>OX454418.1:6634638-9556363 GCA_949715475.1 Microchrysa polita | reverse complement strand
CCCCATTTTCGCCAAATCTCATAGAAATTGAGAAAAGTGGCATTTCAGCCGAAAAGGAGCGTTTTGGGGGCGATTTACTGGCCAAACTTTAAACGGCTGTATCTCCTAAACGGTGATAGCTAGGGCCCTCAAAGTTTCAGCAAAATGTAGGTCTGGATGCCCTCTTCATCGACTTTTTCAAACCCCATTTTCGCCAAATCTCATAGAAATTGAGAAAACTGTCATTTTCAGCCCAAAAGGAGCGTTTAGGGGGCGATTAACTGGCCAAACTTTAAACGGCTGTATCTTCTAAACGGTGATAGCTAGGGCCCTCAAAGTTCAGCAATATGTAGGTCTGGATGCCCTCTTCATCGACATTTTCAAAACCCCATTTTTCGCCAAATCTCATAGAAATTGAGAAAAGTGGCATTTTCCAGCCCAAAAGGAGCGTTTTGGGGCGATTTACTGGCCAAACTTTAAACGGCTGTATCTTCTGAACGGTGATAGCTAGGGCCCTCAAAGTTTCAGCAAAATGTAGGTCTGGATGCCCTCTTCGTCGACTTTTTCAAACCCCATTTTTGCAAATCTCATAGAAATTGAGAAAAGTGGCATTTTCAGCCTAAAAGGAGTGTTTTGGGGGCGATTTACTGCCCAAACTTTAAACGGCTGTATCTCCTAAACCGGTGATAGCTAGGTCCCTCAAAGTTTCAGCAAAATATAGGTCTGGATGCCCTCTTCATCGACTTTTCAAACCCCATTTTCGCCAAATCTCATAGAAATTGAGAAAACTGCCATTTTCAGCCCAAAAGGAGCGTTTAGGGGGCGATTAACTGGCCAAACTTTAAACGGCTGTATCTTCTAAAACGGTGATAGCTAGGGCCCTCAAAGTTTGAGGGCGATTTACTGCCCAAACTTTAACGGCTGTATCTCCTAAACGGTGATAGCTAGGGCCCTCAAAGTTTCAGCAAAATGTAGGTCTGGATGCCCTCTTCATCGACTTTTTCAAACCCAATTTTCGCCAAATCTCATAGAAATTGAGAAAACTGCCATATTCAGCCCAAAAGGAGCGTTTAGGGGGGCGATTAACTGGCCAAACTTTAAACGGCTGTATCTTCTAAACGGTGATAGCTAGGGCCCTCAAAGTTTCAGCAAAATGTAGGTCTGGATGCCCTCTTCATCGACATTTCAAAACCCATTTTCGCCAAATCTCATAGAAATTGAGAAAAGTGGCATTTTCAGCCCAAAAGGAGCGTTTTGGGGGCGATTTACTGGCCAAACTTTAAACGGCTGTATCTTCTAAACGGTGATAGCTAGGGCCCTCAAAGTTTCAGCAAAATGTAGGTCTGGATGCCCTCTTCGTCGTCTTTTTCAAACCCCATTTTCGCAAAATCTCATAGAAATTGAGAAAAGTGGCATTTTCAGCCTAAAAGGAGTGTTTTGGGGGCGATTTACTGCCCAAACTTTAAACGGCTGTATCTCCTAAACGGTGATAGGTCCCTCAAAGTTTCAGCAAAATATAGGTCTGGATGCCCTCTTCATCGACTTTTCAAACCCCATTTTCGCCAAATCTCATAGAAATTGAGAAAGTGGCATTTTCAGCCCAAAAGGAGCGTTTTGGGGGCCATTTACTGCCCAAACTTTAAACGGCTGTATCTCCTAAACGGTGATAGCTAGGTCCCTCAAAGTTTCCAGCAAAATGTAGGTCTGGATGCCCTCTTCGTCGACTTTTTCAAACCCCATTTTCGCCAAATCTCATAGAAATTGAGAAAAGTGGCATTTTCAGCCCAAAAGGAGCGTTTTGGGGGCGATTTACTGGCCAAACTTTAAACGGCTGTATCTCCTAAACGGTGATAGCTAGGGCCCTCAAAGTTTGAGGGCGATTTACTGCCCAAACTTTAAACGGCTGTATCTCCTAAACGGTGATAGCTAGGGCCCTCAAAGTTTCAGCAAAATGTAGGTCTGGATGCCCTCTTCATCGACTTTTTCAAACCCCATTTTCGCCAAATCTCATAGAAATTGAGAAAAGTGGCATTTCAGCCCAAAAGGAGCGTTTGGGGGCGATTTACTGCCCAAACTTTAACGGCTGTATCTCCTAAACGGTGATAGCTAGGGCCCTCAAAGTTTGGGGGCGATTTACTGCCCAAACTTTAAACGGCTGTATCTCCTAAACGGTGATAGCTAGGGCCCTCAAAGTTTCAGCAAAATGTAGGTCTGGATGCCCTCTTCATCGACTTTTTCAAACCCCATTTTCGCCAAATCTCATAGAAATTGAGAAAAGTGGCATTTTCAGCCGAAAAGGAGCGTTTTGGGGGCGATTTACCTGGCCAAACTTTAAACGGCTGTATCTCCTAAACGGTGATAGCTAGGGCCTCCAAAGTTTCAGCAAAATGTAGGTCTGGATGCCCTCTTCATCGACTTTTTCAAACCCCCCATTTTCGCCAAATCACATAGAATTGAGAAAAGTGGCATTTTCAGGCCCCAAAAGGAGCGTTTGGGGGCGATTTACTGCCCAAACTTTAAACGGCCTGTATCTCCTAAACGGTGATAGCTAGGGCCCTCAAAGTTTGGGGGCGATTTACTGCCCAAACTTTAAACGGCTGTATCTCCTAAACGGTGATAGCTAGGGCCCTCAAAGTTTCAGCAAAATGTAGGTCTGGATGCCCTCTTCATCGACTTTTTCAAACCCCATTTTCGCCAAATCTCATAGAAATTGAGAAAAGTGGCATTTTCAGCCGAAAAGGAGCGTTTTGGGGGCGATTTACTGGCCAAACTTTAAACGACTGTATCTCCTAAAGGGTGATAGCTAGGGCCCTCAAAGTTTCAGCAAAATGTAGGTCTGGATGCCCTCTTCATCGACTTTTTCAAACCCCATTTTCGCCAAATCTATAGGAAATTGAGAAAAGTGCATTTTCAGCCGAAAAGGAGCGTTTTGGGGCGATTTACTGGCCAAACTTTAAACGGCTGTATCTCCTAAACGGTGATAGCTAGGGCCCTCAAAGTTTCAGCAAAATGTAGGTCTGGATGCCCTCTTCATCGACTTTTTCAAACCCCATTTCGCCAAATCACATAGAAATTGAGAAAAGTGCATTTTCAGCCCAAAGGAGCGTTTGGGGGCGATTTACTGCCCAAACTTTAAACGGCTGTATCTCCTAAACGGTGATAGCTAGGGCCCTCAAAGTTTGGGGCGATTTACTGCCCAAACTATAAACGGGCTGTATCTCCTAAACGGTGATAGCTAGGGCCCTCAAAGTTTCAGCAAATGTAGGTCTGGATGCCCTCTTCATCGACTTTTCAACCCCATTTCGCCAAATCTCATAGAAATTGAGAAAAGTGGCATTTTCAGCCGAAAAGGAGCGTTTTGGGGGCGATTTACTGGCCAAACTTTAAACGACTGTATCTCCTAAAGGGTGATAGCTAGGGCCCTCAAAGTTTCAGCAAAATGTAGGTCTGGATGCCCTCTTCATCGACTTTTTCAAACCCCATTTTTCGCCAAATCTCATAGAAATTGAGAAAAGTGGCATTTTCAGCCCAAAAGGAGCGTTTTGGGGGCGATTTACTGGCCAAACTTTAAACGGCTGTATCTCCTAAACGGTGATAGCTAGGGCCCTCAAGTTTCAGCAAAATGTAGGTCTGGATGCCCTCTTCGTCGACTTTTTCAACCCCATTTTCGCCAAATCTCATAGAAATTGAGAAAAGTGGCATTTTTCAGCCCAAAAGGAGTGTTTTGGGGGCGATTTACTGCCCAAACTTTAAACGGCTGTATCTCCTAAACGGTGATAGCTAGATCCCTCGAAGTTTCAGCAAAATGTAGGTCTGGATGCCCTCTTCGTCGGACTTTTTCAAACCCCATTTTCGCCAAATCTCATAGAAATTGAGAAAAGTAGCATTTTCAGCCCAAAAGGAGCGTTTCGGGGCGATTTACTGCCCAAACTTTAAACGGCTGTATCTCCTAAACGGTGATAGCTAGGGCCCTCAAAGTTTGGGGGCGATTTACTGCCCAAACTTTAAACGGCTGTATCTCCTAAACGGGGATAGCTAGGGCCCTCAAAGTTTCAGCAAAATGTAGGTCTGGATGCCCTCTTCATCGACATTTTCAAAACCCATTTTCGCCAAATCTCATAGAAATTGAGAAAAGTGGCATTTTCAGCCCAAAAGGAGCGTTTGGGGGCGATTTACTGCCCAAACTTTAAACGGCTGTATCTCCTAAACGGTGATAGCTAGGGCCGTCAAAGTTTGGGGGCGATTTACTGCCCAAACTTTAAACGGCTGTATCTCCTAAACGGTGATAGCTAGGGCCCTCAAAGTTTCAGCAAAATGTAGGTCTGGATGCCCTCTTCGTCGACTTTTTCAAACCCCATTTTCGCCAAATCTCATAGAAATTGAGAAAAGTGGCATTTTCAGCCCAAAAGGAGCGTTTGGGGCGATTTACTGCCCAAACTTTAAACGGCTGTATCTCCTAAACGGTGATAGCTAGGGCCCTCAAAGTTTGGGGGCGATTTACTGCCCAAACTTTAAACGGCTGTATCTCCTAAACGGTGATAGCTAGGGCCCTCAAAGTTTCAGCAAAATGTAGGTCTGGATGCCCTCTTCATCGACTTTTTCAAACCCCATTTTCGCCAAATCTCATAGAAATTGAGAAAAGTGGCATTTTCAGCCGAAAAGGAGCGTTTTGGGGCGATTTACTGGCCAAACTTTAAACGGCTGTATCTCCTAAACGGTGATAGCTAGGGCCCTCAAAGTTTCAGCAAAATGTAGGTCTGGATGCCCTCTTCATCGACATTTTCAAAACCCATTTTCGCCAAATCTCATAGAAATTGAGAAAAGTGGCATTTTCAGCCCAAAAGGAGCGTTTTGGGGGCGATTCACTGGCCAAACTTTAAACGGCTGTATCTCCTAAACGGTGATAGCTAGGGCCCTCAAAGTTTCAGCAAAATGTAGGTCTGGATGCCCTCTTCATCGACTTTTTCAAACCCCATTTTCGCCAAATCTCATTTAAGAAAAGTGGCATTTTCAGCCCAAAAGGAGTGTTTTGGGGGCGATTTACTGCCCAAACTTTAAACGGCTGTATCTCCTAAACGGTGATAGCTAGGGCCCTCAAAGTTTCAGCAAAATGTAGGTCTGGATGCCCTCTTCATCGACTTTTTCAAACCCCATTTTCGCCAAATCTCATAGAAATTGAGAAAAGTGGCATTTTCAGCCCAAAAGGAGCGTTTTGGGGGCGATTTACTGGCCAAACTTTAAACGGCTGTATCTCCTAAACGGTGATAGCTAGGGCCCTCAAAGTTTGGGGGCGATTTACTGGCCAAACTTTAAACGGCTGTATCTCCTAAACGGTGATAGCTAGGGCCCTCAAAGTTTCAGCAAAATGTAGGTCTGGATGCCCTCTTCGTCGACTTTTTCAAACCCCATTTTCGCCAAATCTCATAGAAATTGAGAAAAGTGGCATTTTCAGCCCAAAAGGAGTGTTTTGGGGGCGATTTACTGCCCAAACTTTAAACGGCTGTATCTCCTAAACGGTGATAGCTAGATCCCTCGAAGTTTCAGCAAAATGTAGGTCTGGATGCCCTCTTCGTCGACTTTTTCAAACCCCATTTTCGCCAAATCTCATAGAAATTGAGAAAAGTAGCATTTTCAGCCCAAAAGGAGCGTTTCGGGGCGATTTACTGCCCAAACTTTAAACGGCTGTATCTCCTAAACGGTGATAGCTAGGGCCCTCAAAGTTTGGGGGCGATTTACTGCCCAAACTTTAAACGGCTGTATCTCCTAAACGGTGATAGCTAGGGCCCTCAAAGTTTCAGCAAAATGTAGGTCTGGATGCCCTCTTCATCGACATTTTCAAAACCCATTTTCGCCAAATCTCATAGAAATTGAGAAAAGTGGCATTTTCAGCCCAAAAGGAGCGTTTGGGGGCGATTTACTGCCCAAACTTTAAACGGCTGTATCTCCTAAACGGTGATAGCTAGGGCCGTCAAAGTTTGGGGGCGATTTACTGCCCAAACTTTAAACGGCTGTATCTCCTAAACGGTGATAGCTAGGGCCCTCAAAGTTTCAGCAAAATGTAGGTCTGGATGCCCTCTTCGTCGACTTTTTCAAACCCCATTTTCGCCAAATCTCATAGAAATTGAGAAAAGTGGCATTTTCAGCCCAAAAGGAGCGTTTGGGGCGATTTACTGCCCAAACTTTAAACGGCTGTATCTCCTAAACGGTGATAGCTAGGGCCCTCAAAGTTTGGGGGCGATTTACTGCCCAAACTTTAAACGGCTGTATCTCCTAAACGGTGATAGCTAGGGCCCTCAAAGTTTCAGCAAAATGTAGGTCTGGATGCCCTCTTCATCGACTTTTTCAAACCCCATTTTCGCCAAATCTCATAGAAATTGAGAAAAGTGGCATTTTCAGCCGAAAAGGAGCGTTTTGGGGCGATTTACTGGCCAAACTTTAAACGGCTGTATCTCCTAAACGGTGATAGCTAGGGCCCTCAAAGTTTCAGCAAAATGTAGGTCTGGATGCCCTCTTCATCGACATTTTCAAAACCCATTTTCGCCAAATCTCATAGAAATTGAGAAAAGTGGCATTTTCAGCCCAAAAGGAGCGTTTTGGGGGCGATTCACTGGCCAAACTTTAAACGGCTGTATCTCCTAAACGGTGATAGCTAGGGCCCTCAAAGTTTCAGCAAAATGTAGGTCTGGATGCCCTCTTCATCGACTTTTTCAAACCCCATTTTCGCCAAATCTCATTTAAGAAAAGTGGCATTTTCAGCCCAAAAGGAGTGTTTTGGGGGCGATTTACTGCCCAAACTTTAAACGGCTGTATCTCCTAAACGGTGATAGCTAGGGCCCTCAAAGTTTCAGCAAAATGTAGGTCTGGATGCCCTCTTCATCGACTTTTTCAAACCCCATTTTCGCCAAATCTCATAGAAATTGAGAAAAGTGGCATTTTCAGCCCAAAAGGAGCGTTTTGGGGGCGATTTACTGGCCAAACTTTAAACGGCTGTATCTCCTAAACGGTGATAGCTAGGGCCCTCAAAGTTTCAGCAAAATGTAGGTCTGGATGCCCTCTTCATCGACATTTTCAAAACCCATTTTCGCCAAATCTCATAGAAATTGAGAAAAGTGGCATTTTCAGCCCAAAAGGAGCGTTTTGGGGGCGATTTACTGGCCAAACTTTAAACGGCTGTATCTCCTAAACGGTGATAGCTAGGGCCCTCAAAGTTTCAGCAAAATGTAGGTCTGGATGCCCTCTTCATCGACTTTTTCAAACCCCATTTTCGCCAAATCTCATTTGAGAAAAGTGGCATTTTCAGCCCAAAAGGAGTGTTTTGGGGGCGATTTACTGCCCAAACTTTAAACGGCTGTATCTCCTAAACGGTGATAGCTAGGGCCCTCAAAGTTTCAGCAAAATGTAGGTCTGGATGCCCTCTTCATCGACTTTTTCAAACCCCATTTTCGCCAAATCTCATAGAAATTGAGAAAAGTGGCATTTTCAGCCCAAAAGGAGCGTTTTGGGGGCGATTTACTGGCCAAACTTTAAACGGCTGTATCTCCTAAACGGTGATAGCTAGGGCCCTCAAAGTTTCAGCAAAATGTAGGTCTGGATGCCCTCTTCATCGACTTTTTCAAACCCCATTTTCGCCAAATCTCATTTGAGAAAAGTGGCATTTTCAGCCCAAAAGGAGTGTTTTGGGGGCGATTTACTGCCCAAACTTTAAACGGCTGTATCTCCTAAACGGTGATAGCTAGGTCCCTCAAAGTTTCAGCAAAATGTAGGTCTGGATGCCCTCTTCATCGACTTGTTCAAACCCCATTTTCGCCACATCTCATAGAAATTGAGAAAAGTGGCATTTTCAGCCCAAAAGGAGCGTTTTGGGGGCGATTTACTGGCCAAACTTTAAACGGCTGTATCTCCTAAACGGTGATAGCTAGGGCCCTCAAAGTTTCAGCAAAATGTCGGTCTGGATGCCCTCTTCATCGACTTTTTCAAACCCCATTTTCGCCAAATCTCATAGAAATTGAGAAAAGTGGCATTTTCAGCCCAAAAGGAGCGTTTTGGGGGCGATTTACTGCCCAAACTTTAAACGGCTGTATCTCCTAAACGGTGATAGCTAGGGCCCTCAAAATTTCAGCAAAATGTAGGTCTGGATGCCCTCTTCATCGACTTTTTCAAACCCCATTTTCGCCAAATCTCATAGAAATTGAGAAAACTGGCATTTTCAGCCCAAAAGGAGCGTTTAGGGGGCGATTAACTGGCCAAACTTTAAACGGCTGTATCTTCTAAACGGTGATAGCTAGGACCCTCAAAGTTTCAGCAAAATGTAGGTCTGGATGCCCTCTTCATCGACTTTTTCAAACCCCATTTTCGCCAAATCTCATAGAAATTGAGAAAAGTGGCATTTTCAGCCCAAAAGTAGCGTTTTGGGGGCGATTTACTGGCCAAACTTTAAACGGCTGTATCCCCTAAACGGTGATAGCTAGGGCCCTCAAAGTTTCAGCAAAATGTCGGTCTGGATGCCCTCTTCATCGACTTTTTCAAACCCCATTTTCGCCAAATCTCATAGAAATTGAGAAAAGTGGCATTTTCAGCCCAAAAGGAGTGTTTTGGGGGCGATTTACTGCCCAAACTTTAAACGGCTGTATCTCCTAAACGGTGATAGCTAGGACCCTCAAAGTTTCAGCAAAATGTAGGTCTGGATGCCCTCTTCATCGACTTTTTCAAACCCCATTTTCGCCAAATCTCATAGAAATTGAGAAAAGTGGCATTTTCAGCCCAAAAGGAGTGTTTTGGGGGCGATTTACTGCCCAAACTTTAAACGGCTGTATCTCCTAAACGGTGATAGCTAGGACCCTCAAAGTTTCAGCAAAATGTAGGTCTGGATGCCCTCTTCATCGACTTTTTCAAACCCCATTTTCGCCAAATCTCATAGAAATTGAGAAAAGTGGCATTTTCAGCCCAAAAGTAGCGTTTTGGGGGCGATTTACTGGCCAAACTTTAAACGGCTGTATCCCCTAAACGGTGATAGCTAGGGCCCTCAAAGTTTCAGCAAAATGTCGGTCTGGATGCCCTCTTCATCGACTTTTTCAAACCCCATTTTCGCCAAATCTCATAGAAATTGAGAAAAGTGGCATTTTCAGCCAAAAAGGAGCGTTTTGGGGGCGATTTACTGCCCAAACTTTAAACGGCTGTATCTCCTAAACGGTGATAGCTAGGACCCTCAAAGTTTCAGCAAAATGTAGGTTTGGATGCCCTCTTCATCGACTTTTTCAAACCCCATTTTCGCCAAATCTCATAGAAATTGAGAAAAGTGGCATTTTCAGCCCAAAAGGAGCGTTTTGGGGGCGATTTACTGCCCAAACTTTAAACGGCTGTATCTCCTAAACGGTGATAGCTAGGGCCCTCAAAGTTTCAGCAAAATGTCGGTCTGGATGCCCTCTTCATCGACTTTTTCAAACCCCATTTTCGCCAAATCTCATAGAAATTGAGAAAAGTGGCATTTTCAGCCCAAAAGGAGTGTTTTGGGGGCGATTTACTGCCCAAACTTTAAACGGCTGTATCTCCTAAACGGTGATAGCTAGGGCCCTCAAAGTTTCAGCAAAATGTAGGTCTGGATGCCCTCTTCGTCGACTTTTTCAAACCCCATTTTCGCCAAATCTCATAGAAATTGAGAAAAGTGGCATTTTCAGCCCAAAAGGAGTGTTTTGGGGGCGATTTACTGCCCAAACTTTAAACGGCTGTATCTCCTAAACGGTGATAGCTAGGGCCCTCAAAGTTTCAGCAAAATGTCGGTCTGGATGCCCTCTTCATCGACTTTTTCAAACCCCATTTTCGCCAAATCTCATAGAAATTGAGAAAAGTGGCATTTTCAGCCCAAAAGGAGTGTTTTGGGGGCGATTTACTGCCCAAACTTTAAACGGCTGTATCTCCTAAACGGTGATAGCTAGGACCCTCAAAGTTTCAGCAAAATCTAGGTCTGGATGCCCTCTTCATCGACTTTTTCAAACCCCATTTTCGCCAAATCTCATAGAAAGAAGAAGAAGAATGGCCAAACTTTAAACGGCTGTATCTCCTAAACGGTGATAGCTAGGGCCCTCAAAGTTTCAGCAAAATGTCGGTCTGGATGCCCTCTTCATCGACTTTTTCAAACCCCATTTTCGCCAAATCTCATAGAAATTGAGAAAAGTGGCATTTTCAGCCGAAAAGGAGCGTTTTGGGGGCGATTTACTGGCCAAACTTTAAACGGCTGTATCTCCTAAACGGTGATAGCTAGGACCCTCAAAGTTTCAGCAAAATGTAGGTCTGGATGCCCTCTTCATCGACTTTTTCAAACCCCATTTTCGCCAAATCTCATAGAAATTGAGAAAAGTGGCATTTTCAGCCCAAAAGGAGCGTTTTGGGGGCGATTTACTGCCCAAACTTTAAACGGCTGTATCTCCTAAACGGTGATAGCTAGGACCCTCAAAGTTTCAGCAAAATGTAGGTTTGGATGCCCTCTTCATCGACTTTTTCAAACCCCATTTTCGCCAAATCTCATAGAAATTGAGAAAAGTGGCATTTTCAGCCCAAAAGGAGCGTTTTGGGGGCGATTTACTGGCCAAACTTTAAACGGCTGTATCTCCTAAACGGTGATAGCTAGGGCCCTCAAAGTTTCAGCAAAATGTAGGTCTGGATGCCCTCTTCGTCGACTTTTTCAAACCCCATTTTCGCCAAATCTCATAGAAATTGAGAAAAGTGGCATTTTCAGCCCAAAAGGAGCGTTTGGGGGCGATTTACTGCCCAAACTTTAAACGGCTGTATCTCCTAAACGGTGATAGCTAGGGCCCTCAAAGTTTCAGCAAAATGTAGGTCTGGATGCCCTCTTCATCGACTTTTTCAAACCCCATTTTCGCCAAATCTCATAGAAATTGAGAAAACTGGCATTTTCAGCCCAAAAGGAGCGTTTAGGGGGCGATTAACTGGCCCAACTTTAAACGGCTGTATCTTCTAAACGGTGATAGCTAGGGCCCTCAAAGTTTCAGCAAAATGTAGGTCTGGATGCCCTCTTCGTCGACTTTTTCAAACCCCATTTTCGCCAAATCTCATAGAAATTGAGAAAAGTGGCATTTTCAGCCCAAAAGGAGCGTTTGGGGGCGATTTACTGCCCAAACTTTAAACGGCTGTATCTCCTAAACGGTGATAGCTAGGGCCCTCAAAGTTTGGGGGCGATTTACTGCCCAAACTTTAAACGGCTGTATCTCCTAAACGGTGATAGCTAGGGCCCTCAAAGTTTCAGCAAAATGTCGGTCTGGATGCCCTCTTCATCGACTTTTTCAAACCCCATTTTCGCCAAATCTCATAGAAATTGAGAAAAGTGGCATTTTCAGCCCAAAAGGAGCGTTTTGGGGGCGATTTACTGCCCAAACTTTAAACGGCTGTATCTCCTAAACGGTGATAGCTAGGACCCTCAAAGTTTCAGCAAAATGTAGGTCTGGATGCCCTCTTCATCGACTTTTTCAAACCCCATTTTCGCCAAATCTCATAGAAATTGAGAAAAGTGGCATTTTCAGCCCAAAAGGAGCGTTTTGGGGGCGATTTACTGCCCAAACTTTAAACGGCTGTATCTCCTAAACGGTGATAGCTAGGACCCTCAAAGTTTCAGCAAAATGTAGGTTTGGATGCCCTCTTCATCGACTTTTTCAAACCCCATTTTCGCCAAATCTCATAGAAATTGAGAAAAGTGGCATTTTCAGCCCAAAAGGAGCGTTTGGGGGCGATTTACTGCCCAAACTTTAAACGGCTGTATCTCCTAAACGGTGATAGCTAGGGCCCTCAAAGTTTGGGGGCGATTTACTGCCCAAACTTTAAACGGCTGTATCTCCTAAACGGTGATAGCTAGGGCCCTCAAAGTTTCAGCAAAATGTAGGTCTGGATGCCCTCTTCATCGACTTGTTCAAACCCCATTTTCGCCAAATCTCATAGAAATTGAGAAAAGTGGCATTTTCAGCCCAAAAGGAGCGTTTTGGGGGCGATTTACTGGCCAAACTTTAAACGGCTGTATCTCCTAAACGGTGATAGCTAGGGCCCTCAAAGTTTCAGCAAAATGTAGGTCTGGATGCCCTCTTCATCGACTTTTTCAAACCCCATTTTCGCCAAATCTCATTTGAGAAAAGTGGCATTTTCAGCCCAAAAGGAGTGTTTTGGGGGCGATTTACTGCCCAAACTTTAAACGGCTGTATCTCCTAAACGGTGATAGCTAGGGCCCTCAAAGTTTCAGCAAAATGTAGGTCTGGATGCCCTCTTCATCGACTTGTTCAAACCCCATTTTCGCCAAATCTCATAGAAATTGAGAAAAGTGGCATTTTCAGCCCAAAAGGAGCGTTTTGGGGGCGATTTACTGCCCAAACTTTAAACGGCTGTATCTCCTAAACGGTGATAGCTAGGGCCCTCAAAGTTTCAGCAAAATGTAGGTCTGGATGCCCTCTTCATCGACTTTTTCAAACCCCATTTTCGCCAAATCTCATAGAAATTGAGAAAACTGGCATTTTCAGCCCAAAAGGAGCGTTTTGGGGGCGATTTACTGGCCAAACTTTAAACGGCTGTATCTTCTAAACGGTGATAGCTAGGGCCCTCAAAGTTTCAGCAAAATGTAGGTCTGGATGCCCTCTTCATCGACTTTTTCAAACCCCATTTTCGCCAAATCTCATAGAAATTGAGAAAAGTGGCATTTTCAGCCCAAAAGGAGCGTTTTGGGGGCGATTTACTGGCCAAACTTTAAACGGCTGTATCTCCTAAACGGTGATAGCTAGGGCCCTCAAAGTTTCAGCAAAATGTAGGTCTGGATGCCCTCTTCATCGACATTTTCAAAACCCATTTTCGCCAAATCTCATAGAAATTGAGAAAAGTGGCATTTTCAGCCCAAAAGGAGCGTTTTGGGGGCGATTTACTGGCCAAACTTTAAACGGCTGTATCTCATAAACGGTGATAGCTAGGGCCCTCAAAGTTTCAGCAAAATGTATGTCTGGATGCCCTCTTCATCGACTTTTTCAAACCCCATTTTCGCCAAATCTCATAGAAATTGAGAAAAGTGGCATTTTCAGCCCAAAAGGAGCGTTTTGGGGGCGATTTACTGCCCAAACTTTAAACGGCTGTATCTCCTAAACGGTGATAGCTAGGACCCTCAAAGTTTCAGCAAAATGTAGGTCTCGATGCCCTCTTCATCGACTTTTTCAAACCCCATTTTCGCCAAATCTCATAGAAATTGAGAAAAGTGGCATTTTCAGCCCAAAAATAGCGTTTTGGGGGCGATTTACTGGCCAAACTTTAAACGGCTGTATCTCGTAAACGGTGATAGCTAGGGCCCTCAAAGTTTCAGCAAAATGTAGGTCTGGATGCCCTCTTCATCGACTTTTTCAAACCCCATTTTCGCCAAATCTCATAGAAATTGAGAAAAGTGGCATTTTCAGCCCAAAAAGAACGTTTTGGGGGCGATTTACTGCCCAAACTTTAAACGGCTGTATCTCCTAAACGCTGATAGCTAGGGCCCTCAAAGTTTCAGCAAAATGTAGGTCTGGATGCGACAATTTTTCCTGTGAAGAAGAAGAAGCTAGTAAAATCGGAGGCAGTCGGATATCATTTTAAAACACATTCTAATTATTGTAATATGCATTCAGATTTATTTACATTTGAGTAAAAATATTTAATCAATTTACAGTATATATTTACATGTTTACATTCTCTATCCATTTCCGAATCAATAAAATTATATTTTCATTATTCTCACTATTGAATCCCAACAATTTCGTTCTAATTCGACATTCAGCATAACATCACTAATGTGATAGGAAAAAATAATAATTAAACTTAAATTACAAACATCTAAATACAACATAATAAATAGTAAAAATAAAAACAAATAACACGATTCTTGTTCGATTAGTTCGTATATAATAATCTATCAATCGTATATGTATTTGTAAATTTCTAACATTACGAGAAATTTGCGTCGTTTTAAAGAAAAAAGTTCGTTAATATCTCTAAATATCACTTAATGGAAAAAGAAAGCAGCGACTACACTCTTTACATAGTTTGTTTCCCTATCAAAACATCAATTATTTGGTTCAGCGCAACAGTACACCGACGACAAGCGACAAAATATTATTCTTTATCAGTAAATCGTGTTGAACTTAAAAACTATATTGCATTGACTCCTAAAATATTAGTTTGTATCTATGCGTTTGCTTTTCGATAAATGCTGGAAATAGATTTTAAGCTGACTAAGACAGATGGGTCTAGTGATAGTACAGCAGCCATTTGTTTCAGACCACGCACCACGGCAAAAGGCAGTTTCAATGACAACATTTAAGGTCATGTGGTACATACCAATAAAGGTTTCGATTTATTTGTAAGTCTTTTAATCTGTTGTTGACTGATTGGTTTTAAGCGAGATGTCCAAGATTATCGATATTACCCGAAAGGTATCATTTGGACGACAATAAAAAATTATGACACACTATACAAGTTCCTCGACGGATCCCTCTTAGACAATCTCTTCAACATAAGTAGCCGGAAAGATGCCAACGCGATTCTTCAACTGTCCCAGCCACCATCCGTCCTCCTGTTTCATATGAACTTCAATAATATCGCCCGGATTCAGTTCCAGCTCATCGTACAATTTTGGTGAATAGCTGTAAAGTGCCTTACATTTACTTAAAACAACAGACTTATGATTACTTTCAACGTTCTCGTTACTAGTCTCCTGACTCGTCTCTTTTTGTTCTTGTTGCTGCTGCTGGTGTGCTTCGTTTTTCATTTGTCGCACCTCGTCCTCATCGTCTTGCGAGCTGAATTCATCAAAGTCGGAGTCCTGTTGATTCGATCCACCATCCGCTTGACCACGATCAAAATCTGGATCGTCCGTACTATCGTCCTTGCTCACATCAATTTTTCCATTCAGTTGAGTTTGCTGACTTTGTAAGTTATGCAGAATTTCAGATGTACTCTTGCTTCGGCCGATGGATCGGTTACGATCGAAGTTATTGATGACTATGTCGTTCTTGATGTCCAGGCAGCTACCGTTCGTCTGTGAATCATTCTCGATATCGGTACAACTGTCGTCGTTGTCGTTGTTCTTGAGCCAGAGTGGAACTTTCAGAATGCTTTGTTGAAGCCCGGTTCGGTCGCGGGTGATCTGGAAACGGAATATTTTCAAAAGAAATTGGAAAAGTCGTTAAAATAAATTATATTTGATTACCTGAATGTGCGCTGCAAGCGGATGTGTTGTTCGAGGCTTGTGGTCCAATTCGAGCAGCGCTGATTGTAGTTTAAATCGAGCTCCTTCCAAATACGTAAGCATTGATCGGATCTAAAAGGTTCCAGTCAATCAACGATTTTTTTCTTACTGGTTGTAATAACAGAAACTTACATGATAGAGTTTATCTGCAACATTCTGATTATCCTGTGCACTCAATGCCATTGTGATGCCCTTCAAGCCATTTCGTGACTTGCGCTCGCGTTCAATATCAGTTCGCACCAATTGCAGCAGCTTTACCAACGCATGTTTTCGTCGTTCGCGATTCATCGCCAACGTGGTATGCTCACAATAGAAATCGGGCAGCAACTGTTCGCTCGGTCCTTCGGAAACCTTTCGAATATTCTTAACAATGTTCACATCCTTCGCCACATTACAACCCTCAATTTGTGGTGCCAGCCGAACAACGAGTCCCTCTAGCACCGGATTCATTTCGGACGTCAATCGCAAATAGGATGATACAAAATTATGTAAATTAGTCAAACGTTGATTTTCAACAGTCTGCAATAGATTGGATCCTCGCAGCACGGCCATTTCCCAATCGACCCGTGCCCGTTCCGCTCGTATGCAAAGTGTATAGTACTCGACATCGGCACGCTTGACCGTTTCCTCGGCTTTACGGCGTTTATTATCCAGTTTGGCACAATCCTTTTCGGCCGTTTTGATTTCCTTCTCGGCATTGGCACCGTTCTTATTCGATAGCGTGCCGTGCTGAAGCATTGCTATGGACGGCGAACGTTGAATTCGTACATCAAGCATTGCATCCTGGAGTTTTTCATTCTCCCGGGCGGCACTGTGTGATTGTTTTTTGGATTTAGTTTCGCTTATACGCCAATCGGCGAGAACGCGTGATGCTTTATCGACGCTGGTTTCAACCTTTGAAAAAAAAGTGATTAGAGTGTATAAAAATGTGGAAATATGTAAAAAGTTCTATGGAAACACCAATATTTTACCGATTTTCGCGATTTATGATGTGCTTCCAGTATGTTTTTCAGCGGTTTCACAATTTCTTCAATTAGAGAATTGGAGAATTGCCGATGGACTTCGCTACGAGTTTCCATTTCGTTGGATACACCACGCCATGCATCAGCTATTGTTCCGGGAATCTCGCGACATGCTTTATTTAATTTGTTGGCCATTTTCGACAAGGATTTTGCATAGAGTTGTTCGGCGTCAACCCTGAAAGTAAAATTCATAAAAACTCCATTTAATCGTTAGGTTCTCGCGAAAATCAGTTCTAGCGTCTAATTTACTTGACAAATAAATTATAGTTCAATACTTTTTTTTTTGAAACAAAATTGTAGATACATATATACTGCATTTTCTTATTGTGAGAAGGATGTATCTAAAACACTCGCGACCATGCAAGTTAAGCTTATCAGTAGTCCTCTTTGTCTAAATTCATACTGATACCACATAATTAAAGTATCGAGACTAAATTAATTTCTGAACTTACCTTTCCTGTAAAATGGCTGCCAGATCTTTGCCAAAATCACCGCCTTGCTTAATATATCGACGCAGTTCTTCAAATCCATTCTGGCCCTAGAAACAAAGGAAAAAAGAATAAAATTAATAATTTGCTAAAAATGAGCAAAAACAAACTACGTTTTTGTAAAAGTGATAATTACTGCTTCCAGGTTATTTCTATTTATTCGTGTGAAAACACAATGGAGAGCCATGGAATAGAGATGATTTTTTATTTCAGTTATTAATCAAATTTTGTAGTCTGGCTGGTCGAGCGGTTAGTGCGCGCACCTTCGGTGCACAGGCTCATGAGTTCGAATCTCACCGTGTTCCATTGTGTTTTTCGAACTCACGAGCTTGTGACAGACTATGATCTCACTCAGATGTTAAACGAGTACCCATTTATGGGGATAAATAACACTGCTGAGCGTGATGCTGATCTCATTACCTCATCAAAAAGCAGATAAGATCTTGGAAATAGGATGTCACTAACACATCCTGCGGCCTTAGTCCAATGTTGGATTGTCGCGCCTGTTATTTATTTATTTTTAATCAAATTTACATACATACATATACTTCAATTTGCAAGACCTATTCGAAATTTGTCACTACTTATTTGACAATTAACTAAAGTGACTTTTGACAACGACGACTTGTTTTATCACAATGCCCACGTGCTACGTCGTCTTCAGTTACTTTCCTTATTTTAAAATCGCGGATGAAACGCTGTGACCGCTGTATTTAAAATAAGCCCTATGAGAAGTGAGCGCTCGCCAGATGTCACACCATTGCACAGTCACATATCTAATCTAATATATAAAATTCTCCTCAAAAAGTTTGTTTCCAAACTCCTTCGAAACGGCTGGACCGATTTTTATGAAATTTCGTATATATCCTTGCTAGGTATGGGAATCGGTCGTAAACTATATTTTATGCCCCTCTTCTTTTTATCCTTAATATAGTATTTTATACAGTAAGTGATTAAGCCTACTCGATTTATTCGACTTAAATTTTTATACGTGCACTAATTGAAATCGAGCGGGCGTAAGGATATGATAAAAATAATATGATATGACGTAGTGTAATGGAGCCATAATTATCCAGAGAAGTTTTAACTGTATTAGAGGTGGTTACATCAACTGTTAAATACATAAACAACACTGCTTAACACTATTGAGCAACTCTGTCCAAAATTTGTAGTAGGGTAGGCTACCATGGAACACTTGATGACGTCACTTCCAGTATAGGAAAAACTCTTAGGATTATCCTGACGATAAGCTGCTTCGTTTTATACAACAAAAATCCGTTTGTTTATTTGTTTAATCCGTCTTACGCTGAAGAAGGTTTATAGACCGAGAAAATTTTGAAAGTCTCAAAGGAAGTGGCGGTAAATTCGATTTTGTATGTATGGAATATGCAGTTGTCATTGGATCAAATACAGTGTTACTCAGATAAATGTGACTACGTTTTTGGGTACATATATCCTAGATGTTCACAATTTCATAATCAGCTTCGTACTACTTCGGAAATCCGTTGAGATATCCGCAATCCTTTGGCGGAGCGACACGGTTGAGGTGTTGCCGAACTCACGACAAAATTACCTAAAGGGTCATCGGACCCTCTTCCCGATTAGTGCATAGGGTGGGAAATAACCGTCAACCGGGATGTTGACAGCAATTTCAGAACCAGCTTCGTGGTACTTCTGATGTTGTCACAGCAATTTCACAATCAACTTCGTACTACTTCGGAAATCCGTCGATATCTCCTCAATACTTTGGCGGAGTGGCACGATTGAGGTGTCGCCGGATTCGCCACAAAATTGCCTAAAGGGTCATTGGACCCTCTTCCCCAATCAGAGCACAGGGTGGTCAGAGATAACCGTCAACCTGGATGTTGGCCATCTCCGCAATCCCTTGGCGGAGCGACACTATTGAGGTGTCGCCGGACTCGCCATAAAATTGGCTAAAGGGTCATTGGACCCTCTTATCCGATCAGTGCACAGGGTGTTCACCGATAACCGTCAACCTGGATGTATGATGGTTTCTGGGTTAGTATGAACAGTTTTCAATAGGTGGCGCCTGCACATTTTAGTAAGCTTGGCGAAAACTGAGTAAATAAGCGTGCTTCGTGATTCAAGCAATAAAAACGTGTGATGTGTGCAATTCCTCACATTAAACTGATTGATTATGCCTACCAAACGACAATCGGTCGATCACCATCGAGTATTTCTTTCATTAATTTACCATCTTGGAATCAGTAATATTAATTAATGATTTTCTAAATAATTCACGCGAATAATAACACTCCCAATATTTTTGAAGGGCAAGTGCAGTCTCATCAGTCAATTAGGGGGTTGAGTATGTTGTTATTGCCGTGACCCCTTAAGAAGTAGTGGCGCGACGCAAATCTATCGCTTTGTTTCCTTATCCAGTTTAGTTTCACCATCGATACCAATAAATTCAAAATCGCTAATAAAGTTAAATTAGTGTCAAGTTGTGAGCGAAGCGAGCACTAGTTAGTATGATAATAGATATTATCATATCCTTAAGCTTTCTTGATTTCGTTTAGTGCACGTGTAAAAATTTAAACCGAATGAATCGAGTAGGTTTAATGACATGATAATAGAAATATTACTGTGTACTGGAGCCCTTAGAAACTCTTAGTTTTGATCCGATGGAAGTATTTTTTTGTGGGGAACATAATAGGGCTTAGACAAATGAATTTTAACTGCCTGGCATACAGGGATCGGGCGCGAAATGGCAGTAAGTCCCTCAGTGAATGAGCGAAGATAGGAGCGTTTTTTTGCCAGTAGGAGCGGGGCGGAGTGAAGCGACCTTTTTTTGTAAAAATCGTTCCGTTATATTTTTAAAATTAAAATTTTGAACAAAGACTGTGCCCTTTTTTTTATCTGGGTTTCTTAAATTTAATTTGCCATTGCAATTCCAATAAAAAAGAAATTACTGAAAAGTCAGCCCTGGATATTTGTTTTTTTTTTTTCAGTAGTGTTGAATATTGAGCATCATTTCACAATATTGTGAAAAGTGAATTCACCAACAGGATTTCATATGATATTTTTGATTCTCAAATTTATTTAGGACACCATCACTAATTGCTGCATATTCTAGGTTCCTTCAAAAGTTGTGGCCAATTTAAAGTAGTGCAAATTAGCAAGGTGCCATTTCTACCGTTAGTGGAGCCTGCTTGTCCCACTTCATAAATGAAATATTTAACCAATTCAAACATTTAATTCAGCATAATACTGTTGGATCTACGGTATAATTTTCTCAGAAAATGTCTAAAGAATTATACAGAGCGTTTTTCCTGTGATAGAACTTTAAATTGAAATAAAGCATATAAAAATGACCTTAATAGACTTCTTCTTCTTTATGGCACGATAGCCCGACGTCGGGCCTTGGCCGCCTGGATTGAAGACCTCCAATTGTCGCGGTCACACACCAAATTATATATATATTTACTAAAAAGAGGAAGTTCTACAATTTATGTCAGATGTTAAAACTGTTAAAACAGAATCATCTCAGAACCTTAAAACCAAAAATGAATGCCCTTTTGTGAAAAGATATCCTAATTTGTATGAAAAATATGCGAAATTAAATAACGGCATATTCCCGTAAAACCTCATCTTTCTAATGAATCGTGCGCATAAAGGGCATATGCTTTATTTCAATTTGTTCTATCATGCGATAGAAAAGACACTGTATGTCGTTATTAATTACAAAGGAAATGTTTTATTTTGTTTCGTCCAAAAACATTTTGCTGTCAGACTCATAGTTTTCCAGATGCATATTTGCAAAAAACTGGATTTTAATTCCTTTACAAATTTCTCTCCCCTAAACCCGACGCGCAAATTAGTGTAACAGTTTTCTGCATAATGGAGAGTATATCAAACAATTTACAATCAAAACTTCCCTCTTTTGTTATGTTTGGGCTTCAACCATTATACTTTAGATACGATGCGAATATTGGTTTGGTCCTCAGCTCGGAAGTAAAACAGGTAAATTTTCATACTGACAGATCACCCCAGTGGCGTAACGTACGGTGTTCCATACTGTGCCCAGTAGAACCCGGGCCCCAAGCCAAAGAAATATACGCAAGACAGCTACAGAATCCAAAATAATAGCAAAACATTCAATTTTGTGTATGGAGAAGCTTAGTATTAAACTCTGTTTGCACCGGAGAGGCGCAACTGTCCACTTGGCTTTATTTTGCTTTCAAACAATCATCAGAAAAGTCCATAAATTATAAAGGTTTTTGCTCATAATAATATTGAAAATAAATAAAGGCTCAAATTAAGGCGGAGTGCCTCTCTTCAAAGTTCTTGCGTAAAATTGGGCTGATGATCCACTTATTGGAGTATTTGAATCTTGAACTGATTACTTCGCGAGAGAAAAACTGTTCACAATGTTGAAAAAAGGATGGCCTTTTGATCAAAATGCCTAATACACACAGTTACAAAGATCGTTCAATAAGGTTTCAGTCAAAAAACCCTTTTTTCTAAACTAGGACTCAAGAAATCAAGAAACAGATGACTGACGATAAACTAGTGAGTTCAGATAATACATTCCTTGTTTCCCCTACACGTAAAGTATTTGTCTTTGGAAGATCTCTACCATGAATTTTATTTCAGTCGATTTAGTTTTTCCTTAGACATGGATGCGATCCTCCGATCTAGGGTAATCAGTTTTACTCTAGAATCAACGATTTTTACGAGATAGGTATGTAAGGGCACTCCTCATGGTAGTTTTTTCGCCGCGTCTCTTGAATTTTGTGAGATGATCTTATACAGGTTCTCCCGTATATTAATTCAAATTCTAATTTTGTCTCAGAAAATTAAAAAACTTTTGAAAAATGATTTTTGTTGCATTTGCTCATAATGTGAACTGTTTTTAATGTGGGTTATGTTTTGTAAATTTTTCCTGGTGATAAAAAATTCGAACGGGACAAGCCCCCATTACGATTATGAACACAAAAAAATTTGGAGACGTTACGCCACTGGGTCATGCATTGCCTTTCAGTAATATTACACGTTCTTCTTTTCCACATTTTTTCTTAAGAGATCATCAATTAATAAGCTTGACACACTGATTTTAGAATAACGAAAATGCGTCATTATTACACAAATTGACCATCATTAGCACAACTGCGTATTTGGTTTATATATTTGCCCAATAATTACAGGAGACGCCCTCTAAAGAAAAATTAAATTAATTTGTGAGCAACATTTACACATTTCTATTCAAATTCTTGGAGACAACGGTATCTTTAAATTAATGAACGAAATAATCAACGAAATATCGCTGCTGTGAGGGTCAATTGCCACGTTTTCTCAAACGTCAAAAGTAAATACCGAATTCTAATGATAAAAACTTATGTGTCACCCAGATTTCGAACTTTTATCATCATGACGATCAATAAAATATGACTGGTTTTCGTCAAAATGATTTTGCTATCTGTCTGTGAAAGGAGTATCTTATAACGTTACTTTTAACTGGACGAATAGTCTCTTGTAACTGCCGGTTTAAATTAAAGTAAAATATATAATTTTTAAATGTCCCCCTCCCAAATTCCTATACCTACCTCAACATAACTGTTCTCATTGCTCCTTCGTACCGTTGTACTCTTCGATGAGTTATCCGCCGAACTATTGTGATAACTAAAATCCGGATCGTATATAACGCCACTTTCGGCGGTGGGAACAAAAGTCGGTGCCACTGAAACCATAGACGGAGCACAGCTAATACCTCCGGCCGATCGTCTTGAATCAAACGTATTTTTCTTCAACGTACTCGTATTCGTTGGTGTCGAATGATTACCGAGTGCACCGCCAACTCGCTGTACCGTTGCATTTTTCTGCACCACCTCCTTAATTTTACCACTCTCCTCGCCAATCCACGTTTTCAACCCACTCCACGCATTATTAATGCGATCCTTTTTCCGATTCAGATTTATCAATCGGACATTTTTGTTCTTCAGCAACGTAATTCTTCGCTCGTCAGGCTTTAAATTGTCGCGATGCTCACAGTATTCGGTGTCGATTTCATAGTCAAACGACTCCTTTTCGTTTATTTGCCGCGTGATCTCGTTCAGTTCGTCAATCGAAAGGAACAGATTTTTGGCATCCAAACTTTGATAGCTTACGGACTTTAGATCGAAATCGTCCAATGAGTTGTGCATGTGAAGGGAACCGTTGCTTGTCTGATTGCCACTACCCGAACTTCGATTCAAATAAGTTTGGGAGTGGTGTAGCGAACCGGTGCTTTGATAGCGCTTTTGACGCAGGATCACTTTTGATTCGGCGGTCGTGGGCGATTCGGGCGTATTTGGAACACTAATACTAGTCGTCGTTTTGAGCTTTGGCGTTCTGGGCGGGGATGGGACTTCTTGTGAATTATAGGGTAATTCGTAGGAATTTTCCTGATTGCCAATTGATAGTTTATCGGCAGTGTCGAGCGATGGAATTCTTTGGAGATATAGTTTCAGTTCGGTTTTGTGCAAATTTTGAGCGGATTTAGAACGATTCTTTTTGAGACGAGGCGGAACAGTTTGACTGTGACTAGTTGGCGATGAATAGTAGTTCGATGTAGGATCCGTTTGATTCAGACGTTCTTCAATCACTGTGGGAATCTCGTTGGATGAATAGAATTCAAAACGAATATCATCGATTGTCGGGGGAAGTGTACTCGATGCATCTGCATATGTTTCGCTCTCACTGCCCGTTGTACCGGTGGATGATGGTTTGCGGGTGAGTTGATGAAATCCATTGGAGACAGGAATGCGTCTTAGATCATCGTCAAGTGTGGTTTTGGATATAAGGATCGGAGCACCGATTTCAAGTTTATGATCCTCAGACGAAACACCGGTCATATCATAGCTGCCAGTTGATACGGGTGCCGTTTTGCCTGTCCGACCCGGCGATTTGCGAAGGAATTTTGCACTGACTGTATTGTAACGTTTGGCGAATTTATTGAAGAGACCATTTTCTGGACTCGTTCGATTTTTCAGACTTTTTAATTTATTCATTTTGAAGGGGATTTAATTGATTTTACTTTTTTTTTAATTAAGGCACTTTTAATTATATTTTCACATATTTAGCACTTTTTTAAACACCGGGTTCATTGTAGGTATATTATACACACATTCACTGTACATTCATGTTAACTGGGTGCACCTAAATTTACAAATAAAACGTATTAAATATAGTGTGGAAAGTACTAAGAATTTCGTGATAAGTACAAGCACTTGAAAAAAAGAACTAAGCCCTAACTCATGCTCTGTTATCACCACTTCGCAAAATCGTAGATTCTAATCACTCACTCGCAAACAACTCTCATTACACGAAAATCCGACTATCTACCGATATCTACTAGAATCAAATGGAAAACAAACTGTAAAACACTACGTTAGAAAGCCTGCGAAACATTCAATTTTAAAATCCATGCAAAGGCATTAAATTCTATGTTTGTGTTGTATGCTTTTTTTTTCGAAAAATTCTCATCATCTATATGAATCGACATTTATTGGAAGATCTACTTTTCGTCTAATATGCATCTAGAATTTCGGCATTCCACATAGAAATTTTTTTAAGATTTTTACTTTCACGCTATTAAAACAGAGACGAAGAATGAAGCAGCAAAAACAAAATGTTTTGATCGACTGAAAAAGCATGACCACAAATCGGTCGGTTTCTGTATTATTCGAAAAAATAAGGTATTTTTGTAAATCAGTGCTATTCCAATGACGAATTGCTATAATCGTCCATATCTTTTGGATTTCATTATTTTTTTGAGTTAATTATTATTTATAAGTTGTGTGTTTTTAGGTTTGCTTTTGCAGACATATGGGAATGAATAAATCGAATGGTGGTGTTGTATAAGTGGAATACAGATAACGTTTGGTATCTCATTGATTAGGTCTCTATCTTGTCTAGTGTATACCAAAAGAAAATACTTCATATATATGTATATAGCATTTTCTTTTGGTATCTACTGGACAATAAAGTATGGCAAGTTCAAATAATCGTGACATTCTAGTTTTTTGAGAACAGAATTTCAAAAGTTCGATTCAATCAGATTCGCATATTTAAATATTTAAAACAAGATTACTATACATAGATCTATTTTATATGCTAAACGTATAAATATTTTCAAGCTTTTTTACTAAATAGTAAATCCTATTTCTCTGCTCTTTTAATTCATATAAGCTTGTATTTAATTTAGTATCTTTTATGCTATTACGTATTCATTTAGCTATAAATAAAACCAAATTTGTAGATATATATGTACATATTTGATGAATATCTATAGATAGACATATGTACATTACATATTTGGCTTAAAAAAGAGATTAGATTATTACATATATCTGCTGCAAACATTTGCAGCAGAGTGGCGCAGTGGAAGCGTGCTGGGCCCATAACCCAGAGGTCCGTAGATCGAAACTACGCTCTGCTATCTTAATTTTTATTTCATGTACAACTTTTATTCTTTTCCTAATCGTCCATCGGTGAAAAGAAAGTTTCGAATCGATAACTGAAAGAAGAAATATTTTCGAATTGAAACAGTAGACGAGTACATTTCGTCCTTATTTCTACGAGAATATTTTGATTCTGAGCTTAAAGCTCGCCACATTAGAAGCACATAATTATGAAATATGGGAAAATGTAAAAGGAAATACATACTGTTGTAGGGATTTATTCAATATGGTTGTGACACTGCGTTTTTTTCGGCAGAAGCAGCGCATTTACCATAGGCAAACTTAGAAGGCTGGTGTTTATGGCGGCAGATTTTAGGGGGAAGCATTTTTTTAGTAATAAGTACAAACATACTCCAAATTCTTCTCTACATTTAATAATTTTAATATCCTTTTTATTATGAAGATTGAAGCCCTGGCTGGCATACTATAGTAGAGTCAATATAAGCAGCAACCTGGGGCGACAAAATTCAAAGGAAGGTAAATTTCAAAGAAAACGGGACCGAGTTCTAATCGTGCGAATAGCACGATAAGTGTATACCCTATACCCATGTACAGACCTAGAATGCGCGTAAAACCGAAAATATTCAATTTTTTTAGGGGGGAAGGGGTAGATGGGTCGAATCCCGCACATCTTTAATATCTTAAAACGGTATCCAGCAGCGATCATTTGCTATATCAATTTGAAGCTTTTCGCGACATCCTATCAAAAGATATGGCTGAATATTGCTTTGTAGGGGATGTAGGGGTAGGGGTAATCAGACCTTCCCCACCAACTTCAAGCATATGTCACAATTTGGCATTGGTAAAAATTTCAGGGTGCTAGCGATATTCTGTCGAAAAATATGGCCACATTAAACTGTCACGGAGGGGTCATTTGTATGGTAGGTAGAGGAACCCTTGGTTCGATTTGGCCCATTTTCAATACCGTCCAAGCTTATATTAAAACAATCATCTGACCAAAATTTCAAAACGCTAGCTTCATTATTTCGGGAGTTATCGTGCGAACTGTCAGACACACGGACGGACAGACAGAAGACAGACCCTGATCATTTATATATGTATGTATATACTTTGCCATATCTCAGGTGGCTCCTTTGAGGTGTTACATAAATCGTTGTAACAAAAACAATATACCCTGTATCTTATGGGTATAGGGTATAAATCTACACAAGTTTATAGTTAATTTCTGCTATTCAAGGAAATTGTTTCTTCTTACTTGCCTCGTTCTTTATACCGCTCCATGGTTTCGCGTTGCTCGACCTGCAGTGTAGGCACATCGCCCGTTTTGGCGATAATATCTCAGCATATTTCTACAGGCAGCTCTATATTGGATCGTGTCATCGCCAAGACCAATGCGTTGTTGTATTCAAGGAAATTGTTTAATTACTGAAAATCTTTTTAATCTAATAATATGTTCACAGTGAGGGAAATCGTGTAATTTGGGGCTATTTTCATGTTTTCGTATGAAAACAGTCCGAAAACATTTCAATTCCCTTACAAATAGACACATTGAAAATACGCTAAATTGCGTGTTTTCTATGAAACCTTGATTTTTTTAAATGAAAACGTATAAGCACCCAGGTCTCAAACCTAAATTCCCCTATTCAGCACATTTCGGCTCACTCCAATATTTTAACTGACACCCGACCAAATTGTTCAGTTTCGTGTGTTTGCCAATGTTCTTAATTTCTCCATGATAAGAGAATGGACGGTCAGTTTGAAGTGACGAAATATGTTACAAATTACTATCGATGACTGCACCAGCACATTTTTGCACTTAGAACGATTTATAGTCAAAATATTATTGTCGGTTGTCATATGAAATTACAAACAGTGCACTGTGAACACTTTTCGGTGATTTCTGAAAACGTACGGCGAAATCAATACGTTTTCGTCCACTCTGATTAGAATATAAACTTGAAAAAAAAATAGTTCCATAATTGGACAGAAAAGGAAAGGAAAACAGTGCGAGGAACTTGGCTAGTATAAGTAGATACTTAAGCTTGTTTAGACTGCATTAAATTTTCTTAAATTTATCGACAGATATATGAACAATCAAGGAAACAATCCAGAACTAAAGGTACGTTTTCCTCGGCACGACCGCAGCTACCCTAGCGATCCCAGTGACTCTATCTGTTGACTATCACCTACTGGTATTTTCCTCAATGCGGCTGCAGCAATCGTGGTTTATGTACACTGCAACTTCCCTACCCCAAGCAGCCGTCGCCCAAAGCCTACAAACAAGCGAGTGCACAACGTTCACCACTCATGCGGACCTTATTTACAACATGAGTCGAACGATTCATTCGACGAAAATCTCCATTGTGGACCTATGCTAAGCGATTATCATCTAAAAACGAGTTTTTATATGAATGAGGGAGTCGATGTCGCTAAAGCCGCTGGGGTCGTGCCGAGGAAAATGTACCTTAAGCAATTATCATGTTTGCTTATTGCGCTGCACATTTATCTGAATTTTATAAGGCCTAGCAGAAAATTAATTTTTTTGTTGCATGAATCGTTTCCACAGACAAAGAAAATAGAGGACAGAGTCATAGACCAAAAATGTGGGACCATTTGCTATCTCATTCATTCATTCAACTAATATACTGGGATGACAGCCGTACTAAACGAGACTAACAATACTTATGGTAGGATAGAAAGAGAAGGAGAACACCGAAATTGGTCACCTTTTCGATAGTGCATCTTATTGCTTATAATACTTCCTTATCTTCTTCTTCATTGATCGTTTCTACCACACACACAGGAACATCGTGTCCCTAAAAAACATTTTCCAGGGTACACATCTTCTAACTACCTGCATATCGTCGGCTTCATGTCATTCTGAAATAACCAACAAACTGATTTCGAGACTATACGATGAAGAGTCTATGATTAAGTCGAAAAAATTTGTTTCGCCTCGTTAATTGCGAAAATAAAAACCTTATTGTTACGCATCTGCAAAATTGTCAAAAACCCAAACGCCAAATTAGTGTACATGTTCTTTTTTCACAAAACGCAGGCTACACTAACGTATCGACATCATCCATACAACCAAATAGAAGCCAAATATCTATCTACTTTTTTAACTTTTTAAAGAACTTCTAAAGAACAAGGACTTCACTGCCAAAAGAAGAAAATTAACATGGAAAAATAATTGGTTTTATGGTGAAATCAACAAAAATGAAAACAAAAATTTGATATGATTTTCTTTCCGCTTATCTGATTTTAGCAGGGCTAACTTTAGGTCTTAGAAAAATTTGTTGGCTACGATAAACATCTGATGCTTGAAATAAATTAGACGCGTCAGCAGAAGCATCGGCATCGCGAAACGTCAAGCCCAATGCATTTTAGATTGCTGACAAAAATGTTGAGCAGAAGACTTGGCATTCAGCATATTTGTCAGCTATGAAATTCTGCCGATGCTGTTGCTGACGCGTGTAATCTATTTCAACTATTATTTCAGTAGCTTGTTGTTCTAACTTCTGTAGTTTTAGAGATATTGCGGTTATCGCAGTCTAAGGGACTGGTTTTCCTTTAAATTTTAAACACTGTGACTGCGAAAATGCTAAGAATCTGGGGTATCTTCCCTATACGGTTGCTTGCTAGAAATCATAGAGAAAGCATTTACAGCAAAGTACAAAAGTGTCAAACTGTAGATTTGTCATTCGGCGTTGACGACTGTTTGTTCGAAACAGAGTTCTGTCCCTTTGGAATTTTACATTAATGTATTAAAATGAAAATTAGATAAGCACTGTGGTCACAATACTTTTCATTAGATCATTATAAATTACACTTAACAACCAAATTTTTTTTATTGTGGGTGCTACCCGAAAGACAATCTGTATCTCAGTTGGTAGCGACGAAACTCTATCTCTGAATTGTCGGAGCTTAGTTTCAAATCCCATTGTGACCATGGACGTTTACGCTGTCTTGCTCCTATGTCTCGTTATGACAACCCTTCTATCACAAGAACTCAAGTAATGCAATTATTAGGGTTAGCTCTACCGTCCTATGCCGCTCGGCAAACGTAATTTAGCCTCAAGGATACATTTCATTTGACGTCGCATTCATGAGAAGCTGTTTTTTAATATTAAGCGTTTCGAACATTTGAAAACTTAATGCGCCTTTCTAAACGTTATTGGTATTAGGTACCATTAATTTAACCTCTGAAACAGGCGGGCAAAAATTTTAATAATCACTAAATAAGTAATAGTGACAATAATAGGCGTGTTTTTGTTTTTTACTCCGGTGTGGGTAAGATTAGTGTAATCACATGGAGTTACAAAATGGGCTCTAAAATAACCTACACCAGAGTACAAAATATAACACGTCTAAAGTTTGTATCGATGTCTTAGCGGGCTTTAACCAGAATTGGCCGTGAAAATAGTGTAGTAGCATTCCTTGTTTTTCAAAAATTGTCTGTCAATAAAAAAGTCACTCTAACTCTAATGTGTGTTATATATCATTGCAAAGATAATTTTATGTACTTTTTTTCGTCCTCAGACTATTTTTCTGTATCTCTTACCGTTTTTGAAATAATCGGAAAAACAACCGAAAAAAATGCCCCCTTTCCCCCTTTTTTTAAAGGTTGCGGACCCCCAATCGGTTGGGACTTTTAATGCCATAATCTAGGGACCACCCCCAACCATAATCCATAAAAATTTCCGATGTAGGATTTTTGCCGACCAAATATGCCATTTTTCTTAGACTATTTTAATGTTTTTGTTGCTTAAATATATGAATGTACTCGTGTTTTTGTGTTGTTCTTTTTTTAACTTCAATATTATGTTGAACTTAGATATGTATAATTAAGCTAACGAGGGTCGAATCCATTTGAACAATTTTAATCAAATACTGCGTTAACGAAAATAATTAGATGTTGTGAAAAATAATGGAAAAATACAAGTGTCTGTTTTTTTTTCCAACGAGTGTATGTACATACTACAGATTAGATAGAGATTCTATCATCGAACGATATTCGTACCGAGCAGAGTGGCGCAGTGGAAGCGTGCTGGGCCCATAACCCAGAGGTCCGTAGATCGAAACTACGCTCTGCTATGTGTGTGTCATATAAATAAATATTTTTTTTATTTTAACAAGCATATGTCTGGACATTTATGCGGTTAATATTAAATGGGCTACTATACGATCCAATTGATCTGCCATCAACTCTAGTATGTAGATAGAAGAAGAAAGAAAATGGAAACAACTCATTTTGAATTGCCTAAGAGTTCTGTAACTTCCCTGACTGTTGGAAATGACGGCTGAGGTTAATTCATTTTGACAAAAAATTACTCTATTTAATAAGTATTTATTCAAGCAAGAATTAAAGCTATCTGAAAAAAAACACACATACAAAAATAGTCGGTCAAGATACCCTTAAAAGCAGCTACATTTTCTATATACGGGTCATATCAATTACTATACATATGTATATTTTTCTCATATCCTTCTTGATATCCTTCTTTAGGGTGAAAGGACATATCCTTCTTGATATCCTTGTTTAGGGTGAAAGGGCTAACCTTAACGTTGCACATTCAGCAGAGTGGCGCAGTGGAAGCGTGCTGGGCCCATAACCCAGAGGTCCGTAGATCGAAACTACGCTCTGCTATTAAGAGACTTTTTTTCTGCAACAAAAGGGCAGAACAAAGTTCAGTACATATATATGTATACATAGGGCTTACGACGGCGAAGTTGAACATTCATGTTTATATGTTTTGCTCGTTATGACCTGGCTATGAAAAATGTATTCTTGTGGACAGTAAAGGCATTGAAAAATAACTAATAGAACTGTCACTCCATACAAAAAAGGCCCCACCCAGAAAGTACCTATGTGTGAAATTTGTTCACACGTATACTATAGGTATACTATAGGGTACACGAAATTATCAGATTTGTTCTCAAATTTCATTCATCTTAGTCCAGTCAAAATATGTATCCCTATTCAGGCATCCAAATAGAAAAAAATAGATAAGGCTAATTTTTGTTGTTTTTGATTCAGTGGGCTGCCAGGTGTCTATAACACATTTGGTAAAAAAAAATTTGGTCGGAAACGTCCCAAAAAGGACGAAAAAGGATACTCCTTAATCCTTGACCGGAGGTCAGCATGCGGGGTATCATATCAAAGGGGACGTCGAGTACATTACATATATGGTTTTCGTTTCCTGTTTCAAGGACCCTTAACGGAATAAAATGAGCTTAAATGGAAAATTATCGAATTATCGTGTTTGCCGTGTATCTTTCCAAAGCCACAACCACGAGAATAGTTCAAGTTGTCACAATTCTGAAAAGTCAGAAAAGTTCTGACTTTTCAGAATTTGAAGATTCTACCATTAAATTTGCTAAAAAAAAAGTTATCGGAAATTACACACCTTGATCGAACTTGGGAATGCGGGGTGTCATATCAAAGAGGACGTCGAGCGCATTCCATATTCGGCGTTTGTTACTTATTTCAGGGACTCCCAAAGGAGAAAATTGGGTTCAAATGATACATTTTCGAGTTTCCCGTATCTGTATCTTTCCAAAGCCGTAATTTTCCATTTAAGCCTGAATTATCTTATTCAGTGTCCTTGAAACAGGAAACAAACACCGGATATGGCATGTACTTGACGTCTTCTTTGATATGACACCCCGCATGCCCATGTCGGTCAAGGTGTATAATTAGTGTCCTTTTATGTCCTTTTTCAAAAGCCTTGCGATAATTTTTTTCTTAGAATTGAATTGAATCTTACGGTATTATCGATTTTGAAAAGTGAGAAAAGTAGTGAAAACTTGAATTATTCTCGTATAGTTATGGCCTTGGAAAGAAACACTGGAAACACGATAATTCGCTAATTTTCCATTTGAGCTCGATTTATTCCGTTAAAAGTCATTGAAACCGGAAACAGACACAGAATATGTAATGTACTCGACTTCCCCTTTGATTTGATACCCTGCATGCTGACCTCCGGTCAAGGATTAGGGAGTATCCTTTTTTGTCCTTTCCGATCAAATTTTTTTTAGCAAAATGCGTTTCAGCTTCCTGGGAGCCCGCTGATTCAAAAATAACAAAAATTAACCTTACTCTATTTTTTCTATTTGGATGCCTGAATTCGGATACATATTTTGACTGGACTAAGATGAATGAAATCTGAGAACGTGTTTTTCTCTTTAGAATGTTGATTACACGATGATAGCCGAATCATTTCCTGTCAAACACCTACATATACTCATAGAAACATTTTTGCGGAAAGAGGTACACAAATACAAACATATTCTTTGGAAATCAAAAAATTATCTTTTGCACTTTTCTATACGCGATTGCCTACTTGTAATATTGTCGTCACGCTCTTGCAATTTTTTTGTTAAGAAAAATAGCTTGTATGGAGTGAGCGCTCTATTTATTAAATCCTCATTGGTAAAGGCATTAAAAGCAATGGTCTTATATTTTTTGTTCCACATTCCGCATTATTAGAGTAGATTAAGTTTTCGGAGTTGTACATGCCTGAGCATTTCCTACCTACTATTTAAAATCAACGAAATTTTTTTCACTCCCCCAAACTAATTACCATTCAAACATTCACGAGCATAAGCGCATAATAACAAATACGTTAAAATTTAACGCACAATTCATAACAAATGTTAAAAATCAATCTGATAACACAAATTTGCATAATGCACACAAACATAATCAGATAATAAAAAAAAATAAGCAAATCATTGCAAATGTCGAACGAACGCATAATCATCATTAACTTCATAATACGAAGAAAATCAGATCAAAAATATGCAAAAAAAAAAAATCCAAATAGCTGAATATATAATACAAGTTTTGTCATTTAATTTTAGATGTTCGTGCGCCGCAAAATTAAAATGCTTCCTACATATGTGTAACATTTTCAAAAATTTTCTGCTGCTGGCGCAGCAGATGCCTTTTTAACCACTCCGAGTGCTGCCGGACAAGCCAGGATCGGGACAGTTTGCAGTCAGGAGGCGGATACAAATAGATGACAGCGAGTGGCCTCTCGTAACTGACGGAGGCTGCGTACCAGCACACACATTTCACTTGTGAGTGTGCTACTGTGGCTGCGTCTATCCCATATTTCCTGTTTCATTTCATGGCTTCTGAGTTGGAGTACACAATTTCCACCGTTAGGTCCCTTCTGGAAGTTAGTGGTATTCAACTTATTTTCATCTGAAAGGGTGACAAATGGTATTCAGCTTTACTTTGTTAGCCCTGGAAGGTCATGCTTCGTCGAATCGACTACGCATCATCAAATTGTTCCCATTTTTCGTGACAATTCTCATTATTTGGAGCTGAGTTTTCGTACAGCACTTACCGTGCCGATGTACTTGCCGGGTACATTGCGACTAGACGAAGTAAGCAGGGTAAGTTGGATTTTTGGAAATTGGCGTCGTCGAAACGACGAAGGATGAACTTTGTGTAACTTTTAGAACTCCAGTATTTCTTATGGCTGGTTGTCGATTCGACGATAAGTCTGTGTCCATACAACTAGCTCGTAACAAATATGTTTATTTTTGAAATGTGGGACCTATTTTTTTTCAAAAATTATGGAAAAAATATTTACTAGGACAAAAATAGGACAAATCAGAAAAAAATGCTCAAAATTCTTCCTCATTTTAGGAAGATTGCATTTCGAACTCATAAAATCGGCTCCAAGGCACTCAATGCCAAAATTAGACATCGTACATAGAATTAGAATTAATCAAGGGAACTCGGGGAGAAGATATTCCAAAATTTACCGTAAATAATTCTACAATCCACTGTAAAAACCGCAATACGTGAAGTGAAAGAAAACCCGTGCTGGGACCCCAAAATGGATCGCTGTGCCTCTTGTATATACATGAGCTCCTCATTCATTAAACCCAATTTCCTAGTACGTTTAGAATATGTATTTTATGATTCGAGCACATTTTCTTAATAACATCATCGTTTAGTTTTAAGTTGAAAGACTTGTATTTCCTTATTGTCGATGAAATACGTATTTGGAAAATAAATCATCTTCATCGACAATAAGGAAATACAAGTCTTTCAACTTAAAACTGAACTTGGTCGATGCAAAGGAGCCGACAACACAAGGAAACATCATCGTTTAGTTTTTATTTATTTCATTTTTAAATTTAATGTTATATATTTCGGGCCAAATAATATTGAATTAAGTAAATTTGATTTGTAAATCATTTTCCTTACAAAATTACTCAAAATCGATGTTTTTTCCATTCTAAATAAACTATCGGTTGAAAATCTGTCAAATTTTATAAATTTTTTGAGAAATGTTGATTTGTATGAGGCGTCGAAGTTGAGCGTCGTCGAATCGACGAAGCATGACCTTTCCGTGCTAAAAATAAGCATGACCTTGCAGAGTTAAGGACCTTGTAAAGAACGGGTCTCATATTTCAGTGTCTTTCAAGTTCTTCTTTTTCTTCTCAGTACCGTGTAGCCCCTTGTGTGCGTTAATTCAGCCGTTTATAGGCAATTTCGAGTCAACTTTACATTGCATATCATTTCGGAGTGTATATAATGTTGTAAGCACTATATATTTCCATCCACATGTACGGAAATTTTGGACCACGCCGAGATTCGATCTCCGGACCTCTAGATTACTAGCATCGTGGAGTGCGACTCAACCAAGTGAGTCACAGGGCGGGTCTTTCAAGTTATTAAATCCAAATTTATTTTCTAGATGAATCATACCAGCAACAAAATTTAGCCACTGTTAATACTTTGATAAATTTAGTGGAAATCTTATTAAAACCGTTAACCATATTTCAATCAATAAAGGATTTATAAATATTCTGACGATGCTACTTTACTAAGATGAAAGTGACAGACGAAACAAACTGATTTTGCAATTGTAATATGCAGTCCGATATACAAAAAATGCACTGAAAATAGACAAACTACGCTCTAAAAGGTAGACATTGGAGGCCAGTTGAATGTAATCAGAATGCAGAAGAAAATCATTCTCATCTCCATTTGAAAAATTTGACTCTAAAATTAGCAAAAAAAGAAATAACATGCGTAAAAGTCCTCCAGTTAACTAGGGCCGCAGATGTGTGAGTGACATCCAATTTCCAAGATCTAAACTGCTGTTTTATTGAGGTGTTGAGATCAACAGCACGCCCAGCAATGTTATTTATCCCCATAAATGGATACTTGTTTGCAATCTGAGCGACATCATAGTCCGTCACGTAGGTCGTGAGTTCGAAAAACACCATAAAATGAATTCGTTCACGGTGAGTCCGGAATCCATGACCCTGTGCACCAATCCAACCACAAGCCAGGCTACTCTAAAATTTGCTAACAATATTTCTGCGACCGGAAATTTCAACTCCTAGGAAAATCATGATGTTAAACAAATTTTGGGCTTGCCCCCCCCTGACCGAAATCCTGGCTACGCCCATGTACACAAGTCAGCTTTTGTTTTTGTCAATAATAATTTTGAATAAAAATCAACGCTCGGATGTAACAGCAAACATAATAAATGATATGTTACCCCATTTAAAGACGGAAATGCAAACATTTTTTTTGACTCAAATAATGTCACATAAATCGAATATATTATTATTTCGCCAGAAAGAAAACATAAAATGTTTGAAATAAAAGAAAAAATTTAAATTTAAAAATCTGAGTAAAAGAAAAATGTAGAGCGAAAAACAAGATCAGCTGAAAACACTTTGCATCCACATAGCATAATGCAAGCGGCGCGGTTAAAAATAGCATAAAACGACGCGACACTTTCCGTTGGTACGAAATTTGTCAAATAAATAAATTTTCAGATCATGTTTATGTTTCGTGTAAATGTATTTCGATATTTGATCGAGAAACTATAGAGTAGTTTTGAAATGGACAGGGTTTTTAGGGATACGAGAAAAAAAGTCCTCCACTTCAGAAGCGCGGAGAAAAATGGGGACATTACAAATTTTCGATGATTTATTTAATAAAAAAGAAAACATACAGTAAAATCTACGGCAAAATACATATTTTGCGATTAAAAAAAGCCACTAAACACTTTTTTTAGTATTTTGTACTATAGGGCAAAATATGAAGGTGTAATTTTCGCAGTTCTAATTTTCACAATATCTCAAACACAATCTCAATCAATTCGATATTATCAACTCAAATTGAAACAAATACGTACAAGCTTAAATCACATCAAACATCGGTTCAAACCTTAAAACAACAACAAAAGCGAGCACTTTTCTAAGTCAATTACCTTTGGGGTGTCAGATTTGTCGACCCATTTACATAGTTGCAAACAATACCCTGCAATGGCGAAAATGCAGTCAATTCGAGACTGCTGGGAACATAAAAATCGATAAATAGTAAACTTTTGTAGTACATGCATATACTACAAGCACGTTCTCTACTTATTGGCTTAGCTCTCTCCAGGTCGTTACACAAAGCCCCAAAATAGACGATGAACATGTGAAAAATTAAACTAAGCGTTGACTATATGCTATTATTATTATGGTATAATAATGACATAATATAGCAAAATTTAATATGTATTGCGGTTGCAATATGTTGGTTGCACTTTTTATGGGAAATTCCTGGTATACGTTTTATTGAGTCTACGGATGAGTGGCACTAGGTTAAAGGTGACCTGAGCCAACACATAAGTCGTCTTATATTCTTTACGGGTGCTTCCTTTTGTTTGATGGTCTACGCTACATTCCCATCTGTTGTTTAGCCATACCACCATATTGCACATAACAAAGAATGGTACGAGTATGTTGTAAAGTGCAATAGTCGATTCTGTTCTGGATTCGTTTTTATAATAGGATTAGAACTCGCGATTGAGCCTGGCTAAGTGCTTGGAGAATAGAAGAAAGTATGTGAAGATTTCCACGATTATACAGTATGCTATTCTGGGTAGGTGATTCTGCTCAGTGCGTTGTTCGTTACAGTCGTCCATTGACTCTTTCGGTCGACGCCTGTGATGCATTTGTATAGAGCCAGTTAGTTAGTTCGAGGATGTCTATATGAACTGTGGAATATCCTGAAGATAAGCTGGAAGTGAGAAAAAAAAATAAACTGGAAAACCATAATATCTCAGCGAAAATTAGTAGGTTATGTCGATTACCCAAACATCTCTATACTTTGACATTTTACAACAATATTCCCAGTATGTACGCTGATTTATGCTAGAAACGTGCCTAAGTATCGGCCGTCTGTCGTTTAGGGTATATGTATTCTTCTATTGCAGTTTGGAATTATGTACATGCACAAGGGTAATGTATCCTAACGTACATATACACTGGTCGGCATATGTATTTTGACATCTCATACCTTCCAGCCCCGATACCGGTTTTGTTAAACTAAAGCCAATAACGGTAAATTTCTTTTATCAAAATTAAAGCACATATCGACAGCAATAAATATGCTTAATATTTTTCCTGTCCTCTATCGGACTCTCATCCTATAAAAAAGAGAAAAGATGGAAGCGTAATTCTGGTGTGCCATAAGTATTTTGACAACATTTAACTCTTTGATTGCACCCATTTTTTCGCAAGAACTGATGCACAAAACATGTTTTTATTAATTTTTGAGTTCCTTATATTAATTTTCAATGATAAAAAATATCACCAGTGGCTCGAAACATAAACAAAAATCAGAATTTAGAAGATTGGTTTGAGCATCGATTGATGCAAGCCTTATAGTCTAGTACAGATAGCTCAAAACCTAAACATTCAAAAAGAAAAGAAATTTTTGATGCCAAATTGTTGAATACACTGCCTAATATACGGGGTAAAAAGTTACACTAATTTGCGCCATGGGTTAAGGGGGTAGGGGGTGGCAAAGGGGTGAAAATTCAGTTTCTTGCAAATATCTTGAAAACTATGAGTCTGACCTTAAAATGTTCTGAGGACGGCAGATCAAATTTGATGGGGTGCCTATTCTAAGCTCCATTATCCTCCCCACCAAAAATTATTACCATCGGATCAAAACTAAGGGTACCCCCCATACAAAGTGAAAGAAAATCCTAAGAAATTTCACGTTTTTCCACTTCTAAATTCTATGTAAAATACAAGAAAAAAATTTATCTCTTAGAACGTCATTATAACAGTTGATTGTAGTCTTGTGAATGTATATTCAAAAGGTTGTACCAAGGCGTACGCTACAAGTATCAAAAACTTGGGTTTGAAGGTCAGTAATACCAGTTCTAAGACTATTTGCGTATATTTCGAGTAACGTGTACTAGCAACCTTCAAACTCGATTTTTTGTACTTCTAAGGCACGCTCTGGTACAAACTTTCGGATATACATTCAGAAGACTACAATTAACTGTTATTAGGACGTTCTAAGAGATAAAATTTTTTTTCTATTTTAGGTAGAATTTAGAAGTGAAAAAATGTAAAATTTGTTAGAAATTTGGGTCACTTTGTATGGGGGCTACCCTTAGTTTTGATCGGATGCTAATAATTTTTAGTAAGGAGTATAATGGGGCTTAGACTAGGCACCCCACCAAATTTGATCTGCCTTGCTTAATTTGAAATGGAGCTACAGGCATGCCTTTTTGAAAAATGCTAGGAGGAGTGAGGAGGGCGTCAATGGGCGGCGCACTTCAATTTTTGGTGCAAATCAAGCAAGTTTTGTTAGCAATATATGGGCAAGATCTTATGATCCTAAATCTATTTTATCAAGAGTTACAATGCAAAATGTAAAACTAAAAAAATGTAAATTCACTATTTTCTGAAAAAATCTACAGACTGTTATATATCATTGCAAAGGTAATTTTATATAGTTTATTTCGTCCTCAGGACATTTTAAGGTCAGACTCATAGTTTTCCAGATATTTGCAAGAAACTGAATTTTCACCCCTTTGCCACCCCCTCCCCCCTTAACCCATGGCGCAAATTAGTGTAACTTTTTACCGCGTATATTAGGCAGTGTATTCAACAATTTGGCATCAAAAATTTCTTTTCTTTTTGGATGTTTAGGTTTGGGGCTATTTTGAACCAATTGTACTGGACTATTAGTCCTGGTTTACACATTGAATACGCTACTATTGAATTTTATTTAATACTGTAAACTGTTTATTACCAAACAAAAAAATGTTTTAAAACAAAATAAAAACAAATCTTCGCGCTCTCTGAACGAAAGCGAATGTAAACCCCGAGTGATGAGTGAGCCACGATGAAGAACTCTGAGAAAGAAGTGAAATTTAAACCAAATTGTGCCGCAAAAAAAACGAATATAACTTCCGACGATTCAATGACGACGATGGCCATGAAAACAGTGATTTGAACTTAAGCAGCCTAGGCCATTGTAAGCAAAATATCCCTGCATCATGAGAGAGCCTCCACTGTGGTATTAATTTTGATAACCACGTATCCGTTTTTCCACATAAACTGGCCATTTTCTTTAAATATTTTTTTTATGTAATAAAAAAACGAATATTAGCTGAAAAAGCTTTTTCCGAAAGTTGCAGTAGCTTGAACTTTTTCCTTAGTAACAGAGGTTTGCTTTTGGTATGGTTTTTAAATCTTTCTTTGGTTTCAGTTTATCTGCGTATGCATGCAATTTGCCTTTTTTAGCTGTAGACCGAAGGTTGTCGTTATTATCTCTGCCTCCGATGGCACATTATTCATATTCATAATATCCTTTGGTTCAATTAGGACATTTTCCCTAAATATTTGGAAGATTTTTCGGTAATGATTCGATATACACATCCCATTTCTGTGATGCATGGAATAGTTTTCTATTTCTTTTCTCTTTCAATTCTGGTGTTTAATAATGAACAGTCTACCTTATGAAATTAAATTCAATTGCAGCGTCTCCAACCTTTAAACCAGGGTTGAAGTTTGCCTCTACGGAGGCTTAAACCAAACTTCGAATTTCTGATTTTTTTCCAATGTTTCAAGCCACTGGACACATTTTCTGCTTATTATTCAAAATATGTATAAACACAAATCATTAATAAAATTATGTTTTATCCATTTTTTTCCAGAGGAATTGGTGTACAATTAAAGATTTAAATATTGTCAAAATACTTATGTCACATCAAAATTTCGCACCAATCTGTTCTCTTCTTTATAGCAAGAGAGTGCGAAAATGGACAGGAAAAATATTGAGCAAATTTATTGCTGTTGATACGTACTTTGATTTCCTTATAAGAAATTTACCGTTATTCACTCTAGTTAAACAAAATCAGTCTCTTGGCTCGAGATTACCAGTTGTCAAAATATATATGCCGGCTAGTGTAGGTACTCCGTCGAGTGCGAAGTGCAATTGTTTGTGCACTGCAATCCATCATCACATCATATCTTCTCCCAAAGCGTGTGCATCTTCAAGTAATTGCACTTGATGTCATCGTCATCATTTCTTCTTTCTTTGACGCCCTACGGCTGCTTTATGTCTTATAGTACAATTCATAAAAGATACAATTAGAATAAATAAATACGTGAAGTGAAGCACGTAAAATGAACCCTATGGCAATTCAAAATGACAGCGGTGCTTTCTAAAAAATGAAAGGGGTATCCACCTTTATGATTTACCTGTCGCTGATGTCAATGTTGAATTTATTGTAATTGGCAGTCGCGTGACATTATACAAATGAGCAGGCAATTGTTCATGGGCACGTCTTCATCATTCACGGGCAAATTTGAGATGAACGACTTTGCACTTGTATCCTGTAGAATGAATGCATAAGTACGTGCATTCGTAGAAAAGTACATATGTATCTGCATAAATATGCTTATTATGCTCAATCTTTTCATGTTTTGTTCGAACAACATTTGCATGGACTATTACCATAACTCATTAAGCGTATGTTATGGTCAATCTTCAATGATTTTCCAGAACGATTTTTCACACTTTTCTTTGAAGCAACTAAATGTTCGTAGCTATTTTTTCTGTTGTATCTAATAATTGAAGTGAATTACAAAGCATGCAATTGTTATCGGTTCAACGAAATTGTTGATTAGCACATTTTAACGGATTATTAAATGCATTTAAAACTATTCATGGACGTAATGTTATGCTGATTGGTTTTGAACGACTTTCTGTTTACAATAAATAGCCACATACCTATACATTTAAAATATTTAATAACTGATCCGTTTAAAATGTTGATTAACAAAATGACTGAAGAAAAAATATCCCCCTAATATTTTACTTTATGTGATGGAAAATCCTAATATAAATTTTTTATACGAGATATACGGATGTGTTTTAGCGAAGTGCAGATACGGATACAGATTTATCTAAATCTATATTGAGGAGTATAAAATCAAAACCGGCTATCTCCAATCGGGTTCTATACAAAATCCACAAAGTCAAAATCCACAAGTCAAAATCCAAAAGTCATAATCCATAAAGACAAAATCCATAAAGACAAAATCCATAAAGTCAAAATCCACAAAGTGAAAATCCATCAAGACAAAATCCATAAATTGTTGTATGAAGAGAGTCATAATGCTTATTGCGTGGGCACTAGACAATTACCAAACCCCGGAGCATATGCGCTTTACCTGAAGACACGGAGAAGGATGCACCCGGAGCATATGCGCCTTAGGTGTCTCTGTCTTTACCTGAAGCGCTTATGGTCCGGTGCATTCCTCTCCGGGTCATCGGCTAAATCGTATATGCCACGAATGAATCCTTTTCCGTGTCTTCAGGTAAAGCGCATATGCTCCGGGATTTGGTAATTGTCTAGTTAACGTAATAACGTACATAAATATTCTCAATATTCAATTGTGATAAGCAAACTGATGTAAATTTGAATTTATGGATTTCGTCTTTTTGGATTTTGACTTGTGACTTTATGGATTTTGTCTTTGTGAATTTTGTCTTTGTGGATTTTGACTTTGTGGATTTTTATTTTTTCTTGGATTTTGTCTTTTTGGATTTTGTATTTTTGGATTTTGTATAGAACCCCTCCAATCTACCTAATTTTTCAGAATGAGCGATTTTCTACTACGTTCAAAATAGACAGTATTTCCTCAAAGTTTTAATTGTAATGAAAAGTCTATTAGTCCAGTACAATTGGTTCAAAATAGCCCCAAACCTAAACATCCAAAAATAAAAGAAATTTTTGATGCCAAATTGTTGAATACACTGCCTAATATACGCAGTAAAAAGTTACACAAATTTGCGCCATGGGTTAAGGGGGGAGGGGGTGGCAAAGGGGTGAAAATTCAGTTTCTTGCAAATATCTGGAAAAATATGAGTCTGACCTTAAAATGAGCTGAGGACAAAACAAACTACATAAAATTACCTTTGTAATGATATGTAACACTCTAGACATTTTCTTAGAAAATTATACCCTAGACCCAAAAGTATTATAGTGAATTTACATTTTTTGAGTTTTACATTTCGCACTGTAACTCTTGATAGAATGGACATACTGTCATAAGATCTTGTCCATATATTTATAACAAAATTAATTTGACTCGTACCAAAAATTGGAGTGCTGCGACCATTGACGCCCCCCTCAGTCCTCCTCACATTTTTCAAAAAGGCATGCCTGTAGCTTCTTTTTAAGCTGAGCCAGACAGATCAAATTTGGTGGGGTGCCTATTCTAAGCTCCATTATGCTCCCCACAAAAATTATTACCATCCGATTAGAACTAAGGGTACCCCCCATACAAAGTGAACGAAAATTCTAACAAATTTTACATTTTTTCACTTCTAAATTTTATCTAAAATGAAAAAATAAAATTTATCTCTTAGAAAGTCATTATGATAGTTAATTGTAGTCTTCTGAATGTATGTTCAAAATTTTGCATCAAAGCGTACACTACAAGTATAAACAAATTGTGTTTGAAAGTCATTGGTACTAGTTCAAAGGCTAGTTCCGAATAATATCGAGTAACGTGTACTAGCAACCATCAAACCCCATTTTTCGTACTTGTAAGGCACGCTCTGCTACAAACTTTTGAATATACATTAAGAAGACTACAATTAACTGTTATAATGACGTTCTAAGAAATAAATTTTATTTTTTCGTTTTAGATAGAATTTAGAAGTGGAAAAATGTGAATTTTTTTAGAATTTTGGTTGACTTTGTATGGGGAGTACCCTTAGTTTTGATCGGATGGTAACAATTTTTGGTAAAAAGCATAATGGGGCTTAGACTAGGCACCTCACCAAATTTTATCTGCCTGGCTCAATTTGAAAAGAAGCTAGAGGCATGCCTTTTTGAAAAATGTTAGGAGGAGTGAGGGGGGCGTCAATGGTCGGAGCACTCCAATTTTTGGTACGAGTCAAAAAAATGTTGCTATCAATATATGGACAAGATCTTATGACATTAGGTCCATTCTATCAAGAGTTTCAGTACGAAACGTAAAACTCAAAAAATGTAAATTCACTATAATACTTTTGGGTCTAATTTTCTAAGAAAATGTATAGAGTGTTACATATCATTACAAAGGTAATTTTATGTAGTTTGTTTTGTCCTCAGCTCATTTTAAGGTCAGACTCATATTTTTCCAGATATTTGCAAGAAACTGAATTTTCACCCCTTTGCCACCCCCTCCCCCCTTAACCCATGGCGCAAATTTGTGTAACTTTTTACTGCGTATATTAGGCAGTGTATTCAACAATTTGGCATCAAAAATTTCTTTTATTTTTGGATGTTTGGGTTTTGAGCTATTTGTACTAGACTATATGTCTCCACACTATTCGGAAACTATGAAAAAATTGCCTAATAGTACAACATAAAAGAAATTTAAATATAAATAAAATTGGAGATTGCCGGCTTTGATTCTAACATATGAAGATTGCCGGTTTTGCTGCTAATTTAACAGGAGATAGCCGTTTTTGATACTAAATAGCAAAAAATTAAATAATCTAGTACAAGGTATTTTGTGATAGGAATACATCCGATTGTGCGATCTTTTTATTTTTGTTTTATCTCTTTATATTATTAGGAGGGCTCCCTAGGCTCTAAATTTTCGGTCCTGGTTTACAGTCATTAAGAAAAACGTCGAAACAGGACCAATTTTTCTCGATGTTGCCAAATGTGGACATTGAGTGCATTCACGTCGAAATGAGCATTTCCGAATTTTCGAGGAGATTTCCACTTGTATTCCCCCCAGAAGGCACACAAGTGAGAATTTAAAAAAAAATAAAAAAACTATTATGTTTAAAAAGTGTTGGAGCAGATTATGGTTATGATAAAAATATAAGGTTTTTAGGTTTATTGTACTGATCTATCTTGCGATTGGAGAGGCACACAGTCAACTGAGAAAATCAGGGAATTACAGATCAATACTTTTGTTACCGCACATCTTCGGATGATTCACACGGCCCACAGAGACTGACTTTTACTTACAATTGGTTTCCTATCGAGGATTATCACAGAAACTCGTATACAGGATATGTTATGATAGCGCGATTTATTGTGACAATGCAACCTGTGCTGAATATCCAGTCTTGACACAAGATTATCCACATTTTCGGTTTACGGGTTGGTAACGAAAAATCTCCTGACTACAGTCACACGAACTTTGTTGTGTTAACCAAAATATTAAACATCTGGAGCAAATAGTCTTTTGTCACTTGATCTGCGTTTGAACCCATTTCATTTATTGAAACTTTGATTTGATATTAATTTTCAGTTTTACTTAAATCCAAACCACCGCTTACAACAAAATTCGGATAAATCGATACTTTTATGAATTTAGATATTGAAGCAAATGGGCTGCCATCACTACATGCACTAAGACTGTATCTTTTTGCGAATCTATGGGCAGGGCCGGATTTCCCATATGGGCAACCGGGCCGGCAGAATTTGAAGGGTGGCAAATTCTTAATTTTTTCATTGGTCTAAAATAATGGGAAAGATGGATTTTGAAAACTCAAACATAATTGTAGAAAATAATTTGCTTTTTTAATATATTCTAGTTAGATGTACATATTCATTTTAATCCAAAGCACCTAATGGCAACGGGAAATTCCACCGAAAATAAAAAATAATTTTAAATAAGTTGAAATCAGGAAAATCTAGAACTTTTTAGGCATCGAATGATTTTGAATCAGTGCTTTCCCATTTCGTTTGCGTTATCTTTATCACCGAAAACAAATTAGGTCAAGGTGTATTCAAAATTTACCGTAAGCTTTCCTAATTTTGGGTGAATTCGTTATGACGTTTTCTGGTTAAATATGATGCTAATATAGGAAATTTTATTTGTTGGGGTAATTCGCAAAATATTTTCAAAACTATCGACAAAGAAAAAATTTTGAACACATGAACGCATTTCTAAAGAAAGTGAAAAGCCGAATGTAATAAGAATTGTACAGTTTTATATGTTATCACTAGAGTTTCAATCATTCCTAAAACAATTTTGAGAGGTGCACGGAACAGCAGGATTCCTCCCCTGGGAAGCAACATACAAATTTTTCAAGTAAACAAGATACGCTTACTAGTAAAAAATTTGAAATTTTCAATTCTTCACATACGCCCGCTAACATTTTGCCTACATTTCCTTTGTGAGGTGACAACTGCTACCTTCACGCTTATCAAGTGGCGGAGGGCGGCAAATTCGTTACTGCCCAGGAGCGCGATAGAGGCTAAATCCGGCCCTGTCTATGGGTACAGTTGCTGCAATAAAGCCAAGCTTTTGCACCGCGCGGATCGGCGAAGCCCGATCAGTGATGTTGCGGCCTTTCGTTGAGCTCGTATCGAGTGTACTTTCATTGAAATTGACGATTGACGAATAGAGGTTAACGTTCACAGTCATAAAGTGGTCTTCTTCTCTGTACCGTAATCCGTAACCCCTTGTGGGGCATGGTGCGTTCACTCAGCCATTTATAGACTACTTCGCACTATATATTTCCTGGACCACGCCGAGATTCGATCTCCGGACCTCTAGATTACTAGCATCGTAGAGTGCAACTCAACCAAGTGAGCCACAGAGCGTGCCCATAAAGTGGTGCTGGCAACCAAACGATCGCGGTCTCGACGGCCGACAGAATCTGATATACGGCTCGTGTAAAAAAGTCTCAAGTCCGTATGTACATAAATGTACATACTTGTAATTGCAATAAATAAAAAAAATGATAATGCACTATATAAATGCAATGAAAAACGAGACCGAGACTAATTTCAGGCGCGGCCGAAATTTGGATACCCTTCGCTCCCCTCGAATTAAAAGTTTTTCGGGCGTACCTACGACTTGTATTAATCCCCCCCGCATTCATTTCCTTCTGTCTTCACAAAAGTTCCGTTGCGTTGACAAAACAATATTTGTGTGGGGTTTGGTTGGAATAAAAATATTTACTCGGAAAACTTCATTGGGGGACACCGGAGCATGGCCCCATAGTACTGTTCTATTTGTCTTTACCCTTTTAGTTGTTTTGATAAAGACACATTAATTCAAGGTTTTGTGAAATTAGTGTAATAAATGTTTCTTAGAAGAACCAAAATGGGGGATTGGGTTTAGATGGCAGCGCCATGACCCCATGGTCCGATTTGATCCATTCTTACGTATGTTTTGTGTCATCAATGAAAAAACATTTGTGTGAAATTTGGTTCAAATTGGTACACAAATAAAAAAGTTTTTCTTAGAAGAACCCAATTTGGGGAATTGAGTTTGTATGGCAGCCCCATTGTCCGATTTTACCGATTCAAACATGCAAACTTCTTCTTTATTTATGGCACGATAGCCCGACGTCGGGCCTGCAGCAAAAAGAAGCATTTGTGCAACATTTCAGCTTCATAGCTTTTAAATTGGCCGAGTAAAACGCGTCACAACAGACAGACTGACATCGCCCAATCGACTCCCCTAGTCATGCTGATCATATATGTATACTCTTTATATTGTCGGAGATGCTTCCTTCAATGCGTTACAAGCTTCATGACAAAGTTAATATACCCTTTCACTCTATGAGCGAAGGGTATAATGAAAATATAAAAAGCAGTATCAATTACGTTATTAAGACAAACTATTTTTTATCATTGTCTGTTCACTATTAAATTTATACAACACACTTAATTACGAGTATTATCAACGTTAATCCAAAATACTACAACACAATTACTAAGCCCTAGAATCATAAAACGGGTTATGAAATACGTTATATAAAGATAATCCCTTTCATATGTTTCGTGGAGCCCATACTAAATCGTCCGCCTCCTCTCTATGCATTTTAATCGACTTTTGCTACTGCATTAATTTATTGATATAGAAAATAGGCCATCCCACAGTACAGATATTAATTATTAACAGCCACGAAATTAACTGTAGTTCGATACAATCTTTGGAACTATAAGCAGAAGAAGAAAGAATATCTAAGCTCGTTATTAATAAGTCATAAATTTATCTGATGATTCAAGTTCATTTATTGAAGATATTGGATAAATCTAATTAAAGGTAATATACCTAGCGGAATCTTAATATGACTAAAAACATATGCATATTAATAAATAAAATTCATTAAAATTCAGGAAGGGCAAGTCTTTTGGTTAGCCGTTGAGTAGGTGTCAGAATTCCGTTGATTCATCATACTTCTTTGGATTTGTGTACAGATGTTTCGGTACCTTTTGCAGTTTTTCCTATTAATATTTCAATAGTATACTTCAACGACAATAATTACAATTGATGAAAGCGACTAATAAAGGTTGGGTTTTCACAAAAATTGTCTCTAATATTATAAACTCCTCCTATCAGCGAAATTTTGTACAATTTATTTGAGTAAACGTTTCAAAAAAATGTACAATTTCAAAAATATTTAAGTATGAAACATAAAAAAAAAAGTTTTGTAAAAAGCTTCTGAATGCTTCGAAAAATTTTCGTCTGTGTCCCAATAGGTATGAATAAAAATATGCTTTGCTAAATACTTGACTAAACAAACACAAACAACAACAATTTACATTTCAATCGACCGGTTTAGCCAAGCACTAAGCAAAGTATTTTTTTATTCATACGCAGGGCCGGATTTAACATGTATGTGGGGCAGTAGGCAAATTGCCGCCCTCCGCCAGTAGATTAGCTTGCAAGTAGTAGGAGTCGCACACACATATGGTAACGTTAACGGACGTATCTGATATAAACATTTCATTTTTACCCGTAACCCATGTCCTTCATTTGCTTGAAAATATCCTGCTTTACATACGGAAGTAAATAGTGGTCCTTTCAGAAATTATTTCAAAAATCATTGAAGTTCGTTCAAATTGCGTTCAGAATGTTTTCAAATTACATACTAAATTTCTGAGGTTCATTGTTTTCTCATTGTCACATCTCATAGTATTTTTAAGATGTCCCTTTTTTGATGTAATTAACCTAAATTTCGTGATTTTTTAGTTTTTTTTTTGGTTTTTGGATAGAAAATAAATTTAACAAAAATTTCGAAAATGCAAGCTCTCAATATTATTCAGCAAATTCATTAGGCACCGCTTTTATACGCTTTGCTGATTTTTTGTAATCTTAAACAATTTTTGTCAGTAGAATTTTTATTTATCTACACTTAAAACCGGACAATTTAAGCCTAAAAGTTGTGAAAAATAAATTTAAACTGATTCACACGACGGAAAATAGTCAATTCAGAGAGATTTGGATCCCTCCCGAAACGAAATCGTGCCCTCGTCACTGTTTCTTCTCATCCAATTTAAAGTGGGGAAAAACTGAATGGGCATTTTACTTTTCTAGACAGCTGACGAGTTTAAAAATTTAAAAAGTAATGCATTTTCCTGCCGGATGGAGAAGTAAAACTTTTCCTTATAAACCATAGTTTAGTCAAAATGAGATTTTTCATCAATAGAAATATAAACAAAGTGTGTGATTCGATGAGTTACTTCGTTGGATGCGATTTACACTCTCCGAATGGAGTATTTTAGGAGGCTTGCAGTGAAATATGCAGCTCGCCGCCAATATGGATTCAGAAGTTCATTGATTGTTGCACCCGAAAGATTCTCTAGGCTTTCAATAAAAATTTAACATAGTGAGTAATCTACGTGACCATACCGTCAGGAGAGTGCTTATAAGCAATTACGCTCTTACCACCCGGTCCTTCGGACTGTTTTGTCCTTCGGCATTTTATTGACGGATTTCTTCGTTCCATGCATGCGCTCAGCATCGAAAACCCAATCCCAGGCCGCAACTCCAACTGGTTGACTAGGGTAACAACATCCAGCTACCTGGAGTCCAACGCCATCATGGGAGGATACCATGGTCCCCTGGGCAAACCCATCGCCGAGGTGCACTGTTTGCTAAAGACTCCCCAATAGCAGGTGTGACCGATCTTCCTTCGGCCCCCTGTAAAGTTAGCCCTGCGACTACCCATCAACTTAAAGTGATATGTAAGGCTGCTTTTCACATCCGGATGAGGATCCTTCAGCAAACTAGTCAGCAATTTTTAAAGGCAAAGTATCATTACATTAAGACTTCTTGAATAACTTTGAAAGCAATAACATTTTTTCCTAATTTTGTCAACTTCCATCTTTCTTGAGTCAAAGTTCATCTTTCATAGAATGTAAAACCAATAGAGAGCTTCAAAAATTTGCCGCCCCTCAAAATCTGCCGCCCCGGGCAGCTGCCCAGGTTGCCCATATGGGAAATCCGGCCCTGTTCATACGACCTAATGTTTTGAGAATAAAAGGCTAGAAAGACATTAATTGTTGTATGTACCAAGTTTTAAGCAAAACTTGCAAGATGAGTTGATTTGTGTGTGTAGGTACTAAAAAAGATTCAAATCTTTTTGGGAATGTATAAAGATGTTCAAAAATGAGGGACTTTTAGCACATTTTTGTGAGGGAAAAATGATAGATTGAGATTGTTTGCCACGAAAATTGCATGGTAATTCCATTACCATAACGTATAAAGACATCGACAGAACAGAATTTTTGTACAAAAATTTGAAGCTAAATTTTCGTCACAGGACTTCTTAATTTTGAAAAAAAAAAAATACAAATTTGTGCTTATGTGAGCGGTCTTGAAATCTTTATCAAATACTCCATTTTCGCAAATTAGATTATATTACATATTTGCTTGGCATTAACCTTATAAGCTTTAGCCTTATCCGATTTATCAGAACGTCAGCCCTGGCCACAAAATCTAAAAAAAAGTCAACAAAATCGTATTTACACGTTTTCGCATTTTAAACATAGTAAGTACACAAAAATGTAACAGTCACCTTATTGTGTTCCTTAAATAAACATAAAAATTTAGATAAGATTCACTATACGGAATAATACGAGTACAATGATATTATCTATATAGAGATAAAGCAAATAATTCATAATTATAAAAGAATGTTTTCGACTCATTTTTCAATGGAACGAAAAGCCTCAATACAATCAGAAATTCCATAGTCGGCATTTATCTTTAAAAGAATCCAACTATAAAGATACATATACCAATGTCAATAGATTGGCTGTACAAAAAAAAAAAGTTAACAAATTACTACAACTTCAAGTTTGTGGTATGTATTCCAAACATATATAGGAATAGATGAAAACGGTGACTATATTTACTCGTATGACAAACAAATAAATCTTTCCTAACCACCTAGCACCATTCAAAGACACAAGAATTCAATTTGATACTCGTACTAGACTAGTCCGCCAGATAGATAGGTACTTACTACGTACTATCCGTACAAGAAAATTACAAAAGTTGTCAACAGCAGTTTTTTAAACGGCAAACTTAACTGAAAAGGAAATATGCAGAGGTAGTAAATTAGATGATACCTGTGGTGAGTATGAGGAGCTAAGTACATATCTGGTACGCTGCAAGTACATGAGAATGTTGTCATGTTGCCGTTAAGCAAGGAACTAGACTATTACTATAATCGAATCGAATCGACTTATTGTACAGTGCAATTGAAAAGAAGCAGAATACTAAGATAATTGTGGAGAGTGTTGCTGTTTTTGGTACAGAATGACGTCAGGATAACCCATCCCGATGACGAGAAAAGTTCCAAAGGGGTTCAGGCTCATTATGTGCTCAGTAGCTCTGTATTGTTAAAGCCCAAAAAATGTAACAGAAGAGGGCCATCGAGTACAAACAATCGTATACATTAGAAGCTTGGCAAGATTATTGAAAGGACAAGTCCTAATCGATAGGGAGCCTCGAAGTTGGGAAAAGTAGGGAGAGGGGATATTTTTCATGTCAAAAACCATAAAAGCTACAGCAAAGTGTTCTGAAGAAAAGAAGAAGAATTCAAATAAAACGAATATCTTGCTTTGTCGTCAACTATTTCGTGAAATCATCGATCTTTAACCAAAAAAACGGTCCTTTTCGTTCCACGATCTTAAAAAAATTATTGCATTATATCAATACAAAAAAGTAAATAGAAAACGATGGAGGATCTATGATTTGATGGAGAGAAGGAGAGAATAAAACGGCAACACTTCTAATTCAAGTCAATCCTCGACATAAACACCATACTCCTTTTCCAATCTCAATCCTATGCTATCATCCTAAGAAATCTGTAAGAATTCTCAGATTATACCTATAGGGCAAATAGAATCGTAGCGCAAATACTCAATCTTCGTATCTTTACAATAAAAAAAAAACAAAATCTACGACAGAAGACCAACAATAATTTATCGACTATCGATTGAAAATATCTTGGTTGAAATACTAAAGTTATGTTACAATCATGTAATTATGCTACCGTGACTGTACGCAGAGCTTCTGTTCTGTATATTTTGTTTTTGATTTTTTTGTATTTATCTGAATTCTTTACAGGCTGCAAAACGTATACGAACGGATATCGACAAGATACATAATCATAGGTATGAACAAGTATGGTCGAAGACGACAATCTGCACGTACTTGTACTAAACTACATTTCCTTTTTGATTAAAGCCTATGTACCTTACAACATTTACCTTCGCTTGAAACAAGGTTTAGCAAGCTATAGAGCTGAGATTCCTCCTTGATGTACACACGTTGTAAAGTGTGCATGCGTCAAGAATGGTTTTATTTATGCGTCAAAGAAGACCATGTTGCGAGGACGTATGCGAGTGGTAGGTACCTACAATAATAATTATATTGACCAGCAGCCAACTACCAAGTTTAAATCGTAAAAGGCAATCAACTGTGGTAATTTATAGTTGAATAGATGAATTACATGAAGTTTTATGTTGGGTGCGAATTTATTGTTTGATCATGAGGTGGTTTTGTCAACCTTTGCATTTCTTTGGAAGGCCTTTATGCGACAGGCTATTTTGCTTATAAAAAGAACTTTGAAGTGAATTCTCGGCCGATTTTCTTGTTTTTCTAGCAACGATGGAAACAGCAAGAACATTTTATGCCCAGAAGCGTATTAAGGAAATTTCCTTTTTTTGCAAGCATGTGATAGGTGACCTATAGGTATTGTAGTGCTAGAGCCACAGTAACTTTTATCTACACTCCTCGACAAACGAAAACATATGCATATGATATGATGCAAAATGTACCTATCTAAAAATACCCAGCAGGATATTTCCCAAAAACAAGTCGAGTAATAAATTTGATTACTGCCAAGGAAATTTTATTTAGTTTATTACGTACTCGTATTTTGATGTAGATTTGACCAAAAAAGCTCCCCTATTACTCCTACTTATGGACCCCCTGTCCAACAGAACTTTTTACCCATATGTAGTGGGCAATCCCCAATAATCCTGTAAGTTTAAAATATACACCATTGCTGCCCAATTTTGAGTTGCATATTTTGAGTTGCAGAACTCGTTAAAACCTATCTCCAGTGGCAAAACTCGTTAAATACAAACAATTTTCTAGTTTATTCAGGAAAACTACGAATGTAGGATTATTATTTAGATCCCAATCATATTTCCAGAAGAAAAAAATAGAATAAGTACACACCACAATAAACTTTTTACCGTTTTCGAGATTTTCTCCAAATAAACTAAATGGCGCTTAACGAGTTTTGCAACTGGACAACTCTTCAAATCGTAAATATTTACGTGGGTCACCCTGTATTTTAATTATTGAGTGAATTCAGCGAATTCTCATGCGGAGCGTCCCTATGGCGGCTGTTAAGAGTAAGATATCCACCCACTATATAAGGGCCGCTAAGTCCAACTGGCGAAATCTGAGGACTTGCGTTATATCAAGGAAGATGTGGCCCTCCTACGACTGGAAAAGAACGTCTGAGATTCTGACTAAACCACGTAGAGATATTGCCAAGCTTATTGCCGTTATCACGGGGCACTGGCCAATAGGGCTACACGCTGCCAGGCTGGGCATCCCCTACAACGCGCATTGCCGCAGCTGCGGTAATGTGAATGAGAGGGAAACCCTGATTCACTTTCTGTGTGAATGCCCGGGACTTGCCAGAACCCGGTATAGGACGCTCGGTATGGCTTTTCTGGGAGGCTTGGAGGATGCAGCTAATGTAAAATTAGGGGAGCTGCTGTACTTCCTAAACAACACTGGCTGGTTCAAGACACCTCCCCACTCATAAATTCATTACCTAACCTTCATCATATACACTAGTTAAACTTCATGGAGTTGTGGTTTCAAAACGGCGTTTTATGCGCTAATTGGGCTTTGGCTATCCTCTGCCTAGGCCGCCACTTTTACCAACCAACCAACCGAATTCAGCGAGCACATATTGGGATGTGCTACATATCCCCACAACAAGAAATTGAAAAACTGCTAAGTTTGCGTTCGCTGAATGGATTTGCTACACGAAATGTCAGTTCTCTCTAATCAGCTGATACATCCGCAGACATTGCGGCAATCAAAAATTCGAAAAACCTTAAACTGCAACTTTCCTTTCAAAATACGTTCTCTCATCGCACAATATTATAACGTTCACTAAAACCTGGCTCAGAAATGACATTTTTTCAGCTGAACTGTCAATAAACAATTTCCAGTATTGATGGATGAGCAGCTGTGCATGACAGTTGATCGAGCAGTCCAAGTAGCAGCTACACATCTATGTGTAGCATTCCAATTCAACGCACAGTGTTGTCAGGTAGGCTGCGTGACTTTCCCCTAAATGAAACGTGATTTCCCCCTAAAATGACAATCTTGCCCCTAAATTGGAAAATGACGGAAAATTAAAAAAGGCTCTACGCTGGGCACCAAATGTGATCTGTTGACGAAGGTATCAGATTATAGTGACACAGCTATCCAGACGGCTTTTCTACAGGTGTAGCAAAGGCATGCCATCGATTTAGTTCTAAGTCGAGTCAATCGGAATAGGAGTTTGCCGCCCATAGCCCATTTCAAAATGAGAAAAACATTTTGAGGTTAGCTCATCCTCTTATTGTCCTGGACTCAGAAATATGTCAAGTTAAGTTATTCCCGTCAAATAGCATGCTAGATGTGTTTTTTTATAATTCCGACAGATGTCACTTAAGACCAGTGCTGACAATTTAGCCGTTTTCCGGCCAAATTTAGCCGGAAGCCGTGCTGTTTAGCCGGAAGAAATTTCTAATTCCGGCCGGCCGTATTTTTAGCCGGAATTGATTTTCTTCGGCCGTTTTTCCGGCCAAAATTATTTTATGATTTTTTTTTAATTTGAAACTAGAATCAATTTCTCAATGTTCACAACCAAAATAATTAATCGCCGTGAAATTACTTCTACATGCACTAATTGTCGTGCATTAGAGTACGAGTAAGTACCTATTATGTCCACCGAGAGGAAAACTTGCATTTATGTATCCTGGGAAAAATTTGCCGCGGAGGTTTGCCTTTTTTTAATAAATTTGGGGTGATGGGAACATTACGCTATCAGCTCTCGTAAGAAAAATTTTCTTGTTCTTGTTACCGACACTAGCGACACTTATCTTACTGTCCGCCATATAGCGGACACATAGCGGAAAATATCGGAAACACAAAAGCTCCTAATATGAGAACGTATAGCAGAACAAGCCAAAATATAAAATTATTCACGTGCGATGATACCCAATAGTTACGCAATGGACGTTCCTTTTACGAATTTCATGTTCCACAATTTCGAACCTAATGGGTTATGGACTATGGACACCGAGAAATTGGACCTGTATACAACAATTTTGACTAGTTGAGCTATCTAACTCCGAACAAAGCCAGTTTTGACTGTAATGCCAGCGATTGGAGAATATACGTAATAAAACTAAGAAATCTGCCTAAAGCATAGTTTACGGGTAGTACTCCATAAAAGAAATAAAATTATTAAAATCAGTATTTTACTATATTTTTTCGCAATGTGATTGTTTTGTATGATTTAGCCGGTTTTTTGGCCGTTTTTCTAGCTGAAAGTTATTTAGCCGGATTCTTAGCCGTTTTTGAAAAAAAAAATAAAGCCGGTTTTCCGGCTAAATTTAGCCGTTTTCTTAATTTCCAGTTGGCAACACTGCTTAAGACACACAATTTGGGGACATAGCGTTTTGAATATTGATTTATTTACACGTAGGCGATATCCTCCAGGCAGTGCCTCTCTTATCTTATTTTAATCCACTTAACGTCTCCAAATCACTTGATTTTTTTACGATCATATTATTCGCAACTTAATAATAAGCAATCAAATAAAACGTGTACAAGATCCATCAGAAAATAATTAAAGAAACTGTCAGAGACACAAATTTTCAAGAAATTTGTTGATTTATGTTAGAAAACAAACCCCCAAAATTCCCCTAAGGTGTTTTAGGTTCCCCCTAAAATTTTCCCTAAAAAAATTATCCCACTAAAACTCTCCCTAGGAGCTTCAAAAAACCCTAAATTTAGGGAACTTTCCCCTAAATTGGTAACATTGCTATTGTAGGCTGAACTGGCCATATCGAGTGGTCTCAATTACTATATGAGGAGTGTCAAAGCATAACGTTGTAGGCGGAGGTGCTATACAAATTATGGTTACAATTTTTACTGGGTGTTCCTGTCTAACGAAAAGAATTCCTTTTATTTGGCAGGGCGTTGAAACCACATAATCTGGTTTTGCTCGTCAATCTGCAGCGGTTATGCGTGTGACACATTTTCGGCTTCGACCAGATTCTATCTATAGAAAGCTCCGTGTATGAGCTCTCGATAGTTTGTGCTGAAGCTATTCCAAATGTGCATGGTTGGTAATGCTACATACAAATATATCAGCCAGAAAGGAGCAATTTGTTTAGTAAGCAACCAGTTAGGTTTTAGTTGACTAATTTAAACTAAATCTCATTCGTGTTGAATGATTTGATAACTCACTTGTACGTATGCACGGGCTATGGTATGCAATTTCACAATATTCAAAGCAACAATTTATTTAGACGTTTTTCCGTAATCGGCTGCATAAAGTAGAGAGTACTATTTATCCTATTTATCTAAAGTACAAACTACGAAGTATATGGTACGTAGAAAAATGTGCAATATTTGTTGTTAAGTGCGTACGTACGTAGTTGTGTAACTAGATAGCTGCAGATATTTCTATTCAGTTTCACCAATCACGATAAACAAATCAACAATGTATTTTGCAAAAAAGAAAAAAAAAACAATTCGGTTTACAACAATCATAGGAATAATATAAAATATACAGTACACAAGAGTCGCATGAGAATCTAATATTGAACAATAGTAACATTTACATATTTCTTGCTACTTAAGTAAAGTATCTTACGTTCCTTGCTTTGATTTTTTCTTCTACTAAGTGTTTTGTAAAGAAAAATTGAGACGAAAATGTTACATATCCAAACCCACACGGTATATACAGTACAGACTGACATTGGACATTTTCCAACTGAAACGAAGGAAATCTTAAATAAATTACCAAAGTGCCTATACAATATTGTCGCAACTCGTTTCTGTGTATTTATTTGATCCACATTTGAACAGATACGATATAAAAATGCTTAGCATAAAAACGCGATGTGACAGCAGACAATGGCAATGCTATTCGTATTAATTTTTGTTTTTTTTTGTTTTTCTTGGGCTAAAACATTTATTAATCAACGCTATCTGGGAATCAAATTTTTTTCGCCCAAGAACTAGGTGGGTTATGTGAACGTCGAACGTGTGCCTTGAACGTATACTTAAAATATGGAAAACTCAAACACCTTTATCGAATGTCTGATGAACTAAATTCGTATATTGTTCAATACATATTTGCCATAGCTCTCTATACACACATCGTACACATTTCATTGTTAAACGGCAACCGATAATAATAATTAGTATGAACGAGTATTACATATTTATTCTGAATTGGTGTGGGAATTGTCGGTCTGTTTGAGCAAGATGTTGAAATTCTTAAAAATGTGAATTCATTGTCTCTTTGTGAATAATAAATCGACCTTTTTAATTTTTTATTTTTCTTTAATGCGAACCTATAATACTACTATGTGTCTGTAGTATGATATGGATATTGAAAGGTGAGAAATCCATTTCTGGTAAATTTATGGCACTCGGAACATATACGACAGATATAACTACACGGTTAAAAATTTTGTATTATTTTTTAAGTCTAATTGTGTATTACAACGAAATTCAATTCAAAATGAATTATATTTTAAGTCTTCCGAAATATTGAAAAATATTTCAATATTTTTTAATTGCAATGTAATACTCCTTGGATTTTAAATCATTTCTTAATATATGTTACTTACTTTTAAATTAATTATTATTACATTTGCAAGTTCATTTGCGAAAAGCTAACTTTCATCCAAATTTGATTGGAATTTAATTCTAAAAAACTTGAAAGGGTTTAATTTCAAGTTTGTGACTATTAAAATCTAAGTAAAGTATGAATTGGAACATTACAACATATCAATTGTTATAAACTAAACAAAAGCATAACCGGATGTGGTGTAGTGGGAAGAGAGTTCGGTGCAAAGCTGGTCTACGATAAGTCTCTCGAGTCATAGGTTTAACTCTGTGCTGCATCGACTTTTTTATTTTAAGTAAAAAAAGCTTTTATTTTAATTCGAAAGTTTACAAATCGTTCAATACACTGCGGGTTAAAACGTAATACATGATAACTTAAGGCAAAAAATTTAATTACAGGTATCCCTCGACTTAGGACGCTTCGACTTAGGACATTTCGACTTACAACGCGTGAAAAATTTACACCACGACTCGATTTACAACAATTTTTTTTCGACTTACAACGCAATTTAAAAAAAAAAAGACGCATAAAAACACACGTGTAAGTTTAAGACAGAATTTTCTATTCTGTTTCCTTCCTGATGCATAAAGCTTAATTTTGTTTTGATAAAGGTAATAGCTGTTTCGTTAAGGACCTTTTAAAGAAGTAAGTTTCAACGCTAGTAAAGGATTAGGCCAGCATAAGTATATCAAAAAATTCTGCGGCGGCAGCAAACAGTTCCTGATTAATCATTAAACACTTTTTGAACGCAGGCCACTGTATGCCGGAAAATGGAGCATATATCTAATGCCCCACACTGTCCCACATACGCCTGACAGAGACAGAGGCGATGGGGGAATTTAACAAACATTATTTGTTTGTTGAATTTCCCCCATCGTCTCTGTCTCTTCCAAGAGTGTGTTGTACAACTTTGATCTTTTGTACCGCGCGGGTTTGGTAAATCCCGGATAGTGTGATTACAGTCTAAAGTAAACAATATCCCAAATAACAACCAAAAAATATTAATTAGGCAAAATAGGACCTCGTAAGCATGTATAAGGTGCTTGAGCCTTTCGGATGTGACCTAAAACTTAATTGATACTGAAAATAGAAGAACTCAGCAAAATCTTTTATTTGTACCAAGGAACACGCACACAATAAAGAGTTTTAGCGATTCGTAAAAACCGTAGTGGTACAACTTCGCAGTGTACGGCCTTAAATTGGTAGCGATGAAATTATGAATTGTCATTGAATTTAATTTCTCTGCCTTGAATTAAGCCGCTATCCTAGGATACGAAATATAAACCTTTTTAGCGTTTGCACTACTTGCTAAAAGTCTAGCTGTTGTGTAGTAACTCTAAAATAACCTTTTTTACTCATTAGACTCCCTTGAATTATATTTATAAAAAATAAAATTTGTACACAGAATTTTTTAGTCATCCCGTATAGTTTTGGGTAACGAACTTCATATAAAAAAATTGCCAGCTGATCCACCTGTAATTTTTTTGAAGTTTCGTTACCCAAACCTACACGGGCTAGCAAAAACAAACCCACTTCATATTTTAAGCCAGGCGTGTCAAACTCGCGGCCCGCGGGTCGCATGCGGCCCTCCTCGCTCTTTTGTGCGGCCCGCGGCCATGTCGAAGCAGCACAATTGTATCAACACAAAAATATTGAAATTGGTAAGGTGAACAAATTCAGAAGTTGAACTCGTCAGTGGCTTATGCAAGATTATTTTAGGATTTTTTTCTACAAATACTACCAACAATTTGAGGCTGGTTATTCAATTTTATAAGACAGCTCTTCTTTTTTGTACAGGACAATACTAAGTCTCTTTATGAAATTGTTCTGTCGTGAAATGCAGTTAATAAAAAAATGGTTGACTTTACCGAACATGAATTGGGATTTATTTGAAAAAATGGCAAAGCTTTAAAAACTACGGAAATCTTGGAATTGGTGACTAAATCGCCTGGATGTGAAATTTGAACATAATAATTGGATCCCAAGTGCCTGATTTTTAGACCTATACTTATCAAGCTGTATTGGTGCATGAGTTTGTTTAAAACCATATCACAAACAACTTTTTGTCTCGTTTAGACACCTTTCTACTGAAATTAATTTATTCTGACTATTTTGCCTCCCAAAGTTATTTTGGGCGACCTCGGATGACTGGTGCTAAACATTTTTTTATCATCTGTCCAAAATTTGGCGCAAATCATGCAATTGTGGTTACTTGAAAATCAATCATATTTTCACGTTTTCGCTTCTTGTCTTAATTTTTTAATGTTTATGAAGTATATTTTCGAAAGGAGGATGTTCTCACGAAGAATCCCGAAGCCGCTATAGTGCCAGACTCTCTGCTATATTTTAAAAGTAATATTGTGTAATCAACTTTCGTAAATCTATTACATAAAAGTTTTTTGAAATTTTCCTCCTACGGCCCACCTAAACCTGAGGAGAGTCTTATTTGGCCCGAGCCAGGTTTTGAGTTTGACACCACTGTTTGAAGCCATAGTGATGATGTGAGAAAGGGAATTTTTTCTTGAGATAAAGAACGATCACCTTAACAACTAATAAGAAGTTTTCTATACCATTGTTTTCTAAATTAAATTGTTATTGTAAGATAGGAAAAGAGAATTCCTTCTAAATACCTATGTCACAACAAAAATTGGCCCGCCAGTTCACAATAAGAGAGCCCAAGAAGACATGAAAAATATTACGCAAATTAGTTAATGTTACATGCATATTTATTTTGAATGCTCCTTTTTCTTATAAAACTGTATCATTAACTAAAAAATGTCGAGTTTTGACTTGTGACCGTCTTCTTACATACGTGCAAAATAGTTATTCGACTTACAACGTTTTCGACTTAGGACGCATTTTCCTGGAACCAATTAGCGTCCTAAGTCGAGGTATGCCTGTATATGCATTTATTAGAATTCAATTCAAATTTGGTGTGGTCATATATGTAACCCCAATTATATTAGATTTTTATCCAAAATTTTTAACCGTGTAACAATGAAGAGCTAAGGGACGAGGCGGAACGGCGCGGGACGGTACGGCACGAACATTTTCTTTAAACGTAATACCTTTAGATAACGAAATGAAACGGAACAAAAGCGAAGGTAATAAGATGTATTCAATTTTTAAATAATTTCAGAAAACACAATGGTTTCAATAATTTCGGGACGGGTCGGAACGGTGTAGCACGGTGCGGCACGAAAATGCTCTTTATGCGTAGCGGTAAACACTTTCACAGAACGAAATGAAACGGAACAAAACCGAAGAAGAAGTTTTTAAATTTAAAACAATTTCAGAAAGCATAGTGAACTTTCAATGATACGTTTTCAAAAATTGCGGGACGATGCGGCACGGAACGGCACAACAATTTTCTTTAAGCTTTAGATCGCGAAATGAAATGGAACGAAAGCGATGGTAATAAGATGTTTTGAAATTTATGCAATTTCAGAAAACATAGTGGACTTTCAATGATACGGTTTCAATCATTTCGGGACGGGCGCGGCACGGAACGGCACGAACATTTTCCTTAAGCGTAGTGGTAAATAGCTTTACAGAACGAAGTGAAACGGAACAAAAGCGAAGGTAATAAGATGTTTTTAAATTTAAAACAATTTCAGAAACATAGTCGACTTTCAATGATACGGTTTAAATAATTTCGGGACTGGGCCGAACGGTAAATATTTTCCACTTCTGGCAAAATTACGCCGGTAGAAGAAAAAAACAACTGAATCATCCCAGTCGTTGTTCGTGTAACTTTTCCAATGATTGACTCAAAAAATTAAAAAATAACAGGCGCGACAATCCAACATTGGACTAAGGCCGCAGGATGTGTTAGTGACATCCTATTTCCAAGATCTTATCTGCTTTTTGATGAGGTAATGAGATCAGCATCACGCTCAGCAGTGTTATTTATCCCCATAAATGGGTACTCGTTTAACATCTGAGTGAGATCATAGTCTGTCACAAGCTCGTGAGTTCGAAAAACACAATGGAACACGGTGAGATTCGAACTCATGAGCCTGTGCACCGAAGGTGCGCGCACTAACCGCTCGACCAGCCAGACTACTACTAAACTAAAACTACTAAAATTAGTTAAACTCAAAAATATAATAAAAAATTAGAATAGGGAATATTATTTTAAATTCAATATCTCTAACATTTCAGTGCTAAAACTTGTCCTACTCTGCTGTAACCAATATGAACCCCATACAAGAGCATTGCTACTGCTTATTCATACCCACTCGTATAAGTCGACACTACCTTAATGCAAAGTCTGATTAGTATCAATTTTCATACGTATAATACCGATTTGCACGTTTTTTTAACAACAATAACAACGCAGAAGCGACGATCTGCATCAATACCCTGCTGCTGCTAATTGCAGCCACAGTAGGAACATTGGATTTCTACCACGTAAACTTCAAATTGTATATCAAGGTGAACCAGTGGCGTGATTGGTAAATTAGAGGGTCTTCGATATGAACCCCGATGCATCAGGTGCTGGAAAGTCTACATGACTAGACTCAGTCGTAGATGCAGCGAATAAGTATAATCGCGCAGGTATTATTTGCACTTATACAAAGTAGCGAATTTTACGAACGACATGCAAATCGTGAACGTTTGGCATAGACGTGTACATAATCACACAAATTGAAAATTACAGGTTACTGGAGCATATTTGAAAAATTTATTTATCCAGTCTCATTGATACGATAATTAGCCTATTTGGCGTATAGGTGAAGAATTAATTGAGGGTACATGAAATAGAAATTAATATATAGAATTATTAGTATCACATTCGGTAAGTGCATTATTTCCTTGTGAACAACTGTTTACACCACAAGTTTTATTAGATTTATTGCCAATCGGTTCTCGGCTGAGATACCTTGAGAGAGCTAACGTCTTTTATTAAATAAATAACAGGCGCAAAAATCCAACATTGGACTAAGGTTGCAGATTTGTTAATGACTACCAATTTCCAAGATCTTACCTGCTTTTTGTTGAGGTGTTTGGCTGAATTCAAATTGTAAGACAAAACCGGACGGGTAAACTTGCAAGACAAGAACCATCGTTCTTACAATCTGAATTGCACAATGCTTGTCTGCTGGCCACTACAAAAGCTCTCGCCGGGTGTTTGTTTGTGCTAATAAACGGACGGCGAGAGCTTTTGTAGTGGCCAGCAGACAAGCATTGTGCAATTCAGATTGTAAGAACGATGGTTCTTGTCTTCCAAGTTTACCCGTCCGGTTTTGTCTTACAATGTGAATTCTCCCTTTAGATCAACAGCACGCTCAGCAGTGTTATTTATCCCCATAAAAGGGTACTCGTTTAACATTCAATTCAATTCAATTGAAATTAGACGGAAACCAAAAGGGCGTTCTTTGAGTTGTTCGGTTTATTAGGCAAGTTTGTGCGCAGATTGCGCCAAATTAAATACCCGACCTCAAAAAATTAACAATGAATGCCCGGTGAAAAATCAGAACCAAAATGAGTTTTTATATTAATTTAGAGCTTCGGCACACGAAATGTATTCAAACTCAAAAAAAAAATCTTAAATCTTCCTAATAACTGAAGTTGTCATAATAGATAAAATTCAGAATTTTTATAAATACAAATACAATCCCCCTCTATTTTTTATTTCAGGGTCACTGTCTGACCCTTTTTGTCGACATAACCACCACGCTAGCCTTCCGAGAATGCTTCGTTTTCGCTTTATTTCATGAATCGCTTGGTCATTAACGGGAGAACCATATGACACAGGTTTTCCATTGTATTGATTGGATTTTTTGTTTATTTTGCATAGCTACGCCATATTTTGCTTGGTTACGCCATCATCTTAGATTGAAAAAATCATTGCGCACTTTCATCTTTCATCCAACAGCGTAAATAAGCAAAAGATAAAATAACTATGCAAAATTAACAAAAAATCAATTCAATATAATGGAAAAGCTTTCTGAAAATTATTTGTGTCTTCTCTATGGGATAAGACTAACCATTCTATAAGATCTACGAGAGAATGGGCCTATGTCTCTCAGGCTTATTTAGCTTGTAATCGTAGTTCTTCTACGAGGGCCGCCGCTCTAAGAACACAATAGTTCAATCATTTTGCGGTTCGTTCTTTCTCTGAACAAACATCGCTGCACTATAAGCGCGACAACCTCGTATTTCTCGAGCGGCAATTTGCATGGCTGTAAGCATGATTCCAGGAACTCTCAGCTTATAATGGGCTCAGTGAAAGTCCACGGCGCGGCGCGGCGTGCGTGAACCTTATCAGCGGCCGGCGCGTCTTGACATTGGGTTAAAAACTTCGATTCTGTCAGATTACAATTTGACTAATTTTGCCTATGCCCTACAGTTAGGGTGGCCAGATGCCCCGTATTTTACGGGTTACCCCGTTTTTTTCGGGCACCGAAAGTCTAAAAACCCGTAATCCAAAAAATAAAATACGGGGTTTAAGAAAAAAAACTCACTCCCCCAAAGGGTTAGAAACAATTTTTTATCGTATTAAAGTCAACCAAATAGTTCTAAATTTTCCGGGACGCGAAAGTGACGTAATCAAGCTAACACCATTAACATGGTACATGAATCCGTTGCAGTATTTGGAATCAGGATTTGATTTTGCCGGACACACTTAAACCTGTACTACCAGCCCTTAAATTTGCAGTATGAACGGAAATTTGAGCAACTGGAGAGAATAGTCGGAAGCCTAAACATAACTACAGTGAACTTGGATGACCTTTATGAGGAATTTTGTGTAATTTCGCCCCTAATTACTAAATACGTTCAGGAGATGAAGAGATGTCGATGAAGTGATAAGCCCTGACACACGCACAAAATTATTTAAAGCGGCCAATAATAGCAGTAAAATACGATTCGATTTTTGAAACTGGTCTTTTCTATACTTCAGCGTATTTAGGAACCCTTGTTCAGTTTGTCCCCACGCAGGTTGCCAAATCGATCAGCTTTTGTAGTAGCTAAGTACCAAAAAACCCTTATCGACATCGTCCCCTGAAAGTGGACGTCAAAAACTGCGCAAAACCATCTTGTTCCGCTCGAACCAATTTTGGCTGTTTTCGACGTAAAATGTACTTGAAACCCTGACCTCGATAATCGATAAGGGCTTTGGGTAGTTTTGGCACTAGAAAAGCTAATCGATTTCGTCCCCAAGCAGGTGATGAACTGAACAGGGTTTCCTAAATACTCGTCCCGGCAATCAATTCACGGGCAGAGAGAATATTCTCGCTTTGCGGTAACGCATGGACAGATAGCCGGAACCGACTAAATATTCACACTGCTGCGCCTCAAATAAAATGCACTTTATAGTGCAAAATCAAGAGTTATTGGGGACTGTATCTTCAAATAGGAAATATTACTAAAAATAAATGATACATCAGCATAAAAATTTTTTTTAAATTTCTCTCCCGTAAAAAATCGAAAACCCGTATTTTATAAGCTAGTGACCCGTAAATCGAAGGCAGGCAGGTGGTCACCCTACCTTCAGTAGTAGCATGTAGAAATCGAACTTCTAACTACAAATCACACGGATAAAATTTTTCCAGCTGAATTTTTCAATAACGAGACGCAAACCAATTCGATGACATCCCACTCTTGCTAAGAACCACGTTAGATGCATAAAGCCGATGGCTGCTCGTCTATGATGGATAAGTCTTCAAAACAAACATCATGGAAAAATGGAAAATTCTCCTATGCTGTATTTCGCTGTACACGTTTCGATGTTGTACGCCATGCCAAAATGCTGTCGTGTACAGCGAAATGCTGTGCGTCTGGTCACCCTATGTTACAATGAACTTGCCCTAAAAATAAAGCGTGCCCATTAGTGAATTAAAGATACAAACTCATTGAAAAGCTTAGACAGAACATTCACTAAACCGACCCTGCTCATTTCGATTTATACGACGGTGTACTGTATTACACCTAAGACCAAACTAATAGGGAAGACCGGGGGAAGACCAATCGACTATTCGTTTTAATTTACATATCATAATAAACAGGAAGCTCGTAGGGGGTTAGTTCTAATTCAGTCGAATTTTGGTAATGCATAACGAATATGCAAATACATATAGTACAGTAATCGGGTATATTTTACTTAAAAAAAATACGTAATGGCTGAAATTTGGTGGAGATGTTAAGCAACGTGCTGTAAGTCTAAATCTGAGTTTTCCTATTTGTGGGAGTGGGGGAAGTTATTGTAATTTGCCTACTTATAGGGGAATTTCGCGTTTTTCCTTAATATCATTCTTACTGTTGTTCCTACAGTAAAGTCATGTGTAGAAGTTTTGTTTCTAATCAAATTGTCTATTCAACGGTACCTAAATCAATATCGTAGGCCAAATAGTTCCGTTATAGTGACCGGTTAAAGGGAAAACTGGCACTAATAATGAGAATATTTTGCTTAAGTGAAACGCGTAATGGCTGAAATTTTTTGGAGAAGTTTAAGCAACGTGCCCTAAGTCTAAATCTGAGTTTTCGTATTTTTCGCAGTGGGGGAAGTTATAGTCATTTGCCTACTTATGGGCGAATTATGCGTTTTTCCTTAATAGCATTCTTACTGGTATTCCTACAGTAATGTGATGTATGGAAGTTTTGTTTCTAATCGAATTGTCTATTTAACGGTACCTAAGTCAATATCGTAGGCCAAATAGTTCCGTTATAATGACCGGTTAAAGGACAAAATAACACTAATAATGAGAATATTTTGCTTAAGTGAAACATGTAACGACTGAAATTTGGTGGAGATGTTAAGGGATACGTCCTAAAGCTATATCTGGGTTTTCGTATTTATGGGAGGCGATTCTTATTGTTGACCCTTAAATGAAATGGTAGAGGTTAACGACTCCACCGAATTACAGCCATTACATGTTTTATTTATGCAAAATATTCCCATTATTGGTACTATTTTGACCTTTAACTGGTCACTATAACGGAACTATTTGACCGATGAAATTAATGTAGGTACCGTAGAATAGATAATTTGATTAGACACAAAACTCCTATGCATCACTTTACTGTAGGGTCAACGGTAAAAATGATATGAACGAAAAATGCAAAATTTGCCTATAAGTAGGCAATATACTCCAACTTCCCCCACCCCCACGAATACGAAAACTCAGTTTTAGATAAAAGACATGTCCCCTAACATCTCCAGCAAATTTCAGCCATTACGTATTTTTTTTAAGTAAACGGCCGTTTTGTGTCTTTAAATACTGTACTAATAGGTAAATGTTATACGTAAATGAAAAGACGTTTATGCTATAAGGTCAGGTTTCAAAGATTTAAGTTTTATAATAATCGGTAGCGGAATCCTCGGGGGATTGTAAGTAACTCAATAACAACATGAACTGAACTTCTAATAAAAAAGAAAGTCTACCTATACGATTGAATTTTTATACTAATGAAAATCATTCCTTAAATTTGTACTTTCCACACTATAATAATAATTAAAATTAACAGTTTTGCATCCATACTTCTCTGTTTTAAATTAATTGTTATTTAATTTCCAACAATTATTAATCCACCAGCGTCGTTCGAAACAAACACTAACTTCTAATAGTTAAACAAATTAGAAAAATTGCCACTGAACTAAGTCTATTACATATCAAATTTTAAAGTCGGAAACTATTTGTAGTTGTAAACTTTTTAATTGCCAGCAAACAATGATTAAAAACAGACACTGGGAACAATTCACTCAATTTTCATTTCACTAAAAGTAAACAACATGCGGAACACACTCTCATCATAACATCGCAGTCGACTGATTGTTCCGTTCAAATACCGAATTATATTTTCCTCGGATTTTTCTTGTTTATTCCGCACAAATACCAGGGGCAAGAAACAGATTTATTCATCTTTTACATTAGATTCTATGATATATGTAGTTACTTGTATAAAATTTATTTTCACGTGCACTAATCGCGTAGTAATTAAAGATTGTGGACTGATCACTAAACAAGAAGTCGGTTGTGTGTGCTAATTGTACTGTGACGAAACGATTGTCGCGCACTGTATACTTCACCAGATTATATAAGTAAAAGTTTGCGATTTTTTAGAAAAAAAAAACACAATATTAAAGCCACAAGATCACATGTGCGAAGGCAACTTGTAAGCACACAGGCACATTATTTGCAATTATAAAAATTTTCTGTATTTTATAAAACACAAGATTTTTTCCCCGACATGCGTTAAATATTTCAAGCAAATATGCATCTGCACACAAAGTTCGAATAAAGAGTTCGCTATTGCAACTCACTCAAAGACACACTATCGTCGACTATTCACAAAGAGATTTGACAAAATCTCAAATACTATTAGTGACCGTTACGAATTGATCAAATAATCTAGCGGAACTAAAAATATTTGTAACACGCATACTTCACCGGGATACGATTCACTATATTAACCCAATGAGCTCTGTGCAGAAACTGAAAGTTTTATCATATTTTTACGAAAAACTTTGTCTGCTGCTGCTGTTACTTCTTTGCCGGCAACATTTTTTTTTTGTTTCGTCTTTGGACGGATTTATAGAAAAAGATGTTGATAATATCTGCGCTATTTTTATAAGATAATCATCGTGGGTCGTTGTTTTTGTCGCTCAAACACACACATGGCTCTTGTTGCGTCAATATTAGATATTTCTCCACTACGCGATATCACTGCCGTGTTTCGTGTATTATAAAAAAAAATGTTTTAACAAAACACGGGAATTTATTTGAGTTTATTTTTTTTTTATTATTTGTGGCCGGTATCTTGGATACTTCTCATAAGTCACCGAGTCAGAGCATGAGAATCCAATCTACACTAAAAGCACAGTGCACTATTAGATACTTTTCAAACAAAGATAGTGTGTCCATTTGTTTAACCGCCAAACGCCGCTTAATGTTTACATGCTGAGCTCGCAATGAACTGACTTGTTCTCTAATGGCAACCAAACAGAATACTGCACCATACTGGGTGCACTCGCGATGCAATTTGTAGTGTGCCTATGTGCATAACACTGTATGGAAAAAAAGATGCACTAGGCATTGCACTCAGCAGGCGGCACGGAGGACTGACAGAGCCAATACGTACGCCATATAACGACAAGGTAACGTAATCTGAATCCTAGGTGGCATATACCAACCCACAGGGCACTGTTGCATGCTGCATGTTGAGAACTCCCGTAATCCTATAAAAGCCACTCAATAGAAATAGATTAGCCAAAGCCCGCGGCTAGGTGTACCGTGTATACGTGTACTGTATTTATAGCCATGCGTAGTCGCTGCAATTAGCTTCAAAGTACGAAATACAATTTTTCACTCAAACGCGCCATGTGTGCAAATATAGAAGCACTCAGAAAAGCACTCAATGTACAGTGTAGCAAGAAATGAATATACATTATTACCGAAAAATATTTTTTTACAAAAATGATTTTATAGGCTTAGGCCCGTATTTATGAACATACCTTAACTCAAGGAAACCGTGAGTCAAGGACGCCAAAATTCAAAAAAATGAATGTTATTTCCCATACTTTTTCATAGAAATCATTTATATTCAGGAGCAAATGCATCCTTGATTTAAGGAGAAACTCAAGGAGTCCTTAAAATTTTCGATAGTCAACCTCATGATACTACGAATATAAGATAACGACACGCGCATGTGTCTTCTTCCTCGTTGTTGACGTTTACGCCACTCAGAGACTTGCAGTTCAGAGAAAATTTTGAATGCGAATTTACGGTACGTTCAACGACTTTTGCTCTGTGCAATTATTGAAAATTAATTGTATTTTAAATTCAGTGACTTCGCGACTTTATTGTGTCTTTATTTACCTGTGTATATCAAAATGCGTTTTTCTGTGTCGGTTGTGTTTCGTGCAATCTGACGAAGGTAAATTGATTCGATTTTACACCTTTGCGAAAGATGGTAAATATCGCGAAATATGGAAAAATAAGTGCCGAAAAAGCGAAAAACTGAATGTAGCTACCGCAAGAATTTGCTCAAAACATTTTGCGTCAGATAGTTATATCCGCAATCTACAGAATGAGCTTTTGGGTAAATTGGATGTTTTTGGGATGTTCGTTTGTTGTCGCTAATGTTCTTGAGAATATTTTATTATCCAGGCATCAGCAATAGGACTACTTTAATACTAAAAGATGATGAGGGTTCGACTTTTAATCTATCGTTAGCTTCGGATGTACACTGAAAAAAACATGACATGTGAAATTGAGTAGTTTGAACTATTATTTTAACAAGCCTTCGAATTCATGTGAAGTTAACATGAAAATGTGACTTCAACATTGGAAAATGTTGCTATAAGCATTTTTTCATGTTTAAACAAACAGTCACTATCTTCAAATCAATTGTTAAAATTATGTCAATTCAAACATTGCATATTTTACAAAATGACAAGTTGAACACTTTGATTCAAGCTGAATTTCCCAAACGACATGTTAAAATAACAAGGATCAATGTTAAAATAATGCATTTTATTTAAAATTATAATACATGTTATATTAATCAAAACGACAAGGTTAAATTGTTGATTCAACCAGGAATTCCAGAATAAACATGTTAAATTAACAAATCATTTTGGTTAAGCCAAATACATTGAACTGATAAATGTAACATGGTACACCATTCATATTACAGGAAAAATAAAAAATCATGTCAAACTAACAAGAAAAATTGTCAAAATAAATCGTATTTGGTATTAATTTTATAAAATTGACAGAACGAATTTAAATTTCTTGGTTGTAAGTTTGTTCAAAATGGAAGATACCGCAGATTACGAGTATGCGTTCGATACGTTCGATAGTGTTCCTACTATTTCCGACGACATCCAACTGAAAGAATTGTTGACAACATTCAACTAGGATAACTTCCAATTTGTGTATGAGCAATGTTTGGGTAAGTGGCTTGCAAATAAAATAACAAATCGTTGCAAAAATAATATTTTTCTAATTTTAGCAAACAAAGTTCGAGTACGACATCTTCGAGTTATGGAAGAAATTAACAACTTAATCCCATTGGACCACCTTGCTGAAAGAATAATTTTTAAAAGTGCGCTAAAAAAGTGGAGGTCTAATAAAGTGAGTGTTAACTTTGAATGTTATGCCCCTGATAACATAACTAATTACTAATATTTTTTAGGTTGAAGACGCATCCGCAAGCGAATCAACCAAGCAATGTGCACATACGACATCCAAATAAAATACACACATACGAGACCAATGAAAACGTAAGGGAAATAAAAATAATAATTGGTATGATGATCCTAATACATATTTTTTCCAGATAATAGACACAAGTGTTAAGAAAATCTTATCTGCTTCCGTCTCCGTATCTGTGGTAGTCAAGCACTTCGAAAAGTATAAGCTTCTTTTCGATGAACAACAAAAGCTGCTCACCGATGCAATTATTGAGTACTACGTAAGAAATAGTGTCCGGCTAAGAACAAAAGATTTGGAGCATATCGCAAATTGTTTAGTGACCGATGCATTTTTCCAGCCCGATATTGTGATTCTACAAGAAAGTATTCACAATATATCGCAAAAATTTTATGCTAAATACTTGTGCACTAGCCTTATTATATAACACCAGTGATGTTTTTACCATTTGCGCTCAGTTAATTTTTAAAGGAAAGGCGTATAAGAAAGGGTTTTCCGTAATACATACTAAATCAGAAGCTGTTTGAAATATGTAACTGAATTTATTGTTATTAAAAATACTGTTCATATTATTGGAAGGGAAACAGAAATTAAGCATTTTGTTTACACTCTTCCCAACCAAAAAATGTAATAAGAAAAATTTTTTTTATAATATTTTGTAAAAAAAAATCAAATATGAAATGTAAGCTAAGTTTTTCTACTGTTAATTTTAAAACAAATAAATATGCTTTGATAAAAAATAAACCGCTTTTGATTCCATACAAAACCTTCTCTGAGCGATAGTCGTGAGGTAAAAACAACATGCTAAAATCAAATTCACAAGTTCTCCTTGTTGATATTACCAAAAGAGCACTATTATTTCAATTAGAAGCCGTTTTTTTAGACAACTTTAATTGTTATTTTAATAATATGTTCATGTCTATTCAATCTTAAAAGAACTGTTGTAATAACATGAATACTTTCAATTTATATAAAAAGGCATGTTATTTCAACCAGGATATTTGCTTTTCGTTTCAACAAATTTGTTCATGTCATTTCAAACAGCGAACTAATTAGCTGAGAATCAACAGGAAAAAATTGTCAATCTTGTATAGTTTTTGTTAATTTTACAACATTTTTTTTTTGAGTGAGACGCCGGCCAAACCAGCAATGAGAACGAGCTGCTGCGAGAATACAACGGGTAAAAGTAGATGCTATTTTAAAAGATACTGGGGGAAAGTCAGTAATAAATACATTTTTATTATCTATGTCGCTTACGAAATATTTTTTATTTTCTTCGGAAGAATAATAATGGTAATGATTCCATTAATGGCATGCCGGCCGGTTCAAGCTGAACTATGCCTGGATGCAAAATTCACCTGATATGACGGATAAAGATAAAAGTTGGACATGGATAAACCAATAATTAACCGAATGAGGGCTTTCAAACCCATCGCAAGAGCCCATGGAAATCGTTGGTAATTTTTCAAAAATTTAACAAAAACGATTCTCTTTGTATTTGCAGCAACTACTTCAGAGACCTAGGGCAGCAAAGGATGTGCTCTGTCAGGATAGCATTAAGAAATTATTTTTAATATCAAGATTGTATTTTAAGATAACAGAACTAAATAGAAATTTAAGAGGAAATAAGTCAATAAGGCTGAAGTGAAAAAAAATAAAATGAAGAAAATTGTTACATAGAAACATATCTTTTTTCGTTTTTGATCATAGGAAAAAAAGCTGTCTCTACTCTCTTTACATAGTAATGATCAAAACATGCGATAAATTCTGTCTAAAAAATGTTAATTTTTTTTTACTTTTCCGGAGGGTTTTCTCAAAATTTTCTTACGTAAAAACCGCCTTTCAATAATCCGATGAGTCTCTGCCTGTAGGGGGTGTGTTCTCGATTTAAGGAAGGAAGAGTGGGTTAATTTTCAGTTTTGGCTAATTATTTCGAAAATCGTGAAAATGACAGCAAAATGTTCCGAGAACAAATTAAACTAACTACCTTTGCAATGATATATAATGGAGTCAACTTATAATGAGGATGGTCTAAAATAAAATTAGGATATTGTCATTTTTAGATCTTTAATCTTCGAAAAAAATGTAAGTTGAGACAGGATATTTTAGGATTTATTCCAAGGAAAATAGAGTTGACTTCGGCCACAAATGGAAGGGTCCGCTGGCCCCGCTGGCCTCGCTTATGAAAACTTTAAAAACGATAATTTCATAACTTCTCCCGGGGGGTAAAATTTGGTAGGGTCTAGACCCATCACCATGACACCCTCTACCAAAAATTAGTTCAATCGGATCGAAACTATGTGCACCTCCCGTACAAAATTACCACATTTTGCTGTACACATTTTGTTCTAAATGATTCGTCGAATCAGCTAAATACGTACATACTGAATAGAAGTTATTAAGGGTCACTTTGTACAGGAGGTACCCTTACTTTTCATCCGATTGAACTGATTTATGGTGGAGGGTTTCGCGTAACCGCGTCTTGACGCTGAACCTAAATTCCTCACAGGAGGAGTTATGAAATTGTCGTTTTGAAAAGTGCTAATAAGCGAGGCAAGCGTACACTCGGTTGGAATGCATCCATTAGTGGCCGATGTCAACTCCATTTTGTTAGGAATATATTCCCGAAATATTCTAAAAATTACGATACCCTAATTTTATTTTGACTCCAGGTTGAAATCTACCAATACAAGACTCTTGCATTATATATCATTGCAAAGGTAATTTTATGTAGTTAAATATGTTACACCAATTTGGTGTAACTTTCACGATTTGCGAAATAATGAACAACAACTGAAAATTAACCCACTCTCTCCCCCCTTAAATGGAAAAGGGATTATTGAAATATACATAGCTTTTAATATATATAATACCAAAAATTAGCCGGTTCGAAATGTTTTCCGAAATAATTTCGACAGTACCTAATAGCTCTTTGCTATTTCTAGGGAGATATGGATTTCATATAGCTCCTATGTTTTCTAAGTGAAAAATATCTGTTTTTTTTTTTTTAAATTCAGTCGTGGCAGGTTTTGAATAAAATTAAATTAAATACTGAAAATATTTAAATTCCTTTTCGATAAAAAAAATTTCATATATTTTTAGCATGTAAAATCCAAGGATCAAATTAACTAGGTTAAGAATTCTGATTTTAGAAGTCAAAAGCCGAGACGTAATGAAAACCAACAAGACGTATTGCAGAAGGACTTAACTCTGTAGTTTTTCAGCAAAAAAAAAATTAAAAGAGAGAGAGAGAAAAATCACTTCCTTGACAATAACTCTTATGAAATAACCCTTGTAAGTCGCTCTTTTTAAAAGTCCTACATCCCGACCCCATCTAGTGCTAAATCGCCGCTCTGTTGTGCTTAGCCTGAGACCTTATTTTGTTGAGCGATAGAAATTTGTGTTAGACGATATGAAAAAAATGGAAGGGGAAATGAAAATGATTGTTAACTTCCATTTCCACTTCCATTTTTTTCATATTGTCTAACGCAAATTTTAGCAAGAAAATAAACGTGAAAGACCTGAGATACCAGACGTACATTAGGCAATACACTGAACCAAATAAAAAGAGTTTTTTAATTTTCAGTGTACCAAAAAATTTAAAGTGACTATCGCTTTCTGTTGTTGGTATAACATTTAGACATACATAGTTTTCTTTATAATTTATTCGTTATTTGGTGAAATGCCAACTCAAAGTCTAAGCACAGGACAACGGAGGGGGTTCGTTGTGTTGGCAGGACGTCAGGAAAAAAGCAGGAAAGCCCTGCCAAAAACAGAACGGATACTACCCTTATGGTCCATTCACGTTTATAAAATCGCCAGGTTTCGGTGTGTCAACCTGTATCATTGTATTGTTTCTAAGAAAAAAATAATAGTTTTTTGTTGTTTAATTATTTCTGTTACATCTTGATATGTGTAAATAAAAATAGGCCAACGCCTGAATATTAACCGTAATATAATACATACTATGTACTACCAAATACCACAAAGCAGCTGTTACAACGCTTTGTGTTTCCCACAATATTCTATTCTTACGTAACTCATTTAGTCTGAAACCCGAATTTTACAAATTCATAAATCAAACAACACACACACATTATGCCATTCATGTTTTCGAAAAAGAGGGCAACAACCTAAAAGTTATGAAAAATCGTTACAAACGTCTATCCGAATCCATCCAACAGTATTATACCTTTGCGTGATATGTGCAAATATGAATTAAACTTGAATTTTATAAACAACATGAAAATATCGAATCAAAGATTTACCACCGCATAATTTGCATGCTAGTGAGCTATCAAATGTGTATGTATGTATGTGATGTGCGGTCCTGAATCGCTGTGTATAAAGTGCAATATTGCATAGAATTGAAAATGTGCAGCATAACTCAAACTATGGAGGACCTGCTTTAATGCCCAACACCGCGATACTATAATAGAAAATCTACAATTATCGAGCTTATTCGCAGTCGCAACCAATCTATGCAGCTGTCACGGTTGTAATTGGTTATGCCTTTGGACACTCTTGAGGTCTTGAGATTCTTTTGAAGAGGTGTCTAGATGTTCGTTTTTTTGTCTGGTGCATTTATAGACCTATATTTATTGAATTGCATACGCTGGTCAAGCTAGCATGTTTTGCAATCTATGATGTTGATTAAATGACAGGCAGTTGTGATGAATATGACACTTTTAAGAAATACATAACGTAATAACAGATATGCCATTTGAAACTTTGAAATGAGTCGAAGCTCGAAGATATAAATTATTACATTATATGCACAGGGGATAGTATTTTTTTATTTTAATTTAAATTCTTTTATGTCTTTCCTTTTGAATAACAAATATGGCGAATAGAATAAAAATCTCTTGGACGCCAAAAAGTCTTCCATTGAAATCATGTCAGATCCAAACGAAAAAAAAATCAACCAATACCATAAATGTAACTATACCATATATGTACATTATTGACATATCTATTGAATCTTCCATTCTAAGAAAATACTAGAATCTATGTTCAGAAAGGCACAAACCACTTAGTATCTACCATCAATATACAGAATTCACTTTCCATTCAAGGAAATCAATTCTTCTTTAGGATAACGTTTGAACACATTACCTGTTGCTTTTCCGCTTTTAGTATTCTATACAATATCGGCTGGATATATCTTTTTTACATCACGTATCCATTTGATTTTTATACAAGAATTTGAGAATATGTCTATGGTACAATCTGATTTGTTGACCATTTATCCTAAACTGTCATTCAATATGGTATACGAGTATATCTTTTAATGAATTCAATGTCAAGTATAAGCTCTTTGAAATTGGAAACGGATATGGTTTGCAAGAAGATAGATACAAATATTTTACTGTGACGGTCCTTTACTGATTTGACGAATAAGGAAATGTCTTGGTTTTCCTCAGAGAATCAGCGAAAACGTTTCAAACGTGTTGCATTAAGCATTGGAAAAAATATTGTAGATGCTGAAAAGGGCGAGACATAGAGCATAACTTAAATAAACGCAAGAAACAGCAAATACAAATTTAGAATGCAAGCATTTCCCTTAGTCGCCTAATGCCAAATCAAAGGCTTTCTCACCGATAGTAGTAGCTGTTGCTTTGTCTATATCTAAGTCAGGGGTACCAACTCAAAGCGTGGCCTGGGCCAAATAACACTTTGTATGTATATCCAAGTTTGAATAGGCCACAGGATGGAAGTTTTGAAAACGTCTTTAGAAGCATATCACCGAATTCTGAATGTTTTTGCTCGGCTATTACTTATTAATCAATTATCATACATACCTATACGTGCGAATTCACTTTATTTGATCCATTAAGACGCAACGTTGTGAAAACGCAACATCAGTGCCGGATTAAGCAAGTGCGAGGCCCGTGGCAAATGAAAAGGGCGGGGCCTATTTGATATGGCTGATTTGAACCGCATCAGCCAGCTAGTCTTTGAATGATTTTTGATAAAAAAATTACGGATTTTGGTCGCTCCAGTAATTTTAATATCAATTTTGCTGCTCGACGTAGATTAGATTAGATTACATGAGGGCATCGGCATGTTTGCCATAAGCACTGCGACCGGAGGTCTATTGTGCCATTGCCCACTCTACAGGTTAGATAAATTTATCCAACCGACATCTGTCGATAAATCGATTAATTTGTCCCATGCTAAGGGAGGCGATGTCCTCTGTGAGAGGGAAAGTTATGCCGAAGCATTCCTCCCGTCGCATCGCCAGTCTTTCACACTCGCAAAGTATGTGAGTGGATGTTTCGTCATCCGCCTCGCAGAAACGGCAGGTCGCGTCTGCGACTAAGCGCATGGTTCTTAAATGCCCGTTCAGACGGGAGTGACCTGTAAGGAGGCCACTTATGATTCTGACCCTGTTCCTGCTATCACTGAAGCCATGATGACGGCCGAACTCACAATCAGAGAAAAATGAAAAAAATGAAATGAACTCACAATGTTCAAACAATGTAAATTGCGAACTTATTTCGAAGCATTCCTTGCCCATAGCAATTTTTGCATCTGTTTTCGGCCAAAATTTTCTCAGGGGGTGCCATCATCAGCAGATCTGGCAAGGGGGGCACGAGCTGAAAAAGATTGGGAACCACTGTTCTAGCGGGGGAAAAAATCAAAAGAGTAAGAATGCGATTACTGAAGATTTTGATGGGCAATACATTTGCACATATCAATAGAATATAGGAATAATAATTACAATACTTCTCAAAGCATTATGAAAATGGGGGTAATATTATCTGTTTTGAACATTGTTTCGAAAAATGTTTTTCATTGAAGAGTATGAGTTTGCCATGATTTTTTCAATTAGTTAAACCGAATTTCTGTAGACAAATTGTACTTCGACAAAGAAGAATTTATTTTAGAAGTCCCTTTTTGGACGACCTTTGAAAATTTGAAAACATCACATTTTCCGAAAAGTAATAAGAAATGGAAAAATATTTCATTCTATAGTGTTGCCTATTAATATAGCTTTCGATTGAATTATCCCTTTTCAGGTTTACCCAGGTTCATAAAAAGTTACAACCAAACATCTGGCTAAAGAGGCCCATAATAAAGATACTCACGTATCACATATACCATATACGTAGGACTACGAAACGATAGGTCCCCGGTTCAATTCCCTGTAGAAGCAAATTGTAAAAAGGTAAAGTTTAAGTAGGGAAAAAGAAGTTAAGGATGAAATAGAAAAAAAAAGGTAAAAATATAAAATATCAGTTGCAGTAGGGTAGAAAATCATTACAAATGCAATGGTTTTTATTACAGTTTTAATACCTTTCACTACATTTTTTCTCTCCGTGTATGTTTATGCAATACAAACCTTGCTATAATTTTAGAACACCCTAGCGTAAATTGTTCAACGATAACATATATTATATTATATATTTGCTGTAACTGTAGCCGCGGTTTGTGATCCGACCCACCCTTTTCCTTGCCAAGTACCATATGGGCAAACAGATTCTTTAGGTCCCTCTGGAAATAAACTATCTTAAAACATATTTGGTGTTGGTGATAGTACCTTTTCTAAACTTTTTTCTAAATTCCAATCCACTTTTTCATGAACTGTTAAATACGAACAAAATAGTTTAAGAGTGGCACTAAACTTAGTTTAAACTAGTTGAGTACTAAAATTTTTTATCTTGCTTGCGGTATATACACGGTCATTAGGGCTGTGGTGCAGAGGCCACATTTAGTTTGAAAAGGAGTCTTGCCAAGATTTCTGTATTGAATTTAAAACGTTCTTAAATTGAAGGATTTAAATTAGAGCACACTTAAATTTAAAGCTGAAACAAGGAATAGAGTTGAATTAATAACGTGTCGCTTTTTTTTTAAATTGTCTAGCAAGTTACAAACTTAGGCCACCTACACACGAAGTGTCCGAATCCTTTTTTTTATTCTTTGTTCTGTCAAATTCATACATTTTCTTCGATTTTGACAGAACGAAAATTAAAATAAAAGGATTAGGATTGACCGTGTATGTGCGACATTAGGTTAGATAGGACGCTCGTCTTCAAATCATTCGCGGGATTGAATCCCATTGTAGGCACAAGTAGTTTACAATGCCTAATTATCTCCTATAGAGGTCAATGTTGAGCCCCGTGAGTGTTTTTATTTGAAAATAAAAAAACGATTGATAAAATCATTTAGTTAACCAACGATACAACAAGAACGCTAGTCTCAATATAAGAATGCAAAGAGTCAAAGTAGCTCTTAACAAGGTTATTTTAAATAGAAACGGTAACGTCAAAATCAAGTTTCAAAAGAGTTGGTTTAAGGTCGATCCACACTTTCTAGTCATTTTCAATTCAAATTGACAGATTGTCAGTCAATCTATTAACTGACTGATTGTCAGTCAATCTATTAACTGACAATGTGTCAACATGTATGGAAAATGACTGATGACTGAAAAGTGTAGATCGACCTTCAAGAGTATTTTCGACTGATTTCACTCTGCTTTTTTTCTCAGTGTAGGGGGGCCCACTCAAAAAGTTGGCGGGTGAGTGAAGTTGTTCCGACACTGGTGATACCTGAGCTAAAAAGAAAAATACGGCTGAAGTATAGTTGTTTCCGATATTTCGCATTTAAATCCAGAAACTATAAAATTTGTATGATCATCCTTCCTTTCAAATAAATCGACGTATTTTAAGATTGCAAAATCACCGATTTTTTTGTAGAATTTTCTTAGACTTGAGGACAACTTCTCCACAAGAATTTTTTGTGTTGCTTCGACGCGTGGCCGCGAGCCGCACAAAATTACGAGGTGGGCCAGGAACGTATTTTTAGAAAAAAGGATATTTACCAATTCAATACACATTGCGATTATATGCAAAGTTATTAAAGGTAGGTCCTTCGGTACCTACGTAAAACGAACTAGACTAGACGAAGAAGCTTCATTTATTTTTTCAATTCAATGTGCGATACATATCTTTAATTTGTTAACTATAAATTTTACCTGGAAGCAGTTCATTTCTATATATGAATATGTTGTTCTCAAGAATCTTCAGCACTTACCTACAAATAAAAAAAGAAAAGAAATAAATTAGTGAAAAAGTGAAAACTGTTATTAATTTCTACATTAGATGTATATATACTTTTTCATATGTATACATATAATAACTAAGCACTATACGCATTGAAGTAAAAATATTTATATAATTTCTTCATTTTCAACTGATTACAATTTTTGTTTTGGAGAAATCGAAATAATAGCATCTACATACATACTTATGCAATATAATTCAAAAGATTACTGCAGATTTTCTGCTCATCATACTATGTAGACATACGCTTGTTATCACAATTACCTAGAATTTGTCTATGATAAAAAGTCGTTGTCTCACGAATGACGCAAAGATCATTTTTTGATGCAGATATTTCCTCGGTATAATTTAGCTTCGTTAGTTATTATTATTTTTTCTTCTCTAAAAAGAAATTTAAACAAATCATTTTTAACACCTACATACAATAAATATATGTATATGTAAGTATTTACATAATATGAATAATACTTCAGTGACTTGTGTATAACGAATATAAAATAAAAACCAGTTGTTATCAGTATCTACAGGGTATGTAGATATATTTCATTAAGCCACGTAAATTCACAACGTGACTGGCTTGTTACGGATGAGATGGTAATATTTTAATAACAAAACATATACGTTAATACGCCAAAATGATGAAAAAAAATTATAAATTTTCGCAAATACTACACTACACAATGCATCCAAAATATTTTTTTTTTTTATTAAAATGGGAAAACGGTTTAAAATACATATCCGCAAATATTCCCCCTTAATTTATGCATTCATTATATCGAGTTGAAACCAGTCGAACAAATTAAATATCTCCACAAGCTCAAACAATGTCCCTATGGGATCAATTAAATACAGTAGTCGAATAATAATATGTCCATAAATATAAAAAAAATACATTTGCTCGTATTTTGCCCTAATTAGTGTCTAAAAATACATAAATACTTATTTTTATATACATATGTATGTATTTCGTTGTTGATATAGGCGTTTTAATAGGACAGACAGAAAGACATAATCCATACATCCTCATAACAACCACCATTTCCCAAATTTAATTTATGCGTTTCATCTAATCAACTCTTCCTCTAATGTCTTTAGTCTTTCGTGTTGTTGTTAGATCGCTTCCACCCCAATGTCAATAAATTTTGACAAAAGGAAAATGAACACACCATCTTTCCACCCACAATGTTAATGTAACATTTTTCAATACTCCATACTTTCACTAAACAAGTGACCGGGCGAAAGAAATATAAAAATAAAAACCTAGAGCACAAAATAGAATAACTGCAAGAGTGCCAGCACCTTAAAGTCTTAAAAGGCTGGTGTGCTGTGAACATTTTTTTTTTTAATTTCAATGGGCATTCACATTCGAATAAATCTAAATTTAGAGACGAACAAAAATTATGTTTTGATTCTAGTTTATCTTAAATGTGTATCTAATTTTGGATAAGTGAGTGGCCAACACGAACAATGCACTGCACTGTATTCAGCTGGTTTCGTAGTACTACTCGTATGCATACAAAATTCTTTCGGTTTTCACTGAACACGGTCATGCAGAAGCAGAATGCAGACTGCAAAGGCACCCCTTGAAGAGATAGAACGTTTGCCATAATACATACATAATTTGTTTCATTCTTCAAGTCCAAAAGTATAATATCATGATAATGATATTTTAAGGTAAAATTGATTTGCAAATAAGATCTTAATGTGCTTAAGGAAAGCAATGCATTTGAAAATTTTAGATTTTTTGTAAAATATTTAGTCACTATTTAAAAAAAAACATTTAACATCTTTATCTGGCTAACGATTTTTGAATTCTGAATTAATTTATGATCATGATTAAATTTTAGGGTAAAAATCCGAAGAAAATGCTAGTTTTGAAACTGAAACGAATTAGTGGGTTTTTTTTTATTACTTGTCTTATGCTTTTGTTCATAAATTGATTCGGGATTATACGTATACATAAGGGATTATTAAGTATCCTGATAGTGATTTTTTCGCTACTTTAAATACAGGAAATTATTATTTAAAATATATAAATACTCCGTAAAATGAGTACTCAAATCCCATTTCAATTTTTTTTTAACACCTCGGCTTCCGTTGATTCCCCTCAGGCCATGAGTCACCGGTGAACAAAGAGGAAAGCATTCCTCACAGGCGAATGTTTCTCCGATGACATTTTTATTTTTAATTTACATTTTATTCAAAAATATTTTTAATATAAATATTTATTAATTGTTGTATAAAAAATAAAAATAACAGGCGCGACAGTCAACAATATTGGACTAAGGCCGCAGGTGTGTTAGTGAGATCAAATTTGCAAGATCTTAACTGCTTTTTTATTGAGGTGTTGAGATCAACAGCACGCTCAGCAGTGTTGTTTATTTTTTATTTTTTTTTATTTTGTTGCCTAATTAATTCCAGCCGATAATAACTGGAATCGATTCAACAAAAAACTAGGGGGCTTCGCCCCCTGCTCGCTACGCTCGCCAACCCCCGGGGCCCGAGGCTAATTTGGGAGGCGGCCGAAATTTGGATACCCTTCGCTCTCCTTGGGCTAAAAGATTTTTCAGGCGTACCTATGACTTGTGTTTAAATTTTCATTCTTTTCCTTCCATTTTCACATAAGTTCCGTGGTGCCGATAAAACAATATTTGAGTGAGGTTGCTTCGAATAATTTTGGTAAATAAACAAAATGCTCTTAGATATTTTTTGTGGGGGGAAACGGGGGAAATGGTCCCATAGTACATTTCCATTTGTTTTAACATTTTTTGTTGCTTCGATAGACACATTAATAAAAGCTTTGGTGAAATTGGTGTAGCAAAAAATGTTTCTTTGAAGAACCAAAATGGAGGGAGGGGGGGTTCTATGGCAGGGAGGTTGTATGTTTTGTGGCGTAAGCGAAACACATTTGTATGAGGTTTGGTTGAATTTGGTGGACAAAAATAAAAGTTTTTCTTTGAAGAAACTAATTTGGGGGTTTGGGTTTGTGTGGCAGCCCCATGACCCCATGGTCCGATTTCATTTGTTTATGAATATGTTTTGTTGCATCAATAGAAATACATTTTCATGAGGTTTGGTGTAAATTGGTGCCCAAATAAAAAAGTTTTTCTTAGAAAATCCTAATTCGGGGGGTTGGGTTTGTATGGCAGCCCCATGACCCCATGATTGGATTCCATTTAATTTTACATATGTTTTGCGAGATCAATAGAAATACATTTTGATGAGGTTTGGTTGAAATCGGTACCCAAATAAAACAGTTTTAATTTGGGGGATGAGGTTTGTACGGCAGCCCCATGACACCATCATTCGATTCCATCCATTTCACCATATTTTTTGTGACTTATATAGGGATCCATTTATATGAAGTTTGGTTCAGATAGGTTCATAAACAAAATAGTTTTTCCTAGAAGAACTTTAATTGGGGTGGCTAGGTTTGTATGGCAGCACCATGACCCAGTGATCCGATTTGGGTGATTCAAACATACAAACAGGCTGCACCAATAAGAAGCATGTGTGCAAAATTTCAGCTTGCTGGCTTCAATACTCGCCGAGACGGACATCTCCCAATCGACTCCCCAAGTCATGCTGATCATATATGTATACTTTTTATATGGTTGGAGATGCTTCCTTTAATGCGTTACAAACTTCATGACAAAGTTAATATATCCTTTCACTCTATGAGCGAAGGGTATAAAAATGGATGGTGTGTCACCGGTGAGAGAGACTATGATGAATAATTTCATACATTGTGTATTCGATTTTTTGTAGTATTTTTAATAAATTTTAAATGACATTTTAACTAAAAAGTAAAACAATTTCACCCTGGACAATAAAAAATATTTAAACAAGGAAATTAACAACGCAATCTAAATTCACTATGTATCGTGTGTCACCGGTGTCACACAAATTTCAATTTGTGCAATACAGACGAGTCTCCATAGGGCAATGTGTCACTAGGTGAGCACACGTTGAAATTGAGAGCTAGTATCCGACCGGAGTTAATTTTTTGGCGAAGTTCGGCTTTAAACATTACCTTTCGGCCTAAAGCTTAAGCCGAAGTTACAAAATATGGCTTCTTAAAATAAATACATATATGAGAAAAATGTGGTAAGACAATAGTTTGTTAGGCTTTTAGATACCCAGAAGGACATTTAATTTTCAGTTATCAGTTATTGTCGTTATCAGAAATTGTGACAGTTTGGAGGGGCCAACAATGTATAGTGCAGCAATGTGAGGACAATTGCGTGTGATTTGGCCTTTAGACAACTTTCAGAGGTACCTCAAAGTGTCCCGTTTAAAGACAACACATTTCACGTGTATTTATAGATCCAAATAAATATTTCTTTCACCTTTACATTTTTGTTGTATATTCTTTAATTTTCATTATTTCATAATTAAAAAAACCTCAAAATTAAAAAACAAAATTTCTGCCAAACAGAACATTAATGAAGCTGATCTTTTTGTTTAGCCGATTATGGCCGAAGCCGAAGCTTCGGTCGGGCACTAGTTACAACTAAGCCAATGTATCGTAAGGATATACCCAGCGCCCGCTCTAAGGAGGGGGCAAGGCGGGCGGTCGCCCGGGGCGCCAAATTTTGGGGGCGGCTTTTTGGCTAGCACTCGAATAAAAAAAGCCGAAAGAAAAAATCAACATCAACTTCGATTTAGTGGAAAGGTCTGCGGTTTCCATTCTACAGATAAAATAAAAATATTACTCGTATGAGCTAATTTCGTCCTACGATTGAACATTTAGCATCTTATTTTCACCAGAATTAAGGACTTTGCATGAAACCTAGTTTTTTTTCAGAGGACGAAATTGCAAGAAATTTTATTGTTTAGTCTGTTAAGTAACAGGAGAGATAAATAAATATTAAACTCCCAAAGAAATTCATATGCAATGAGAAATAGGTAGTCAAATAAACGCTGAGCACATTAAGGCATTTAAAACAGACTCCTCCTGGAGACTTGTTATCCACAAAGACATTATCAATAATTTTTTGGAGTTGTTTTCCAAAATTTCGACATTTTGCAGCATAATTTAAATTCACTTTGCCAAACCTTCGCGTGAATGGATTACTTAAGTTGGTACCGATTACATTGATTCATCTAGCATTGGAGGGCAAACTGCGAAGAAGGTGGTTAGGATTTTAGCAAGATGAGGGATTGAACCACAGAACAAATTGCCAGAATTTCCTAATTTGTGTTCGGACATTCTAATATCGGAATTTGGCTAGGTTCCCCCGAGTTAACTAGCTGTGACCTTATTCTCTTTAAAAATGCTCGAGATGACGCATTTATGAAAATAAGCCATGCACATTGAAAAGCCTGAATCAATCCGGCTAATTGAAGTTTTTAAGGAATTTATGGAAAACAACTGCAGGAGGTTAATGAAAACGAGCACAATTTTTTGGCCGAAATTTTTTACGGGCGGAGTTTTCTAAAAATGTATTTAGTTAAAGCATAGAGGGCCCATGGGAGTGTCAAGGTGTGCGGAGGCTGCGTTGGAAACATGTTTTTTTTTGTAGTTAAACATGCCATTCGCGCTATGCCAAAACACGTTGGGGATAATGGACGCATATAATAATAGCAAGTTGCTATTCGCCTAAAAAATGATCCGTCGTCTCAACTTTTTGTCGTTGCTATATAAAGGGCAAAATTACATCGATCGTTGCATTCTCGGTCATGCCGTCCCCGGCAGTACATGGCACAGCACTTAGCGACGGCATCTGATGAGAGGTGTCGTGCCATGAACTGCCGGTCGGAACCGAAATTGACAAACTTTTTGAAATCCTCTTACGGGGAAAATTTTATTCCAACACAAACCTTTTCGATTTATTTAGTGTTTTAGTGGAAAACGAAATTCCGCATGCATTTTCGATTTCTTAGATCAAGCTTTAAAGTTTTGAAATTCCAAACAAAGTCTATAAGACCTTCCTGAACTGTGGTGAATCGCGCTTAAGAGTACCTATGAATGATAGCTGAACGGTGGTGTGAATCCCAATGTAACCATGAATTTTCGTGTTTTTTTTATGCTCTTAGTTTCTTGGTTTTATTGTGTAAATTGTTTTGGAGCAAAACCCCTTTGAATCGATTCTACAACAACCATTCTATACATCTAGATCAGTGTTTCCCAAGCTCAGGGTCGCGCCTCTTAATGAGACGCGACGATTAGGGACGATTATGGTTTCCTTCAATACGAACCATTCGAAACTCTTTCGAAACTCACCAGGAGTAATCCGTTGTTGCAAAACGTTGCAAATTGATAACAATTTTATTTTCTTAATAAAAAAATCGCTGCTACTTAATCCGTTTGATGACCACTGACCACAGCTGATGATATGGCGGAATGAAATTGATAAAGCTATAGCGATTCTGAAAAGAACCGCACAGTTCAGCTAGTTTTTCTATGGATAGAATGAATCTTTGGTAAAAATCTTGCTGATTTTGGTCTATTGGTATCACTGAAGCCATGGTAACGGCCGAACTGACGACGAAATTCAGCATGCGGAGATCAAGAAATTTAAATACTTCTATAAAATTCCAGTAGCTTAAAATAAAGGATGCACTATCAAAAAAAAAATGTTCAAACAATTAAAAATGCGAAAATAGATCCTGAATTTACGTTTAAAATTAAGAGCATTCCTTGCCAACGGCAATTTTCGCACATCTATTTTCTTGGGGGCGCCAGGATCAACAGAACTCGCAAGGGGCACGAACTTAAAAGATTGAGAACCACTGATTTAGATAGTATCTATATCTATTATCAATCTGTTTGGTACAGAACCGAAGGCGCGGCAATTTGTCCAATTGCCCGGGGCGGCGTAAGTGCTAGAGCGGGCGCTGGATATACCACCGCCATCTTGATAGACAGGCCAGATTATCAGCTGACAAAATGAGCTGTCATGTGGCTATGGAACCGCATTTCCAACAATAGCAATAGCCACAACCACAGGCGCTAAGGTACCAAATTTTCGAAATCGAATTTCGACAGTCCGGCCTGTCTATCAAGATAGCGGTGGACAGTAGCGCAACCAAGATTTTGTCCTGGAGGGGGCTAAGTTCACCCACATTACTGTATATTTGATGTTGCTGCCGCAAGTTAGGGGACGGTGCTTTTTCTTTCATTTAGCATTATCCAGTAGTGCCGTTGCATTCAGGTTTTTTTTTCGATGTAAAATGTTTCGCTGCGTCACATGTTAAAGCAATAACAGTTTGTCAAGTTACGGATTCATTGACCGCAATCAGAGCAAAATTAGTAAAACTGTACAACAATAAAACAAAAATTTAGTGCCCCACCAAAACTCGATCGAAGTTGGGCTAATGGCTGCAGGCAACCTTATATCTTCTCAGGCAAAATAGCAATGGAAGCTCTTATAGGACTGTATTTTACAAAGAACCAATTGATTTCGGATGTGAATTGTTACTATGGCGATTGGCGATATAACATCGAAGGATGCAACAGTTAAAGATGTTTTTTCTTTTACAAATGTTACTTCAGACCAGTGTGTCTTCTTTTTTGCACAACAATGTTTCTAAAATTTTGGTAGTGCAACCTGCAAAACGACACTGGCGAGTAACCTATGCTCCAAAACCACGCTTTTCATATTTCTTGTAAAATTTGCAACTTGAAAAAATTGCTTGGTCTTGGAGGAATAATTGTGAAATGCTGACCGGTGATACCTTGACCCTGTGAAGAATCGACGTTATTGTGTTCACCGATGACACATGGCACGCAAGGTGTTAAACTAGGCTAATTAAATTTGTGTGCAGAAAATAATATAAGAATTTTTAAGTTACTAAAAAATGTTTTTTTTTTTTTTTTAATTTGAGTAATTTATGTAGATACAGACAGACACTAAAAATATTCACCTATTGAGTATTTAAGTGCATTTTTACTACGATAAATTATATTATAAATATTATTTTATTCCTCAATTCCTCTTATCAGAATTTGAGTTGTCCTTGCTAACTTTTGAACCTATTAATTGTGACTTTTTTAAACCTATTTTTTTCTTAAAAACCTCTGCGTTATATAGTTAGTTAGTCTGCTGAAAACGTAATCCTTCTACCAATAGCCATGCACATCGCTAAATACTGAATCTCTAACAACATTCCTATAACATCAAACAGCTGCTAAATGAAAACATTCGTGCATCTCTCAATTTTATAAATAAACACTTTGCCTATGCGTTTGGAGGTCAATTAACTTAATTATTGCAATTAGACTTGGCGAAGATAACCGATTGTAAAATAGCTGTGAATCGATCCATACATTATGTAGAATACAAAACTACAAATCATTTAATTAAAAAGATATATCTAAGGTTTCATTGCCCTCCATTCACTGTTTTTAAGTCAACAAACATTTTTGTTTTTTGTTTTTTTTTTTTCATTTTTGAGTGTATCTTTAATCTTTATAGTATGTTTATAGCTAACTACCAACTACAACTCTTTGGACTATTATTTACGAGTACGACTATCATAATAGAGTGTAAGGTGGCATAATCTTAATCCAGTTGTAACCCAATGTCGGCGAAAAATTGCAGAAAAAAATATCTTCTTTACAGAACTGTGACCTGGAAAGGAAAATCTTTAAGCATAGGATTAATGTTAATAGGTTGTGTACGTTTTTCATTAAATTATAATCATTAAACTTTGGAAGCGGATTAGACGGTACAAAATCAAGGTTGTCACTCAGAAGAAAGCTGAAACTATGGTATATCCGAGTGCATACGGAGTTTCTACTATATAATTATTTCTAGGGGACGAGGAGTATACAATGTAATATTTTTTTAGACAAAGCATGAAAAATAGTTTCAATTGTTCGTACATCAGTTATTAATTTCTATTTAAATATGTATGCATTAAAAAAATAAAGATAGAATGACGTCGCATTAGTCAGGAGGAAAAGTATTTGCAGAAAAGCTGCAAACAGAAATTTTATTTAATTCTCCGAATGAAAAATACAGAAAGCTTCGAGGTAAATCTCCACAAAGCTTTAAAAAACAATTTGTAGAGTTCGCTAGCTGTATTGTTAGCTTCTCGCGTTGCAGACATAAATCTTTGTATTGTATGTATCTATACTGTACACGTTGGTGTTTGATGATAAAGTTCAGTCTTTCGGCTAGGCTTATTCATATTGCTCTACCCCACTGGAAATGCACTTGTATCTTTCGATATCTACCACATTAGATTAGAGCAGATGCAGAGCTCATTCAGTGTAGACTGTAGTGTAGACCCGTAGTGGATCTGAAACCATTAGCACCTGTTTCACCATGCAGCCATGCAGGCATCTTAGTCAAAAGATTGAAGATATTATCAAGCTAATCGCAGATAAATATTTTCTGATTTCGTATGGTGATTATCGAGATAACACATTATACAGGGTGTCCGGAAACTGCCGCATAAACGCACCGGATTGTGATTCCTCATGTGATTTCCAGCAAAAAAGTTGTACGAAACATACCCCCTTAGCTTAACCCTTTAGCTGCCACAGGCATTTGAAGATTTTTGAAAAAATCATTTTCTTGTACAACTAAACCTTCAATATCTCAAAAGCTAGACTAGCTAGAATAGCACAATAAGATGATTATTACAGCCAAGAAATTTACCTTAAAAATAAGGGATACCTACATAATCCCGAAAAACAAAATCCCGCCCGTTCATAACCCCGCTTTTTCCAAAAAATCCCGCTTTACGTTATCCCGACATTACAAAATCCCGCCATATCAAAATCCCGCCATTCAAAAATCCCGCCATTTCAAAATCCCGCCACCTCAAAATCCCGCCATTCCAAAATCCCGCCATTTCAATATGCCGCTATTAAATAATAAAAAAATCCCGTCAAAATACCGCCAATTTTTTTTTATTGTTAACAAAAAAAAATATAGATATGCGTTCGACTTATCAATTATTTACATTAGTTTAAGCGCCAAGTTTCTCAAAAAATCAGTTTTTTCATAGTCCTCTTTAGTTGAAAGTCACTGCTGGCTACGTCTAAAGATATTTTTCCCATGGATATAATTAATTCCAAACCAATCTGGTATTTTTTTTGGCATCTGCATCCTCCAAACTTCGTGTCAATGCGGAAAAATACATTGATATTTTCACTAATATTGAAATTGAATCTCACCGCCTCACTGATATTCTTTCATAAATCGCGCGCGCGATTTTTGAAAGAATACTTACCTTTTGTGACGGGATATTGAAAAGCGGGATTTTGAATAAGCGGGTTATTGAAATGGCGGGATTTTGGATTGGCGGGATTTTGATTAGACGGGATTCTAATTGAGCGGGACTTTTAATGGGCGGGATTTTGAAATGGCGGGATATTGAATGTCGGGATTATAAAAAACGGGAATATGATGGCGGGATGTCGTACCCAACCCTAAAAATAAAACTAACAGCACTAAAATCCGATAAGAGGTTTGGTTTTTACAGAACTTCAAAGTCAAATTTTTGTGATTTGACCCAAAAACTATATGTTTTTCCATCACAATTTTCTCCAACTCCTGCCAAGTTGAAGTGCTCGTACGATTCTTTTAAAAATTGGCACATAGTCTAACGATCATTTCTTTCGTACATCATTTTATTCTAGCTTCGTTACTTCTAACAGTTTTAATGCTTTAAGTGCAAAAAACTAGGGTTAATTTTGGCTCGATTTCGACATACTTTGAATAAATTTTACCATTTGCAGATCTTTAGGAGCAGTGTGTATTGAATTGTATTGAGTTCGAGGTAAAATTAACCCTAGTTTTCTACACTGAACGTATAAAAACTGTTCGAAATAATGGAGCCAGCATAAAATGGTGTAAGAAAGATATGATCGTAAGACTATGCGCCAATTTTTAAAAGAATCGTACAATCACCTCTCCTTGGCAGAAGTTCGAGAAAGGGATGAAAAAATAGATGGTTTTTGGGTCAAATCACAAAATTTTTACTTTGAAACTCTGTAAAAACCAAACCTCTTATCGGATTTTAGTGTGGTTTTATTTTGTAGGTATATTTGTTGGCTGTAATAATCAATTTGCTCCACTATTCTAGCTGGTCTAACTTTGGAGATATTGAGCTTTAAGTCGTGCAAGAAAATGATTGATTCAAAAATCTTCAAATGCCTGTGGCAGCTAAAGGGTTAAGCTAAGGGGGTATGTTCCGTACAACTTTTTTGCTGGAAATCATATGAGAAATCACAACCCGGTGCGTTTATGCGGCAGTTTCCGGACACCCTCTATATATAGCCGATAGAAAAAGACTTTCAGATAAGGTTTTGAATAAATTTAACGAAGCTTGGGAATCGGGTACGGTCCAGATATAATTTTTAATCAAATCACATATATTGACCATTCTATTTTTGGACCGTATTTCATAATAAGATTTTCCTAGATACAACCACGAATCATTAGCTTATGCAATGCTGGTCATTTAGAGACGATGGCCTTAAAAGGTTATCCGTCTTTTGTAGTTTATACGTTTTGAAGATATGAACATACGTATGGCATGTATGGAGTTGTAATGTAGGTATCATGTGTATTTGCATAAGACGTATCGGCAATTTTATTCGTATCTCAACAGAACCATTCACTAAAGTTATAAAATTCAGTTAAAGACCGCGTTTAGATTTAGTTTTATAGAGTGCGAACAAGTCAACGATTGTATACCTTTATATGTATGTAGTGAAAGCATACAACTTCACGTCGATTAATTGTGCCGACATAAAATGCTTCGTATAGTTGATCTATGATGGTTGATATAATAAACTGCACATTGTAAAGTACGTATAATTTTTTTGTAAATATAACTACGCAAGCTAGCTCTAGTCAGACAACGTGATACAGATATACAATTCGAACAGGAAATGAAGTACACACAACTGAATTTGGAGCGAACCCATGTGATGTCAAGAAAATATCTGAATGGTGCTGAGATATCCGTACAATGAATATAATTGTATTCGTATGTACTTTCCTTTCAGTAGCTAACTTTCAGACTAGCTGTCAACAATAACAAATTCAAATTGATTATATTGTTTAAAAAAAAAAGAAACGAGTCAGAGAAAGTATAACATTAGAAAAGGGTCAATTAGGTCAAATCAGTATTTTTAATAGGTATGAAGGATTTAGAATATCACTAGCGGACATAAAGACGAATATAAAGACAAAAAGCGACGTAACTATTGGCCCAAGAAGCCAGAGTTAAAAACGATAAAGAAAAAAATATGCAATTATATTTCCCAAGATATTGATTTGGAGGTGCCGCATTGTATTCCCATACTATGACCTACAGCACTAGAGAACTCTGTAGGACCAACCACTGTATACATTTATAATATTATCTTTTAGGTATCGCTGCATACCAAAGACATCAGAACGCAAGGGAAATAAAATCATGTTTTTTTCATCAAAGATTCCTCCAAAAATTGACGGTTTATTTTTGGACATTCGCTAATATGTACATACGCAGATGGACAAAAAATACAGTTGAACTCGGATATAACGAACGGCCAAGGGACTTCGAAAATTGTTCGTTATTCCCGAGGTTCGGTATAGGTAACCAAGGAATTTAAAACAATAGATTTATTAATTCTAAAATTCACTTTATTTCCATGAGTAATAAAAACCTAATATATTCACGTTCTTAGACAAATACAATAAAAAAAATATCATACAGAAAGGAACAGAAAATCAAACTATAGAAAAAAATCTGTTATTTGCGACTGTGTGCATCTTTTCTTCAGCATCTCATCGCTAATTGTATCAGCCAAATCATCTAATGTAGTTAGTAAGTGTTCTTTTTGAGGATAGTGGAATTGGGTATAAACTTTTAATATGTTAAGAGCAGAAATAGCTTCGCTTGTTGAGGGCATGACATTTTCATTCTCACTTTCATCGTCGTCGTCACTTTCCGAATCCGAAGGTGAAACTAACGATTGTATTATTTCAGCATCACTTGGAGATTCTGTTGTTTCAAGGTCCTCGTCTATTCTCTCATATTCGTTGAGATCGGTAGAAACGAAGTCAAAAATGCCATTATCTTCAGCCCATCGAGTGAGAGGGATTATCTCTTCAGTTCGATTTCTTTGAACTAATGTTGCGAGAGGAATATCGTCATCATCACTGAAGTCGGGGTCAACAGAGAGGCCAGCATGTCGGAAGGAATTAGAAATCGTTTCTTGGGTAACCTTCCTCCAAGCGCTATTAATCATTACAATACTATCCAATAATGATACTCTAAAATCTTCCTTCTTATCGAGGCAGTCGATCAATTTTAACAATAACTGCTTACGATAAATCGATTTCAAAGATCGTATTACACCTGCAATTTAACAGTTTCATTAGAAATACCCTTAACCAAAAGATTCCACTTTTCCATTTACCTTGGTCCATTGGCTGTAACACCGCTGTCGCATTAGGAGGAAGGAAAACGAGTTCGATCCAATTGAGGTGTTGAATTTTGGGATGATCTGGGCAATTATCTATCACTAAAAGTATTTTCCTTTGCTCTGTTGATAGTTCTTCATCCCAGGACCGAATGTGCTTCTCGAAAAGATTGGCTGTCATCCAAGCTTTTTTATTGGACTCGTAAGTCACAGGAAGTCTCGGCTTATTTTTGAAACATCTTGGTGATTTCGATTTACCAATCACCAAAAGCTGCTTTTTTTCGCTTCCATCCAAATTCGCGCAAACCCAAATGGTAATTCTTTCTTTGGAGTGTTTACCTCCTGAACATTTTTCACCTTTGAATTTCAAAGTTTTGTCTGGCATCATACGATAGAACAGACCAGTTTCATCGCCATTAAAAATATCTTTGTCGGAATAACGTCTCCGTATACCTAATGTTAATCCAATTTAATTTATTTCAAAAGCAATCGAAGAAACAACATACCTGGCCAAACACGTTTTATCCAATCTTGCGTAATATCCGTTGAAACAAAAGCGCTTTCGCCATTTACTTTGCCGCTACATATGTTGTGACGTTTTTTAAATCTATCTATTCAGCCTCTCGTACATTCAAAAGGTTCAATAGAACCTCCATTCAGATCACTTCCCAGCCTTCCAAAATCTTCTGCTTTTTGCTGTAAAACTGAGCCAGAAATCGTAACATTTTCGCTTCGTTTAATAGAAACCACTTTAAAAGAGCTTGATCCACCTCTTTTCTTTCTGGTGGACGTAGTTTTTTAGCAGCAAGTGTACACTCTGACTGGGCATTTGAATATTTACTCCTTTGAGACCAAATTGTCGATACGGTTGACTTCGAATGTCCGTATTCTCGACAAATTTGGGCATTTGCACAACCATTTTCCAATTTTTGTATAATTTCAATTTTGTCCCCCAAATTAATACACTTCCTTTTTGGCTTATCCATTATACCAGTAATTTACTTTTAATAACAAACCACAAAACACAGAACCACGATCCTTACAAGAAAACTTTTGAAACAAAATCACGCTACTGAATCTCTCTGAAACGTTCCACATTCAAAATGATAAGACATACATTTGGAATTCTTAGGAGTTTGCTTCACCGTTATTAAATACTCAAGGCGAGACGAAAAATCCACATCGATAGTTCGTTATAGCCGAACAAAAACAAGTCTTTATGCCATTAAATAGGTGCGCTATAGCCGAGTGTTCGTTATAGCCGGGTTCGTTACATCCGAACACAAATGTATGTATATTACGGAATTTCAAACGGGACTTCTGAATTCGTTCGTAATAGCCGATTGTTCGTTATAGGCCGTGTTCGTTATAGCCGAGTTTTACTGTAAGTATGTACACGCCTCTTGTACCATTTTATTCACGATTTTCATTGCATTTATTATATTGTAATACTCCAAACAGATGGCCGTTATAACAATTAGGACATAACAATGCCAAGGGACCCGCAAAAGAAGATTGCCCTCTCCTCATTTGTCAGTCCCGCCCGGTATAAACTTTGAAGTGGATAATGAGCTTGGCCAAAATAATAAGTACGCGACTGTTTTTTAGATTTTTGATAACAGGTTCTGAACTTTCTTCGTGTATTGTTTTTTATCTCTTTTTGTGTGCACCTAACGTTAAATTAAAACCAAAAATAAAAATACTTAAAAGGTGAAGAACGAATGGAGAAAGGCGTTTCGGGTCCACAATTTTGAAATGGCGATTAAAGTGCCCGCCAATCACGAAATAAATCCGCTGACCAATTTAGTTTATAATTCATTAAGAACTAGAGAAAATCAGCTGGAAGTACGATAAAGTTCATACAAGGGCCTCAAGGGTAACTGACAATCACATTGTCACTATTGCGCTTATCGCGTGAAATATTAGAAATGCCACATCTCTCCGAAAAGTTAATCAAGGACTACAAGTAGTAAAGCAATTTTGGCAAATAACTTCGTAGTTTCGTTTCCGATCAAAAAATTTTTTTACGGTGCGACCAAATATTGAGAGCGATTGTGCTTCTTGGTCCAGACCAAACAATGAACGCCAGCGAAATATTTTGTATCGATTTTAATTTTAATGTAAAGGATTCCTATTGAAATATTCTTCGTCTGAGAGAAAAACATTTTTATCTATGCTATTTCAAAGGATTATTTTCAATGGAGGCGAAAACACCATGGTCTGTGGGTTTTCTGTAAGCTTGGTGTCATTCAAATAGGTCTAATGACCGTTACTGTGAGACTTTTCCAGTATAAGAAATGCTGGCTAAGAACCACATCCGATTATGCTATAAAATGAATACTAGTTAGTTGGGCATTTCAGCAGGATAATAACTCCACCTCAACCTTATAAGCTGAACAAGGATTAGCTTCGTCAAAATGCAGTGTAAGTTTTGCCTGATGAAGTCGTTTACCGAACTTGAATTTATTCGAAAATGTGTGGGTAGAATTAAATTAAAGAATTGGACAAAGGATATGTCACAATAAGGAAATTTATAAAAGTTTTGAAGTAACCGTACCGTATACCCAGTTATAAATTCGACCATATGCCATCAAATTATATCCAGTAAGTCGACTAGAGCGTATCTGTTTTCGAAAAATTATAGACATTATAATGAAAAATGATAAAAGTAATGAAATTCTTGTCGAATGGGATCATAAAGTTAGGATAAAAACTAATTTTAAGAAAAATTGTTGAAATGTACTTATTATTGTGTCCAATCTTTTTTAGTCGTCTCCTACTTTTTCAATGAAAATTAAAGCTCTTAATTATTTTAAATTTATTGATGTACGTATTATTTAATTCCCTTCCAATCAAGTAACAAAATATGAATAAACAATTTTATTTACTTTAATAATTGCTTGGCTACAGGGTATTAAGAAAAATTTGTATGGGTGTACTTATTTTTTGGCCATATTTATTTATTTCAAATTAACGGACATCAATGTCCTTATTATAAAATACATACTATGTTTTCTTAAAACTAAGATAAAATGGATTTCAAATAATAATAAACTGCATCTAATTCAAAAGTTATTAAAATAAAAAAAAATAGCACTTTCAATTAATTAGGATACAAGTTAAAAAGAGTTATTTTAAGTTTACACTTGTTATCATTGAAGAAATCAATATGATAAGATAATTGATTTCCGATATCTTTCATCCTTTCAATAGGCGAGAAACGTAAATAATTAGTTCGACAAGTAAACATTTGAAATAAGTCGTTAGACATTGTATTGGTTGAAGGAACTCTGAAGCTTATTTTTTCCAAAATTTCAGGAGCATCAATTTTATTATTCAGTACATTAAATAAAAAAAATGCATCAAAATATTTTCTTCGAGTTGCCAAGGTTGAAGTATTTAACATTGATAAAATATTCGCGTAAATAACATCCTCTCGAGGAATGTGAGCCTTATATCCACTATATCTCAAGAATTTATTTTGCACTTTTTCGATCATGTATATGTATATACATAGGTTGTGTAATACGGACTCCAGACAATGGAGGAGTATTCTAGTTTATTTCTTACCAAGCAGAAATACAGAGTTTTTAATGCATGAATATTAGAAAAAAGTTGAGTATTTCTTAGGATAAAGCCTATCATTCGTCTGCCGTGTTCAGCGATGATAGAAATATGCGACGTAAAATCTAATTTGGTGTCAAAATGTATACCTAGATCGCATACTGAAATTACTACATTGAGAGGTGTGTTATTAATGGAGTAGTCGTTCCGGAAACTCTTCAGTGTTCTGTTGAAAACCATAAGCTGGCACTTTGACAAATTTAGATCTAAACTGTTATTCTGGCAGTAAATATTAAAATTATTTAAGTTAGATTGTAAAATTTCAAAATCCGCATTAGATGAAATGGATTTGAATATCTTACAATCGTCGGCGAATAAAAGAATTTCAACACTATCAAAAATTAAATTAATATCATTTAAAAATATTAAAAATAGCAAAGGTCCTATGTGAGAGCCTTGTGGTACTCCAGATGAAGGGAAAACACTTCCGATGAAACGTTGTCAAATTTAACCATAAGGACTCGATTCTTTATGTAGGTACTAAGCCAGCTCAGAAGAGGTTCGTGAATACCGATGTTAATAAGCTTTTTGATAAGGAGGTCAATATTTATTTTATCGAATGCCTTTGTAAAATCAGTGTAAATAGCATGGACTTGCTGGAAATTTGCAAAGGCATTAGATATGTATTTATGGTAAACCATAAGATAGGTTGAAGTATATTTTCCGGAACAAAATCCATGCTGATTGTTTACATTAAAAGGTCGGATTATGGGCGATAATATCTCAGTAACAAGACTTTCGAAGATTTTGGCGATTGACGACAGAATGCATATTGGACGATAATTGCACACATCAGCTTTGTCGCCACTTTTGTATATTGGAATTACAAAACTGGATTTCCACTTAGTAGGAAATAAGCCTATATTAAGTGATCGATTAAATAGTAAAAACAGGGGGCTGGCTAAACGATAAGCACAGCTTCTTAGGAACGAGTTTGGTATGCCATCAGGGCCGAGACTTTTAGTTGTATCTGGTGATAAAAGTTTTTTAAGAATAGCTTCATAACTAATGGTTAAGCTCGATAAATTTATGTCTATATTTTGCGATGGTGGAATGTATGTATTAACCTCGTTACTATAGACCTTCGAAAAATTAGCCGCAAACATATTGGCAATTTCTTTATTATCCGAGCTCCACGAATCATTTAGGTGCATATTACTAGGCAAGCTGTTGTGTACATCATTCAAATGCCCTCTACGGGATTTTTTGTATGGCACGATCCTTTCGAGGTAATTTTCGATTACTTTTTCGCATAATGCGGGTCGTAATTCGTCGAATGTTATTCCGCAAATGCTCCAGAGTTTGAGGATTTTTTACAATACCGGTACCACCAAAACGAAATCTGGTACATTACGCTTTCAGGTCCCCAAGGGAAATTTTTGATGTTTACGATATTTTCCGCTATGTGTCCGCTATATGGCGGACGGTAAGATAAGTGTCGCTAGTGTCGATAAGAAGAACAAGAAAAATTTCCCTTGAGGACATGAAAGCGTAATATACCCGAAATCTATAATGGCGCCAAATCGCATGATTTCGGTGGCCAAGTGACATCGCCAAATCGCGAAATCCCACGTCCAGGGAACTTCTCGCACAATGTTTTCGGTCGAACGGGCAACCGAACCAACCCAGTTTCTTCGAATTTTCGTATTGTGTTGGCTTTGATGGTTGAAATACATTTCCCGCGTCAGCATCAGCATCGGCAGAGGCATCGGCATCAGCAGAAAAATTTCAATTTAGAACACACGCATTTGCCTTTGATGACCCACATTGACAGCAGCAGCAGCGGCAGAAGCATTTTTTCTGCTTCTGCTGTCAATGTGGGTCATCAAAGGCAAATGCGTGTGTTCTAAATTTAAATTTTTCTGCTGATGCTGATGCCTCTGCCGATGCTGACGCGGGAAATGTATTTCAACCATGATTTGCTGATTAGACCGGTTATGGCGACCATAATCTGGTCATAAAGTGCAAAATGTATTCACTAGAGATTCACCATTTTGGTAAAACACTTTAACAATTTTAGCGCATTGTGAGACGGTCAAACGATGCATATTGTGAAATAGTAAAGGTAAAACGTTCAACAAATACTAGTTTGGTTTATGTTTACATTTGACAGTTGTCAGATGACAGGGCTGTACTTTCCCAACCTCGAAATGGATAACCCTGTACTAGCAAGTTTGCGATACGCACAGTTCAAAAAAAGCACTCACAACAACTAAAAACTAGTTGGTTTAAATACTTTCTATCTATTTAGTAATCTATTTGTATATCTTTTCAAATACAATTATTGTTGTTACTTTCTTTGTCAGTGTGATTAGATTAGATCTGATCTCTAACATACATATCTTTGCTTCTGCCACTGCGATGGACATCAGTCAACATTCATGTTGCTATTTCGGCACGTAAGATCTTTGTACATAATTAGCAAACATTCCAATTTGTATCATGATACGAGTATGTACGTATGTATATAGTTAAATACATTCTTGTAGAAGCAAAGCATAAAAAAAGGAATGAAAGAAAATGTACTTCTGAACTAACGATGGATTGATTCTTAAATTTGCAAGTACATAATTACTAGAGTGACCTAGAAAAGTCAATCGTTCATTGATTGGAATGATATGGTAAAAATCCTATATGACTTTATAGTGGGACTTATGCATGAGGTGTTAACAGCCCTTTGATGAGGGGTCATTTGGATAATGTACTTTCTAGATGAAAGTGAAAATAATTAGGATAATAATAAAATTTAAAAAAAAAATCTATCATTATTACAAAAGGTAAAACTAGTTTCCAGATGATTTAATATAAGTTGATCGATTGCAGCACAACAGAGGAAAAAAAGATTGGCTTTACAAATTAATTTCCTTTCAGGACAGTTTTCAGTATGAGAATATTGAGTTAATATTGATTCTCAATTATATCTTGCACATAACAAGATATTTATATCATAGCGAAAATTTGGGGGCTTTCGCAATTTGTTTCGCAACAAAATTTCGGTGGGAAGCTCCGGGCTCGTACTCAGCACCCAAAAAACATAAGAAACAAAAAAAAAGCTCCACCACAATTTGCAATCTCATGTACTAGGTTTATCACGTGCTTACTACGAGTACACTGTATTGGGCACTGGATTTATTCTCTTTCGCTGTGCACTCGAATTGCGACGAAAAATTAACTGATGTTTGAGTTATTGTACGGATATTGGCAGGTATTTCTTTCAGAGTCAAAATTTTGGACAGCTTTCGTACTTATATCCGGAGAAATCCTTTTCTAAATTACATCTTGTATATTGATTTTTAAGGTCAGCGATGAACTGTTGATGGCCTTTTGGGTTTTTCAAAACCCAAAAAATAATCGCGTAGCTACACGAAATGAAAACTTGAAAAACATTCCAAGATGGTGCGACTTAACATCGTTCGATTTTAAGTTTTTTTTTTTAAACGACAATTGGATCAATGGAATTTAATCATTAAGTTACCTCCAATCGAATATTAAAGGTAAATTTAGAAATCTCCCGCAACATTTATAACTCCAGGAAATAGAGTATATCATCTTGCAAAAAGGTTATGTCTGCATTTAAAAGCATACCTTAAGTAAGCCTTAACTCAAGGATACTTTAGTTGCTTAGCGGAAGATAAATAAAGCTTCAGACGTTTTCTTATCCTTAGTCGGAGCGACTTCATTCAAGTCAACCGTTTGAATCTTGTTGAATGTTAAAATTAATTTTCAATACAAAAACGGAAACCATATTTTATAACGGTAAATTAACCAGACAAACCTGCAAAGTGAAGTTCATGTTAACTAGTTGGGCCCGTTACGTAGGTTCTGGAACGACACCTCAAATGTATAACCAGGGACAATAAACTTGCACCAAGACTAACCAGCCGATAAGATGTACGAAAAATTGGCCCTATAAGTGGTAAATTTATCGACACAATAGAATATTTGCTCTTTGTAGTCCTTAAATTCCTCCTAAATTTATCACCGGGAAAACACCACAATGATTTACGCATTTCCCAATAACTGCGTGGGGATACGTAATGTTTCAAAAAGTGATTGTGAATTTGATGTTCATTTTTTTTTCTTATTATTATGATCGATTGGTTAAAAAAAATAAAAACTGTGGAGGGAGAGAGGTCTTCTCCACATACGCGTTTAACAAACTACAATTATAGCTGTGAGGGCGAAGATAATAAAGATGCAGTATCATACAGGGCCAACATGTCAGAATTGCTACAATAATACCAAATGCTAAACTTCACAACTTGTTCAAAGAATAAAAAACAAATAGGCAGGCTTTGCTGAACTTTATTACGTCACTCTTAGAACTTGGTTGTCATAGGTAAGTGAGGAAATACTCCATTGTGACAAAAAACTTGGCACTCATAGTATGTTTGTTTTCTCTAGACCATTGGTTCCCAACTCGCAAATGTCGGTGGACTACTTATCCTTAAAGTGAATTACTGCGGACAACATTAGGGTGGGTGGATTGCAAAGTTTCTGGAATGTGTGAGAACTTGTAATAATATTTCAATTTTCCAATATATGTTCCCCTTTAATCTTTTTTTTCCTCCACTTTCTACCATTTTTTTTAATAACACGAAACCCTAAAAATTATGAAAATCCTTCGAGGTGAACCTCAATACCTGAACCCGAACACAGCTACATTCATTCTCTCTGATATGATCGTCCTACCTTTTATTGCTTGTTGTTCTCCGGAGAAAAATAGTAGGTTCATATTTTCCAATGACGAATTGGCGAAACGCCAATTTAACGTAACCGAACAATCACTCGAAACGGTTATCAATAACTTGTTGGCAGGCACCGTTTAAGATCAATCAATTTCTGGGCGAGATCTCGCAAAACTGACTTCCTTGCTTATCAAAACTGATGACCAGCCGTTTCCTAAATGAATTTGATTCACTTCTTGTAAACAATTTAGTGCTATAAGCGTCCCTCATAATTCCATAAACTTTTCAAAATTCTTCGTATGATCAAATGCCATAGTAACTGGATTAAAATAAATTATAAAACAAAAAACACTTCTTGGTCTGATAAGGCATTTTAGCACAAATATTAAATTTAAGCTTGGATTGGTATTGCCATGTTCAAAGGCGTCCGCCTGAGAACCCGATATCAATGGAAGTTCCACTTGATGGACCCAAGGCCAGAGGCAGACCGAAGAACACCTGGATGTGTCAAATGAAAAAGCAACAACAACGCATTGGTCTCGGCGATCACGATCCAAGATAGAGCTGCCTGTAGAATATGCTGAGATATTACCGCCAAAACGGGCGATGTGCCTACACCGCAGGTCGAGCAACGCGAAACCATGGAGCGGTATAAAGAACGAGGCAAGGAAGAAGAAGATTAAATTTAAGCTTCAGCTAATTTCGTGCTTTGTTTTCTGATACAGAAACCCTTTACTGGGCACTAAAATAAGGTTATTGGAAGTAAGACACCCAAAGTCGAACAATATGTGGAAGGATCGAGTTTTTAGGGTTTTTTGAAAAATATTTTTTCAAAAAACCCTTATGAAATCGATTTTGTCCGTCCGTCCGTCCGTCCGTCTGTCCGTTTGTCCGTTTGTCCGTCTGTCCGTTTGTCCGTCTGTCCGTCTGACCGTCTGACCGTCTGTCCGTCTGTTCACTAAATAACTCGTGAACGGCTCAACCGATTGTCATGAAATTTGGTAGGAATGTGTAGAATGGTTACAGTCTTTGGCACAAATACCTTAGAAGTTGGTAGGAAGAAGATAACAGGGTGTCCCGAACGTTTGAAAAAAGTCGGCTTTTTTAGTTTTTATCGGAGATTGACGTATGGCAATTTAAATCAAAGATCTAAACGAGTACATCTCATATCACTTAAAACTTTCCAGTTTGGAGTAACGGTAAAAAAGTTATTGGCGTTTAAAGTTAAACTTCCTTTTCGACCTCCGTTTTTCTAAACCGTTATAGGGATCGCTATTAAACTTTGTTGAAAGATTAGTCAGTATGGCCTTATATACGTTAAATATTAAGACTGTTGACTTTTGCTAAGGAAAAGTAAATAACAGTAAATTTGTGAAATTTCAATTTGTTCGTGTGTAGCCCCTCTGAGGTTTCCAAATATGAAAATTCTTTTAAGAGATTTTAGAAAATTACATAGGGAATATGTCTATGAATTTTCATTCGAATAACTGTATCCAAACCGGAAATATAGCCAAGTAAGTATTTACTAAGAGCCTTTCACAATGCAAGAGAAGCCTCTTAAGCATTTCTTCAATGTACATATATCTTTTAACTTGATTGAACAATGAACATGCGATTTGGTTGAAATACATAGAATGGTAATAGTGTTTGCCACAAATATTTTTGAAGTTTGTAGGACCAAGTTAACAGAGTGTCCCTGAATAGCTGCAAAAGTATACTTGTTCAATACTTATAGGAAAGCTTGGGTGGTGTTCCCTGACATGGAATCATTTCATATACATAAGTTGATTTTCCTTGATTTAAAAACCGTAATAGTAGATTTACAACTAATAATTCAGTTCATATATAAAGCCAAGTCATCCTTACTGAGTTCCTTTTTGCTCAAAGCCCATCAGAAATCTTAAATCGAAAAATACCAGTATATTTGCCTTGGAGTACTTTCATACAAACTGGGCAAATAGTAAATCTATTTTTGGATTGGTCTAATTAAAGGTGGAACAGAATGAAAGGCGCTAGCCTTTCATTCTGGAACGCGTTTATTTACACCAATCCAAAAATAGATTTACAGGAAGCATTTCTTGAATGTTGTGCACAATACTTATTTATTGCATATAAAATATATGTACAAAAAATATTCACTATGCATTAAAATTCTAAAAAAACCCTCGTATTGCGGGCGCAGCCCTCTGTACGCCGGTATTTTTTAAATTCTAACCTACTGTGATTTTCAAATTTATAGTAATAAGCTAATAAGCTTCGCGAAAAAAGGATTGTGATTGACCTTCTCCGGTTCTTTTCCTTTATCTGCCTGTGCAGAGTATGTTAACGAAAAGATCCGGAGCATTTTCTTTGAATTCTATCCCGAACATTTGGTCCGTAAAATGACAGCTAGGGGATCAGAATGGCAAACATGTTTGCGACACATACGTAACTGTTGCGTTTCGTAACCCCACCCATTTATCGGCACAGAATTACAAAAATTGTTTACATTCGAGATAAAGACAAAAACGTGCTTGTGCGTGCCAAATGAATTCACGAGATGTTAATAATGTAAGGTTTTGTCAACTTTTTTCCTTCAACTTTTACTTAATTAGTTCCTTAGCTAAATTAATAATTAGACATAGAAGTAGAATTATAGCTTATTGCCGACATCTAAATGAATTAATTTAATTTTTATACAAATTTGTATTATACCGGAAATAAAAATTGAATTGAATTCACTAGATCGAAAATCGTAACTTGCACTTAATGTATACATAAATTAATTAAATATAAACCGGAAGACCATATACGAAATCTTAAAGTTCGCATTAAAATTTGAGACGTCCCCAATTTTTGCACGCTAACCCCTATTATTTCGTCTATTGAATGGAGTATTATACGAAATCTTAAAGTTCGCATGCAATTCATTTACCGTGCGCAAACATTTTGTTGATTTTGTTGTACGATGGTTTTGCAACTGGTTTGGTTCAAAACTCATGCAATCTGGTGGTTATAAGGATTTTGATAACATGTTGTGATCGAATGAGTAAAATTTAATATGTAACTAACTAACTTGGAATATCCAGGCATTTAAAAGTCCAACACCTTTTCATTAAGCTTGTCTAGGTTATTATCTATTTTATCTCGCTTTTGGGAATGTTCTTTTTCTCACCGCGAATCTATTGTTGTCTTCTCCGTATACGACTGTGAAAAAGTGTCACTTTCACTCATAAATCCGCGATCGCATATGCAGATACAAATCTGCAACTGCAAATAATAAAAGAATCTCACGCTGATGATACTCTCCATTAACAAAATTTCATCTGATAACGTCAAGAGCTAGATAAATCCTCTTTTGTTCACTCGTAATCCAAGCGATTTATCAACATTTAAGATAATAATAAAACTGAAGAAAATGATTTATGGTTTATGGTGACCAATTTAAGATTAACTAGACTATAGTGCTGAAGTCGTTAAATTTATTATTGTACGCTCGCGTGAATGGTGTGAAGCACATGCTTAACTATCAACTTTTTTGGTTAGACTAGGCAGTAAAAGAGGAGAATATTTATCTGTTAATCCTCAAATGGATAGGAAAAAGTTTAAGAAAAAAACATAACTTATATTTGTATTTTGGTTTTTATGTGAAAATGATGAAATGAATGAAATTTTTATATTTCTCGAATATCAGCATATTTATTAAAAGTTCAAATGGATGAAGCCAGTACAGCGTATACTGTACGAAACGGGCTGACGGCTATGTCATGTCCTTACTGTTTTTATATCAAGTTTTTTACTAGATTATTGTAAGTTCGCGAGCGAGACCAATGGCGTATCCGGTACAACCATGAGTTGTATCAATTGTACGATGAGCTGGAAGTATCGAAAATCGTGAAGCTTCAACGTTTGCAATGGGCGGGGCATGTACAACGGATGGACGATAATCGCATGCCAAAGAAAGTGATGAACGCACAACGAATTGACGGAGCGAGGTTGCGTGGACGACCGAGAGCTCGCTGGGAGAACTCCGTAGGTGAAGACGCCCACCAGCTGCTGGGCTTCCGAAACTGGAGGACGAGGTCACGTAACCGCGACAATTGGAGGTCAACGATTCAGGCGGCCAAGGCCCGACGTCGGGCTATCGTGCCACGTTGATGATGATGATGATTGTAAGTGGGCTATATATACTACAAAAGTTTTTAGAATAGGCATGTTCTAGTACGTTTTCGTCGAATACGTTATTTCCATCCGAAAGTTTGACCTTTTTTAGCATTAGCCTGCTCAGAACACTTTGATGACAAGTGATACTCGTGTAAGTTACAGTTAGTTAGAAAAAAGTCAATTTAGCAATTCTGCAAGGAACATTCGGCCTTATATGCTGCAAACAAATATTTGGGCAACGTGGTGGAAGCAGTTGAGCTTTGATCGTTGCAGGCAACGATTTCTCCTATGAGGCTACACTCGGCCATAGTTGTGATGAGCCATCCCGGATTCAGCGTTTTGGGGTAGTGTATCTCTTGCAAAACGGGTGTCTACCATAGAATTAAATCCGCACCTAAGTAAATGCATATTGTCTATAGTCTATAATGCTGTAATAAATCAAAATAATCATAATCAAAACTGAACGAAAGATATGCAAGGGTAGTGGCTTTTCTATGCTCTTTTTTACTTAAGGTCTTTTATTTTTTAGATACAACTTTCGAAAATCGCTGCTATGTATTTTGGAGGTCTAATGCCTAAATTATTGGCACTCAAAGTGTTGCCATCTGCGCCCATGCTAGTTCAAATGTGACTTTGTTTTATCTGCTATCCTTTGTGTCTAATTAAGATAGGCTTCAAATCCTTTTTTTACAAATTTAATCATCGCGATTTTCAGCGGATGTGGTGTGGATTTCCTAACTTTCATCTGTCGAGCTTGCGAGCCGTTTTAGCGTCGTGTATATGAAGCCTTACAATACTGGCATGAAGAAGAGTTCCTCAAGGTATGGTTCTTTTGCCGCTGCTTTTTAATTAAGTGATAAGTAGCTAAATAGTCTAAGTAGAAAAAATGGAATTGGAACATAAAATTTTTGTTGCGCTTGTATATTGGTGCACTGCTTTACATGCGGGTTTTGTCAATATTTGCTGGTTAAAAAATGAATGATAAGGGGCTCCCAATCCAATTTCGAACACAATAAATTTTGGAAACGTTACGCCACTGCGTATTTCACTCAAGGGCGAGTTTCGCGAAGGTCGTCCAAAAACAGCCATTGTGCCGGAAAACGTGGATCCCGTGCGTGAAATGATTACGGAAGACCGGCATGTGACATACCGTGAGACAGAGGCATCCTTGGGCATTTCATTCGATGCTGCATGGACACTTGACCGTAATAAAGGTTTGTTCCCGTTGGATCCTGCATAATTTGACAATAGCTCAAAAAAGGCACATGTCGATTGGTGCAGAAAAATTATAAAAAATACCATAACGGTGCATCAAATGACGTGAATAAAATCGTCACCGGTGACTAATCATGGATCTATGCCTATGAGCCGGAAACTAAACAGCAGTCGACCGTGTGGGTGTTCCAAGACAAGCCCAATCCAAGAAAAGTTGTTCGAATCCTTTTTCATCGTGACCATGCGAGCTGTCACACATCGGTTCAAACTAGCGCCTATTTAACCGGTCAAAATATTGAATTGATGGGTCATTCGCCTTACATCTCTGACTTGCCACCAAATGATTTTTTTGTTCCCATTTATTAGGAAAAAATACGTGGTGAACGGTTTTCTTCGCCCGAAGCAGCTGTTGAAGCGTTCAGAATCCATGTTTTGGAGGTGTCTCCATCAGAGTGGAAAAATGCTTCGAAAATTGGTTTGAGCGCATGTAAAAGTGTATAAATGCTCATTGCGAAAATTTTGAAAAACAATTACCTACATAAACCATTTTCGAAAATAAAAAAAATTAGTTTTTTTTTGTTTCTAGAAACTTTTTTAGTAACCGTCGTATGTATGAATTAACTTGAATTATTATAATTATATTATACAAAATATTGCTTTACAGATAAAACATTTAAAAATCTATCTATCTGTACGAAACGAAATTAATATTTCGGTATTTGTAATATTAAGCGCTGTTTTCACGGTGGATTTGTCGTCCAACTTTTGAGCATTCAAACAAGTTGGACAACAAGTTTGAAGTTGATCGAGCATTCAAACAAATCCACCGTCTAAACAGAAGTTGGACAACTTGTTCGAGATGCATTGATTATAGTCCAATCGAAATATGAATATACTTTTTAATAATAAAGAATTAATGGGCCTAACGTTTTTGTTTTGTTGTAAATTTTAAGAGATACAGAGATTGTCCTGGTAATCAAACTGGAATCATCAGACCATATAAAATATTATGTTATGAATATGTGCTCAGAATATTCTCCGGATTAATTGATTGATGCGAGTTCCAATCATTTTTGAACTAACATGCGCCAAGACAAATAAAATATGAATATCCAACGAAAAAAAACCTGTTTTATTTTGTACGACGCAAGGTGCGTACTATCATGCTAACACGATAAGTGTATACAAAGCTACAACGCACGCAAAACTCAAAATACTTTATCAATTGCAGCCCAGCCCGAAAATTGATTGTTTCGGTTTTGAAAAAAATTGTCATTTTTCATTACCAATATCTGTGCGCTATCATCCAATTCCGGCTTTCCGTTGACATTTGGGGCACGCTGTATACTCATTCGGACATGTTTCCTTCAATGTTTAAAATATTCACCAAAAAATAAAAGAAAAAGCAAATATATTTTTCCTGTACTAGTACGTAATTGCAAAAACTGATAACGTTTTACGACCGCTCCAACTTTCAACTACTGTTTACACGGCCAACAAGTTTGATAGGATTTGTTTGATAGGATTTGCTTGAGAGAATATCGTACGTGTAAACAGCCTTCCAACTTGGATAAGTTTGAGGGAAAAGTTGGATGCAAAAAAGTTTGATGCCATCTAAACGCGCCTTTATAATATATTACAGGATTTAAGAGTACATATATACCCAGCCAGCATTTAACACATTTGTAATCATTATTTCATGCAACACGCGTAAGCACATATTGCTTATTCATTCATCACGTTTTCATACAAGTAGTATATGACGATGTCCCCCTATTTCATGTATATATGCATTTGCGCCTTATTACGGATAAACATTATAAAATCAATATTCGTAAGCATTATGTAATAGTTAAGTATCATATATATTCAATGCATCAATGAATAATTAAAAAAAAATACGGGCGACGGAGAGTCTTGAACTCATAACCCTATGCACGGAAGGTGCGCGCCGTAACCAATACTCTAGCCAGACTATACGAATGATCATGTTTTATTCGTGATTCTAATCACCCCAGCAACAAAAATCACACTTGAGGAGAAAACCATTATATTTCCTATATGCATGATGCATCGACATTCCTTCAGCTGACCATCATGTATCTAACTTTCAATGCGTCCTATCGATACATAATGCCGATTCGTGATTCATGAAGTAAAGGTTATTTGTGGCTATGTTCACGGTATATGACGCCGATGCTGGCTGGGTACATAAATAAAAACGTCACATAACGTCATCAAAAAGAAAACGCCCCAATTATTAAATTTAAAAAAAAAAATCCCCAAAATACTATCCAATGTATGATTAATGCAAACTTTCAGAAAGTAGTGAAATTCCGTTACATGTCTAATGAACCAAATTAATTTGTTGTAATTAATCGCTATTATAGCGCTGTAATTAATTCTCTTTGATTAGCAGAAATTACAACATAAATAAATCTTTTGATAGATTATGTATGTATTTTCCATCATATTAAATTTAATAATGATCCAACGGTTATTGGACGTTCACAGATGAAGTATGTACATCGAGATGGTTAGTTTATTATACTATACTACTTATGTCGAATGGCTGTTGGATCTTTCTATACAAGTTTTAATAAATTGGCAGACACTTTGCACGAATACATCATACACATGTTGCAAAATCTATTGTTGTATGTACATCTTGTGGCATTCATTGTGGTTTTGCTTAGAAATCATTTTGATACTTCCGTTCGCGATTGCAACATGTTTTGATGGTCCAGTAATGGTTTTTCTTGCAATTGGATTCAAGACCTGTGACCATGATGACAACAGTCCTCACACTGTTTAAATTATTATTAAATGTTGACTTTGAAATTTCGATGGATGAATAAAATAAAAGATACATAAAGTGAAAACGAACAAAATAATTAATATGAGATTTACAAAATTAAAATTAAATCAAAAACGCACAAATTTTTGTTTCACCTGAAATTTGGTTCTGATTCAACCAAAATACATATTTGCAAATATTCATACTATGTGTATGTACATATGGTCTTTCCAAATTATGATATTAAGGGGTTAATCCTCGATGAACCATTATGATCATAAAGTGGTCTCTTACCTTTTTGAAAGACTTTTTTTTCGACGTACACGAGATAGTGTCATCGTCTGAATTGAAACCGCGAAATGAATCACATCGCAACCCCATTAGGACACTTTTCTTCGTTTTCAGAGTCGATGTTGAATACACCTGTTCTTGCATCAATCACGCAATATCGCATCCGTTGCAAAGACACAAACACATACAAAAGAATACAAAACATATAATTGTGCATTAGAACATTTTGATCAAACAAAAACATCACCATCACTTTTAGTATTTTCTTAAAAATATTTTTAAAGTACCCAAAATTAGTAAATTTTACAATAAATCACTGCACCAATGATTTTAATTATTCTCTTATTAATGGCTATTAAGAATGGCAAATAAGTATGTAAATTAAAATTAATCTGATATCACCGAAAGAAATATTTGAGAATAAAAAATTTATTATTGTAAACCGACCTCCGCGATTGAATTTATCTACTTATCTAAACCGATCGCTTATAGCGGAGTCAAGCATGTAATAATATTAGCAAGTGCTCACCTGAGCCTCAAAACCATCGCGCAAATCGACAATCCAATAACAGATTACGAAGAGTACAGTGCAAGTAGTACTCTATGTAGTTGAATCAAATTTTTTCATGCTTGTGAAAGTTTTCATTGTTGTTGTACTTGGCGTTTCCTTTATTACAAATCGTATGTATACACTATCGAAAAAAAATCGTTTTTATTATTCTTCTATTTCTATTTGCATACCACTAGTTCGAATCGAAATCAGAAATGATAAAAACCATGTCATGCGCGCATATTGATCGACAAAACATCGTGTGTTGGAGTCCATATGATCATAGGTATGCGTTGCGTGAGGTTAGGCACTTGGCGATATAGCTGGAGGCAAACACATCCCCCATTCCATCACTGTGATCACTAGTAAAGTGACACTTGAGGTACTTTTTCTCACATTTCGAGGTGTTGTAGCTTACATTGCCGCGCCAATTGCACCTATGCAATAATTAGTTAGATACTTTTCATTTGCAATATGCTTCTGAAGAGAGAAGATTATTTTCAGTTAAATGTGCCGTATTAACCCTGAGTATTTGACGATTTTGAAACATGTTATAAAAGTTACCATCTTTCACCCCTCCTGTGGAACTTTGTAGTGGACAGCCTACTGGTCCAGCTAAATAATACTGGATATGCCGATGACATCAGCATCCTTATAAGGGGAAAATTTCCAGGAGTTATTTCTGAACTCATGCAACAAGCTCTAACCCAAGTGGAGGATTGGTGTAGGAGGGTAGGCCTATCGGTCAATCGCGCCAAAATAACACTAATAACCTTCAGTCGCAAATACAACTTGGAAGGGCTCAACGCTCCAAAATTATTCAACCAACAACTGCAGTTTACCACGGAGGTAAAATATCTGGGAGTCACCCTTGATAACAAACTCACGTGGAACAAGCAGCTGAAAAACACAATTGCAAAAGGCAAAAAGACCCTATATGCAACTAAAAGAGCAATAGGGAAAACGTGGGGGTTAAAACCACGAATGATACACTGGATATACGAAGCTGTGGTCAAACCCCGTCTGACCTATGGTTCCATAGTCTGGTGGACTAAAATCAAGGAAAAAACAGCAGCAGCGAAGTTGGGATCAGTACAGAGACTGGCTTGCACAAGCATAACCGGCGCCATGCGCAGTGCACCAACTTTAACTCTAGAGAAACTACTAGACCTGCCACCACTGGACCTCAAAATCACAGAAGAGGCAAGACTCGCAGCGTACAGACTCCAATCATCGAACATGTGGACACCACAAAGGGTAGGACACTGTACGATCACAGAAATCATTGCAAACCCAATCTTAGATATGGGCAGCGACTATACCCCGGCCATGTACACCTTCGACTCCAACATCCAAACCTCAACGGTTAGGGAAGACTGGAGTAAATGGAACGACAACCATCGATCAAATCACATCGTGTGGTACACTGATGGGTCGAAGACAGACGAAGGATCAGGGGTAGGAGTCTATACTAAAACCAACAACTATAGTATCTCCAAACCCCTAGGTCAATATACAACTGTCTTCCAGGCAGAACTTATAGCCATAAACCTTGCAGCAGGGGAGAGTACTCGAAAGGGATATACCAATAGGACCATATATATTCTCTCCGACAGTCAAGCTGCTATAAAAGCAATTGCAAATCCCAAAACAACCTCTAAATTGGTTTGGGAATACCAACAAAATCTCAAAAACCTAGCTATCCGAAACAAAGTAACTCTGAAATGGGTGAAAGGACATAAGGGGATCGAAGGAAATGAGAAAGCGGATGCCCTTGCAAGAGAGGGTTCCCAACTACCCTTAACTGAACCTGCAATCGGGATCAGTAAATCTACTGCCAGAACCGTTGCTAGACGATGGACCGAGGATAAATTCCAAGATCGATGGAGACTCGCTGAAGGGCTCAGGCATAGCAAGCGCATGCTGGAATCTAACTGGCATACCAGCTGCACCGAAGCCCTCAGTCTTAGTAAAACGAACCTCAGGGCAGTGACAGGCCTTATAACCGGTCATTGCACCCTACGGAAACATCTGCATACAATACCCACTATGCCGCCTCTGCAACGAAGATGAGGAATCAGCCTCGCACGTTATTCTCGAATGTCCCGCTCTTATGAGCTGGAGACAAAACTTGTTTGGGGCTCAAGCTATCAGTATGGGTGCACCCAAAGTAAACCTGGTTATCTTTCTTCTTAGCCTTTTACGTAGGACAGAGCTCATAACCTGAATATAAGTGTTGTTACTGAAAGTCCTTATTGACCGCAAAAATTGAATATAACAAGACAATTCCACCCACGCAATTTAATAAAATTAAAAACACACTAGGTTTCACTTCTTGTTATAATTTTTATTTGAATGCATTTCGGTCTCAACTGTGGGAAACCATCATCAGCAAATGCTTGATGAGCACTCATCAAGCATTTGCTGATGATGGTTTCCCACAGTTGAGACCGAAATGCATTCAAATAAAAATTATAACAAGAAGTGAAACCTAGTGTGTTTTTAATTTTATTAAATTGCGTGGGTGGAATTGTCTTGTTATATTCAATTTTTGCGGTCAATAAGGACTTTCAGTAACAACACTTATATACATGACCCCAAACAAATTTCGTTTAAAAAACTTTTAGTGATTAAATACTAGAAACTTTACTTCATAACCTGAAATTTTCTCGATTAGATGGGAAATACAATAAGCCAGCAGGCTGCAGTATTGGGCGCAACCAGCCCAACCTATCTCAGCGCCATATCCATCCATCCATCCATCCATCTTTCTTGTGACAACGCCATGAAAGACTGACGAGTTTAGGTATGTAGCTTTTGAGATTTGAGCCTGTGCTTTTGCATTAGAATTTGCTATTTCTTAAAGCACTTAGAATTTCATGTTGGAATTAAGGATCCTCATCCTACGTGTAAGTGTTTTAGAGATACTATTCTTTAATCTCTCAGAAGAAAGGCATTGAATAGGTATATGAAGGTTAGTGGAAGTGGAAGTAAATTTCGACAGGTTAATGAAGTGATCAGCAGCACTCTGTGATACCGATACGGTAGACGGTACTACGATAAGTCTGAATTTATTCATGCATCAAAAAATCGGACCCCATAACATTATTGTTTGTATTTGGTGGCACAAGTCTATGAAGTGCTATCCCGAAAAGGTCAGAAAATAGATACACATCCAAAAACTACTATGAACTATTGCAGTGGTTTCCAACTCGCAAATGACTGCGGACCACTTAGGTTGAACTGAATGGGAATCACTACGGTCCACCATATTTTTTAATGAAGGAAATTTAGCGATTCTTTTACAAGATCTACGGATTTTTCAAATCACTGCTTCCACTTATTCAATATTGTTTTTTTTTTCAACGACAGCAAACTAGAAAATCTATGACAAAACTGTTTGCAAACATCACAAGCATCGTCAGCATCAGCCCCATTCAACTTCTGTGCCCGCCTAGTATTGATACTTTGTCGAAATACGCGAAACAGTTCGGCCAAATAGCGCACAACAGTTAAGTTTAACCATATGCTCAAAAGATCAACGCGCCGTCAGCGGATTAAGTCCAGCGAACCACGCAAATGACAATCAAGCTCAATTCATCTTTTTTTTCTTTTGCGAGGTACGTCGAACTCCGCGCTAAATTGGACCAGGTTTAGAAAAACGTAAAACTTGCAATAGTATATAATCATCGAAGTGCAGCGGAAGCTAGATAACGTACCGATTTTTTGCCGTTAATTTTTGGTGAACTTCACACCTTCGACAAAATTTATAGGGTTGAAGAGTTTACTGTAGTAACTACCAAAATTCAAAGTAAGCAATAAAATTGGCATTTCTGTGGATGTATATAACAATACGGGCAAACCTAACTTTGAAAGCTAAATACAATTCATTGGATTCCATTTTCCGGATGCGTATATCGAGAACCTTGTTCAGCTCGTCCCCACGTAGGTGACGAAATTGATTAGCTTTTCAAGTGCTGAAACCGGCTGAAACCCTTATCGATTTCGTCATCTGATAGTGGACGAACTCGCATAGGATTTCGACAAATTTTTTGGCTAAAACGGTTTGAAACCCTTGTTCTGCTCGTCCCCACGCGATGTTACAACATCGATCAGCCATTCATATGCATAAACTACTCAATAAATTTTCATATTTTTTTGCTGCTATACTGCTGGTGCTTGCTTTGTTTAAACGTTGCGTTAGGCCGCTATTACATAGTCATATATTGGTAATATATATTATAATAGATATTATCATATCCCTAAGCCTACTTGATTTCGCTTCCTGCACGTCTAAAAATTTATACTGAATGAATCGAGTAGGCTTAGGCATATGACATACATATTATAATATAAATATGACTGTGTAATGGAGGCCTTAGTAATGTATACGCACAACAAATATTTCCCTCTCTTGTAACTGAAATTAAAAACCGTTACTTTCATGACTTTTGTTATTTTTAACGCTAGTAAAGCGGATATCTCGTTACTTTACGTGGGGACGAGCTGAACAAGGGTTTCAAGCTGTTTTACAGGAAAAATTTACTCGAAACCCTATGCGAGTTCGTCCACTATCCGGGGACGAAATCGATAAGGGTTTCTAAGTACTTTGCCACTTGAAAAGCTGATCGATTTCGTCACCTACGTGGGGACGAGCTGAACAATCATTTCGAAATACGCTTACCGGATCAATTTATACTTTTTCAGCGAAAGAAAATTATGTGGTAAAAATGCACTGATTCACGAAATCAGTACAAAATGTACACTGAGATCGAACTTTATGCAACATAACTAAAGGGGTGCACACATCGCATTTTTAAACCCACCTAGACCTAGTTACGAAAGTACATATTAGTATACTATAATACATATTGCTCAAAGCTCATTCCTGTTATTTTAATTTTTCATAATTAAATACTTCTTTGTCATAACGTCATAAGCATTCTCCAAAATATCTCACAGACCACTTACAGGTCTCTCACGGACCACATTCGGTACGTGGACTACCTGTTGGGGAGCAGTGGACTATAGAAAATACAAGTGCATACACTTGACTTTCTATTAAACCTACTTATTTCCAATTTGAAAATATTTTATGGATCCGGTACATTTAATTTCGAATAGGGCCTTTCAATTTTATTTTTAAAAAGATAAGTTTCCTTATTTTAAGTCACGATTACGAATATTACAAGAATATAGTCATAAGCCTGAATTTGTTGAGCCATTTGCTTTCCCGCTCATACATGGAGTGGTAATTTTTGGGTGATATAGAAAAGTTAGAAATATATTTCCATTAAAAGAGACAGTTGCACAGATTACACTCGTTTGGCACACATAAGATCCCGATTGCAGGTATACCAGAAAGATAATTCGGCGGAGTTGCTTATCATCCGAAATTTTATGATGCGGATGTGACTGTAATTTTCGTTGGAGTATTCAAAATAACACCCAGTTCCAAATATCGGCTAAATTACATATAGTTACATACTGGGATCGAATTCTACTTCTGTGCTAGCTAATGCTTCCTGAAAATGTATTCTTCTTCAGAAGCATTTTGGGTGTAAATTTCCATTTTTATTTCAATTTTACGTATTTATTTAAAAGTTTACAGATGTTGCTCTAAATTAAGAGATATTGATTTTGGTCTGAAGATTATATTTATATTCGGAGATGAATTTTTAATGAAATTGTATAATCATCGAAAATGTGTGTAAAGCGAGCAACAAACGTCGCACATTTATCACAGGGACAGAATTCATATTTTCTATTATATTCTCATTCAAAATCGGGAGATTTATGTAAATTTTAATTTAAATAAACATCGCGGGTTGCACAAGGGAGGTTTCCGGCCGTATGAATACACATCATTTGTATCGAATCGAAAGGTTAACGATCTGACAATTTACAATCTTAAAATACCTTCTGAAAAAAAATATTGTAACTTGTTTCGTAACAATCTTAGGTCAATTATTACATTATTGATGAAAAACTAGGTTATAACGAGGAAATACTTTCTTTCTCGTCATTTAAAAACACGCAACGCGTGATATACAACTTCAAATCTATAATAAAAAACAAGCATAAAGCTACTTTGTTGTGTATATACCACACATGATTAAATAATAATATCTATTCCAATCAGTATATGTACATATTTCTGAATTTTGCTCTCTTTACAATTTATTTTATTGTTTTTTCTTGGATTCAGTTTATTTCCTCCAACTTCTTCTTTTCGATGCCGCCATTTCCCATTTCACTTTTAATGATATGTAAATGCGAGCGGATGACAAGTAAAAAAAATACTGCTTCCGAAAAAAAAATGTTTGGGAAGACCGAAATCCCACACAAAATTTTCAAAGTCATGGTACTTGGGAAATCGAGTATTATGTGATTTTTGAAAAGTTCAAAACGGCCGTTTAATCGTTCATATAACTTTCACTTAAAAAGTACTTAATATCAATTTGGCGGGGCCTGGTTTGTGTAGGTTGCGCTTAACAATATCTAAAAATTTTAATTTGTAATTACATATCAAATTGAAACAGAAATTAATTGGAATTTTCCGATTTATTTCTGATCGTATCGAAAAAAAATGCTTATTGTGAATAAACACAAACAATTTAAATCGTATGTTCAATATGTAGTGAGATGATATATTACAGAAAAAATACTAAGCCAATAAATTAAGAGAGTTTTGGCAAGACGCACAAACTATCGCCTACATCTTTGAAATTCACTGGATAAATTCGTTTGCGTAGCGTACACAAAACAGATACGTTAATTTTGAACTGATAATCAGGACGTCAACCGTCAACTTTTTTTTTTGTAGGGTAGACACGCGAATTTATCTTCCCAATTTCAAAGACGTAGACGATAGTTTGGGCGATTTGCTGAAAGTCTCTATTATTGAAAATTAATTGAGTTTAAATTATGTTTTCGGTTAAGAAAAAATATGTACTAATAACTTTATTCTTGCGAAAACTTAGATGCGACTATGCGTATATTTACCACTGTATGTATCTGTTACAATTGAAGTCATTGCCCTCTATATGTATGTAACATAAAATACAACCTCTGTACCGTTTCTTCGACAATATTACGTGTAAGTAACACCAATTAGGTGTTGCTGGAAATAATGTTGATGCTTCTCATGTAATTTTAAATAAACACAACTTTCTTCACAATTAAACATTCGTCTTTTACAGATGGGGATAACTACGCGTATAAAGCTATCGTGTAGTAATCGTAAAATATTGTACAAATTTACGCGACTTGTTGTATTTCCGTCATAAAAACAAACATTTTTCCGGTTTGGCTGGTGTCTATTGTCAAAGCTTAACTGTCTTCAAATGACCTGGTGAAATTCTAGTAGCCTGTAGCTGAAATAACACCTCATACGTGACGTGCTCATAAACAAAAAAAAAAATAAACAAGAGCTACAAACTCTACTAAGCTTGAAAGATGAATCCATGAAATTGCTTCAGCAACTTAAAAGATCGTTAACTATGCGTGTTAACATACAAAACGCTATTCTGGATTGTAATAAGGAGTAATTGTAGTTAGATCGGAATATGCGTAGATTAAATCGAGAAAAGTATGGATATTCTTAACTTTCTTTAGGCGATCCATGATCCAGACTAATGTAGCTATAAGTTTTTCGAATGACAAATTAAATATTCGTGCTCCTCAAGAAAGTTTGATTGGAAGCATTCGCGAAAGGATGTTATTTATTATATTACATTAAGAGAGAGAAAAAAAACCGTACTTCGGAGTTTAGGTCTATTTTACAAATTAGGCAATTACAGTCAAACTTCTCTATAACGAATCAAAGCAAAGGACCGATCGATTTCTTCGTTATAGAGAAAATTCGTTAAACAGAAATATTCTATTTTTTTGTTCATCATGCATATATGTATATGCAGGAAGATTTTTGGTGTGTTCCACGGTTTTCAGTTGAACATTGTTGCTTTAGCTCCACTGTCTTGTTATAAATAAAAGCAGTGGCGCAACCAGGAATTGGTCCTGGAAGGAGCTAAGGCCATCCACATTACTGGACATTTAAGGCTGTTCTTTTGTTCTCACGAAAACCCAATTTTGAATCACTCTTTCGGGTATGGCAATTGGTGAGAAGCTGACCTACGGACCTTGCATTTGATCAAATGAAACTTTTATAGACGGCAAGAAGTAATTGCAGACTTCAAATTTCAAGAAGGTAAATGCTTAAACAAAAGAGTGCGACTGAATATATAAAAAAATACGCCCCGATTCCGTAATTATCGCTTCATATATAATACCGTTAGGACGGTTTCTATAATTTTGGTTTCCATTTTGACCTTCTTCCTAAGTTACTGGTACCGAAAGAGTGACACCGCCGTCAAAATGTAAGGAGGATTATCTCAACATTCTACGAGTAAGATGAAGGCGCTCAGCAAGGGTTTGAAGAAAAGCTTTGAATTCATCAATGCCCGGTATTGCTCGTGCAAAAATTCAAGATTTTGCATCCTCTAAAACCGGGCTGAAGTTGGACTAATATCTATCTTATAGTTCCGGGTAATCTTATCTTCTTTTCAAGGATTAAATAGCATGTGGAAATAGTAATAGAGCCCTTTCTCGCAACAACCATAATTGATTTGCGACGTGCAAATCAGGGACGGTCGACAAGCGGTTCGATAAGTTACGAACACGATCTAACATCGAAGGATACTCCGCTTGTATCCAGTAAAAAATTTTCCACTAGAAAATATTTGTACAATTTTTGCTTAACAGAATTTTACGAAAAGTTGTACTGAATTGTCTCCTTCATTACATACACCTACACCAGTCTATCCAAATATGTACATATAAAATGGATTAAGACAATTAGCAAGCATGAAAATATTGTCGTAAGGCTTGCTTAATAAATGTGAAATTTCGTAAAACTTTTAGTAGAAAAGGACCTAATTGAACGCTTATAAAATTTTTAGAAATTTTAGTGGGAATTTTCGTGCAAAATTTGGAAAACATTTTTTTTTGCCCAAAATTTTACGAATTGCTTTTGGAAAAGGATACGTACAAACATTTGCCGATACACCTAAAAAAAATCATTATATAAAAGTTGAAAATACCAAGTTGGAACTGGGAAAATATTCGTTATACAGAAAAATTCGTTATAAAGAAATTCGTTATATGGAGATTAAATTCTTCAGGAAACTTTACGAAAATGCAGAGTTTACAAAGTAAATTCGTTATATAGAGAAATTCGTTACACAAAAGTTCGTTATAGAGAAGTTTGACTGTACTTATAACATATATGTCCCCTCTCTATTGATTGATTTATGTTTCCTTTAAAGATTCAATCATGCTAACTCCTTTTTACTATAGATAGAAAGGTAACATAACATTGTGCTCTCACTGTTTATTTTCACAAGTCTAAAATAGCACACTAGAAACGCATAAATGCGAAAAACATTGTAAAAAACTGTAAAATTCCATATTGGAAAACATATCAACCACAAAATTTTTCCTGAAACGATTTCAATGCATCATAAAAACAAACGAAACAAATCACTATCTTCACAACCGCACCGAGACCGAGTAAATGCCCGCCGTCCGTCATGCCATTAATGTCTGCTAATTAACGTGAAGAATGAATAAAAAAAAAATAGTTAACTTCACCGATATTACTGGAAAATCGAGTTCGTGGAAAAATGTGTGAATAAATTTCTTGAATACACAAACCACACATGCAGACATAAAAAATTATTATTAAAATCGCAAACTGCGAGTTTTTCTGTCTTGATTACGACCATGTTTGGTGTTGATATTTTGCAAGATTGACTCTGGGAACCAGTCATAAGTTAAGTTAAATGAAAACTGTTAACACTCTGGATGGCTTCTGGACTAGATTCAGAGATAGGACATAATTTTCATGCTGATATACAGTTTACTTCTGTTAGGTAATAGGTACCTAGTACTACTGACATAGGCTCTATGTCAACCAGTAAATTTTTATGTCAGATTTTGTTTTATGAGTCAGGCAATAAACTATGTAGTACTAGTTGGTAGGTTGCGAACTTGATTAAAATAGTTAGGTAGCCTGCAGGATTTCACGGTGCACCAGTGCCAGTTTGGTAGAGTTGTACTTATGAATCTAAGATGTATGTATTTTGAAAATAGGGACTAGCCTAAACAAGTTTAGTAGCGTTTTATGTAGAAGATAGGTTTTAAAGTATCGGCTATGTACCGCACAAATGGACACTTAATTGGTTTCTGCAACCCAAAAGGCTGGTCCTAGACCATTCGATTCGACGAAACATTTTATTTTGGTTTCAGACACTAGCGGTGAGGAAAGCCCAAAATCGTGACTTTTACTTGACTGAGAATAATTTGACTAGAACAGTCAATAATATATAGTGATTTTGATAATTAATTTAAAAAATCCTTGATAACATTGATCTAAATTCTTTTCTTTAGACTAAATTAACATACAGGGTCTCCAGAAACTCTCGCATAAGCACGACGGAAAATTATTCCTCATGTAATTTCCAGAAAAAAATGTGTTTGAGCCATATGTACTTCGAATTCTTAACCCTTTAGCTATGCCAACAAATGTTTAAAGATATTTTGAAAATTCATTTTCTCAAACAACATAAAACTCAATATTTATGCTAACTAGGTAAAAAAAAACTGAGCAAAAATTAGCCCCAGTTTGCTGCATTTAAGGCATTAAAACGGCTAGAAATTATGGAACTAGAAAAAAAAAATGAGGTAAGAGAAATTTTTAAAAGAATCGTACAAGCACTTAGCCTTGTTAGGAGAAAATTCAGATGGAAAAATAATTAGTTTAAGGATTAACCCTCAATTGGTGTGTAATTTATAAATGAATTGATGTCGCGTTGACGTTATTAACTTTTTTATGCATTTTATAAAACAATTTCGCTGTTCAATTAGTAGTTAATGATAAAGCTATACGATTCAAAACGTAATGGCTGATAATAATTGGTACAAAAAGGCTAGTGTATTTTTTAAAAAAGTGCGAGTATGGACAAGATTTTGACAATTAGACATTTTTTGTAGTTTTTCAACTTTTAAAATTTTTATGTTTAGTTTTTTTCCTTAAAAGTTTTTATTCTGATTGAAATTTTTGTGAATCTGAATACTTTTCGCAACGTTTGCAAAATTTGTATGGGCAAACGACTACAACTATACCTTTTTTGGACATAGCTACTGTGTTACACTTAGTGATTTCCACTTCTAGATACACAGACGCAGGGGCGAACCCAGGAATTTATTTCTGGGGAAGATTTGTGTATGCAAGTGACTCATGAAATCATACGTTTATTTTGAGACCTTAACCTTAATATAATAGTTTTTATATATTCTAATATTCAGAAAAATTTAATTTAAAACATTTAAAGTTGATTGTCATCACATCAATTTAAGTTCTTTTTTTTTAAATACTCCCTTAGGAAATAACTGGTTTTGGTAACCGATTGTTACGAAAATGTTTAGACGGAATTATAACATTGACACACGTATCTTCGAATGACGGAAATAAGTCATTATGACGAAAATTTACCATCATTAGCACGAATTCCAAATTACACATTTGGACCATCATTTGCTCAATAATGACAGGGGACACCATCTGTTGCAAAAATAAAGAACAAATTTTTTTGCAAAAATATTAAATTTGTTATCAATCTTTACACGTTTCTATTCAAATTCTTCAAGAAAAGTCTGCTTTTAAATTATTGAACAGAATATTCATCTAAATATCGCTGTTGTTAGGGACATTTTCATCATTTACCAAAACGTCAAAAGTAAATGACGAAAACATATGTGTCACCTCAATTTCGAACTTTCATCATTATGACTGATTATCGTCATAATGATTTCGATATGTGTCAAGCTTGTTACTTTATTGCATTTCTTGCAAATTAATTTAGTTTTCAACGGTCACTATGACAAATTTGTTAATTTTTGTGGTTTTAGAAACTCGCGAATTATAATAGGTAAAATGACCCTAAACAAAAACTATTCACTGAATGTATCTAATCTTCTTTTCTATTTTACTTTATTTCACATTAATTAAAACATTAAAAAATAATTCGCAACTATATATTGTCTATCAAAACTAATAAGATAGTAGTAACAAGGTGATAAACCTAGTACATGACATTGCAAAATTTGCTGGAAAATTTTTTTTTGTTTCTTATCTTTTTTTTTGGAGTACTAAGCCGGAATCCATAGCTTCCCACCAAACTTTCGTTCCGAAACAGTGTCAAAATTGCAAAAAAAAAAAAAACAAACAAAAAATGACTTGTCAATTGTAGCGATACCGCATAACGCATTTTAAAGGAGAAATATACAGTTTCGAAGTTATAAGCCAAAAAAAAAAACGGAAAAACTTCGAAAATGTTCGGGTTTTGGGTTCGCCCTTGCACAGACGGACTCATTATACTAGAAAGATGTGTTTGTCAATTTAGAACTTAAAAAAAATAGCAGTATATCTGCCTTATTCTTAAGACAAAAAAAAATAATGCTAAACGGTGTCGTGGGGTCTTGTGATACCCCAGACGTTAGAATTACATTAATTTCTCCGAAAAACAACCGAATAGCTGATTTTTTTTTGCTAATACAATCGGAACAAAATCCCTTTAAGGTACTACCAGTTTTGGATGTATTCACCCTGTGGTTTTAAGGTTTCAAGCATTTTAAATTTGACTGGGGTACTGTGATACTTCACGACACCGATTACGGATTAAATCACAAAAATGTTATTTTGAAGCTCTGTAAATACCAATCTGATTTTAGTGCGGTTAAATTTAAATTTGAATGGTTGAATTGAGTTTTTGAGAAGTCGAGGTTTACGTTGTATGAGAAAATTAGTTTTTAAAAAATCTAAAGCTAAAGGATTTAGAATTCGGGGTATGTCCCGAACACCTTTTTTGCTGGATATCATATGAAGAATCATTTTCCAATGCGTTTATGCGGTAGTTTCTGGACACCCTGTATAACTATAATTATATAACTTTTTACTTTTCCATTGGTACGGATGGCCTCCAAGAACAAATACATAAATTATTAACAGCTGCACATACCAGATCATTTGTTAGTGGACAATCTTAGTCAGAAACTTGTAATTATACAAGTGTCGATGATCGAGTTACACGTAGATACTAGTAAAAGTAATTGTCATCACCATCAGCGTCATACATACTGAATACTTGTTCTGATTAATGAGCGTTGATAGCCTTGCGTTCATGATCCAAAAGAATTGTTGTTATGCGTATCTATACAATGTATAAATATGTTACGTACAGATGTTCAATTTTTCTTTTTAATAAATAAAAACCAGATCGCCAATGCGACTAACCGAAGAGATAGGTGTTCGTACGAGTATGAGAAAAGATATTATGTTCATACAGAGAATTGATAAATTGTATTATGCAATTATAAAAGATTGCCTCCCGAGCGGATTTACATACACATACATACCGATTAAGTGTAAGAAGAATCCTGTTTTAGAGCAGACTAAAAACTTTTAACTGAACCTATTTCGATGATAATTGCGCCCTTGGTTTGGCAAAAATGCTTATTCGTCATAATTGGTTTCCGTCAATATCGTAGATTTGGTCTTGCAGGTTCTTTATAAATAAACTGCATTTTACCTTATGTGGAGATTATTATTTTACAGTGTAACCTGCAAGTATACATACATAGTATGTCTGTAGTTATATGACAGCAACCAAGTTGCCTACCGCTCTGACATTCCGTTGGAAGAGGATTAACCATTTTCAGTATGAGCAGTTAAGATCTGATATAAAAAAGGTCTTTATAAAGGATAGATATATAGGGTATGGTTTCTGATCCTATGGTAGAAGTAGGAGATTTGTAATAATACGTTCACAGTGAACGAAATCATGTAATTTGGGGCTATTTTCATGTTTTCGTAAACATTTCAATTCCCATACAAATTCACACATTTAAAATACGCTAATTTGCGTGTTTTCTGTGAAACCTTGATTTTTTTCTAATGAAAACGTGTAAGCACCCAGGTCACAAACCTAAATTCCCCTATTCAGCACATTTCGACTCACTCCAATACTTTAACTGACACCCGAAAAAATTGTTCAGTTTCGTGTGTTTGCCAATGTTCTTAATTTCTCCATGATAAGAGAATGGACGGTCAGTTTGAAGTGACGAAATATGTTGTAAATGACTATCGATGACTGCACCAGCACATTTTTAAACTTAGAACGATTTATAGGCCAAATATTATTGTCGGTTGTCATATGAAATTACAAACAGTGCACTGTGAACACTTTTCGGTGATTTCTGAAAACGTACGGCGAAATCAATCCGTTTTCGTCCACTCTGATTAGAATATAAGACACAACTAAGGGCGCGTACACATACAGTGCGACGCCGAGCTTTTCCCGGGCCGGGCGATGCGATGCGATGTGTGCATCGCGATGTCGGGCGGGGCGATGCGATGCGATGAGATTTGTTGCGAGACAATGGGATTTGTTTTCATGTCAAGAAAACCTGATTTTTCAATGGATTTTATACCGGGGATGCCTCGGGGGGTTTGCCGCTGTTTGATGATGATATGGGTATGATTTTAGATCAACCTCGTAAGTTGGCGCTTCAAGTGTATCATCGGTATTTTCTATGAGTAGTTACATACATACGTGTCGGTATGTTTATGTATGTGTAGTGTTGTAGATAATTGTGTGTATCCATGAATGGATTGTTGTAGGTAATAATGTATGGGAGAAAGAGCTAGGTAACCTTTGTAGGAATTTGTAGTGTTAGCTTACGCGTTTCAAAACAATATTCAGGCGGCATTTGGATGTAGTCTAAATTGTTGTTAACCCATTAACGACGAGACCCTAAAATCTTACCGATTGAGCTGAAATTTTCCACGTCGGCTTAAAATGGCTAAAAATACATTTTGTAGAAAAAAAAATTCCCTGGATGCCGAGTTCAGACTCCCGGCACTGTTACATATATAACATCAGGCACTCGAAGTACTCGAGGGTGTTACATATATGTAACATCAGGCATGATACGGGGAAAGTGTATTCAAAGTATATTTTTGATTTTTTTTTCAAAAAGAAAACATTGTAGTAAGTATTTTTTAATAAAGCGAAAAATATATGAAAGCCGATATTTTACATGAAGTTTGGAATGTAAATAAAGCAACAATAACGTAGCAATAATACGAAATGTGTGGAAAATTGAGCAGCCTTACAAAAATATTATGTCAAATATTGTATTATTTTATTTTATTATATATGTGTTTTTGCCTCTGGAGTTGTCGTTGTTTCATTGAGAAGTTTCTTGAACACCCACAAAACTAATAGATTTTACAGTTTGTGAATGGGAAAAAAGTTTATAGAACTACAGTAGTTACCAATACAGATTTTGAGGATTATGGAAGATTTGCCAGTAAATTGTAAAATTATTGTTTCATTTTTTTTGTCAATTTGCCCATCCGCCCAATTTGTCTAAGCAGGACTAAATATAGAGCCTATAATTCCTCCTTGTCTATAATTTGGTCTACATTAGAAACCATTTCTTCTTTCGTAGCTCAAGATATATCCTTTTAAATATTACATTAGCAGAATTAAATAGAATAACTAATACTTGGCCTCATGAAAATAAAGCCTTGACTCCTTGCTCCGAATACCCTTGAATCCGGCTATCATTTTAATCCACATAGGACAACTATTGTATCCATATTCCGGATTTCTAGAGCAATTCTAATTCCAACTCTCAATATTTTTGGTATGTTATGCCAAATAGCTTGTTGCTTGGCTGCTCAATTTGCCAGTCAAGAAGACACAAGGGTCTAGAAAATCATGTGACATGAATAATTTTAAAGAAAAACCTAAATAATAGCAATTTTTTCTTTTAAATTTTAACATTTATGATGACTATTTATGCTATTTTCCTAGGTAAAAATGTCTTGTTGTAATCCGGAATTTTCGTTAATTCGGATTTTTTGGGAATCCGGACTTCTTTTTTTTAATTAATCCGGACTATCGCGTCATGAGTGTAAAAAATCCATAAAATAAAAAAACACTAAAAAAGTACATACTCATATACCTCGTATACGAGGAGTGCATTTTCCCCATATCAGGACGGATGTTACATATATGTAACAGTGTTATAAAAGTACTTATAAAACGTAAACTACGGACAATATTTATTTCATTTATTTTTTGTATTGTTTCAAAAAGACCATGTAATAGCATACCATTAATTTTTCCAAATTTTTTTCATACAATTAAATATAAAAATAAAATTCCTCTACTACTTTTGCCATCGTGACGATTTTCGTCAACATCGAAAAAAACACCAGAAAGAAACCTCTGTAACTTCTCCAATAGTAAATCAAATTAAGCTAAATTGATTTCTACGCATTGCTAATAGTATCCAGTACAGGATAAAACACTTTTTAGTACCGAATTGATATCCTATTCCTTTAGCAGCCGTTTGAAATTAAGGATGTCTTACTGTTACATATATGTAACATCAGGCATTAATGGGTGAAATAGTGCAATGAGACCTAGTTTGTAGCGTTCGCGCTTCCGGCCCCAAAATGGCCTCCCTGTTTTCTCGAGGAAATACGCGTTCTTTTGGCGTGGCAAAAACACTAGAAATATTTGGGTCGCTGATTCCGAATTTGAGGTTAAAAACAAGAACAAAAAAAATTGGGGGTTGTTCGCCCCAAAATGGCACCCCTGTTTTCTCTGGGAAATACTCGTCCCATCGGCGTGGCAGAAACACTAGGTAAATTTGGGTCACTGATTACAAATTTGAGGTCAAAAACATAAAACAAAAAATTTAGGGTTTCCCCGCCCCAAAATGGTACCCCTGTTTTCTCGGGGAAATACTCGTCCAATCGGCGTGACAGAAACACTAGGTAAATTTGGGTCGCTGACTCCGAATTTGAGGTCAAAAACAATCTCCATCGTACAATCCGAGGTTGCATCGCAAGCAGTCTGGATGGTACAAGCAGGTTCGTGCTGGTTCCTATCTAATCCCGCAAGGGGGTCAGTGTCCTCGTGGCACAGGCCTTTGGTGGATTGCGACACCACGTACCTGAGCAGCGCAGGGAGGCCCCTGGTATGGTTGATACGCCATGGCGTGGATCTGTACAAAGACCGTCGGGCGATGACGTTCCCGAGCTCCCTAGTCATGTATGGGTGACGCAGCATGGCTCACTTTTTCCCTATTCCTTCGAAAAGTGAACGGTAGCGCTACGAGTCTGCTTTAAGCCGACGAGTAGTAAACAGGCATAACGATCCTGCGGCTGGCAAGCCGAATTCGTTAGGTCTACCGAAAGGGGGCCAAAGGAGGATCACACCTGCTATTGAGAAATCTTTAGCGAATAGTGTACCTCAGGGATGGGCGTGCCCAAGGGACCATGGTCGCTACCCACCTAGGACTCGAGGGGGTTTGTGGTGGTAGACAAGCCGACCAGCTAGAGTTCCATCTATCAGTCGGATAAATCTTGTCGTCCCGCAAGGGAGGAAGGTTATGGCCACCTGGCTCAGGAACTCTCAATGACAAATGCGAGGTAGACGCAGGATGGATGGTTCCTATCTAAATGCTAAGAAATTTTTTTTCTTGCGATGGGAAGCTTATCGCTTCTTATCGCATCGCATCGCCCGCAGTGTGAATGGGCTGTAAGAATAGACTTTTTTTTCTAAGCTAAGGAAATATGGATGTCGTTTGCTTATTTCCTGATGTTGTTTTATTGCACTGAACTCCAACCATTTTAACGATAACAAACAATTTAAAAATGCTAAATGCCGATAACTACATTATAAACACTGCATCAAACAACTTGCTAAACAAATTGTTATTCACATGAAGGCATGATACTACACTGCACACTTAAGAAGTTCGACAGGTACCCAACCAAACATACCTACAGGTGCACCAGCTCCAACAGTCAGCAATACACCCATACCCACCTTCCATGGATGTTATTGTTGTTATATCGTATTACATGATTACTAGTAGTGCTATGACTTTAACCTTGATTTGAAATCATCGTACTCGACAATACCAGCTAAGTCACTTATATGTTTACTAACTAGTCAACACAGGTAAATCGAATGAATTGCCTTTAACGTTTGACACAACCATGGCCTTGTTATGTTCCGAGTTTCTTTGATCTCATCGTCCCATTCAAGCGTCGGCGTTAGCGCGACCATCTTCTTTCCCACATAAATGCTCAGTAGCGCAACAACAGCTTTAGTGACTTCTGGAAAAGTAATATGCATGTTACACGTCAATTAATATTACACCTACTGACCGCTATCCATTTTAAGTCAATTTGTAAAGTCCCCACGGCGTTTTATTAAGTTTTTTTCTTAATTTAAGCCGCGTAATGCGGACGTCACAGCGGCAATTGGGTGTCATGTCGGACAAAATTTCATTTCATTTCAAGAACTCGAACTGAATTTTGAATAAAATTGTCTTTTGGGAATACGAATATGTAACATGCATGATCACATTGAAGATACAATAAAATTCTTCAGGAAAAAAATAACAAATTCAGACGACGCGCGTACAACAATGGCTAAGATGTTGTGCAAGAAAATCACCCACAATGGTCAAAAGGTTGTCTTCAGTTGTGGCCGCTGATTATACTGATACATGTTCGTCGAAATGCAAACCGAATGTGGGTCAAGCGTAAATTAACAATTTATGTCTTTCTGTTAATGTGGACAAATCATTAATTTTGGTCACGATTTTTGGGCGAATCCATGGAATCTATGTAATGAGAGCATTTTGGGAGCGTGTTCTAGTTTCAGAAGATATGACTTGAATTTTTAGCAGATGAATGCAACCACCTGAGCTGACATTTTGGTTGATAATGATCACTTGGAAAAGTCCTACATACTGATGGAATAACATAGTGTAATGTTGTTCGAGTCGTAAATATTGTATGTACATGTAACTTGTAATATTCTGAACAGAATACCAACCAATGTTATGTTTATAAACAGCAGATTGTCCATGCTATGATTCGTGATGATTTCAATTTTGGTCGAAAATGTGGAACGCAGCTTTTCCACAAAAATGACTATATTCCTTTTTTGGGTTGATCAGAAACCCTTTTTAAAAATTCTTTACAGATGCGATTTGGTCGCATTTTACTGTAACGTAAAGTTTTGATAAATATTTATCTTCCGAAAATAGAACCGAAACGCGTCAAGCAGTTCAATGGATTTATTTAAATCAATGTACAAAACGGTTGCGAAATCAATAACAAGATAAGGCAAGTTAGATCAGTGCTTTTCAAACGGTGTTTTACGAGGGCCTCCCAAATTTTCCACGAAAATATCTAAAAGTTGGACATAGAAATATGTTTTGGACTGGAGGAAAGGTGAGCCGAAAGTGAGCCAAATTTGTTTTGCTATAATGTTGGCTGTTGTTCCAGCTGAAGGCATTTATTCTTATAATGTAAAACTATAGCTTTTTGATTGTCAAAAACAGTTGGAATTGTCAATCAGAAAAAAATAGTTCTTCTCTTCTGAAAATTTGTCTATCGTTCAAAATTAAAATGGGGACCCTCGCGTTCAGTTATTAACAAGAAAATTTTGACGGAAGCCGCATTTAAAGCAGTCAACACATAAACCAATTAGCAGCAAAAATCTTCGGTTTTAGCCAGGGATTTGGAGCGGAGCGGAGCGACCTTAAATTTCGGAGCGAAAGAGCGGAGCGTGGAGCGGTTTTTGGCAGGCTGGAGCGGAGCGGTTTTTGCTTTGATGATCGCTCCGCTCCGAACTAAAAAATTAAAAAATTAAATCGAGAAAAAAATGAATTTTTTCGACGAAATTTTTTATTTTATGGATCGATTTGATGATTTTGGACGATTTAAAGGCGAAGAATTCGTTGAGAGTTGCGTTTAGTCATAACCATCACTCTTTATTATTAAGAAATTCAAGATTATCCATGACAGAAAAATCCTGTCCTGTACTAGATGAATGAAACGCCCTTTTTCATTTAAATAAGTTATTAGGTGCGTTTTATCGAATGGAGTACAAGACATCGCAGCTTCTACAACAATTTTACAGATCTCGTTCTATACCAGATGTCCGGAAACTATCGCATAAAGGCACCCAAATTTGATTCCTCGTGATATTTCCAGCAAAAAGGAGTATAAAAAACCCCGAATTATTAACTCTTCAGCTACCACACACATTTAAAAAATTTAATACTTACATATTTTCTTTCGGTCGTGGCTAACAATTTTTCCTAACAATAAACCCATTAAAAATCGGATAAAAAGCTTTAAAGACAACATTTTGTGATCTTACTTCATATAAATTTTTTTTCGATGGAGGTCTTAGTTGTAGCATTTTGCAATTTTTTGAAGTAAAATGTAAAATCATTAAATGGTTTTGTTCGTAAAGGAGTTAAGAATTCGGGATATTCCCGATACTCCTATTTTGCTGGAAATGACATTAACCCTTTCGCTCCCAATGATGCCATATGGCATCATGAAATTTAATGATTTTTCATAAAAAATGTAAGAAATAAATTTTAACTTTTAGTGTGATATTAGACTCTCCCAATAGTGTAATACCTAGTTGATTTTTTCCAGCGTGAAATTTTTGGGTTTGGGATGTTATTTTTTATGAAATTTTAGAGAAGGTTTGCCGATTGTCGTAATGCCGAAAAACTGATTTATCCATTTCCCCATATTTCCTAATAATAATCATTTTCTGCAAATCATTTCAATGGTTTTATTTTGTAAAGAGGTTGCTGTAAGAGAAAATCAAAAAAATTTTCGATTTTTTTTTAGGAAACCCCAATAAAGTGGGTTTGCATGAGCATGATGCCATATGGCATCATTGGGCGTGAAAGGCAAAACAGCGAGTCCCCTATTCATATAAATGCTAGTTGCTTGCTGTATGGAAGGCACCCTTAGTTTTTATCCGAATTAGCTAATTTTTGGTGGGTGGGGTGATTATGAGCTCCAATCGCAATAAACCCAAATTTAGCACTCTGCTCTAACTTTGGGGGGAGTTATGGGCATTTCCTTTCGCCAAATTCAAATGGGGGGATAATGGGGGTCGTTGATCGGAGCGACTCAATGTTTCTCCCAAAATAATATTGAACTTATTGTGAATATTTGTACGAAAATTGACGGCTGAACTAACATTCTTTCAAGAGTTATGGGGCTTTTAAAAAAGGTATAAAATGAAAAAGTTCTAATTTATTTTTAAGCTAGCGCCGAATGATTGAATAGATCTCTAATGTGTTATATATCATTGCAAAGATAATTTTATGTGGTTTTTTTCGTTCTCAGACTATTTTTCTATATCTTTTGTCGTTTTTGAAATACTCGAAAAAAACCGAAAAATGATCCCAATTTCCCCCTTTCCCCCTTTTTTAAGGTTGCGGACCCCCAATCGGTTCGGACTTTTTTTTCCCATAATCTGGGGGTCGTCACCAACCATTCTGCAAAAAAAAATCCCATGAAGGAGTTTCGCCGACAAAATATCTAATTTTTCACACGGATCTTGCTAAGTGCCCTTTCAGTCCCAATGATGCCATATGGCATCATGCTCTAATTTGTTAAATATAGCGCTTAACATTTTTTTTTTTTAAGAAAATATCATAAAAGATGCCTACTGAACGACATAATGTTGTTAGAAAAATTCTCCGCTTAAAATCCATAATTTGGGCATGAAAGGGTTAATAATAATATTTCGGTGCGCTTATGCGATTGTTTAGTTTCCGGACACCCTATCTAGAACTACTCAATTTTATGTTCAAATTTGTACGAAATTGGTGCTATATGGTTATGTACTTGATCGAATAAAACGCACCTATTAAGTCATATTCTATAATACGTGAGTAGATATAAGTTGAATTGATGAATTCGCGGAAAATAATAAATATTTACTAAGAACAATGAAGTTTTGTTGTAATTTGTAATGGTGCGGAGCGAACAAATTTTAGTCGGAGCGGAGCGGTTTCAAATTGGTCGGAGCGAAAAAAGTGCCGTTCCAAATCCCTGGTTTTAGCTAAATGTTTCAGAAGTTTTTTTTTTCATTTTGTGATTTACCTGCCCTATTTAACTATTTATCACAAAATTTAAAGAAGTGACAAAAAAACACAAACTTAATGAGTGCCCAGGCTGTTACTGTCATAACAATCATCGATCCTAGACTAGAAGTATTTATCCTAGATCGGAGGATCACATCAGTTAGCTCACATGTAGAGTAATGACTCTTGCTAACTTAAAATACCACCAGACGCAGCTGTTGGTGTATCAATGTATCAAACCGAATTAAATCGACTAAAATCGAATTCATAAATAAATAAATAACAGGCGCGACATTGGACTAAGGCAGCAGATATGTTTTCCAAGATCTTAACTGTTGTTTGTTGAAGTGTTGAGATCAACAGGACACTCAGAAGTGTTATTTATCCCCATAAATGGGTACTCGTTTAACATCTGAGTGATATCATAGTCCGTCACAAGAGTTGTGAGTTCGAAAAACACCATAAACTGAATTCGTTCAAGGTGAGTCTCGAGCCCATGACCCTGTGCACCGAAGGTCCCATAAATATAAATGCGTAATGATTCCCCTGCAGCGGATCTATTGTCTGAACAGAGAGGAATGGAGAGACTTTCTGACTTGGACTTCGTTGAACGATATTTCGGTTATATTGGCTTAGAATCTTCAAGAAGGGCACTTTTGCAGCAAGTTGAAACTTTATAACTCTGTTCAATGTTCATATGCTTGGGATCAAAAGTTTTGTAATTTATTGATTGCTCTGTTTTATTACAAGATTACGCGAATTGTAAGGTTTTGGCTCTCTGGTATGCTGTCCAATACTATACGAAGTCCAATATTCTTTGCGAACAAAATTGAGTTTCGAAAGCTGTTTGAGTTTAACTGATTAAATAGATTGGATTAAAGATAATTTCTGAAAGATTTGTAATATATTTTATATTAAAATAATGGATATATAGAATTTTTCTAATATATTTATAATACAATTTAGAAAGGAAAGTGAGGTGAAAAGATTTGAGCGGTTTCTTCCGATTCGAATGGGAATAAAAAACGGTACAGATTTCCGAAAATCGGATTTTCAATATTTATTACAAATTGGGTTTCCTAGTTTTATTGCAATGTTTTGATTTTTCAAAATATATATCAGTAAGTTGTGTAGTTTTGGCCTTTTACAAAATTTCAATTGAGGGTGTAAGGTCTCACAGTCTATCTTCGTGTAGTCTTTTTTTAGGGCACCTTCCAAAACTGGCAGAATCCACAGTATTAACAACCAATAGCAGAGAATTTTAGGATTTTGACGACATCGAATTAAAAATTCAATGGATATGACAGTCAATCAATAACATTTCCTTAAATTATAACGCGAAAATTTAATTAAACGCTAACAGTAAATTCAATTTAAATACCAATTCGTATTCTTTGCCATTAAGGCTGAAGTTTGCATGGACATACTTCGGATTCGTTCAATATTTGACTCAAACGATTTGAATTATCCTTAGTTCCTCTGGTGATAATTTGAATAACAATATCCTTACAATATTTCTGCCTTCATCCTACGTCCCTTTTGTATAAGTTCAAAGTTCAAACGGAGGGTACTGACTGGTTCGGGATCAGAAACAGAGAGAACTATATAGTCAGTACTAGAAAATGTTCAACTCACTTTTTAGCTAATTTCTAGAAAATTTTTATGATCGGGACGAATTTTAAGAGCTTTAGAATAACGAAATGGAGAATCGATATACCTACACGGTTGGGAATTTAGTTTATTTTTAAAACTTTTATAGTAAACCGAAAAAGTTTACTCCATATTTTAAGCAAATTTTGTTTCAAATCTAAACAATTCAATTGCTTCATTAATTTTAGTGAAATTCAATTTGTTTCTTAAGAAATTCAAAAGTTTAAAAATGTTTAAGTCTAAAAGTATTAGAAAGTAAACCAATCCTTAATGATTAAACTTTTTCAATAAAACCAGACTTACATTAAAGTGTAAACTAAAAGTTTAAAAATGAGACTAAAAGTTTAAAAGTTGTAAACTCAGAGTTTAAAATCCAAACCATGAGTTTAAAATTTAATCTTTTGGACTGAAATTATAATTTTAAACCAAAAACAGTTTTAAGTACTTGCCATATGGCCAATTGTTCATGGAATAATAGATAATCATGAGGTATAAGCCCTGTTTGGCGCACTCGGTTGAGTCGCACATGCTAGTAATCTAGGGGTCCGGAGATCAAATCTCGGCGTGATCCAAATGTCCGTACATGTGCGGCCTGATCCAAGTGTCTGTACATTATATACTCGAAATAGCCCATAAACGGTTGAGTGAACGCACCCATGCCCCACAAAAAAATGTAATATGAATTTAAAAAAAAATCGACTTAAGAAAAAAAAACATTTTAAACTAAATTCTTTGTTAAAGTAAACCTCTCCAGTTTTAATATTTCACCCGATTCTGGTTTTGGATTTAATTATTTTAGTTTTGGATTTAAACTTTTATTTTATTAAAACCTAAACGGAATGTATTAAAATGAAATATAATGCAAAGTTTTGTATTTAAACTATTCAGTTTTATTTAGGTGTAAACAATCGAAAAGTTTAAAAATTAAACTTTTTTGTATTGGAACTATTTACAATCAAAAAAGGTTTAATAAATAAACTAAATTTCCGACCGTGATACAGTATAGAAACTCGATAACTCGAAATTCCTCAACTCGAAAATGCCTTAAATAAAAGAAAACCCGATTCCCCAGCTCATTTGAACAATGAAAAAAAGTAAATTCTTGGTTTCGCAGTCGGCAAAACTCAAAGTCAAGGTCAAGTCAAAGTGTTCTTACAAAAGACTCCATAAGTCGAGGTTTCCCATTACCGCTTCCAATGAAATATTCAATTCGCTGAAACAATTATACAAAACGGGTATGCGAATTGCAGTTAGATTCGATAACTCGAAAACTTGATACCTCAAAAATTCCATAAGTTGAAGTAAAATACATTCCCTTCAGCTTTACACTGTAATTTGTAATTTCAGCTCCGTCAAACTTTTTAATAGAAAATTTGAAATTGAAAAATTTTGATAGAACTTTGTGGATAGGAAATCAATTTGCGAAATCTAATAGATTATCACAAATTTACGTATTTCACCAGTATAGGATGAGGTTTGCCTCTAGTGCCGAAAAAAGTCACACAGGAACAAGACACAGAATTAGCTAAAGAATTAGTATCGAAAATTCTTAGATTATACCTAAAAATTTCAATAAAATTTTGCCATTAAGTTCTTGAATTTCTCAACGAAAACAAATCCCGCAGATTATTGACGACTCAAGAAGCTTGAAATTTGATTTTCAGACGAGACTTTAAATCGATGAATTTTGTTTTATTTTATTGTGTCTCACTTTTTGGGCATCACCATTAGAAAAAGTGACAGACATATTTTTGAAGTTAAAATTCATTTTTCAAACGTTTTTTTTTATTTGTTAAAGAAAAGCATGGTTTTGATAGCCAAAGAAAAGGGTTGAAAATTTTGCTTATTTCTCTAACGTTCAAAAGGCTTTCAGGGTTGGGTGGTAGATTTTAAATCTCTTCTCTTACATAGCACTATTTTTGCACTATTTTTGCACTATTTTTACATAGTTAGTATTTTTCTTGACTAATTTTTTATTTTTATTTTTATTTCTCTTTAATAACTTCGCAGGGAACTTCGTGCCTGCGTCGATACTTTATATAACTGTACAAACAAAATATGTATAGTAGAAGTCCTGTCAGAGTTTATAAAATCAAAAATTGAAAACAACTGCTAAACTTCATGAGACATGGAACGGTTTATTTACACCACATTCTCAAATGTATACAAACAATAAGATGCAACTATTTGACATTGATTTTTTAAATACATACATACACTCCCCGACAATAGGATAGACGCACTCAAAAATGCGATGTAATTTTTTTAATGGTGAGAATATTTCGATTAAATTTTATATTTAATTCTCTTTTGTGATGCTGCGTGTTAGCTAGCAACAATGAACCGAAAATTTACCAAATCAAAACGGCAAATTCAAGTTTATCATTTTGCGACTATTACAAGTGTGACAATAGGATATAGACGCACCTACAAAAATTGGTAGTTAAACAAATGTTTTAAATCTTTTTTATAAATGTTTTTATTATTAATAATGCGTATATCCTCCATCATTGCGTACGACTTCAAAGAGTCTCTTTGACAAGGAATTGTACAAACTTTATAAGTAGTCTAATGGGACTTGTTGAAAAGCCCCTTTGCCGGTATTAGTCCTTCCCTGTTTTCGAACTGTCTTCCATCCGCATAATTTTTTTGTGACAACCAGTGACAAATTACACTTCGTCCAATTTTGGTTGTAGTTTTTAGAAAAATCCGGAAATGTATGGCAAAAAACCAAAAAGGACGTACAACAAGAGCTACAACAGAACGAGAACGTAGGGCAATTATACGAGAAGCCTCGAATCTGCTGCGAAGATCAAAGGAAAGGTTGAAACTTCTGGCAGTGTACGGACAGTACAAAGAGTCCTTAAAACGTGTCAGCATCTAAAACGGAAAAAAAACTCACGAAAAAACTACTCGTCATAAAGTAGCTCGTTCGGAGTACTGCCGGACTCACATTCATTCGACCGATTAATGGCATCAGGTGATATTTTCTTATGAAAAAAATTTAATTTGGATGGGCCTGATGGTTTCCAATATTATTTTCACGATTTGAGGAAGTTGGAAAGGTTTTTATCTCGTCGTCATAGTGCTGTCGGTTCCGTCATGGTATGGGCTAAAATTTCTTACCATGGTGTCATAGATTTGGTTGTGGTGGAAGGCCGGCAAACCTCTGCGGAATACATTCAACTTTTGGAAGTTCAGAAAACTAACTTCAACGATAAGTCCAAAGGCCAACGATGGCTTTTGCAACAGGACAACGGTCCCATACATTCCGCACGTCGTGTAAAGCAATGGTTTGCAGACCAAAACGTAATACATAGTTCTGGACTGGCCAGCTATGTCTCCTGATCTTAATATCATTGAAAATTGATGGGGGTGGTTGTCGCGAAAAATTTATGCGGATGGAAGACAGTTCGAAAACAGGAAAGGACTAATACCGGCAATCAAAGGGGCTTTTCAACAAGTCCCATTAGACTACTTGAAAAGTTTGTACAATTCCTTGTCAAAGAGACTTTTTGAAGTCGTACGCAATGATGGAGGATATACGCATTATTAATAATAAAAAAATTTATAAAAAAGATTTAAAACATTTGTTCAACTACCAATTTTTGTAGGTGCGTCTATATCCTATTGTCGCACTTGTAACAGTCGCAAAATGATAAACTTGAATTTGCCGTTTTGATTTGGTAAATTTTCGGTTCATTGTTGCTAGCTAACACGCAGCACCACAAAAGAGAATTAAATATAAAATTTAATCGAAATATTCTCAACATTCAAAAAATTACGTCGAATTTTTGAGTGCGTCTATCCTATTGTCGGGGAGTGTATATACCCGTCTTGTATACATACGCGTATAGACAGAATTCTTTGCAAATTAAATGCCAAAACTAGACTTCCTTAATAAAAACATATTTTAAATACTAATATCAATGCTACTTTGCTTCTTATAAATAAAAAAAAATAATATTCTGATCGAATAGGAAGCAATAATTAAAATTTGCATAAAACAAATTTTCACGATCAAATTTGGTAAATCTAATGGTCCGTTAAGTCTTCTGCAAATTGTTATACCTTTATGCTGATGCATCATATAATTTTATAGGAAATCTGTCATTCATGAAAATAAAAGTAACGGACGAATATTTAAAGCGTTATTTCAAGTATGTATATACAATATTAAATAATAATATGTGCAGTATGGTAAAATGTAATTTGTATAGATGTAGTCATACTTACTAGTCAGTTGAAAACTCAAGGAATTTAACGGTTGATTAACCACAGTTGTCTTATCCATAACTGGCTTTTATCATGTTTTACTTATAAAGCTTATGTACATACATTGGAAATGTGAAGTTATATTGTATGGTGGTAAGGTCAAACAATTTTCAAGTTCAAGATACAGCAAATTTCTTTGCACATATAAATTGATTGTCGACATTGAGACCTATTGGCTTACGGTTTTATAAGGAAATCCAATTGATAATAAATGGACATGTGTTTTTTTTTTGTATATGGAAATATTATAAAAATGCATTATGCCTACATTTACATATTATAATCGAGTGCACATCATCGACTCTAAGGCAAATTTATACATTTCAAGTAGATAGTTAACTACTATTGTTGAATTATTATTATCTACAGTAGTAGATATATTATTTAGCAACCTCTTAACAATGTATTTCATAAAAATTGCGGACATCCAATATAAAAAAATAACCTAAGGCTAAGTTTTTGAAAATTAGGCCCCCAGAATTGTAAAACTCAATTTGCTTCGAAACTGTGCTCAATTTTTCATGATCGAATTATCTATCATCATCATGAGTTAATACATGCAGTGGCGATCCTACGTAGGGGTTTTGGGGGTTCAAAACACCTCCGAAATTTTTAGATGTTTGTAATAGTGTTTGAATCATTTGGTTGATAAATTCGGTTAATAGAAAACAGGCCATTTTCCAAGACAATAATTTAAACCGACAGACCAGAGCCAGTGAAGAGGTCCCCGGATCCTTGGACCTCTCCACTGTCCGAAGTGATTCAAAAAGTCATTTAAATTTTTATAATAATAATAAGAAATAATAACTAGTGAACATATGTATATTGGCTTCATTAGAGGTGGTGGCTACGATCCCATTTAACGTATTATCCAAATATCGTTATACAGATATCAATATTCCGCTCTGTCGCTCACTTGGTTGAGTCGCACTCTACGATGCTAGTAATCTAGAGGTCCCGAGATCGAATCTCGGCGTTGTCCAAAATTTCCGTACATGTGCGGATAGGAAATATATAGTGCTTGCAAGATTATATACACTCCGAAATTATATGAAATGTAAAGTTGACTCGAAATTGCCGGCTGAGTTAACGCACCATGGCCCCACATGGGGCTATACGGTACTGAGAAGAAGAAGATATCGATATTCGAAAAAACAGAACAGACGATCAGAGCCAACCAACACGAATTTGAGAAAAACATTCTGCAAATTTTCCCCTCACACGGGAATAGATAGTAGATACATGTGAGCTTTGAGCTTTCAACTTTCCTTTGTATCGGTCCTGAGCGTTCTTGATGAATTTTTGTGAAATGTGGTGATGAAGAATTTCTTAGTTGCAATCCGCTTCACGGTCTTGAGCATTACTATAGCAAATGGCGGAATGCGATAAATTATTATGTTTAACCGCACTTAGAATAACTAACTAACAACTAAAAAGAGAAATTAGATCCACTCGTCGACAAATGTAGAATAGAAATTACGCCGATTTTCATCGACTAAATTCAATAAAACTAAAATCAAAATGTTATAGCATCGACATTTTTTTGGGCGCTGGGCCCACTTCGAAACCAATTTCTGGCTACGTCCCTGCAACAGACGGACAGAGATTTTACACCCATCGTACCAGAAATCTCTCAAGTCATCTAATAATGAGCAATGACGAACTCAGCATCATGAAAATGATGTGCTGGCAAAATTATTTTTGCAGTTGAGAAGCCAATGAAGTATCTCTCGGAAGTAGGACAACTGAACTGGTACAATCAAATCAATGTTGCACCATATTTACACTAACTTATTGATATCGACCTTAGGAGCTACAGTTGATTTGGAATTGTGTCCTTTGGTGCAATAGCATAATTAGAATACTAATTTAGTGAATTTAAGCTGCATAGATAAACAATAGTGGTTACTATGAGGCTTGGAGACGGTTTGCAACTGGCTTGAAGCTGTAGTGATATTAAGTAAACTCTAAAACGGATTGAAATAACTTCCATGCTTCTACAGTGATTTGATCGCGCTTATTAACTTTAAAATATCAATTTGACTTTTTGCTAAAACCCCTCCCGAAATATTTTTCTGCGTACGCCCCTGATACTCATGACATGAAATTACCAAGAAAGAAGCGCATCATTATAAATGGTAGCTTTTATGTTCAGTTAAATAAATATTTAACAAAATTAAATGTTAATGTTCAGACAACAAACGTAAATATCTCGTAAGCAAAAAAAATACATACAGTAGAGCGTCGATTATCCGAACGCCGGTTATCTGTACAAAAAAATCAAGCAATCTATCATCAGCAGCACTCAATTGCTATGAATTTTTATACCCTTCGCTCATAGAGTGAAAGGGTATATTAACTTTGTCATGAAGTTTGTAACGCATTGAAGGAAGCATCTCCGACCATATAAAAAGTATACATATATGAACAGCATGACTTGGGGAGTCGATTGGGCGATGCCCGTCTGTCTGTCTGTCTGTCTGTTGCGACGCGTTTTACTCGGCGAGTATTGAAGCTAGAAAGCTGAAATTTTGCACACGTGCTTATTATTGTTGCAGGCTGTTTGTATGTTTGAATCGCCGAAATTGGATCACTGCGTCATGGGGCTGCCATACAAATATATCCCCCCAATTTAAGTTCTTCTAAGAAAAACTTTTTTACATGTGTACCAATTTCAACCAAATTTCACACAAATGTGTTTATATTGATGACACAAAACATATATAAGAATGGATCAAATCGAAACATGGGGTCATGGGGCTGCCATACAAACCCAACTCCCAAAATTAGGTTCTTCTAAGAAAAACTTTTTTATTTGTACACCAATTTCAACGAAATTTCACACAAGTGTATTTCTATTGATGACACAAAACATATGTAAAAATGGATCAAATCGGACCATGGGGTCATGGGGCTGCCATACAAAACCAACCCGCCGTTTTGGTTTTTCTATGAAACATTTTTTACACAAATTTCACAATTACAAATTAATGTGTCTTTATCAAAGCAACAAAAAAGGTCAAAACAAATGGAATCATACTATGGGGCCATGGTCCCTCATCCCCCAATAAGATTTTCTAAGTAAATATTTTTCTTTGCCCACTTTAGGGTTACCACCTCGACCACGACCCTCGCCCGGCACCTGCAAAAGGGAACAGACCCCCTCTCCTCCCTGTGTTCAAAAAATTCTTTGCGAGTATGTATTGAATTTTTGAGGCGCAGTTGCTAAGAAGCTAAGACAGCCCTATGAAATAAAAGCTTAATTGATCAGATCAGCCTTTTCGATTGATAAATTAATAAATCCTTTGAAGGATTTTTCTATAATGGCAGAGGAAAGTTTGGTAGGACACGTACACACTATCGATTCAAAAATGAGTCTACTATTCTGGCTCTATAGAGTGATTATTAGCAGTGCTAATTGTCATGCGAAGGAAGGGTGAGGGCAATCAACAACTCCTTTGAATGAGTGAGAGTTGGATTATTACCGAAATAGCGCATCCGCATTATTTCAGACCGATTCGTAATAACAGAAGAGACCCAATCCATGATACGATCAAATAGAAATCGGTGGAGTCTTGCCTACTCATTCCATTCGCTGCACCACTTCCCTCGATTACTTTGTATCCCGGCTGTCAATAAGTATCCATTGCAATTGATATCCTGGGAATGAACCCAATACATTCAGCAAAAACTTACCAAATTATAAACATTATTTGGTTGAAAGAGACTGCCTATTTTTCATTCTGAGCTGGTAGGAATTTATTGCCTAAATATAACTTCACGGTCATCTGACCTTAAGCCGGCCCACACGGATCGGGGTTCGCCGAACCGCGCGGTGTAAAAGATCAAAGTTGTGTACAACACTCGCATGGAAGGAACAGAGGGGAGTCAACGAAAAGGTAACGTCCGTTGAATTACCCTATTGGCTCTATCCCTCCCAGTCGTGTGTTGTTCACAATTTTGATCTTTTTTACAGGACGGTTTGGCGAACCCTGATAAGTGTGGGGCCGACATTCGTCTACGAAGATAAATTAGAGCAGCAGTGTTTTCGATAAAGATTCGATCCGGTCAAAAGCAGGAGTCGTGCAATCAATCTTGTGAGGCACAGCCATTCCAAGGCAATCAAGCTCTAACTTCAAATTTAAATATTTTTTTTGCTTAAACGCCAATATTACGTGCATAGCAATTTCAGTGACCTTTGATAACTTAAGTTTGCAGCGATGCAGAGTAACACGAGACGTGTGACGAGATTTTTAGTTTCCACTGAATATGGTAAGACCACCATACCTAGGGACAAATAAGTAATGTTTTTTTTTTAATTGCGAATAAACATTTAAGTCGCCACCTATCGCAGAATAGACTATAGGAACTCTTGAAAAGCAGACATTGGAAAACTAAATCAAACTCACGATCGTCATAAGGGTGAATATTTTTAAGAAAAGCTTGGCTACATATTTCAGTTGCAGCTACTTCCCCATGAAAAAAAATGTATAAAAAATAAACTGTCAATTAAATTTTAATTTATAGTACTGACTTTTCAGGAAGACTACATTTTTCTACACCAAAGAGCGCGTCCCGGCAAAATTTTCCTGAACCCGGCGTCCCGGCCGCTCCTTCTAGGCCCGTCACTGCCGGGCGAGGCCCGAGCAGGTGGCAACATTAGCCCACTTATTCCAACTAAACCCCACAGACATATTGTTTTTGTCGACGAAACGGAACTTTTGTGAAGACGGAAGGAATAGAATGTGGGGGGGGGGTTAAATACAAGTCCTAGGTACGCCCGAAAAAAACTTTTAGGCCAAGAAGAGCGAAGGGTATCCAGATTTCGGCCGCGCCCGAAATTAGCCTCGGTCTCGTTTATTTTTGTTCAGTGCTAGACGTTTGACCCAAGCAACAACAACGCATTGATCTCGGCTATGATACGATCCAAGATAGAGCTGCCTGTAAAAATATGCTGAGATATTACCGCCAAAACGGGCGATGTGCCTACACCGCAGGTCGAGCAACGCGAAACCATGGAGCGGTATAAAGAACGAGGCAAGGAAGAAGAAGAAGAGGTTTGACCCATTTCCAGGTTGTTATTAACTTTTCGGCAATCTCCTCCAATTTTCCTAAGGAAATTAATTCAATTAACCGAACTTTCGGTTATCCGAACCATACCCCCTTGTCGACATTAGTTCGGACAATCAATGCTCTACTGTATTCACAAATTTATCCATTAATTTTACAACGAGTCAATAAAAAGTAAATAAAAAATCCACAATGTAACTCATTTAACTGTATAATATTTTCATTCTTTGGACTAAACGCCCAATATCGTTCAGTGACATTCAAAAGCTGTTTTTTTTTCGTTACCATTATGCAAATGGAAATTAAGCATTCCACAAACTGTACATTAACATAACAAAAAAAAACATCTAATGCCAAAATAAACCTTGAATGATAGATCAGGAGATAATTCATTCAAAAGACTTTTTTCAAGATCAATATAGCGAAAAAAATCAACGGCACTATTAACTGTTACCGTAGTATTTGAAAAAAGATGAAAAATATCAAAAGAAAGTATAGTAAGTCTATGTATGTACATACAACCATACGAGTTGATATGTATTTAAAACGAGAAAAGACACACAAAAAAAAAGGAATTTAAGCCATTTTAAATGAAATCCAATTAATTTGGCGGATGACATTTCAAACAAAAATAATACATGAAGACAATCAGTGGCGCAACCAGGATCTTATCTTGGAGGGGGCTAAGTCTATCCACATTACTGGACATTAGAATTTGCCTCCGCAAGGTGGGTTATGGTGCTCATAAATCAGTTATGATGCTATACAGTGGTGAGTGGTGTTTCAAGCTTACTTTAAATGTACCTTTTTTCGTAACTTATAACGTCTTTAAAACCGCGAGCCAAATGTTTCGTAATCGGCACGTTCTTTCTGTTGTCATTTTGGCTGCCGAACGGTTTCCACCAACTATATATTACCAAATTGCTATTTATACCGCCGGCAGTCATTGGCCTTTTCCAAAAACCGGGATCCCGGTACTAAACCGGTGTTCACTTGGTACCGGACCCGATATTCTGAAGTACCGATATCCCGGTTTTTTGGTACCGAGTTAAAAAAACCGACCGACGAGTCGGTTTTTTGGTACCGAGTTAAAAAGAACGATTCACTTCAACCATGAGCCGGTTTTTTGGTACCGGTTTTTAACCCGGTACTCAAAAAAACCGACTTATGGTTAAAAAAACCGTCGGTACTGAAAAAAACCTGAGTCGGTTTTTAACCCGGTACTCAAAAAAACCGGCTTATGGTTAAAAAAACCGTCGGTACTGAAAAAAAAACCTGAGTCAGGGAAACCGCTTGTGGTACCGGGTATTGAAAAAAACCGAAACCCGGTACTGAAATCTCGGTACCGAACAGGCCTAGTCATTTGATAGCTTTTCGTATACGCCGCCTGGCCGCCGGCTACCAGTCGGGAGGTTTAAACCTTAAACCAAAAGGTTTAAAAATAAGAGGACATTTCTGAATCACTCTTGGGAATGGCAATTGGGCAATTTTTAAAACAGAAACATTACATTTGATTAAATATGACTTTTCTGCAGACGATCAGAATTAACTACACTTTGTTTGTCATGTGGTTAATTCTAACGGACTTTCTGGACCTAGAAATGCTATGACAAAAGTACATATGAGGACGGAGAGGAAGTGCGCTACTCACTATGCACCACACCACACCGTTCCATAATCGTCGTTCCCAAAAAAATCGTTAGGGTTTCTATAATTTCGGCTTTTGGGTTGGCAAGCTTGAAAACAAGATTGTTAATCGAAATTGAGAATGAGCTTGTTCGCCTTTTAACGATAAGTGGCAGCTGCATGTGTTTAACTTTTACTCTTGATTACATCCAACTCGTGAAACTTCGATTTTTTTAGCCCGCTGGCCAGTGGCGTAGATTAGGGGGGGGGGGGGTTAAGGGGATAAATCCCCCCCCCCCTTCTGTTACACTTTTGTTCTTATTACTTTGGGTACGTAAAACAAAGCAAAAGTAAACTTTTTGCTAGAATGTTCGGTTCAAAAATTAAAAAATAATGTGGAATACGGATGGCTCTTCCACAGAAGCGTAATTTCCAATGGTGAAATACACTGTACATAAGATTATAAAGGTTTCTTGCGGAGAGTGGAAAGCTAATGCGAATGGAGAGAAAACGCTGCAAAACTGTTTCCACTTTTTAAGCATTCTTTATTGTTTGAGGTTATCAACATTCTTTTTTCTTTTTGTTTTAAGTTAAAATTTGACGAAAGGTTTTATAGTATATAGCAGGCAAAGTAAGTCTATCTCTAGTTGTTCGCAATTTCATTGAATTTATTACGAAGAACTCTCAAAGCTATAGCCAGGATTATTTTTTTAAACTAAATCTTCAAAAAAAATTGTAGAAATTTCCAAAATTGAAAAATGTATAGTCGAAAACAAATTAACAAACAAGCAAACGGAGTTTCGCGGTACCCTAGGGTTCCGTGAAGATCTCTCAGGGGTTTCGCAAAAATATCTAAAAATTAGAAAAATTGAAACAACAGGTTTTGAAATTCCGAAGCTTAGTCTGCTACACTGTACCGGAAATCAACTTAGCTGTAAAATATTTGACCAGCATCAGAGACTGGACCGATTTCTTTTACAACTTTCTACTATATGAAATGGAAAAGGAAGTAGTGTGTACCAGAAAATAAAGCATGTCCATAGTGTTTGTGACAAAGTTTCTGGGATTTAAATTAAAGCGCAAATAAATTCGAGAGTTAAATTTGTTTTAATCAAAACTTTTCTACGATTTTTTTAAACGAATGCTTAACAGTCCAAATTTTAAGTTCTACTCACATTTTTGGTATCCTTTTCAAACAATTGGCTTATAGCTCGAAATTTATAGCAAATATAAGGTGTACACTGTCCTAGAAGTTTGGAAATTTTAGAAATATCTACTCACGAATTTCTGAGATATCCGAAAATTTCGATTCAAAAACACAAATGATGTACTTTATCCACATATACTGGGCATTCCCAACGAGCTCTCGTCTTCACAATTTCCCTTATCTGGACATATGACTATATGATTTATTTTAATCCCTGTTTTGAGGTGTTCCGGCCTGCGATGCTAGGTGTTCCGTGACTCCGATAAGTTTGGCAACTCAATATAAAGCTCTGATACTCCAATCACAGTAGCGAAAATTGGTACGAGAATTAGAATACTCACCGTAGTAAATGAGTGAGAATATTTTCAGGACTCAGTTTTTTGCGTATCACAAAATTGCTGGAAAATACATATCCACGAAAATTTGCTAAAAAAAACTGCCAATTTGAAGTGTAATAAATACAGAAATTTTTATTTTGGAATTTAGCATTTGATAACCGTAAAACTATAAGTAATCTTGCAAAATGATCTCCCTCCTCTACGAAAAGCTATCTACGCCACTGCCGCTGGCGTTGTACTTAGTGCTAGAGAGGGTGAAGGTTTGGGGAAAATGTAGCCCAGGAAAATGATTAACGTGGTTCAGTCATCATGAAAATTTTTTTATTCCATTTTATTTGACTAATTAATACGCTTGCAGTGGTGGGTTTAAAATATTTGGAAAACGTATTAGGTAAATCGGAAAACCAAACTTAATTAATTATGTTAAATTTCATTAACTTCTCAGAGAGACCTTTCTGTCACATATCCTTTATTCTAATGATTAAACTTTCCGATCAGCAAAAATGTTATAAATGTTCCATTTAAGCCAGGAAATGATCAAACGTAGAAAATAAAGTATCATAGTAAAAAGGAAATCTTAGTGTCTCACTAAGGGAAAAAGTTAAGCTTCGAAGACTAGAGGAAACGAGAGATTGCAGGATTTGATTATCTTATCGATTACTGATACTCACACGTGAGTTCCCCGTCCCGGATAAGTCTTGAAAATTCCGAATGTTTTAGTCTCCAAGACTGCAGTCTCAAAACTAGAAAATTTTATATTTATGCCAGGGTCAAGCGGTCTGGACTTTTTTTTCCGTACTCAGAGGCCGTCCCAAATTAACCAGTAAAAATTCAGAGATATGTATATGATTTTTGCCGATCAAATGATATATTTTTCTTCGACTGGTAAGGATGTTTCTACTTGCATGTACCATCGAAAGAAAAAGATTTTTGTTTTAATTTCTGCAATTAAATGCATTTCTTCAAATTTCACTTTGAAAGTTTTCATTTCCCAATTTCTGACTCTGGGAGGGGCTTTAGCCCCCTAAGCCCCTTCCGTGGTTGCGCCACTGAAGACAATATTGACATTTGCGCACCTATACACGCATTGTTTATGGGCTTGCAAAATATATTGATAATTTTACATATTTGCATATATTTTGTCAAATGAATGAAAGCGAAACACGAGATTTGAAAACAGGCTTTTTAACGATGAGATTATGCATTTTAAATTTGCATTTATTGGGCAAGATGACGGCGCAACAGTGTGATTTTATTTTTTGAAATTTATTTGTCTTTTGCCAGTTTTCTCAAATGGGTTAGTGGAATTTATAGATTTATGTTTCGACGTTGATTAGTCTTTGACTTTTGATTATTTTTGCCACACAACATACATATGCATATAATTAAGAACAATAGTGCAGACTATAAATTAAATTCCTTTCCATTTCATTTTTCATGCTCTACAAATCTGAATTCTGATGGTCTTAGAATTTTTGGTATTCAAGAACATTATAGTCAAGAAAGCACGAACGTTTTTCACGTTTTCAAAAAAATAGTGTTATAGGAACTTTGAACAGGAATGATAATGATTAAAGTAGGTACTTCGAACACGCGGTAATCCAAGTGAAATACGAAACGCAGAGATTTAGGAAGATAGTCAGTATATTTCAAGAGTCTCTTATCAACTAGTACTTACAACTATATAAACTGGTATTTACTTATTACTAGTTTGGTACTAGTAGATATGTACTAAAGTACATTCAGTGCTTCTGAATGTAATGTGTAAGTAATGTAAATATTTAAATATTAAAGTTATAACAATTCCTTCCTCTCTAAAATAATTCAATGCAATATATTCATTTTCCTTAAATTCAATCCAAGATATAAAAACAAGCAACTGTTAATATAAGTTTAATATTTATGAATTTCATCAATTAATCGCTTAACTGGTTTTCGATCTCTTTTCGAACGTCTTGGCAATGATGGAGTTTCGGGATTCTGGCTTTAATTTTCAGCAGACTTAGTTGTAGGTTTATCCGCATTGCTTAGCTGTTCTGGTTGTATTCTCGTTTCATTATCAGAGCTACTAGTTGTATTAGGATAAGAAGGATAATAAGGTACTTGTAACGGAATACTACTGCCAATCTGTTGTATTTGATCTATATGTCTTTTACAAACCTCCCCGGTGTCTAATTTAATACTATATAGCAAGTTCCCTAGCTTATTTAAGATAGTTCCAAAAATCCATTTATTATCCTTAGAAAAATAGTGCCTAACTCTAACTCGAGTACCCGCCTTCATATTTCTATTTGGCTGATTCGTTGATTCACTAAAATATAATTTCAAGTTATCAGGTCTAAGTAAATCAAATTTAGTGAATGGTTTATAATTTAATATAGCTTGGGATGGAAGTAAATTAGTTGCCGGATGTGGGGTTATTCGATATTGAGCTAATATTTTATTAACAGCAGGCTTTATATTACTTTTAGAAACTTTGAGCGATAATAACTTATTTTTGAGAGTTTGAACAAAACGCTCGACTTGCCCATTAGAAGCTGGGTGATACGGTGCTGTATATTTGTGAATTACCCTCTTGCTTCTCATAAATTCTTTAAATTCCAGTGAAGTTAGCTGAGGCCCATTATCAGAAACAAGCACCAGAGGATTCCCAAAATGACCAAAAATGCCATCCAATACTTCAATTGTTTTCAAGGACGTAATATTTCCAACCACCTGGACTTCAGGCCATTTGGAAAATGCGTCAATTAAAATAATAAAATAAACTCCCAGAAATGGCCCAGCAAAATCTATATGAACCCTTTCAAATGGACGTGAGGGAGGTAACCAATGATGTCCTATCTCTTTTTTAGGCATCTTACTAGATTTTGCACAATTTACACAGTTGGTAACTGCCATCTCAATATCCTTATCGAGTCCAGGCCACCAAACAAAACTACGTGCTAAGGATTACATTCTGGTTGTCCCGAAATGAACTTCATGTAGGTCGTTAAGTACCTGCTTTCGATATCTTGTAGGAACTATTACACGTTGGCCGCGCATCAACACACCTTGCTGATAACTAAGTTCTGATTCATCAATGCCTAACCTTTCTTTATTAGATAAAGATTTCCCACATAATAATGAATCGTAGATCTTTGAAAGAACCGGGTCTTCAGAAGTTGCAGAAGCTAAGTCTTTAAATGTGATAGGTAGTGTTGAAATTTTGTTAATTTCAAGTATATCCGCTTCATCAAATTGGTATTCACTTTCGTCTAGAGTAGGGAGACGTGAAAGACCATCAGCATTCGAATGATTTTCGGATCGTTTATATTTAATTTCATATTTAAAACCTTGTAAAAATATAGCATAATGGTTCATCCTGGCGGCTGAAAGTAATGGAAGTGACTTGTTTGGAGCAAAGATTTGAGCTAGTGGACGGTGATCGGTTAAAATAGTAAAGTGTCTGCCAAAGAGAAACTGATGGAATTTTTTTATTCAAAAAATTATAGAATATGCCTCTTTGTCTATCTGAGACCACTGACTCTCATTTAGAGTTTGCGAAGCCATTTGTATTGGACGCTCTGTACCGTCCGGAAACACGTGTGAAAGCACTGCTCCTACACCATATGGTGAAGCATCGGTCGCTAACAATAGAGGAAGTTCTGAAGAAAAATGCACTAAAAACTCTGGAGATTGCATTTGTTTCTTTATTTCACAAAATGCTTCTTCAGCGCTCTTAGACCATCGCCATCCACTATCCTTTCGAAGCAATTTGTGCAAAGGTTCCATTGTTGAACTAGAATTTTTCAAAAATCGACCGTAATAAGTACACATTCCAATGAACGACTTTAACCCTCATCCAGCGGCAGATTTTTACAACGCTTGCCGGCGGCAAAGGTACACCTGTACACTTATTCGGCTGTGCCTGTACCTTAGTACATTTTGTATGAAAATCTTCACTATTTGTATGAATTTTGACCGTAAGATCGTTATATTATGTTGACTAGTCACAAATTAGTAACTGTTTTTGCCGAAGTGAATGTTTTAAGAAGTTGGGTTTATGTGGATTTAATTTTTGGAGTGGGTAAATTTAGGAAATAGGCAAAATTTTTAAAAGAAAATTGAAAAAATGGGTTGCTTGGAATTTTAATTTGACGAAATCTAAAATTGATTTACAAATGAAAAGTAGAAAACGGTTCAAATTAAGTCATTAATGATTTTAGAAAAATTTGGTATGTTTGATTTGCGAATTGTGGAGTCTTAGGTTAAAATTTACCCCCCTGCCCCCACTATATTACTCTGTTACTAGAACCCGTTATCGCTAACGAAAAAAACGTCAATAATTATCACATTCTCGTTATTTTCCATAAAACAACAATATTTGAAGCAATAAATATATTGGAGAAATGAGTAAATGTGTTATTATACGAAAGAAAGGTCCTGTCAAGCAACAAGCAAGTAGAATCGGCTAGTATAATTTTCAGTCTCTAATCTTTGTAAATCTAAACTCAGGCCAATTCCTATAGTAGAAAAATATCTAAAATTTTAATTGTGATTGTTGTTGGTTAATTGAATCTAATATATTTGCTCGTATATTTAATTAAATCCAAGGATCGATTGAAAAATTAAAACAAGAAACCGAAGACATGTGGCATATTCTATAGCAGTTATCGTCATCTATATATGGTACCGACGTACAATTCAACCAAGTTTATGTACCACCCAAACATCCATTTAGAAATTTGGTTGGATGCATCTGCTGGTTTTCAGCTGAAACTTCAAAAGGAACTCGGGTGTAGGTCCCGAATTACACAAACAATAAATATTAGGTGATGGAATACAAATTATGGGAATCTGTGGTAAAGAAAATCAACCGCTAAAATCCAAAATTTTAGCATTTATTACAAACCTAATTTTCACTAGATGTTATGGGGGAAAGAAGGCATAATACATTGTATTGGTTGGCCCAAGCCATTACTTCAAAATGTTTGCTATGCCAGTAAAAGTCTTCAGATTAATGTCAAATAACCAAAAACCGCTGTATGAGTTAGATTAGTCCTTCTAGATCGATATCTCCAAGGACCTTGATCATTACAAATAAAATTCGTAAATCAAATACTTCTGTACATCACTCGATTCTCAACTTATTGATGCTATAATAAATCTCTCTAAGCATGAGCATTCACCAAAAATATTTTATTTTCGTTTTTTGTAAATTTTCTTTCATAAAAAATATATGAAGGTACAAATGTACCTTTGCCGCCGTTAAAGGGTGTAAGATTAATTTTGCTCCCTAACTTGGGGATGGGTGGTCACACATTTCTGAAATTTGGAATACATATTTTAAACTAAAATCGTAGAGATGTCAGAAAATTTCAGCCCGATCGGACCCATAGCAAAAAAGTTACGGTGTTTTAAAAACGAAAAAAGTACACCTGTACCTATCCCGCTAGATGAGGGTTAATTCAGTTACATTGCGCGGTCGAGGGGCATTAACGATTGCATCTACTTTTTTCTATGACTTATGAATACCCTTTCTGTCAATTATGTACCCACAGTACTCTATTTTTTCTCGTAAAAAATCGCATTTGTCCGCATTTATTCTGACATTATATTCAGCGAACCTAGATAACACTTTTTCTAATATCTCTAGATGAGCTTCATCATTTTGTGCTGTTTTCCTCACATCATCGAAAAAAACTGCTACACCTGGTATTCCCTGAAGGATACTCTCAATTTTTCGTTGCAACAACGCTGGCCCCGATGATATTCCGAACCAAACACAGCGTGGTCTATATAACCCTTTATGCGTGTTAAGTGTTAAATAGACTTGATCCTCTTCTCCTACCGGTAATTGTAAATATGCCTGTCGAAGATCTATCTTAGAAAATTTATCACCGCCAGTCAATGACGTAAACAATTCGTTAATTGTAGGTATATGATGCTCATCTACTTCAATATACATATATTAAAGTTATAACAAATAGTATGGTACATATTTGCATTTTTCGTATGAAAGTACATATAAGTTTTCCTAGATATATATGATGATTTTTTGAGAGCGAAACTTAGGCTTTGATTCACAAAGAGATATGAAACTGCTTGACCAAAACAATTATTCACAAATGCACTTAAAATAAGAGCCCCGGAGGAAATGGGAACGGAAAATGAGCTTATCCTAGAATGTTTTTCTGCTGATCTAGTTAAAAATCCTAAATAATCAATTACCTTGCTTGAGCTACTGATCTAATAACTCATGAAACACAAAACTAGCTAGGCTAAATTCTACTACTTGTACTTTATTCTCAGCGTATGGATTCCATTCAATTAATGCTTACTTAATAATCGTGCGATAAATCTTGACACAAAAACATCTATGGTAATGAAAAGTTGAAAAGTTTTCTATTTCTTTTCAAGTTTCAAATTACAAATGCATTATGCGGATTTAATCGCAATTTCGACTTTAGTCTCTGTTATACAATTTGCTTCATACTAAAAAGTGTGATGTGGTGAAAAATTTACTTGGGTGATCTCAAGTGTTATTCTCTGGTAATATCGGTCGAATGACTTTATCACGATTCTAGGCTGACGGCGTTTTAATAATAATAGGAAATTGAATCGTGTAGCAATGAAGTTATTGTGTAGATCAGTGCTTCCCGACTGATGGTCGACGGAGCGAAGGTGGCAACCGTGAGAATCTGATATCTATTTACTTAGAGAAAAACATTTTGTGTAAGAATCATAATTGTTGCATTATGTAACATAAAAGTGCTATTATCTCGTTAACTTTAGGTGGGCAACTTTTTCAGAAGCCAATGCGTGACACACAGCCAAAACCAAAAAAAAATTATAAAATGTTTTGCTCATTTGTCACATGCAACGCTCTTCAGAATCACTATCATCCACGATGCGTAACAGCGGAGTCGTCTAAGTACGGAAACTCAAAACGGACCAAGTGCAAACGATGTCATTTTTTCATGCGACCCAAGATAAACAAAATCACAAAGGAAAAACCAAGCGCAAACGGGGTCGATTTTCAAAAAAAAAGAATGAGTACGGTTGACTATATGGGGGTCGATGTAACGCGTATTGTGGCACACATTTTGCTGAAAATATCAGAGTCCTAAAACTGTCCAAGCCCAAAATTTAAAGCCGTTGAAAGAAAAGTCAACAAAAATTGCAAGCGCAAACGGGGTAATTTTTCGAAAACGCGGACCATTTTGGATGTTTTGCTGGACAGTTTCTGGAGGATTTTCAACGCGAATATCCGGGACGGTTGGTCGCCTAACGTTAAGTAGAGCTCCTAAGTATTGTGGCACATTTTGCTGAAAATATCAGAGTCCTAAAACTGTCCAAGCTCAAAAGTTAAAGCCGTAAAAAAAAAAGTTGCAAGCGCAACCGGGGTGAATTTTTCGAAAACGCGGGACATTTTGGATGTTTGGCCGGACAGTTTCGGGAGGATTTTCAACGCGAATATCCGGGACGGTTGGTCGCCCAACTTTAAGTAGAGCTCCTAGGTAGAGTTTGGATTATAGATAGTTTTAACGTTTTTTTTTGGGGTGCATCAGATAGTTACATTACCTCCCGTTACGTTACGTCACGTTCCGAATAAATAGAGATGCTTCCATGCCGTTCCGTGTCGAACTCCTTTCAAAGTTAGTCCAATGTAGTTTATAAGTAACTGATGGCACGAATCGGGACGGAAGCAAAATTGTACTATAGAGCTCTTCGGGACGTTATGTAACAAAAGCGTTCTGTTTTGCACTTAAAGCTTCAGCCGAACAAAAAAAAATATGGAGAATCCGGATTTATGTTTTTTTTTTATAGTTTCGTGGGTGATCGCAATAACTTTTCTGGTTGAGTGATCCGCAGACTTTTGCGGGTTGGGAACCACACTGGTATAGATGATTTCAGCATCGTGCAATTATATGTAAATTTTCTAGAAGACTGATTGCTACAGGTGATTCACTATGTATAATTGCGCTAGTTTCAAATGCTAATTGTCGGTTTTGTGGAGTGTAGAGTGTGCGGTTCATCTGAACTGTTCGGAATAAAGTCATCATTACCTTTTCATCAACATTGTTGAATCGACCATAAGTTCTGGGAAGCCGTTCTAAGATCCGACCCAAGACAAACTGCAATGCATATGGGGGAGTCATATTTTCCAAAATGTTTAAAATTATTTTTTTGACCAAAAATGATTGGCGGTGGGGTAGATTACATTGCGGATGACATTTTGCTGAATCGAAGTCATAATATGTATATTGAAGTTACCGAAATCGGTTCATGGAGTGGCATACACTGAACCAAATGTTTACATAATAGTATGTACACATAATTTCTCGTGTACACTCAGAAAAGTGCGTCTAATATTTTTATATTTTTGTACCATTATTTCAATGGGATGGTCATTTACCAGATTTCTTCACAAAAGTAAAGGGACTCAATGATTATTATAACTATAGGGTCCGCCAATAAGCGCGCTCGAACTTTAAAATGAAATATAGCAAGTTGTGTGAGAGGTATAAATGAAATTTACTTTTTGTTTGAAAGAGTATTCGAAGGTTCAGCAGTAATAACCGTCGAAATTTAAGGTGTAAAGTTTGACTCCTACAATCGATATCTAGCAAGATAATCGCACTTTTATGTTTGACAATCGTTCAATTTCGATAGCTCGGGAAAACGTTGACCTTTATTTTTGAATTGGCACACTTGCAGTTTGTAGAGCTACCTGGTGCTCTCCATTTCCACAAAATTTCAAGGACGCACCCATCTGCGTTCGGGAGATGCAGCTGCCCAAATCGCACTTTTGTGTTTTCTAATTGATGATTGTCCATAACTCGGAGCGGGAAATTTTGAAATTTGGCAGATTTGTATAGCGCACCGCACTGACCTATCATTCATCGCTAAAATTAAGAAAGGTCATTCTCAATTGTCCTTTTTTAAAAGAAGGTTTTACAATTTCTGGGACCGCCAATTTAAAATGACTTTAAATCTTACGGGAAATGCGTATCAATGCAACGTATGCACGTAAAAAAAACCTAGTACCTACCCCTACCCATACCTCTAAGAAAATTTCGGGCTCATGGTGTTGAACAAATTTTGGGCTTGCCCCATCTAAACGAGATCCTGGCTACGCTAGGCCCTTGCTTGTCATGGTTTTGCGTGTCAAAACAAAAACATGCATTTGCACTTCACATGCTGATGATGTTTTATCATTTAGGATATTTAGAACTTTAGGGCTCATTTAGGTCCTTTTTAGTATCAACAGAGCCGTGCTTTCCCTAGGTTCACCACGTATTACTCAGATTATCGGCTACTATTCTTCAGCAATTCTGTTTACATATCACTTATAAAAATAAGGAGAATATGTAGTCATTTTATAGCATGCATCATGGTGGTATAGAAAAGGGGAATTAAGTTTTTAATCACTTAAATTTTGAGGAAAAGTTGTGGGGTCTTGATGCACAGAAAATAGTCTTTTTTATCCTTATAGACCGCAACTCTCGAAACTGAAATAAGCCGGAAAAACGAAGTTATTTAAAAAAACGCACAAATTTCCACTTATTTCAGTAAAATTTTATTCTGAATGCATTTCGGCTTCCAACTATGGAGAAGCCATCATCAGCATTAATGTTTGATGACAATTGGTATTGGTTTCCCGAATCGAAACGGAAACTATATGAAAAAATACGAACATAAATATTGCAACAGGGTGGTTTGTAAGAAAATTATTCTAAAATAAAATTAAAGCTATAAAATTTGTAAAACAAAAAATTAATGTGAAAAACTCAACAACAACAAAATTGAAAAAGAATGAAAAAGTCCAGATATAGAAAAACAAAGAAGGGTATACACCAAGAAAACATTAAAATAAATAAATTAAATAAATTAAAACATCGATATAAAATTAACAAATAGGAAAAATAGTAAAATTTAAAAACAAACAAAAACAACGTTTCATTTTAACAAAAAAGTGGAGATTCGATGTCGCCGTTGCAAAGATTCATTAAGTTGCTCGATGTGCTTATGTATAGCGATTCGTACGCGTCCAGTTTTCGTACATTGGATACATTTTTCAAAATTTTTACGTTCTCTTCAAAAGAATTTATCTTGTGCAGCTCAGTATGATTTAAATCGTATACGTGACATGCTATGGCTGAGTGTGCATCTTTATTACGTACGCTTCGCATATGTTCGGAAAAACGAACTTGAACAGCTCGTTTTGTTTGACCAATGTATCGTTCATTACAAGTTGAGCAATCGGCGTGAAAGGGGGAGCGGGAGAAATATTATGATTGAAAATTGAATTTTGCAATGTGTACAGCATTGGACCTTCGGGAGTCTGGTCACCTTAATTTAACCCTATTATATGAAATTGATGAAGTTATAACAAATGATAATAATTTATTTTTATAGTTTGCGTAGAATGGGATGTTCTGTCTTTCAATGAACATTTGCAGTTGTATACCGTTGGCACAAAATCGAATGATTATTTACTTTATAATGTCACTGAATTTAATGTTCCACCAATTGAACCAGAGCGTTTAGGTTAAGAAAATATTAAGATGACATAACTCTTAAGTATTTCCTAAGAATATTACATGAATTAAATAAAATAAAATCTAATATTTTATAAAATGTTTGTTTTTTTCTTTGTTGACTGTATTCTACATTTCAGAACAGCATTATTTCCATGGTAAGTTCAAACTGGGGTCCTGATTATTTTAACTAGAAAAGCGTAGTTTAATTAACGCTTTAAATCCCATTGGTTGTACGGGCCATGTAATTGAATTAATAGAGTATTATCCTATAGTTTTACGAGGAAGCCTATTAAATTTAGAGGATAATCCGGTTAATTTTACACTATATTGTACAGGATTACCTAATTAATTTAACAAGACATTTTTTTTTTAATTTTATAGGATAATCCTATTAATTTAACAAGACAGACCTTATTGATGTGTTATAGGATAATCTAATTGTTTTAAAACGATATAGCTATTGGAACAAACGGATAATTATCACGTTAAATAAATGGTTCCAATATTTTTAAAATAATAAGATCCTATTGACCAAAAATAATGGGAGAAAAAGATTAGTTTAATGGAATTTCCTATTGAAAATTTTCTGAGTGTATGCAATAAATTTTTCATTAATTTTCAGTCAAAGAATACTTTCATTGATACTATGAAATGAGCTTCATTGGCTTTACATTTTCTAATTATGTAATGAAATTAATGATAAATATGCGTTGTCCACTTTTACCTATGATGATTTAATAATAAGTTTTTCTCTTTCTTTCAAAATAAAATAGCCGACGTAGCTCAACATTGAATCTAGGTGTTGGTGACATTTCATTTGCCTCATACGCGTTAAAAAGCATCATAAACTATCTACCTGAAGTTGGTCGATCCGGAACCCTATGATTTGTTGACGTGCAACTAACCTACTACACCAACCATACTATACGTGATGAGATGACTAATGAGGGTTTCTAAGATACACATAAAGTATTTGTCAGAGCTTTAGAGAATACATAGTAACCCATGCCATGCGTTAGTCCAGAGTGGCTATGTGATCACACAAACCATATGTGTTTGACTCCAAATTTATTACACTACACTCCACGAAATAATTCAAATGTCAAAATATTGTCGATGCAATTATTAACCCTTCTGACGCCGCCTACGAGCTATTATGCCTAAGGTGTAGCCGATACTTCTGTGAAATCAATCTTATTTTTTGAAGAGGTCTAATTTTGGTTCTAGAAACAGTTTACATACTGTGTCTTACGATGATGCGCCGTTTTTTCGATTCTTTAGACATAGTTTACATTTCGCCGAACGTTTGATCGCATTTGTGGCCGTCGGTTCCTTTGAAATTTATATGGAAAGGGGTGTAAAATATTGTTGAACGATATTTTTCATCAAGATATAGTACCAATGGTCTGTTTAGGTCTATGTGCCGAGAGAAGGGTTAATTATCAAGTCGGCATTTTAAGAGAGTAATAAATATTACGCGGATTTTATATTCTCAATTGTAAACAAAAAATTGACGTTTGGATAAAAATTTTACGCATACTATGAACTGCACTAGTGTGAGAACGGTGCCATTTTTATTTTCTGATGGCCACTCTGTACTAACGCATGCTTTCTCTAAGGTCAGAGCTAAGAATAGCGTTAATTAATGTCATGAACAATTCATCAGTATCGATACTTATTGCACTTTGCTACGAGCTTTTGCACAGAAAATCATAAAACAATGTTCTAAATGGTTATGATGAGATGTGTATGAGTTGTGAAGTCCAATGTATCCTCATGGATGATGGATGATAAATTCATTGATTTAATGAAAATTTCATTGAGCATTTTTTGCTTTATATTTTTTTACGAATGTTACATTGATTTACTAATGTAAATTCATTGATGGAACTAAGTTTACATTGATCCTAGGCACGTGAATGAAATTGAATGAAATTTTCATTGTTTCACTATCATTGTTTTTGATAGATATTTAATTAAATCTAATGAGTTATTTTCATTAAATTAAAGTAAAAATACATTGCTTCGAGAATTATATGGATTTTTATCGGAAATGCGGAGGATTGTGTCCAATGAATCCTCTTTCATTAAATAAAAGAAACCCTTCATTGTCATGCCGAAAATCTCAATGAAAGCATCATAATATAAAAGATTTTTACATACATACAATGCATATTTGATAATGAACGGCATTCATTAATATTATGAACAGTTTTTTTTTTCAGTGAGAAACTTCACCACCAAAAACTCACGTTCTTATTTTTGGTTGCCATATAGGTAAAAGGTCAAACCCCAAAAAAACATCTAGCGAAAGTAACATTTCAGTGGCAGAAAATCGAATCCCTTTCTTCTTAAAATCGACTCAAAATTAGAAACATTCGTTAAGCATTTTACACATTCCACTTTGCTATAAAAGCGGTACAAATTCTCGAAAACCGCATTCAATAAAATCGAATTATTATTATCAAACCTCCAGATAAAAGTGCATATCAGCGCGATTTCATGAATGACTGGTTAACCGAAAATAACTTGTGTACTTTACGGGTGAATGGCAAACTCATTTTGATACATCATACACTTTTTTCTACGTACGTACATACAACCTACAAATGTTATCTTACAGCTCCATAAGAAGCCAGTTATCTTATTATGGCCGAACATCAGAAACTACGATTCAAACGGCAACAAATATAGTAGCCGGTAAAATACTCGTTGATGTTTTTCTTGAAAATCTTACAATTTTCTTTTTTTTTTGCATCTATCTTTTGCGTCTATAAATGGCTTAAATCCTCATTCTTCAAGTTCAAACCGCGACCAGTTCCCCTTTTGAATGTTGAAAGAAATGAGAGTTTCCAGTTAGTTTGTAGTAATGTATAGTTTATGTAGTATTTTGTAAAAAAAAGCAAGCAAAATGTCGAGCGGTAGAAGCCGCAAAAAAATATTAAATACAAATTATATAGTGACTTTCGCAAAGAATGAAAGTTATGCCCATTTTATTAGATAAAAAGAAGTGTTTGTATACATTTTGTTTTATGATTTTTTCGGCCTCTATGAAACCGGCACAAGACAATTATGCAAAAAAAGATTAAACGCGTGAATTTCATGATGTGTTTACTTACATCAATACTTAATAATAACATTTAAATTGTTAGAAATTCTATCAAAACATTAAGATCTCCACGTGCCTTTTGAAAGAATGCATACGAAAAGATGACAATTACAGTAGTAAGAAGTCAACCCCCTCGTCACGAATATATACATACGTACGAGTGTAATAAAAAGTTAACTTTATTACCTCCTTTACTTCTGGACCAAACTAAACCCACTCAATACAGTAATTTGTAAAATTGTTGTTGTATTGATAGGCATCAGATAGGCACCAAGTAGAAAGATGGATACTGATGTTACGATCATAGTAGGCGACGACTTCTTACCTAATATGGGTGTCTCATATTTATTATTGTTTTTACTAATCCAAAAACGGTTGTTAATTAATACCTGAACAGTAGTGAATGATACAAATTGGGTATTATAAGCTAGCAGGTTGACATTTGAAAATATTTTTATTTTTTATACATACATATGTATATACATACATATGTATATACATACATATATTAATATTTAAATCATATTGACGCAATCATTGAAAAAAAAACACAATATTTGCTTCTCGTCAGTGTTTTGACTTTACCACTTACATACATACATATGTATGTGGTAGATCTACCACTCTACCAGTAAAAATTGGAAATATATCCGAATCTTATACCACAATTTTATATTTTCAAAATTGGACGTATTTATTCCCAAATTTTTGCAAGCATAGATAACAAAAAAAGTTCCTATATCAAAGGATTTTTAAACCATTACGAACTTTATTTAGAGCAATTGGAAAAAATATATTTTCTTACAAACAACCAAGAGAAAAATAATATAGGCCGTATTTACCTTATCAACCCCTGCCATAGTCGTCTACTAATGATTATGTCATTAATTATGGTCTTATGGAACGGACGGACAAAGTTTGTACAAAAAGTCTGATGGTGTTTCTGAATAAACACTGCATACAATTTTTTTTTTTTGTTCAAAATTTGGAAGACAAATGTTCATACAAAATCGTGCTAATGTGATTGTGAGCCTCACTTTAGAAAAATTCCCACTCAAATTTTTTAGCATTTTTGTACAAAAATCCCCTCTTTACTTAAGGTACATTTTCTTCGACACGACTGCACGACAGCGACTAGCTCATTCCATATAAAAACTCGTTTTTAAAATGAGAGAAAAACGAGTTTTTATATGGAATGAGCGAGTCGCTGTCGTGCAGCCGCGTCGAGGACAACGTACCTTTAATCATTTTTGTGTCCTCACGTGTACTCAATTTTTGTAATGTGCGAGGCTTGCTTTGCAACCAGTTTTGTTAATTTACGAAAATTTCTTTAATATCCAAGCTTTTCATTCAAAAGTTAACATCTGCTTGAATCCTTCTAGATTTGACTCTTTTTTTTTATTTTATTTGTGGTATTATCAAATTATGACTTGGAAAAGGTAACCGATTCATCTTAAAAAGTCGTAGATAATCCGGACACGGTGCACCTAAACTAAACTATGGCGTACATATCGTTCTTCACCAAAGTGAAATTGTGAAAATTATTCATCATGTCAACAAAATTTGTTTTTTACGATTCTGGGCAACATAAAGGGTATTTTTTAATTTCCAAAAATCTACCACTTTCTTCCACTATTTCAAAGCAAATCGACCACGACCTCCAAAAACTAGGTAGAAACACTGTTCACGTCTGACATATAGGCACGACGCATGTACGAATTTGTATATTAACAGCATCTCAAATTGGGCCCCAAAGTGGTTCCTCTGCTAGTGTTTTGAGTCTTCGACGAAATTTGAAAGCTAATCCTAACCTCCGGCGGAAAAAACTTAAGCGGAAGCAACTTCTAACACCTAGTCATAAAGAAATGCGAATAAGGTTCGCTTCATTTTTATGAAAAGAAACTTGATTTGTCTCTATATTATGTGGCGATTGTGTGTCCTGCATTGGATGTGGACAATTGGCAAAATCGATGGTGAAATTTGGTTGAGCAAAACCGCCATCAATAGTTTTTCGTTTTGAAATATTGTAGTATCCAGGCTAAATCATCAATAAATTGACCACTTAGTCTGTATTCTCTAGGCATGGCTAGTTGGCAACTACAGTGCTGCCAATGCTTCAAATATGAAAGTCGCATCCAAGAAAGAGATATATCAATTTAAGAGAAATTTCAAAATTAATCTAAAAAAGTGTATTCTTCTTCCTTAAGACATTCAGCTGAATTGATGCCGATGCCCTTTTCATGCTTAAAATTCCTCGGAAACTTCAACGTCTTAATTACAAGATGAGTTAATGAATTTTTTGGTTCCAAGTTAATCTATGCTTATCAGATAAAATTTTTTTAAGTGTATTCCATTTCTGTGTTTCTAACATCAATTTTTGCAATTTCTAAGATGCGACACAGACCCTCCGATCGATCGGCCAGATTTTCTGATTGCGAGATAAATTGGAAGGTGTATGGGATCATCGGATTAATTTTTTTGATTTGACATGTGGAACGTATTGCCAATGCAATTTTCCGTTCAAGCTGTCATAACAATCATGTGTTCTCAGTTGTTAATTTTTTGACATAAACCTGTGGTCGTTCTTCATGCTGTGGTTGTGGCTGTCTTTCTCCTTCAAAGTAGCAATGGATGTCAATCTTCCATCGCCAAAAATGGTATAATTTTCGCTATTTTGTGTTGGGTCTTGTGGACCGTGAGACTGTCTCATTTCAGATTGCCCGATAAATTGCCTAATGTATGTGCTGTACGGGCGGCAGATCGATTGTGGGCAATCGATTGCCCAATCGATCGGCCGAGAAATCTTCAGGTTTGTGGCGCCCTTAATATGTCGAACAGACAAAAACCCGAAGCAGCAAATGTTGTTCAAAGGTTGAGCATAATAAGTCATGAAAAAGAACAGGAAGGATCTTGGTTTCGAATTTAAGCTTAAATGGTCTTCAATATTTACCCTCAGTGTTTGAGGCTCTTAGACGCGGGCGAAAAATGCCTTTTCATGTTGATATCTAACTGAGGATGAAAATACTCGCCTATTCGCAAACCGATGATAAGTGCCACATCCTAAAGTCCTCCACGGCAGAATCTAAAACATTTTTTTTCCGGATTTTGCCGCCCCCTGAAATTTGCCGCCCTAGGCTCAAGCCTACTCAGCCTACTGGTAAATCCGCCACTGCACAGAGGTTTCACACATTTCTGCACCGCTAAAAGAAGAAGAAGAAGAAGGGGTATTCAGAACGCCCAGATCTAAATATAATCGAAAATGTTTTGGGATGGATGACAAGAAAGATTTACGTCAATTAGCAATCCTGAAGAGCTTCTATAAGCGATTAGGGAAGCTTGGGACAATATCAATGTAAATTACCTTCAAAATCTTTACAATTCAATCCCTAATGAGGTGATATCACGTAACGGTGGTTCTATTAATATTTTTAGAATAAAATTATCTTTTAATACCGTTATTTTGTGTTTTATTTCATCTGGAACTATCCTAATGACTTTCACATTTGTACTGTTATTAAGAATTATCGTGAGAAACGAGACTAACGGGACTCTGGTTTTGAGACTTCGTGTTATTAAAAGGACATGCAGGCTACTGAAAATATTGTCACCAAGTTTGAAGAAAATGGGTTGGGTACGATATCCCGCCCATCATGTTCCCGTTTTTTAAAATCCCGACATTAATATCCCGCCATTTCAAAATCCCGCCAATTAAAAATCCCGCTCAATTGAAATCCCGTCTAATCAAAATCCCGCCAATTAAAAATCCCGCTCAATTAGAATACCGCTCAATTAGAATCCCGTCTAATCAAAATCCCGCCAATTCAAAATCCCGCCATTTCAATAACCCGCTTATTCAAAATCCCGATTTTCAATATCCCGCTTATCAATATCCCGTTACCAAAGGTAAGTATTCTTTCATAAATCGCGCGCGCGATTTTTGAAAGAATACTTACCTTTTGTGACGGGATATTGAAAAGCGGGAAAGTCGGGAAAGCCAGGAAAACCAAGGTACCTAAGTTCTGAAGTATTGCTAACACAGTTGCAGCAAATTTACCAAGAACTCAAAATATTGTTGAGGCTTGGCACAGACGATTTAACTTTATCACAAGGAAAAGCCATATCGGTCTGTACCGGCTGGTGGAATTACTAGGTAAAGAATTGCTCCTAGCTAAAAACCAAGTTGAGCCGTCCCGATCCGAAGGTCGCATCCAAAAGGTTTTTAGACGTAACCAGCAGTTAAGGAATATACTTCCATCTAAAGAGGACTCTGAAAAAACGGATTTTTTTAAAAACTTGACGCATAAACTTATGTAAATAATTGATAAGTCGAACGCATATCTATGTTTTGTTAACAATAAAAAAAAATTTGGCGGTTTTTTGGCGGGATTTTTTTATTATTTAATAGCTGGATTTTGAAATGGCGGGATTTTGGAATGGCAGGATTTTGAGGTGGCGGGATTTTGATATGGCGGGATTTTGAAATGGCGGGATTTTGATATGGCGGGATTTTGTAATGTCGGGATAAAGTAAAGCGGGATTTTTTGGAAAAAGCGGGATTATGAACGGGCGCGATTTTGTTTTTCGGGATTATGTAGGTATCCCGAAGAAAATACGGTTATTTCTTTCCGACATACAGCGATTTTACAAGTGGAACTATCCTATTGATTGGGAGAAGAAAACATTTTTGATATTAGATTTAAAAGTCTATCTTCTATGAAAGTTGGCCTAGGCTTGTATTTATACCCTGTACCCATAACATGGTATAGGGTACATTGTTTTTGTTACGCCGTCATATGGTAAATTATATATAGAAATTATCAGGATGGCTTCCTGATTCATGGCTATTTCGAATGATTGCTGTCTGCTGTCTGTCCGTCGGTGTGTATGTCCGTTAACACGATAATTCACGAAATAATAAAGCTAGACTTTTTTGAAATTCTAGTCAGATGTTTGTTTTGATTAAACCTTGAGCAGGTGTTTAAAATAGGCCAAATCGGACCAAGGGTTCCCCTACCTCCCATACAAATGACCCCTCCATGATAATTTAATTCGACCATAATTTTCGACAAAATATCGATAGCGACTTGTAATTTTGATCAATGCCTAATTATGACATATATGTACTTTGAGTTGATGGAAAGTGAGGTAGGTCTTACTACCCTTACAAAGATATATTCAAATATATCTGTTGATAGAATGTCGCGAAAAATTTCAAAGTTGTGCCAAATGGTAGCTGTTGGATGTCCTTATAAAATATTAAAGGTGTTTCAGATCCGACCCATCTTTCATCCACCCCTTCCTCTCCTACAAAAAACTTGAAATTGAATATATTGGATTTTGCCTGCCTTCTAGGTACACAGATACGGTATACAGTCATCGTGCTATTCGCACGATTAGAGCTCGGTCTAATTTTGTGCTGTTTTCGTAACAAAACTTATCTGCAAATGAATAAATACATATACATACATAAATCAATGGCATTTGAATCGGACAAAAGATTAGAAAAACTTAGCTTCTTTTTGTTGCAGTTTTCTTGTTTGGTAAAGTAAACCACCAAATTTGAGTTTGTAAAGCAACGTGCTTAATATATAATTGAGCTACTAAATATGTACGTACACTGAACAAAATCATTTGCTTAAAACAAGAAAAAATACAATAAAAAACAGCCAAGGAATAATTTTTCCTAATTTCAGATGTATTTTCTTGTTCCAAGAAAAGTTTTTGTGATTTAAGATGTATTTTCTTGTACCAAGAAAATGTTTTGCTTAAAATAATGCTTATTTTTTTATTTTAAGCAAAAACTTTTCTTGTAACAAGAAAGAACATCTTAAATCAGAAAAACTTTTCTTGGAACACGAAAATACATCTTAAATCAGGAAAAAAATTTCTTGGCTGTTTTTCATTGTATTTTGTTCTTGTTTTAAGCAAATGTTTTCAGTGTATGTATCTAAAATAACTTAAATATCTATCTTGCAAAAAAAGTCCACATTTAACACTACACATATTAATCCATGCATTCCAAAACTTTTTAAGAGATTTTAAGTTTCTTAGTATCATCACATCAATGATTTTTCTTGGTAAAAAAAATACTTAGTGCCATTCACTAAATCCTATACTAATAGTGCACGAAACTTATCTTTTATGAAATGGCCATTGTGTAAATTGACATTCGCGCAAAGATGATATTATTTTCGAAGAAGAGGTCAAGTTTGTTAGACACGAAATGTATGTATGTTTAAGAAAATCCATGATGTGATGATACTCAAATCAAAAATGAAAAATGTCTGAATTAAAACATTAGACAGTTTATATAGCTGTTTAGGTATATTATGCATAATTAATTCACAATCAAAAAATCATCTGCCTATTGGACTATACCTATAATGTATAGTCTCTAGTCTAGTCTCCCAGGCCGTAATAATTATTAATTTATTAATATTGCAAATCTTACCTATGCTATGTTATGAAATATCTCTATAGGTTGGAATAATATTACACATAGTGTGGCAAAAAAAACGTATAAAACTATTAATGTTACAGAAAGGAATGTTACCGATTTGCCAAAATCTGAATTTCAGATGTTAGTTTGTTACACAAATGTAATCGTTTTAAAATAGAGATTAGTATGCATTATAGAAAATTTTTGAATTGCTAATATTACTATGTCTGCAGAGAAGTATGCAAATTGGGAATATTACGTCAAAACGAATGTGATACGAAGAAATTATGCCAAGGTTTTGATAGATATTTAGGACAGTGATAAATTTAAATCAAAACATTTAATGGAGATTTAATGAATGACCCTCAAAATTTTTTTTATATATTTTAGAATGGAAATGTCTATATGCCAAAAAAGGGCATATAGAAGGGATATACATATGCCCTTTTTGGATAGAAGTCTATGACATGATTCAAAGATTTCTATATTTCAATCCAAAAATTGTTTCAACATTTTGGAATGGAATTCCGGCCAGAAACATTGTGAACATTAGCATAGAAATTCTGTTTTTTTTAACAAGAACTTGTTTAAGTCTAAAAAAAAAAGAAATGTATTTTTATAGGAAAACTTGAATTTCGCCTATCTAAATGTCAGTGCTAAATAAAAGTTTTTCCAATAAAAGTAAATTCATGTCGAGGTGGAACGTGGAACAAAGCAATGCTCTGTGATTGACGAAATTTTATGTGAGCCATTCATTTATTGATTTCGTCAACGAATTTAATTTCACGCAACATTTAATGAATTTACGGCACAAAACCCTATCAATATGAGATAAATACTATCGTACATTATATCTTGATCGGTATTTTGAAGTTTCTGCCTAACTTTATTTCTAAATTATTGGAGGAACTAATGGTTGGATACATTTAAAATGTTAAAGCACGCAAAACAGCGGCGTATATAGCTATTCAGAAAGAGAACTTTTTTAGTTTTTTTTTTTTTCAATAACTGAAAAGTAAGAAAAAAAAGTTATGACGCTCATGTCATTCATGTTACCAATTATATGAATTGTTGTTATATCGTCAAAAAAAGTTATGAACTTTACCGGTGTGGATGACTCCTGTTTATCCCCGTAGAGCATACCGGAAGGCACTCTCACTGGTAGTAGTGTTTCGTGAGACTGAGAGATGGCATACATCTCTAGAATGGATGTCGTGGGTCACTCAATTCACGGCGGAAACGGACATTAAACCGTCAGGGCTGTTTGAACCACTGTTTTATGTTCCCTATATATATGGTGCGAAATGTCCCCCCTTCATTTATAAGGGATAAAGCCAATTAGAGATTCTTCTTCTCTGTACCATAATCCCTTATGGGGCATGGTGCGTTGACTCAGCCGTTTATAGGCTACTTCGAGTCAACGTTACATTGCACATAGAGGAGTGTATATAATGTTGCAAGCACTATATATTTCCTGGACCACGCCGAGATTCAATCTCCGGACCCCTTGATTACTAGCATCGTAGAGTGCGACTGAACCAAGTGAGCCACAGAGCGTGTATATATTTAGAGATTAATAATACAGAAAATTGTATTTTAAGTTATTCCTGAAAGTTTATGATTTTTCTTTGTATTTTATGTTAATAGTTTTACGAAGAAAATTGGCATTCGACGGTCAGCTTTACCTGTCTCGATAACAATGGGGGAAAAAAATAGTCGAAGTCGATGATCGGTCTTGTTTGATTTTTCAAAAGCATAAAATCTATCATTCTCAACAATTCACAATTATGTCAAATAGGTATAATTTGTGAAAAAAAAATCAGAAAAACGATAAAAGCTTTTTAAAAGATTTTTCGTCTCGCTAATGGTGTTGGGTACGAAATCCATCAGTTAAAAATCAACCCAGTCCGGCCTGCAACTCCATCAGAGTCGACTTTGACGACTGGCGGCATTTTGAAATTATCAAAATTAAGAGGGAGTCCAAAAAAAGAAATGAAGCTGACTGAGCTCCTATACATCGTACTTAGGTCGATCCGCATCGACAATGACGGACAAAAGCGGGCGAACGCAGCATCTCAGTTCTCCAGTCGACTTTTTCTTCATTGGCTGTGAAATCTCTTAAAACGACTACCCTGTGTAAAGGAATGTTCATTTCTCCAGTTAAAATAACCCAATAATTTCGGCCGCGCCCGAAATTCGCCTCGGTCTCGTTATTAAACGTTTCAACGACAAATTCCTGTTCATTTATCAACAATGCCAAGCATTTGTGAATGCTTTTTTACGGAATAAATTGTAAGTATGTAATTCCCCACCTGCGAATAGCCACAGTGAAAACTTATTTTTGTAGACGCCCTCCTAAATAGTTTTTGCGCGGTGCGCCATCTAGGACTGAGCGTTTTTACACCACAATTGTTCTAACTCAAGTGTATTTTTATTTCAATTTCGTTGTTGGTATAACGCTAAATTTATGATGATTTCGAGGTTTCCCAGCATTTGCCTAAACTGCCCATGTGAAATCAGTATGATCACTGATCAGAGAAGAAGAGCAGTTTGCGGCTATTAAATTGATCTTCTTAATTCCTTCCCTACCTACGCCACTGCTGTTGAAGACAGAGCTCTTATGATTGTGCACGTCTGAGGAATTGACTAGCGGGAGTCCATTTGCATACATATTCTCAGATAAGTACAATGACCGCTGGATTTAAAATTTTGTAGAAAGTCACTTACTTCGTTATTTTTTTCGGTTACTAAAAGAGATAAATAGGATTTCCTAACTTAAACGGAAATCAAATCTGTCAAAATGTCTTTATTCACTGTACGTAGATACAAACATGTATATTAATAATTGTAGCAGGAAAAAACATCAAACTTCATTAACGGTACTGATCCCGAAAAAAAAGACAATGAACAATATTGGTGTGTATACATGATCTTGAAGAGTAATTAGCCCGATTATCCAATGCTTTAGTATACTAGTCGTTAATTTACATTTCACTTTGAAATTGTGCAAGACTAAATTAATAAATCTTTAGCTCATATACATTATAAATTTCAAACATAACGTTAAAGTGCTTCTCTCTAACTTGACTACTATCTCCATTCGCGGCAATCATGCTCGTAAGTCGATAGCATTTATGAAAATTTCGGGTATAGAGACTCTTGTAAAAAAAACATACACACCACACCATACGTACAGCAGATAAATGTTGTACATACATTCATAATTCATACACACATTACTCGTATCAAAACTAGGTTGAACAAGACAATAAAAAATGCATGTGCAACGTATAAAAAATAAAAAAATTCGGCAGCCAAATCACATACCGTATTTACCATTATCTTATCCGTTTCTATATTTTTATAGTGCATGCACACTGAACAGGAATGCACATTTAACCAGAATTTTGTATTTTAATCAGAGAAGATCCAAAAATATCTATTTCTTAAAAGCTGCGCCTCCATTGCGTTAAAAATTAACATATAAAACCATTTATACACATTGAATCAATCAAAATAAATTAACACTTCGGTAGTAGAGCATGAAATACAGAACATTTTTTGTCGATGGTCTGTTTTTTTTTTTGTACTCCGGCATGGGTTTAAAAAACATTTTAAACTAAGGGGATATATCAGGTGTATACAACACCAATGATGAAAAAAAAGAAGGAAATGAATTACCTGAAAATAAAGAGGACAATTTATTTTTTTATAGCTAGCAGTGGCGTAGGAAGTTTAGTGTTTGGGGCTGGTATGATTTAATAGTTTTTTGGCTTTTTCATTGGTTTGAGTATTCAACCGCCACGCACTGGACTACACACTATTTAAAATTTTATTTGGTCGAATTTTTACCACTCAAAGCATTGCAATCCCATTTAAATGTACTTCTCGCAACAGTGTAAATATTGATGCCGTAAGTATACAGTTATGCAACAGGAACATTGTTGATTAATTAATTTGAAGCATCTATTAATTTTGAAATTTCGTCTTCATTGCCCCCATTTTTCCGGCGCCAGTCAGTGGCGTACATAAGGGGGGGTCAAGGGGATCAACCCCCCTCCCCCTCGGTCAACCATTTTTTATTAATACTTTAGGTACGTAAAACAAAGCAAACGCGTGTAGTCTTTCATAAAAACGTCAAACCATTTTCAGAACAGTAATAGAAAATTTAGCACTTCCTCCAATTTCAATTGTAGTACATATAATAGAATCGTATCGACAGAATAGAAACACTACAGCACAGGGCTCTACGTTCATTTACTTTTTCACATTGGAGTTTTGCACAGGCTAGCCCTACTGAAGAAATCTAGACAGCGGCCGCTCTAGCATTTATGTCTCTCCGGGCAAGATAACAAATTGCCGCGCCTTAGGTACTGTACCAGGCAGATTGATGGTATGATACTATTGATGGACGTCTTTGTTGTAGAATCGATTCAAAGCATTTTTTCCTCATAAATCGAGTGAATGGTCCCTCATGGTCGTTGCTCCGAAACGATTTACATAGTGAAGCCAGCTGATGTAAAGACAACACAAAAATTCATGCTCACAATGAGATTCAAACTAAGAAATCGGAAATGAATGCGTAAAATTCCCTAAAACACTCAAAACATTTTAGAAAACTCTGCCCTCAAAAATGTTAAGTCAACAAATTGTCCTCACTTTTAATTACTAGCCTCGTGCAGTTGTTTTCATAAAAAACTTTCCTTAAAAAACTGGGCCGCCGCAAAATTTAAATGAGCCGGATTTCTGCAGGGTTTTCAACGTACATGGCTTATTTTTATAAATGCACCATCTCGACAGTTTTTATAGAGAATAAGGTCAGAACCAGTTAAATCGGCGGAACCTATAGCCAAATTCCAATATTAGCATTTCCGAGGAAGGGAGCTCTGGCAATGTGTTATGTGGTTCGATTCCTCATCTTGCTGAAATCCAAACCACCTTGTAGTGTGCTCTCCAATACTACATGGATGAATCAATGCAATCGGAACCAAATCCATCCATGCAAAGGTTTGGCTAATTGCAGTTCCATGGAAATTATGGAAAACGACTATAAAAAATAATGCCTTTGGACATAACATTTCTCACAAAACGCCGGCCGTTATGCGGTCAGTGTTTATGCGACTCCCTATTTCTCATTTCATATGAATTTCTTCGGGAGCTCAATATTTATTCCTGGCACTCATCAGACCTAAAAAAATTTTTAGATCAATCTTTCGGAAATCAAAGCACGGCATATCGCATACAAATGAAACAAAAAATTGCATACTTGTCCTCTATTTGAAAATTAGCTAGCCCTCCCTTTGGCAAAAACTAGGGGTCATGCAATGTCCTTCTGGTGAAAAAGAGAGGCGGAGAGGAGTAATACTCCAATTAATATCTTTTTTAAAGAATTACCTAATTAGCCCATTTGCTTTTCGAAAGTAGGGCGGGTGCTACCATCACATACGTAAAATTTACGCATGACCTCCAAATTTATAGCAAATATAGCTAGCTACTACGGTGTCCTAAAAGTTTGGAAATTTTAAAAATATATACACACGAATTTCTGAGTTATCGGAAAATTTCGATTTTGCTTTATCCGCATATACTGGGCATCCCCAACGAGCTCTCGTCTTCACACCCTTTTCTGGACATATAACTGTGTTGAGGTGTTCCGGCCAGAAAAGCGGCGATGCTAGGTGTTCCGTGACTCCGAAAAACCACTGATCTAACCCAATAAAAAGTTCTGATACTCCAATCACAGTATCGAAATTTGGAATACTGAATCCACAGTCACCGAAGTAAAAAACCCAAAATTATTTCAGGACTCAGTTTTTTCGTATATGGCAAAATTCTATCTACTTTGCATCAACATTTACTGAAATTCAACATTTTATACCCTTGAAAGTATAAGCAATCTTGCAAAATGATCCCCCCCCCCTCCCCGAAAAGCTATCTACGCCACTGGCGCCAGTTGCAGCATTAAGCTGCGCATGTTTGTTTGAATTAGAATTAATTTGCCATGTAAAATTCGTATGAGAAATGTCATCGAAGCTACAAAATCAAGTCACTATAGAAAAGATTTAGGTCCGGAAAAAAAAGTCATTTCCTTTTTAGATTTTCTTATTCATTGGTATACTTCATTAGTGCAGCCATATAAGCATTTCAAATAGAAAAAAAAAATAGAGTAAAGCTAATTCTTGTGGTTTTTTAATTCAGTGGGCTGCCAGGAATCTAAAACTCATTTTGCTAAAAAAAATTTTGATCGGAAAGGTCCCAAAAAGGACAAAAAAGGATGCTCTTTAATCCTTGACCGGAGGGTGACATGTGGGGTATCAAATCAAAGGGGACGTCAAGTACATTACATATCCGGTGTTTCTGCCATGTTTCATGGACCCTCAACGGAATAAATAGAGATTAACCCTTCTGTCGGCACCTACTACAATATGCATATTCTATACCCACGGCTGGACCTACTGAGAAAATTTTTTAATTTTTTAGAAAAAGTAAAATTTTTGTCGATAAAATCATTCTATCCATTCTTTACTGCAATTTTTCAACAATAAAAGCATCAAAATATTTTTTGTATATATCCCTTTCGCTCTAATTTGTTAACTATAGCACTTAAATTTTTTTTTTTCAAGAAAATATCATAAAAGATGCCTACTGAACGACATAATTTTGTTAGAAAAATTCTCCGCTTAAAATCCATAATTTGGGCATGAAAGGGATTTACTGGAAACGTTTTTAAACAGATATATTTTGAGTTGGTATTAGTACAAACGTGTTTCTCCCTTATTTTCTTCTTTTTTGCTTCGCTATTTGCATTGCCTATATCTAATAGATAGTTCGATCGAATTTTCTAATTCCAATATCTTTGGGGAAATATTTAGCACTTTTTTGGCAGATTTTACCTCGATATTAGTCTGCAGATTTAAGGAAATAGGTGGGAAGAAATAGGGAATTTTTCAGGCAAAAATCATTTAATTCTAAACTTTTCGTAAATTTTTTGATCAAATCTATTTAGAAAGACGTTTGCAAAGTCACTCATACTTAGTCCCTACTATTACAAAGGAAATAAAACTGGTTTGAATTTCCTAGGATCAAATCTCAGTTGATTAGGTGGTGTTATAAAATGTGACGAAATTAGGAATACCCATTTCCGAACATCACAGCTTTTTATAGAAAAATCTCAGAAATTTTTATCGTTTATCAAAAAGCACTATAAATTGAAAATCATCAAAAACATACTCAAAACTTCAACCGATTTTTTCAAATTTTTGCATAATACTTCTAAACATATTATTCTAGGATATCATGAATTATGAAGTCGCTGCGATTTCATCTTCTATGCTTTTTACACCAAAATATAGTGCCAAAGGTCTGGCCAGACCTTCGTGCCGACAGAAGGGTTAAATGGAGAATTATTGTGTTTGCCGTGTATCTTTCCAAAGCCATAATTACGAGAATAATTCAAATTGTCACTACGTTTCTCACTTTTCCGAAACTATAATAGCTGAAGATTATACCATTAAATTTACTAAGAAAAAAAAATTATCGGAAAGCTCTGAAAAATGACATAAAAGGACACTAATTACAAACCTTGATCGAACGTGGGCATACGGGGTGTCATACCAAAGAGGACGTCGAGTACATTCCATATCCGGCGTTTATTACTTGTCTCAAGGACCCTCACAGGAGAAAATTGGGATCCAATGGAAAATTTTCGTGTTTCTCGTATATGTATCTTTCCAAAGCCGTAATTTTTCGTTTAAGTCCGAATTATTCCATTTAGTGTCCTTAAAACAGGAAACAAACACCGTATATGCAATGCACTCGACGTCCTCTTTGATATGACACCCGCATGCTCACGTTCGATCAAGGTTTGTAACTAGTGTCCTTTAATGTCCTTTTTCAGAGCTTAATGGTAGAATCTTAAGATATTATAGAGATTCGGAAAAGTGTGAAACGTAGTGACAACTTGAATTATTCTCGTAGTTATGGCTTTGGAAAGATACACGTAAAATACAATAATTTTCCATTTAATCTCGATTTATTCCGTTGAGGGTACTTGAAACAGGAAACAAACACCGGATATGTAATGTACTCGACGTCCCCGTTGATTTGATACCCCACATGGCCAAGGATTAAAGAGTATCCTTTTTTGGGACCTTTCCGATCAAAAATTTTTTTTAGCAAAATGAGTTTTAGATTCCTGGGAGCTCACTGATTCAAAAACCACAAAAAATTGCCTGACTCTTTTTTTTCTATTTGGAGGCCTGAAATGGGATATTTTGACTGCACTACTAGTCCAGTACAAAAGGTTCAAAATAGCCCCAAACCCAAACATCCAAAAAGAAAAGAAATTTTTGATGCCAAATTGTTGAATACACTGCCCAATATATGCAGAAGAAAGTTACACTAATTTGCGCCATGGGTTAAGGGGGGAGGGGGTTGCAAAGGGGAGAAAATTCAGCTTTTTGCAAATATCTGGAAAACTAGGAATCTGACCTTAAAATGTCCTGAGAACGAAACAAACTACACAAAATTACCTTTGTAATGATATATAACAGTCTAGACGTTTTCTCGGAAAATTATACCCTAGATCCAAAAGTATATAGAGAATTTCCATTTTTTGAGTTTTACATTTCACACTGTAACTCTTGATAGAATAGACCTAGGGTGACAGGATCTTGTTCATTATATTACCAACAAAATTTACTTGATTTGAACCAAAAATTAGAGTGCTCCGACCATTGACGCCCGTCTCACTCCTCCTAACATTTTTCAAAAAAGCATGCCCGTAGCTTCTTTTCAAATTGAGCCAACCAGATCAAATTTGGTGGGATGCCTATTCTAAGCCCCATTATGCTCCTTACCAAAAATTATTACCATCTGATCAAAACTAAGGGTACCCCCCATACAAACTGAACCAAAATTCGAACAAATTTTACATTTTTTCACTTCTAAATTCTATCTAAAATGGAAAAATAAAATTTATCTCTTAGAACGTCATTATAACAGTTAATTGTAGTCTTCTGAATGTATGTTCAAAAGTTTGCATCAAAGCGTACACTACAAGTATCAACAAATTGGATTTGAAGGTCATTGGTACTAGTTCTAAGGCTATTTCCGAATATATCGAGTAACGTGTACTAGCAACCTTCAAACCCGATTTTTCGTACTTGTAAGGCACGCTCTAGTACAAACTTTTGAATATACATTTAGAAGACTACAATTAACTGTTATAATGACGTTCTAAGAGATAAATGTTATTTTTCCATTTTAGATAGAATTTAGAAGTGAAAAAATGTGAAATTTGTTAGAATTTTGTTTCACTTTGTATGGGGGGTACCCTTAGTTTTGATCGGATGGTAATAATTTTTGGTAAGGAGCATAATGGGGCTGAGACTAGGCACCCCACCAAATTTGATCTGGTTGGCTCAATTTGAAAAGAAGCTACGGGCATGCTTTTTTGAAAAATGTTAGGAGGAGTGAGGGGGGCGTCAATGGTCGGAGCACTTCAATTTTTGGTACAAGCCAAATAAATTTTGCAAGTAATATAATGAACAAGATCCTGTCACCCTAGGTTTATTTTATCAAAAGTTACAGTGCGAAATGTAAAACTCAAAAAATGGAAATTCTCTATATACTTTTGGGTCTAGGGTATAATTTTCCGAGAAAACGTCTAGAGTGCTATATATCATTACAAAGGTAATTTTGTTTAGTTTGTTTCGTTCTCAGGACATTTTAAGGTCAGATTCATAATTTTCCAGATATTTGCAAAAAACTGAATTTTCTCCCCTTTGCAACCCCCTCCCCCCTTAACCCATGACGCAAATTAGTGTAACTTTCTTCTGCATATATTGGGCAGTGTATTCAACAATTTGGCATCAAAAATTTCTTTTCTTTTTGGATGTTTGGGTTTTGAGCTATCTGTACTAGACTATACATACTTAATGTAGATGTACTACCTAAATGTGTATGTACTTCCCATTTTACGATTTTAAAACTAATCAAGAAAAACTGTAAAATTAACCCTTACATGTTGTTTTAGGGGTGTCAAGAGGATTGCACAAGGCGTAGCAGTTCCTTTCGCTCTATCTTGTGTTTCTGGACTATTGATTTGTGTCTGATTGGAGATACCAGATTACATCTCTGTTAAATACGAACCTATAGAATCGATGCTACTTATAATTTGCAGCAATTGGCGTTGATTTCTATAGACTTCACCTACAAGCTACAACACACATGCTAGTACAAAAATACTTCTCTATAGTGTCAAATTTATTGTAACCTCATGTTTCCATTAGCAAATTGTCGTTGTAAACGATTAACCCCATTGACATCATGTTATGAACTCCAGTGGCCTAAATTGATATAGAATCGCAATGTTATGGATCGAGTATCTAATTGAATTAGTGCGTTAATTAATACTATCACTAGGGTCTCACAAATGAACTTAGCTATGGGTGACTGCGAAAAAAATTGTAAAATAATTAATACAATTGTCGAGAACAGACTATGTTGGTATATCTTACATACTCGTACATAATGTAATGTACATATCTGCAATTTTGTGCAATATGTGTAAGTATCTTACGAAACGAAAACATTTTTTTTTTCTATTGTCCTATATCCGAGAGATTCTTCTTGTCTTGTGCTGTGTTGCGTTTCAATAGATACAGATGGCTGGTTATTAAGATACATGTATCAATTTCATGATTTCCTATATGGCTGCGGTTACGGTTAACAAGACATCCAAGAACATCTATCTACGAATATTGTAGTTGCACTAAAAATGAGTCTTTCTTGGTGATCTGTACTCAAGCGAGCACATTTTGCGTAATATGTCCATGATGGTAGTTATTAGAGCAACCAATTTAATGAATGTACGACTCATAAAATTGTCAAATAATATGTCGAGGCTTTATGCGATCACTGCATCATATACCTACATGTAAAATAAACCTTCGTATCTATCTCGTTGAAAAAAAAAATGTACAACACACTCGTACATAAAGGAAGTCAAAATATTTTACGGCCAAAATCTCATCGTAGTTCAATATACACGTTACATGATCATAATAATTTTAGCTTACAACATCTAATCGATATGAGTGCATTTATCGATTGATGCAATCAAAGATTATACCATATCCCATCGAATTGTAAATCGTTCGATTCCCGTTGCTCGTTTGTTCAACATCCACTTAACACCTTTTTCAGTACAAGCCGACACGCTGCTGCGCTGACCATAGACAAATTCAATATCGTACGCTTCATCTTGCAGCCTGCAGGCAATTTAGCAAGCGCCTGAGTAAGTAATAATACCGATACGTAGTACAATAATAATGGTACACGTTCAAGTCTATAATAATAATAATACTAGTCAATGGCCAGCCTATATTATCGTAATTTTTTAAAGTTACCATTATTAATATGATTCGCACACGTAACCGGGTTGAGCGAATTGTAAACTTTGCAAAGCCATCGATCGACGCCAATAGAGACATATTTTGTCGACGACCGAGGGTAATCAAAGCGAGAGTATCTATCGCATCTAGGATTTGTGTGCGCTACGTGAACGCAATGATGACGATGATCACACCACTATCACGCATCATTATCGTAATCATCCGACCGACATAAATTTCACTATTGCAATATTCCTAGCGTCGTCAAATTATGGTTAGATACAGACGACGCGACGACAGAATGCCAACCAACTGATGAATAAAAAAATAGAAACAAAAAAGCCAATGAACGACCAACATTTTTCAATAACTAGCAATTTGCTGCAACAATCTTTGTAAAAGTACTTGCAGCTCCTGTCTCTAGCTTGATTGAATGGACAATACATATTTTGTTAGATGGGAAAAGATACAAAATATACCATCTTCAGTAGTTGTCTAGATTTGTTTTTATCATTGAAATATGGACTATGTTCAGATGCCAATGGAGAGTAAATCGATGTAGCCAATTAAGTACCGAGTGATGAGGGTTATGATAGACATTCTCTTCCGCTAGTATGTATATGTGTGATATATTGATAAAAAATGTAATTATTAATTAGATAACTTTAAATTCGATACTTTTTTCAACGACTTACCCATGAATTGTCTTTGAATTGCGCCATTTTCGCAAAAATGATGATCTACTTAAGAATTGAGTCGAATATCCACATTTAAAATTTATCTGAAATTAAAAAAAAAAAATATGTTTTTAAAGCCTAATTTACAGGTTCATGCGATTTTTTAAAACATTCAATTACTTCATAGTTGATTTTTAAATTTTGAATAAAAGATGACCAACCATCCTACTACCCAGTATTACCCGATTCCCATTCCTCAGCAAAGCAGTATCTCGTTTCTTCTTCTTCTTCCTTGCCTCGTTCTTTATACCGCTCCATGGTTCCGCGTTGCTCGACCTGCGGTGTAGGCACATCGCCCGTTTTGGCGATAATTTCTCAGCATATTTCTACAGGCAGCTCTATCTTGGATCGTGTCATTGCCGAGACCAATGCGTTGTTGTTGCTTTTTCATTTGACACATCCAGGTGTTCTTCGGTCTGCCTCTGGCCTTGGGTCCATCAAGTGGAACTTCCATTGATATCGCTCTCTTTGCGGGGTTCTCAGGCGGACGCCTTTGAACATGGCAATACCAATCCATTCGTCGGTCTTCGAGCTTTTCGGTGATTGGTTGGTCTATGGACAAGCTGCCTCGGATGTAGCTACTCTTGATGTGGTCCCTTTTGGTTACACCAACTGACATGCGTAACATTTTCATTTCAGTCGCTGTCATTTCTTTCGCGTAACCTTCATACATGGTCCAGCATTCTGATCCATACATGAGTGCGGGACGTACAACCGTTTTGTACAACTTGCCCTTTAGCTTCAGTGGCATTTTCTTATCGCAGAAAACTCCAGAGTTTTCTCGCCACCTCATCCACCCAACCTTTGTGCGATGTTTGATGTCATCATCGCATGTAGCTCCGCTGTTCACCATCGAGCCAAGGTACTTGAACTTGGTACAAGACTTAAGCTGCTCTCCTTTGACGTACATTTCAGGTATCGGTGCATTTGGGTCTGAGAATTGGCAGCATAAGAACTCAGTCTTTGTTATACTTACCCTCAGTCCATGCTCCTCCAGAATGTCACACCATTTTGTAAGCGCAGCTTGCAAGGCAACGATGTTTGGGCTACTGAGGACTATATCATCAGCAAAAAGAAGAGATATTTCTAGGCCGTCGGAGACACGTGTTAATAAGTAGCACATGATGATGTTGAAGAGCAACGGACTCAATACACTGCCCTGGTGTACTCCGACATTCACCGGAAATTCTTCTGATTCACCGGCTGTGCATCTAACCTTAGTCGTAGCTCCATCATACATGTCTCGTATCATCCTGACGTATGCCTCGGGGACATTAAGTGCTCTCAAGGCCAACCATATCAGATCACGAGGTACTCTATCGAATGCCTTCTCCAAATCGATGAACACAAAGTACAAGTCCTTTCGTGCTGCTCTATACTTTTCCATCGCAATACGAATGCACTGAATCGCATCGACTGTAGATCGACCTTCAACAAAGCCGCATTGATTGTCATTCAACCGCACAATCTTTCTCAATCGGTTGCAGACAACTCGCTCGTAGATCTTTAGTGTATGAGGTGTTAACTTTATAGCCCTATAGTTGTTGAGTTTGCGTGAGTCTCCCTTGTTCTTATAGAAAGGAAGAAGAAAACTTTCCCTGAAAGCATCAGGCATCGGTTGCCCACCTTTGATTTTGTTGAAGAGAACTGTGAGCCAACTAAGCCCGACATTTTCCATTTTCAACCAAAATTCCGCGGGGATTTTGTCCGGGCCGACTGCCTTTCCGCGTTTCATCTGATGCATTGCCTCCATCACCTCTTCCTCTGAGATATCTTCAATATTTGTGGTATTCGGCTCAACATCTTGAAAAGCTGCTCGAGGAAATTCTTCATTTAGAAGTTCGTCAAAATACTCTCGCATCCTGCTACAAATTGCCGTATCGTCAATCAGCAACATACCTTGCGAGTCCTCCACGTACTTTGGCGCCTGTATTTCACGAGCGTTCCTTCTCCTTTGGGCTGCGACCCTAAATATCCTGGCGTCGTGCTTAGGTCTCTCGCGCAAAGACGGTCCTTCGGTCGCAGTCTGAGTTTCTAATTCTTGGTAGAATTTCTCAGCTGCCTTCGCCTTTGCTTGAGCTACCAAGCGCTTTACTTTCTTCCGGCATTGTATATAATTTTCGCGAAGTTGAACCCGTTCGGCTTCACTGCTTGACTCACATTTCGTCCATGCCTTAAATGCGTTCGATTTGGCTTGCACTGCTTCCTTAGTTTCGGTGTTCCACCACCATGTTTCTTTCTTCGTGTGGAGTGGACCTTTCGAAACTCCAAGTGCCTTTTCCGCCTCACCTACTGACATTTCAGCGAAACTATTCCACATTTGTGTTGGACTGTGCTCGGTGCAGTTTATGTTGTTTTGAAACCACTCCGTCATTTTATCAATGAATGGAGTTACTACAGGTTCAAAGTTGTCGTTTGTGAGATTGTGCCACTTGATTTTTTCGACAGGCTTGGGAGTTCTTCTATTTCTTGCTCCTCCTGCTTTCAAAATAAATTCTGACAGGAGCAAACGATGTTGGCTGACGACAGATTCACCCAAGATCACCTTGCAGTCTCTTACCCACCTTCTCATAAAATCGAAACAGAGGTGGTAATCGATCTGCGTTTCGTGTTTCCTATCTCCGTGTCCACTACTGTAGGTGATTAGGTGTCTCTCGTTTTTCACAAACCATGTATTTAGGATGACCAAACCATGCGATCTGCACATAGTCAGAATAGCTTCACCTTCGTCATTTCTGACCGTTGAAGGGCTACCCTTTCCACCATGGCAATCCTCGTAATCATAATTTGATTCACCCACATGGCCATTTAAATCTCCTCCCAAGAACACCAATTCGGTATCTGGAATGGTCTGAATTAGGGTGTCAACGTCGTTCCAAAATGCCTCTTTTTCTTCTGGTGGCAGTCCCACTTGGGGAGCGTAGGCACTTATTACGTTCCACACCCTTCCGCAGATAACCAATTTGATGCTGATCAAGCGGTCACTTCTCTTCGCGACCCTTATTATACTGCCAAGTAAAGACGACGCCAGAATAATGCCAACTCCGTTTCTTTGGTTTGTAATTCCATAGTAGTACAATTTGTACTTCATGGAATTCGTAAGAAACCGGGCTCTGTCGATATGGGTATTTCGCCACTTTGTCTCTTGCACGCACATAATGTCTATCCCTCTCCGCTTCATGATATCCTCAATCTCCTCGCTCTTTGACGTCATGGAACCGACATTCCAGCTTGCAACCCTAAGCTTCTCCACAATGTAATTGGACTGCCTTATATTGCTCGCCCCCGGAAACCGTCGAGCTCTGGCGCGAACTAGGTTCGCCCCGGGATCACTCAACCGCATAGCAGAAGTAGTGCCCAGCGGGGTAGTGCTTGTATCTGCGTCAATTTCCATAAGGCCTTCCATTCTTTTACACCTTTTGGAGAAAGGTTGTGTTTTTGGCAGCAGTATCTCGTTTAAGACTCCAATAAGGAAGGGTAAGTGTTAAAGTGCTTTAAAAAAACGTTCAATTTCTAATCCGATTTTAAATTGATTTTGTAAAAAAAGCGATGCAATAACATTGTCACCAATAAAAAATTTCATTGCAAACAAGAGTTGATAGCTACCAACTTTTTTTCGAAAATGTGAAAATTTAAAAAAAGTGCTTCGACTTATTTTTTGAGGAAGTTTCCTTGAAAATAGTGTCGAAAGGTAAAAGTTTTGAAGACTTCAAAAATATCTTTCCTAATGTTCTGAATTTCTTCTTAAAACTGAAAAAAATTGTTTTTTTATTAAACAAAACACCTGGCTGACTTTATGCATAAGCACATAATAGTCGCTCGGCACGCCAGACTTTTAGAACAACACATCAGGCTTACCTAAGATTTTTGCCAAAAAACTTTAAAGCATTTTTTTGATTTTTTTTTTAATTGCTTCTTGAGATACTGCATTTTTATCTTGCATCCAGTTCCAGTGACACAATATGATTGTCATGAAATATGCAACCAAAACATCATTCCAAAAACAATAGTTGCATTTTTTTCGCTATCGCGGTTAACTCTTAAGCGCAGTATAGACCTCGGGCGGAATGAAAATGAAATTTTTGTCCGCTGCGATTTTTTCAATGAAAATCCCGGCTAACTGTCGTGGAACATGTCGGAAATGATGGGGAATTCCATAAGCTACAATCCGAATATGGTTCCAAAATTTTTCTCGGCCATTTTATGTATTATTCTTCGATTCCCCGGTCATTTCACCGTGGAAAATATCTAATGACGGGGGAATCGAAAAAGAATCCATAAAATGGCCGTGAAAAATTTTGGAACCATATTCGGATTGTAGCTTATGGAATTCCCCATCATTACCGACATGTTCCACGACAGTAAGCATGCATTTTCATTGAGAAAATCGCAGCGGACAAAAATTTCATTTTCATTCCGCCAGAGGTCTATTCAGGCCTTTACTCAAAAAACAATATGACAATATGGACAATTTTCCCAGCCCATATTCCTATATTGCTAACTTATTTCTCCTGACTGTATATGTATACATATAGGCAGTAGCGCAACCAGAATCTTGTCCTGGAGGAGGCTAAGATCATCCATCTTACCGAACATTGAGCTGCTGCCGCCAGTTGGGTGATGAGATTTCCAGTATATTTCCGCTATATGATGCTCTTTTTAGGATCCGTTGCATTCATAAGAAGTCATTACACTTCACTATCATGTTCCTGATTCTCGCGGATCTCCAGGACCTGGTAAATGCGAAAAACAGAAGGTGCGGCTTAAGAAAGGAAGGACGCAACTAATTATGCGCGACAACCAATTCCGTAATAGTCGCACCATAGAATAACGTAAGGGCGGATTGGTTTTTATCATTTTGGCTTAGATTTTGGCAATGCCCATTTTGATCTTCTTCATATGTTGCCGGTACACAAAGAGTAACATCGCGGTGAATCTATTATGTAGATTGGCCTAAGTTGGACTAATATTTTTCTAATGGCTTCGGGGAACCTTATCTTCTCAGGTGAAATAGTCAGTATAATCACTTACAGGACACTATCAAGTGGTTCATTGCTTGATTTCCGATGTCAATTGTTGCGATAGCTACTCGTTATGTTACATTATAGTATCAGACCAAAGAATACAACGCTTGTATCCAGCTTGATTTTTTTTTTCGCTAGTAAATATTTGTACAACAATTAAATATTTTTAATAAAATATTTAATTAAATAAAAATAGTTTTACGAAATGTTGCGTCGTGCCGAAATGCTACCTTCTTCACGTACACCAGGCCACCCAGAAGTAAAATTGATTGGGGCAAGCAGCAGGCCTACCAATTTTACTCGGATATTTTATGTAAAACTTTGAATGAGTGTTTTTTTGACACAATTTTGCTAATATTAGGCTTACACATTAGGAAACACATATTAGTACAAATTTTTCGCTAAAAAGACTTCGTGAAAAATTGCTGACGTGAGGTTTGCTTTATACACATTAACTTAATTTTGAATTTTTTTCCCCCAAATTCTGGGTCTGGAAGCGGCTTAGCCCCTCCCGTGGTTGCGCCACTGCATATAGGCCAGTCAAAATCGACATTAACCTCGGAATAAATGCAATATCGCCGTTCTTTTGCTTATATATTTTAGAGTATCACTGGCTATATAAATCCAGATTTGCAACCCAGAGGACCCTGTGCTAACTTTTTGGCGGGCGAAAAAGGGTTATATTTTGGCTCTTTTTTTACATTTCCAACAATATTAAAAAAAAATTATCTTAGAAAAAACGATGATCGGCATTTTGAAATAAGACAAATTTTCCAATCCAATGATATCCTAACCAGTTTTGTAGGTCAAATATTGACGGAGATACAGGTTTTCAAAATAGGGTATTTTCCACAAAAAAAGGCGAATTCCAAGCTTATGTGGTTTGCCGAAACGACATTTACTTGAAATTCGAATTTTTTTGGTGAAAATACCCTATTTTTAAAAACGTTAATATTTGACCTAAAAAATTGGTAAGGATATCCTTGGATTGGATCTGTCTACTTTCAACTTGCTTATCATCGTTTTTTTCCAAGATAATTTGTTTAAAGAATATTGTTGGAAATGTAAAAAAAAATATATAACCCTTTTTCGCCCGCAAAAAAGTTAGCACAGATTCATCTGGGTCGCAAATCTGGATTTATATAGCCAGTAATACTCTAAAACAGATAAGCGAAAGAACGGCGATCTTGCATTTATTCCGAGGTTAGGCCTTATTTTTGTAAAATTTTACTGGCGTAATAACATATCACAGTGTTAAAGCAAGATTGTTCCCAAAGAAAGCAACTCCGAGTAATTGTAGTCCAGAACTAATATGTCAAACTCGCGGCCCGCATCCGGCATACCTTGCAATTTGATGCAGCCCGCGGCCATGTCCTAGAAGCACAATGTGTATCAGCACAAATGCCCAAAAATTAAAAAAATGAGTTGTTGAGCCCAAGTCAAAGTAATTTACTAAAACTCGTGAAGAAGTCGGTGACTTATGCAAACTTAAGTTATGTTGTATGTCAAGCTGCAACTCAGCCTAATGTTGTATTGCTGGAATCTCTAATGTTTATTTGATGGTTTTGTGTTGCCTCCAGGATGAATCTTGGATCATCATCAAATTAAATTCTAAATGTTCCTCTATTTACGGTTATGTGAGGTACATTTGTTTGAAGCGGCCTTTTTTATACAGGAAAATATTAAGCTCCTTCGTGAAATTGATCCAAAAAAAAAACTTTTTCATCTTTAAATAAATAACAGGCGCGACAATCCAACATTGGACTAAGGCCGCAGGATGTGTTAGTGACATCCCATTTCCAAGATCTTATCTGCTTTTTGTTGAGGTAATGAGATCAGCATCACGCTCAGCAGTGTTATTTATCCCATTAAATGGGTACTCGTTTAACATCTGAGTGAGATCATAGTCCGTCACAAGCTCGTGAGTTCGAAAAACACCATGGCTCACGGTGAGATTCGAACTCATGAGACTGTCCACCGAAGGTGCGCGCACTAACCGCTAGACCAGCCAGACTACGTTTTTTCATCTTTGCTGAACCTTATATTTTATTAGGTACATTGGGTAAGAAGACACTCTTCCTCTGAAATACCGGAGCGTGGGTTCGAATTCAACTATCACCATGGATGTTTGTGTTGTCTTTATAAAAATGCTCATACGGCTGCCGGTTTTTGAATGTAAATCATCCCGGAGCTACCCGTTGTTACAACGGCCAAGAGCTGCGAAATACCCCCATCGAATCAGCAGAAAAAAAATCATGAATCGATATTACTACTATAGTTTATCTGCCACGGTTGCAGCATAGTTATGTATGAGGATTGGCATGACCATTTCAGCCCAACCACGACTTTTTGAGCTTTTGGCCTATTAAGCTTTGCTAGAGCATGCGTTCACACCACAAACAAATTTCTGTCGTACCTTTCTGTCCGAATTTAATTTATATTAGTCTAACAATCTTGCCTCCCAAGTTTGTTTTTAGCTACCTGGGATGTTTCTGGATGACTATACTGCTATGCTACTATATTCTGATCATCTGGAAGATTTGAAAGAAATTAATTCACAAAAAGTGAATCAATCATGATCAGTCAACCACATTTTGGCGTTTTCATAACTAGTCTAAGGTTTCACAATTTGTTTCATGAACATTTTCAAAAGATGGCATTTCTGAAGAACATAATGCAGAGGTAGGCACAGATTTATAGTCATATTTTAAAAGTATTATTCTGTGATTAAACTTCGACGCGTGTCCGATTTTTTTTCTGCGGCCCGCTTAAACTTGAACCTGTTCTAGTATGTACTATTCTCAATAACATTAGTTAAATTTTAGTTAACGAATGATGGAACTGAATCCTGCAAATCCCATACAAACAATTTTTTGTTTATTTAATCCTGGCTCTTATTTGGATGATCTGATTTTAGTATCGGATGACAGCGTGGATAATTTCGCTAAAAATTTTCAATTTGTCGGTAATAGCCGGTACAGATTACAAACAAATCCTGCAGTTGATTAAAATTAATCCAATCAAAACCACGATACTAGATCGAATCGTATGTCACTTGTACTTGTATTATTCATATTGCAGTAAAATATGTACCGTTTGTTAAGTAAATCCTGTCCATAGTCTGAAGCCCCTACATTTTGAGTATTGCAATTACATATTAAGATTAAGGCCCGTATTTATGAACATTCCTTAACTTAAGGAGACTTTTTTGTCTGCTTTGACCAGGGTTGTGCTTTGTTCCTGAGTCACCGCCGCTATGCGAAAGTCCACAGGTCAAGGAGACCTTGGGTCAAGGATGCCGAAATTCAATAAATTAAATGTCATTCCCATACTTTTTCATAGAAAAAAAAGTCTCCTTAAGTTAAGGAATGTTCATAAATACGGGCCTAATATCCTGCCATTTAGTCTGGTATAAGACACCGTTATGAAGTCTAGACATTATGTCCAAACTTTTGAAATTACTTGCCGAAGCAATGAGCTTGATCTCTGGTCTCCTCCTTTTGGGAATTCTCTAAATACGCCACTAGAATCAAGGGTTTTAAATTCTTTTATCGATAACTACCTGAATAAATAGAAACAAAACCAATCCTAATGTAATTTGTCGCATAATTTGCCTCTAATCAGGCCCTACTGTATGTTGTATTAAAATGCCAGGATCAGGGATTGATACATTTGAGCATGCCGTCGGCACTCCAGAAGATGAAGAAATATTTTTTGCTACTTTCGTCTAAGAAGAGATCAAACTCCAGCGAACAACATAATTTTATGCAAATTCCATTAAAATCATAGATCTTCCCAGACCGGAACTAAATTAACTTATGGTATAATCTTGTCTAGGAAGTCTATCCAATTTGCTGCTTCCTAATGAATGTGCACATGCACTTTAGACCAATGTCCATAGTAGGTTGGGTACCTACTCATGCTCATCTACTATTCCTTGACTTATTTGTGGAAATATAATTTGTGAGTTCTCAGCCATGATGTCGGCTTTAGTATGTTATGTTTACAGGGTAGGACAACTGTTGATAGGATTTTCAGATTTGTGCATTGAACTTCAGTGTATCATTTCATAATAAGTTAATAATAGTGGATACAAGCACTTACCTTCGCCGATGATGATCCCGCACCGGTATCGTTGTTAATATATATTGTCACTATTCCAGTTGATTCTACAAACAATTTCTATGGAAATTTTTATAAACAAACCGCACTTATTCACTAAAATATTGTTGAAATCACTCAACCAAACAAAATATGTATAACACCTCACTTTACACAAGCAAATACATATCAGGTACAGGTACAAATAGAACGCATACAGACAGGGAGAACGCTTCTTCGTTTACCGCGTAGTGTTGAGTAACAACATTGAGTAATCGTTTGAAGGTGTGACACACTACCGATCAATTAAATCCACATAATACACCGATAGTTACAAAAAAAAAAAGAACGCTGATATAATTGAATTTCTTTGCAAACACAAGATTTTATAAAAATTTAACATTAACTTTGGTTTTACTCTTTTTTTTAATTAGACATTATTATTTTTATTTCTTTCCATATAATTATGAAATAATAATATAAAAGAAATAAAAATAATAAAACTAAAAACACTTTACACATACACACGACAACTCACCCGAAAAAAAAACCCTCATCGGTCGACGCGACGTAATAAACTACGTACGTTCCAAAAACCGCTAAGCATGCGCGCGCGAAATTAGCAGATACAAACCGACATGTAACGATTCGCAGACTGAAAACAGCTGAACAATAGTAGTAAGTTATAGCCGCACGTATACTCACCTGTCTATAGTAAATAGCAGCGAATCTGACTATACTCGAACAACATGAAAAAAAAGCTAAAAAAAGCGTCTGTATCTAGTACATACAGATCGGCGTGAGTATCTATCTTTAGATAGCTGTTATATCGCTAGATAAAACGACGGTATAGCGGTTACTGCGCTCACGATCATTCAAATGTCTCGGGGCGTTATATGAAAACTGCGTGTTATCAGTACCAAAATACGAGTACATTCATGTATACAAAACATTTCCGACCGGTTGTAGCCGTTTTTCGGCAAAATTCAAAAATGAAAAGCTTCAAGAGATGTGGAGAAAAGCTTGCAGATGTTGGAGACTTCTTTATGAGATTGAATAGTGGATTCAGTAATAATACTAATCAAAATTAAAGCTTAATTTTAAGTTTGCTACTCTGCTAGGGTGCCATAGACAAAGATAGTATAAATACGTTAGATTAAATTAGATACTAGACACTAGAGGAAGTTAAGTTATAGGAAATAGCATGGAAGAAGTGCAAAGCCCAAAGCATTGTTCGAGTTAGAGTAAGGTGACCAGATGCTTTAATAGTCAATGCTGTACACATACATAATACCTATTGGCGAGATTCGGATAGAGACAAACCCAAATACACTATGGAAGAATTTCTAAAAATTGTGGCAGTCGCTAGCACCTTCCATAAATTCAAGTCATTCCGGTGCTATAAGATTTCATTAATAGGGACAATCTAATCGAAAACATTAATAACCGGTGCTATATCTCTTGCATGACTTGCATGACAAAGTTTAGAGTATCATTCCCTGTATTTTGTGCAGGAGAAGAATTCGTTTACAAAAGTGGTTACTGTCTGGGGATCTCTCGTTTTCGAATTGGCAAATATGAGTCGATCGTCTTGTGGCTGGCAACGCTGTCCATGATAAAGAAATGATTTGCTAACTTTAGCAATAAAATTAATTTAATAATATGTTCGCGCCTAAAATTTCCTTAATTTACTCTACCCAGCCTTATTTAAAAAAAAGAATGTTCCCCGCCACACTGACACTAGCTAATTTGTTGCATCAAAAAATCTTCCAAATGCCTCAATAATTTTCGCCAATTTTTCAATAATTTACCTTTAAAATTTGAATTTTAAAGCATTGAAATTAATAACATACAGGGGCGTGCGCACAAAAATATTCCGAAAAGTTTTTCAGGAAAAGGTTGACGTTGTCCAGGGGAGTCCATACCATAGTGCGAGTAGATTTCCAACAGCTCCTTAGCGCGGCCAATGACTGGTATTATCAAGGCACGAAAATGGATATCCCCGTAAGCGGGAGGATAAAGGTTGAAAGGCTCCAGCCGATTCCTATATCCTTTTCAGTTGTGGCATAACTGCGGACCCTTAGCTATGCAGGAGGAGTTTCATAGGGTGAACGGCTCCGGACAATTCCTATGTTTCTCTACGGGGCGGTACTTTCCCGCATTATCCGAGTAACCGCTGCGCCTGAGTGCTGTATTAACAACTTCAGCTTCTCAGGTCACTAAACGTAATAGGGTGACAAAAACCGAATAGTCAATCACCGAAGCAGCACCTCCGAGGCCCCTCCATGATGGACCTCTTTCGTTTACGAATACTATCATGGTTAAGCGATGGGCCGACAACTCATCCTTGTAAAAAATTCGACGCCAAGAAACCTGGAACGAAAGCCTCGGATTGGACGGATACAACTCAACGACGACCTCGCAAACGAACAATGGATTACTCTTTCGGAACCTGGAATGTACGCTCCCTGAATAGGGCAGGAGCCTTAAGGGACCTCTTGGATCAGGTTGAAAAATATAAGCTGAGCATAGTTGCACTCCAGGAAACAAAATGGCTTAGTAGCGAGATTGACGACCGAAATTCGTACACAATTTTCACAAGTGGAAAACCTTCAGGCCACAGGGAGTTTGGAGTGGCGTTTATTGTAAACAATCAACTTAAGCCGCATGTTATCGACTTCAAACCCATAAACGAGCGGCTGTGTGCGATTCGCATTAAAACTCGGTTCTTCAATCTCTGGCTCATAAACGCGCATGTTCCCACCGAAGTCAGTGAAGACGCGGCCAAAGACGAGTTCTACCACCGCCTAGAAAATCTCTTCGAATCACTTCAATCAAACGATGTCAAATTGCTGCTGGGGGACTTCAACGCCAAAGTCGGAAACGAAAGTTGGCATAGGGGGATTACTGGAGGTTACAGCCTCCATGAAGAATGTAACGACAACGGCCAACGACTAATAGACTTCGCGACCAGCAGAAACATGGTCATTAGCTCAACGTGTTTTCCGCATCGTCGGTCGTATTCACAGACAGACCTGGAGATCTCCAGATCAACATACCGTCAACCAAATTGACCACGTCCTTGTCTGCAAGAGATGGGCATCGAGCATGATGGATGTTCGGTCCTATCGTGGAGCAAATATTGACTCTGACCACTATATGGTTAAGGCGACTTATAGGTGCAGCATTTCTTCGGTGCATCATTCGAGATTCAACCCGGCAAAAATTTTTGCGGTTGACAAATTGTTGGATGATGCCACGTTGGTTACTTATACGACTGCCCTTGAGGAGAAGCTGACGCCCTTGCTAAATAACATCAGCAACAAAGGCGCCCTTGAGATCTGGGATGCACTCAAAGACACCATCAAAGGGATCGCAGAGGAGATTGTGGGATACAAAGCCCGGCGAGCCCGAAATGATTGGTTTGACGAGGAATGTCAAAATGCGGTAGATGCGAAAAACGAGGCATATCGCATATCGAACGCGCAACTATAGCCCCGGGCGCTGACGAGATTCCAGCTGAACTGCTGAAGCATGGTGGGGAGAGCCTTGTTAAGGCTATACACACTTATCGTTAAAATATGGAACGACGAAATAATCCCGGAAGATTGGCGCAAAAGTATAATTTGCCCAATCCACAAAAAATGGGATAAGTTAAAATGTGAGAACTACAGAGGCATCTCATTAGTTTGTACGACTTATAAGATTTTAGCTAAGATTCTAGAAAATAGAATTAATCCGATCGCAGAAGAAATCATTGGCGAGTACCAAGGCGGCTTTAGACCTGGTCGTTCGACGACAGATCAGCTTTTTACAGTGAACTTTTTACTCCAGAAGTGCTGGGAATATAACATCGACGTATACAAAATATTTGCCGACTTCAAGCAGGCATACAACAGTATCGATGGAAGCGTACTGTACAACATTCTGCTGCATTTTGGTATACCGGCTAAGCTAGTGCGACTCATAAGGATGACGATGACTAATACTGTCTCGCAGGTCAGAGTTCAGAACAGACTCACTGACCTATTTGAAACTCGTACTGGACTCAAGCAAGGCGACGGGGCGACGGGCTGGCGCCGACGCTCTTCAACCTGGCTCTGGGGCATGTAATTCGAGCAGTGGAACGCTACTCATTAAGTCGACTCAACTAGTAGCGGACGTCGACGACATCAACATCATGTCTCGAAGATAGGGTGATGCAGAAAGCCTTCTGAATAATTTCAATAACGCCGCCAAAGAAGTTGGGCTACATATCAACGAATCTAAAACCAAGGTCATGATGCAATCAAAAACAAGAACGCCAGTAAATTCAAGCATCACAGTGGGGGACCTCAATATAGAGTATGTAGACAACTTCACTTACCTGGGTTGCAATTTGTCAAAGGACGCTAACGAAACAGATGAGATAAAGCGACGGATACAACTAGCTAATGAGTGTTATTTTGCGGTCCTCCAAATTATGACTTCGAAGCTGGTGCACAGGAACACGAAGCTCCACGTGTATAAAACCATAATCCGACCTGTGCTATGCTATGGCTGCGAGGCATGGACCCTAACCCAAAACTCTGAACACCTGTTGGACACATTCGAGCGAAAGGTTCTCCGAAGAATCGTGAACGAGGTGAATGGCGCATCCGGTACAACCTTGAGTTGTATCAGCTGTATGATGAGCTACAGGTGTCGAAGATCGTGAAGTTGCAGCGACTGCAATGGGCGGGACATGTACAAAGGATGAACGACGATCGTATGCCCAAAAAGGTGATAAACGCGCAACGAGTGGACGGAGCCAGATTGCGTGGACGACCGAGAGCCCGATGGGAGCATTCTGTATGTGAGGACGCCCACCAGATGCTAGGCTTTCGAAACTGGAGGACAAGGTCGCGTGACCGCGACAATTGGAGGTCTTCAATCCAGTCGGCCAAGCCCCGACTTCGGGCTATCGTGCAATAAAGAAGAAGAAGAATATATTAAAGGATAATAATCAACACAGTTCTTTGTTGAAGACAAAACCATGTCCTCGTTCTTAAAAAAATCATAATAATAGTCTTGATTTTTTCATAAAACGACGTTCATGTTCCAAGGCAGATGTCTAAGGGTTTGCAAATTTTTTTTTAATTGAATTTTTAAAGAAATATTATGAAATATTGGGTAACAAAGCATAACCACGGCCTCCTGTTGCGTTGAATCAGGAGAAGTCCGAAACTGGATAGTGCTTTGTTATTCTCTGGATCTTTAAAAACGCTAAATTAATCATCCGATTTTATTTTTGAGTAAAATTTTTTTTGTATTCTGCAGCTGTCTATTTTTGAACTATCAAATATGAATGAACGATATCCATTTGTAAAAATTATAACATATTCCGATGGGATGATTAAATTTGCAGAAAACAGTACGAGATTGCAAATAACAATAATATAGGTTTTCAATTTTTAATAAAAAAAATAATAAATATAAAAATAACAAATATAGAAATAATAAATATAATAAAAATGTTCATGTCTAAAGGCATTTTTGGGCTATAAAGCATTTTGATTTTAGTGCAAAATGTTGAAGACAAATTGTTCTACATTAAATGAAAGTAACTATCGCCCGTCACTTATTGCTTTGGCCATCTCTGATCTCGTGTGGTGCAAAATAAGTAGGACTGGACGCTGTACGGCAGGTCAAAATGATGTACATATACTGTACAGCAAAATGCTGTACGTTTGGTCACCTAAGTTAGAGAGGTGTTTGACTTAATTAAATTCATGTTACAGGTTGTATTTTATGTCCGTAACTGACTACAGTGAATCCTAAAAAATGTTTGAGATAAGGAAGAATTCGACTTTAAGAGTTTTGACTGTAATCAATCTGTTCTAGTTATTACAATATTCTGTTTTAATTCATGTTTATACGTTGTCGTCTGTTCCGTATCTTTCAACGGATCGGTTGACATTCAATTTCTAGTTCACAATACCGTTCTTTTTATCCGCATCTATCGTACGACATGTACATGCTCCATGTAAGTAACTATCTCTACAGACTACGCGTGACGCGACTGCATCGCTATTTATCTATCTGGCCTACCTTCTTGACAAAAAGCGTGCACATCTGTTTATATTCTTCAATTATTGGTCTATGTCTTCAATGCATCTGTACAATATAAAAAGACACTATGTACTGTACACGATATGTACTCTATTTCTATTTGAAATACCGGTAACACATTCAATAGACAGAAGAAAAATAGCTTCGCGCACAGACAATAAGCAACATTACAGCATTTCGGGATCAATGGGTTGCACTGGGTAAAACTCAGAGCTGGATTAAAAATTAAAGTCATACCGAGACCAGCACATGAGAGTGTGTCATATGTCTATCTAGCTCATTCTTATTTAGCCCAATTTGTAGTCATTGCTTCTGCAAATAGTCGACTGACTTTATACAGGTGCAACCAAGCATTTCAATTATGTATGTACTCGTATTATAAAATTGTTTGCCAAGTCCACACAGTCATCCATGGTGAGATCGTAAATGAATGGATGCGAATAGAAAAGGGGTGGTTGGTAGCGTAATGCAATGCATAGTACTCGTACTTTTGTATCTATCGGTTCAGAGAAGTTAGCACTTTAGCAGAGCAGCCATCAAGATCGTGGAAGCATGCAACACAAAAGGTACTATACGTTAGCAGCACACGCTAGTCGTTAGATACTGTGCCGCGGCATCTGAAATTGCATGGATATGGACAAGCCACACAAGATCATGAATGGATGTGGTTACAATATCCCATCCAGCTATTGAAAGAAATAAGGCTTAACTCAATACGATATTCAGATGTCAAGGCGGGAAATGATCACACCAAGCACACACCAAGCATAGGTGCATTATTATATCGTGTCCACAATCCGATGGCAAAATCATTAATAACGGGAAGAGGAACAAGTTTTATTAGAAGAAATTGTAATTTCATTGTTCACATATGCATTCAAATTAACATTATTTGATGATAAATGCACGAGTACGAGGAAATTATGCGTGAACCACAGATTTATAGTGTTAGAAATATAAAGTACAGTTGCGTTTTGATATGCATATTTTACATACAGAAGAGGGAATTTGGTTAAATTTATTCACGGTTCAGGCTTGTAATTTTCTTCTAAGTAAGCAAGTAAATGCATATGTAATAGGCCAGTGCAAATGCAAATGCAGTTTCGACATCGGAACATTTGCATGGTTTCCATTTCTTAATAAGTTTTATAGAATGATCTCCTAATACGAGTATTAAATCTAAATTTTCGATTTTCCTTTAGGATCCCGTGTGCACGCGGCTACTTTCAACAAAACGTTAGAAATTGACAGTTTTTTCGATTTTTTAGTCATAACTCTATTGCAAGCATTTTACTTTAAACTTTTCCATTGGCAAATTAAAGAATAAAAAATGTCCAACAATTTTTGCTCGATTGATTTTTCTCTACTTTAAATAGTTACCGAGATACGAGGTCCCAGCCAGCATTGGCGTCATATATGATGACGATGAGTATCGTCAAAATAGCCTAAAATAAGGTGACCAGACTCCCGAAGGCCCAATGCTGTACACGTTGGTACGCAATTTGGTTTTCAGACAAACTCTCAATCATACTATTTCTGGTAATGTAACTTCAGAAAGCAAGGTTCTGTTGATACTAAACAGGACCCATAAAAGAGGCCTGAAGCTCTCAATGTTCTCATTAACAAAAGATCATCAGCATGTGAAGTAGAAAATGTAAGCTATAACAAGTAAGGGCTGCGTAGGGATCATGATCAGAAGGGGCAAGCCCAACATTTTTAAATTTTTAAGACCATGGGCCCGGAATTTTCTTGGGGAGTTGGGATAGATATGTAAGTGAAATCTAAAACAAAAATTAAGAATTCCCGTTAGTTTAAATTGGAGGTCCAATTTTCTTAGAAAAGATTTTACACATTTTAAAACAATATTTCAAGAAAGGACAATTGAGAATGACATTTGTTACGTTTTAACGATAAATTATCTCTTGCACGTGTTTAGCCTTTACCTCATGATTATATCCAATTCGCCTACGATTTTAAGACAGTCGATACTCAATGCTTTTTCAACTTTTGAATTTCAGTGTGTGAGACTGCAGTCTCAGCAGCCTTGCGCGGATGATGATAACTCTTTCCCACTCTCTGACTATCCAAGATCCGGAGACAGAAATCATGTAGGCGTTTATTTAAAGTACGTACCGTGCTAGGAGTCGAACCCGCATTTTCTCGCTCTCTAATATCATAGTACAGGGATAGATGGTACAGAAGTAAAAAAATGCCGTGACAAACAGCCAGGGGGCATAGGTGTTTAAGCATCCCTCCCTTTTGTACCTACTTATTTAAATACTTCGTTTCGTTTATTGCAGTAGATAAACTGATACCTCATTGGGCAGAGAATTCTCAAGCGATTGGCGGCTTCCCCGGCACATCTACGGAGTGGAGTCCGTGGAGAACCTCCCAGAGCGGTGGAAGGATGGCTTATCTTGGTTGCGATGTTTCAGGGGGAGAGTATGCTTTCCTCCATGAAAATTTTAGTGACGCCATGACGGTCCCCTGGGCTCTTATTGAATGTGATGGACATATTGTGGGAAAAAAACTTTATCTGGACATCCTGACAGAGTCCTGTAGTATGCATTTTCCTATAATTGTTTATAGGAGAATCGGATAGAGTACAGTGATTTCTCTATCGTTTTGTGCTCTACATGCTTCAACTTTCCACCTTGGGCAGTGCGGTGCTCTATACAAGTCTGACAAATTTCAAAATTTTCCGCTCAAAAATTTTGCGAGTTAATGACATTTTTGAATTATCGAAAATAAACGATTGCCAAATATAAAAGTACTATAATCTCGCAAAATATCTATCGTACAGGAGTCAAACTCTACCTTAAATCTCATCTCTTGACGGTTGTAACTTCTGAACCTTGACAGCTAGTGCCTTGATATTTTCAACAAATATGAACAGTGCGGTGCTCCACAAATCTGCCAAATTGCAAATTTTATGGACAATTTTTGATTAGAATAGACAAAAGTGCGATTTAGGCAGCTGTAACTGTCGAACGCGGATAGGTTGGACCTTCAAATATGAAGGAATATGATCTCCAAGTACCTATAAGTGTGTAAGGTTTCAGAACGATCGATCAAAGAGTTTCCGAGTTGTTGAAAATGAACGTTTGCCAAAGGAAAGACTGACCACAGGCCTCACCGAGGAGCTTATTATGCAGTGATTTAGGTTTCTTTTGTGTGGCATTGGGAATACTGTACATTTGCTAATGCTGTACGACAGGTCAAAATGCTGTACTGTACAGCAAAACTGTACGTCTGGTCAGCTTAGTCTAAAATAAACTTCACTTCATGCATCACGAGTGGACGTGCTGTATCTATAGGGCGCATTGAAAGTGAAACACATGATACATTCCTTTTTGAAAAATGTTAGGAGGAGTGAGGAGGCGCCAAAGGGTGGATCACTTCAATTTTTGGTTCAAATCAAATAAATTTTGTTAGCAATATATGGACAAGATCTTATGATTCTAAGTCTATATTATCAAAAGTTACAGTGCAACATGTAAAACTCAAAAAAATGTAAATTCACTATAATACTTTTGGGTCTAGGGTATAATTTTCTGAGAAAACGTCTAGACTGTTATATATTATTACAAAGGTAATTTTATGAAATTTATTTCGTCCTCAGGACATTTTAAGATCAGACTCATAGTTTTCCAGATATTTGCAAAAAACGGAATTTTCACCCCTTTGCAACCCCTCGCCCCTTAACCCATGGCGCAAATTGGTGTAACTTTTACTGCGTATATTGGGCAGTGTATTCAACAATTTTGCATCAAAAATGTCTGTTTTTTTTATGTTGGGTTTGGGGCTATTTTGAACCAATTGTACTATACTAATACTATTTTTGACATCTACGTTTTCACAAAACTTGTCAGAAATTAGAATTCGGTGAAAATCTATTGTGTTTGTAATTAAATTTTACCGAAATAAAATGTAATAACTTTTTTCACTGCAATGTAATTGTATTATTACTCGTTTTAATAAAATGTACTACTGCAATTTCTCCCCATGTAGGGTGTAATATTACAGGGAAATTCTATTTCGCTTATTTCATCCTTGGGACATTTTGTGGCCAGACTCGTTATTTTCCATATATGTATGTATTTGCGAAAAATTTAATTTTATGCCAAATCAGGTTTGGAAATGAGCAATCACTTCCACTACCTAAATAAAATATTTTTTATTACACTTTATTACATTTGATCGAATTTCGGCTGGGATTTCAGTAAAATTTCTTATCGAATGCTAACCCCGAGGATTTTTTGTAATTTAGAATTTATTATGTTTCAGTTATTTGAATATTAAAATAAAACTAATTAAATAATTACTTACTTAAAATAATGGAACCTAAAATTATTCAGGAATGAAAAAAAAACTCTTTAAAAACACGATTCATTTTTATGTTGAGAAAAAAAAACAAAATTTGCGGAAATTTCGGAGTTTTTTAATTTTTCTGCCTATAACTCTAAAATTTTACATTTCTTCGAAAAGCTGTCCATAAACATGTTAGAGAAAACATGATAGTCCAACGCGAGAAAGTGAACATTCAGAGATCAAGAACGACTCAAGGCAACTGAGCACTGGGATAAACTACCTGGGCTTAGACAATCGAAAATGTTTCTAGCAGGGTATTTCCACAGAAGAACGGCTGACCAGTGTTGCCAACTGAACTTTTAGAAAACGTCTAAATTTAGCCAGAAAACCGGTTATATTTTTTTCAAAAGCAGCTAAAAATCCGGCTAAATAAATTGCAGCCAGAAAAACGGCTAAATCATACAAAACAGCAAAAAAACTGATTTCTATTTCTCTTTGGAGTATGCTTTATGCTGCAGACAGGCAGATCTCTTAATTTTTTTACATGTAAGCTCCAATAGCTATGGCATCACAGTCAAAATTTACGTTACCATTTTGTAATTGTGTAGCATAAAATTCGTAACAAAGGAACAGTGGCGTAACACTTCATAATTTTCTTGTGTTCGAAATAAAATGGGGGATCTTTCACGTTCGATTATTTTCACCATTAAAAATTGACGGAACATAACCCACATTTGAACCAGTCCAGACAATATAAGCAAAAGCAACGAACATCATTTTCTAAAAGTTTTTAAATTTTTTGAGACAAAATTGAAATTTGAATAATTATACAGGAGAACCTGTATAAGATCATGTATTTATCACAAAATCCAAGAGAAAAAATTCAATGTTTTGCTCCTTTAGATTCTGTATAGCTGATTTGCACATTTTTCTTGCATATTAGTAAAAATGAATGTTTTTTAAAAGAGCAGATACTCAAGGATCTAACAAAGACAAATTATTTATGATTTTGGATTTGGGGTCTTGGCTTGTGGGCCCATGTTCCACTGAACGCATGGAACACCATACGTTACGCCACTGCAAAGGAACATCAAATGCGTAATTATAGACAACTGGATTTATGTAGAACCTTACCATTATCGTGGCTGAATAATTTTATATTTTGATTAAAATTTAACCAGTTCAGTGTTCAGATACGCTTTTAATTTTAGTCAGTTCGAATTTGAGCTCCCCAAATAGCGCATTTCATTTTCCATACGAAATTGTTCCATTGTTACGAATTTATTAATGTACCGCAATTAAGAATTTGATGTTCCAAAGATACGAAATTGATGTTCAAAAATTATGAACTTGACCGCAAAATGGTATAGATTTTCGATAAATTTGTTGTTACAAACCCAACAATAAAATGTCATGCATCTATATATAGTTTTATTCATCTTTGTAGTTTCTATTAATCGTCCTAGAAGGTTTGCACACTTGATCTTAATCTGGCAGGATTACGTTATTTGTGGTAAGGAACGACACTTTGAAAAACGAAAAAAAGGTTTGGGTATCCCCATGCTCCAAGACTTGCTCAGCAAAAAATTTGATTTAAGAAACGGTCTTCCTTTTTGCAAATTATTCAGCATATTGGTAGTTAGAGTTGCTTAGAGTAGGTAGTAACATCGTCAGTTTACATGAATTCATAAAAATATTTTCCAAATTTTGATGATCGTGAGATCCAATTCGCTTCGTGATATTTAATTCGCACGAAAGTCTCCCAATGGTTTTTGATATGTCGCTAGCGAAAACAATTTTTTATTTTAGAGTATGTACTAACATCGCCAATTCACGTGAAATCCATACAAATACTGTCCAAATTTTGATGGTCGTGAAAACGAATTCCCTTGGTGGTACTCACTTCACACGAAAGTCTCCACACCAATTGTTGACATTTGGCTGGCGAAAAAAATGCAGTTGCACTTTATTTCACATGGAAAAAGTGCCATCGGCAATCTATCAGACCGCGAGTGCATATTTATCTTCAATTTTGTGAATAAAACGCTTGTATATACGGTAAATTTTTCACGGGAGACATAAATATACGACAATAAATGTGTAAAAATATGTAATTATAAGTGTGTATAAATATTTAATTATTTTGTTTTTGAATATTGAAAATTTTATTATATTTTCAAAGTAAAAGAGATTTTAAAATTTCATGAAATAGTTTTAGCCAGAAGAACGGCCAAAGAAAATCAATACCGGCTAAAAATCCGACCGGTCGGATTTAGTAATTTCTTCCGGCTAAACAAAGCAGTTTCCGGCTAAATTTGGCCGGAAAACGGCTAATTTGGCAACACTGCTCCTGTCTGAGATCACATTTATGCACAATAAGGATTGTGCAAGATGCGAGCTGTCGATTCTGTGAAGAAGATGACGAAAGATGATGCACCTCGGAGTGGCCTTTCCAGATACGTACGACATAGCTTCGGCATCTATAAGCGACCTCAACTCGTTTCTCAGCACGATCAACCTTGATCGTCAGGCATAGTCTGCGACTAGGGCGATAGCACAATAGGCTCATTGGCTTCAGTGCTGCGAAACCCTTCAATCTACATCTACTAGTCCCACGCGACATAAATCTTCAAGCGCTAAGTAAGTATCACTTAAATTTATATTTTTTTCCGTTTTTCGCAATTTTGACCATGTTTAGCAACGAAATTTTTGGTGGGAAGCTATGCTCAGCACCCATAATACATCATACATAATAAGAAAAATACAAATTTCGAAACCCAAAATGTAAAACCGTTCAATCTATAAACTATTTTATAATATGGAACTACCTATACGTATATATATATATATATACGCTTAACTCATTGCCGGACACAACGCCAAAATTTGACACAATTTGTATGGTCAAATGCTCAAAATTGGACGTCTATAGACGTTGTGTCCGGGAAAGTGTTAATTAGTAGTTAATTAATTAGTAGCTATAATTAATAGCAAATTTGAATTATTAATTGTAGTAATACCACTTAACGGATTAATAATATTTATATCTCATTAGACGCGGTTTCATGTGCTCTTTAACATTCTCATGGAGAGCTTTTCGCTGAAATGAACAGTTTCTGAGTGAGGGGCCAAAAAACGAAAAAAACTACATATTAGGTTATGGGATCGTGTTTTTTAAGGCAAAGAAAAGGACAGCTTTATATTGCATTTGCATTTGAAGGAGAGGAAATGTCTCTTTAAAAAATGTGCCGAAAGCGCAAATTCATGGGAGAGAGAAATACAAGAACAACACTGGTGAAACAAAGCGATTTGACACAAGTAGAGTAACAGTACATCTCAATTCAAACAAAGTTCCATGCTTTGACCACCCACAATTAAAGGCAAAGAGAATGAAGAAGAAGAAGAATTCAACCAAACACACACGAATTTTTGACACAATTACTACTTTACTTTTAGATCAAAGCCACCTTCACTAGAAGCCGGGAAGCAGCAATACATGCACACAAAATGAGCCTATGAACATGTCGTATATACGTTGCACGATGCACTAACACAAGCACAGCGCATGTAAAAAAACCGTGTCTGCTCTGATAAAAATCGCGAAAACATGTGGAAAATTCACTTTTTGTCGGGATTTTGTTCTTTCACTGCATTCTAGACACTTTAATTCACGACACATTCCACTTTTCGCGACGAAAATCGACCGGGAACCAATACTTTTCGTGTAAAGTTTGTCGCGACCCAACCCGATTTGCCTTTACCGCAATGTAAATTTTCGATCTGAACAGGCCTATGATTTGGCGCTTAAGTATATGAACGTGTTCTGCTTCCGGGCTTTGTATAAAGATGGCTTTGTTTTAGATGCTTGCTCTCCCATGTACATATTAGATTCTCGGCAACATTTTTTTAGCTGTCACTTTGTATGGAATTCGTGACTTTCGCCCTCTCCTTCTATTAATACCTGCTCTAAGGTTAAAATTCACCAAAACTGTTCCTAGATCAACGAAAATTAACACACACAGATTTTTGTTTTTGTAATTTGATAACAAATATATGTTTATTCGAACGTAATACACAATATGTGCTTCATACTCACAAAATACATTAATTTTAAATAGATTTCATAAATTTGAATTATATATGTGTATAATATTATGTATATAACTCGAAAAAAAGAAACTCATTTTTAAATAAATGTTTCTGATTTTATTTTACTCTATACACGAGTGTCTTTTCTAAAATACACAGATGCATGTGCTATAATTTTGTTTAAAAAAATTCTTTATAAACTATCTATCTTTGCGTTTTTATATGTAGTTGTTTCGTGTTATTATATAGTTTATAACTATGCACAATTTACATATGTAATACATTTATTATTATAATTGCATATACATGTAGCTTTAATTAAATAATCAAATAATTTGTAATGTATTTATATTAAGTTTATATTAAATATGAAGAAATTTTATTTTGTCAATCGAGAAATTTTAAAGAGTTCATTGTTCAACATTAGGTTAGTACATTATGTATGTATATAAGGAAGTATGTATGCATCAAGCAATTTTCATTATCCCAATTACCGATACCTAATGTCGAATTAATATGAGAAATGGATTGCACAATATACATAATGTACATAATTGATTATTATTGGATTATTATTGGTTATGAACGTATGGAGGTTTTCACACTTGTACTTAATCTGACCAGATAACGTAGTCTGCGGTGTGGTGAATTCAAAAACATATGGAATTTGACAGCTCAAATCAAGTAATTTGCACAGATTACGTAATCTGGCCGTAAGTGTGAAAACCTCCTATAAGATAACTGCAATTTATTAAGAGTGATACTGTAGTTTTGTACGGTTTTTTAAAATTAACTAGATATAGGTACGGAATACGATATATGTATATTTTTTTAGGCTATCCAATTGCAATTTATTCGTATATTCATATATTTTTAGGCCGAACTTGTACGATGTTTTGAAATCCATTTGGTATTACAAAATGTTTTAAGTTTGAAGCTGTAGCATACATATATTAGATTTAAACTAATCGTCTGGATATACCGTGAATGCTATGTTTTCATTCATTGTCTTGGATGATTTAGATTTAGAACAGGAATAGCTCGTTAGCCCTGTATGGATTTCATGAAAGCTGTAAGGTTATGGTAATATTTCCAAAATTTTTGTTCAAACGAACTCTATCTAAAAATCGTCTAGTAAACTGATCGGGATATATATTTTAGCATCTCATACTTTTGAGCCTTGACATTAAGTTACTGAAGGGAATAACTGTAACTTCTTAAAGCAAAATATAAGAGTTACAGTTATTCCCTCCAAATATAAGTATTCAATGTCGGAGCTCAAAAGTACGATATGTCGCAATATATATATATTTTATATATATATATATATATGTATGTATATGCCGACCATTGTATGTATATGATTTAAATAATTCGTATAAGTAATTTATTTATTTCGTGGAGATTCTCTAAATTATTTTTATTTTTTTATAAAAATATTTACTTATACGTAGATTTTAATGTTTTTTTTTGCAATGTATATAGTTATTGTAGCAAATATATATTTATGTTACACTTACACACTTTACGTATTTTTTAATTATTCATAAAATTTATTAATTGTGATTTAAACCGAAAATATATCAAATACCGCTTTTGTCTTGAACTAGTATAGCCTCTTACATTATGTGCTATATAGCATAGGTGTAAATTTTATCAAATACAATATATTCTAAAATAGCAGCCAACGGTTTCAACGTTATGATGTATGTGTTTCAAATCGTTCAATAGTAATTGATTCATAACATAAGTTTTTAAGCTCTTGTATGCCAAAAAAAGACGAACTAAGTATTAAAGAAATTTTTCGCTGAAATAAAATTTACAACAAATTAATTTGGAATGAAAAACAATTAGGACGACAATTTTTTTATCCAGAGACGGTATTTCAATTGAGTGGAATTTTTAACTGGCGAGATAATGAACGTCGAGATTTTGAAAAACGGGAGGCTGTACTGAAAAAAACCCAAAAGGGTAGTGCAGCAATAAACCTTATATGAAATAAATTAGCGTGAGTGAACGTCGAAAAGAAACAATTTTGCTGAAAATTTTAAGAGTACAATTACAATTACAACTGATTGTTCAGTATGTTTTGGCTGCGATTCAAGTGTGAGTTAGAGAACTCGTGCTTGTTTCCCCTCATTTTAGAAAATTAGTTAGTATAGTTCCGTGGTAACAGTTTGTACATGAGGTACCACTTGCTAAAACTCGTTGTTGCAGATCATCAAATTGAAAATGTTAGGATAGCCATTAAAATTGTCAAGTCTTGTTTTCCACTTCTCGAGGTTATTGAATTACACCTCGGAAATATCAACAGGGAACCTGATCCGAAATAGTACTCGTGGAATTAATTCAATTCAAAAGAGTATTGCTGGTTCGCGTTGAACCAACAGAAACATTTCGACAACTTCTAAGACTCATTTTCGCTATTTTCAATACTTCTTCCCTCTTCGTATCTAGGCCTGTAGAGAGGGGGGAGAAACGGATTGATTCCCCCCGGGCCCGGGTATTGAAAAGGGGCCGAGATGTTGATACAAAAGCTTTGGTTCCGTGGTTTTTATAATTGTTGTTTTGAGATCCTGAACTACATACATTTTTTTGCAAGCGGTCCTGGAATCATTGTCCCCCGGGCCGGGATTTTCTCTCCACAACCCTGACCACTTGAGCTTAGTAAGTGGCGTCACCCATTTCGATTTTCGGTGTATGTCTTGTATACATATCGCATAACACAGGCCTGAATATTGTTTTATACATCCGGAGTATAGTGTTCCCGTGGGAATGACATTACGATATTTTTCCGGTATTTGAGCGTCCAAAACACATTTATTTTTTCGATCAAAAGTGCCTTTCGACTTACTGGATCATTTCCATATTTCCTGGAAATTTCGAATTCTGAATATCGCGTTGATGAATGATGACACAATAAATCCTATTTTGTTGAGGTAATGAGATCAGCATCACGCTCAGCAGTGTTATTTATCCCCATAAATGGGTACTCGTTTAACATCTGAGTGAGATCATAGTCCGTCACAAGCTCGTGAGTTCGAAAAACACCATGATCCACTGTGAGATTCGAACACATGACCCTGTCCACTGAAAGTGCGCGCAATAACCGCTAGACCAGCCAGACTACTCACAATAGTCAGCTGTTATCGAAATGGAAAATTTTGATCCGTTTGCATTTTTCTTGGACAGCATCATTGTCCGTGTAAGTCGAAAGGCACTAATAGCACACATCCAAGCACTAAATACATATATCCTACACAATCTGCAACGGTAAAAAATTTCTGGTGAGAACACTCAGAACCACTTGCCCTGTCAAAAGTGAAGAGCGCACAAGTTTGTCCTAGTGCCATATCCGCATAATGCAAGGAACTAATACAATAATTTTACTTAATAGACATCTCACGATGGCAAAATTTTGTAGAATTTTGTTTCCACGAAGTAGGCTTTTTATTTCTACTTGATTGGAATTATTATAGCGTTGTTATAGCGACAAAAAAAATGCGAAATGTTAGGATTTGCACTTATGTATGTTACATACATACAGTGGGTCACAGCTTATTTCGACCACAAAATATTGAAGACTTAAAAGGCGCATAAAAACTAAATAAAAGAAGATTTCAATTTTTGTTAATCGCAGATTTAAGGGTCGAATGTTCTAGTTTATGGTTTTTATTACAATTTTGGTATATTACGCTTTCAGGTCCCCAAGGGAAATTTTTCTAGTTCTTCTTATCGACACTAGCGACACTTATCTTACCGTCCGCCATATAGCGGACACATAGCGGAAAATATCGGAAACATCAAAAATTTCCCTTGGGGACCTGAAAGCACAATTTTTTATTTTTATGCTTTTTTAATGTTTGAAAACAATTAAAACAGAAAAAAGCAACAAAATCAATGCCACAGCTTATTTCAACCAAATACTTTACTGCTGGCAGATTAAATCTTATGGTACCGTGTAACAGTTTTTTTTGCATGTCTACGTTTGAATCATTATGCTTGTAGTGTGTTCAAGTTCGGTTTCCGTAATTAAAAAAAAAAATCAAACGAAATATGCAAATTGTGTTGTCAGGTGAGTCTCAGTACAAAGCCTTAACAACGAGGACCTGTTCTCAGTGATTTTGATAATACAAACATGCGAATTGGTAAAATCGTTTAGTTGACTTTTACCACCTCAGAGCATTACTTACAGATTTGTCTACAAAGATAGAACGCTCCGGGAAGAGAAAAATTCCCGAATAGAATTTTCAACTCATCGAACAAACGCTATTTTGCCTGCAAAACACAAGGTAACCCAAGACTAGAAGATTCGAAAATTACCAGAGAATTCAAGGTTGGGTTGGGAAAACCATGACAGTCAAAAACCTTACACCATTTCATATAACCGCATGGGTTTAATGACGTAATAGCGCCGAAGAAGCCATTTATAATTACTAGAAAGCAAAAGGGTTGTTGAAAAGTTGACAAAAAGTACCGTTGGATAAAGATTTTGTATTTTGAAACACCGTTATAATAATGATGAGTAAAAATCTAATATATTCAGTTCTGATGAAGCCTCATAAGTTCTGCATAGGCCAAATACAAACATGCCAAAACATTCATTCGAAACCTACAGTCAAACACGGCGTTGGTAGCATTATTTTGTTTGCCTGTACGTCCGCGTTTGGAGGTAAAAACCTTGGAGTTTATTGAGGCTACAATTGATAAGACAAATTATCTCGAAATTTTGAAATCCAATTTACTTGAGAGTTCGGAGGAAAGGTTTTTGTAAGGACAAATTAATTGCAGAAAGAATGGCTCGAATAAATAGGTGATGTATTACACAGGCCATGACCTTGATCTTAAATTTTCGGCACAACAAATAACATTCGAAACCGTCGTCAAACTTGTTTGTTACTAAATATTTTGAACACAAATTCCGAAAACGGGAAATATCCAAGAAAACGGTTTAAGAACTACATTTACTGAAAAGTGGACCAAAATCACTCTGTAAGGTACGAAAATCAAGTCAATTCAATGCAAAAGCGGCATGAAATGGCATTCATACTTAAATATGAATTCTTGTTCTTGTGCTTTTAAACCTTACTTAATGTCTGGTTGAAATAAGCTGTGACATAGTTTTTACTTACTTTTTGTTATTAATTCTTATAAATAATTGAAGACATTGAAATTTAAATAAAAAATGTTAATAAATTATATCTGTATATACTAGACTATTAATTTGCGTTGAGAAAATTTGATTATCATCTCCGGTTTAGTTTTTATGGACGTTTAAATTATTTCACAGCAACTGGTTGAAATAAGCTGTGACCCACTGTATACATATGTATGTATGTATGTACATACATACCGTGAGAATCAAAAGTCATGCCACACTTTTATTCAACATAATTTTATGATCGTAAATTTTAGAGAATGGGGAATTGTTTTATCTTAAATTCATTCAAATCCACACAATAGTTTCAAATTAGCAAGGACAAATTCAAAAATAGTAATATTTTTATGAATCAAAAGTAATGGCACACTTGCAACGTTCCTTAATAATAATATCTTTTTGAACCGTTTTTGTTATTCACACACCATGGTGGTGCATTGTTATGAAAACCGGTTATGCTATTTTGTTTTTTAATAATCCATAATGTCAGTTTTTCAATTGTTTAGAATAAAAGGCTTTTTAGAAAAATGAGGACGGAAACGCAACTGGAAACCCGAAAAAAATTTATGGAAATTGAGAAAATCGTTTCGTGAAATCGGAAAAATAGTTAAAAAGCATTATTCTACAGTGAGAAACATCATTTCGATATATAAAAGTTGCCAAAAACTAGCAAATTGGCTGCGTTCTGGACGACCTAAAAAGCTTACTCCGATTCAAATTAAAAACATTGTTAAGGAATTGAAAGTTAATCCGAGGGCAAGTGCTGTAAAAATTGCTGAAAATATTACCCGTGATTTCGGCCAGACAATATGTGCGTGTAAGATCCGTCGGGCATTAAATGCTAATGGCTTGCATGGACGAGCCCCAAGGAAGAAGCCTTTTATTTCGGATAAAAACAAAAAAAGAAGAGGAGACAGTATGCAAAAAACCATGGAAATTGTGGCGGAGTGTCCTATTTAGCGATGAAAGCAGTTTGAAGAAAAAAACGTTACATCGACAGTAAAGCATGGAGGAGATTCAGTTATGATGTGGGGGTGTATGTCGGCGTCAGGGGTAGGAAGTCTCGTGTTCATAGACAGCACTATGAAAAGGGAGCAATAGTTATCTTATCATTATTGCAGAATAATTTAGCTCCTAGTGCCCAAAAACTCGATTACCTAGGACGTGGATCTTCTAACAGGACAATGATCCGAAACATACCTCCAGTCTGGTAAGAGAATGGCTATTGTACAGGACACCAAAGCACCTCGATCATCCTCCTCAATCTCCATACCTGAATCCCATCGAACAAATTCAAATTCTTATGAAAATTTTACAATTTATTTACAATGAATAAAGCATTGATTTGAGACATTAAGCTCTTTTCAATTCTTGAAACTTACATATATATTTTGAGTCAAAAGTCATATTTCAAAGTGTGCTTTCACTTTTGATTCTCACTGTATGTCAATTACATGAAAAATCCCAAGATGATATTTAACTGTTAAAATAAAGAAATTCTTACGTTTTTTTTTTGAGGCACGGGAGAACAATTTTGACACTTTTTTTCTGTTTTCTTGAATTTTGCATCTAATTTATAGTAAAACGGCCTCGCTGATTTCAAAAATGCAATCCGTTTTTCCCCTATACGTCAGGTTTTTGAGATATCGGGGTTTTTTTAATTTTACGGAAAATTACAAAAGGCCCCCTTAACAAACAACTTTTCTTAAAAGCTACGGGGATGCACCCTTGTGTAGGACCTTCTAGTACCTGTATACAATTAAAAACAATAAAAGAAAGTAATTTGTCGTTAACTTGATTTTTTGTTAAAAGTTGTAAAATTCTTCGGCCATTTTTAAGGCTCTTTTATGCAAAAAAGTGCATTTAAAGCCTCTGTTCCAGTAGATTACACTATTATTGCGCTCTTAATTTGTGTAATGGAAGCCTCTACTATCCCTCGTCAAAATGTCTCAACACCCCGGACTCATTTTGCTATATATGTGACAGTTTTACATTTCTAAGTCAGAGGGCTAAAATAGGCCCCTTTGTCCACCAGGCATATCTTGCCTACTTCAAAGCTCCAATTTGCAATCAGGATAAATGGTGGGTCCCTTATAAAGAGTGTAACATGGCTATACAAAATATCCGCGCTTTTTGTGTATGTAGGACAGCAGAGCTCGCGATAAACATTGTACACAAAGGAATTGGCCGCCGAGATCTGATCTGAAGGCTGGTGATCCGAATATTGTTCATGAACCGCTTGTGGATCGACAAAAAATAATTTCCCCGCCGTTGCATATAAAACTAGGCCTGATGAAACAATTTGTAAAAGCCTTACCAACAGAAGGAAATTGTTTTAAATATATTCTGTCGGTACTTCCTGCGCTATCATTCGAGAAAATAAAGGCTTGTGTATTTGACGGTCCACAGAGTCTGCAGCTTCTTAGAGATAGAATAATTTTATTGAATCAATGGAAGAAAATGAAAAGACAGCATGGCTGGCATTTGAGAGTATAGTCAACAACTTTCTAAGCAATACACGTGTATCAAATTATGCGATAGTAGACGAGCAACTATTGGACAGTTTTCAAAGGCTTGGCTGCAACATGAGCATCAAAGTCCACTTTTTACACAGTCGTCTAGACTAATTTCTGGAAAATCTTGGAGTTGTGAGTGATGAGGAGGGAGAGCGATTTCATCAAGATTTAAAAATCATGGAAACTCGATATCAAGGCAGATGGGATGCGAATATGATGGAGGACTATTGCTGGGGCATAAAACAGGACTGTCCTGAAATTGAACACTCCAGAAAAAGCTATAAACGAAAATTTTTGCCATAATTTTTTTTTAATTCTTAGGTAATATTGTTAAGATGTAAAATCAATATTTATAAATAAAAAAAGGAACGAGTTTCGTTTGCTTTGATTACAATGAAGGGAAGGTTTGTATGGGGACCAAAATTTGAGCACCCTGTATCTCAAAAACTGGACGTATAGGAGAAAAACGGTTAGCATTTCCGGAATCTACGATCAAAAATTAGCTAGAAATGAACATCAAATCTAAAACGCCCTTTGTCCTTATCTACTTTCTAGCAAAACCACAGCCGTTCTCATTCTCATTGGAAAAATTAACGGGGAAAGGAACATTTTATCATTTAAGATATTAAAAAAATCCATTCAAATATTTCAGATCTTGACAATTGTTGTCATGTTTAAAAAAAAACTATCACCATAAGGACTAGCAATAATATCTTGTATTTGGCTCTGCATTTTTGTTTGCAAGTTTTTCGAAATAGGATTGAAGACACAACAAAAAGTTTGTTTACAGAAATGGAAAATAGAGAAGTATAAAACGTTCAAAATTTTTGGAGGAATGGAGTCGTCCGAATGTGAACCGTGTATACCCACGATGAAAAATAATTAATTTTTGGTGCAATAATTTTTGATTAATCAACAAATTCCAATTATAACAATGAAAACACAATAAAAACCTTATCGAAAACTGAAAAAAAATCACATTAAAAAAAAAGAATTGATAAAAAAAAAAATCCATTTACAACAATTATAATTTTTACTCTTTAAATACACATACATACAATGACCGTTCTTCCTAAATATATTTCATAAAACATTAACGATAAATGCGAATATACAATTTCAATAAATACTTAAATAACGTGCATATTTTGAATAGTTCTTCTTAAAACTTACTTTAATACACAATTTACATCTATACTTAAAAATTGATTTAGATTCATTATTTTCTCCAGTCATATACGTGTAAGTGCCTTTTCCAACATTTTCAAAAAATGTTTCATAATAATCTCATCGCCTTTTCTATGTATACATACATATATACATATAATTAATTCGTAAATATTTTTCAAAAATATTTTCGCTACATTTCATCGGTATACTCATAAAATATTGGTGTGTTTGCATCGAAGACGATGCTATGCATATTATTATGTATTTATTTGAACATGATTCTCCAAAAAGAATAAAACGAACTACATACCTTATGCCTATATTTTATGTTTAGTTAATAAATTAAGAAAGGTACTTTACACACATACCTTAAATATGGCAATGTTTGATTTTATATGACTTTTTATGAGAGCATGTTTTGTGTAACTGTGTCGAGACAGCGAATAGTGTGGATTGGTTGTTTTTTTTTTTAATTGTCTTTCAACGTCAATAGTTCAGGTCAATCAGAAACAGATTCTTATTCTAATGCGCAGATACCGGCTGCCTAGTAATTTCTTCAACTTTATTTAAAGTTTCACCTAACTTGCATTACTATTGCTACTGCTACTCAAGTCACTGTGATTTTGATGATTATTATGATTATGCGAGTAGCCGTGTCCGTTGCTGTCCCGATGACTATTGTTGCTATTGATGTAGACAATGTAATTATAATATCATAGGTGCTCGTTATTTTGTTCATGCTCAAAAACATACTCTTTGGGAAAGTAGCCAACCTGTAGAGGAGAACATATGAAACGTGATTCTAATTTCATTTTTCGGGACAAACAAAGTTGAGTGCATTGACTTACCATATCACCACTTCTCCCTCGCCACCATCCTTTGCTATCACCATCCTTGCCGATAACAATAATTTGACATTGTGGACGAAGTGGTAATTGATTGCTACCTTTCGGTTCGAAATCATAAATTGCTGTTGCTATGACTTCTCGATAGGGCCATTTTAATGTTTGGTTTAGGCTAAAGCATGTAATAAAGATGTAAATGTTAGAATTTTTCAATTCTCAGACTACAGGAAAGAGGTTCATTGTATGGCAAATTGTATTGTAATTAAAGATCTTACCCGGCAAAATTTTCCCCTAAATCATTTCGTTCATAGTATGAGACTAGTTCAACAATTGTTCTAAAATGTCGTCGCGATGAAAGGCAATAACCGACACTGTCTGCGTCACGTTTTTGATTAATTTTCATATGTTTTATCACACGATCGTCAGTTCTGTAAGGAAAGAGAAGAAAATGTCGTTGCATGGATTACTAAATAGTAACGTAAAATGTAGTAAAAAAGATGTGGAGGAATAACTAATAAATAGAAGGCTGGAGTCTTGTCGCATTATTCCCCGCATTTGAAGCACGTATTTCACTTGCATACTTGCTACTAAAATTCATAGTAAAGTGCCTTGGGAATAGTGATTGAAATTAGGACTCTTTTGGTGGTCCTACTGGCAACCATTGCATAATGCATTTTGCAATTGCAATTCAGCCTCTCCGGGGCGGACCACACCCGTTTGCTACAACAAACGGCCAAGAGTTGCCAAAACGCATCCCTGGCAAGAGCCTCGAAGGTCTCGATGCAGGAAGGTTGTGTAGGTCTGTGTATATGTATGGACTCGTTATATATGTTTTTTCGTCATATTGGGAGCATTACATCTCGGCGCGGCTGCTCTCAATTCTTCTTTTACGCGCCGGCATTGAAGCAAATCCAGGCCCTGTCTTGGTATGGATGTGTAGTGTCTGCAACCGACGTATCGGTTCTAATGCCAGGTCACTTCAGTGTAGTTGCTGTTCGGAGTGGGTGCATTTCAGATGCTCCGGTTGGAGAAGGATGGGTCATTACATAGAAGGTACATTTGTTGCACCAGGCTGTAGGAATACTGGGCAGCCTCGGGTAATACCAGTCCTCTCCCCACCACCAATGCCCCTTACTCCCCCCACCACCAATGCCCCTTACTCCCCCCAATAATGTGTCCTTGAACGTAAGACACAGCTTAACTCCCTCCCCTCCGCCAGCAATTTTTACACCGGTGTCCATATAGCAGTTCAACTGTAATGGCATCCTAGGGAAATTTTCTGAAATCACAAGCTTCTTGAGAAAGTACAGAATTCTGATTGCAGCCATCCAAGAGACGAAACTCCCCGCGAATTCACCATTCAACGCTGAAGGTGAATATATCATCATACGCAAGGACAGAGAAGGCGCCACGAATGATTCTCACCCTGGAGGTGAACTTGCCTTCCTAATACACAGGTCCGTACATTACAGTGTATTAGATGTAGTTTCAGACGGTACGGCGGAATTGCAAGCCATCTCAGTTTCATCAGGGAGCACCAATATTGAAATTTTTAATATCTACATACCACCACATTCTAACTGTACAAACTACCATTTCAATATTGGTCCTCTTCTAAATGGAAAGCACAGGATCATTCTTGGTGACTTCAATGCCCATCATGAACTCTGGCATTCCGCGCTTCACAACACTTACTGGTCTTCCCTCTGATCACCTCCCAATCATAGTCAGAATTGACAAACCAGCTGACCTGACCAAGTCAGAGAAGCGAACTTTTGTCAATCACAAAAAAGCTGATTGGGAAGGTTTCAAAACATTCACGTCATCGAAGTTCTTCGCGCTTCCCCCTCCCACCAATATACATAAGGCCGAACGGAACATTAGGAGCGGCATTGCCAAAGCTGCGGCATGGTTCATCCCTGCAGGGCGAATTCCAAAGGTTCGTCCAAACTTTCCAACAAGTGCCGCAAGGTTAGCCGATGAACGTGACAACATTAGGCGCGCTAACCCTGGTGACCCCAGAATTCGGGAGCTCAATATTCAAATACAGCGACAAGTTAAAGACTACAAGAAGGCCAAATGGAACGAGCACCTCAATGACTGTAACCTTAATGAAGGTGCCTGTAAGTTATGGTCCACTGTCCGTTCCTTTTCGAACCCCACAAAAGATAAGGGCAATATAGCCATAACCTTCGACAAAAAAGAAACAAGCAATCCTCTTCAGTGTGCAAGCCAGTTCAATAAACAATTTATTGAACATCCCAAGTCCGATGGCCTCAAGCGTAAAATCAGAAGACGGATTCGCAGCCGAATTGTTGACTCCGTACCAATTTATACTCCGGACCAGGTTAAAACAGTCATTGAGAATGCAAAAAACTCTAAGGCCCTTGGACCAGATGGCATTTCAATGGCCATGCTCAAACATCTTGATCTTCCTGCCACTGAGTATCTCACGGCAGTCTTTAACTTGTCAATGTCTACGCTCGCCATCCCCGACATCTGGAAACAAGGTCGCATAGTTCCATGCCTTAAACCAGGGAAAAGTGCCAAACGATGGATTGCCAACTATCTAGCTGGTAGGCAATCCTTCACCGAGTTTCGAGGCAGCCGTTCCAAACTTAGAAAGATCTCTCTCCCACCTTGTTTAACATCTACATGGCCGGTCTCCCAACACCTCCGGAAGGCATTGAAGTTATTTCCTATGCCGATGACTGCACTGTACTCGCCACGGGAGCGGATAGGGATGTCATGCGCGAAGATATCAATAGATATTTAGCGCGACTAGAAGCCTTTTTCCATAGCAGAAACCTAGCCATCTCAGCGTCCAAATCGTCTGGGACCTTCCTTACCACCTGGTCAGGTGATTGTCGGTGGCCGGTTGGGGTACGTATTGGCAACAAACCAGTTCCTGCTGTTGCAAATCCAAAAATCCTCGGGCTTCACTTTGAGAAAATGATGACTTCAGCTCATCACGCGGAAGCGGTATGTGAAAAGATGCGCAGTAGGAACAAAATTCTTAAAGCACTGGCTGGTAGCACCTGGGGCTGATTTTGCGGCGCCAGTTTGGTCGCAAGGTCTCTGTAACACAAGCTGGAACAAAATCCAAGTCTGCCAAAATGCTGCTCTACGCACAGCTACAGGATGCCTTCTGATGTCTGCCCAGGACCACCTACATCAGGAGACACATTTGATGCCAATACGTTACCACAATAGACTACTTACAAAACAATATTCAGTAGGTTGTTATCGAGAGGATCATCCTAATCGTAACCTTATGGACAAAATTCCCCTCCACGCAACATCAAACGTGGCCTTCGTGACCTTGAGAGAGAGGTCCAGGGTTACAAATGGGATCCTTTCGATGAAGATTCATACCGGGCTGCCATTGCAATGATTCACACTGAGGAAGTGAGTAGGTCTATTGCGAGTTTAGGTACGAACAGAGTCCTCTCAGCGCTCCCACCACCTATTTCGCCTGAGGAGATTAGGCTCCCGAGAGCCACCAGAGTGACTTTAGCCCAACTTCGGTCAGGCTTCTGCTCACGCCTCAATTCGTATCTATCTCGCATAGACCCAAATATACAAAACGTATGCCCAAATTGCGCTGGCACGCCACACGATGTAGCCCATTTGTTTCAATGCCCCCAGCTGCACCCACTAATCACACCCCCCTCTCACTATGGGAAAACCCCATTGCAGCTGCCACGTTTTTGTCCCTGGAGATTACGGACGAAAACGACGACGAACTATAAAACGAGTCCATATAGATACACAGCGGTTCACACCTTTCTGTACCGCTAAAAGAAGAAGAAGAAGGACTCTTATGCTGTGACTCTTCTGACTGAGTCATTCGTTCATCGCACAATTTTCCATATTAGTTTTTCTGCCACGCGTGCCGATTGAACGAGTATTTCCCCTAGAAAACATGGATACCACTTTAGAGAGGGTAACCCTAAATTTTTTTTCTTGTTTTTGACCTTTAAATTCGGAATCAGCGACCCAACATTTTTTTTTGTTTCTTTTACACCGATCGAACGAGTATTTCACCGAGAAATCAAGGATAGGAACCACGTAATAGTAGACTCAATCTCGAAAACTTGTCTCGCAAATCGCAGAAATTCGCAAAACAAACAGATATACCATTCGCACTTTGTATACGTTGCCATCCGTTTTTACCTTATCTGCTGACGTACTGTGGAGTGTGGACTACTCTAGTTACCAGACACTGTGCAATCAGCAAAGTCGACATAAGTCAAAAGACACACGAGTTCCATACGTGGTCGCAAAATACCCAGCATCACTTTTTTCGTTTCGCATTCACTCTACACAGAAATAGGCAAAGCGCAGTCGATCGGCTCGACATATCGACACGAATAATACATACAGTCAATCCTCGATAACCCGATACTTCGTGAAGTGGAAAACTTCGATAAATCGTAACATTTTCTTGATCCTTTCAAAAAGTTGCGATTACTCGTAATAAATAAGTGTAACGTAGTCCATTCGATAACTCGTATTTTTTCTGTACAAAAAATAACCAAAAAGCTTCTATTAGTTCGCAAAATTATATCAAATGATACTTCAATGATATGTCCCAAATAGGCATTGATCAAAATTTCAGGTCGCTAGCAATATTTTGTCGAAAGTTATGGCCGAATTAAAAGATCAAGGAGGGGTAATTTGTATGGGATGTAGGGGAACCCATTTTTTTTTTTCAAAATTTTGCAAATCGCTAAAATTAATGGGCGGATGTAGAACATGTTGCGGTTCACATTTTGCTGAAAATTTGATAGTTTAGCTATTTCCGTTCAGAAGTTACAGCCGTTCAAAGATGTGGCCCAAGACCAAAAAAATACCATAGATGGAGTAAGCGCAAACGGGGTAATTTTTTCCAACATTTTGAAAATGGGTAAAATGAATTGGCAGATGTAAAGTATGTTGCGATTCACATTTTGCTGAAAATTTGACAGACCTAGCTGTCTCTGTTCAGAAGTTACAGCCGTTCAAAAATGTGACCCAGGACCAAAAAAATAAACAAGCTCCTGGCTTGGATTTAAAGTAGAATCGGCTGCCACGGTGCCACTTTTGATTGTTTTTTTTCGCCGAGTTTCACCTTATATTGTCTAAGTCATTAAGTAATTTTCTTTACTGTAAATAGAGCTGCAAACTTTCCAATTGCCAAATCCGGAGATTCGTTCATGATTTTGCAAGAATTTAGGGTTATTGACTCTCTCTCTCTCTAGTTCCTGTCCAGGCCCGGATTTAGCCTCTATGGCGCCCCTGGGCAGTAGCCAAATAGCCGCCCTCCGCCACTGGTTAAATTTGAAAGTAGTAATAGTCATATAAACATGTAGGCAAAACGTTAGCTGTGGCGTGGTATGTGAAAAAAAACATTTCATATTTTTTACACGAGTGACCGATGTAATTTTGCTTGCCTGACAATATGGTGCTTCCGAGGAATGGGGCCAGGTGAAGGTCCATAGGGATCAGACCCTTCCCGAAATTGTTTAAAAAGGCATTGAAATTCCAATGATGACAACTTTAAAACTGAAATGATGCACATGCACATCCATTACATCGACTGTAAATTTTATTCAGAATGTGTGTTTGCTAAATGCCTTTACACTTTCGGATTTTTTTTCTTTTTTTATCGTTTTAGAAGTCATAATCGAATAACCTAACCTCAAAAACTAAATTTTTTTTATTAGCGTCATGTGATATGATTTTTTAGCAATTGAGTTTTCCGTTTTTTGTTTCTGAAGGAAAATTACATTTCGAAAATTTAAGCGTACAAATTGTGAAATTTTTTTCAAACCTTTTCATATGACAGAAACATGTTACTGAAAATTTTATAGCTAATGCATCATTTCTAATATCCCGAGTTGGACACCTCCTGAAACCTCTGGCTACATCACAATTGCTTCGCGGCTAATTTTAAGTAGGATGAAAATAAAGTAGTAATGGAAACTCGAAAATGTTTGCCAGCTTTTACTAACTAAGGACACGGGGCCACTCACACAGAATCCATGGGAGAATCCATGTGTGGGCGGCCTAGAGTTGCCAATTTTTAGATCAGTCAATCCCAGAGACTCGTTTAGTAAAGCGAGTTTTTGGCAATGAACTATTCCAAAATATTAATTTTTTTTTACAAGTTTACATTAGCAATGGCCAAGCCGACAACGGCAATTATACCCTTCCATTTGACGAGTGGTGTTCAGGAATTCCTTGATTGTTACAGAGATCCGGAGCGAAAGAGCGGAGCAAGGAGCGTTTATTGCACGTCGAAGGGGAGTGGATCGAACGTTTGCGCTAAATTTCGCTAGCCCTAATCTTTATTCATATCGTACGAAAAGATACTGTCGGAGGAGAAACATACTAGCAAATTTTAAATTTGTTCAAAATTGGGCCGCTCCGTATCCCTGATTATTGCACCCAAAAGCTCCTCAACGCTTCCTATTAAAATGTACACTGAAGTATGAAGTACATATACATTATATCCCTTGTTTAAATTGAAGCTAATGTTTGCGAAAATACTTTCTACTTCTAGACTCAGTGAACTACGCTCCACCAGTATGCTACTCGGAATGAATGCTATAAAAGAATTTTCCATGCAGGATAAATCCCAATTTTTAAGTTGGACATTCACATTTCATTTTCAGTTGAGTGTGCGATTGGGCGCCCTGGAATAGACCCAACTTGAATAAATCTTGAAATGAAAGCTTTTGTCTAATTATGTCAACTGCTCTTCGAGTTTCCAAAATGCAGCTTTCACAGAATTTAAAACCAAGTAATATTTTCAAAAATTGCCGCCCCTCAAAATCTGCCGCCCGGGCAGTTGCCCAGGTTGCCCATATGGGAAATCCGGCCCTGTTCCTGTCAACCCCTTGTGGGGCATAGGGCATTAACTACGCCTACTCTCCACCTCGTTCTGTTTTGCGCCAACGGCGCTAGCTACGACCATGTAAGACTTAGCGTTTTCGCTTCGCTAGTTACCGATCTTCTCCATGTGTTCCTTGGCCGCCCAAGTCTTTTGATCGAAATGCCTATCCTTTCCTGGCCTCATTCGAAATTATCTCCGGCCAACGAATATTTAGGATGCGCGGGGGACACTGATTAACAAAAGTTTGCAACTTATCAGTGATCTCTTTAGTCACCTTCCAGGTTGAACAGCCATAGCAGAATGGATTTCACATTAGAATTGAAGACACGTATTTTGGTGCGTCTGAAAATACATATTTAAATATTTACATTTGATCGAAAATCTGTACAATCGACACCGAATTTCGAAATTATCATCATCATCAATGTGGCACCATGCCCCGACATGTGGTTGTACCGCATGCGCCATTAGTCTCACTCGCGAACGGCCCCGAAAATTCGCCGAAAGACCTTTCGTTCGAATCTGTCCATAAAATTTTCGGAGGCTTGGGTGAAAGTCTATGTTTTACAGCCATAGCATAGCACGGGTCGGATGATCGTTTTACACACGCGGAACTTCGAGATCCTGTGCGCATGGTTCGAGTTAATAATTGGGACGATATGCCTTATTGGCTAGTTGTATCCGTCGCTTAATTTCGTCGGGTTCGTTGGCGTCCTTTGATAAGTTACAACCCAAAATTCGAAATTAAAGAGATCTAATATAAATTTTCAGCGCGTAAATTATCCGTACATGGTTGAGGGTACACAAAAATAGGAAGCGAAGTGGATTATTGACTCTACATCCTCACATTCTGAAGCCAAGCACCACAATAGATTTCGACAATCAGTCAGGCAGAATGTAAGGCTGGATCTCTTTAGACATATCTTTCAGAACGAGATCTAATGTTTTCCATAAAGAATGTTAAGAGTGTTTTTTCCTCGCAAGCCTTGAAGTTCTCTTATTAAAAAATGTATAAATTTATCATTTTGCACACTGGGGATCATACTCCACAGAGAATTTGTTGCTGAGTATGAGAAGCCGACATTTTTGCTACTGCGCTTTCAGGATTGTATTAACATTCGTTGCCAGCTTGCAGGGCGTGATTTTTACCGAAATTACCACCACGTCTGGATTCCTAAAATCCATACATTTATGAGTCACATTTGACTCATAGACGTAAACCTAAGAAAAAATAGTATAACCTCGACTAGTGGCAAACCTCCACAACTCATAAAAAAAGGCACGGTTCCTTGGCGCCACTACGAGTTACATCATCCCAACTCAGCACAACAGACTGTAGGCCTAAGCGAAGACGGCTTAGTGGGATCAATCTGCAAATGTACACTAATCATAGCTCAATGCTCCACAATGCTCACTGCATTAGCTCACTGAGACAGTAAGCTGATTGTTACTCTCAATGAGCATGTAGTATGATGTGATTGAGTTTCTGATTTCAGAAACGACGAACAGGACGAATTGTCTTTGTTGTGTGTTTTGCGATAATGTGATTTAACTGTGTTCACATTTCTGATTTAATTTTATTTATAATCAATACGGATGTAGCTCTTTTGCTCAGTTTGGCCAGTCGTTCAAAATGAACGGCTGACTTACGTGCTACACATTACTACTTGGGAAGCACTTAAAGCATCTCTAGGACGAACAATTTTAGGAAGCAATTGAACTTTAACGTTGCCCACTTTAAGTAGTTGGTTGGCGACGACTGTATGTAATATTTCAGGTTCAACAACCTCCAATCGCTCTCAGAATGAATATCCAATTCTAACTTAATTTTAATCTATTTAAAAATGTCCAGTGTACGTAAATATATGTCTTATTTTTCATAACGTCAGTTATACTCACTTTAAACTAAGCGCATACATTGTCTCGTTAGGATTCGATGCACCCTGCGGTCGTACACGCAATAAATATGTTCCTATTTTACGGTTTTCTAATTTAGCAGCTGCCGTCTCACGATCCATTGTTCCTGCAAACCTATAAATAAAAATGAAAAGCAAATAAACATAATTCCATCATGACACGTAATAAAATTTATAAATGGATGAATATAGTTCAATGAAATGAAATTTATATATCAAACATACGCTTACATCATATATGTACGTGTATACACTTACCAATAGAACTCTGAGAGTTGCCTATCACAAACCGGAGGAGGTACACTAACTGAATTAGGCCTACAACGTCCTGTCGATGAGATACATCCTTTATCTACTGCAATATCACAGACTCTACAACGATAGCCCTGCAAAATTAAATTTTCATTTTAGTGAAATGTGAAACTACGTATACATATCCGGTGTTCGTGGGTATATGAAGTTTATGCTTGGCCTGGCATAACATGCATATTAACATTATTATTTACTGGAACCGGAAAGGGAAATTGTCAGGAAACAACACGTTTTCCCGGGTTACCGAGAAAGCCAGTCATTTGTTATGCATTCCCAATAGGTCATGTTTATCTTGCAAATTTCTCATGGATATGATGCTTTGCATCGTATAAATTTAACACACACGAAACCACCCACCTGATGTATTCGTCCTTTCAAATATTTTGTACAATGTTGACAACGTATCGGTGCCGTGAATGTTGTAATATCAAATTTATGATCTGTATTACGACAACCGGGCGGATCCAGATTCTCCATTGCTTCATTCAGTGCTTTGCGCCATTTATCACGTTCCGGTTCCGTTTTCAGGTATAATGTAAATGCAGTCTTTTGAGATTTCCGTGCCAAGATCAGTGGATATTTGAAACGTGCATCGCGTCCCACTTGACGCCGATGACCATTCTCCACTCGGTATTCAGCCAAATTGTGAGATTCTCGATATGTATATTGCACATCGTTCGATTTGCCATTAAGCGGTTTCACTAATATCATAATTTTTTCGAAAATGAATGCATAACGTTGTTTGGTTTTTTGATCCTCGTGCGCCTTTATGTGCAATTCACCGTCCAGCAGTAAATGACCGTATTGATGCAGATCATTGCCAGTTGTTAGTTGTAGGTCGATTATGCTATGCTGTATTGAGGAAAGGATGAATTAGATCCTATTTCTGGAAGGATGATGACGCACTAAACTTACCTTGACTTTTTGAATAATTACTAAATGATCTGAGTCGCGTTTGACTTCGTTAATATATTTGGCAACGTCAATCATTGCATCTTTGGCACGTTCGAGTCCACGGTAGTCTTCGTGAATCTGAAATAGGCGAAAAATTAGTTTAATTTGCTGAGGTTATAGAAAATATAGTTTTCATCTTACCGTTGAGGTTTCCTTAACTAGCTTATCGAGTAGTAAATGATATTTGAGTATCCTTTGCATTGGCACTGACAAAATATCACGAAGCTGAAGTTTGCCCACATTATATTCTTTTTCGCATTGCTGAAAGAGAAGTTTCCATTATTTCTTACCTGCACAAAATTAATTAAAAGATAGTCTGAGTTTTCTCGATTTTGAATTTTCAGCGGATATGTATCAAACATTTTACGGCCCGGCTGCGCTTGGCTTGCAATTTTCCCAGATATGTCGAAACACAAACAAATGTGTCCATTTATGCGTCTGGTACGATATCCACCTGCTTCACCCCATAAAGTCAAAATCATCTCGGAGCAAATCCATTTCAGATTAAATATTTTTTCGAAATAAATAAATTAAAAAAAAAACTTTGATATTTTAAAGGAGACTTGTTGTTGTTGTTGTAGCGGCGCAAGAGAGGGGGGCGAACTTGTATCAACAAATCCAGGCCCAGAGGTATGGTTTTGTAGTGTTTGCGGCCAACGAATTGGTACGAATGCCAGGTCAGTACAGTGTAATTGTTGCTTGGATTGGGTACATCTCAGGTGTTCTGGCCTGAGAAGGGTTGGTCAGCACTCCACAGCATATGTTGCACCGGGATGCATAAATACAGGGCGACCAAGGGCTGCTCCTAGCCCTCCACCTCCTCCTCAGCCCCCAGCACCCCCAAACAATATGATCAGGAATGCTAGGCCTAGTTTAACCCCTGCTCCTCCTCCAGCGGTTTTCACTCCACTGTCCTTATTGCAGTTTAACTGCAACGGCATTCACCAAAAAATCACCGAGATCACTCACTTCATGAGTGTAAACAGAATTCTGATTTCTGCTATCCAGGAGACGTTGCTCCATTCGAACTCGTCTCTAAGCGTCCATGGCAATTACGTTATACTGCGCAAAGATAGACCAGCCGCCAGGAATGATTCTCACCCTGGAGGTGGACTTGCCTTCCTAATACACAAGTCCGTACATTACTGTGTATTAGATGTAGATGTCGACGGTACGGCGGAAATGCAAGCCATCTCAGTTTCATCAGGGAGTACTAATATCGAAATTTTTAATGTATATGTTCCACCACACTCTAGTTGCCCTTCTGGCTATCGTTTCGATATTGGTCCTCTCCTATCTGGAGAGCACAGGATCATTCTTGGTGACTTTAACGCGCACCATGAGCTCTGGCATTCTGACCTCAACAACGATGCCAGGGGTATAGCTATTGCCGAATCTCTAGACGCCTCAGATTTCTGTCCACTCAATGAAGACTCGCCGACTCGAGTCACAGGCACTTGCAGTAGCTCTCCTGACTTAACTATTGTAAGTGCCAGCCTAATCAGTGCTACTCGATGGGAGACGCACACTGCTCTCTCGTCCGATCACCTCCCAATCATAATAAGAGTTGACAAACCAGCAAACCTGACTAAGTCTGAGAAGCGAACGTTTGTCAATCACAAGAAAGCCGATTGGGAGGGTTTCAAAGCATACTCGTCGGCGAAGTTCACCGAGCTACCCACACCAACTAACGTTCATAAGGCCGAAAGAAATATTAGGAACGTCATTGCCAAAGCAGCGGCACGTTTTATTCCTGCTGGACGTATCCCGAAAGTTCGACCTAATTTCCCTACCAGTGCCGCCAGATTAGCCGATGAACGAGATGACATCAGACGCGCTCACCCAGGTGATCCCAGAATTCAGGAGCTTAACTCCGAAATCAACCGACAAGTAAAAGACTATCGGAAGGCGAAATGGAACGAGCACCTAAATGACTGCAACCTCAATGAAGGTGTCAGTAAACTATGGTCTACTGTCCGCGCCCTATCCAATCCTAGGAAAGGAAAGGGCAATAATGCCATCAAATTTGGCCATAAGAGCACCAGCGAACCCCTTCAGTGCGCAAGCCTGTTCAATAAGCAATTTATTGAACATCCCAAGTCCGATGGCTTAAAGCGTAAAATTAGAAGACGGATTCGCAGTAGAAATGTTGACACTATACCATCGTATACTGCGGACCAGGTTAAAAAAGTCATTGAGAATGCTAAAAATTCAAAGGCCCTCGGACCCGATGGCATTTCGATGGCCATGTTGAAACATCTCGACCTTCCAGCCATTGAGTATCTCACGGCAGCCTTTAACTTGTCGATGTCCACGCTTGCCATCCCTGAAATCTGGAAAACAGGACGGATTGTCCCCTGTCTCAAACCGGGTAAAAGCGCTGGTCTCGGTGAATCCTACCGACCCATAACAATACTTTCACCTGTCGCAAAGACGCTAGAGGCCCTTATTCACCCCACTCTTGTTAAGCATGCTAAGCTAGAACCTCACCAGCACGGCTTCAGGAAAATGCATAGTACCACCACAGCCCTCGATGCGATCACTACACGCATCCGTAATGGGCTAAACCACAGTCGTCCTTGCCACAGAACGATTCTTGTGGCAATTGACCTAACGAGTGCTTTTGACAATGTCAATCACTCGATGCTTCTCACTAACTTACTGAATATGCATATCCCTGCTCAAGAGATCCGTTGGATTGCAAACTATCTAGCTGGTCGGCATTCCTTCACTGAGTTTCGTGGCAAACGTTCTAAGCTTAGGAAAATCAAATTAGGTGTTCCACAGGGTGGGGTACTCTCCCCCACTCTGTTCAACATCTACATGTCCGGCCTTCCTACACCACCGGAAGGAATCGAGGTGATTTCCTACGCAGACGATTGCACCGTACTCGCCACCGGGGAGGATAAGGATGAAATGCGCCTCCAAATTAATCGCTATCTCGGACGATTACAGGCTTTCTTCCAAAGCCGAAACCTCACCATCTCCGCGTCTAAATCTTCTGCGACATTTCTTACCACCTGGTCGGTGGATTGTCGGTGGGAGGTTGATGTACGTATTGGCAACAATCCAATTCCTACTGTTGCAAATCCTAAAATTCTCGGGCTCCATTTAGAGAACATGATGACGTCAGCTCATCACGCAGCATCCGTTTGTGAAAAGATGCGCAGTAGGAATAAAATCCTAAAAGCACTAGCTGGTAGCACCTGGGGCAAGGATAAAGAAACCATGCTAGTCACATACAAAGCGGTGGGTCGAGCAGTTGCTGATTATGCAGCCCCAGTTTGGTCACATAGTTTATGTGATACAAACTGGACCAAAATTCAGGTCTGCCAAAATGCTGCTCTACGCACAGCCACAGGTTGCCTCTTGATGTCTGCCCAGGATCACTTACATCAAGAGACAAAATTGATGCCAATACGTGACCACAATCTCCTACTGTCCAAACAATATCTTGTTGGTTGCTACCGTGAGAATCATCCCAACAACAGTCTCATGGACCGAATTCCTCCACCACGACATGTCAGGCGTGATTTGCGAGACCTAGAGAGAGAGGTCCAGGGATACAAGAGGGACCCTTACGACGATGATGCATACCGAGCTGCCATCGCTGAGATTCACACTGCAGAAGTGAGTCGGTCTATTGCGAGATTAGGTGCGAACAGAGTCCTCTCAGTGCGCCCTCCACCCATTTCGCCTGAGGAGATTAGGCTCCCGAGAGCCACCAGAGTGACATTAGCTCAACTTCGGTCGGGCTTTTGTTCACGCCTCAATTCGTACCTTTCTCGCATTAACCCGGACATTCAAAACATCTGTCCAAACTGCGCTGGCGCTCCACACGATGTGGGTCACTTGTTTCAATGCCCAGCTGCGCCCACTGACTTAACCCCTATCTCACTGTGGGAAAACCCTATCGCAGCAGCTATGTTTTTGTCCCTTGACATAACGGACGAAAGCATCGACGAACCATAACTCGAATCCACATAGATGCACAGCGGTTGCACACCTTTCTGCACCGCTAAAAGAAGAAGAACTTGTATCATCATTCATAAATCGTAGGCATCCTCTCCTCAAGATCAAGACCTAAAAAGATCGCAATTTCGATGGGGTTCTTCCATAGTGCGATGGGTGTTAGATGCGTAGGTGCGGCAGTGCAGTCAAATATATGATCCACGTCGTGTGGGCTGGCTCCACATGCTGGACAAATATTCCCAATGCTGTTGTCAATGCGTGACCAAAACGAATTTAGTCTGGAGCAAAATCCAGAACGAAGCTGAGCCAAGGTGGTACGTGTGGCTCTCGGTAGTTGTTGTTCGTCGGCTGAGATGTCGGGTGGTCGAGCGCGAAGGACGCGGTTTACGGATAGCCTATTTGTGGATTTAGTTACCTCACTGGTGTGCAGTTGATTAAGGGCCGCCTTGTATATGTTGGAGTTGTCGAGAGGAACTCGTTTAAACCTTTGGACTTCCCTTTCCATGTTCCTTAACGAACGTCTTACATGACGTGGTGGTGGGGTTTTGTCCATGAGGTCATGATTTGGGTGTAGGCTTCGAGAACAACCAACAAGATATTGCTTAGCCAGGAGATCATTGTGTGCCTTGAGGTCTAGCAGCTTAGTTTCTTGGTGCAGGTGGTCTTGAGATGACATGCGAACGCATCCAGTAATGGTACGCATGGCTGCATTTTGGCATGTTTGAATCCGTTTCCAGTTGGTTTTGCATAGGTTATTTGTCCATATTGGTGCTGCATAATTTACCACAGAACGACTGACGGCTTTGTAGGTGGTGAGTAAAGTCTCCTTATCTGTGCCCCATTTGCTGCCAGCAAGGGACTTCAAGATCTTATTTCTGCCCTTCATTTTGTCACTAATGTCGTCGGCATGGGTGTTGAATAGGCCGTGATTATCAATTGTGACGCCAAGAATTTTGGGGTGACGGATAGTGGGAACTTCAGTGTTGGTGTTGTAGCGATTCAAGAGATCAAGCGATTCAAGAGAACTCACGCAACGGCAACTCAGAGATAGACATCTCTGCCACAGAGCTACCGAATGCCCCTACTTCAGTGTCGTTTACTCTGATGTTAAGCCGTTGGTTGAATTCTTTGTTGTATGTGGTAAAGAGGGTGGCCGAGGATTTGGGCGCTGATAGCATTAGGTTCTTGTTGTTGAAGAAAAGGTTGAGCTCTTCCAAGTAACCGTTGATGAGATCGCACATGTCGGGAATGTCGTTGCCAGATGTCATTATGGTGCAGTCGTCAGCATAGGATACAATGTCGATTCCTTCAGGTGGGGTGGGAAGCCCTGACATGTATAGGTTGAACAAGGTGGGGGAAAGTACCCCGCCTTGTGGTACGCCTTGTTTTATCCTTCTTAGTTTAGATTTCCCATTTCTAAACTCGGTGCTGGATTGACGTCCGGCAAGGTAGTTTGCGATCCATTTGACTATATGCGGCGGTGTGGATGAATTGCGGAGATCCGTCAGTAGGAGCGAGTGGTTCACCGTATCAAACGCTTTCGACAGATCTAAGGCCACAAGAATGGTAAGCTTAAACGGCGGGGGCTGGATGATCCCATTGAAGACCTTAGACATGATTCGGTCTAGTGCAGTGGTGGTGCTGTGCATTTTTCGGAAGCCGTGTAGGTGATTAGCGAGTTGTATGTGCGTCGTAAGAGTTTTCTGAATCAGCGATTCCAATATTTTCGCCACAGGGGATAAAAGCGTGATTGGTCGGTAGGATTCTCCTACGGAGTGTTGTTTACCAGGTTTAGGTAACGGTATGATACCTCTCTTCCAAATTTCTGATATGATGAATGTTCGTAACGAAAGGTTCATCGTGGCAGTGATATACTCTATGGCCGGTGTGTCGAGGTGTTTGAGCATAATCATTGCTATACCGTCTGGACCAAGTGCTTTTGAGTTTTTGGCATTCTTTATGGCCATTGACACTTCTGTAGAGGTGATTTGGAGATGTTCATCAACTTTAGTGTTTCGGATGTCTCGTGTGATTTTGCGCTTGAGTTTATCCTTAGTTGGGTGTTCGACGAATTGTTTATTGAATAGGTTTGCGGATTTATTATCGTCGCTCACGGTTGAGTTACCAAACTTGATAGAAACCCTCCCTTGAGTTTTAGTGGGGTTGGATAGGTTTCTAACCGTGCACCAGAGTTTGCTCACACCAGTGTTGGAATTTAGTTTTCTAAGATGTGATTGCCATATGCCTCTCCTGTGGTCGTTGACCTGTTTGACTATGATGTCAATAAGGTCGTTTATCCGTGGGTCACTTGGGTATGCACTTCTGAGTTGATCCCTAGTTTTTGCCAATTTAGCCGCAGATGTTGGGAAGTTGGGTTTTAGGCTGGGAATGCGGCCTGCTGGAATGTATCTCTTAGCTGCAGTGAGAATAATTCGTCTAATTTGTTTTTCAGCCATACGTACATCACTTGGGGCGGTGAGACTAGCAAAAGCCTCGTTGGTGAACCTTTTAAAGCTGTCCCAGTCAGCTTTGTTGAAGTTGGTGTACGTCTTCTTATGGGGATGGATGAATTTCAACGGCATATCCAGAGTCAGTATAATTGGCAGGTGATCAGATGATGTTGTAAGGATTGGTTCCCATGAGATGTCATTAATAAGTACAGGGCTGGCGATGGAAATTTCAGGTGAACTTGTGCAGGATCCAGTGATACGGGTCGGCTTTTCGTCATTTAAAGGGCAGAAATCCGAATCATCCAGTTGGTCGGCGATGATGTTACCTCTGGTGTCGTTTTGAAGGTTGGAATGCCATAAATCGTGGTGGGCGTTGAAATCACCAAGTAGGAGGCGATATGGTCCGTTTAATAGAGGGCTGATATTGACTTTGTAACCGGTGGGACAGCTGGAGACAGGTGGAATATATATGTTGTAGATTTCAAAGTCAATACTTCCTGATTTGACGATTATCGCTTGCTGCTCTAAGGTGTTATCGGCGGAAGTGACATCAACGACGCTGTATGGCAAATTATTGTGGATGAGGAAAGCCAAACCTCCTCCTGCGTTCCTTTCACGGTCTTGTCTGATGACGTTGTAGTTCCCATATGACCTGAGTGAGTGACTAGAGTTGAGTTTGGTTTCCTGTACTGCCGCTATTTGGATGTGGTAAGTGCTGTTAGCTCAGCGATTTTGTGCTGGAGTCCATTACAGTTTAGTTGGACTAGCCTCGTGCTGGTGTAATTTGCATCGACGATACGTGGAGCTGGGGTCAAATTGGGTGGAGCGGGCCTCACAGCATTTGCAGGGGTGGAAGGTGATGATGGTTGGGAACCTTGGTTAGGCAGCTGGTGACTGGATGAGCTTTGCCTTCTGTTTCCACACCGGATCGCTCTGTAAGATGTTGACCATTGATTAGTGTTGGTGAGTCCCGAGCAGTTCTTGAGGTGGACCCATTGTCCGCAGCATGTGCACTCGACTGACGATTGGACATTGGACCAAATTCTGTTGGCGCAAACCGAGCACATCCATGGACCAGGATTTGTCTCGATGCCGGCACGTATTAGAAGAATGCGGAGCAGCTGGGCCGGCCAGAACTGCTCCACAAATGAAAAAACGGTGAATGAATGATGATACAAAGTATCCGACCCCTTCTTGCGTCGAAGGGGGTCTTTGCGACTCTTGGCCATGCCTGAGGCATGGGTCGTTCCGGGACGTAGACCCGGTCGCAGTAGGAACGTAGGAGACTTCATCTTTTGTACTTGAATTTCAATGCATGGATTTCGACCAGTTGGATTTTGAACAGCTGGATTTCCTGCCACAACCCAACTTTTACATCATAATCAACTAACCTGCACTAATTGATCAATTCTCGAATTCTTTTTGCACATATCCATAAGTGTCTCCGTTGCATTACTTAGACTCGAACAATATTCGCCGTACAATAAGAAAGGCTCTTGAAAATCCAGGAAAACTTGACTCAACTTCAACTTGGTATGTGGCGAGTCAGCTTCGCGTAACTTCAACAAGAACGACGGATGAATTTCGGCCAGTTCCTGTACGAAATTATATAGACAATTTATATTATACGAGTAAGAATAATGTCCTTCATCGTCAACCTTACAAAAATGCTGGATGCTTACCTTAATTTTTGGAAATATTGTATTAATCTCATCACGACTTAAATGTGCCATCATCGGCATCATGAATTTCTCCCTTAATGATTTCAGAACGTCTATATAATTGGATTCTGTATCGATTAACTCTCGTATAACATAGTCTCGTTGTTCTAGGCCTGATGATGATGTTAGCTATATATATATACGGGGGTTGAAGTATATAACGGTAAATTGATATTAGAATGTTATTAATGGATTTTTGTGATGAGCATAAATAAGTAGAAAACTTGGGCGGCGAGTCATTGTGAACATACTTAACATACAAGTTGGCATGTTAAAGGTTCAGATTATATTTCTTTTATAACGACAATGAGTTTCACGTGTTCTGTTCAGTCTCTGGGAGAATATGTGAATGTTCTAAGGCAACAGAAATATTCATTCATCTTTGGAACGATATCCGTCCCACTGATGAGGTCAATGCCGAGGATGCATGACATAAGCAATGCTGATAACAAGAACTTTTTTTCGGAATGATAGGTATAATGATGATATACCTCCTTAAATGACATGATACATTACAACATTCCCAGATCGCAAATGGGTTCATTTTGGTGATTTTTCACAGAGGTGGTTGACCTAGCACCGAATCGCTGCTATCAGAGAAATGAGTTCATGTTTTCAATGACAAGATATTGAAATGTTTGTTCATTTATCGTGTGCATTATTAAAAAGTTTAATTCGTATGGAAAATCCATTTTGGAAAACATTTACTTACAAATCTCCAGACAATTGTCAAAACATTGATCGTAAAACTTGCGTACTCTGCTAAAATATAAAAAAAAATAAAATGCAGACTAAACAACCCGCATTCTCTCTTCCAGTATGTACAATTTTTATCAGTAAAAAGAATTAAACTAGATACTTTGAATTCTAAGCATAGATAGCCGGAATTGTATTCAAATAAGAACAATGACTCGCCCACAAGATTCCTGAAAATAGTTTTACGTAAAATACACTGAATTCAAATTGTTTTTATCGCGTAATTAATCATACAATAGAAGTATCACAGCAAAAATGTCGAAATGTATTAATACATACTGTTAATATTTTACTTTGAATAAATGACTCACGTGTGTCATCCGGAAAACATCAAAATATTGTATGGATCAGTTTCGAAGAAAAAACAAACATCAAGAAGGAAACGGATATTGGGGAAAAATACCCCCGTACGTAAGTTTCACTAATTGTTAGACGAGATATTAAGAATTGGCACGTAGTTATTAAATTACGAATTGCAGGTGCATCTAGAAGCACAAAATCATAAGCACTATTCGACTGACTGGATCATTGATCCTGTCTAAGTCGAATGAAATCGGATAAAAATTTCCCAAATCGCTAACAGGTGACTATCGTGTCATCTGGCCCCAACGCGATATTCTAAATTATAAATTGCATTTGTAATTATGCAACGTGCGAGATACAATTAAAAGGATAAGTAGCAAGAAATATTAAAATGATTAACTCTGAATAAAATTTACAAACCAAAAATACTGAATAACAAAATTACATACGGGAAATTTTAGGGAAATTGTTCGCGGAGACATCTAGGGGATTAGTTTGGCAGATGATCCAAGTCATACCCTGGATCAACTTCCAGGATTATCATTTTGTATGGGATTTCCAATAAATCTGGAAATGGAAATGATCCAGTGAGTCGAATAGGGCTATAGACTCAAACCGCAAAACTAGAAGATCAAGCTCGTCAATGGAGGTAATGTCAACGGTACAAATCCTGCAAATTTTAAAAGAAAAACAATAACCAAGTCCTTGGTGTCGCTTGCAGCATTTTGAAATATGCCGGGAGACTCAAGCATCCATACTCAATAAATAGTAATGAGTTCGAACAACGTTGTCTTCTCCGGTTTTGTATTTTTTAAACTGTAGTGCCTGCCGTATTTTAGGAGCTTCTCAAATTCAGTACATTTTTCATTTTTGCTATGTTAAAATAAAAAGAACTGATTAATTGACATCAGCATTGTACGAGTTACAACGCCCCAATAATTGCTCATTACTGCCTATGATACTTCCAAATCAATAAATCCGAATCTTTCAAATCATTTCAATTTTTGAATTCAGTGAATTGTTGATTTCTGCACTGATTTACGTTTTTCGCCGCTAATATGTTTAATACACCAACAAGCTCTCATTCACTAAATTAAACAACTTTTAAAAGCAAAAATAAGCTTAGAAAAATAATTGCAAAATGTATTTTAATTTATATTTTTTTTTTAAATATTTGTGTATGCCCGAGTTTTGAAGATGAATCAAAATTAAGTGTGTACATAAAAGACGTATGTAGATGTATGTTCTGTATAGAAAACCAGACTGAGATTAATTTCGGGGGCAGCGGAAATTTTGATACTCTTCACTCTCCTTGAGGTAATAGTTTCCCGGACGTCCCTATGATATGCGGGACAATTTTGGGAGGATTTTGAATTTCGGACAGACTTGTAAAATACGGAGCTGTCTCGCAGGAACCGTGATTGATTGAAATTATTAAAAACGACAAAAGAAGTCGCCTTAGGATTTGATGTGAAAAATACACTATTCCACACATCGATTAAGATAACTCCCAAAGAAAAACGAGGCGCTCGAAAAGTGATTTTGAACCGCTTCAATGTAAGCACGATATAGCAAATGCTTTGGTTTCACGTGAATTTTAACATTGTGTGTCAGGGAAAAAGCTCTTCGCTTAATTTCTTTACCTTTTCATTTTAGCATCAACTGGAAATCGAATCGGCTAAATATCATTTCGTAGTCCAAATTACAAATCAAACGCATTCGCATTATTTGAATAAAACTGAATGCTTCGTTTTTTTCCAAAAAGTTGTAAATGTGTTCGAAATGTTGAAGTTTTTGTCATCTAAAGTTGTTGTATACAGGGTGTCCCGCCATAAAGTAAGAAATTGGAATAGAGAAGGAACTCCATATAACATTAAAACCTACTGAACAGCATTTTACCTTTGAGTGTGTGTTGTATGTAACGTGTATATACACGAAGATATTTTCCTGTATGTACACGTTACATACAGCACACACTCAAAGGTAAAATGTTGTTCAGTAGGTTTTAATGTTATATGGAGTTCCTTCTCTATTCCAATTTCTTACTTTATGGTCCCGCAGCTAGTTAGCCATAGACCTATGGTAGACTATATACAGGATGTTTTAGGAAAAGTGTCACCAAAATTATTTCTCTAGCTTTTACCGTTACGGAGTAATCGCATTTTTTGTGATTCTTGTAAAAAACATTTTTCTAGCTTCCAGTTTACCCAAATCAATGATTTTCATATTCTTCTGAAAGTACACAAAATTTCCAATAAAAGGACATATCGAACGATGCGAAGAGTTTCCTATCTTCCGAGATACGATGTTTTGAATTTTGCAGAAATTTCCATTTCAGCTTTTAATGTCAAAATTAACCCTTTCGCTCCCAATGATGCCATATGGCATCATGAAATTTAATGATTTTTCATAGAAAATGTAAGAAATAAATTTTAACTTTTTGTGTGATATTCAACTCTCCCAATAGTGTAATATGTACCTAGTTGATTTTTTCCAGCGTGAAATTTTTGGTTTTGGGATGTTATTTTTAATGAAATTTTAGAGAAGGTTTGACGATTGTCGTAAAGCTGAAAAACTGATTTATCCATTTCCCCATATTTCCCAATAATAATCATTTTATGCAAATCATTTTAATGGTTTTATTTTGTAAAGAGGTTGCTGTAAGATAAAATCAAAAGATTTTTTTTTAGGAAAACCCTATAAAGTGGTTTTGTATGAGCATGATGCCATATGGCATCATTGGGCGTGAAAGGCAAAACAGCAAGTCCCCTATTCATATAAATGCTAGTTGCTTGCTGTATGGAAGGCACCCTTAGTTTTTATCCGAATGAGCTAATTTTTGGTGGGTGGGGTGATTATGAGCTCCGATCGCAATAAACCAAAATTTAGCACTCTGCTCTAATTTTGGGGGGAGTTATGGACATGTTCCTTCGCCAAATTCGAATGGGGGGATAATGGTGGTCGTTGATCGGAGCGACTCAATGTTTCTCCCAAAATAATATTGAACCTATTGTGAATACTTGTACGAAATTTTACGGCTGAACCAACATTCTTTCAAGAGTTATGGGGCTTTTAAAAAAGGTATAAAATGAAAAAGTTCTAATTTATTTTTAAGCTAGCGTCGAATCATTGAATCTAATGTGGTATATATCATTGCAAAGATAATTTTATGTAGTTTTTTTCGTTCTCAGACTATTTTTCTATATCTTTTGCTTTATTCTTATATGCCGTTCGAAAGCTTAGGAAATGGGCCAACTTTTCTGAACTTTGCAGATTTTCCACTTCAATGTACCGTTACGAAATTCGGGTTTAATTTTGACATTAAAAGTTGAAATTGAAATTTCTGCAAAATTCAAAAAATCGTATCTCGGAAGATAGGAAACTCTTCGCATCGTTCGATATGTCCTTTTATTGGAAATTTTGCGTACTTTCAGAAGAATATGAAAACATTGATTCGGGTAAACTGGAAGCTAGAAAATAGGAGTTTTTCGAAAAAAGTCGTGTTTTTTTTACAAGGATCACAAAAAATAACGTAACGGTAAAAGCTAGAGAAATAATTTTGGCGATATTTTTCCTAAAACATCCTGTAGAGTTTACCAGAAACGTCTATGGCTAACCAGCAACATGACACCTTGTATATGTATTTTAAAGCGGTGAGCTTTGACAAGCGATTCGGGTGCGCTTAAAATAAAGAACTTCGACTACTGCTTCCCGCAATTGCTTCAAGTGCGCTTAAGCATGAAACTCTTCACAAACAAGGGCTCAAGGAGCACTTCAAATTTCACCGTTGGATTAGTAGCACACCATGTCGTGGAATTTAACATTCCGCCAAATTATTATGCCACGAAAAAAAAGAACAACCCAAATTTCTTCAAAGAAATATTCATCGCCCCTTGTACATATCTGATCAGACCCTAATGTTCCATGCACGTCGCAAACACCCGTTAAGGCAAGTTGCTTCATTGACTCAAGTCAATGACCTTTAGCAAAATCCGATCACTGGTGAAGACAAGTGAAGAATGTTCTCTGTCTTCAGGTTACTCTCTTAAATCTTATTTTTTTTGCTCCTTGCATTACAAACTCTAACAGGAAGGTGATGTGAATAAATTTCCTCAGTCATACAACATTTCTGGCCCGTCATCAATTTTAAAACCAACAATGTGATCTTTGCGAGAATTAAGTTGGACAGCCCTGACCTTAGCACAACACACTGAAGCATATTACTACCAAATGTAGTACTCTGGCTTTATACAGCAGTGGTACGTCCCATGCTGACGTATGGAGCACTTGTCTGGTGGCCAGCGCTTAGCAGAGAGTACAATATAACGAAACTGGGTAGGGTGCAAAGAACGGCATGTCTTGGCATCACAGGGGGTATGCGAACATGCCCGAGGGATGCGTTGAATGTAATCCTGCATCTTCTACCAATCAACCTTTTTATTAATAAACTGGCGGCATGTAGCGCGGTAATCAATCATATTTTTACGCTTTCGCTTCTTGTCTTAAGTTTTTAATGTTCTTGAAGTACATTTTCGAAAGATGGAAGTTCTCTCGGATAATCCCGAAGCCGGTGTAGAGATCCAGACTTTCTGCCATATTTGAAGAGTCATATTCTGTAATCAACTTTCGTAATACGATTAAATAAAAAAAAGGAAATTTTGCCAACTGCGGCCCACCCAATCCCGAGGAGAGTCTTATTTGGCCCGGGCCAGGTTTTGAGTTTGACACCCCTGGTCTAGAGGATGCGTCGGAGGCGAAAATAGGGGAGCTGTTTCAGTTCCTCAATTGTACTGCATGGCTCTAGACGCCTCTCCACTCATGACATTTAACCTTCTGTAACCTCCTTCTTTATTAGTTTAACGGAATATGTGGTTTCAAAACGGCGCCTTCTGCGCTAATTGGGCTTCTGGTCTGCTTGACCTCAGCCACCACTTTTACCTACCCCTGACACATATTTCCTATTTTTTACGTTGGTTTACATAGTACAGTAGAGCGTCGATTATCCGAACTAATTTCGACAGGGGTTGTTCAGATAACCAAATGGTTGGTTTATTCGAGTTTGCATAGAAAGTCAATATAAGCGACAAACTGAAAATATGCCAGAAGACAAAATAATAAATTCGAAACAATTGAGTGATGTTGATGAGAGGTTGTTTCCAACAGACAGTTCATATTTATTTGATTCGATGCATTTCACAAGAAAAAAATCAGAGTCCTCGGTTCTGTTAACCCATTAGTGCATATAGTGTCCCTTTAAAGGGATACCCACTTTTTCCCGTTATATGGTCAGATTTTTGACTGTGCACTGGAAGTGTGTATGCAATGACAACATCTCAGTTATCAAACAACCTCGTATTCAAATGTTTTTATTGCTTGGTGTAGTTTATTTATTAGAAAAAAATAATGGGTGGCGGAATTTTAAAAAAGTCGTCAGATTCTGGGCTGGTCAGAAAAAATTAAATATGTATTTGCTAATTTTTTGAAGTGCTAGTTTACTGCTTCGTGGTGTCGTAGATTTTGTGTAATTTAGCAAGTTTTGCAATAACCCTTATAAGGGACATTGGGCACGTAGCTCAGTTGGTGAAATATTTTTATGGACTTATAGCTTCGGATATTTTGCAGAAATTAGAAACGGTAGACCATCTTTTTGAAGACATCAACATTTCTGCTATACCCCTATTTATGGCAATGAAACAGGGGATCCTGAAAGGGGACTTTTACTGCTGATGTGAGTTGCATTAACAGTTTAGACGATCTAGCGATTGCTTTCGAAATTACCAAATAAACGCTTGTTTGTATTGGGGAAAGACCCCTCAGTGAGGTGGGGTCTGTGTCTATGTCATGGAATAGAGAAATTTTGCGAGGGGCTTCACCATCAACATGAGCTCCACAGTGGAGAGAGACAAAGCCCTTCCGCCGTTTCCCGATGCAGGTTAGCTACGGCTGACAGACCTTCACCCCGGCTTCGGGCCTCAAAAAGGCTAGCTGTTGAAACGAAAAAGTGCTAATTCCTAGCTGCTTGGAGTGATGCCTGTGGTAATTATACTTTTTATGAACCGCCATAAAGCGGAAAAGCAGCATTTTCAATCGAGCCTGATAGTCAAACGAGCAATCGAGCCCGCGGAATGCACTTCGAACTATGTGGTGATTCCATATTAACGTAAAAGTAGCTAACAATAAATTTATTATCGGAGAACTAATTAGGTTTGGTTTTGGGCATTATTTCATTTACATGCGAGAATATTATGCTCATGTCGTTTTCCAAAAGTTTTGAAGTTGAGGAGGAAAAGGTCGTCGATCTGCTCACTAAAGAAAGTAGAGGATTCAAAGCAATTAATGCGTTAATTTGTAAATATTTTAGATGCCACTTATAAGTTTCATTGATTTCTATTCCATATCCGTCAAATTACTTTACTAATCAGGTGTGGGTATTTTCACCGGATACAATACAAGCTGGTCGTATCAATTTTTTCATTCGTCAACTGTCCGCTGTGCATAGTGTCCCTTATAAGGGACGGCTTGTAAATCCTCTATTACAGTGAACTCCCGACATTCGCGAGGGATGCTTTCCACGAAATCGTCGCGAATGTTGAATTCGCGAATGTCGGGGTTCAGTGTGCTTGCATAGTGGGAAATATGTTCCAAATATTCATAAAATACGAAACATGTTACATGTCGCTCTTCCATCGGCTAATTCATACAGACGTACCTCCGTCTAATTGTTAAAATTTAACTACGAGGTGGTCTCGCATAATCGCACACTAATAAGCCAGTCCCGTGTCACCTTTTGGGCTTCCAAACATGAAGTTTTAGATCAGGGAATGCCGTTAGAACGACCAGTCTGATTACTGATGAACTAGAAAATTCTATTAAAAGTCTTTCTTTGCATTCGCGCTAATCAATAGTGTCAATTTATCTTTTGAGGCATTGAGCCCCAGTGCAGTTTTTTGTTCCGGTAAAAGGGCGGTTTCAATCATTTTATGGAATATTGTTGAAAAATCCACGCTTGCTACTCCTCGCAAAATTAAAATATGATGATGGTTTTAGCGTTTATCTAATCTAAATTAATTAGGATAGAAAAATATGCGTGCTGTAGCGGAAAATTTTATTGTATTCAGTGGTTAAACCGAACAAAAAAAAATGTAGGTCTAATTTTTTCAAAATGTTCACTTTCGAACTAGAACGAAATCGCGAATAAGCATAGTTAATGTTGAAGAAGTGTCGCAAAAAATGAATCGCGAATAAGCGAATTCGCGAATGTTGGGACCGCGAATAACGGGGGTTCACTGTACTTATTTTTTTTTCGAAAAAATCTTTCAAAAAGTATTTACTTCCTTGTCGCTACGTCAATTCATAATAATTGACAAAAGTCAAAAAATGTTGTCAGGGAACTTCATGCGCTAATGGGTTAATCGAATGTTCGGATAATCGACGCTCTACTGTAAATAAAGTCTGTCCCGGAAATCTATCTATAAAATAAAGTTGTGTTAGTTACACCATTTATAACTCGAGAACGGCTGGACAGATTTTCATGATTTTAAATTTGTTGGATTAGGCTCTGGCCAGAATAGCATAATTGCTATTGAAACATGCAAAAAATTCACAATGAGCTAAATTTCCCAATGGGTTCTTTTCACCTTTTTCTGCGTGTATTTCTTTAAGAGATTTCAGTAAATTTCTTCCACATGATTGGTCTCTACCCAAAGTAACAGGACATCTATCGAGACATATGAAAAATTCACAATGGGGCACAATTATGAAGACAATTCCTTTTTTATACTTCTTTCTGTCTTTCTTGGACGAATTACAGGATTTCAGTAAGTTGACCCCACCTTATGGGTCTACACAAGGCTCCGACCGGAATGGCAGTAAAACCATTGAAATAAGCAGAAAATTCACAATGAGCAACAATTCACAATGAGTTTTTTTTCGAATATTTTTGTTTCTTTTATGACCGTTTTTGCGGATTTTTGGAAAATTTTCCTGTCGAATTTATAGGTCCTCTCCCTGAATATCAGAATAACATTGAAACACGCGAAAAAATTAATAATGAGCAAAATTATAAAGATTTGTTTTTCGCATATTTCTTTCTGTATTCCTTGAACGAATTGCCAGATTTCAGTCAACCGATTCCAGCGGATAGGTCTACACCTCCTTCCTCTTTGAATATCGAATTAAGTATCTTTCAAATTTACAATTAGTTTTGTAAATTTGCGAGCGGAGCGAGCTCAAGATGGGAGAGCTTTTACATAAAGTCCTGCTACATACTTGTGGGAGTGATGAAAATATTTCTTTTTGCAGAAAAAGTATGAGCTAATTACGATTCGAGATTAATTTGAAAAACCCTAAAATATTTTTTTTTAAATGAACTTATTGGTATTAGGATCAATTTTGATGCTAAGCTATAAGAGCGTCAACTTGGTGACGCGCCCGTTGTCCGACCAAGTCTAGTCTGCCTTTTTACTTTTTTAAATCACCCATGCCTACTTGATTTTGGTCAATTGTTTACAAAAGGGCTCTTCACTTAGTCATCATTAAATCTTACTCAATATCGATACGCAATCAGACCATTAAAATATTGCGTATCCGTAAGGCAATAAAATTATTGCGTACCAATGCATTTTTATTGGAACCTAAACAAAACACATTGGTACTGGCCAAGCACTTAAACAGTATCAGCCACTTGTGTAAACAATTATTCAATGCTATCTAGGCATGTCGGACCACGCCACCAAGAAGACTTAGTCTTAGCATATAGTGCAAAGGTGCTACAATGTTATACTTTTCGACCCGGGATTTCGGTCATATAACATTCGGCCAACCTACGATTTCACTGTCCTCAGTGAATGACACAGACAACACTGAATACCATATACAGTAGCGAGACTCATCTGCTTCCTGTATATCAACTTCATTCAGTTGGCAGCCTAAAATCAATTCAAATCATACAATTGCTTGCATATCATTTCTTATCGAGTTATGTGCAACATTTGCCCTTGAACATCAACCATCAATTCACAGCGCAATCATCGCTTCATCCAGTTACAAACTACTCCCTTCTGAGAAACGAATCGTTCGGTCTCGTACCTAACATCTCCTGGACACAACTAATCAAAAATTCTGAGCGTTTCGCTTAATATCCAGTTCCGAGCCTCACCTGCTCCTGGATCCAACAACATGTCCAGTTCCGAGCCACACCTGCTCCTGGACTAAGTAGTCAACGATTCCGAGCCTAACGCTCAACACGTCCAGTTCCGAGTCTCGCCAACTCCTGGACCACTATTCAACAATTCCGAGCATAACGCTCAACACGTCCAGCTCCGAGTCTCGCCAACTCCTGGACCACTATGCAACAATTCCGAGCATAACGCTCAACACGTCCAGCTCCGAGTCTCGCCAACTCCTGGACCACAACCCATTTCGAGCGCAACGCTCAACATGTCCAGTTCCGAGCCTCTCCTGCTCCTGGACTTCAACTGCTAATTACAGCTCTTCTTAATTAGTGAATGTCAACTTGATAATCAACCTTTTTTTTCAAAATTTCTGCTCATCCATTGCACATTTTTTTTTAATTCAAACAGGTACTCATTACCCTTATTTAAGCTATGCTTAAACTATACCATTCTCTTCACCGCGATATACAGCATCTCTAACTGCAATCCTTATCAAGCATGTAGACCTATCTGTAATGTTTCTCCAATTTGAAAAGAAATGTGCCCTCAGCACCACATCAAGCCTTTTCCAATTCTGTGTTTTTAAGAACATGCTTGCAGCACACTAACGTTTATCCATACCACTTTGCATGAATAAATATTCACTATACTCAGGTTTCAACGTTCAATACCTTCCTTTATATATATGGAAATTCTAAAGCACACAATAAGTGTATCATCTCCGACTTGTATTAAGTCCAAAAATCTTGAATCAGAAAATTTTCTATTTCCAAGAAGCTATCCAACTCTTCCTTTTCGCAATTACTCAGCTTGGTAATCCGAAAGATGCTTCACGTCATATTAAGCCAACAACCATAAAACTTCTTTCACCAAAATTGATATATTTAACAATAATTATTTTTATAAATCGCATAATTATGACTTCAGCACTTCACTTTGTTGAAGTTTATACTATCGAATTCACATCAATTCATTATTATTGTAAGAAGTCAACAAGAAATTCATTTATGAAACGTGAATAAACAATCTTCATGCCATATCATAATACTGAGGAAACCTTGCACAGCATTTTGAACTCAAAAGAATCAAACGGTTTGGTACCAACCAACACGTACCATTGATTCTCACATCAATGATTTAATTTGTTTATGTTAATGAACTACTTCAAAAATTACTCAATTGGTGTCATGAAAATGAACTATGTCATAATGCGCATAGAAAATAAGAAAGTCGGACATTTTGCGTCAAGAAATCCTCCTAGATCTCGCAAAACAACGGCAGAGCAGAAACGCTTTCACAACCTGTAGACAACTTAAAGTAGTCTACCTTCTCCTTCTGTTTGATTTTTTTAACAGTTTCAACATTTTAACAACCATAATGGAGTCTTCTACTCCTACAAATATTAAGGCATCCACAACATATAGTATGAGCCTTTTCAGCACCTTGTCTTTTTTAATTCTTGAAGACAAATGTGTTTTTAAATTTATCGACATTTTCTTGAAAATATTGCACTTTCACCTCTTACACAAACGCCAAAAGTAAATTAAGAACTTCAACGACGAAAACATATGTGTCACCTCAATTTCGAATTCATCATAGTAATCCTCGTTATCATGATTTTTCTGTATGTCTGAACCCTTAACGTTCAAAATCAAATCACAACAATAACCAATAGTTCATTGAACCACTACTTTGAGAACTTTGCTCATCTGCTTACTCCCAACACTCATTTATATGTATTTTAAAATCTAAAAAATAAAAGTGCATACACAAGTGCGAGACACCTCCCTCATTGTTATTTTATTTTCCTTCTGGCCTCACACTCAAAATCATTCCGGCGACACCACCGTATCAACAGCACCTTTAAGAATGCACACATCAAAACAACATTTTAAAATTCTTGGACATCAAACAACATTTGGAGGACCACAAACCCGCAAATATGGGAATCCTCAGTTTACTTGATCATCAATATCAATATCACAGTTGTTCCATTATTCTAATGGATTCGGATCAAACCACAAAGAATGTATGCAATTTTACTCACCATGCATTTCTCCACTTAAATTTTGTTGCGTGCATACTTACAACAGATCAGCCGTCTTTTTTCCTTGTAGGTCACTCACTCATCCTTTGGACCATGTCATACCAAAGTGAAAATGCCATTCTGAAATTTCCTATCCGCTTCAATCCACTTCCTATGAAAGACACAACTTTCTTCACAATCCTTCATTCATCAAATTTCAATCGGTGCACATCACAATCACAAACTAACTTTCGCGATATATTTTTCTATCATGGGAAATGGTAACACAACACACGGGATTTGGGATTAAACCCCACACCTGAATTATTAGGATCAATTTTGATGCTAAGCTATAAGAGCGTCAACTTGGTGACGCGCCCGTTGTCCGACCAAGTCTAGTCTGCCTTTTTACTTTTTTAAATCACCCATGCCTACTTGATTTTGGTCAATTGTTTACAAAAGGGCTCTTCACTTAGTCATCATTAAATCTTACTCAATATCGATACGCAATCAGACCATTAAAATATTGCGTATCCGTAAGGCAATAAAATTATTGCGTACCAATGCATTTTTATTGGAACCTAAACAAAACACATTGGTACTGGCCAAGCACTTAAACAGTATCAGCCACTTGTGTAAACAATTATTCAATGCTATCTAGGCATGTCGGACCACGCCACCAAGAAGACTTAGTCTTAGCATATAGTGCAAAGGTGCTACAATGTTATACTTTTCGACCCGGGATTTCGGTCATATAACATTGGATGGACTATAATATTGTTTTTATTAACAATTTTTTTAATCGAGATTCCTTAACTTTGATTCATCTTCATGATTCCACTTATTCAAAATCGTTAAATTTTAATATCTAACGTTATCTAATAATGAACTTTCTAGTATACATCTAATACTTATTATAAGCTGCAAAAAAAAAATAAAATTAAAAATAAAACAAATAAATTATACCTGCGTACGACTCGCTCTTTGTATTGCACATAAATCTTGATAAACTTCTTCATCTTTAGTATCATGCTCTTCGACATTTCCATTACATGCAGCGTTGTTGTCGGTGGTTCTATTGTCATGATGGTTGATATGTTTATTTTTTTCAATATGCATTATACAATATTGTTTAAATGTTGTATGTGTAATTTGTAAGTGTCAACGACAACAAATTCGTTATATTGTAGATGATTGGATGAAATATGAATGATACAACGCATACGGGCATACGTAATCAACACGGACGAATAAAGAATCAATTCAATCATCATTGTAACAACATAAAAAAGAGAAAAAAAAATTTAATTTTAAAAAATTCTATAAAATAATACTACTCTAATTTTTTTTAATATAGGCAAATGTTATTAAATATTTATAGCGATAGGAATAGGAAAAAAGCATGCAAGTGAGGAAAATAAAGAAGAAAATATAGGAAATCTGAAAACTAGTGAATCTCATTGAAGGATAGATTTGTTTTTTTTTTTTTTTCTGGTAAAAATCATTGCTTTGCATAAAAACGTCATGTCAATTTTGATCCGTAAAAGCAGCTTTGTTTAATATGGAATGTAGTAACCCAACTCAGATAAAACATCCTTAAATATACTCGTATTTAATCCAGTTCCATGGTGAAAAATTCAATACAAAAAGAAACACTAAAAAGGATATTTTGTAAAATCATTAAAGTCTTTAGATCCTGTTTCTCTCTTCATTACCGTAACTCCTAGTGGAGCATGGTGCGTTGATGACTACCGTGTGTAGTCATCAACGTTACAAAGACAACTGAATTCGGAGTGTGATACGGTTGTCAGCCATACCACTTCCTAGTCGCATTGTTAGTTTATTATTCTACGATAAGAATATTTCTTATCATCTTCTTCTGAATAATAAACTTGCGACGAGTCGTGCCGAGTTTGGAAACTCGTTTCTCTATGAGTGTCTATTTCACAGAGTGGCGACCGAACGATCACGGCCACAGAGCACGACCTGTTTAGTCCAGTGAAAATATCCCAATTCAGGCCTCCAAATAGAAATAAAAATAGAGTAAGGCCAATTTTGATTGATTTCGATTCAGTAGGGTGCCAGGAATATAAAACTAATTTTGCTAAGAAAAATTTTGATCGGAAAGGTCCCAAAAAGGACACTAATTAATCCTTGATCAGAGTTGGGCATGCTGGGTGTCATATCAGAGGGAACGCCGGTGTTTGTTTCCAGTTTTAAGGACGCTCAACGGAATTAATCGCGTTTCAATGGAACATTTTCGTATTTTCCGTAGCTTATCATCTGTATCTTTCCAAAGCCATAACTACGCGAATAATTCAAGTTGTCACTACCTTTTTTATTTTTTAAAATCTATAATAGCTGAAGCTCCCATTAAATTTGCCAAGAAAAAAATTGTTCGGAAAGCCCTGAAAAAGTAACAGAAAAGGACACTAAATAATTCTTAATTGAACATTGGCATGCGGAATGTCATATCAAAGGGGACGTCGAGTACATCCCATATCCAGCGTTTGTTACTTGTATCAAGGACCCTTAAAGGAGAAAATGGCGCTCAAATAACTTATCATCTGTATCTTTCTAAAGCCATCCCATAACTATACGCGAATAATTAATTTTTTTAGAATCTATACCTATGCCTGAAGATTCTACCGTTAAATTTGCTAAAAAAAAAAATTGTTCGGAAAGTTTTGAAAAATGACATAAAAGCCCACTAATTAATCCTTGATGGAAATGTGGATTAATTAGTGTCATTTTGTGTCCTTTTCCAGAGCTTTCCAATAAAAAATTTTCTGAGCAAAAATAGTGGTGTAATCTTCAGTTATTATAGATTCTAAATTGGTTGGCAACTTGAAATATTCGCGTAGTTATGGCTTTGGAAAGATATAGATGATGAGTTATGGGAAACCCAAATTTTTTTTTATTTGAGCGCGATTTGCTCTTTTTAGTGTCAACACCAAATTGCACAATGGTATGTTTTGCCTAGGACCAGGCTTGCCAACTCTAGCTAAAAGTAAGTAGATCTGCTTACTTTTTCGCATTGCTACTTACCCCTACTTACTGGTCACTCAAATCTACTTACTTCTGATAAAAATTCTGAACCGATATTTGTATTGCATTCTTTCAGTGTAAATACGATTCCATTACCAAAACTGCAAAGCCTTCTTTATATAAAGTCCTGAAGTCGAAAATCTCCATTATTACTCGGCTGGCAGCGATAACAATTGGTTTCAATGAAATAGTTTGGCATTCTTCCCCCTAGTACGAAGCCCAATACCTCTGGCATGGTGGCCAGCTGGCAATGCAGATTTTCTACTTTATGGCTTTGTATGTAGATGGGTTTGCAAATTTATCCATACATTTTCGTTCGGAAGTGTTATCTAATGCTACAATAAGGTTCTATAGGAATCAAAATCGGCACCAAATGCCCTCATTGGATTATTATTTCGCTTTTGTAGCAAGGAGTGTCCTCCGAAAAGCACCGTTTTGACACCACAGAACTCCGTTAACCTACTTAAAGGATGGATTTTACCGGAGATATAATTTTGAGTGTGGAGAAGCACCTAGAGCCATTTAGAGAGATTTATGAAGTGAAGGAGCTCCCCTATTTTCACCTCGGACGAATGAGAAATACGCAGCCTGTCCAGTAAATACTACTGTAAGTCTAGCAATATCTTTACGCGGTCTGATCAGAATCTCAGACGTCCTTTTCCGGTCATGGCCATAGCTTCCTTGATATTATAAGGTTCTAAGGTTCCGCCAATAACGATTATCACTTGCGAGATAATGAGAGGAGATTTTTCTTCTGACAGCTGCCAGCTGCCTTCCACGTGCTTCGCATGAGAGCTGTCCAGAGTTGCCCCCAGTTTGGCCAACTCATCTGCAAGCTCATTTTCCTGTGGCCCAGCACCAAAAGTAGGGTGACTGTGTACCTTCCTCCAATGTTGTTCAGTGTTACTCTACAGGTTTTTACAAACTTGGAGGATATTCCCACGGATTTCAGCAGCCTGACTATCTGAACAGATGGCTATGTTTTTATTGCCTTGTATGCTCCCGAGTCCGAGACATGCTTTCATGATTGCAAACAATTCAGCCTGGAAAATGCTGGCAGGATCAGGGAGACGGTAAGATTCAGAGATATTGAGCGTGTCACAGAAGACTCCTGCACCCACACCCCAGTCCATTTTGGATCCATCTGTGAAAAGGGAGAGATCGTATTCACCTGATAGCTCACTCTCCATCCATTGGCTCGTGGTGGGATATCTGACATCGAAGTTATTCCCGAAAATTAGTATAGTCACGGCATAGTCCGTTGTAGCTTCGATCGTATCTTGTGGCAGTTGGTTGAGAATATCAGAGTGACTTGGCAATCCAGCGACCCGACTCTTTAAGCCTGATCGCACTACATGCCGCTAGTTCTTTAATAAAAAGGTTGATCGGCAGAAGATGTAGGAAGTCTTTCAAGTGTAAAAATTTTTAGTTGGGTTTGGTAGTATGGTTTTCCTTTTCCTCTTTCTTAGGATTTTTGCAACTTTCTTTTTTAAATGAAACGTTGCAGCGCAATAATTGTTTTAATATATTGCATTAATGCGTGTTTTTTTTTCAATCTACTTACTTTTATACCTTTCTACTTACTATTCCGAAAAAAAATTACTTACACGTCGAATAAATGAGTTGGCAACACTGCCTAGGACAAATGATTCGTCATTCCTAGAAAACGTGTATGCTCAATGAGAGAAGAGATCAGTTGGTGTTTGATCTTCGTTGAGTATACAAGTGAGTAGAGGATTCTAGTTGTGTAGTTAGGTTATTGTATGAGTTCGTTTAGTGTGCGGTCCCGGCAGCCTCGTGTGGGTCACGGTCTTGGGTGTCCGAGTTTGTCTCGACACTAGACTTCCGCGTATGTCGCGTGAAGGGTAGAGGGACCGCTGAACAAAGAGTGATGTATGAATGTTCTGTAATTAGTTCGTATATTTATATTTGTGTGTGTGTGTAGTTTCCCTTTACTCACTGAGCATTGGACTCATTTTTCCTCTTTAATTTAATTTCAGACAATACCATGCGGACAAGCGCTCAAAAATAATTTAGAATTGTGTTTTCTTTGAAATGTGAATTCCCTGTTTTTTTTTTTTTTAATTAAACGTTGTTGTCTAATAATATATGTGTTTTAATATTAGGGTCCTCGAAACAACTAACAAACGCTTGATATGGAATGTACTGAAAATTTCCCTTGATATGACACCCCGCATGCAGGGACGTACCTAAGGGGAGGTATGGGGGGTGTCTCACCCCCCTAACATTTTCAATTTTCATCTGCAGTCGGCAATTTGACCTCAGTGGAAATATGTAGGATTGCGATTTTCGGCATTAGTAAATTTACAAAAGAATACCTGTCGATGTTTAAGGATAAAGGCATTTGAAAGTTGCAATATTAAACAACATGAAAATCAATGCGTTAGTGCAAAGCTGATTTTCGCAAGAAAATTAAATATTGGCCCTGAATCGAACTACAAAAACAACACCGAACTCGTCGTGCTCCGAAAAAATTGGACTAATTATCTCAAACTACAGCCGAAACAGACTGCAACATTTTACCGAAAAGAGCTCAAAATCCTTCTTGACGTTTTTATCTCAAAGTCCACAGAAGAATTGGAAAAAGTAGCCAAACTGCTCCAACCATTTCAAGACATATTTCAAATTCTGTCCGATGGGAAAAACTGCACAATAATCTCAGTAACTGCAGTGATCCAAACTTATTTTTGTATTTCAAAGGAGATCCCCGAATGCCTTCATGCTGAAATTCAAATCCTTCTTGATAATTGCTCTGAGCGTCAAAGTTTTGGAGAGATAGCGAGAGAGGCCTTTAAACTAAGGACCGAAAGCTTACAATATTATTCATATTTTGACATGTCCAGTGTCATCAGCTTCAAGCGAACGATCATTTAGTAAATTGAGATTAATCATTAATGGGGCATGAACGTTTGAAAAATTTGATGCTAACGTTTTGTGCGAAGGATATTGACGATAAAATGGATTTACATCGAATTGTGGAACGATGGTCCAAAATTAAGTTACGACGTGTCACAACTTAGCTGGTTCAATAAAATATCTATATGTATATTCATACAATCCTTCGTGTTTCTGTCTTTATATTTTTCGATGTTTACATGAACGCTAAAAAATATATTAGAGGTACGGATATTTTGCAAATAAAAAATAGGAATTTCGCATAAACTAATTTTGCATATTGGAAATTTCGCTGAAATTCGCTGAATTCAGACAACATACATAGATACTAGATACGGTAACGGTAAAACGAGAAACTGCTGAGGCATATACCGTAAATATCGTTACAGTTATATCGTTTTTATGTAAAGTTCATTTAAATTATGGGGGCCCGCCGAACCACGAGAAACCTCTCCCTAAAAATCGCATTGCAGAAAACAAAGTTGATTCATCAAACCTCCAACTAAAGTGCTTTCTCGGTGTTCGGCAAGCCATGATGCTCGTGATTCACCAAACTCTCTGCATTTAACAATTTCTCTGTTCTTATTAACGAAAAACGTCTAAAAAATCTCAGATGAAAAATTATCTCCAGTAATTGACATTTTTGGACAAAAATAAACTTTTTTTGTGGAAAAAGTCCAAATTGGAACATTTCTCATTGATTCGCATAAATTAGCAATTTTCGCCGAAATTTGCATCTATTTCGTAAAAACGAAATTTCCGTATTGGTGACTTTTCAAATGTAGTCGGCAAATTTTACTTTTAAACCCCCCAACAAATGTTTGCTCGGTACGTCCCTGCCCGCATGCCACGTTCAATCAAAGATTAACCAGTGCACTTTTATGTCATTTTTCAAAGCTTTTCAAAAAAAAATTTTCTTATCAAATTTAATGGTAGAACCTTTAGCTATTATAGATTCTAATAAATAGAAAAGGCAGTGACAACTAGAATTATTCGCGTAGTTATGGCTTTGGAAAAATACAGATGATAGATAAGTTACGGGAAACACGAAAATTTTCCATTCAAACGCGATTTATACCGTCGAGAGTTCTTGAAACAGGAAACGAACACCGGATATGCACTCAACTTCCCCCTTTGATATGATACCCAGCGTGCCAACCTCCGGTCAAGAATTAAATAGTGTCCTTTTTGGGACCTTTCTGATCAACATTTTTTGAGCAAAATGAGTTTTAGAGTCTTGGGACCGCACTGATTCAAAAACAACAAACATTTTCCTTACTATATTTTTTTTCTATTTAAAATGCTAATATGACTGGACTAGTTAAAACATATTGCAAATATTCACATACCACCGCAACTCAACAACATAGTATAGGGTGTTGTTTTTAAACTTGTGGTTTTCAATCTAGCATAACTTTTTTCGGAGTTGGTTTTTTTGACAGCTGTCACTTGATTTATGCTCAGTATGCAATTTCATTATAAATAGACTTACTCCGGAACAACGTTTGCAAATCGTGCCCAAAACGAGATAACCACCGATCCCCATTTTCACAAGAAAATTTTTTTTTAGCGATGAAGCTCACTTTTGGTCTAATGGGTATGTTAATAAAAAAAATGGCCCCTTTGGAGTGATGATAATTCACACGCCATTGTTGAGACGCGCCGTTACATCCTCAAAAAGTCACTGTTTGGTGTGCTCTATGGGCAGAGGGAATCATTGGTCCATATTTCTTCAAAAATTAAGCCGGCCATAATGTTACAGTCAATGAGGAACGCTATATAGAGCCATGGTTAATGACGCGCTGCATGCCAGGAAAGGAAACTTTTGTTGAGCGCATTATCTCGCGTCGTGGGCCTGTGGCATGCTCTCCAAGATCGTGCGATGTAACACCGCTGGACTATTTTTTATGAGTTTATGTGAAGTCGCTTTTCTACGCAGATAAGCCCGAAACGATTGATGCCTTGGAAGAGAATATTCGGCGCGTTATTGCTGACATACGGCCCTAATTGCTGCAAAAAGTGGTCGAAAATTGGGCCTCTCGGCTGGAATTTATTCGAGCCAGCCGTGGTGGCAACTTGCCCGAAATCATTTTAAAAACATAATTGCAAACCCTTATCTATATAATAAAGCTAAATTCTTGGCCATATCATTAAATTATATGCGTTTTATATCTTCTTGAAAACCACAAGTCTAAAAAAAAACACCCTATACATATCGTGAGCAAATAGCAATAGAGGCAAGAACTCGTTGCCACTCAAATCGTCAAACTTCACCTTGGTCAAATTACCTTAACCGTAAAATATATCTGACCAAAAACAACAAAGTTGTAAAAGTTACCCCGCCAAAGAAAAATTAATCTGCCGCAAAAAGAATACATATCCCTCCAATCCGCCGCTCATTTGTAGTTTTGTTTTAGGTGTAAATGCTGGAGAAGTTTAAATGTACAGGACTACTTCTTAAAGTAATTTGGTGGGAGCTTTAACATTTTATTCAGTGCCACTTTGACGGCTCCCTCCAAATTACTTGAGGAAGTAGTCCTGTACATTTAAACTTCTCGAGCATTTACACCTAAAACAAAACTACAAATGAGCGGCAGATTGGAGGGATATGTATTCTTTTTGCGGCAGATTAATTTTTCTTTGGCGGGGTAACTTTTACAACTTTGTTGTTTTTGGTCAGATATCATATATTTTTGCATACTTAAATAGCCAACTAATATTTTTGATTTGGGATTCTGATGCCACAGTGACCCAATTTTCTAATGTACTTATGTCCTAATGTCCCAATGTCCCAATGTGCAAATATCACAGTGTCCCAATGGCCTAATGTCCGAATGTCCCACTACCCATGTGTCCCAATGTCCCAGTATCGCAATATCCCAATGTCCCAGTCTTCCTGTGTCCCAGTGTCCCACTTAATTTCCTAATATCCTAATGTTCAATTGTCCTAATATTCCAATTTCCTAATATCCCAGTTCCACAATGTTCCAAATAGCCCAATATCCTAATGTACCAGTGTCACAATGTACAAATGTCCCAATATCCTAATATCCTAACATCCCAATGTTCCAATGTCCTAAGATCGGAGTGTCCCAATGTCCAAATGACCCAATAACCCGATGTCCCAATGTCCCAATATCTCAGTAGCCCGATATCTCAATGTCCCTATGTACCAGTCTCCCAATGTCCGATTGTCCTATTGTCCCAAGGTCATAATGTCCCAATGTCCTAGTATCCCAATGCCCCAACGACCCAGTCTCCCAGTGTCCTAATGTCCCAATATACAAATGTTCCAATATCCAAATGTGCCAACATCCCAATGTTCTAATATCCCGATGTCCCAATGTCCCAATATCCCGATGTCCCAGTGGCCCAATGCTCCCACGTCCCAGTTTTCCAGTGTACCTTATGTCCCAATGTCTTAATGTGATAATGTCCTAATATCCCAATGTCCTAATGACCCAAAACTCTAATGTCCACATGTGCTTTAATCCCAGTGCCCCAATGTCACAACATCCCGATGTCTCAGTGGCCCAATGCTACTCCGTACCAGTGTCCCAATGCCCGTTGTCCTATTGTCCAAAAGTTATAATGTCCCAATGTCCTAATATCCCAGTGCCCCATGTCCCAGTCTCCCAGTGTCCTGATGTCCCAATATCCCAATGTTCCAATGTCACAATGTTCCAATATCCCAATGTTCCAGTGTCCCAATGTCCCAATACCACATGTTCCAGTGGCCCAATGTCACCACGTCGCAGTTTCCCCAGTGTGCCAATATCCGAAAGTCCAAATGTCCTAATGTCCCAATGTCCTAATATCCCAGTGCCCCAATGTCCCAATATCATGATGTCCCAATGTCACAATATCCCGATGTCTCAGTGGCCCAATGTGCCTATGTTCCAGTTTCCCAATGTCCGATTGTCCTTTTGTCCCAAAGTCATAATAATGTCCCTATATCCTAATATCCTAGTGCCCCATTGTCCCCGTCTCCCAGTGTCCTAATGTCCCAATATCCCAATGTCCCATTGTCACAATATCCAGATGTCTCAATGGCCTAGTTTCCCCAGTGTGTCTAATGCCCCAATGCCTTAATGTCCTAATGTCCCAAGACCCCAATTTCCTAATATCCCACTGCCCCAAGATCCTAGTCTCCCAGTGTCCCAATATCATAATGTCCCAATGTCGCAGTGTGTTTTAAAAAACTGTCAATGCGATGAGCCGAAAGACGCAATTGTTGGAAATCTTTTGTTAACTTTACCAATTAATTTACCGTTATTCCATCCACTTATCTAAATGGAAGATATTGATTCTTTGGAAAGACCACCAGAGGATCATTCATTCCAAATTTAATAAAAATCCCATCACGGAGAGAGACAGTAGAAGCAAGTCTTTCTGCAACTGTAGACTCCAGTTTGAAATTGGGTTACTCGCTTAAGTCTGTGAGGGTGAAAATTACACCGTTTATTGCATATATCTTACCCGTTATTCTGCCGATCGAAGATTTTTTTTTGGAAAGGCACTAGAACAGGATATGTGGAATATTTTGGTAAAAATTTTGTTTTGTTGGATGTTGCCTGGAAGGCTGTAGGCCGGTCAAACAAAAAAGCAAGTTGTCTCCGGTAATCATAGACTTGTTCGCTTTCGTTTTTTTTTTCATTTGGCGGACGATACGCTCTCGCGTCTCTTGATACATATATGTACCTTTAAATTTTATTGTGAAATTCTCCTATCAATGCATTCGCACTCATTTTTATTAAACATCTGTACGATATGCTAATTCAACAAATGACTCAACATTCAAAACAGCTGCTGCGATTTTATCACCATCATACCGATTTGAAAACAAGAACAGAAAACATAACTTTTAATTAAATTCAATTGATTACTTATTTCTTATTAGTTTCTCAGAATTCCAATTATTTATTGTTGTACCCATTTTCGATTACGCATACACATCTTCAAATGACTAATTCATTTGAATATGTGAAAATTGATTTCAATATATACATACATATATTACCACGTGGTTAGCCAGAGATTCATCTCTTTACATATTTGCGCCTCACTTAACATTTATGTACTACATAATTCTTTTCTGTGAATGGAAACATTTTACACTAATTACAACATTTCAATTTAGGTAAATTGAGGGAGTGTGTAGGTACTTTTCCAGAGAATCTGTAATCCTTTTGAATTGAGTGGAAACCATTTGATATAATGTACACACTTAAGTAACGATGAAAAGCATAGAATATTCCACCCGATATGCTTGTCTATTAGCTGTGCATAGACTGAGACTCTTTTCCGCTGAAAATCGCTACCTTTGATCATTTAACATTTAATTATGAAAGGAAATCATTATGCCGTAAATCGTTTCATTCTTATAAGGATCTGTATGTGTAGGGATGCTGCATTTGCAATAACAATATAATGATTGATTTTTCACTTCATTTGATATTAAAAACCGGTTGAATTGACCAGTTGAAACGGGAAAAAAACTGGTGCCCAAAAGTTTAAAACACCTGTTTTTTATGTTAAGCTTTCCTCTTGCGTTTGCTAAGGTCTTGATTTTCTAACAAAAAGCCTCTCAATGTATAGCAATATGCCGCAATTAAATTTTGAAAAAAAAATCGTTTTAAAATATTTTCGGCATTCATTTCAGATTTGCAAACAATTTTCTAAGTTAAAGTGTGTCAATGTATGGGCAGCTATTGCCGGCATAATCAATATGCATGTTGTCTTCTCTCTTCCCAATTGAACATTTTATTGTAAACTGACCTTGGTCTTTTATAGAGAATAGCAAAATTTATTTTAAAACATTTTTATTAGAGCTGATGAAGTTTTAATAGGATTTGTAAACTGAAATGGATTGCTATGGACCGACCACCAAGTGAGAGTTGTACGTGTGGATTGAATATATTCAGTATGTATTTTTTATTTAACCTAATGAGATACTTTTTCTCCCACACAATATCGGTTGTCCGATTATATCTGGACTAATTTTATTCCCTCTAAAAAAAATATATATATGTAAGCTGGCCAGACGTACAGCATTTTGACCTCTCGTACAGCAAAATGTACAGCATTTTCCCATGCAACACAATGAAACCTAATTCAATACATAATAAGCTCCTCGATGATCAGTCATGTCTGCTTTTAAGGTGACCCCTGTACTTTGTGCGATCGATATGTACCGAGTTAATCGTACTTTTTTGTTTGACAATCTTTAATTTTCGATAAATCGGGAGCACTTCCCGATCTCTCTGTAAAATTTGCACAATTGTAGAGCTACTTGGCACTCATACTTACTCCTAATTTTACGGAACACCTATCCGCGTTCGGAAGCTATAGATGCCTAAATCGCACTTTTGTGTTTCCTAATCGAAAATTGTCTATAAGTTTGAAGTTCTTGAGCAAAATTTATTATGTATTTGTAAGGCACGGCACTGCCCATATTTGGTGAAAATTTCAAGGCTTTAGCTGCCAAGCTTCAGAAGTTACAACCGCCAAAAGATGAGATTTTAATTTATTTTCCCTATGACAAAACGATAGAAAAATCAGCCACTGCGTACTCCATCCGATTCCTTTATCAACCTCTATAGGAAAATGCATACTAAAGAAAGGATTCGGCATAGGTTTTAGATAAAGTTTTTTCCCAACATTTCCTTAAAACTACTTGAAACGGCGTTAAGAGCCCAGGGGACCGGCACGGCATCAACCATGGAGAAATGCATACTCTGCTCCAGAAATATTGCAACCGGGTTTACATGAGATTTATACCTCTAGCTCGTCGTTAGGGTTACTTTAATTCTGTGCGTCGCCCTTCGCTCCACTCGGAGAGTTTTTGCGACGCAGTGCTGTTTCGAAATAGGATAAGGCGAAGTACATGCGAGCGCTAATGTAAGGCAATTCGTAAGATTTAGATCTCTGGCTGGTCCATACATTTACTTAGATTATGTGGCTATCCTCTTGGCTTCCCTCAGAACTCACTCTGTCTGTCGCGCTTTTCATAATCGCCAACATCCTTGCGACCAGCGCTGGTATGAAGTGGATAAGGCGAGGTACGATCGCAACGAACGATGAGCCAATAGAAGGCAATTGGTAAGATTTAGACATTTGGCTCGTCCTTAGGATTACTGAGATCTTATAGCTCGCCCTTCGCTCCGATCAGACCTTGTTGTTTGTCGCACTTTTCAGAATTCGCCAACATTTTTGAAACGTATAGCGCTGCTCGGATATAGGATAAGGCACTGAGCTTATGGAAGACAGTTCGTAGAATTTAGACCTCTGGCTCGTCCATACGTACAGATCCTGTAGCTCGCCCTACGCTGCGCTTAGACCTCTCTCTGTCTGTCGCGCATCAGAAAATTAGCCAAGATTTTTGAGATACCCCGGACCTGTAACCTGGAAGTATGACTGAAGATTTGCTCGAAAACCAAATTCCGCAAGTATGTGTACAGCATTGGGCCTTCGGGATTCTGGTCACCTTAGGATAAGGGAAAGGGTAACCCCAATGTTTTCGTTGTTAGACACAAGTCAAAGGGAAATATAACGGTAATCATTAACTCTCGTATATTTTTTCTTCAATTGTGGATTTTTTTCAAACTCAGAGGCGAAAACAAGTTTTTCGGGAGAGGTTTTAGGAAGGAGATTGACGTTGACCAGGAGGCAGTCCAGCACGATCAAATGACTAAGCGCGACCGAATGGCTGAGATTACGAATGCATGGTATGCAGGGTGTAATCAAATCATTAAATCTTCATAAACTAGCTCAGTTGTCATTTAAAATGCATGATTTGCCTCGATTTTCCCTTAAAAAGCAAAAAACATGTCGGCATCACATTTCCTATGATGCTGAGTACCTTTGCTAACTGACTAACTTACTCATTTTCCATCCTTAAAACTGTGGTGGTATGGAAAATGCTTTTCGTGTTCTATTAACGTGTTTTGTCATCCGAACATCATGTTCCTTGAAATCAGTATGTTTAAAATAATAGTACATAAACATATTGTCGTGCTACGTGCTCAGAGGCCGTGATTGTTCGGTCGCCACTCTGTGATAGATTCATAGAGAAACGAGTTTCCAAACTCGGTATGACCCACCGCAAGTTTATTATTCAGAAGATGATAAGAAATATGCTTATCGTATAATAATAAACTAACAATGCGGCTAGGAAGTGGTATGGCTGACAACCGTTTCACACTCTGAATTCAGTTATCAACGCACCATGCTCCACTAGGAGTTAGGGTAAACAAGAAGAAGATGTATATACATCCAAAAATTTCGGAAGGGGTTTGAACTCCCAACACCCCTACATAGGAGCGCACTACCTGTCGAGGTTTTCATAAACCGCTATAACTGTACATTTTAGAATTTCAAATATCGAACAATACTCTTGGATTAGGCCCTCCATTATTTTCGCGTAATTTAGAGAAAATCAAATAAATGCGAAAACTACTCGGAAATCTAAACTAGAAAAAATGCGACAGCTTTTTAAATTACTCGCCTCAATATTCTTGTGCAATTTTTTTAAAAATACGTACAATTATTTGAAGTTAGGCACAGCAATTACTTTCGATTTTGTGGTTCAGTAAAGAATGAGAATTATTTTTCGTATGTATTGTAGTCAACAGGACATTTAGTAGTATAGTTGCAGGACCATGGATGTAGCCAGGATTTCGTATTTTTCAACATTAAAATCGTAGGAGGCCGAGGGTATGTAACTGAAATCTATGACAACAATTAAGATTTACCGTCAGTTTAAATTGTCATTTCTAATAATATTGTCAGAAAATTTTTTTGAAATTTCTTAGAAGAAGCAACCCGGAAAGGCTTTTTCACATTTTAACGATAAGTTGCATTAGCATGTGTTCAGTCATTTACTCCTGATTACATCAAATGTCATCAAATTTATACCTTTCAGACAGAATGGTATTAAATTCCGTTAAAGGACTGCAGTATTATGGAAAGCCACCAAGTTATAAACCGTACATTTAAGCCCAGAAGTCATAAAATGATGAAACATAAAAAATACTTTTTGGCGGCAAAATATTTTCTTGCGGGGATAAATAGAGGCTGGTTGGTGAACATGATCACAAATATAGGTGGTTGGAGTCCTCACGAAAACAAGCCCACACTATAACGGGAAATTGTTAGCGAAATTACAGGATCTGATAGTGTTATCAATTAATAACACTCAAACATGGATATCCCAGTTTCGGATATCAATGCTTGAAATAGCAGACTCACTAAATTTCCCCTGACTCAGAAAATGAAATTTTTCTAAGATTGCTAATTGAGACCAGCTGTTTCCTTGTAGTACGAAATATTTCGTGATTTGCTAGATGCCAAACCCGCATTTTTACGCTCTCAAGCTCCCCTCCTTTTCCCCCTTGGCTACGCCCATGTACAGAACCAAGAGAAACTCTAAGAAAATCTGAAATGAGAGTGTAAATTTTTTCGATTTTCCTTTGATTCCATATAACTGTAAATTTTTTTCTACGTAACTTTTACCATAAGCGCTATCATTCGCTTCCGACTTGATACTGACTTTTGATATCAAGAGACGCGAGAGCGTATCGTCCGCCAAAGGAAAAAAGAACGAAAGCGAGAGACAACTTGCTTTTTTGTTTGACAGGGCTTCCAGGCAACATTCCGCAAAAAAAAATCTTACCAAAATATTCCACATATCCTGTTCTAGTGCCTTTCCAAAAAAAATCTTCGATCGGCACAATAACGGGTAAGATATATGCAATAAGCGGTGAAATGTTCACCTTCACAGACTTAAGCGAGTAACCCAATTTCAGACTGGAGTCTACAGATGCAGAAAGACTTGCTTCTACTGTCTCTCTACGTGATGGGATTTTTATGAAATTTGGAATGAATGATCCTCTGGTGGTCCTTCTAAAGAATCAATGTCTTCCATTTAGATATGTGGATGGAATAACGGTAAATTAGTAGGTAAAGTTAAGAAAAGATTTCCAACAATTGCGTCTTTTGGCTCATCGCATTCACAATTTTTTTAAACACACTGCGACATTGGGACACTCGGCCATTGAGACATAGGATATCTGGACACTGGGAGACTAGGATATTGGGGCAGTGGGATATTAGGAAATTGGGACATTAGGGTCTTGGGACATTAAGGCATTGGGGCATTAGGCACACTTGGGAAACTGGGACGTGGGGACATCGGGATATTGGGGCATTGGGACATCGGGATAATGGGACAATGGGACAATGGAGCATTGGAACATTGAGATATTGGGACATTAGGACACTGGGAGACTGGGACATTGGGGCACTGGGATATTAGGATATTGGGACATTATTATGACCTTGGGACAATCGGACATTGGAACAATGGGGAACTGGTACATAGGAACATTGGGCCACTGAGACATCGGGATATTGTGACATTGGGACATCATGATATTGGGACAATGGGGCACTGGAATGCTAGGACATTGGGACATAAGGGATATTGGGACATTGGGATGTTGGGATATTGGGACATTTGTACATTGGGACACTGGTAGATTATGACATTGGGCCATTGAGATATTATCACATTAGAACCTTGGGACAGTAGGACAATTGGACATTGGGATATTAGGACATTAGGTGGGAGACTGGGACACTGGGACACAGGGAGACTGGGACATAGGGATATTGCGGTACTGGGACACTAGGGTAGTGGGACATTCGGACATTGGGACACTGTGATATTTGCACATTGGGACATAAGGACATTAGGAAATTGGGACACTGGGACATCAAGATCACAAAACAAAAATATTAGTTGGCTATTTAAGTACGCAAAAATAAATGATATCTGACCAAAAACAACAAAGTTGTAAAAGTTACCCCGCCAAAGAAAAATTCATCTGCGGTGTAAATGCAGTGGCGTGCATCCCATAGAGGCATAAAAGCACCGAAAAGTGAAAATAATAATTACCAAAGCCAACATTTTGCATGTATGATAGATAGAAACAAAAATTATTGCTATCACTGTACGGTGCGCAACAACACACTCTGTTTATCAAACACGGCAATTTTCTTCTCATCCAAGTCATCGTCTAGAAAACGAGAACAGGCACAAATCGGACTGCCTTTGAGATACGCACACATTGGTACAACATTGTATGAGTTTTTGCAATGAGAAATTACACCTACTTCCCGTAGGTGAATGCGGCGAACTAAAATTTCAGAAATTACGAAGACACAAAAGTAGGCATGCTTTTCGCTGGATTCTATCTCGACTTGTTCGAGCGCGGCGAAAGTGTGTTGTCTATTCCGCTTTGTTCTCATATCGGTAGTTATAAATTTGGTGGATGATGGAAATAATGCAGTGAGTAACATTAAAATTTGCACAGATGCTTCAATTTAGGTGCTGATTATTTACATACATAGGTAATAAATTGCATAGTTTTTACGGGATCGATGAGATTATACTCTTGTCGCAATAAATGATGGAAATGTTTCTTTGGTGCAGTTTTCGAATTATAATTACCTGTAGAAAGGATTTGTATAGGAAATTTTGACTTTTAATCGATTAAAAAATCGTCTAAAAAATTAAATTACAGCAGGCGCCAGATATCAGAATCACATCGGTTCTTCAATTCATATGAATAGACGCATGTTATGGGATCTGTACCCCTTTCGGTATTTTTTTTTTGTTGAATAGAATTTTTTATTTTATTTTTTCAAGTGAAGACATGTTTTAAACCTTTAAAAAATTAAGTAAAATTAGCTGAAAGACCCAAATTAGATTAAAATGAGAAACCTAAGACATTCCTAACCTCTTGTTGGTATAATGTCCGTAGATGCGATTCCCATACATTTCGATCGGCCTTTATAATTTGATTCCAAAAAACGGTTGATTTTATTAAGCAGTGATTCTAATAACCGGCGTCTACTGTAATTCGTTTTTAAAATGTATGCGAATGCGAATTTGAAGGGTTTGATATAATATTTTTTTCTCAATAATTTCTACAAAACTTTTTTTTATCCTGTCGTAAAAATGATTGAAAGCTAATTAACTGGGTCGGTCCTGACACATCTTTATTACATTGTCAAGGCATCCAACGGCTACCATTTGATACTAATTTGAAGTTTTTCGTGACAATCTATCAAAAGATATGGCTGAATATAACTTTGTAGGGGAAGTAGGGATATGGGAAGTCGGAACTACTCCACTTTCCATCAACTCAAAGTATATGTCAGAATGAAACATTGATCAAAATTTCAAGTCGATAGCGATATTCTACTGAAAGTTATGGCCGAATTAAAATATCAAGGAGGGGTAGTTTGTATGGAAGGTAGGGAAACCCGTGGTCCGATTTGGCCCATTTTCAATACCGTCCAAGATTTTAGCAAAACAAACATTTGACCAAAATTTCAAATCGCTAGCTTCATTATTTCGGGAGTTATCGTGCTAACAAACAGACACACGGACATACAGACAGACAGACATGGCTTATTCGATTCAGGGACCGACCCTGATCATACTTTGCCATACCTCCGGTGGCTCCTTTGATGTGTTACATAATATCCGCGTAACAAAAACAATATACCCTATACCATCTTATGGGTATAGGGTATAAACATGATATGACTGCCTACCCTGTATGAAAAAGATGTGCACGCCACTGTGTAAATGCTGGATGTAATTTTGTTTTAGGTGAAAATGCTGGAGAAGTTTAAATGTACAGTACTACTTCTTAAAGTTATTTGGTGGGAGAATTAACATTTTATTCAGTGCCACTTTGACGGCTCCCACCAAATTACTTTAGGAAGTAGTCCTGTACATTTAAACTTCTCCAGCATTTACACCTAAAACAAAATTACATCCAGCATTTACACCTAAAACAAAATGACATATGAGCGGCGGATTGGAGGGACATGTATTCTTGTTGCGGCAGATGAATTTTTCTTTGGCGGGGTAACTTTTACAACTTTGTTGTTTTTGGTCAGATTCTGTATATTCGGCGAGTGTATTTACTTTAAATTAAATTAATGTAAACATTTTTCCAATGCCTGTAGCATTAATTTAAGAACAATATTCCAAATCCTTTTTAAATCCTCACAACGAAATCAAACTGAACGACGTTCTTTCCAAGAACATTTAATCATATATGGTTACCCACAGGCTTTATCCAAATATGAAATATCCGATGAGGTTACTTGACTTTGCCCTATCATTGTGCTTTTTTGTTTTTGTTTTTCTGTCGATACAAAAAAGATGATGATGTACACATTTCCGTTGAAAATATTGTAAATGAGTAGAGCACGGATATTGCATTTCGTTGCTAATTATTTGTGAATGATTTACATATATTATAAAAACGTGTACATGTAGCCCATTGACTGGTGAAACTCGCTCGTCTATATTAATAAATTTATGAAATATTCAGCATAATAGGCTCATGCCTATGACTGTGGTTCTTGGTATGAATGACTGGTGCACACTGGTAATATTGGCAATTTGCCGAATCGACTAATTGCATGCACATTTTATTGAACGATTAGCTTATTGCATTCATTCATACTGTTTAAAATAATATGATTGGATCAAATTACAAATTATTCGTTTGTTAAATAGGATGAATGGCAAAAATTGTATACATAGTTGCTTCTTAAATTTGTTGGACTTTTTAAAGCATGATCAATGTAAGGATTAAACTCTCTTGCAATTTGGTTCTGAAAAATGGTAAAATATTTCCATGTGATTAAATAAATGATCAGCCGATCTTTTATGGTAATTGAGTTCGTAGAAAACAATACGAATGAATAAAATATTGTTGGCAGAAATTTCTTGAAATATTATATGAAAATTTTGAAAACTCACTTGTACATTTCATCAATTTTAATATAACCCTATACGAAACGTAATGCAATATTCTATGAAAAAAGTTACCCGCACACGGATTCTGTACCAATATGTATCCAAATTCTCGAGAAGAACAAAATTGAAATGGCTACATAGCCCTGGGTGCTGAGCAACAAGAAGAATCCATAAGGGAAATTCTCAGAGAATCTACCATACAACAGCTACAAGTATTTCCTTAAAAGCCATTTGGCAAACAATGGTAATTCTAGTATGTTATGCAACAAAATCCTAGATAAAAGCCATAGATATGTATACACAACAAAAAAACACACACACAATGTTCATACAATAGAAACATAAAAACTAGCTTGTTGGTCGTGCATATAGAAATAGGAGAGCATCATAAAAACAACATCTACTACACAAAACTTGAGCAATCTTTTTCCATACATCCACTTTTGTGGATATCTGTTTTTTTTTTGTGGTTTTATCTTTTGCTTATAAGTATATTTTAGACAATAACCTCTTCCTTTTTGATTTTCGGATAGCATAGACGCTCGTAAACTTTTTCCTGCTCCTTTTTATGACAAGTGCAAGTGAGCTCCTCCGGACTATCGCCATGTATTAGCGAAAGGGTTGTCGTTGTTACAGTCGTTGCTTGTAAATTGTTTGTCGCCTTGGACGTTGATGTTATCTTGGACATAATCGTTGTCGATGACTTGGCCATAATCATTGTTTCGTGCACCGAGGACGATTTATTCTCGTCCGTTTCGTCGCCCGTGTCGGTACCATTTTCATTTGTTGTTACATCACTGTTTTCCTCGTCCACCGATAATGAACCACTTTTTGGGGTGGTCGTGGTTTGTTGTTGATTCGTCGTCTCAACGGACGTCGAAGATTGTTCGGCCGAATCGTCCGATGAGGTGGCGGTTGTCGTGATACCTTTTTGATTGGATATCTCTTGTAAAGTGGGTGTCGATAAGGACGATTTTCTGAGAGTTGGGGTTGTTTCAAGAGAGCAATTTTGTATTGATTTTGGGTATAGAGAAAGAAAGTTTAGTATAGACGGAAAGGAGATGTTATGATAGACAAGGAACGTAAACGAATGTTAAAACAAATGTAACAAATTAATTTTAATACTCACGTTGAATGTAAATCTCGATAGATGGCTTCGTCGGAATGACTTCGTTCATTTTGTGAAAGTTGTGCATGAAAGCCACTGAAATATAGACATAAAACAAAATTTATAAAATTGTTTTCTATATTCTACAATAAATTCATACTTACGGAATATTTGGATGCAACTGTTGTACTTTTCGACACAGTGACAGTTTTGAGAGTGTTATTAGAACCCTATGGAAATTTGTCAGATCATAAAGCATAGATGGTTCGAATAAATCCGATTCCTTAATGGTAAAGTGTGTTTTGCACGTTTCCAAAAATAATTTTATATTTTGAAAGCACAAGAACTGAAAGTAAATGGAAAATAAGAAAAATATATTAGACCTGTGAATATCATATATGAGCCATTTTATTTGAAAGTGGTACAAGTCCATTTTTGACGAAAATGAGTTAATGTCATTTTTAAATATATCGTAATTTACACTAACTATATCTAAAATATTATACCAATCCATGTACAATAGCATGCCGAAATAATGAGTGCAAATCGTATGGCTCATATCTTTTATTTGAAAATGGTACAAGTCCACTTTCGATAATAACACTAGAAAACGGTCGCTATGTCTTTTATTTTATGATTTCAATCTTGTTATCAATAATTATATTGATATGCGCATAATTTTGGGAGCTAAGATTCTTAACCGATATTTTTAACGGTTTTTGGGAAACCAGTAAGTATTTAATTTGCCTACACCGCAGACCGAGCGACGGGACGTAATGGGGAATATGGAAAGAAGGCAAATAGGCCAGTCAATTACCGATTTTAGGTCGCAAAAAATTGCTCGGGTCTGGTTTTTTGGGATATTGTTAGGATAGATACCAGAAGTGTACCACTAAGTTTGCAACTTCGAAAAACCTGTGCTAACCCCGTGACCCTCAAAAAACCTCAAAATTTTCTGACTTTTTTCATATTTTTGTTTGTAATTTCTAAAAGGTGCTTCCTACAAGTAAGTCGTCCACTGCACTTTTAAAGCTAAGAAAATCTTCTTTAATTTGAGTTTAACTCCAGCTTTGTAGGTGCAAAGGATCCTAAGATACAGCACTTTAAAAAATGTGCTTTTTTTGTAAAAAAAAGTCCGAAATTGTATTTTAGGTAGGTTTGTATGACAGCCCTATGACGTAATGTTCCGATTCCATCCATTCCTAGATATGTTTTGAGGCTTTACTAGGAACACATTTGGGTGAGGTTTGGTTAAGATTGGTTCATAAAGAAAAAAGTTTTTCTTAGAAGAACCTGATTATCAGGGGTTGGTTTGTATGACAGCCCTATGACCTAGTGTTCCGATTTCATCCGTTTCTAGATATGTTTTGAAGCTTTACTAAAAAACACATTTGGGGGAAGGGTGGTTAAGATTGGTCCATAAAGAAAAAAGTTTTTCTTAGAAGAACCTAATTTCCAGAGGTTGGATTTTATGACAGCCCTATAACGTAGTGTTCCGATTTCATCCGTTCCTAGATATTTTTTTAGGCTTAACCAGCAACATACTTGGGTGAAGTTTGGTTAATATTGGTACATAAAGAAAAAAGTTTTTCTTAGAAGAACCTAATTTTCAGGGGCAGCCCTATGACCCCATGGTCTGATTCCATTCGTTCCGACATATATACAGCTAAGGAACTGGTTTATAGCTTCATGTCACATGACTTTCTCTGTAAAATGCGTATTTAAGCCGATATTCAGCTCGGAACATGACTGAAATTACAATTTCGAACTTTCTTTAAAAAAACAATGTTTAAAGTGCTGTATCTTGGGATCCTTTGCGCCTACAAAGCTGGGGTTACACTCAAATTAAAGAAGATTTTCTTAGCTTTAACAGTGCAGTGGACAACTTACTTGTAGGAAGCACCTTTTAGAAATTACAAACAAAAATATGAAAAAAGTCCGAAAATTTTGAGGTTTTTTGAGGGTCATGGGGTTACCACAGGTTTTTCGAAGTTGCAAACTTGGTGGTACACTTCTGGTATCTATCCTGACAATATCCCAAAAAACCAGAGCCGAGCAATTTTTTGCGACCTAATGCCTTATTTTTCGGTTTATTGACTGGCCTAAAAGAAGAAGTATGTTATTTACCATCAGTTGTCATTTTGTAAGGAACCTTTTCAAGTTCAGCTAACATTTCACAGGATAAAAGGATCATGTTACTGAAAATTTCAACTAATATTTCAAGCTACTAAGTATGTGTTCAAGCGCACTTTTTATGTAGACTTTTGCATTTTTTAATTGCAGAAGTTGAAACGCATGCATTTGGTATATAAATAGTTTTCGTGATCGCTCCCTAAGTTAGAGTTCAAGTTTTAGTTATCCAGTTCTTCATCAGACATATCTTGGATAGGAGAAAATATTATGCCATTTTTGGCAGGAATGTCGTAGCGCTTTACTTATTTGCAGCAACAGGATAAATTATTATCCAGGAAAATGAGAGATATAATTCGAAATTAAAAATTGTCTGTGTCCCTAACAATCAATCCCCGGAGTTCGGAGACACGTTATACAAAATCGAAGAGCTGAGATTACTTGACCAACAGTTTAGCCATTAATTTCCCGAGCGCTCGGCAATCATTATCTCTAAAAGCAACATTATGGTTACAGGGAAACGGATAGTACTAAAACAATTTTTATGGGACTTTAAATTTTAAAGCCATTTTTTTTTTTTTTGAGACCAGAACATTATGGAAATTAATGTGGGAGCTTAAATGATAAAAAAACCAAAGGAATTTTCTGAGCATTCAACTCAGATCGATGTGGGTTGCAACATTTTTAGTTCCGATGCATAATGTCATGCATGCAGCTATACAGGGTGTCCCACGACTCATGGTACATACGATAATGGGTGATAGTACAGCCCATTTGGGTACAATTAATGTTCTACATGACCCCTCTATCTTTAACCGTTATAAAAATATAGCATTTTTTGTAAATAGTGTCAAAAAGGTCGACTTGCCGACCAAAATCATTATTTGCCCCACTCCCAAATATTTAATCCGAGATTTGACTTCAATTTCTGAAACTGCACAAAATTCTACATAAAATACATAACTGTTTTGCCAATTAAATAATTTAAACCCCTACCCAGATACAACCATTCAAACTTTAAAGAAATTCGAATATTGATATTTTCTTGAAAATTCAAATTGTAAAATCGTAACGGTACTTTGAACTGACAAATGTGCAAAGTTGACAAAAGTTGCCTCATAATGTTAACTTTCGAACAACATATAAAAGATAGGGCCTTAGGATTTGAAAAATTGCATATCTTACGTGTTAAAGAGAAAAAAACGTGGTTCCAAGAGAAAACCAAAGTAATCGTTTCCACAATTTTTATTCGAGTTTTCTTTAGTTCAAAGTACCGTTACGATTTTACAATTTGAATTTTCAAGAAAATATCAATATTCGAATTTCTTTAAAGTTTGAATGGTTGTATCTGGGTAGGGGCTTAAATTATTTAATTGGCAAAACAGTTATTTTATGTAGAATTTTGTGCAGTTTCAGAAATTGAAGTCAAATATCGGATTAAATATTTGGGAGTGGGGCAAATAATGATTTTGGTCTGCAAGTCGACCTTTTTGACACTATTTACAAAAAATGCTATAGTTTTATAACGCTTAAAGATAGAGGGGTCATGTAGAACATTAATTGTACCCAAATGGGCTGTACTATCACCCATTATCGTATGTAAAATGAGTCGTGGGACACCCTGTATAGGTTGAGTCAATATCAATAAGCTAAATAGAAGCTACTAAAAAACACGACCTCGAGGAGTGCGCCTACGAGTACATGCCCGTTTCGTATAACTGTCATTGATCCTATAGACTAGAAGTTTTTACCCTAAATCGGAGGATCAAGTCAGCTAGCTAACATTTCTGACGACCCCAAGTCGTTGGGAGTATCCATGGCGAATTTCATCGATTCAAATGCAATTCATGGTAGAGTTCCTCCAAATAAAAATGCGTCCTGTATGAGAAACTACTTATCTGTTATCTGGACAGAAGGGTTTAGCGGCATGCATATATTTCTTGATTTAATGACTCCTATGACTTAATGACTTAATGGAACAGTCCCTTTCCTTTCAGTATTCTAAAACTGGACGAACTGGATTACAATGGCTAAATTTTAGGCAAGAGCCTTTAAGATAATCTCCCCTTTTTGCAAGCCGAATCTTCATATCTCTTCAATATTTTCGTGACCAATAAAATCCCAATCAATAAGCTTGTGTGACATTGTCATCATTTACTGATTACTCTGATTTTTGGTTTTATTGCAAAATTGTGAAGTTGCGGCTCTCCAGTATCCATGGTTAAATGCTTCGGTTTTCAAGCTTCCCCATACACAAAATTATTAGTTACAGAATCAGTGGCGTAACTTACGGTGTTTTATGTGTTCATTGGTACACAGACCCTCATTTCAAAAGGGCCCTCAAAGGCCTAAATCCATATTTGTTTCGAATTGTTTCAAATGCTCATTAGTCAAGAGCACAAAAACGTATTCAAGCCGCAGGAACAAAAGTGCCGAACTATTTCCTCGGATTTTGCCTTAAGTTAATACATACGCTTTAAGTTAAAAGCATTGACACAAATTGGCAAATTTAAAAATGATGTTGACGAATTTCCATTACAAATTGACGATTTTGCATGTCTTAGTGACAAAGTTTCATGTTAAATTGACGAATTTCAAAATATTGTGAACGAATTTCCGATATAAATTGACAAATTAGCATCATATGAATATTGACGAATATCTTGAAAAATCAAGACTAATTTTAAATGTACCTAGATCCGTCACTTTGATCTGGAAGTTCTTCAAATTAATTTAAAAACTCGTAAAGTTGATATGGAAATTCGTCGACATGATTTTAAAATTCGCCAATTTGTAATGTAAACTCGTCAACATAATGTTGAAGTCCAACAATTTAAAATGAAGATTCGTCAATTTGATCTGGAAATTTATCAATTTATAATAAAAATTCGTTAAAACAATTTTGAAATTCGTCAATTGATCATGGAAACTCATCAATTTGAATTAGAAATTCGTAAATTTGCCGCAGGAACGTTTTCTTTTTAAGGACAACACAAACATTCATGGTAACAGTGGGATTTCAAATATGTAAATCGTAAATTTGACTGCACAAAGAAAGGGCCCCTCGCTTTAAGTTCGAACAGAAAGATTTTCAAAAAGGTTACGCCACTGTTCGGAATGTTTTGTCTCTATGTTAGATTCTGCACCTGCACCTGCCTATTTTCTTGCAAACTAATAAAAATAAATGTTTTGAAAAGAACAGTTACCCAAGGATCTATAAAAAATTAATATATGTACTTAAATTTTCGGCCTTGAAGGAATTATATATATTTTTTATACCCTATACCCATAAGGTGGTATAGGGTATATTGTTTTTGTTACGCCGATATTATGTAACACCTCAAAGGAGCCACCGGAGATATGGCAAAGTATATATATAAATGATCAGGGTCGGTCCCTGAATCGAATAAGCCATGTCTGTCCGTGTGTCTGTCCATGTGTCTGTCTGTTAGCACGATAACTCCCGAAATAATGAAGCTATCGGTTTTGGTCAAATGTTTGTTTTGCTAAAATCTTGGACGTTATTGAAAATGGGCCAAAATTGGACCACGGGTTCCCCTACCTCCCATACAAACTACCCCTCCTTGCTATTTTAATTCGGCCATAACTTTCGGTAGAATATCGCTATCGACTTGAAATTTTGATCAATGTCTCATTCTGTCATATACATACTTTGAGTTGATCGAAAGTGGAGTAGGTCCGACTACCCCTACCCCTACTTCCCCTACAAAGTTATATTCAGCCATATCTTTTGAAAGAATGTCACGAAAAACTTCAAATTAGTATCAAATGGTAGCCGTTGGATGCCTTGACAAGGTAATAAAGATGTGTCACGTCCGACCCATCTAGCCCTCCCTCCCCCACAAAAAATATGAAATTGAATATTTTGGGTTTTGCGTGCCTTCTAGGTCTGTACATGGGTATAGGGTATACACTCATCGTGCTATTCGCACGATTAGAACTCGGTCTGATTTTTTTGTTATTGGAAAATATTTTCTTCCCGGGAAACAGATTGCCCCTAATGTTTTGAAGAACGAAATGCCTCAAACTTACAAAACAATAGGAAATAAATTTCGGTTTTACGTTAAGGCACAGCCGGCAATAAAAATTATTACAATCGGTTATAAATAAAATTGTTTTGGGTTACAAAATGAATATCAGTGCATAGTAACGTAACATGAAAACGAATTATAGGCATGTTGTTTTTCTGAATATTAGTAGGGGGCGTTATTATTCTTCGTTGCAGCAATCTCTTCTGGGAAGACCTTATAGTAAGTTTTAGTAATCCGAACAAACGCAAAAACGTTAAATGCAAAACAACAATTCCACCAATTTCTTTGGTGGCGTATCCTAAGATACCGTGAATGGAGTGGTTTTCTTAATTTAACACGTCCACTCTCGATGAGTCATATGTGCGCACAGCGCTCCTCCCCATTCGCGTATATGAGTCACATGTGACTCATAAATTTATGGATTTTCGGATGCCAGACGTGGTGGTCTAGGGTATAATTTTGCATGGGTATTACACACCATTACAAAGGAAATTATCTGTGCTTTAATTCACCCTTACACAATTTTGCTGTAATCTGTCTCCAAAATAATTTAAAAACCCAAATACTCCCCTATACTCCCTGGCCAACTATTATGACAAAAAAAATGTTTATACATAAAATTCAAAGTGTTGGAGGGGATTCTCACTACTGATAGGATTTACTAAAGCCACTAGATTAATAGAGTCGAACCCCGCCTACTAAACCAAATTGTATGTCATTAAATTCAAAAAGCATCGCGGATTGTACTTGCATTATTCAAATTGTACAATATGGTACAAACGATAACTAAATCCAGGATTTAGTAAATCTTGTCGGTAGTCTGTATCCCCTTTTAACTAATGTTTGAAACACAATTGCATTAATAAATTTCTACATATGACTTTATACATATTTGATCAAACGCAAACCCTTCAATATCTCAAAACATTACTAAATGGACTTGGGAATCTGTAATTCGGATAGATTCCTCAAACTAAAATTCAGATAACAGAATTTCTGAATCTCTGGAAAACGCAAAAAAAAAAACAAGTACCCAAATACATTGCCGGTAAAGTATAGCTACGTTGCAGATCAATACTCCTAGCAGATACAAAGAACTACGTACATAGATGCTTACTGAGGGATTCGACAGGGACCGATAATTCGCTCTTTTTGTGGAATATAATGTACAATACCACGGAGGAGCTAAGCCTAAGGAAAAGACTAAGCGATGTTGGTTGGATTCAAGGACGACATTATAGTGGTCGTGATTATCGAAAAACCCAGAGCACGATGAACTCAACACCAGCGCTCAGTGGGGCACAACAACCGCATAGCAAAATGCTTTTAATTCTAGATGGGTATCGAAAAATCTTTTTTTGGAACCATTTCATTCTTCCTAAAAAAAAACAATATACATGCATAAATGAAAATTCAAAAGAACATATAATTTACCAAACGGTCATTCACCGGCAAAATGATCCTTTTTTAAGCCCCGAAAAACTAAACGCATTATAGCTCAGCTTCCAACCAACCGTAACATCACTAAGTAAAAACCGAAATATCTCCTATATAAGTACATACCCACGCACAACATCCCATGACCTACGCCATCCATTTTTCTGTTTATCCTTCTCGGAATAGACGTAAGCCTAAACCACTTGAACAAAGCGCCTCTCTAATCACTACCCATAGTGCTCAACCCAACTCTATGCATGGATATGATGTAGGCACAAAAAGAATAAAGAAAATGATTCTAATCCATACATAGTCGTACATGTTGTGCATCTGTCCTATATCCTTTGACCTACATTTTTGACAGATATAATAAAAAATGCTTTTTGTACGCCAAACATTTTAATGGAAATGATCTTCCAAGTTGCCGTCAAAAATCCTTGAAATTTTCATCTTCAATAGATACGCATAGATTCAAGTAAAGCATCTACGTCTAAGCCATAGGGAGCAAGACTTAATGCATCAAAGTATGGTAGGTATCGTATAAAATATGCGTAAGACATTTTTCATAGAAATATTTCATTTTTGATCCATAAAACCACTCCTTGTTTCATACAGACAAGTATGTGTAGTGTATAATGGTTTATGTTCACCTGCGAACAACAATCAGCCTAATTGAATATTATTTGCGTGTTATGAAAGTCAAGTGAACTCGAATGCTCAAATCGAGTGTTTAGGGCAAAGTCACACTTGCGATTTAAGCACGACAGTGACTCAAGAAATTCACACCTACCAGTAGGTCCCATTATAATAATGTAAGTCTGAAGAGACTTATTCATTGCCTGAATACTCGTATATTGGGTAGTGATTTATTAGACGTATGGGTTTCTTGTATCGCTATCGAAGCGTAGTCACAAGTGTGAATTCGTCCTTATACTATATACAAGCTGCTGTTGTTGTGTCTTTCTTACTACACTCTCGATGAAGGATAAGTTAATTTTCTCGGGAAAGTTATGATGTCCTGTACTGCTCCATATGTATGATGTTACGTTACGTATTTGTATAATATGTTGTTAGAACGTTGTGTCTTGACATATTTGTGCTTCACTATATCTGAGTGAAAGGTGTGCGCATCATGTGTGCCGTATTCCTCCCTATAGACTATCCTCTTAAATAATATCCTTTTAACGTGATAGAAATGTTATGCTAAGGTCTGTCTGACAAGATAAATGTGTGCAAAAAGCAGGGTGTGTGACGTAATTTCTCAGAATTAGTGAGTTGCGATAAAAGTGATTCTCAACCGGTGGGGCGGGTGATAAATGAAACAGTACCAATGTAGGTGAAACTCAAAAGGCAAAACACCAATTAGGAGCTTAGATATCTCTGAATTAACGGTTCGTGTGCTTGACTTTAAAAATTAAGGGCCGTCAATAAATAATAAATATTTCTTCATTATTATGTGTGGGAAATTAATTCCAACTAGGGTATTCGTAAAATGCACCGTGCTGTAGAAACTGATTTAGGAAAATTTGCTGTTTGGTCATTCTGTTACCGGCTACCTTCCTCTGTACACAAGAGTATTGTGAAGCTTTCGAAGAAGCTGAGTATGGGTATTCGAGCGTTGTTGTTTTACCAACAATAGATTTGACCAAAAAATTGTAGCCCATTTTTTTTTATCCCAGAGAGCCCTTAAAATGTGACTACCCTTTCAAAATAGCAAAAATGTTTACCATCTTATAATAAAATGAACTTCAGCCTAATTTACGTAATCCTAAGCTCCAGTGGAAAATACAGAAAACTAAACAAATTTTCCAAGGGGGCGTCAGATGCTTCGAGACTTCGCAAAGGGGACATGGACTGAAAAATGTTAAGAACCACTGCTTTATCGTCGAAAAGCATATCCAATACTAATCTGCCCTAGCATATATGATAGAAACAGTCACGTTGAAAGTCTGGCAAAAAAGTGATGCTGTAACAGGGCATATACTGTCGGTGTCACCTTTCATTTTCATATGTGAAATTCCTGGATGAATTGCAATTGGAAATGAAATGGCAAAAGTTTGTGTAAAAGAAATGTTTTATGTCGTATGTTGGTGATGTGTATATAATGCGGGTGTTGCGTAATAATGTAGGTGAAGGACAAGAAGGTTAAACTGCTCAATAAAGATGTGTTTTTTTTCTATGGTCGTTATCGTGCAGAGCTATTTATGGTTTAAATAAACAGTCAGTCATAGGTAAATCTATAACGATAACGCTCAAAAAAACATGTACATATGTGACGACTATTTTACCTCGTAAAGCTATTAAAAAAAATATTCAGAACGATTCGTGCGACTCTCAAAGAACAATAATATTTTTCGGGAATTCTTTTGTATAGTTTTATAACGGTAACGTACTCCCAAAGGTAGTCTATAACAAATTTGTGTCTTTGATATCCCCATTGTAATGTGTTTCTCAAAAGGTTTTCGATGATTTTCGGAAAAATCTTTATAACAAGGAAAAAGTCCGTCTGAGACCAATAAGATGTTTTAAAGTAGAAAGAAAAGTTTGCGAGAGAACATACTCAGTCAAACGTTCAAATTAACCGGTTTTTGATAATATATCACTATAACGGTTCTTTTTAAGGGGTGAATAGCCTGTGGCAAATTTGTAGCGATTTTGGCTCCAAAAATTATATGCTGAAAGTCCCCATCGATTCCTCCTAAGGAGGCAACCAGAGTTCAAACAATGAAATAAATACATTTATATATTTCATTCGTGAATACCTCTATAACGGTAAATTTAACTGATAGGTAACCTATGATAAACTTGTAGCTGCAATGGCTGCAAACAAAATGCTAAAAGTCGTCATCGATGCGCGCTCCTAAAAAGGAGCTAGGTGCAGTCTAATTTCTAAATACGAGGGTGGTCTGAAAAGTTTCCGACCTCAACTCAAAGATGGCGCCACTCATTAATAAAAGCTAGTGAATGTAGTTGTGCATCTTTTAACAGTTACTCACCAAATTTTCGGCCATTTTGGACGCGCAGTTTTTAGTTGACAGTCGTTTGAGTGAGTCCTGCAAAGTGGGCCTCCGTGGCGGCGATGACCTCCTCATTCGACTGAAATTTCTATGCCCGGCGAATGACTTTTCCAAGTTTGGAAACAAAAAGAAGTCACTCGGGGCGAAATCTGGAGAATACGGTGGATGGGGCAGCAGTTTGGCGTTGGCGGGCGGAGGTGTGATCCGGTGCGTTATCATGGTGGAAGAGAATTTTTTTCTTTGCCAAGTGGGGCCGTTTTTTCTTCAATTCGGCGTCGAATCGGCCTAATAATTCGGCATAGTACAGCCCTGTGACCGTGTTGCCCTTCTGCAGGTAGCCGATCACACCTTGTGAATCCCAGAAAACGCTGGCCATCACCTTTCCGGCCGATGGAGCAGTCTTCGCCTTCTTCGGAGCACGTTTACCGGCTCAAGTCCACTGTTTCGACTGTTCCTTGGGCTCTGGTATGTACCAGTGTATCCAAGTTTCGTCAACTGTCACGAAACGACGCAGAAACTCCTTCGGATTGCGCTTAGACAGCGTCAAACACTGCTTTGAAGTGGTCTCACCGTTGCGCTTGTTGTCCGGAGTGAGCAAACGCGGCACACATCGCGACGACAGCTTTCTCATGCCCAAAATTTCATGCAGGATATGATCTACGCGATGTTTTGAAATGCCTACTGTCTCAGCTATCTCCCGTACCTTCAATCGGCGGTCTGCCAATACGAGATCGTGGATTTTTGTCATGTTATCCTGCGTGCTAACCGTTTTCGGGGCACCTGGACGTGGCTCATCAAAAACCGACGTGCGTCCACGTTGAAACTCGTTAAACCAATTTTTGACGGTCGCCATCGAAGGAGAAGAGTCACCGTACACAGCATCCAAACGCTCTTTGATTTCGCTGCGCGATTTCCCTTCTAAAAACAAGAATCGAATCACCGGCCGATATTGCTCTCTTTCCATTTTTCTAAAATCGGCGGACACTCCAGCTTTCACACGTGGCCAAAGCAAAACTACGAGTCTGATCCGGCTGAATTTTGGACAGTTGCCGTCTAAAAGAATGTACTACACGATAGTAAATTGCTCTTGCGATACTGACATCATCAGGCGGGGAGGCTGGGTACTTATCAAACTACCCTCGTAGGCAGGTTTCGATTTTTTTTACTTCTTCTCAGTACCGTATAGCCCCTTGTGGGGCCATGGTGCGTTAACTCAGCCGTTTATAGGCAATTTCGAGTCGACGTTAGATTGCATATCATTTCGGAGTGTATATATTTCCTATCAGCACATGTACGGACATTTTGGACCACGCCGAGATTCGATCTCCGGACCTCTAGATTACTAGTATCGTAGAGTGCGACTCAATAATGTGAGCCACAGAGCGGGTCTTTATTTACTATAACGGATTTATTTACTATAACGGTAATTTTTTCGAAAGAGTCGTCATGGTACACCCCTGTACAATTTTAGGTTTGAAGGTAACCGAACAACATTTTTTAGGCCAAGTTAAATATTTGTATTGAAGCAATGAGTTGGTAGAGGCTTTCAGAGAAAATGTCAACTTCAAAGCTTGAATCATCAGTGATAAAACCAAATTAAACATTGTCCATTAGCAACTACATACTAACACCTACGTGTCAAACGAAAAAAATAAAGCCATCAATAAAACATTAACATTATTAGACTCTCTCTTTATAAATAATGAAATCAAATAGTAATCTTATCACGTACGCCGACTTTGGTATATGTATGTACCTGCAAACGATATTCCTGCATAAATCGATGAAACCTTATCAAAGAGATATCTATTGCAATTCCGGGAAAAAGGCAACAGAAAAACACAATCAATCTCAGATAGTAATTAAGATATCCGTACCATCGATTTGTCAAGTTTCTATAGATCTTTATCTGTGGACAGGATATGTTCCCGATTGCCATAAGCATGTCGTCTCCCTTCGTGACACTCCCTCCTAACACGACAGAATTCTATAATATTGTCACCGTATTCTAGACTTTAAAGAAGACCTCCACCCCGCATGCCTCTATGTTTGCTGACATAGAAATGTCAGTCTCTTGACAGCTCACTCCCTCGCATATAAAAATTTCTGTCTGGAAAACTTTGGTCTTTTCTCGTGTCCTGGACGTTCCTCTATTTTTAAGGATATGTACACCTACCATCCTGGTGCACACGATGTATAAAATACAACGCAGAAGAAAATTAGGTGTCCGTCTACCAGGAGAGAGATTGTTTAATAAGTTGTTCTTCCTTATCCTATATAGATCGCTCAATTGTCCCCGTTGGGAGAGGAGTACGAACGACGTATACGACTGTCTTAAGAAAACAAACCCAAAAGCAACACCAACGCTCTATAGTCCTGCTTCTCCCAAAGGCGAAAGGCAATGAATGAATTCAAACAATTTTCTTCTTGTGAAAATTTCTCAACAAAGATTCCGGCGGTTGCTATGGTTGGCGAATAAGATGCGGCGCGAAAAATGGGTAAATTGAAAATTCAATGAGGCAGGCTACTTTGAACTGTTTACATTAAGAGTAGAGCAAAAAGATACAATACATATTGTAATGTCAATTTAAATTTTCATGAGCACAAAGTGTGTATATCGATATTGGGGGAACAATTCAAGAAGTGTTGTTTGTTCTTTATCGCCTGAACGCCTTGAAATTTGGACAGGAGCTTGTTTGGTGCGTGGTCGTCCTCATCAGGGTCGTTTGGTGTTGTTTATCTAGACGAGAGGACGACTCGGCGAGTTTAGCATACGAGCGGGAACTTTTTTTTTCTTTGTTTTCCCTTGCGGCTATGATGTCGCTGCCGAGATATAAACGAGTGCTGAACGAAGAAGCAAAGAAATTGGTAACATCTGGAGATGGCTGGCTGTTTCCTTTATTTATTTTTTTATGGATTACTTGCAACGTGTTGATGGACGTGTTGCTTTCTTTTGTACGTTTACTCCAATTGATTTTATTGTATATTGATGAACAATTTATGAGTTTGTTGTGATTTTATGGATGAGTGGAAGTTGAATTGGGAATTCCTGTGTTTTTTTTAGGCAGTGCTACTTTAAATGTCTTTGATAAAATACTTGGTCGCTTAAAATGTTCTATGTCTGATTTAAAAAGTACATGATTATCAGCGAACAAAAAATTATCTTGGGTGGATGGATGAATATGTATCATTAGATTGAATGTCTAATGTCGACTCACACCTCACACTATGAGCAGGATTTACTAAAAGTGCTATTCAAATATTTAAATTGCAGTAGTATATGGTACAACTGTTAGTTAAAGCCAGGTTTCCGTAAATTATCTCAAAAGCCTTGATTCCCCATGACCCAAAGATATAGATTGATGAAATCATCATACACATACATTCATCACTACAGATAAGAATGTAAGTCGTATTTACATATGTACCTACATCTGACGCTCCGACCAGGGAAAATATAGCATTGTATTCCCTACTAAATATGCAGAACATTGCTTTAGCATACTGCCAAAGCTAAAAACGCACACGAGTTCATGTACGAGGGGAAATTTTCAAATTATTGGAAGTTGCTCACGTTCGGCAGCTGAGAAAAACCTGCATTACAGGGCAACCTCCAATATCAGACAATAAAAGTTTCCTATACTACTCCTGATATTCCCCAGAGAGTGCATTATCCGAACTAATGTCTATATAGGGATGGTTCAGATAACCGAAATTTCGGTTAATCCAAGTTTCCATAGGCAAATTATAGGAATGGCAAAAAAAGTAATTTATGCGATAAGATAAGAAAAGAACTGAACGAAATTGTTTAAAATGTCAAACAATTTATAAAACTTCCCATACACTGGGACACTTTCCGCGAGAAAATCATGCCGTTTGCAAACGTGAAAGCAACTCCGGTGAACCTTTTCATGTCAAATGATGAGACATCGCCGTGTTATTATTCCGAATGCAGCAATCATAAACGTAAATATTTATTATATTGGAACGATTTATGGGATAATTTTCCTATGGAAAACGTGTCAATGTGTGGACACCTCATCTGAAGCAATTTATTTATTCAAACGTTTGACATTTGTTGCAAATTTATTGTCGACGAAAAAACGAGCGCATTGACATGGCAAAGAAACATACACCTTGGGTGCATTTTATTTACAATATTTTAATTACTGTACTATAAAATTTTAAAATTTACAAGACTTGTGAAAAAAAATTAGTCCGAATCTACTTTTTTTTATTATTGTTTATTTAGTTTTTTTCATCTCCGTGGTAGGTTTTCCTATTTTCAATATGTACTCCAACTTTTCAGACAAATTTACGGGGAATTTAATATCGTTGGTGTTGAGGTGGTCAGAACACAACATATCTGTTTTACAAGGTAACTATGAAACTAGTGGAAGAAGTTGCGAAGGGTCTGAGTTTATTTATCAAATATACACCGTAGGCAAAAGTGCGATTAATTTGTCCACCACTTTATCAACAATCGCGCTCCCTAACTCTATTTGTTTCCCCTCGCGCGCCGGAAATTATCCTTCATTACGGAGCTTTTTGACTCTTCTCGCAACCCTTTTATTCTGCAAAAGGAGTGCAAGAAGAGTAGGTAGACATGTCCGTATTCTATAAATTAAAGGAGCCTCCAATTTAGGTGATACCCCTTTCAAAAAGTTTATACCAATAAATGTTGCCCATTTTCATTACACTGAGAAAAATTATTTAGACTTTTTATCTAAAGGGAAGTAGTTAATTTAAATTCATATACAGTGAAACCTGTCTAAAAGACCACCCGTATTAAGCGACTACCTCTCATAGCGACCGATTTTTTCGGGAACGGAATTCGTTTCCATACAACTCCATACATTTGTTCCCCGCATTAAGCGACCACCTGTTTGTTGGACCAACGACCACTACATCACTCATTTGTCCATACAAATTTTACCCTTCTTAAACGACCACCTCTATTAAGGTACATTTTCCTCGACACGACTGCACGACAGCGACGCGCTCATTCCATATAAAAACTGGTTTTTAAAATGAGAGAAAAACGAGTTTTTATATGGAATGAGCGAGTCGTTGTCGTGCGGCCGCGTCGAGGACAACGTACCTTTAGCGACCATAAAAAATGCGATGTGCCCGTATAAAGCGACCATAGGCAAGTACACATGGGCTTATCTTTTGGGTTTTGTACTTATGCTTTTTTTGCAAGTTTTCTTAATAAATTGAACAATTAACGGTATTAACTCATAAAAAAGGATAAGGCCGCAGAAAATGTAAGTCGTTAAGTTACGCGAATAATAGATTATGGGCAGTAAGCAGCAATTTCCAATCAGAGTTTGAGCTTTTTAGTTTTTGTAGCCATCATTCATACAACTGCTGATTTCCTTGTTGTTCATCAAAGACCAATAGTATAGTCATTACACTCAGAAAAATTTCAATGGGAAATCCCATTAAACCAATCATTTTGTCCCATTATTTTTAGTCAATAGGAAAAATCAAATTACTTTAAAAATATTGAAACCATTACTTTCACTCGATAAATATCCATTTGATTTAATAGTTGACTCATTTTAAAATAAACACATGGTCTAGTTATTTTCCAATAGGATATATCCTGTTGAATTAATAAGATCAATCCTATGTAATAAAAAAAATCGTTTCACTCGTAATCTGATCGAACTATATTTTTTTATAAGTCCCATATTATTATACCATTCACGCTACGTCATTGTACAATTTTTTTAAGAATCAAGATATTTGGCCAGGCCGAGAATTGAACATCCGATTTGCTAGTACTACTTAAAACTTACCAAGTCACGGGAAGGCAGGCGAACGATCTCGGCTACGGAGCATGATGTTGGTTATCTTGCAAAATTCTATATGCTTAAAACTCAATAAAAAGCCCTATCCCATTAATGCAATAGGACGCTATATAAAACAAATGGGATCCATCCTATTATTAGTTAATCATATCAGATCTTGTTAATTTAATGGGACAGACTGATTAAAATATAATCTGATGTCCCATTGCCTTTACGGGACACATTTCATTCCATACAAAATATCTCAATAGGATTCATCCAGTTATATTAATAATTGCATCTGTTTACTTTTGTGAAAAAATCTGGTAAATTGACGTCCAATTAAAATAATGGTATGAAAACTTTTAAATTTACGGGGCGCATTTTTCTGAGTGTAGTAGATTTCAGATTGCAAAATGTGGTGGAGAAACATTTTTTTGTTTCTTATGTTTTTTTTGCTGAGTTTGAATCCGGAGCTTCTCACCAAAATTAGACCAAAACCGAAAAAAACCTGTATACATTTTCGGAGTTTTTCCGTTTTTGGCTTATAACTTCAAAACAGTACATTTCTCCAAAAACCAGTCCATAAACATGTTAGAGAAAACATGATTGCAGGTCCAACGCGATATTAATCTTTAACATGCGTTAAGCGGTATTGCTACAATTGATAGTAATTTTTTGGCGATTTTGTCCCTGTTTCGAAACGAAATGTAGGTGGGAAGCTACGGTTTTGGGCTCAGCACAACATACATAAAGAACAAGAAAAATGCAACTTTTGCGACCAAAAATGAAAAACCCTTCAATCTCAAAATTTAATTCATAATACGGAACTATGCTAAAAATGGCAAATATGATTTATCGATTGTAGTAATACCGCTCAACGGATTTATAATATTTATGTCTTTTTGGAAGAGTAATCATGTTCTCTCTAACTGGAGAGTTTTTCGCAGAAATTATGTAATAGTTTCGGAGTTAAGAGCCAAAAAACGGAAAACAACGAACATTTTGGGGTGTTTCGCAAATTTGGCACTGTTTCGCAATTTTACTGTTAATGCGATCCGCGTTTGACCTAAATATTTTCAAGTTTAAATGCTGAGTAACTAGGGTATGTCACATGTAACATGTATAACATCTTTCTAGCGAGAACTTTCGAACCTTTGAAAAATGTCCAGTTTTCGTGGAAAACATTTCGTTTTCGAATTCATTCTATAAAGGTTGTTGCGTTTTCTTGTTCAGAAAAACTAGCAATTGAAAACGCTAAAACGCATTCCTATTACCATTGGTAGAACTCAAAGATTATTTCATTATTTTATAAAAGAACTTAACTGAGTTTTTATCAACAGATGCATCTTCACATGTTCAAATGTTCTCCTTTTTAACATGAGTAGTTGTTTCACAAAGCATTGGCCAATTCGGCGTAATTCAGTCAATTTCGTCAAGCTACGGTGAAGTATGCAAGCTTTAAAAAATGTTTCTATTTAAACGGTCGACAGCCCTTGCATTCCACATGGCACAGGTATGAACAGTAAATTTGCGCTATTTACTCTGTGGTCCAGAGCCACCTATCTTTACTAAATGCACAGTAAAAAATGTATCCAGGACACCTCCTGTCAAGGAAGTTAAGTTGCTCTGTTGAATTCTGGATGGAAATTTAGGTCGTGGATTTCTTGAGAACATAATAGCTTTGAAATCTATCACGTTAGCATTAATTTAGGAAAACAGTTATACATTGCCTCTAAATTGATGAATGTGTTCCCTAAGTTCATTACCCTTATTAAGCGACCACCTCTAATAGCGACCACTTTTTCCGGGAACCGACAGTGGTCTCAATAGACAGGTTTCACTGTAGTTCTACTAAAGAAATAGTCAATGTCTCTCATCTTTGCAACTGACAATGCTATTAAACTCGTTTATTTGACCACACAAGGTTAGAGAAAAAAGTTAAGAGAATTCTTCCACGAAAGTTATTTGACTGTATTATTCGAATAAAAAATTAAACTACAAACAATCATTGATATATCCGTGCAATAGTAAAACTTCTCTTCAGCACAATTTAACTATTTAACATTGGTGAATTTATACACAATAGAAAGCTGTCTTTACAAATGAATTAATTGAGTTTACAAATTTAATAGATGTTTTAAATAGTAAAGTTACCGATATCATTGTAGCTGTTTCAACTACATAGAACCAGCTGAAAATTAAAGACGAACTTTAGCTGATATCAGTACTTTTTAGATGATCTGTCTAATTTTTTTTTCTCAGTGTACTAAACTTATGAAGTCGTTTTGGGGAGTTGGCCTAAACACTTTTCAGCAGATTCCATTCGGTACAGACGACGATCATCCAGGAAGGATATCAGCGCGGTAAGCATTCCATTCCTTGGTTAAAAGCGTTTAATCTTTTAAGATCAACCAGTGGACCATTGAACACCGTGTTTATGCATATGATGCGTTAAAGCGCAATAACCTTGATTACAATGAGATTTTCGTCATCTCTTCAATATTCATCAGAACACATCTGTTGCTCCGCGTAAAACCAAATTGTATTGACTGAAAAAACTTCGAACAAGGTGGCTTCAGCAAAACGAGACACACTGCGACAGCCTCAGTACCAGACTTTCGCAAATAGCTTCTCAGCAGGGTCATATCAATATTCTTCGTCGGTCCCTCGACTTACCAGATTTCACTATGTATTTTCTTAGGGTTTATGAAATTATGCATTTATGAAAATAAGCCAGGGATACGTTGGAACCCCTTAATCCACCCGCGAAGATATGGGGCAAATTGAAATTAATTGATGAAAATTACCGAAAACCATTTTAAAATTTAGTGATGAAAACAGCTTTTCAAGATGTTGAGCCGAATACCACAAATATTGAAGATATCTCAGAGGAAGAGGTGATGGAGGCAATGCATCAGATGAAACGCGGAAAGGCAGTCGGCCCGGACAAAATCCCCGCGGAATTTTGGTTGAAAATGGAAAATGTCGGGCTTAGTTGGCTCACAGTTCTCTTCAACAAAATCAAAGGTGGGCAACCGATGCCTGATGCTTTCAGGGAAAGTTTTCTTCTTCCTTTCTATAAGAACAAGGGAGACTCACGCAAACTCAACAACTATAGGGCTATAAAGTTAACACCTCATACACTAAAGATCTACGAGCGAGTTATCTGCAACCGATTGAGAAAGATTGTGCGGTTGAATGACAATCAATGCGGCTTTGTTGAAGGTCGATCTACAGTCGATGCGATTCAGTGCATTCATATTGCGATGGAAAAGTATAGAGCAGCACGAAAGGACTTGTACTTTGTGTTCATCGATTTGGAGAAGGCATTCGATAGAGTACCTCGTGATCTGATATGGTTGGCCTTGAGAGCACTTAATGTCCCTGAGGCATACGTAAGGATGATACGAGACATGTATGATGGAGCTACGACTAAGGTTAGATGCACAGCCGGTGAATCAGAAGAATTTCCGGTGAATGTCGGAGTACACCAGGGCAGTGTATTGAGTCCGTTGCTCTTCAACATCATCATGTGCTACTTATTAACACGTGTCTCCGACGGCCTAGAAATATATCTTCTTTTTGCTGATGATATAGTCCTCAGTAGCCCAAACATCGTTGCCTTGCAAGCTGCGCTTACAAAATGGTGTGACATTCTGGAGGAGCATGGACTGAGGGTAAGTATAACAAAGACTGAGTTCTTATGCTGCCAATTCTCAGACCCAAATGCACCGATACCAGAAATGTACGTCAAAGGAGAGCAGCTTAAGTCTTGTACCAAGTTCAAGTACCTTGGCTCGATGGTGAACAGCGGAGCTACATGCGATGATGACATCAAACATCGCACAAAGGTTGGGTGGATGAGGTGGCGAGAAAACTCTGGAGTTTTTTGCGATAAGAAAATGCCACTGAAGCTAAAGGGCAAGTTGTACAAAACGGTTGTACGTCCCGCACTCATGTATGGATCAGAATGCTGGACCATGTATCAGCGACGTGCATTCATAATAAGCAATTCCAAACTGCTTTACTAGGAAAAACTCCGGATTCATTATCACCGACATCACCAAATATCATTTTTGACAACATTTTCTCCTCCTGACGATTTATTCCGAAAACCCCGCGAAGTATGTACATGAAAAAACTAAAACGAACACCATGCCGCACATAATCGAACCAAACTTGTTTGCAGCATGTGTACGGACTTGGCGAATGTATCTATCATATCATAATTCATGTACACGTACATGATGCAGTGAGCAGAGGAACATGTTGATTCCAGATGCTTGAGTCGGTTCATATGATGGGCGAATATTTTTTGTTTGTTTTATGTGCGAATTTATATGAGCGCACTCAAGCAGAATTGGTGTTGATTGACTTACATGTTGCGTGTGGATTGAATATGGATAGTAGACGTTAAATGCATGTTGAGAGGAAAATATAAACTTCAGTTACATTTTCCAGAAGAAATCAGTTGACTACAGGTGACTTTTTGTGGAATTTAAAAAAATGTTCAACTTTGTTTGTTTTTTGGGAAAAGTTTGTAGTTTTCTCTTCAAATTATGTCGGAGTTGTGCTGTGCGGCAGATTTTTTAATAACATCGGAATTTTCTACCCTTTTATTCGCTAAGAAAGGAGGATCGTTCAATCTGGGTGGTCAAAATTTAAAATTCATTTTGAATGTAAACAAAAAAGCGTTACACGGAAATTTAATTTTGAAACATATAAAAAGTACATTTGGGTTACCGGAAGTTGTAAATTAAATAAATTATTTTGTTGGCCGTGTCTTTTGTTCGCGAACGAGAAATCTGTTTGGAATAAATCCGGACTTAGCATTTAAATATTTAACGGGTTCAGCTGTAAAGCACGCTAGTTCGGAAACACATCTTCAGTCGTTAATTAAGTTAGATTTCTTCGGATCGCAAAGAATAGAGCTTATGCTAAATTACCAGGCGGCATTATTGATTAGATTACATAACGAAAAAGTTGACCGTAATCGGAATATTTTGAAACGTTTAATCGATACAGTGATTCATCTCGCAGAGCAAGAGCTTCCTTTATCGGATTCTATGATATAAGTGCCAACCGTAAGGCAATAACTTCTCATATTTTCAAAGGATTTTAAATTATGTCGGTAATAAGCATTGGCGCAACCAGGATTTTGTCCTGGAGGGGGCTAAGTTTATCCACATTGCTGTATATTTAATGTGTAACGATTCACTCGAGAGAGTTGCATTTCTTTTGTTAGTAGAGAAGCTCATTATCATTCTTTTTCGTGGTTGAGTTTGCCTTGCCTGTACGGCAAGTCCTCGTTGGCACATATGGTGCCGGTCCATCCCGTTACAAATGTTCCAGGCGCAAGTTGGGGAATGGTGCTTTTTCGCATAGCATTATAGAGTCCTGATTCAAAGTGCTGTTGCATTCACGTTTTTTTTTCGGTGTAAAATGTTAACGCAATAACACTTTGACAAGTTACTGATTCATTGGTCATGGTCCACCGCAATCAGAGCAAAATGAGTAAATGTACAAAAAAAAAAACTGGGAATTTAGTGACAAACCAAAACCAGACCGAATTTGGGCTAATGGCTATGCCAGGGAACCATTTCTTCTCGGGGAAAATAGCAATAGAAGTTTTTAGAGGACTCTATTTTGCAAAGAACCAATTGATTTCGAATGTGATACGATGGCGACTGGCGATATAAGATCGAAGAATGCAATAATTGAATCCAGTTCACTTTTTTAAGAGCATATTCATTTTGAAGATTTTTTTCTTTAACAAATGTTACTTCAGACCAGTGTGTTTTCTTTTTTTTGACAGCGATGTTTCTAAAATTCTGGTAAGGATGTTATAACCTGCACAGAACATCGACACTGGCGAGGAACCTATGCTCCAAAACCACGCGCTTCATATTTTTTATAAAATTTTCTAAGGAAATGTATTGCTCCATATTTCATTTTACAAATTTCCTTTAACGATTTCAGGGTCTGGGAAGGGCTTTAGCCCCCTTAGCCCCTCCCGTGCTTGCGCCACTGGTAATAAGCTAAATGCACAATGCTACGATGGCGCAGCAGTAATGAGCTATCAAATCCGCGGAGTTCAATCTCTAACTCGCGAAAGATATGAGCCCGCATTGATCGTTCCATGCTATGCTCATTCACTAAATTTGGTTTTGTCTAAAACGGTTGAATTGATTCCAGAAATTAAGCTTTTTTTTGCGTGCATAAACGAGATAGCTACTTTTTTCAGTACATCCACTTAAAGGGCAGATTTTTTTTCATCTATAGTTAAGCGCCGATTACCACTTGTTTCCACTTGGCAATTCCTTGACCTCTTCCGATACGTACACATAAAAATTTACAGAATTAGATTTTAATTTTTTTTTTCAGAAATATTCCAAAACCGATGTTTAATTTAATATAATTCAGAGTAAAGCTATAAATATTTCATATGCAGCCAAAAAATTATTGGATTTGAGAAGTGGCTTGAAAAAGACTTTTCTCAGAAGTTTGAAAATTTATGCATATTCGAAAGTAGGAGAAGAATATGAGCCACCGCCGCAAAAATCTAGAAATTCAAAAGGTCCGATACAAAATTTGCGAAGGATATTTAGAGAGATTGTATACGTCATTCTCGGGCAAATTCGAGAGAGATTTAATTCATTCAAAAATCTTTCATTCTTAGAATTACTCGAACCAAATTATTTTTCCAAATTTAAATCAAATTTTTCAGAAAAAAACTTTGACTCGCTTATTGAGATTCACAATAAATTTTGTGATAGAATAAAGCTAAAAAATTAACTTAAAGTAATTTTTTCATCAGAAGAGTTTAGAAAGGCAAATGTGAATCAAATTCTAGAATATTTACAAAATCGGTCTTAAGTCGCGAATAGTTTTAAACAAGTATATATTCGAACAAAATTATTAACAATATTTCCAGTCACTGTGGCTTCTGCCGAGAGGTCATTTTTAACTTTATAACGTATCCATACATTTTTAAGAATCACCAATCCTAGGAAAGGTTTTCAGATCTTGTTTTGATTGCTGCCGAAAAGGATATTCTCATACAAATGCGAAGAGAATTTTTGTTTATAAAGTAATTAAAGCTTTTTTGGATAAAGAGAGGCGTGAAGAATAAGAAATGCTTTATTTTTATATTCCTGATTTCTTCTATAAGACATAAAGCCGCTTGCTATAAACGCTTTTGCAACTGTGTTTATTGTATTATTCAGTTCATTTTTATTTATGTGAAATTGACTTTGGAATGATCAACTGCTTGACTATTAGGAATTTTCACTGCACGTCACTGCCATGTATGAAGGCTACGCGAAAGAAATGACAGCGACTGAAATGAAAATGTTACGCATGTCAGTTGGTGTAACCAAAAGGGACCACATCAAGAGTAGCTACATCCGAGGCAGCTTGTCCATAGACCAACCAATCACCGAAAAGCTCAAAGACCGACGAATGGATTGGTATTGCCTGAGAACCCCGCAAAGAGAGCGATATCAATGGAAGTTCCACTTGATGGACCCAAGGCCAGAGGCAGACCGAAGAACACCTGGATGTGTCAAATGAAAAAGCAACAACAACGCATTGGTCTCGGCGATGACACGATCCAAGATACCAAGATGTAGAAATATGCTGAGAAATTATCGCCAAAACGGGCGATGTGCCTACACCGCAGGTCCAGCAACGCGGAACCACGGAGCGGTATAAAGAACGAGGCAAGGAAGAAGAAGTGATGAAAACATGGTGTCAGTTTCATTATTTTGTCAAATATTTTTTTTTTAAAGGGTGTCATCTAAATTCTGCAACTTGTAGCATGAATTTTCGATTTTTTTATGACGTTTTTACAATCGTCAGGTTCCCGTGTGCCCCTTGTATTTAAACTTCATACATTTAAAGAAGTTTTCTGTTTAGTAAAAGTAAAATAAAAACTTCATTGGTTTTATTAAATTGTTTTTTTTTTCTGGACGTACTTTAGATAGAACAAGGTCGAGGATTCTTCTACATAAACCAACTCTCTGTACTCTGTTCCCTGACTGAAAAACTACGTACATTATATCTCACTTAGTATCAACATTGTTTTCTACTCTTAGCGGGGAAGACTTTCTTCCATTCCATTTACCATTCAAATTTTCACATAATTTGCTACGTCCATTTAAAATTAAATCGCAAAAAAAAACATACATGAACGCAATTAACTGCGATTACTGGACTGGAAGTTATCCGATAAAAGCTAATATGAATAATACTATTTCGTAAAACAAACATAATTACATTGAGCTACTCGGAACAGCAACGACGATAAGCTACTGTTTCAATGCATACCTATTCCAAGATACATTTCTTATCGTTCAAGTACTTCTACGAAATCATGATTATCCAATGAAACTTTCTTTTCCATTCCAAAAAAATATAATTTTCGCTAATTACAGAATACACACAGATTACTCTGTTTATCCGTTATATCCATGAACTTCATTTTCATTGTTATCGACCGGTAATAGATAATAGTAATTGTACTATCAGCAATCTGCTATTTTGAGAGTATCATTTCATAAATTTTCATTCATAATAATTTAATTGTACATATTCGCTGCGCTATCATAAATAGTACAAATATGTATGTAGAATGAACAATTCGTAGATAAATTTATCTTTCATTGTATAGCATGTTTTTTTTTAATAAGAAAGAGAAGTTAAAACGATTTATCAGCTGGTCGTTGCCTGAAAAGTGAAAAGGGGTTTCAGACGATTCAAAGTGCAGTTTGGTTTTATAATAAATTGACTCACGCAATTTATTATTATTTTCCGTAATCATTCCAACAACTTGTTGCTATGTATAGAAGATTATATAGCTCTTAATTTTTGCCTTTTATTTTAATTTCATTAGATTTATTTAAAAAAAGGTTCTCCTGTTTACGAAATGATAAATTTATTTGATCAGTTATAGAAACGATGTACAATTGTATAGAATCCTAATTCGATATTTGACTTGTCTACATAACTGTAAACCGAGAAAAGTTACTCGCCTAAATTATTTAGTTTAAAAATATTTGTACTTGTAATAAGCCATTGTGTGTAGTATCAAAATGTCGATTCCTGGCTTGATTTTAGAACTAAAATTAGACCAGTGTGTTCCTACTCAAATAAAATCCTGCAAAAAATTAGAGTTCACTCAAGCCATTATTATACAACATGATGATGTGTATAAATGAAAGTCGTGACTCCCCGATTTCCATCATTAAAAACGAATAATAATAATAATTTTACAAACACACACAGTAATAATACACTGTACGTGCATAAGTTCTTTTATCGCACAAACAATATTTCAGAGGAGGGATCTAGGAAAAAATGTCGCAATGGCGTTTTTTTTTGCTGATAAGAAAGAAAGTCAACAGAGAGATCATGCATATATTTTCCCATGCGCTGCACGTCATCTGCCTCTATTACTATCTACAGTTTTACATACTATTTTGTAATTTGATAACAAACAAGCAAAACGAAAAAAAAAACCTATAATCTCAATAATTCTCTGACTTTGGTTCACGTTATCGGAATTATGAAAATGCGTGGAATAATGCCTTCATGTCCTCCCGCTTGTTACCAGTAATACGTGATAAGAATAAGAGGCGAATGCTATTTATATATCGAATCAATGAATTTTCGAACTGAAAATAAAATCCAGGGATCAATGAAGATTGACTGAATGATTTGAGTTTATTGATGAATTGATGAGATATTTTTAAGAGAATTTTATAATAGTCTAGTCAATACATTTTGTTTTCGATAAGGAAAACAGTAGTTGCTTTGAGAGTTGTCGTTTGATCGCAATAAATCTTCTTCTTCAGCAATAAAATAAAGCCAGCTACAATCCAGGATGGAACTTTAAAACTGAATCATGTTTGAGACTTCCCAAGGAGACATTTACCGATTCTATGTGTCCTGACCCAATTTTTCAGAAACCCCCTTGGATTGCCCCTTGATATCATTAGGGGCAGCACGACCGGAGGACTATGGCAGTTGTCTTCTTATCATAGGCTACCACCTTAATCTATATAGGTATACACTCGTCGGCTTATTGATTTTGATATCTCGTACTTTAAACAAAGCCTCGACATTGATTACTTATAGCTGGAAGAGATAACGGTACTTTCTTTAAAACAAAGTTATTGTACATACATTTAAACGGTTATAAATATGCTAACTATTTTTTCTGTCCTTTTTCGGACTCCCTAATTTTGTATTTCAAATAGAAAATGTATCCAGTGGCTGAAAAAATTGGCGAAAAATCAGAAGTCAATAGTGTGGTTTGAGCTTTCATATTAATTCAATTGAATTCAATTTCTTGCAATAGAACGTTCCATTATAAAACACCAAAATTTCATAAAAATAAAAGGAATAGAATATGTACCTGTGACTGTTGAGCAGAAAGCGAATGTAAACGACCGGCGGGCGAACCATAGCGCAAAATTTTAGGAAAGATATTCAGATAAAACCATATTATGCTGCAAATAATTCGTATATCACTTCCAATGATTCAATTATGACTAAAAGAAGATTTAGTCGTGGAAACAGTGATTGGCCTTTGTTGCGAACCACGGTTCTGCCGAGCCGTCGTCATTGCAACAAGATTTTTTTCGATGTAACCAGAATGCTGTTGGCTCGGTGGCTTATGCCGCGGCTAGACCAACGGAGGTCGTGGGTGATGAGCTACAGCCGTCTGATCCTTGAGAAGCCACCTGAAGGGAGGAAAGATAAGGAAGGAAAAACTGCACCTTCAGTATGTTGTTGGTATATAGCGAATTTGGCAGCAAAGAAAATTCCTCATTTCTGCGGTGAGCGGTTGTTGGCAGAGTGTACGGGATTATCGTGATTGCCGCGGAACTGCCCGACGTGCACAATTATCCCTTTGTTCTGTCACTTGATAATCACGGAACCAAAATCACTGTCGAAGCACGACTCCCGACAATCACCAATCCACTACGACACTTTCGAGAAAACCGAACAACAAACCGCGATACTCTATCCGCCTTCCAAAAGAAAACCGTCAGTCTTTTCCAGGAATAATAAAAAAATAGGACTATCGCAGAACTATCAAAACTAGCCGATATCCAAAAAAAACGTCCGTCTCGAACCAGAGTGCCAACTCCACTCTTCAAAAAAAAAACTTTTTCCTCCAAAATCCCAACCGCTATCCTGCCAGCGAGCGAGAAAAAAAAATCCTCTCCCGCGCTCGAACTTATTCAGCCCTGCAAACCGTCATCAAATTTTCCCACGGTCTCCACTTTGACATGCTGACGAACAGCAATGTCATCCACCATCAAACCGTATCGAAAGCAATAGTGAACAAAAAAAAAAACAACGGATTCTCGCTCATCTATTCCGATGATTTAATGCAATGCCCGTGCTCAGCATATTAAAGCGAAGACATCAAGTGACGGCATCATCTGATTAGACAGGTGACTATATCAGTTGACCCCTATCGGATCGCCCCCGCCTGATAACAACTTGCCGTTGACCTGTCTTATGCTATAACAACCATCAGCATTCATCAGATACATTGCGTATACTATTGCATGCTGATGATTGCTATGATAAGAAGTCAGCTGGGTAGATGGGCGGCTAGTTATTATCAGGTGTGACGTCACGACCAGGTCAGCTTGACTTTATATCTCGTATACAAAATGAGTATAAGTCAATTTGAATGGGTTGTGACCGTGGTTCGCGACAATCGTGGGGACGACCCACCCAAGAGATGGGTCTCATGCAGCCGGGCCTAGTGAATTAAAAAGAGTAGAAGAAAAAAAAAAAAAAATATGTGAAAGCACCCTCCTGGAAGGTCAGTCCCTGATGTTTTGGGCGTGAAAAACGCCTATCACATTGCCCTGTTCATCCTCCAATTCGTAGAGCACTTGGCCAATCCTTCGCCGGACTATAGCACTGACAAACTTTGGGGCTAGTTTGGCAGCGAAACGGTCCGCAGCGCTACTGAGAGGGTGATTCGCTACGAAAACTTTTTGACCGAGGACAAATATTCTTGGCCGACTGCGGAGATTATACACTCGGACAGATCGCGCGTAAGCCTCAGTTAATTTTTGTTTTACTAAATCGTGCACTTGGCGCACTCTATCACTGTTGGAGCGAAGACTCACATCTCCATCTGCAAGAGCATTGAGGTCCCTGAGAAGAGCATAATCTTCGCCATGTTGTATCCAATGGTAGCCGAACATAAGGAAATGGGGGGAGTACCCAGTTGAGTCATGCACTACATTGCGAAACGCACTACAAGACTCACTCAGGCGCTCATCCCAATTCCTATGATCGGAACCCACGTATGCTCGAATCGCGGCCAGTGTCGACTGATTAGTTCTCTCGGACGCATTCGACTGAGGTGAATAAAATGCAGTGCGAACATGTTTCACACCGTATTCGCTAAGGAATGTAGAGAAAGCGACCGAAACAAACTGCTTGCCATTGTCCGAGTGAATAATCTCCGGTACGCCAAAAGTCAAAAATATTTGGTTTTTCAAGTAACTGATAATCACCTCAGCAGTAGCTTTAGGAAGAGCCTTGAGCCATACGAATTTTGTGTAATGGTCAAGGACCACGAATATGAAGGTGTTACCTTTTTTCGACCGTGGATAGGGTCCCATAAAGTCGATGAAAAGTCGTTGCAAGGGCCGATCAGTTTCTCTAGATGCTCCCATGGGGGGTCTCATGCGGTAATTCGGAGGCTTAATTTGCTTACAGACGGTACAGTTTTTAATATATTCGGCCACGTTTGACCTTAAATTAGGCCAGTAATAATACCGCCGAAGCACTTCAACCGTTTTCCTTATACCGCAATGAGATCCTCGAGGGTCATCATGAGCTCGACTGATCAGACCAGGCCTAGACATTTCCGGGACCCACAATTTTGCACTGGGAATGTCAGTTGTCTCCTCAGAAGCACCTTGGTTGATGTAGACGCGATCATCCCTGACATAGACATTATCAAACCTTTTGGGATCGCTTTGTACCTGAATACGAAGTTGTTGGTATTCAGGTTCTTGGAAAGCAGAATCAGGAATGACCGAATCTACATGAAAGTGTTCCGGGAGGCAACAGACATCACCCGCATGAGCTCTTGAAAGGGCGTCAGGGACTAGGTTTTGGGTGCCCTTCCGATGCTCAATGTTGAAATCGAAAGCTTGCAATTTTAGACTCCACCGTGCTAGTTGACCACTTAAGTCTTGCTGGCTCATAAGCCATTTTAAACTTGCGTGGTCTGTGATGATGGTGAAGGGCAACCCTTCGATATATGCCCTAAACTTCTTTACACTTTGCACAGCGGCTAAGCATTCGAGTTCTGTAACGCTGTAATTACGCTGCGCAGAATTCAGTTTTATGGACATATATGCGATTGGATGCTCTCCACCATCATCATCCTTCTGAAACAAAACACTTCCAACTCCAGTGCAACTTGCGTCGCACTGGATGTAGAAGTGTTTTGTGAAATCAGGATTCACTAGCACGGGAGCTGACACCAATAACTGTTTAACCTTTTCAAAGGAATTGTTGGCCGCTGGAGTCCATCGAAATGCAGGTTTACCTTTTAACAGATCCGTTAACGGGGCGGTAACTGCGCTGAAGTTCGGAATAAAACGACGGTACCAGCCCGCCATTCCCATAAATCGTCTAACGTCTTTTGCACTTTTGGGCTCTGGATATGCTACAATACCAGAGACCTTGTCAGGATCAGTCATAAGGACACCGTCACTGACTACATAACCAAGATATGTTATTTCTTTTTGGATGAATTTACTTTTCACCACATTAACAGTTAGACCGGCTTCCCTGAGAAGATTAGCAACTTTTGTTAGAAGCTGCAAATGTTCCTCGAACGTGGTGCTGGTGATAAGTAAATCATCCAAATAGACAAAAATCTTGTCTTGAAGCTCATGTGGGATGACCTTATGCATGAGCCTGCACATGGTCTGTGGAGCATTACAGAGCCCAAAAGGCATGACGACGAAATGGTAAAGCGGTCTACCGGGGACGGTAAAGGCCGTTTTCTCACGAGACTCCTTATCTAAAGGAATCTGCCAAAAGGCATCTTTTAAGTCCACACTGGACACAAATCGAGTGGACTGCAAGCGGGCCAACAATCCCTCTATTAAAGGAAGCGGATAAGCATCCTTAGTAGTGGCTTCATTAAGCCGTCTAGCATCTAGACACAAACGTACTTTTCCAGGTTTTCTGACTAGCGTTACTGGCGAGCTCCATGCGCTGTGACTCTCCTCAATTACCCCTAGAGAAAGCATGCGATCGAGCTCGTCATACAACAGCTTCTGGACGACGGGAGACACTGCATAGTGTCGTTGTTTGATTGGCTTTGCATTTCCCGTGTCTATACTATGCGTAACCAATGTGGTTCGCCCAAGACCTTTCTCTGCTACTGAAGGAAACTGTTGTACGACGAAATCAAGGCGCTGCTGTTCATCTGGAGATAATTGAAGAGAATCTCCTAACACCTTTGGACTAACTTGATCGATAGCGGAGACACGCATCGGTACAATTCGGAACAAATCCCAAAAGTCAATTCCCAGGTACAATTGATTTGTAAGACTCGGGACTACAAGAAGTTTCAGTAACTTAGTTGAGCCTTCAAATTGTACCGGTGCACGAATGTATCCCAGGACCGAGGCGCTTTGACCCGAAGCGGTTTTAACCTCGGCTTGCATCGTGTGAAGATACAACCCCAGATCAGAAATAAGGTCTAACGCACCCGCCCCTAGAATACTCACGCTTGCGCCACTGTCAAGCAAGCCAGTGATCTTTCGCCCCTGGAGACAGATTTCTGCAAATGGTCGATTATCGTTGGCTGCCGAAACAATCGAGTCTGCACAGGCTTGCTTGAGAAGGCGACGATTTTGAAAATAGCGCCAGGAGCGCGAAAAACGATTAATAAATATTTTTTTTAAGGCTGAGCCCGTAGTTCCGGATCCACATTCGTTGCGGCGTCCGATGTGTTTGCCTTCCTCCAGGTAACTTGAGGGGGAACATGCGAGCTCCCCAAAGGTCGCACATTCCCTCTCACGTTTCCCGGTTTATTACAGCGGGTACATTTGGGTTTGACTGTCCCCGGTGAGCCACAACCGAAGCAGAAAACATGTTGGACGGGCGTTGGACAATCCATAAAAGAATGTCCCAAGTCCTTGCAATTCCAACAGATCCTGAACTGCGAATTTCGGGAAGGGTCACTTGAGTTGGAAAAGGTTCTCAAAGCCTCGACAGGCTCAGAATTTGCTGGGGAACTGTGGCTTGAAAAATCAAGTTCGTGCACTTTTGGTCGATTGGAGGCTGGTTGTGGCTGAGGCTGCATACTAGATAGGTTCCAGTCCTCTTCCGTCTTTATACATCGCTTTACAAGTTCTTCAGCCGACGCAAATGATTCACCTGCTAAGTGGTCCCGCAGACGACGGTTAAGGTTTCGGAAAAGAGTGACTTGTAGATCCACATCGCTAGGCTTGACGGTCATTTGGTTCTTAAGAGAATCAATTGCGTCAAAAAAAGTGCGAAATGACTCTCCAGGCAACTGTAACCGCGCATCAATAGCTCGTCGTATGTCGACATCGTTACGAAATAGCCCAAATCTATCCAGAAACTCCGCCTCGAATTCCTTCCAGGGAACGGTAGGCTTTTTGAACCGGTACTCCCAGTACCAGTCAAGCGGAGCACCCTTTAAAAGAAAATGAATATCGCAAGCGACGGCCTCATTGGTCATCCCATAGCTCTGCGCCAGTGCGGTGACGCGAAAAATAAATTGTCGGGCAGATAATCCCCCAGCGGACCCATCAAAATGGAATCCCCATTTGGTCATATTGACACAAGCTCGTTTAGTGTCAAAAACAACTGTGCCACCATTCGATTCACCTGCCACAGTACTTTGAAAAAGGGTGGAAATATTCGGAGTATCCTCCATGTGAAGATCGTCGGATCCTCGTGCCATCGTGTAGATTTAGATGAAAATTTAAATGTAAAAAGCACTAGTTAAAATTGTATAGAAAAAAAAAAAAAAATTCCATGAACCAAACGAAAAGTGAAAATACCGAATCACTGTCGAAAGTTAAATAGCGATAAATGCGAGTAGTATATAATTTCAAAAAAAAAGAATAAGTGAATGTAATCAGATGAAAATATTGAGATCTTCCGTGTCCTTCTGAATGAGTATAGGATAAGGAGAGAAAAGGGCTAAAATTGGGAAGGAGATATAAGTAGTGGAAGAGGGTTGAAATTCCGCCGCGTTGTAGAGCTGGAAACCATCATGAAACTAATTCAAAGATGTTTCAAGACATCACACGGTTAGAACCGGATGTAGCTCAAGGATAGTTCACAATCATCCACAAACGCAGATACTCAACAAACGAGTTACTTCCTAATTCATCGTGCCAACTGAAGGCTTATCCCATCCGAGAGATATAGGAAGCAATCTTGAAAGTTAATACATCCTACGACGAAATTTCACCTTCTGTAATAGAGAAACGTTTGGGCGCCATTGTTGCAATGACGACTTCTCGAATTGTGGCTCGCAACAGCGGCCATTAGCTATTTCTCTACAACTCGAATCATACACGCACACGATGATGGTGAAACCATCGGAAACAAAAGCCAAATTGGCTTGGGCGCCATTATGTTGCGAACCACGGTTCTGCCGAGCCGTCGTCATTGCAACAAGATTTTTTTCGATGTAACCAGAATGCTGTTGGCTCGGTGGCTTATGCCGCGGCTAGACCAACGGAGGTCGTGGGTGATGAGCTACAGCCGTCTGATCCTTGAGAAGCCACCTGAAGGGAGGAAAGATAAGGAAGGAAAGTGGAAGGAATGTACCCATCCTTCGGGGCACGGAAGATCTCAATACGAAAGAATTAATTAATCATTATAATAAGTATATTCAATTCATAAATAGAGGGAGTATGCTGTGACAAATTGTTAAAAAAAAAAAATCGAAACTAATTCAAAAGGTAATATAAAAACTAAGATCATGTAAAAAAAACTATTTTTAGGACGAACAAATCTTCAGCAAATATGAAAATCCAATATTGGTGAGCAAATAAAATAAAAGAAAAGAAAACACTTACGATTTTGAGAACTGACGACGATCGATCGTGGGTGAGTCTCACTATTTCACTATAAGAAAAGAAATTCAAATGCTATTCAGGCACAAATAATAAAAAAAAAATAATAAACTCCCTATTTACACAATTTTTACAGTGTCCGTTTTGTTTCTTTTCTCCTTTCGCCTTATTCATTTGCTCGAGTCGAAAATGAGTGTCGAAATATTGTGACTGTTATCCTCGACGATCTTCCATGTGATGATGCAAAAATGGCTGTGTCTGCGACAATATACAAATAACGAATCCGCCACTTGAACGTTATGCGATGAACATCGCAGTCGCAATCGTAAACAAAAAAAAGAAAAGTCGTCACTAATGCACACTTCCGTGCTCCGACAAAATCGCGTTCGCAATCGCGATCGCCAAATCGGCCGTTGAAAACTGCACCTTCAGTATGTTGTTGGTATATAGCGAATTTGGCAGCAAAGAAAATTCCTCATTTCTGCGGTGAGCGGTTGTTGGCAGAGTGTACGGGATTATCGTGATTGCCGCGGAACTGCCCGACGTGCACAATTATCCCTTTGTTCTGTCCCTTGATAATCACGGAACCAAAATCACTGTCGAAGCACGACTCCCGACAATCACCAATCCACTACGACACTTTCGAGAAAACCGAACAACAAACCGCGATACTCTATCCGCCTTCCAAAAGAAAACCGTCAGTCTTTTCCAGGAATAATAAAAAACGAGACCGAGGCTAATTTCGGGCGCGGCCGAAATTTGGATATCCTTCGCTCCCCTCGGGCTAAAAGTTTTTTGGGGCGTATCTATGACTTGTGTTTAGTCCTCCCCGCTTCCATGCTTTTCCTTGAATTTTCACATAAGTGCCGTGGCGAAGATTTAATGGGAGAAGCGGGGGATGTGGGTTTCTTAGAAGAACCAAGGAAGGGGGGGGAGTTGTACGGCAGCCCTACGAACGCATGGCCTTTCCATAAATTTTTACATATGTTTGTGGCATCAATTAAAACACATTTCTATGAGATTTGGTTGAAAATGGTGGATACATAAAAAAGTTTTTCTTCGAAGAACCTAATTTCGGGGTTGGGTTTATATGCCAGCCCCACGACCCCATAGTCCGATTTCATTTATTTCCACGTTTGTTATGTGGCATCAATAGAAATATAATGTTCTGAGGTTTGATTGAAATTGGTGTGCAAATAAAAACGTTTTTTCTTTGAAAAATTTGATTTGGGGGGCTAGGTTTGTATGGTAGCCCCATGACCACATGGTCCGACTCCATCTATTCATACATATGTTTTGTGTCATCAATAGAAACACATTTGTGTGAAGTTTTGTTGAAATTGGTGTAAAAATAACAAAAAAATTCTTAGAAGAACTTAATTTGGGGAGCTAGGTTTGTAGGACAGCCCCATGACCCCATGGTCTGATTTGGTCAATTTTTACATATGTTTTGTGATATAACTTGAAACACATTTGTGCGAAATTTGATTGAAATCGATGAGAAAATAAAAAAGTTTTTCTTAGAAGAACCTAATTTGAGGGTCTAGGTTTGTATGGCAGCCCCACGACCCCATTGTCCGATTTGGTCGATTTTTACATATATTGTCTGTCAGCAATAAAAACACATTTGTGTGAAATGTTATTGAAATTGATGCATAAATAAAAAAGTTTTTCTAAGAAGAACCTAATTTTGCGGGGTAGGTTTGTATGGCAGCCCCACGACCCCCTTGTCGGATTTCAGCGATTCAAACATACAAACTGCCTGCAACAAAAAGAAGCATGTGTGCAAAGTTTCAGCTCCATAGCTTTTAAACTGGCCGAGCAAAACGCGTCGCAACAGACAGACAGACGGACAGACGGACAGACGGACAGACGGACAGACGGACATCGTCCAATCGACTCAGCTCGTCACGCTGATCATATATATACATATTTTACATGGTCGGAGATGCTTCCTTCAATGCGTTACAAACTTCATGACAAAGTTAATATACCCTTTCACTCTATGAGCGAAGGGTATAAAAATAGGACTATCGCAGAACTATCAAAACTAGCCGATATCCAAAAAAAACGTCCGTCTCGAACCAGAGTGCCAACTCCACTCTTCAAAAAAAAACTTTTTCCTCCAAAATCCCAACCGCTATCCTGCCAGCGAGCGAGAAAAAAAAATCCTCTCCCGCGCTCGAACTTATTCAGCCCTGCAAACCGTCATCAAATTTTCCCACGGTCTCCACTTTGACATGCTGACGAACAGCAATGTCATCCACCATCAAACCGTATCGAAAGCAATAGTGAACAAAAAAAAAAAACAACGGATTCTCGCTCATCTATTCCGATGATTTAATGCAATGCCCGTGCTCAGCATATTAAAGCGAAGACATCAAGTGACGGCATCATCTGATTAGACAGGTGACTATATCAGTTGACCCCTATCGGATCGCCCCCGCCTGATAACAACTTGCCGTTGACCTGTCTTATGCTATAACAACCATCAGCATTCATCAGATACATTGCGTATACTATTGCATGCTGATGATTGCTATGATAAGAAGTCAGCTGGGTAGATGGGCGGCTAGTTATTATCAGGTGTGACGTCACGACCAGGTCAGCTTGACTTTATATCTCGTATACAAAATGAGTATAAGTCAATTTGAATGGGTTGTGACCGTGGTTCGCGACACCTTTAATAAACCTCTAGCGCTCTAGCCATTGTGCAGCATTACAGAGTCTTCAATGCGATTTAATAATTGGAAATCCGTTTTATCTTCACAAAACTTGCATATTTTTCATTAAAATTGATTCTTTATACAAATATAATTTAAAGAAGTATTACCGGCCCAAAAACAATCCCCGAAGCTCTAAAGGCTTGAGCCATGTTTTCAGCCAAAATGGTGTGCCTTTGAATTATTCCTCCGATACCTCTTTGTTTTTGTCTGCTTATGCTTGAAATTTGCCGATTTTAGTTGTTTTCTGATAGTGATGCTGCTTTTCTGTGCCTTATATTTTATATTTTCCATATGCTTAAAATCCTGTCGTACACTGGACATCAGTCTTCACTCGAATCTTGAAAATTGATGTACGATTAAAGAATTAAATTTTGTCTAAATACTTATGAGGCTACAAAATTAGGCCTCAGCTTTTCTTGTCTGTAAAACAAGAGGTTCCGAAAAAGGACAGGAATATAATATTAATATGTATGTACTTTGATATAACTCTGTCTTTTTTTCCAGTAAAATTTTACTAGGCTTTCTAGTGCGTAAAATCACTATCATCTAGCGTTTCTGAAAAAGTAGAACTGGTATCCACTATTTTTAACTATATTGAATGTTATATCCAGCGAGTCTCGAACAAGACCTACACGGTTAAAAAATCTGGTGTATTTTTCATACCAACTGATGGTATAAAGCTCATTCATACATTTTTTAGTATGAATTGTAATAAACAGCGATGTATAAATTTTGTTTATATTAATTTTTATTAAATTTATCCGAAGCTTGTATTAAAATATTGAATTTGAGATGTTTGTATAAAAATTATACGAAGCTGTTACAAAATTATTCCAAAAACACTAATGAAAATTATGCAGCATTTATATGAATCTTTTATCAGAACGTGTTATTGATTTTATACTATAAATTACAACTTGCATACCAATCGAGAATTTGTTTAATAATATTGAACTGATAGAAAAATGTTATACCAAAGTGAGGTAAACTTTATCCTATATTGCACATTTCTAAAAAAAAATTCATTGCATTCGCATTTGGAAAGGTGGACTTCGTGCGTCGCTGTGGCGCACCTGGTTGAGAGTGCATGCTAGTCATCTAGAGGTGCGGAGATCGAATCTCGGCGTGGTCAAAAATTTCTGTACATGTGCGGATAGGAAATATATAGTGCCTGCAATATTATGTCCCAAAAGGGGTTTTCTGCAGGCATACATTATCCTTCAGATATAAATGAATGTCATTTTTTTTAATTTTAAATGAAAAAAGTGCATAGTTTTAATCATATATCTAGATGAATACTGTTTACACCTTAGTCGGATTATTTTAATATTGTTAGGTTATAAAAATATGTTATACGCGAATAGCATGAACTGTATAGCTTCAACTGATAACAGTGACGAAACAACTTCACTCGGGCCCCCCCCCGCCGACTTCTTGAGTGGGCCCCCCTACACTGATAAAAAAGCAGAGGGAAATCGGTGATGACTAAAAATTGTGGATCGACCTTAAACCAACTCTTTTGAAACTTGATTTTGATGTTACCGTGTTTGTACTAAGTTAAAAACAACTTTGCAAAAAGCTATACTTTGACTCTTTGTAATCTTATATTGAGAATAGCGTTCTTGTTGCAACGTTTATTAAATAATTGATTTCATCAATCTTTTTTTTTATTTTAAAAGAATAACGCTCACTCGCTTTAAGGATAGTAAATAACCTGCGCCTACAATGGTATTCGATCCCGCGAACCTATGATTTGAAGACAAGCGCCCTATCTACCCTAATGCCGCACACACACTGTCAGTCCGCATAATTTTTCTTTTAATTTCCGTTTCGTCAAAATCGAAGAAAATGTATGAATTTGACGCAATGAAGAATCCAAAAAATGGATTCGGACGCTTCGTGTGTGGGCGGCCTAAGTTTTTAACTTGCTAGACAATTGAAAAAACCGACACGTTATTAGTTCAACTCTATTCCTTGTTTCAGCTTTAAGTTTAAGTGTGTTTTAATTTAAATCCTCTTGGCAACCCTCCTTTCAAACCAATTGTGGCCTCTGCACCACAGCCCTAATGACCGTGTATATACCGCCTGCAAGGTAAAATATTTTATTCTTCAACGACATATACAGGCCGTACTAACTACATAGTTTGAACTATAGGTTTAGTACCACTCTCAAACTATTTTGTTCGTTTTTGACAGTTCATGACAAAATGGATTGGAATTTAGACCGAAAGTTTAGAAACTATCATCAAAAGGGTGAGTCTGATTTCAAACTGCGGCTACAGTTACAACTAATAGCGCATAGCCATGCCAGGAGCACAATTGAGGATCATGACTGTCTCATGAACTTTCAAAGATTTTCGGACAACAAGGGCCTGGTGAAAGAGGAACAATAAATTTAGCATTTGTTTTGACTTAGAAAAATGTCTTCTTGTCTACAAAAAAATTTATATGCCGGAGTGTTGTTTTTCGCAGTCGTGTTGTTTGTATGGTTCGGGAAATCCTTCATATGGCTTTTGGGTTTCTAAATATCGTGGGCACCCCGCCACGCGAGCCCTGCGGGCCCTTTATAAATTTTGGTATACATATAGTTCCATAGACTTTCTGTATAAAAATTATACCAAGCTTCTTTATTAATCGAAGTTATCAGTCAGGGGCGGCACATACCCTGACTGATAGCTTCGATTAATAAAGAAGCTTGGTATAATTTTTATACAGAAAGTCTACGGAACTATATGTATACCAAAATTTATAAAGTTTATACCATTTTTTTAACCATGTAGATATCCAGTTGAATTTTACTAGTTTTTCAGCACATAAGTTTTATATTCCTAGGAAAACAGTATTTTTTACTAGATTGTTAATTTTTGGTAGAAAACAGTTCTAAATAGTTTTCTCTCATCTATTCGATTTGGCCAGTTCATTAGTTGCCAGTCTGTTGTTGAGCAGTAGTCAAAATCGACAATGAAAATTTCCTCTGCATGTTCTGGTATGAGAATCAAATAAGAAGGGTTTTTGTTTAGGGCTTTTTCCTATTCACGTGGACAGCCGGTTTGCATTTCAATAAATTTTCAGATGATGTTTTTGAAACGAATGGAATAAAATATAATTTATCAAATTAACTGGATTAACTATTTAAGTAAAACAAAATCTAGTAAAATTCAGATAGATAGATAAATTATTGAAATACAGCTTGTGTCCTAGATTATCAATTTATTTAACTAGATTTCTATCGAAAAAAAAATTGCTGGAGTTGTAGTAAAAAAAATTTTTTCACTAGATTCCCAACTAGAAAATCTAGGAGCTCACATCTAGTTGCGGTTTACTGTATTCTAGTTGAAAAAATCTTACTGTGTGCTTTAATTTTTTAATAAAAAAAAATACCGTTATCTGCTTTAGTTATAAGTAGAGCCCCAATTCTCGTACAATTGCACGTTAATGCACGAAATCGCACTTTTCAGGGTATAATGCACGAAATCACACATTTTAAGGTTTTTGCATGAAAACGAACATTTGCATTTTCAACCCTGTTTCATAACAATTATACCCAGAAATATTGCAATGTGCAGATTTTTTCGATAGAGAAGAGAATGAAAGTATTGAGAAATGTTTTTCCTGCGTCCACTGCTCCGAAGCCTAACCTTCTAAAAACTTAAAAAAAAAATAATAGAAAACAAAATTATTCACGTAAAAACGCAATATAAAAAAAATATATTTATTTCTTATTTGAAAACGACACAAAATTATTCACCTTAAAAGGCTATCCTTTTTTCTCTAAACCTTGTTTCGTCCATACCTCCCCGAATGGTTAATGGTAGGTCCTGAAGAGTAGGCCATTCGGTGGACGAAACAAGGTTTAGAGAAAAAAGGATAGCCTTTTAAGGTGAATAATTTTGTGTCGTTTAAAAAAAAATTACTTTTTTTTCCTATTGCACGGAATTTCACATTTGGGCATTTATATTGCACGATTTTGCACGTTTCGGGATTTTTACTGCTCGTTTTTAATTTTTTACTGCACGAAAATCCCGGCTTTAGTTTTCGAGGTTCAGAAGTACGAGATGTCAAAATATATAGAGCTGTTAACCCTCGAGTAGGCAAGACCGCCTTGAGGCGGGTTTTACTTTGTACCCCCAAAACTACAAATCTGGAGATCATTTTTTGTTCGTAGTTAATTGAATCGATAGTGTTACATCTTTTGTAAGAACGTTGTAAGTTTTGAAGCATTCTGCGAGGTGGTTATTTGTTTATCCACAGTTGGATGTTGCAACCTCCTAGTTTTCGTGGTGGAAAATTATTTCTACAAAATCATCAATTTCACTCTTAAAGAAAAAAATGCGCTAAGCACTTTTTGGAAAAGAAAAAATTATGTTGAGGTTAACGGACATTTATATTATGTCGTAGAAAGCTTTAGTACTGAATTTGTTGTTTAGAAAAGCTGCTATGGTGTGTTTTAGGAAGCCCGCCTAGAGGCGGTCTTGCCGTTCTACGTCAACTTTTCAGCTGGTATTGTAGGTGTTATCTGTTGTGAAGGAAATATGACGTTGGGCAACAAATTTTAAGTTTTTACATTTATTTTAATCTTTTTTGAGTGGGAAAATATGAATTATGCCTAAGTAAAATCATTTTTATGTCCGAAGTTGAGCCATTACTATTGGGGTTTCCTCCACCTCAGTAGAAACAGTTGTAGAGAGATCATGATAATGCCAGCGATAATAATATATAATTATTATTGGTAACTAAAACTAAGGGAACTCTTCAATTATTGCACTGTCCAAAGACAATCCGAACATGAAGGAAAGTTTGCCAATAGTTCGAAGTCAGATAATTTTTTTTATTGATCCAGCGGGGTTTGTGTTAGCCTGGAGCTAGGCATTTTGAATCTTACTGCTGGGCCTAATGCAGCTTAATTTTGCTTGCCTATTTACGAAAGGGCAGTCGTAATTTTTATATTATATTATATATTTTATATTAGTTTCCTTCTAAATAAGATAGTTTATTTTAAAAATTTAGCGTATTATCATGAACTAGTGCTCTGATTCCAATCATAACAACATTGAAGGAATGTTTGTTATAAGCCTCCGTAACTAGCAGTTTTATTTCCCGTCCTTCAAAGCTTATAGACTTTTGATGGATACCTCGGCGGCATTAAACCGAACTGATATTTTGTGCCCGGAGGCAATGGTCTCCAAACTTGGTTGTTGGGGCCATTTTAGGCCTGTCAAATTCGGACAATTATGTCCTCTGGGTAATGTTGTCGTTCCATTAGCGGAGGCTCACCTCCATCATTCGTGGCAGCCCCCACACCTCCATAATTAGACAGCAAGTTAATTCGTGTGCTTTCAAACCGCAAACGAGGCATAGGAATAAACAGTTTTACTATTCAGCCTTGAGTAGGGTTCAGAGGACAATACTGTCCTAGTTTCACTGACGACTTATGCCATACCGTTAATAATCAACCATACATGAAGCCCCCTGTGGAGCATCGGACCCATCGAGTTGCAACATCCCAACGCCCAGTGTAACAAGGAGTACAATTGGCATCAAGGTTTCTCCGGATACCCTGCCTAATTGTTGGAAAACACAGGGACATTCGTATAATGTACTTTATTTAGTAATAATATTTAAAAAAAATCAATTTTTATGCATATAATGCAATAAAATCAAATTGGCGGATATTTTCGAATGCAATCGCCAAACTATTTTTAAAAAGCTTTCAAAAGAAAGCGAAAACAATAAAAAAAAAAACGTGAAAATCATAAGACAGACTGGTTGTGACATTGCACTCAGTTTTGTTCGCGTTAATCGGCAAGACCGCCTCCAGGCGGGTTTTAATCAAATGACGCCTGACAGGTAAAAAACCACTAAAACTGAAAAATAATGTTATTTTCGTTTTTCTTGCCCCCAAATTAAGCATATATGAATTTTCAGGCTCAAACAAAAATTGGCCTACTCGAGGGTTAAGTAGTCGAAGTGCGGAGACCAAACGGGAGAGCAGTATTCAGGGATACTTCGAACAAGTGAATTGAAGAGAGTAATACAATTTGAAACATTGTTAAATGCATGAGAGGAGCGAAGGACGAATCCTGCTGTTCTCGAGGCTCTGTTGCATATATCAATAATAATATGAAGGTTAAATTTCAACTTACTATCAAATGTGACCCCCAAATCCTTAAAGCGATCGAGTTGAGGAGTAGCGTTTATACAATAGTCATACGTGAAAGTTGTTAGTTTAAGCGAGAAGGTCATAGAATGACAATTTTGAACATTTAGATATATGTATACAGTTCCGTCGACACCAATTTTCTAAGGCCAAGAGGTCTTCTTGAAGGATAAGAATGTCATCAACAGACTTGATAGTCCTGTAAAGTTTCAAGTCGTCCATCGGCATATAGCAAGCAGGAAGAAGAAACACCTATTTTGCACCTTTTCTATTGTTTAGTTGATGCATAATTAATTTTCTATTTTCTTACTTTTCCTAATCTTATTATTATTGTTGTTTTATAATTGGAGTGCATTTGCTCTGTTACATAAATAAATATATATGCTGACTAGTGAGCTCGGCATGCCATCTAGCATATGGGAATGCACTCTAAATCTGAACATTTTCCTACGACTACGATCAAATTCCAAAATTATAGTATGTATAGGTGGTGTTCGTCCCTAATAAACTTTCGATGCAATTAATGCATCTCAATGCGATGTCTATACCATACGCATTGCATACGCGGCTGTCAGACATAACCAACGCGACAGAACAAAATGTTCCAACATTTTAAACTTTTTCATTTTATTAAATTGAATTGACACACTTTACCGCCAAAAAAAAAAGTATCTTTGAAAATATGCCCCTATATCTTTTCTGAGTGCGTTGGCAGCGCCAGCAACAGATGTCGGTCATCAGCATACGACGTCGACTAAACGCTCCTAGAACGTTCATTGGTCTACAAGTCTGCGCTGCTGCCTTGACGAAATCTTCACACATTTCCACTCAACGTCATCTCTTTATTTTCAGATTAATTTGCATAATCCAATTTCGGGGAGGATGTACGCAAGAAACAAATCGAATTCGGTCTGTTACAAATTTGCTTGAATATTTTTATTCATTGGATATTGGGTGAGGTTATAAAACACAACGTTGCGCAACGTTTCGCGCAACGTTTCAAATCAACCGGCCGTTACGGATCAGAAACTTCTCCCTACAAACAGATCCTCTAAGCGCCCCCTTGCGAGGCATAGCTTGATTGATTGGCAGAAATTTACAATCTGCCGTCGAACCGTGCATTTCCGCCCTCATTTATTTATTAAACTATTTATAATCAATGTAAAATGTATCTGCATCTCGTTTAAAACTGGACATTTTAATTTTCGAGCAAAACGTATCAGCTGTGATGTGTCAATTGTCACATTTGTCACTTTCCGAGAGATGGCGATGGGAACACCAAGTCTGATCCGGATCTATGCGTTTACAGAACACAATAGGAAACGTTTCGGAAAACGCGAAACGTTACGCGAACGTTGTGTTTTATAACCTCACCCATTGTGTGTATGTATATTTGGAATGATGGTGAGAGAACCTTGTCGTGACTTGGATCATTGAGAATTCGAATTCTGTTTTTTTGCCGGCAATTTCTCAAAATATCACCATATTTGTTAATTTTTTGTTTGACGAACGAAAGATACATCGTGAATATTGTTCCGATTTTGGCTATGAATTATTTATATGGAAGCGCCGACACGATACGATTATGTATGTACGTTTGATATGATAATCGCTATTCTGCGGATGAGACGCCCGGCGTATGTGCGGAAATGGAGATAATATCGAGTGTTTCTGCAGTTTATGGAGATAATATTTTGTATCTACTGATTGTGGGTGGGTGTTGAAACGTACTGAAATGATATATCCAGAAAAGGCAAAAATATTTGATAGAGATGATTAGGAAATATATTTTTTTGTATGTGTGTGTGCAAAAGAATCTATTGCCTTAAATGGGGATCTAGATAAAAAAGGACAAAAAAGGAAACTTCCTTCAATAAAGATAGATAATAATGTGTTCACTCGACGAGCATTCGATATTGGAATCGGTTATATTTGTTCCAAATTTTGTAGAGAAGTTCCATGAGTCCCATAGGGATAAATCCTTTTAATCATTTTCCATTTTTTTTTGAGACTCAGAAAATTGTTTGTGCTGATGTGGTTTTTTTTGTAGGGGATCATCTTTTCCAAAAGAAACATTTCTCACATCTTCGCTACGTAAACCATTCAAGCATAGACTGTCAAACTCCTCGATGAATAAACAAGTAGGAAAGTTGTATATGAAAAAACAGCAATTTTTTACAGACTAATGAAATTAAATACGGTTGAGGTTTTCGTTATACATATACCGCAAGCTTATTTGGATGTTATTAACCCACTCCCCGCTAAAGCATTTGTTTCGAATTTCAGCAAGAAAATTGGTAAATAGAAAAGGGAAAGGCCCTGACTTTAAAACCGTTTACATTTTTTTCTACGAGGTCCCATTTGTCTGTTGCGACCCGATGCTATAAGACAAGGCATCATTGGCGAGAACACATTAACAACATTTTTTTCTTAGATAAGTGAAGAAAACTTTTGTATGAAAAAAGTTGTTTTATTGACTTTTTAAATAATCTGCGTTGGAATGAAATTTGATTTGAGGGTGAACATTAGTTTTGCCCTGTGGCATGGGTTAAGAATTGTGCCACCGCTTTCCCCGGCGTGTCGTAGAAGGCGACTAAGGAGGCAGGGGAGAATAAAACTCTCCTGGGTCTCGTACAAATCTATACAATTGCGCGCGACATTGATGGCGTTCAATTGTATACATATGTAAGAAGCTTAATAAAAATTGACCCCTGTGGTGTTGGGGTTAGAATTATGCCACAGCGTTCCCGGCTTGTCGTAGAAGGCGACTTGAGGGATAGGGTATGTAGGCTTGTAACTTGCATACCTGAAACTAAACTACACTCGAAACATTGAACGAGCCTCGGATACCACGGACTGATTTACCGGCAACGACCTTTGGCTACAAACAACGGACTACGATTGGTTTTTGGAACGTTCGAACGATGTGGGGCGAGTGCAGTAGTACAAGACTCACGGAAGTCGAACGGGAAATTACCGCATATAGAATTTCGATATTAGGACTGAGCGAAACAAGATGGACCGGTTCGGGAACGACCTTATCACCTAGTTCCCAAACTGTGCTGCTTTACTCTGGTAGTGAACTTGAAGCCACACCCAGAATGGCTGGAGTCGGCATCCTTTTGAACAAGGAGGCTCGCCAATCTCTTATAAATTGGAGGCCTATTTCCGACCGAATAATAACTGCCAGATTCAAGTCCAGAGTAAGGAGCATTACCATAATTCAGTGCTACGCCCCAATGGAGTCAGCCGACCAGCATGCTAAGGACGCCTTTTACCACCTGCTTGGCGACACCTTTGACAATGCTCCCAGAGGTGACATAATAATTATTATGGGGGATCTCAACGCTAAAATTGGGTCTGACAATGTTGGATTGGAACATCTAATGGGCAATCATGGTCTGGGTGTTAGGAACGACAATGGTGAGTTGTTCGTAGAGTTCTGTAACTCTCGTCAACTTGTCATTGGCGGCACCCTGTTCAAACACAAACCTTGCCATTTAGCAACCTGGATATCTCCAGATGGCCGAACAAAGAACCAGATTGACCATATAGCCATCTCCAAAACATGGAGAAATTGTCTCATGGACGTCAGGGCTAAGCGTGGTGCTGATGTAGGCAGCGATCACCAACTTGTCATCGCAAAAATTCGCTTGCGGACCGCTGCTATTCGTCGCACACAAAACGAGCGTGTATCGCCACGATTCAATGTGCAAAAACTTAAAGATCCATCAACAATACGTGCAGTTTCTAGCGCATTGCACGAGATAGCTAATGTACAAACGCCAGATACTCTTTCATCAATTGATGATAGATGGAACATTGTGAAGGACGCTTTTATATCGTGTGGCGAAACATTTGTGGGCAGACTTCAGCGAGCTAGGAGACCATTTATCAGCGACGATACATGGTCTCTGATAACTGCACGGAAGAGAATTAAAGAGCAATTGAACTCGGCTACTGACACTACAGTCAAGCAACAACTAAGGACCGAGTACAATTCTCTTCAAAAAAGAGTGCAGAGAAGCGTAAGACGTGATAAACGCAACAACATCTACGCGTTAGCGGTGGAGGCAGAAGATGCGGCCTACCGTGGTGACAGTGGGACCCTTTACAAGCTCATTAAGCCATTGACTGGCAAATCTTTTACCCATGAGCATCCTGTAAAAGATAAAGACGGGTCTCTGCTAGTCACAGACGAACAACAACTGCGCCGTTGGAGAGAGCATTTCATGGAGGTACTTAACAACAACTTCAACCCTTCAAGCCCACCTCCACCGGAAGCAGCAAGTCTTCCGCAAATGGCCAGAATTAATACCGGTTTACCATCCAAGCTGGAAATAATTAAGGCCCTTAGATAATTGGAAGCTGGTAAAGCCCCGGGGGCAGACGGTATCCCCATGGAACTTTTGAAAGCGGATATCAACGCTATAGCGGATATTCTTCTACCCCTGATCCAAGAGTGTTGGACACCCGAGACTCTCCCTCAAGAATGGAAGAAGGGCGTCATTGTTAAAATCCCTAAGAAAGGAAATCTCAAGGATTGCAATAATTGGCGTGGAATCTGTCTCCTCCCTGCAGTCTCTAAACTGATGGCAAAAATAATCTTGGACCGGATCAAGACAACAATCGACCACACTCTGAACAATGAACAAGCTGGTTTTCGTGAGGGTTTTTCATGTAGCGATCATATCAACACTTTCCGAATTATAATTGAACAATCCGCTGAATGGAGATCCCCGTTACATCTTATGTTCATTGACTTCGAGAAGGCGTTTGCAAGCGTTGACCGGGCTTATATCTGGACAGCCTTACGTAGGAGAGGCATACCAGAGAAACTTATTTCCATCATAAAGGAGTCCTATAATGGAGCCCAATGTCATGTTTTGCACAAGGGTGAATTGTCCAGTCCTTTTGAGGTGAATAATGGAGTCAGACAAGGCTGTATCTTGTCACCAATGCTGTTCCTTATTACCATCAACGATGTAATCTGCGATTCTCTACGCGACCATAAAAGTAAGGGTATCAGGTGGAAGTTATTCGATTACCTTCAGCACCTGGACTACGCCGACGACATTTGCCTTCTCTCAAACACACCAGATCACCTGGCTCAAATGACGCATGCTTAGCATCGTGAAAGTCGAAGTGCTGCCTTAAAAATTAATGCCGCTAAAACTAAATACATGAGCTTGTCATCAGGAGGGCAAAACACCATTTCTATCTCCGGACAACCGATAGAAAAAGTCGAGGACTTTACTTACCTTGGAAGCGTAGTGACTGGGGATGGTGGGGCTGATGCCGATGCCGAGTCGCGTATAAATAAAGCCCGAGCAGTATTTTTCAGTTTGACTATTCTCTGGCAAAACCACAACATCTCCAGAAATACCAAACTCCGGATCTTGGAAAGCAATGTAAAATCTGTGCTTTTATATGCGTGTTCCACGTGGAAGGTGACCAGTAACATTACCAGCAAACTGCAAACTTTTGTGAATCAGTGTCTACGGCGAATCCTACGAATTCGCTGGCCTGAGGTATAATATCTAACGACGACCTCCTCAAAATTACTCGCCAAAATAGGATAGACATCGACATCAAACGGCGAAAGTGGCAGTGGATAGGTCAGACACTTCGAAAAGAGCCAAAAAACATTGCAAAACAGGCTCTAGATTGGAATCCTCAGGGAACCAACGCTAGCCGTCGTGTGGGACGACCCAAAAATACATGGAGAAGATCTGTTGAGGCAGAGGGAAAATCTATACCAGCTAAAGGCGATGGCTGCCAATAGGCAGAGGTGGAAAAGAGGCGTAGTCAATGCCCTATGCCCCACTAGCGGTTAAAAGTAACCAGAGAGAGAGAGAGAGATATATTGCAGCATCATTGACGGGGAATGTGCTAAAAGAAAATTCACAAGACTCTCGCAAGGGCTTTTAAATGACAAAATTCCGAACTGCATTTTTTATATTAATCAATTTTCTTCCATAAGTAGGCTTCTAAATATTCGTGTGTTTTGTTTACATAATAATCAAATCATTAACAAGGTTGATACCATGATCTGCTTAATTGAACTGATACCTCCCTTGACTTTAAATTTTAACATCCAGAAAAATTATTATAGTATGTACGTTCCTATACAGTTATGAAATTATTGTGTGATTTTCAATGAAAAATCAATTTTAAATTTTAAATCCGTGAAAAACTAAGTTTAAGTATGTGAAAGCCGCGATTTTCGATAATTTCAATAAAAACGCGAAATAACGGCAATTTTATTCAAGGCAGTTTTGCTCAAAGAAATTTTCACATGGTTCCTACCAGTATTGCCCACATACATAAGGCGTTATCTCAAGTACTTTTTTTCTGGTGTCACCACTCAAAATCTTCACAACCCCATGCTTCGTTTTTACTAGAGCTCTTCGGCTATTGAACGTGTTCTATACGCGTAGATCCATACAATAGTGTTGAATTGTGCGGTGAAAGTCTTCTTAAACAATTCAATCTGTGTCTTAACAATTCAACGAAATCAGATTTCCATCCTCCTCCACATCAAGAGCGCTGCATCCTGTATCGGATCTATGACCGGGATGTTATCTTCTCAATTAATCTTAATCGGAAATTAACGAAAATGACATTGAAGAATCAGCAAAAAAAAATAATTTATTCTTGGCAAGCTGATAACCATTCTGCAATTTTAGATTTCCAATAGTAATCATGCAATCAGTATACAACTTGCATCAAAAATCGCTTGCATTTTGTCAATTCAGCAAAAAGAAAAATCCTCTTAAATCTCACCCGTGAAAATGTGCACATATTTTCTTACATATTTTCTTATCACTTAAAATATGTAATAAAATTTCATGAGCATCTTCTGGAAACTGCTTGAAGCTCGGAATGTCTCCCAAGACTATGTATGATAGATTATATGGCATGCATAACATTTCCACATAGCTACTTCCTCCGCGAGCATAATTATGTATAGTCGTGACGACATACATACACTCAAGAGTCAACTTCGACTGGGGAGTTATCAAATCTAATTATGCACTTTGACCAGTCAAGCGACTAATTAGCCTGACTTGACTAGCTTCTATATCGCGGCCATGTGCCTAAGCGCATAGATACTATGTACTAGCTTAGCTTGATACGTGATATGTGGATGTATGTACATATGTATATGTACTCGTTGCTACTCAACTTGACTAATGGAGAGCGATTGATGCTTATGGAAGATGATTTAGTCGCACATGAACAGAACAGACTATGTCACATTGTTGCCAGGCTAATATCAATTGTCCAACCTACGGACGGCCTGATTTCAGTTCAGCTGAATTGTTTTGAAACATAATTGAAAGGGATACATAGGAGGATATACCTAACATGCTACGCCTCTATCAATCCATCGATCTGAAACATTCTTCGACATAGGCTATGTGTGTACCATATAGGAATTTCCTCCTGATGGGTGTTAGGTGTTAGCAACATGTGGGTAGTATCTTCCACAGAAGATACATTGTCCAGTCTTCATAGTAAACAATAATAATTGACGTATGGCGTCCTGTCAAAGCAGTTTATTATTTCCGTAGACATCGATACATCAGAACTCCCTTGGACACATGTGGGTATTTGTTTTCTATTGAACAGAACAATACTATCGGCCCCCAGAAATTATCCTTCAATCATGCGATTTATGTATCCACTCACAGTCTGACTTCATAATGAACGAGATCTCTCCCCTACTATAAAGTTTCTTCAACCTTTTTCGATTCGGGTCGATTATTTAGCTTTTCATTAATTGGACACTAATTGAAATCCAACACTTTGCCTTAAAAACGCTTGCTGGAGTATGGCTGCGATGAATCGACCTCTTCCAATTTATTATTATTCTTCTAAGCGAAATGCCGACAAGCGAAAAAAGGTTCTACAATATCCCTATTGCAAATAATAGTAACTCTTGTAATTATGCGAAACTTGAGCAGAATCAGAAAGGACGTTCCGCGACCTGAATCGCGTGCATTATAGATGACGCGTTGTTGCGAGTATCCTCTGTGGCTCTGTGTGCTGTTTTTTTTTTTTTTGTTATTCCTAGCTGGAATGATTGGATAATGAGTTTTTCTTGGGTAATAGGCATACAACACTGAAGGGATGTTCTATTTTCTTACCGAGTCAGATTTGTTTTCAGGGAGGATAATCTCTTGTAGCTATTGTGTCTGTGCTATCGTCAACGGGAAAAGATGATAATTAAGTTTTTTTTCGCCACGCAGGAATTGTTTATTAGGCGGAAAATTTGTTTAATATTGATGAGGAGTTTTGTGGAAAATTTTAAAAGTTAAATTTAATGAAATTCTTCGATGGCATGTGAAATTTGTGGGGTTTTCAAAGAACGATGTTTACAATTTGGTTTTTATTCAAATGGCACTCTAATTGAAATTTAGTTTGTAAATTGCTGAAGAATACGACAATTATTGACTCAAAAAACGAGATCTTAGAAATTAGTTTGGACACAAGTTTGAAAAATCATAAATTTCTCAAAAATTGTCAAATAGTATGAATTAACCGCTCTCTGTTTAAAGAATTGAGTCTTTTCTAGAGTTGTCTAGAGTCTCTCTTTCTCTCTCCTCTCCTCAGTCGTTGCTTGAAGCTGCATGACTTCCCAAGAAAGATTATAATTCCAATTGAGTTGGCATACTTAAAAATTATGACGATTCCCTTACAGAGGGTTATAAGGTCGCTCTTCAACTTCTCGTTAATACGTACATGTCCGGATCAGTTTCATCAGGCGCGAGGCTGTACCGGACAACCCGTTTCTGCTATATCCCTCTTGCCTGGAAAGGAGGGTCCACGTAACCTTCACCGCTAAGCAATTTGGACACTTTTTAAAATCCTATACAGCCTCCGTTAGCGTCAAAACGATGTTGCGCGGTTAGTGAATTGACAACAGAGGTTATGGGGTAAATTAGAGTCCGTCATTGCATTTTCAAGGAACTGCGCTTCGGGAGGAATTTTGCAGTTCACGGATCGCTTGAAGTGGGCAAATGGCAGCCGTTGCATTGGGCTTAGAATCATCACGTGGTTCATTGATGTCTCTGAAATTGATGGACCTAATGCAAGACAGATGTCAACTTTTGTTATGTTTTATTAATCGGTGATATTCGTTACTTTTATTCCGAGTAATCGTTACTTTTATTCCGAGTAATCGTTACTTTTAAAGAAACTCATGATAAATTGGTACTCGAATATTATAGTATATTCACGAGTTTTGGGCTGTGTTAAGTGGGCATCATACATACACGGACGCCGAATTTCCGTTATAGAATATTTTTTATTGTTCAAACCACCACAGGTAGAGGATATACAGAAATACTCATCGAATAGGCGCTTCAATTGGATGAATATTTTCCGGAGGAGACAGAAGTCCTTTTTTTTTTGGGCGGGCATCTCTTTTGCTGTGTACTAGAGTGCATATTTCCACAAATGTTACTTCTTTCACACATCCGCCGATACCTATCGCAGTTCATTCGAAAACCAAATTATGCCTTACGAAATTTATTTACGAATACATCGACAAAAAACAAAATACATACATCGTGAATAATCGGCTGCCGTGTTCACGAACGAAAGAATATGTCGATGTCGATACTGCTTGCTCGATGCTTGAATATACATACTATATGTAGAATACTGCACATAAATACTAGAATACTGTTCTTGTTTGTTGTTAGGTACATATGTAACGACTACTTTCTGTACTCGGTAGTCGTTACTTCCGATATTTAAGAGGACCTGTTCAATTAATAACGATTTGTTACTTTTTTTTACCTTGACCTACGCCATTGAAATCGGCGCTACAGAGATCCTCGGGCGCGATCCTATACTTTGTAGTGCTCGTATCGCTATTTTTACTATATTTACTGCAAAAAACGCGCTGTCTTTGCAAAAGATTTCAACGAAATTGTTCTGAGAGTGCTTCGACCTTTCTTCTTATAACTCTGTGTCCATCTAATGGGTGCCTGCTGAAGGAACATAATAGCACAGATGAACAAAGAAGAGTGGGCTCACACACCTTACGAGGGTGGTCTGAAAAGTTTCCGACCTCAACTCAAAGATGGCGCCACTCGTCAATAAAAGCTAGTGAATGTAGTTGTGCATCTTTTAACAGTTACTCACCGACGCGCAGTTTTAGTTGACAGTCGTTTGAGTGAGGCCTGCAAAGTGGGCCTCCGTGGCGGCGACGACCTCCTCATTCGACTGAAATTTCTGCCCGGCGAGTGACTTTTCCAAGTTTGGAAACAAAAAGAAGTCACTCGGGGCGAAATCTGGAGAATACGGTGGATGGGGCAGCAGTTCGTAGCCCAATTCGACCAGTTTGGCGTTGGCGGGCGGAGGTGTGATCCGGTGCGTTTTTTCTTCAATTCGGCGTCGAATCGGCCCAATAATTCGGCATAGTACAGCCCTGTGACCGTGTTGCCCTTCTGAAGATAGCCGATGTGGATCACACCTTGTGAATCCCAGAAAACGCTGGCCATCACCTTTCCGGCCGATGGAGCAGTCTTCGCCTTCTTCGGAGCACGTTCGCCGGCTGAAGTCTACTGTTTCGACTGTTCCTTGGTCTCTGGTATGTACCAGTGTATCCAAGTTTCGTCGACTGTCACGAAACGACGCAGAAACTCCTTCGGATTGCGCATAAACAGCGTCAAACACTGCTTTGGTCTCACCGTTGCGCTTGTTGTCCGGAGTAAGCAAACGCGGCACACATCGCGCCGACAGCTTTCTCATGCCCAAAATTTCATGCAGGATATGATCCACGCGATGTTTTGAAATGGCTACTGTCTCAGCTACCTCCCGCACCTTCAATCGGCGGTCTGTCAATATGAGATCGTGGATTTTTGTCACGTTATCCTGCGTGTTAACCGTTTTCGGGGCACCTGGACGTGGCTCATAAAAAAACCGACGTGCGACCACGTTAAACCAATTTTTGACAGTCGCCATCGAAGGAGAAGAGTCACCGTACACAGCATCCAAACGCTCTTTGATTTCGCTGCGCGATTTCCCTTCCGAAAACAAGAATCGAATCACCGGCCGATATTGCTCTTTTTCCATTTTTCTAAAATCGGCGGACACTCCGGCTTTCACACGTGGCCAAAGCAAAACTACGAGTCTGATCCGGCTGAATTTTGGACAGTTGCCGTCTAGAAGAATGTACTACACGATAGTAAATTGCTCTTGCGATACTGACACCATCAGGCGGGGAGGTCGGAAACTTTTCAGACCACCCTCGTATTTATGGGTAATTCACTAAAAGAGAATCGAGCAGCAGAAAGTATAAATTTCCATAAGACATATACAGCCACCGAAATAAATATAAGTTCACACACAAATTCTACCATTTTTCGCTTTTAATAATTCCTGGACCGTTATAAATTTCGAAAAGGATTTTAATTATGTATGCACTGAAAAAATTTGGCTCTCTAAAATTAAGAAACTCTTTTCTCATTTGCAAAATTCCCGAATTTAGACAAAATTTCTCAAAATGTGAAAATTTCTTCTCGAATCGATCCTATTTTCAAGACCTTCTTTTGAGAAATAGGAAGTAGATTCAAGCCTAAGCCATTATTCTCAATTCAGGCAAACAAATGCTTGATAATAGATTTTTTTGACATTTTCCATGAAAAGCTCGTGGAATAGCTTTATTGTAGCTTTAGCTTATATTGGAGCGTTGTAGTAGATTAGTCAGAAGTGTCTCTGGCTCAGTGGGTAGCGCGTTTGACTGGGAAGACTGGGGTTATGGGTTCGATGTTGGTTGGATGCAAGTTTCTTTTTTATTTTTGTTCAGATTCTCTTGTCTTTTTCATAAGAAAAGTTTGCTTGATTCAAGGTTATTTTTCCTTAAAGCGCTGCTATTGGTATTTCACTTGGATCAGTGTGACTAATTCTCAAATGAAGAGAAATATTTCTTGGCTGTTTTTTGTTGTCTTTTTTTCTTGATTTGAGCCCTATTTTCTTAACTTTAGCAGGCGATTTGGTTCAGTGTGTTGTTTACAAACTTCCGGTTCGAAAATACTGTTACTTTGGAGACATCATTACCGTCAGTTTCACTGAAGACTCAATAGTGTCCGAATCGTGCGTTAAGTGTTGCGAAATATTTATAACTTCTTCTTCTTCTTTATGGCACGATAGCCCGACGTCGGGCCTTGGCCGCCTGGATTGAAAACCTCCAATTGTCGCGATCACGCGACCTTGTTCGCCAGTTACGAAAGCCTAGCATCTGGTGGGCGTCCTCACATACAGAATGCTCCCATCGGGCTCTCGGTCGTCCACGCAATCTGGCTCCGTCCACTCGTTGCGCGTTCATCACCTTTTTGGACATGCGATCGTCGTTCATCCTTTGTACATGTCCCGCCCATTGCAGTCGCTGCAATTTCACGATCTTCGACACCTGTAGCTCATCATACAGCTGATACAACTCAAGGTTGTACCGGATGCGCCATTCACCTCGTTCACGAACGGCCCCGAAGATTCTTCGGAGAACCTTTCGCTCGAATGTGTCCAACAGGTGTTCAGAGTTTTGGGTTAGGGTCCATGCCTCGCAGCCATAGCATAGCACAGGTCGGATGATGGCTTTATACACGTGGAGCTTCGTGTTCCTGTGCACCAGCTTCGAATTCATAATTTGGAGGACCGCAAAGTAACACTTATTAGCTAGTTGTATCCGTCTTTAACTGGATGTAAATTTTGTTTATCTTATAACCTATGAGAAGTATTATTTCCCAAATAAATAATTTGTAGTCGATCGATTTAATTTGATTTTATTGATTTTTGAAGCTTTTTATGGGTGAACTTATAATTATATCGGTGGCTCTAGCACATTACTGCAAATTAACAGAATTTAACACAACTCTTATGAAATTCCATAAAATCCAAGACTAATTCCCCTTTTAATTCGAACTCGTTATTCATTTCCATAATAACTTCTGAAGCCGCTTTCGAACTACATATAATCGGTGGTCCACGACCTTCAACTTCCTCTCAAAGCAATCGAGGATCATGACCCCTCAAAAGCATAATACAATCTCATCTAATGAATTTATGGAATGCTGCTACAACTTGGACTCCACTTCTTTTTTGTTCGTATGCCAGCACATGATTCAATGATCCAATGGATCATCGTTTGCTCTTGAGTCAATTTTTCATGTTTTTTTTTTCATGTATCGCACGTTTCATTGGTTACTGCACACACCTCATTAACACGAACCATTATAACAAGGCAAGCGTCCAAATGACCATAGTCCAGTGTACACCGTCCCGTCCCGACCATTCGTGCACCATTTGCCATCGGCTACTGATAACATCAAAAGACCACACCACCAACTTCTAAATGGGGCCCCCGAGATTGAACAGGTTTAAGTTTATGGGAATTAGTCGCGCATATTTTTCCTTTCCAAAACCCGCATTAGCACTGATTTCTTGGAATTACAATTTGAGTGTTGCTGTTTTTTTTTGCTGTTCGGACTAATATTCTTACGCCTCAAGACGCGACTGACCACTATTTATGGTTATTAATGATTACGATTGTTCTTTCCAGTCAAAAAGACACAAAAGTCTTGTGTTTCAACGATGCTTTAATATTACATATAACAAAACGGCAACAAACAGGATTAAATGAAGTTAAAACCCGTTTAGATCTCATAACAATTTGTCAGAATTTGATATAGCATATATGTAATTAGCACGATTCGCTTTATTCGAGGCTCGAATTTTGAACTCATTTCGCAACATAGAGACAACACGGTGCGTTGTCGAGGAGAAAATTTGGCACTCATGTAAATTAGAAAAATGGTATGTGAAATGTGACATCATCGATAATAATATTGTGTCGCTTATAGTTGGCGCCTATCCGCACGAGTAGAGAAGAAATTTTCATCAGATGCCACCATATACGTACATTCGAATAGACACTAGACAGCAATGAGCCAGATCGTGTAATTAAGGGGAGAGTAATTAGGTTGAGACGTTCGCAAGGGAAGCCACAAATTTCGTACGGACGTATCAACAACAGCGTCAGCCAACCAATCCTACGTCCACTGAAAAATCACATCATACTATCCTGTGTATTATGTAGGACGAAAGAAAGTGAGGAAATAATATTCTCTGAAAAGATTGTGTAGGCGGTGTAATGATTTAATGAGAGCCACACGTTTTATGCATGTCCTGAATGAACACACACAAACCATAGAGGAGTGCCATACCAGCGCCATTTACCGCACACAAATGTATTTGATAAATTCCAGCACGTGCGGGATTAGGATAATCCTCTCTATGTATATAAATGAAAAGGTATACCAAACTAAGGACACTATACACACGCATGAATGACGATATAGCAATTATCAATTCCGTTCAAGGACTTCTGTTTTCGTTCAGTTTTTTCCTTCCGGTCGTGTGAGGCTGTTTCGTCACTGAAAGTATCGTGTGAACGAATTCGTCCTGGCATATACAGGGTGTCCGGAAACTGCCGCATAAACGCACCGGATTGTGATTCCTCATGTGATTTCCAGCAAAAAAGTTGTACGCAACATACCCCCTTAGCTTAACCCTTTCTGTTTCGTCGACTTACCATAGTTATTAGCTCGCTTGCACTGAAAATAATTACTCAAAAAAAGGAAACGCACAATATTTTTATAGTTGGGAAAAATTCATAAAAAACCCAACTTTTATTCGAACTACTTGCCCTTGCTCTGGTCTGCTGCACTACTTGCGCCTTGCACCTTGCTCTGTCATAACACGACTGACGAGCTTCTCGCTCGTCGGTATAACAATATTCAAAAGACTAGTACTAAACCTTAACCTAGTACTCTGTACGATACACTTTCAGTTTTCTGCACTTAAGGCATTAAAACTGTTAGAAATAACGAAGCTAGAATAAAATGATGTCTGAAAGAAATGATCGTTAGACTATGCGCCAATTTTTAAAAGAATCGTACGAGCACCTCACCTTGGCAGAAGTTGGAGAAAATTGAAATGGAAAAACATATTGTTTTTTGGTCAAATCACAAAAAATTGACTTTGAAGTTCTGTAAAAACCAAACCTCTTATCCGATTTTAGTGCCGTTAGTTTTATTTTTTAGGTAAATTTGTTGGCTGTAATAATCATCTTATTTTGCTATTCTAGCTTTTGAAGTTTTGAAGTTTTAGTCGTACAAGATAATGATTTTTTCAAAAATCTTCAAATACCTGTGGCAGCTAAAGGGTTAATCTAAGGAGGTATGTTTCGTACAACTTTTTTTTGCTGGAAATCACAATCCGATGCGTTTATGCGGCAGTTTCCGGACACCCTGTATAGCTGCATCTGGTTTCCGTATCTCATTGAAAGGTATACAATAGGAGGACTACGATTACAGAGAGTGTGTAAAATCGGCAGCAAAAGATCAGTGCACAGTGTATTCATGTTATGACAAAAAGGCGAACCGCATGTGTATAGCAAAGAATGAAAAGCATATTGTCCTTGAGTTGTTTATTGAATATCCGGAAGTGTAAAGTGGAAGAGCGGAAATGAACTGGAATATAAGAATTTAATGTTCTTATAGGCGAGAGTATATAAATTGCAAAAACGAAGGATATTAATATTACATACATATTGCTGAAAATGATGCTTACCTCATAGCAATATAAAGCTTATTCCGGGTCACATTTCTCTACAAAGTGTAAAGTCCTGGATATCACCGTTTGGAAGTTAGCGTCGCTCAAATATCCCACAAAAAGTGCAAACTTGAACCCACTTAGCTGCAATATTAAGCGAGGTCGTCGTATTTTATGGACTACTTTTGACAGAAACTATAGTTAAATGATGTTCGCAAGATTTTGGAGATCTGTGGATTGCATTTTCTAAAAGATTACACATTTGACAGAGGTCGACAACTTTACATATTTCAGATATTGCAATGCCAAAATTAACTGCACGCAAGCATTATATTCACTCCGAAAAGACATGCAATGTAACGTTGACTCGAAATTGCCTATAAACGGCTGAGTTAACGCACCATGGCCCCACTTGGGGGCTATACGGTACTGAGAAGAAGCAGGTCCACTAACATAAGTCTGTACATACTGGAATTTTGCGTTTGACGGCTATGTAAGCAAGTTGTGCTAATGGTGTTTGGTCCAGATTTTGCCCGTTCAAAAATCACCTGGTAAAATTTAAGTCATTGGCTGATGATAGCCATGTACGGCGTTTCACTGAACCAAATCGTCTGCTAAAGTAAAGAAAATATGGCTCAAATCAAGAAAAAAAGACAATAAAAAACAGCCAAGAAATATTTCTCTTCATTTGAGAATTAGTCACACTGATCCAAGTGAAATGCCATTAGCAGCGCTTTAAGGAAAAGTAACTTTGAATCAAGCAAACTTTTCTTATGAAAAAGACAAGAGAATCTAAACAAAACCTAGTAAATCGAGAGCAAGAACGGGCGATCCACTTCAGAGAGAGACGACCATTTTCATTTTATTTTTCATCAGCTTGCGTACAAGTCCGCAACTCAGTGGGACATTTTCATGTTTCTATTGTAGTTTATCTCTCTTATCTTATTAAGTTGAACCCAAGTTGAAACCAAGTTGAACCCAAGTTGAACCCAAGTTGAACTCAAGTTGAACCCAAGTTGAACTCAATTTGAACTCAAGTTGAACGTAAATTGAACCCAAGCCCAACCTCTGTTGAACCTTGATTGGCACCCAACACTCACAGGGTACCACCTAGCCCAACTTCCGTTGAACCTTGAATGGCACCCAAAACTCACAGGGTACTTACTACCTGTAATGCCAAAAACGTAACGCTTTTTCGTTGCAATTTTCGTGACGCTTTTCGATTTATGTGCCAGAGTCAAAACATAAAAATGTTAAAATAAAAAAAAAAGAAACTTGCATCCAACCAACATCGAACACATAACGCCATTCTTCCAGTCAAACGCGCTACCCACTGAACCATAGACACTTCTGACAACGCTCCAATATAAGATAAAGCTAAAATAAAGCTTTTTCACGAGCTTTGCATGGAAAATGTAAAAAAAAATTATTATCAAGCATTTGTTTGCTTGAATTGAGAATAATGGTTTAGGCTTGAATCTACTTCCTATTTCTCAAAAGAAGGTCTTGAAAATAGGATCGATTCAAGAAGAAATTGTCACATTTTGAGAAATTTTGTCTAAATTCGGGAATTTTGCAAATGAGAAAAGAGTTTCTTAATTTTAGATAGCCCAATTTTTTCAGTGTTGAAACGTATGAATTTTTAATCAAACCCAACTTTTTTTCAACTTCATGACCGTATCCAGGATTTTTTTTTCATAGGATAAACATTTAAAATCACCAACAGCAATTAAGGTTTCCAGTCAGTTTTGTTTATTTTCGACCCTTAAAGTATTGATAGAAAAGGTGTTAAACATTTAAAGTCATATTTTAAGAAAGCCCAATTAGTAGGTATTGACAGTAGGTGATAAAACTAGTACATGAGATTGCAAAATGTGGGGTTGGGTACGATTCCCCAAGTCAAAAAAAAACCCAAACCAAAATCCCCAAATCAAAATCCATAAAATCAAAATCCCCGAAATCAAAATTCCCAAAATCAAAGTCCCCAAACAAAAATCCCCATTCTCCATTTGAGGTCGCGCGCGTTCTTAGATCACACCTTAAATGGGGAATGGATATTTCCTTCGAATATTGCGTAGATGGTAAATGGTAGATTGTAAATGGTTGTTGGTATATGGTTAATGGCAGATATGGTTGGTATATGGTTAATGGTAAATGGTAGATTGTAAATGGCAGATGGTAAATGGCAAATGGTAGATGGTAAATGGAGATTTTCTATTCCATGCAATAAAAATTAACGGCAAACTCATTTAAGTAACTCAAAAAAACAGCAGATAATCTGCAGGTGATTTAATATGGTTCCAACAATAAACGACTAAGTTGTCCGTGAACATTCGTTCGGATGTTTGTGTCAATCAAAAAGATAAATAAGTTTGTATCGACCAACGACCCATCTAGCATTTAACATCTGCCATTTACCATCAACCATTTACCATCTATATACCATGTTTTACCATCTACTATCCATCTACCATTTACAGGCATATTTCGGGTGTTTGGGGATTTTATGATGGGGATTTTGTATGTAGGTATTATGATTATGGGGATTTTGAATATGGGGATTTTGATTTTGGGGATTTTTCTGCGTTTGGGGATTTTGTGGTTGGGGATTTCGTATTGTTCCCCAAAATGTGGTGGAAATTTTTTTTGTTTCTTATGTTGTTTGGTGTGCTGAGCAGAGCTTACCGCGCCAAAAATTCGTTGCGGAACTGGGTCAAAATCGCGAAAAAAAAAAACAAATCTTTCGCTATTATTCCGTTTTTTGGCCCCTAACTCTGAAAATTTTTTTCTGCGAAAAACTCGCCAGGAATATGTTAGAGAGGACAAGATTGCGCGTCCAAAGAGACATAAATATTGTAAATCCGTTGAGCGGTATTACTACAATTAATAGTTTAAGTTTACCATTTTTAACATACACTGCGCGACATATGCTTAGGTTCATGGATATTTTCCTTTAAAATTATATAATTTCTATGTACTCTGATCGGAAATAATTTTTAAATAATGCTCTCTCAACTAACGGTTATTTTAATAAATATTACATTTCTATTAAGCAACTCGCATAGCTAACGGAATTTTTTAAAATGAAAATCGTAATTTCCACTGCGACAATTGTATAGGTTCACTTACTTTAAAGAGTTATCTCGTCCTGGTGAGAAGTGTTTGTGGAAACATTTTTTTTCGCGTTATACTCTGTGAGTCGTATAGTGGATAATGTCAAAAGGAAATCAATTTTCTGCCGAGGAAAAGGCGACAATTTCCATACTAAAGCAAGAAGGATATTCAGACCGACAAATTGCAATACGGATTCAGCGGAGCTTTAACCTTGTTAATAATTTTATACGATAGTGGAAATTATGGCCGACGATACGCAGGAGGCAGAAAAAAAGCGATTTCCGGTGCATCAAGGCGAAGTCTCTTAAGAGAAGCCTCGAACTCGCCCTTTACTGCGCATAAGCTTGGGGAGATTTTGGTGTTATCAGCAAGTGTAAGGACCATCCAACGAGTTCTTAGATCTTCATCTTGCTTAAAACGTTTACGATTAAAGGAAAAAAATAGCCTTAACCCCGCAACATCGCCTACAGCGCCTGGAATTCGCCTCAAGATTCATGAACTGGACATCACAATGGAGGTTACCTGCCTCGAAGGCTTTATGAAATTATAAATAAAAATGGCGAAAATACACACTATTAAATTACAAAAAAATGCTCCTGTTTTTTCGTATTTATCCTCTTTCATACTTTTCTGAAATATTTTTCAGCGAAAACATTATGTAAAACGGTAAAATCGTCCCTGAACCTAAGCAATTGTCGCACTGGAAATTGACTCTTTGAATTAAATCAATTACTGTAATTTAAGGAAAATGTCCTGTGGGGATTCAGTCCATTCATTTTGTTTGTGATATTTAATACTTCCAAAAATAACATTTCTTGAACTGGTAAGGTTTTATTTCACCGCTTCATGGAAGGAAATATGAGTGAACCTACGCATTTGTCGCGCAGTGTATGTAGTTCCATAATTATGAAATAAATTCAAAGATAAAACGGTTTTCCATTTTTGGTCGCAAAAGTTGCATTTTTCTTGTACTCTATGTATTTTGGGGTACCCGAATCCGTAGTTTCCCACCAACATTTAGCTGTGAAACAGGGCCAACACCCCAAAAAAACGCTTTTTATTCCACAGCTCGTTTATACTCTCGGGATCATCGCGAAAGCAAAACCTTAGGGTGTCACTAATTTCAGATTCGAAATATGTACTAGGCGAAACGAGGGATTGCAGGATCTTATATCAAAGCCCCGAATATAAAAGCTTAATTTTCCTGTCTCGGAATATTCGAGTCTCTGAGACTGAAATTTTTCGATTTGAAGAAAACCTGAAGTTTCCAACGCCAAGCGCCAACTGATCACCTCCTACGCGCAGTTGTTTATTTTTTTTTTTATTTTATGGGGACGAAACTTTTTCCCTCATTTTCCCTCAATTTTTGGTATTTTTTCCCAAAGACGCTAAAATTCAAGTGGTCGTCTTGTGCACAGATAGACAACAGACACAAGACCTGATGAGTGTGTCTATCTGTACGAAACCACAAAACTTTGGGAAAAAATACCAAAAATTGAGGGAAAATGAGGGAAAAAGTTTCGTCCCAATCGGGATTCGAACCTCAGACCTTCAGTCACAAGGTCAGCAACTCTACCTACTGAGCTATAGACGCTTAGAGGTCCTGATGCAAAAAATTCCAATTTGACATTTCCAAAAATTGAAGAACTCGATATTTCTCCCGCTGGGGCTCTTCTCCTCCAAACAGACAAAGTTCCGCGTAGTTCCCATAGAGTTACAGCTGCTCAAATTGCACTCCCTGTGTTTTCTAATCGAAAATTTTCCATAACTTGAAAATTCTTGAGCGGAATTTCCAAATTTTGTCAAACTTGTAGTGCACCGCACTGCCCATATTTGATGAACATTTCAAGGCTCTTTCTAGTTTCCAAGGTTCAGAAGTTACAGTCGTCGAAACATAAAATTTTAATTTATTTTTCCAATCACAAAAAAAAATCACCCACTTACTCTATCTGATTGTTTTATCTACCTGTATAGGTAAATGCATACTAAAGAAAGGACTCGGCTGGGTTTTAGATAACTTTTACCCACAACATGTCCTTAGAATCCATTTAAAACGGTGTTAAGAGCCCAGGGAACAGTCACTAATGTTACCATGGAGAAAGGCATACTCTCCTCCTGAAATATTGCAACCAAGTTTAGGTATAAGGTTTATACCTCTGGCTCGTCCTTAGGTTTACTTTAATCCTGTGCCTCGCCCAGACCTTGCATTGTCTGTGGCGCATTAGGGAATTCGCCAACATTTTTGGGACGTAGAGCTGTTGCGAAATACGATAAGGAGAAGTGCAAGCGCAGCGAGCGGTGAGCCAATGGAAGGCAATTCGGCTCGTTCATACGTGTACTCAGAGGGAACCATACGAAATCCCCAATCACAAAATACCCAAAGGTAGAAAAATCCCCAAAATCAAAATCCCCATATTCAAAATCCCCATAATCATAATACCCATATACAAAATCCCCATAATCATAATACCCATATACAAAATCCCCTATCATAAAATCCCCAAACACCCGAAATATGATGGTAAATGGTAGATGGATGGTAGTAAAAAATGGTAGATGGCTGGTAGATGGTAAATGGTTGATGGATGAAAGACTGTAAATTGATTAGCACAAACAAAATATTCGAGTCCATTGCATATATCGTTCTAAACATAATAGGTTTTCTTTAACATCGTCGAGACAAGTCCTCATCCGAACGAATATTCGCGGAAAACTTTGTTGGCTTATTGTTGGAACCGATTGCATATTTAATCGCCTGCACATTATCTGCTGTTGTTCTGTGTTACTTCAAAGAGTTTGCCGTTGATTAGCATATATATCAGTCCACGACGGTGATTTTTTTTATTGCATAGTAGGACTATTCAATTACAATAGTCTAAAGCACCTACCATTTATTATCTACCATTTACCATCTACTATTTGCTATTTACCACCTACCATTTGCAATTTACAATATACCATTTACCATCTGTCATCAACCATTTACAAGCTACCATCCGTCTACCATTACCCACCTACCATTTACCATCTACCATTTATCATCTGCCATTTAACATCTATCATTTACCATCTACAATAGCCTAAAGAAAGTCTGCATTCCCCATTTGAGGTGTTCTTAGATCACACCTCAAATGGGGAATGGGGAATTTCGTTTGGGGATTTTGATTTCGGGGATTTTGATTTCGAGGATTTTGATTTCGGGGATTTTGATTATGAGGATTTTGATTTGGGGATTTTGGTTTCGGGGATTTTGATTATGGGGATTTTGATTTGGGGATTTTGGTTTGGGGATTTTCTGACTGGGGATATCGTATCCAACCCGTACTCAGATCCTGTGGCTCGCCCTTAGCTTCGGTCAGACCTCGCTCTGTCTGTCGCGCTTTTCATAATTCGCCAACATCCTTGCGACCAGAGCTGGTGGCCAAGGCGAGGTGCCAGCGCAGCGAGCGGTGATCTAATAGAAGACAATTATTAAGATGTAGACCATTGCCTCATCCTTAGGATTACTAAAATCCTATACCTCGCCCTTCTCTGCTCAGACCTCGCTGTATGTCGCGCTATTCAGAATTCGTCAACATTTTTGCAACGTAGTGCTGTTGCGGGATAAGATAAGGCGAGAGGCAAGCGATGAGCCGATGGAATGCATTTCGTAAGATTTAGACCTATGGCTGCTTCATACGTTTAGTCTGATCCTGTGGCTCGCTTATCGCTTACTTCAGGCCTCGCTATTCATGTCGCTCTTTTCAGAATTCGCCAACATTTTAGTAAGGCGAGGCGCAAGCGGTGAGCAAATGGATGCCAATACCGCTTCGTGAACCTGAACCTGTAGCTCGCACATTAGAGAATTCGCCAACATTTTTGCGACGTAGACCTCAAACATGGAAGTATGGCTGAGGATTTGCCTGAAAACCAAATTCCGCGAGCATGTGTACAGCATTGATCCTTCGGGAGTCTGGTCACCTTAGGTTAACATGTATGGCGGATAATACGATGGTCATGGGTTCGATGCTGTCTGCGAGCTGATTTTTTTCATAAGATTTCAGAGTCATCCTTTAAGCCTCCTATAGTTGGTATCAATACATATTATTTTCACGGTTACCAGAGTAAACTCGATCTTAATAGAGCTAAAATCATTATTAGTTGAACAGTCAGCCGAATGTGCAATCGAATGGTGACACTTGCTCAGAGATTTTCCAGTCTCTGATATTACAGGACTACTTATATACAGTCCCTTAGGCCCGTATTTGTGAATATTCCTTAACTCAAGGAGACCTTGAGTGAAGGACACCGAAATTCAATAAATTAAATGTAATTTCGCATACTTTTTCATGGAAATCATTTATATTCAGGAGTCAATGCATCCTTGATTTAAGGCGAAACTCAAGGAGACCTTAAGTTTTCAATAGACTTGAAATATTATATTTCAAGGAAGGTGGGTAGCTACCTTGACTTCAAGTGAGGTTGACTATAGAAAATTTCAAGGTCTCCTTAAGTTTCTCTTTAAATTAAGGATGCATTGACTCGTGAATATATGTAAGTGATTTCCATGAAAAAGTATGGAAAATGACATTTAATTACTCAAGGTCTCCTTGAGTTAAGGAATGTTCATAAATACGGGCCTTAGTCTCTAAGTCTGGAAGTATCCGATAAACATGAAAAAAATAATAATTCTCAACCTTTTATCAAATTCCCAGTCACTCTAATTTAGTTTACGCAATTCTGTTACCTTCTTTTCGCCATAGACACCCACCAAAAATCCACAAAACATTATCTCCTTCTCTCTCAAAGAAAATCAATAGCCAACTTAGCCTTTACATTCCCAACATTCTGCACCAAACTCCCAGGCTACCACATCGTTCTCATCGCACACAACATCATTACTGCATAGCATCCGTACAGCAGCATAGTCCCAAGGACAATGGTTTGGATGGATGGGCTGCTCAAGGCGAACATAATGAAATCATGAGCCAAACGATAGAGTGGCGGCAGGCAAGTTTTGTACATAGTCTTGGAAAATGTTCGCGCGACAAAGGAAGAAGGAGATCTGTCAAGTGGGGCGCCGGCAGTCGTCTTCGTGTCTAATCACTTGGAAGCCAAAAGGCAATCGATTCAATCAAAAAGGACAAAAAAAATAATTTCGCTTCACCGTGTCTACAAATTAGCCTCACGGCCATGGAGCGACACACAGCACAACTTCTCATCGCGGCGTGTGTAAACACTTTACATTTGCATCATCATGGGTGAACTGTTGGTTGCAGATGCTCGGATGCAAGCATTGGTTTGGAGATGGAGTAGCACAGCACATAGTTCGGTGCAAAGACCTCAACGACCGTATTTCCCGCCCAAGTCTTTGCATATCGCGTCTCCATAAGTCACTTTTTGAAATGCAAATTTTCTTGTGGATAATCGCGCTCCAAGTGCACGTTACGATGGCAGCTCTTGTGCCCATCGATGGATATGGATGCATGGCGGCTGTCTATGGACTCGGTGGCGACAATTTCTGTTGTGTGTTGTCGTCGTCTTCATAGTTTCATGCGGGCTGAAGACGCCAACAGAAAAGTCCAAACCAAACCGTTGCTCCCATATATCAGATCCATCCAATGCTGGCAGCAACCGAAGCAATTGAGGTGAGTGTGCCGCAATATGAAAAGGGAGGCGTTCGGGTTTGTGTGTGCGTGTGTATAGAGTCACTTTGTGATAAAGGGGCGCTCGAGCGTGGCTATGCATAAGAAATGCGTCTGAGTGGGATTATGCATTGACATCGCGATTAAGAAAACAAGCCCAAGTTTCCAAGTGGCCACCACGCATTGACAACAGCATGCACACAGTCAGGGTCAGTTGCCGTGCTAAAGATTTGCATGAATTCATGAATGGGGTACGTGAAGCGGCACATCCTGCTGCCGAAAAGGAGATGCCCGCTATTTGAAGACACTGACCGTGACACCTCCTCGCACTAGCACCAGCGTCATCATCACATTACTCGCCAATGTCGCACCAGGCCAGGCCCCGCGTTCATCGCTATCGGAGCGTGCAAATGAGATAATATCTGGGGGGACTGAACTGAACGTACCCCCGGTGTGGCCGTTGATCGTTTGCGAGCCATCATACAACCAACGAAGAGCCAGAGCAATCGCAAAGCGGAAGGAAGTTACATAAATAGACACCCACACTCAAAGTGGCACTCGCATGTACGTACGGTGCTTTTGTGCTGTTTGTTGTCCGCCTAATGTTCAGCCGCGTATTAAATGTTTACTTAGTGCCGAAATAATGCAATCAATGCAGGGTACAGCTAGGAGCTAGAGAGGAATGATACGTAAAAACAAGCAGGTAAGTCTGAAGGAATTTCTGTTACACAACCACTCACCTGAGCCATTTGCGGTTTTCGATGGAAGTCCCGGGTGTCCACCGAATTCGGTTCGAGGAATGTGAGCAGATTGCACAGGAGTACACCATCGCGTAGTGTCAAGGCCAGGACACGAATTTCCGAGTCGGGCCAGTTGGCTCGATGATCGGCCGGGATCACTTTGCAGCGGGTCAGCCAGGCGGCACATTCGCGCCACAGATCGTCTGCCATGGCCATTATTGTGGGGGATGATCGCCGATCGCGATTGAGAGAAGACACACACGAGAAACACCGGTAATCAAATCACACACAGATCTTCACTGTCGCGTGATCTTCTTGAGATTCTATCGAACTATCTCTCACACTTTACACAAATCTTGCCACTCGTATGACACACACTAAACACTTTTTTTCACACGACAAAAAAAAACATCTACACTGGAGACTGGACGATGGGCGACTGTTGTTGTATCACACGTCAAGGGCACACGCGAAGTAAATTTCACTCCACTTGCAGCCAAGATGCTGCTTCTGCTCTAGAGCCGTAGAACTTTCTTTTTCTCGTCGTCGTCTCACCACTCGTTTTCACAAAGTCGTACCGCGAATACATTCTACACAGCGGGACGGCATTTTGTTAGATCGTTGAATTTATTGGCACGTACACAACAAATGTTGCTGCTGTGCGGAGGCACGCAACACGCGAAATTACAGGACACGAGCAACAGCAGCAGCACAACGACAACATCAACTGCTGCAGTTGTCAGGGACACGATAGAAATGCGGACGAGGAAACACACAAAAACGATACACACAGCGCCAACTCCTTCGAGCAACTAAAATGTCAAATCAAGTCGCGGAAAATTGAAAAGAAAAACATCGCAAGTGGCGGTGGACGGGGAACAGGTTGATTAATGCCTAAAATCGTTGTGGGTGTTTTTAAAGTGGTTTGTGTAGAAGATAATCGAATTGGCGGGAAAATTATTTAAATTTTTTTCTTTTTTGTGTGCATCTCGTTTGTAGTTTTGGCTAACTTAACTTAGAAGAAAAATAATCCCGGTCACACTTACATTTTTTATATGAATCAAAAATGTTGTTACCCAAAAACATCATCATAGGAAGAGCGCAAAAAATATAGGGTATTTCAAGTAAAATCCTTTGAAAGAATGCGTGACCTCGGTAATCAAGAAGGTGGTTTATCATTAATATGAGAACTGTAGCGACCCACACACACAAAACCACCTTCACTAGAAGCCGGGAAGCAGCAATACATGCACACAAAACGAGCCTATGAACATGTCGTATATACGTGTTGCACGATGCACTAACACAAGCACAGCGCATGTAAAAAAACCGTGTCTGCTCTGATAAAAATCGCGAAAACATGTGGAAAATTCACTTTTTGTCGGGATTTTGTTCTTTCACTGCATTCTAGACACTTTAATTCACGACACATTCCACTTTTCGCGACGAAAATCGACCGGGAACCAATACTTTTCGTGTAAAGTTTGTCGCGACCCAACCCGATTTGCCTTTACCGCAATGTAAATTTTCGATCTGAACAGGCCTATGATTTGGCGCTTAAGTATAAGAACGTGTTCTGCTTCCGGGCTTTGTATAAAGATGGTTTTGCACACACACGGTCATTCCATGGATTAGAATCCTTAAAATGGATTTTTATTGTGTCAAATTAGCCCACACACGAGCGGATTTGGATTGCAAAATGGTTTATTGAGGCATTTTACGGTTTTCGTATAGTTTTTAGTTGAATGTGATCCAATTTCATTTATCGAAAAGTAGAAAACCTTAAAAATTGTACCATCCAGTTTTTTACATTTTGTTTTTTAGATTTAAAAAAAAAACCTTATGAAATCGATTTTTTCCGTCCGTCTTTCCGTCCGTCTCCCATATAAAAAATGTAAAGCTAAAATACTGGAGCAACTCTCTGATACCAATTAGGACTAGTAATTCAGAATTTTTTATCCTTTTTGTGGTTGGTGTTGGTACGAAAATAGAAGATTTAAAAACAGACATTCCAAAGGGGACAACCTTTTTTTGGACCCGTGTCGGTTTCCAGTTATAAGAGCGCACAGCGTTCACTGTATATAGTAATTTTGCTTGAAACACATTGGACGCGTTGAATGCTGGAAACAGATTAGACTTGATAAATGCTGCCGATGAAAGCAGCAAATGTATTCTAAATGGCTGATATGTTTTCTTGCTGTTGCTGTTGAACAGCAGTAGGAAACTTGTAAGCTATTTAAAATGCATAAAGTAATGCCCAGACCAACGCGTCACGAATTTTCCGTCGCGAATCCGCACCGGAAAATTCGCGGCACATTTTTTGGTGCCCACACCGGCGCGTCGCGAATAATTCGCTGGGTACTGTCACTCCCAGCTGATATCATGTTGTTGCCTTAGAAAAGGTATTAGATTAATGTAAGGAAGGGACTTAGACATGATAGAGAATAACTGCAAGAACTGGTCAAATACAATTATTTTAACATTTATAATCATACTGCAATTTTCGTGCACTATATCAAAATGTCGCGGCATCTTTACTTATTATGTAAATGCCTAAGCGGAAGAAATCAACGTGAAATTCTACATTTTATCTCTCCATGTCTTTACTTATTCTAAGGATAAAATCATTGACATGCGCAAATTGATGGAAATACGCAGTGCAGTACAACCTTGTTATACCGTACCCTAAAAAAAGTTGCGGCAGTGTTCGATTTGATTGTTTGAATTGACTATCGCGTACCCGAAAACTCTTACATCTTATCTTGTGCCCGTCGAATGTTTAGTCTTATCGTAAGGGAAGAACATTGTTTTGTGGCTGTTTTGAATTGAATATAAATATGTAACTGTTTACTTAGCATGGTTACGCAAAATGCGTAGTTACATGCAAGCTTGAATATTCGATTGAGTTGAATTTTTACTTTGCATAGTTACGCCATATTTTGGTTGGTTACGCCATCGTATGATATTGCATAATAACTTTTAGTAGAATCCTTACGTGATTCCTTACGATGACGTAACCAAGCAAAATATGGCGTAACTATGCAAAGTAAACATTCAATTTAATAGAATATTCAAGCTTGTATGTAACTACTTAGGGTGGCGTCGAAGTATCTTTCCTGCGCAACTCACAAGGGGATAACCGAGATAAGTACAATAATTCACAAAATGTATGCTTTTGTTAGTTGTCAACCTAGATGGCGGTCACAGCAATTTCACGATAAACTTCGTACTATGCACTTTGGAAAATCGCCGATATCTCTGCAATCCTTCGGCCGATACGATCGGGGTGTCGCCGGACTTGTCACAATAGGGCAATTTATTTGTGTAACAACAACGAGTAAAAACCTTCCTTCCTTGGAATTCATGTTTCCAAAATTGTTACTTCTTTTACTCATCCACTATAATACCATACCATAAAACATTCAAAACTTAAATGCTCGGTCAATACCTAAACAACTCATTCCAAATCTACATCTTTTTCGGGTACACCAACAGCAAGTTGTTCTACACTGCGCCTGTCAAATAAATTATTTCAATAAAATGACATTAGGTAGCAAATATTCGAACCAGAAAAAATACTGCAAAGCTGGCGAATATTCGCGTTGGTGTGGGCATCTCCATACAACGCAGTGTGTTACAATTTTGACGCCGCGGAAAAATTCGCCGCGAATATTCGCTGACGCGCCGGTGTGGGCATAACTTAATGCTGCTTTCTTCGGCAATATTCAGCTTGAAATGCTGGAAACAGATTGGACACGTTGGAAATGTCAGCCATTTGCTGCTTTTTCAAACGCGTTCAGTCTGCCGAAGAAAGCAGCACAATGCATTTGAAATGGCTGACATGTTTGCTGCTGTTGTTCAACGGCAATAGCAAAAAACATGCCACCCATTTAAACTGCATTTTACTGTTTTCTTTAGCACACTGTTTCCCAACAGGTGGTCCGCGGACCGGAGGTGGTCCGCGAGAGAGTCGTAGGTGGTCCGGGAGGACTCTCTCTACTTATGAAAAATTTATATTTTCAGTCACATGCAAAAGATACGCTCTCATCGACCTTTGAACAGATTATGCAGTAAATACTTTGTTACTAGGTCTCGAATTATGTGAAGGCAATGGGTACAGACAAAATTGCTTAAAGATTGATTCGAAATTTATTTTTCAAATTTATTATCAACATTTGAATGCGATTGCCAAAACTCAAAAAATTTAGAAGCAGAGCCAGTCATATATGCTCCTCATTAACGATGAGTGCCTGCCAGCACTTGAAGAGGCGGACTTCAAATTACGATTTGGTATACGTAATGCCAAGATAAAGGTGTTTCGGTCAAACTCCAGTGAAAAGCAGGATCCGGTGAACGGAGCCGACCTCTTGCTGGAGGATATATGCATCGAAGCTGGTGAAACCCAGAAGAAAAATGAAGATAGTGCAGATTAATCTCCAGCATTCAAAGCTTGCCTCGGATAATCTGCTCGTCTTCCTAAGGGAGGAAGACATCGACATCGCGCTTGTTCAGGAGCCTTGGATTCACGATAAATCTATAAAGGGACTCGTGGATAAGCAATACAATATTAGCAACCTAGATCAAGGTAAGCCAAGAACCTGCATTTTAGCCAAAAAATGTATTTATGCCTTTCTCTGTCCTCACTTTAGCACTTCCGATCTGACAGTTGTCAGAATGGAGGTTCAAGACATGGAAGAGCTATATATCTCCTCCGCCTATATGGCCCATGGAAGGCTAGCACCACCGGAAGAGCTGGAGCTGCTGTATCTTCCACAACTTCCAGGAAAACAACCCTACTGATAGGATGCGACGCTAACGCACGACACACATTGTGGGGTAGTACTGAAATAAATGAAAGAGGTGAGTCGCTTTTTGATTTTATCCTAAATACTAACCTTACAGTGTGCAATACGGGAGACCATCCAACCTTCGTTTTTCCCGAGTTCTGATAATTACGCGGGATGGGAAGAGGTCCTAGATCTAACGTTCCTGTCAGACAACGATAAATTTAAGGTAGAACAATGGAGAGTATCAGAGCTGAAATCTTTCTCCGACCATAACTGGATACTCTTTAACATTAATGTCTCCAGGGAGATGCCGCAGCCTTACAGAAATCCTAAGGCGACAAATTGGAAGAAGTTCAGGCAGATTTGTAGATCAAAACTCTCAACTGCGACAAATCCCTCGATCAGCTCCATGGAGGAGCTGCACAAGGAGGTTAAATCATTGGAAAAATCCTTGGTAGTAGCGTTCAAGGGTTCTTGACCAATGAAAAGGAGTAGGAAAGTTCTCCCTCCATGGTGGAACATGGACCTTTCTAAGTTACGGAAGCTAACTCGGGATATATTCAACATTTGCAACAAACATAAGTTCTGGCAGCCGTACAAGGACTGCCTGAAAATTTACAAAAAGGCAATTAGAACCACAAAGGTCCAAGCTTGGGACGAGCTGCGACAATCACTGGACAACGTCAAAGGTTCAGCTAGAATCAGCAAGATTTTGTCCAAAGTAAGGTCGTGTCCGTCCTTAATAAAAAGAGAGGATGGCACTTGGGCGGAATCAACTGGCGAATCTCTTGAGCTCCTGATGAATACGCATTTCCCTGGGTGCAGGAGCACCTGCACGCAGAGTCCACGATTGCATAATGGAGATGAACGGCAGAGTGATTTTGTTCTCTCCATGATTACTGAGGAGAAGATTACCTGGGCACTCAACAGCTTCTCCCCTTATAAATCGGACCAGATGGCATGGCAGGATCTGGTAGTTCCACGGCTGCTGATAATTTTCAGAAGCCTTATGTTACTCAACCACGTACTCCAGTCGTGGCGACGGGTTCGAGTCGTTTTTATTCCGAAGGTAGGCAAACGAGGCCATGTGACGGCGAAGGATTTTAGGCCGATTAGTTTATCCTCCTTCATACTCAAAACTTTAGAGCGCTTAATAGATATACACATCCGACAAAGTCTTGAGAATTCAGGACTTTCGAAGTCCCAGCACGCATACGTGAAAGGGAAGTCCACAGAGACGGCTCTCCACGAAGTGGTCCGTATCATCGAACACAGCCTTGAGTACAAACAATACACGTTATCCGCTTTCTTAGACATAGAGGGTGCATTCAATAATGTTCGTATTGAATCTATTCATGAGGCCCTTTTCAGACTCAGGAGTTGAGCCACGGCTTGTTTCGTGGATAGTAACACTACTAACGACCAGAGTAATCCATGGTGACTTAGGAAGCAGTCACTTGACTAAATTCGTGTGTAGAGGAACACCTCAGGGTGGTGTCATCTCTCCACTACTGTGGCTTGTAGTTATTAACAAAATCCTAGCCAGACTTGACAGGGAGATGATTAAGGTGGTCGCATATGCGGATTATGTAGCGATTATAGTATCAGGAATGTGTCTTTCCGTGATTAGTCAGATAATGGAAAGAGCCCTTGGTTTGGTCAGTAAATGGGCCACAAGCTGTGGCCTGGGCGTAAACCCGGGGAAGACAAAACTGATGCTGTTCACTACAAAAACAAAAATACCGCCTTTCTCACTCCCAAAACTAAATGGACATCAACTGCAACTATCGCCCAGCTCGAAGTATTTGGGCGTTATTCTGGACTCAAAGCTCAACTGAAAGTTGAACATTGAGGAGCGGGTTAAAAAAGCCTGTATTGCTTTTTATGCCTGCAAGACAGTATTTAGCAAGAAATGGGGTCTCAAGCCAAACATGGTACTCTGGGTGTACACGGCGGTGGTACGACCCATCCTAACATATGGGTCACTCGTCTGGTGGCCAGCGGTCAGTAAAGGCTACAATGTAACAAAACTCGGTAGAGTGCAGAGATCGGCTTGCCTTAGCATCACAGGGGGCATGCGAACATGCCCGAGGGATGCGCTGAATGTCATCTTGCATCTTCTACCCATCGATCTGTTTATTAACCAACTGGCAGCATGTAGTGCAGTCAGACTCAAAGCGTTAAGCTGCTGGAGTGCTAGGCCATACGGCCACAGCAATATTCTAAACTAGCTACCACAAGACGTACGCAACGCTGTAACGGATCTCAAAGTTCCCAAACTAAGCTTTGGGAAGAACTTTGATGTCAGATTTCCAACTAGAGGTGAATGGAAAGAAAGTGAGGTGTTCAAGGATTTTGACATCACACTCTTCACCGATGGGTCAAAAATGGAGTGTGGCGTGGGTGCTGGAATCTTCTGCAGATCACTAAGTATCTCTGAATATTGTCGTCTTCCTGATCATGCCAGCATTTTTCAAGCAGAAATGCTTGCAATCATGAAGGCCTGTTATGATCTCAGGGACATACAAAACAACCAGAATATCGCCATCTGCACAGATAGTCAGGCGGCTATCATGGCTTTACAATCGGTGAGGACGACCTCCAAGGTTGTTGAAGTATGTAAGGAAGCATTAACCAGCCTTGGTACACGACAAACAATCACCATACTCTGGGTACCTGGACACAGGAACATAGAGGGTAACGAGATGGCTGACGAACTAGCCAAAATGGGTGCGACTCTTGACAGCTCTCATGCGGAGCGTGTTTGGGTCCCTATGGCAGTTGTTAAGAGTAAGATCTCCACCCACTATACAAGGGCTGCTAATTCCAACTGGCGAAATCTGAGGACTTGCGTTATATCAAGGAAGATGTGGCCCTCCTACGACTGGAAAAGAACGTCTGAGATTCTGACTTAAACGCGTAGAGATATCGCCAAGCTTACTGCTGTTATCACGGGGAATTGGCCAATGGGGTTCCACGCTGCCAGGCTGGGCATCCCCTACAATGCTAATTGCCGCAACTGCGGTGATGTAAATGAGAGGGAAACCCTGATTCACTTTCTGTGTGAATGCCCGGGTCTTGCCAGAACACGGTATAGGACGCTTGGTAGGGCTTTTCTGGGAGGCTTGGAGGATGCAGCTAATGTGAAACTAGGGGAGCTGCTGTACTTCCTAAACAACACTTGCTGGTTCAAGGCACCTCCCCACTCCTAAATTCATTACCTAACCTTCATCATATACACTAGTTAAGCTTCACGGAGTTTGTGGTTTCAAAACGGCGCTTTATGCGCTAATTGGGCTTTTGGCTAGCCTCTGCCTAAGCCGCCACTTTTACCAACCAATCAACCAACGTCTTTAAAGAAATAGAAGCCAACTCCGGATTTTTCATAAATAATATTCTTAAATGAAACTCACCATTGACTTTCTAGTTTAATTCGGCCTTATACATTTTATTTCATTCAATTTTGAAGCCTTATTTAAAGACATCATGGTAACATCTTTCTGAATTTTTCAGTGCAAAGAATAAAAATCAATCAGAGAAATTAGGAAAAGTAAATACATACCAGGAATTGCTTTCATTATGAAATGGTGGTCCGCTCTGCTATCCATATTCAAGCTAAGTGGTCCGCACACATTTCTGAGTTGGGAAACACAGCTTTAGCAGCATTTAACACGTCTAATCTGTTTTCAGCATCACTGAAAACCTGGACGTGTTGGAGAAAAACAGTTGTCATTTTCGGATTCTACGACCAAAATTCAGCCGAAAACAAATATCAGATCTGAGTCACAAAGATGCTGTTTTCCTGTATTATCAGATGAAAGGAAGGAACATACATATGTACACCATTACGTCAAGAATTGTGAATCAATGCTGCTGAAGACGCTTAATCAACTGGGCTCCAATAACAGAATAACGCTGTGATACCCATATGATCAGGGACCTGTGATACCCATGTGACCTGAGACCCAGGGTCATATGGGTATCACAGTGAACGAGCTGGCATGCATAGCCGCAGCATCCAGCGTCTTAGGCAAGACGCAAGCTGTCGATTCTGCGAAATAAATAAATAAATGACGACGAGACTTTATCCCACTTCCTGTGTGAGTGCTGGGTTTAGCCCAATGTCTCTGGAAACAATTCGGCTTCAATTAGCGAGCTCAACTCCTTTCTAAGCACGATCGACCTTGACTGTCAGGCAGTCCTGTCGTCCTTTAAGAAGGGTGATAGCGCACAATAGGGGTATAACTTCAGTGCTGCGAACCATATCCTACGGATCCACATCCCTCTACAATGTATTCTAATAAGAGGTAGTGATAGAAAAACGGAGCCATTAGGCTCAAAAAGGCACTTTTTGTGGGCATGTGAAGAACGCCTTTAACTCAACAAAGTGGGAATTAATTTGTGCTGAACAGCTGGGCAAGTTGTTGTTTTTTATGTGGTGTTTCGTTGGATTCAGAATCCATGGATTCTCCGTGTGTGTCCGTGCGACCTAATAGGGCTTATGTGGCACAGCACGTCAAACGGATCGTAATGCGTAACCGATCGTATTGCGACTAGACCAGGCGTATTTGCGACAGAGAGTTCATTCGATGCTTCTTTAATCCTAATAAACCACCTCACGGTCACGTCTTGTGGTGTTGGTACTTCATCATTTCGGACGGTAATATCGAAACCTTATTTTAATGGACACTAAAGCTATATCATAAATCTTCTCAGCGCTTAGCTGTTTGACGATGCTTTCAGCATTGGCATTCGTTATCTCAGTGGGTAGAGACTACACTCTATATCCAAATTTACGAAGAGTGGGTTCTTTTTACGGTTTTACGATGCAAATTGTCCCGGGGCTACTCGTTGTCCTAACGGTCAAGAGCTGCCAGAAAAGCCTTGATTCAAGAAAGAAAAAATCGCTTGAATCGCTACATTATTATTTTTTTCAAGTTAAACTACAATTTGGTTTGAATCTGTAGAGATTATTTAATGAATGGTTCTTTTATATTAATTGTATTAAAATAAGTTTTGGCGACTACATACAATACAAATATATTCAATAATTATTTTGCTTTTTTCTTATTTTTGTTTTGGAATATTTTAGGGTCGTGTTTCGTGCATTTCTGCGCATATTTTCTTTATTTCTCTTCTTTTGTATTTTTTTTTTCCTTTTTGTAATTTCGTTGCCTAAACGGTAGTAAATCGTGCCTCCAGTCAACAGAAAAAGAAAAGAATTGGCCAATTATGAAAAATATAAATCCAAAAATTAAAGTATGACAACTTACAATATTTATAATGTAATTATTAGGACATAAACAAAAATTCCGAGAAAAACTAAAAATTTGGAAGCGCGTCTCAAGAATTATCTTTGTGTACCCGTTTGCTTGTAGATCACTCCCGTCACGCCACCACTTTTGTGTATGAGACAAATTCTGAAATGAACAAATACGGAAATGATTCTTTTTTTTAAAGAAATATTATGACACAATTTAAACTGATAAAAAGTAGATTTGTGCTATGTGGACGAACGTCACAAAGTACATTTTCTTCAACGTTGCACTTTTTCCCTATAAAGGCCTGAATAGACCTCGGGCGGAATGAAAATGAAATTTTTGTCCGCTGCGATTTTCTCAATGAAAATGCATGCTTACTGTCGTGGAACATGTCGGTAATGATGGGGAATTCCATAAGCTACAATCCGAATATGGTTCCAACATTTTTCTCGGCCATTTTATGTATTATTTTTCGATTCCCCCGTCATTAGATATTTTTCACGGTGAAATGACCGGGGAATCGAAAAATAATACATAAAATGGCCGAGAAAAATGTTGGAACCATATTCGGATTGTAGCTTATGGAATTCCCCATCATTACCGACATGTTCCACGACAGTAAGCATGCATTTTCATTGAGAAAATCGCAGCGGACAAAAATTTCATTTTCATTCCGCCCGAGGTATATACTGCGCTTAATATCTCAGTTTATTTCTACAGCGAGGTTTATCTAGGATCATCGCTGAGATCAATGCGTTGTTATTGCTTTTTCATTTGACACATCCACGTATTCATCGGGTAGCCTCGGACCCACTAATGGGTATGACCGCTAAGACCATTCAAGTTCCCCTAGTCCCCTAGTGTCGTTTTAACGCTACTTACTTATTTCCACTTTCCAATGCAACAATTGGCGGATTTGCATTTGGCTCTAGTTTACAAGCTTGCTCTGATATTGCCACTGCTATGCCAGATGCAATTTCCGATGCTGTACCGGCCGCTACAAAGAGGTTCATTAACAAACACACAAAGCAGAAATTCAAATCGCAATATTTCCTACCCCCATAGCAAAGTCCTTGTCTATTGGCAAACAGACACCCGGTCGTGTTTGGGGACGACACTCTACAAATAAGACAAGGTTAATCCAATTGAAATCTCCGATTCATAAAACGCATGGAATACATTTCGTTAATGCACTTCTCTAAACTCTGCTCCATATTTTCCAAGGGAATATAAAATACTTTTGTTTACTGCACACGAAATCTACACCCTCAAAAATGTCGAGAAAAGATAACAAAGATACACAAATGTCAGGCAATCAGCTGTTTTCCCATTTCTTTTCCCATATTTCTCCGTCATTTTGCAGTCTGCACAAAATAAATCCAATAAGGATGGGTTCGTATCTCAACTTATGACACTTGTATTTTGACGTTCCAGCTTTCTTGTCACACCGAACACGTCAGCGGGTAGTTGTCTGTTTTGTCGCCGACTTGCCCATTTTCATTTAGAAATATTTTGTGTTGTGCGCGATCCAACCACTAAACTACATCATCAAAACGTGAACAATACTTTCCCGCACTGCTACGTAGATAGAAATATCCAACAAAATGGTGAGTACACAGAAAAATTGAAGCAATTCAATATGCCTCTTTGACTATCCAATGTTTTTTTTTACGCCAGGTTCTCATAGCGGCTGCCGTGTGCACAAAAAGTGGAAAAGGTATGAAACGTACTTCTGTTGATAAATTTGTTTAGCGATCTCATGTTGAATTTTCAATTAAATTGCAGTGATAATATCGCGACAATTTGTCGAAATGACAAAGGTTCGAATCGAAGGATTGCTGGCGGCCTTTCCGAAATTGATGACGACCGGAAAGCAGCACACATTCGTCGAAACCGATTCGGTTCGTTATGTCTATCAGCCAATGGAGAAATTGTACATGTTGTTGATTACCACGAAAGCTAGTAATATTTTGGAGGATTTGGAAACACTACGGTTGTTTTCGAAAGTGGTAAGTGATGGGGGGAAGGTTTTGGTTGTGTCTTTTCTTCTCTTGGTCTCTCCTTGGCAGCAACAACGCATTGGTCTCTGCGATGAAACGATCCAAGATAGAGCTGCCTGTAGAAATATGCTGAGAAATTATCGCCAAAACGGGCGATGTGCCTACAACGCAGGTCGAGCAACGCGAAACCGTGGAGCGGTATAAAGAACGAGGCAAGGAAGAAGAAAGGTCTCTCCTTCGCAGCCAATTTTTCCTGTTTTATTCGTTGTACGAGATGTTTTGCACCCTTTCTGCCAATATTCCTTGATAGCATCCATAAGCATGTGAAATTTTTAAATATTATATGGGGAAAATTAACAGGAAAAATGAATTCAGCCCTCACTGATGTGATTCAGCAATGGCCATTCAGCACCTAAGAATACAGGCAGTTCTTTGTTTTTTTTTATCAAAGTAGGTGTGGTCTAACGTGAGAGCAGAATGCCATTAGCACCACAATATAGGATCATTATATCGCCTGAGAATACTAGGCTAGCCGCGGGACCCACAAGTGCGACACTGAACCAACTTAGGTCAGGCTGGTGTTCGCGTCTCAATCCCTACCTACCTCTAATGCAGTTATACCAGATTTCTAGCGGGTAAAACCAGAACATCTTCGTTGTTGTTGTTGTTGTAGTCGCGGCACAAATGGGGAAACATTCAGTCTAAGTTGCACATTATCATTCGAAGATGGTGGGCATTCCATCCTCGAGGTCAAGATTTAGGAAAAAAGCTTCTTCGATGGGTTGTGTCCATAACGCAAGTGGTGTGAGATGCGTAGGAGCAGCTGAACAATCGAAAATATGGTCCACGTCATGTGGACTGGTTCCGCAGGCTGGACAGGTGTTGGTGACTTCATTATTTATTCGTGACAAATAGGAGTTTAGTCGCGGGCACCAGCCGGATCGAAGTTAAGCTAGGGTGGTACGAGTTGCTCTTGGTAGTGATTCTTCATCTGGAGATATGGCAGGAGGTTTAATGCCAAGTACACGGTTGTTCGTGAGACTTTGAGTAGCTTTATAAACTTCGGATGTGTGTAAGTCTGCAATGGCCGCCTTGTAGTCGGAGTCATCGAAAGGAACTTTTTTGTAACGCTGGACTTCACACTATTTGTCCCTGAGTGAACGTCTGATTCGACGTGGCGGTGGTGTTTTGTCCATGAGTAGGTTGTTCGGGTGGTTTGTTCGATAACATCCGACTAAATATTGCTTAGTGAGAAGTTCATTATGGCTCGCTCCTCAAAGTCATTATTTTTGTTTCCTGGTGTAGATGATCTTGTGAAGACATCTTAACACAGCTGGTGATGGTGCGTAGTGCTGTGTTTTGGCAGGTTTGAATGTGGCTCCAGTTGGTGTTGCAGAGATCATTTATCCACGTTGGTGCTGCGTAATTGACTAGGGGGCGACCGATCGCTTTATACGTAGCCAAGAGGGTTTCTTTGTATGTGCCCCATGTACTTCCGGCAAATGCTTTTAATATGAATTTTATTCCTGCTCCTGAGTTTGGAACATATATTTTCGGCGTGGGTGTTGAATTTGCCGGAGTTGTCAAGCGTGACACCAAGGATTTTGGGAGTCCTGGTTGTTGGGATGATGTGGGTGCCAACGTAGATGGGCAGTTGTGTGTTGTACTCTTGGTTGAAGCTTGTGAATAATGTGGCGGAGGACTTGGGCGCAGATAGCTTCAGATTTTTACTGACGAAGAAAGCGTTGAGAACCTGCAGGTATTCGTTGATTAGATCGCACATTTCGGGAATGTCGTTACCAGTTGCCATAATGGTGCAGTCGTCTGCGTATGAGCTGATTTGTAATCCCGTTGGTGGTGTGGGTAATCCTGCCATGTAGAGGTTGAAGAGAGTGGGGGATAAGACTCCACCCTGGGGAACGCCTTGTTTGATTTTCCTGAGTTTAGACTTCCCGTTTCTAAACTCTGTACAGGATTGGCGACCGGCAAAGTAGTTAGCGATCCATTTATGGATGTACGGTGGTGTAGTATTGCGGAGATCTGTTAGCAATAGAGTGTGGTTGACAGTGTCAACGGCACTTGATGGAAAATGTGGTCTCAAGATTGGTATGCGGCCGGAAGGAATGTATCTATTAGCAGCATCTACGATAATCCGTCTCAGATATTTTTCAGCGGTACGTACGTCGGTGGGAATTGGTAAGGCAGAACACGTTTCGCTGGTATATGCTTGAAAGCCGATCCAGTCTGCTTTGCTGAAATTTGTGTACGTTTTCTTCTTAGTGTACGCGAATTGGGACGGTTTGTCGATCGTGAGGACTATTGGCAGGTGGTCTGACGAGAAGGTGATGAATGGCTCCCATGTGGTGTTGTTGATGAGCCCGGGACTGGCAATAGATATATCAGGGGAGCTCCTGCATGGTCCTGTAACGCGTGTTGGTGAATCATCGTTCACGGGACAGAAATCGGAGTCATCTATTTGGCTAGCGATGAGGTTGCCTCTGGTGTCGTTGTCGAGATTCGAGTGCCATAGATCGTGATGTGCATTGAAATCACCAAGTATTAAGCCGCATTGTCCAGTGAATAGTGGAGAAATGTTGGCCTGAAAACCAGTGGGACAACTTGAGGCTGGTGTTATATAGATATTTAGAATATCTATATCAACATTTCCAGCTTTGATGGAAATCGCTTGCAGTTCGGTGGTGTTATCTGCGGCGGTGATGTCAATTTCTGAGTATGGCAACGTATTATGGATCAGGAAAGCTAAGCCTCCACCTGCGCCGGTGGTTCGATCTTTTCGGATGATGTTGAAGCCTCCGTATGAGTTAAGCGGTGAGTCAGCTTTTAGCTTGGTTTCCTGAACCGCAGCGACTTTGATATGATGTCTGTCCATGAAGTCAGTGAGCTCGATGACTTTGTGTTGAAGACCATTGCAGTTTATTTGGACAATCTTGGTGGTAGAGTAGTTCACAACTGGCTGTGGTGGTGCTGGTGTTAGGGTATGTCGTGGTGCATTGTGTTGGGTAGAAACTGTGGGGGTGACAGGTGATGGTTGTTGGCCCTGATTATTGTGATGTTGGGAAGTCGATGTTGACTGCTGTCCACAGATTCTACAGGACCACCTCTCGGTATTACTTTGCAGAGGCCGCTCCAACTAATTAGCCCTCATGCTGTGCTGCTGCGTCCACAAGCAACGTCAAAGAGAAGAAGCTAATCGGAATTCTTCTCTTTGAAGTTGCTTGTGGACGCTGCAGACAAACACACTGCATCCTAATTGTGTTGGCACTGCAGTCCAGCATACGCGGCTAATCACATTCACTGGGAAACTCTGCCAGCTTGAAACGGTGCATGTATTGCCGTTATCCACTATGCATGACCCGTTAGAAATTGATTTAAACATTGTTGAGTAACCGTGTTTGCGTTTAGACCATTTTGCAATATCAGCGATGAAGGAGTGTGTCCATCTACCGGTTACTGCTTCGTCCCACCGCAGTGTCTCATGCTTTCCTGTCTTTCCAAGTCCAAGCTTTTTCAAAGTTCCAAGTCCACCGGCCCGGCGTGGTGTTACGTCGACCGCAGTACAATCTGCGTGTCTCCCCAACAACAATTCCCATTGGAATAATTCCAGCAAGGACGTATGGAACAGCTACGTCGTGCGAAGCTTTTCGGTACGTAGAGCACACTCAATGTAAACCGAGCCTAATTTCTGGGCGTTCCCAGCCCAAACCGGTGAGGCATAAATTAGTATGGATGTAATTTCACGTTGGGCCATTGCAATCTCCAGCTTGATCTTGGGTCATCTATATTCGGCCTAATCATTGCTAAAGCCACCGTGGCTGCCGCCGCTTTTTCAAATACAGACTTTAAATGCTCTCCAAAGTTTAGTCTCGAATCTATCATAACCCTCAAATACCTAATTTTGGCTTTTTGGAGATTATAATATTGCTTCCTATTCTGATCTTGAGAGAACAGCTTTTTCTGCGCTTACTGATAAATAAGAACAGTCTCCGTTTCTTGCTCAGCAAGTTGAAGCCAGAGCTTAATAGTTGTAATCGCCTCGTTGGTATAGACCTCGACACACTCTAGTTTCTTTGCTACCACCACAACTGCAATGTCGTCGGCAAAGCCTACCACAGTCACTCCCCTAGGCATGGAGAGTTTCAGAATGCTGCTGTACATTATGATTCACAGCAGCGGACCAAGCACTGATCCCTGTGCAACTTCCGCTGTGACCCTATCCGTGGTATCCATCGCTGGTATCGTATTAGAGAACACAATTTGAGCTCCTGATAATAGCTTCAAGATAGTCTGGAACATCCATTCTTTTTATTCTTTCACTACCGATAACAATCTGTAGAGGATTATTCCCTCAAACAGTTTTATCGAGGTGGGGAGTAGGCAGATTGGCCAAAATGAGCTTTGCTCTACAGTCGGTTTATTTGGCTTGGGAAGGAGTACCAACTTTTGCCATTCTATTGGAAAGGTGCCTTCGACCAAGCAAGTTTCGAAAACTTCAAAAAACTTCTGATGGTTGCAGCCTCTAGTATGTAGGACATCATGGACGCTTCTTTGAGTTACCCGCTGATACAGACGTGTGGCGCCTGAACTTGTGCTGCTTGGATTCAGCGGCAAAAACCTTGTATAGGTATTTGCGTTAGTACACTCCAATACAGAGGGCACTTGACTCTTCCTGATTGATCATTCCAGTTCTCATTATCTGCTTCCTGACAAAATATACAATTGGGATCTCTATCGCAGGTCGTCGGTTTGCGACGTTCTTTCCTAGATTTAGAAAAACATTCTCAACCTATCGTGCTTGCTACTACAGTCTTTCGCAAAGTGTTTAAATACGAAACACTTGTAGCATGTAGGACCAATAAAAGCCTTAAGCGACAGTTTGTCCTACCGAAATTCAGTTTGCCTCTTCCAGGACTTTGTAGGCCTCATTCGTTGGAATGTTGATGACTGCGATCTGTATGCTACCGTGCACCGTCCTCTCCTCAGTGACTTCAACGCTTCAACCTGGAGATTAACCTTCAGTCGTTCTGTCACTTTATCGGGATCGGAAAGTTTAACGCCCACTTTGGTGATTCCTACCAAGTTGATAATGGATTTGTATCCTTCCACCAGGTTATTCCCCCATACAGGATGCATTATCCGCAATCTCTTTAAGCTGCGTCTCAGATTTCACTCTTTTAGGAATTTCCGCAGAGATCATTGCGTCTGGCGTTGACCGTCGTTTTTTTTGTCGTGCGTTCTTCTTATTTTCCCATTGAAATAGTTTTGTTTTTTGCTCTGATTTTGTCCAGGGGCTAGGGTTCGTAGCTAGGCAATATGTCTCTCGAGGACACCAATTGTAGCTGCGACATTCTTGTCGTTTGAGACAATAGACGAAAACGATGACGAAATTTATTTCGGGTTCAAGCCCGACTTGCGATTAGAAACTCATAGAAAATGAGGCATTTGCAAAATCTCCACAATATCAGCCCATATTAGCTGATAGTTCCATTTTCTTCCCCAGATTCCCGAATATTGTCACTCGCTCGAAGAAAAGGACATCATCGACAATGCCTTCAATCTAATCTTTGCCTTTGACGAAATAGTCGCATTGGGCTATCGCGAAAGTGTCAATTTGGCACAAATCAAAACATTCGTTGAGATGGACTCGCACGAAGAAAAAGTCTACCAGGCGGTGCGTCAAACACAAGAACGTGATGCCAAACAGAAGATGCGCGAAAAGGCCAAAGAGTTGCAACGACAACGTATGGAATCGGCAAAACGGGGCAATTTGGGACGTGGCGGTCACGGTGGTTTCTCTTCGGAAGGGTTCGGGTCGAGTGGTGGCATGGGTGGTGGTAGTAGCAGCATCGGTGCACCATCCATTGATTCTATTGAAATGAAGCCTAGCATAAAACCACAACCGTAAGTATCATATGACGCTTATGACTTGATAAAACGATAAAACCAAATTTGATGATAACTGTTTACAGGAAGCCAACACAATCTCGCAACGCCCTGAAATTAGGCGGCAAATCCAAAGATGTTGATTCGTTTGTTGATCAATTGAAAAATGAGGGTGAGAAAATCTCTGCACTCACACCGGCCGCTGCTTCGTCAGTGGCTGCTGCTCGGCCGAAGATTGCATCTGATATCCATACTGAAAGGTAAACGACATTATCCACTCAAGAGTACAACAATTTTCACGAGTTTAATCTTATTTTCAGTGTGCATATGAAACTAGAAGATAAACTGGTCGTACGTTTGGGACGTGACGGAGGCCTGCAGGCTTTCGAACTTTCCGGTCTCTTGACATTGCGAATCTCCGACGAGAAGTTCGGCCGTATCAAGGTAAAATTGGAGAATAACGATCAACGTGGCATCCAGCTACAAACACATCCCAACGTTGACAAGGAACTGTTCAAGACACGCGGACTGATTGGATTGAAAAATCCAGCAAAACCATTCCCGATGAACACGGACGTGGGCGTGTTGAAGTGGCGCTATCAGACACAAGATGAATCAGCCATTCCGTTGACAAGTAACTATTGATGGTAATATTTCGAAGAAATTATAAACTAATTCGCGGTAATTACAGTCAATTGCTGGCCATCCGAGAATGGAGAGGGTGGATGTGATGTTAATATTGAATACGAGCTGGAGCACACTCGACTTGAATTGCAGGATGTTTGCATAGCCATTCCGTTGCCGTGAGTATTTAAACGAATGAAAAACATGTAATTTCATTTTTGCTATTAACGATCTCTCTACTTCAATGCGATTTCAGAATGGGCATTCAACCATCCGTGGGCGAATGTGATGGAACTTATAATTACGATTCGCGACGTCATCAATTACAATGGAACTTGCCAATTATTGATGCTGCCAACAAGGCCGGATCGCTTGAATTCAGTGTAGCATCATCCATCCCTGGTGATTTCTTCCCTCTACAGGTAATTCAATAATGTGTCGTATGTGGCTATTCAGTTTCAAACTAACACAACACAATGTATTACCCATTCTAGGTGACGTTTGCATCAAAGACATCCTATGCCGATCTGCGTGCACTCGACATCGTCACGGTGGACGACGAAACGTCGGTGAAATTCTCTTCGGAGACATTCCTGTTTGTTGACAAATACGAAATTGTTTAGAAAGAAAACTCACAGCGAAGAGCTATTGCAAAATCAATTCTATATTAATATTTGTATTATTATTTGTCAACATATGTGTATAATCAAAAGTTTATTATTTTTTATTTTGTTTCGCCGAAGGCAAGAGAACGATTAGAAGCGTGAGGCCATCCTTTTGCCTTTAATCATTTCTTTGTTTAGTCTAATTTAAAGCATTCTTAGTAGATCCTAAGGTTTGCAAATATATAAGACACGTTTATAGATTACAAGTTCAAAATTGAACGCAGAATATAAAAACATGTTTAGTATGTATAGTTTATGGCGTTTTATGGAAATAAATCAGAGCGAATGGAGCCAGATCTAGAAGATTTAATGTTTGTTTTCTAGCTGATGGAGTGTATATTGTCGCGCATATTTTGGCGCATATTTTTAGAGTCCAAGCTGAGTGCCTTCAGAAGTTACAGCCGTTTAACGATGCCACACATGAACTCAAAAATGGCAAGCGCAAACGGGATTGATTTTCCAAAAAAAAAAGGATAGAAGTTGTTCAAGGAGCCGTATTGAGGCTCACAATATACTGAAAACTATCCCAGCTGCCATACATTTTCCTGCTGGTTTGAATTTATTTTCTAACGAACTTTGGGTTTGGATAATGTTCAACTTAAGGAAGACGACATTTCGTCCTTACTAATATAACTGGTCAGTTCCCTACATTTTATAAAGAGACAAATGTTACAGATGGTATCTAACACATATTCCCAATATTCTTAATTCTCTCTAGGATTTTCTAATATGAAAAGATGCGAACAAGTAAGATAACCGGACGAAACACGGTTTTGTAATGGATAACGTGATGTTCGAGTTTCACCTAATTACCGAATTATGAGTAATAATCAATAGCATTATTACTCATTATAGAATTAAGCTAGTGTAAGCAAAATTGTATTGTAAAAATTAGTATTTAAGGAACGATATGGTAGAATAAAGAACACTATAAAGTCAAACATCAAGGCCGTATATTATGGTAAGAGGTGCATCGCTAGACGAGCACTAAGCCATTTATTACATTATTTTTGGGCATCGCTAGACGAGCACTAAAAACATTTAACCATCATTTCAAACCTACGCTCTGTACGAGAGCACGTAGATTGAGATGGGTCGAGTGGCCCTAAGGGGGCTTTGACCACACTAATCTTTTACTTTCTATTCAGATATCATCATCGAAAGGACAACTCCCTTGGTCATCATTTTTGACGACCAATGTTACACGTTATCCATTACAGTTTACCGATTGGCCGAGCTACAGCCTCCCAGGCAACTTTCAAATAAAATTTTTTTTTACCAAAATATCAGCACATCGAAATCTAGTGCATAGGCTATCAAACTCTTCGATTGGTGCAATAATTTTTCCCAGTGAAAGACGAGCGAATAACTCGATTTTAGGATGCTCAATTGAACTGAATGATGCCTTCCTCCCTTCCCATTGCGGAATGGAAAATGGAGAAGGATTAATGAAAAATTGAAAACGGAAAATGTAAAGATGGAAACTGATAGTTGAAATAGATTACGCGCATCAGCAGCAGCATCGGCAGAATTTCATAGCTGACAAATATGCTGAATGCCAAGTCTTCTGCTCAACATTTTTGTCAGCAATGTAAAATGCATTGCGCTTGACGTTTCGCGATGCCGATGCTGTTGCTGATGCGCGTAATCTATTTCAAGCATGACATAAAATGGAAAAAGAAAAATGGAAGATGGAAAAATAAACATGGAAAATGGGAAATGGAAAATGAAAAATTAAAAGGAAAGAAAACTGAAAATGGAAGATAAAAAATTGAACTTAAAAAATGGAAGGTGGAAAACTGAAAATGTGCCTGTCTAGACAGTTTCAATTTTCGTTCGTCTTCATCATTTTGACAATTGAAACTTGAGATGTATGCGCTATTGAAAAAACGCATTCATTCTTGAACGCAATTGCCAATGTTAAATACTAACAACACATCATCTATTCATACAATTCATGAAAGAATTTATCATTTACTCGTCCTGACCAAAGCCGTGACACATATTTAACGATAAATAATGCAGAGATCTGGATAGAATGAGACATTGATCTCTTCTGTTCACTTGACGCAATCAATGACATGTTCAATGTTGAAAGTGGATACGGAGCTTGAAGACGATAGGGAAGACGAAAGCGCACATGTGTGGACATAGCCAATGGAAAGTGAAAAAAATGAAAATGGGAAATTCTGCTTGGAAAATGAAAGATGGAAAAAATGGACAATTGAAAACGGAAGATGGAAAATGAAAGACAGAAAATGGAAAATTAAAAATGGAAGATGGATAATTGAAAATGAAAAAATTGGAAATAGAAAAACATAAAACGTAAATGGAAAATTGAAAATAGAAAACGAAATTGGAAAAAATAGAAAATCGGAAAATAAAAAATGAGAAATTGAAACTGAAAAAAAGGAAGACGGGAAAATTAAGAATGGAAGATGTAAAATGGAAGTTGAAAATTGAAATTTGAAAATTCAAAATTCGACATCGAATATTGAACAGAGTGTTCACTGTTGTTCAATGTTTTGAATATTAAGGCTTTTTGAATTTAAGTGATGTTTGAGGGACCATCTACTACAAAAACATGAAATCTACCAAAACAACTCAATGGCTGCATTCAGCGAACGAAAAAAAAGTAGCAGAAAAGTGCTCTTCCAATCAGATTCTCATTGCGCATGAAGGCTTTTCAGCGGAGAAAGAGAGCGGTGGCGGGTAAAACCTCAATCGCAATACTCCGTTCCGTTCCGTTCCATTCCGTCAACCATCCAATCCGTTCCGTTTTGTCAAAATATTAGTGCAAAGCAATGCTCCGTTCCGTTCTGGCAGTTGTCATACGTTTTGTCGGAGTTTCTTGAAATATTAGAATTGTTTTTTCATTTATACTTACTGTACCTAATGTACGGCTTCGATTTACTACTCGTCATCCATATTCATATCCGTTTGTTATGCTCCTGAACTGTCATTTTCCATAAAGTGAGGTTATGTGATCCGTAAAAGTTGAATTTTGGCACCGCCATCTTGATAGACAGGCCGGACTGTCGAAATTCGATTTCGAAAATTTGGTACCTTAGCGCCTGTGGTTGTTGCTATTGCTATTGTTGTAAATAAGGTTCCTTAGCCACATGACAGCTAATTTTATCAGCTGATAATCTGGCTTGTATATCTAGATGGCGTTGATTTTGGTCAACTCTTCCGATCCGTTCCGTTCCGTTACAACCATTGTGTGCGTTTACATGCCCATAGTCCGTAAGGCAAAGCCACCTTCACTAGAAGCCGGGAAGCAGCAATACATGCACACAAGACGAGCCTATGAACATGTCGTATATACGTTGCACGATGCACTAACACAAGCACAGCGCATGTAAAAAAACCGTGTCTGCTCTGATAAAAATCGCGAAAACATGTGGGAAATTCACTTTTTGTCGGGATTTTGTTCTTTCACTGCATTATAGACACTTTAATTCACGACACATTCCACTTTTCGCGACGAAAATCGACCGGGAACCAATACTTTTCGTGTAAAGTTTGTCGCGACCCAACCCGATTTGCCTTTACCGCAATGTAAATTTTCGATCTGAACAGGCCTATGATTTGGCGCTTAAGTATATGAATGTGTTCTGCTTCCGGGCTTTGTATAAAGATGGCTTTGCCGTAAGGTCTACTTTTGACAGCTGAACGGAACGGAACGCAACGGAGTATTGCGATTGAGGCTTAATTCTTGTAGCATTTCCAGTGTTTTTCCAGGAAATTTCGTTCGCTGAATGCACTCAATGAGTGCACCACGCCACCACTCTCTTTCTCCGTTGAAAAGCGCTCATGCGCAATGAGAATCTAATTGGAAGAGCACTTTTCTGCTACGTTTTTCGTTCGATGCATGTGTGTGCTGTATCATCCAATAAACACAAGACTGGAGTATTTAAAGGAGTATCTTTTTAGGTTAACGTTTAGAGACAGTTTTATCGAAGTTTATACCACCATCTTTAAATTTATTCCATAATGATGACAGAAGCTTTCCGGAAAATACTTTAAAGATGTTTTATCGGATCAATATATTACTTTAAGCGATGTCACACGATAAATGAATTTCGTGGTATTATATGATTGCTACAGTGTGAAGTGCTTCTTTAAAGCAAACGAATTGTTGTTTGGGCACTGAACTACCATGCAAGTTTCATCAAAATCGGTCCAGCATGTGAAAGCTAACTTTTCGTTCACTTCAAAGGTGAATTCACCGCTATTCCAGCCACTGGTCAAAACTGGGGTCTCCGATTCTCTGTCAGGACTATCAAAGGATCATGCATACCAAATTTGGTGAAAATCCCACTATGAGAAGGTCGATGACGTCACGCAAGACCAAAAATGTTAGCCCGTTTATACTTTATTATTTTTTTTGTCATAATATGAAACACGGTCTAAAAATGAATATAGGCCGGTGATTGAGCCGATATAGGGCGGATTGTGGCACATATTTTCCTGGATATTTCCAAAGATTCGATCCAAGGACAAAAAAAATTAAAGTGCAAACGGAATCAATTTACCAATAGTGCGTGACTTGCGGAACTCTGGATGTTTTGCGGACGAAATTTTCAATGGATTCGGGACTGTTGGTCGCGTTACCCATTACTCCTCTATGCTTAGGCAAAGAAAAAAATATCCGACAACATGAATTGCCTTGTTATATCGTCAACGTTGCCACACTCAATTTATTTATCTGCGGAGCAAAAGCTCGAGAGTGCAAGAGAAAAAACTTTCAACATGTTGATATGTGTTGGAATTCGAATTTTGTTTTGTAAACAAAAATGTCTGTGAATGTATTTTGGCACTTTGTGAAATCATTAATGGAAATTCAGTCGAAATTTACGTGAAATTTCAATGATAATTAGTACTAAACAAAATAATTTTTTCTTAAAAAATCTGAAATCAAAAAGCAATCTGGGAACGTTTCATTCATATTATATTGCTTATCTCTCTCTTCATTACACCTCCCCGCTACCAAAAGTGTGCATACATCACAGATCAGACAAAAAGCCCGCAGCAACACATCACCGACCGACGCATTTCTCATTCTTCTCTCGCAGGCACACTGGTATACTCGGCTTTTTCGCTTTTGCAGTCGCAATTTTTCTTCGCAAATTTTTCATTGAAATTTGTTCGATTCTAGTGAATAGTACGGCTACCGTTCAAAGAATTCATTTATCAAACTGACTATTTGGATTTGCTGGAGAATTTGTTGTGAAGTAAATAGAAAATATTGTGTGTGAAATAAGTGAAAATTTACGATCCGATTTGGGAGTCTTCTTCGGTGTTGACAAACACACGATTCGGTAAGTGTATACATGCATGAAAGTTTTCTGTGTATATTTTATTTTATTGTGTGAGAATATGGCGAAAAAGCGAAATTGCGTATTATTGCATATCTTTGCAATGCAATAAATATGCGAAAAATCTACAGATTCCCCATTTTCTCAACCACCTCTACAAGCTTATTTTACACGTACATATTTACGATAAGCGAGCTTTTGCGTTTGTTTCTGTGTGTGCAGCTGTGCAGCGCGAGCACGGATTTGTACGTGTTTGTGTGTGGTTTTTATGCCGAGAGAGCGGTATAGTGGCTCTCTCCGTGAACTTGAAATGTTGAGAAACTCTTTGTCATATCCTTGAATGGGACTTGTGGTGCAAAAAGGGTGTGAAAAGTTTTCGGTTGTAAAGGATTTGGAATGTAGGATAAAGAGGTACACATGTATAGAGAGAAATGTGGGTGAAGGGCTGTGGCTTTGATTTTGTCGATGCCCTTGAATTAATAAGTGAGAAAAATCGATTCAGAAGAGTACATATTTGTTTCAAGAAAGAAAGGAGGAAGACTTTTCAGGATAATTTGATACATTGTTGAAAGGATATTGCTGTTTTTATTTAAAAGAATTTGGTTCGGTGAACTTTTTACCATTACAGAGTTTTGCTTGAAACTTGAAAATATGCAGATGAATTGATTCCATTTTTTAACCATTTATTTGGGGTGAAGACAAATCCAGTGGGCGAAATTAACACAACTTTTGAACGGGAAAATAACGGTAAAATGTCCTTTAACCCATTAAGGCCCGGTGTTGCGAAAACGCCGCTTGTTACTATTTTTCTTCCCGAAGTTCACAATATAAAGAGCGATGATTCAAATGTTAACACAAAATAAAGAGCGATGACTCAAATGTTAGCAATTTTGCAGGATTCTCAATTTTGTTTCTTACGTTGATTTTCAGGATGCCAAATTAGTAATTTTCAACTTTTTGTCCACTTTTGTCCACACAAAAATTTCAGAATGTTGACAAAAATGTTTCATTGAATAGAATCCAAAGTTAACATAAGGTGTGTTTTTTTGGTTATCCCGTGTAGGTTTGGGTAACGAAACTTCATATAAAAAAATGACAGGTGGGTCAGCTGGCATTTTTTTTATATGGAGTTTCGTTACCCAAACCTACACGGGATAACCAAAAAAACACACCTATAGTTGACGACTACAAAAAACATTTTACACGATAAGTCGCCAGTAAAGATTTAAAGAGCACGAAATGTATATGAGTAGTGTAAACTTAATTAGGAAAACTCAGCTTCTGGTCAACAATTTTCATTTGGGTTTTCCACTAAAAGGTGTAGATTCTCAAGCTAAGTCTTTTCATGGCAATAACTCAATTTTGAAATATTTGGACTAAAGTGATGTTTGAAATGGACGATTCAAATGTTGTTTGCCGATTAAAAATCCTTAGCAAGGCTATCATTCAACATAAAAATTAAATTTTTTTAAAACGACTAATTTGTGGATAGTGAATTAAAAAACGCAAATTTACTCAAAAAAAATCCTAACAAATAACCTAAGCACAAAATTGTGACAGGTGACTGCAATAACAGGAAATTAAGCTGCAAAAACACGGATTTTTTTTATTTTAATTGGCAGAAAATACGGTCTATTCGTAGATGTCCTTTATTATGAAAGAGCTAAGCGCACGCTTTTTTGAGACTATTTTACCACAAATAGTGGACGGGAACAATGGGTGGATAGGGAGGGATTTAGTGCACAAGGTGCTGCTTAGCAGAATCTATAAATTTTGAAGTTTTCCTGGTTTGGGGGAGGAGGATAACGGTATGATCTTATGCGAATCGAGAAATATATCAATGGTTATTCTCTGTATGTATTTCTACTGAGATGATTAAGTAGTTATGCGGTTACCCAACAGCCACAATTTTATGCAATGGTGATCCAATCACCACACTGCACTCATTCAAAATGTCTTGAACATTAGTTTCGCTAAAGATTAGATGTAAATACCTCCTGATATATTCTCTATACCAGTGGTTCTTAACCTTTTGCACATGAGGGACCACTTGATCAAACTCGTTAGTGTTGCGGACCACCAAATTGCAATTGTGATAAGAACGATTCAAATCATGAAATCTTGTACCGAAGACTACTTCTTGCGGTGACCGTACTGCACCTTGGTAATATCAATAGGGAAACTAATATAATTCATTCAACTTACGTTTGGAACACAACTTATTGTTGACTTGTCAGTTGACGTTTTCGATTAAAAAAATGTGGAAATAGCGCCAAACGGATATTGTTGCTTTTAAAACCATCATCCAGAAAAAGTCGACTGATGGAGATAATCTTGTAAAGGACTCTGGGTGTGATTTTGCTAAGTCTGAACGAATTTCAAAATCCTCATTAATTTTCGTAAAAGGTGTTGCCCAATATATCGGTTTGTTTCATCCAGAGATGGCTCATAATTTTTAAATCCAGTTTTGTTTATCAGATTATAAAGCTCTTCCTTACAGTTCTTACTGGAAGAACAAAATTTTTACATTAACTCCTATAAATATGGCATTGCTGGTTCATGTTGTACCAACAGAAACATATGTACAAGGTGGGCCAAAAGTAATCATCCGATGTTCTTTTGCTGTATTTTTCTTATTAAAAAAAAACTTCGGTTTTGCTTACGTTTATTTAATCCCTTAGAATTTATTGTATCAAGTCGCAAAAATGATATCGGCCAAGTGGCCGCCGCCGCCACAGTTGACTACCATACGGGCCCGTTTTATGGCATTTTCCATCACTCTTCCTCGGGCGACAGGTTTTCGCATTCCTGGCGAATATTCTCCTTAAGGGCTTCAAGAGTCTGAGGCTTGTTGACGTAAGCCCGCGACTTCAAAAAACTCCATAAAAAGAAGTCTGGAGCAGTTGAATCGGGTGATCTGGCCAGCCAGTGCAAATCACCATAACGAGAGATTAACCGACCCGGAAATGTTTCCTTCAGAATATTGATTGTGTCTCGAGCAGTGTGCGCGGTTTCAAATTCAACCTGTCTTGCTTTGTGCAATTTGGATTAAGGTACTAAAAATGTATACATTTTATGTAATTTGACTGCTCTCCCATTAGAGAACTCACTGTTATTTCGAATATATAGTAATTCAAACTTTGACAATTTACAAAATTTATTTGACATAGAAAATTCAAACGCTAATATCATAACGGTTCTTTGAACGGATAAATCTGAAAAATTCACAAAAGTTGTTCTTTTATGTAAGCTTTTCGGGAGCTTGTAACAAATTATCAGAAATATACAAACACCGAAATAAACGACTTCTCGCTTTGCGAATTACGAGCAACTAAGACAATTTTTGTGGTAGAGTAAGATCTTTTATAGGGGAGTTGGTAGAATCTTTGATTTAATCGAACCTGTACTTAGTCCTGTCGAAGGATATTGGATTATCAACTTAGTAGTATAATTTAGCATATTAGTTTAATTCAGCCAAGAGTTATGACTAACGCTCGTATATTTTTTAGCGTAAAAAGCAGGACAAATCTACCAAAAATCGTTGTTTCACAGGACAATGCTACTGAAAAAGCAGGACAGAAAGAGGGACAACCAGAAACACAAATGCCTCTGTAATAATTGTGTACCTTTCGAATTGGTCAGCAATAAGTGTTGATTTTTCGTCAAGCTCAAATACATATTTGTTTCAGCGTAGTTCTATCTTCTACTTCTACTTTTCATAGCAGATCAACTTTAATTCGCACGGTCTCTTCACAAAAGAGTTGACGTTTCAACGTGTGTGGTTTATTTTCACAAATGCGTGATTTCAAACATAGGTTCAGTGCTGATTAAATTGGAAGAACGACTGGGGCGTGGACAAATCTGATTGTTTATCCTGGCGGATCCCATCCCATCTTACTGGAATATTTGTTTTCTCTTGCAATGCAATGGTGTGTTGTGCGAAGGGCAAGTTGCATTCCGATGAATATTGAAGGGAGGGTGCTTAATCGCCCATTTCCCCATCTTACCAACTGAAACGCTTTCAACAAAGTATTTCATTCCTTATAAATAAAATATAAATACTCTCCACTATCCTACCTGGTTGTCCGTCGGTACCCAATTGAAGTAAAGAGTTTAGATTTTTACAAAAGTGCAATTTTTCACAGGGGAAAGATGTCTTATATCCAAACATTGTTAGCGTCAAAACAATTTTTGTGGCATGAGTTTTCGATCTTTTACGATGTTTTAAAAGCCATTAGCTTCTCGCTTGCCACCCTGCACCAAGCCTCGTCAAAAAAAAAAGCTTTGCAGCAAAATCGGAATGCTAGAAAAAAGGGGAATGCAATATGGGACTTCAGGAATCCTTGTGACTTTTATGCATCTATTTACACTCCATCTTTGCACGGAAAACGTATCGTTACATTACATAACACTTATAATCATTGGCCATAAAAACTCCGCCGTTATAACCGATCGGTCGCTATAGCGATAGTTATATCCATCAAAAATTACACTGCAGGGGCTTCTTAAATTTTGAGACACGGGAACTCCGTCGTTATAGCCGATACATCGTTATAACCGATGTCGTTAAAACCGATATCCACTGTATGTATCAAGAATGAACCAGGAGCAATCAATTAAGATCTTGGTCGCATCTGCGTATATGAATCTGCGCTGAACATTATGTCCAAAATTTTTATACAGGGTGTCCCATTCATGGTGGAGAATATTTTAATGGTAGGTAGTGTGTCTCATTTGGAGAAAATTAATGTATAACGGGACCCCTCTATTTTTAACCGTTACAATGTTACAGCATTTTTTGTCAAAATGCACGACTTGCTGAACTAAATCAAAATTTGCCACACCACCAATCATTTCATCCGAGATATGACTTCACTTTCTGAAACTACATAAAATTACCAATAAAACGACACCTCGCCCGTTACGAAGTTGCTCGTATCTTCCGAGATACACCCGTTCAAACTTTAAAAAAAAATGTAAAATTGTTTTTTTCATAAAAAATTCAAATAATAAAATCGTATGCAATTTTAAAATTTCTTTAAAGTTTGAACGGGTGGATCTCGGAAGATACGAGCAACTTCGTAACGGGCGAGGTGTCGTTTTATTGGAAATTTTATGTAGTTTCAGAAAGTGAAGTCATATCTCGGATGAAATGATTGGTGGTGTGGCAAATTTTGATTTAGTTCAGCAAGTCGTGTATTTTGACAAAAAATGCTATAACATTGTAACGGTTAAAAATACAGGGGTCCCGTTATACATTTTCTCCAAATGAGCCACACTACCTACCATTAAAATATTCTCCACCATGAATGGGACACCCTGTATAGCTGTGCTGTTTTAAGCTGTAATATTTGAAAGACAGATTTATTGACAATGTGTGCAAATAATGTCTCAGGACCCTTCAGGAGCAATAATTCCCTGCCATCCCCTCTCTTGCCGGACTTACATAGACTATATAAAAAGCCGACTTGGTCGCCTATTAACCTACTGAATGAAGGCTCATTCATACAATTTATTTGCAAATTTCTATAAAATTTAAGTGTAGTTTTCATTAAATTTATTCGTCGTTTGGTGAGATGCCAATACGCTGTTCAAAAACAGGACAAAGCCGGACAAAAGCAGGACTTTCGAGGTTTTAGCAGGACGGCAGGTTATGGTCGAAAAAGCAGGACAGTCCTGCCAAAAAAGGACGGATACGACCATTAGTTATGACTAATCTCATATATTTTCAACCTATAATTTGTAGGGGAGGTGTCGCTCCGATTTGCCCCACTTTCAGTATCATATGAGCTTATAACATTTCCAGCATGTAAACACAATTTAATGTTCAAATCTGCATCAGAGTGAAAGTTATTTTGCGAAAAGGTTAACATGAAAAACAGAGGTTAGTCGATAAAAATAACTACTGTGGGCGGGGTCGCAGCCAAACTTTGTGTTTTTATTGACTCCATTAATCGCAGATAATTATGGTTTAATTCATTTCCCGGCCAACTACGGCCATTTTTTGTTTTTGATGAAATAGCAAAAATATCAAGGTTTTTGGCTAGAATCGTTAAAATTTACCGTTATGTTATTTGTTAGATACGTACATACCATAACAAGGCCCTCTTATCCAAAGGCCAAACGTGAAAAGTATATTTATGTGCCATTTTTTTAGGTAAGGTGGTTGGTACGGGTATTTGAAATCTTAGTGTCATATGCCAAAAATGCATTTCTTATTGAACAAAACTGCCTATACAATCAATACCGTTACAACTAAAAAATTATTAACAATGGTTTTCGATAGCTTACACTATATAGTGTAAAGTCATAGTATGTAGTTAAATCTGCAATATTTGGATTTCGTCTAATTGCCTATGTCCGAATTTTTGTTCTACTCGCCCCACTGTGCGTCGGTGCGGTTTTCTGACAAGGAAAATGAAAACTTCCTCGTTTTCGTTGATCAACGGTCAATGGTTCGCTCTCGTTGGCGTTTTCGTTATAATTTGAGGTACAGTAGAGCGTCGATTAAACGATCCGGGCACTCAGCTTCTTTTCTTGTGAAAGACATCGAATAAAATGAAAAATTAATGGTCTGACGGAAGCAACCTCTCATCTGCATCGCTCGAATATTTGTTCAGTTCTAGTCGTTTACACGTTTTCAGTATGTCGCGTAATTTCACATTTGAGCTATTTTTTATTTTCTAAAGCTAGATTAACCGAAATTTCGTGATTGCTGATCCAACCAAATTTCGGTGTTTTAACTTCTTGCATAAAGTTTTATAAATATGGCATTTCTAAAGGATATAATCCCAATGTCGTTAGTGACTCAGATTGAAATTTCGAAACAAAAAAGTCTATGGACGTTTTCATAATTTTTATCATGTACTCGCTCAATCCTAAAAACAGTGACATTTAGCTCAGGTCAGGTTTTGAGTTTGACACCCCTGCTGTGACGGTGATTATGTTTTCGATGTGCTCCAGTTTTGGTGAAACTATGGTTAGTTGCGTGAACTCTGAGAATCTTCATATAGAACTGTCAGAAATATATGTACAACGAAGGCTTCGTGGATCAGCCCAAGGACCAGAAGTGGTCCGCAGACCACCAGTTAAGAATTGTTCTACATAGAACACAACTGTCAATAATTATAGTTAAAACCCACCTGTAATATACTTAATTTTTTGAATAAATTAAAAAAATCTTACGTTTTGTTAAAATAGTGGTAAAAATTATTATGTTCCATAGAAAACACCTAAAACCTGTACAGTCGCTGTCAAGTATCGTTGAAAATCATGAAACTGTCATAGACGAAAACGAAATCAACGCACGGGTCGCATATAAAGCAAACTTGTTGCCTCTTATCAACATTTTCATTTGTGGTAAATTATTATGTATTTTTAAACTTCTTGTCTTCAGTTGCTTATCAACATTTCGTACTTTGTGTTTTTTTTTCTAGTAGAGCTACGAAGCAGCTCGACGTACACATATCAATTTCTATTCGGTTCTATTATGTCCATATTAATATACGTGGTGGAGTACGAACGTCCGTATGTATGTACATATTTAACGGAGGAGCTCATTTTATTTTTGCCTATTTAAATTTATTTTGAAATGAGCTGTTTTTATCAGCAAGCCGCGGTTTCTCTCTATGCGGTTTCTCTCTATTTCCACCGGGGGGTCATAGTCACTTACTATGAATGTTGATATGTGCGAATGCTTACTGATTTTAGCCACCACTGATTTAGCATAGTAAAAACAAGTGATGTTATGGTTTTAAAGGGGGTTGAATGTTGTCGACAAACTGAAATTGTAATTTTTGATTGTCTTAAAATTACATTTGGGTGCAATATAAAAAATCCAAAATCACAAAAACAATTTTTTTGTGCTAGTTGCCGGTCAAACTAAACGACGAGTTCTTCAAATTTAAGTCACAAAAATTTTAATTTTAAAATTTTTTAATAAACTTTATACTAAAGTACCTTGTCCCCTTAAAATGCAACGATGCTTGCGCTTATACGGCTTTTTATAGCTTCGTTTCAGTGATATGAAATGTTAGCGAGTAGATTTGTCTACAGTCAATGGAGCGAATGCAAGTAGAATAAATGTTATTTGTTGCTATTAAACGATACTATACAATGTTGCAGCTCATTGACCCCAAACGAGATAATTATTATTAAATCGTATGCAGCAAATATGCACAACCGGCACCCATAGCAAGTGACAATTACAAATGCTATATCATGCAAATGGTGTTAAATAGTTTATTTTTGTGGTTACTGGTTTTTCAGAATAATATTTGTTGTAGAAGAGATTCAGGCTGTATGAGTAGAAACGACATCAAGCCACGACATACACATATGGACTAAAAAATAAGTACACACTTCTTCCACCATTTTATTCCTGATTTTCATTGCATTTATTATATTGTAATACTCTAAATAGATAGTCATTATAAAAACTGGGAAACAATAATGCCAAGGAACCCGAAAAAGAAGGCGGCTCTCCCCTATGTTCTCTGTCCGGACCGAAATCAACTTTGAAGTAGATAATGAGCTTGGTCAAAATATTAAGTACCCCATCATTTTTAAACTTTTTTTCACAACAGTTTCCGACTTTTTATCAGGAATTGTGTTCGGTTCTTTATTTTGTGTAAAACCAACTAACGTCAAATTAAAAGCAAAAAATACTTAAAGAGCGAAAAACGCTCATTAGGCCCACAGAAAAGCTTGTGGAGTCCAAAACCTTGAAATAGCGGTCAAACTATTCGTTCAATCACGAAAGAAACCCGCAGAGCGTACATTTAGCTCATAATTCATTAAGAACTAAAAAAAATCAGACGGAAGTACGATAGAAACCTTAATAAGGCCCTCAAGGATAACTGACAATGACGTTATCACTATGACGAAAAAAGTTCCCTTGGCTTTATCGATGCTTATCGCGGAAAGTTGAAAATATTTCATCTATCCTTAAAGTCAATGGAAGACTACAAGAAGTAAAGTAATTTCAGCGAATAGATTCGAAGTTTCCTTCGCCATTGTAAAGAAATATGGACGGTGCGATAAATTTATTATTGAGAGAGAGGAGTATCTCTTAGTCGAGACCGAACAAAAAAAAATTCAGAATATTTGAGTTTTAGTGATGATATAGTAATAAATTTTATTGGTAAAGGACTCCTGCCGAAATATTCTTTGTCTCAGAGAAAAATAAATTTGATCTACACAAGATTGAAGGACTTCTTCCAACGGGGCCAAAATATCATGGTCAGTGCAGTGGGTTTTTCCATAGTTTGGTGCCATTCGAATTCATCTAGTAACCGTGACAGTGAGTACGAGTATATGAAATGTTTGTTAAGAACCATATCGCAATATGCTAAAGAATTTATACCAGCTAGGTGGTCATTTCAGCAGGATAATGATCTTAACCACACCTCATAAGCCGGTCAAGGATTAGCTTCATTAAAATTGAGTGTCCTTTTTTGCTTGGTGAAGACGTTTACCGAACTTAATTCACTCGAAATTTTGGGAAGAATTAAGTAAAAAAATTGGAAAAAAGTATTGCAGAATAAGGACACAATCATAAGGGTTTTCTTGAAGTAATTTGGTATTCGGTACCATTTGGACCATGCCGCCAATTTATTTCCAGTAAGTCAACAAGAACTGGTATATTTTATGGAGAATAATGGACAATATGATAAAAATAAAAAAATAAAAAATAACAGGCGCGACAATCCAACATTGGACTAAGGCCGCAGGATGTGTTAGTGACATCCTATTTCCAAGATCTTATCTGCTTTTTTTGATGAGGTAATGAGACGCTCAGCAGTGTTATTTATCCCCATAAATGGGTACTCGTTTAACATCTGAGTGAGATCATAGTCCGTCACAAGCTCGTGAGTTCGAAAAACACCATGGAACACGGTGAGATTCGAACTCATGATCCTGTGCACCGAAGGTGCGCGCACTAACCGCTAGACCAGCCAGACTACTATGGACAATATGATGAGAAATAATAAAAAAAAATCTAATTCAAATTATAACATGAAGTTTGATTTAAACTAGTTTGAATTAAATTAGTCAAAATGTGCTTATTATTTTGTCCGGCCATTTTTAGTTGTCTCATACTTTTTTGAGGAAAATTAAACCTTTATTTATTTTAAATGGTGAATGTATTAGGATCAATCTCGATGCTAAGCTATAAGAGCGTCAACTTGGTGACGCGCCCGTTGTCCGACCAAGTCTAGTCTGCCTTTTTATTTTTTTAAATCACCCATTGCCTAGTTGATTTTGGTCAATTGTTTACAAAAGGGCTCTTCACTTAGTCATCACTAAATCTTACTCGATATCGATACGCAATAAGACCAATAAATATTGCGTATCCGTCAGGCAATTAAATTATTGGGTACCAATGCATTTTTATTAGAACCCAAGCAAAACACATTGGTACTGGCCAAGCACTTAAACAGTATCAGCCACTTGTGTAAACAATTATTCAATGCCATCTAGGCATGTCGGACCACGCCACCAAGAAGACTTAGTCTTAGCATATAGATTTCGGTCATATAACAAATGTATATTATTTAATTCCTCTCCAATTAGGTAACAAAATTTTATCAAACTATTTTTAATTACTTTAATTACCGCTTGGCTACAGGGGGTTAAGAAAAAATTATTTGGGTGTACTTATTTTTTTGGCCATATGTGTACATGTTGAAGTTTTTCGTCATTATAATGGTTGTTATTATTAATCGTTAAATAATTTGAAAGTTACTCAACCTGGATACCCAACAAACCATTCTGAGGGAATTCTTTCGGAATACTGGAACTATTTTCCATATTCCGAGTCGGAATCCAAGACTTAAACTCTCGGAATACTGACGGTTCGTCATATGAAAAGTGTCTCAGCATTTCCGAGAGCACTAATACATTCAAATGATGCATTTGGAAAATGCAGAGACATTTCCGACACTTTTCTGAACAGTTATCGTTACAGCCCCAACAAACCATTCCGAGGGAATTCTTTCGGAATATTGGATCTTTTTCGTAGTTGGAATCCAAGCCTTAACATCTCGGAATACTAAGAGTTCGTAATATGAATAGTGTGTCGGAAAACGCAGACATTTCCGAAAGTTTTCAGTATAGTTATCGTTACAGGTTTCCGTTTCGTCATCTCGGAGTTTTATACCAATTTCGATTAAAATTCAGGTCGGAATCGAGTATCGCTTTTGGAATATGGAGGGTTATAATTTCAGTTGGAGGGTTTTGTATTGTTATTACTTTCATTTTCAATTCAAAGAGGGACACAACGGGACGCAAAGCAACCAAAACGCCAAGAAACCGGAATCCAAAACAACTTGCAGTCCCCCAACCATTGTCGACCAATACCTAAATACCTGAGAGGAAAAAGGATCTGCACGAATTTTTTGGTCGTAAATGCATTCTGCACAAGTCTTACAGCAAAAAAATCAAAGAATATTTTTATTAATTAATAACTCATCTTTATTTTCAGTTATGTAACAAATCCGACACAACTTACAAACAAATAAAGTATTAATATATAAAATACGAACCAAAATGCTATTCGGCTAAGAATTTTTTCGCAAAACTTAATATTAATATTAGAGAGTTTTCGATTACCGCGCGAAATATCAACGACAATGTCAAAACTTCATATAGAAATTGACTCGCGCACCGAACCCGTAAAACTAAACTATAAATTTTGACATTTAAAATACGCGTAGTATAGTTACGGCCACGAAAAAGTTGATTGTTTAACGTACGTCACTGCCTAGCCCAAGCAACAATTCGTTTGCCTTAAAGAAGCACTTCACACTGTAGCAATCATATAGTACCACGAAATTCATTTATCGTGTGACATCGCTTAAAGTAATATTTCGATCCGATAAAGCATCCTTAAAGTATTTTCCGGAAAGCTTCTATCATCATTATGGAATAAATTTGAAGATGGTGGTATAAGCCTTCGATAAAACTGTCTCTAAATGTTAACCTAAAAAGATACTTCTTTAAATACTCCACTCTTGTGTTTATTGGATGATACAGCACACACATGCAATAGTGTCTCTAAGCTAACTCACACACATGCATTATATTCTTCTATAGCACAGTCGGTGTCATTTTTATAGTGTGGCATTCGTATGGTCATCCAATAAATTGTTCATCGTAGTTGTATAGAAGGATGGACTTTGTGATTTTTTATTGAATTGACACTTATGAAGTTTTCCTAAATACACAATTTCTGCATTAGAAATCCACATGTATGCACTCATTGTCATCTTCGAAACTAATTAAGGTGATCTCTGCGCAGAAATTCACTCTATTTTATTGATAAATGTATGATAGGGTGCATTTTCAGAAGAGTCGATAAAGTATTGACAAGCATTTCTATAGTAGCAACAACCATTTGTAGTGTTTCCGAGCAATGCCGACCATATGGAGGTTAGCTGAGTGGTAGCGTGTAGGACGGGCAATCAACAGACACGAGTTCGATGCTAGCTGCGGAAATTTTTTCTATTTTTTTTTTTTTGCAAATTCGTTCAATGACAGAAAATGATGATATAAAGCAAATGACGTACGTCTTTTTTGAAGCATAATTTAGTGCTACAATAAGGTTCAATTGGATTAAAAAACGGCGCCAAATGCCATTATTGGACTGTTATTGAGTGGTTATACCCTGTAAAGTGCCCCTATTATTGTTAGAAGAGAGTATTTTACGAAGTATTATAGGGATGAAATTGTTACTTGGGAGGCCTACTTAAAAACATCTCTACCTGGAAACGGCTCAGATTTTGTTTGGAAAATTGCATACTTTTCCGAAACAATTCCGAGACGACTTCCACGTTTTACACAAAGTGCAAACTCGTAAAAAAAATCGACATCGGTTTGCGTGTGTTAGTGCGGTCTCGGAAATAGTCTTGGAAAAGTGGTGGAAATCCGAAAAGAATTCCGTTACTCGGAAATATGGTTTGTTGGGTATAACTTAAACTATTTATTACTAACTGGAATTATTTTAGATAGAAACCATGACAGAAACAAATCAGATGTTTAGCTTTTTCTAAGGATCAGTTATTATCCATTCTTTATATTAATTGAAGAAATTTCGCCCCTTTTGATGATAATTTGAGGGTAACATTTCGACAAAATATATTCATCTCGGATGTTAGACAAAACTGTCAACTTGATTGCCAGTTAATTTCGTTCGATATTTATCGTCTTTTGTGAAGTTACTATTGCCGCTCGTTGCAATTCCACCCAAATCTCATACTCATCTCGGTTACCAACTACCAAAAATATCTCAAGGATATCAAGCGCCACATAGCACGTGCAGTCACGTCCAATCACAAAAACTCTTTTTTTTTATTTTTTTTATTCGCAAACTGTCGTCATCGTAACGAATAAAATTAAATATGCTAATTATCTAATGATCTAATTTCCTTCTAAATTATCTATTTCGTATAGGGGGAGAAGAGCACTTTATTAAAACTTGCATACTTACCGTGTGTGTATGTGTTCGATGCATAATATTCGAGTACCACCGCGAGTGTGGCTATAGGTACATAACGAATTGGCGAAAAATTTTTAAATTAGATGAACATAAATGAGCGAGATATGTGTACGTTTGTGTTTTTCATAATCGCACCTCACTTTTGTGTATGTACCAGAAAAAAAACGTACCGAGGCAAAGTGGCAAAAACAACATCAGCTGACCAAACAGCTGCGAGCTCCCCTAAAATAAAAGTGAAGTTTATTTGTATTGGAGCTCCGCCATACTAGCACAGCTCTGTGGTTGTACCCTATGAATTGAGTTTTGTATGATTTAGGTGGATATGCGAACAATATCTTGTGTTGTGTATGTATTCAACCAATATTGAAAGCAAAATTTGAAGAGCTTTTTTTCATTTCCCCATTTTTTTTTTGTATGCTGCACATACATAGCGCAGTCAAATCCTCCTGCACGCCATCTTAGTCGGTTTTGTTCTATATGGTTCGCAGCACTGCACAGCGTCTTACACATTTTTTTGCCATCGAATGTCCTCTCCTCTTTCATTCGGCCTTGATTAGACGGTCAAAGTCAAGCGAAAAACCTCTGAACTCAACATTCTCAAAGAAAAAATTATCATCATCCCGTCCCATCATCATCATTGCGCCCTTAATTTTGGAATTTGAAACGAACTCTCACAACCTTGTTGAAGAGCGCTAAATAGTCTAAGAACGGAATTCATAGTCCCCACTTAAGTAATAAGGATTCCCTTAAGGAATAAGGGTTTTCTCTATTTAAGTGAACCCTTAAGGGAGCTTCATATTCATAGACATCGCTTATTAGGGCATTGTCTTATTTAATAAAACGATTTACTTCCCAGTTAGAACAGAATCGTCAATTCATCGATAATGAATCGAAGACCGTCTCCTAAGAAATCGATGACTTTTTAATATGGGCTTGGCCACTTTGCTTCTACTGGGAATCGAACCGGGCACATATTGTTTCGTAGTCCTACTCCTATACCTGAGCTATCTACGATTACTAATTATGAGAATAAGTTAGTCGTTTTATTTTTTGACAATTTAAATCTGATTCAGAGACATTTAGGGGCGATTCAGACTATCGACAAGATTTACTAAATCCTAGATTTAGTTGACAGTTGTACCATATTGTACTACAATTTGAATCATGCCAGTACATTCTACGATGCATTTTGAATTTAATGACATACGGTTTAATCTAGTAGGCGGGTTTCGACTCGATTAATTTAATGGTTTTAGTAAATCCTGTCCATAGTGTGAATCCCCTCTTAGATGAAATTTCATCGAAATGTGATCGAGGACATTTCGATTACATGGTATCTGAGACAAATGAATAAAAAGTCATCGTTTTCGGATCGATTACTTTTTGATGCTTATGGTATCGAAGACAACTGAATGTAGGTCTTCGATTTGGGATTGAAGACATTTCGATTCTGTTGTGTACCGGAGACAATTGGATGTAAATAATCGAATTTGGATCGAAGGCTTGTCGATTACATTAGTATAGTAGACAAGTTAGTGACTTGTATCGGTGTGGTATCGATGACTTATCGATTCAGTAGGTTATTCGAGACATTTAAATGGCAGCTATCGCTATATAATCGAGGACTTAGAGATTCCGTTGGGTATCGGAGACAATTGTCTAGCTGGGTTATTGGGAATATCTATTGAAAGTGACAAACCGAGTTCTAATCGTGCGAATAGCCTTCTAGGTCTGTACCCATGTACAGACCTAGAAGGCACGCAAAACCCAAAATATTCAATTTCATATATTTTGTGGGAGAGGAAGGGGTAGATGGGTCGGACCTGACACATCTTTATTACCTTGTCAAGGCATCCAACGGCTACCATTTGATACTAATTTGAAGTTTTTCGTGACGTTATATCAAAAGACATGCCTGAATATAACTTTGTAGGGGAAGTAGGGGTAGGGGTAGTCGGACTTACTCCACTTTCGATCAACTCAAAGTATATGTCAGAATGAGACATTGATCAAAATTTCAAGTCGATAGCGATATTCTCCCGAAAGTTATGGCCGAATTAAAATATCAAGGAGGGGTAGTTTGTATGGGAGGTATAGGAACACATTTGGGTAAAGTTTCGTTAAGATTCGTTCATAAAGAAAAAAAATTTTCTTAGAAGAACCTAATTTTCAGAGGTTGGTTTGTATGCCGATTCCATCCGTTCCTGGATATGTTTTGAGTCTTTACTAGGAACAAACTTGGGTACATTTTGATTAAGATTGGTTCATAAAAATTTTCATAGAAGAACCTAATTTTTAGAGGTTTGTTTGTATGACAGGCCTATGACATGATGCAGTGTTTCGATTTCATTTGTTCCTAGATATGTTTTGGGGGTTTACTAGGAACACATTTGGGTAAAGTTTGGTTAAGATTGGTTCAGAAAGGAAAAAGTTTTTATTAGAAGAAACTAATTTTCGATTTTAGGTTACTACGTTTCGACATACTATATACAACGTACACTTAAAAGAAACTTGTATGTATAAAAAATTTCAGCCCAATAGCTTCAAAACTGAGGAACTATTTTGTATTGAAACAGACGGACAGACAAATATTTGAAATAATTGAAACAGCTAGCTGCAACTTGTTCGGGGACCATCATTTCGTTTGATAAAAAATGAAATAAATGTCATTAAATTCAAAATGCATCGTACGAGTAAGTATAATGTACTGCTTTATTTGATTTTTTATCAAACGAAATGATGGTCCCCGAACAAGTTGCAGCTAGCTGTTTCAATTATTTCAAATATTTGTATTGACATTGACACCTTTTTGGAAAGCTGACAACACGCGTATGTTTTTCCACTGGTCTGCAGACTCCATGTCAAATAATTTTTTTTAGTAATACTACATTAAAAAATATCTTTAACAAAATTTAAGAAAATATTTTTTTATTTAAATTTAAAAATTTCGAATTGTGATGGGTTTTTGAAATTTTAAATGATAAAGAAATGTCTGCTATAGTGTTGACTAAAATCCAAAAATAAGTTTAAGCCCATTACCTTAGTAGTTTTTTTTTAATTTTTACTTTAAATGCCAAAATTCTAGGTTATTTAAAAAAAACCTAAAAATTCATATATCTCAGTGACCATTGAGAATCGGCCTAACATTTATGGCCTCGTTTTGACCCTATTATAACGTGTTGCAGGGAATAGGTCGACTTAACCAATAACCCTGTATATACTTTATATAGTCGGAGGCAGAGATGGGCATTGAGGAAAAAAATGGGGAGTAGATTTTGGCCGAAAAAGGGAGTAGATACAGAGAAAAAGGAGTAAATTTTTAAATACTTGCATATTATCAGACTAAGCCCTACGTTTGATAGACGTTTTTGTAATTGTGTCATCAGTGTCGGTGTTGTAACACATTGTTGATCAATGTGTGGACTTAACCCTCAAACGACACACTTAAATTTTTGTGGCATAAAAAACACACTGGGGTGTGACATACCCCAGCTAAACTTTTCTCAATAAAAATGTATGTGTGTATCGAAATAATTTGTATTTTTATTTTTAGTATTATAAAAAGAGTTTAGAAAGTGGGAACATACATTTAAATTAAAAATAATAAGTTTGCTCGAGAAACAGAAAAAATTACAAAATGCTTCAATGAAAAAATAACAAATTGTCGACTTTTTGGTAAAAATATAAATAAAAAAAGTTACCTAAACTAAACATTTTTTTTCATCACAAATGAGTTTAACACTAACCAAACATGCTTATAAAAAATAAAACTGAATTAAAAATTAAATTCTTAACGGTTTGCGAGAAGTGTGAATCACACCGTGAAATTCATATTCAAATGGCTCATCGTAGTCGACGCGTATTCACAATTTCCGTTTGTGGTGCAGCTCTCCAAAACCACCACTGCTGACACGATTTCAGCATTGTCATCAATTTTCGCACTGGAGGGTCTACCTGAAACGCTCGTCAGCGACAATGGACCTCAACTAACGTCGGATCAATTTTCGGATTTTTGCGCAAAAAAATGGTATCAAACATGTACGAACGGCACCATTTCACCCTGCATCCAATGGGCTTGCTGAACGGTTCGTGCGTACATTCAAAACTTCTGTCCAGAAGAATTTAGACGATGGGTTATCACTCAATCTAGCGGTAGTGAAGTACTTATCTACGTACAGGGCCATTCCGAACGCCGAAGGGAAGTCACCGGCCGAATTGCTACATGGTCGCGCCCCACGAACTTTGTTGACCTTACTATCATCACCGACAACATCCAACTCAAGTGATACAATCTCACGGAGTAGAAAATTTTCACCAAATGAGATGGTGTATGTGAAGTACTATGGTCGAGGTCCTAAATGGATTGAAGCAGTCATTGTTCGATGCTTGGGCAATATGGTCTACCTAGCAAAAACCTCGGAAGGATGTGTTCGACGACATCAAAACCAAATAAAGCATCGCTCGGCATCGATAGGTAATAAACCTACCGTACCATTTAGTTGGATAGTGTTACAACCAGACACAAATGGCGAAGAAGGAAATAGTAGCACACATAACGATAATTCTAGTGAAAATCATCAATATGTAGATAACATTCCAAGACGCAGTGCTCGAATTCGCTATAAGCCTGATCGATATCAGCCGTAATGATTTTGAATTCCAATAACATTTTGAAGCCATAATGATTTTGAATTCCCATAACATTTTGAATTTCAAACAGTTGAATTTGAACTAAAATTTTAATTGAAACATTTTGATCATGAAGTAATCTTGAATTTTTATCTAATTTTAAAGGAAGGAGATGTTGTATACACATAATTCGATTTAATAATCTAAAATTGTGACCATCTGGCAAGTCTGTAATTTCTAGTTTTAAGTCTTCCATTTTGAAAATAAACCAGTTGCTTTTATACCTCCCAACCGAGCAGTCGACTTTTAATTGTGCGAATATAACAACTGGCGACGAGTTTAAAACGGTTAACGCGTTTTGTTCCCATAAATTCGTGAATCGGAGTTTAAAAGTTCGATAGTTCCACAATGGACGAAGAATCGTTTGGAAAACTGCTAAAACTGCAACAGGAAAACACAAGCAGAATGCTGGAGGATCAACGAAAATTTTTCGAAAAATTGTTAAAAGGACAAACAACTTCGGGAAATGAAAATGCTGGTGTACCAATTTTTCACGCTTTCAACAAGCAATTACATAAATGGGATTCGTATCTAGAGCAACTCCATCAGCATTTTACAGCGTATTCTGTACAAGAGGATAAGCGCAAAGCCTTTTTTCTGACCTGGGTAGGCACAGAAACGTACGACATTTTACGTGGCATCTTTGGTTCGGCTGAAATGGAAACCAAATCGTTTGGAGAACTTACAAAGTGGCTAACGGAGTTTTTCCAGTCTAAAGTACATGTTGTCGCCGCAAGACATGAGTTCCATAAAGCAGCAATGGGATCAACGCAGACATATAGAGAGTGGGTGGCGGAGTTAAGAAGAATCGCGCGTGAGTGCAAGTTCATTTGTAGCAACGCAGGATGTTCACAAAATTACACCGATGAAATGATTCGCGATAAAATTATTGTGAACACCCCCCACGACAGCGTTCGGGTTGCAGCACTGCAAAAGTCGAATCCGTCGCTAACAGAAGTCGTACAAATTGCCGATGCATTTGAAGCAACGGAATCGACGATGAACAAAATCAAAGATAAAGAAGCGCCCATTGTCCTAAACGTTTTAAAATCAACACCACGAACATTCAAAAGCAACAAATTTCCACCAAAGCAGAAGGAGAACGGGAAAAGTGTGCTAAAATCCTGTTCAGGTTGTGGTCTCTCTCACACACGTCAAGAATGCAAATTTCGCAAAGCTGTGTGTAACAAGTGCGGGCGAAAAGGCCATATCGCAGCCGTTTGTATGTCGACGTCGGTAAAGAATAAATACAACAACGCTAGGCACGAGCAACAGAAAATCGAAACCAACTGTGTTTCTCAAATTGATTCAGTGTTGAGCCTAAATAATCACCCACATCGTGAAAATAAAAAAGTGTTTATTGACATTTTAGTAAACAATGTTCAAATTAAATTTCAAATGGACTCCGGGGCTACTGTATCAGTAATCACTCAAGACACATACGAACAACTAGGTAAACCCAATTTGCGTGAATGTGACAGACAGTTGTTTGACTATGGAAAAAATCAAGTGAAAACACTCGGTGAGTTTTACGCGGAGTTACAGTGTGGCGGAAAAACTGAAACGGCAACATTGGTTGTAGCGTGTGTTCGCAATGGAAATAATTTATTTGGTACCGATCTTTTTGAACAGTTCGGCTTTCAGATAAGCCAAGTCCATGCAATTAGTGACAGTAACGAAATAAACGGCTTGTTAGAAAAATATAATAGTGTTTTTGAAGAAGCCTTAGGAACAATTAAACAGGCAAAGGCGAGCATACACCTTAAAGAAAATGCCAGTCCAAAGTTTTGTAAAAGTCGTCCCATTCCATTTGCCCAAATGGAAAAATTTAAGGCTCAAGCACAACGTATGACAGATAGTGGAATTTGGAAACCTGTAAAATTTAGTGAGTGGGCATCGCCGATCGTCTTGGTTACCAAGCCAGATGGCTCGCTGCGTATCTGTGGTGATTTCAAGAAAACTGTCAATAAGCAAATTGACGTTGACCAATATCCATTACCTACACGAGAAAGCTTATTACACACCGTCCGTTACGGAAAATTCTTTTCGAAGATTGATTTGAAAGATGCGTATCTGCAGATGGAGCTGGACGACGAGGCTAAGAAAATTTTAGTTGTCAACACGCCGTTGGGACTTTTCCAATATCAACGGTTGCCGTATGGAGTTGCTAGCGCACCTGCTATGTTCCAGAAATATTTAGAGCAGCTTTTATGTGGTATCGACGGCTGCGGCAACTACATTGATGACATCATTATCACCGCTTCAACAGTGGACGTACATCTGCAGCGCGTGGAGAAAATTTTGTCACTTCTATCAGAAAGTGGTATTCGCTGCAAACGATCTAAATGTGAATTTCTGAAAACGAAATTGGAGTACTTGGGTCGAACAATCAGCGCAAGCGGCATTCTACCTGATGATCGAGGCGTCCAGGCTGTCAAGGACTTGCCTCGTCCCAAAAATCTTAAAGAAGCTGAAGCATTTCTAGGTAAAGCAAATTATTACAATAATTTCATACCAAATTTTTCGGAATTGGCCGCACCAATTAACCAACTGCGCCGGAAAAATGTAAAGTTTGTATGGGGTTCCAAGCAAGATGCAGCGTTTACAGCTTTAAAACGCCACATAGTAGCAGCTACCGAATTGTCTCACTTCCAAGAACATCTTCCGATTGTTCTTGCAACAGATGCCTCATCGTACGGCATTGGAGCCGTTATATCTCACCGACATCCAGATGGTTCTGAGCGTCCCATCGCGTTTGCTTCCAAAACGCTTAACACTCATCAAGTGAAATATAGCCAGATCGAAAAAGAAGCGCTTTCGATAGTTTTTGGAGTACAACGATTCCATCAATACTTATTTGGACATAAGTTCATCCTGGTCACCGATCATAAGCCCTTGGTCAGCATCTTTAGTCCAGATAAGCATTTGCCTTCAATGTCTACAAATCGTTTGCAACGCTGGGCCATAATCCTGATGTCCTATCAATTTGAGATTCAGTTTCGCAAAACTACTGAGCACTCAAACGCTGATGCCTTATCACGCCTACCTTGTGGGCCTGATCCCGAGTTTGATAAGCTTGAAGATTGCCATCAAGTGGAGTCTTACGATACACCCATCGACGTTGGATTGCTTCAACAGCATTACAAGAACGATCGCATCCTCGAAAGGGTCAAAACATTCATAAGACATGGGTGGCCGACATACCTGAGTCAGGCCGACAAGAATTTGCTGCCGTTTTTTCGTCGTAAGTATGAATTAACTATTTATAACGATCTAGTTTACTTGCAGACAGACGCTACTCGAGTTATTATTCCCAGTTCACTGCAACAATCGGTCCTTAAGCTTTTACACGAGGGCCATTGGGGGATTGTGAAAACGAAACAGCTAGCAAGGCAACACTGCTGGTGGCATAAGATGGATGATGACATCGAGAAGTTAATTGCGCAGTGTAGCGTCTGTCAAGTCGCGGGTGCAAGTCCAAATCAGCATTATCAAGAATGGCCTAAACCAGAACGTCCGTGGCAACGGGTGCATATTGATTTTGCCGGTCCTGTTTTCAACTCTATGTGGCTCATCGTAGTCGACGCGTATTCACAATTTCCGTTTGTGGTGCAGCTCTCCAAAACCACCACTGCTGACACGATTTCAGCATTGTCATCAATTTTCGCACTGGAGGGTCTACCTGAAACGCTCGTCAGCGACAATGGACCTCAACTAACGTCGGATCAATTTTCGGATTTTTGCGCAAAAAATGGTATCAAACATGTACGAACGGCACCATTTCACCCTGCATCCAATGGGCTTGCTGAACGGTTCGTGCGTACATTCAAAACTTCTGTCCAGAAGAATTTAGACGATGGGTTATCACTCAATCTAGCGGTAGTGAAGTACTTATCTACGTACAGGGCCATTCCGAACGCCGAAGGGAAGTCACCGGCCGAATTGCTACATGGTCGCGCCCCACGAACTTTGTTGACCTTACTATCATCACCGACAACATCCAACTCAAGTGATACAATCTCACGGAGTAGAAAATTTTCACCAAATGAGATGGTGTATGTGAAGTACTATGGTCGAGGTCCTAAATGGATTGAAGCAGTCATTGTTCGATGCTTGGGCAATATGGTCTACCTAGCAAAAACCTCGGAAGGATGTGTTCGACGACATCAAAACCAAATAAAGCATCGCTCGGCATCGATAGGTAATAAACCTACCGTACCATTTAGTTGGATAGTGTTACAACCAGACACAAATGGCGAAGAAGGAAATAGTAGCACACATAACGATAATTCTAGTGAAAATCATCAATATGTAGATAACATTCCAAGACGCAGTGCTCGAATTCGCTATAAGCCTGATCGATATCAGCCGTAATGATTTTGAATTCCAATAACATTTTGAAGCCATAATGATTTTGAATTCCCATAACATTTTGAATTTCAAACAGTTGAATTTGAACTAAAATTTTAATTGAAACATTTTGATCATGAAGTAATCTTGAATTTTTATCTAATTTTAAAGGAAGGAGATGTTGTATACACATAATTCGATTTAATAATCTAAAATTGTGACCATCTGGCAAGTCTGTAATTTCTAGTTTTAAGTCTTCCATTTTGAAAATAAACCAGTTGCTTTTATACCTCCCAACCGAGCAGTCGACTTTTAATTGTGCGAATATAACAGATAGAAACCATGACAGAAACAAATCAGATGTTTAGCTTTTTCTAAGGATCAGTTATTATCCATTCTTTATATTAATTGAAGAAATTTCGCCCCTTTTGATGATAATTTGAGGGTAACATTTCGACAAAATATATTCATCTCGGATGTTAGACAAAACTGTCAACTTGATTGCCAGTTAATTTCGTTCGATATTTATCGTCTTTTGTGAAGTTACTATTGCCGCTCGTTGCAATTCCACCCAAATCTCATACTCATCTCGGTTACCAACTACCAAAAATATCTCAAGGATATCAAGCGCCACATAGCACGTGCAGTCACGTCCAATCACAAAAACTCTTTTTTTTTATTTTTTTTATTCGCAAACTGTCGTCATCGTAACGAATAAAATTAAATATGCTAATTATCTAATGATCTAATTTCCTTCTAAATTATCTATTTCGTATAGGGGGAGAAGAGCACTTTATTAAAACTTGCATACTTACCGTGTGTGTATGTGTTCGATGCATAATATTCGAGTACCACCGCGAGTGTGGCTATAGGTACATAACGAATTGGCGAAAAATTTTTAAATTAGATGAACATAAATGAGCGAGATATGTGTACGTTTGTGTTTTTCATAATCGCACCTCACTTTTGTGTATGTACCAGAAAAAAAACGTACCGAGGCAAAGTGGCAAAAACAACATCAGCTGACCAAACAGCTGCGAGCTCCCCTAAAATAAAAGTGAAGTTTATTTGTATTGGAGCTCCGCCATACTAGCACAGCTCTGTGGTTGTACCCTATGAATTGAGTTTTGTATGATTTAGGTGGATATGCGAACAATATCTTGTGTTGTGTATGTATTCAACCAATATTGAAAGCAAAATTTGAAGAGCTTTTTTTCATTTCCCCATTTTTTTTTTGTATGCTGCACATACATAGCGCAGTCAAATCCTCCTGCACGCCATCTTAGTCGGTTTTGTTCTATATGGTTCGCAGCACTGCACAGCGTCTTACACATTTTTTTGCCATCGAATGTCCTCTCCTCTTTCATTCGGCCTTGATTAGACGGTCAAAGTCAAGCGAAAAACCTCTGAACTCAACATTCTCAAAGAAAAAATTATCATCATCCCGTCCCATCATCATCATTGCGCCCTTAATTTTGGAATTTGAAACGAACTCTCACAACCTTGTTGAAGAGCGCTAAATAGTCTAAGAACGGAATTCATAGTCCCCACTTAAGTAATAAGGATTCCCTTAAGGAATAAGGGTTTTCTCTATTTAAGTGAACCCTTAAGGGAGCTTCATATTCATAGACATCGCTTATTAGGGCATTGTCTTATTTAATAAAACGATTTACTTCCCAGTTAGAACAGAATCGTCAATTCATCGATAATGAATCGAAGACCGTCTCCTAAGAAATCGATGACTTTTTAATATGGGCTTGGCCACTTTGCTTCTACTGGGAATCGAACCGGGCACATATTGTTTCGTAGTCCTACTCCTATACCTGAGCTATCTACGATTACTAATTATGAGAATAAGTTAGTCGTTTTATTTTTTGACAATTTAAATCTGATTCAGAGACATTTAGGGGCGATTCAGACTATCGACAAGATTTACTAAATCCTAGATTTAGTTGACAGTTGTACCATATTGTACTACAATTTGAATCATGCCAGTACATTCTACGATGCATTTTGAATTTAATGACATACGGTTTAATCTAGTAGGCGGGTTTCGACTCGATTAATTTAATGGTTTTAGTAAATCCTGTCCATAGTGTGAATCCCCTCTTAGATGAAATTTCATCGAAATGTGATCGAGGACATTTCGATTACATGGTATCTGAGACAAATGAATAAAAAGTCATCGTTTTCGGATCGATTACTTTTTGATGCTTATGGTATCGAAGACAACTGAATGTAGGTCTTCGATTTGGGATTGAAGACATTTCGATTCTGTTGTGTACCGGAGACAATTGGATGTAAATAATCGAATTTGGATCGAAGGCTTGTCGATTACATTAGTATAGTAGACAAGTTAGTGACTTGTATCGGTGTGGTATCGATGACTTATCGATTCAGTAGGTTATTCGAGACATTTAAATGGCAGCTATCGCTATATAATCGAGGACTTAGAGATTCCGTTGGGTATCGGAGACAATTGTCTAGCTGGGTTATTGGGAATATCTATTGAAAGTGACAAACCGAGTTCTAATCGTGCGAATAGCCTTCTAGGTCTGTACCCATGTACAGACCTAGAAGGCACGCAAAACCCAAAATATTCAATTTCATATATTTTGTGGGAGAGGAAGGGGTAGATGGGTCGGACCTGACACATCTTTATTACCTTGTCAAGGCATCCAACGGCTACCATTTGATACTAATTTGAAGTTTTTCGTGACGTTATATCAAAAGACATGCCTGAATATAACTTTGTAGGGGAAGTAGGGGTAGGGGTAGTCGGACTTACTCCACTTTCGATCAACTCAAAGTATATGTCAGAATGAGACATTGATCAAAATTTCAAGTCGATAGCGATATTCTCCCGAAAGTTATGGCCGAATTAAAATATCAAGGAGGGGTAGTTTGTATGGGAGGTATAGGAACACATTTGGGTAAAGTTTCGTTAAGATTCGTTCATAAAGAAAAAAAATTTTCTTAGAAGAACCTAATTTTCAGAGGTTGGTTTGTATGCCGATTCCATCCGTTCCTGGATATGTTTTGAGTCTTTACTAGGAACAAACTTGGGTACATTTTGATTAAGATTGGTTCATAAAAATTTTCATAGAAGAACCTAATTTTTAGAGGTTTGTTTGTATGACAGGCCTATGACATGATGCAGTGTTTCGATTTCATTTGTTCCTAGATATGTTTTGGGGGTTTACTAGGAACACATTTGGGTAAAGTTTGGTTAAGATTGGTTCAGAAAGGAAAAAGTTTTTATTAGAAGAAACTAATTTTCGATTTTAGGTTACTACGTTTCGACATACTATATACAACGTACACTTAAAAGAAACTTGTATGTATAAAAAATTTCAGCCCAATAGCTTCAAAACTGAGGAACTATTTTGTATTGAAACAGACGGACAGACAAATATTTGAAATAATTGAAACAGCTAGCTGCAACTTGTTCGGGGACCATCATTTCGTTTGATAAAAAATGAAATAAATGTCATTAAATTCAAAATGCATCGTACGAGTAAGTATAATGTACTGCTTTATTTGATTTTTTATCAAACGAAATGATGGTCCCCGAACAAGTTGCAGCTAGCTGTTTCAATTATTTCAAATATTTGTATTGACATTGACACCTTTTTGGAAAGCTGACAACACGCGTATGTTTTTCCACTGGTCTGCAGACTCCATGTCAAATAATTTTTTTTAGTAATACTACATTAAAAAATATCTTTAACAAAATTTAAGAAAATATTTTTTTATTTAAATTTAAAAATTTCGAATTGTGATGGGTTTTTGAAATTTTAAATGATAAAGAAATGTCTGCTATAGTGTTGACTAAAATCCAAAAATAAGTTTAAGCCCATTACCTTAGTAGTTTTTTTTTAATTTTTACTTTAAATGCCAAAATTCTAGGTTATTTAAAAAAAACCTAAAAATTCATATATCTCAGTGACCATTGAGAATCGGCCTAACATTTATGGCCTCGTTTTGACCCTATTATAACGTGTTGCAGGGAATAGGTCGACTTAACCAATAACCCTGTATATACTTTATATAGTCGGAGGCAGAGATGGGCATTGAGGAAAAAAATGGGGAGTAGATTTTGGCCGAAAAAGGGAGTAGATACAGAGAAAAAGGAGTAAATTTTTAAATACTTGCATATTATCAGACTAAGCCCTACGTTTGATAGACGTTTTTGTAATTGTGTCATCAGTGTCGGTGTTGTAACACATTGTTGATCAATGTGTGGACTTAACCCTCAAACGACACACTTAAATTTTTGTGGCATAAAAAACACACTGGGGTGTGACATACCCCAGCTAAACTTTTCTCAATAAAAATGTATGTGTGTATCGAAATAATTTGTATTTTTATTTTTAGTATTATAAAAAGAGTTTAGAAAGTGGGAACATACATTTAAATTAAAAATAATAAGTTTGCTCGAGAAACAGAAAAAATTACAAAATGCTTCAATGAAAAAATAACAAATTGTCGACTTTTTGGTAAAAATATAAATAAAAAAAGTTACCTAAACTAAACATTTTTTTTCATCACAAATGAGTTTAACACTAACCAAACATGCTTATAAAAAATAAAACTGAATTAAAAATTAAATTCTTAACGGTTTGCGAGAAGTGTGAATCACACCGTGAAATTCATACAAATTATTGCCCAATGGTAACTTCAAATTGCAGTTTTGCACGAACTAAAGTCAATTTTTGTCTTACATTCCTTTTTGCATACACAATATGAGCATTTATGATATTTTTGACAAAGTTTTGCCGTTTTTGGGTCGGGTTTCATTTCTAGAATTTCCTCGATAGTGGACACAAAACATAACATAAAGGACACACTGGGGTGTGAGATACCCCAGTCACTTTCATACGACCGTGTTCCCTTCTCATAGTATATTCGGAACAACCTGAGGTCGCAAATCATGCACATGTGAATAGAGGTTATTTACGCACATGTGAATAGAGGTTATTTACGTAGAAACACAAATCGCCCAGCTACACTGGGGAGCAAAATAATGGCGAAACCAGAAATGCTGGGGTGTGAGATACCTCAGTGTGTCTTTTAAGGGTAAAGTTGAACTCAAAACTTTCAATTTTTAAAGCGTGACATTGTGTTTTGGGATTTGGGAAAGAAAATAGTTCGCTACACAACACCCTCATAAAGCTTAATTCTTCGAGACTCCCCCACATTTATTTCTTGGATTCAAATAATTTTTTCTATTATTTGGTATTGTTTTGACACTTTCATGATTAATTAATAATGATTCTTTTTTGAACACTAGATTCACACTTGTTTTTGCCAACTTTCGATTTTTTCCTTTTTAAACCCATTTCTACACAGAAATTAAAAATCAACTTACTACATTTCACTATTTATGACACTCCTCAGTTTATTTCCCAAAACAAAACACTACCCACACTTTCAATAATAAAAGAAAAATCGGCATAAAAGGATGGTTGACAAAGTGACCAATATTTTTTTTTGCCACCACTGAATGTGGAAATATTTAGTTATACGTAACTACGAACTTATTTCTCAGTATTTTCTTAGTAAAACTTATCCCTTTTGTTTTTTGATTAAAATCTCTCCAAAACAGACTAGATAGACACTCCAGCTACCGAGCAGAATGCTCCAGGTCCCACAAACAAATCTGGCACTGAGTTCCAAAACTCACTTCTTGCATTTCTAAAAAAAATATCAATGTCCAAATTTCAAGTTTGATTGTAAAGTCAAGAAAAAATGTTTGAAATCGTTTTGTCTTTCAATATATTCCAATAACAGTAATAAGTTTATATCAAATTTTTAGAGAAAAAGCAAACTTAGACTTTAATTATTAGAAAAAAACCAAAACTACCTTGAAATTTTCCAAAATGCAAGGAGCGAGTTTTGGAAATAAGTGCCTCAAATACAATGCATACAGATGCAATACAGGCAGCATAAAAAGCGACATGCAATAAGCACTCACTAGAAACTCCACCAGCTTCACTCCAGCCACCCAGAAGAAAAGAATATTCATTGTTCCACCAAAAATGTAGACAAATGCATCATGCAGGTCTATCTCAGTTCCACCCGTATGAATTGTAATGTTTAGAGAGTGTACTCAACATTACAATTCATACTGGTGGAAAAGAGAAAGTATTATAACAGAAATATTCCGCTATTGAATTTACATTTCTATTGTTCCAAGAAAAAGAAAAAAAAAAGGATTGGAGTTAATTGTTAATTGATTGAAAAAGGAGTAGAAACGATTTACTCCGGAGTAGCGGAGCAAAACCAAAAAAAGGGCGTAGATCTACTCCGAATGGAGTAAATGCCCACCACTGGTCGGAGGTACTTCCTTCTGTGCGTTGCAAACTTTATGACAAAGCTTCACATAGTGACGGGTATAATAACAATTTACATGTGAATCGACTGATTTAGCAAGACAATAAGCAAAGGCTACCAGGTAGCGCTAGTATCGCTAAACAGAAAATTCGCTCGATAACGGATCTAGGAAAGTACCCTTTTTTCGAATCCCCATAAGCTTCATAGCTCCTAGATTTAGATGAAAGACAACTAATGTAATATGTAGTTAATTAATTTTTACGATATTTTTTTTTATTTTCGCAACATTACTGGGACTTTTTAGAGGATTTTATTATTTATTAGTAAAAATTGGAAATGTTATTCTTTGGACATCGAGATTTGAAGAGAGGTCTTCATAATATGAATTGTGAGGAATATAATATCTGGTCGTTTAATTTTTTTTACAAATCCACATATGAATGTTTATAATATTGAGAGTATTAAGTGCACACAATACATTGTTCAAAGCGGTTCAAAGCTCTCTCTCCACAGCTGTTTTCGTACATATCGTGTGTAAAATGCGAGTTTGTGTAATTTTGTTGATACGCGCTCGAGAAGCTTTTTTCAGCGCCTTCCCCACATTACACACAATATTCAAAGCCAGTCAAACGGGGCTGAAATCTGACAATTTGGGAGCATAGTCAGATTGATGGTCGAGCCAAACGCACGGTTAGATATCTCAGATACAGATTCGTTTTGACCTTTCCGCAGTGCATATTTCGGTTAATTGAATACACTTAGTGAATGAAGTTTATCAAGTGCCTTTTGCTATTCTCCTTTTGGCACTGAAAAGGACTGTTTTTTCCTTTAGTGAATAAAAGACAAAAAAAATCTTAAGTGCACCTCCCAACCACCCACTGTATGTTTTTGTTATGCGTTTGGCTGTACCCCCTAAACGTACATACATACTTGAATTGGTGCGATTGTGCTAATGTAGTGGTAATTGACCTTGAAGAAGGTGCATTTTCTACACTCCACCAACGCTTGTAGTGGTGTAAAGGCTCGCTGTACAAATACACCAATGACAGTGAAAAATATATTTTCGTCGTTTTTAGACTACACAATACATAACATACTATACAACAATCGGCCATCGTCGTCGTTGTGTCACGTCACGTAATATTCATGACAGTGAAACAGAATTAATCAGATGTGTGTTGCAACACACACGGCAGTTGTTATATTTTTATGCCGAAAAAATTTGGTGAATGAAAAATTGTGAAAAACTAGAGCATATTCAATGGAATGTTGAATTTGCAGTGAATTTTAAGTTGAATTTAGAAAATTATTTTATTTATCAGACGAATTAAAGAAGTGATCGATCAAATCTTTGTTGAAACGTTGGTGAAAAATATCTTTTTCACTCCAAGTGCAAAATTAAATTTTTTTGAACCGTCTTCGTCTAGTGTGATAGAGTGATTTCAAGTGGGGTGCAATCAAATTCCTTTTGTTTTATCATGACATTGGTGAACTCCTTAATTTCATAATTACCCATTCGTCAAATTGATCAATTAACATTCTCCTCATCACATCGAAAAATTTTTATCGAAATTTTCATTCATCGAACCAATGTGGATTATTACAAATTGAATATCGATTGTCGAATAACTTCAACCTGTTCCGTCAATTTTAAAATTCCGCACCAATACACACGGTCGTCGAAACTGGTCAATCTTTTGGTAAGTAAGCCAATCGCTAGATTGAAAAAAAAAAGATTCAAATCTACAACAACACCAACGAATATCATATACACTACACTGCTGGTCAAAATAATAGGTGTGAACTAAATTTTTTTTAAAAAGTAGTAAAAACGGCAACAATATTCTTTACTATGAAAAATATCAATTTGGAAATCTAGTAGCACGATGTTTTGAATGAAACTGAGGAATCTTCACGCGGAAATCTTGTGTTGTCATAGGTAACGGTTCCTTCATTTGTTCAATCTTCAATTTGAGTTGGACAAAAAAATGTGCATTGTTTTCTTTATACAGAATATCCATTTTAAGAATTATTCGATTGTAAAAGGTGAGATATTGAGAAAAATAAATCAAATGAAGGCATTATAAACATACTCTAATGCAATTTAAAAACTAAAATTAACATTGGATGGGTCGAGGACGTCACTGCAGTCTAGAGGAGAGAAGGCTTGTTCGTCAGCTCCGAGGTGAAGGAAGAAGCTACAAATGTATTGCCACATCTTTGGGACGGTCCGAAAATTTCGTAACCAATGCCCTGAAACCAGAAAAAAACTCTTGAAACTCGTGGAGCACCTAAAAAATCTTCACCAGTGACCGACCATCGAATCGTTACATTATCCAAACGCGACCCATTCAAATCATCAAGAACAATCGCGACCGAGATTGGGAATGTCATTTCATCACGAACCGATTGGCAAGCTCAAATTTGCCCGGTAGGATTGCTCGCAAAGTTTCTCTGCTTAGATCCGTGAATTTGAAGAAGAGGAAAAATTTTGTGTTGGCTCATAAAACATGGTGCTGTCCACAAGGCGAAAAGAAATGGCGGAATATCCTTTTCAGCGATGAAACAAGAATCAATTTATTTGGTAACGATGCAGGAAGAAACGTTCGTCGTCCTAAGGGTAAAGCATTTCACATTCGGTTCACAAAAAAGACCGTGAAACATGGCGGAGGCAACATAATGGTATGGGGATGCTTTTCGTGGCAAGGTTTCGAGGAGCAAAGTGTTAAAGTTTTGGGGTGGCCAAGTCAGTCCCCCGACCTGAATCCAATAGAAAACCTTTGGGGTGAGCTTAAAAGTGTCAAAAGTGGATTGCCAAAATAAAAAGCAATTGTGGGAAAATATCCAAAAGGTTTGGTACAATATTCCCCTAGAAACTTGCCGGAAGTTAATATCGTCCATGCCCAGAAAAATTGATAAGGTCATGGAGGATAATAGCGGATATTCTGGGTATTAACTGTGGTCTACCAAATCTAACATTAACTGTCATCATTCAGTTCTCATTTTTGTTTGGTGCAACAATGAAGTATGCTGAAGTTCTAAACTAATTGAATTTTTGTGAAATAATAAAGTAATATGTGATAACCAACCATGTTTGGAAAATTAAATGCGTACACATATTATTTTGGCCAGCAGTGTATACATTAGTGGGGCTCAGACCTCGGAGTTTCTGAGACTATTTGTGGTCTCTGCGTGGTGGCAGCAACTTGAAAACAAACTCGAGATTTAGTTATTTTGCCCCGTTAAGTTCATTCAGGCTTTCACTTTTCTCAAGAAAACTAAAAGTATCCAATCAACGCACACACAAGACAACACGGTAGTAGACGAAGAAGACGGAAAATATACGTTTAATACTCGTAAAAACGTATGAGTATCGAATTCGTGTTTTTTTTTTCCTTCGTAAACTACACCAATATGCATGTTATATGGTATGGTGATTATCTGCTTAGATTTTGTCGTGGTTTTTAAACAGGTTCATGCAAATATGCACTTTTCGATTGCGTTTGGTTTTTGGATAGTTATTTTTAGTCGATACAGGTGAAATAACATGAAATCTTTGAAATATATTGGGTGTGTCGAAGTAAGATTTTATATTGATGAAAAGAACTGTTGAGTGGACATTTGAAGTGGTATTATCCAATGAGAGCAGATAGGCATAACCTTGTTTTGTGGTACCCGTTTTGCAATTTGAAATAACTTGTCGTGTATCGGCATGTCTAGTACACATACTAGCACTAGACTGTCCCATACACTTTTTACCATAAGTTACTTCACATCTCACAGACGTACTGAAATTTTCAAATTTTATTTAAGAAAAAAAGTCATAAGAACGTTCATATTTTGTCCGTACGGATGTACCTATAGGCATACACCAGGGGTGTCCAAACTTTTGGTTAGTGGGGCGACTTTGGTTAGGGCTGCCACCTCAACCAGGTCTCTCGCCCGGCAGTAGTAACACGGAGAGAGCTCATCAGTACATATTATATACTTAATTTTGGAGGGGTGTCTCCTATAACAGACAATTCTAATTCCATTAGTTTCAAATTTCTACATGAAACGGAATGAATGGCCAATGGTCATTCATCCAAATTGTAAGCATTTCATGTCGTATACTAAATGACGCATTAAGCAACATAAGCAAAACACCATTCCTGGTATGTAGGCTACTAAATCCTTTTTAGGGCTTAAAATATGGCAGGGCGTGCGGGGCCCGATGACCGAGAACCTGATGCTCGCAATTGCAGAAACATTAACAAAAAATGTGACCTGCTTTTTGTCCTACTTAGGACAACATTTAATTTCTCCACTCAGACCCTTTTTGTCCTAAAATTAGAGATTGGCTCTACTCACATTATGGTGTTAGTACCACAGTTAAAGTGTCTCATAAACCTCATCGATTGACATAGCTTGTAGGTTGCAAACCAATCCACAATTGGATCAGCAAAATGTCCAGTTAAGGCCACAATAACGCTCCGTTCCAATAAAAATTGCTGAGAACCCGTGTATGACAAGTTAATCCTTTGTCTCTGTTTCATCAATTTCTACCCACTCACCGAATATATTTTCATTTGATGGCCCGACTCTAGACTCAAAAATGCTAAAGTATCCATCGCAATGTGATTGAAATCCTACAGCACCTGGTCGTAACATCTAGCCTTCGGAAATATGATTGAATCGAGGCAGAATTATAGATCACTCGAAGTACGTTTGCGAGACGGCAGCGTCCGCAACAGTTCCTCTGGTGCGAATTACCGAAAAATTTAGGGGATCTCAGGACGAAGCTCAACTGTCTAAAATTTAAAGAGACTCCGGTACCTAGAATTGAATTTTGCATTTTTGTTGCAATCCAAAGAGGATCGATAGATAGTGAGCAGAGCGATTCGTGCAATCTAGAAAGAGCTGCCTACGGCCATCGTTGATTGATAATGCGAAGTAATACCGAATCGCGAGGTGCTCACGCCGACAGAAGAGGCGTTTTAATCCGGCCCCATACCGACCGGAGTGTGGCAAACGCGCACGCGGTGTCGGGCCGGCTTTAGATTATATTGTACACGTTCGATATATATAACTACTATGGTTCGTCGTTGGTTCTATAAAAAAAAGTTAAATTTTTATATTCAACGTCAACCGGCAGGATTTTCGTGAGACCGGACGCCCGGCAACACTTTCTAGGCCCTTCACTGCCGGACGAGGCCCGAGCAGGTGGTAGCCCTAACTTTGGTTGAGACTGAGTGGTTCCGGGCCGCATAAAATAAATGTCATCGCATCCACACGCATTACAATTTGGCTTACTGACAAGTCATTCGTCACCTAAATCATCTGTGAGCTAACGCTTTGACAACGACTTATCTAATTCATATTGACAATTTTGCCTTCTTTACTGTTTCTTTTTTTGTGTAATTTCGTATAGTTCTTGAGAGGCCTAAATTTAAACGAGAATAATCCGATTTATAATGATTTAAATTTCAACGGTCCAAAATAAAGGCTTGATTGTGTAATTTGCCATTTTGATTTTGATATAATTTGAATAAATTTTACCAAATTGCAGATCTTTAGGGGCCGTTTGAATTGAATTGAAATCGAGCTAAAATTAACCCTAGTTTTCTGCACTTAGGGCAACTGTTAAAAATAACGAAGCTAGAATAAAATTATGTAAGAAAGAAATGATCGTTAGACTATGCGCAAATTATTAAAAGAATCGTATGAGCACCTCACCTTGGAAAAAGTTGGAGAAAATTGAGATGGCAAAAAGATTGTTTTTGGGTTAAATCACGAACATTTTACTTTGAACTTCTGTAAAACCCAAACCACTTATCCGATTTTCGTGCGGTTAGTTTTATTTTTTAGGTAAATTTGTTGGCTGTAATAATCTCTCTTATTTTGCTATTCTAGCTAGTCCAGCTTTTGAGATATTGAAGTTTTAGTCGTACAAGAAAATTATATTTTCAAAAATCTTCAAATGCCTGTGGCAGCTAAAGGGTTAAGCTAAAGGGGTATGTTCTGTACAACTTTTTTTGCTGCGGAAATCACATGAGGAATCACAATCCGGTGCGTTTATGCGGCAGTTTCCGGACACCCTGTATAGGGATAGATAACTGGGCAGAGCGTGTTGTGCGTCTCAACACCTCTACCAAAAGGCGTCAATCTCATGTAAATGACATCTCATTTGCGTTTTAGATTCAATATTGAATTGCCGCGTCGTTGCTTTTTTATTCTCTTTTAGAAAAATATGTTTAGTGAATTTTTTCATGATCACGATAAGTCTTCGTTGAAGGCCTGGATGTGTCAAATGAAAAAGCAAACAACAACGCATTTGTCTCGGCGATGACGCGATCCAAGATAGAGTTGCCTGTAAAAATAGCATGAGACATTACCTTCAGAACGGGCGATGTGCCTACCGTGCAGGTCGAGCAACGCGACGCTATGGATCGGTAAAAAGAACGAGGCAAGGAAGGAGAAGAAGAGAAGTTTCCGTTGAAATGCGAAGTTAAACTAAGTTGCCTTGCGACCCATACAGCGGGTTCACATATTTTCTTGAGCCGTTCAACTCTTGTGGCACTCGAATCGAACATTAGGAACCACAATCTTTTAATCCAAACCAATAGAATATTATCTCTATATTTTAGAAGAAAAAAAATTAACACAATTAACCCTTTCCCAATTTTGAGCATTTGACATACAAATCGTGTCAAATTTTGGCGTTGTGTCCGGCAATGAGTTAAAAACAAAAAAAGATTTAGGCCAAATTATATCAACAATCAAATGACTGCATAGTGCATACACACGTGTCACATTTATTGAAAGAATTTATTGTTTGCAGCCATCAGAAGAGAAACTATAGACTCAAATAAGCTGAATACATTAACATGCACATCGAAAATCATTTCTCTATCAACATCACGATTACAAATGCTAATTTAATCAGACGACAAACCATCCCGGTCATTAGATTATGCAATCAAAATCTAAATCGATTGCATGTCTGTATACTATTTACCAACAAAACAAAACATTTTCCACATTAACTGTAACTTAATTTACTCTAGGAAGCTACGTATACGTATAGATCGATTAGGAAACAATTGAAATATGTAGAGTTCTATTAACCTTGTAAACTATAGTCATTATTATTTGACTAGAACAGATGATACGAACAAATAATATGATTAGTGCAGTCAAAATATCCCAATTCAGGCCTCCAAATAGAAAAAAATAGAGTAAGGCTAATTTTTGTTGTTTTTGAATCAGTAGGCTCCCAGGAATCTACAACTGATTTTGCTAAAAAAAAATTTGATCGGAAAGGTCCCAAAAAGGACAAAAAAGGATACTCGTTAATCCTTAACCGGAGGTCGGCATGCGGGGTATCATATCAAAGGGGACGTCGAGTACATTACATATCCGGTGTTTGTTTCCTGTTTCATGGACCCTCAAAGGAATAAATCGAGCTTAAATGGAAAATTTTCGAGTTTCCCGTGTATCTTTCCAAAGCCATAACTACGAGAATAATTCAAGTTTTCCCTACTTTTATCACTTTTCAGAATCTATAATAGCTGCAGATTCTACCATTAAATTTGCTAAGAAAAAAGTTGATCGGAAAGCTCTGAAAAAGGACATAAAAGGACACTAATTTCACACCTTGATCGAACGTGGGCATGTGGGGTGTCATATCAAAGAGGACGTCGAGTGCATTGCATATCTGGTGATTGTTTCCTGTCTCAAGGACACTAAATGGAATAAGTCGGGCTTAAATGGAAAATTACGGCTTTAGAAAGATACAGATACGGGAAACACAAATATTTTTAAGTTGAGCCCAATTTTGTCCTTTTAAGGTCCTTGGAACAAGTAACAAATGCCGGATATGGAATTTACTTGACATCCTCTTTGATATGACACCCCACATGCCCACGTTCGACTAAGGTGTGCAACTAGTGTCCTTTGATGTCCTTTTTCAGAGCTTTCCGATCAACTTTTTTCTTAGCAAATTTAATGGGAGAATCTCTAGCTATTTTAGATTCCGAAAAGTGATAAAAGTAGGGACAACTTGAATTATTCTCGTAGTTATGGCTTTGGAAAGATACACGGGAAACTCGAAAATTTTCCATTTAAATTCGATTTATTCCTTTGAGGGTCCTCGAAACATGAAACAAACACCGGATATGTAATGTACTCGATGTCCCCTTTGATATGATACCCCGAATGCCGACCTCGGGTCAAGGATTAAAGAGTATCCTTTTTTGTCCTTTTTGGGACCTTTGCGATCAAAATTTTTTTTAGCAAAATCAGTTGTAGATTCCTGGGAGCCCACTGATTCAAAAACAACAAAAATTAGCCAAAAATTAGCCTTACACTATTTTTTTCTATTTGAAATGCTAATATGACTGCACTAGATATGCCGTGGCAAAATGGAATAGAGTCGTATAGATGGAAGTTATTAGCATTTTATATGGGGTTAGGTAAGTATATGCTCGTACATATATGTATAGGAGCTGTTTTGAAAACAATTGTTTAAATTGACTTTAAAAAATTTAGAACAAATGCATATTTTATAGCGAATGATTCTAATGAGACTCCCGTATTGGAGACGCATGTCATCTACTGTGCTTGCGATTAATAAGCACGTGTGATGTGCATCTCTTTAGGTGCCTTTATATTGCACTTCGTATTACCAGGAAAAATACGACCTGATAACTGCATGTCAGTGATGTTGCCTATGGTCAAAATGTATCGGTTAGACGGAATCGATCGAAAACTGCGCTGCTCAACTGCTACTCGCGACACTTTATCCAGATACTTGGAGGTCCCGATTTGAACTGTTGCTCAATAGACTTTTCCGATAGCTGTTACCTTGGGGATCCATCGTCCAGTGATCAACATTAACGCAATTGCTACTCACAACATTTTTCGGGTACCAATATAAGATCCCAAACTGTTACTCAACAGACTTTTCGGGCAACCGCCTACAAATAGCTGCAAAATTGGAATACTCGGATAGAAATACAATATATGTACATAGTTCCGATTTTGATTGCAATGCAATTCAGTAGGGGGGTGTCAAACTAAAAACCTGACCTGGGCCAAATCATGCTGTATTCAGGTTTGAGCGGGTTGCAAGAAGAAAAATTCGAGAATGTCTGTAGAAACCTGTATTTTCGAAATTTGATAATGGAATATTACTTTTAAATATGACTAGGAATCTGAGGGTACATTCTGTAAGGGGTTAATCGCCATCGCCAATAGCGATAATCGAAAGTGATGGCCTCGTCGGGCGACAATTCATTAATGGGTTTTTACGTGTGTATGAAAGAGATAGCTACTACTACCCAGAGGTCGAAAAGCGACAGAGCTTTTTTTTGGGATCATCTAAGGCGATAATCGCCCATAACTGTCGCCAATAGCGATCGCTTTCTAACGACAGCATTGTTACTGTCGCTTTCATACGAAATTCGAAAAATAACGGAAATGGCTTAAGAGTTCATATAATTTCGACATTTTTTAAGTTGTTGGTGTGAAGGAATAAACAAAAGGGCGCTTTTGGAGGATTTGTGGAATTATTTATGATGTAAGAATATTTTACGGACCTTTAAATATTTCCACTATGTATTTTATAGTCCGGATTTCGACAGCAATTTTGACTCTTTAATCCGGGTCTTTGAGATTTTCAGGGTGAAATGGTAGATTTGGTCTCGTACTTTTTCACGGAACTGTTCAGCAAATGACATGATGCTGGCTAATTTCTAAGAAATAGAACATTTATCGACCTTTGTTGCGCTTTTTTTATTTGTTTGGATTGTTTTTCTTCAGAAAAATGTGATTGCGCTATTCCGGATGTTCCGATGATCCGGATTATCCCTTGCAATAATTGATCCGGATTATCGAGTCAAGACTGTAATGATTGCTATATGTATCTTTTGGTGCGTGAAATTGGCGTTGGCGTGAGGATGTACATTTTTTTTAAAGGACATTGATGCGATAGTGGGTCTAGAATACTGAAATATTTAGTGAGGGTTAATTGTATTTACATTAGAGTAAATGTTAGTAAATTGCGATTTTTCTTGACAGGGCGTGGACATTGTATAGATTTGACACTATGGTTCGACAACCCTGTCGAAGGAAGATAATATTTTCGTGTGGGCAATTGTCACTTGCTTGTTAGATGTCGACTTTTAGTTTTTTTCCCGTTTCATTTATTTTTTTTTTATTTTTCATTTTAGAATTACTAATTTATAAACTCCAGACAATCGCCGTTTGAAAAAAATATTTAAAATTAACTAAAAATCATATGGAAAAAAATAAGCTGCATGGCAGGAAAAGGATAACTACGGGGTTAATAGTTCATTTATAATTTTTTGCCGATTTCTCTGGACTGATTTGATTTTAATCCACTTTCTTAGCCAATCAATACCAATAAAAAAATTGGTTACATGCAACTGTTTTTATGTGTAGGTCTACATAATATATGAAAGATATTGTGGAAATACCGCCAACGCATCCAACAAATACATTTCGAACATTTTCATTTCGACAGATCCCCCGATCCGCGAAATTACTGCAAAGGCGCGCGCCGAGTCCATTTTCAAAAGTTGTTTAGCTAACTTATCGACATATCGGTACATTACGCTTTCAGGTCCCCAAGGGAAATTTTTGATGTTTCCGATATTTTCTGCCATAAAGCGGACACATAGCTTTATGGCGGACGGTGTCGCTAGTCTCGATAAGAAGAACAAGAAAAATTTCCCTTGGGGACCTAAAAGCGTAATATACCGACATATCCAATAACGAACTTACAATCTTTCGCTCAAAGTTCAAAGTTCTTCACCAAAGACACACTACCAATCCACCATCCACCCTGACGTCTTCAGGTGCCATATGATCTGTTAGGTTCGCCACGCCATACCTACTTCCGATCGTTTGAACAATCTTTTTGGTGTTGTGTGTGTTTTTCATATAAATCGGTGGCTATTCTTCATTTTGTGGCTATAACGGTCATTCTTCATCAAAATTAGCGATGAATGTTCATCTCCAAAAAATATATTGTGTGCATTCAGCGAACGAAAAATGTAGCAGAAAAGTGCTCTTCCAATTAGATTCTCATTCCCCGCGTGAAGGCTTTTCAGCGAAGGAAGAGGTCGGTGGCCTGCAATTCTTGTAGCATTTCCAGTGTTTTTCCAGTAAATTTCGTTCGCTGAATGCACTCATTATTTTCGCTCCTAAAGATAGCTTTACTTCGACAATCTGTCATAAAATAAAGCACACACCAACGAACCAAACATGAGCATATTCACACACACACATCTAGATACATTGCATATACACATTCAAAAACATAAAGAAATTCCTTACGCTTTTCATATACCATAGAATCGATCGTACGATGGACGACAATATAAGTCCATTTTGGGAACTCGTCCATACGTACCATATGTACGTTTGCAATGTATGGTGTCGGATGACCCTAAAGTATATATAACGCAAAAGCACATACATATATCTGTCTCTGTCACACGAAGCACAGAGAGCACAAAAACCATCTTTCGCCGTATACAAACTGATGACCTTACATGATTCCAAAGGACGACACCTATCATTTTCATTGCACTGTCGCTTTGTTAATTTAGATGGAATTTACTTTTTGAAGAAAGGTTTCAGCGTTAATTATTGGTTATGCCATGTCACATTGTGTTATTGGTACACAATTGATGTTTCAACAAGAGTTCGTAATGAACTTATGGTGAATTTTTCATGAAAGTGACAGTCGCCTTGAAAATGACGGCCATATAAGATACATTGGGCGACTGTCGCCTTAGATGATATCAAAATGACGAAAATGACTATCGCCAGTCAACTGTCGCCTTACAGAATGTCGGTTCTGATTCCTTGAGGGATGACCACTTTTGAAAATGTTCTTTAAAAACAATTTAGAAACATTAGATAAGATGCTAAAACACTGAGATATGGTTGATCGGTTAGTAACTACTATTTGTAAATTAATATCCGATAAACTTTGGATTGATTCACCCAAAACAATTTGGGTAGTCAAACATTTTGGACCAAAGGCATAAAATAATTTCGGGCAGAAAGGTGGCTAAAAAAGACTAAAATGTGTTTGTGATGTAAAACAAACGCATGTACCAGTAAATCTTAATAAATTAATATGTAGAAATAAATAGGTAGAAAATAGGGTACTTCGATTGAAGTTCTCATGTTAACGAAATTCCTCCAAATACTGGAGATTCGGAAAAGTCGAAAAGTTTTCCTGAACCGAATTCCGGTACAGGACAATTTCACTCACTACTTTCCTGCAAAAAAAGGCTGTCTTGAATAAATGTACCTTAAGCTACAGTCAGCGAATTGTTTATATGTACAGTAGAGCGTCGATTATCCGAACACTCGATTAACCGAACCGGGCACTCAGCTTCTTTTCTGGTGCAAGACATCGAATAAAATGAAAAATCAAGGGTCTGACGGAAGCAACCTCTCATCTGCATCGCCCAATTAACTCGAATTTTATATTTTTGTTCAGTTCTAGTCGTTTTACACGTTTTCAGTTTGTCGCGTAATTTCACGTTTGGGCTATTTTCTAATTTTTCTATGGAAGCTCGATTAACCAAACTTTCGTTTATCCGAACCACCTTTGTCAACATTAGTTCGGATAATCGACGCTCTACTGTAGTAGATATTTAGAGGGAGATTTCTAAAATGCAAAGTTTAAGTTAAACTTCTAGACGAGTTTTAGTAAATTCTTTAGACTTGGGTTGAACACCCTTCCTATTTTTCACCAAACGCATTTGTATTGATACATATTCTTTTGCTTCGACCTAGCCGCGGGCCGCACAAAACCACCAGATTGTCCGCATGCGGCCCGCGAGTTTTGACACTTCTGTAGACCATGGGCATCAGACTGTAATTTTCTTACACTTTTCGGACAACCGTACATTTGGGAGTTCAAATTTTAACAATTCAGGCACAGTTCATTTTTTGGTTAACCATACAGGAGTCTCGATTTTAATGCTGCTGCAGGGGTGATGTCATGTTGGCAACAAAAGCCATTTGCTGCCAAAATGACGTCATCCATTTAAAGTGCATTGGGCCGCTGCTGCTGTTGCTGTATCATATCTATTTCAAGCGTAATTTTGTTAACGGCTTTGTTTAGGGGCTCGTTTTTTTCACATTAAAATGACAATCACCTGCCAAACTGCAATTTTAAAATATTTCCATCCATTACATTTCTACGTTCCCAAAATTTTAATCAACGCGTATCCATTATATTTGCCTGGTCTAGTTTGCATATTAGAAATAAGTTTTTACGTTAAAAAACTCCCCAGTCATTTTACTTGAGGGTGAACGACTCTATAAAATATAGCAAAATAATCACCTGCATATCTTGCATTACAGCACGTGTAAACATGTTTTAAATTCAATTTATTAACATGTAAACGTTTCCAATATATTAAAAAACCCTATCATAAAAAAATCAACCGATATAAAAAAATTCTCCATTAGACATTCTCGCGTGACACATTCTCTGACATAATATGCTCTTATAATGTTCTTTTAACATAGCAAATTGATTTTACTTTCAAATAAATTCGCGTCAATCACTCAGCCGAGTCACACACTATTATTAAGTTATTTCAGAGTGTCTATTTCTCAAAGGCGTTTTGTGCATTGAGCAAAAAAATAAAAAGATGCAAAAAGAACAGATGAAAAAGCTCATCTCTCTGTACACTATTAATAAAACAAAGCACAAACAATAGCCACTACAAAAATAGTTACGTGTAGATCTCAAATCTCAAAAATAATTTTCAATGTCAAGAGTAATTACTATTACGACCATTTGCAAAACTTCTAGCCTCTAGTGCACAGGTTAAGTTGAATTGTTGTTCCATTCAAACGCAGATGAGGAGGAAATTAATGAGTTTTAGAGATGATGTAGTTGAGAGGCATATCGTCAGGTGTTAGATGTGTGACATGTATTTAAGTGATGTGAACACAAATATGGAAATGTTTACATAAGAATGAATTATAGGATTATGTGGTCACGTTTTTATAGAGAGTGTTGTTAAAAAAAAGTCTCTGTTTCATACTAGCACATTTAAAAAACGTTGTATAGTAAACTATAAATTGAACTAGTTACTTTTCACTTTCAAGGATCTTGTTTACAGATATTCTCGTATAATCGATTTCCCTTTATACGTTGTACATAACTATGAATAAACTATATTTATAATTATAAATAAGCGAGATGATTAGCTTTTCTAAATCCAGTCTGATATGAAACGTTGCCTCAGCTATTTGCTGCACTAGGGTTTTGAGTAACCGTTGGAAAACAACATTTCGCATGGTGATTTCTGGATAGTCTTCTTTCTGATGCCGAAACTCCGCCTAACTATACATATAGTTGAAGTTCAGCTTCTCATTCGCACTAACTTGTTGCCAGTCAGAGTTGGAAACATTATGCTCGTAGTATAAATACATATATGTACATCTCAACCTTGATTAAATTAAGGTTATTTTGTTACTATCAAGGTCAAAACCTAAACATTATGAACTACTACATGCATAAATGTTTGTATGTACAGTAGAGCGTCGATTATCCGAACTAATGTCGACAAGGGGTGGTTCGGATAACCGAAAGTTCGGTTAATCGAATTTTCATAGAAACACTGGAGGATTGCCTAAAAGTTAATATTAGCGACAACCTGGAAATGTGTCAAACGAATAGCACTGAGCAAAAATATGAAATTCGAAGGAATTGACTTCTATTGGCGAGAATTTGCTTCCTTCAGGCACTTGGATTTTTTAATTTGATTCAAATCATTTCATATGAAAATAGCTAAATCCCCGGTTCGGTTAATCGAATGTTCGAATAAATCGACATTCGGATAATCGACGCTCTACTGTATCTACAAAAATTCCCCAATAGTTGCGAAAATACTTTTTTTAAGTTAACGATGAAACGTGACGAACTGCACAATGCCAATCTTGATTGAGATGACTGCGTTCGTTTCAACCAGATATAGATCTTGCGCGAATTTTGCTTTCCGAAGTCATATAGAAATTTCATGTACAGAATGGTTGGGAGGATTCATATAACAAAATATGTACATTTACTACATATTAAGATCTCCTAAAAAATCCGAAGTTATGTGCGCTAGTTTATTGAGGAGATAATTTATCAAATTTTTGGTGGAATCACTTCCTTTATGAAAATTTATTTTTGTGTAAAACAATTCAATCTAGAACTGTATTGTAAATAATCCAATAAATCAAACCCTACTCTAAATATGCAAATACAACTGAATAGTCCTAAGCCTCGTTCACACATTCAACAATCTTAGTCATTGCCCTGGTCTAATACGTACATATATAAAAAATCACTTCCAGTAATTTTTAACACATTTGCTGGTGTACAGTCAGTTAATACAAACATGTACATACAGTGGACCCTCGGTTAACGAACCCCTCGGATAGCGAACATTTCGTATAACGAACGAAATTTTTCATTAGAAAATGTTTCGCTTAGCGAACGAAATTTCGGTTAACGAACAAAGAAAATAGCGAAAATTCAGATTTTAGCGTAAAATCTGAGTAAATTTTGAGACAAATCTGCACTTTGTTCGTTAACCGAGGGTCCACTGTACATGCCTTTATTCTCATAGTACTCGTATATCTGTACAAATCTTAATTTTTGCTCATAACATAATGTACCTATTCTTTTTGGATAGATGATTTTTCAAGGTAAAGATACTCTTAAAGTAATCAAATCATATTTGCTACTTCTTCTTTAAAACATATTATTATTTGCATCATTAACATTCCATATTATTTGAGAGTACATTACGTATATTTGTATTAATTTTTTCGTTCCATCTGGTTTAACATTTATTTTCGTTAAATGAAAGTTATTTTTGTACATATTTTTATTCACAAGTAGTAGTACTCGTATACAGTCTTATTGTTCGCATTTTTACAAATTTTGTATGTATAGTATTTTGACTGGAAATTGAGCAAATTGTTTTCCGAGCACTTCAGGAAAATGTATGTACATATACATATTAACGTATATTGTATAAATAAACGCGCTGTTTGTTGTCTTGCATAATAGTCTTAAATGGTTTTTGAGAATGACTCATTCCGCCTAAATATTGTACACAGTTGAGAGTTGACTTTGGGTAGTAATTGAGGAATTTCAAAATGGAATCAAAGTATCAGTTCGCTACACAGAGCGAACTCCCAAATTAGGTGGTGAATACTGTAAGCAGTAGCGCAACCAGGATCCTGGAGGGACATCCATATACCATATTACTGATTATTTGCCTCCATAAGTTTAGTGATGATGCTGTTTTCCAGTAATGAAACTGCTCTCATTACATTCACGATTATTTTCTATGAAATCGAAACGCTCATCAGGGCGTCGTTTCACGAGTAAGGTCAAGGATTGCACCAATTAGTGAATAATTTGTGAATGGCCGAAACCGGACGACAAAAATAGGAACTTAAGCACAAACAGAATCCTGACCGAATTTGAACTAATGTTATTTTAATAACGATCGAATGGCTCCAGAGAACCTTATTTTTTAGGTGGAACAGACAGTTAAAGCATTGACAGGACTCTATCTCGCAAAGAACAATTTGATTTTGAATGTGCATTGCTAGGATGCGGCTAATTTATTATTTTACGATAACACATTGAAGGATATAACGCGTATAACCAGTTCATTTTTTACTAGAAAATATTTGCACAACAACTTGGCCTAAAATATTTTTACGAAATGTTATACAGAAATATGTTTTATCGATGGCTCCTTCGTTTTATATACAGTGCTTGTCATCAGATTAGCACACCCCTTCGCATGAATAGTTTCGGCTGATTTCCAACCAAACTAAAAGAGCTAAAATTTCAAAATTATAACTGTAAATAGTCTATTCAATTCTGAGTTAATTAACACAAAAAGAATTGTGTTTACATTTTTTAATATTGATTTATAATTGTTTTTCGAAAAAGAACAGACAAAATAGCCATTTAAAATTTGTCATCAGGATAGCACATGCAATTTCTTTTTTGTCTATCTTCCACAATTAAAGACGTAGGACCCCCAATTTTTTGTGGTTGTTTCAGTATATTGACTTTAATATGAATAAGGAAATATCATTATCTGCGGAAGAGGGACCATAATTTAAGGCATACAAGGAGTCAAGGCGGTCAAAAAGTGAAATTTCTAGGAAAAATTAATAAAAGTTGATAAGTTGAATCCGAATTCATGTGTAATAAGTAGCGTTAAGGTAAAAATAATAGAGGCGATAAGAATTGAGTACAGGTCAATCCTTATGAGAGAGTAATCTTGAGGGAAACATCTGGCCCTCATGACTCGGTCGCAAGGATTAGGGTAAATGTTGACATTAAGGCGAGCCTATCTTTTGTTAAAACAGTGATAATGAAACTCTACATTTCAAGAAACTAAAACTAAAGAATAAACTCCAACTTAACTTTCCCCCAAGGAAAATACGTTAAAATTAATCATGAGAACACTTGATATGGAACAAAGAATGGCGGTATGTTATCTTTTCAGATAAAAAGAAGTTAGCTTTAGAAGAGTAACACAGTTATAATGTCTACTTCCAGGATCTTTGATAGGAAGAAAACCATTAGGATCGCATTCATTGTCGGACAGATCGTGTAATGGTCTCGAGGGCCAAGTGATACTCTGAGATGATACTTCTTTTTATTCGAAAAGACAACATAGCGCCATTCTTTATTACATGTCAAGTGCTCTCGAGTTTAATTTAAGCGCATTTTCCTTTAGTTTTAGTTTCTAAAGATGTGGAGCATTTTTGTATCACTATTTGAACAATAGGCTCACCTTACTGTCAAAATTTACCATAATCCTTGCGACCGAGTCATGAGGACTGGATGCTTCTCTCAAAATTACTCTCTCATAGGGATTGACAAATACTCAATTCTTATCGCCTTTGTTATTTTTATCTTAACGCTACTTATTACACACGAATTCGGATTCAACTTATCGGCTTTTATTAATTTTTTCTCGAAATTTCACTTTTTGACCGCCTTGACTCCTTGTAAGCCTTAAATTTTGATCCCTCTTCCGCAGGTAATAATTTTCTCTTATTCAGATTAAAGTTAATATCTTACTCAAACAACCACAAAAAAATAGGGATCCTACGTCTTTAATTGTGGAAGATAGACGAAAAAGAAATTACATGTGCTATCCTGATGACAAATTTTAAATGGCTATTTTGTGTGTTCTTTTTCGAAAAACAATTATAAAACAATGTTAAAAAATGAAAACCCAATACTTTTTGTTTTAATTAATTTAGAATTGAATAGACTATTAACAGTTATAGTTTTGAAATTTTAGCTCTTTTAGTTTGGTTGGAAATCAGCCGAAACTATTCATGCGAAGGGGTGTGCCAATCTGATGACGAGCAGTGTAAATCACGAACACCCAGCCACCAGAATGAATTTAATCATTCTTTCACCACTCCAATTGCAATGAAAAATTCAAATTTTTAGTCGAAATGTCTCACACATGTTTCATCTGTAAAATATTTAGACCTCAATAAAACATTTATTATCGAATCAGGCGGTTGTTTCTGCAAAGCATTTATGTATTTCGAAAGACTTTTTTTCCAAAAATCATTTCACACCTGCGCCTTGCGCGTTTGTTTTGCAAAAAAATTCTGGGAAGGATGTAAATAACCTTTTCATATTTTTATAAACTCTGAAACGAAATGCTTCATATTTCATTCTGGAATTTTTCCTTTTACCGGGTCTAGGAGGGGCTTTAGACCCCTTAGCCCAACCCGCGGTTGCGCCACTGACTGTAAGGGTTGATAGGAAAATTTACCGTTACCGTTATAGTTCTATCGTGTTCTTTGCGGAAGTAAAGTATTTATCATTACATACTGCCAAGGTACATACAGATCATCAAACTTTGAACATTTAAAATTAATTTTTCATGAAGTTCCATCTAGATTAGTGGCCAAATGGCTGCGCGTCCAAAAACTGGCATCTCGTACAGCCATTTGGCTGCTACTTAGCATCCACACTATAGCAGCCAAATGGAGGCAGAAAATGACATAACCAGAATTTCATTTTTGTGATTTTTTAAAATTTAATTATCAAAATGGGACTCTGCGCGTTTGAATTATTACACGGCCATTCAAGAATTATTCAATTTCACACAAAATAACGAACAAAAGTTGCAAAATTGTCACTTTGAATTTGACAAGCAGTTGTCAAAGCAGTTGGTTGAGTTGCCATATTGAATATCAAAACTGGACGCACAGCCAAATGGGGACTAGTTTGGATGGAATGACAAAAGCCATTTGGCTGCACGTGACGCCATTTGGCGGCTAATCTAGATGGACCTTTACAAATTCAAAAAATATTTTTATAACGGTACTTTGCTCTATCCAATCGGCAAAGTTGACAAAAGTTGCTTCAATGTGTCTGCTTTAAATGTTGAAAAACACACTGGAAATGCAAAACAATATATAAAAGATGGTATGTGCATGAAGCAGATTTAAAATAATTTTTGAATTGAGTAAAAATGCATCATTATTACATATTCAGTATTTATTCAAAAAAAAAATAAATACTTTTACATTTTTCTCAATTTTGAATCAATTTTAAATTAAAATCTTGAAATCGGCAGGATCCAAGGACCAAAAGTTGATTTTTTATCATTAAATCATCATGTTAAATCCACTTTTTTGTCTTATAATTTTACCACACCTGTTTATTTCAAGTTTCTAATTTCTAATTTATTTAATTAAAAAATCATTAAAAAATATTTTATTTGCATTAATAAATTTGGAAAGTTACGATGGTGCAATTTTTTGAATTCAAAAGTTAGCTTAAATTTGTTTCATGAACCGTGTTTTTGCTTGCAAAGTGTGTTTTGTCAAATTTTTTATATCTCAATCTCAAAAGTGAAATACCGTCAGAAAGCCACTTTGCAGACTTAACATTTCAAAGTACCGTTATAAAATTTTTGTGTGAAAAGTCAATTAAGAGTTTGAAATTTCTCTAAATTTTGTATAAATATATCTTGACAGCAACGTTAATAAAATTGAAATCGTGCGGGGAAGTCAGTTAATGTCAAATTTTATAATTTTATGTAGCTTCAGAGACTAAAATCAAATTTCCATTCTTTGATTATTATGGGAGTGGTACATTTTTATTTAACAGGAAAGTGGTTATTTTGGATGACTTCCACAAAAAAACACGATAGCAGCAAGTTAACGGTTAATGTTGTACTAATTCTATTGAGATGGTTTTTTATTACTTAAATAAATTCTTCTATCATCCATTCAGTATTGAGTCTTGGGAACATTACGCTATCAGCTCTCGTAAGAAGAATCGAATTGTTCTTTTTATCAAGACTAGCGACACTTATCTTACCATCCGCCATATAGCGGAAAATATCAGAAACTCAAAAGTTCTCCCTATGAGAACGGATAGCAGAACAAGCCGAGTCTTAAAACGCATAAAACTGACCTTAAATCAAGCCCAATTTTGTTATTAAAAAGACAAAAAGAATGCCAACCACTTTAATAGTGATTAAAAAAGCTTATTATTATATGGCCCTATGCATCCCAGGCGAACGCGCTATTTACTACACCAGAGTTATAACTAATGGCACCACTTAACTGTTCCATATACTAATCATAGACTTCATTGGAATTGAGAAACAATTTACCCATTTTTTGAAGTGGTCGTAAAATATCGAAAGATTCTAATTTGATGCATAGAAATGCTTCAATCGAGATAAATTTTCTTTGGCATTCATTTTTTATAAGAAAATGTGGACTTGGTGTAATTAATTTAAACCTTTGAACAATTTTTAGATGAGAACGGTAATCTTAAGGGTTTTTTTTTTCAAAGACGTAAAAAATTCGCAATTTTTAAATCTTTGATAAATAGCAATTTTACACTTTCAGTGTAATTTTGTGTTTTACCAGTTGTTAAACTGGTTCAATTGAGAGTAACTTGTATTCAATTGAATCAGTTATGTTTTCTAAAATCCTGTGGATATTTTTGGACCTCTTTTGTAAAAGCGGCTCTGCATCATTAAATTTATTCATACATGAAGTGACCTTCATTATCTGTTTCCCATCACGCTCGCTTTCTATGAATATAGAAATTTTAATTATATATTTCCAAGACTACGTTATTCACAACTATATTTTTAACTAGATAAGCATTACATATAAGCAAAAAATGTAAATGATTCAGGGTCTTATAAATCTGCGTCTAGTAGTCCAAGTTAGTTCACAATATAGACGTATGTATCTATTCGAAATGATATCCGTTCCCATGCTTGCATACGTATACAAAGTACGCACTTCTTTTCTTTTCTGTCGATATTTTTTTATCAGCATAAAAATATATTATATGCACGAAAATTCACCTAATACATACATACAAAAAACATCAATAGATAAAAATTATCTCAAGGATTTTTAAAGGCCAACTTCACAAAAATCTTTTCAATCAACTACTCAAATTCATTATGTATATTGCGTTAGGTCGAGGAAGGGAATAATAAATGTATTTATGCTCTTTATCTGTGGTTATTGTTGTTGTCTTACAAAATGTTATGTTACATATTAAACTTTTGTTTATAATAATTTAGCAAGAAAAAAAACTCGTTATCGATATCTAGTGAAATGTCTGTAAAATAATAGTAGACTCGCTCATACGTACATTGCTTACAATTATTATTAGACGTGAGTGTGTCATAAAGTGGAATAATTCAATAATGCTAGATATCTTTGTTTTGTGTGACATGTTTATTTTTAAACGTGAAAAGAAACGGACGTATGTACACATATATATCTTATATATGTAATGATAATCAGCATGTGCCAATCATGACACGTGTTTATTACGCGAAAACGTTTGTTTGAAAATTGAAATAAGAAACGTATATTTACAACCATGACCGACCGTACTAATATTTATCATATTTCTTATATGCATAACGTTTAGAATTCTAATCATGAACAGCTTAGTAAACATAATCCCTTATCGATTGCGCCTCGCATTCTGACACACCTCCAGCAGAAAAACAAGAAATATTGTAGTAATAAGAATAGGAACTGACATCGGCATTTCACGATGAAATTCATACTCATACAAATACTCTAAAAATTATGATGATCGTGAAATCGAGTTCGCATGGCGGTACGCACTTCACGCTGGTTTTTGACGTTTCGCGAGCAAAAACGATGCAGTTGCACTTTTATCATAAAGTAAGTATGTAATTGGAATAGAGATGGAACTCCATATAAAATTAAAAATCTACTGAAAAACATTTTACCTTTGAGTGTGTGCTGTAAGTAACGTGTAGGGTAGGTAGGTAGGTAAAAGTGTTGGCTTAGGTCAAGCAGACCAGAAGGCGCCGTTTTGAAACCACATATTCCGTTAAACTAATAAAGAAGGAGGTTACAGAAGGTTAAATGTCATGAGTTGAGAGGCGTCTAGAGCCACGCAGTACAATTGAGGAACTGAAGCAGCTCCCCTATTTTCGCCTCCGACGCATCCTCTAGACCAGTACTTCCCAACCAGTGGGGCGCGCCCCCCCCCCTAGTGGGGCGTGACGCTCGGCAAAGGGGGGCGTGGGCTCAACTCGAGTATTGATGTGATCGATTATATTACAACGGCCATGAGCTGGTAAAATGCTTCAATTCATTTACAAAATTTCTGAATCACTGCAGATATGTATATTTAATTAAACCACAATACAATATGTCCGAAGTCTGTTTGATGATGATCGCTGAAATTGTTTTGGGAATAGAGACCGAGGGAAAAACCAGGAGTGCACTACCTATTAAACTTGAATGAAATTGAAATGATGCTTCATAAAATATGTATATATATGTGTTTTTGGTCTAAAACAGGATTTTCAGTCAACATTTTCAGCGTGCAATAACCGACTTATGATCATGCGCCCTCAATTCTTGACCCAATGTAGTAGGGATGTAGGGCCAAGTCTAGCCCTCCGGCAATGCCTAATTCGGCTGTATACTGGCCGCTACGTCTGCTGCGTTCTTTTCGCTTCGTCCAGTCAAATTCAGATATTGCCATGGTGCGACGTTTTATGTTTTAGTGTGGAATTGAGTGTTTTATAGTTTAAGTGTGGAATCAATTCAATATTCACATGAGCTAAATGCAAGCATTGAAGCTGCTCGCTCATAAGCTCAAGCTGATCTGGTTAGTCCAAAATCTTTGTGAGATTTTTCCAAATAATGGCAAATTTTCTCTCATTATTTGTCGACGTGGCGATTTTTTAACAAAATAAAAATAATGCCTACTTCCGTTTTTGAGCGAAATTTTATTTGGGAGGCGCCAGATTCTGCTAACCTTGCAAGGGGGGCATGCACTGAAAAAGGTTGGGAACCCCTGCTCTAGACTATAAAAAAACGCACGACCGAGCGTTCGATAGCGGGATCTAGCGAGACCTGGGCATTTGCAGAGAAAGTGAGTTAGAGTTTCTCTCTCATTTGCGTTATCGCAACTACGACAATGCGAGTTGTGAGGTATACCCAACCTGGCCACATGGTCCCCTATTGGCCAATGGCCCGTAATAACTGCTGTAAGTCTGGTGATATCCTTCCGCGGTCTTGTTAGAATCTCGGACGTCCTTTTCCAGTCATATGATGGCCATAACTTCCGTGATATGGCACAATTTCTTATGTTTCTCCAGTAACCGCCTGCAATCGTAAGATAATGCAAGGAAATCTGTCCCTTGACAGTTGACATCGGAACGTGTACGCGCTCCTCATAGGAGGTGTCCATAGAGGCCCCTTTTCTGTCCAACTCATCTGCCAGCTCATTGCCATTTATATTCGTATGTCCAGGCACCCAAATTAGTGTGATTGAGTGCTTTCTACCAAGATTGTTTAGCGTCTCCTCACAGCATTTGACAAGCTTAGAGGATATCTTCGCAGAGTTAAGTGCCTTAATAGCCGCCTGACTATCTGAGCAGATGGCTATGTTTTGGCTGTCTTGAATATTTCCGAGTGCGAGGCAGGCCTTCATGATTGCAAACAATTCCGCCTGGCAAATGCTAGCATGATCAGGAAGACGGTAGGATTCAGAGATGTTAAGTGTATCGCAGAAGACTCCTGAACCTACACCGCACCTCATTTTAGATCCATCTGTGAAAATAGAGACTTCGTAATCCCCTACTGCCTCACCCGTACCCCATTCGCACCTAGTCGGAATTTTGACAGCAAAGTTTTTCCCAAGACTCAGTGTAGTCACTGCAAAGTCTGTTGTAGCCTTGATCTCATCTAGTGGCAGCTGGTTGAGGATATCAGCGTGACCATATGGCTTGGAGGTCCAGCCACCGGACTCTTTAAGCCTTACCGCGCTTCATGCCGCCAGTTTACTAATAAAAAGGTTGATTGGTAGAAGATGCAGGATTACCCCTGTGATGCCAAGACATGCCGTTCTTTGCACCCTACCCAGTTTCGTTATATTGTACTCTCTGCTAAGCGCTGGCCACCACACAAGTGCTCCATACGTCAGCATGGGACGTACCACTGCTGTATAAAGCCAGAGTACTACATTTGGTTTAACGCCCCACCTTTTATTGAGGGCTGACCTACAGGCGTAGAAAACTACGCAGGCTTTCTTAACACGCTCTTCAATATTCAACTTCCAGCTGAGCTTCGGGTCTAAAATGACTCCCAAATACTTCGAACTAGTCGATAGTGTGAGTTGCTGTCCGTTAAGTTTTGGAAGGGAAAAAGATGGTATCTTGGTTTTTGTACTGAACAGCATCGGCTTTATCTTGCTTGGGTTTACACCAAGGCCACAGCTTGTAGCCCACTTGCTGACTAATCCGAGCGATCTTCCCATGATCTGACTGATCACGGTGAGACACATTCCTGATACTATGATCGCTACATCATCCGCATACGCCACTACTTTTATACCTTCCTCGTCGAGTTTAGTTAAGATTTTATTGATCACTACTAGCCACAGTAGCGGAGAGATGACACCACCTTGAGGTGTCCCTCTACAGACGAATTTTGTCATCTGGCTGTTTCCTAAGTCCGCATGAATTACCCTGGTCTTCAGCAGACTCACTATCCATTTGCTGAGTCCCACCTCCACTCCCGAATCCGCAAGGGCTTCGTGAATAGATTCTATGCGGACATTGTTGAAAGCCCTTTCTATGTCGCGGCTAACGTGTACTGTTTGTATTGCAGACTGTACTCGATGCTGCGCACTATTTCGTGGAGAGCCGTTTCTGTGCACTTACGTATGCATGCTGCGACCTAGAGAGTGCTGAGCTTCCCATGCTTTGCCGAATGTAGAGATCAATAATACGCTCCAGTGTTTTCAATACGATGGAGGATAAGCTAATAGGCCTGAAATCCTTCGCGACCTCGTGTCCACGTTTGCCTACCGTTGGTATGAATACGACTCGCACGCGTCGCCATGATTGGAGGACGTAAATGAAGGTCAGAAGACTCCTGAAGAGTGGCAACAGCAACGGAACTACAAGATCCTGCATTTTCTGCAGCATAATGGGCAGTATGCCGTCTGGTCCGGGAGATTTATATGGAGAGAAGCTATTAATTGCCCAGGCAATCTTCCCCTTCGTAATGATGGAGACTACAAAATCGCTCCGTTGGTTGTCTGCCATATGCAGTGTCGGTTTGTGTGTGGAAGTACTTTCCCACCCAGGAAAATGCGTATTCAAGAGAATCTCAAGAGATTCTCCAGTAGATTCGGTCCAGAAGCCATCGTCCCTTTTTATCAGGGACGGGCATGAATGTGTTTTTGACAAAATTTTTTTCAAGTAACGTGTACATACAGGAAGATATATTCCTGTATGTACACGTTACTTACAGCTCACATTCAAAAGTAAAATGTTTTTCAGTAGATTTTAATGTTATATGGAGTTCCATCTCTATTCCAATTACTTACTTTATGCTTTTATTTAGCAGGGAACACTAATAAGTCAAACCACGAGTGCACATTTATATTAAATTGATTGAATAAAAGGCAAGTCTCCATGATACATTTTTTACGGGAAACATAAATGCAAATTGTTTGTTCAGTTAAGGTATTTACTATGTTCACCGAGCGAAAAACTTGCATTTATGTCTCCCGTGAAAAATGTACCGTGGAGATGTCTTTCGAGTGAATGTTAAATCCATGATTTTATTATTTAAGCTTCTGGCGCGAATTTAGACATTCGCTAGATGAAAACAAATTATAACGAACATCTTTCTAAGGCAATCAATCGAGGAAAAAATCCAGTGGCAGTATTAGATAGGTACGAAATACCTGGAGAATATCTGTCGATAGCTGGCAAATTGTGGTAGTAATTAATACCTTTGTCACATGACAGTAAACGAGGTTAGAACGAAAAGTTTTGGCGGTCATGTTCAATCAGTCAATAGCCGTACGTTTAAACGTAAGATCGGCTGAATATTACAGCTGTGCGCAAAAAAATGTGTTACAGTTCCACATAGTCGACTCCATGTCATACACTAGATCACAGTGTTTTGCAGACTTCCATTTTAGCTATTTTTTTCAATTCAAATTTCATTAACACCTACTGGTCATAGTAGGTAACCAAAGTGCTTTTGCTGATAGATCCTCGGAGCGCTAAAAAGGAAACACTCTGATTTGGGGAGCGCACTTTTGCGGCTACATGTAACACGCATATACCTCCGGAATTAACCGTCTTTAGGCTTTACTGTCCCGGTGACACTTTAGTGGTCCAAATGCTTGCGGAGATTAGAACATTCAACATGTGAGTAAAGCCTTACTCTTTCAAATTGATTACATACAGAGAGACAAAAATTCTGTCGATACATAGTTTGTTATAGCCGAACACAGTCATAATAAATTCATAAAACTGATACGTTATAACCGAGTGTTCGTTATATCCAAATGAATGCATTTTTCAGAATTTGAAACGGTACTTCTTAATTCGTTTGTTATAACCGAGGGTTCGTTATAACCCGTGTTCGTTATTATAACCGAGTTCCATAGTATTGGTATGGATTTCACGTGAAATGCCGATGTTAGTACTTATTCTTAAAGTGTTAAGGAATGAACAATAGGGCAGGGTTGTATCAGTTTTATTGAAGAACAAAATTTGTTTATTTGCTGTCTCAAGCCTTATCTTTTTTGTTAAGCTTTATCTTTCTGAAAAATGCAACAGAAAGCAGAGAAAGCCACAGCGAAAGTCGGAGTTTTATCGGATTTTTCGAAAATGACATCACGCATCCGATAAAAATATTTCTTGTGAAATAAAGAGATACTAAGAGATACTATCTGGAAGCATTACATTCTCTTAATTCATAAAATACATAATACATACTAACAATTTCGCTTAATTAAAAAAACACGTTTTATTATTACTTTAAAAATTATTTTTATCCGCTTTTTATGCTGATTATGTATTTTAATATTAACAGAATCTATAAGAACAGGTTCCTATTCACGCATTGTTATCGTGAATATACCAACTTGTTTTCATACAAATTCATTTCTAAATAAAAATCGTGCATGTATAGTTCCGTTTGGGATCATGCATCGCCAAAATCCGGATATCTTGTCCTGGAGACCAGCGCGAATTCAATCAGTCGCCCACATATCAAATCCATTTCAACCGGAATTACTTTGATCTACATAGCGGCAATACCGCGATAAAATATACTTAATTCACCCCGAATTTCGTGTTCAATGTAATGCATACTTTATAGTGAATATACTTAACCAAAAATACTTGAAATTTATCGCTTAAAGGTTACTAGCTGCGCGTAGAATATAAATAGACTAATACTAGTATGTAAATTGATTCTATATGTTTTCTATTTAATTTAGTTAAAATGAATCAATTTATTGCGATTACCATGCGTTTCGGTAAAGTTCAGTTAAATTTTTTTCCTGATTTACCACTTTTGCATTTTAATAAATCTTCTTATTGTTTTTTTTTTCGGGTTTGTTAGTTTTATTTGCCAGTCTCTGCCACGTTTAATCGAGTTTGTTCATCACAAAAGTAACAACAGGACAGGTGACTTGAAGTAATCTTTTGAAGCTTCGAACACTTGTGATTGCAGCATTTTTTTATGAAAGCAAATACAAGCACTCGCAATATTTAGCATTTTAGATTGTAACCACGGTCTAAGCTAAATACAAACGAAATTATTGACGATCTACGCTATTATATATTCACCTATATTGAAACTCGAGTTGAAAAACCTAAATAGACCTTCAACTTGCATCCGAGGGTCAGTTGAAGTATTGAAGAGTACCGGTCGCAATAAATTGTAATGCAAATGCAAAATTTAAAAGAATTTTATTTTACCTTCATGAATAAAAAAACAACAAATACATATATGTAGTATGTATGTAGCTAGTATCAGCTGCATATTGTGGCTTATGAATGTCTACGATTGGTAATGGAAAATCAGTAGCATCTCTAGATCTTATTATTTCGTTTGTGGGAATATTCTACAAAAAAAAAACTTTAAGGGCTGATTTCATAGTCCTCATTTATTCATAGGGGTACCCTTAAGGGAAACCTTATTAATTTTGCGATTCATAGTCGTGCTCTGTGGCCGTGATCGTTCGGTCGCCACTCTGTGAAATAGACACTCATAGCGAAACGAGTTTCCAAACTCGGCACGACTCGTCGCAAGTTTATTATTCAGAAGAAGATGATAAGAAATATTCTTATCGTAGAATAATAAAACTAACAATGCGACTAGGAAGTGGTATGGCTGACAACCATATCACACTCCGAATTCAGTTGTCTTTGTAACGTTGATGACTACACACGGTAGTCATCACCGCACCATACTCCACTAGGAGTTACGGTAATCAAGAGCGAGAGTTTTTTTATATTTTATTTGTCAGACCATAATTGGGCTCCTGAATTATATTACTATTTTATTGAATGTGCCAATGCCTTTATAAGAGACGTTTGGCATTAGCCCTATTCGACTCACTGGATCATTTCCAGATTTATTGGAAATCCCATAAAAAATTATAATCCTGGAAGTTGATCCTGGGTATGACTTGGATCATCTGCCAAACTAATCCCCCAGATGTCTCCTCGAGCAATTTCCCTGAAATTTCCCATATGTCATTTTGTTATTTAGTATTTTTGGTTCGTAAAATTTATTCAGAGTTAATCATTTTAATATTTCTTGCTACTTATCCTTTTAATTGTATCTCGCACGGTGCATAGTTACAAATGCAATTTATAATTTAGAATATCGCGTTGGGACCAGATGACACGATAGTCAGCTGTTACCCAATTGGGAAATTTTGATCCGATTTCATTCGACTTGGACAGGATCAATGATCCAGTCAGTCGAATAGGGCTATTCCCTTATACTTATTTCTCAATGCAATCCTTATTCCTTAAGTGAGGACTATGAATTCCGGCCTAAAATTTATTTATTTTAACATATCTAAAACCAAACCAATCAAACCAAATCAATTTTATAGATTTCAATTTTGCTCTTCTCAATTTAGTTAAATATTTCCTCAATCTTGACTATGAATCGAACAGTGGTACGGCGTTCTCGTAGATACCAATCAGTAGCCTTGATTTTAAAAAAATAAATAAATCCATTTTAATTTTGTCTCATATTGTTGCTATTAAATTTTACATTGTATGATATTGTATACGCGTACATTTATTTTTTCGCGAAGAATATTAAACAATATTGTCAGAATCTTGTTTTCGAAAAAGCAATTTATTTACGTGCTTTATAAATATGTACATACGTCCATATAATATTGTTACTATAATAATGAATGAAGTATATGAATGTATGTAGATGTATGTCTATATTATGTATAATCAAAAAAGAGGCACGAGTAATAATACTCATGGTCATGGCTATTTACGACCTTAACTCAAGCAACCATGAAAGACATTTTATACGTATAGTATCCGAGTATGTAGTCTTGTTATGTACATATGCGTTTATATACATATTTGTTAATACAAATTACATATATTTGTTTCGACTTTTATCAACTTCTATTTATGTATTGTATGAGAATCACAAGAACTAAAAATAATTTTAATTTTTATCATAATTAAAAGCAAGTTGAAAGTTTTGAAACATGAATATTAAATTGTAGAGGAAGTAAGTTTTATACTCGTTATATAGCACCAATAAATTACTTGGGGACTTACATTGTTTTGCTAGACCGTATTGTCTGGAAGTGATGATGCAGCGTGTTAACATTACGAGAAGATGAAATACATTATGCGTATTTGTTGAGAAGCCAGAAGAATGCAAAACAATAAGATTCGTTTGTCATTTAGGCAGTCTATATGTAGTAACCGAGAAACCACAAATACGAAAAGAACCAAAAAACACTTATGGGAAAATATGAGGATGGTCGTTTTGTTGATATGATATGTTCATTTGAAACTCAGAATAAAAAAAAAGTTTACTCCTTGTTTTTATCTCAATGTTTTTCTTTTTTCGTTTCAGGTAAGTGGCAAACGTGGATAAATTCATTTGTTTCTACTTCTCCGGATGAAATCAAACTAACATCCTTTGCCGACGAATGCACCGTGCTCCGGGAAATAGAAAGAGCGTATCGCCTCTTGTTAATGATTATCTTGCTTCGAAACTTTTTTCGAGAACGGACAATCTGACAATTTTCGCGTCTAAAACTTCTGCGACATTTCTCAATACCTGGACGATGAATGCCGGCAGACAATGGGTGAATTCACATTGTAAGACGAAACTGGACGGGTAAACTTGCAAGACAAGAACCATCGTATGATCATTTCACACTATCCGATCAAAAAACGGACCGGTGAACAATAATTACACAGCAAGTATGTATAAATGTTGCCATGCACGCTCCAAAGTTAGTGTACAATGAAGTGACGAGTCACGACAAGATTAAAATGCAAGTAAAACACGCGCTAATTGTCGTCGCAGAACGCCTGAACTATCGGTAGATTCAATCGTCTTATCGATCGGACGATTCTTACGGAAGAAAAACAATCGAGTCACGATTTTTTTCTTTCGTAAGACGCGTTCTTACAATGTGAAATGCACAATGCTTGTCTGCTGGCCAGGCCAGTACAAAAGCTCTCTTGTCTTGCAAGTTTACCCGTCCGGTTTCGTTTTACCATCTGAAACCACCCAATGGATGGATGTGCATTATTGATAAAAAATATAATCCTAAAATTCTTGGCGATCTTATTGACTTTATGATGACATCAGTGGCGATTTGTAATGAGATGCGACCAGGGCCCTATTGCACCAACCACTTTTCACTCAACAATTATCGGATTATCAATTTTTCTGCTAAATTTATGTTGCACTAAATCGCCAAATGAAAAGTACTCCATTGATTTTTTAAAAGGTAAAAAATACTCATAGAGACTCTATTTCTGTTGCACCAACGCGAGAATGCGTAAATGATTATTTTCAAACTGTAAGCGAAAAGTTAATCATTTGATCGAATCTTTTGCAAATTGTTGTTGCACCAATAACTTTTAGTTATCAAATGACCGTTTGCCTTTGATAATTTAGCCAAACTTTTAGTAAGAAAAATTTGGCTTACAGTTTAGTAGTGCTAGCGCGTTAAACAAGTATATAGTGAAAAAGTGCTGCGTTTCAAACGACTTATTTAAGAAAATTCTTGTTTCACCGCGTATTAAATATAATTTGGACTTAGGCACTCTCGAAAATTTTCGCCTAACCAAAACCGAAATCGAGTACGAGTTGTCAAGAATTTGGCGACGGTTGCCATTTCCGACTGCACGGAACAATGCTTTGACTTTGAGCCCTATTCAGCAGCTATTAACCACTCTTCATTGGTTGGAGACTGGATGTCAGTACCATGGCATTGGAACTATGCACGGAGTACATAAATCGACGATTTGCAGGACATTGCACCGAGTAACATACGCTATTGGTACGGAAATGTTGGGCGATACTATCCGTTGGTCCGTAGATAGGTGCTCCGAGATAGCATCCGAATTTCTACGTCTTGGCGGCTTTCCTTTAACAGCTTACTGTGTAAACGGGACAATAATTAAAATGGATGCTCCAGTTCAAAATGAAGAGCACTATGTCGATCAAAATGGCAACGAATCGTTAAATGTGATGTTGGTGTGCGGAACAGATGAAGCTTTTATGCTGTTAACGCAAACTGACCCGGAAGTGTGCATGATTCCATGGTACTAAGAAACTCCGCAGTTTTCAGTAACTGTAAGTAAGGATATCGGCCATTTCCTGGTGCTATTATTTTAGGCGGTAGCCCATATCCTCTGAAGGATTGGCTAATTCCACCGCTTCGAAACAATCCCAATGAACCAGATGAACAGCGATTCAATCGTGCTCACAAAAAAACCAGAGGAGTTATTGAACATAGTTTAGGTAATTTTGTATGTGTGTATGTATGTTCCGTAATTAGCTATTTGATGTGCAATATGTACATATTTTCTATTTTGCATTGAAGAAGACTGTAAGCCAAAGAAGCCCGATTTTTTGGATTTTCAACCAAAATTGTCCGATCCGACTGCCCTTCCGCGGTTCATCTGATGCATTTCCATCACCTCTTCAATAGGGCCCAGGTCTCTATAGTCTCACCGGGTTTACTGGTGAAGGTGCTAGCCAACTAGCGTGCGACGTGTCGATTAGTGTCTGATTATTTTGCATAGTTACGTTATCTTTTGCTTATTTACGCTGTTGTATGAAGCCGCGCAATGATTTTTTCAATCTAAGATGATTCGAATTACTGTAAAATTTATAGAAGTATGTCGCTAATTGTGATTGCAACGAATCCGTATTTTGACGAATCATCGTCGCAGTATATAAGTGGTGGCAGAGTCCCATTTTGAAAATATTTAACTCACCCACTCATTTGACGGGGCAAACGGAACTTGGACAATCGTTAAAATTTTTAAAAGCCGAATTACCGTAGACAATTCATTCACCACCTTAAGACCACAGCTCCAGCTGCAATTCACTATATCATATTTAAACCGATATCTGCTATGTCTGCAGGATATTGCTTTCAAATTCTAAATTACATAGAATTGTAGTTATAAAACAGTACCGAAAAATGTCGTAACAGTTTATTTTACTAAAACAGAATGGGGGCGTTACATATAGATGACCCGATATAAATAAATAATAAAATTAACAAGATTTTTTCTAGACGCATTAGAAAAAAAAACAAATATCGCTCCTTCGTATGAATTCGAAGGTGATGAAAAGGGTCCATTGTCCATCCACAATTTTAAATACGTCTCCTAGGAAGTTTTCAGTTTATGGCTTCTAATAAGTTTCTACCTATCTTCCAACAATTTGGAGAAAAATATTAATTAAAATAAAAAACTTGCAGAGAGTTATCGATAACTGATTGTCCCAGTGCACAGGCCAGATTTGTTATACAGCGTTCAATTGGATCTATTTTTAAATCCATATTATCTCATAATTATCTTAACAATGATCTCTCTTGATTTGCCCTAATGGTGGTGCTTTGACGAGTACCGTGCGCAGTCGTAACAATGGCCTACAAATAAAAGCAAATTTAAAAAAAAAAATTAATTAGAAACACTTGTATGGTGGATAACAAAACTATACTCCACACGACTTTTATTGTTATAGATTCCGATCGAGTATTGAAGGGTTAAATGTCCATACTTCCGGTTTGGATTAAAGTATTCAAATGAAATTCCGCAGATCAAATCCTGACACTGCAGAGGGCATCTAACAATAAGAAAAGTTTTTTCGAGTTGACGCATTCGGCCAATATAGCACGACAAACATTAAAAATGCTGTCCTGAAAAGTTATACTTTTCGACTTATCCACTTATTCTCCCCAACCCTAGTATTGTGAGCTTCGGTTTTAGGATTATGTTTTCATCATCTATTTCGCCTGTGGATATTATTCCCTCGAAAGCAACCAGGACGACATTTGTTGATTTTGACATTGTTGTACGATTTGCCAACAAATATGATTCCACCTCTGTGATACTGGCATCCAAACAAAATGGGATTGTGCTAATTTCATGCCAAAATTAAAAGGAAAGTTTTGAGTTGGACTGTATCATTGACCATAGTGGGACATCACAAATTCTTCTTTTTTTTGGCAGTGCATATGCAAGGTGCAGTCGAGGAGACCCCTGGAGAGATGCACAGAAATAGTACAATCAGCCGAAACCGGTGAATGACCAGTGCTCATTGAGGATCAAACATGATCCAATTTTGAATTTGGGAAGTCCTATTCATAACTTAGTCATCTGATTGTGCCTGTCCTGAAGATGCTAAGTTCTATCAAGGTGCCTGACATTGCACAGTAGCTGTCGATCACTTGCCCATAGGGCAGCGTTAAACACAATTAAATTTTCGGTTTTCTATAAAAAATTGCGTGTTGCCTCGGAAGATTAATTTGGGGGCAAATGATAGAAGAGATTGTTACCAGTTAGAAAACAATGGAAAAGTCACGTTGAAAAATTTGGAAAATATGAAAGGAGCACGGAACCTATCATCATGTTGCTTTCCGATAGTACCATATAGGGTGTCCCAAAAGTCAACATGAAACCGGAAGCGCATGATAGTCATTGCAATTTCTAGTACAATGAAATGCGCTTACACTCAAAAAATGCATCAAAAAGTAGCTCCAACATCTAGGTAAACATTTTAAATATTTGGACCAGATTCTCAAGTGTCATTATACGTATAACTGTAAATATAGGGCACTGCGATTTTTTTTTAATATTTTTGTTTTCGTATTAGGTACGTTAGGGGTATCATCCGCTTCCGGGTTGACGTTGACTTTTGGGACACACTGTATGTATTCGTGTGACATCATTATCTTAAACTTAAATCGAAATCGAATTCTAAATGGCTGATCCTGCTAAACGAGTAAAATCTGCTGAATTGCAGCTAAGCAAATTTGTTTTATGAATTCAGCTTAATCAAACTCTCCGTTTATCTTATCGTCAGCAAAACTGATATGTTGTCTTTAATGCGGTCTCCATTATCATTATATTATCCGAACGAAGACAACAAAAATAACTTTTATTGACTTGAACTCGAAACATAACAGAGATTATACAATACATATCAAACAAGCAGCAATATACAGTAAATGATCGAACATTCAGAAACACAAAATTGATGATGCTTATGAATAAATACTGTACTATAGCACTAAAGCTTCTCACGCTGTTTTTGTCGTCGACCGAGAGACGATTCGACCTTCCGCCTCACCCGACTGTGCCCACCTCTATATTAGTTCGTCACTATCTATCTATCTGACAAACATCAACAATATGTATATGTTTGTGGTCTCCCTCTGAGATGGCCGGAGGCTACCGACAACAAACAGTAGTTGTGTACAGTCGATGCGGTAATATATTAAAAAAAATATGTCTGCTCCCCCTGGGGCTCCCTGAATGAACATATCATACTCAAAACTCACTGACTTCTCTCAGTTACTCCCAATAAAGTGCGAACCTGACTGCATTCATCCATATTACATTTACCGAGTGACCTTGAGACAACTGTTTCCCCCACACACATATCGCCAATCGTGCAAAAGTGCGTACCGGACACAAAAGCTCAGCCCCCCATGTTTCATATAAGCACAACAACACAACACTCTTCTCGACTCTATCGGCAACCTCGCCTTCATTCCTCCAACCCCACATCTAGCCGATAAGCTTGTTCAAGCATTCAGTATGAATCGTGTTTGAACTTGTTTGTTTAGATTTCCATCTCATACTCACTATGAAAGAAGAAAACGAAGATATACATTTATGAAGATGAAGAAATAACCAAAAGACTGGGTGTCTGTGAGGATCCTCTCATGTGGTGCGCCCCATGGCTAGAAGATGAAGCTTGAGCAAAAACATAGCATTGTCGATAGTGTGAAATTGCTTTATACAGATGAGCACCAGCTGCTTCCTGAATGTTTAATTCGAAGAGAAGGAGGTGGTTTTCTCCGACTGGCACACTCTGTTCTTCTCTATATGTGTGTCAGTAGTTTGTGCAAAAGCTCTTATAAACGACGATTCCCGATTGTTAGACACCTCTTCGTAGCTTTACAGTTACCTATAAATTTAGGTGAATAGGGGAAAACTCGAAATCTAAACACAATTTCCAGAATGATTATGATCTCTAATAACATTAGAAGAACAGCTGTTTTGTGTGGCGGCGATAGGCTGAGTATGCTTTTCGAGATGATAACAAAATAATGCTGAGCAGCGGAATCTAAACATCGTCTCTAGCAAACGTAAAAGCTACATTGGAAGCATGGGAGGGGATAGGATGGTGAGGTAGTCGCAAAACTTCGGCATTGTTTTTGTTGATATTTTGGCCATACAGCTGGTACACGAAATGGATGGACGCAAATAAGAGCCATCCATCAGCTGAAAAAAGCGTTAACATTCTTGAGAAGTATATATAATATGTAAGCACGTATTGTACACTACACAGACGTACTATTTTGAGTTGGTGTTGATTCGTAAAATTAAATGAGTTTTATTGGTACGTTTGTACATATATGTAATCTTTTTTCTTAGTGTCATGTCACACTTGGATTTTTTCATTTACAATCTGAATGTGTGAGTACATGTAACCGCAAAAAATAATGTTCTTATTTTTGCTCTTTTTTATTCATATTGGAATTGATAAACATTTCGTTGGTATTTGACCAATTTTTTGTTTTTTATTGGCAAGACTCCTCGACCCTATTTTTAAATTTAAATTAGACTGACGTCTGCTTCTTGAAGTATGCATATTTTGACTTGATATAAATTATGAGTGGAGGAATTATTTCTTTTTTGCTTTCTTGAGTGTGGTATTTTTGTGTTATAAGAAAAACTATAACATTTGAATATGAGCTTTTTATGATTTCCGTAATTAATGCTCTCCCAACAATTCTTCAGATTTAATTCAAACCCCGTTTGATACAAATTCATTTCTTTTTCTATCCATTTATTATTCTATGTTGTGTGGTGTCGTCATAGAATACAACATTTAAACAATTTTCTGTACACAAACATGCAAAATGTTTTATTTATTCAAAATGCTGTGATTTACGTGATAAACATCTCTTGTGTTCCACTGTTGATTTGGCTGCCAACAGACACAGTAGGGCGTAGGCAGCGCAATTTGTGTGTTTAGTAAAAAGCCACTGTCGTGTGGATATTTTTAGATTACATATATGTATTTTCGGAATATTCTTATTTTAAAATAAAATCTGTTTATTGCTCCGGTGACCTGTTGATTTTTGTTTGTAATTATGTATTTTTTTTTTCGAGGTAAGAAGATTGTTTTGCCCAGGCTTGACGAGTATTTATATTTTTTATTTTGTTTTATGATGTTTTCGGTTTGTGTTCCGCTCCTGCTATCTCGTCTGTCGGTTTGAACTGGTGTTTCAAAGCACAAAGGTCATGAGCTTATATTAGGCGTGTTTTTTTGTACTCTGGTGTGGATTATTTTAGTGCAACAACATGACCCATACAGGTCTTGCTACGGGATAGGAAACTTACTTTTGCTGAAAAGGCTAAATTCCTGGGACAGTTGCTCGATAGGAAGCAACTATAGCACTCTATTCGTGCAGGAAAGCTGGGGCCTGCAACCAAAAACCTTGCATTGGATCTACATTGCTATCGTACGACCCATTTTACTGTACGGTGTATGCGTACGATGGTTGGCACTCAGTAAAACAACTTATTATAACTTGCTTACGAAAGTACAAAGAATGGCTTCTATTGTCATATCTGGAGCCTTTCGAACTACTCCTTCGGCTGGCCTTGACCCTGTGCCTAATCTGCTACCGCTAGATTTATTCGGCCAACAACTGGCTGTTAACACGGCACTACGCTTATGTGAAACAAGTCAGTGGCAAATCCTGGAGTACGTTCACTCAACGATTCTACAAAATGTTAACCTCCCTTCTGAGACTGACTACACTAGTCCCAAGTATGCTTTTGACAAAAACTATGTTTGTCTAATTCCGTCGAGGGATCACTGGAATAACAATACACCCCTGGCTAGGGGATGTTTTTTTTACACAGATGGTTCTAAGACGGATAAAAGACGGACTAGACATTAACTTGACACCCTCTCTACCTGGCCACTGTAGCGTCCTTCAAGCGGAAATTTCTGCAATTATGGAAGTCCTAACCTGGTTGGAAAATCATATAATCACGATGAGGGATGTTATCATATACAGTGACAGTCAGGCGGCAATCCGATCACTTGAGTCTGTCCTGACTACATCAAAAGCTGTTGATAGTTGCCGCTAAGCTCTAAGTGTGATGGGCCAATTTTTCCACATCGTTCTCTGCTGGATACCTCTCCCTCTCTCTGGTTCCTGTTAACCCCTTGTGGGGCATAGGGCATCAACTACGCCTACTTTCCACCTCGTTCTGTTCTGTGCCGTCTTTAGGTCTGACCACTGTTTGTTTAATGAAGCAGCCTCGCTATTAACCGATCTTCTCCACGTGTTTCTTGGTCGTCCAACACGGCGTCTAGCATTGGCTCCCTGACGGTTCCAATCTAGGGCCTGCTTTGCAATATTTGTTGGCCCTCTTCGGAGAGTATGACCTATCCATTGCCACTTTCGCCTTTTGACAGAAGTGCCTATCCAATCCAGGCCTGTGATACTCAGGAGATCATCATTGGAAATAATCTCCGGCCAGCGGATTTGTAGGATGCGTCGTAGGCACTGGTTTACGAAAGTTTGCAGCTTAGTTGTTATCTCGTTGGTCACCTTCCAAGTTGAACAGCCATAAAGAAGCACAGATATTACAATAGAATTGAAGATTCGGATTTTGGTGCGCCTGGAAATGTTGTTATTTTGCCAGAAAGGAGTCAAAGTGAAGAAGGCTGCCCTATCCTTATTGATACGCGATTGTACATCAGCGTCCGCGCCGCCATCTGCTGTGACTATGCTTCCGAGGTAGCAGAATTCGTCAACTTTTTCGACTGCCTGGCCCGAAACACAAATTCCGCTTTGTCCCCCAGGATGGGAGCTCAAGTACTTGGTCTTGGCAGCGTTTATCTTGAGCCCAGCATTACGACTTTCGCAATGCAGAGCATCGGCCATTTGAGCTACATCCTCCTTTTTATTTGAAAGCAGACAAATATCGTCAGCATAGTCCAGGTGTTGCAGGTAATCAAACATTTTCCATCTGATACCTTTCCTTTGGTTTTGAAGCGCGCTCACTAGTACATCGTTAATGGCTATGAGGAAAAGAATAGGTGATAAAGGCAACCTTGTCTCACTCCACTGTGCACCTCAAAAGGATCTGAAAGCTTACCCTTGTGCAAAACGTGACATTGGGCTCCCTGGATAAGATTCCTTGATGATGGAAATTATTTTATCTGGTATGCCCCTCCTACGAAGAGCTCTCCAAATATACTCCCGATAAACACTATCGAACGCCTTCTCGAAATCAATGAACATGAGGTGTAATGGGGATCTCCATTTGGCGGATTGCTCAATAATAATTCGGAGGGTGTTTATATGGTCGCTACATGAAAAACCCTCACGAAAGCCAGCCTGTTCATTGCGTAAAGTGCGATCAACTTCATCCTTGATCCGGTTCAAAATAATTTTAGCCATCAGCTTGGATACAGCTGGAAGTAGGCAAATACCGCGCCAATTATTACAATCCTTAAGGTTACCATTCTTGGGAATTTTAATAATTACGCCCTTTTTCTATTCTACTGGAAGAGTTTCGGTTTCCCAACACTCTCTGATGAGGGGAAGTAGAATATCCGCTGTAGCATTCGAATCCGCTTTAAATAGTTCGACCGGACCCGGGGACAGTTCCATCTATCCCCGGGGCCTTACCGGCGTCCATAGATTCGATAACCCGCTTTAATTCCGTCTTAGATGGTGGTCTGGAATTAATACTGGCTACTGGAGGGATGTCTTTTTCTGCCGACGAAGATGCACTTGCAGGCCCAAAACTGTTGTTAAGGACCTCAAAAAAGTACTCTTTGCATCTCTGAAGTTGTTGTTCTTCGGTAACAAGCAGTAACCCTTCTTTATCTTTCACAGGATGGTCGGTTGTGAACGATTTACCAATGAGTGGCTTAATTAGCTTAAATAGGGTACCGCTTTCACCACGGTAAGCCGCATCATTTGTCTCCTTCGCTAAAGCGTTGATGTAAGTACGCTTATCACGCCTCACACTTCTCTGTTAATCTGTTCCTTAACTCTTTGGCGTGCTGAGATAAGAGACCAAGTAGCATCACTGATAAATAGTCTCCTACCTCGATCCAATCTTCCCACAGTCGCTTCGCCACATGAAATAAGAGAATACTTGGCAAATTTCCATCTATCTTCAATTGTAGGATTCTGAAGAGATGTTGCTGCACAAGCTTTTTCGTGCAAGGCGGTCGAATATGCACGTTTAGTTGAGGAATTTTTTAGCTTTTGCACATTAAATCGTGGCAAGATTCGCGTGTTGTGAGATCGTTGAATCGCTGCCGTTCGTAAGCGAAATTTCGCGATAACAAGGTGGTGGTCGCTGCCAACATCAGCCCCACGCTTCGACCTGACGTCTAAGAGGCAGTTTCTCCATGTGTTAGAAACAGCAATATGGTCAATTTGGTTCTCTGTTCTGCCATCAGGAGAAATCCAAGTTGTTAGGTGGCAGGGTTCATGCTTGAACAACGTTCCGCCAATGACTAGTTGCCGAGAGTTACAGAACTCCACGAACATTTCGCCATTGTTGTTCCTGTCGCCAAGCCCGTGATTGCCCGGTGCGTAGCACTGAATAATTGTGATGTTTCGTACTCTGGATTTTAACCTGGCTGTGATGATACGGTCGGAGATAGGTTTCCAGTCGATAAGGGATCGGCGTGCATTCCTAGTCAACAGGATTCCGACGCCCGCTTGCCGAGGTGAATTATCGTCTTCACTTCCAGAGTAGAGCAGTACAGTGCGTGAGCTTGGTGATAAAGTCGCTCCCGATCCGAGCCATCTTGTTTCGCTCAGTCCTAGTATAGCGATGTTGTATGCGGTCATTTCCTGTTCGACTTCTGTGAGCCTTGTGTTATTACACTCACCCCACATCGTCCGAACGTTCCAAAAACCGATCGTAGTCCGTTGTTTATAGCCAAAAGTCGTTGCCGTTGAATCAGTCCGAGGTATCCGAGGCTCGTTTAATGTTTCGAGTGTAAAGTAAATTTCAGGTACGCACGATACAAGCCTACATACCCTATCCCCCGAGTCGCCTTTTACGACATGCCGGGATCGCTGTGGTATAATCCTAACCCCAAAACCACAGGGGTCAATTTTTTGTTAAGTTTCGTGCATATCTGAACCCTTGAGCGCAAAACAGAGTTGCTGCGCGCACAATTGTAGAGATATGTTCGAAACTCAGGAGAGTTTTATTCTCTCCTGTCCCTTTAGTCGCCTCTTACGACACGTCGGGAAAGACGGTAGCACTATTCTTAACCCGTGCCACAGGGTGGATACCTAGTCACAGTGAATTTCAAGGGATCTAATGCGGACCGTCTCGCTCGTAATGCGACTTCTATAACCTTAGACGCCGACCGAAACAAGTTGAAAGCCCCAATTGCTTCTTGTAAACGGGTAATACAAACAAATCGCAATGCACAGAGCTAATGCAAGATGGTCTAACGGTACTACATGTACTACAACAAGATTGATTTGGCCACGAATTGACGCAGCCAGGTCTATTATTCTACTGTCAATAGTCAGGAGGCATATCGGCAAGGTTGTCGAAACCATAACGGGACACTGGTATATCGGGGAGCACGCCAGGAGGTTCAAAATTCCCCATAACGACTTCTGTGGCAGTTGCGATGACGAAGAAGAGGAAGAAGTGTTCGTCATCTTCTGGCCGAGAAACGTAGACGTTTTCTTGGCTCAAGGTATTTCTACGATACAGATGATCTGTGTGATGTGAGCCCACTATCGCTCAACAAATAATATTGCCAGCATGGGCTGGTTCTCGGCTTAGGTGTTAACTGTAAGGATGTTTCAATCGGTGGTAAAACAATGGACATATTTTTGGTGTAAGTGCGCTAAGTGTTTGATCACTTAGCGACCCCTATAATTAACCTAACCTAACCTCACTATAATTATTAATATATCTTATTAATATTTCTGTTTTAAATAAAACAACTCGCCTTAATTAATTTAATATTTTTCCTCTTCTTCCAGATAAACGCAAGCACAACTATGACTTCGAGAAACACAATGAAACAGCTTCAAACTCCTTCCGTTAAAAGAACAATACACAGACTGTCTGCGACAGAGTATAAATAACAAAAATCGTAATCAATAGAAAACAATCAAAGAAAAAAGTTTGTCCTACTACAGAAGGATAATGCTGCATATCTGCAAATTGAAAATACAAAATTTTCCTTCCATTCTCTCTGTAATTTTGTGAAATTATCTTATGTTCTTTTGTATGTAGAGTGGTACTAGAGAAAAAAATGTGCTACTAAATTAGTGATATCTATACGAAAAGGAAACAAATCATCTATTCATTAAAGAGAAAACAAAACAAAAATATTTTCTAAATATATATATATAAATAATATAAGTACAAGTCATATCGTCTTGAAACTAAAACGTGCAAAATCATTCAAGATGATAAGCAATATGCAACACCAGCAATTTGAAAGTGTCGCGATGGAGCAAATTTTGCCACAATCCACCACCGCATCGGCGGTCGTTGTCGAGCATTTTGTCAATAACAATAATAATAGCAAACTGAATAAAAATATTCATTTGATGGCATCATCCGACATTCTGCCGTATCAAGATTCCGACGTTATCATTTTCGATGCCAACGATATTTTCGGAATAAATCCAATAAATTCTAGTTCTTCAAATACCAAAGAAATTACTGTAACCGCATTACCAACAATAACTGCAAGCAATATTGCGCCAATTACGACAACTCCTGTGGCCGCTCGTAATCATCAATCATCACCATCATCAACCAACAATTATTGTCAATCAATTTCGGCTACAGTGACCGGTAATTTAGCACGGAGTACAACCATTAACAATGTCGCCGGTGAAGGGAATTTGATCATACAACAAATGCCCGTTGTCGTTAATTCGTCGGAAGCCGTGATTGATAGTATGATGAAGCAGGTTATCAATGATGGCCTGCACAACCATGAATATGCCTTGTCCCGTACGAAATTATGTGATGCAAAGCCTGTTGAATGTCGGTCGAATCACGCTGCACTAGAATTAGGTGATAAGGTTTGTAAGAAGAGGAAGGAGGAGGACGAAACAGAAAGTCAGAAGTTGGAACGTGAGCGACAACAAAGACAATCGGACGCCTTGCGATGCATTGAGGACGTTCATAACTATTCGAAAAGTCCAAAAAGTCAAATGGATGAAAGTACAAATAGTAGCAGCGAAGAAGAAGACGAGGATGACGATATCGATGTTGATGATGACGATGATGAAGACATGGATGACGATGTGTTTCATCGTGTGTCACCAACGTCAACCACAACATCGGCTGCTAGAACTATCTCAAAGGGTCCCGTTGCCAATAAAATTAACGTCTGTGATAAGAGTGCTAATCAGTCAACGCCAAAAGCGAAAAAAGTATCACAACAACACCAGATGCAAACCAATCAACAATTCAGTCGAAACACGAAAACTTCAACCTCTTCATCTTCGGATGAAATGAATTGTGTATCACCAGCGGTCACTACTACCAAATCATCACCGAAAACATCAACTCCCTTAAAATTAGATCTTTCGACGATATCCTCAACATCACCACACCGCAATAGTACCTTGAAATTATCGTTCATGGAAAAGCCCAGTGTTTCTGATCGGATTGCGACGGCTACTGATGATGCAGATAGTGGTGAGAATTGTGATGGAATTAACGGTTCCGGTGGTGCTGGTGGTGTCAACGGTGGCGATAAGCTGGCTCCCGATCATCATGCACGACGACCAATGAATGCATTTTTGATATTTTGTAAACGACATCGTGCCATCGTTCGTGATAAATATAAGAATTTGGAAAACAGGTAAAATAGAAAATTTTAATCAGGGTTTGATGGATTGTATGACCTGATTTTTCACTTTTCTAGACAAATTACGAAAATTCTCGGAGAATGGTGGGCGACACTGTCGAATGTCGAGAAAGCTGGCTACACGGATCTTGCAAAACAGGTGGGTAATTTAAATTTCAATTTATTTCATAAATTGGAATTATGTATATACTAGCTGCATTTCTTTGGCTCCGGAACAGGACAGGATAACCTAACTTCTATACACATATACATTTTGACAGACGTTATCCTATGTAGGATTGCACAGAACAAAATGTTTATGGAAAGTTACGTTACTGTATGAAGTAAAAATCGGTGACATGGCTAGGGTCAAATTTCATAAAAGTATGTAGCAAAAATGGCCCAAGTAGGATTCTAGTAGTGCGCTTCTTGGTTGTAATTGAAGGGACGCCGCTATGGCTATGGAAATTCTAGAAATTCATAATGTCACGAGTTCATTATTCACAAAAAAAATTCGACTAGGAAGTAGTGGAACTGGAAATCGTATCACATTATGAATTTTCAAAAAAAAAAACTCGACAACGCCTTTATTTCCATCAGAATTCTCCATTTATCAATGTGAATAACATGAAATAGTAAATTTGAACAATTTCATGTTAAATAATTGAACATGTTCATATTAAATAATACTTCTCTCTCCCATTCTGTTGACACGCCCATATCTACTCCATATCAACTGCACATGCATTGCATTATCTAATCGCGGATTTGATTTTGCACAAAGCCCACCGAAATTCTGATATGATGTAAACTTCAAGCAAAAGTAAAAAGCAAAAAAAAAAATCAAAGTGAAAATTAGAAGTAACCTTGAAAAGGTTAACAGCATTTGAGCTTGCCTCCAGCTCGTCGTCGTCATCTGTTTTGCCTATCTGTCGATAATATTATGTCAAATTTATTTACTTTTATTTTATCGAATTGATTGTTATGGGTTACACAATACCAACACGATTTTTATTTTGCTTTTTTATATTTCTGATAGTTCAAAAAAATGATTGAATGTTGTTTTGGTCATTATTTTGGTTATCGATGTTGACGTGGACAGAGAAATTGTTAATTATGCATTTTTATTATGGCTTTCGTCTGTATTTTCGATTTTAGTTTGGTTTGATTGGAAGTGTATGTATTTTTATGCTTTTTATACTCCGAATTTTCACTTAAACTCATCATTAAACACCTCCAATTGTGGGGCATTCGGTAGATCAGTGGGTAGAGAATATACTCTGCCTATGAATTGCCTGAGCGTGTCCCACTGTCACCATGGATATTTGTGTTGTCCTTAACAATTGCTCCTACAGCAGCAGGTTCTTCGATGTAAATCGTCCTGGCCAAGAGCTGTCAAAACCCCCTTCGATTCAAGAGAGAGAAACATTTTCTGGAGTCGCTACAACAACAACCTATAATTGTTCTTGTACTCCAGTTTCGGAAGCCCAGTAGTTGGTAGGCGTCCTCACCTACTGAGTACTCTAAAGGTACGTTGTCCTCGACGCGGCCGCATGACAGCGACTCGCTCATTCCATATAAAAACTCGTTTCTCTCTCATTTAAAAGTTTTTATATGGAATGAGCGAGTCGCTGTCGTGCGGTCGTGTCGAGGAAAATGTACCTTAAGCGAGCTCTCGGTCATCCACGCAATCTCGCTCCGTTATGTGGTTGCGCATCCATCACCTGCTTCGACATGCGATTATCGTCCTTTCGTTGTAGATGTCCTGCCTATTGCAATCATTGAAGCTTCACGATTTTTAACAATTCGAGCTCATCGTACAATTGATTCGAGTCTGTGCCGAATGTGCTCGCGAATGTTCGAATCTGCATAATACCGTTTCGGGGGCTTAATTGAGAGTGCATGTTTCGTAGCCATATAGCATAGCACGGGTCGGATAATCGTTTTATACGCGCGAAGTTTCGTGTTCCTGTGGGCATGCTTCGAATTTATAATTGGGAGGACCGAATAATACGTCTTATTATCCGTCTCTTAATTTCGTCGGTTTCGTTGCCACATTGCTACTCGCCATTATCTGTAGAAACACTTCTCAGTATTATTTCGCAGGATTCTTCAAAGAATTTGCCACTTCACGTGTGTAGTGCAAAAAAGGTTCACTCATGGCTTTCCAATTTTAATTCTACCATAATAAAATATCATGTCTACCACATTTGAATTCAAATTAACGGAAGTTGGGCTAGTGTCGTTTTGGTTATGGGTGGTGCTCGGGAGCTAATCTTTTCGTTCGAAATAGGAGGTGATAGGCCCCTTCTTCTTCTTCTTTTAGCGGTGCAGAAAGGTGTGAAACCTCTGTGCATCTATGTGGGTGCGATTTATGGTTCGTCAATGTTTGTGTCCGTGAGGTCTAAGGACAAAAACATAGCTGCTGCGATAGAGTTTTCCAACAGCGATATAGGGGTAAGATCGGTGGGCGCAGCGGGGCATTGAAACAAATGACCCACATCATGAGGAGTACCATCGCAGTTTGGACAGATGTTTTGGATGTCCGGGTTTATGCGAGAAAGGTACGAATTAAGGCGTGAACAAAAGCCCGACCGAAGTTGAGCTAGTGTTACTCTAGTGGCTCTCTGGAGCCTAATCTCCTCAGGCGAAATTGGTGGTGGGCGCTCTGAGAGGACTCTATTCGCACCTAAGCTCGCAATAGACCGATTCACTTCTTCAGTGTGGATCGCTGCGATGGCGGCTTGGTATAACTTCATCGTAAGGGTCCCGTTTGTATCCCTGAACCTCTCTCTCAAGGTCTCGTAAACCACGCCTGACATGTCGTGGTGGAGGAATTCGGTCCATGAGATGATTATTGGGATGATCCTCACGATAGCAACCAACAAGATACTGTTTTGAGAGTAGGAGATTGTGGTCACGTATTAGCATCAATTTTGTCTCCTGATGTAAGTGATCCTGTGCAGACATCAGAAGGCAACCTGTCGCGATGCGTAGGGCGGCGGTGATAGGCCCCTATTCTATCCTACCTCGCATGAGACCGAATCAGCTTTTCCAATCCATACATATGACTATACAAACACTACCTTCATGAGTAGACCCTTCAAGGGCTAGGCTCTTGAGGTGTCGGACAGGAGACACGATTTCGTCCTTAGTGGGCGAAATTCCTTGATACCTACTCGAGCTGCTTTTTTATAGTTTTATTTTTATAAATTGTTTCTTTGCAATACTAACTTTAAAAATTTTCTCATTTCAGTACAAAGATGCTTTCTTCAAAGCCAATCCAAACTTCAAATGGTACAAGCTACCGGCTCCACCATTACGCACAGGTACAATACGTCCGGAACATAGTCTTTCGCCTACTTCGCCGTTGCTTCCATTCTCCGCAATCTACTTGAACGATTTCAACAATGCCGCGACAGACGATCGCGACGGAGCATCGGCAGCAGCAAACAATCGTTACAACTGTGATAATGGATATGTCAGGAAATCATCATTTTCTTTTAATTATGCTGATGATAGTAATGTTCGTAACAGTAGCAACAATAGCGGTAGTCCTTCCGCACTACAAAACTCAGCGTCGAACGCTGTGGGCGTTTTTAAGCTGGCCGACGAAGCGCAAATGGGTAGTCTGAGCATGTTGTGCGGCAGTAGCAGCTCAAGCAACAGTCCTAATTCAGAACTAATCGACAAATCGGTCGCTATCAATGACAATAATAAACATGATGCACTGCAAAATGCTTTGGGTGATGCTTCAAACTTTTTATCAGCTACAATTAAGTCACGTGACGCCGACTCGGATCCGTATCAGAATATGCGCGATCATGCCCATCGTATGGAGGCCAATCAAGTGTCGTCAAGTGCAAAACGAAAGAGCTCGGATGAGAGTGTAAACAACGGCTGGTCGCCCAATAAGAAGCCCTATTCGCCGACAGAGGGTAGTGAACGAGCTGCAAGAAGTTGCAAGGGAAAGCGCTACCAAGAACTTATGATTTCCGGACAAATTGCATCGTTTGGCAAAAAGTCGAGTTCTAAGGCGCGTATGAATGCACTGAACAATAGTCCTCTAAACGGATTTGTTAAGCCTACTGCCGAACACAATCGATCATTCGATTCACATCACCCATTGACCTTGAATTTGACCAATTTCATGCAATCGCCAATCGCCGAGCGTGTCAAGCCGGAAATAATCATTCCCGATCATCATGTGCCGCGTGAAAACTCCCCGCCATGTGCCAATCAATCACCGCACATGGAGCAGCCCGATTCGCCCAACTCGCAAAAGCAATTCGACGCCTCTGATTTTGATTTGGAGGAGAAAATCAAAGCGTTGCCGGCTCAATGCTTAGAATCATACTTGACACGAAAACGTGAAACGAAAAAGAAACGGAAAATCGGTTCGAAACGACGACCGGCCACCTCTTCCGCCTCCACCACGAAGGCCAAACATCATTATCAGTCAAATCATCACTATCAGTCACCGCCAAAAACAATTCAGGAAGCACGTGAACGTATTCAAAACTCGGCCGTAGGTAGTCAAAAGCGCAAGGCGCGTAAGGAGAGTATCACGCGACGTGATGTCAATGGGATGAATTCGGCAGCTAATCATCTTTTGGAAGCAGTCGGTTTGATGCAGTTTTGCAGTAACGATGAAACCGTGAAAATTGAATATGATCCGGAAAATATGGAGAATTCCAGCCAATTGATCGATGGCATTATGACGGTGATTAAGGAAGAGAGGGAAGAAATGCCAAATGGTTGTAACGGCAGTATGGATAGTAATAGCACACCTACCTCAGATCTACTCATTTTAGCTGAAGTCGCGACTTTTGCAAAGTCACATTATTGAGTGGAACGTCAATTTTTATTTTCTCGTATAGCAGAAGTAGGGAGTAAACATTTTTATTAACCATTATTTGATTAGAATTACAAAGAATATATCCTTTCAATGTCAATTTGAAATATAATCGGTGAAGCTTATCTCGGGGTCATCTAACCATCATGCACTGCAGACTACAGTTTGTATCTTTCTCACTTCCTATACCAGATTTATTATGTTATAAATACCATTAGGTATCTAACACACAAACAGACATATGTATTCCAATTTATTTTCAGTCATTTGCCTGTAGCATTACACTATTAGCATTATAAAGTGAATTGTGTTACATTTTCAATTTACTCTCATAATTTGGTGACTACCTACCGCTATTGTGTCTGTATAAAACGACTGATCGCTAGAGTCTGTAAAACGAAAGAAACTTTACTATAAAAATACATACATACGTGCAAAAATATCCGAAAAAGTATATTTTCAAAATGAGCGCAATAAAAATACAATTTAATGTGACCGTCTAGTGCCCATTTTCACATTTTCTTAATGCATAATAATTGATGATGAAAACGAATTAAGTGTGAAAGAAAATAGAGAGAGAAAAAAATAAAGCAGATAATACAAGTAATTTTAAAGAACAGAAAAAAGAACAGAAAAATCAATTGAAATACATATATAGAAATATTCATGTTTATTTTTTCTAATAATATATAAAATATATTCTATATTTAAATAAACATACTCACACCCTTTTTTGAAATCAAAATCAAACAAATAATAAAATTACTTATCGCTTAAGTATAACTAGTGGATAAGAGAGACAATTGTTAATTAAGTCAACCAGAGAAAATTGAAATTCTATAAAATATGTAATATTTGAGAGAAATATATTTTTCAACGTGTGTGTTAGAGAAAGAGATTTAAACATTTCGCAAAATTCATAGAATTCAGGAGGGAAACATAAAAAAGAACAGACTTTAATTTTAATATTGTTGCAACGGTCATAGGCCAAAGTGAATTGTTTTTATTTTTTTATTATTATTATTTTTTCTAATCTTTATATAAATATGTTATATATATACCCATATATGTATTTTTGCGATAATTAGTCTACTGATCTATACATAGTTATTAATATGTCCGTTATTTGTTTTTAACATATTACATACTATTTTTTTTTAAGTTTGATTTATTTTTTTGTGGAAAGACAAAGTTAAAAGATGAAGCCATTTCTTTTTTGTTCGTATAGTAATAAATGATAAAAAAAAAACTGATTAAAATACACAAATAATTTAAAGAAGATGGATGTTATTATTTATACTGCAAATAGGCAACGGATTATCGCGGGTCGTAGACACGCTTTAATTTTATTGGCGGCCATGTTTAGATATCCATTCTTTTTAACTATAGTGACTTGGAGAATTGTTTATCGAAAGTATTTTTTTTCGCTTTAATTGTGTTACTAAGTTTTCGATTCTACAATTTCCGCGATAAACTCATCGTGGGAATTATTGCATGACGGGCGAATCGAAAATTAATTCACAAATGCACAATGCATATAAAAATTCTGGAATCATTTTCGAATTCTTGGTTATGGAATTCAACACACTCTACATATTCAAAACAGTGAGTATGTATGCCAGTGATTCAGAAAATCTCCTTATTATAATTGATGTATGCAGTTTCGTTTAAGAAATGCAGCGGAAAAAATTTCATTTTCGCTCCAGGTCTAAAAACCTCTATAGAGAGGAAAGTATCCGAGAAAGAGCGCATTTGACTACGAATTGATGTCCAGTCAATTTTATTTTACATACAGGGTGCGCCAGAGAAACTTACTTATTTGAAAGGTCAATAAAAACGAAAGTACTTTAGTTATTGTTTTAATTATTGAGCCTCGTGTGCTGTGTGCTCCATCTTGCTGAAATCACACGTCCCTAACGTTCATTTTTTCAAGGCTTGGAAGAAACAAATCTTCGATCATGTTCCAAGTGAGCGACCGTCAGCAGAAAAGAAGCTCGCGACGGCGAAGGCCCGCTTCTCTCTAGACTAGACTAAGGTGACCACACTTCTGAAGGTCCAATGCTGTACACGTACTGATCGCACCTAGTCCCCTTCCACGGCAAAGCATTATTCCGCATCATTTCTTCTCCCACTAGACTGACAATATGGTGTATGACATAAAAAAAATCATATTCCCCTTTCAAATTAGAAGACCTTGTGGCCTGTCCCTGTTTAGCTCCATTATTCGGGGAGTTTCCCAGTATTAGGTGGATTTTTCTCTTTCCTACTTATTTATTGGGCTCATAGGCAGAGTGATTGGCATTGTAGAGTTCCGTAGAAGGGTTACTGCCTGACCAAGGGTTTACGTTTACGTTCCTACTGCGACCGGGTCTACGAACCGGAACGGCCCATGCTTCAGCATGGCCAAGAGTCGCAACGACCCCCTTCGACGCAGGAAGGGGATGGAAACTACGTGTCATTCATTCAACACCATTTTTTCCCTTGGGGAGCAGTCCTGGCCGGCCCAGCTGCTCCGAACACTACTAATACGTGCCGGCATTGAATCAAATCCAGGACCATGGATGTGCTCTGTGTGCGCTAACAGGATTTGGACCAATGTTCAAACGTCGGTCGAATGTACATGCTGTGGAGAATGGGTTCACCCAAAGAACTGCTCAGGACTTACCCATTACAATCAACGAGGTCCAACCTACACAGCGAGTCGATGCAGAAATCGTGGGCGACGCTCTTCATCCAACCAGCAGCCGCCCTACCAAGGTTCCCAACTATCAACACCTTCCACACCGGCAAACCCTGTACGCACAGTTCAACCTACGCCTAATTTGACCCCAGCTCCACGTACCTTCGATGTTAACTACACCAACACTAAAATCGTCCAACTAAACTGTAATGGACTCCAACATGAATTCGTCGAACTTACTGATTTCATGGACAGACACCATATACAGATTGCAGCGGTACAAGAGACCAAATTAAACTCCAACCATTCGCTCAGCTCTTACGGGAACTATAACGTCATCAGACACGACCGAGAAAGCAATGCTGGAGGAGGTTTGGCTTTCCTCATTCACAACAATCTACCGTACAGCATCGTTGACATCACTTCCGCCGACAACACCATGGAAATGGAACAACAAGCGATAACCGTCAAATCGGGCAATATTGACTTTGAAATCTTCAACATTTACATTCCACCCGTCTCCAACTGTCCCGCCAATTACAAAGCCAATATTAACCCTCTACTAAACGGCCAGTATAGTCTTCTGCTTGGTGATTTCATCGCACATCACAGTCCTTGGCACTCTGACCTCCACAACGACACCAGAGGTAACATCATCGCCGATCAGCTGGGCGCATCAGATTTCTGTCCAATAAACGACGACAAACCGACTCGTATCGCTGGATCCTTGCCGGACGTCAATCCAGCACTGAGTTTAGAAATGGGAAATCTAAACTAAGAAGGATCAAACAGGGAGTACCAAAAGGCGGAGTTCTTTCCCCCACTTTGTTCAACCTCTACATGTCAGGGCTTCCCACCCCACCTGAAGGAATCGACATAATATCCTACGCTGATGATTGTACCATCCTGACATCCGGCAACGATATTTCAGACATGTGCGACCGTATCAACGGCTACTTAGAAGAGCTCAACACCTTCTTCATTAGCAAGAACCTGAAGTTATCAGCACCCAAATTCTCGGCCACCCACTTTACCACGTACAACCAGGAATACAACCTACGGCTAGACATTAGTGTAAACAACACCGAAGTCCCCACTGTCCGTCACCCCAAAATCCTCGGCGTCACAATTGACAATCACGGCATTTTCAATAGCCACGCCGACAATATATGTGACAAATTGAAGAGTAGGAACAAGATCCTAAAATCTCTCGCTGGCAGCAAATGGTGAACTGATAAAGAGTCATTACTCACCACTTACAAAGCCATCGGTCGTTCAGTGGTAAACTACGCCGCACCCATATGGACAAACAATCTCTGCAAAACTCGATGGAAACGGATTCAAACGTGCCAGAATGCAGCTATGCGTACATTCACTGGATGTGTACGCATGACATCACAAGATCACCTCCACCAAGAAACTAAGCTGCTTAATCTAAAAACTCATAATGAGCTACTCGCAAAGCAATATCTTGTTGGTTGCTATCGTAGTCAACACCCGAATCTCGATCTTATGGACAAAACCCCACCTCCACGTCATGTTAGACGTACATTAAGGGACAAGGAAAGTTGATGCCACTGGCGTGTACCCTACACGCATATAAGCAGAAGACCGTTTCATTCGTTCTGCAATCTGAAAACATTTAAAACTAATCATGCTCCTTTTCTACAACATTTTGCCTTCAATTTTGCCATTTGGCTCTTTAAGGAAGTACCAATCGGTTCATCCTAAATTTGGCTGATAAGTTTGCCGACCACTGAGTTAGGGCAAAAACAAAATGTATCGATTCTGTCGATTAAACCGGTTGATATGGGAATCGGATGCGGACTGATCTATATAAGAAAGGTGTAAAAATGAGAAAGTGTTTGAGGAAGACAACATCGATCATATGCTGTGCCGAGGGACTTATTATGTAACGAATTAGGTTCCTTTGTGTGAAATTGAAAATCCTGTACATTTCCCAATGCTGTACGGCATGTCAAAATGCTGTACTGTGCAGCGAAATGCTGTATGTCTGGTCAGCTTACTCTAAAACAGAGCATGATGGCAACTGACTAGATTTAGAATGGGAAACAAACTTGGGGACTTCCCACTCCATGTGCGCCATCTACCCGGCCAAGTCACCGCTTGGGAGTTTTTTTTTTTTCAAATAAGTAAGTTTCTCTGGCGCACTCTATTAGTCTTATTCTGCATTATTGAAAACATTTCTAGGCCCCCAAAAGTCATTTTTGTATTTAACAGTAGTTGTTTCGATCAACAGCACACTCTGCCGAGATTTACCCAATAAATAGGTAGGTATTATTTTTATAAAAGTGGGATTAGTGTCAGGAAAATGTGTAGGAAAGGCGATAATTATCCCTCGGATGGTTGGGTCGTGCATTTGTTAGAATTGGTGATTTAGTTAAAAAGTTATAGCAGTTTGAAGTCGCTCAATAATTTACGTATGTCTTTTTGGAATTTTTGAAAATTTTCAGGTTATAATCACTTGGAAAACGGTTAAATCTTAAAATTAAACGCAAAAATTAGGGTGTTTGTAATAGGGACTGTTGCAATACATCAAATCTCAACTGATTAATTACCGGACTTTCATTCATTTAATTTTTTTTTGTTTATAATTAGACTATTAGTTTATATGAGTTTTAAATGAAGTCACAAATTCTTGGATGAATTTTTTTATTCAGCAGGAAATGTTTTTCGTAGGTACATTTTATTACATACTAGTACTCGTAAATATTCGTAAAATAATCCGTTCCGAAAAATATTTTCTTTCTGAAAACCTTTTCATACAGCTTTTCAGCCGAACTTGATTCTATATGTTAGGGAAACCGTTTTCAAAAGGGGAAATAAGGCCCGTTCTCCGCGTGACATAGTGGATTACCTCTCCCCAACGCTCTTAAAATTGATCAACTTTTGATCTAAAAAAAAATATTAACATAAGCAACCAAGTTTTTCTTTCTCGGTAGTATGTACATTATCAATTAATAATAAACATAAAGTGTTTGAAACATAAAATTTTTCCATTTAAAATGAGTTCAAATTACCCACAAATTTGGTAACACCTAATAATTTCCTTCACAAACTCAACAATGAAATCCGAATTTCACTTTAATTTTATTACAGCTGCATAAAACTTTTTATCTTTGCTCCGGTATATACACGGTCACTATTTCTTTATTTAGTTTCAAATCTCCCTCTCTCTGCTTTCTAGTCATGGTTCTTAATGAACTGAACTACTATTTTGATCCCGCTCCGTACAAGGAGTTGATCGCTCCCGTTCCACAATTCTCAAAAGAACAGGTTCCTAGCATTGAATGAAACTAGTCTGATCGCCATCTTAAGTAAGTCACGTACAATCTTTCCAATAAACACATTCACATCAAGTACCAAAATAATATCAATATATTCTACATACTAATAACATGCCAGCAAATTCAATAATACGCTCATAAATATGCAGGCAATCAAATCAGTTCAATTCCGTCTACGTCTACTATCCAACGACTCAGATCAGTGAGACTCGTTTGAGACCTGAAGAGTTGATTAAACAGGTCGACCTGAAGAGTCGATTGAACAGGTCGACCTGAAGAGTCGATTGAACAGGTCGACCTGAAGAGTCGATTGAGCAGGTCGACCTGAAGAGTCGATGGAACAGGTCGACCTGAAGAGTCGATTGACTAGGTAGACATGAAGAGTCGATTGAACAGGTCGACCAGACGAGTCGAATGATCAGGAATACCTGAACGGAAGAGTCGAATGATCAGGAATACCTGAACTGAAGAGTCGAATGAACAGGTAGCCATAAAGACCAGTTGATTAGGTCAATATAATAGTCAAAGAAGAATACTATATTTGTATGATAGTTGGTTATGGCACCCTGATTATGGGAAAAGTTCTCTGACCGATTGGGAGTCCGCAACCTTGAATAATCTTTAGTTATTTTTAGTGATTATTTAAAAACTGCTAAAAATGAGGATGCAATGAAAATTCGGCGGTAGACTAAACGATAAATTAGAATATTTTGGACCTTTTTAAAGAGCTCTATAATTCTTGTAAAATGCAAGTTCAGCCGTGGAATTTTATACGAGTATTAACAATAAGCTGAATGTGATTTTTGCTGAAAATAAAGTCGCCCCAATTATTCCTCCCATTTGAATTTGTCGAAAAGGCATGTTCATAACTCCCTCCCTTAAAAAAAAAACTACAGCTAATTTTCACGTGTTCCTCTCAAAACGGGATACGAGTTTAGGAGAATAAAATGTAGATAGCTAATAGAGAAAATACGAGAGTTTCGTTTTTAGAGTTTTTTAGATTTTTCAAAAAACCCTTATGAAATCGATTTTGTCCGTCCGTCTGTTCACGTCATGAAATTTGGTAGGAATGTGCTGAATGGTAAGTCTTCGGCACGAAATACTTAGAAGTTGATAAGGCAAAGATAACAGGGTGTCCCGCAGATTTTAGGATTTGTTCACTAAATAACTCGCGAACGGCTTAACCGATCGTCATGAAATTTGGTAAGAATGTGTAGAATCCTAACAGTCTTAACCACGAAATACTTAGAAATTGGTAGGACAAAGTTAACAGGGTGTCCAGAAGATTTGAAAAAGTCGACTTTTTTAGTGTTTATCGGACATGGACGTATGAGTACTCAAATCAAAGAACTCGATGGGTACATTTCATACAAGTTGCTTTCTTCCAGTTTGGAGTAACGGGAACGGAGTTATAGGCTGTGAAGTCTGCAACTGTGAAAATTATGATGACGGTTTTAAGAAAATTATATAAGTAATATGCCTGAAAATTTTCATTCGAATATCTTTATCTTAACCGGAAATATAGGGAATCAAATATTTAGCAAAGGCGTTTCACTATACTAGGGCAGCGTCTGAAGCATTTGTGCATATCTTGTGACTGGACCGAGCAATGAACATGAACTTTGGTGGGAATACATAGAATGGTAATAGTGTTTGTCGCAAACACTTATGACGTTTGTAAAATTAACAGGGTGTCTCTGAATAGCTTCAAAAGTCTACTTTCCCACAACTCATAAGAAAGCTTTGGGTGGGCAATGGGCTCAGCAAAGCCACTTCATATAAGATCTTGTTTCTTGATTCGGAAAGAGAGTAACGGATTTACAGCTAATAAATTCAGTTAATATATGTAGCCATGGTACATTCCAGAATGAAAGGCTAACTCCTTTCATTTTTTGTTCTATGTGGAACATATTGCCATCCAATTTTTTTTTTCGGACAATCATGTGTTTTCAGTTAGTAGTCTGGCTGGTCTAGCGGTTAGTGCGCGCACCTTCAGTGCACAGGGTCATGAGTTCGAATCTCACCGTGTTCCATGGTGTTTTTCGAACTCACGAGCTTGTGACGGACTATGATCTCACTCAGATGTTAAACGAGTACCCATTTGTGGGGATAAATAACACTGCTGCTTTATTTTTTTTATGTGTTTTCAGTTGCTGACTTTTTGACATAAACCGGGTGGTCATTCTTCATGCTGTGGTTGTGGCGGTCATTCTCCATCGAAAGTGACCATGGATGTCAGTGGATCTTTCATCGCCACCAAGCAGATAATTTTCGCTATATCGTAACGCGTGTGAACCGTGAGACTGTCATTTGAGATTGCGCTATAAATTGCCTAGTATGTGTGCTGCACGGGCTTGATCAATTGACCAATAAATCGCTAGGTCTGTGGTGCTCTTTGGCTGCGAAATAGGTCAGAAAACCTAGTTTTAGAGACCTGTTCCGATGCAGAAGATCATTAAGATCGACCTGTTCTCTCAAAAGAACAGGTTGTACCATGCCTACTGCTTTCTGTTAACTCCTTGTGGTCTTTTCTGTAACTATGCTCTCGAGACAGCAATTTGTCAACGTTTTCTACTGGTTTTGTTTTGGAGTTCCCCACGATCCGTGCTCAAGAACACGGTCTTAGTAGCATTAAATAAGAGTCCAGAATTACGAACTTCGCAATGCCATCAGACACTTCAGTTCAGCTACACAAACCTTTTTTTCACAACAAGAGACAAATGTCGTCAGCATAGATCAGATGTTTGGCATTGGGATCACTGGTAGGCCTTCTCGATAATGGATATCACATTCTTTGAATTGCCTCTTCTACCCAAAACTTCACACTACGATATACTCCCGCTCAACGTTTTCTCAAAATCAATGATTATGCGGTGTATAGTAAGCTGACCAGACGTACAGCATTTTACTGTACAATACAGCATTTTGACCTGTCGTACAGCGTTGGGAAATGTACAGCAAAATGTACAGCATTCGCCATGCCACACAATAGGTAGGTTTTTTTGGTTATCCCGTGTAGGTTTGGGTAACGAAACTCCATATAAAAAAAATGCCAGCTGATCCACCTGTCATTTTTTTTATATGAAGTTTCGTTACCCAAACCTACACGGGATAGCCAAAAAACACACCTAATGAAACCTAATTCACTACATAATAAGCTCCTCGACGTCTGCTTTTAACGCGTTCCCTGTACTCTGTGCGACCAATATTTAGCGAAATAATCGCACTTTTATGTTTGCCAATCTTACATTTTCGATAACTCGAAACCCCTTCCCGATCTCTTCGAAAAATTTAGACAATTGTAGAGCTACTTAGCGCTCATGTTTTCTTCAAATTCCACGGTCCACCTATCCGCATTTGGAAGCTACAGCTGCCCAAATCGCACTTCTGTGTTTTCTACGCGAAAATTGTCCAGCAGGTTTTAAATTTGTTTCCCTATGACAAAACGATAGAAAAATTAGCCCCTGTACTCTAGCCGATTCCTCTATCAATCTGTAGGAAAATGCATAACTATAGAAACGACTCGCATGGGTTTTAGATAAAGTTTCTTTCCCATATTTCCTTAGAGTCAATTTAAAACGGCGGTAAGAGCCAAGGGACCGGCATTGCATGGCATATACCTACTATGGAGAAATTTGCAACATAGACATCGGACCTGCAATGGCTGAGAATTTGTTTGAAATCCGAATTCCGCAAGTATGTATGTATGTATAGCGCTGTGAAAAAGTGTAACCTCTACCTGAAGGATTGGCTTGACGGCATCCTCAGATCCTGTGGGTAGGAACAACATATGGAGTCTGCGAGTACAAATGCACTTATCCTTCATAGGGACCTCCTTTATTTACTATAAGTAAATCTTCATAACATGCAAATTTATAGACTTTTACACTATAATAAAATTGTTATCTTCTGGTATGAGCCATATGGTTAGCACTTAGCAAACCACTCGCCAAAGCCATTGGAAAATACAAATTACTGAAAATCGACTTCACGGATAAGGACAGCGTGCGTTTATAATAAACAGTATAAAATTTAATTTTCAACTAATTATATTCAAGAATTTTTTTGTGGCACCTTAACAACAACACTCTTAACTTCCGTATAATTATTCAAAGCATATTCGCCATTTTCGCGTCCAAATCCTGACATTTTATATCCACCAAACGGAACTTGTGCTCCAAACGCATTGTACGTATTAACCCAAACCGTGCCAGCGCGAAGTCCTTCCACTATTTGATTTATTTTATCGGTGTCCTTTGAAAAAACAGCTGCAGCCAGTCCATATTCCGTAGTGTTGGCCCGCTCAATCACCTCATCCAACGTCTTGAAACGAATGATTTGTTGAACGGGACCGAAAATTTCTTCCTGTGCGATACGCATATTATCCGTCACGTCAGCAAACACTGTCGGTTCAATGAAAAAGCCCGGAAGCTTCTCCACTCGTTTGCCACCGGCTACAAGTTTTGCCCCTTGTTTCTTGCCGCATTCAATCGATTCCAATATGTTCATCATTTGCACCTTATCAATTTGTGGTCCTTGCTCGGTTTTCGTATCAAACGGATTTCCGACTACTCGTTTCTTAGCACGCTCCTCGCTTCGCTTGACAAATTCATCGTAAATTTTGTCTTCAACAAATGTTCGACTGCCGGCACAACAACATTGTCCCATATTGAAGAATAGCCCAAAATGTGAAGTCTCAACAGCGTAGTCCAGGTCAGTATCAGCCAGGACGATATTTGGACTTTTTCCGCCCAATTCCAATGTAACTCGCTTCAGATTACTATCACCCGATGCTCGTTGAATGATTTTACCAACTTCAGTCGATCCGGTGAATGCCACCTTGTCTACATCACAATGCAACGAAAGTGCCGCTCCAGTATCGCCAAATCCGGGCAATACATTAATGACACCGTCAGGAAAGCCAGCTTCTTTGGTTAGTTGCGCAACATAGAGAGCGGTCAGGCTAGTTTGTTCGGCCGGTTTCAATATAATGGTATTGCCAGTGGCTAAGGCTGGTCCTAATTTCCATGCCATCATCAACAAAGGAAAATTCCACGGAATTATTTGAGCACACACGCCCACTGGCTCGTGACGAGTGTATGCAAAGTAATCGCCATCCATAGGGATGATCTTACCGTGATTCTTATCTGCCCAACCGGCAAAATAGCGAAGATTTTTTATTGAAAGTGGCAAATCGACATTATAGGATACGGAAAATGGTTTGCCATTGTCCAGCGTCTCTAGGCTCTGAAAAAAATGAATTATAACAAATTTGTGGCATTGAAGCAACAGGACATTCTTAGGTCGCACACACACGGAATATCAATGGAATCCAACGAAACTACAAATAAGAAAAAAGGGCAACTTGTATTTTTTTTATATGGACTATCGTTGGATTCGGAATCCATAGATTCTCCGTGTATGTGCGACCTAATAAAGACAAACGAACCGCCAAATAGGTACGATCACGTTCAATAAGATCAGCAAGTCGATAAAGAAGCCTTCCGCGATCCGATGCGTCCATACGGCGCCATTTTGAACCCAATCTGGAGTATTGATAAAAATGTTTAAGGATCGAATTAATTAGACAAGTAGTAAAGTTGCATACTTAAAGGCGCATCTAGCGGCTGCTACAGCGATATCAACGTCTGTTTTATCGGCATATTGAATTTCAGCAATCGGTTTTCCTGTGGTGGGATCGAACGTTTCAAATGTGCGACAACTTTTACTTTTGTGCCAATTATTGTTGATAAAGATCTGAAAAAGGTACCCATTTAATTATTCGTATTTTCTGAGAAGTGTTTATAGAAGATATTGGGTTTTTTTTTCAGAAATTGGTTCTTCGACAAATCACAGTTTAGTAGTATGTAAGCATAGAATCTAATGAACGATGCTTTCGTTTGATACTTACGCCCGTGTGTTTAATTTCAGGTTTTGTTTGTGGTGATGGTGCTGACGATGAATAGGCGACTCTTTGTAGTCCCCGTGATAATTTAAGTGTCCGAAACATTGCCTAAATTTTCTTCTAAATTTTAGAGTTGCCCAGAGTGAATACAAATGTCCTAAACTTATGGTAAATTTAATTTTGAAATTTAGTTCTTTTTTTCCGAAAGGAATTAATTTATTTTTTTTTGCCTTTTTACAAAACCACGACCTGCAAGTAAAGCTAAATGACAGATACGAAAAAAATGATTTTCATATGCAAAGGTTACTGAAAATAAATACCCAGAAACACTGATAGCTCTATATGAGAATATGTAAGTACATATTGCGGCGGAATCTTCAATTTCATGTCGACGACGTCCTATTTTCCCAGGATATGTCGTGGTTCTACCATTGTCTATACAGAGTATTTCCTGGACTATTGATTTTTTTTAACCCATGGTTTGTGCAAATCATGATTTTTTTAAATATTGAAATTTAAAACAAAAATGTGTGCTTCGAATTTGCTGACCATAAATCAAAAAAGAGTTCGCGAGAGATTTTTGCAGCATTTAATCGGAGTTCAAAGGACTTTAGCAGTGATTAGTACAGAAACGAAACACAGTTGAAATTGATGATAAGTATAAAGTTAAAAAAAATACAATTACATCTGTCGGAAAGGACACGGTTTGTGTTTTGTTTGACCTCCCAAATTCTTGATTTTTAGCGGTGGAGAACACTCCAATACCCGGGCAAATAGCTTAACCATCCCCACATTCATCTATCACCCTGCAATCTTTTTTTGCCTTCCGAAATCGATGAAATTAGTTGAAATTAAATTGCAGATGCCATAAGTTAGTATTATTGTTTGTATCACTAGTAATTTCGTTTTTTTTATTTTTATTGTTCACATTGATACTAGCCCTTTTTACTGTCTTAAGTTTCCTATAATCTCCGACAACGTTTCGCCCAACAGGGCATCCTCAGGTCTATTTATTTTGTTGATTTTAACAAAATCTAATTATGTTCTCCTGAATTTTGTATCGCGATTTTTTTAATTAAAGATAAAATAATAGGTTCATAAGAACATAATTAAATTTTCTTAAAAAAAAAAAGACCTGAGGATGCCCAGTTGGGCGAAACGTCGGAGAATAAAGGAATCTTCAAAAAGTAAAAAATGCTAGTATCGACGTGAAAAATAAAAATTAAACGAGACCGATGCTAATTTCGGGCGCGGTCGAAATTTGGATACCCCCTCTCCTTCTGCTAAAAGTTTTTTTTTCGGGCGAACCTATGACTTGTGTTTAATCCTCCCTCTATTCTAGGTTTGTAAAAGAGTGCGGTCCCTCCAGCATTAGCATTCTGCATCTGGACTTAGATGAGATGGCATTACGACTCGCTCTCGGACAAGAGCAAAGTCGCAGTTCAATCATCCCACCGTCAGATCCCCGTTGTTGTCTCCAAATGTGCCTAATCATCTTCCGACCTCGCCGAACACAGAAACGTTGCCTGTGCCATCGACTACTCGCTAATCCAGCGCCATCTACTTCTACATCAAGCATCGAGACGTTGCCGTTACCTCCGGAAAGTAACGCATTAAATAGCAGTTGTCTTCTACGTGTCTGCATGTCACCCAAACAATTATTCATTTCAAGGTTGGCATATGATACTTCTGTATCGGATGTAAAGCAGTATACAGGGTGTCCCGCAACTGGTTAGCCATAGACCAATGGTAGACTCTACAGGATGTTTTAGGAAAAATTATTTCTCTAGCTTTTACCTTTTTGACATTTTTATGTCTTGACTCTGGCACATAAATCGAAAATCGTCACGAAAATTGCAACGAAAAAGCGTTACGTTTTTGGCATTACAGTACCCTGTGAGTTTTGGGTGCCATTCAAGGTTCAGCGGAAGTTGGGCTAGGTGCTACCCTGTGAGTGTTGGGTGCCATTCAAGGTTCAACAGAGGTTGGGCTTGGGTTCAATTTACGTTCAACTTGAGTTCAACTTGGGTTCAACTTGAATTCAACTCGAATTCAACTCAAATTCAACTTGAATTCAATTTTCAACTTAGGTTCAACTCACGTTCAACTTTCGTTCAACTTTTGTTGAACGACCCAAAAAGTGTAACTTTTAACTTAGGTTCAACTCATGTTCAAGTTTCGTTCAACTTTTGTTGAACGACCCAAAAAGTGTACTTTCAACTTAGGTTCAACTCACGTTCAACTTTCGTTCAACTTTTGTTGAACGACCCAAAAAGTGTTACTTTCAACTTAGGTTCAACTCACGTTCAACTTTCGTTCAACTTTTGTCGAACGACCCAAAAAGTGTAACTTTCAACTTAGGTTCAACCCACGTTCCACTTTCGTTCAACTTTTGTTGAACGACTCAAAAAGTGTAGCTTTCAACTTAGGTTCAATTCACGTTCAGCTTTCGTTCAACTTTTGTTGAACGACCCAAAAAGTATAACTTTCAACTTAGGTTCAACTCACGTTCAACTTTCGTTCAACTTTTGTTGAACGACCCAAAAAGTGTAACTTTCTACTTAGGTTCAACTCACGTTCAACTTTTGTTGAATGACCCTAAAAGTGTAACTTTCAACTTAGGTTCAACTCATTTTCAACTTTTGTTGAACGACCCAAAAAGAGTCAAATTCGAAAAGCAAATCGTCACGAAATAATGTATAAATCTTTTCGAGGTTGCATCAGTACTGTACATTAGCATTTGTTAAAAATAAATAACAGGCGCGACAATCCAGCATTGGACTAAGGCCGCAGGATGTGTTAGTGACATCCTATTTCCAAGATCGTATCTGCTTTTTGTTGAGGTGATGAGATCAGCATCACGCTCAGCAGTGTTATTTATTATTATCTCGTTTAACATCTGAGTGAGATCATAGTCCGTCACAAGCTCGTGAGTTCGAAAAACACCATGGAACACGGTGAGATTCGAACTCATGAGCCTGTGCACCGAAGGTGCGCGCACTAACCGCTAGACCAGCCAGACTACAAGCATTTGTTGAAAACATGAAAATGTCCCACTGAGTTGCGGACTTGTACGCAAGCTGAACCGACATTTCATCCGGGCATGCAAAAATCTATCCTTCAGAAACCCATCCTCAGCGGATTTTTGTCCTTTTAAGGACTTTTCTGATCAAAATGTTGATTTATTTTGATGAAAACTGAGCTAACTACCGTGTAGAGTAGGAAAAATACTTTTTTTCTTCTTCCTTGCCTCGTTCTTTATACCGCTCCATGGTTTCGCGTTGCTCGACCTGCGGTGTAGGTACATCGCCCGTTTTGGCGATAATAACTCTCTAGCTTTTACCGTTAAGGAGTAATTGCCTTTTTTGTGATTCTTGTAAAAAAACACGACTTTTTTCGAAAAAGTCCTATTTTCTAGCTTCCACTTTAGCCAAATCAATGTTTTTCATGTTCTTCTGAAAGTACATAAAATTTCCAATAAAAGGACATATCGAACCTTTCGAACGGTTTCGTATCTTCCGAAATACGACGTTTTGAACTTTGCAGAAATGTCAATTTCAATTTTTAATGTCAAAATTAAACCCGAATTTCGTAACGGGACATTGTAGTGGCAAATCTGCAAAGTTGACAAAAGTTGGCGTAGTATTTTAGCTTTCGAACGGCATATAAGAATAAAGCACAGAGTCATCCAGTTTCTGAATAATATGTATAAATGAAAAAAAAACATAGTCTACAAATGTACCAAACCGACTTCAATCTTGAAAAGGAAGTAAAATTTTTACATCCAGCATAGACTTGGTTGTTATGCATTATGGAAAAATACTTTTCGCTACTGTTGAGAGTATTTTTCATTTTCATCGTCGAAAAAAGGATAAACATTTTAATTTGCCAGGTATTAATTTGTGTCCTTTTATGTCCTTTTTCAGAGTTTTCCCATCCAATTTTTCCTTAGCAAATTGAATGATAGAATCTTAGATTCTAAAAAATGAAAAAGGAAGTGGCAACTTCAATTATTCGCGTAGTTATGGCTTTGGAAAGATACAGATGATTACGGGAAACACGAAAATGTTCCATTCAAACGCGATTTATTCCGTTTAGGGTCCTTGAAATAGGAATCAAACACCGGATATGTAATGTACTCGGCGTCCCCTTTGATATGATACCCCGCATGCCGATCTCCAGTCAAGGATTAAATAGTGTCCTTTTTGGGACCTTTCCGATCAAATTTATTTTAGTATAATGAGTTGACTCCTGGGACCCCACTGATTCAAGACCAAGAAAAAATAGCCTTACTGTATTTTTTTCTATTGGAAATGCTTATATGACTGAACTCCAAGTAAAAGCAAGATTTCTTCCACTTACGGACTATGTTTTTTTCCCTTTTACACATATTATTCACAAACTGGATAATTCTGTGCTTTATTCTTATATGCCGTTCGAAAGCCTAAGAATTGGGCCAACTTTTGTGAACTTTGCAGATTTCCCACTTCAATGTATCGTTACGAAATTCGGGTTTAATTTTGACATTAAAAGTTGAAATCAACATTTCTGCAAAATTCAAAACGTCGTATCTCGGAAGATACGAAACCATTCGAAACGTTCGATATGTCCTTTTATTGGAAATTTTGTATACTTTCAGAAGAATATGAAAAACATTGATTTGGCTAAAGTGGAAGCTAGAAAATTGGAGTTTTTCGAAGAAAGTCGTGTTTTTTGACAAGAATCACAAGAAAGGCGATTACTCCTTAACGGTAAAGGCTAGAGAAATAATTTTGGCGACATTTTTCCTAAAACATCCTGTAGAGTCTACCATTGGTCTATGGCTAACCAGTTGCGGGACACCCTGTATAATTCGAAAATTGGGCTTTGAGGCGGCTTTACTCGTGTGCAGAAAACTGACGAAATGAGCTCTTATTGCCATTCGGGATAACTTAAATTGTTCATTCATCTCCAAAACTGATTCTGAATCTTTCGATGCTATACAGTCGCGTTTCACACTTCGGGTTCCTTGTTACTTTTGATTGCTTGCATTTATGTCCCTTGCAACTCCTCCTTAGCTGTTATAATGGTTGAAATACATTTCCCGCGTCAGCATCAGCATCGGCAGAGGCATCGGCATCAGCAGAAAAATTTCAAGTTAGAACACACGAATTTGCCTTTGATGACCCACATTGACAGCAGCAGCAGCGGCAGAAGCATTTTTTCTGCTTCTGCTGTCAATGTGGGTCATCAAAGGCAAACGCGTGTGTTCTAAATTGAAATTTTTCTGCTGATGCCGATGCCTCTGCCGATGCTGACGCGAGAAATGTATTTCAACCATAAGAGTCTTTTTTCCTATTTTCAAACATATGCAATATATCACATCCTAACTGAGATATTTAGACTTTCTTCTGTATCTATGCATCCACTTCAATCATTATTTGCGGCGATTTTAATATACCTCATATTCAATGGCCCCACTCACCTGGCCTTCCAACTTCCTCATCCTCGCCTTCATTACTACTGTCCCTCTAGTCTCGTTTATGTAACCTGTTACAGTTCAGTATTACCCAAAACATTATGGGTCGAATGCTTGATCTGGTCTTTAGCAATTTGCCTACTACGCGTTTGTCTTCTCTTCGAGATTTTTCGTCATATGTTCCATGTGATGCATATCATCCTGCCTTATGCAATGACATCAATTTGGAAATTTCCCCTACCCGGACAAATCTTCCTGCTGCACCTGTGCATTTTAATTTCCGAAAAGCCAATTTTGAAGCTATTAATTCAAAATTAGAATCAATCAATTGGCACAACATTCTCTTAGATTTAGACGGTGAATCCGCACTGGATAAATTCAACAACTTGCTTTACAATGTTGTTTTTAAATTTGTACCTTTGAGTAATTTTAAGCCCCGGAAACGTCCTGTCTGGTTTACGCCCTTGACATACCGAATTATTCAAAGAAAGAATAAGATTCGCTTGAAATATAAGCGCTTCAAACGTCTTTCTGCTCTCTGCGATTATCAAGCGATTAGAGCTAGAACCAAGAGCCTCATTAAAGCTGCGCGTGCTGCCTATGTCTGTAGCGTTGAAAAAAGCGTACCTGGCAACGAAAGTAAGCTCTTTTGGTTTTACGTGCGCAACATGCGATACGCTTTTACATCGGGAGATCTTACTAACACAACTCCCCAAGAAATTGTTAGACTTGGTTGCAGTGGCGGCTCGTGACCTTCAGAACTGGGGGTTCACTACTCATATACAATAAACAAGAGCAACCAATTCTTAAAAAATATGTAAATAGGGGCTTAAGTGTTCAAGTGTTTGAACCTTTCATTTTCGGCTTTATTAGCCTTTCGCAGAGGCGAGGCGTGACGTATGTGTTCGGTAGAACTATTGCCACCGAAAAAAAAACGGAAACAAAGCGAAAACAAAGTCATCCATTAACCATAAGAAGGCTTCACTCATTAAAAAACTAAAAACAAACATTAACAAAAGAACAAATTCACTTTTGATTATGTGGATTTCTAACAGGCCCTAAAAAAACCTTTGAACGATTTACAATAGCCAATAAAATTGTGATACGTAATTAAGTTCCAAATTCATTCACACAAATTTAAAAAAAATAATAATTAGTTTGCTCCGTCTTCAAGATTTTACGAGAAAAGCCAATTCCCGAAACCAGGTTTCATCCTGTATTTTGCATCTTATACATGCCAGCAAACAAAGATCTAGATTTTCTTCCATATACACACGACACACACTACGAATTCTCACCCTAAATTCATCATCACTAAGTGTTGTGCACAGCCTATCTGTGCACAAACTCCAGTGTAAATTTTGCAGTTTCCCGTTGCCCCGGGAACTCTTCATATATCTGATTTTGGAGCGAGTGCACCAGTTGATGTGATATGAGATATGACTCTGTGCACCACACCGAGAGTGCTTTATGGATGGATGCTAGATGTTGAACGCTGGTCGCGACATATTCAATGCGTGGCTTGTGTTATAGGTATGACACCCAGAATACGTATTTCGCGTGCGTCGGAGGTTTTTTATATTTTGTGAAGTGTTTTATTTTGCGAAGATATTCAGCAAATGATGAGTTGATATCGCGTTGTTTTATCTGGGGGTGCACGTGCACATGTGCACATATTGGCGAGCCGCCACTGCTTGGTTGCCCACTTTTTTCTAGCATTTTCAAACGTTCTTCCTTATCAAGCAACATCCCCGAAGATGCTCTACTCCAGACGTGTCAAACTCACGGCCCGCGGGCCGCATGCGACACACTTCGTAGTTGTGTGCGGCCCGCAACCATGTCGAAGGTGAAAAAATTCAGCGGTTGAACTCAAGTCTACAAAAATTACTCAAACTCGTCAATGCAAGATTATTTTAGGAATTTTTCTCCAAATACTATAAACAATTTGCTGCTGTTTATTTGGTTTTATAAGACAGCTCATCTTTTTTGTACAGGAAAATACTAAACGCCTTCATGGAACTGTTCTGTCCCGAAATGCAGTTAATACAAAATTGGCTGGCTTCACCGAACATGAATTGAGATTACGATATGATTACTTTGGACATCTTATCTGCCCATGTCAACACGGATTCTGTAGTAAGAAATCAACTGTCACTAACTTAGTTGAATTCACCGATTTCGTTGCTTGCGCCTTCAACAATTATCTCCATGTGCATGTTATTTACACAGATGTCGCTAAAGTGGCGTCGATAAAACAAGCTTTGAATGAGGTTTGCTTGGAATAATTGGACAAACAAAAATTAGCTTAGCAGACTTTATTGGGGGACATGGTCCCATAGCACAATTCCATTCGTTTTTACATTTTTTGTTGTATCAATAAACACAAATATAAAAGGTTTGGTGAAATTGGTGCAGCACAAATGTTTTCTAGAAGAACCAAAAGAGGGGAGGGTTTGTACGGTAGCCCCATGACCCCATGGCTTCTTTCCATCCATTTATACATATGTTTTGTGGCATCAATAGAAACACATTTAACAAATAAGTTTTTCTTTGAACAACCTAATTGGGGGACATGGCTATGTATGGCAGGGGCAGTCCCACGACCCCATGGTCCGATTCCATTAATTTTTGCATATGTTTATTGTGACATCAATAGAAACACATTTTCATGAGTTTTCGTGTAAATTGGTGCCTGAATAAAAAAAGTTTTTCTTAGAAGAACTTAAATTGGGGGGTAGGTTTGTATGACAGCCCCATGACCCAGTAATCCAATTTCGGTGATTCGAACATACATATAGCCTGCAACAATAATAAGTACGTGTGCAAAATTTCAGCTTGCTAGTTTCAATGCCCGCCGCGTAAAACGCGTCGCAACAGACAGACAGACGAACGGACATTGTCCAATCGACTCCCCAAGTCATGCTGATCATATATGAATACTTTTTATATGGTTGGAGATGCGTTACAAACTTCATGACGAAGTTAATATACCCTTTCACTCTATGAGCGAAGGGTATAAAAAATTTAATAGTTTTGCCTTTTAGAATGTTATTTCAAAGAAGCGATTCTATATTGAATTTTTCAGAGGGCTTCTTGAGGTGTTACCATTTTCAAATACATATCAACAAAATCTGAAATGAAAACGGCCCTTTCAAGCTCTTTCTACCCTTTCAGATTGGTCCAACCTTTTGCCTTCTATAGCAATTACTATTGCAGATAGCCTAATAAATAGACAAAACATAATGAGAGTACTATTACATACATCATATTGTTTAATTTCTCAATCAAATGAAAATTGCTCGCGGTAGCAGAACGATGGGGGATGATAAAGTATTATCGCTCCGTTTCTAACTTTTCTTTTAATAAAGGAGAGTGAAGAGACGACGTTATCTGACTTTAATTCATAGGCAAAGAAAAAGTACTGATTAATAACAAAAATGTATATTTTCAACATAATACATAAATGCAATAATAATACATGCATAGTGCTTTTAGACCTTAGAGAAAGCATAGCAACTCATGTGCATGCGTTAGGTTGGAGTGGGCATCAGAAAATAAAAATAGCACCGTTTTCACATTCAAATGTCAATTTTTTGTTTACAATATTTTCCACCCCTTTCCATATATTTCAAAAGGACTAACGGTGACAAATGCGATCGAACGTTCGGCGAAATATAAACTATGTCTGAAGAAACGAAAAAAACGGCGTAAGACATAGTATGTAAGTTGTGTCTAGAACTAAAATTAGACCTCTTCAAAAAATGAAATTAATTTTACAGAAGATTCAGCTAAACCTATAGGCATAATAGCTCGTAGGCGGCGACAGAAGGGTTAATAATTGCATCGACAATATTTTGACAATTGAAATAATTCGTGCAGTGTCGTGTAATAAATTTAGAGTCAAACCAACGCCATCTAGATATATCAAGGCCGCAACTCAGCTGTACAATGCCGTCATAGTTTAGCTCTTAAATTTTGGATTTACACGAACAAACAACAACAACAAGCATATGACGTCATTAAAACAAACAAGCAAGAACAATGCAATGCAATGCAATTTCGACTCTTAATTTGACGTTTAAGAGTTTACATTGCAGCCTTAATATCTAGACGGCGTTGGTCAAACACATATGGGTTGTGTGATCAGATATAGCCACTCTCAACTCAAGCATGCAATGCTTGCTATGCTTTCTCTAAGTTTTAGACGATTCGCATGACCTACAAATTTCAGTCGATTTTTTTAAAGTGTGTTTTTCTTACAAAATTGAAAAAATCTACGATAATTTGTAAGTCCTTTAAATCGTTTGGTGGTGCCTTAAAAATACAACACATGATAGCACTTATCATCTATAGCAACCAACAAGTTTTTTTATCACCCATTAGAAAGAGAATATATATTTTTTTTTAATTTAAAATAAATCATTATGTTTAATCGATGCTCAAACTTTTGAAATTATCATTTAACGTCTTTGAATTTGCCTTAGACTTCTTGCGTTTTGATTCGTCTACTTTCCAGTATTTTTCGTTGGTAAGGAAGTCTCTGAAAAAAAATTGAGAAAAATGCGATAAAACTACGTCGATTTAGTTAAAAGTTGTTATAATAAGATTGACAGATAAATGTACATTTCTTATTGCTTGGCTAAACAAGCACAAACAACAACAATTTACATTCAAATCAATATTACATTCAAGCAAAGACATTTTTCTAATCATATGACCTAATACGTATGAACTTTGAACTCGAACGACCTCATACATAAAATACTATTAAATTCACCTTTTGTCCCTCAATCTGTCGACCCATTCTTTTTTAATATCAGCAATATAGCCGCATTGTCCACCAATATCAGTCGGAAGCATCTCTTTCGGCACATGCTCATACAAGGTATCCGATCCAGGCAAGTGAAAATGCATCTATGTTTAAATAGTAATTAAATTATTTACTGGCTTCAAATACATCAATTAATTCACATTTACCATTTTGAAAACTTCTCCCTTCATAAACGGTTTTATCAACGTTATCACCTTATCCAAAAATGTCGAACAGTTAATCACATGAATTGCTTTTAGACGTATAGGTGTTGCTTCTTGGGTGAATTTCATATAAATTCGCAAGGTTGTTAGAGCCACCTTGGTCACGTGCTTCAATGTGAAACCTTTCATATCAAAAATGGGAATTTCTCCTTTGCTAAAACCAGCCGGATCGGATGTATTGAAACGAATATCGGACATCATGAAGAACATTCGAATTGCATCATTGAAAACGTACTACAAAGGCAAAAATAAAGATAAATTTATATTTATTTATTTACATAATTATAAATTAATCAAATGGCGGCTAGCCTAATTTAATTTCAAATTTAAGAAAGCACTTTACTGGTATGTTTACTCTAAATGTTCGTGTTCATTTGTTAATTATTAAGTTTATTTATTCCATTGTAAAGCTTCTTTCATCTTAAAGTGGAATTACTCATCAGTTTTTCATATGTACATAATACGCGTTTTACAATTATATACTCATTCATAATAAATGTAAAAATCACTTATTTACTTATCTGAAGTATTTTGTCAGTTTGCGTAACAAGTTTTTCTAATAAATATTTTAGCTTTGAAATATATTAGAAAAATAAGTACATAAATGCAATTGTAATTTTTTTTTTAACTTTTATTTAAAACGAAAGTCAGGATTTATGGTTAAGTTAATTAATAAACTACAGAAAAATTAAAATTACAGGTAAAAAGTGATAGATTGTTTGGAAATTCAAAAACACCCTTTACATTGTGTAAAATCACAAAAAAAATACGCTCCTAATCAATGGGATAGTTTAGTTCCAGCGTTGCCACTCGTGTTACAATTGTAACATTTTGTTACAAATTTCAATTTCTTGTTACAATGTTACACCCCGACCAATTTTGTTACAATCTGGCGAGAGTGGAGAATTAAACTATATTTTAATATTTTTCTACTACGAGTATAAGTGACATGAAGAAGTATTCCGAAAAACAAATTTTCTATTTTTATGATTTGTGCATGATCATTGATCACCCATCGATTCAGTCAGGCATGTCAAACTTGTGGCCCGCGCGCCACATGCGGCCCACATCACAGTTTTGTGTGGCTCACGGCCAGATCGGAGAAACACAGTATGTATCACATTGTGTAAAAATAAAAAAATGGTGCAAAAAATTAAAAATTAAGGTGTTGAGCTAAAGTCTAAGATATTTATTAAAACTCGTCAAAAATTCTATTGCTAATGCAAACTTAAATTATGTATTTAAAAATCCTACTTACTGTTTTAGAAAGCTAGCGGTTTTTCAAAGTACTTTTGTGCAGGAAAATATAATGCCCATTGTGAAATTGTTTTCTCTCGAACTTTATTTAAGAAAGCAATATTTGGCTTTGCCACGGTGGCGTTATAACTTATGTTCACATTTTTCAGGTACTCAACCTTTTTGTTCGAGCTTTATTATTGTCTGCCGAATGATTTGGCTCTCAAAGTTATTTCGGGATGACTGGTTTTGATAAGCTGTCCAAAATTTGACTTAATTACTTAGCAAATACAGGTTGTTGATCAATCCACCAAATTTCGGCGGTTTTTTTTTAAGTCTACAAGTGTTTTCATAATTTTTATCCTGCTGCCCGCTCAATCCTGAAGACGCTGACATTTGTTGGCCCACGTCAGGTTTTAATTTAGACACCCCTGGATTGAGTACCCCTTTTTTACCGGTCCTTTCTTGATTCAAGATCAGTGTTCATTCAACTATACAAGCTAGATTGCCCCAAGCCTTCGAGCCAGTAGTTCAGTAAATGAATTGAATTTGACCTTGCCGCAGATTCAAACGAAACATTTACGGTCGCCAATATTTTTTCTCGTCAATTGGTAAAATTTGGAATGTAAGCTTTATATGGGCAATTTTCATTTTAAATCTAAAGAACATTTAAGAAGGAACGTGATAGCTCAAGTAAAATTGATTTGCGAGTAGTTTGATAGTATTTTGATGGGCAGGAAAGAGCAGATGAGCTAACATCTCAGACATCTTCACTTACGGGTCCTGAGCCTTTTTTCACACTCACTTTGAAAGCTCAAGCATTGTCTGAGGTACTGGAAGGAGCATCTCGTTTTGCGACAACATAAAGACTTAGATGCCCCTTAAATCATTCGGAAACTACGCTTCTGTGCAGAACAGTGTCAATATTAATTGCGATATTTCTAAACAATTGTTATCGTATTGAATCTGTTCTCAAATCGTGGGTTGGAATTTAAACTGATTGTGGAAATTCTGACATATCGTTTTTCCTATACTGCAGTGCGTGCCATGTAGTATTATGACACCAAGATTAACTGCGAGATTTCCATTTCTTTATTAAAGTTTTATTGTGCGGAGTCCCCTGAATTGCTGGCTATCCACATTACCTTTAAAAAATTTTTTTTTTCATAATACGTTACAAATACTGGGTCCAACAATCACGTGAATTTTTCGTTAAATCCATGGACTTCCCATAATATACAGAATTTATGGAACAGAATGGATAACATTTTCGGCAAAAATTCCGCCATTTTGAAAATCGTTTGTTTTAATTTATACATAGCTCTCCACTATTTTTGCGTGCAATCATTTATTTCGGACTTACGTACATTTATTGCTGAATTTGTTCCTTAACACCAATATCTTCAAATTTGTTACACTCAACCTCAAAATGTTACAATTTTATGAGATAAATGTTACACTTAGAAATCTGAAAACGGCAACCCTGTTTAGTTCTACTTCAAAAATAGCTGCATGTTGGAAAGTGCTAATCGTATTTGCTTTAAACTTAGTGACAATATTTTTTTAGCAGCCTCCTTCTTCTTTTGAAAACATAAAGTCTCAAAACCGGAGTCCCGTTAGGATTTTCTTAAAAGAATTCTTTAAAAGAGTACGAACGTGAAAGTCATTGGATGGGATTCCAAAACGGAACAGTTGCGAGTGCTCCGCAAACATGTTTGCCATTCTGGTCCCCTAACTGCCATTTTGCGAATCAGAAATCATCTCCAGTTCTTTTCGTTAACATATTTCACAAAGGCAGACAAAGGAAAAGAACCGGATATTATTCCCGATCCGCAAAATGGCAGTTAGGGGATCAGAATAGCAAACATGTTTGCGGAGCATACGCATAACGTTTCGTTTTCGAACAACACCCAAAAATTTATTTTCAGCGAAAATAAAACACTAAACGAGACCGAGGCTTATTTCGGGCGCGGCCGAAATTTGAATACCCGTCACATTTGAATTAAACTTAAGCTCCTTTTGTGTTAAAAATTTCTACCGCAGCCCTATATGACGTGTTGCGATTCCATCTGTTCCTGGATACGTTGGGGTTAATCCAGGAACACACTTGGATGTATTTTGGTTAAGATTCAAAAAGAAAAAAGTTGTTCTTACAAGAACCTAATATTTGGGAGTTGATTTGTATGACAGCCCTATGTATGTTCCGATTCCATCCATTCCTAAATATTTTCTGAGGCTTTACTAGCCTAAGGTGACCAGATTCCCGAAGGCCCAATGCAGTACACATTCCGGAATTCGGTTTTCAGACAAAGCCTCAATCGTACTATTTTATTATTTGTTATCATTCGCTTAATGTTATCAAAACAGCAAGGTCCAGATGTGATCGCATTAAGCGGCGTCAACTGTATGTCACGAGGCTACCACCATGATGGATGTCATAAAACGACCACATATTCTCCATCGTTTCATAAGTGATATTTTCCTAAACGGAATACAGCAAGAATAGTAGCCTTTATTCTGGGAAATGTGTGGTGAACCTTGGGAAAGCAAGGGACGTAGCCAGCGGAGCGTTCCAGGAGTCCTTAACTTCGCACAGTATTTCTAATTTATTCAATCCTAAAACTCTGCCGAAATTGAGCTTGCAGTCAGATAAATTGTGTCATCTGGACGAAAGTTGTGACTACATAATAAACAATTTGAAACACATAAAAATCTGGTGACCCAAAATTGGGATGGTCTTTCATAATGGAAACTTCAACAAATTTCGTAAGACCTCATACAGGCTACACAATTTAAAATAAAATATTTCCCTGTAAGAATGAAGTAATTTTTTGTTAGCTTTGCGAAGGGAAAGCAAAAGCAGCACGACGCGACGCGGGCACCGAATACTCGATCGTACTTTCCATAGTTCCATAGTTGCTTCTTCGTGCATATACCATGGCCCACGAGCCCTTCTATAATAATTGTACAGAAAATAGTTCTTTGGCGTTGTAGACGTGGCACTGTCTGCTTCCGATGATAGCGGAGCAATTAAGTAATCGTGCGTGCTATCGTGCTCGTCCAGCCTCGTCAAGCGATAAAATTGAATTCGACACAGGAACAGTGGGACAGGAGGCATATTATTCATTGGGGCAACGCCAAAACTAGTGTCTACAATTAGCAACATGATTCTAATAATGACATAACTTCTGAAGCCCAGCTAAATCCTGTCTGCGTCCTTGCAAGGTTCTGTTGGTACTAAACAGGACCCAGAAAAGATCTCTCAACTTCTTAATGTTCTCATGACAAAACATCATCAGCATGTGAAGTTCTAACACGCAAAATTATAACAGGCATGGAAGAAGTGTAGCCAGGATCTCGTTTACAAGGGGCAAACCCAACAATTGTTTAGCACAATGAACCCGGAATTTTTTTAGGGTTAGGAATAGGTATTTAATTCAAATGTACGACAAAGATTAGGACTTTTTGTCAGTTTAAATTGTCAGTTTTTTTAAAACCATATTTCAAGAAAGGGCAATTTATAATCCAATTTGTTTCAATACGGATTCGATTTCTGTTTTCTAGACAGTCGATAGTGATTTCTCAACTTTTGAATTTCAGTGTTCGAAACTGCAGTCTCAGCAGCATTGTAGGGATGATGATGGCCCTTTCCCTATCTTTGACTATCCGTGACCCTGAGACAAAAATCATGAAACTGTTTATTTGAAGTACGAAAATTACACCTCCTTGTACCTACCTATTTAAAAGTTTCGTTTTGTTTATTACAATAGGTAAATTAATACCTCATTGCGCAGACAATTCTTAAGCGGATGGCGACCCTCTGGGGATTTATCGCTACTTTATTGGATTTAGTCGAAATATAGGGGAAATCCTTGCATAGTCCTTTAGTTTGCATTTTCTTTTTCCTAAAGAGGTTGATAGGGGAATCGGATGGAGTACAGTAATTTTTCCATCGTTTTGTGAAAAATTTAAATCGCATCTTTACATGGCTGTTACTTCTGAACCTTGGCACCTATAGATGCTTGAAATTTTTACCTAATACGGGCAGTGCGGTCCTCTATACATGGCTGTTAAATTTCAAAATTTTCCGCTCCAAAATTTCCGAACTAGGGACAATTTTCGATTGATACTATTGAAATCCCGAACGAAACTTGGAGACAATGTGAGCGAAGAGCGCCAAGTATAGCTCTACAGCTACAAGTGTGAGGTAGAGCCTTGAAATTTTCACAAGTCTGCCAATTTTCAAATTTATTGGACAAATTTTATAGAGTTTTCGATTAGAAAAGACGAAAGTGCGATTTGGGCAGCTGTAACTGTCAAAGGCAGATAGGGTGACCCTAAAATATGGAGAAATGAAAGTAAATGTAGTCCCTGGGTTGTGGAGCTACCTGCCGCTTACATTTAGGTACATTAAATTTCAGAACGATTGACCAAAGAGTTCCGAAATTATCGAAAATGAACGTTTGCCACATGAAAGTGAGATTACCGTGCTAATAACACCTAACAGACTGACTACAGGCCTCACCGAGGAAGTTATTATGCAGTCATTTAGGTTTCTTTGGTGTGGCGTTGGGAATGCTGTTAATTTACTAATGCTGTACGACAAGTCAAAATGCTGTACTCTACAGCAAAATGCTGTACGTCTGGTCAGCTTATACTAACCACACATTGGGGTGAAGTTTGGTTAAGATTGATTCACAAAGAAAAAAGCTGCAAGAACCTAATTTCCAGCGGTTGGTTTGTATGACAGCCCTATGACGTAGTGTTGCGATTTCATCTGCTCCTAGATATTTTTTAAGGCTTTACTAGGAACACATTTGGCTGAAGTTTGGTAACGGTCGGCTTAACAAGGAAAAAGTTTTTCTTAGAAGAATTTAATTTTCAATGGTTCGTTTGTATGGCAGCCCTATAACGTAATGTTCCAATTCCATTCGTTCCTAGATATGTTTTGGGGCTTTACTAGAAACACACTTGGGTGAAGTTTGGTTAAGATTGGTACATACAAAAAAAGTTTTTCTTAGAAAAACCTAATTTTCAGGGGCAGCCCCATGACCCCATGGTCCGATTCCATTCGTTCCGACATATATACAGCGTACACTAAAAAGAAACTTGTGTACAAATTTTCAGCCCGATAGCTTCAAAACTGAGGGACTAGTTTGCGTTGCAACAGACGGACAGACGGACAGACAGACAGACGGACATGGCTTAATCGATTTCTCTCGTCACGCTGATCAATAATATATACACTTTATATAATCGGAGATGATTCCTTCTGTGCGTTGCAAACTTCATGACAAAGTTAATATACCCTTTCACATAGTGACGGGTATAATAACGGTATAAAAAAAATAAATAACAGGCGCGACAATCCAACATTGGACTAAGGCCGCAATAACGGTATAGAAGTATAATTTTATTTTGGAAAATATGGCTAGCTCAAAAAGTCTATTTTATAGATTTTGACGATATGTAATTTCAATTAATTTCGACCCAAGCTCTCGTGGCTCTCAAATGGAACTATTGATTGGGAGTGTATTTTCGTTGTAATGATGAATCGTTTTTACAATGGTTTTCAAAATAATTTCACTATAGTAAAGAACGATCTGCACTAGGCGTGCAGTGCAGCATGTTATATTTTATATATTTTGATAATACAACAAGAAACTAAAAAAAATAGCAGTCAAATCCAAAAGGATTTAAGCAGATGTCTTTGGATTGAACAGCTTGAATCACGAAAGGACTGGAGCTTATCGTAAATTCATTCAAAAGTGGTGGTAAAACAAGCCTCACATAAGCAAAATTGTGTGCCAATTTTTCAACAAAAGGACATTTTGCACATAAATTTACAAATGGAGAGGCAATTTTTATACAAAAATGCAGACAAATTTGAGTGAGAATTTTCATGAAAATTTTGTTTGTATACAATTTTTGAAGCTCAAATTAGGAAAACAAATTTTTACAAACATTTTTCTTGCAAATTTTGAACAAAAATATCTACTCAAATTTGTATGTATAGTGTTTGTGCAAAAATCCCACAGACTTGCTAATTTTTGTATTAATTGTCCTGTTATGCAAAAAAAAAAAATTACGGAAGGTCTGAGTCATGAACTGAGGAAGGGAGCTTTTCACATGTCGTCAGGTTAAAGGAAAGCTAATGCGAATGAATAGAAAACTGCCTCTAAATTTTTAAGTATCCCTTGTAAGTATCAACATTTCATTTTTTTTAAGATAAAATTTGACGAAAGGTTTTATCGCAGGGCACAGCAAGCCTTGATTTTCCCTAGTTGCTCGCAATTTTTTTGAATTTATTACGAAGGACACTTAAAGCTATAACCAGGATTATTACGTTTTGACTAAATCTTCCACAAAAAAATTGTAGAAATTTCCAAAATTGAAAGATATATATAGTATTATGCAGGCAACAAATGCAGGAAAACAAATTAACAAACAAACAGAACTCCGCAGTACCCTAGGGTTGCGTGAAGATCTCTCAGGGGTTTCGCGAAAATATTCAAAAAATTGGAAAAATGTAGAAAGAGTTTTTGATAAAAAAGCAAACAATGCATACGGAAAAATGTTTGTAAGTTTTAAAATTCCGAAGCTTAGTCTGCTACACTGTACCGGGAATAATTTAACTATAAAATATTTGACCAGCATCAGAGACTCAACCGATTTTCTTTTACAACTTTCTACTATTTGAAATGGAAAAGGAAGCAGTGTGTACCAAAAAAGAAAGCATGTCCACAGTGTTTGGGACAAGATTTTTGGGATTCAAATTAAGGCGCAAATTTGTGTTAATCAAAACTTTTCTACGATTTTCTATAAACGAATGTTTAGCACTCCAAAGTGTAAGTTCTACTCACATTTTTGGTATCATTTTCAAACAATTGGCTGATAGCTCCCAAGCTTCGAAATTTATAGCAAATATATCTAGCTGCTACGATGTCCTACAAGTTTGAAATTTTAGAAATATCTACGCACGACTTCTGCGTTATCGAAAAATTTCGATTTAAAAACACAAAAGCTGTACTTTATCCACATATAATTCCAATGAGCCCTCGTCTTCACAATTTCCCTTTTCTGGACATATAACTATATAATTTATTTTAATCCCTGTTTTGAGGTGTTCCGGCCAAAAAAGCGGCGATGCTAGATGTTCCGTGACTCCAAAAAGTTTGGAACTAACCCAATATAAAACTATGTTACTCCAATCACAGTACCGAAAATTGGTACGAGAATTGGAATACTGTGCATTTACTCACTGCAGTAAAAAAAAAACCAAAATTATCTATGCAATATTTTCAGGACTTAGTTTTTTCGTATGGTAAAATTGCTTTCTATTTTGCACCAAACTTGCTAAACAAAACTGCTAATTTGAAGTGTATAAATACTGAAATTGTTATACTGAAATTCAACATTTGATAGCCGTAAAAGTGTAAGTAATCTTGCAAAATGATCCCCCTCCTCTCCGAAAAGCTATCTACGCCACTGCATAGTCATTGTCTCTTTTAAAGAATCTCTGTCTTGGCAAATTGGTTTATGCTGCTTTTTATCTTTTACTTATCCATGTAATCTACCTACGTAATTTATCAACATGCTTGTAAAACCAGCTTAAAATGTATTCCATCTGTATATCTTTATACACATGCAAAACAATATACAGATTACCAAATTATCTTCTTTTTTATACCCTTCACTCGTAGAGTAAAGGGTATATTAACTTTGTCATGAAGTTTGTAACGCATTGAAGGAAGCATCTCCGACCATATAAAATATGTATATATATGATCAGTATGACGAGCTGAGTCGATTGGGCGATGTCCGTCTGTCTGTCTGTCCGTCTGTCCGTCTGTCCGTCTGTTGCTACGCGTTTTACTCGGCCAGTTTAAAAGCTATCGAGCTGAAATTTTGCACACATGCTTCTTTTTATTGCAGGCAGTTTGTATGTTTGAATCGCTCAAATCGGATCATGGGGTCATGGGGCTGCCATACAAACCTAACTCCCCCAATTTGGTTTTTCTAAGAAAAACTTTTTCATGTTTGCACCAATTTCAACCAAATTTCACACGAATGGGTTTCTATTGATAACACAATACATATGTAAGAATGGATCAAATCGGATCATGCGGTCATGGGGCTGCCATACAAACCTAACCCCCCAAATTAGGTTCTTCTAAGAAAAACTTTTTCATTTGTGCACCAATTTTAACCAAATTTCACATAAATGTGTTTCTATTGATGCCACAAGACATATGTAAGAATGGATGGAATCGGACTTTGGGGTCATGGGGCTGTCATACAAAGCCAACCGCCCAAATTGAGTTCTTATACGAACAACTTTTTTATTTCTGCACCACTTTCAACCAAACCTCGTTAAAGTGCATTTAGATTGATGCCATAAGACATCTGTAAAAATGAATGGAATCGGACTATGGGGTCATGGGGCTACCATACAAACCCAACCCCCCATTCTAGATCTTCTAAGAAACATGTTTTCTACACCAATTTCAAAAAACCTTAATGCGTCTTTATCAAAACAAAAAAAAGTAAAACAAATTGTATCGTACTATGAGGCCATGCTCCCGCATCCCCCCAATAAAGTTTTCAAATTTAATTTTTTTTCCCACTTATTCCAACCAAACCTCACACAAATATTGTTTTATCGACGCCACAGAATTTGTCAATATCAAATATTATGCGAAAACAGAAGGAAAAGAATGGGGAAGGATTAAACACAAGTCATAGGTTCACCCCAAAAAACTTTTAGCCCGAGGAGAGTGAAGGGTATTCAAATTTCGGCTGCGCCCGAAATTAGCCTCGGTCTCGGTCTCGTTTCTTTTAAACGCACTGCAAGATGACTCGACAAGGCGCATGGTGATATTATGAATGAAAGTACACGATTCACGTAAAATATTGAATAATGACTGGTTTTATGTGACCTTAAATTATTTTTAAAACGGAGAACATTAAGTATGTTAATTATTATGTCAAAAAGTTGCATTTCGTTATTGAGACGGTTAGATCAAAATTAAAAAAAAAAGAAAATGTTTATGGATAATTAAATTAAATCTTTTGAATTTCAATAACCTGCTGAGATACATATGTATGTATTTTACTAATTAACTGTAATAAAATTATGAATGTATTTATGCATTTAAATTTTCTGTACATACGTTGTCGGCATCGAAATCATTGAGCCGGTAGTATAGAAGTTTGTTTCCATCCGCTGTTAGATTGGGCAACACAATCATATCGCTGAAATAAAATAGATTATGAACTTTAAATTTGTATTTCATTTATTTATATGACAATAATGCAGTTTATAGCTAGAGGGGTTATGTGCAGTGTGCACTATACCAACTTTCGTAAATACATACATCTGCATATAAATAAACATCGAGGTTAACTTCCTTTACTTTATCTACATCTGGATTGACCGGTATCCTATCCAACTGTAATACACTTTATGGGCTATGACTACCGGAATGTTCAATAAACACTAAATTACATAAAGGACGATCCACACTTTTCAGTCATCAGTCACAGTCATTTTCCACACACGTTGACAAATGTTAATCAATGAATTAACTGACAATCTATCAACTTGACTGACAAGTGTGGATTGACCTTAAAACAAAAAATCGGAAGTGAATTAAAAAACTACGATAACAAATGCTAAAGTTTATTCACACAAAGTAAACGACCATGAAAAGCAAACAGGCTTTGATCCAAAACTAATTTTGCATGCATCTTTTTTCACCTTTATTATTGCATCATAAATTTATGAAAGTAACGTGTGGTATTCATATGTATCAATTTACTTCAATTCAACAAAAATTATTCAATAAATCATGAACAAACATCGTTTTAAACAGCACCTGTCTAATGATGAGTTTTGTGTGTGGAACATTTAGTGAAGGCGGTTTTTAGCAGCACATTAAAAGATCAATTTACAGAAAAAGCAAATGTTCATCATGTGATTTTGTGTCAATAAACTAAGTAACTAAATTTAATTAGCAAAAATTATGCAGTTTATTCTATGTAAAACCTTCCTTGTGGATAGCATGGAGAAAATGCTGCACATTATGTGCGCGCGTGTTTTAGACATATTTTGAGAAAATGAAGAACAACCTTATTTATATTACCCTTGACTCGATAAATGAATAGTCATTGGAGAAACTAAATACCACAGAGAAGATAATCATAATCATTCATATACCTATTTTTTTAATTATTTTTTGTAGAAAAGTTTAATTTCTGTTTTTTTTTTTTTTTGTAGTACCTATACGACCAAATTACTATCCGTCTCTATTATTCAACTAACGCCAACAGATGCGCGTATGGCCCATAGTAATCGATCATGACTACTCAACTCATATCATCTACAAAAGGTAACCTTGCCTAAAGATTTGCCATTCTTTCGTTGCGAAAGCTCAACAGGTAATCTTAACATTAGTAGCTAGACAAGAAAACCAGGCCAAAATTCGCGATTAAAAAAGACATTTGGAAAAACACATTCAGCACGAGCATGACTATTAATTAATCTATTTCATCAATATGCATACATTTGAATACTGATTGTAAAAAAAGTATCAAATACGTTTTTTTATCTCTTGAATTATATTGCTGAATGCATTTTTCCCACAGTATATCAATGAGCACAAAATGTAGAAAACGTATACATATTCCTAACAAGCGATAGGTAATGTCTGTGAAAAGCAGAGCACAATTGTGTTTTGTCTTATTGTAAAAATATAAATATGTTAATTGTATTCAATTTTAATAATTTATTGTTTAGATTATAAAATAAATGTAATAAACTTACGTTACATTTAATATATTCTGTGCACTTTCATCGCAAGGATCACGCTTTAAGAAAATATGTGCATAATTATTTCGCATTGTGTAATTTAAATCGATTAATTTTTTGGCCGTTTCCACATTTCCCTGGCATGCATGAACGAATCGTCGTAGCAAAAGCTTATCTGCAAATTAAAATGAAATTCATTAAATGTGTACACAGGTGTGTATGTAGTTTTTAGGTCTGTTTTATTTAGGATAGAACAGCATAACTTCCGTGCAAATTTGACAGGAGTTCTTTTATATAGAACAGCAACTGTCAATATTGAAGTTGTTTTGTTCTAGCATGTTTGGACCTAATAAAACAGACCCATTATAATTTTATAATAAATTTTATTATTGCTTTTCTTATATAATTTTAGTATTAAATTTATTGTAGTCTGGTGGATGTAGTGGTTAGGGCGAATACTTTCGATGCACAGAGTCGTGAGTTTGAGTCTCACCGTGAACGAATTAAGTTTATGGTGTTTTTCGAGGTCATGATCCCTATAGTACTTCGTAGATTGTTCTCTTCCAACAGTAATAAGAGGGTTCTTATACAGGGTTTAAACGCTGAATAATAGTCATTGTATAATGACATTTGGCGCTTTTTTTTAATCCAATATACCCTTATGGTAGCACCACTCGGCCAACCTCACATATAGTCAGTAGTTGCTTTTATAAAAATGCTTAACAATTCTTTATCGAATCTTCTGCCATGAACCTTCTACTTTATTCTACATCCTTCTTTAAAGCTACGGTGAACAATTTATCGGATGACAAGACGAATGTCACACTATTAACACAACCGATTCTCTGCTATATGAGAATATTGCTGGTGTGTGTTAATTTAGAGAGAGACTTATTGGATACAATCAAGAATTGATTATATCAGGAAGCTAGAAGGATTAACTTTAGTTTTAGAAAAATATTTTAAGGATATTTCATGGGATCAAAATACTTCTTTGAGCGATTTGGCACGATAAACTGATTTTGTGTTAATGATTGATACAGGGTGAAGTGCTTCTTTAAAGCGTACGAATTGTTACTTGGGATTTTTTAGATTTGATGGATACGATTGTTATTATGCTTGAAATAGATTACGCGCACCAGCAGCAGCATCGGCAGAATTCCATAGCGGACAAATTTCGAAGATATGTGTGTCAATGTTATAATTCTCCTCGGCCAATTTATGTATAATTTTTCGATTCCCCGGTCATTTAACTTTTCATGATGAAATAACCGGGGAATCGAAAAAAACATAAAATAACCGAGCAAAATTATGGAACTGTTTTGGATTGTAGCTTATGGAATTCCCCAGCATTCCCCACATATATTCCACGACAGTAAGAATACATTTTCACTGAAAAAATCGCAGCAACAAAAATTTCACTCTCGATGTCAATATGTACCTACTTAGTCTAAGAAAATTGGGCCAAAATATGGCCATCGAACGGCAAAAATCCTACATCGGATTTTTTTTTTGATTATGGTTGGGGATGGTTCCCAGATGATGGCATAAAAAGTCCCAACCGATTGGGGATCCGCAACCTTAAAAAAGCGGTGAAAAGGGGACATTTTGTCGGTTTTTTTGCGATTATTTCAAAAAACGGCAAGAGATACAGAAAAATGATCTGTGGACGAAATGAACTACATAAAATTACATTTCCAATGAAATTAAACACATTAGAGTTTAATTTAATATTTCGGCGTTAGACTAGAAAAGAAATTAGAATATTTTCATTTTAGACCTTTTTTAAAAGCTTAATAACTTTTGAAAGAAAAGCCGTACAATTTTGTATAAGTATTCACAATAATAATCAGCACGGTTTTTGCAGAGGCAAATCCACGGCCACAAATCTTATATCTTATGAAAACTATATTTTTAAATCATTCAAAAATCGATCGCAGGTGCACTCGATATACACAGACTTTAGCAAAGCGTTCGATAAAGTCAATTTTGAATTTTTAATAATTAAACTGAAAAACTTTGGATTTGGTGGACCAATCGTTAATTGGGTAGATGACTACATAAGAAACCGTTCTCTGTTTGTAAACATCAATCAGTCTTACTCAGATAAGTTTTTTCCAACTTCGGGTGTTCCTCAAGGGTTTCATATTGGTCCTCTTTTATTTTTACTTTTTATTAATGATTTAGCTAATGTTTTCGATGATGTTGAATTTTTATTGTTCGCAAACGACTGCAAAATTTTCAAAGAAATTAATAATTTAAATGATATTTCAATTCTTCAAAATAATCTAAACAAATTTTATTCATATTGCGCCAATAATCCTTTAGAACTTAATTTGTCTAAATGCCAATATATTATATTTAATAGAGGCCGAGCTAATCTTGATAACGTGTATTATTTAAATAATATTCCACTCAATCAAGTGAGTTTGATAAAAGATCTTGGTATTTTATTTGATTCATCCCTAAATTTTAACGAACATATGAAGGAGATTGCAGAACAAGCACGACGTAATTTAGGATTCATAATAAGAAGCTCATCTGAATTTAGTAACATACACGCGCTTAAGTCATTTTATTTTTCGTTAGTACGAAGTAAATTAGAATACTTATCTATAGTTTGGAATCCTTTTTACTATTGCCACAGTAAAACTATTGAAACAATACAGCATACATTTCTCAGATATATCGCATATAAGCTTCATATATCCTTTGTTGACATAAATTATTCATATATCCAGAAGCTATTAAATATAAGCTCCCTCGAAACACGTAGAAGTTATTTCGATGCAATCTTTTTACATAACTTAATCAATGGAGCTATTGATGCTCCTAACATCCTGTGCGATATTTCATTTAAAATTCCAACTAAAAATACAAGGAAACACGAGCTATTCTATAAACTTACACTTGGATCTAATTACCTATGTAACTCCCCAATTGAACGAATGAAATCAATCAGAAATTTAATTGCGAATTATTGCGACTTTTTCAATACAAATAAATTTGAATTCAAACAAATAGTTTTTAATGTGTTAGAGTAGATTTTAATTTTTTTTTTGTTCACCATATTTTATAGGAACTTTTGAATTACTCGTAATTGCAAATTTTTATTTTTTATTTTATTTTTTATATGATTGTTATTTTTATTATTTTTTATTAGCAGTAAATTACTTTATATTGAATTATATTCACTGAATTTAATAAGACAGCATAATTGTACAATAATGTAAAAGGACAAATGTCCGTTAAATCATCAATAAATAAATAAATAAATAAATAAGTTCAAGATCATTTTAAGGTAAACGTTGAGTCGCTCCGGTGAAGGTCCCCATTATCTCCCATTTAAATTTGTCAAAACGGCATGTCCATAACTCCCCCCAAAATTGGAGCAGAATGCTAAATTTTTGTTTGTTGCGATTGAAGGTCATAGTCACCCCACCCACCCAAAAACAGCTCATTCGGATGAAAACTAAGGGTATCTCCCATACAAAGTGACCCATCAGGAGTTTGTTCTACGTTCTACTCATTTTATAAACACTGTAGAACAAAGTTGTCTACATGATTTTTGGTGGGTGGGGTGACTATGACCTCCAATCGCAACAAACCAAAATTTATCACTCTGCTCCAATTTAGGGGGGGAGTTATGGATATGGACATGCCGTTTTGACAAATTTAAATGGAGGGATAATGGGGGTCCTTGACCGGAGCGACTCAATGTTTACCTTAGAATGATATTGAACTTATTGTGAATACTTATACATATATATTACGGCAGTACTAGCATTCTTTTAAAAGTTTGGAGCTTTTAAAAAAGGTCTAAAATGAAAATATTCTAATTTCTTTTCTAGTCTAACGCCGAAATATTAAATTAAACTCTAATGTGTTTTATATCATTGGAAAGGTAATTTTATGAAGTTTTTTTTTCGTCCTTATACCATTTTTCTGTATTTCTTGCCGTTTTTGCAATAATCGCAAAAACCCGAAAAAATGTTGCGGACCCTCAATCGGTTGGGACTTTCCGATGTAGGATTTTTGCCGACCAAATATGCCATTTTTCTTAGACTAACTAGGCTTAACTGAGAATTGAATAGACTATTAACAGTAATAATTTTGAAATTTTAACTCTTTTAGTTTGGTTGGAAATCAGCCGAAGTTGATGGGATGTGCTATTCTGATGACGAACAGTGTATGTTAATGTTAGAGTTCGCTTTCAGAAGCACATATTCTATAAGAGAACCACCAAGAATAAGAATACAATAATCACTGCATAATATCTACATATTAATGAGCTCGGTATATCTGACGTACCAAACCAGTTCTTCAAGCCAATCTTTTCAATCATGAATCAAAACTATACATTTTAAAAACCATGAATAATGTTTTGTTTTGTTTACTCATTAATATAATAATGATACCTACCAACAAATTGAGGTAGATGCTCCTGCGTCCTTAGCCATTCCATCAAAATTTCAACTCCGCTATCATAGCATTCGCTTGAGCCGCCCATTATATATAATAATTTATAGATTAATTTTTTTTTTATATTTCGAAAATTTCTGCACTACACTATACACAACTGTTGTAATTATTTTTAGTGCACTTGTGTTACACGAAGCAACAAACTATGTGACACAATTGATTTATCATTAGTTTCGGGATACTAACTTAAGAAATTTCTATACTGTGATACAATACAATAACCGTATCATTACATATGATTGTATTCATAAACGAAACTAATAATTACACTAACGTTAATTTCAAAATTGCATCAAGCCATGGGCATGACACGTTTTCAGTCCCAAACAATAAAACACAAAACTCAAAAAATGAAACCAACCGCAACGTGCTTTATTTTTGGATAATGAATGTCACCGGAACGTACGTTTTAGTCTCACAAATGTATTCAACTCACGTAATAAGTTTGCACACATACATATTCTCGAAAATCACCTGTTGTAATATTTAAGTTTATTACTGTTCAAATGTAAGAAAAGAATAACGACTTTTGCGAACCGGACCGATTGCTTGTTGGGTCTGCTGTGACTGAAGCTGTGACTGAACCTGAACTGACTCAAGAAGTCTTTTCTGGTAACCGCCAAGTATCTTTAAAAAAAGAAGATACAAGCGATGAACCAGTTTTTTTTTAAATGCATACATACCATTCTGTTACGGCTATGTTAATAAACACTTCATGAAAATATAGGTAAGGTAGGTAAAGTTATTTTAGCTGTGCAAATCTGTAGTAAGTAGAGTAAAGATGTATCCACATTGGCTGCCAAGTGGTAGCTCGCGATGCCAACTGGCAGTTGTCATTTCCTCTACACTGAGTGCCATTTGGTTGTCATCTGTCAGCTGACACTTTGACAACCGCTTGTCGAATTCAAAGCGACAATTTTGCAAATTTTAATAAAAACAGTAGAGGTTTTCCTACTACGAGATATTGAGCTTGTGTCAGATTTTGAAAGTTATATTTAAGAAAAGCTCCAAAATGAAAGGTTATGATTATATCATTTTCAGGCTCCATTTGGTAGCTAGTGTAGATGGTAAGTAGCTGCTAAATGGCATCTCGCGAAGCCAGTTTTTTTTGGCGAGCCTCCATTTAGCACTCAGTTTGGATACAACTTAAGACTTGCAATAACCCGGAGGCAGAGTCATCATGTAGTTGGGCCTATGTCACTACAATTATTATGGACGTTGCACCAGTTAATGTATATACTTTCTAGTTTCGCTAGTCGAGCAATTAGATTTTGCAGATATGAAGTCGGTGCCTGCCTATATACGTAACAGACATGTTTAACAAAGCCGTTTTTAACGACTTTTTACGCTGTAAGTTGTTTGCATAATGCGATTCTTTAGTGCATACGAGTACATGTTCATTACACATTTAAACATATTTGTTTTTATTGAATCATTCTATGATCCTATAATTTTGTTCCACCACAAAACTGAATGTTTTTCTGACATTTATACTCAATAGATAGGTCGGCGCTGTAAAACAAAACCGGCATATCTGCAAAATCCATATTTTACACCAGAGGGTTTTGAAGTTTTTGCCAATGGTATTTTAATATAAACGTCCGTTCGATGCACCACAAAGTCACACAAAATTGGATTAAGTTTATATGCATACTGTTATTATTGAAGTAGTAGTCACAAATAAATTAAAAAATGCTTAATTTAAAAGAAATCTGCAGATATGAGTTTGGTTTCAAAATCAGAGCAGTTATGCCAGTTTGATTTAAAAACAGGGGCACTGTTTGCACTGTTGCACAGCATTCTATAAGAATATTGTAAGATAATTCGGTTTTACTTACAATTATGAACGGTTTTTCTTCGAAAATTGTTGAAGCGATTGGCGTATTGCCCGATAGATCTGTCTTTTACTAAATTGAAGGGAAATTTGCGCTGAAATGAACACCGGCACAACCCCATTTGATGTATTTTTACTCAACTATACAATGTGCCGGTATGACAGAAAAATAGAAAAAAAAAACAAGTTTTTTGAAATCAAAAACTCAAAAACGAAATTTTTGCACTTATGCCGGTTTTGTTTTACAGCGACGAGGTAAACAATCTGTGAAAACTCGCTTATCGCTCGAATGTGTTCAAGTAAATCTCAGTGTCAGAAGTTCCTCCTAATTCAATTAAAATTGGTCCACGAAGAAATTGTTTTTTTTTTTAAGAGCTTACTTTTTGAATGGAGTTTCTTTGGTAATGTTCTTAAGGGCCCCATAGACTCAGCGATTTATCGGCCAATCAAAGCTCATTTCTGTGGAGAAAGCACATTTTCTGTGGAAAAAGCTCATTTTCTCTTGCGAATTCGGTAGTGGAACCTAAAAAATGTGCTTTCTCCACAGAAATGAGCTTTGATCAGCCGATAAATCGCTGAGTTTATGGGGGGGGGTTTATAGTGGGGTTTCTATGGCAGCCACGATTCGATTTCGTAAGGGCCCTCATAGACTCAGCGATTAATTGGACAAACAAAGCTCACTTTTGTGGAAAAAGTACTTTTTCTGTGGAAAAAGCTCATTTTCTCTTGCGAATTCGGTAGTGGAACCTAAAAATGTGCTTTCTCCACAGAAGTGAGCTTTGATTGTCCAATTAATCGCTGAGTCTATGAGGGCCCTTAAGTACATAAATGTTTAATGAAGACAATGGAGACACACTTATGTCAGTGGCTCCCGACCCGCAGATATATGCGGACCACTTAACCCGTCTGGATTAAAAGTTTCCACAATGGTTTTCTTACCCATTCAGTTGTGGTCAGATTTTTGTTGCTATTTTCAGTCCTTTGGGGTCGATGAACTTTTCCCAGAGTGGTACTCTAGCTTTTTTAGGCTTTGTAATAATACGATTTTGACTTGAGGACAAAGTAGAAGCACGAATTCTGCACAGAACGGCTATTCGATACCATTCAACCAAGTGGACGTTGTTATTTGGGATGAATAGACTGAAGTGTTGTCGGTATTGAGGAGAATTTTCTTGCCGCTGTAAGCGTGGATCAATTTATAGTGCACTGAATTTACCCAATCAATCACTTTAGTATTGTCCGTCTATGGCGAGATCAATGGCGTATCCGATACAACCATGAGTTGTATCAATTGTACGATGAGCTGGATGTATCGAAAATCGTGATGCTTCAACGTTTGCAATGGGCGGAGCATGTTCAACGGATTGACTGCGACAATTGGAGGTCAATTCAAGCGGCCAAAGCCCGACGTCGGGTTATCGTGCCACATTAATGATGATGATTGTGCGTTATAGTTCTGATTGATTCGATTTGAAGCCTTGTTCCGTCACGGGAAAAGCTCAACAGTAATAAGGGTATATGCCTCTTCTATCGCGGCTTACATCATTCGGTACTACAACTATTTGGCGATCACTTTTTTTAACCGTCTTTGGCGCCCACTGCGTATATCCTTTTTTTAAACTATTCTGCTTTGATGGGTAAGGTTCTGAAACACAACGTTCCCATACCATGCCGCGTTTTCCGAACCGTTCCCTATTTTGTTCTGTAAACGAATAGATCCGGATCAGACTTGGTGTTCCCCTCGTCATCTCTCGGAAAGTTACAAATGTGACAATTGACACATCACAGCTGATACATTTGGTTCGAAAATTAAAATTTCCAGTTTCAAACGAGATTCAGATAAATTTTATTTTGAGTTTAAATTGTTTAATAAATAAATGAGGGCGAAAATGCACGGTTCAACGACACATTGTAGATTTCTTTCAATGAATCAAGGTATACTCCGCAAGGTAGCGCTTAGGAATATGTTGATAAAGAAAAAATTTCTGATCCGTGAGGGCCGGTTGATTTGAAATTAAAGGGAACGTTGTGCGAACCGGTAGGTTCGGTGTCTCATAACCTCACCCATTAAGTATTACCTCCCGGTGTCATTTTAAATCACAGCTTAAGCTTCGTAAATTTCGTAATTTGATTTCAAACTACATACTTGGAAAGTAAACCCTTTAGGCACCCTAAGCTCCTCGCCGAATATCAACGAAAAGCCAGGGCTTTCTATCAGCAAAACTCTCATCTGATTCTAAGCAAAAACCTGATGTAATTTTGATATTTTGTAATCGAAAGATTGTCTATCATTGACTCCATATTCTGCTAAATAACGAGAAAATTAGCATTTTAAGAAATCGATATAGCTGAAGAGAAACCAGGACGCCACTGCAAAGAAGACGAAAAAGCTGCTTATTTTCGGATGCGGCATTTGAAAAATGCTTACAAACCAAACCTTGTGCTTTTTTCGTAAATGTAATTCGTTAGCGCAATGGGAACCAGACTCAGTAATTTGCTAATTCGTTTCGCGATCGATTTTTTCAACTTTGGCTATCTAGAGATCAAACACCGCCAAAAGCAATGGGTTCGGTTCCTAAACGCACCGGGCGCATATGTTCCCACAACATGTTGTCCATTCTGATCCTATAACAGCGGTTTTGCGGATCAGCAATAACATTCGGTGTTTTCCGTATGTCTGCAGTCTGCCTATGTGGAACATGTGAACGAAAAGTTCCGGAGATCATTGCTTATTCGTAAAATCGCAGTTGGAGGATCTGAATGGACATGTTGTGGGAACATATGAGACCGGTGCGTTTAGGAATTGCTTAATGAAAATCAAAAATTTGATTTAGTCGCAGAGAAATATTCCGTTTTTACAAGAATAGTAACTAGTGTCTTCCGCGGACCACCTCTAAGGCTCTCACGGACGACCACCAGTTGGGAAATAGTGGTCTATGAAGAAGAGTTTCTCCATAACAAACCTACTTTCTGTAGAAGCTACATGACGGTATATGACAAGAATATCAAATTAAAACGAAAACACAAATTTAAAATGTAATACACATAATGTATTTATCAATAGTTTATGCATTTATAAAAATTATTTTTTTTGGATGATACTTAGTTAAATTACAAACAAATCATTTAAATGGAACGTAACTGTACATGATAACTTTCAACCAATTCCATTTATGAATTCTTCTGTGGCACCTTAACAATAACACTCTTTACCTCCGTATAATTATCCAAAGCATATTCACCATTTTCACGTCCATGTCCCGACATCTTGTATCCGCCAAACGGAACCTGTGCTCCGAATGCATTGTACGTATTCACCCAAACCGTGCCAGCACGAAGTCCTTGCACTAAATAGTTGACCTTATCGATATTTTTCGAGAAAACGGCAGCGGCCAGACCATATTCACTGCCATTTGCACGTGCAATTACCTCATCCAACGATTTGAAACGAATAAGTTGTTGTACGGGTCCAAAGATTTCCTCCTGTGCAATGCGCATATCATCGTTGACATCCGCAAATACAGTCGGTTCAACGAAATATCCCGGCAAACTATCACATCGTTTGCCACCGGCTACAAGCTTAGCTCCTTGCTTCTTACCACTCTCAATCAATCCCAAAATCTTATCCATCTGTTCCTGATCGATTTGTGGTCCTTGTTCAGTGTTCATATCAAACGGATTGCCAACGGTACGTTTCTTAGCACGTTCGGCGCTTCGTTCGACAAACTCATCATAAATTTTGTCTTCAACAAATGTTCGACTGCCGGCACAACAACATTGTCCCATATTGAAGAAAAGTCCAAAATGGGCCGTTTCGACCGCATAGTCCATATCAGTGTCAGAAAGAATGATGTTAGGACTCTTTCCGCCCAATTCCAAAGTAACTCGTTTCAAGTTACTATCACCCGATGCACGTTGAATGATTTTGCCAACTTCTGTGGATCCGGTGAAGGCCACTTTATCCACATCCGAGTGCATAGTAAGTGCCGCTCCAGTATCTCCGTGACCGGGCAAAACGTTAATAACACCTTCCGGGAAGCCAGCTTCCTTGGTCAATTGTGCAATATAGAGGGCGGTTAAGCTCGTCTGTTCGGCCGGTTTCAATACGATAGTATTGCCAGTGGCCAGAGCCGGACCAAATTTCCAGGCCAACATCAACAATGGGAAATTCCATGGAATGATCTGGGCACACACGCCGACTGGTTCGTGGCGAGTGTACGCAAAGAAATCACCATCCATGGGAATGGTTTTGCCGTGACTCTTATCAGCCCAACCGGCAAAATAGCGAAGATTCTTTATCGACATTGGCACGTCGACATTATAGGACATAGCAAATGGTTTTCCATTGTCCAAAGTTTCCAAGCTCTAAAAGAGAAGATGTGCGGTTAGTTGTGACTGAACAGACAGGATGAATATCATTTCATCATCTTACCGCCAAATATGTACGATCACGTTCCATAAGATCAGCAAGACGATTAATTAGTCTTCCACGTTCTGATGCGTCCATACGGCGCCATGGCGAACCCAACCTGAAAAAAAAAAACAAAATGTTGTTTAAAAATATTTTTATTGCAGAACCGATATGTGTGCAAGCTTACTTGAAAGCATTCCTTGCAGCTGCTACAGCAATGTCGACATCAGTTTTATCGGCATGCTGAACTTCAGCAATGACCTTTGCTGAAGTGGGATCGATGGAGGGAAATGTCCGACCACTCTTGCTCTTGTGCCATTCATTGTTGATAAAGAGCTGAAAAATAGTGAATATTAATATAAGATATACAGTGAAAGCTCCGTTCGCGGACAGCTCCCGCAGGCAGACATCTCCCGTAGCCGGACAATTTTCTTAGTCCCAATTTTTTCCTTCATATTTCAGAACAAAATCCATTCCACGGACGCCGGACGCTCTACTGACCGGACACGGACACTATTCCTACATACATTTGTCATAAAATCATCTCCCGTAAGCGGACACAAATTTTTGATTTGATTTTTAGTCGCCAATGAAATTAATGAATAAACTGGATACGATCACAAAAATGCATTTAGGTTTTGTTTTTGAAGTTTTTTGGCTCCATTTGTGTATTGAAATAGGGATACAGAAACAGGACGGTTAGAAACAAAACCCATACTTCCATAACGGACGACCAACCCGGTCGGCTTTTTTGTCAACTTTTCAGTTAACCGGAATTTGAATTTCATTTCATATTTGCGGACAAAGTCTGTTCTGCCTACTAGAAAAAAATTTGTGTGTGTAAGAACATACAGATGGGCCTTTTGAAATCGGCGAATCATTTATTGTTTTGTGTGTTATAAGCTGTTCATCATAAAACTGTTTATTGGCCAACAAAATTTTCCAATAAAGGACTTATCACCGTCTGGAGATTACACAAATATAATTCGATTCCTTGTTGATTCTATAGGCCTATCAGAAACTCCACGTTAATTTCGATGCTGAGACTGATCATCTAGGAGGGTAGCTTGGCCTATACGGGAAGAAATGCTTCTGGAGCATGCATTGCACGGGATCCTATTGTGCGAGTCATATTGAAAGGATTAAGGCGCCGATGAGTACCTACAACTCACGCTCTACTCCAAATTAAATTTTATTAGAAGGTTAGGCAAAACTACATTCCCTGCTGAAGCTATTCGTGATTTTCCTTTAGAATGAATCATCCTCCTCCTGTGGTTCTTAAGGAACTCACACGTTGATGCAGACTCCCTTAGTCGAGGTTCTCTACACCAGGCGACACTACCAATTTAAAAAAAAAAGCTATATTTAACGCTCTGAGGGTTAATTCAGGGGAAAGAAGTAATTAGGAACGCTCGAGTGTCTTACAACTTTCAAGTAACAATGCCCTACTGGGTCAAGTGGTCACTCTGAGTGGGGTTGTTAGCACGAGGCACAAGAACAAAAACCGGGTTTTTTTTAGAAGAGATTCGTGGGGAGCAAGGCGAAGTAAAAAATATTTTTTCATATAAAAACCGTTTTTTTGTCGTTGTTCTTGTTTCGCGTGTAGACAGGCCCAGTAAGACACAACTTTGGAAGGAGTATCTCGCCGTTTTTTGATATCCCTAATTAAAGCTAATATTGTTCTACTTGTTCTCCCTATGAAAGCTTGGAGCAGTTTATTTGTAAACGTGCATTTGAACATTGTACATTGTGTTTGCAAACCAAAAATGAATTAAAACACATGCACAAAGAAACAACACTTTTATTGTTTCAATGTTCTTTTTGAATTAGTGTGTATAAATTATTGTAAGTAATATTTTTTAACCCTCTCCCGCAAGCGGACATCTCCCGTGGCCGGACAAAAATGCTGGAACCGTCAGTGTCCGTCCACGGGTCGTCCACGTCCAATGATAGAAGAAGTTTCATGAATTTAGAATTTAGTAGAATAGATGGAGATGATATTTACTAGATTCTATTCCAGTTTAAGTAAGGTCTTCTCAAGCAAATTTAAAACCGGGAGACAGACTAGAGTCGCTCTGCAACCTCACTATATAAAAACTATAAAAGATAGTCTAGTTAAAGCTTGAAAGATGTAAAAAAATTTAATCAAGCAGTCAACTATAACTACGGGCAAAAATATGGTCTAAAACAATACCACGATGACGAGACTTCAATAATATGTAGCAGTAGCATTTTTGCTCTACCTATTCTGCTCTAAATGAAAAGCAATTTTAATTCATAATCAATCTCAATTATAATTTACGACTTTTTGTTAGTTCTTATAAATTTAATAAATCTTGCCATGTAATCGGCAAAAAATTGATAACAATAAGCGATTGGCGTGCCGCGTACCACCCCTGGTGGCTAAAAACTCAGAGCAGCAGAATGCTTGAGCATGAGATAATAAAATATTGAAATTACGAAAAAATATCTTTGCACATCAAAACTAAAATAGAACAGTCAATACAAAGCGGGAGACATTTTGCTTAGCTCAAAGAGTCAAGTTCAAGACAATTCCAAGTGTATGTATGCAAGCAAATCGAACTGATTTGCCGGCTACAATACATAGACATTGTACAATGTACAAATATGAACATACATTTGCATGTGTTAAAAGCGAATCTACTTTACATATTTTGCAGATTGATTAATTTTTTTTGTAATTATGGAATTACGTAGATGAAAATTTATTAGAATGACTGATTGAAATAATATGTTAATATGTACTTACACCTGTGTATAGAACTTCGGGATTAGTTTGTGGTGCTGGCATCGATGAATAGGCGGCTCTCTGTAGCCGGCCGGCCAATTTCATTGCACGGAACATCGCGTTAATGGCTATTTTTGAACTATACAAAAAAAGATGGGTGAATCTAGAAAAAAATAAATTTATATAAGATGCTTAAACTTCAGAGAAATGTATCCTGCATAAGGATCTTTAAATCTACCTTTAATTCGACGGATTCCTCGACTTGAATGCTGTCAGAGAAATCACACACAACTGAACTGACCGCGAGCTCGATTCACACGCGAATGTATGTAATCGTAATGTCGATGTTGAGTCGAATGAATGAGATATGCGCAGCGTATGGACGTATGAAATGAAGTATGGTATGCTCTAATGGTCTGCAGTGGTGATAAGACGAGGGTATTTGTACTCAGAGAGATTTGTGGTTATAGAGAGAAATCTTAATTGTTTTACATTGAAAAAAAAGAAAGGGGAGGATAAAAAGGTATTAGGAAAATACGGTGATAAGGGTGATAATAACAAGCCAGAGCCAGGTAAATTACACTGCTTGTCATCAGGTTAGCACACCCCTTCGCATGAGTCTTTTCGACGAAATTCCAGCCATACGAAAATAAATACAGTAGAGCCCCGATATTCCGGATTGATCGGGACCTGACTCTATCCGGATTATCGAATTGTCCAAATATTCGAAATACACTAATTTGCACCTTGGTGGACAATATTGATACTCAAATCTGTTATATGACCGAAATCCCGGGTCGAAAAGTATAACATTGTAGCACCTTTGCACTATACTTCTTGGTGGCGTGGTCCGACATGCCTAGATAGCATTGACCGCTTATATACCGCAGTAAAGATAAAAAGTTTTAGACAAATTTAAATTATTTTTGGACGGCATATACGGGCTGCACTAACTAATCGAAACTAAATTTAGTCTCGCTCGCAACATATGGCGAGGTGCTTGCCCATCCATAATGCCTAGACAAGCGGCTGTCTCTGAAATTTATCCAGGAAGAGCGAAGTCGTCTTGTTACTGCAATGATATCGTGTTCGATTTCCGTTTCGCTACAAAGTTTATATGAAATTCCTGGTTAGAAAAAACGCGAGATTAACAAATTCCAATCATAATATTGTCCAAATAATCGAAATGTCAGATAAACCATTTCTAAACATCTGCACTTCCCACAACCGATTCGAATAAAAAGAAGAAGAAGAAAGTTAAAACGCGAACTAGACTAGGACGGTATATTCACCCTATGGAAAAGGTACTATCTCCAAAAATTATTTAAGATAGTTTAAATTAAGAGACGGTATATAAGCGCTCATTGAATAATTATTGAGCGCTTCCCAAGTAACAATTTCATCCCTATAATACTTCGTAAAATATTATCTTATAACGACAATAGGGGCACTTTACAGGGTATAAACTCTGAATAATAGTCCAATAATGGCGTTTGGCGCCGTTTTTTGATCCAATTGCACCTTATTGTTGCACTGAACTAAGCTTTGAAAAAGACACACATCAATGTGTTATGTCATCATTTTCTGTCATTTTCTCTTGAAAAAAAAGAAAAAAAAATTCCCCCAGCCAGCGTCGAACCAGCGACTGTCGGACGCCAGTCCGACGCCCTAACCACTCGGCCAACCTCACATATAGTTAACATTGCTCGTAAACACTACAAGTGCTCAACACTTCTTTATCGACTCTTCTCCATTGCACCTTCTTCTTTATATGTCAGCCAATTGAAGTTGAATAAATCCACACATTCATCAACAAAATGCAGACATTTTCTGCGCTGAGATTATCTTAATTGATTCATAAGTTAACAAGGAGTGAGGAAATGTTAGTTTCATGCAATATTTCAATGAATTCAATTCAAGAAACGTGGTATTCCGGAGCACTTCATAAGTGTCAATTCAATAAATCACAAAGTCCATCCTTCAATAAAACTAGGCTGAACAATTTATTGGATGACCATACGAATGTCACACGATAAAAATGACACCGACTGTGCTATAGAAGAATATATGCATGTGTGTGAGTTAACTAGAGAGACTATTGCATGTGTGTGCTGTATCATCCAATAAAACACAAGAGTGGAGTATTTAACGGAGTGTCATTTTTAGGTTGACGTTTAGAGACAGTTTTATCGAAGTTTTATACCACAATCTTTGAATTTATTCCATAATGATGACAGAAGCTTTCCGGAAAATACTATAAGGATGGTTTATCGGATCAAAATATTACTTTAAGCGATGTCACACAATAAATGAATTCCGTGGTACTATATGGTTGCTACAGTGTGAAGTGCTTCTTTAAAGCAAACGAATTGTTGCTTGGGTTATATACCGGCTCTTAATTTAAACTATCTTAAAGCATTTTTGGAGATAGTACCTTTTCCATAGGGTGAATATACCGTCCGTGTCTAGTTCGCGTATTAACTTCTTCTTCTTCTTTTTATTCGAATTGGTTGTGGAATGTGCTGATGTTTAGAAATGGTTGATCTGACATTTCGATTATTTGGACAATATTATGATTGGAATTTGTTAATCTCGCGCTTTTCTAACCAGGAATTTCATATAAACTTTGTAGCGAAACGAAAATCGAAAACGATATCATTCCAGTAACAAGTCGACTTCGCTCTTCCTGGATAAATTTCAGAGACAGTCGCTTGTCTAGGCATTATGGATTGGTAAGAACCTCGCCATCTGTTGCGAGCGGGACTAAATTTAGTTTCGATTAGTTAGTGCAGCCCGTATATGCCGTCCAAAAATAATTTAAATTTGTCTAAAACTTTTTATCTTTGCTCCGGTATATAAGCGGTCATTGTTTACACAAGTGGCTAATACTGTTTGAGTGCTTGGCCAGTAACAATGTGTTTTGTTTAGGTTCTAATAAAAATGCATTGGTACGCAATACAGTAGATATCGTTTATAACGACATCGAAGGGACCGACTACCCAAGCAACAATTCGTTTGCTTTAAAGAAGCACTTCACACTGTAGCAACCATATAGTACAACGGAATTCATTTATCGTGTGACATCGCTTAAAGTAATATTTTGATCCGATAAACCATCCTTAAAGTATTTTCCGGAAAGCTTCTGTCATCATTATGGAATAAATTCAAAGATTGTGGTATAAAACTTCGATAAAACTGTCTCTAAACGTCAACCTAAAAATGACACTCCGTTAAATACTCCACTCTTGTGTTTTATTGGATGATACAGCACACACATGCAATAGTCTCTCTAGTTAACTCACACACATGCATATATTCTTCTATAGCACAGTCGGTGTCATTTTTATCGTGTGACATTCGTATGGTCATCCAATAAATTGTTCAGCCTAGTTTTATTGAAGGATGGACTTTGTGATTTATTGAATTGACACTTATGAAGTGCTCCGGAATACCACGTTTCTTGAATTGAATTCATTGAAATATTGCATGAAACTAACATTTCCTCACTCCTTGTTAACTTATGAATCAATTAAGATAATCTCAGCGCAGAAAATGTCTGCATTTTGTTGATGAATGTGTGGATTTATTCAACTTCAATTGACTGACATATAAAGAAGAAGGTGCAATGGAGAAGAGTCGATAAAGAAGTGTCGAGCACTTGTAGTGTTTGCGAGCAATGTTAACTATATGTGAGGTTGGCCGAGTGGTTAGGGCGTCGGACTGGCGTCCGACAGTCGCTGGTTCGACGCTGGCTGGGGGAATTTTTTTTTCTTTTTTTCACGAGAAAATGACAGAAAATGATGACATAACACATTGATGTATGTCTTTTTCAAAGCTTAGTTCAGTGCTACAATAAGGTGCAATTGGATCTAAAAACGGCGCCAAACGCCATTATTGGACTATTATTCAGAGTTTATACCCTGTAAAGTGCCCCTATTGTCGTTAGAAGATAATATTTTACGAAGTATTATAGGGATGAAATTGTTACTTGGGTATTTTACGTCGTTAGAGCCGATCGTCGTTATATCCGCTCATATCGTTTATAACGACCACTGTCGTTATATACGATCATATTTTTTATATCGTCCTGTCGTCGTAATAAGCGGTCATTGCAAGGTAAAGTCAAAACCCGTTTTAGACCACGAACTTACGGTGGTATACGACAAGGGTATACGTCCTTGTGTGACACAAAAATGAATGGAACTGCTTCTGAATTTTGTTTAAACTATTTCTCGGAAATAAGAAATACAGGAAAATGAAGGAATTACAGCAAAATGAAATGAAATGAATGAAAATATCAATAATTTGAATTATTTCAAATGGTTAATATTTGTAAAAATCCCGCCAAATTCAAAAGCAGATATCTATGTGTCGGAATCGCTCGGAACAGCTGGGCCGACTGATCAAGCCACCAACTTCGGGGAGTTGGATGCGAGATGTCACGACGGTGAATCGCGGGATTTTGGCTCTTGGCGGACGAAAAAAAATTATATTTGAGCCCTGAAGGGAGGAAAAACACTTCCTCAGTCGGCAGCAAGGACGCACAGCTAAGTTTTTTCGTGATAAGTTTTGTCTGGCAAATGCATGTTCATATTTCATGATATTTGCCCGTCTCCAATTTGTAATTTGTGCCCTACAATTGAGTGTAAAAAATATGGCCTTAAATGAATAGTCTCCCGACATTAACTACCTCCCCCCCCCCCATTCCAGGGGAGAATTTTGATCGAAAAGGGAATCGCACTACATTTCTTTGAATGGCCCCGGGCGTCTCAGGACGGGTTTAATTTTGCAATTGTGTGGGTTTAGTACGGGCGAGATCCGACGCCATCCAGGTCTACAGAGCATCCAGTGCTGGCTACAATTCGCGTTAGTTTTCCCCATTTTAACCCCCTTGTATGTATCGTCTATTTCAGGCATGCGATATCCCTTTTTGTAAAAGGACAGGCGCAACGAGCGACAAAGACCCCGGCCGATTCTCCCGCTACTGAGCTACAGCAAGCGCATGCCGCTGCTCGCTCGTTGAGGAGCCCTATCGTCTGCCTAACCTGCCCGGTTATAGAAGGACGTCGACGTCGTCGAATCTTGTATCTCGATATGTCCCTGTCGCAAAGCAATTCGCAGAAAACGAATTTCGAGGTGCTTATTGTGTAGAATAATAACTGCTCTCCTATCTTGAACGATCGTTGGAAGCGAATTGATGTGGATCCGCTAAATAAAGTTTTAGGGCAGATTCCGAAAACGATGTGATGAATACGGGCACGATTTTTTGGCGTGCTGTTTTTCACGAGGGGATTTGTCTCAAATCCTCTACTGTGTTGATTGTTTTATTGCAAACGACATTTCGTAACATGAATTTTCGATTTCTTACGACGTTTTAACAACCTTCAGTTTGCGATGCGATGTCGTGTCATTCCGGCCTTCCAAAAACAAGAATTTTGGAACTTTTCTTTACATACGGATGAGTGAATGAGTGAGTCGTTATAACCGATCAGTCGTTATAGCGATGGTCGCTATATCCATCAAAAATTGTACCGAACGAGCCTCTTTGATCTCGGGACCTAGAATTTTCGTCGTTATAGCCGATGCGTCGTTATAGCCAATGTCGTTATAAACGATATCTACTGTAATTTTATTGCCTGACGGATACGCAATATTTTAATGGTCTGATTGCGTATCGATATCGAGTAAGATTTAATGATGACTAAGTGAAGAGCCCTTTTGCAAACAATTGACCAAAATTAACTAGGCATGGGTGATTTCAAAAGTTAAAAAGGCATACTAGACTTGTTCAGACAACGGGCGCGTCACCAAGTTGACGCGCTTAGCATGGATCTAAAAGATTGATCCTAATAAATCTTAAAAAATATGACCATTCTAACGACAATTAATAATTTCGTATTCGAAATTTGCCTTTTCTTAAGTTTATATAGCAGTGAGCTTGAACAAACTTTATGGAATTGTCGAATTTTATCAAAAATTTAAACAAAATTTGGCACAAGCCCCAATCCGGATTATCGAACTTCCGGAATTTCGAGGTCCGGATTATCGGGGTCCTACTGTAAATAAAAGGTGGTCCAACACGTGAATGCACGAAGTTAATTGTTAATAAAACAAAAAGTATTTAGTGAATTATCTATTTTTTTATTATGATAGAAGGATCTATGGCAATTATGTGTGAAACAAAATATCGGCCAAATGCTCACGTGGCATACTTCTATCCCATGGTCCATATTTTCAATGACTCTGAGACATAATTGAGGATGAATATCGTTAATGTGCTGAATTATCTCATTCTTTAGCTCTTGAATTATTTTTGGCTTATTGACGTTCACTTTTTCTTTTAAACATCCCCAGAGAAAGAAGTCCAACGGTGTCAAATCACATGATCGCCGGCGGCCAATTAACATCGCCAACACCGCCAAGACGAGACATAACACGGCCATTGAATTTCTCGTGCAAAAGATTGTTTCGTTGGCTGTGTGGCAAGTGGCCTGCCATCCTGTTGGAACCCCATATCGTCCAGGTCCATATCCTCGATTTCTGGCCACAAGAAGTCCGTTATTTGGTCGATTATGTTGACCAAAAAAAAAACCACGAAGTGCACGAAAAACATTTTGATTTGAACCTCCATTTTCGTAAAAGGCTTCAACGATCTTAACGCGCTGCTCAATTCTGTACTTCTCCATGGTTGAATTTACCAAACACTGAAGCAAAGAATGTCTAATAAAGTTGGGCGAGAAACTTACCGTTAAGGTGTGACACTCGATTAAGATCGTGCATTCTAGTTGGACCGCACCCGTTATAAATAAATATTCCAACGGGTTTGTGTTAAGAGAAAGTATTACATTAACTGCTGGGAATCACATAACATATCATTCATTTGTTAAAGCCCCGGATAGAGTTCGAGCGGAATGAAAATGAAACGGTAATGAACCGGCATAAAAACCGTGGTGAATTTAAAATTTTAGCTTCGAAAATTGCTGCAAAGGCGTTTTACGTCCTAAATCATCTTAAAAATAACTAAAAAAATAATTTCCCCCTTGTCCGAATGCATTTTCAACGTGAAAATGATTCGACTCTGTAGCATATTCTCCGTCGGGCGTGGTGAGTTTTGAAAACGTCAAACCGATTCACTGTCCACGACGAGTTCATCGCGGAAATTATCTAATGACCGGCGAATCGAAAAATAACACATAAAATGGCAGAGACAAATTGTGAAACCATTCTCGGATTTTAGTTTATGGAATTACCCAGCATTTACCACATATTCCACGACAGTATGTATGCATTTTCATTGAGAAAATCGCAGCGGACTAAAATTTCATTCTCATTCCGCCCGAGGTCTATCCAGGCCTTAAAGGCTGGATTTTATAATGGCGGGATTTAGTAATGTCGAGATATTGTAAAGCGGGATTTTTTGTAAAAAGGCGGATTATGAGCGGGCGGGATTTTGTTTTTCGGGATTATGTAGGTATCCCGGCGAATCCATGAATTCGAATCTACGGAATAGCGACCTAAGTACATGCGTACACACAACGCAATTCAAACTTTTTCAGTGAGCTCCACGTGCTTGGTTTATTTTCATGAATGCGCCACCGGGAATTCCTAGAGAGTTAAGTTCTAATTCTGAGTTATAAGTGAAAGATTTTTTTTTTAATTATTGTTTTTCGAAATAAAATAGCAGTTTAAAATTTGTTGCGACTTTTTTTCTCTTTAAATGATCTAATAATAAAATTAAGGTATATTACGCTTTTAGGTCCCCAAGGGAAATTTTTCTTATCGACACTAGCGACACCGTCCGCCATAAAGCTATGTGTCCGCTTTATGGCGGAAAATATCGGAAACATCAAAAATTTCCCTTGGGGACCTGAAAACGTAATGTACCGTTGGATGCCACAGCATACCACGCGGCCATCGCAGATATTCACACAACCGTTGTGAATCGGTCAATAGGGAGATTAAGCATGAATAGCGCCCCACCACCTATATATCACCTGAGGAGACTAGGCTCCCGACAGCCACACGAGCTACACTAGTCCAGCTTAGGACGGGTTTTTGTTCGCGCCTCAATTCATACTTATCTCGAATAGACCCGACCATTCAGAAAATATGTCCGAGCTGCGGTGGTGCGCCCCATGATGTGCACCACCTGTTCCGATGCCTCGCTGCACCCGCTAACCTCACTCCGAGGGCGTTATGGGACAACCCTATTGCAGCTGCTACATTTTTGTCGCTTGAGATAAAAGGCACAGAAATGCACAGCAGTTCACGCCTTTCTGCACTGCTACTACAACAACAAAAGTGATCTCATGAAAATGATTTTGGGGTGTGACTTCCATATGATTTAAGGAAATAGCTGTCTAGGGGCCCTTGACAACTTTCGATAAATTCGGATACGTATAAGAGTGCCCATAGACCTTCCAATCGATTGAAGCCATCCAATCCAATTTTTTTATTGGACATGTGGTGGCGGCCATTCTCCATCGAAAGTAGCAATCGGTCCACTTTCCATCGCCAGAAAATATATAATTTTCGCAATGTTTTGTTGTGTCGTGTGGACCGTGAGAATGCCATTTCAGATTGCATGATAAATTGCATAGTGTATGTGCTGTACGGGCGTCAGATCGATGGTGTGCAACCGATTACTCAATCGATTGGACAGTATATGACAAGCTTGGTTTACAGACTCGTATGTACAGTTTATGTAATAAACATTTTCATATTCATGTCAAGGAGTAAAGAAACCACTGTTGTACATTGACATTTTGGCCCTCAAGCCGTGGTTTAACCTCTAGACTAATGTTAAGCGAAGGGATAACGTGTCAAAAATACAATAACCCATTACCGAACAAATTTTGAAATAAGGGAAATAATTTGGAAGCTCGCTTTTCCTTTTGTACCCTTTTATATTCGCTGCAAATCGTAGAAGTATTTATTATTTCGCCCAACCTGTATTGTACTCCTCCCTATAAAATTTTTTTTTGTCCTGTAAAGCAGGCATCTACGTTACTATCTGAAGATGATGCCGATTTCAAGAACATCTAGTTGAATTATATATCACACGAGTAAGATGGTTTACAGTAAAGGATTTTTTGTGCTGCTCGTTGCCACAGTCCACACATAAAAATTATGCGGTTTAACGTATAATAAAAACCCATTTAAAAAAAAGGTTTATTGTTAAATAATCTAGACATAAATTTCATCGTAATTCACAGCAGCTGGATACATCTTAATAGTTCCATTTTATCGGGCCGAGTATAGGACAAAACAACAAAATTTCAATACAAATTTAGGATAGAAACAAGAGTTGTTCTACAGAACAACAACTGTCAAATATGCATGGAAGTTGTGCTTTTCTGTCCTGTAACTGAGCCAATAAAACAGAATTAATACTGTGAATTAAGCTTAACATCATCTTAAAATATCGTCATCTTGTCATTTCGTCGCATTTGCTGTTCTCGCTCCACATTACTCTCCGATCGTCGCAGACCACTCAATTCTTGATTTTTCACAGACAATTGCGCATTCATCTTGTTGTAAACGTCCGAACCGCTAGCATGTCGACGCATCGATTCCTTCAATCTCTGAATTTCACGCTCTTTTCTCCGAATATCTTCTGCAATTTTCAAACTTTCTACATTCAGATTTTTCGTCGTATGATTTTTATACTGATGACGTTCATTAGACTGCGTGGTTGCGGTCTTTGACTTTGAATCAGTCGATGCGGAAGCACTGAAAATGCTATCATTGAGGAATGCAAAAATATCGGTTTTGTTCTTTTCGCGTTGATACACTTTGGCGTTAATCGCCTCTTGTTTCTTTTTCTGAACATCCAGTTTGCGTTCAACAGAAAACAGGTCCTTGTCACCGTTTGCAGCTTCACGCAATTCCATGCAATGGTCGAGGGATCGACCAGGAGGTAGAATTTGTGCGCTGATTGGTACAATGATACCGTTACCCTTGGAGCCGAGCCCGTTGCCGTTAATGTATCCCATTTTTTGCATGAGCTTTGAGCCGATGCCCTGTGGCGAAAGTCGAATGTTTAATGGCTTTAAATGTTTTCAAGTAACAAATGCTTACTTTTGTATGTTTCTCCCACTCGCCCAAGGCTTGGTTACTAGCCGGTGTCAAAAGGGCCTTCTCTATCAGGTACGCATTTCTCAGCTCAGTTATATCGTTTCCTTCGCCAACACTGTCGCTTTCGTCCGAGTCTGATGAGTCACTTCCCGAGTCGTTTCCTTCTGCGAAAATGAAGCAATGAATTTTAAAGACAGCATTATTTTCGCAACGGACCTGGTTCTACCTGAGATTATTGGCAACAAATCTTCAAAATTGAAGTCCTCATCACGTTTCTTATCCTCCAGCTTGACTCGACATATTTTCTCCACAAAATTAGCGCACAACACCCGTCCCTTGTGCCACATTTTGTCGTTCATTTTCGCCAGGACAATACAATTGCGGGCGAGCTTATCGAATTGTGGCTCGCGATAGTCGCGCAGCTCACCGAACGGAATCAATTCGCCGTGTGAGAAACGACACTTTTCCTCGTCGAATCGACAACTTCCGTCCAAAAAGTAGCTGCACGGAATCATTTCCTTGTGCGTTGGATTCGTAAACATAATGCGAAGTCGAAAGTCCTTAATGTCGCCCAAGTCATAGTCGCGTGTATCGTCCAGTGCGCATACGATGGCATTGTGGTAGGATCGACCGCCCCACGTATGTTCGTGAGGTGCTGAACATTTCTGGCCAACCATAGCCTGCAGTTCATCCTTGAATGAACACACAAAGTTACAGGTTTGTAAAACAGAGCTGAAACAATGTTGATTAACCTTTATAGTCTGCAGCTTCTTATTCAATTTCTCATCGTCATCTGGATGCAGGAGAGCCGACTCGGAGCTAGGTTCCAGCGAGCGGATTTCGGACATGAACAACGCCATTTGGTCATCCATAGAGTTCGAGTTGCCTTGACTGTGGGCCGAGTTACTGTTGGACTCATTGTCTGAAAATGGACAGAGTTATAAGAAATGTGGATGCAGGGTGTACGATTACCATCTGGGTCTCGTGTTCCAGTCTGCCTGGTCAGTGCAATTAGTTCCTCGAGATCGGCTTTCAGGCTCTGAAGCGACTGAATCTCTTGATTATCGTTGGATGCGGCCAGTGCATCTTTAACTTGTTTCAGCTGGGAGCAACAGAATTTCAGAAACATCCTTGAACACATCGAATCAAATAAATCGTACCTGCGACTCGTACTGCTTTATGGACTCCTCCATAGTGTGTACGATTCCTCAGCGTTTGGTGTTAATTTAATAGAGGTCCATTTACATTAAGATGAAATTTCGTAATTCTGGATCAAAACAAAAATTCCGATAATTTGACATTTGCACATGTACCGCCATCTAGATTGACAGGCCGAACTGCAGAAACCTAAGGGTACATCCAGACGGACCGCCAAATTGCATAATTCTTGAATGGCCGAGTAAAGGTCCAACTAGATTAATCGCCAAATGGCGTCACGGGCAGCCAAATGGCTGTTATCATTCCATCCAAACTAGTCGCCATTTGGCTGTGCGTTCAGTTTTGATATTCAATATGACAACTCAATCAACCGCTTTGACAACTGCTTGTCAAATTCAAAGTGACAATTTTGCAACTTTTGTTTGTTCTTTTGTGTGAAAATTAATAATTCTTGAATGGCCGTGTAGTAATACAAACGCGCAGAGTCCGATTTTGATAATTGAATTTAAAAAAATCACCAAAATGAAATTTTGGTTATGTCATTTTCTGTCTACATTTGGCTGCTAGTGTGGATGCTAAGTAGCAGCCAAATGGCTGTACGCGATGCCAGTTTTTGGACGCACAGCCATTTGGCGACTAATCTAAATGGACCTTTGAATGGCCGAGTAATAATTCAAAAGAGAAGAGTCTGATTATGATAATTAAATTTAAAAAATCTCCCAAATGAAAGTTTGGTTATGTCATTTTCAGCCTGCATTTGGTAGTTAGTGTAGATGCTAACTATCGCCTCCCTTTAGCAGCCAGTTTAGATGCTGCTTAAGTTCCACTCGAATCCACAATTTCGTCCATGGGCACCTGGTATTGTTCTAATAAGTGTTGCTTGAGTTCTTGGCACGATTTCAGTATCTGTGGCGCCAAATTTTGATGATGCCATTTCATTAATATTGACCTGAAACGACCGAATCTGCAATCCTTTTTCGCGAAATCGTAACGGTTCTCCAGATATTCAATGTCAAAGTTTGACATTTATATGGGGTAGTTCAGTTTTTAATGGGAAATTCGGGGTATTTTTACTACATATTGATGTGATTCAATAGCATTGCACCGATAATAACATTTTAAATTTCATTTGCCTCCCTGTCTAGCAAATTTTACAATTCTTGGTTGCAAATATATTTCGAATTTTCATATTTTTAACATATTTGTAAAATTGGTAAAACTTACTATTCTAGTGGGACTGATTAAAATTAAAACGTCAATTTAATGGCACCGAACACTTTCCCCAATGTGTAAAGCGGAAATATCCCCCTTTTCTTATCAAATTACTTAACTCGTTTCATAGAAAAGTCAAACTTCGACATTGAATATCTGGAGAACCGTTACGATTTCGCGAAAAAGAATTGCAGATTCGGTCGGTCAATATTAATGAAATGGCATCATCAAAATTTGGCGCCACAGATACTGAAATCTCCCCGAGTTCTTGACTGCTGACAGATCCATTTCATGAGCTGATAATCTAGCTTGTATATCTAGATGGCGTTGGCACTTGTTGTAAACAGCATTGCCAGCGAAAGCGAACATTTATACTTATCTCGGACAAAAACCACAATGAAAAGTCAAAATCATCGGCGACTGTCAACTCAAACATAACCTTACAAACACTTCATGACACAGCCGGAATTTTCATCTTCACAAACAAGGAGCCGCGAGAATTTTCTGTAAATTAAAATGAGTTCAATTGGTACAGGAGTGAGTATAAAAGCAACTTCTTATTTAATATACCGTTATTCAAATCCAATATTGATTTCTTTGCAATTTTAGTACGATTTGTCCGCTTCGCAATTTTCGCCCGACGGAAAAGTCTTTCAGGTGAACTATGCATCGAAAGCGGTCGAAAAGAGTGGAACGGTGGTTGGATTGCGCGGAAAGGATTGTGTCGTTCTGGCCGTGGAGAAGATAATCACCAGCTCACTGTACGAAGAGAATGCAGCAACACGTATTTACACAGTCGACAAGAACATTGGTCTGGCCTTGTCGGGTCTATTGGCGGATGGTATCAAATTGTTGAGTATTGCCCGGGAGGAGGCCACCAATTATCGAAATCAATTCGACAGGACGATTCCGTTGAAGATTTTGAATGAAAGGTTGTCGGCGTATATTCATGCGTACACTTTGTACAGTGCTGTTCGGCCTTTCGGGGCGACTGTGATTTTGGCGTCGTGGGATGAAGTCCACGGGGCGCAGTTGTACAAGATTGAGCCGTCCGGATCGTCGTTTGTGAGTATAATTTGAGTTAGCGTAGAAGTAGTTACTGTGTGTGCAATGCAGGCTTTCTAACAAGCCTTTTCGGTTGTCTATTGTTGCCTTGAGAGATATGGGCCAAGAATGGACATTCCGTTTACCTATGTTAGTGATCTGTCCTGAAAGCTATTCCAAATTGATCGATCTTCTTGCTTATTACACCATCGTTCCACTTGGAAAGCTTTTTTTTATTTCTTTTTGGGACACGTTTTTATATGTGCCTTGCAATTTGCCTGTTCACGAACTTTGCCTTGGTCATCTGGTGTTGCCTCTGATCAGGCGGCCAAGTCAGGGTAGTAGCTTTCCTCTTTAACGCACGATTGAATCATGACCTTTATCAACTTCTTTCTTCCTTATATTTTAGGGCTACTACGGCTGTGCCAGTGGTAAAGCAAAACAACAGGCAAAAACTGAATTGGAAAAACTAGATTTGAAGAATATGAGTACAGAAGAGATTGTGAAAAACGCCGGTCGGATGTAAGTAATCGTTTAACCTTTTTAATTCAAATTCTGACCTTCCTCGATAAACGTAAATTTCACTTCTTTTTCAGCATCTATCAAGTTCACGACGAGCTCAAAGACAAAGAATTCAAAATGGAAATGAGTATGGTTGGGAAAGAAGTGGACGGTATGCATCGCATTGAACCCCAAGTGTGGTACGAGATGAGTATTGAGGCCGGAAATGCCGCTAAAAAGGATGACGACAGTGACAATGAAGTTTAAAAGTTGTTTGGCCGAGCCTTTAATATTTAAACTAGCATAGAATGGGGTGCGGTGTCGCGTTTGCACTTTCCTCTTTTCTGTCATTCATTTTTTGTAAGGAACTTGTTTCGCTTTTAATTTTTATAAATGTAAAAAAAAAACTCATAAAAACCAATATTCTAATGATTCGGAATAAAAAGAAAATATGTAATAAAATACACATTTTGGGGAAACGGTTGAACCTTTTGTAGTATCGTTACAGATACGAGGGTCATACATGTTTCTCAAGCAAATGGAACAATTTCGATCCGTAATTTGCTTTTCAGTTACCTTAGTCATGCTTAATTTTTTGTGCAAAATGTGAATAACTGTTTCGTATGGTCTCTGCTACTTCGTTCTTGAACCTTTTGAACGATTTCCTCGGCAACCACGCTCCTCGCCAAAAACAGATGAACGACCCCGTTTAAATTCGTTGTACGGTTGTCAAATGGTGACGTTTTTATTTCTTCGCATGTTTTCCAAAAATAAAAAGAGAATTCTTCTCTTCGCAGTACCGTATAGCGTATAGCCATGTGACGCCATGGTGCGTTAACTCAGCCGTTTATAGGCAATTTCGAGTCAACGTTACATTGCATATCATTTCGGAGTGTATATAATGTTGCAAGCACTATATACATATTTCCTATCCGCACATATGTACGGAAATTTTGTACCACACCGAGATTTCGATCTCCGGACATCTAGATTACTAGCATCGTAGAGTGCGACTCAACCAAGTGAGCCACAGAGCGTGATAGCTCAAAAACTGCTAATATTGATTCTCTCGAACATAGACGAAAGGTTGGCTCCCTGTCACTCCTTTATCGTTACTATTATAACCGTTGCTCTAACGAGATTCATAGTCTGATACCTGAAATTGCTCAACCTATTCGCCATACTCGGCAAAGTAGTCGTGCGCATACTCATACTCTTGTGGTCTCAACTTGCCGCACTGTAAAATTTTATGAGTCGTTTTTAACACGAATAATACGTATGTGGAACTCTTTGTCTGCTTTTCCTAATACCTATGAGCTCTTGAAATACCAAAGAAATATTCACGAACACCTGCGTATCACCCAAAACTCCCATATTCCCTTACCTTAAATTCCTTCCTTAGTCAAAGGACTGCACTAGTGCACTAAACGCGTTCCATCTTTAATTAGACCAATCCAAAAATAGATTTACTATTTACCCAGTCTGTATAAAAGTACTCCAAGGCAAATCTACAGGCATTTTTCGATTTAAGATTTCTGATGACGTTTAAGCAAAAAGAAACTCAAGCAAACGTAAGGATGGCTTGGCTTTATATATATGAACTGAATTATTAGCTGTAATTCTACCGTTACTGATTTTTTTTAATCAAGGAAAAGCAACTTATGTGAGATGATTCCATTGTGTCCCCTGACATAAGAGCCCACGCAAGCTTTCCTATGAGTATTGAACAAGTATACTTTTGCAGCTATTCAGGGACACCCTGTTAACTTGGTCCTACAAACTTCAAAAATATTTGTGGCAAATACCATTACCATTCTATGCATATCCACCAAATTTCATGTTCATTGTTTCATCAAGTTAAAAGATATGCATTGAAGAAATGCTTAAGAGGCTTCCCTTGCATTGTGAAAGGCCCTTTGCTATATTTCCGGTTTGGATACAGATATTCGAATGAAAATTCGTTGACATACTCCCTATGTAATTTTCTAAAAATCCCTAGCAGAATTTTCATATTTGGAAACCTAAAAGGGGCTACACACGGTCAAATTCAAATTTTACAAATTTACTGTTATTTACTTTTCCTTAGCAAAAGTCAACAGTCTTAATATTTAACGTATATAAAGCCAATCTTTGTGCAAAGTTTCATATCGATCCCTATAACGGTTTAGAAAAACGGAGGTCAAAAAGGAAGTTTAACTTTGAACGCCAATAACCGTTACTCGAAACTGGAAAATTTTAACTGATGTGAGATGTACTCGTTTAGTTCTTTGATTTAAATACCCATATGTCAATCTCCGATAAAAACTAAAAAAGTCGACTTTTTTCAAAAGTTCGGGACACCCTGTTATCTTCTTCCTACCAACTTCTAAGGTATATGTGCCAAAGACTGTAACGATTCTACACATTCCTACCAAATTTCATGACAATCGGTTGAGCCGTTCGCGAGTTATTTATCGAACAGACGGACGGACAGACAAAATCGATTTCATAAGGGTTTTTTGAAAAAAAAATTCTAAAAAACCCTAAAAATGGATACAGCTGTTAATGTCCAAGCCGCGTTTAGACCTCTTACCGAAAATCGAAGTATTTTTTGACTCGCCAATGAAACTTGAATCCGTTATTATACCCCAGAGACCAAGCGACCGCTATAACAATGGATGGTTCGGCGGCAATTTGTTCTAGAAGGCAAAGACAATCCCGGAAAGTTCATGGCCACGATGTTTTAATATTCCAAGGGAATAATCCTCATTGACTTTTTTTTGAACAAAAAAAAAAAAAAGAAAAACCATCACGGTGCGGTCAGTACTATAAATAATTATTGGAGCAATTAAAGGATACACGGCCTCACTTAACTAAACAAAAATTGTTTAACCACAATAACGCACCAGCAAATTCATCCCCAATTGTCGCGGCCAAATTGCATGAACTTTACCACGAATGGCTGCCGCTACCACCGTACTCGCCAGATTTGGCTCCCTCCGCTTTTTTCTGTTCCCCAACATGAAAATGTGGCTCGGGGAGAAAAATCGGCTTAAATGAAGAGATTGTAGTCGAGCCAGAGGCATATTTTGAAGAATTTCACAAGTCTAAGGGCCAATTTTTCGTACATCTTATCGGCAGATTAGTCTTATCGCATAGAGAAGACACACACAATATTCAGAAAGCTTTTCCATTGTATTGAATGGAATTTTTGTTTATTATGCATAGTTCTACCATATTTTGTTTCGTTATCATCTTAGATTAAAAAAATCATTGCGCGGTTTCATACAACAGCGCAAATAAGCAAAAGATAACCTAACTATGCAAAATAAATAAAAATGCCATTCAATACAATGGAAAAGCTTTCTGAATATTGTGTGTGTCTTCTCTATGCGATAAGACTAACCAGCCGACAGGTAGTGAATAAGAGCTATCAGAAAACCGCCCATTTTTAAGGGTTTAAGGATATGGTAGACACGCTGGGAAAATTGTATTATGTATACTAAAAGCTCTCGGAAGAAGAATTATCTTCGTTTTCTTATTGACACTAGCAGCACTTACCTTACTATCCACCATATAACAGACAATATCCAAAATACTAAAGTTTTCCTTATGAGAACGGATAGCAGAACAAGCCAAAAGAAGATTACGTTGGAAAATAAAATATTTTTTTTTCGGAAAAGTTACTTCTTCATTCCTAACGATCCTCGTAAAATGACGAAGTGGTTTCACTTTCAACGGGGTCAATTTTCCGAGATTTTTAAAAAAATGCGCATCAAGGGGCCGATATAGAGCATGATGCTGCGAAAATTTGGCTGAAATTTCCAGAGTCCTAGATGTCTGCGATCGGAAGTTACAGCCGTTCAAAGATGCGACCTAAGAACGAACAAAAAAAAAATCGCAAAAGAGGACCCAGGGTAAACGGTCATTTTTTTTCGCATTTTTCTATAAGAAAATCATCAAGGGCAAACGAGTTCAAATTTAATGAGGTCACGTCAAAATGTGGATTGTCTTCGCTGAAAAATCACTAAGTAAAGGCTTAAAGTAAGGCACTTGGAAATTACAGTGTTAAAAAGCACCACCCCAAAGAAAGACGGCCCTGGAATGCCGAAGCTGAAGAAGCAGTGCAACATGAATCGAACGCATTCAAAGTCACATTTGAGTCAAGTAGTGAAGCCGAATAGATTATATTTCGCGGAGATTACATTACAGTCCAACATTTAACCTGAGCCACAAATGTTTCCAACTGCTTTTTACATAAGATTGACAGCCTTCTGTGGAGGTGTCGAGATCAACAGCATGCTCAGCCGAGCTAGTTATCCATACATATGTACACTGCGCGACAAATGCTTAGGTTTAGGTTCATGGATATTTTGCTTTAAAATGATGATTTCTATGTACTCTGATCGGAAATAGTTTTTAAATAATGCTCTCTCATTTAACTGTTATTTTAATAATTATTACAATTCTATCAAGCAATTCGCATAGCTAACAGATTTTTTAAAAATGAAAATCGCAATTTCCACTGCGACAATTGTATAGGTTAACTTACTTTAAAGAGTTATCTCGCCGTGGTGAGAAGGGTTTGTGGAAACAGTTTTTTTTTTCGCGTTGTACTCTGTGAGTATAGTGGATAAATGTCAACAGAAAAGCAACTTTCTGCCGAGGAAAAGTCGACAATTTCTATACTAAAGCAAGATAAGGAAAGGATATTCAAACCGACAAATTGCAATACTGATTCAGCTCGAGCGTTGCTAATAATTTTATACGAGATAGTGAAGATTATGGCCGACGATACGCAGGAGGCAAAAAAACGATTTCCGGTGCATCAAGGCGACGTCTCTTAAGGGAAGCCTCGAATTCGCTCCTTACTGCGCGTAAGCTTGGGGAGAATATGGGGTCAGCAAGTGTGAGAACCATCCAACGAGATGTTAGAGATCTTCTTGTTTGAAACGTTTATGGTTAAAGAAAAAACCAGCCTTAACCCCGCAACATAGCCTACAGCGCCTGGAATTCGCCTCAAGTTTTCATGGACTGGACATCGCAATGGAGGCAGGTAATATTTACGGATGAAAAATGGTTTTGTCTGGACGGTCTAAATGGGTTCTCCTACTATTATCATGATCTTAGGAAGGAACCTATGTACCTGTCACGCCTTCACTTCCGAAAACGTTCCGTTATGGTATGGGGAGCCATATCATATCATGGAACTATCCACTTGGGTCATCCTACGAGGTCGCCAAAAGGGGTTCATCTTATAAACAGCTCTTAGAAGAGGAAATCCCTAAGATAAATGTCATGTACGAAGGCGATCCTTGGATATTGCAACATGATCTTGCTCCAATTCATACAGCGAGGGTGGTTAAATCGTTTATTGAGGAAGAAAATCTGACTTTGTTAGACTGGGTGCCCAACTCCCCTGACATTAAGATTATAGAAAACATTTGAGATGGCTTGTTCGGGAGGCTTACAGTAGTGGTAAACAGTATAACTCTTATGGAATTAAGACAACTTGGCCAAAAATACCGATATGCGTACTGCACTCATTTTACGATTCCCTGCCTTGAAGGCTTTATGAAATTATAAATAAAAATGGCGGAAATACACACTATTAAATTACAAAATATGCTTTTGTTTTTTCGTATTTATCCTCTTTGATACTTTTCCGAAATATTTGTCAGCGAAAACATTATGTAAAACGGTAAAATCCTGAACCTAAGCAATTGTCGCACTGGAAATTGACTCTTTGGATGAAATAAATTACTTTAATTTAAGGAAAATGTCCTGTGGGGATTCAGTCCATTCATTTGCTTTGTGATATTTAATAGTTTCGAAAATAACATTTCTGGAATCGGTAAGCTTTTATTTTACCGTTTCCTGGAAGGAAACATGGGTGAGCCTATAAGCATTTGTTGTGGAGTGTATATGGGAATAGGGAATGTATTTAACATCTGAGTGAGATCATAGTCGAATTCGAAACCATTACAGACTGTATCCGTCTTCTGTGGCGGAGTTATTTTTCGGCCCGATAGCATTGTTTAGTTCTTGAGATTGATTGACATGACATTCCAGGTGGGAGTTCGAGTGTGAAGTTCAGAGGTAACATAGTTTTGATGGCACAGCATATCATATGCTGCGGCCATCGCAGGTATTTATCCAATAGTTGTGAATCGGTCAAGGAATATTGGTCCTGAGGAGATTAGATTACCGAGAGCCACGAAACTAGTCCAACTTAGCTCAGACTAGTTGCTAGCGCATCAATTCCTATTTTGACTAGATAGGACATCTAGAATGTTTGCCCGAGCTGCGACGATGATGTGAACCACATATTTTGAGTCCCAGATGCACCCACTTACCTCACTCTGAAGACATTGTGGTACAACACAATAGCATATTTGCTACGTTCTTGTCAGTTTAAGATAACGACCATTTCCAATTTCGTACGGTGAGGGATGAGTACAAAAAAACAATCATGTCGTAGCCAAGTACAGTGGTTGTCATGTTATATGACCTAATGCTGATCGCCAATATTCAAGGGAAATGAAACTGTAGTAAGAGCTGTATTGTCTTCTGTGACAAGCGCAACTAATTTTAAATAATCAATAAGTCTTTAAAATCCTATGATAAAGAAGCAAATAAGATTTCTTTTATATCAAAAATATATTTTTTCTACATTACTATGGAAAATATTCGTATTTGGTAAACTATTCAGATTGAGTATTCTTATAATAATAAAAAAAAAATAAAATCGTTTAAAGCCAAATTGATACATTGCCTATATGGATAACACAATAAAATAAAACTCATAAGACAAGTAACTATTTAAGTACATACAAAATTCCGAATTAACGTTCTACTTTCAGAATACATTACGTCAAAAAAAATCACGAGCTGTTTGGCATATTATACGCCTTTTGAGCCAGAATCGATAAAAGTGCCATTTCACCAAGAATAGCCAATTGAGTAACATCTGAAAAACAAAAAAACAGTTTCAATCATTTTCATTAAAATTTCATTGTTTTTAAAGTATGGTGTACTTACTCTGCCTGTATATAGTTTCCGTCATGGGATAATGATCCGGGAAATTCACAAATTGGAAAACACCGTGCAAGATTGCCGGTTGTAGCTTACAAAACACCAGCACCAGTTGTATGCAAACATATTTGAGCTGCAAATGATATAAAGCATAAAATGAATGTACGACCCTAAACCTACAAAAAAAAAACTATTAACTGACCATTAAATTGTGATTTTCAGCTTGTGGTTGAATAAGTCGAACTAGAATGTTCAGACCCCATAATCCTACTAAAATCGAGCAAACAATGAATGGTATAAAATAGTATGATGCATTATAGTAAATATGCTGCAAGAAAAAATAATGGAAATAGTAATCGAAAATGTTTAAACAATTCAAAACATCACCAACTTACAAAATCCATAAAATAAATAACATTTATAACTAAAACAATTGAGATTTGTACAAATGGTAATTGCAGAATCATATAACGAACGGCCGCCAAACGTTCCATCGTGGCCGACATTGGTTTCAGGCAAAAACAAAAACAGCAACAGGGTGGCGTTCGCACAGTGAACACATCCGAATCGGCTTTTTCTATATATTTTCTCTCGCCGCCCACATATTTGAAAAGTAGCCGATAGAATACGAAAGCACAAATCGTAAAGGCCGAGTGCATTATACTATTGCATACAAGTGCCGAATGAGGAATCAGAATTGTCAGGAAGGCCATTAAGGCGACCAAAGGATATATGGTGCACATCGCGAGTGTATGTAGACGATAGGATGATCGTATTCTTTTGTAAATTTGGCATAATGTTTTCAGGAAAATGATTTTATTTATCAGGAATAATAAGCCGCCAACAGCAATCGAAATAATTGCGAATGTACTTAAGTCTGTAATTTGAAAAAAAGAAGTATTCAATTTTGATTTATTACATTTTTCTCTTCTAATGGTTTTCCTATTATTAATACATACTTGTATAATAATCTTTTATTGATGGATATTCGATGTATACACCATTTTCTGTTGAATTTAGTTCGGCCATATTGAAAGCAGCAATATTCGTATCAAAATCTAATGCAGCATAATATTAGCCAATGAATATGGACCTGAAAAAAAATCACATTTAGTTCTGACTATCAAAAAGTAGGACATCATATTAGTGATCGTTTAGTTTCAGTCGAATTTTGTTAAATCTAATTCCAAGAGAGAAATAACCAATTTGGAATTATTGGCTTCATTCAGCGAACGAAAAATGTAGAAGAAAAGTTTTTCTCTAATTGGATTCTCATTGCATATATATACATAATTCAGCAGAGAAAGGGTTCAGTGCCGGGTAAATTCTTGTAGCATTTCCAGTATTTTTCCAATGAATTTCGTTCGCTGAATGTAGCCATTTGAGAGTTGAAACGGGACCGAGGCTAATTTCCATAATAAAAAATCTTGCAGCAATGGTGTACGTGACTTCGGACTTACGAAAAAATCTAATTAGAGAGGAGGAGAGATGACTGTATACTGCATATGTATACTAAGGTGACCAGACTTCCGAAGACCCAATGCTGTACACCTTGCAGAATTCGGTTTTCAGACAAACCCTCAATGATACTATTTCTGACGGTGAAACTTGAGAAAGCAAGGTTCTGTTGATACTAAGCCCTGAAGTTATCAATGTTTTCATTTACAATACATCATCGCAAAGCTGTAACAAGTAAGGGCAGCGTAGCCAGGATCTCATTCAGAAGGGGTAAGCCCAACATTTTTGTATTTTTAAGATCATGGGCCCGAAATTTTGTTGGGGAGTTTGGGTAGGTATGTAAGTCAAATCTACGAAAAAATTGGCGGTCCAAAGGATGTCACACATTTTAAAACAATATTTCAAGAAAGGACAATTGAAAATGACATTTGTTACTTTTTAACGGCAAATGACATCTTGGACGTGTTTAGCCTTTACCTCTTGATAATATGCAATTCGCTTACGATTTTTAGACAGTCGATACTCAGTGCTTTTTGATTTTTTGAAATTTCAGTGTTCGAGACTGCAGTCTCAGCAGCCTTGAGCGAATGATAATAATTCTTTCCTGTCTCTGACTATCCGGGACACCGAGACAGAAATCATGTAGTTGATTATTTGAAGTACGGAAATTTTTTTGCCACGGTATTTTCACACTCTCTAATATCGTAGTACAGGTATTTTTTGATTATATATGATACAGAAGTAAAAAAAAATCTCGTGATAAACGGCCAGGGGGCGTGTAGGTGTTCAAGCACCCCTTCCTTTGTACCTGATACCTTATTGGGCAGAGAATCCTTAAGTGGTTGGCGGCTTTCCTGGCACTTCTACGGAGTGGAGTTCGTGGAGAACCTCCAGAGCGGTGGAAGGATTACTTAGCCCGGTTACGATGTTTCAACGGGAGAGTATGCATTCCCCCATGGATACATTAGCGATGCCATGCCGGTTCTAGAAAAAAAAACTTTATCTGGAAGCCTTAACAGAGTCCTGTAGTATGCATTTTCCTATAATGGTTGATAGGGTAGTCGGATGGAGTACTGTGATTTCTCCATTGTTTTGTGAAAAATTAAAATCGCATCTTTCCACCGCTGTAACTTATGGATCTTAGCAGCTCTACATGCTTGAACTTTCTACATTAGGCATCTACCTTGTCAGACTTGTATAGACGCAGTGGCGGCTCTTCAGGTGAAGTAGGTGAAGAGCCCCTTCACTAAAAAATATAATTGAAAATTTCCTCTAATACTATTATTTTAAAAATATTAAAAAGTAGCTTCTAACAATAAAAAACTCCTCAATAAATCATCAATGAAAAACCATAATCAAAATGTACATAAAATACATGTTTTGTATATCACAAACCGAAATTTTTCTACTTCAAATTCTGTGCCCTTGCACAGCAAAATTTCTCCTATCCATAGAATGATTAACAAGTGAAGAGGTAATCGTGTCACAGCTCCACCTCTTCACTTCAGATACACGATTCTACTGCAACAATAGGGACGTTTTATTGTGTTTATCCCGTGCAGGTTTGGGTAGAACTTCATATAAAAAAAATGACACTTACCCAGGTAAAGTTAACCCGTGCAACTACCCTACACGGGATAGAGCTCAAATGTAGATGGCGGACGCATAGGGGAAATATGAGGGAATTTGTTTTTTCAAACCAAATGTGAGAGTTTTTCTAATCACGAGAAAAGATTTTGCAAAGAAATAAATAATCATCTTTTGTGATAAAATCCACCACATCTAAAAAATAAGCCGACAAAGGTGAGTCAAAGATGCGCGAAAAGTGTCAAATGTCAGCTGTTTGGTCTTAACCGGGATGTTACCCGCGATCGTTTTTTTCGAGTCAGATTTACACGCGATACGAAAAAAACGTCGCTAATAGGTGTGTTTTTTTGGTTATCCCGTGTAGGTTTGGGTAACGAAACTTCATATAAAAAAAATGACAGGTGGATCAGCTGGCATTTTTTTTATATGGAGTTTCGCTACCCAAACCTACACGGGATAACCAAAAAAACACACCTAATGTATGTATTCAGCACGAAATGTGTACACTGGATTTTCTTGGCAAGTGAATAGCTTTTTGGCTAGTATGTACCTCATCTTCACTTTCGTATCGTATGAGGTGATTCTTTGCGATTTCTCTTCTGTTTTTAGTTGATGAAGAATTTTATTTTTGGATAATTTGGAAATTGTAAATAAATTGTTTTGGATGTACAAATTTGTTCGGTTGAGTTATGCAAGTCAATGAAATGACAAAGATAGTATTTTGCCTTTGTAAAACAAAAGGTTTGAGTATATCATTTACATTAGGTGTGTTTTTTTGGTTATCCCGTGTAGGTTTGGGTAACGAAACTTCATATAAAAAAAATGACAGGATCAGCTGGCATTTTTTTTATATGGAGTTTCGTTACCCAAACCTACACGGGATAACCAAAAAAACACACCTATTATATCGATCCTTGTTTTGGTCACTTCACCTACTTTTGGAGCCACGAGCCGCCACTGGTATAGAGCACCATAAGTTTCAAAATTTTCCACTAAAAAATTTGCGGATAGAAAATGTGAGCGCCAAGTAGCTCTAAAAACTATAAGTGTTCCAATTCAGAAAGGTCAGTCAAAGTGTTCCCGAATTATCGAAAATAAACGATTGCCAAATATAAAAGTACGATTATCTCGCTAAATATCGATCGTACAGGAGTCAAACTTTACATACACCTTATATCGCATCTTTTGACGGTTATAACTTCAGAACCTTGACAGCTAAATTTTCACCAAATATGGACATGCGGCGCTTTACAAATCTGCCAAATTTCAAATTTATTGGATAAATTTTATGGACATTTTTTGATTAGAATAGACAAAAGTGCGATTTAGGCAGATGTTACTGTCGAACGCGGATAGGTAAAAAATCTTAAAATATGAAAGAATTATAGGCTCTAAATAACTATAAGTGTGAAGTTTCAGAATGATCGATCAAAGTGTTCCCGAGGTGTCGAAAATGAAAGTGCGATTATCTTGCTAAAATCACTTTTAAAAGAGACAAGAATGGCCAGAGGCCTCACCGAGCAGCTTATTATGTAGTGATTTAGGTTTCTTTTGTGTGAAATTTCGAATGCTGTACGTCTGGTCAGCTTAATGTATACTGCAATGAGGATGGACTAGTGCTTTTTACGTTCTCTTTCAGAAAAAAATAAATGATACTACAGTAGGTAGTAGAGACGCCATGGAATTTGCTGTTGCTGCAGTTGCTGCTTTCTTTGCTGCTATATATCTATCAGATTCCAATTTTAAAATACAAAAATGGCTGCCAAGAATGCCATATATTTATATGAACATTCAATGAAAAACATTAAGGATATACATATTCACTTCACTTGTACTTAATCAGGCCAGATTACTTAATTTGCAGTGTGGTGAATTTAAGATTGTATGGAATTTGACCACTTAAATTTAAGTTATTTGCACAGATTACGTAATCTGACCTTAAGTGTGAAAACCTCCTAAGACATTACATGATATGTATTCGTATCAAATATAAAAAAATTCAATAAAATTCCAAACTGTTACTCAGTACACTTTTCGGGCAACCATACACTTATGGGTCCCGATTATTATCATCATATGCATGAGCTTTCCACTTTGTGTGCGATGAGTGTTAGATTAAATTAAGGTGACCACACGCACAGCATTTTGCTGTACTGTGTAGCCTATTCACCTGCCGTACAGCATCCACAAGCGCCCAGGTACAGAAAAATGTACAGCATTCTCGTTTTACTTAGTGAAACCTCATGCGCCAGGTTGGCAGGATAGAACGGAGCTCCCCTGACAGCATTTCTACGCCAAATTTTAAAATTGGCATTTTATTAATGCCATTAGGTGTCATCAAATACAGGTAACACATATCAAGGTCGACTCAAAGTCGTTCAAAAGTTTCCACGGTCTGAAAAATTTTCCCACGTCCAAGTGTACCATTACTTACTTAAAATTATTCCAGGGATTGGTTGAAATTGCATTTCGTTTCGCAATTTTTCCACAAGTTTCAGACTGAAACTGAGAACGCCATCTAATTTGCAATTAACCTAAGCTGACCAGACGTACAGCATTTTGCTGTACAGTACAGCATTTCGATCTGCCGTACAGCATTGCGGGAAATGTACAGCAAAGTGTACAGCATTCGCCATGCCACACAACGACGCACTCAAAATATAATAATAATAAGTTCGACTCCTGTACCGTGTACGATCGATATTTAGCGAAAACATTGCAATTTTATGTTTGGCAATCATTCATTCTGGATATCTCGGGAAACTTCTCCATCCTTCTAAAATCCGGCAAACATGTAGAGCTACTTGGCGCTCAGATTTGCTCCAAATGGCACGGCGCTATCTATCCGGGTTCGGAAATTACAGATGCCCAAATAGAAATTTTGAGTTTTCTAATCGAAAATTGTCCATACCCTGGCAGTGTCTGAGCGGAATTTTAAAATTTGGCAGACTTGTAGAGCACTGCACTGTCGATATTTGGTGAGAATTTCCAAGGATCAAAAGTTGCCGACGTCCAAATATGCGATTTTAATGTATTTTTCCTACCACAAAACGATGGATAATAAGCAACTGTACTCTATTCGATCCCTCTATCAACCTCTATAGGTAAAAGCATACTAAAGAAAGGACTATGCCAGGGGTGTTTTGATAAAGTTTTGTTTTTAGACAATATGTCTTTAACCATAAAGAATTGCATACTCTCCTCCAGAAATATCGCAACCAGGATAAGCAACTCTTCCACTGCTTTATGACTCCACTCCATAGCTACATTTAAAATGTACCAGGAAAGGAAAGGGGAAAAGCATTAAATTGAGAAGTTCTAAATAAGGAATTTAAGGTATAGTCACCACCATATTGTTTCTATGCATTTCTACCGAATAAAAATGTCCTTTGAGGTCTGCTGACGAGATCGAAAGATGGGCCATGGCTTCAAGTTTTTAAAATTGGTTCAATTCTGCTTGTTTAGCAGAAATTCCGATAGAATAGGTTTGGCACTGTGAAGCAAATATTGTATACGTCGAACAACTTGGCACTAAAGATCATGTTTCATAATCCCCACCTTAATGTTGGTACCTACTTAATCGAAGTTGGACTAGAGTAAGCTGACCAGACGTACAGCATTTTGCTGTACAGTACAGCATTTTGACCTGTCGTACAGCATTAGTAAATGTACAGCAAAATGTACAGCATTCCAAATTCCACACAAAAGAAACCATAATAAGCTGCTCGGTGAGGCCTCTGGTCATTCTTGTCTCTTTTAAAAGTGATTTTAGCAAGATAATCGCCTTTTCATTTTCGACAACTCGGGAACTCTTTGATCGATCATTCTGAAACTTCACACTTATAGTTATTTAGAGCTTATAATTCCTTCATATTTTAAGATTTTTTACGTATCCGCGTTCGACAGTAACATCTGCCTAAATCGCACTTTTGTCTATTCTAATCAAAAATTGTCCATACAATTTCTCCAATAAATTTGAAATTTGGCAGATTTGTGAAGCGCCGCATGTCCATATTTGGTGAAAATTTAGCTGTCAAGGTTCTGAAGTTATAACCGTCAAAAGATACGATTTAAGGTGTATGTAAAGTTTGACTCCTGTACGATCGATATTTAGCGAGATAATCGTACTTTTATATTTGGCAATCGTTTATTTTCGATAATTCGGGAACACTTTGACTGACCTTTCTGAATTGGAACACTTATAGTTTTTAGAGCTACTTGGCGCTGACATTTTCTATCCGCAAATTTTTTAGTGGAAAATTTTGAAACTTGCCAGACTTTTATGGTGCTCTCTTAGAGAAAACATAGCAACTCATGCCATGCGTTAGTCGAGAGTGGCTATGTGATCACACAACCCATATGTGTTTGACTCCAAATTTATTACACTACACTCCACGAAATAATTCAAATGTCAAAATATTGTCAATGCAATTATTAACCCTTCTGACGCCGCCTACGAGCTATTACGCCTAAGGTGTAGCTGAATCTTCTGTGAAATCAATCTTATTTTTTGAAGAGGTCTAATTTTGGTTCTAGAAACAGTTTACATACTGTGTCTTACGATGATGCGCCGTTTTTTTTCGATTCTTTAGACATAGTTTTCATTTCGCCGAACGTTTGATCGCATTTGTGGCCGTGTCGGTTCCTTTGAAATTTATATGGAAAGGGGTGGAAAATATTATTGAATGATATTTTTCATCAAGATATAGTACCGATGGTCTGTCTGGATCTATACGCCAACAGAAGGGTTAAATATCACGTCGGCATTTTAAGAGAGTAATGAATATTACGCGGATTTTATATTCTCAATTGTAAACAAAAAATTGACGTTTGAATAATATTTTCACGCATACTATGAACTGCAATAGTGTGAGAACGGTGCCATTTTTATTTTCTGATGCCCACTCTGGACTAACGCATGCTTTCTCTAAGGGTGCTCTATACAAGTCTGACAAGGTAGGTGCCTAAGGTCGAAAGTTCAAGCATGTAGAGCTGCTAAGATCCAGAAGTTACAGCGGTGGAAAGATGCGATTTTAATTTTTCACAAAACAATGGAGAAATCACTGTACTCCATCCGACTACCCTATCAACCATTATAGGAAAATGCATACTACAGGACTCTGTCAAGGCTTCTAGATAATGTTTTTTTCTAGAACCGGCATGACATCGCTAATGTATCCATGGGGGAATGCAAACTCTCCCGTTGAAACATCATAACCGGGCTAAGTAATCCTTCCACCGCTCTGGAGGTTCTCCACGAACTCCACTCCGTAGATGTGCCAGGAAAGCCGCCAACCCCTTAAGGATTCTCTGCCCAATAAGGTATCAGCTACAATGGAAGGGGTGCTTGAACACCTACACGCCCCCTGGCCGTTTATCACGGGATTTTTTTTTACTTCTGTATCATCTATAAAAAATCCCTGTACTACGATATTATAGAGTGTGAAAATACCGTGGCAAAAAAAAATCCGTACTTCAAATAATCAACTACATGATTTCTGTCTCGGTGTCCCGCATAGTCAGAGAAAGGAAAGAATTATTATCATCTGCTCAAGGCTGCTGAGACTGCAGTCTCGAACACTGAAATTCTTGAACTTGAAATTAGCCGATTTAGCCGATGACACGGAGAGGAATGCACCGGACCATAAGCGCTTCAGGTAAAGACAGAGACACCTAATGCGCATATGCTCCGGGTGCATCCTTCTCCGTGTCTTCAGGTAAAGCGCATATGCTCCGGGGTTTGGTAATTGTCTAGTGCATACGCAATAAGCATTATGGCTCTCTTCATACAAAAATTTATGGATTTTGTCTTGATGGATTTTGACTTTGTGGATTTTGACTTTATGGATTTTGTCTTTATGGATTTTGTCTTTATGGATTATGACTTTTGGATTTTGACTTGTGGATTTTGACTTTGTGGATTTTGTATAGAACCCGCTCTAAACTTTGAAAATTCGATCCTGGAAGGTTGTGGATGAACTTAAAATTGAAGGTTCGTCTGCAATACCGAGCGTAAATGTTAAGAATAGTTCCCGCACTGGAATTGGATGCGGTAAAAATAAGCCTCAGTGAGTGGTTTGTCTGCAGCATTCAGTAATGTTCTGCAGAACGAGGAAGAAAGCAGGACGTAAACACGCTGAGACCGCCCCTGTGAAGTAATACCGGAAGATGGTCCGACGAATGAGTGATCTAGATAGTTGTGATTTTATTCGAGAACATTTTACATAACTGCATACCTGATGCAGTATTGGTCACACAAGTTAGTACAACATGAACATATGTCGTAATGCCGCTCAATGAGAACCCTATTGTATCACTGGATTATCTCACAATACTGATTTTTACTATAATGTTAAGTTATCTTAGTAAATTCCAGCGGATCTGATCTTGTGGCAGTCGTGCTCTCAACCGAAACATACCTTCCCAAAGTTCTTGACATATTTCCCTCGTGAGATAGGTGAGATATTATTCTTTCTCCAAGTGAAGTGAAGGGGCTGACGCTTTACCTGAAAACAGAATTCCGCAATTCCGTGTACAGCATTGGGTCTTCTGGAGTCTGGTCAGCTTAAATTAACCCCTTCGGTCCTTTAACATAATAAATACACAGCAAAAAATCAGGCGGTGTGAACCAAAATTTATCCAAAAAGGTTTAATTTTTTTATACCTATGGAGTTAAATACATTTATTTCACTCCGTCCCGAGTATAACATTTTCCTTTCATCCATTAGGATAAAAACACTCAAAATAAAATTCATTTGGATAAATAATAACTTTTATTCGAAATTATATCAGTTTTTGTTTATATGGTGTTAAAATTTACTTAAAATGGAGTTAATTCCGCACGTAATATATGGTGCAAATTACGAACGTCATCCCGTATAGTCTGTGTGGTGTAGTAGGTAGGGCGTTAGTCTTCAAATCATAGGGACGCTGGATCGAATCCCACTGTAGGCAGGTAATTTATTATGCATTTTTAGAGCGTAAAGAGGTAAATGAAATGTCGTCAACACCTATAGAGAGGTAAATGCTAGTTATACAAAACTCATTTATGAGTTAAATGTTCTGTGAAACTTGTGTTTTATTTTTATCCCAAAAATATCAAGTATTACTCCTTTTGGTGTAATTAGAAGTACACTTTTGTGTTCATCCATTTGGATAAAACAATATTTTATCCAAACGGAGGGACCCTATTCGACAATTTTCGGAGTTAAATTCACACCGGATTTTTTGCTGTGAACAGGCGCGATAATCCAACATTGGACTAAGGCCGCAGGATGTGTTAGTGACATCCTATCTTATCTTATCTGCTTTTTGTTGAGGTAATGAGATCAGCATTAGCTCAGGTCTTTTAACATACTTAGAGGAAAAAAGAGCCTAAACATGGCTTTATGTTCAAGAAATTGATAAATCACTGTCTAATGTTGGACCGGTTCGATTAAATGCAACAACACTTGATGATGATGCTTTGTAACCGAATATGTATTAGGTCGCCCACACATCAAGCGTCCGAACCCATTTTTTGGATTCTTCGTTTCTTCGATTTTTACAGAACAAAAATCCAAAAAAAATTGATTCAGATTGACGGTTTGTGTGCGGCGTTACAATATTTCAATAGGAATTCGGTTAAAATCTGAATTCAGTTTTCTGGTGCATTAGAAACGTCCATAACTTCCAAAAATATGTATTTGCCCCCAAATTTGCCGCCCTAGTCTGCAGCCTACTGATAAGTCCGCCACTGATGTGCCAGCCTCTGTATTGGTATACTGAGCACTGCTTCTAGCAATTTATCAAATTCTCCATTTGCCTTCCAATGACTTCTGAATTTGATTTAAAAATGAAATTAGTACATGCTAATTTTTTAGCAAAAAAAAATATTTGCTGTATTTACGTCTGCACTTCTACTGACTTTTTATATTTAATTAACGACTTGCTTGTATGTCGCTAGTCCGTGTATTATGTACGCGTATTCATCCAAATTTTTACACATTTTTATGGAAGTTATGCATATTATGTAATTGCAAAGCGAAAGATGATCAAGCTAAAAAAATGTTTGGATGAAAGAGCCAAAAGCCAATGCTGTTCCATTGTATTTTAGCACTATTGAGCATACCAGGATGTACGAATCCAAGAAGTAATTGAGTAAATTAAAAACAAAACTTTCTATAGGAAGAGGTGCTAAATGTATGTACAAGTTTTTATAGTCATGTGATTATTCATTTCACAATTCTATCATAATTAAGACTACATCATAGTGCAGACTAAAACAGTTGCTTAAATTTTGAAGTATTCATTCGTCGGTAGTTCATATATGTATGTCAGGAGGCTGGTTGCATGGCGGAGGCTCGAAGCTTGTAGTGCTCAAAGTCTTTCACTTTATTTGATTTAGGATTTTAGTCAACTCCTTATACGTCCCATAGGAGTAAGTAAGTAATTAAAGATTGGTTATTTTTTACACAACTGTATATTACATATAAATAAAATAGCCAACGGAATTGTATACATGCATTAAAATATCCAACTCGTATCCACTCATGCAATACCTAGGCAGGCGCACAAAGTCTAAATGTTTTGAGATACACTATACGTGTATGCTCTGTGAAAAATATAGAGCATAATCGAGTTTCGTCCAATATTGACACAGATGAATAATGAACTTAACGTAACACTTCATGTTAATTCGAAAGTAAAAAACGAACGAAACCAACCAATTCCACTCTGCTATAGAACACTCTATTAACACTATCAACAATATCAAAACACTATACCATCTGTATTCACAATATCATACAAAACACTCAAAAAACTATGTCATTGATATTATTTACCATTCAAGAATTGATCATTACTCCCAGGCTAGTTACTTAACAATAATAAAAATATACCACCGAACTCAGCGACTACTCTGACTCGTTTGTAATACCAAGAAAAATATAATCAACCTGCAAACGAATTCAAGAAACTCTGTGATTTGCTGAATGGACGTACCCATACACCCGCCGGTGTTGGTCCAGCTTCATGGCATCGGTTAAGACATCATCAACATCAGCACAACATTGGTTGGCGGTTACCAAATACACTGTAACGACCAGTATCTTGGCATGCAATGTTGAGATGAAGTAATAGTTGTATATAGCTGGCATCGGATCTATTTACCCAATTCCACTTTGAACATCGCGGTCTCTGAACATTATATTTCAGTGAATCCAGCTAAATATAATACCAAGTCTGCAAAAGCAAGACGCGATCATGTGTATGTATGTACATACATGTTTACAAATCACTTTCACTGTCTGCAAAACTCGTTTGGTCATTTTTGCAGTTCCCATCCCACCGTCCCCATCTAAACTAAACTAGTAAACCCCGCTGAATGGTAGGCTTAATATCTGATAGAGAGTCTTACAAAATACCTAAATACTCCATCTCTTGCGCAGACAAGCTTGAGGTGAGTGCAAGGCAAGGTAGTTGAAGATTTACCTCCAATTCTTCTGACTTCTTGCCGGTTTTATTTTAGCAACCAAACGATGCGATGAGATACAAACACTAGCATTCGTACTGGAGGCATTGTAATTGCAGGTATTGCGACAAGTTGAGGAAGTCTTCATAGAGACAACCATCTCCAATTAGTTTTTCAAATTTATTATTACGCATTCCTTTGACCTCGTTCGGATTTCCCATATATTAGCTAGTTTATAAGTTACAACGTTACATTGTCCTCCATCTTCCAAGCAAGTAGAGTACACATTACCGAAGTTCCATTAGTCCCGCACAAAACAGCAGGATTGGATAATATTTTCCACGGAAATTAATCAGGACAGAATTTGAATATGGAAGAATATCCAATTCTGTTCTGTTCTGGACCGAAAACGCGGTTATTGTGTACATATTCGTATTTTTTTGGGAAAAATATTTTTATGGATTGTCATCGATAAATACGCAAATCGAACGTTTCAACTGGACAAATAAGAAGGCCTCATGCGTTGCGAGTTGCGTTCTTATGCCGCACACACACGACCAATCCAATTCATACAATCCAAATCTATTTCAAATTTGAAAGAACGAAAATCCATTAATACAATGCGATTTAGATTGGATTGCCGTGTATGTGCCACGTTAGGAGTGTTGAAACCACCCGAATGCTATAGTAGTCGATGGATGATATTAGCCCTATTCGACTGACTGGATCATTGATCCTGTCCAATATATTTATAAAACAATAAGTAGCAAGAAATATTAAAATGATTAACTCTGAATAAAGTTTACAAACCAAAAATACTGAATAACAAATTGACATACGGGAAATTTCAGGGAAATTGTTAAATAGCCCTATTCGACTCACTGGATCATTTCCAGATTTATTGAAAATCCCATACAAAATAATCCTGGAAGTTGATCCTGGGTATGACTTGGATCATCTGCCAAACTAATCACCTAGATGTCTCCGCGAACAATTTCCCTGAAATTTCCGTATGTCAATTTGTTATTTAGTATTTTTGGTTTGTAAACTTTATTCAGAGTTAATCATTTTAATATTTCTTGCTACTTATCCTTTTAATGTGTCATCTGGCCCCAACGCGATATTCTAAATTATAAATTGCATTTGTAATTATGCACCGTGCGAGATACAGCACGGTGTATAATTTAGAATATCGCGTTGGGGCCAGATGACATGATAGTCAGCTGTTACCGATTTGGGAAATTTTGATCCGATTTTATTAGACTTGGACAGGATCAATGATCCAGTCAGTCGAATAGGGCTAGTGACACAACTCGAAAAATGCAATTTTTCAGGAGAAACAATTAAAGATTTACGAAAATGTTTTTTTTTCAAATATACGCTCAACCGTTCAACCTATTTCATCCAGTTTTTGCTATTATTCATATAAGGGTCTCTAGGAACATTATATAATAAAATTTTAGGACCAAATTCAGTTTAACATGTTTTTTAAGCATTTTTCTAAAATATGTCATTATTGATGAACAAGTATTTCATTTTTTGTTTGTTTTATTTTCGTACACAAAATAATATCCTGTGAATAATACATCAAATATGACAGATTATTATAAAGTGAATGATAGAATTTCGGGGTGGTTGACCGCTTAAGTTAATTTAAGACGAAATTGGGCACGATTTGAGTATCTGAGGCGCCAAGTTTTGAAGATGCCATTTCATTAATATTAGCCTGAAACGATCGAGTTTGCAAAACTTTTTTGTGAAAACGTAACCGTTCTCCAGATATTCAATGCCAAAGTTTGATATTTCTTTGGGGTAGTTCAGTCTTTAATTGTTTCACTATATGGACCAATACAAGATAATCAAAAAGGGTGACAAGCTGAAATGTGAAAATTACAGGGACACCTCATCAGTTTCAATGACTTTTAAAATTATATAAAAAATTCTGGATAAGAAATCATACCAGCAAAACTAGTGCGGCTCACGTACTAACGAAACCAAAACAAAGGCCATGATGGGCGGACATTTACAACGAATGGATAATAATCGCATGTCGAAGACGACCGAGGACTCGCTGGACGCTGGACGTGAGGATGCCCACCAACTGCTGGGCTTTCAAAACTGAAACATAAGGTATCGTGACCACGACAATTGGAGGTCAACGATTCAGACGGCTTGAAGTCTGGCTATCTTATTATATTGAATTAATGAAGATGCTGTCCATATTGAAGGTCACCTGCTGTCAAAGATTGATGAATTGGGTTCATTATGAAGGAAATTATTGGGATTGGGTTTTCCGATTATCTCAGATATGCCCTTTGATGACAGAGAATAATGACTTAATTCACAAATTAGTTTCTTCCAACTGGAAAAACACTTTAATTAATGGAAGGCAATTTCACTTATTCTGAATTTAAATTTGGAATGCAAACAAATTAAATAAATAAAGTCGACTTTCCTTTAGACTAAAAGGACATTGGTGATAATTCTTATTTCGATATAAGCTATTATTCAAACGTAGGTAGTGTGGCTCATTTGGGGAAAATTATAATGTACAACGTGACCCCTCTATTTTTAACGGTTCCAATGTAATAGCATTTTTTGTAAAAATGACCGACTTGCCCCGTTACGAAGTTGCTCGTATCTTCCGAGATACACCTGTTCAAAAATAAATTTAAAAATGTTTTTTTTTTCATAAATTTGGATCACAGACTAAGAAAATCGAAGGACAGAGTCATAGACCAAAAATGTGGGACCATTTGCTATCTCATTCATTCATTCAACCAATATGCTGGAATGACAGCCGGACTAAACGAGGCTAACAATACATAATGGTAGGATAGAAAGAGAAGGAGAACACCGAAAGTGGTCCCCTTTTCGATAGTCCATCTTAGGGCTTGGACTACTTCCTTTTCTTCTTCTTCTTCATTGATTTGGATCATCTGATTTTTTGATCAAATCCCGATTTACCATTAATATCCTCCACCGTGAATGGGACATCCTGTCTATCACTATAATATACAGTTTATAAGACACTAAGAAATTTTCGTTAAAAACAAATTAAACAGGATTCTATTATTAAAAATATACTACGTATTGGATTTCAAAAGCTGCAAAATTTGTACAGAAATAGGATTTAAGTTTAAATTGCTCTAATGAAACATCAGCGGTTATTCATAATCACCACAGTTAAAGTTATATTCTTATGCCAGTGTTCATGAAAAATTGAAGATATTTTAAAACAACTCATTGTAATTGGATACGGGCACATTTTTTTTATGCCAGTATCCATGAAAAACCGGAGTCAGTTGGATATTGGCACAAGTACATTTTACAAGAAATCTACTAAAGAATGGAATGAGAAAATGAGTAAAATTAAAAAATGCCACATTTGGCATCATCTGAGCCCAAAAACGGGAAATCCCAATTTTTGGAGTTGTCCCACTATCAAAGTAAAGCAGCGAATAACGTTTTTAATTAGACCAATCCAAAAATAGACTTACTATATTTCCGGTCTAAATAAAGGTAGGTAAGGAAAATCAGACAGACAGTTTTTTAATCATTTTTACAGAGCTCCCAACAAAAAACTTATAATTGCTATCGTAAGGATATGGTTACAGAAATAAACACTGAATTTATTAGCTCTTACTCCGCTACCGTTATATCAAATTAAAAAAAAATACCTTATAGGAAATGTCTTCAATGAGTCCTCTAATATGACTTATACACCTCTCTCCGATGAATAATAAAAGAGTCGATTTTTGCACACCCTTTTGACTTAGCCCTACAAAATTCGAAACTGTACGCACTATACTAGCAATGCTATTTTATGCATTACTATCAAAATGCATATCGGTCGATTGAACCAATCAGGAGCAATTCAGTCAATATAGGTGAATAGACGCTAGCTTGGCATTGTGAAACGCCCTTACCAAGGTTAAGTTTCTTTATATTTCCTGATTAGATAAAGCTATTCGAATGAAAAGAATGAAAATTTGCAGACATATTCCTTGTATAATTTCCAAAGAACCCTCATAAATTTTTTTTTTAAATTGCAAATCTATGGGGGTTACACACGCACAAACTAAAATTTCACGAATTTACTCCCAGCAAACAATTTTATCGCTTTGTTCGAAAAATCACAAAAATGATACGAAAATGATATCATTCAAATGAAAAATATATCGTAAACTTGTCTCCCCGACGAAAAATAGCTCTATCGTCATCAATATGTCAGGAATGTGACTCCTATTAACGGAATATCGTATTATTATTGCAAGGATGATAAAATAGTAATTCCTCACAACGAGAGAATGGTGAAATTGTCAAAAAATAAAACGACTAATTTATTCCCATAATTTGTAATCTTATATAGCTCAGGTGTAGGAGGTAGGACCATAAAGTAAGAAATTGAAATAGAGATGGACCTCCATTTAACATTAAAACCTACTGAACAACATTTTACCTTTGAGTGTGTGCTGTATGTAACGTGTACATACAGGAAGATATCTACACTTTGCTTCTACTGGGAATCGAGCCGGGCACCTATCGTTTCGTAGTCCTACCTTCAACACCTGAGCTATCTAAGATTACAAATTATGGGAATAAATTAGTCGTTTTATTTTTTGACAATTTCATCATCTCGTTGTGAGGAATTACTATTTTATCATCCTTGCAATAATAATACGATATTCCGTTAATAGGAGTCACATTCCTGACATATTGATGACGATAAAGCTATTTTTCGTCGGGGAGACAAGTTTACGATATATTTTTCATTTGAATGATATCATTTTCGTATAATTTTTGTGATTTTTCGAACAAAGCGATAAAATTGGGAACATTACGCTATCAGCTTCGCAAGAAGAATTTTCTTGTTCTTGTTATCGACACTAGCGACACTTATCTTACCGCGTCCGCCATATAGCGGACATATAGCGGAAAATATCGGCAACACAAAAGTTCCCCCTATGAGAGCGGATAGCAGAACATGCCAAAAATTTTAACTTTTTCTAAGTATTGTTGCCAAATTATCATCCTGGCGAATTAATATCGGTCACTATTCCTTCCCGAAGGGAGTGACGCCTTTTAATCCGAATTCGATATGAAATTCGAAAAATGTTTTCTATCAGGCGAATTGAATTCGTATCGCGGATGATAGAAATTGTTTGCTGGGCTGTTATTTACTTTTACTTAGCAAAAATCAAGATGCATAGTATTTAACATATATATGCTCACACTGACCAATCTCTGCGAAAAGTATAATATCCGTACCTATAGCGGTTTAGAAAAACTCCATTACCCTTACTCGAAACCTGAAAAAAGTAACTGAGTACCCACACGCCCATCTCTTGATAAAAAATAAAAGTCGTTTTTTCTCACACCTTCGGGGACACCCTGTTATCTTTGTCCTGCCAGAGCTAGAGTATTCATGCCAAAGACTCTGTAACCATTCTACACATGCCTACCAAGTTTGATGTCGATCGGTTGAGCCGTTCGCGAGTTATTTAATGAACAGACGGACAGACACAAATCAATTTTATAAGGGTTTAAAAAAAATGGAAAAACTTAATTATTCTCCTAAAAATTCTATCATGTAAGCTAGTTTTTTTTTATCTCAGATTGTTTTTTTAATGTTCCCCGTTAAAAAATACATTTGTAAATGTCGGGAGTTCGCAGAAACACGAGTATAATAGCTTATCAAATGCGAAGCAAGTTGTTGAGTCGAAGGTTCGATGGCTAGTTTTCTATTTTTTATTTGCAAAATTTCCGCCCCTCTACTTATTGTAATGTGAAAGAAAATACATTTCTTGTATTTATTTACTCACCTAAAAAATTATTATAACATGATTCAACACATCAAACTTCTGTAGCCCAAATAATTATTATTTTCCAGTCATGGCTCACTTTTATTATAGTATCACACAAGTTCAAAACTCTTCATTGTATTAAGCGAATTTCCATTTATTTTATTGTATTAATTGCATTATGTGTTTCTTTAGTTTGCGCTTATGCAAAGCCGCTCAATAGAGACCGACACAACGAGTGAGCAGGCACAATAGTCGTGTCCACCAGAAGTCAATGAATTTAGTTGCCACTTTACCGATCCAATAGTAACTACCGGCCAGAACTCTGTTGCACACGTGAACAAAATTAATTATGTGAATGTACCTCCATTGCGAGGGAGTATGCTAAAAAGCAGCACCAAAGAGTACATAATACTAAGTAATAGCACAGAAATTAATTTGTAAAATACAGACACACAATACGGATTGATTGAATGCAAAAGAATTCTAGCATTTATACACATTTGAAAAAGTGCCAACAATATTCTCACTCTTTTTTATTTAGTATGAGTTTGAATTTCACTAGAAAGTTTTGTGCAAACCACCGCCCTCAAGCATGCACTTACCATTTGTGGCCTTGAACTTTGCGTTATTCATGCCAAGGATAATTTGATATAGATCCATGTATAATTGAGGGTTGTTGAATGGCGTCAACTAGATGAATTTTATTATCTATGAATAAAATACTCTCCGACTGCGATGCATTTGAAGTAATAGAGGAAGCCAAATATTTTCTTTGGCGACTAAAAATAGAGTCTATATGGAGCGATTGGGTTCGACGTTGCACTAACATATAATATTCGGCGGTGCTATTCGTAAATCAATCATATTTGTTCAATTGAAATCATCAAACGACAAACATAGTCTTTTAGATTTTTTTTTATTTATTAAGTTGTTAATTGGACTATGTTCAGGGTGGTTGGTCCATAAAGACTTTCGGTGTAAACCATTCGTAACCTTTTTTATTGACTTGATAAAACTTTTCACAGTAAAATAGACGCATGGAAATTCTGATGCTATTTCGGGGGATTAGATTTTTGAGATGATTCCCCTAGGCGACCTCGCAAGGACGAGTTCGTTCTATAGTCTTGAACATGGGCGTCCGACCTTTTGTTTGAATTTTTTGTTTGTTTCTGGTTCACATCTTTGATCCTGCTTAAATTGTTCATCGGACACGGACAAACAACAACAATGTCATGAGAAGCAACAACAATGCAATGCAATTTAATCTGCGGATTTGACGTTTACAAGTCTTCATTGCGGCCCTAATATATAGACTCCGGTGCTGGAACTCAGATTTTTTTGTTATTTTTTTTTTGAGAATCGACATCGTTTGCGTTTTGGTTGTATCTTTGAACGGCTGTAACTTTTGAATTCTGGCAGCATTCATCGGGCCCCTAATTACTCTGTCAATTTTTTTTAAATCGACCCAATTTGTGCTTAGATCCCTTGACAATTTTTTTTATCCCTGGGTCACATTAAAAATTTACTCTGATTTCGCTTTCCTCGCCTTTGGAATTTTATTATATGTACATACTTGGCTGTTTGTCTTTGACGGCTGTAACTTTTGAACAATTGATTCCGCCCTCTATTCATTTCATTTTTTTGATAATCACAGCCCTGTCCCTGCGTAAATTCATTTTTCAGAATACGTTCTCTCGTTGGTGTACTTGGTGTACCACATTCTGAAGTATTCGTGTTCATGAAGCCGCTCTGTGGCTCACTCGGTTGATTCGCACTCTACGATGTTAGTAATCTAGAGGTCCGGCCGGAGATCGGATCTCGGCGTGGTCCAAAGATTTCCGTACATGTTCGAATAGGAAATATTTACTGCTTGCAACATTATATAATATACACTCCGAAATGATAATGCAATGTAACGTTGACTCGAAATTACATTTAAACTGCTGAGTTAACGCATCATGGCCCCACATATTGTGCTATACGGTACTGAGAAGAAGAAGCCATTCTAATAAAGCTGTATCCAATTGGCAGCTGGCGATACCAACTGACAGTTGACATCTCATCTACACTGACTGCCATTTGGTTGGCCGTCCAGTTTTGATATTCATTATGGTAACTGAACATTTTGCAACTTCTGTTCGCTTTTTGTGTGAAATTGTAGTATAGTTCTTGAATGGCCTAATAATAATTTAAATGCGCAAAGTCCTATTTTGTTCATTAAAATTGAAAAAAACCTCCAAAATGAAAGTTTGGTTATGTCGTTATCCGCCACCATTTGGTAGCTAGTAGTGTAGATGATAAGTAGCTGCCAAATGGCAGCTCGCGATGCCAGTTTTTTTGACGAACTGCCATGTAGTCAATGACGGTACAACTTTAGGAAACGTACCTCATTCGACACGATGAAACGATTAATGAAGATATACCAAATAATACATATTGCATAATTTTTGTGGCTAACGAATATACTTTCTTTCAGGTAAATTATTTCAATTTTATTGAATAATTAACTCTAAAACATGCAACGCCATATGCCTATACATATATGTACATCTCACAGGTGATGATCAGTTGTTGTTGAATCAAAGGAAGCAGTAAAGGGAAAAGCTCCGTGTGTGCTTCCTTATTGCTCGCCTGAGAAGCGTGAAGGAAGCAGTGCAGTGTTTTGCTTCTTTAATGCTCCCCTAAGAAGCTAAGAGGAAGCAATGTGCAAGTTCCAATCACTAAATTACTTAGGCAATTTCTCGTGTGCTGTATTTCTCATCGCTAGAGAGAGCTAGATAGAAACAAATGTTCACAACGACGCAATTAGCGCAATACGCTCTGTGGCTCACTTGGTTGAGTCGCACTCTACGATGCTAGAGGTCCGGAGATCGAATCTCGGCGTGGCCGTGCATCGTGACTTAGTGGTATATTTCATTATTTATTATATTATATTCAAAATAATCGGAGCTCTTCTAAATATTTCAATTTCAGCCATTCTAGGTGCATTTGATGTGATGTCAACAGGACCACTGCCTGGTAATTGATCTAGAAGCGATCAATTTGATACATTCTAGATCAGTGGTTCTTAACCTTTTGCACATGAAGGACCACTTGATCAAACTCGTTAGTTGTTGCGGACCACCAAATTGCAATTGTGATAAAAATGATTTAAATCATGAAATCTTGTACCGAACTACCTTGGGAACACAACTTTTGCTGTCTTGTCAGTAGAGGTTTTCGATTAGAAAAATGTGGAAATAACGCCAAACGGATATTACTGCTTGTAAGACCATCACTTAAAAAAAGGTTGACTGACAAAGATCGTCTTGCAAAGGACTCTGGGTGTGATTTTGCTAAGTCTGAACGAATTTCAAAACCCTCATTAATTTGCGTAAAGGGTGTTGCCCAATATTTCGGTTTGTTTCATCCAGAGATGGCTCATAATATTGAAATCCGCTTTCAACCTTCAAGTTTCTATTAGAAAGTTAAGATTGAGATGCGTGAAATTCGAGAATTGTCGAATCGGATTATGAGGGAACCACATCAAAGGCTTCGCGGACCAGCTAGGGTAGTCTCAGGGACCACCAGTTAAGAACCGTTGTTCTAGATACATTCAGCGAACGAAATTTAACGGAAAAACACTGGGAATGCTGCAAGATTTTCCCGGCACCGACCTCTTTCTCCGCTGAAAAGCCCTCATGTGGAGTGAGAATCTAATTGGAACAGCACTTTTCTGCTACATTTTTCGTTCGCCGAATGCAACCAATGTGAAATCTGCTAGAGCGCTTTTTAACGATTGGCCAAGAAGACATCATTTTGATTCATTCTAATAGCATTCCATGTCATTAATGATTAATCATTGATGCATCAATTTCCCCCTGGGATTAAGCAGAAAAAAAACAAAGAAGGAACATCTAACATCATATAAGTCAGGGGTGTCCAACATAAATTTTAGGCGGGCCACAATGCCGGTTTGTAAAGCGATAGGGCCATGCTTTTTTCATTGCTTTTACGTAAAAAAAAAACATTTTGATTATGTAAAAATTCACCGCTATATTTAAATAACATTTATGATTGCCCGATTCAGACACATGTACATGTTCCAATTTTGGAATTCGCTTAGTTTCACAAATACCTTTTATTTGATTAATTTCAAATTACACTGCGTGACACCAAAAAACCGTCAAAAAAACTGAATGCTATTTTGGTTAGCTATTGGCTCCCATATGACAAAAATGCAATTAATTTTTTTCCTGACCCTCAGGTTTTCGAGTTACACGCCGAAATCTTTTTTAATGATCCTCATATAGTAGCTGCTTCTCAATTACTGCAATTTGCAATAAAATAAGTAAATTTATTATCAGTATCCTTAAGAGGACTCTTGGCAATAAAAATCGCCGAAAATAAATATAATTTGCTCGGTTATTTTATTTTTATTGCCTTTTATTGTGACTTAAAACCGTGAAAAACCATCTTTTTTATCTTTTCGCGGCTACATACGTTACTTTAATATTTATTATATTTTTACCTGATATACTCGTTTTTTATTATCCTTATATTATCGCTTTTGTTTTTACCTGTCTTATTCTTTTTTTATTATCCTTATAATACCCCTTAAAGAGCGAAAACCGTCATGTACAAAAATTAAAAAAAAACTTGAAAAGATATTGTTATGGTATAAATAGCACGTGTTGTAATAGTTTTACTTTAATTGGTTTACAATATGGAATCTGAAAGAAGTATTCGCAACCTGTGCAAAAACTCACCAAATAAATTTTGCTACGTGTGTGGCAAATATATTTTTAAATCGCTAGAGAGAAAAGTAACACAAAAATTAAGGGATGCTTATTTTGGCCGCGTTGTGTGTCAGGATAAGCCTTGGATACCCGATTTTTTTTTTTGCATATCGTGTTGTATGTCACTGCACTCTCAAAAAACTGGAAAACAAGAAATGCCTTTCGCGGTTCCAACACTTTGGAGCGAGTCTAGCAATCATCACGACGATTGCTATTTTTGTGTACTCGATTTTCGGGGTGCTACGAAAAAGCATAAGTATAAAGTGGAGTACCCTATAGTGAGTTCTGTCACGAAACCTGTGCCTCACAGTGTAAACAGCACTGTTCGCCCTCCTCACAGTGATAAAAGTAACGACCCTCAGGATACACAGTTTTTCCCCTCTCCTTCATCAAGCGATCAACGAAAACCACAGCTAATTCGCCAAGTGGAATTGAATGATTTGGTACATGATACATGGACTTCATTAAAAGCTGTTCTAAAAGGATTCTTAGGAAATCACAAAGCCGAAAACGCGGAACTTTTAGTAACAAATATGTTTAGATATAAAGAGATGGGGTGCAGAATATCTTTGAAATGCATTTTCTTCACTCCCATTTCTCTTTCTTTCCTGAGAACCTTGGAGCCGTAAGCGATGAACAAGGTGAGCGGTTTCATCAGGACATAAAAAGGTTTGAGGAACGTTTTCAAGGTCATTGGGATGCAGTGATGTTAGGAGATTATTGTTGGCGCTTACAGCGAGAAGACAGTTCTAAACATAGGAGAAAAAGTTGATTTTTTTATTTTTCCCTTAAAATAAATGTGTTTAACAATTAAGTTTATAATTTTAAGTATTTAAATATGTTTATTATATTGTTTTATGTCCGTTTTACCAAAAAAAATTTAATAAATAATAACCGATTTGTTACTGGAACTTTATTTTGTATTATTTTCTGGGAATATCAATATCTTTCCATATCTCTGAAACTGGGGGGTCAAGGAAAAAAATGAATATGAGGTTTTAGTAAGAATTAAATGAGAATTAAAAAAAAAATAAAAATTGGAGATGACGGTTATTTTTTTTTTTAATTTGTCACACAGTGTTATTAATAGTTGTGCCTAGAAAGGCCAGAGAAATGTACATGTGTACAATATACGGATATGATTAGTTTTTCTGACCATAACGATATGAGATCTTTTCGTCTTTTTTACTAAGTCGTCCCGGGAAATCGGTGAAGACGTTGTCCTTTTGTACTCGCTGCCACCACTTTTTCATACGTTTCCATATATTTATTGACTCTGAATTTTTGGTTTGCAGGAGCATCAACTGAACGATTCTATATAGAAAATATTTCTATTGAGCTAATAATGTGATTTCCATTATCGTTTTCAATCACTTCAGCTAAGTTAAGCTCTTCTGCTTTGAAATATTTTCTACCCTCACATTAGTGAAAATATTTTCAAAAATATCTCTTTTAATATTTTGCTGCTGATATCGATGCCCATCTCTTTTAAGATCACGTCCCTCAATCAACCGAAAAGGAAAATATTGAGATCCCGGAAACCATGATTGGGTGTGGTTCCAAAACGGAACAGTTGCGTATGTTCCGCAAACATGTTTGCCCTTCTGATCCCCTAACTACCATTTTTCGGATAAGAAATAGTCTCCGGTTGTTTTCGGTAACATATTCCACAAAGGCAGACAAAGGAAAAGAACCGGAGATTATTTTTGATCCGCAAAATGGCAGTTAGGGGATCAGAATGGCGAACATACGCAACTGTTTCGTTTTGGAACCCCACCCATTATTTAAGCATTTGCAAAAACCTCTGACTTACAACGCTGTGTACAAAATTTTTTTATTTGTTCTCTTCATTTTTCATCAAAATTTGTTCAAATTCAGTGAACCATTTATGATACCTTTTCCCGAATTTCACAAATGGGCCGTTTTCCCAGTGACCCATCATTTCCCGGCCAGTACCAAATTGCGTTGAAATGACGTGTATGTATTGAAATGTAAAATTATTTCCGCCATTGTGCTCCAATTTATTCAATTGACTCTGTACAACCTGTACCAAACAATAATTTTAATTTTATTGCTATATTTGCATTGCAGTGGCGTAGATAGCTTTTCTGAGAGGGAGGGGATCATTTTGCAAGATTGCTTATACTTTTACGGTTATCAAATTTTGAATTTTAAAATAACTAATTTGAAGTGTAATATATGCAGAAATCTGCATATATATTGGGTTAGATCAATGGTTCTCAAACTTTTTGGAGTCACGGAACATCTAGCATCGCCGCTTTTCAGCCCAGAACATCTCAAAACAGGGATTTAAATAAATGATATAATTAAATCTGCAGAAAAGGGAAATTGTGAAGACGACAGCTCGTTGGGAATGCCAAGAATATGTGGATAAAGTACAGCTTTTGTGTTTTAAATCGAAATTCCCCGATAACTCAGAAATTCGTGGGTAGACATTTCTAAATTTTTCAAACTTGTAGAAAACCGTAGCAGCTATCTTCTATAAATTTCGAGGCCCTAGCCCCTAGCTATCAGCCAATTGTTTGAAAAGGATACCAAAAATGTGAGAAGAACTTGGACCGTTAAACACTCGTTAAAAGTTCGTAGAAAAGTTTCGATTAACACAAATTGAATCCTCTAATTTATTTGCGCACTAATTTAAATCCCGAAAACCTCAAACAAACACAGCGGACATACTTTATTTTCTACTTCCTTCTCCATTTCATAAAGTAACAAGTTGTAAAAAAAAATGGGTCGAGTCTCTGATGCTGGTCAAATATTTTACAGCGTTGATTTCTGGTACAGTGGAGCAAACCAAGCTTCGAAATTTTAAAATTTACAAACATATTTTCGTATGGATTGTTTACTTTTTGTTGTCAAAAACTCTTTCTACATTTTTCCTATTTTTGAATATCTTCGCGAAACCCTTGAGAGATCTTCACGGAACCCAAGGCTTACGCGGAACTCAGTTTGTTTGCTAATTTGTATTCGAATTACTGCCTGCATAAGACTACTAGTATATCTTTCAATTTTGGAAATTTCTACATTTTTTTATAAAAGATTTAGTTAAAAAAAATCCTGTTTATAGGTTACAGCTTTGAGAGTTCTTCGTATTAAACTCAGTAGAATTGCGAACAACTAGAGAACTTTGTTTCTTTGCCCTGCTATACGACAAAAACCTTTCGATAAATTTTAACTTATAAAAAAGAAAAAAGAATGTTGACAAAACATAAAGAATGCTCAAAAATTGGAAGCAGGTTTGCAGCGTTTTCTTTTTATTCGCATGAGTTTTCCACTCTTCTTAAAAAATCTTTATAATCGTATGTACTGTATATTGGAAATTGCGCTTCTTTGGAAGAGCACTCCGTGTTCCACAATATTTTTAAAATTTTGAACTGATCATTAAGATTTTCCGGCAACAAATTTTCAATCGGTAGTTACATATAATTTTTCTAGCAGTACTTCTAGATACGCTTCTATTTTATAATTGCAATAATTGAAATTCGAGGAAGTGCTGAATTTTCTATTGCAGTTCTGAAAATTGTTTCACGTTTTTATGAAACACTACTACGTTGAATAATTCCAACTAAAAGTTTACTTTTGCTTTGTTTTACGTATCTAAAGTAACAAAAAAATTATGTGTTCGAAGGGAAGGGGACCCCCCCCCCCTTATATACGCCACTGCATATCCGTCATGTCCAACACAATTACGGTAATTATTGTCGCTACTATGCGCGCTTCCAAATCGATTATCACGCATGATAAGGAACTCATTTTAGAGGAAAGCATTTTTGCCATTGCACATTTCCTCGACAGTTTATGTTTTTTTATACTCATCAAACAAAATGTTTCGTTTCGCTCCGATAATTTGAAAGAGTAGATGATATTTCAGATTGGAATTTCTATTTTTGTTCTGTTTGAACACCTTTCTGATCAGTGTACTTTTTTTTTACAAGTACACAGTGCATGGAAGAAGTATTAATCGAAGTATAGTTTCCTTTTTTCTAATAACTTTGGCTGCAGAATAGAAGTAAAATCTACCGAGTTGTGTTTGACGCTCTAGATCACTGTTTCCCAACAGGTGGTCCGCGGACCGGGGGTGGTCCGTGAGAAACCCGTGGTGGTCCGCGGGGTGCCTCTTCTAGAAACTTGTTACAAATAAGTTATATTTGTATAATTAAAGACATATGCCAAACACGCGCTCTCATTATCGTTAGAGGTACGGAAATTTCGCATTAACTACACTGAACAAAATCATATTTGCTTAAAACAAGAAAAAATACAATAAAATACAATCAAGAAATAATTTTTCCTGATTTAAGATGTATTTTCTTGTTCCAAGGAAAGTTTTTGCTTAAAATAATGCTTATTTATTTATTTTAAGCAAAACATTTTTTGGAACAAGAAAAAACATCTTAAATCAGGAAAACTTTTCTTGGAACAAGAAAATACATCTTAAATCAGGTAAAATTATGTCTTGGCTGTTGTTTATTGTATTTTTTTTCTTGTTTTAAGCAAATGATTTTTTCAGTGTAATTTTGAATATTATAAATTTCGCTGAAATTCGCATAAAAACATAATTTTGTAGACTTTCTTGCTTTTAAACTATCTATTAAACTAAAACGACTAGACACAGTGAATCGAATGTTCAAAATTCTCCACTGCAAAAAAAAGTCACGTGTTTATTATGATCGATCCACCCTTTCCAGTCATAAGTCGCAGCCACAGTCATTTTTATACAGATTATCAGTCAATCAAGTTACTGACAATCTGTGAACTACTTGCATTGAAAATGACTGTGACTGTTGACTGAAAACTGTGGATTGACCCTAATTCAGAAATCTTTAATAAAAAATAAGCAAACAACCAGCTAGGAAATAGTGTGGCTGACAACTGAATCATATTCCGAATTCAGTTGTCGAGAAATATTTTTGACAATACAAATAGTCGACAACGCTTTTTACTGTAAAAAGAAAAACTGCAGGGGTAAAGACGTGCCAATATTGTTACGCTTTTCTATTTTGCTCGCAAAGTATACATTCATCGAACCTTCGACTAAACCGCTTGCTTGGTGTTTAGCGTGATTGTGATTCTGCGAACTCCTTGTTTTTAGAAATATCTCTATTCTCATTAACCCATTTTAGGCCGTGATAAAAAAATGTTGGAATTAATGGATGAAAGCTTGTTTTCTTAGGTAATTGGGACGCAACAAATTCAAATCCGAAGTCAGAATTCGGCTATCTTTGCTAGTTTAGCCAGAATCGACTGTTCGATTACTCGAACGATGGCCGTTCACCACAATTTCATTTTCACTTACCGATTTAATAGATTATGCAACAAAATAAAGTATTTTGCGACCACCAATGTTTTATTTTCGGTAAAACCGAAATTTTACACACTGCGTCCTAATGTGTCACTGGTGATCACACAAGAAATAGTTCTCCTCAGGTCATTTTTAATGTTCATCGGTGATACATTACCGGTGAACATGAAAAATGTGTTCTTCAGAGGGTAAGGCACCAACAAATACATTACAAACGTGTCACCGGCGACACATTGGAACTAGTGGAAATCACTTTCTGCATGTTCACCGGTGCACACGACCTATGAAAAACTGCTTTGCGTAACGGATTACATGGTTAGTAAAAAAAATGTGAAAACACTACCTGATGTTTCGATAATATTGTTTATTCTGCGGAATCTTATTAAATGGTCAATTTTGTTTATTCTTACAGTTATTCATTCCAGTTGTGGTGGGTAGCAAAACACTTTTTCATTTGCAAATAAACTTAACACTTGTTGCATATTCTTACACTTGGCTTATGACAAACCTTACAGCGCCTAGCTTTATTGCCCGGTTGTACAACAAGTTGATGTTTTCCCGGCAAACGTGGTAAATTCGACGGTCCTTCTTCTGCCAATTCTTCTGTCGAAAATTGATTTTCCGTATCGTCAGGTGTCAGCAAAAGTTTCGTCGCCAGATCAACCCTGAAAGTTAGTTGAGAAACTTTCAGCTGATTTCGACTCTTCTTTACAACACAGCTTCCACGCATTGACTATTGTCGATTCCAAAACACCCAACCACAGTGGCCACCACCACTTCTTCGAACGGATGGATATTCGGTAACTTGATACCGCATTGTCGTGTAAGTCAACCCCGCTCATAAACGAGTTATATATAGTTAGCAATCAACTTCGGTTGCTGCACAATTATTTGTCCCGGTTGATTACCTTCCCTTCTCTGTCTTCTTTTCGTCGGTACCAAAGGGTACAATCCGTTGAAGTTGGACAGTAATGTCACTTCTCGCTTGTCTTGCCAACGGTAGCATATGCTTTTTTTAGCTTCGTCAAACTTCGCATCAAACTCGCCTATTATAAAAAATAATTAAAAGACCAGTCGTTATATATTTTTGAATATATTTGTCAAGAAACTATACCTTTGTGAAGAAACTAGACCCTTGCCACTTTTAAGATCTGGATTAGGCTTTCCCAAAAGATTATTTCGAACTGTTCCAGTTGCGCAAATACCTTTCTCACGTAACATACTCATCAGATAATGGAATGTGAAAAAGTTGTCGAAATATAATTGTGTTCGCTCCGGGAACTCTAGTTGATTTACTATATCCATGACAACAGATGCGCCCAATCCAAGGGTTTTATCATATTGATGGCACGCTCCTCCGTAAGGTTGTATGCGAAAGACATAACCATTGGACCCAGCCATGCACCAAGTCTTATATCCAAATTTTATTGGCTTGTTCCGCATATACATTTGTTGTCCTGAAAATGCAGATACTGCCTGATCTTGCGAAAGGTTGCCCGTGGCATTGTTTGGCGAACAATTGGTGACCCAAGGGTTGGGTTCTGAGACCGATAGCAATTAATTTGGGGTAACTTATTGTACCCCGATAATATTAAAATGCCCAGAAACCTTTTGAGTAATCTCGCGTTAAACATTTCGGCAAATTGAGCATTGTTGTGCTGCAGAGCATACCGTTTTGTTTCAGTCACTATAAGCTGAGCACTTCGCTATCGAAAATCAAGTTAAAAATGTCGCAAGGAGACTTATCTTTTAGCTCATTTTGTATGTTGAGTCGCAGATCTTCTAAATCATCTGGCCTGCTTATGAGCTCAAAGGGTAACTCGGACTCTTTGAGCACGTTTTTCCACTGAGATGTAGATGATGACGATAATTTAATTATTTTCTGAGGCGGCTCATTGCCACTTGTTGGATGTGACCGCCTAAGACTAACAGAAGGAGCACTGTCTTCAAAGTCGGTAAGTCCTTGCCGATCCTTTTTTGTCTCGAATTCAAAAGTTCCAGCCAAATCTTTATGCAGCTCTTCATTAGCAGCCATATCTTCATCATCAATGTCCTCCTCATCGGTTATGCCATCAAATTTCTCTGGAGGAATTGCCGCAACGATGTCAATTTCGTCCTCACCGTTTTTTTCAAATTCCTCCAGAATTTCGCTTACTGTCAGAGCCTTGCGGCTCTGAGAAGTACTCGGAGGTATGGCTATCACTCATTTTGGCCGCATCAACAACTAATAGAAAATTTATGCTAAATATGTACATGTACCTAAATTACACAACCAGGCCACTATACCGGGCCATTATACTAACTTTGTCGTATTTTTACAGTTTTTTAATTCACTTTTGGCCACAAATGTAAAGTTGTACAATTAATGCTTCTACACTGACCTGCGATTAATAGTCGAATGCAATTTTTCACCGCAGAACAAAACGAGATCCGGAAAGATAACGGAATCTATTTATTTTTACGAGCGCAATGAGACACGATTGGTTTGCAGCGTATGGCCATTGTTCGAAAACTCGAACAGTCATTTTCGCACGACTCGTAAACACTTTCAACAATGCAAAATATAAGCTTTAGTTATTTAATCGACTATTTTGAATCTTTGTCTATCAAAACAAATGACTTTTCAAAAATAACTAAAATAAAAAATACTTATTTTTATTGACTAACAACAGGCCCATTTGTAAGGTATTTTTCAACCCCCTATTGGAGCTCGCGGGGGGTAGGTGGTGGAGTACATGACATATTTTCTGAAAGCCAACAAAATACTTTATTAGATAAATGCAAAACAGTAACAGGTTCTGGAACTTCACTGCAGGAAAATTTTAAGTTGAAAACATACAAATTTGCTGTTCGAGTTTTCGAACAGCGGCCTAAAATGGGTAAACGAAATCTTCTGAAAAACAATCTCAGATGGAAGATTTTCTTACGTAAAAACTAAATTTCCGTACCATGTTATCATGTAAGATTATCCAGTAAATACTTAGCTACTAGGTCTGTGATTATGGGAAGGCGATGGTTTGCTTAGGTTCGTTGCTTGTAGCTCAGTTCCGAAATTATTCAAACTAATACTAGTTATCAAAATTCGGACTCGATTACAAAAATTCAAATGGTTATTCGCGCTAAATATTGTCACAAATCCGAGTCTTAAGACTGAGCTATACCGTTTACTGCATAACTTTTAGTCGAAGTAAGCTCTTTCAGACCAGAAGACACCTGTGCGAGAAAAATCTCAGCTGGTGAGGCAAGTGTTGACGCCAAGAAAACTGTTTTCCCCCTTTGCACCCTAAAGATGTTTTTAGTTATTTTATTATAAAAACTAAAGCCCAATTATAAATCGCTTGCGTCGGGAGTTTGTAAGCTGCGCCTTTGAAGAGATGGAAGCCGAACCTAGCTTTCAATAAATCGTCTTCCTCAGACTAAAGCACCAAGTAAAGTATGCGTATGCGAAGGATTTCTATATGATAAGCGGTTTTCCACTTTATTTTTAAGTAGGAAGTAACCAACAAACAAAAAAGAAAGGTAATTTGTGATGGAAGATAGAGCGTGAGCTTTTGAATACAATACATCCACAAAAAAAATCGAGATATAATTCGTTTCATTATTATTGAACGTCCGTGAGATCCATTTTCAGGCTAAGTGGTCCGCAGAAGTTTCTGAGTTGGGAACCACTGCTCTAGATAAAAAAAATATACCGGACAACTCATAAAATCAATCAAAAAGCAGATAAGATCTTGGAAATAGGATGTCACTAACACATCCTGCGGCCTTAGTCCAATGTTGGATTGTCGCGCCTGTTATTTATTTATTTTTTTTCATAAAATGTACGAAAGTTAGGTGATCCTGCCTTGTTCAGGCTGGAAGAAATCCTTGTCTCGCTCTGGAGCCAAGGAAACAGAGCTAATATGGATTAGTCTAGTACAGATAGCTCAAAACCCAAACATCCAAAAGAAAAAGAAATTTTAGATGCCAAATTGTTGAATACACTGCCCAATATACGCAATAAAAAGTTACACCAATTTGCGCCATGGGTTAAGGGGGGAGGGGGTCCCAAAGGGGTGAAAATTTACTTTTTTACAAATAACTGGAAAACTATGAATCTGACCTTAAAATCTTCTGAGGACGAAACAAACTACACAAAATTGCCTTTGTAATGATATATAACACTCTAGACGTTTTTTCGGAAAATTATACCCTAGACCCAATAGTATTATAGAGAATTTACATTTTTTGAGTTTTACATTTCGGACTGTAACTCTTGATAGAAAGAACCTAGGGTGACGAAATCTTGTTCATTCTATTACAAACAAAATTTCTTTGGTTTGTACCAAAAATTGAGGTGCTCCGACCATTGACGCCTCCCTCACTCCTCCTAACATTTTTCAAAAAGGCATGCCTGTAGCTTCTTTTCAAATTGAGCCAGGCAGATAAAATTTGGTGAGGTGCCTAGTCTAAGCCCCATTATGCTCCTCACCAAAAATTGTTACCATCCGATCAAAACTAAGGGTACTCCCCATACAAAGTAAACCAAAATTCTAAAAAAAATCACATTTTTTCACTTCTTAATTCTATCTAAAATGAAAAAATAAAATTTATTTCTTAGAACGTCATTATAACAGTTAATTGTAGTCTTGTAAATGAATATTCAAAAGTTTGTACCGGAGCGTGCCTTACAAGTACGAAAAATGTGATTTGAAGGTTGCTAGTACACGTTACTCGATTTATTCGGAACTAGCCTTTGAACTACACTTACGGTCAAAAGTATCGACTCAACCTAAAAGCGCGTGTATTTGTACGTGTTTTTCGAAAAGTATAGCAGTTATCCATAAAAATCGTATGTCATTGAAAAGCTTAAGGCCTCAGCTTTACGTTGGTACCATTTTAACCAATATTTGGTGAGCACTTTTAAAATTGATGCTCTTTGAACGAGAACGTAGCGAAAATGAGCAAATATGGAAATGGATTTTGGTTAGGTTTTTTGCAAATAAAACAAAAACTGTTGGAAAATAAGTTAAGTATTTGTTATTTTAGTATTTGGTATTTCCTCCTCTTGCTCTAATGACAGCTTCCAGTCGATTCTGCATTGATTTGATCAAGTTGCTGATGGTATCTTGAGGAATACCGTTCCACTCCTCTAATAGGGCTGCCTTCAATTCTTCAGTGGACGAAGGGACTGGATTTCTGGCTCGGACTCTTCTCTTGAGTTCGTCCCATAAGTGTTCAATGGGATTGATGTCGGGACTGCGCGCAGGCCAGTTAAGTGACGACATATTGGCTTCATTCAAGAACTGCCGAGTGAGGCGCCACGCATGACACCGGGCATTGTCGTGCATCAAAGTAAAGTTCTCGCCAATAAATGCTGCATAGGGCACAACGTGGACACGGAAAACATCGGTAACGTATCGCTCAGCTGTCAGCCCTCCTCCTCGGCCTCCTGCGGGCATGAATACGAGATCCGTTTTTCCCTCCAATGAAATGCCAGCCCACATCATACAGGAACCGCCGCCGTATGCAACCGTTTCAGTGAAACAGCACTGCGCAAATCGCTCAGTTGGACGCCTGTAGACTCGACATCTTCTGTCACAGCCATGCAGACAAATTCTCGACTCGTCAGTGAACAATACTGAGCTCCATTCCGTATCGCTCCAAGTAAGATGATTACGAGCAAATAAGAGGCGCGCTTGTTGGTGTCGTGCAGTTAATTTGGGGCCCCTGGCAGGCCGTCTTGGAGTGATATTCGCTTCCCTTAATCGTCTCCTTACCGTGCGGTCACTGACAGCTACTCCGCGAACACGCCTCAGGTTCCGCTGCGCAGCAACACCCGTGAGGAAACGATTTCGTAACGTATTTGTAACAATGAAACGGTCGTCTCTCTCTGAAGTGGATCGAGGGCGGCCCGTTCTTGGTCTCGAATTAACCCTTTAAAGTCCGAACTCTTAATCGCTTGAATTTCCTTTTTTTTTGTTCCTGAATATTAACTCTAAATATGATTCATTTAAGAATATACAAAAAAAAAAATTTTACCTCACCCCCTTCCCCCCTTTCTATGCTGTTCCCAATTGGGAACAATGGCCAGTAATGGGATATAAACAAAACAAGGTCGATTTTATTCCAGATATGTTGGACTTTATTGGTTCTTCAATGAATTTATGGAAAAGTAAATATGATTTATTTTGGAATTTAATTTATGGAAAAGTATAAATCATATTTTGGCAAAATTCATTCAAGATGAAGACGTTTGTTGCACTCCTTACACTCCAACGGTGCATATGACTTACAAAGAGCACATCTTCCTTGCGATGATTTTATCAAATACTGGCCATCTAATTTGCGTCTAGCTGGGCTAGCATGTGCTTTAGGACGTGGCGGTGGACCTATTTTTTTATGAAACCCTTAGCAGGAACATTGTTACTTCCCGCCGGAATTTTAGGTGAGTCATTGCCGATTTCCCAAGCATTTCCTTATGCACGAACCAGGCTGCTACTACTGCCACGTTGAGAGCATTAGCGAATAGATTCCACCACTACTTTTTCCATCGTAGGCATGGGCGATACGAAGATTAGAAGTCCATCTAAAATATCGACCCCACCCATTCCGTCGTTATATTTGTGAATAAGATGGGGTTGTTGTATGCCTATCTTTTTGTTCTCCTTCACAGAATATCTACATGCTGATTTCGCCATGACTTTCGATTCCTGCAAGGAACTTTACGGTTGATGCGATTGGAGAGTAAATGTCTTCCTCAGTAGTGATTCTCAGAAGGCAACTGGTGGTACTTACTGAGAAGGAGTATGCCCCAAAACGACGTCCATTCAACGCCGATCTGATCAACATGCTGAATGGCGTAGATTTTTGTTATTTCTGCTAAATGCTGCAGACAGCTTTGTGGCATGAATTAATAATATATTTCTACCGGAATTAAAGTTTTCAAGGGAAGTTAGTTTCTAAGTTTTTTACCGGCTCATTTTGTATTGGGGTTTGAAAATTAATGCTGGGAAACCAATTTAGAGGTGCAATGTCGGGTTTTTTTGCCTCGGTTTGGGCTATGATCCACTTGTGGTCAACCGTTGATGGTCACCATTTGAAGCTTTTCTTTTCTGGACACGTTTATTTTTACTGCCCGATGCCTCACTATCTTCCGAACTTTTTATTATAACGGAAACTTCACCGCAAACATCACTTGGCCTAAGATTTCTTGCTCAATGTCTTCCTCGTCAGTAACTTTGTCGTTTTCCTCAGGAGGTAATTGGCATATATCTATATTATTCAATGAACCCACGTCGCAATCATCTAAGCTCTGTAGATATTCCACTACCAAATTTACGTACTTGAACTCTCACTTATGAACACCGAATAGAGACTGACATAGCACATGCGAAAATTACATGCAATTGCAATGTAAGTCCAGTCATATTGAAAAATTGGAAACAAAATAATTTTTTTTACAAGACACTGAAGTGAGCCAATGTTCCCAATTGGGAACACGTCAATTTGAACATGTATAGCCGATAACGGTATTATTTTTTTATAAAATTAAGGTCACTACTATTATTTGGTATGTATTTATTAATAGTAAAAAATAAAATTACATTAAAATTTCAGGGTTTTGTTGCTTAATAAAAATTTGAAACTTTTTTCCCCAAAACTAAAAAAAATCCTCATTTTAAAAAATTCACCAAAAAATAACGGCAATTTTTTTATCATTTATTTATTTTTTTTCCTTTTGACCAACTTGTTAACAACCTAACAAAAATGGAAAAGAACGAAAAAAAAAATTGCAAGTGGGTTTAAAAAAACCATGAAATTATGTTCCCAATTGGGAACATTGGGCGGTAAAGGGTTAAAGCTACCAGTCTCTCGAAATCTCCTGCTAACTCTCGAGACAGCAGACTGACTCATTCCAAGACGGCGAGCGACGGTTCGCTGACTATGATTCTCCGACAATAGGGCTACAACTTGTGCCGCCTGATCTGGCGTTCAATTCATTGATGAGAAAACAGTGATTGAAATTACTTCAGAGGTAAGTTACCTAACTTTCCTGATGCAACTGATAATGAGAAACCGATTACGGGCGCTTTTATAGGGGTAGTTTACCTGACCTGACCTTTACCTGAAACTTCAATTTTTCTGGGTTTTTTGTTACAAGTGGCAATAATTTAAAAAGTGCAAAGCAAATGTTGATAAAAAGGGTACCACCAGGTAGCTAAGGTTTCGAACTTTTAAACGACATACGACTTTTATGAATAACGATCATACTTTCCAAAAAACACGTACAAATACACGCGCTATTAGGTTGAGTCGATACTTTTGACCGTAAGTGTAGTACCAATGACTTTCAAACACAATTTGTTGATACTTGTAGTGTACGCTTTGATGCAAAATTTTGAACATACATTCAGAGGACTACAATTAACTGTTATAATGACGTTCTAAGAGATAAATTTTATTTTTCCGTTTTAGATAGAATTTAGAAATGAAAAAATGTGAAATTTGTTAGAATTTTCGTTCACTTTGTATGGGGGGTACCCTTAGTTTTGATCGGATGGTAATAATTTTTGGTGGGGAGCATAATGGAGCTTAGACTAGGCACCCCACCAAATTTGATCTGCCTGGCTCAGTTTAAAAAGAAGCTACAGGCATGTCTTTTTGAAAAATGTTAAGAGGAGTGAGGGGGCGTCAATGGTCGGAGCACTCCAATTTTTGGTACGAATCAAACAAATTTTGTTATCAATATATGGACAAGATCTTATGACAGTAGGTCTATTCTATCAAGAGTTACAGTGCGAAATGTAAAACTCGAAAAATCCAAATTCACTATAATACTTTTGGGTCTAGGGTATAATTTTCTGTGAAAATGTCTACAGTGTTACATATCATTACAAAGGTAATTTTATGTTGTTTGTTTTGTCCTCAGCTCATTTTAAGGTCAGACTCATAGTTTTCCAGATATTTGCAAGAAACTGAATTTTCACCCCTTTGCCACCCCCTCCCCCCTTAACCCATGGCGCAAATTAGTGTAACTTTTTACTGCGTATATTAGGCAGTGTATTCAACAATTTGGCATCAAAAATTTCTTTTCTTTTTGGATGTTTAGGTTTGGGGCTATTTTGAACCAATTGTACTGGACTAGATATCGTTAGAGCTTATGAAGTTTCTGCTCTCTCTCTCTCTGTGTTTAGCCAAAGAAAAGGTAAAGTTTATTATTTTATTATAGAAAAAGACATTAAAAAGATAAAAATTTACACCATATTCAGGAAATTCATTTGTTAAAACTCTTTTTGCTATCACTGTTCAGAAGTCCGATGCGATCGTTCAGTGTCCAACCGGTTCGTTAAGTTCGCTTGATTGAATGAGTTTACCGACTAGCACGCATATACTCCACTGCATATAATTTCCATTTCAAATGATGTCCCAAACGCCGGTGGCGACGATAAGGTCCAAATCAACTGAAAAAAGTCGTCAACGCAATTGAATTGAGCCATTGTGCTTGTGGAAGGGCACAAGTGATGTGATGTGTTGGATGCGCGTATGTGAAGTCCACTTCCACGTATCAGAGCACATAAAGTATGTACATAGTAGTACAATTTAATCTCGTTCGTTTCGTTTATCGCTGCGCGCGAATGAATCAAATAATATCGAAACTGTGTCGCGGTCTGATTTGTATCAGTTGAACGTTGTCTCTTGTCTGTGAAGTAAACTCCTTTATCTTGTAGGGTGGTCTCACAGCAAGGACAATATCTTTCGAGAGGACCACGCACGCACGCGGAATGCTTCACGGTAACTCGCAATCTTTCTAATTTATTAAACAAAAATATAAAATAAAACGAAAAATTGTCACACGGACATTATACTACGATACGTATCATACCGTACAGGTAAGGACCATACATTTGAATCATTTGCTAATCATTATTGGGCTTATGCGCTGTTACAAAAGCTGTAGAAACGACTTGTCTTCGAGACATTAATAAAAGTCACATGAATCACATAAATACAGATAATAGATATTTCATTCTTTTACAGAAACATTACAATTGGAGCCACCGAAATCGCTAGTGCATGTTGGTGGTGGGGCTATACTGAACTATGAGCAATCAGCGCTAACGATAGTCAAGAGGCTCAACGACAAAATTAACGCCACGGTCTTAAGAGGACCAATTCCCCAAGGTAGCGTCTCCGGACGTGTGTTTTTTTTTCTCCGGAACCAACCCTGCAAGCTAGTGGAGTAAACGGTGGAAAAGCAGCAAATCGGAAGATTAACCAACATCCGCTGACGTCACAAGGAATCGAAAACGGATTCGCGCCAAATACGATCTCCTTAGTTCTCAAGTTGCCGGCCGTGTACGTCAATTGTCGTGTTGTCAGTTTTTGACATTTATATCGTTTGGTATATGCGTGCTCTGGCACTGGGCGGCTGTGAAGTGTTTTCTTCTTGCGAAGATTCGGTTTGATTTTTTGCAACCCATTTGCAGTTTGCCGCGAAATTGTGTCTTGTATCTTGGGCGAGTGCAAGTTTTTTTCTCAAAGTGATTGTGAAACACTTGAAACGCCCCCCATATATTATCCCCTGCTGATTTCATCTGTGTCTGAATGGAGGTCGTCGAGACCAAACGCGAGCCCATAAATGTTCCCCGACCCCCAAAAATTCCCGAACGTATTTCCTCAAATTAATTAAATGAATGAGTTCACGACTGTTCGGTGGCTGATAATAGCACGCACGTGTGCATTTAATTGAAAAGGATTGACGACGACGACGAGCGCTGTTTGTAAAGAAATTGGCCACGCCGTGTAATTGTTTTGCTTTTTTTTGTGCTCCAATTTCGTGCATGTGTGTCCCGGAATCGAAGGCTCGACCGCCTGCTCATCGTTGGCACGTCACGTGAAAGTTGTTTATTGCTCGCAACGAACGGCGAGTGGAGCGCAGCTGGGAGTATGTCGATTGTCCGACAACTTCAAGGCCTGAGTGCATGGGTACGTGTACTGATAGCATTCGCCCTGATATGGGCCTTTCTCATGTACGTGTTTGCATCCAAGTTGGGATCCACTTCGATCAGCGATCAGGATGCGGCACTTATGCGACGACTCAATCAAGCAATTCAGGCCTTGGAACAAACCAAACAGCGAAACACTGAGCTGAAGGGAGTGATCGATGATTTTATGAAGTCTGTATCCTTGTGCAATTAATCCCATGGAATTTCGACTAATTCGTATATTCTCTCCATTGCAGTGATCAGCCTAACATACCGGCGGCCCAACGTTTTCTCGAAAATCTCGAGACTCATCTACAACAACCGCCGGGAGGCCAGGTGCGATCTGCTCTACCGGTGGCACCCGGCGAGCCTAGTCTGGAATATGAACAACTACGACGTCGTGTACGACAAAATATGCAGGAATTCTGGAACTATTTCAGCTCCGAGCTGCATAAGATCAAAAAGAAAGTTTCCGGTGACGTGCCCGAGATTGTGGAGCAAGTGAACTCAATACTGCAGCTCGGGGTGCAGCACAAACGTTCATTGTTGAACGATATGGACCAGATGCGAACTGTTGACGGCTATGAACAGTGGCGTCATCGGGAATCGGTCGAATTGAGTGATCTTGTGCAACGACGGTTACAATATTTGCAGAATCCGAACGATTGCAAGACGGCACGGAAGCTGGTGTGCAAGTTAAACAAGGTGAGTACACACAGTCATTCTGCCTGCCATGTAAAGTCACGCGATAGCGCGGTGCATTTGTTTCATGTTCTTGTCACACTGTGGGTGAAAGTTTTCTTATCTTATCATCACGCGGCGAAGACAATGGGCTAATGCGACCTAATACTCGGGAGTGCTTAGAATGGTGTTATATGAGCGCGAGAGAGATTAGGCAGTGATTTGAATTTACGGCTCGGGGTTATGTGAGTAAATATTTTAAAAAGCGGATGTTTGGTGCCAATCGCCGTCGTAGCTACTGCTTGTTGCTCCGGGTGGAACAATTGGGATATAAAGGCCTGAATAGACCTCGGGCGGAATGAAAATGAAATTTTTGTCCGCTGCGATTTTCTCAATGAAAATGCATGCTTACTGTCGTGGAACATGTCGGAAATGATGGGGAATTCCATAAGCTACAATCCGAATATGGTTCCAAAATTTTTCTCTGCCATTTTATGTATTATTTTTCGATTCCCCCGTCATTAGATATTTTCCACGGTGAAATGACCGGGGAATCGAAAAATAATACATAAAATGGCCGGGAAAAATTTTGAAACCATATTCGGATTGTAGCTTATGGAATTCCCCATCATTTCCGACATGTTCCACGACAGTAAGCATGCATTTTCATTGAAAAAATCGCAGCGGACAAAAATTTCATTTTCATTCCGCCCGAGGTCTATACTGCGCTTTAGAAGATGTTGGCATGTCGACCTTTAAGTGGTAAATTCTCTTTATCTTTACAATCGTGTCATCGCCAAGATCATTGTTGTTGCTTTTCCATTTGACAAAAAGTGTGGCATACATTAATATCACATTCTTCGCGGGATTCTCAGGCGGACGCCTTTAAAGACCACCAATCTATTCGCCAGTTGGAGTGGTTTGTATTCTGTTAGTGAATAGACTAGCTAGTCTCTAGGATTCTTCGTAATAGTCGTGAGACACCAGACGATAAACTCGTTTCGTAAACCACTAAAAGCTCAGAGCTTTATAAACTCGATAGTCGAGTGGGAGTTATGGCCCGGTAAGAAAAAGAATCTGTAGTAAGACCTTCTGAAGATCTTCCAGGAAAGAAAGAAGGCCTTCTTTTTATCTCCCTTTATATGCACCATTTTGAATTTCAATGTCCGCGGAGAGAAGGCATTCCGAGAATTTCGACCTTATTTGCAGCACTTCGGAATGAAGTAGAAAGGCCTCCCATAGAAAAAGGGTCTAGAATAAGCTTTTGAAATCCTTCTAAGGAAGAAAATGCTATTTGCATGTCCGCGAAAGAATTTATTCCGAGAAGGAGTTTTTTTAGAATTATTTTGGAATGGTTCGAGAAGGATTTTTAGGAATGATTTCAACGTGTTGGTGAGCAGCAGCCATCGAGACTGCACTCGATAAATCTGAAATTGTGTTGTTAAGGGGGTCCAACAAATACACTGGTCTCGACTGGATGGCATGCCGACGGAGAGTCCGAATTATTTTTTTCTTCGTTCTGTCGAAATCATACATTTTCTTGGATTTCGACAGAACGAATAATCGAAAAAAATGCATTCAGCTTTTCCTTGTGTGTGCAGCCTTAGAAAATTCAAATTTTGACATTGAATTACCTACGAATCGTTAATATTCGCAGATTCGTTCCTTACAGGCCAAGATTATTGAAATGCCATCATAAACATTTGACGCCACAGATAAAAATCTCTCCATGCCAAATCTTCTAAAACAGCTGCATAATCTAGAATATGTAGTGGCAAAAAGAGCCGAAATCTTAGTCTTTCTGTAAAATTCCGCCTTACCACCACACTGTGGAGAAAAACTTATCATTATCCAGGTACGATTTTAGTTTTTTTTTTTTGAAAGTTTACACTAAGGTGACCAGACTCCCAAAAGCCTAATGCTGTATACATACTTGCAGAATTCGGTTTTCAAGTATGTAAATCCAGAGCCATACATCCAGGTCCGAGGTCTATGTCGCCAACATTTTGGCTCTAATGCACGACAGACTGAGAGAGGTCTGAGCGCAGAGAATTGCGAGCTACAGGATCTATCATACAGACGAGTCACAGGATTAAATTTATGGATCGCTTCGCTCGCACCTCGCCTTATCATTCTTAGCACCAGCACTGCGTCACAAATGTAAACTTAATGACGACCCAGATGTATAAATTTCACGAATTGCCATCTATTGGCTCACCGCTCGTTAGACTCGCACCTCGGCTTATCCTGTTCCGCAACAGCACTACGTCGCAAACCTGTTGGTGAATACTGAATAGCGCGACAGACAGAACGAGGTCTGAGTGGAGTGGAGGCCGAGGTACAGGGTCTGAGTATACGTATGGACGAGTCTGAGATCTAAATCCTACGAATTGTCTTACATTAACTCACCGCTCGCTGCGCTCGCTTCATCATATTTCGCAGCGGCACTATGTATCAACTTTTTGTCGAATTGTGAAAAGTGCGACAGACAGTAAGATCTGGGCGGAGCGAAGGACGAGCTATAGAATCTGAGTAATTCTCACTCATTCGCTGCGATGGCACCTCGCATTATCCACTTCCTACCAGCGCTGGTGACAAGGATGTTGTCGAAGAAAAACGTGACATCAGAGTGAGTTCTGAGTGAAGCCAAGGGCGACTCCCAGGATCTGAGTAAATGTATGGACGAGCCATATATCTAAATCCAATGAATTGCCTTCCATTAGCTCACCGCTCGCTGCGCTTGCACTTTGCCTTATCCTATTTCGCAAAAGCACTGCCTCGCAAAGATATTAGCTAATTGTCTAATAAAAATAAAAAAAATATGTCTAATTGTCTAATGCGTGACTGAAAGTACGAGAAGAGAGAGCGAAGAGTGAGCCACCAAATTAAAGTAAACCAAAAAAACAGCCAGAGGTCTAAATCTTATCTAAACCTGGTTGCAATATTTCTCGGGGAGAGTACCTATGCATTTCTCCATGGTAACATTAGTGATGCCATGCCTTTTCCCTGGGCTTTTAACGCCGTTTTGGATGGATTCTAAGGAAATCTGCGAAAAAAAACATGCTGAGTCTTTTTCTTTAGAATGAATTTTCCTATAGAGGTTGATAAAGGAATCGGATGGAGTACAATGGCTGATTTTTCCATCTTAAAATGACATCTTTTGACGGCTGTAGCCTCTGAACCTGGGCAGGTAGAGCCTTAAAGTTTTCACCAAATATGGGCAGTGGGATGCCCTTCAAGTTTGCCAAATTTCAAAATTCCGCCCAATTTTGGAAGTTATGGACAATTTTGATTAGAAAACACAGAAGTGCGATTTGGGCAGCTGAATCATCGGAATGCGGATAGATGGACCGTGAACTTTGGGGAAAATATAAGCGCCAAGTAGCTCGACAAGTGTCCAATTTTCAGTGAGATCGAGAAGGGTTTCCGATTGATCGAAAACGAACGATTGTCAATCGTAAAAGTACGATTGAACACTACACCTTAAAAGCAGATACCGCTGATCACATGCCTAATCGAGGAACTTATGTATTGAATTAGGTTTTATTGTGTGGCATGGGGAATGCTGTACATTTTGCTGTACATTTCTCAATGCTGTACGACAGGTCAAAATGATGTACTGTACAGCAAAATGCTGTACGTCTGGTCAGCTTAGTTTACACGAAAATTTTGTGTTATTTCTATGGAGTAATGCCGACACACAGTACAACATGCGTTCTATACTATACGTACATATCTACACTCTATATGAAATGTATTCTGCAGGGTTACTATTTAATTGGCTTGTCTGTCCTCAAACTTAATAAACAGCCATCAGAGCAATAAATCATTTAGGGCGGAATTCATAGTCTCCACTTAAGTAATAAGTATTCCCTTAAGGAATATATAAGTGACCCCTTAAGGGAGCTTCGTATTCATAGACATCACTTATTAGGGCGTGGCCTCATTAAATATAATGTTTCACTTATTGAAAGTGACAAATCAAATATGAAAAAATATCAAGTAGTTGATTTTGAAATTTTAAAAAAATTTTGTAAAAATTCCCGACTTACCGAAATAAATTAAAATTTGCACACTACCAAACATTTCATCCGAAATATGACTTCACTTTCTGAAACTACACAAAATTTCCAATAAAACGACACGATGATGCTCGTATCTTTCGAGATACACCCGTCGGATGAAATGTTTGGTGTTGTGGCAAATTTTTGATTTAGTTCGGCAAGTCGGGCATTTTTACAAAAAAATGCTATTACATTGTAACGGTTAAAAATAAAGAGGTCCCGTGTACATTAATATTCCCCAAGTGAGCCACACTACCTACCATTAAAATATCCTCCACCATGAATGGTACACCCTGTATAATTCATGGTAAATAAAAAATTGTATTTGCGAACAATATTTTGTGATTGCTTGAAAATGCATTATATTGCATGGGTATAGGCGACGAACCTGATTCGTGAAAAGATGGTCAGTTGGAACAGATTTTTAAAGCATTATCCGACAACACCTCGGGCAAAACTAAAGAAACTATGCCGGCCACGTACAAGTTTAATCGCATATGCTATGTGACATAACTTGGCGAAAAAATCAGGTATGCCGCTCTACACACAGCCTTCTGATATCTGCCCAGGATCACTTACATTAGGTTGTACTCGTAGTTAGTCGGTCTATCTCGGTCCATCTAGAATGATCGCCAAATGGTGTCACGTGCAACCAAATGGCTGTTGTCAGTAAATTATTTTTATAATTCGGAATGTTCCGTGCGCTTGATAATGAAAACAAAGAATCAAAATGCTATGCGGATCACTGCGTAACAAACAAATTTTACGTAAAAAGCGCAAATACTGGTGTCTATCCCCAAGAATCTAGATAAAACGTACATATTATGAGTGCTGAGTACTGAGTTTATTGTCACAATGAGTATTTCCTCCTTTACCCGTGACAACTAAGCTTTTTTATTATGATTTATTTGTTGCAGCACCTGACATGTGGCCCTGTATCATACTGCATTTTTATTATCTTCGCCCTCACAGTTGTAATTGTAGCTTGTTGAATACGTAGGTCGAAGACCTCTCTTCCTCCACCATTTTTATTTTTTTAACCAATCGACCCAAAAACAACAAACTCACAAACGTATTTTGGATCATTATCTATCCACACGCAGTTATTGGAAAATTTATAAATTATTCAGGATAAGTTTGTTTAAGGATGTGTAAAAAAATTAGGAGGAATTTAAGAACTACAAAGAGCAAATATGATAAGACTACAAAGAGCAAATATCCTATTGTGTCGGTAAATTTACCACTTATTGTGTCTTCAACTAAAGCGTTGCTCTAACTAGGCTAGTTATTGCCAAATTGGGGGACTCAGGATTCAGGTAACTCAGATATTGAAAATATTTGCAGAGGACATATCAGCAAATAATTCGGAACTACCCAGCCTAACACAACCTTTTATATATTTTTTGCACACTTAATATACATTTTTCTGAGCGTACTGTTGATCTCAACACCTAAGCAACAAATCAGTTAAGATCTTCGAAATTGGATGTCACTAACACATCTATTTTGAAGTACCGATGTCCTAGTTTTCCCAGCCCTATATATTTTTGACACTATGGTTGGTTAGCCTATATGCATGTACGCTGTGTTGATGTTTTCTATGTGAAATTTCTGAGTTTTAAATTAGCTATATCTGGATAACTGTTAGGAATTCGACCTATGCATGTCAGATAAACTTTATAGGAAATTGTGTAAGCTTTGATTCGTGCTGACATTTTTTTTTTTGTAGAGTTCTCGGTTTCGGAGATATAGCGGGGATAACCTGCAAAAATGAATCCTTTAGCCCGCCCTCCCCACGTTAGCGTACACCTAATGACCGCAAGCTTTTAGTATGTTTTACTCCGAACCAACCATTATGGATCCATGAAATAAAAAACCGTCACCCCCTCCCGCGTTTTCATAATGTTTGTCGTTATCCTTGTAAATAGAGAAAATTTAATTCGGAAGCTTGGTTTAAACTCTTAAGCTTTTGACTGATTGAAGACCGGACAACGGGGAGTACATCAAATGAAAGCCAATTAAACATCGTACAAATTGGTCGTAAAACAGTTTTCCGAAAAAGAATCGCGGGAGACACCAAAGCCAAACAAATAAAAAAAAAAAACGATTTTTTAACAATCTTCGGATTTCAATAACCTGTATCGGGGGAACCGTTAGGAATTCGGCATTTGTAAGTAAAAATAAGTTTTTGGAAATTTACTGGGCTTTAATACTGCCATACAAATACTCTCAGGAGGACTCACCCCTTCCGAGATATTTCCGAAATTAAGTCGAAAACATGCAGAAATTAATTCTTTAGCCCCCCCCTCCTCCCCCCGTTAGCGCACACCTCATGACCGCGAGTTTTTAGTATGTTTTACTCCGAACCATCCCTTATAGATCCGTGAAATAAAAAACCGTCACCCCCTCCCGATTTTCCACAATGGTTGTTTTCATTCTGATGAATATAGAATATTACTTCGTTGAGACTCTTTTAACTCTTGAATGACAGGAGACAAGCCAAGAAGAAGTGTATCAAATTAAAGCAAATTTAACGCTTACTAACTTTGCAATACAAAAGTTCTTGTAAAAAAAATTCGATGAGACACTAGAGTCAATGAAATGCAAAAAAAAATTTTTTGAGTTTTATTAACCAATATCGGAAGAACCGTTAGGAGTTTTGCATATGCAAGTATGGGCAAATAAATAGGATATTTAGAAAGCTTTAATGATTACTCTCAACTTTTTTCTCTGTGACTCACCGTTTTCGAGATATAGCCCAAAACACCAAAAATTGCACAAAATTGCACCTTTAATCCCCTCTCCCCGCGTTAGCGCACCCCTCAGCTCCGAGTAAAATTAGTACCTTTACCTCCTAACAAAATACCGAAAAAAAAAATCGTCACCCTTTCGATGTTCTCTGCACCCCCTTTTTATGCTTTCATTGCTTGGCCTAAAACACTGAGGCAATTTTAGATAGTAGATTTCAAATTCGAAAAATATAAGGATAAAAATTTGGCTCGCCCGTCTTAGAATTGTACCCCGAATTCCTCGAGGAACAGCAAGTATCAAAGGAGCCGGGGAAACTGAAGAAGACCCAGTTTGTAAGTGCTGAAAAACCATTACTGAACAGGTGCAAAAACACCTGAAGAAAACTAGTACTACAGTGCGTACTCGATAATCCGGACTAATGAAAACCGAGGTCGATTCGGACTACAGAGGAATTCGGACTAGTGGAAGCCTTTAATTTGCTCTAAATTTCGATGAAATGGACGCATTTAATCAAACTGTTTGAAGGGTCTGCTTTCTATTTTCGAAGAAGTTCACTGTTATTCTAGATTTTGTTGTTTCCAAGAACAAAGAAAAATATTGTTTTTTTTCGGATGATAATATCACTGCTATGTGAAAAAAGTCAGATTCGGATTTGAGAAGCTCTTGAAATTCGGACTACAGAGTGTACAATGCAATCTTTGAGGTGATCCGGATTACTGGAAATTCGAAGTTTCGAGGCTTCGGATTATCGAGTACGCATTGTACCTAAAACATGAAAAAACTCAACTGAAAAGCCGCTAAAAACCTATAAAAAGCGTTACTGAACAAGTGCTGAAAAACTGATGCTGAACATGTGCTAAAAAACTTAATAAATTGTTTTTGAAAAAAGTTGAGTACCGAACAGGCGTAACAGCAACCATTCTACACTACATAATGAGAGCCAAGTTCTGAGCTGAGGAAGATTTCATCGTTATTAAAAGTCCGACACAACTGCTTTACAATAAACAGGTCTCTAAGGTCCTGTGCTAAGAGATGGAAGTATAATAAAACTTCTCTCCTATGTTAAGGAATTTGACTTACAGTAACAATTCAAATTACTGGGAAGAACTAATGCTCTGTGAGGGACTCTACATTTCGTTTTGCACAAAGGAGAGAAATCTCCAAGTTTACATTATAGATAAAGAATTTATAAAGTCTCTGGGTCTCTGGTCTCTGAAAATAAAAAAATTGGTGGAAACCGCTGCCGTCCTATGGATACCGTATTCCTTTCGGTACTGCACATCACAGTCTTGCAAAACCAGTTAATTTTAATTCGTAGGTGCTGTCGAATATATTCGCCACATTTCCATTGTCTACATTTCATTTCTGGTTTATAATGAGCGGTGACATATTTTGTTTTACAGATTGTTGGCCGAACTGCAAAAGTTATCTTAGCGAAACCTTTTAATTTTCTTGATTAAATCCGCAATGTAGAGCGACAATATTCAAAACTAATTAGAGGCCAAGTAACCAAGTCAATTTGCAAAAGTAGTTTGGCCAATAAATCACTAAAACCAGGTCAGATGCATTTCCTCAAATAGGTTAGGGAACAGTTTTTAGCAGTCTATCTAAAATATAAATAAATAATGGATCTGTACCTAAAGTTAACACTTTCAGTAGAGTTCTGCATTGTCGGGCCTTAACAAACCTACAACTGAAACAAAAACAGCTCCGTGAAAAATCATCAAATCAATACTAATTCACACCAATTTTCTTTCTTTTTCTCAATCCGCAGGGTTGTGGCTACGGTTGTCAACTGCATCATGCCGTCTACTGTTTCATAGTGGCCTATGCCACAGAACGAACACTAATCTTAAAATCAAAAGGTTGGCGCTATCACAAGGCCGGCTGGGAGGAAGTATTCAAGCCGGTATCCGACACATGTGCCGATGTCGAAGCTACATATCATGCAAGCAATTGGCCGGGTCAACAGGATACACAAATTATCGTATTGCCAATAATTGATTCGCTTGTGCCACGTCCACCATATTTACCGTTGGCCATACCAGCTGATCTGGCGCCACGGCTAATGCGTTTGCATGGCGACCCAATCGTTTGGTGGGTGGGTCAATTCCTCAAATATCTACTACGTCCTCAAGATGCCACACAAAATATGCTTAAGATTGGAATGGAACGATTAGGATTTAAGGGGCCAATTGTTGGGTAAGTTTTTTTTCTAAATTTCTGTTAACCTTACCTCTTATCATAGCCGTGTTTTAACATAATTTTTTTTGCAGAGTGCATGTTCGTCGTACCGATAAAGTTGGCACAGAAGCCGCCTTCCACGGCCTCGATGAATACATGACCTACGTGGAAGACTATTATCTACAACTGGAAATGAACGGAACGGCTGCTAAGCGACGTGTCTTTTTGGCCTCGGACGATGTTCGTGTCCTGGACGAGGCCCGTAGGAAATATACTCAGTACGAAATCATCGGTGATCCGGACGTGGCTCGTATGGCGGCCGTATCAACACGCTACACCGACTCATCACTGAACGGTATCGTTCTGGACATTCACATGTTGTCGTTGTGCGACTATCTGGTGTGTACGTTTAGCTCGCAAGTGTGCCGGGTAGCGTACGAAATCATGCAAACACTCTATCCCGATGCATCGGGTCGCTTCAAATCGCTGGACGATATTTACTATTATGGCGGACAAAATGCTCATAATCGTGAAGTTGTGATAGATCATAAGCCTCGTTCACACGACGAGATACACATGAAAGCGGGCGATTTAGTGGGTGTGGCCGGCAATCATTGGGATGGATTTTCGAAAGGGAAAAATTCTCGAACAAATCAAATAGGATTGTTCCCGTCATTTAAGGTGATCGATAAAGTGGAAACGGTAAAATTGCCCACTTATCCGAATGTGAAATAGTCCATGCAGAAAAAAAGGAGAAATACGGCCGTCTAAAAGGCACCAGCACACGCATTGTGAATATTGTACAGACTTTGGGAGTTCGCGGACGCCGACATGCAAGGCTCGAAATGTTTCGATCGAATAGGTTTAAGTCGCAACTGTACGCACGAATGTATGATGGATCATTGGTCGAGTTTTTGCATCGTTGCCGGAGCTCTCGCATTAAACCCAGTAAAATAGACTCTTTGCCATTTGGTATATTAGTTGTACGGACAGAAACGATTAGGTACATGTTTGTACATTCTAATTGCACATTTTTTCGATTGCTGTATCTATTGTGTAATTTAGACGCTATTATAGTAAAATTAAGGTAATTGTGCATGTAAATCGCTCATGTCCTAACGGAAGTGTGCAATTAGGAGCAACGACATTATTTTTTTAGATCGCATTTTTTATATAGCCTAATTTTATCTTATACATATATACAAAATGTACATCGCGTAAGTTAACAACACCTCTTGATTTTCACAATCAATATTTTTTTTAAAAGGACTATTGAAAATATTTTTCTCTGATCTAGTTTTTTTTCTTTGTATGTGATATAAATGTTAATATTGATATTTACATATGAACAGGGTTCTTATAGTTTCTTTCACCGTTTTGTTGTTTTTCTATAAGCATATAGATTGAATAAAAGTATAGGCAGTGTATGATGCGAGTTGAATGCATGAGGCCATATTAATAGAAAGATTATAATAAAAAAAAACTGACGATATGGTGAGAGGATGTTGCAATAATTATAATAGAAAATAAAGTGAAGTAATAAATAGTTGAAATCGATTTTTATTTTGATATTCTCCACACTCCACGTTAATGATTGGCGTGAAGCTCATTACAAAGGCTGTATTTGTAGTTTGAGCCAATGAATAAGGAAATACAAAAAGGAACCGCAAATAATATGGTGGCTATGATTTTGTAGTTTTGATGCCATTTCTCATATGCGTTAATACCTTAGAGAAATCATAGCAACCCATGTGCATGCGTTAGTCCAGAGTGGGCACTAGAAAATAGAAATGGCGCACCGTTTTCACACTATTGCAGTTCATTGTATGTGTGAAAATTTTATTCAAATGTAAATTTTTATTTACAATTGAGAATATAAAATCCGCGTAATATTTATTACTCTCTTAAAATGCCGACGTGATAATTAACCCTTCTGTTGGCGTATGGATCCAGACACACCATTGGTACTATATCTTGGTGAAATATATCGTTCAACAAAATTTTCCACCCTTGCGATCAAACGTTCGGCGAAATATAAACTATGTCTAAAGAGACGAAAAAAAAACCGGCGTATCACCGTAAGCCAAAGTATGTAAACTGTGTCCAGAACTAAAATTAGACCTCTTCAAAACATAAAATTAATTTTACAGAAGATTCAGCTAAACCTAAGGCATAATAGCTCATAGGCGGCGACAGAAGGGTTAATAATTGCATCGACAATATTTTGACATTTCAAATAATTCGTGGAGTATATTGCAATTAAAATTTGGAGTCAAGCACATATGGGTTGTGTGATCCACTCTGCCAATCTGGACTAACGCATGGCATGAGCATGCTTTCTCTGAGGTAACTACAAAATTCATATGAAAAATTAATTGTAAAAAAGGTAAGCACATGCGTATCTGAATGCTGCAACTTGAGTGGCGGCATAGGAAAAATGGGGGCTATGAACAAGAAATTTCAAAATTAGTCATCAGCAACATTCCTGTCGCATAACTGTTTACTAGCAGCATCAAAATTTACACTATTGCGAAATATACATTTAAATTGGATTGCGGTAGAAATTCGTTCTAATATTCGAATTATTTTTTTTCTTCGTTCTGTCGGAAATCATACATTTTCTTGGATTTCGACAGAACGAATAATCGAAAAAAATGCATTCAGATTTTCCTTGTGTGTGCAGCCTTAGAAAATTCAAATTTTGACATTGAATTACCTACGAATCGTTAATATTCGCAGATTCGTTCCTTACAGGCCAAGATTATTGAAATGCCATCATTAACATTTGACGCCACAGATAAAAATCTCTCCATGCCATAAGCCTAAAACTAATATAGTGAAATCTAAAATATGTAGTGGCAAAAAGAGCCGAAATGTTAGTCTTTCTGTAAAATTCCGCCTTACCACCACACTATGGAGAAAAACTTATCATTATCCAGGTACGATTTTAGTTTTTTTTGGAAAGTTTACACGAAAATGTTGGGTTATTTCTATGGAGTAATGCCGACACACAGTACAACATGCGTTCTATACTATACGTATCTCTTTATGAATTGTATTCTGTAGGGGTACTATTTAATTGGCTTGTCTGCCGTAGACAGCCATCAGAGCAATAAATCATTTAGGGCGGAATTCATAGTCTCCACTTAAGTAATAAGTATTCCCATAAGGAATATACACACATGGACAAAAAATAAGTACACTCTTCATGTACCTTTTTATGCCAAATTTTCATACCCTTTTTAAAATTGAATTACTCCAAATAGATAGTCATTACAACAATTAGGATACAACAATGCCAACGGAACCGAAAAACTAAATGGAATCCCCCTATTTTCTTAGTCCCTCCCGATATTAACTTTGAAGTGGGTTTTCAGCTTGGTCAAAATAATAAGTACACGATCGTTTTTTTTAATCTTTTGACAACAAGTTGCTATTTTTCGTAAGGATTTGTTTTTTTATTAATTGGTGTATGCAAGAAGCGTTAAATTAAAAACAAACAAAAATACTTAAGGGGCGAAAAACGCATGGGAGGTACGAAAAAAGAAGTTTAAGTTCCAAACTTTGAAATAACGGAAAAATTATTCTCTCAATAATAAAATAAACCAGCTAAACATTGTATTTACTGTGTAATTCATTAAAAAGTAAATATATAGCATTTCCAGGTCAAGTAAATAACTCTCCGAGACAAATAGATAAATTTCCGAATCAACAAAATACATTTCCGGATCAAAAAAATAAATTTCCGAATCAACAAAACACGGTTCCAGATCAAATAAATAAATTTCCAGAGGAAATAAATTAACTTCTAAATGAAAAAAATAAATAGCCAAAATAAAAAAATAAATTTCCAAATCAAAAAAATAAATGTCCAAATCAGGAAAATAAATTTACAAATCAAATAAATAAATTTTCAAATCGAATAAATATATTTACATGCCAAAAAAGTAAATCAAATAAATACATTTCCAAATCAAATAAATATTTTTTCAAAAGTTAATAATGTTCTTCTAATATGAAAAATTAAATATATATGAAATTTATGAGACCCTAGCAGGCGGTTGGAAGTGGAAGTCTATGGGATTTTAAAGTAAAAATTTGCTTGTGTAGCGCGCAAAAAAAAAACAGTATACCACAATTTAGCTTGTCCCAAGTAGGCGTAAGTTTTTTTTACGTACATTAAACAGCGGAGACTGTCGATTAAAGTTGAAATGTGTACGATAGTACAACATGCTAAAACTCTCTATTAGTAAAGGAACACGACATCAGCTGAACACTACAATTCGTATAATTCAACAGATTCCTGTCTGAATCGGATCACCGTTACGAAAAGCTGTGTCAATGTGTATAATCAGGGGAAAATGCGGGAGAGTCTGCAACTCTCCCGCATTTTCCCCTGATTGTTTGCTCGGGTTTATTCCCTTGAAATACCACCCTCCCTTGGAATTCTTCACCTATTGTGATAGAAATATTTTTTTAAGAAACGGAATCTAAAGTTTTCTTGTAAAAAAATAAAAACACTTATAATTTGGAGCTTTTATTCAAATTCAATCGAGACCTAATAATTTTAACTTTTAAATACCGACCCAGTGTCTTACAGACTCGAAAACACTGTCAATGTATAGATTCCGTAATGTTCCCGAGCCTCCATTATTCTGAGGTCACCTCTATCTTCAATTCTAATGTTAAATAAAAATTTTAGAAAGCTCAGCTGGCGTGACTTGAGTTTTGTGGAAGCTACCATAACTTCCACAAAACTCAAGTCAGTTTAGAGATGGCAAATAACGTTTTAAAAAAATTTCAAAGTGTTTGTATTTATAAGGATATGTCAACAAATATATGAATTCATATAAGGTTACGTACCGTAACGAATAACCCAGTTAGAACAGAATCGACAATTCATCGATAAACAATCGAAGACCATCTACTAAGGAATCGATGACTTTATCGATCAAACTATGGAGATATATGTATGGGCTTGGCCGTTTTTTTGATACCGAAAGTGAGCACTGGAATCGATCTTATTCCGAAGACTATCGTTGATGTAGAATCGACCCCTGCGGACTATGAAGAATTTATGAAAAATCGATGACTGGTGAAAAATTATTTTTTTTCTTTTTTCTTTTTTTTTTCTATTTTTTTTATCTGTTTTATATTTAACTTTTTTTTACCTTATTTTAACTTAACTTTTTTACACTTTGCCTCTACTGGGAATCGAACTGGACACCTATTGTTTGGTAGTCCTACGTCCTACACCTGAGCTATCTAAGATTACTAATTATGAGATTAAAATAAGGTACGTTTTATTGTGTTTATCCCGTGCAGGTTTGGGTAGAACTTCATATAGTATAGTGATTTTAGCTGAAAAAATGATGAAACCCAAACATCCAAAAAAGAGCTGACTTTTGATGCCAAATTGTTCTATGGCCTGACCTTTGTTTTAATCCGATCGAAGTAATATTTGGTGGAGGGTCTAATGGGACTTAGCCTTAACGTTTACCAAAATTTTTCCCGCCTGCTGTGATTCGGCGAAAAGTTACAGGCATGTCTTTTTTTTAAATGTTAATAGGGAGTATAGGGGAATGCTTTGTCGGGGCAGCCTGAATCTCCGTGTGGGACAGCTATATATTGTTAGGAATAGCTATCCCAATTACCATGGCTCCAATTTAATTACTGCAGGAGCTAGAGCGCCAAATGTAACTATCAAAAAATCTAAATTACACTAAATGTTTTAATGTCTAGTATATAATCTGCCAAGAGAAGGTATATGATATAATATATCATTAGAAAGGAAATTTGGTGTAGTTTAAATCGTCCTCAGAACATTTTGCTGTAAATATTACAGTTAACAAAATATTGGCGAAAAATCATAATTTCACCCCTTTGCCACCCCCTCCCCCTCAAATGTGACGCGCAAAAAAGTCTAACTTTTTACTGCGTAATGCGGTCAGGCCATAGAACAATTTGGCATCATAAGTCAGCTCTTTTTTTGGATGTTTGGGTCTAGAGCTAAAGTCACTATACTAATATAAAAAAAATGACACTTACCCAGGTAGAGTTCACACGTGCAACTACCCTACACGGGATAGAGCTCAAATGTAGATGGCGGACGCATAAGGGAAATATGAGGGAATTTGTTTTTTCAAACCATATGTGAGAGTTTTTCTCATCACGAGAAAAGATTTTGCTAAGAAATAATCATCTTTTTCACCACATCTAAAAAATAAGCCGACAAAGGTGAGTCAAAGATGTTCAAAAACTGTCAAATGTCAGCTGTTTGGTCTTAACAGGGATGTTATCCGCCATCGTTTTTTTCGAGACAGATTTACACGCGATACGAAAAAAACGTCGCTATAGTCGTTTTATTTTTGACAACCTCAATCTAATTCAGAGATATTTAGATGAAAGTCATCGATATGTGATCGAAGACATTTCGATTACATGGTATGTGACACAAATCGATAAAAAGTCATCGTTTTCGGATCGATTACTTTTTCATGCCAATGGTATCGAAACCAACTGAATGTAGGACATCGATTTGGGATCAAAGACATTTCGATTCTGTTGTGTATCGGAGACAATTGGACTTAAATAATCGAAATTGGATTGAGGCTTGTCGATTACATTAGTATAGTAGACAATTCCGTGACTTGTATCGCTGTGGTATCGATCGATGACTTATCGATTCAGCAGGCTATTGCAGACATTTCGATGCCAGCTATCGCTATATAATCGAGGACTTATCGATTCCGTTGGGTATCGGAGACAATTGTCTAGCTGGGAAGGGAACCATTTAGGAAACCCTTAAGCGTTTGCTTATTGCTATGAATAACGACAGTCCCTTAAGGGTTCTCTTAAGTATAAGTGAAGAATATGAATTCCGCCCTTAGCTCAAATAGAGCATCACCCAACAAGTGCATGTTGTTGTGGTTCAGGTCCTTTTCGTTTCTGGTCACAAAAACATTAAAGAACACATATTGAGGCTCAAATTTCACCCTGTATAATTCATGGTAAATAAAAAGTTGTCAATAGCGACGTTTTTTTCGTATCGCGTGTAAGTCTGACTCGAAAAAAACGATCGCGGGTAACATCCCGGTTAAGACCAAACAGCTGACATTTGACAGTTTTAGTGTATCTTTGACTCGCTTTCGTCGGCTTATTTTTTAGATGTGGTGGATTTTATCACAAAAGATGATTATTTCTTTGCAAAATCTTTTCTCGTGATGAGAAAAAATCTCACATTTGGTTTGAAAAAACAAATTCCCTCATATTTCCCCTATGCGTCCGCCATCTACATTTGAGCTCTATCCCGTGTAGGGTAGTTGCACGGGTTAGCTTTACCTGGGTAAGTGTCATTTTTTTTATATGAAGTTCTACCCAAACCTGCACGGGATAAACACAATAAAACGTCCCTACTATTTTGTGATTTGTAATGAGGGGAGACTTGCAGCTCGAGGCTGAACGGAGAGAACGAATATTCGACCGTGAAGGTCTGGATCGGCGTTGCAACGCATTCTTCTCAACAGGCAGGAGGCGGTATGCGCTGGCTCTAGCTCTGGTTGGTAGTAATGGGGTGGGAACTTTCCCGCCTGTTGCTCTCGTATGCTCATTGACAAAAAAAAATCGCATACCTTCGATACCTAGAGGGACAAAAAAAACTAAAACATCTGAAAAAAAAAATTCCTGAAAAAAAATTTGACTGAAAACACTCCATTATGACAATATCTCATGCCTCATCCACCGAAGTTGCCGCACGGCCTCACGAAGTCGCGGAACTACATCGTACTGAAAAAGAAGTGTCGTCTTCGGGAAGAAAAAGACGTGGATTAAGTTTTACTCCATGTATAATTTATTTTTAATTCCGAAAATTGAACTCATTTCGTCTTTCCCTTTCGGTGTATTTAAATTTAAAAGAAAAAAAAAACAACAACTCACCCCACACTGTCACTGCAACGGCCGTCGAAGCTCAGCTGGAACCAAAAATGATTATTTACTCTAAGCCGGAAAAAACGCCATGATGTTCCTTTATCACAATATACACATTATATAGAATTACACTTTGAATGCAAACAAAAAAAGAGAAAAAAAACATTAAAATCGGATTAAATTATTTTTACGTTAAGTATTCTTGAATATTATTCCGTTACAGATGGAAACTAACGCAAACGCCTATGGATATGCAATCAATATCCGAAAAATGATTTTTGTTTCGAACTCAACAGCTGATGACAACTTTCCGCAAACTGATCGAACGGGTTCTTGATGACGTCAATAGCGACGTGTTGCAGAATTCTGCACTCGATAGGGATTCCCTCCAACCATTCGATACAACGATATGCACTGAATTTAAAATTGCTGGTTTAACTTAACTTTAAGTTAAATGTAACCGGGCGAGAAGGAAAGCATATCAAATAATGGGTATGTCCCGCTATGGTTAACTAAGGGGCAACTCCCGTTGTGGTTACACTGGGCAAGTCGAACTATGGCTACAGTGACACGCATGCACCTGAGTTTAAGACGACGACGTTAAGAGGACGATAGTTTATCAAATATGTTCATTAGTTTGTTCGTTTTAACTATTCATATGAATTTCCGTGTAATTGAAGTCACATTATTTTTAATTAAAGACACTTTTTGTTTTCCGTGCACTTATTCTTTGTTTTATTTCAATTCACACTTTTTTTTTTAAAAAACACTCTTCCAGTGTCAGTTCTTTTCACGAACTCTTATCTTTTAATAGACTATGGATACTTTCTTATTTAATATTATTATCACATAAAGCTAATTTCTTAATACACGTGGGTTGGTTCCGTATTAGACGTTTATAGCCCTCCGGCTTGAACCTTTCTCGTCCACGACTTATAACGAACTCCTCTAATCCTATTCTCGGACTTTCTTCAGACTCCACCCTCAAATTCCTTACCTCAGCTCCCCTGGTCCATTAATTTTCCCGCCAAAATTCTCTCTAGCCGTTTTTTTCTCCTCCCCCCATATCCCTGATTCTAGAGCCTTTAGATCATACATAGACGAATCCACTCTTGAACCGAAAATGATTTGGAGAATATCATACTCGTTGTACATCAAACGGACAATGCTACATACAAGTACGAAAATTGTCGCCACATCGTTGTACTTGGTAGCAAAGCCAACTATTGTAAATATGTATGTAGTACGTGACTAAACTATCTCAAATGAATTCCGCTAAATGGTTTGTGTACCAGCTAAACACCATTACATTGCCTACCAAAAGGAGTTAAATTAAATATGTGCTAATTGTTTGAGCGCTAATGTTTAATAAGCATTAGTCTCTGAATTATATAAATATTACAGCACAGCCTATCATGCGAGATAGTGTCGAGCGGGAGAGACTGAAGTTACGACCTGATATCTTTTGCATGAAAAACTCCTACGGGTTTTCCTTGCTCGTTCCCCAATTGGTATCGTGCATTCCCGAGTTTTTTCAGCACCTTACATTTAATAAATTTTAAATCAAGTTTGGCATTGTAGTCATTTGCAGCTTTGCTCTGAGCAAAGTTTCGCCTGTATACCCAATCACCAGGTTCGAATGATACATTACGAGAACGCAAATTGTATCTCTGAGCGTTTTTGTCAAAAGCCTCTTGTATACGTTCTTGAATTTGTTGTCGCAGTAAGGACAGTTGATCGTTTTTATTAAATCCATTTTCAGGTTCAGATAAAAGATTAAGGTTTCGTAGTAGTGCGTAAGTTTTCCCATTAGTGATCATCGTTTGGCCAAATAAAGCCATATATGGAGAGCACTGTATAACGGAGTGTTGAGAGGATCGTAACGCACAATTAATAGCTGATAAATTAGCATCCCAGTCTTTCTGAGTGTCCTTTAGATACGCACGAATGCCTTGAACAATTGATCGGTTGACACGTTCTGAGGCATTTGCCTGTGGTGAATAGTTTGGGGTGTATAAGTGTTCGACCCCATATCGTTCCAATAAGGTATTGAAGGACTGGGACTTAAATTGTACTCCATTGTCTGTTACGATGCTCTCAGGTACTCCAAACACATGGAATACTCTGCTTTCTAACCATTTCACCAGAACGTCTGCAGTGAATTTACGTATAGGCTCGATGAACATGAACTTTGATAGATGATCCAGCAATACGATTCCGCCTATATTTCCGCTTTTTGACCTTGGGTATGGGCCTATAAGGTCCATGTATAGACGTTGGAATACTCGTTCAGATGTGAAGCATCCTTGCATGGGTGGTTTCAATATTTGATTGGGCGTCTTTGTTGTTTTGCAGATTTCGCAAGTGGAAATGTAGTCCTGTATTTGCTTGACCATACCTGGCCAGAAATAAAAGAGTCTGAGACGGTTCACAGTTTTATTTAAACCCCCATGTGCACTCAAGGGGTGGTCGTGAGCACGACGAATCAAATCTGCGGTCATTTCGTTCGGAACCCAAAGTTTCCAAGCGGATGCTTCCTGCACCGCATTTCCGGTCGAGTGCTCCGTACGTTTATAAACGAAACCATCCATGATCTTTAAATCCGGGTTGTTGGGCTCTTTTCCAGAGATCTTGTCAATCAATTTTAAGTATGCATCAGAGCGAAAGTGTGGCGACTCCAAGTCGATTTCGACTGAGTTCTCACATGGCTCGTGAAGAGTTAAAGCATCCACACAATGGACACGGGACAGTGCATCGGGGACAATATTCAAATTTCCTTTCCGGTGTTCAATCTTGAAACGAAATCCCTGCAGTTTCATGGACCATCGAGCCAATCGACCATTCAAATCACTCTGACTCATCAGCCACTTGAGCGACGCGTGGTCTGTGATGACCGTGAAGTCTTGCCCTTCTACATACGCTCTAAATTTTTGAATAGCCAAAACAGCTGCCAAGCATTCTTGCTCAGTAACGCTATAATTTCTCTGGGCTGAGGATAGTTTTTTGGACATATAAGCTATTGGCATTTCCTCGTTATTCTCGCCGACTTGTATTAACACAGCCCCAACTCCTTCCTTACTGGCATCGCAGTGAATTGCAAAAGGTTTGCTGAAATCAGGACTATGCAATACTGGGGCTGTAGTAAGTTGCTTCTTTAAGTCCTCAAATGCCTTCAGACCGTCCTCAGTCCAGAGGAATTTTTGGCGTTTCTGTAGCATGTTAGTGAGAGGAGCTGACACAGCGGCATAGTTTGACACGAAACGTCGGTACCATCCTGTCATCCCTAAGAAGCGGCGTAGTTGTTTTACCGTTTTGGGCAGGGGGAAATCGTCAATTGCATTTAATTTGTTAGGGTCGGTTTTTATTGTCCCATTTCCTATAAGGTGTCCTAAGTAACTCACCTCTTTCATAACGAAGCGACTTTTTTCGATGTTGATCGTCAACCCAGCTTTTCGTAGACACAAGGCTATTTCCTGGAGAAGCATCAAATGATCTTCAAAGGTTTCTGACACCAAAAGCAAATCATCTAGATACACGAACACTTTGTTGCTTAAATGCGCAGGTATGACTTTTTCCATTAACCGCTGCATTGTTTGGGGTGCATTGCAGAGCCCAAACGGCATGGTGATAAATTGGTATAATGGTCGCCCGGGAACGGTAAAGGCTGTTTTATCTTTTGACCCCTCATCTAATGGAATCTGCCAGAATGCATCTTTGAGGTCTAAGCTGGTGATGAACTGGGCTTTCGGTAAACGGCTCAATATTCCATCGATGAGGGGTAGAGGATAAGCATCCTTGACCGTTACCGAGTTAAGCTTCCGTGCATCTAGACATAACCGAGCCTTACCAGGTTTTACAACCAAAGTAACTGGTGATGACCAGGAACTTGTAGATTCTTCGATCACTCCCATTTCCAGCATTCTGTCAACTTCAGTATAGAGGAGCTTCTCGACGGCAGGAGAGACTGCGAAGTGCCTCTGTTTTATAGGCTTGCTGCCGCCGACATCGATGACGTGTGAATGCAGAGTCGTTCTTCCTAAGCCCTCTACGGAAAACGATGGAAAGCTTGCAATGACAGTGTCTAGTTTTTTCTTTTGGTCTGACGTTAAGGTGTGTTTATTGGGGTCAGCTTGGTTGTCGGTTGATAATGCAGAGAGACAGCGTGATTCCGCAAACAGATCTGGAGCCAAACCGAACTTACGAACAAAGTCCGCTCCTAAATACAAGTTCTGACTTAAAGTAGGGATGAGTAGTAGCTCCATAGTTTCAGTATGACCTCTGAAAGCAACTTGGGTAATTATTTTACCCACTGTTGTATGCGATGTACCATCTGCAGTGCTAATGTTAAGTTTGAGTTTCTTAATTAGATGGTGATGATTTCTTTGAAACTCATTCGCCAACTCTGAAGCGACAACTGTCATGGAAGCTCCTGTGTCTACTAAACCTGCAATTGTATTACCAAAAATTTTGACTTCGGCATAGGGTCTTATGTCGTTGCGAGGTACGTCTGAAAACAGAGTAGCGCAAATCAGCCGTTTTTTGGCTAAAACGTTCTTCCAAAATTTTCTTAAACGAACTGTAGAACACTTCGGAGGTTTCCGGACTATTTCTTCAGTGGCGAAGATCCGACGACGAGCTTCATTATATTCACGAAGTCGAACGTGATAGGGCTTAAAATTTTGTATTGGAGTAGTTGGTGAATCCAGTAATTCAGCATACGGGCTCTGCATGATCTTAACATTCGATAATGAAGATGTAGTAGTAGAAAGTGGTAATGGAATATTTGAAGAGGAAGTTTTCAAAGCGGGATCAGATGGTGTGACCGAGAGGAAATCAGAATTGTCTGGTATGAGAATGTCGCCGTTAGCCGGGGATTGAAGCAACGTATTAGATTTCTTGGAGTTTTGACCGACTAACGCTGATTTAACAGTTGAACTAGAGTGTTTAACAGGATCATGCTGTGATATTGTGGAGGACAAGTCATTGGATGGAAACGAGGATGTCATCGTTAGAGTACGGTCCGAATTATATGGTACCCCTGAAGTTTTGTAATCTACTTGTGATTCATTGGGGTAGGGTGTTTGACTTTCCCGTTTTTTGGAATTTTATTACAGGTGTCACACTGAGGCTTATAGGTATTTGGTGCACCACAACCAAAACAGAAAATAGTACGGCGTTCTGACATGCATACATCGAATCTGTGTCCAGCTTCATGGCAATTCCAGCATGTAACTTCACGTGCCAAAGCTGCTACGGTTTCGAGTTCATTAAGAATAAGCTCATCTTCCAAGTTATTCAACTCAGACACTTCCCTCCTAAATCCTGTATGCGGATTTCTTGCAGGCATACGAGATGGGGTTTCAATTTCAGTTAAATTTTCGCGCTGATAGACAAAAGTTTTCAGATCGCGAACTGTGTATATCGGAAAATGCACCAAGAAGTTACGAAACTCCAGCCGGAGATTTTCTTTCAGAACCTCGAGTAGCTCCCATTCTGCAAACGGTCGTTCAAGACGATCTACCAGTTTCATAACGCTCTCGTAGAAGGAGTCAAAAGTTTCCCGCGGTCCTTGGGTTCTATTTCTAAGCTGCTTTATTATTTGATAGTCTGAAAGACGCTCTCGAAACTGTTCCCGAAGCGCTTGACAAAAAGAAGGCCAATCAAATACAAACGCACTACGGCGATACCTCCAAAACCAGTCCGATGCCTTGCCTGTCAATAGTAAATGAAGGTGACTCTTTACTGCTTCAAAATCATTATCTAATGTTGATGAAGTCAACACCCGTACCTGGTACAGAAATTTTTCAACAGGCAAATTTGCATCTTGCCCGCTGAATTTTAAGTTCCAGCCAGAAATTATTTTCCCTGCTCTTTCTGGGTTAATGCGTGATGCATTATGCCTGTGAGGATCATCCTGCCTTGAGCGATTGGGCATATTATTGGCCTGACTTGGGTATTGAATATTGTTGCCATTGGCGAAACGATCATAATGGTGCTCTGGAAAAGATAAATTGTCTGACCTTGAGTAGTTACTATATTGTCGACTATTCAAAGGGTCATATTGATTGACATACTGATGAGATCGAGGTTGCTGAGGTGTTTCCAAATATTGTTGAGGTTGTATAGGGGGATTCTGTAGATGAGGAGCTGATTGGGGTTGAGAATGTTGTCTTTGAGGAGGTTCCTGTGAAGAAGGTTGCTGCAACTGGGGTTGTTGATAAGGATTAATAACCAATCCTCTTAATTGTTCGCGCAAGACTTCTTCCACCATATCCCTAACTTCAGAGCGCAGATTATTTCCTCGGTCAATATCTATCGACTGCTGCTCATTTTGTCGTGCCGTCCTCCGCCTAACATCATTCGGATTTGGAACACTCTGCGGACGGTTGGAATCGGAACTCGATTGCGAACGAGCAAGTTCCCTAATTTCCCTGTCTAAGTCAATTTCACGACCCGCGGCTGGAGGATTTCCAGTTTCGCCTAATGCTTCTAAAATTGACCTATTAAGAGGACTCCGCGTAATGGGGAAAGATAATGCAGGTAGTTGTTCGGGTTGGGGAGCATAGTTGGAACCTTGTGCCGTATTTCGATCAGCTCTCGTTTGCGAACGAGTGACTGGGCGGGTGTATTTGGGAATTACACCTCTGCTTCTTGACGGAACAATGGTTTCAGATGGCTTTGCAGCTCCTGGCTCCGAGTTGAAAGGCAATGCGGTTAAATTACCAGGGCTACAAACACAACGGCATAACGGACATGTATTTTTTTCCTCGAACCATGTTATTATACACGACTTGTGGAAAGCATGTGTGCATTCCGTCATCACAGCTTTATCCGTTATAAGAAAATCCGACTTACATATTGCGCAGCGAGTTAAAGTGTCATCTTCCACCTCCATATTCAAAAGATCATCTGTACTTCGCCGCACCGCCATCTTCGTAATTTTGAATATCGAAATGAATACCAAAAGTTATTGACTAATAATATGTAAATATACACTATAAAAATAGTTTAGCTCTAACCAATGATTTAATTAAATATACACGAACCAATAAAGAAATAAATATTAATCAACCGAATTTATAAGGATCAAATTGTCTATACTGCATATAAATACACGTTATTAATGTTTTTTTTTTTTTTTTTTTTTTTTTTAAATGTCTTTTTCTTCCGAAAGACTTGCTCCACCTTTCAGTACATGGTAACTAATCAGTTGTTTGTAAATCAACAAAAGTTATTTTATTTTGTCTTTTCTTTTCTTTCCATGAAAGAGAGGAAAAGAAGATGCATGAGATAGCCATAATTGAGGTTTCAGGTTTAGAAAGAATACTAATGAAAAAAAAGAAAAGTTATCAAAAAGGATCTAAAGAATTTCAGAGTGCATCCATCTATTGAGCTATAAGCCTCAGCAGAATTAAAAAGGATGTCAGAGCGTGATGCACACACATACATAACATAGTTCACTATAATATTTCTGCTGAGACTCACATCGCACGTATCTAATGAATGCAAGCTGAAATATTGTAGTCAAGTGAAAATAAAGCTAAATTAAGGATAGTTCTTCCAACAGAAAAATATCGAAAAGGCATATTCCCGAATCTTTGACTGGTCCCAAAGTAAACTCTAGAAGCCAGTAATTCAAAAGACTCTTTTAGAGGGTTGAAAGGAAAATGGGATAAAAGGATAAGGATAGAGGGGTGAGGATATGCATTCGATACGATGGCAAAATCATTAAAGCAACTAACAAGAAGAACACCCTGTTCGACTGAAACTAATAAAGGAAAATACAACTCCTAACGAAAGAAATTTTCGTAACACAAAGCTAAGTTTTCACTTAGTTAAGTGAGGAGAATGGATAAGATTATCACACCCAAAATTTTATCTTGCTCGAAAGAATAAGACAACCTTGGGCCCCACGTTGGGCGCCATTTATGTAATGAGGGGAGACTTGCAGCTCGAGGCTGAACGGAGAGAACGAATATTCGACCGTGAAGGTCTGGATCGGCGTTGCAACGCATTCTTCTCAACAGGCAGGAGGCGGTATGCGCTGGCTCTAGCTCTGGTTGGTAGTAATGGGGTGGGAACTTTCCCGCCTGTTGCTCTCGTATGCTCATTGACAAAAAAAAATCGCATACCTTCGATACCTAGAGGGACAAAAAAAACTAAAACATCTGAAAAAAAAAATTCCTGAAAAAAAATTTGACTGAAAACACTCCATTATGACAATATCTCATGCCTCATCCACCGAAGTTGCCGCACGGCCTCACGAAGTCGCGGAACTACATCGTACTGAAAAAGAAGTGTCGTCTTCGGGAAGAAAAAGACGTGGATTAAGTTTTACTCCATGTATAATTTATTTTTAATTCCGAAAATTGAACTCATTTCGTCTTTCCCTTTCGGTGTATTTAAATTTAAAAGAAAAAAAAAACAACAACTCACCCCACACTGTCACTGCAACGGCCGTCGAAGCTCAGCTGGAACCAAAAATGATTATTTACTCTAAGCCGGAAAAAACGCCATGATGTTCCTTTATCACAATATACACATTATATAGAATTACACTTTGAATGCAAACAAAAAAAGAGAAAAAAAACATTAAAATCGGATTAAATTATTTTTACGTTAAGTATTCTTGAATATTATTCCGTTACAGATGGAAACTAACGCAAACGCCTATGGATATGCAATCAATATCCGAAAAATGATTTTTGTTTCGAACTCAACAGCTGATGACAACTTTCCGCAAACTGATCGAACGGGTTCTTGATGACGTCAATAGCGACGTGTTGCAGAATTCTGCACTCGATAGGGATTCCCTCCAACCATTCGATACAACGATATGCACTGAATTTAAAATTGCTGGTTTAACTTAACTTTAAGTTAAATGTAACCGGGCGAGAAGGAAAGCATATCAAATAATGGGTATGTCCCGCTATGGTTAACTAAGGGGCAACTCCCGTTGTGGTTACACTGGGCAAGTCGAACTATGGCTACAGTGACACGCATGCACCTGAGTTTAAGACGACGACGTTAAGAGGACGATAGTTTATCAAATATGTTCATTAGTTTGTTCGTTTTAACTATTCATATGAATTTCCGTGTAATTGAAGTCACATTATTTTTAATTAAAGACACTTTTTGTTTTCCGTGCACTTATTCTTTGTTTTATTTCAATTCACACTTTTTTTTTTAAAAAACACTCTTCCAGTGTCAGTTCTTTTCACGAACTCTTATCTTTTAATAGACTATGGATACTTTCTTATTTAATATTATTATCACATAAAGCTAATTTCTTAATACACGTGGGTTGGTTCCGTATTAGACGTTTATAGCCCTCCGGCTTGAACCTTTCTCGTCCACGACTTATAACGAACTCCTCTAATCCTATTCTCGGACTTTCTTCAGACTCCACCCTCAAATTCCTTACCTCAGCTCCCCTGGTCCATTAATTTTCCCGCCAAAATTCTCTCTAGCCGTTTTTTTCTCCTCCCCCCATATCCCTGATTCTAGAGCCTTTAGATCATACATAGACGAATCCACTCTTGAACCGAAAATGATTTGGAGAATATCATACTCGTTGTACATCAAACGGACAATGCTACATACAAGTACGAAAATTGTCGCCACATCGTTGTACTTGGTAGCAAAGCCAACTATTGTAAATATGTATGTAGTACGTGACTAAACTATCTCAAATGAATTCCGCTAAATGGTTTGTGTACCAGCTAAACACCATTACATTGCCTACCAAAAGGAGTTAAATTAAATATGTGCTAATTGTTTGAGCGCTAATGTTTAATAAGCATTAGTCTCTGAATTATATAAATATTACAGATTGCTTGAAAATGCATTATATTGCATAGCTATAGGCGACGAACCTGATTCGTGAAAAGATGGTCAGTTGGAACAGATTTTTAAAGCATTAGCCGACAACACCTTGGACAAACCTAAAGAAACTATGCCGGCAACGTACAGGTTTGACACAACTTGGTGAAAATCAGTTATGCCGCTCTACACATAGCCTTTTGATATCTGCCCATGATCGCTTACATTAGGTTGTAGTAAGCCAGTCTATTACGAGTTTAAGTAAAGTCCTCTCGGCGCATCTACCAATTGTCTTTAAGAGATTAGACTCCCGAGAGCCACCAGAGTGATACTACCTCAATTTCGGTTGGACTTTTCCTTGCTCCTAAATTCCTATATTTTTCGCATAGACTCGAGCATCCAAAACATCTGCATAATAGTGCAGTCATATTAGCATTTCAAATAGAAAAAAATAGAGTAAGGCTAATTCTTGTCGTTTTTGAATCAGTGGGCTCCCAGGAATCTAAAACTCATTTTGCTAAAAAAAATTTTGATCGGAAAGGTCCCAAAAAGGACAAAAAAGGATACTCTTTAATCCTTGACCGGAGGTCAGCATGTGGGGTATCAGATCAAAGGGGACGTCGAGTACATTACATATTCGGTGTTTGTTTCCTGTTTCAAGGACCCTAAACGGAATAAATCGAGATTAAATGTAAAATTATTGTGTTTCCGTGTATCTTTCCAAAGCCATAACTACGAAAATACTACTACGACGTTTGACGTTTATCAAAACAAACACACGCAAAATTTTCGCACAATATTAAATTTCATAATTTGCATTAAATTCATAAGATTTAATATTAAATTCATTATTTTATGATTCATTTACTCGTTCGCTTCATCGGTAAAAGTGGTTTCGCGAATCGGTTTAGTGAATAATCATAAATTTGTTTGAAAAGTTTTGCATTTTCTACCTGCCGCTCGGGCGGTCTTTGTTCTTTGTTTTCATTTGGTCCAGTAGTTATTTCAACTCGGCTTAACTGAGTTATCTGGGCATAGATTTTCATACAAGCATATAGCGCAGTGGTAGCGTGTACGATTCACGCCCGTGAGGTCCTGTGTTCGAATCCCAGTTTTTACAATTTTTTTTTTCTCTTTTTGCATTTTTTCTCTTTTTATTAATATATTAGTTTAGTTCTTCAATTAAAATGAATTGTGTTTGCGAGCAATTTTACAAAGTTCAAATTGACGGTCTATCTCAGCTCGTTTCGTCGTTGCAGAGCCAACTTAGCAAGCTGAGATCCCTTATGAAAACTGTAAATTGTTGTGAAAACAATTCCAAAATATTGCGAGATAGAAACGTAACTTTAAAAAATAAGAAGAGTAATATAGGGAAAGGCACTAAGAAAAAAACTAAAAATATTATTTCAATATCTTCTGAGCAATCTTTCGTTAGCCATGAAGCGGGTACTTCCACTGTTATTTCAGATTCATCTTCTACAATTCCTTCCAACGTTGACAAAAATAAATCTCCGATTGATAAATTTGTCACAGTTCGTAAGAAAGGGAAACATATTAAAAAACCTTCTCCTGTTGGTGATGTTATTCCCAAAAAGAGTGATAATAATAATAGGCGACACAAAAGAATCTTCGGTATCGATCAAGCTAATGATTCTCTTCGAAGTGTCCCCAGTTTCAAGGTATTCCATGTTTCTAAGCTACATGCTTCGGTAAAAGCAGAACATTTAAAGGAATATGTAATGAAAAAGCTTAATTTAACAGATGACAGCTTTCTTTCCGTTTATCCTCTGATAAAAAAAGATTGTGATATATCCAAATTAGTTTCAATCAGTTTCGGTTTGAAACTTCCTCATGAATATTCGAAGCAAGTGTTTTGTGCCAACTTCTGGCCCAAGGGCGTCAACATATCACCCTTCAAATTTTCAAAAAACGACAAACGCCAAAACAGTGTCCAGCAGAACACATAATTTCCAATTCATTTTTCTCGGTCTATTATCAAAATGTTGGCGGTCTTCGTTCAAGAACAAATGACTTTTACCTTGCAGCTTCACAAGAAGATTATGCTGCCATTTGCTTAACCGAGACTTGGCTTCACACAGACATTTCAAATGAAGAACTTTTCATAAGAGACTATGATGTCTATCGTCGCGACCGTTATGAGGCTTCGACTAAGAGAGGAGGTGGTGTTTTGGTAGCTATCAAAACAACATTCCCATCTCATGAAGTTGAGCTTTTTCATAAGGACGTAGAACAGATATGTGTTTCTATCAATGTTTCTCGCAGCGAAAAAGTATATATTTTTAATAGCTATTTACCACCTTTGAGTTCAGTTGATGTTTATAACAAACATGTAGATAATATCTCCAAGCTATTTGCATCTTTTGAGGAAAAAGACAAATTGATCGTTGTTGGGGATTTCAATCTTGGTAATATAAGTTGGTACTGGAACGACGACGAGAAAAAAATTCTGCCGCGTGATTTACATCTTGAGTGTGAATCTGTTCTAACAGATTGTTTGTTTGCAATGGATTTGATGCAAATGAATCTTGTTAAAAATTCGATTGGTAGAATTTTAGATCTAATTTTTGTTAGTACTTGCTTGAATGCTTCTGTAATTAAAGTAGATAAACCAATTTTGCCCAATTCAATCCATCACAGTGCTCTTCTTCTTGAGTTTGTTTTTTATGATTACATTGAAGAAGAGCCCGAAGTTATTCCTACTAGAAATTTTCAAAAAGCCCAATTTGAAAAACTAAATTCAACATTTTTTAATATGGATTGGGCTCCAGTTATATCGAATAGTAATCTTATTGAAAGTTATACTATTTTTAATTCAATTTTAAATAAATCTATTCGCAAGTACGTTCCTTTAAAAAAGAACAAAATAAAAGCAAAAAATCCTTGGGCTACCAAAGAATTGTTCAAACTTAAGAGAGCAAAAAATAAGGCCCATAAATTATACAAGAAGTCATCCTCTCTTGCCAATAAAGAAAATTTCTTTAGATTGAGAAGAGAGTATGAATTAATGAATAAAAATCTTTACAAACAGTATATTGCGAGAGCTGAAAATAATATAAAGAATGACAGTAAGACATTTTGGAATTTTATAAACAGCAAGCGTAAGAATACGGGAATCCCAAAAAATTTAGAATTCAATGGCAATTTTTACAAAGATGTTCAATCGGTTTGTGACGGATTTGCTAGATTTTTCAGTTCAGTTTACAAAGTGCCAGACTCCGTTTCATCAGAAATGAATGCTAACATCAATGGAAGTCAGAGTGCATTGGTCCCTCGGATAGCTCAGGAGGACCTTACGAGTGCTCTTGAGATTTCTGAGGATGACCTATTGAATGCTATGCGTGATCTTGATGTTAGTATTCAGGCCGGACCTGATGGCATTCCTAATATATTTTTGAAGAATTGCATGCAATCGTTATGTCGTCCTTTAGCCTTTATTTTTAATTTGTCCTTGACTTCAGGTGTTTTTCTTGATGAATGGAAAGTTTCATACATAACGCCTGTTCACAAAAAGGGTCCGAAGCATCTTATTAATAACTATAGACCCATAGCTAAAATATCTGCAATACCGAAGTTGTTTGAAATGCTTATTAAAAATAAAATAGATGTTTTAATTAGCCGTTTGATATCGCCATGTCAACATGGATTCCTGAAAGGAAAATCAACTTCAACAAATTTGGTATCATTTACTAAATTTGTTGCTGATGGTATTGAGCAGGGAATGCAGGTTGATGTGGTATATACCGATTTTTCGAAGGCTTTTGATAGAGTAGATCATAATATTTTACTTAAAAAACTAGAACATTTAGGAATACAGTCAATTTTTCTAAGCTGGGTGAGATCCTATTTAACGGATAGGACTCAGTTGGTGAAGTTAAATGGCTGTACATCTCGCTCTGTTATAAAGTGTTCATCAGGAGTTCCGCAAGGAAGCCATTTAGGACCACTTTTCTTTTTAGTTTTCATAAACGATATCATCCAAAATTTTAAATTCGTGCGTGTATGGCAGTATGCCGATGATATGAAAATCGCTATGAAAATACGCAACATTGATGATTGCCTTAAGTTGCAATCCGATTTAGAAAAGCTGCAATTTTGGTGCCGCGATAATAATTTAAATTTAAATGTTAGTAAATGTAAAGTACTTAGCATATATAAATTGAAAACTCCGGTCTTCTTTGAGTACTCCTTAACAGGTAGTGTTCTTGAAAGGGTTGCCGAAATATCAGATCTTGGTGTAATTTTCGACCATGAGCTTTCATTTCGACAACACATTGATTACATTATTTCAAAAGCGAATAGTATGTTAGGATTTGTTAAACGTAATGCGCGCGAATTTAATGATGCTTTTACTTTAAAAATATTGTATGCAGCTTTCGTTCGTTCGCACCTGGAGTATTGTTCTATTGTGTGGAATCCGTTCTATAAGGTGCATATCGAGCGCATAGAAAGAATTCAACACAATTTTACACGGTTTGCCATTTATCAAATTGGCTGGCGTTTCAAGCCAGATTATAAAACTCGCTGTTCCTTATTGGGTTTACAAGCCTTAGATTATAGAAGAACATTTTTAAACGCTATGTTTATAAGAGACCTGTTTTGCTCTCATATTGTTTGTGAAGATATATTAAATAACTTTCAAGTCAGAAATATTCCTCACAATTTACGGCGGAACAACCTTCTTGTTCAGCCTTATCATAGAGTAAACTATGGGCTTAATGAACCAATTACAAGGTCAATTATTCTGTATAATAGTTTGAAGGACTTAGTTAATTTTAATTGTACTAATAAACTAATGTTTAAAAGAAGTTATTGTGATAAATTTCCTTATTAATATATTTTGTTTTCAGTTTTTTTTACGATCTGCTAGAGTTTACACTCGATTGATTGATTAGTCACTTACGTACGGATAGTAAGTAAAGTGATGCCGAGAAGCCTAGTCCCGGGACAAAAGTTTCTGTGAGGCAAAAAAAAAAAAAAAAAAAAAAAAAAAAAAAAAAAAAAAAAATAATTCAAGTTGTCACTACGTTTCTCACTTTTCCGAATTTATAATAGCTAAAGATTCTATCATTAAATTTGCTAAGAAAAAAAATTATCGGAAAGCTCTCAAAAAGGACATAAAAGGACACTAATTACAAACCTTGATCGAACGTGGGCATGCGGGGTGTCATATCAAAGAAGACGTCGAGTACATTCCATATCCGGTATTTATTACTTGTTTCAAGGACCCTCACAGGAGAAAATTGGGACCCAATGGAAAATTTTCGTGTTTCTCGTATATGTATCTTTTCAAAGCCGTAATTTTTCGTTTGAGCCCGAATTATTCCATTTAGTGTCCTTGAAATAGGAAACAAATACCGGAAATGCAATGCACTCGACGTCCTCTTTGATATGACACCCCGCATGCACACGTTCGATCAAGGTTTATAATTAGTGTCCTTTAATGTCCTTTTTCAGAGCTTTCCGATAATTTTTTTCTTAGCAAATTTAATGATAGAATCTTTAGCTATTATAAATTCGGAAAAGTGAGAAACATAGTGACAACTTGAATCATGTTCGTAGTTATGGCTTTGGAAAGATACACGGAAAACACAAAAATTTTACATTTAATCTCGATTTATTCTGTTGAGGGTCCTTGAAACAGGAAACAAACACCGGATATGTAATGTACTCGACGTCCCCTTTGATCTGATACCTCACATGCTGACCTCCGGTCAAGGATTAAAGAGTATCCTTTTTTGTCCTTTTTGGGACCTTTCCTATCAAATTTTTTTTTAGCAAAATGAGTTTTAGATTCCTGGGAGTTAGTTGATTCAAAAACCACAAAAAACTCAAACAAAAAACACAAACTCTCTTTTTTCTATTTGGCGGCCTGAAATGGGATATTTTGACTGCACTATAAAATGCGCTCGTGCGCCTCACGCTTTGTGTCATTTGTTTATCTCCATTACAATGGGTGAGGTTATAAAACACAACGTTTCGCGCAACGTTTCAAATCAACCGGCCGTTACGGATCAGAAACTTCTCCCTACAAACAGATCCCCTAAGCGCCTCCTTGCGATGCATAGCTTGATTGATTGACAGAAATTTACAATCTGCCGTCGAACCGTGCATTTCCGCCCTCATTTATTTATTAAACTATTTATAATCAAAATAAAATGTATCTGCATCTCGTTTAAAACTGGAAATTTCAATTTTCGAGCAAAACGTATCAGCTGTTATTTGTCAATTGTCACTTTCCGAGAGAAGGCGATGGTAACACCAAGTCTGATCCGGATCTATGCGTTTACAGAACACAATAGGAAACGTTTCGGAAAACGCGACACGTTACGCGAACGTTGTGTTTTATAACCTCACCCAATGTAATGTACGTACATGTTCTGAGAGTCAGTTAATGCAGTCTTCTTTCATATGAACAAGATTACAGTCGAGAACGCATAACTGTAAAACGCTCAAGTGCAAAACAAAAACGCATTTCTGCACGATTTTTTGAAGCCCCATGATTTTTAACATAGTTTTCATACAAAACTGTCTCGATAAGTGCAAAACCCATAAGTGCAAAGAGATACAGCATACGCACACCGTGAGGTGACGTATCTATTTTGTTGCAGTTGGTTGTCATCTCGTCAACACTGCCCGATACAATTGTGGGATGGCTTCAACGGCGACTTGCGAGGTTCCTATCGCGGCTACGATAACGTTGATGAGGTCGAGGCCGCTTTTTCCGTTACGTTCACTTCAGATGCCGAGAAAATTATCGGCGGATATAAGAAGACTTTGAAAATATTTGACACACTAAATCGTAAGACTCTCGCCTTGTTCAATCTGTACACAATTGGTCTGCATTCTTCTAATAATTCTGTACATGACGTACAATTCACACTGCAGAAGTGAGTCGGTCTATTGCGAGATTAGGGTGCGAATAGAGTACTCTCAGTGCGCCCTCCACTCATTTCGCCTGAGGAGATTAGGCTCCCGAGAGCCACCAGAGTGACATTAGCTCAACTTCGGTCGGGCTTTTGTTCACGCCTCAATTCGTACCTCTCTCGCATTAACCCGGACATTCAAAACATCTGTCCAAACTGCAACGGTACTCCTCATGATGTGGGCCACTTGTTTCAATGCCCCGCTGCGCCCACTGACCTTACCCCTATATCGCTGTGGGAAAACCCTATCGCAGCAGCTATGTTTTTGTCCCTTGACATCACGGACGAAAGCATCGACGAACCATAACTCGAATCCACATAGATGCACAGCGGTTACACACCTTTCTGCACCGCTAAAAGAAGAAGGCGTTGCGCGGCAAAACTCGCTCCTTCCATTTTTCGTAATTATTCAGAAACCGAAAAAAAAGTTTAGCATGATGAAAATTTATTGTACCATATTCGTTTTGCAATTAAAGGGAAGCTATATGCACGAAGATTGATTTGTAAAACAGAAATATGATATTTAATAATAACTTTGGCGTCAATTTCGAATTATAAATTGGAACGAACGAGTTTTGATGTGTCATGGGTGGAACCACATAGTTTTCTACCAAGTTGGTGGTGTATTTAGTTCAATTTAATAAAAATGTTAACTGGAAAGAGACGGTTTTGATGAGTCCGCTATGGCACGAAATGAGTTTTGATCGAAACTGATGGAAGTATGTAAAGAGTTTTGATAGGTACAATAAGTATGTACACATTACCTGGAAGAATTATGTTTTGCAACGAACTGCAAATTTCAAAGCCTCGAAAAATATGGAAGAAATGTGTTTTGATAAAAACTGAGCTTACTAGCGTGTAGAGCAGGAAAAATACTTTCGAATGCAATTCATAACTCAATTTCGTAAAAACTGGAAGAAGCGAGTTTTGCCGCGCACCGCCTCAAATACAAAGCAGCATTCATGACGTACTTCCTACTTTGCTACCGGTTTCCGGTACGAATCACACGGAATTGCACAGATAAAATCCACTGAACGCTATCTCGAATTGAATTTTTGACATTCGTTTGTTTACGTCCAGCATATGGGATTGCCGGTCGCCGCCGACGGTGGTGTCTTCTGTCTGTGTCTGAAAAGTGTGTTAATTGTGAGTGCAAAACTAAAAGAATGTCAATCGTTGAACAAAGTGTTGATTGTCTCAAGAACGGTGAGTGATCCCATTATTTATTCGTATTTATTCCGGAAATTCGATTTTCATTTGGGCCGAATGAAAATTTTCTTGCACACACACATTGCAGACCGACAATGGAAGACAGACGGTTCTTCCGTAGGAACGGGATGACCCTTTTTATTGATCACTTGAAATGTGCCACCTCGTCGCCAATATAGTCATGCGGGACGCAACGCGAAACAAATTTAGTGGGCGTAAATTTGGGGATTTCTCCTTTGTCCTGCTCAGTAGAAAAGACTCGAGTGTGTCCTTTACCGAATACCGACACCGCGGGCTCAGCGGAAGGAGGTCTTGCCATTAGAATTTCTTGGGTCCATGACCATTCTGAAATATTTCCAGAGGATGGCTGGTGGTATGTTGTGTGTGTATCCCAATTTAGCTCCATTCGTTCATTCTCTATCTCTGGCTGCAATTCGTGAAGGGAAACTTCCCTCCCGCGAATGTTCCGTTACAAATGGTTGTATGCTGTTGCTATGTCGACACGATGGGTATGGTTGATGGTACATCATATAGTGCAAGACGATGTATGGCGTTTGAAGTGGAAGTGCCCTAAAACTGGCCTGCATACCGGTTTCGCTCTTCGATGTCGCCAGACATCGTCGAATGCAACATTACGTGAACTGGATATTGCAAGACTTTACGAAATGGCCAGCGATTAATGTGGTCGTGGCAGTGAAACGATGTATGCCGTGCTCATTACCATCTTTGCAGCATACACTGAAGGAATCCCTGTGTGCTTTCGCTCTGTGAATAAGAAACAGCACAAGCAGTTTATTGGCCCGGTGTGCATGGTGGTGGTGCTGGTATATCGGCATATGCGACGGCATCATCATCTCTTCCCCGGGCGGACTCGCGATTCTCATAACTTCCTCCTGCTGTCGTTCCGGAGATTTCATAGATGCGAGGAATGTGCGAATGAAGTCATCCACACCCATTTTGCAGCCGACGAACAGCACTGTGTGCCGTGTGATACAGAAAACACAGAAACGAAAGTGTTTTTGTTTTTTTTCTATCTTTGCATCTGCTGGTGCTACTTCGCTGCGCGACGTCAGTTTGGTCTTGGCCGTTTTTATTGCGCTGCCGCTGCTCGTCGTACTGTAGTGTTGTTGCTTCTGGTCTTTCTTGAATTTCGTTTCACCCATATCACCTCCCAAGTTCCCATTTATATTAGGAAGTCGTTGCCCGTGAAACCCTCGTTTCTGCCAGCAGCAGCAGCAGGTCAGCAGTGAAGCGAAAATCATACACAATCGTTGTGGTACTCGCCGACGACGTTCGTTACTATATTGCAAATCTCATTTAATTCTCGGGGTGAATTTCATTTCGATCTGCGCTAAAACACCTGACCGCGACTGTATGTGCAGAGCGCCATACACACAGCCATCAAGCAGCCGGCAAAAATGTATGTACTCGTTGTCGCCAATTTGCGTTCCAATCGGTGGTAGACATGCGGCTCGTTCTCGTCGCCGTCCTCTAGCTGCATCATAAGTAGTAGCGCATCGTATAGTGTAGTCTACAATTCCAGACTGAAAAAAAAAATTTTTTCTTCGGGGTGAGATTCATAAAATAAAACTGATAAAAAAAGATGTTTGTAATAAAAATTTCACAAATATGCGTCGAATATTTTCAGTATTGGAGAATGGAGATTTCGTCGGATTTTTTGCATACGTTGCATGTTGTGTCTGTGATCCGTACCGAAGGAATGTGAGATAGGAGTGGGTGGTGCAAATTTGAAATTCAGTTTACTAGTAAAATCCCTATGGACATTCTGACTTATTCCTGGAAGGATTATCGTAGTTCGGAAATATCGAAGTGGAATGTGAGATAATAGAATATCGTTCTTACCATTTTCTCTATAGCTTGGTGACATACTTAATCTTTTTTTCGTTATTTGTGGGAGGAAAGGAAAAAAAGTTTCTTATTAATGGAAAATATGTGAAAATCTCACAAAAATGTTAAAAAGCGATTCACACAATATAGAAGAATTCCGGTGACCGTCACTAATGGTCACCGGGATTCTTCATGATGAGTCATAAAATTTTGTATGAACATTTTTAGTGAATGCTAATTTTTTCTGGAGCCAAAGAAACAAAGCTATTATGTATTGTGATTGTGATAAATTCCATAATTTTGTTTGATACCACTCTCTTTAATTCAGGAGAAAGTAAATGAGGGATAATCATCAATTTAATAGTATCGTATCGCCTGAAAGTCGCACAGTGCAGAGTAGTCCTTTCTTCCAATTGTCTACCAGGGCGGCCACGGAATCCAATTTGCCAGCTGTATTTTTTTTATATGGAGTTTCGTTGGTTTCTGGGAATCCATGAATTCCGTGTGAGGCCGCCTTGAGAACTTGGTAGGAAATGCATTAGCCTCGTGGTTGTGCGACATCGCAGCAGCAAGCGCTTACGCCGCCCCAGGCAAGTGGACAATTTGCCGCCCTTCTGTATTATATCAAGAAAATAGAATTTATGCCCTTATTTTTGTAAAAGCGATTTAATAGTAGCGAATACATCCGAAACAAAAAATCCTGGTCAATGTGGGACTCGAAGCAACGCTCCTGCAATTCAGAGAATGGAATCCCTAGCCACTCTACCCACTAAGCCAGGAATGTCAAACTCACGGCCCGTGGTGCGGTCCACCTAGCCAAGAAATACAATGTGTATCAGCACAAAAGCGTAAAAATTTGTAGGCGTTGAACTAAAGTCTAAGAAATTTACTAAAATTCGTCAAGAAGTCGGTGGCTTATGCGAGGTAAAATTATGGATTTTAGAAATCTTTGTCTCAGTTCTACAAACAATTTGCTGACGGTTATTTGAGGTACATTCGGTTAAGACGGCCTTTGTGTAGAAATTATTAAACCCCTTCGTCAAATTGTTTTGTCCCGAAATTCGGTTAAGAAAGAAGTCGTTGACTTTGCCTGATAGTTTTCTTGAATGGTTGCATTTTATTTAAATGCATTTATTTTAACAGAAGCCAAGACCCAGAAATTCTGTATTTGGTGAGGAGATCACATGGATGTGAACTATCGTAAACAAAACAATTTAAGCATATTACCCGATTCTTTGCCTTTCAGCCCAATAAGTTTCAGGCAACATCACAAACAAATTGTTGTCCATATTTAACCACCTTTCTGTTCAATCATAATTTATGACAATTCAACCTAACAATTTTGGCTGCCAAATGTTGATTTGGATTACGTCGGTGTTTCAACATTTTGTGCGGCCATTGTAATTCCGTATTAATTTTTTCAATTTCAGATGATGGGTTAACCAAGGAAATTAAGATTAGATAAGTACACGAGAAACTGGCCCAATATGTAGTAGAAGCCTGTTCCGCTATCATTTATATTCTTGAGAGCAATTCAGCCAAGTTCAGTAATGCTTTGTAGAGAGTTTGTTTTGAATTAAAAAATTGAAGCTCACTTAAATTCATCGAGACATTATTGGGTGGGGTTACGAAACGGAACAGCTGCGCATGTTTGCCACTCTGATACCCTAACTGCCATTTAGCGGATCAAAAATAATCTCCGGTTCTTTTCCTTTGTCTGCCTTTGTAGAATATGTTACCGAAAACAACCGAACATTAGTTCTGATTTGCTAAATGGCAAACCTGTGCGGAACCTACGCAACTGTCCGTTTCATAACCCCACCCATTTTCGCCTTCATAAAAAAATACAGATGCCACACGGAAAACTGTCAGTTTTAAAACCGACGTAGAACATCAAAAATTAATGCTAAAACATTTGTTCCCCGAAAACATTCAACATATTTTTGAAAATGCTACTCTGGAAAATGTTGTGCCAAAGAATTGTTCTCCTTTTCATAACTTGCATTTCGGAGTAGTTCAGATAAACTTCGCGACAGATAAACTTCAACAAGCCGGATATCTTCGCAGACGAATTTCCGAATGGTTTCAACGTCCGCGGCTTATTTTCATAAATGCGGATAATCCTTAGAGAATGAAATCAAAACTAGTTAAATCGGGAAAACCTAACCAAATTGTGATATTAGCATCTTGGCAGAAACAAATTAGGGAAGACTCTTCTTCTTCTTCTTTATGGCACGATAGCCCGACGTCGGGCCTTGGCCGCCTGGATTGAAGACCTCCAATTGTCGCGGTCACGCGACCTTGTCCTACAGTTCCGAAAGCCTAGCATCTGTTGGGCGTCCTCACATACAGAATGCTCCCATCGGGCTCTCGGTCGTCCACGCAATCTGGCTCCGTCCACTCGTTGCGCGTTCATCACCTCTGCGGCGGAGAAATTCGCAAAGACATCGGGCGAATTGATGCGAAAAGTGGGTGGAAGTTATCGAAAACGACTCAAAAAAAAATAGTAATGAAAATGGTGCTTTTTGGATATGACTGTTTTTATAATGCTGAGTGTTTATGCGATTCCTTATCTCATTTCATATGAATTTCTTCGGAGTTCTATATTTATTGAGGCTAAACAACATTTTAGCTCTTCATCTTCCGGAAATTAAATTAGGAATTGTTTATTTAGCTATAAAAAAATATGTTCCACCGTCTCTACAAAAATGTAAAATGATTTTTGTGGGTATGTCAATTGGTTTTGATTGATGTATAGCTTCTATGGTTTCCTTTCCACTAAATCCATTTTTATATTGAATTTTTCTTTTCGGCTTTTTACATTTTTTTTTAGTTGAGTGCTAGTCAAAAAGCCGCCCCTAAAATTTGGCGCCCCGGGCGACCGCCCGGCTTGCCCCCCCCCCCTAGAGCGGGCGCTGGCAGCAGCACACTCAACCGATAACAGAGCAACTCAAATTCAACGCAATAGCAGGTGCAGTTATATAAAAAGTGAATTTCGTGTAAAAGTCAAAGCCAAACGACTCCTATTTCAAGTGCAGCTAAATTGTCACAAATGTTGCTGCCAAAAAGTATAAGAGCGGGGAATATACATCCGTTGTTTACATGAATAGTATTTCCAAGTTTAAGGAGGAGTGGACACGCACACTCAATGCTGTATCGACACTGACTTAAATCGGCAGCTTGTTAAAAAAAACTTACATCGCGAGCTGACATTTGATAGCTACTTAGCATCTTCACTAGCTTCCAAACATAGCCAAGTTTTCATTTTTGATTTTTTTTTAATTAATTATCAAAATTGTACTCTGCGCGTTAAAATAATTATTAGGGGATTAAAGAATTATATCGATACCTTAAAGCACAAAAGTGCTAAGTCCATTTTTTTCAATTTTTCGATTTTTGCCTTGTATTATTCCTTGTTAACTTCTCCATCGACTAGTTAATCTTGAAACAAGATGCACATTTAACTTCAAGGTAATAAAAATTTACAAGAAGTGCTATGTCCTAGGTTGATCCGAAGAAAAATGCACAAAAGTGCTAAGTCCAGTTATAGTGCTATTTTGTGCTAAGACCATACTAGGACAAAATAGGCAGTTAAATTTGTGGTAATAACTGCCTTAAAACGAATTAATACCATTAGGAGCCATAAAAAGGAATGGCCTGATTCGAATAAGATGGGTTTGTCCACTACATTGCACGATAACTTTAGACGGGATAATTTTTTGGAAAGTGCTTGCTTTGGTATTTTTTTATTGAATTGTTTTGAAATGGGTAAAAGCCGACTGAAGGATCGTCTACTTTCGATAGAAAGGATCAAATGACAACCGGCTGCCAAAGCCATTAAATCAAATTGTTTAATTTTGATTGCCTATTTTCTTCACAAAAGGAAACCTCCTTAACATTTATTGGGGTTTGTACCAAGTGCCAGCTTACATTGAATTTTGTATAAGGCCATCCCTTTCTATAATCTACAGTTCAACTTGAAATTCGCAACGTTGTAACGATCATGATGCCTGCAGTTTGAATAAAACTATATACACCGAAAAAGTAGAAATTGTTTTAGGGCCAAGTTTCTTACTTTGTCCACATAAAATGTGTGGAAACTCTTTGTCGTGCTGGTTGAAACACGGGTCATTTGGGTATTAGCAGAATCAAATAATAAACTTGTATTTATAGCAACCAGAAAGCCACGATCGTACTAAATATAATAACAAATTGGATTTTAACAAAGTTTAGCAATGGTAGATGCAGCACTCTATTCAACTGGCCTTTGAAGCGTAGGGTCATGTTTTTTTATCCAATTTCCGATCCATGTGACGAAAATTGTCTCATTCAAATGTTAAACAAATGCTCAATTTTGGGGAGAAAACCCTCTGCAGAGCGTGCTGTGGATCTAACTTTTTTAGATCTTGGAGATTGGATGCGAATGGCAGTTATTTATTTGAAGGAATCGACATATGTACGGATATTTCCAGAATAAACTCTAAATATCTGCCAAATTAAAAAAAATTCATAACTATTGATAAGCATGCTTAATCCTAATGAGTGTCTTGAGTTTGTGTTTCACCAGCTTATGCATGTAGAGAGTAGATAATATTCGAGTAGAAGCTATATCCAAAACTGCACTTAAAAGAAAGGGGAAGTCGTTTAGGACTTTTCCCATAGCAACCGCATTGGAGCAACGTGATTCGACAATAGTAGGTCGTCCTATACCTCTTCCTACCGATTCGACATAAAAAGAACATTCAACATGTCGCCCTTATCCAACGGGCAATAGATCTGGGCAACTTGCATTCAACAAAAAGAAAAATGATGTCTTATATTGAAGAACGTGATTTAAAAATGTTCTCGCCGATGACAAAGAAGCATCGTTTAGCTTGGCGTGGCTTGTGGCATTGGCATCAACCAATGAAATGAAGACTTAAGATCATCCATCTCGTTAAAGTACGACTAATACCGAACAATGACAAAGTAGGTACAGTAGCTCCTCTTTATCCTCACAGCTTTTGCGGTAGTAATTGTGATGAAATTAAGTCTGAGTCTCCTGGCGAGCTCCAGAGTAGGGTCATGCCCTGTTATAACCCCCCTATTCAATAACGAGTATGATAGAAAGACCAACGTTTAGTCTTGACCATACCATCTTCTGGTCATCTCGCGGTCATTGCGACTTTCCATAAACTCATGAGACATATTTACTTCATGAATATCAACTGATGGTGGAAACACAGTGAAATGCTTGCGTCTTAAGCCTAGTACTGTCCTCGGTAGTGAAATTTTTCGCTGCTGTGAATTTTTCAATGAAAATGCATTCTTACTGTCGTGGAATATGTGAGGAATGCTGGGGAATTCCATAAGCTACATTCCGAAAACAGTTCCATAATTTTTCTCGGCCATTTTATGTGCTTTTTTCCGATTCCCCGGTTATTCATCGTGAAATGTCAAATGACAGGGGAATCGAAGAATAATACATAAAATTGCCGAGAAGAGTTATGGAACCGGTCTCTGATTGTAGCATATGGAATTCCCCACCGTTTGTGACATATTCCACGACAGTAAGTATCCATTTTTATTGATAAAATCGCAGCGGGAAAAAATTCACTCTCGATCTTAATTCAGCCCTTCATGGCGAATTAACGCATTAAAAATATTTTCACTATATCCAATTGTAACCACAATACGAACAAACATTCTTCCGTCAAGTCCATCGTTGCCATTAAAAGAAGTGCTCAATAGTGCTAAGTCCGTACATTTCTCTCTTTTTCTCGATTTTTCTTCAAAATTATAACGATTGCTTGCCAGTTTTTAATATAATTATCCTTTTAACAGTGTAACCTGCTTGAAAAGCTAAACATATTTGCAAACAACTAGTTTTCTGAGATGGGAACAAGGTTTGAAACTTTGTTTTCGCGTTTTCTCCAAATGTTGTGAAATGGACTTAGCACACTATTGTGCTTTAAGGTATCGATATAATTTCACACAAAAAAACGAACAAAAGCTGTAAAATTATCACTTAGAATTCAAGAAACGGTTGTCAAAGTGTCAACTAACAGATGATTTAGTTGTCATATTGAATATCAAAATCGGAGGGCCAACCAAATGGCAGTCAAAGTGGATGCGATGACAGCTGCCAGTTGGCATCGCGAGCTACTAATTTGCAGCCCGTGTGGATACATCTTTAGATGCGTTCTTTTTTATTACAATTTATTATACAAATGAAGTAGTCTGGCTGGACTAGCGGTTAGTGCGCGCACCTTCGGTGCACAGGGTCATGAGTTCGCATCTCACTGTGTTCCATGGTGTTTTTCGATTTCACGAGCTTGTGACGGACTATGATCTCACTCAGATGTGTTAAACGAGTACCCATTTATGGGGATAAATAACACTGCTGAGCGTAATGCTGATCTCATTACCTCATCAAAAAGCAGATAAGATCTTGGAATAAGGATGTCACTAACACATCCTGTGGCCTTAGTCCAATGTTGGATTGTCGCGCCTGTTATTTATTTTCATTTTTATACAAATGAAGAGCTGAGTAGATGAACCTGGTAACCGAAATTTTCGGATAAATCGAGATTTTTTATGGAAAAACTTTTCATCTTATATACCCAATCAATAGGATAATTCCACTTGTAAAATGGCTGTATCTCGGTAAGTGATAACGGTATTTTCTTAAAACTTGGTGACAATATTTTCAGTAGTCTCCTTGTTCTTTGCATAACAGAAGGTATCAAATCTGGAGTCCCGTTAGGATTTCTCTACGAGTATTCTTAAAAACAGTATAAATGGTGAAGTCAATAGGATAGTTCCAGGGGAAATAAAACATCAAATAACGGTACGAAAGGATAATTTTACTTTGAAAAATGTAGCTGGTAATAAGTAGAATTTTTTTAATAGATAGAATTGTATAGGTTATGCTAAATTAAGTTGATTTCGGCCTAAGCTCCTCTAAATGTTCGCCAAAGAGCTTCAGTGGTATTAAACTATCGTCTAACGGTATAGATCTTCCTCGTCATTCATTCCCACACATTTTTGATGATATTTAGATCTATGAAGTATGAAGGTCTTTCCATAACCTTGACTAGTTGGTCTTTAAATCAATCTTTTATCAGCCTTGATTCAGAAATTGGTGTTATTATCTTGTTAGACAGACATCCATACTTTCTAGATCACTGTTTCCCAACCGGTGGTCCGTGAGAGTCTCAAAGGTGGTCCGCGGAAGAAACTTGTGAATATTCTTGTAAAAATGTAATACTCCTCTGTGACTAAATAAAATTTTTGTTTTTCATTAAGCAATGTCCCTGACAGTGTTAAATTAATCTCTAGATAGCCAAAGTTGGAAAAATCTATCGCGAAACTAAAGATAGGTACGTACAAGGAGCGAGGAGTTTTTTTTTAGAGATTTTTAAAAACCGAGCAAAGTGTTTATTTTCCAAAGAGTTAAAAAAACGAAACTGACTAGCTGTGATTTAAAATGGCCCGTGCGGCAATACTTAATCAAGGCAGAAAGTTTAAAAAAAAAAGATACTCGCAGTGGGCGTCAAAGACGGTTAAAAAAAGTGATCGTCAAATAGTAGTGGTGTAGTGGTACCTAATGGTGTTGGACGAAATAGAAGAGGCAGCGATCATATGCCACTAATTCTTCTTCCTTGTCTCGTTCTTTATACCGGTCGCGTCGCTCGACCTGCGATGTAGGCACATCGCCCGTTCTGGCAGTAATGTCTCAGGCTACTTCTACAGGCAGCCTTATCTTGGATCGTGTCATCGCCGAGACCAATGCGTTGTTGTTGTCTCTTCATTTGACGCATCCAGGTGTTCTTCGGTCTGCCTCTGGCCTTGGGTCCATCAAGTGGAATTTCCATTGATATAACTTTCTTTGCGGGATTCTGAGGCTCATCATATGCCCTTATTACTGTGGAGCTTTTCTCTGTTGAAGGAACATAGCTCCAAAATGAATCACCTGCTAAAGGAGTAAGCAATGTTTATGGGACATGCATCAGGCGACGCAAACATTTTTTGCAGAAGGGAAGAACCATGACTGACAATACTAAAGTAATTTGTTGGGTAAATGCGGTGCGCTATAAGGTGATCCACGCTTTCAGCGACAAGAAACTTCTCCTCAATACCGACAACGCTTCAGTCTATTCATTACAAAGAACTACACCCACTTGGTTGAATGGTGTAGCGGATCGCCCCACACTCCGACCTCGTGCGACTGCTTTGTCCTCAACATCGTATTATTGCAAAGCCTAAAAAAGCTAGAGTACCACTGGGCAAAGTGCATCGACCCGAAATAACTGAAAAATAATAACAAAAATCTGCCAACAACTGAATGGGTAAGAAAACCATTTTAGAAACTTTTTAATCCAACCTCGGTCCGTAGCAATTTCCTTCGAGGCTATGTGGTCCGCAGACATCTGTGGGTTAGGAACCACTGTTCTAGATCTAAATACCATCAAAAATTTGTGGGGATGAATGACAAGGAAGATCTATACCGTTAGACGATAATTTGTTTAAGAACACTGAAGCTCTTCTGCGTAGGTTTAGCAAAGCTTGGGGCGAAATTAATTTAATTTACCGTTAAAACCTATACAATTATATTCCAGATTATCTTTTTGAGCTCAAATTACTTAAATAAAGTTCTACTTATTACCAGCTACATTTTTCAAAGTAAAATTATCCTTTCGTACCGTTATTTGATGTTTTATTTTCACTGGAACTATCCTATTGGCTTCAACATTTGTACTGTTTTTAAGAAGACTCGTAAGAAAATCCTAACTGGATTCCGGAATTGAGACCTTCTGTTATGCAAAGAACAAGCAGGCTACTAAAATATTGTCACCAAGTTTGAAGAAAATACCGTTATCATTTTACAAAAGGAACTATCCTATTGATTGGGAGCTTAAAGGTAAATGGTTCATAAAAATTCGAAAATAAGGAAACGAAAATAAGGAAATTCTCAATGGGTGAACATGTTATGTACAAGGCTTCATCGGTTTCCATAGTGGAAGACCATGTTATGTTCAATTACTTTTCACCGGGCAACAGCATTATGGTGGACTATGATTAATGAGTCGTTTTAGGCTAATTTTGGGCAAAAATGCCAACCGTTGTTGCATATCATTCCAAGCTTTTTGAATACAGGTTGGTTTAAATTGTTGAGTAATAATTTAACAAGAATAGACATAAATGGCACTTAATCGAAGAAAAAAGTTGATTCTTAATAATAATAACTATTGTAACGCTTTCTGGAGGGTCATAATACAAGCCTCTCTTTTTAAGAGGTTTTTTAGACCTGGAAGGCGAAAGTGAGGGGAGATTTCAGTATCTGCGGCGCCAAATTTTGATGATGCCATTTCATTAATATTGGCCTGAAACGACCGAATCTGCAATTCTTTTTCGCGAAATCGTAACGGTTCTCCAGATATTCAATGTCAAAGTTTGACTTTTCTATGAAACGAGTTAAGTAATTTGATAAGAAAAGGGGATATTTCCGCTTTACACATTGGGGAAAGTGTTCGGTGCCATCAAATTGACGTTTTAATTTTAATCAGTCCCATTAGAATAGTGTGTTTTACCAATTTTACAAAGATGTTAAAAATAGGAAAATTCTAAATATATTTGCGACCAAGATTTGTAAAATTTGCTAGACAGGGAGGCAAATGAAATTTAAAATGTTATTTTCGGTGCAATGCTATCGATTCACATCAATATGTAGTCAAAATACCCCGAATTACCCATTAAAAACTGAACCACCCCATATAAATGTCAAACTTTGACATTGAATATCTGGAGAACCGTTACGATTTCGCGAAAAAGGATTGCAGATTCGGTCGTTTCAGGTCAATATTAATGAAATGGCATCATCAAAATTTGGCACCGCAGATACTGAAATCGTGCCGAAAGTGAAATCGGAATATTTTCCGCTCCAATTTTTAGGGTTTTTTAGAAAATTTTTTTCAAAAAACCCTTATGAAATCGATTTTGTCCGTGTGTCCGTCTGTTCACTAAATAACTCGCGAACGGCTCAACCGATTGTCATGAAATTTGGTAGGAATGTGTAGAATGGCTACAGTCTTTGGCACATATACCTTAGAAGTTGGTAGGAAGAAGACAACAGGTTGTCCCGAACGTTTGAAAAAAGTCGACTTTTTTAGTTTTTATCGGAGATTGACGTATGGGTATTTAAAAGATCTAAACGAGTACACCAGTACACCAAATTTTCCAGTTTCGAGTAACGGTAAAAAAGTTATTGGCGTTTAAAGTTAAACTTCCTTTTCGAGCTCCGTTTTTCTAAACCGTTATAGGGATCGATATGAAACTTTGCACAAAGATTGGTCGGTAGGGCCTTATATACGTTAAATATTAAGACTGTTGACTTTTGCTAAGGAAAAGTAAATAACAGTAAATTTGTAAAATTTCAATTTGTTCGTGTGTAGCCCCTCTTAGGTTTCCAAATATGAAAATTCTGCTAAGGGTTTTTAGAAAATTACATAGGGAATATGTCTACGAATTTTCATTCGAATATCTGTATCCAAACCGGAAATAGAGCCAAGTTAGTATTTAGTAAGGGCCTTTCACAATGCATGGGAAGCCTGTTAAGCATTTCTTCAATGCATTTCTTTTAACTTGATGAAACAATGAACATGAAATTTGGTGGATATGCATAGAATGGTAATAGTGTTTGCTACAAATATTTTTGAAGTTTGTAGGACCAAGTTAACAGGGTGTCCCTGAATAGCTGCAAAAGTATACTTGTTCAACACTCATAGGAAAGCTTGCATGGGCTCTTATGTCAGGGGACACAATGGAATCATTTCATACAAGTTGCTTTTCCTTGATTTAAAAAAGAGTAATAGTAGTTTTACAGCCAATAATTCAGTTCATATATAAAGCCAAGCCTTACGTTTGCCTGAGTTTCTTTTTGCTCAAAGGCCATCAGAAATCTTAAATTGAAAAATGCCTGTAGATTTGCCTATTTTTATACAAAACGCGTTCCAGAATGAAAGGCTAGCGCCTTTCCACCTTTAATTAGACCAATCCAAAAATAGATTTACAGGAAGCATTTCATTAATGTTGTGCACAATTCTTATCTATTGCTTATAAAATATATGTACAAAAAATATTAAGTATGCCTCAAAATTCTAAAAAACCCTCGTATTGCGGGCGCAGCCCTCTGTACGCCGGTATTTTTTATCAAACGAAATTATGGTCCCCGAACAAGTTGCAGCTAGCTGTTTCAATTATTTCAAATATTTATATTGACATTGACACCTTTTTGGAAAGCTGACAACACGAGTATGTTTTTCCAGTGGTCTGCAGAGTCCGTGTCATATAATTTTTTTTAGTAATACTATATTAAAAATCAACTTTAAAAAAATTTAAGATAATTTTTTTTTTTATTAAAAATTAAAAATTTCGAATTGTGATGGGTTTTTGAAATTTTAAATGATAAAGAAATGTCTGCTATAGTGTTGACTAAAATCCAAAAATAAGTTTTAACCCATGACCTTAGTAGTTTTTTTTTAATTCTTACTTTAAATGGTAAAATTCGAGGTTATTTAAAAAAACCTAAAAATTCAAATATCTCAGTGACCGTTGAAAATCGGCCTAACATTTATGGCCTCATTTTGTGGCATTTTTACCCTATTATAACGTGTTGCAGGGAATAGGTAGACTTAACCAATAACCCTGTATAAGGCTGCACTTGATTTTCGGTCAAGTGATAGATCAAGTTACGGAGATTCGTTCAATGTAATGAGCGTGACTAAACTAACTGATCTTGAAAAAAAAAACGCTTAGCTCGTAATTGTACTCGCTCTGAGTAGTAACCTAACCTCTAAATAGTTGTTGTAAAGTGCTACGGAAGTAACGGTACATTGTCAAATGTTAACACTCTTTCATTGTAATAATGCATAAAAAACTTGTTTCACATTTCAGAAGAAAGAATCAAAGATATCTCCCCATCACATCCTGGCGATGTGATAAAAGCAATCGCTAAAGAAATGACCGTTGAAATGGACGTGGTGGACACCGTTGAGGGTGATAGTAAATCGGAGAAACAAACAAACGGATCGGCATCGAAACTCAAAGAGCAACAACAGGCCGAAGAAACAAACGCAAATAAGAGCTCCGAGACGGAAAGTACGCCGACAACGGACAACAATGATGTTGCAAATAGTTCGAAAACAGATAGTGATGTCGAGAAAATGGACGTTGACGCCCCGCCACCGTCGACAAACGGAAATGGCGTCAAAGATGCAACAAATGGCGATACGCCTGTGGCTGAAGTAACAGCCGCATCAGAAAGTTTAAAGGAGAACACTGACGAGACTGAGGTTGTTGATGATAGTAGTGGAGAGGGTAAGAAGACTGGTAGTGAAGTCGCTAGCGACGATAATAAGGATACTGTTGAATCAAATTCAAAGAATGACGACGAGAATGGTGAAAAGAAAAATGAGGAAATGGCCGAAGTATCGAAAATTACTGACGACTTAAAAACTTCAGATACTAATACTGACGTTCCGGAATCCGCGACAGCTGATGTTGAAGTGACTGCAAAGGAAAGTTCCGAAGAGTGTAAGACTGAGATCGAATCATCCAACACGGAGACGGATGAAATTAAGAATAATAACGAAAGTTCCGATAAGGCTGATGACAATGCAGAGAACGGTGATGAACCGCCGAGAAAAAAAGTAGCTCTAGAAGTTAAGACCGACGCAGATGTCCAAAAGGAATCAAATTCTCAAAGTGACAAAAAACATACTGACAGTATCGAAGATCAAATTGAAACGGCCAAAGAATTGAAGAGCTCAATCAAAGATGAGCCTATTGAACTCAAACAAACAGAATCACAAAGTATCACAGCGGCAATTGGAAATCCAACCAACAAAGAAGATCTGAAAAATGGAAACAACGTTGAAGAAGTCGATGGCGGGTCATCCAGTACACCTTCATCCAGCGAAACATGTGAAAATATGGTTAAAATTGAAAACAAAGTTAACGAAACTGATACAATTCAAGACACTATTGCAGCAGTTAAAATTGAAGAGAATAACTCACCTGTATCGGAACAAGAGCAAGAGAATAATGTCAGTGTCAAAGATGATGCTCCAAAAGACAGAGACGTCGAGATGATCGAGTCTGCAATTGTTAAGACAGAAGATCAAGATATGATGGAACAGCCTAGTGAAACGAAGTCCGAATCTAAAGTGATTGAAGATGTTCCAGCAACAGATCAAGCAGCGATTAATGAGATTGATTCTACTTTGAAAAATGTGGACGAAAACGATCAAGAAATGGCGGAGCCAAAAACTGAAAATGAAGTCGATAAACAAGATGAGAGCACTGAAGCGGTATTGGACGAAACCGTTAATCAGTCAATCTGTGTCGACGAAAACCGATATTTCGAGAAGGCAAGTTTAGTGGAACTGTCACGGATTGCATGGAAAAGTCAGTGCGACAAACAGCAATATGTGCGCGGATGCCTATGGTCGCCAGACGGAACCTGCATTTTGGCGGCTGTCAACATGGATGGTAGCTATGATGATGATATTTCTTGATGTAACTGTTTGATTATTTGTTATATGATTTAGGTATGCACGTAATGAACTTAGGCACCGATTTGTATACGGTTGAAAAAATGTCCTCCAATCGTCCGGTTGACAAACTCGAGTCTGTTATTAATGTAAAAGAAGGCGGAACTGTCTACGACTATTGTTGGTATCCATTTATGAATAGCACAATGCCAGAAACTTGCTGGTAATACATTTTTGCTTGCAAACTTTAAGAGAGTTGTGAGGTGACGTATCTATTTTGTTTCAGTTGGTTGTCATCTCGTCAACACTGCCCGATACAATTGTGGGATGGCTTCAACGGCGACTTGCGAGGTTCCTATCGCGGCTACGATAACGTCGATGAGGTCGAGGCCGCTTTTTCGGTTACGTTCACTTCAGATGCCGAGAAAATTATCGGCGGATATAAGAAGACTTTGAAAATATTTGACACTAAATCGTAAGATTCTCTCCTTGTTCAATCTGTACACAACTGGTCTGTATTCTTCTTCTAATCATTTTTATTTCCAGTCCCGGACGCGAATATTCAGTCATTCCAATCAAGCAACCATGTTCCTGTTTGGCCGTTCAAGAGACCCAAAGCAATATAATTGCCACGGGCTCTTGGAATTGTGCTGTCAATTTGTACGATTTACGAGCTCCTAAGCTCGGCACTTTGGTCACGCTCGAAGAGCATACTGGCGGTGTTACATTCCTAAAATTCGCCGCAACCGGTGATTCATTGTTTAGTGGCGCTCGCAAGGATAACAAATTACTCGAATGGGATATGCGAAATTTCTCGAAGCCAATTCGTCAGCTTAGTCGTACGGTCAAAACCAATCAACGTATTTATTTCGATTTATCGCCCGGCGAAAAGTGGCTAGCAAGCGGCGATACAGACGGTTTGATACATGTCTGGGATCTTAAGTCGCAGGAGAATACGGAGAAGTTTTCGGTGAGTGTGTTTTGCAAAAAATTTCGTTTTTTAATTGTATTGCAAAATTAAAGTTGTATTCATTTCCATTGCAGTTTGAATTGCATCGAGACTGTTGCAATGGCGTCAGCTTTCATCCATCGCGACCAATGCTCGCTACATGTTCGGGTCAATATCATTTTCTTGAGAATATCGATGCTAACGGTACGAATGCATGCAATGAAATATACGAAAATTCATTGATATTCTGGTGGATTGGAAAAGTCTCGGAATCGGATGAAGACGAAAAAATGACTAAGGTCGAAAAAGAGAACGATAATGGCTGTTTGACAGCAACAGACGTAAAAATGGAATCGTAATTTATTTCTATATTCCGTGGTGTTTAGTTTTAAGAAAAAAGAAAAATCAATAAAAAGAAATTAAAAATATCTCTCTCGTGCAATCTTGGAGAATCGAGCCCAGTTTGCGATAAATGTCGATAAATTATGTGTTTCATTTACTTGGGCCTCACATGACATAAAATTGCTCTCTTTAGAAAAATGACCTCCATTCACCTTGGTACCCCTATGAAACTTGGTCTTATGTCGCATCTTTGAACGGCTGTAACTTTCGAACGGAGACAATTAGGACCCTGAAGCCGAACAAAGCCGTCAGTCGGTCCGTGGTAAATTACGCAGCACTGATATGGACAAATCATCTATGCGACACCCAATGGAAGCGGATTCAAACGTGCCAAAATGCAGCTATGCGTACTATTACTGGTTGTGTACGCATGTCAACACAGGACCACCTGCATCAAGAAACAAAGCTGTCAAACCTTAAAGCTCATAATGAGCTCCTGGCAAAGCAATATCTTGTTGGTTGTTATCGTAGTCAAGGCCAAGCGCAACGGGGACTGGGCTTTGTATAGATCCACCCTCACGGAGTACAACAAAAAGATTAGGGTCGCTAAAAGACGAAGTTGGGCTAACTTTCGCGACAGCGTCAACAACACCACCAAAGCAGCTAGACTGCACAAATTTTGGCAAAAAATGGTTGCAGCACTATCAACACTCTGAAGGGTGCAAATGGGGACAACGAGGGATGCCGAAAGCACAGGCATGCTGCTTTTAGCAACCCATTTCCCCAGCTGCAGACTAGACTATAACGTGAATGATGGTCACAGTTGCATGAATCCGCCCAACAGAGCAAGCAGATCTGCCTGGGCAGCAGCAAAAGATATCTTCACGTATGGCAGGATTAGGTGGGCAATTGGGACGTTCGATCCCTTCAAGTCGCCCAGCATGGATGGAATCTTTCCGGCGCTCCTTCAAAGAGGCCAAAGCGAACTGATACCATTCATGGTTAGCATTTATAGAAGTAGCTATGCTTTGGGATATATTCCGACAGCCTGGAGATCAGTTAGGGTAGTCTTCATCCCCAAAGTGGGTAAAAGACCGGCGGACGACCCTAAGTCGTACCGCCCTATCAGCCTTACATCCTTTCTGATGAAAGCTATGGGAAAGATACTGGACGCTCACATCAGAGGCACACTTCTTAAGACATGGCCGCTGCACCCAAAACAATACGCCTACCAACCGGGTAAATCCACGGAATCGGCACTACAGAGCTTGGTAGAAGAGATCGAGGAGGCCATGTCCAATAAGGACACAGCACTATGTGCATTCCTTGACATAAAAGGCGCCATCGATAACATCTCCTTCAAATCCATAGAAACGGCACTACGAGCCAAAGGAGCCGACAACACGATCATTACCTGGGTGCAGCGTATGCTCTCGCCAAGAATAATCTTTACCAGTATAGGCAATACTACCCTTTCTGCTTTAGCCACTCGTGGCTGCCCTCAAGGAGGGGTACTATCCCCCCTCCTGTGGTGTCTGGTAGTTGATGGATTGTTGTGGAGACTTAGCTCAGCTAGGTTCTCTACACAGGGGTAAGCGGATGACCTGGTAATCACGGTTAAAGGCAAATTCGAGGAGGTCCTACCGGATGTCCTGCAGAGTGCTCTGCACATAGTCCAGGATTGGTGTACAGCAAACCAAACGGGCTGCGCGTCAATCCAACAAAGGCCGCCGTGATACCATTCAGTAATAAAGGGACTCTCCTAGCACTAGAGTGTCCCTCCATGTATAATGCCAGAAACTGTCAAGTATTTGGGGGTCACACTTGACAAGAAACTGTTATGGAAGAAGCATCTCAGTTTGGTAACAGAAAAAGCAGTTAAGGCCTTGTGGATCAGCAGAAGCTATGCGGGGAAGGCATAGGGTATCAAGCCGTACATAGTTCTGTGGATCTACAAGACAATTGTTAGACCTATTGTGGAATACGGGGCGGTCGTGTGGTGGAAAAGAGCAACCACCATAGACGGGAGACGGTGTCTCGAAAAAATTCAGAGGCTGGCCTGTCTGGCTGTTCTTGGAGCCTTCTTTTCTAGCCCTAGTGCCGCCCTGGAGGTTCTACTAAACTTGCCACCTCACCACATACACATAGAGGCAGTGGCAAGGCTAGCCGTCACTAGGCTCAAAGCTTGTGATGCGGCGTCCCCATTGAACTCAGTTCAACAAGGATGGTTAAATAACAGTAGGTTATTGGATATGCCATCAGACCATCTGGTCAAAACTCTGCGTTTTGATCCTTTTTATAGTGCAGCTATATGGGAAAGGGCGGACTGGACTGACAGATTCAGATCACTCCACCCTAGTACCATCAAATTCTACACGGACAGCTCAAAGACCGATACAGGATCTGGCGCTGGAATTACTGGCCCGAATACCAATATCTTTATTCCCATGGGAGTACATCCGATCGTGTTTCAGGCGGAGGTGCACGCAATTTAGGTGTGTGCAAGACTATTCCTTGACAAAGGCTACACTAATAAGAAAATAGCAATTTTCACTGACAGCCAAGCAGCAATTAAAGCGCTGTCGAGCTGTCACTGTCACATCTAAGCTCGTATGGGTTTGTCAGGAAATTCTCCAACAGGTGGGAAATCTCAACAGTCTCACCCTCTTTTGGGTACCTGGGCACTCGGGGTTTTACGGCAACGAGCAGGCCGACGAACTCGCAAGAAGAGCATCCACTACTCCCTTTTATGGTCCAGAACCTTATTGTGGACTACCACTCTGTATATGCAGAAACGTAATTAGTGAGTGGGAAAAAGCCAAGGCCACCTAACACTGGGAATCTCTTCCAGGGCTTAGGCAGTCAAAACTTTTTGTTGCTTGCTACTCGCCCAATCGTACCGTTGGTCTGATAAAACTGAGCAGAAACAGGGTTAGGATTATTTGCGGGCTCCTCACGGGGCACTGCCGTTTAAACGGTCATTTAAAGCGCTTGCGCATTGTTACCGACGCCAGTTGTCGCTTCTGTGAAGCTGATGACGAAACTGCCTCTCACATCCTGTGTGAGTGTGAAAGGCTAGCAAGGCGCCGTTTGGAATGCTTCGGTATCGCTTTTCCCTTGGAAGAGGATATCGCCACTATAAATATGGCCCAGCTGAATCGATTTATCGAAGTCAGTCGGTTGGACGAGTTCCTCTAACTCATAGTAGGAGCAATGGCACAATAGGCCACCGGTCGCAGTGCCTAGGGCAACCCTGTTGCCTGTGCCCTCCCTAAATATAATCTAATCTATCGTAGTCAACACCCGAATCATGAACTTATGGACAAAACCCCACCACCAAGTCATGTAAGACGTTCTTTGGGACAAGGAAAGGGAAGTCTAAAGATTGAAAAGAGTTCTTCTCGATAACACAAACACATACAAGGCGGCCCTAAAGCAATTACACACCAGCGAGATAATCAAAGCCACGAATGACCTATCCGCAAACCGTATCCTTGGCACTCGACCACCCGATATCTCCAACTACCCAGAGCTACCACCATGGTGCCATTGCACATATTTGTCCAGCGTGTGGAGCCAGCCCACACAACGTGGACCATCTCTTCGACTGCATTGCCGCACCTTACACTAAGTGCACGATGGGAGAACCCCATTGAGGTGGCAACCTTCTTAGGTCTAGAACTTGCGCCGCTACAACAGGAACCTGAAATTTTCAGCTAAATGTGCGCCCCAACGCGCTCTAAGACGCATCCTCCCTCAAAAATTAAATTTCGAAAACTGCAAATTTGGTAAAATTATTTTATTCTTCGCAATCACTCTTAACAGTAAACCTTATTTAAAATTAACGATATCTAGTCACTCGGCGCATCACCGCTGTCGCTATGGCTCTCCTCATCCTCCTCTTTCACTTCAGCTTCCTCGGCGGGCGCGGCAACTTCCTGCTGCTCGCGCATCTTCTTCCAATTCTTCGCAGCCGCCAACAATTTCAAGTTCGGCCGTGCCATTTCATCCTCGGGGAAGATATAATCGAAAACCTCCTCCCAACCCTCCTCCACGCCCGATTCCGAAATGATCTTTTGTCGTTTCTTCACGCGTCGCGGCATCTTCTCCACCACCTTGTCCAAACTATCGGCCGTGCCATTTTCCTTCTCAAAATCACGCCATGCCTCCAGCAGCAACACTCGTGACTCCTTCTCGCCAAACTGTCGCAATGTATCGTTCGCCCGTTCATACACACGTCGTGCCAGTGCAGTGTTCATATCCTGATCTTCAGCTGGCGAAGAAAGTTCAAATTTCGCAAAAGAAATCCACACTTTAACGTGATGTGTCCGCTCCAAAAGTCGTTCGTACAATTGACGCGCCAATTCCGTCTCGCCTTGCGACACTTCGAAATCGATGTAGCCCTTCCACAGTAGTTCGGGCATATCGAGACGCGGCTGTTGAATGGCCAGCTCGAAAATTCCCCGCGCACGATCTACATCACCCAGAAGACTTTCCAATTCGGCGAACTTAATCCATGTAATGCAATTCTCCGGGCCAAGTTCCAAGAATTTCTGATAGAGGATGCGACAACGATCGAACTCACGCAGTTGAATTTCTAGATCTATGTAGCCGCGAAACAGCTTGTCCCTGGGACACATTCCGATGGCCATGCCGAGGGTCTTGCGAGCCTGTTGCAGGTTTTTGCGACGAATCTCAAATTGGGCATAGAGAAGCCAGATTTTGCTGAATGTGAAGATTTTGTGGGGAATCAATTCGAGGCAGGTTCTGTAAATTTGCCGGGTACGTTCCATGTCCTCGGTCTCGAGCTCCTCGTAGAGGGCGTAGTTGATCCAGAGATAGATGTAGCGACGCCACAGATTCTTGTCTTTTGACGGTGGCAAATTGGCTATGGCGCGCTCGTAAGTTTCGCGAATAGCATTCACGTCGCCCTCGCCTTCTACCAGGCGGATATAGTCGAACCAAGCATCGTAATTGTTGGGATTCTCTTGCACCTCCTGTTCGTATTGGAATTTCCGTTTGGATACAATCACATCCTCGATTCCGGCCCGGTCGCCGTATTTCTTTTCGTGAATTGTATACGCCTTGTAGAGCTCTTGCGTTCGTTCTTTCGGCAGGTTGTCCAAAGCGTATTTGTAGATGACACGAGCTCGATCGTGCTCCTTTTGATTTTCCTCGAATTTGGCGAATGCAATGAACAGGCGTTCGTCCATATGATCCTCGCCGAAGAACTCCACGGCACGTTCGTAGACGTTTCGCGATCCGTGAATGAATCCATGATTCTCCTCGAAACGAGCGTATTTTATCCAATACTTCACCTCCGGATGGACGATGACAAAACGTTCGAAAATGGCTCGAGCCCGGTCGATTTCCTTGTAGCGTAGCTCAAAGTTGATGTACGTTTGCCAGGCCTGCTCTTCCGGTTGCCATTCCATCCAACGTTCGAAAACCTGTCGTGCACCCGCCACGTTCTCCAACATTTCCTCCATGTAGGTGTACTTGTACCAGAACTGATTGACGCGCGGCATAATGGTGACGGCACGATCCCACAAATTTCGGGCATGGTTCACCTGTTTTGCTTTCATCTCCATTTCGGCGTACTTTAGCCAGATCGTAATGTTGCGATGATCGTTGTCCAAGGCACGCTCCCAGATGGAGCGAGCTCGTTGAATTTCCTTCTGTGATTCTTCCCATTGGGCGTACTTGATCCAGTGACTTACGACCATGCGATTTTTGCGCAAATTGTCCTCGAATGTTTTGCGTTTTCGCTGCTGATAGTCGGCAAGTTCGGCGGGATCGGAGATTTTTTGCTTGGGCGGCGGCGGAAGGATTTCCAAATCACGCTCCTTGGCTTCGCGCAACAATTGCTCGGCGGTGATTTGCACTTCGGCTGGAGCTTTGTTTTTTACCTAAAAGTAGAGTAAGTTGGTGGTTTTGAGATTGTGGTGTTTTGGGGGGAAGCAATGTGCTCGGAATTTCAGGCGTCTTACCTTCGCCACTTTGGGCATTTTTTGCGGTTTTTCCATTATTGCGGCGTTTGGAAGACAGTTTCCGAATAGAAGATTTTAAATTGGTACAGTTTGCAAACACCTACAAGTAGATAAACGAGGATAAACGTAGGCTGCACACGAAATGGACAGTAATAACAAAATGTTTTACAAAAATTGTCCAGCAATTGTCGAAAGGTGTCAAGCACAGCTGATGGACAAGTCGTAGTTTAGTTGTGTAATTGTACTAGATGGACGTTGCAAAAACCCTGCCTCGCCGTAACGGTCAAAATGAAGGCAATAAATTGATTTAGTAATGAAAATCTGGACTCCTGCTATTAACTATTTGAGTAGAAATGAAAAGATCTTCAATTGAATGAGTTCGAACAATGGAAATAGTCTGCAGTATTAAAAACTTTCTTTTAAAAAATCACTTCCGGCTGTGACGTCACGAAATACTCGCCCTTGCATTTAGAATTATTGTACCGGCATTATTTTTTTCGCCGCAGGGCTGTCCAGTACTCATTGCACATGCGCAATGTTTTGACAAATATCGTATCTCTGCTCTGATTAGAACTGTCAGCTCTGATGTAAGAGATTTTCGTTCGTGCGGATTGCGAGCCAACTTCCAATTACATATCTCATAAAATCGTTACCCCGCGAGCGGTTTTAATTCGTTCTGGAGGGAATCGTGCAATCTTGCTGTTGATTATTGTGGTCAATTGTTCTCGTCGACGCGGTACATAAATAAAGTGCTGGAAAGATGGCCTGGTCACAAGTGCTTCAGACTTCATCTCGTGGAGGTCTTCAACAGATCAACAAAATTGCATGGTCCAATCATTTAATCGTCAGAATGGTGAGTTGTTTTTGTAATCAAAGTTAGTATCAGATGATTGTGGGTGTCTGTGGTCTATTCAGTTTTTCGGCTGCCGGTCCATACTTCACGGGCCAGCTATAGACTACTCGGGTCAGGATATTATGTAACAAAAGTGTTGTTGGTGTATCTACTGTGGACAAAAACCCGATCGCCGGGAGAGAAAATATTTTGGTGACAGATATCTCGGGTTTTTGGGTTAACAACCTTCGCTGCTCTTTTTTTGCGAATTTCTGGTGATGGTTAGAGTGTCACGTTGTGCTGAACCAATAGTGCGCAAGACTTGCAAGTGTTGGAACTATAATTTTTGTTTGGAGTCTTTAGAGCAATCAGCGTGTTGGACTAAATCTGATTAAAACATTAAACCCAAAGCAATATGGCATCATCACCTGAGATCAGCAAGAAACGCAAACTGGAGGATGAGTGCGAAGTATGTATTTTAGAAAGTTGTCTTTAGAGTGAAAGAATTGTCTTTTTGAGTACATCTAGCATCATTTCTAACTTGATGGTCTCAATATTCCAAACCGGTTTGTTGAGGTCATTTTAGCTTCATTGAGTGTCGATTACTGGACTGTGACTGATGTTCTACATTCAGAAAGGTTGATTGCAATTCGCTACAGGCAATGGCCGCAGGTATTAAGATAAGTTGACCAGACTTACTGCATTTCACTGTACTGTACATCAGTGGCGGCTCGTGCCTATGGAAGTAGGTGAGGCGAAAAAAAACGAGGCTAATTTCGGGCGTGGCCGAAATTTGGATACCCTTCGCTCTTCTCGGGCTAAAAGTTTTTGTTCGGGCGTACCTACGACTTCCGTCTTAACAAAGTTCCATTTCGTCGACAAAACAATATTTGTGTGGGGTTTGGTTGGAACAAGTGGGCAAATAATACTCAGAAAATTTTATTGGGGGATGCGGGAGCATGGCCCCATAGTACGGTTCCATTTGTTTTGACCTTTTTTGTTGCTTTGATAAAGACATTAATTCAAGGTTTTGTGAAATTTGGAGTAAACATTTTTTTCTTAGAAGAACCAAAATGATAGTCCCATGCCCCCATGGGCATGACCCATGGTCCGATTTGATTCATTCTTGCATATGTCTTGTGTCATCAATAGAAATACATTTGTGTGAAATCTAGTTGAAATTGATGCACAAATAAAAAAAAATTCTTAGAAGAACCTAATCTGGGGGTTGGGTTTGTATGGCAGCCCCATGACCACATTATCCGATTTGACCGATTCAAACATGCAAACTGCTTGCAGCAAAAAGAAGCAGTTGTGCAAAATTTCAGCTTTATAGCTCTTAAATTGGCCGAGTAAAACGCGTCGCAACAGACGGACAGACGGAAATCGCCCAATCGACTCCCCAAGTCATGCTGATCATATATATATACTTTTTATATGATAGGAGATGCTTCCTTCAATGCGTTACAAACTTCATGACAAAGTTAATATATCCTTTCACTCTATGATCGAAGGGTATAAAAACACATTGGAAGGGGATTGTTACATTAATAGAGGATAATATTTTACAATTACAATTTTCTTCAACGCATCATAATATCCCATTTTAAATATTTGGGGTTTCGGCATAAAGTAAAAATCATTCAAAATCAATTTGAAAAGTTTGGGCGTCAAAATATTAAAATGAAATAATGAACAGTGACAAAAGCTATGTACACAACTATCGATTTTGTCCTTTTTAAAATCATATGCAACAAGCAACATCACCTAATATTTTCCTATTTCTATTTTAACCAAAATACGATAGAAAACCGAAACTATGCTCAGTAAGTTCTTATCTCAACTTCATTTTGCACAGCTACATTTCAATGCGCAAAGCATACAACAAAGCGAGAACAAATCGTCGCACTGTTTCGGTTCAGATACACACGCTGAGGCGATTTTTGTTTCGCCTCAGTGGTAATTTTTTCCCCGTACATTCCATAGAGAATCTGGCGAATGTATTGATACGCGTTGAGTTGTTGTTCGGGATTGTGCGGCGGAAAAATTATCGCCTCACTTGTATGAATTGGTGTACAAAAACTATGTTAGAGATTTTACAATTGTGTAAAGGAACTTGTAAGTGAGTTTAAAGATAACTTTAGGGTTTTTTATCATATTTGATGAGTTATGTTTTGTGATAAATTAAAAAGTATAACTCGACGAAAATGAAGGTGAGGCGCCGCCTCACTTGCCTCATCTGAGGAGCCGCCACTGCTGTACATCATTTTCGCCTGGTCTACAGCATCGAAAAGTCGAAAAATTCATTTTGTAACCAAATTCACGCTAATTCCTTAGCAGCCATTTCGCCCCGACCAGCCGAGAGTGGGAATTCACGGTGGTGACTGTATCCAGTGGCGTATTTAGAAAATTCTCAAAGGGAGGGCACAGAGTACGGGACTAACTTGGTACATAAAGTTTTAGTGTGGGGATACCCGGTAGCATCTACATAGGAAAAACAAGATTCAGGGATCTTGGCAAGGAGCTATAGTTTGTTCATCTAAATCTACCAGATAGCATTTCCACTGTACTGGTTGATTGAAGGGAGTCATTAGTGCAACTAAGCAGATCTATACATGGTACGTTGTTGATCATGATGTACCTACACACACATGATTCGAAGCCTTCATAAAATCAAAGTTTGATTAATATAGAAAATGTGGTGTTCAGAGCGTTCTTTGAAAGACCGCGAGTCCTTTGCATTTTGGGTTAATTACACCAAAAGTTTAGCTTTCCTGACAAAATGATTATTATTATTATTTATTATGAGCAAACATAATTCAATTGTGTAGATCTTAGATTAGGTAAAGGAGCTACTGAGTTTATCCCCAGCGCACTTAGACCAGACTTGGTCCGTTGTGATACCTCTGTAGAATTCGAATCTAATAACCTATTAAGCTGAGAACCACCCCGTGCTAACAATGAATTTGTTGAGCCGTATTGGGCTCACATCACGAAGATCGTCCGTATCATAAAAATACCTGGAACCAAGATAACGGTTTCGTTTCTCGGCCAAAGCAGGACATTGACAGAGTAAGTGATGTACCCTCTCTTCCTCCTCCTCGTCATCACAGCTTCTACAGAAGTCATTGTGGGGAATTCGGAGCCTTCTAGCAAGATTTCCAATAGGACAATGCCCCGTTATAACCCCCACTACATTCCGAATATGCTTTCTGTCCAAAGACAGTAATATGGTTGATCGAACAAAATCTAGCTTTGGCCATATCAACCTCGTCGTATTGCAAGTACAACCATAGGTCCATCTTGCATTGGCCCTGCGTTCAACAGCGGTTTTTATTACCATTGCACAAGCAGCAGATGGCGTTTTTATGTTGTAACGATCGCCTTCAGCGGCACTAGCTGACGCAAGTCGCGCCAAGTCGTCTGCGCGTCGATTCCCTTCGAAGCCACTATGACCCGGTATCCAGCATAGCGTAATATCGAAGAAACGACCCATCTCTCTCAGTACTAACCGGCACTTCTCGATGATTTTTGATGTGGTTAGCACTGATTCAAGTGATCTAATAGCAGCCTGACTATCGGTAAAGAGTATAACGTTCCTTCCTGTGACGACGTACCTACCCAACCAATTTAGGACCTCCAAAATCGCTGAGACCTCTGCTTGTAGAACACTACAGAAGTTAGGGAGACTGAGAGACAAGTTAATGTTCAGTTCCTCAGAGTATATTCCGATACCTACTCCTGCGTCCGTCTTCGAACCATCAGTATAAATTGCAATGGATGCACTAGGGAGGGATATGCTATTATCCCACGCTTCCCTTGACGGGATCAGGCTACAATGGTTTCTTCCAAATAGGTATTTGGGAACAGTGTAGTCAGTTGCTGGGGGCAGGTTGAAGTTGCGAAGAATCGTTGAGTGCCCATAGTCCAGCGCTCGCCACAGGTCAGTTTCACGAAGACGCAACGCCGTGCATGCCGCCATCCGTTGACCGAAGACGTCCAGTGGCAGTAGTCCCAGGACTATCTCTAGTCCCAATGAAGGTGTTGTATGAAAAGCTCCAGTTATGAGAAGAGAAGCCAGCCTTTGAATTTTGACGAGCAAGTTATAGTAGGTGGCGATACTTAGTGCTGTCCACCACACGCTAACTCCATAAAGTAGAATAGGCCGCACAATAGCTGTGTACAACCAATACACAACTTTTGGTTGCAGGCCCCACGTTTTCCCGATTGCTTTCTTGCATGAGTAAAGTGCCACAGTAGCTTTATTCACCCTTTCTTCAATGTTGGGTTTCCATTTTAATTTCTTGTCTAAAATCAGACCAAGAAAATTGGCCGTGTCGGACAACTCTAGTTGTGTGCCCCCTAGTCTAGGCAAGGTAATAGTAGGAATCGTGCGCCTCCTAGTAAAGAGGACTAAGTCCGTTTTTGCTGGGTTAATTCCCACGCCACTGAGGTTAGCCCAGTCCGTTAAGATAGTCAGGGCGTTCTCTAATAACCCGCTAAGAGTGTCAGGAAACTTGCCCCTAACAGCTATAGCAACGTCATCAGCATAAGCTGTGACTTTGCATCCGATACTTTCCAGGTTAAGAAGCAATTGGTTAATCGCTATATTCCAGAGTAAAGGAGATAGGATGCCTCCTTGTGGAGTGCCCCTACAAACATATCTGCAGACAGAGGAGGCACCCAGACTACTCTGAATGCGTCTCGTGGTAAGTAGCATATTCACGAGGGTACATATAGAATCGTCAACATGTAGATTCCGAAGAGCATCCGTAATCGCCGTGAGCTTGATATTGTTAAAAGCACCCTCAATATCCAAGAAGACCACCATCGTGTATTCTTTGTGATGAATAGATGTTTCTATAAAACTGACTATCGAATGTAGAGCTGTATCGACAGATCTCCCTTTGCAATATGCATGTTGTGACATGGATAATAGGTTTTGTGGGATCGTCGCTCTAACATGAATGTCGATTAGCCGTTCTAGTGATTTCAACATGGTGGATGAAAGGCTAATAGGCCGGAGATCCTTTGGCCTTGCATGCGAACTTCTACCCGTTTTGGGAATAAAGGTGACTTTCACTTCTCTCCACAAGCGAGGTATGTATACTAAGTTCAGGCATGCAGTAAATATGCGTACTATCCAAGGGTACGTGATGTCTATACACTTTTGCAAATCAGCAGGGATAATACCATCAGGCCCGGCTGATTTAAAGGGATCAAAGCTTGTGATCGCCCAAATTATCTTCTCACGGTTGAGAATAGAAGCCGTATCGCAAGACCCTCTATGAGTTAAGGGAAGATCAGGAAGAGCGACGGCTGAGTTTCCCGGCAAGTGTGTGTCGATTAAACACTCGACAGTTTCGATACAAGAAGACGTCCATGATCCGTCTTCTTTCTGTAGAAAGCTTGGCATAGATGGGTGGGATGCTAAGACTTTCCTTAATCTGGATGTCTCCGAGGCCCCTTCGATGCTTTCGCAGAAGCCTCTCCAAGCGCTACGCTTAGCGCTTCTTAGTTCTTTTTTGAAAGAATTTAGATATTTCTTGTATGAATACCAGTCCGATTCGAGTTTAGAGGCCTTAGCCTTATTAAAGCTTCTCCTACTCGTAACTCTTAATTCAGAAATCGTAGAATTCCACCAAGTAGGTTTTTTCTTTCCTGCCCGTAAACTGACAGGGCAGGATGCTGTAGTCGCAGTCTTCATCGCTTCGGTGAAGACGTTTACCATATCATCCAATTCTCGCTCAGTGCTTGAAATATTAGGAATCAACGGAAGCTCCTCTAAAAGGGACTCTCGATATCTAGTCCATTTTGTCTTCCTGCGATTCACAGTGCGTTGAGCCACTTCAGAACTCGCAGCAGGACTAAATTGTAGATACCTGTGATCAGAGAAGGAGTGCTCTGCCGACACTCTCCAGCCTGTTATTAAATGCAAGATATCCTCCGATGCCAGAGTAATGTCCAGTACCTCTTGCCTGTTTTTGGTAACGAAAGTAGACTCGGAACCCACATTGCAAATAAGGAGATTTGTTCCTAGGATATATTCCAGAAGCAGTTCACCTCGTTCGTTCGTGTCCGTGCTACCCCAGACAACATGATGTGCATTTGAGGAGGATTATACTAGTACCTGAAGACGTTGCTACTGCAAGGTTCAAGCATTAGTTATAGTTGATTCCTTGCTTGAGACGCAGTTGCTTACTTTGCCTCAGTTCAAGTTTTTGGCTTAGAGCTATTTGTGCACAAACTTCCTTATCAATCGGTCAATGCTATAAGACCGTCTTCTCTTTCCTTACAAGATATCTTATTAGAGAGTATGTACTTAAACTGCGGTGTGAACAGTATTGGCCACTCCAGGATCTTGTCAACTTATGTTGGGGGTAGGGTCACCACCTGCCTGCCTTCGATTTACGGGTCACTAGCTTATAAAATACGGGTTTTCGATTTTTTTACGGGGCAAAAATTAAAAAAAAAATATTTTTATGCCGATATATCATTTATTTTTAGTAATATTTCCTATTTGAAGATACAGTCCCCAATACCTCTTCATTTTGCACTATAAAGTGCATTTTATTTGACGCGCAGCAGTGTGAATAGTCGGTTCCGGCTATCTGTCCATGCGTTACCGCAAAGCGAGAATATTCTCTCTGCCAGTGAATTGATTGCCGGGATGAACCCTGTTCAGTTCATCACCTGCTTGGGGACGAAATCGATTAGTTTATTTGGTGTTCTTGTATTGCCTCCAATGAATCCTGGAGGCAATACAAGAACACCAAATAAACTTTAGAGATTCCGGCAAATCAACACCAGGCTGAGTTTCAGCTTGAAATCTAACGAAATCGATTAGCTTTTCTAGTGCCAAAACTACCGAAAACCCTTATCGATTTCGTCCCCTGATAGTGGACGAGGTCGCATAGGGTTTCAAGTACATTTTACGTCGAAAGCAGCCAAAAACTGGTTCGAGCTGAACAAGGGGGTTTTGCGCAGTCCACTTTCAGGGGACGATATCGATAAGGGTTTTTTGGTACTTACTTAGCCACTAGAAAATCTGATCGATTTAGTCACCTGCGTGGGGACAAACTGAACAAGGGTTCCTAAATACGCTGAAGTCTAGAAAAGACCAGTTTCAAAAATCGAATCGTATTTTGCTGCTATTATTGACCGCGTTAAATAATTTTGTGCGTGTGCCAGAGCTTATCACTTCATCGACATCTTTTCATCTCCTGAACGTATTTATTAATTAGGTGCGAAGTTACACAAAATTCCTCATAAAGGTCATCCAAGTTCACTGTAGTTATGTTTAGGCATCCGAATATTCTCTCCAGTTGCTCAAATTTCCGTTCGTACTGCAAATTTAAGGGTTGCAGATAGTACAGGTAAGTGTGTCCGGCAAAATCAAATCCTGATTCCAAATACTGCAACGCATTCATGTACCATGTTAACAGTGTTAGCTTGATTACGTCACTTTCGCGTCCCGGAAAATTTAAAACTATTTGGTTGACTTTAATACGATAAAAAATTGTCTCTAACCCTTTGGGGGAGTTTTTTTTCTTAAACCCTGTATATTTTATTTCTTGGATTACGGGTTTTTGGACTTTCGGCGTCCGAAAAACGGGGTAACCCGTAAAATACGGGGCATCTGGCCACCCTAGTTGGGGGACGTTAATGATTATTGCTGTTGTCTGCTTTCGTCGCGGTTGCTGCTTTCTATTCTGTTTCTCGCATGGGAATCAAATCAACCATTTTCGCCATTAGCGACCGATTTTGAAGTAATGGATGTTCGTAGTAAGAGAGTCGTGCGCAAACCCTTTTCTTGATACGACTTAGGAAACTGCATGAAACAACGACTTAAATATAGATTTGTCAGGGGCTGTGGTATTTAGTTTGCCCTAAACACTGCGACCGGTGGTCTATTGTGCCATATTAAATATAGCCTCGAGTGTCATCGGGAGGTTTGGTGAAATTAATTTATCATTCTGAAGAAGAGAGTCTAACATTCACTTATAAGGAATAATTTTACTCAAAAGGTGGCCTCCATTTAACCCGTAGCTTCCGTTTTCCAAGGGTCAAATTAACCAATTTTTCATACACTTTAAACAACATTATGATGGATCGTTCCTTTCCAGTTTGCGGAAATTCAGTATCTGTGGCGCCAAATTTTTGTAATGCCATTTCATTCATGTTGGCCTGAAACGAACGTTCTCTTGATATTTAACTTGCAAGCCATTTCAGTACTTTTGTAAAAAAAGGATATTTCCGCTAAGGTGACTCAGAAAGGTGGCTGATTAGCATTTTAATTTGAATCACTTCCACTAGAATTCTATTCAAATGGTATTTTAGTTGCAATTCTATTAATCAACAACAAAACTGATGCATAAATACTCTCAATTTCCAATTAAGGGCTGAGGTACTCCATACAAATATCAAACTTTGACATAAGGATTTCAGATTTGTTTGTTTCAGGCCAACACATTAATAAAATGTCATCATCAATTTGGCGCCACAGATACTGAAATTTTGCCCGGGTTGCTCGGGTCTAGGATTTCCGATAGTCATCCTTTGAAAATTAAGTCAGACCAGCCAAACTTGCCAATTATTCAAGTCGAGTGCTTCCTCAGTAAAAGAAGTTTCATCGCATAGCATCGCGGTCAGCAATACCGTTTTTACTGTCCCGTATCGTATGACCAATCGACTGTCACTTCCACTTGCGGTTCAATTTGTCGACAGGCATTTGTCCTGTGCGCTGACGAAGATATGCATTTTAAAATTGTTTCGGGCCAAACTTTGTGTGGCAAGGTTCATGTGCTGTTGGCACGAGCACCACTGATGGCAAAGATAGATAGGGGGCGGAACAGACCCAGTTTGGTCTTGCAAGCTCAGATAAGTACTTTGCCATATATTTGGCAACTCGTCGACAAATTACTCTTATGGAGTACGGAATATTTAGAAATAATAATTGCCACTGCTTTCTCTGAGATGCCCTCTTTCCACTATCGAAAGCCTGTTCAGCATCAACAAAGATCATGTGCAACGCGGACGTCTGTATTCGATGCATTGCTCGATTACAATTATTCGTGTGGTGTTGATGTGACCGACGATCGAAATTCAACCTGTGCTTCGTCGATTTTGCTTTGTGACTGGTTTTTAACTCTAAATATGACTATGCTAGCTATTAGTAGCGCAATAATTACATGGACTATTTCGGCATTAGTATAAGAGGTTGATCGTATAATTGCATTTCGATGGGTAGCTATGATATGCGCATGCGGGGGAACATTATCAAAGTGCGATTTACAAAACTTCATCTGGTCTGTATCCTGGATAAGTAGTAATGTTCCTCGAAGAGCTCCTCTTAAATCAAAGCGTCAGTCCACCATTACAGGCCGTTCCGTGCGTTCGTTATTTTTCTCGGCGGCACTTCAAAAACTACCATTTACCATAGGAATATAGAAAGGAGAGCAATTGCCCATTCCTTTATCTCGTATATTCGCTCTGAATAACCATTTCTTGTTGATTCGTGTTATATCCTAATCCCATACGAATCGATTAAATGGATGATCAACAATGCAGATCAGAATAGAAGGCAATAAAATGCCTCTGGATGAATATAAGGTACATTAAAAGTTACAAATTGAATAAAATAATTTATGTAGATAGCCTGACGGATCTAATAACTAACCACGTCCCCATTTCAATGTAATTATTATTTCGCTAATATTGCTTTGCGGTCAGCTCACTGATAATAATTTAACCAAACATTATATGCAATTATCATATAGAAAAATCAATAATTGCATGCAGTCCGTACTGCACAAAATACCCTCAACAGTCTAGACAAGAGTAATCGCACTATCGCAGTACGTACTTTCAAATTCACACAGTAGATAACGTCAGCAAGCGAGTGTCGACTGTAAAACTCTTGTCACACGTCACATTTGAATAAATACCGTCCATTCTCGAGATTATGCAATCAGTCGTTTTCTTGTTGTTTGGCTGTTAAAATCAAGAGTGACGTTGACGATTGGCCGTATAATGCCGAATGTTGAAGTATGGAAATTCGATTGCACATTGATTCTCAAATGCAATAATAAAAATAGAAGACTATGTCATTCTAATGTAATTATTTTATCAATCAAATAATCGTGATTGTTTTTTTTGTTTTTCTTTCTTTCATGTTGCAGGCATCATCTGGTGACTTTCGTCTCGAAAGTGATACGTTCGGTGAACTTAAAGTGCCGGCCGATAAATATTATGGCGCCCAAACGATGCGGTCAAAAATCAATTTCCCAGTTGGTGGATCGACAGAACGAATGCCGGTAAGTATAGTGTTCATTCAGTTATTTTTCTTATTTATAAACTGAAATGCTAAGCAATTTTCCTTACTTATTTGCTTATCATTAAGATAGATAAAACTTTGGTATTTGAGATTCCTTTTATCTTTTGAAAAGCTAATCCAGCCCAATTAATAGTCCAATTATTATTTTATAATTTTAAATAGAAAAGAAATGAGTAAGGTTATTTTTTATTGTTTTGGAATCAGTGCCAGGAGTCTAACCCTCATTTTGGTAGGAAAAATTTTGATAGAAAGGGTGCACATCACCCGTTCTGGCGGAAATGTCTCTATCTATTTCTAAAAAGGACTAATTAATCCTTAAATGGAGGCAGCAAGTAAGATGTCATATAAAAGGGGCCAGTACATTACAAATTCGGTGCCTTTTCTCTGTTTCGAGGACCCGCAACGGACTAAATGGCGTTTGAATGAAAAATTTAAGTTTTCGCACATAACTTATCATCTGTATCTTTTAAAAACTATAGCTACACGAATACACAATTTCCAGATCAAAATTTTTCTTAGTAAAAAGGAGTTTTAGACTAATGGCACCCTACAGATGCCAAGACAACAAAAATTAGCCTTTTGCTCTATTTTTTTCTATTTGGAGCCCTAAATTGGGATATTTTTATTGTACTGGAATTTAAATGGGCTTCCAAATATGTATAATCGTTTTTATGATAGGATGGCGCAATCACACAATTTTGCCAATTGACTGTATCTATAGTAATTAACAATGTAACGTTGACTCGAAGTAGACTATAAACGGCTGAGTCAACGCACTATGTCCCACAAGGGGTTACGGTACAGAGAAGAAGAATAGTAATTAGCTATATCGCATAATTCTTTCAAGTCTATGCTTTATATCCACAACGCCTTTTTTGGCATCTGCGTAAAATCCTGATAGCATCGTGGAGTGGCGATCCAACTGTCTCATGGGAGGGATATGATATATGGGTTCATATCCCAATGCGTATATTTCTTTTTGAAACAAAATCAAATTATATTTCCAGAAACCCGTCATCCAAGCTATGGGCGTTTTAAAGAAAGCCGCCGCCGAAGTCAACAAAGAGTTCGGTCTGGATCCTAAAATCAGTGACGCCATCTCAAAGGCGGCCGACGATGTCATTTCGGGAAAATTGTACGACGATCATTTTCCATTGGTAATTTGGCAAACCGGATCGGGTACCCAATCCAATATGAATGTAAATGAGGTGAGACGATTTCATTCATCATCCAGTTGTAAGTTTACCGAAATAACTTAAATTTTATTTTCCTAGGTAATTAGCAATCGTGCCATAGAACTGTTGGGTGGTCAGTTGGGTTCCAAGAATCCCGTCCATCCCAACGATCACGTGAACAAATCCCAAAGTTCCAACGATACCTTCCCAACGGCCATTCATATTTCCGTTGCGACTGAATTGAATAAGAATTTGAAGCCTGCCTTGAAAATTTTACATGACGCTCTGAAGGCAAAATCGGAGGCATTTAAGGATATTATCAAAATTGGAAGGTAAATTGAAATAATATCAGCAACAAACCGAGTGGTTTACTAATTTTCTCTGAAATTCCAGAACGCACACTATGGACGCCGTGCCTCTCACTCTCGGCCAAGAATTCGGAGGTTACGTCCAACAGATTGCCTATGCAATGGATCGTATCGATGCCGTCTTGCCGCGTGTCTACGAATTGGCTTTGGGCGGTACGGCTGTGGGTACCGGCTTGAACACTCGCATTGGGTTTGCCGAAAAGTGTGCCAAGCGTATTGCCGAATTGACCAACTTACCGTTCGTGACGGCTCCTAATAAATTCGAAGCGCTGGCCGCTCGTGATTCTATGGTTGAAGTGTCGGGCTGTTTGAACACAATTGCCACGAGTTTGATGAAAATTGGCAATGATATTCGTTTCTTGGGATCTGGTCCACGTTGCGGTCTCGGCGAGTTGAGCTTGCCTGAAAACGAGCCGGGCAGTTCCATTATGCCGGGCAAGGTGAATCCAACACAATGCGAATCGCTTACAATGTTGTCGGCACAAGTTATGGGCAATCATGTTGCCGTGACTATTGGCGGATCAAATGGTCATTTCGAATTGAACGTCTTCAAGCCGTTGATTGTTTCGAATGTTCTTCGTTCAATTCGATTGCTTTGTAAGTGTATTGATCCATATTGTACGTATTGGCATATAATGATGTTTTTTTATTACAGCTGACGGTTGTCGTACTTTCACCTCGAACTGTGTCGTTGGTATTGAACCCAATCGCGATCGTATCGCTAAAATTATGCAAGAATCACTCATGTTGGTAACGGCTCTCAATCCACATATTGGCTACGATAAGGCAGCGAAAATCGCCAAAACTGCTCATAAGGAAGGCACAACATTGAAGGAGTCGGCTATCAAATTGGGATATTTGACTGAACAACAATTTAACGACTGGGTTCGCCCGGAGGAGATGTTGGGACCTAAGTAAATGTCGCAGCATTTGAGATTTGATGACGGCGTGGAGACTTTTTGTTGACGGAATTCTAAATTATTTTCTTTTATAAATTCATGTGTACACACAAAAAAAAAACATCAGAGCAAAAATTGAAATATAATGGACGTGTTAATATAATGTAGGTTGATTTGTTTTTTTTTTTCTTTGAGAATCAATATTGTTCCCAGGAAGCCCTGCTGCTCAGCTTGATATAATTTAAGCTCAGTGAGATAAATGACAGTCAAGCCGTACTTATCAATCTAACGGGCTCAACAGGCTGCTTTTCCAGTAAAACCTGCAATTTCTGATGAGTTTTTTTAAATACGCTACTTCTTAGACGATTTTTTTTATGAGGAAAAAAGTGTTCCCTTCCCTTCCGAAAAAATAGGCGACGTGCCCCTAATGTTTCCCTATTTGTTTGACCAAAATTAAAACAGAATAGCAATTAATATTGGATTGAGGGCGATTCCGTCCTTGTTTCGATATGAACGAAGAAATACGAACATAAACAGTTCTCTTCTAACAAAGATTGATCTAAAATTACTACATATTTTTCTAGTGCAGAGAAGAGCTTCGATTCAGACGCGTAGAAATCGCTAACACAGTATCTACTACATTTGAGCTTATCTAAAGCTGTCGTTCCCGACTTGCCAATGACTACGGACCACTTAGCTTGAACATGAATCACTATGGACCACCATATTTTTAATAAATGGAACTTAACGTTTTTTTTTAAGATTTTAGGTTCTTTTAAATCATTGGGTGAGGTTATAAAACACAACGTTCGCGCAACGTTAAGCGCTTAGGGGATATGTTTGTAGGGAGAAGTTTCTGATCCGTAACGGCCGGTTAATTTGAATTTGTTTTATAACCTCACCCAATGACAACAAAGTGGAAAGTCTATGACAAAAATGGTTGGAATATACCATATAACATAATATGCTTGCCTGGTATTGAAACAATTTCGAAACGCGCATAAAAGTTAGGTCGGACCACGTGACTAGTTCGTTGGACCTACGCTAAAAAAGTAGTGCTTTATTACGTTCAATCTGTTTGTGTCCGTTAATTATAACAAAAATCGTATAATCGTGTGGTTTTTGTTATGGCCTGGACAATTGTCCGAAAATAAAATTTCTTAATTTCATTACCAAAATAATTTTCGAGGTATAGCATTGAGGAAAGTTCGTTTGCCCCATTGCTTGCTATTCCCTCATGATACACGTAATACACCGATTGATTAGTTTTTAAATTTTTTATTGCAAAGCATTTTACCATTTGTCGCAGATAAAACAAATCCTGTCTAGGGATTTTTGGTAGTGGCAAATTTTGCATAAAATCAAAACTTTTTATGGACACTCAATTGTGTTGTAATCGCTTTTGCATGAGGTGCCAGATTAGGATTTTTTTTATTTTTACGGCTAATTCTTCGCAAGCAATACATGTGTCTATTTGTAGTCTTCCGAACTGCAAAGAAAATGTTTTTTTTTTATAATTCGCATAAAAAATATACGTCAGTTAACTCAAACTAATTGGTCAAAAGCTTACTATATAGTCCAGTACAATAAGTTCAAAATAGGCCCAAACCTAAACAAAAAAAAAAGAAATTTTTGATGCCAAATTGTTGAATACACTGCCTAATATACGCAGTAAAAAGTTACACTAATTTGCGCCATGCGTTAAGGGGGGAGGGGGTGGCAAAGGGGTGAAAATTCAGTTTCTTGCAAATATCTGGAAAACTATGAGTCTGACCTTAAAATGTGCTGAGGACAAAACAAACTACATGTAATTACCTTTGTAATGATATGTAACACTAGACATTTTCTCAGAAAATTTTACCCTAGACCCAAAAGTATTATAGTGAATTTACATTTTTTGAGTTTTACATTTCGCACTGTAACTCTTGATAGAATAGACCTACCGTCATAAGATCTTGTCCATATATTGATAACAAAATTTATTTGATTTGTACCAAAAATTGGAGTGCTCCAACCATTGACGCCCCCTCACTCCTCCTAAATTTTTTTAAAAAGACATGCCTGTAGCTTCTTTTTAAATTGAGCCAGGCAGATCAAATTTGGTGGGGTGCTTAGTCTAAGCTCCATTATGCTCTCCACGAAAAATTATTACTATCCCATCAAAACTAAGGGTACCCCCCATACAAAGTGAACGAAAATTCTAACAAATTTCACATTTTTTCACTACTAGACTATGTAGTCATATTACGACTCGACGACATTTTCTAGGGGGCATATATTTATTCAGTACTTTAATTGAAATGGATTTAGTACTTCTTGTTTGCTACTGCCTGCTGCTTTTGTTATGCTTGAAATACATTTGACGCGTCAGCATCGGCATCAGCAGAAACATTTCAATTTAGAACACACGCATTTGCCTTTGATGACCCGTCCAATCTGCGAGTATTTCAAGCTTTATCGCGCATAGCCAAAAAATGGTTTGGAAGCTTTCATGTGAAATTAGTATCAACATGCTGATGTTAGTACCAGTGGCGTAACGTACGGTGTTCCATGTGTTCGATGGAACAAGGGCTCCCATGCCTGAGAGGCCTCCGCTCCAGAATGTGATATTCACATATTTATTTTACAATATAATTAATAAGTAATGGCTATGGAATTTTGTAAAAATGTTAGAGCGAAACCTTTATCTAAAACCGTGTTTTGATATTTAGAGGCTTGAAGAAGCTACAGTAATTTGCCTATTTTTAGCCGATTTGTTTATTTTTTTCGCTCATATTTTTCTTACAACTAACCCCTCAGCGGACAGATGAAAGCCACCGACCGTCTTTCTTTCACCCATTAATGACCAAGAAAATTCAAAAGGATGATATTTAAGAAGAACATAGTTTCTTATAATAATTGAGCCCCGCTGAATCCAAATCCGTTGTCCGTTTTCGTCCACCTAGCGTGTGAGTCCTGGAAAGGACTGTTCGCAAGCGCGAACACGGGTCGACATCCAGCATATTTTTATATATGGACAAGACGTGTATGTATAAGTCGAATGCAATATCAAAGCTGTATGTAGATTGTGTTGATCTCAATTATTTTAAGTAGTTTTTTGTCTATGAGATAGTTGCGTCTCAAAGCGTTCCTCCTGTTCACGTCCATGAGAAACATGTGTCTCATAAATTTATGGGTGTGAGTCTACGTGGGCCATGACGATTTCTTTTTTCAGATAATAAAGGTGTTAATTTAATTACTTTGAACGAGTGAGAAGCGATTAGGTGCTCCCTGGTAGTATTTATCTATAGGTCTTTCGGGCGATTGAACGGTTGGAATTGGAACAACTGTTAACTGGCATGGACTGCATTTTCCTTTATAACCCTCTCTTTCAGGCCTCCGACATGGCTTTTATTTTGCCTTATTACTTCCAGCTTCCACGAGTGCAACCCAAAATTGACCATCATCCCCCGTCCCTCGGGGTTACGCGTGTTTGGAAGTGCCTGTCACACATATATCTGATAAAACATACGGGTTATTACGCCGGTATCTTTTTTTTCCAACCCGTGTCACTCCATTTAGATAGTTACTATTTAGCAATACTACTAAGGTCGTGCGGGTTTTGAAGTACAAGCTAGCCAGGAATCGGTATCACTAACACAGTCTAATATTAATATTCTTGGATATATGGAATCCTAACCTGGAGGTTAGATTCCTGGCGGAACTTGCCCATTTTGCATGCCATAGTCATAGTCCTATATGACTTGACATCTTAATTCTTAGTAAAGCGTCTTTTTGCAACTTATTTTATTGGCTTGTCACATCTCTTCAGCGGGCGCCTTTTAAATGAATAATAGGAATACATGACTTGATAAAAAATTGACAATTTTTATCGCTCTTTTGCTAAGTGGAGGTAGATTCTTATACAGATTTTACGAACTGCTATGTTGATATACGTAACTGCCGTTAAGTATAGCGCTTTGATTTGCTGACGGTTCCTGACCCCTGCAATCTTCTATTGACTGCATAAATAATTACATGTTCACAGTCTGAATTTTTTTCGTCACCGCTCTGAAAATCCCTTGTTTTTTGCCTCATGAGTTGTTGTTGTTGTAGCGATTCAAGAGATTTTTTTCCTTTTGAATCGAAGGGGGTCTTGGCAGCTCTTGGCCGTTTTAACAACGGGTAGCTCCGGGACGATTTACATCGAAGAACCGGCTGCCGTAGGAGCATTTTATATGCCTCATGAGTAACTTGTGACTCAAACTCGCGACGGAGGGAATAGTGATAATTATTCCTGATACATGCCCCAAAAAGAAAAATCCAATAATGCGCTAGAATAAGCAATGATATGCTCCATAAATAAATTAATCCAAAGGAAAAAGATAAGCTACCTAGGCCAGTGTTCGCACTTGCGAACAGTAATGTTTTTTCCTATCTACATATAGCACACGATACAAAATATTTTGGAATTATGTCATCCATCACAAAGTACGACATCTTAACAATAAATCACTATTACATTTTCTAATTTAACTCATTAAACTAGATAGAAAACGGTTTCTAAAAGGTTCGAAAAATCAAGGTTCTACTGTACCGTATTTTTATCAACATTTTAAAACTCACATCGCTATTTTTTTATGATTTTCACAAAACTAGCAAACCAACCATGATTACTGAATACTTTCTTAAGAATATTTACAATTTATTTTATAAAAAATATTCAATTGAATTATGACATGAGTTACTGTTCGCAGGTGCGAACACCGGTTCAAAATGGGTTAAATTAACCGAAATTAGATCTAATTTAGATCTAAAGACGCCAAAATGAGTTAGTAGATCTGATTTTTTCCAGTAATTTCAAAAGAGCATTGGCAGGATGAAAAAGAAAATGACTCAAACATTCCTCGATTTTGGTCATAGTAACTGCTGGAGACGAACTAATTTGATAAGGAAATAGGTAATTTTAGCATAAATGGGTAACCCTTCTTCGGAATCACCGCGTTCCACATTTTGGTCATAATGCTTTGGTGCTACGGCCAATGTATAACGCATGCAGACGTAAACAAAATTTCAAAATTATTTTATTTCGATATTAAATAACTTTCTCATTTTCAATTTTGATTTTTTGTAATGACAACTTATGGTGGCTTGTTCTTGGAACTTGTATGTAGATAAAAATTTAGGGTTACACTTCAAATTTGTTCCTCTGCTTATAGGTTGTTCGGAGTGCAAAAAGTGAACAAACATGAGTAAGACTTTCTTTAGAAATTCCAAACAAACGTGTTGAATGTATCAAGAGTCTATTGGTCCAAAATGAAAATATTTATCGATGATATAGTAGAATTAACCAGACATTTTCAAGCTCAACATTTTTAAGTATAATGAAGGGCTAATGCATATACAGTGAAATCCGGTTATAACGATATTCAGCGGACCGAAGGAACTACATCGTTATATCCGGAACCAAATTTTTATACCTACAAACAAGCTCGGGTCCTAGTTTATAATTATTGAAAAACGAGGTTTCATTTCTTAAGACTTACATAGAATTCAATTAAATGCATATAAAACGGTATAGATAAATTAAACACATAAGTACATTAATTTTCTGCGAAAAAGTCCGTGATTTTAGTTTGCTTTCTTTTTTTAAATATAAATTTTTGCTGACATGCTGGTTTAGTTCTTTTAAGAAAGTTGTGGTTTCCGGTTTATTTATTTCATCGTTTAAGGCCACGTACGTCCGAATGACTCCTAAATCGCCTTAGACTTGCACTCTATGAAATTTTTACTCTCATAATAGAAGGAAACAAAGTTTCCTTCTATTATGAGAGTAAAAATTTAATTTAAAAATTTAATTTAAATAAAAGTGAAATTACTCTGCAATCTAAATTTGCAAATCAAGTGTAATTTTACATAAAAAATGATAAAAAAGTACTGCAATATATTAGCAAATTTACACCACTCTATGTGTAAAAACACTCCGTAATAATAGGAATATAAAGCGGTTTCACTCTTTTTTCGTTGTAAAGATTTAAGTGGCGAACCTTTATAAATAATATAGTTATCAATAAAACTATTTAAGGATATATAAAATATAAACAAGGATCGGTCGAGTTTTGCTGATCAGTTTTTCATCTACATGGGAGATTGCAATATGGTCTTTTTTGGGCGATCTGTATACTTCTTCTTCTTCTCAGTACCGTATAGCCCAATGTGCGGCCATGGTGCGTTAACTCAGCAGAGAATTTTTGGAAAAATATGTTACACTGTGCTAAGTACAGCCGATTGAAGTATGATAACTAGAGAGCACGCTACAAAAAAAAGAGTAAAACTTCAACTGCACGTTGTAAAAATACACCACAAATCCGAATTAAACACATAAATGTTGTAAAAATGCACCAGAAAATCTGAATTATACACAAATGTAGCGTAAAAATACATTTCACACCGATTTTGGTGTTATTTTATTATTTTACACAGAAATTGTTGAAAAATGCACTCTGTATGTGATTATAAGCAGGAAAAAGTGTAAAATTACTGCATTTTCAATTCACTTTTTAGAGTGTGGGACAAAGTTAGAGTTTCAAATATGTAGTTCTTCTTCAGCGCCGTCGATATCTTCGTCGCCCTCCTCCTTGCAATCATTCAAAACTGAAGCAACAATTGCTTCATCGGTCGGATCCTCTGATGTATAGATGTTAGCATCGGTCTCTGCGCATGACTGTACATCACCATGAAAATTAAAATCCAGTATTTGGGCCCAGTCATTAAAATTTGTAGAGTCGCTTTCATGATCGGTACCAGCTTCATTTGCATTTCCAAAGGCATGCTTGAAACAGTTTTGGATAGTTTTTTGAGTGACGTCCCAGGAATCGGAAATCATTAGGATGGCATCGAGGAGTGACACTTGAAAATTGTCTGATTGATCAACATTTTCAAAATCGGAAAAAAATCGGAATTTCACCTTGAGGGATTGGATAATCCGCTGATCCTGCTGGAGCACAGAGGTTGTATTCGGTGGTAAGAAATGGAGTTTGATATTTCTGAGATTCTCTACCGATGGATGGAAAGGGCAATCATCAACAGTGAGTAGAATTTTCCTTTTCTTATTTTCAAGTTCCTTATTGTCCCATTTACTGAGCCAGCTGGAAAAAATATCGCTAGTCATCCAAGCTTTCTTGTTGTTTGTATAATCGACAGGAGGTTTTTTACCATTTTTGAAACAACGAGGAGATTTTGATTTTCCGATTATTAGCAGTTTTTTTTTACCTGTTCCTATCATGTTGCTGGCAACTAAAACGGTTATGCACTCTTTAGAAAGTTTGCCTCCATGACATGATTCATCCTTAAATCTAAATGTTTTATCCGGGGTTAACCGATAAAATAGTCCGATCTCATCAGCATTATATACATTTTCATCAGTGAAGTCTTCTCGAACTTTTGGCCAGATGTTCTGAAGCCAGTTTTCGGAAACGCGCCGGTTGGAACACTTGATGACTCCCGACTTATCTTTTCGAATACGATGTGTTATGTCTCTCTCGGAACCTGGTAATCCAAGACATAGTACAATTGAAATTATATTTGTTCATTATATCGTTATAATCGAAATGAAAAAGCACTTTTTTCTTACGTTTTAGATCGTTATATGCGAAATATCGTTATATCCGGAATCGTAATATACGGATTTAATTCTTCAGTATTTCATTGGAAACCAAACTAGATACGAATTTTACATCGTTATATCCGGAATATCGTTATACCCGGAATCGTTATAGGCGGTTTTTACTGTACATATACAGCACCACAGATATTTGTGCATTCCTAAAAGAAAATTTACTCAAAGTCTAGAAATTGTTTCGATAGGGCATTGGATTTATATAGAAAATTCCTGCTCGTTGAGAAATTCAAAGCAACTAAAGAGCTCGCTGCTTTCAGATAATATGCGTGAAATCATTTGGCCGAAATCTTCACAGTATAGTGCTCTGAAACGACCTACAACTACAAATGTGTACGTACTATCTTAATAAACGTACGCTTAATGCTTTTTTGACGGCAAGATTAAAGAAGAAGACTTAGCATCTGTATAATAAAACTAAAACCTTCAGATACCTCGAAAATGAGCCACATAATGAGCCGCGTCAGCGCAGTTGATGTTTTGGGTCTGGGTATATGCGAGAAAGATAGGAATTAAGGCGTAAACAGAAACCTGACCGAAATTGTGAGAAAGTCACTCTGGTGGCTCTCGGGGGTCTAATTCCGATGGCAAGAATAAAGAAGGAGACTCAGCCACAATTTAACAAAACTAAATCAGGTTTCTCTTCACACTCTCCTCTATAATTTGAGTTTCTACCGCTAAAATAATGTCACGTATTGCTGGTATTTGACTAAAATGATAACTTGAAGAAAAGACTGTTGAGATTAGATAAATTATAAGGCTGGGGCCCCCCACAAGAGTTTTTGGAAACGTTACGCCACGGGTTAGTACCTTGACCATAACAATAAGTATCATAACCCAGATATTCATGTACCAAGTTCGTCCAGGGTTCTATGCTCCCTTTGAGGTGTTTTCTAAATTCGCAACTGATTGGAACTTCAAAAACAATTAGTATAACAAAAAATGCCGAATCGAATGATTCGTATAGTAAAAGGTGACGGCGAGATAAGAACTTCATAATTCTATGCAAACAAGTCGGTGCCTTTGAGTAATCCAGGACCGAGTTTAGTCCATACATTTACATACTTTATTTTCGTAAAAAAAAGGCATTTCCTTCGTTCTATTTTTTTATTTAAATGTAAGTTTTATTGGTTTTTATTTTCATCATTTAATCTCCGTTTTATACAATAAATATTCCTTTCATTTCTTTTTGTATATTTGATCAAATTTTTCCCAACTTATTTAATAAATACAATACAATAAATGTATGAAGCGAATTATTGGTTTACATGTTTTTTTATTTCTTTCTTTTTGCGTTAAAGCTTCTTTGAATATTACTGTATTCGTTTTTGTTATGCAAATGTGTATGTATGTTTTGTTTTTTCATTGTCGAATATAATATATATGTATGTATATAAATAGGATTGGAACAACAACACATTCTAGGCTTTTTTAAGGGATTCTTAGCTTTTATGGGATTTATTAGAGATAGGTGTTAAATATATAATGTATTAGTAGTAGTACATAATCAAATGAAAATTTTATTGAGGGCAGTGTCATCTATTTATTCGAAACGTACATATATATATATATACTATACTTGTATATGTATTCTTTTATGAACAATAAGTATAGAAGAAGATAAAACTAGGATAAATTCTATATGCATCTCTATGAAGAGATATGTATTTTTTGTGGTATTTATTATTGTTGTCGTGATTTTTGTTGTGCTCTTTCATCAATGTAGAAATACAATATATTCATGAGAAAAAAATAAATTTGATGAAATTGTTTTTTTTTTTAAGGGAAATAATATTTATTTATTATTGCTCTTATTTATTTTTATTTTTATTGTTTTTGTTTTATACGAAAAGCAGTATCAAAAAGTAACATTTACTCAAAAACAAATTCTGTAAGCCGTAATCCGTAAGAGATCTAAGAATTAATTCAAATCTGACTATGCGCTGACTGAATCTGAAACATGGTCAGATTGTATGAAAGAATTGCTGAAATAGATTTTTGCTATTCTGGAACAAGTCAAAACTTTTGATTTTGTCTATAGTTGTTTATTAATGTATTCATATTGCAATTAAAGGCAACGTACCTACACTCGAATATAAATATATTTCGGTTAATTCAAGGCGACTCTCATTATTCTTTTTAAGTGGGGACAACATTATATTTTTCTCAATATGAATCGTATTGTTATCCAACAAATTTCAACATGCCAATATGCGGGTTGCTGTAACGATGTTTTTTTATTTTATTTCAATTTATTTTTTTTTCTTTATTATTTTGTTTTATTTATTGTTTGTTTTACACATTAGAACTATTTAAATAATTTCACAGTTTTATATTTTTATTTAATTTTAATACATATTGTGTTGTTTTTTTTTTCTTGTTTTCTCCACACGCGCTAGCTTTTAATTTTCATAATTATTTCAGTCATCTTCATATATTCATCATATTCAAATTAAATTATTACATTTGCTTAAAAAATATCAATTTTTTTATTTTTCTTCTTTTTTTTATCTGTTTTATTAATTTTAAATTTGAAAAATTCCTGCCTAATATCTATTTATTTATTTACTTTTTTTTCCTACGCTGGTACATTTTGCATGTGTGTTTGTTTAGTTGAATTTTACATTACATTTTTTTTTGTTTCTTTTAAATACGAACTTAAATTATTATTTATATATATATATATAAACAAGTCTACACAGTTTATGCACGGTTTTTTTTATTGTTAGCAGCATCTATTTATGTAATATAATATATATCGCTTGTTGCTGAATTTTATTCTTTTTATGCGTTTTATTTTCATTTATTCTTTTTTTTTCATCACATCTGATGATGGGTGATTTTCTTTTATTGTTTTATTGCATTTGTATTTCGCAAAATTCTAAAGTATAAATTTTTAAACAAATTTATAATGTCTGTATGTTGTGTGTATTTGTATCGATCTGTGTGTATGTGTTTTATTTTCAAACTATATGATGACGTGTTGTAAGAATTTGTTTACATTACATGCATTTATCGATTGCTGGTTCTACTTTTGGTTCTCTCTACAACATGTTCGCGTATATAAGAAATGGAACTTTTTTTTTTAAATTTTGTTTAAAAAAAAGCAACTTGAAAACACGAACTTTAAAATAAATATAAGTGTATCAGTAAATAATAAATATTACACAATGTAGATACATTTTGTTTTGTTTTTAATTTTACAGTATCGCTTACAGTTTCTTATACCAGTAAAGATAGTGTTCGCCATCCTCTACCATGAGTTCGTCAACACCTGCAAAAATTGTTAGTTGTAATTAATGTTTATTTATTATTATTCTGAATGAAGCTAGACCAGTGGCGTAGATAGCTTTTCGGAGAGGGGGCGGGGGGATTATTTTGCAAGATTACTTATACTGTTACGGTTTACAGTGGCGGATTAACTAGTAGGCTGGAGCCCGGGGCGGCAGATTTTACGGGGACGGCAGATTTGGGACAAATATTTTTTTAAAGTTAAACACATTACTCACACATTTAATACCGTGGGAAACCGAATTCCGAATACGTATTCCAAGCCGATTTTCAAAAGAGTTTCAAGCATGAAAAGTGTAATGCTTAAAATAGAATGGATACAGCAACAGAAACAGCAGCAGCAACGATAATGCAGTCCAATGCATTTTAAATGGGTGTTGGTAGCAAATAGCTTTTGCTGCTCAACTTTTAGCAGGTATTAATAGAAGGAGAGGGCGAAAGTCACGAATTCCATACAAAGTGACAGCTCAAAAATGTGCCGAGAATTTAATACATGGGAGAGCAAGCATCTAACAGTAAAGTAGTGTGTCAAAAATTCGTTCGCGCTTGGTTGAATTCTTCTTCTTCTTCATTCTCTTCGTCTTTAAAAGTGGGTTGTCAAAGCATGGAACTTTGTTTGAATCGAGATGTACTGTTACTCTACTTGTGTCAAATCGCTTTGCTTCAACAGTGTTGTTATTGTATTTTTCTCTGCCATGAATTTGCGCTTTCGGCACACTTTTTAAGCGATGTTTCCTCTCCTTCTATTAATACCTGCTCGAAGCTGCTCAAGGCCGGATTTCCCATATGGGCAACCTGGGGAACTGCCCGGGCGGCAAAGTTTGAAGGGCGGCATCTTTCTGAAACTTTCATAATTTCAATTTCGGTGAAATTGATGAAATGTCAACAGGCAATTTACATAATTAGCAAAAAAATAAGCGTGGCAAAAGCGGTTACTTTGGTCAAATTTTGCTGCCCTAGATATCTCTACTCTAGAAGTTGCATTTCCCTTATTTCTACAATCAGACTATTTTTCGATTGATTTTGATTTCCCAAATTGTCAAAGATGGACTAAGCTAGCACTTCTTCTAAAATCGGAGTAAAATCCGGTTGAAAAGTAAAATGTTCATAAACAATTTATTAATGAGGTTAAAATCAATATTCCAGCAGTATGTAATAAATTCACGATATGAAAAATTCAGCAATATGGTAAAAAGCGAATCAAAATTTCAACTCTGAAGCGAAATAGAACCATAAGTCAATAAGCTGAAATTAATCACTAAATGTCTCGAGCTGAATGTCAGCCTTAAAACGAGCTGGACGAGCTTCTTGAGTAGACCCCCTAGTAAAAGCCGGGGTGTCCATATTTTTTAGGTTTTTAATTGTCTGATTTTGAAAACTGGTACTGCAGTATCTAGGGCAGTGGTTCCCAACTCAGAAACGACTGCGGACCACTTTGCCTGAAAATGAATCTCGGCGGACCACCATTCAATGATAATGAATCGAATTTTCTCGAGGCATTGTATTCTCCCATCACAAATTGTTCTTATTTTTTTTTATTTCCTACTTTTATTCCTAAAGGCCTGGATAGACCTCGGGCGGAATGAGATTGAAATTTTTGTCCGCTGCGATTTTGTCAATGAAAATTCGTACTTACTGTTGTGCAATATGTGGCAAATGGTGGGGAATTCCATAAGCTACAATACGAAAACGGTTATATAATTTTTCTCGGCCATTTTATGTATTATTTTTCGCTTACCCGGTCATTTCATCGTCAAAATCATCTAATGACCGGGTAATCGAAAAATAATACATAAAGTGGCCGAGAAAAATGTTGGAACCATTCGGATTCTAGCTTATTTATTTTCCCCAGCATTTACGGCATGTTTTACGACACTAAGTATGCATTTTTATTGAGAAAATCGCAGCGGACCAGACCTTAAAGTGGAAAACCACTGATAATATAAAAATCCTTCGCATAACAGACTACGTTATCTTGGTGCTTTAGTCTGAGGAAGATGATTTATTGAAAATTAGGTTCGGCTTCCATCACTTGGGAGGCGCAGTCCACAAACTACTGACGCAACCGCTTGTCATTGGGCTTGAATTTTTAAACTAACGTAATCTTGTTAGAAGCATGATTTAAGATTTACCAGGTTGGGGGAAGGAAAAAAATTGTTTTGTTCGAGTCAACATCTGCCTCACCAGCTGGGATTTTTCTTGCACAGGAATTTGTGACTTCTAATTGTCTGGAAGAGCTAACTCCAATCGAAAGTTATCCAGTAACGCGAAAAAAACTATTTAAATTTTGCAGTCTGAATCGAGTTTTGATAATAAGTTTGAATAATTTCGGAATTGGGATATAAGCATCCCATTTTGCCTTCCCATAAATCACAGGCATAGTATGTAGTAGCAAAGTATTTACTGGATAATCTGCTACATGATGATGAGATCGCGTGGTTGGCACATGACTTTAATTCGTCACAAGAAAATATAACTTTGTTTTAAGAAGTCTTCAGAGTCTCCCCCGGACCACTTAGAGGTCTCTCGCGGACCACCCCCGGTCCGCGGACCACCTGTTGGGAAACAATTATTTGGTACTCTAAATGGTGGTTTCGCCACCACTCGGCGGCACTAGTTTTCTACGATGCTAAAAAAGCGTTGTGGAACGTTCTAACAAACTTCTGCAGTATCAGTACGATAGGCATCGACAATTGCTTATGACAGAGAGGGAGAGAGAGAGACAGTAGAGACAAAATTGATAATTACATCTTTCGCGACACATTTCATCTATCGTCACAAAGGGATCTATGGTGATATTTAGATATTTTTGGCACAATTTGATTTGACATACTTTTTGGGCACCAGTGTTCATAAAATATGATTCCAAATATTGAATTGGCCCTACTTTTATAGTCAGTGCCGGATTTAGCTTCTATGGCGCCCCTGGGCAGTAACGAAATTGCCGCCATCCGCCACTAGGTAAGCTTGAAGGTAGTAGTTGTCACATACACAAAGGAAAGGTAGACAAAACGTTGGCGGGCGTATGTAAAAAATTGAAAATTTCATAATTTTCACCAGTTAACGTATTTCGTTTGCTTGAACAAATTTTATGTTGCTTCCCAGGGGAGGGATCCAGGTGCTCCGTGCCCTCCCAAAATTGTTTTAGGAATCATTGAAACTCCAATGACAACATAGAAAACTGTACAATTTTTGTTACATTCGGCTCTTCACTTTCTTTCGAAATACGTTCATGTTTTCTAAATACTTTTCAATTTCTGAGTTTTTTTTTTCATTGTCGATCCTTTTAGAAATAGTTTGCGAATTACCCCAACAAATGAAATTTCCTATATTAGCATCATATTTAACCAAAAAATTAAGAAAGCTTACGGTATATTTTACACACATTGAACTAATTTATATTCGGTGAAAAATATAACGAAAAGGAATTGGGGAAGCACTTACTGATGTTATTCATAGCAAAAATCATTCGGGGCCTAAAAATTTCGATACTTTCCGGATTTCAACTATTTTAAATTATTTTTTTTTCAATTTCCCGTTTTACTCTGAATAAAAAATTGCAAATTCGAAGATTTAAGCGTAAACATTCTTCAAAATTTAGTTAAACCTATTCACACGATAGAAACTCAAAAATTTGATAGCCAATGCCGCATTTCTCATATCGAGACTTGAACCTCTTCCGAAACCAAATCCTTTCTTCCTAGCGAATTTGGTGTGGGGACAAATTTAAGAAGTAATAGAACACTCGAAAACGTGTGGTTAGATTAAACTTTCCAAAGGATCGCTATTACCAAAAATATTCTTGTTTTTTTTCAAGACTGAGGCAAATCAGGAGCTGGCGGCCAGGTACTCGCGTGTTTAAAACGTTTAATGTGGGTTCAGGCATAATGTTGAAAGTGAAGCCAATGCCTTAAACAAAGATTATTTATATTCCTACTCTAGCCGAACTAAAGGCCGCAACACCATTCAGAGTGAATGAATGAATGCTTCTCCCAATTTTTGAAGGCACATTAAAAACTGAGGCTACGATTGGGTGCTTTGGATTAAGACGAATATGTATCTGTATCTAACTAGTATAAATTAAAAAAAAAAACAAGTTGGTTTCAACAATTATGTTTGAGTTTTCAAAATGCGTCTTTCCCATAATTTTAGACCAATGAACAAATTTAAGAATTTGCCGCCCCTCAAATGCTGCCGCCCCGAGCAGTAGTCCAGGTTGCCCATACGGGAAATCCGGCCCTGTTTATAGTGCCTTAGCTCAGTCGGCGATTTCATTTTATTGAATAAAAAAGTTAAGATAGAAAGCCTCTAACAGAGAATCAATAACGTCGATCGTATGTATTTGACAAAGAAAGGACGATAAATTCAACATTTATTCTGACTTCATTGTCTAAATTTTTCATGGTTCGAAAATTTCTATTGGCTCATGGAACATACACGTTAAGCCCATGTGAAGGCGACTGATCTAATTTCAAGTATGACGGAGGGCGGCAAGTTAGCTACTGCCCAGGGGCGCCATAGAGGATAAATCCGGCCCTGTTGCTGCCTACATGACGTCACCCATTTAAAATGCATTAGGCCACTGCTGCGGTTGCTGTTGCTAAATCCATTATATTTGCACTATAACACTTCAACTGAACTGAATAGAAGTGACGTTGATAGAAAAGTATTTGACGCTGAAAAAACGGTTTATCGGCAATTTCAAGTAGTTTCAAAACCTGATTTAAAATGTTGTAATTACGTACACCAATTTTTTTGATGGCATTTTTGCTCAAACAAATCGTAAAATAATATTCTATCAGTATTGCTCAATTGTGCATTAATAGCGGGACACAATGTACACATATCGCTTTTTCTTTATATTTATCTATTACGTAAATATTTAAGAATGCTCAGGACTCACGAAGTGGAAAGCAATCGCCTATTAAAGTGCAAAGGAAAAAGTTGAGAATGAATTAACGTCTATAAAAGAAATTCGTCCTGGAGTATTAATTTTCGACACAAAATACCATTAGTGTTCCGCACATTTTCGCACAACTTATACAAATGTATAAATCCGCCACTGTACGGTTAACAAATGTTGAATTTCAGAATAATATTTTCTGTATTTGTTACACTTCAAATTAAAAGTTTTTTTTTTAGCAAAAAAAAACTTAGTCCTGAAAATATTGCATCGTTAATTTTGGCTTTTGGCTCTTCAAATGTTTATTTTCTGGTACACACTTCCTTTTCCATTTCATATAGTAGAAAATTGTAAAAGAAAATCTGTCGAGTCTCTGATGCTGGTGTAGCAGACGAAGCTTCAAAAATGTAAAACATACAAACGTTTTTTTCGTATGGATTGTTGGCATTTTTTTAATTTTTTGGATATTTTTGCGAAACCCCTGAGAGATCTTCACGGAACCCTAGGGTACCGAGGGAACTCCGTTTGTTTGTTAATTTGTTTTCGAATTACTGCCTGCATTAAGACTATAAATCTTTCAATTTTGGAAATTTCTATAGTTCAATAAAGGATGCTAAAAAATTTGAAGCAGTTTTGCGGAGTTTTCTCTTCATACACATTAGCTTTCCACTCTCCTGAAGAAATCTTTATAATCGTATGTACTGTATATTTTACCATTGAAAATTGCGCTTCTGTGGAAGCGTATATTAAGGTTTATCGGCAACAAATTATTAATCAGATCTTACATTTATTTTTTTTAGTAGCACTTCTAGATTACTTCAGTAGGGCTTGCCTGTGCGAAATTTCAGATCAAATGTGAACAAATAGATGAACGTAAAATCATCTATTTCATAGTAAAGAAAAAAAGTTTAACCGAAGGGGTGATTGATCCCCTTAATCCTCCCCTTATCTACGCCACTGAGCTAGACAGCGACCGTATATGCGTCAACCACAAATGTAGTACCTAAGCGTTAAACTATACCGTTAACCACGCAGAATAATAAAAAGACTAAAGGTAAGCGGGTTCTCAGTAAATAACAAACGCGAAAATGTCTTAAATTTATGTAAAGCTCGATTTAAGGTGCCACTATGCTATGGAAGCTACAACTAAGTTGGAACCACGTCTAGATACTAAACAACAAAACCCAATTTACTTACCAACAGGAGCAATCAATTGATTTCCTGGTGGATTGCTAGGATCAGGCATTTCTGGTAATCGGTATAGCAACCAGTAGTTGTACCTGAAATCCAGAGATCAAGTTAATCCTTAGTTTGTTTTAATACTGTAAATCAATAAAAATCTTACCCTCGTGGCTCCTCCTTTTTACCGGCTAATGTATGCACGTAGTGCCCATTGGGCCACACTCGAGCTTCAAAGGTAAATCTAAAGAAGCACATGAAAAGAGAGAATATAGAATAAACCTCGCCCGATATTATCTTGCTTGCTCACCTAGGATCGATTTCGGCTGCTTGTGCCATGGCTCGGTAAAAACTTGTGTTTTTCTGCGAAACTAACGATAGTGATATGGCTTCCGTTACATTTGTTCCTACCCACAACGTATATGTATATGAGACATTCTTGGCATCTGATTCTTCGGCCGATGAAGTCAAACCGAACGGTACAGCCAGTTTTTGGTCGCCATTTTCTGTTGAAAACGTGAAACGGTCATTTAACGGTACACAAAGAAATTTGAGAATTCTTACCCGATAGAACATCACTACTTTCCCGAACCACATGATCACACTGTAACGCTCTCACGGCGCCCAGTCCCTTCCAGCCTAGCGCCAGAATAATATCAGCCGTTAGGCCAACACCAACATTTGGATCAGCTCCATCCTGAATTGGTTCTTCCGCCCAACCGCCATCCGAACGTTGACGATCAAGAATCCATTTTGACGCCGCGGAACGATTCCAAGTTCCAGCCGGATCTCGTTCAAGATCCTGTAGAGCTTGCATTGCCAGAGCTGTGCTACGCAGTGATCCAAAACTGCCTTTTGGATCCTGCAGACTGGCAAGTCCCCGAGCCGGTCGACGTACGAAATGTTGTAAATGACGATGTCGATGATCGGTTACAATACATCTGAGTGCCAAAATGACCATAGCAATTGTGTCAACACTTTGATCCGTAACGCCGCTGGCAATATCCAAAAGACGACGTATTTGCCGTTTGCGTACATGAGCTGCTGAACTACACGCGGCCAGCGTTGTCAAGGCGAATTCATTGTCCTGCACGGGTTCGTGATGCTGCAGAGTGGTGACCAGATCGTGACCGTAAAAACGTTTTGGATCCTTACAAAGAGATCCTAGTGCCAGGACATAGCGGGCTAGTTTGTCCAAGTTTAAGGGTTTCGGAAGGGCATGATGCCGATCGAGCATTGAAAGAATTTCGATTTCCATGACTTTCACTGAGAGCATACCCTCCAAGTCCTGAATAATTTGAAGATGATCGTCGCTGTCTGAAGGATCTCTGGCACCGGAAAGCTGCGAAGGGAAATTTTAAAACTCACTCTAAAATGATTATGAGAAAAGCATACCTCTTTGGCCAAAATGACCATATGCGTATCGTTACCCCAGCCATAGTCGGGCAATCGTTTCTCCTTCAACCAATCCAAGGCTCGTTGAATACCCTCCAGTTCACGTTTATCCGGTCCGGCTGACCCAATCATTTCGTGATCGTTGTCACTCTCATTTTCCGACATGAGTAGCGTTGTTGTCGTCGATTGTGTCGAGGATGATGTCATCGAGGATCCGGCCATAAGTCCCGGCGGTTGAGGTGACGCTATAGAGGCTGATGATGTTGCCGAAGTAGGCGAAGCGGCTCCGTTGCTACCTCCACCATTACTTCCGACACTATTTGATGCCGCGGTAGAATCAATTGATATCACAGATGTATCATGCTGTTGAGATGGCGAATCGGTGGCCTCCAATGGTGATGGATGATTGTGTGTGGTTTTTGTGTGCAATGCTGGAGTAGTGACGGGCGATACTACGACTTCTGACGATGATTGTGATAGAACGGAGTGTGTCGAACTTTCGGCAAATGCATGACTGATGAGAAGGAAAACGTTGACGAAGGCAAGTATGCTGGTGTGACGAAGAAGGAGTTTTGATTTGAGTGCAGCCATTGTTGTGTGTCTGTAAAGAAAAAGAATTACTGTTATTAGTTAAACTTTTCTTATGTTTCTTTAAATTTGTAGCGGTAAGGCTACATTCGTCACTAGGTAGGACTCTCAAACTTGTGGAAAAATGTGCTCAACATCGGGTCTCAAAACCCCAATTTTCGAAAATTTCGATTTGAATACATAAAAATGTGAAGTTTTTGAAAATTTTGTTTTTTTTTTTAATGGCGAAATTTTTGAAGATTTCTATTACAATACATAAAAATGCAAAATTGTTAGGACGCCAGTTTGGAATTAATTTAATGCCTAACTGACAACGTGCTTGCTAGAATGCTCTCAGCCTTCCTTGCAAAGGCACTTTTATCCAACTATCCCCTAACGTCCGCCATTGGCGGGTTTTACCCGAACCATCGCTATCGGACCACAGATACATAAGTATGGAAATCGACAAAGTTGATAAGCCAACTGAACTGTATCGAAATCCGAGAAAAACAAACTGGGACCTCTACAGAGAGCGCCTGACCATCAATCTGAATGAAATTCCCAGACACATTAAAACTACACTTTGTGTGGAGGCTGCAGCGGATCAACTGCAAGCCGCAATAAAAACCTCCTTCGAAGAGAGTTGCAGGTTAACGAGACGACACACCAATGCGAAATGCAAATGGTGGAACTCGAACCTGAACATTCTGCGTAAGAAGACACGTAAGCTTTTCAACGTAGCCAAAAAAAACTGGGGATTGGGACACATACCGCTGCACCCTAACCCAGTATAGCAAAGAAATTAGGAAAGCCAAGAGGGAATCCTAGAAAAAGTTCTGCGAAGAAATAGAAAACTTGCATGAAGGAGCGAGACTCCAGAAGATTCTAGCCAAGGATCCAACAAACCCCATCGGAACACTTAAAAACTCCGATGGAAACCAAACAAAAACAGGTAAGGAGACCCTGGAAGTCCTTCTAGGATCTCACTTTCCTGGATCAATGATAACATCGGAGCGCACAGACCAGTTGGATGACAACTCCCTTTTTCTCAGGGCTAACAAAGACGACTGGCGGATTGCGAACCAAATAGTAACTTATAATAGGGTGGACCACCAGGACCAGACGCTGTCTACCCAACCCTGCTTCAGCAGGGTCTTACGACCCTGGCTCCGCTTTTACTAAGACTATTCAGAGCCAGCATAGCCTTAGGATACATCCCAATCACTTGGAAGCAGGTAAACGTAGCATTTCTGGCAAAGCCGGGGCGTGACCAAACCCTAGCGAAATCGTATAGACCAATAAGTCTAACCTCCTTCCTACTTAAGTCATTGGAAAAGCTCGTCGATAAACATATCAGGGAAAGGTGCCTGTCGCTTTTCCCGTTGCACCCAAACCAACATGCTTATCAGACAGGGAAATCATGTGAATCAGTACTACACCATCTAGTTGGGAAGATTGAGACCACATTAGAAATCAAAGAAATAGGGCTCGCGGCCTTCCTAGATATAGAGGGGGCCTTCGACAACACTTCCTTTGAATCTCTTGTACACGGCGCCTCGTGTCATGGAGTTCAAAACACCCTATGTCGGTGGATAAAATCAATGCTTCAAGGACGACAAGTACATGCAAAATTATTCGGTGAAACGATGTATACAGCTGTCCTCAAAGGTTGCCCACAGGGGGGTATACTTTCACCCCTCCTGTGGAACTTTGTAGTGGACAGCCTACTGGTCTAGCTAAATAATACTGGCTTCTATACCCTAGGATATGCCGATTACATCAGAATCCTTATAAGGGGAAAATATCCAGGAGTTATTTCTGAACTCATGCAACAAGCTCCAAACCAAGTGGAGGATTGGTGTAGGAGGGTAGGCCTATCGGTCAATCCCGCCAAAACAACACTAATAACCTTCAGTCGCAAATACAACTTGGAAGGGCTCAACGCTCCAACATTATTCAACCAACAACTGCAGTTTACCACGGAGGTAAAATATCTGGGAGTCACCCTTGATAACAAACTCACGTGGAACAAGCAGCTGCAAAACACATTTGCAAAAGGCAAACAGACCCTATATGCGACTAAAAGAGCAATAGGAAAAACGTGGGGGTTAAAACCACGAATGATACATTGGATATACGAAGCTGTGGTCAAACCCCGTCTGACCTATGGCTCCATAGTCTGGTGGACTAAAATCAAGCAAAAAACAGCAGCAGCGAAGTTGGGATCAGTACAGAGACTGGCCTGCGCAAGCATAACCGGCGCCATGCGCACTGCACCAACTTTAACTCTAGAGAAACTACTAGACCTGCCACCACTGGACCTCAAAATCACAGAAGAGGCTAGACTCGCAGCGAACAGACTCCAATCATCGAACATGTGGACACCACAAAGGGTAGGACACTGTACGATCACAGAAATCATTGCAAATCCAATCCTAGATATGGGCAGCGACTATACCCCGGCCATGTACACTTTCGACTCCAACATCCAAACCTAAACGGTTAGGGAAGACTGGAGTAAATGGAACGACAACCATCTATCAAATCACATTGTGTGGTACACTGATGGGTCGAAGACAGACGAAGGAACAGGGGCAGGAGTCTATACTAAAACCAACAACTATAGTATCTCCAAACCCCTAGGTCAATATACAACTGTCTTCCAGGCAGAACTTATAGCCATAAACCTTGCAGCAGGGGAGAGTACTCGAAAGGGATATACTAATAGGACCATATATATTCTCTCCGACAGTCAAGCTGCTATAAAAGCAATTGCAAATCCCAAAACAACCTCTAAATTGGTTTGGGAATGCCAACAAAATCTCAAAAACCTAGCAATCCGAAACAAAGTAACTCTGAAATGGGTGAAAGGACATAAGGGGATCGAAGGAAATGAGAAAGCGGATGCCCTTGCAAGAGAGGGTTCCGAACTACCCTTAACTGGTCCTGAACCTGCAATCGGGATCAGTAAATCTACTGCCAGAACCGTTGCTAGACGATGGACCGAGGATAAATTCCAAGACCGATGGAGACTCGCTGAAGGGCTCAGGCATAGCAAGCGCATGCTGGAATTTAACTGGCATACCAGCTGCACCGAAGCCCTCAGTCTTAGTAAAACGAACCTCAGGGCAGTGACAGGCCTTATAACCGGTCATTGCACCCTACGGAAACATCTGCATACAATAGGGATCTACACACAAGACCCACTATACCGCCTCTGTAACGAAGATGAGGAATCAGCCTCGCACGTTATTTTCGAATGTCCCGCTCTTATGAGCTGGAGACAAAACTTCTTTGGGGCTCAAACCACCAGTATGGGTGCACCCAAAGTAAACCTGGTTAACTTTCTTCTAAGCCTTTTACGTAGGACAGAGCTCATAACCTGAAATTTTTTCGCTTAGATGGGAAATACAATAAGCCAGCAGGCTGCAGTATCGGGCGCAACCAGCCCAACCTATCTCAGCGCCATATCCATCCATCCATCTATTCATCCACCACGCCGCAAGCTAAGATACACCCGCAGACCATCATTTTGGTGCTCGCATAGCTCAAAAACCAGCGAAGAATCAAGCTGGTGTGTTTGGCCCAGGGCAAATGACAGCCTTATTCATGGAAAACCTTACTACAGTATTACATGAACATGCAGGCACTTCTCTGGGCCACAGGAAAGGAAGAAGCTGGCGAGAAGTCCGGCTATGCAACATCATCCAGAACTCTTCTTTAGTATCTCCATACCTATGTAACAAAACAGCAAATTAGAGAACAACCATTAAAAGGATCACTACACATTAAAAAAAAACGAAAACCCCCCTTCCTGTACATAGTTTCATAGTTTTGGCCATCAGTTCTCTTCCGTGACTATATGTAAACGAACATCAAAAACATCAATTTTTCCAACTTTCAAACAATTAATTGTGTTCATATCATTATAAAGTCAACCATACAATCACGTGACCGTGCATAATTAGATATTCCACTAAACATCCGTTTTAACTCATACAAACTAATAAAAGTCGATTCACTACGCGCCGTTCAAAACATACAAACCCTCATAAAAGGAGCAATAGAACGACCAACGACGCCACGACACGGACGCGATATCGCTTCTGCAAAAACTCATATACCTTTCCTAGATGCATTTCAAATTAATTTTGCACAATCCACTTGATTCCATATCCTTTGCCGTTTGCCCGTTTACGTTGTTGTCGCCAGGATGCACAAACAGTTAAGTGCAGAAGATATATGACGGCCTCAACCCGGCCACCGCACATAGTACGAGTAGCTTGCTTCAACCTTCAACTTACCTATACATTATGGAATCACCCGATTATCCATATAGGAATCCCGTTAGTCTCTATACCGTCTCCATAAATTCGGTGCACGGAAGCATCCAAAATCCAACCATATCGGTAAAGGATGTCGACTTGATCCAACCCATTGTACATAGTCCTCAAGAGCGTAGTAGTTATATGCGCAAACCCAACTCACCCACTCATCCACAAAATCTGAATAGTGTGCTGATTAGGGTTTCCTGTTAAAGGCCAAAATGTACACTATCGATATTGCAACGATATACGAAAAGTCTCATTCCCATCCATTGGACGTAGTTGTGCAATACAGCTCGTATCCTTTTTGGTTCAGCGACGACGTTGCACTCTCTTATTTTGTCGTATAATATTAACTTACTGGGGTAGTGTTTTTAGTACGGCTCTGCAGCCTGTGCGCTTCTGTTTGGTGAAACATTATCAAAAGTTTACGTGACAAAAGCCAATTTAGGTGATAGTGAGTGAAGCACGAGTTTTGAGGTGTACATATATGTCGGGAAAGGACATTTACCAGTATGTATGTAAGAAATTATGTATTCCCTGGCATAAAGATAAGTACACCATATCCTGTAAATTATGGTGTACATTACCGCTTCCTTTTTAAGAGGCTTACCTGGTATATTGAATGTATGCAAAGTGTTTGAAATGGATAACGGACGTTTATGGCATGATGCTGTGGCGTTAAAAGGATATCGCATAAATATACGTACCGATAAGCTGTATATGAAACTAGTTCAAGAAATTCTAAATACGATAAAGAAAAACATGCAAATAGGCCTAAATCCAATTCAGAGTCTTTGACGAGCATCATTCGACTAATTGATATTTTTTCTGGGCTAAAACAAATGACGGATATTAAAAAAGAAACTTTCATTTCAACTTTTAAATAAGCGTGACCCCGTACTTTTACTTATTCTCAGGAATATCTTCTACTAAATAGCGTAGTCCCGCGTGTCGGCATCATGATGAGAGTCTCGTCTTTCTTCTCGGCATCTTTAATTTAAGCCGATAAAGTGAGACTAGGAAGATGAAATGATTTTCCAGTTTTTATATTCTTTTTACATTTCTCTTTATACACGCCTGACTCGCCACCAATCTGCTCCACATCCACACGCTCCACCTTGGATTACATCTTATTTTCTGGATTTTCTCAGAGCAAATTGCATTCAGGCGAAATTTTGTCATTTGTTTTCAAACAAACTTCTATTTGAGATTTTATACATACAGAAGAAAAAATGAATACAGCACAAAATACAGAAGGACACGACAAGAAAATGAAATAAAAGTTGTTGAAAAACTTTTCTTTTCGGTAATCTTCTCCCATCCAATCGTTGACGGTCGAAGGTAGTTCAGACCGAGTCAGAGTCGAATTGAGTTCATATTGTTTTACAAATGTTTGTCCACCGTTAGAACAAGGAACATACGCATTGGAGGATTGTGTTGTGACACGACACGAAAATTTTGTTTAGACACAACATGATACAACGAAGGATAAAAAAAAACGATTAAAGTAAAAGCAAATACTGGTGATGTAGGTAGAGTTGATTTTTTTTTAACCAAGGATATAAGTGTTGGGTTTGTCTCACGTAACATTTTAAAAGAAATAATATTTTAAGTTAAAAGCTTCTGAAACTACAAATTTGACATAACCCAACTACAGAAAGTGATAACTGATAATTATCTGCAGTGGTGGAACAAATTTACTCTTGGCCCTCCCGTCAAATTTTTGAGTAGGCAGTGTAGGTTGCAGTTTTTCTGCGATTTTAGAAAAGCCTTAGTCATTCTTCACTGGCAATTGCTAACTATGCTATGATTTTTAGTATGTATCACAAAATTAAGTTTAAATAATTTGAGAGAACTTGACATGACCTCTATTTCGCTGGAGACCAGAGTTTCGTACAATTTTGAAATCAACTTTCACATGACGCCAGCGCCCGCTCTAGCGCTTACGCCGCCCTGGGCAAGTGGGCAATTTGCCGCCCTTCTGTATTATATCAGGAAAATAGAATTTATGTCGTTATTTTTGTAAAAGCGATTTAATAGTAGCGAGCACCTCCGAAACAAAAAATCCTGGTCAATGTGGGACTCGAACCAACGATCCTGTAATTCAGAGAATGGAATTCCTAGCCACTCTACCCACTAAGCCAGGAATGTCAAACTCGCGGCCCGCGGGCCGCATGCGGTCCACCTAGCAGTTTTGTGCAGCCCGTGGCTAGGTCGAAGAAACACAATGTGTATCAGCACAAAAGCGTAAAAATTTGTAGGTGTTGAACTAAAGTCTCAGAAATTTACTAAAATTCGTCAAGAAGTCGGTGGCTTATGCGAGGTTAAATTATGTATTTAAGAAATCTTTTTCTCAGTTCTACAAACAATTTGCTGACGGTTATTTGAGGTACATTCGTTTAAGACGGCCTTTGTGTAGAAAATTATTAAACCCCTTCGTCAAATTGTTTTGTCCCGAAATTCGGTTAAGAAAGAAGTCGTTGACTTTGCCTGATAGTTTTCTTGAATGGTTGCATTTTATTTAAATGGATTTATTTTAACAGAAGGCCAAGACCCAGAAAATCTGTATTTAGTGAGGAGATCACATGGATGTGAACTATCGTAAGCAAAACAATTTAAGCATATTAACCGATTCTTTGCCTCTCAGCCTAATAAGTTTCAGGCAATATCACAAACAAATTTTTGTCCATATTTAACGACCTTTCTGTCCAAACTTAATTTATGACAAGTCAACCTAACAATTTTGGCTGCCCAAGGTTTATTTGGATTACGTCGGTGTTTCAACATTTTGTGCGGCCATTGTATGAAATTCCGTAATATTTTTTTCAATTTCAGATCATGGAGTAACTAAGGAAAATATGATTAGATAAGTGTACGAGAAACTGACCCAATATGTAGTAGACGCCTGTTCCGCTATCATTTATATTCTTGAGAGCAATTCAGCCAAGTTCAGTAATAGGCCAGGCAGAGCGACATTTTCCTCGGAATAAATGCAAGATCGCCGTTCTTTCGCTTATCTATTTTAGAGTATTACTGGCTATATAAATCCAAATTTGCAACCCGGAGGACCCTGTGCTAACTTTTTGGCGGGCGAAAAAGGGCTATATTTTTGCTCTTTTTTTACATTTCCAACAATAGTTAAAAAAACATTATCTTGGAGAAAAACGATGATCGGCATTTTGAAAGTAGACAAAATACAAATCTCTGATCCGCTAAATGGCAGTTAGGGGATCAGAATGACAAACCTGTGCGCGGAACATACGCAACTGTCCGTTTCATAACCCCATTTTCGCCTTCATCAAAAAATATATACAGATGCCACACGGGAAACTGCCTGCTTTAAAACCGACGTAGGACATCGAAAATTAGTGCTAAAACAGTTGTTCTCCGAAAACATTCAACATATTTTCGAAAATGCTACTCTGGAAAATGTTGGGCCTTACTTGCATTTACTCCTTTTCATTACTTGCATTTCGGAGTAATTTTTGATAAATTTCTTAGACACTTCGCAGCAGAAAAACTTCAATAAGCCGGATATCTTCGCAGACGAATTTCCGAATGGTTTCAACTTAGAGAATAAAATCAAAACTAGTTAAATGGGGAAACCTTGCCAAATTCCGATATTAGCATCTTGGCAGAAACAAATTAGGACTCTGCGGCAGAGAAATTCGCAAAGACATCCTCCGAATTGATGCGAAAAGTGGGTGGAAGTTATCGAAAATGACTCCAAAAAAATAGTAATGAAATGGTCTTTGGTCTTCGTCTTCCGGAAATTAAATTAGGAAGTGTTTAGTTACCTATAAAAACATGTTCCACCGTCTCTACAAAAATGTAAAATTATTTTTGTGGGTGTCAATTGGTTTCCTGTCTTCCGACATTTTATTTCACCCCTTTTTATTTCATTTGCATAGTTTCTATGGTTTCCTTTCCACCAAATCCATTTTTATATTTAATTTTTCTTTTCGGCTTTTTACAATTTGTTTAGTTGAGTGCTAGTCAAAAAGCCGCCCCTATAATTTGGCGCCCCGGGCGAGCGCCCGGCTTGCCCCCCCCCCCTTAGAGCGGGCGCTGCATGACGCTTGGTGGCCCAGGAAGGTCGGTCAATACTGCCTAATACTAAAGTAATTTGGTATAGGGTTACCTAGGGTGACCACCTGCTTGCCTTTGATTTACGGGTCAATAGCGTTTAAAATACGGGTTTCAAATTTTTCTACGGGGCAAAAATTAAAAAAAAAATATTTTTATGCCGTTATTTTTACATTTTATTTGAAAACTGCATTTGATTTTAGGCTCACCCTTGACAGTGTGAATATTTAGTCGGTTCCGGCTATCTGTCCATGCATTTAGGGATGCCAACTCCCAGTCAACCCAAACCCGGAGATTTAGTGAAAGGATAGCGGGGGGGGGGGGGGGGGGGGTGTTCGTACAGTAGTTTTTGGATATTTTGGTTTTTGCCTATATTGGTTGCTATTGCAATTACATACTCGTATTTACATAACAGAAAAGTTTCAGTTTGCATACTTATTTATGTATTTACATATTTACATTTTTATATTTTTGTTTCATATTTACATATTTATATATTTACATATTTACCTATTTACATGTTTACATATATCCTGTTTAGATGTTTACTTACACTTATTTAAGATATAAATAAGGTTAGTTCACAAAGTTATCTTTAAAAAAAAAAGTGTGAAAATTTATAAATGCGTTAAAATTGTTGAGTTTAATATTTTTAAAGCCAATTAAAATCAAAGCTTATTGTTTATTGGACCGAAAGTTTTTCAAAATAGATCTGAGCCGGAAACACTCTTTATTTTTCATTTCCAATACTGAACTCTCACATATAGAAAAGTTAAACTTCAACGCTTAATAACTAGAGAACCGTTAAGTTTTCGCAAAAAATAATAACAGATTCTTCCATTTCAGACCAACATTAGTGAAATGCCGCGCCATCAAAATTTGGAGCTAGAAACTCTGAAATTTTGCCAAAAATCTATCTAAGAGATCGAGAAACGACAGGCTCTGTATAAAAAAGATTACAGAAATACTCCGATGAGAATGTTTAGAAAAAGTTATGGTTGGGAGGATATGAATCAGTTGTTCCGGGATGCAGTCTATCCGTAAGAAAAAAACAACGCTTTTCTTGACAACATTTCAGTTCACACTATAGCTTTTTATCCAAGAGAAAATTTAGCTTCACACAAGTACTGAATTTGAATATCTATACATAGTGAAGTTAAAACGCAAACTTTATAGGAAATTTAGGATTTTCAGTTTTTTCAATTAATAAATAACAGGCGCGACAATCCAACATTGGATTAAGGCCGCAGGATGTGTTAGTGACATCCTATTTCCAAGATCTTATCTGCTTTTCGATGAAGTAATGAGATCAGCATCACGCTCAGCAGTGTTATTTACCCCTATAAATGGGTACTCGTTTAACATCTGAGTGAGATCATAGTCCGTCACAAGCTCGTGAGTTCGAAAAACACCATTGGAACACGGTGAGATTCGAACTCATGACTCTGTGCACCGAAGATGCGCGCACTAACCGCTAGACCAGCCAGACAAATTTTTTTTCAATTAATGTAACTAAAAAAACATTATTCATTCATTACACGCTCTGAAACTAGAACTTGAGGTTCTAGTTTTAGAGCGTGTAGTTGCGTTGTTAAAATTGTAAGCTCTAAAATTAGAACTCAAGTTCTAATTTCTGAGCGAGTAATGAATGAATAATGTTTTTTTAGTTACATTATTTGAAAAAATTGAAAATCCTAAATTTCCTATAAAGTTTGCGTTTTAACTTCACTATGTAAAGACATTCAAATACTTGTTCTTATTTTGAAAATACTGTCGAGGTAAAATTTAGAGTTTTTAGTTCTATCAATAAATTTAACAGGGATAGCTGTTGTAGTCTCTCTTTATTACCGTAACTCCTAGTGGAGCGTGGTGCGTTGATGAATACCGTGTGTAGTCACCAACGTTACAAAGACAACTGAATTCGGAGTGTGATACGGTTGTCAACCATACCACTTCCTAGTCGCATTCTTAGTTTATTATTCTACGATAACAATATTTCTTATCATCTTCTACTGAATAATAAACTTGCGACGAGTCGGGCCGAGTTTGGAAACTCGTTTCTCTATGAGTGTCTATTTCACAGAGTGGCGACCGAACGATCACGGCCACAGAGCACGACTGTTGTAGTAAATCATCCTAAAATACTATAAATTACGGGAAGACAATTTGATTTTAATTCCACTATAACGATAATTGAATTTAGAATTATAGTTGTGCTATTCGCAATAAAATAAGGACGAAAAAAGACGTCCAGAAATTAGAACATTTCAGAAATTAGAACCACCTGATTTACCAAGTGGTTCTAATTTGTGAGCGTCTACTGTATCATAATTTTTCAGTATTTTATGTTTTACATACAGTTAAAAATAGAAGAATGACATACTTCTTTTGGGCATAAAAGCAGTAACGAGTTGATTCGACACAATGGCTTTCGAATATTTAGTACCTATGTGTGGCACTTTTCAAGTGAGTTTTGAGGGCCTTTTCTCCGTCGTGTTTCACTGTAAACTTTATGTTGCAAACTTTGCACTCGGCAGTCTGATTGTCTTTTTTCTTTAACCAGTCCTTGTATTCTTTAGCGTTCAGCCAGTCGTCGACGAATTTCGAATAATATTTTTTTTCTTTGGCGGTTATTTTTGCGATGAGTTCAAATTTTCGGAGTCAGACATCTCAAAACACAAAATCACTTTTATACACTCACTAACGCGAATCTAAAATCGTATAAATTTGTGTAAATAAACGCAATATAAAAATATATCAGAGTGAAGCTTACTTACAGATTTGCTTTTAAATTTGGAAGATCATATTAGCACGTATTTAATAGTCAATAGTTTAGTTGCTCACAATCAAAACGTATAACGACAAACGTATTTCCTTAACAGAAAAACTTCTGGGAAAGAAAATTAACGGTTCAGCTGAAACATACCAATATTCGGGCCTAGGAATATATAGACAAGGAGAAAGGAGCTGAAACATCAAAGCACAAGAGCGTACCTGTGTAACTAGAATATGAGAGGGCTTCCATTACATTGCCTCTTTGTATGTTGCTTGAAATAGAATAGCCGCGTCAGCAGAGGCATCGGCAGAGGCATCGGCATCAGCAGAAAAATTTCAATTTAGAACACACGCATTTGCCTTTGATGACCCACATTGACAGCAGCGGCAGAAGCAGAATTCTGCTTCTGCCGATGCCTCTGCCGCTGCTGTCAATGTGGGTCATCAAAGGCAAATGCGTGTGTTCTAAATTGAAATTTTTCTGCTGATGCCGATGCCTCTGCCGATGCTGATGCTGACGCATCCAATCTATTTCAACTATGTCTCTCTCGTTACCTTTATGTCGATGGTGTGAGTTGCCAGTATCTGTTAAAAATCTAGTCAAAAATTTCGCACGTTTCATTTCCTTCTCTATTATGTTCTCTGAATGATTTCTAAGCTCAAGCGTCGGAAACAATCCCAGAGAAGATAACATGGAAAGTTGGAATGGATGTTGCGAGTAGCAACAATGATGCATGGAAAGTTGTAGCAGCAATGATGCATGGAAAGTGAGTGCTATATACGAAGCTATAATGCATCTTAGAATATAGGCATTATGGTGCAGTGGTACAGTACTTTTATGTTTATATTCGAACTTCAACTTGTGATCGTTCTTTTTAATTTGATTTTTTTTTTATTTTTAATAATTTGTAGGTACAAATGAAAGGTTTATACGCCAAACCCGGAGACTTTATTTTTGACCCGGAGACCCGGAGACACCCTTCGAAACCCGGAGTCTCCGGGTGAAACCCGGAGGGTTGGCAACCCTACATGCATTACCGCAAAGCGAAAATATTCTCTCGATCGGTGAATTAATTGCCAGGACGAGTATTTATAGGAAATGAGCTTTCTAAAGACCCAAAACCCTTCTCGATTTCGTCCTCTGTACGTCGAGTAAAAACAGCAAAAAACCCCCTTCTTCAGCTCGAAGAAGTTTTTGCCTGTTTTCGACATAAAATATTCTGAAAACCCTATGATCGTCCACTTTCAGGAAACGAAATCGATAAGGGTTTTTTGGTACTTAGCCACTAGAAAAGATGATCGATTTCTTCACCTGCGTCTGGACAAACTGAACAAGGGTTCCTAAATACGCTGCAGACGTGTCAAACTCGCGGCCCACTTCGCAGTTCTGTGCGGCCCGCGGCCATGTCGAAGCAGCACAATGTGTATCAACACAAAAATGGTGAAATTGGTAAGGTGAACAAATTCAGCCGTTGAACTGAAGTCCACAAAAATTACTTAAAGTCGTTAGTGGCTGATGCAAGATTATTTTAGGAGTTTTTCACCAAATACTACAAACAATTTCATCTTTTTAGTACAGGACAATACTAAGCCTCTTTATGTAATTGTTCTGTCCCGAAATACAGTTAATAAAAAATTGGTTGGCTTTACCGAGCTTGAATTGAGATTTATTTGGAAAAATGGCTAAGCTTTAAAAACTATGGAAATCTTGGAAATGGTGACTAAATCACGTGGTTGTGAAAATCCAACATAATAATTACAGAGTACCTGATTTTTAGACCTATGCTTATCAAGCTGTATTGGTGCATGAGTTTGTTTAAAACCATATCACAAACAACTTTTTGTCTCTTTTAGCCACCTTTCTGCGGAAATTAATTTAATCTGACTATTTTGCATAGTCTGGCTGGTCTAGCGGTTAGTGCGCGCACCTTCGGTGCACAGGGTCATGAGTTCGAATCTCACCGTGTTCCATGGTGTTTTTCGAACTCACGAGCTTGTGACGGACTATGATCTCACTCAGATGTTAAACGAGTACCCATTTATGGGGATAAATAACACTTCTGAGCGTGATGCTGATCTCATTACCTCAACAAAAAAGCAGATAAGATCTTGGAAATAGGATGTCACTAACACATCCTGCGGCCTTAGTCCAATGTTGGATTGTCGCGCCTGTTATTTATTTATTTTGCATCCAATGTTATTTTGGGCGACCTGGGTGACCGGTGCAACAATTTTTTATCATCTGTCCAAAATTTGACGCAAATCACGCAATTAACAAAAAATTGTTACTTGATGATCAATCATATTTTCACTTTTCGCTTCTTGTCTTAAGTTTTTAATGTTTTTGAAGGACATTTTCGAAAGGTGGAAGTTCTCACGGATAATCCCGAAGCCGCTATCGCTATAGTGATCCAGACTTCCCATATTTTAAAAGTTATATTCTGTAATCAACTTTCGTAATATGACTAAATAAATTGAAATTTTCCTCTTGCGGCCCCACCCAAACCTGAAGAGAGTCTTATTTGGCCCGGGCCAGGTTTTGAGTTTGACACCCCTGGGCTAAAGGATAGAAAAGACCAGTTTCAAAAATCGAATCATATTTTGCTTTTATTATTGATAGCTTTAAATAATTTTGTCCGTGTGTCAGGGCTTATCACTTCATCTCTTGAACATAATTAGATATTAATTAGGGGCGAAGTTACAGAAAATTCCTCATAATTCCTCATTTTCTTAAATTTACCATTGTTTGCCCCGTATTTGATTTTTTGGATTACGGGTTTTTAGACTTTCGGTGCCCGAAAAACGGGGTAACCCGTAAAATACGGGGCATCTGGCCACCCTAGGGTTACCAGACGTCCTGGTTTTTCAGGACATGTCCTGGGTTTGACCTATCTGTCCTGGGATCCAGTTTTTCTCCCGAAAATAAGCAAAATGTCCTGGTTTTGATCGAACCAAATGTATTCATTCCACAAGTTTTATTATTTTAAAATAGAATAATGCGTCAATTAAAAAAGATTATAATTTTCGCAAGAAAAATCGCCAGCAATCCTTGGGGAGATTCTCACTCAAGACTTTGCAGAATGCTTCCATTTATTTGAGCATTTTTTAATGCCACGATAATGTTAAAAAGTCCGAAAAAGTCTTTCGAAATTGCGTAATAAGAGTAAGAGCCGAGAATTCAGAGACAAATTTAGAGGCATGATGGTTATAGAGAAACTTAATAGAACGTGCTTAAATGCAGAATTCCGGGTATTTTAATTCTTCTTAACTAATTTAAATATTTTTTTTTTCTTTATTTTTTATATCACACCGCAGATAATTTTTTCTTAAATTTATCTACTTTACCGGAAATTTTTGGCTAGTTGCCAAATTTGTTGCTGACTCCATTTTAGCGCCCGTCGTAAGTTTGCGCGAGTCACGCGAGTTGGTGTATTTGGCGTCAAACGACCCACGACTCCGGTATCTGCATAAAAAAATCTATTTTTGCAGTAGCTTAGAGTAAAACACGAATATCGAAGTTGTTTTGTTAGCCAAAAATCTTGCATGGATTTTCTATATCCTTTATATCCAATACTTTAGTTAGGTAATATTTTTCTTTATGTCTTGTTAGGGGAACCATATGAAAAAGGCAAATTGGCGCGAGTAGGAAGTTTAAATTGTGTTTCAAATTTTTTAAAGAAACAAAGTTTTTTTTTACCTTTTTGATTAATGCATGAATCGTCAAGAAGAAGCTGACATTGTGTTTGTAGTAAGATATGTCAATTCTTCTGGGACAATAACCTAGATATTGAGATTTTCTCAGAAATAATGAAATTAGGAGAATATTTTTTACTCGATCTCTGAATTTGAATTGAATTGTCAAAGGGGTTTTCCCTCATAAAAAGTCAATGGAGTGACGAGCACAATCGCGATCTCATGAGTGCATGCTAAAATTTTACCGAATTAGACTGCAAACAGTTTTACAAATATTTTTTGAATCCCGAAAACACACAACATTAATAAGGAAAATCGGCGCTCACAAAAATATTGTTGATTTTGTTTCAGTTACATATATACATAAGTACGTAAATCTTCGAAATATCTTCGCATAATTTAACCGTGAAGAATTTAAAATTATTGAACTTCAGTTATGATTATATATGTTTCTTTGCTTATTATTAAGTAAGAGTATGGATGTAAACGCCGACACACATCCCCCCTTTACAGTTTTCAGCATCCTGGATTTAGATCCAATCTGTCTGGTAACCCTAAATTTGGAGGCATAAAAAAAACTTCTCGACGTGGTTATTTTTGCATACTCGTACCTACAACATTGTATATGGTAAAAAGTCGTTACGAAGCATGAATTAATCAAAATTATGTTAGAGCATAATGATACTTTGCTGGACAACGCAACAGGAACAATCAGGACCGATATTCAAACTAAAGACACATTTTTCGTTTAGTGGCTAAAATTCTAAGTTTTCAGCATATCGATGTACAATATTTTTCCTTCGCGCCACAAAAGTATCACTCTTATCGCAAATTAAGTAGGGCCACCCTCCTTGACTAATTGGCAGGTCATTTCGATTTGAATACATTTTTGTCGACTTTTCAAAATTTTTGTATCTCCTAAACGGTGATAGCAGTAAATCGCCCCCAAAACGCTCCTTTTGGGCTGAAAATGCCACTTTTCTCAATTTCTATGAAATTTGGCGAAAATGGGGTTTGAAAAAGTCGACGAAGAGGACATCCAGACCTACATTTTGCTGAAACTTTGAGGGCCCTAGCTATCACCGTTTAGGAGATACAGCCAATTAAAGTTTGGGCAGTAAATCGCCCCCAAAACGCTCCTTTTGGGCTGAAAATGCCACTTTTCTCAATTTCTATGAGATTTGGCGAAAATGGGGTTTGAAAAAGTCGATGAAGAGGGCATCCAGACCTACATTTTGCTGAAACTTTGAGGGCCCTAGCTATCACCGTTTAGGAGTTACAGCCAATTAAAGTTTGGGCAGTAAATCGCCCCCAAAACGCTCCTTTTGGGCTGAAAATGCCACTTTTCTCAATTTCTATGAGATTTGGCGAAAATGGGGTTTGAAAAAGTCGATGAAGAGGGCATCCAGACCTACATTTTGGGGAAACTTTGAGGGCCCTAGCTATCACCGTTTAGGAGATACAGCCGTTTAAAGTTTGGGCAGTAAATCGCCCCCAAAACGCTCCCTTTGGGCTGAAAATGCCACTTTTCTCAATTTCTATGAGATTTGGCGAAAATGGGGTTTGAAAAAGTCGATGAAGAGGGCATCCAGACCTACATTTTGCTGAAACTTTGAGGGCCCTAGCTATCACCGTTTAGGAGATACAGCCAATTAAAGTTTGGGCAGTAAATCGCCCCCAAAACGCTCCTTTTGGGCTGAAAATGCCACTTTTCGCAATTTCTATGAGATTTGGCGAAAATGGGGTTTGAAAAAGTCGATGAAGAGGGCATCCAGACCTACATTTTGCTGAAACTTTGAGGGCCCTAGCTATCACCGTTTAGGAGATACAGCCAATTAAAGTTTGGGCAGTAAATCGCCCCCAAAACGCTCCTTTTGGGCTGAAAATGCCACTTTTCTCAATTTCTATGAGATTTGGCGAAAATGGGCTTTGAAAAAGTCGACGAAGAGGGCATACAGACCTGAAAATTTGAGGGCCCTAGCTATCACCGTTTAGGAGATACAGCCGTTTAAAGTTTGGGCAATAAATCGCCCCCAAAACGCACCTTTTGGGCTGAAAATCCCACTTTTCTCAATTTCTATGAGATTTGGCGAAAATGGGGTTTGAAAAAGTCGATGAAGAGGGCATCCAGACCTACATTTTGGGGAAACTTTGAGGGCCCTAGCTATCACAGGAGATACAGCCGTTTAAAGTTTGGGCAGTAAATCGCCCCCAAAACGCTCCCTTTGGGCTGAAAATGCCACTTTTCTCAATTTCTATGAGATTTGGCGAAAATGGGGTTTGAAAAAGTCGATGAAGAGGGCATCCAGACCTACATTTTGCTGAAACTTTGAGGGCCCTAGCTATCACCGTTTAGGAGATACAGCCAATTAAAGTTTGGGCAGTAAATCGCCTCCAAAACGCTCCTTTTGGGCTGAAAATGCCACTTTTCGCAATTTCTATGAGATTTGGCGAAAATGGGGTTTGAAAAAGTCGATGAAGAGGGCATCCAGACCTACATTTTGCTGAAACTTTGAGGGCCCTAGCTATCACCGTTTAGGAGATACAGCCGTTTAAAGTTTGGGCAGTAAATCGCCCCGAAACGCTCCTTTTGGGCTGAAAATGCCACTTTTCTCAATTTCTATGAGATTTGGCGAAAATGGGGTTTGAAAATGTCGATGAAGAGGGCATCCAGACCTACATTTTGCTGAAACTTTGAGGACCCTAGCTATCACCGTTTAGGAGATACTCCCGTTTAAAGTTTGGGCAATAAATCGCCCCCAAAACGCTCCTTTTTGGCTGAAAATGCCACTTTTCTCAATTTCTATGAGATTTGGCGAAAATGGGGTTTGAAAAAGTCGATGAAGAGGGCATCCAGACCTACATTTTGCTGAAACTTTGAGGGCCCTAGCTATCACCGTTTAGGAGATACTGCCCTCTGTACGCTGGCATTTTTTATGTTTTGAACAAATAAAAGAAATTTAAAACCAAATATTTAGTAGCTGAAGGAAACCCCTTCGTGACTTTTGGACCACCAGTTATTTTACAACTGAAACATGTGTGCGACATTATTCAGCTTTTTGTTTTCTGAAATGATTTATCGCAAACCCCAAAAAGTAAAAAAAATTAATTCTGAAAAAAATACTTCTGTTCGACATTTCGTAAAAATATGTGATGCAACCATGATCTTGGCCTGGAGGGGCTAAGGTTATCTATATTACTGAACATTTGAGACTGCTGTCGCAAGATGGGTGAATGCGCTATTTTCCAGTAGTGAAGCTATACAGTGGTGTTTAATGGTTCCCAAACGCGAGCTTAATGTCATACTCGTCATCAACACGTTCTTTTTCGAGTTTCAGCTTGGAATTAGAACCCACTGCAATTAGAGCAGAATTTTTATATTACCCGTACTATGAAAGAAAGACTACCGAACGTTACTCCCGTCCCGATGTCTATGAGCGTACGTGTGTGACTAAGATGTGTCCCCCCTTACCCTTCTGAGACGACGCACAAGTTTGGCTATGCAGCTGTAAACTTAGCAACCGAATAACTCTAATTTTTCCCCTTTCCTAATAATATGCATGGGCGTAACATGTTTTTTTTCACTCTGGGACAGACATATATTTTTTTACCGATAAGAAACACTCATCACTTTTGGTTGCATATCATTAAATTTTCATAAAACGTGTTTTTAGATTGTCATTAAGTCATATTTTGGGTACGAACATTTCAAGTTTTACAATTCATGTCCCACTCCCATGGGATAGTGCCGACGCCCATGGTGTGAATGATGGAAATGTGTGAATTTCATAGTGTGTTATTATGAGACCCTAGACAAAAACTTCCCTTTAGGGTGGTTCCTAATATCTTAATATTTATAGAACCGGTACTACATGAGCAAAAATATAAATTTAGGCACATGGGAAGTACTAACAACAGGACTCTTTTTCGCAAAGAACAATTGGTTCTGGATGTGAGTTGGTGTGATGGCAGCTCGTTATGTTCCGTATCCAGATCAATTTTTTTATTAGAAAATATTTGTATACAACATCGGGGTTTGCGATAAATCATTTGAATAATGAATAATGTCGCACACATGTTTCAGTTGTAAAATAACTGCAAAAGTCACGAAGGGGTTTCCTTCAGCTACTAAATATTTGGTTTTAAATTTCTACTTTTCATTTGCGAAGAAAGGATAAAAGCTTTATGAATCGTCTGAAGGTCACCTCGACGGAAAAGTTTTAGCAAAGAAAACTTCGATAATAATTCAATAGCTCGAGCAACATATTCGTGCCGAAATAATGTCTCTTTGGCAATAGAGCTAAACTACACATAAACCGTGTCTTCGAAAGAGCTCATTTGTGTTGATTTGAAAATGGAAGCCATTTATGACATTTATATTTCGAAGTTAGAATTAAAACCCTCTAAGATATGTTTTTTTTTCTTTTAAACACTAAAGATTTAGTGACTGAATAAAACCAATTCGTAACTTTTGGGTCAACTTGTACTTATAGCTCAGTGAAAGTTGTTATCGTTGTAGGCGTTTATTTTGAACATATTTTTTTTAAAAATCACCTCAGACCTACGCGTTTGTCTTCTTTGTTTTTACACAAAGATGCTTATGAAATCATGGTAATGATGTTGCAACTTGCATACATACTATCGAAAAACTGGCGAATATGGTCAAAGAACAGAATTCATATTGGTATAAAATCTGCAACAAAATTGACATTGAAAACATTAATTCCAATTTTCCAATTTTGTCTTTTATAATTTTTTAGTCTGGGTGGAGCTTTACCCCCTTTAGACCCCCCCGTGGGTGGTTGTGCCACTCAGCTGGAGATTTTCGTGCGATCTACCACCATTCGGATTTGATTTCACGATCATCAAAATTTTGATAATATTTGTATGGACAGTATTTTGGATGGATGCTAGTACCCAGTACCGTGTACTGATACTATAAACTAAAGGATGTAAACCATTTTGCGTTATGAAACTAAAAATCTTCTAAACACTGAAACTTTGAATTTTCATAAAACTCTTCTATTCACTTCTACAAAAGTGTTAATTGTAGCCTGAAGTCTTAGAAAAAACATTTCATAATTATCTTTCTTCGTGCCGCGATTACTACAAAAGTCGGTAATGACATTATATTTTTTCCTTTGCCTCCTGCGGAAATACACCTTTTAAAAAAGTGGATATGAATTCATCCCGTCACTGGGAACTAAATGAATCTTTCATGGTCTCTTAAGAACATGCAAAAAAAAAAAATGACCTCAGCGGAGAAAAACATTTTCTTCATTTAAATTCCAACGAAATAAAGAAATATTATTTAGCAGGAAGAAAAAAAAAACAGTTTGTAGGCGCTCTTGCAACTTTTACAGAAATAAATCCTGAGCTCAACCGCTATTAGTATCAGTCCATTATAAAATTGTATCCACTTCATCTCTCTATTCGCATAAAAAACGAAGCAGAAAAAAATCTGCGAAGCTCCTTTTAACAATGTAAAACTTTAAGTATTCCAGCTATGTGCTATAGCCATACTATACCCACGATAATGAGCTTCCTTTAGCATCGTCGAACGTCTTCGCCACACGAGAGCTCCCACTCATTAGATTACTACAAAACTTCTTGTCAAGGATTCCATACGTACGTACTGTGCTACGTTCCGTTCGGGATCTCCCTCGTTTGTGTTACGACAACGTGAACTGGGTCAAACCGCATATAAGCGTCAAACTGGGGTGTGACAATTACAGAGTATAGAATCGATGTACCTGCATTAGCAGTGCCATATTTCATTCGGGTTGTTACCAGCATTACCTATATATGGCATGGATGACGGTATGATAGTGCTCGTATAGAGGTATCCTTTGACCTTTTCTCCATTGTCTATGCACCCTGTATGGGTTGCCTTTCAAGTGATTTTCTCTCCGGCTTCCATTGTGAGCATGTTATAGTCTCGAAGAACTATACCTTAGTTAGATCTATGGAGTACCTATCTGATGCGGATAGTGCCATGATTGTATTTAGTTCATCATAAGTGCGCCATACGGTTACCCGATTGCCATTCATTCTCTTCGCATACAAGTTAATTCAGTTAAAGTCACAATCTCCTGGAGAATTTTCAGAATGGAAGACGTTGATGCTATAGGACACCGTCACCATATACTGTTACTCTTACATTCTATGCGAGTTGTGTCCTTGAATAGTCAATTCTCCCGTGGGGTTTGTTTTTGTTCGGTAAACCTCGCAAGGTGAGGAAGTTGAATTTCAACGAATTTTATGATTTTCTCCGAGGAAGTTGGAAATAAATTTATTCAAGAAGATATGCTCGCGACGAAGGATACTAAAGTGTGATGAGTTTGCTGGAAAGTGTCTTCATGCATATGTATGAGAAATAGTTTCGCATATAGGATTTGTTATGAAATGGAATTTGCCAAAAGGAATTTATAGTAATATAATAATGCATATTGTTTCGGAACCAAGGTCATTCGCGCTTAGTTATTTTTTATTTGTATGAAAGGAAATTAGGCGTTATTTCACGATTTTAGATCGCAAAAAATTGCTCAGCTCTGTTGTTTTGGAATATTGTTGGGATAGATACCAGAAGTGTACCACCAAGTTTGCAGCTTCGAAAAACCTGTGCTAACTCCGTAACCCTAAAAAAACCTCCAAATTTTGGACTTTTTTTATATTTTTGTTTGTAATTTCTAAAAGGTGCTCCTACAAGTAAGTCACTGCACTTTTAAAGCTAAGAAAATCTTCTTTAATTTGAGTGTATTATATTTCGGTTTATTGACTGGCCTAAATGCCGGGTTGATTTAAATCATCAAATCTCCATTCATTGATATTTTCTTGTAGAATCCTTCAGGGCTTCTAAACAAAAAGCGAAAAAAACCTAATTTCCATAAACATTTTTCAGAACTGCAAATAATATCTTTTACTTCTTAACAATACTGAACGCACTAAACTTAGTATAGTACTATTTTTTCTACTTTGTGAAACGTGACTCTTTTAAGCACAAACTCGGTGTGTATGCGGGTTTATGCATGTATACAAAAGTGCTTGAAATGCATAATATTCAAAGCACACAACTTTTCCAGGAAAGAAAAAAAAAACACAAGACCAGGAAAAATGCATATAGAAGCTGTAGAAACGAAAACGAAAACTTGTAACTACCTCGAAAATGGAAAATCCTTTCAAGTAAACAACTACTTTACCCAGTCTTTTTGGTTCGTATAGTGAAAAGGAACAAAATAAAGAACACAAAATGACGGAAAAGAGAAAACTTTTATACTACTATACAGTGACTTGAGAAAAGTGCATTTCAATACTTTATATATGTGTGTGTGGTGTTTTCTCGTGAATACTATTATATCATTTATAGAAGTTTTACAAAAAAGTATAGAGACAAGGAAATAGGCAAAATAACATGTGAATAATATACAGTCAAACTCAAAGTACAACAATTACATTACAGCATACATCACTAAGAACCCTTTTAAAATATTCATAGTTTCTTTCTTCTTCTTTCAAAAGTTTCATCGAAATAGGTCCACGGGAGGAGCCAGAGAATTTAATTGAAAGGATACTTTTCGTTAATTTTACAGGTGAATTCATGCAGGTCTTCAGTCACTGATCAAAATTTTGCTCTCCGATTCGCCAGGGCCATCACATTCAGTAACAGTCTTTCGCATGAATACTTTAGTTGTTGGTAGGGCAAACCAGGGTGTCCCAAATAAGCCAGAGAATGCATTGCTTCTAAATTTCTAGCGCCTATTCAGACAAAAAAGCACTAAGCACTGCCATTGCAGAAAGATGGAATATTCCTCAAAGCCAAACTAATTTGCTTTTTCACGACTTGCAGAGTACGATTCTGCGAAACGTTTTATCCATTCCTTACAACGAGTTGTCCATGAGTCGTTGAAGTCCTAACAGGAGGTATTGGAGATGGTAGCAGCTGCGAGGTGGATTGTCACCATTTTAATCACTCGGGTGTAGCGCATAAAAAACCTTAAAGCCATTCTTCAGGAACTTAATTTATCAGATCACAAGCTGATGCAAGAACTCCACCTTTTATTTAATGGAACGGTTATTGGAGCAGAAACGAGCTGTATTCTTGTATACAACAGATCCCAAGTAACAATTTCATCCCTATAATATTTCATAGAATATTTTCTTCTAACGATAATATGGGCACTTTACAGGGTATAAACTCTGAATAATAGTCCAATAATGGCGTTTGGCGCCGTTTTTTGATCCAATTGCACCTTATTGTATCACTGAACTAAGCATTGAAAAAGACATACATGATGACATGTTATGTCATAATTTTCTGTCATTTTCTCGTGAAAAAAAAGAAAAAAAAATTCCCCCAGCCAGCGTCGAACCAGCGACTGTCGTACGCCAGTCCGACGCCCTAACCACTCGGCCAACCTCACATATAGTTAACATTGCTCGTAAACACTACAAGTGCTCAACACTTCTTTATCGACCCTTCTCCTATGCACCTTCTTCTTTATATGTCAATCAGTTGAAGTTGAATAAATCCACACATTTATCAATAAAATGCAGACATTTTCTGCGCTGAGATTATCTTAATTGATTCATAAGTTAACAAGGAGTGAGGAAATGTTGGTTTCAAGCAATATTTCAATGAATTCAATTCAAGAAACGTGGTATTCCAGAGCACTGCATAAGTGTCAATTCAGTAAATCACAAAGTCCATCCTTCTATAAAACTACGGTGAACAATTTATTGGATGACCATACGAATGTCACACTATAAAAATGGCACCGACTGTGCTATAGAAGAATATAATGCATGTGTGTGAGTTAACTTGGAGAGACCATTGCATGTGTGTGCTGTATCATCCAATAAACACAAGAGTGGAGTATTTAAAGGAGTACGTTTTAGGTAAACGTTTAGAGACAGTTTTATCGAAGTTTTATACCACCATCTTTAAATTTATTCCATAATGATGATATAAGCTTTCCGGAAAATACTTTAAGGATGTTTTATCGGATCAAAATATTACTTTAAGCGATGTCACACGATAAATGAATTTCGTGGTACTATATGATTGCTACAGTATGGAGTGCTTCTTTAAAGCAAACGAATTGTTGCTTGGGATAACGCATCTGTAAATAATTTGACACCGTCTCAGTGGGATATCATGGAACAATCCATAAAACTGCTCAAGCTCTTTGAAGAAATAACCAGGATAACAAACTCTGGTCTTTCGTGCATTTCTGAGGTAATTCCACATGTTATAACTTTGACCAAATATATGGGAAAGGGGGAGACCGCCATTAGAACACCTGACTTACTACGAATGAGATCTTCATTAAAAGCTGAGATAGAAAAGCGTTTTCAGTGCGTGAAACTACACGAGGAATAACATCGCGAGAACAAACCCGGTTTTTATATGAAAATTGCATTTTTCCTTGCCTTGCTCCTCACGTTTTTCATCTTGTTCTTGTTTCACGTGTATAGACAGGCCCCAATAGATGAAAATGATAAATACTCGATTGCACCTTTTTTCGATCCGAGGTTTAAAACTAGATTCTTAGGAGCGATTCAAAAGGTGAGAGCGAAACAAATAATCCTCTTAGAAGCTTTAAAAATGAGCTGTGATGAGCCCGATGCTGAGGTTGCCTCTTCCTCTTCCTCACCACCTAATAAACGAACAAAAAATAGAAATGATGTGTCCACTGATGAGTATACATGATTTGATGAAATCGGTGCAGAAAGCATGCCGAGATGCAAAAAAGCGATGCTGCAAATGACTTGAAAATTATTGAAAATTAAGATTGATAAGAAACCCTACCATCAGGCGCACGGGCCGAACAAAAATTTTGGGCGCCTCTCATAACGAAATTCGGGATGAGCTAAATCACGTCATCCCGCTAGCACACTTACGACGGGCGACGGGGGAACTTGCGTAAATTAATTTACGGACATTTCTATGCCCATGTAACCACAAACCCTGAAACTTATCCTTTCTGTTTTCTTGTACTCCTCTGGCATCCATCCAATCCAGCCTTGGGGAGCACGATATCACACGCGAAAAAAAAACACGTTTACATCACAGAAAAAAATACAAAAACCTCTTTTTCGCGAAAAAAAACACTTGATGGAGCCAAAGTAGACGAGCGCGACGTTGCTCCTCTCGTAGCCAGAATCAGACTCCCCGAGGAAATGGTTAGGAGAAACCGCTCAGGCACCGGCCCGTTCTTACATCAGCCGATTCCCTTCCAGCCAAAATAGGTGTTACCCAATTCAACTTGCGGGTCGGAACGCAGCTGTTGTCGACGCATAAATATCCGTTTTCGCTCTGAGCGGCATTTTTCAAATTTCAATGATTTGAATAATACGTTCAAATCACTAAAATTTCAAAAATGTAGCCAAAGCCGAGAATGAACATTTATGTGTCCGAGTCAGCCGTTACAGACCTTTTCATTTTATTTCGGAGATGGACGTGTGAGTACTAGGGATGTCAAAAACCGCCCCGACACCCGGTTTTCGGGTTTTCAGGTTATTTTTGAAGTCGTTTAGACGGTCTAGTTTTCTGGTTAACCGAGTCAGTTTATCTAATGATAGCTTAATACAGGGTGGCTGATGAATATTGCTACATTAAGAAACTCAAATAACTTTTTATTAAATCTATGTAATTCATTTTTTCTTTATTCATTTCAAAAATTAAACATTTTTATTAAGTTATTTTAATTGGATTTGAATATTATTGAATTTAAATGGCCTCCACGCTCAGTGATGCATGTGTCGTACATCTTATCAAAAAGTTGTTCATTACTCTGCCTGTAGGGTAGCAGCGGGAATTTTCTCAATTATCGTTCGAATTAATACTTTTAAATCGTTCAAATTTGTTGGTTTTGTCTTGTAAACTTATTGTTTGGAATAACCCCATAAGAAAAAATCAGATGCAGTAAGGTCAGGAGACCTTGTGGGCCAACGGAATGTGGCAAGAATCTCCACGACGAGCTCTCTCAACATCTTTAAGTAACGTGAACTCTCTCAACATCTTTAAGTAACGGGCTCCAGTGACCGTAACAGTAACATCGTCTTCTTCAAAAAAATATGGGCCGACAATGCACTTTGATGAAACTGCACACCACACTGTGATCCCGATGATAAAAGCTTCTTTCGACTGTTCCACGTTCGGCAAAGCTATTCTTGGGCCTCATTATTGTCCATCTGCTAGGAAGCGTGCCACGGAATGTGCGCCTATATTCCATTTTGACGAGTATTACGGACTTCATCGCGTGAAAGCGGCGCACTGTCCAAATTCTTTTTTAGATATCCCAATCTTCCATAATCTTAAATTTTAAACATCGATTTATAACAAAAGAAAGAAATGAAGCAGATTACTCAAACAGAAAAAAAATTTATTATGATTTATTTTGGTAGCAGCTTTCATCAGCCACCCTGTATTATGTTCAGAGTGAGCGAAAACGGATTGATTTCGCCGGACGGTTTCAGAAATCACCGAAAAATGTTCATAGTGCACTGTTTGGAATTTTTTTTTCTGGTGTCAGTTAAAATATCCGAGTGAGCCGAAATGTGCTGAATAGGGGAATTTAAGTTTGAGGCCTGGGTTTTTACATGTTTTCATTTGAAAAAATCAAGGTTTCATAGAAAACACGCAAAATAGGGTATTTTCATTGTGTCAATTTGTATGGGAATTAGAATATTTTGGGGCTGTTTTCATACGAAAACATGAAAATAGCCCCAAATTATATGTTTTCGGTCATTGTGAACATATTATAAGCCGATCAAATTTATGAAACTACGGTAAAAATGATCCTGGTTGTTTATTTCTCTGTATTGCTTTGCTAATGGTAGCTAAAGTGTCGAGAAATAATATCAATAACATAGATTTCTTAAAATATTTTTTTTGTGTAAACAGTCAAAAATACAATTTCTGACTGAAATTGTCCATATTTGACAAGGTCTGCTTTAGCACTGCTTTACTATATTGTACCCTTGCCATGGTATTCATCAAACGAACTTGTCCAATTCACTTCTTTCGATAAATCAATTTCTGGCTTAGTGCATAGTGCATAGATGTTTCGTTGTAAGACATACAGAAGCACAGTTATAGTCAGGGTTCTATGACGTTCAGGGCTTTTCCTACTACTCACGTGAGCTTGTTGGTAAGTCTGCCGGTTGGAATTCACAGTACAACTTTGTTTTACAATTTTTCTAATATACATACCTTCTGCAAATTCATTTGACTTTAAATACTGTCTCTTAGGCTACATTGAGGTGATCCTTTCAGAGTAGCTGTTTTTGTTTTGTTTCCTTGCACTCTTTGAAACAGTTCACATTTCGCCCCATCTCTTCACTTCCTTCAGTTATTCCAAATGAATTGAGAGGACAAACTTTAAACAAAGTGGTTTCAGCAGGTCTTACGCACTGCTTGATCATCAAAAGTCCATGATTTTTTCGTAGCTGATTAACGGATGGAGTCGATCCAATTAGAAGAGGTGAAACGCATATCATATGAGATTGAGTCCAAGATCGCGCATAAGGAAGTTTTCTGGGCGAAGGCTGCCAACAAATGAAATCGTGGGACCACTTCAAGTAAGTATTGGGTCATGTTTTGAAGTGAATTTTTCTCCCCGTTAGTGAATGTACAAGAAGCATATGGATCCATCATTTCGTACCAGACTGAAAGCTGTTTTATGGCTTCCAAACATGAAGTATCGGATAGAGGAAAGTGGTTCACATTAAATGTTGAGGTCAACATCTCTTGTTTTGCAGTGATTCTATAATTCCGAATGCATAAAAAACCTAGAATACCATACTGCGGCACTGGGAAAGCGTATCGAACTGAAATGAGTTTATGTAAACCAACCGCACCAAAATCATTTTGCGATAGATAGAGCGCTATTATGGTCAGAACGCAGACTTTCGAGTCCCGGAATAGTGTTTTTCTTCCAGTAAACGGCTGTGTCAATCATTTCACGAAATATTTGTAAAAAGCTCAATGCAGTGTCCGTATTTGCGCTTATTAGACCCCCAAAAATTCAAATAGTATGGGGGTTACTATAATCTAAAAAACATGCGTGCCGCAGTATACCACTGCGGCACGCATGTTTTTTAGATTTTTTTGCATTCAAAGAAGGTGCAATATTTGAAACGATCACGCAAATTTTCAGCTATTTTTTTATGTATTCGCATTTGAACTAGAACGAAGTCGCGAAGAAGCATCGAAGAAGTGTCGCAAAACATGAAGCTAAAGCGAGTTCGTGAATGTCGGGGATTGTCTGTACATATTTGAAATTCCGCTGAAACGGGTTTTTCCGGTTTCAAATACTTTTCTATCAATGACACATGTAAGATACAGTTCTTATATCTTAAGGAAATTTCAAATTTGATTTTTAATGGAATATTTTAAAAACCAATTTCATAACGGTACTTTTAACAAATGAATCTGCAAATTTGCTTTAGCGCGATTTCTTTCCAACGCATGTTATTAATTTTGACATTGGTAGATTGAACAATTTTGGGAGAACAATCTTTTATATTAAATTAACTTACTGCAAAGTTGAGTACAAAATCAAGAAAAGGATAAATGCTATATCTGGCATTGAAAGTCGTATTCGGAATTCGGTTTCCACTGTAATAAATGTGTAAGTGATGTGTTTAACGTAAAAAAAATATTTGTCCAAAATTTGCCGGCCCCGTTAAATCTGCCGCCCTAGGCTCCAGCCTACTCAGCCTACTGGTAAATCCGCCACTGAATCCATTACCAGTGCACGATTCCTATCCAGATCACCTTGGGATAATTAAGAAAGACTCCTTTAAATCGGCTCCTAACAGCATGCCCTTCAATGTCCTAGCCAACTCCAGACCCACATCATATCACACATGATTTTTTTCTAGGAAACATGAGTAAAATTCGAAACATTTTTTTCTTGTAAATACGAAAGGAAATTCCTATTCCGGTTAAAACCGAAAAAAATTACAACCGTCCGGGTTAAAAACTGAAAATAACCCGGTTGTCCGTTCTGAAAGAACCGGTTTTCAGTCCGTCCTTCCGGTTTTTGACATAAATAGTGGGTACTCGGCGAGTATATTTCATGTCAGTTACTTTTTTCAGTTTCGAGTAACGGTAACGGGTTATGGGTCCTTGAAGTTGAGTTCACGGTACCTCCTCTGTTTTTCTAAACCGTGTTACACCGTGTGTGTGTGAACTTATATGTAAAATACTAAGCATGTTGATATTTGCTACAAAAAAAGCAAATGACAGATATTTGTGAAATGTGCGTGCCCTTCTTAGGTCAGCATTCAGCAAATATGAAAATGTTGATAAAAATTTTTAGGAAATATATAATAGGTTCGTTTTTTACTACATCCCGTGTAGGTTTGGGTAACGAAACTTAATATAAAAAAAATGACAGGTGGATCAGCTGGAATTTTTTTTATATGAAGTTTTGTTACCCAAACCTGCACGGGATAACCAAAAAAACACACCTAATATATAAGGATATAAGGAATGTGAGCAGATTTTCATTCGAATAGCTAAATGCCACCCGGAAATGGACTTTGGTACGGAAGATTCTATAATGAAGTTAACAGGAGGGTGTATGTGAATCGAAAATGGCTGTAGATTTGCCGATTAGTACTTTTATCGCAAGCAGGAAACACAGTGAATCTATTTTTGGATTGGTCTAATTTTAAGCGTTACAGAATGAAAGGCGTTCGCTGAACTCCCCTATCGCCTCTGCCCCTTTCGGGCGTTGTCTACAACTTGAGCGACAGACATCAAATTTACCTAAGTAAGCACCTGCTGCACAATCATTGACTGAATTAAGTTGAATATGTTTTTCGACTAAATCTAGAAAACGAATAACTGGCTTATGGGAGTACTAATTCGTTAATCGATAATATATTTTATTATACGTCACATGTCTGTATTGTGAATGCAAAACGTACACAACAATTTGTATGTCCAAATCACATGATTTTCGTCTATCTGCAGACCTATACACTCGAGTACCTATACGCGCCACTCACATTGCATACGTTTAACTTATCCGGACTACATCATGCTCAGCTGTGAAAACACATATCGTAAAGGATATTCCTGGTTTTGATCCACATGTGAATCGATTTGGGGATGCATAAGCATTTCTTGCTTCTATAGCTGCCAGCAGGGTCACGTTGATATCTCTTATGCGGCGACGTACGGATACAATCTTGTCCGGAAGTATTCGAGAAGATTTCTTATCTGACCTCCGACCGAAAAGGATACGTCGACTTTTCAAATCCAACTTTAATGATAGGGATATGTCCGAGTTAAGGGATTCCATTCAAAAGCATCCATAGTAACCTTATGAATAGATAGTGTCCTAATTATATGATGGAATCGATATCACAGATATTTGGTTCATTCACTGTTCATGTTCGGAATGGGGTATAACGTCAAATTTAAAATGAACCATCCATAGAATATGTATGTAGGTACATACTTACGTATACGCGCAGATCGGATGGAAAAGTTGCTGCGTCGTTGCTTATACGGCAGGATGAACCGTCATCAATCTGCAGTGAAAGGCAAAACGCAAAATCGTTTGCCATCATTGAGACAACCGACCGAGAGAAAGGATAATAAATCATTGGCTTCGCCCCATCCAAAAAGCGTGCATGACGATTTCTGCTGAAATGGCAGCCTCTATTTTGGGTTTATACATCTGCGGCCATATGAAGAGAGGTATGAGAGCCTCTGTGTGCTAGGCTGTATACGTATGCACAATATCCGTATATAAACTTGGCGGATACATCAGCGGATTGATGAATATAAAGTTGAAGAGTATCGAATTAAAATCATGCTTGGAGTTCAAAGGAAGTAAAGAATTTCTGTGCAGACAAAGTGAGCGGCGGTTAATGTTTTCATTATACCCAAGTGTTGTGTTAAGAGCCGTATTGCAAAATGGATTTTAATAATGCTCATTACAACAGACATTGGCCTCCTTCTTTACTACCAACGGCTTTCTTTTATTGTTCTTCCCAAAAGTCATCCAGACAACTTCCTGACTCAACTCCTATATTGGTGTTTTGTATGTACAAAACAACTGCATCTTTTCCTTTAGCCTTATGCCTCCACAATCCAAACAAGCACTCACAGTCACAGCAACCCAATATGAAACCAATTTTCCGTATAAGGGTATTTCAAACCGGCCACCCCATAGGATACAAAATGAAATCCTCTTGAGCCACTTTAAACATATTCATACATATAAAAATAAAAGCAAATCTTTGGGATTTTAATAGGAATCAGCACCAAAATGTAATAAGACCCGAAATGGGCAAACGCTTCAATTTGTCGGTATGTCGACATGTTGCGGAGGGGATTTCCATTTAATTTTATAATCCGCCATCGTCACAGACAAACATTTCAAATTGCTGGCAAAATTCATTCACATGACTTTCGCACTTGTCGGATTGTATAGTTTGGTGAGTTTTTGGTACTGTGGCTAAATTATACGTCCCATCATCATCGTCGTATACCGCGTATAGAAGCCCCGCAGCAATGTTCTGATGTTAATGCTGAATTGTGTTTGTTGGCTGGCAATTTACAGTCCTAATAAAAGTTTTGTCGAATTATCACCCTCAGTTTAAATTGGTTTTATGACTAATTAGGAGCCGTATTTATCTGAGGATTACAAATTTAAGAGAGCAGTGATTTGCTCCAAACTTCCATACTCCTGATTTTCTTGTACATGTATACACAGAAGACCATGAGTTTCGTGTTCGAATAACGACTAGAAGGGGATGTCTTATTCCCGAAATTTTGTTGGTTGGTAACTTAATTAGTAAGACAGAGTGTTTGAGGAGATTTTGTAGAATAAGAAGTTAATGGCAATGAGGACAAAACGGAAAATCGGATTTAAAAAAATTGGAGAGTAGTCAACTTGATTTGAAAATTTCACAACGATCTGTTCTGGTTGGGGAAACTTCTAATATTAATACTTAGCGCAGTCATGTGATGCGAATGATTGAGTGCATTCAGCGAGCACATATTGGGATATGCTACATATCCCCACCACAAGAAATTGGAAAACTGCTAAGTTTGTGTTCGCTGAATGGACTTGCTACACGAAATGTCAGTTCTCTCTAATCAGCCGATACATCCGCAGACATTGCGGCAATCAAAAATTCAAAAAACCTAAAACTGCAACTTTCTTAATCAAAATACGTACTCTCATCGCACAATATTATAACGTTCACTAAAACCTGGCTCAGAAATGACATTTTTCAGCTGAACTGTGAATAAACAATTTCCAGTATTGATGGTCGACCAGCTGTGCGTGACAGTTGATCGAGCAGTCCAAGTAGCAGCTACACATCTAAATGTAGCATTCCAATTCAACGCTAAATAGGGGAAATTTTCGATACATCGCATGTGGACCGATTAGCGGGTGAGTGGGACGAGGAGGGAGAACACTTTCCAGTTGGTTTCTCCAATATGTACTCGCTGAATGCACTCATTGTGTTGAATCTTTAATTACCTCTATGGCTTTATGAAAAAAGTAGAAAATACTAAAGGTACGTGTTCGTAGAAACGACTCATGTGATGATCGCTCAGCGAACGTAGTTTTGCATCCGATTCCGATCCATATTTGAATATTTTTTGTATGGTGCAATTTTCCTTGTGTTGACTATGACCTAAAGGTTTAGAAAATATAGACATGTAGTGCTCAGAACCGGTGGTTTCACTGTCATCGCTGAGCGATCATCACATGAGTCGTCTCTATGAAGACCTTAAGGCGACCGACAAGTCTCTCCCTCATTGAAAATCCTAATGAAATTATTTCGGAAAACATTCAAACTGTATTCACTCGTGCCTCGTTATAAAGCCTCTCTTTATACGGCATTTCGCTATTACGGCTCGTTTTAATTATGGCACTGTTTCGATTTACGGCATAATTTTATTCGTGTATAACGAAAAAAAATATTTGGGTTTTCCCTAGAAATGAGGAATACGCTTGATTATTTTGTGTAAGAATCAACTATGCTGGCACATTCATTGTCCTCGGTTTATTTGCTAAAAAAAAGCAGGAACGAATGAAGCTCTGAAAAGCGTTAAACCAAGAGGCACTTTTTTTCGGTCCGCTCCGCTCCCGCTCGGACCAATTTGAAACCGCTCCGCTCCGACTAAAATTTTTTCGCTCCGCTCCGCTCCATTACAAAATACAACAAAACTTCATTGTTCTTAGTAAATATTTATTATTTTCCGCGAATTCATCAATTCAACTTATATCTACTCACGTATTATAGAATATGACTTAGTAGGTGCGTTTTATTCGATCAAGTACAGAACATGATAGCACCAATTTCGTACAAATTGAACATAAAATTGAGTAGTTCTAGATAGGGTGTCCGTAAACTAAACTATTGCATAAGCGCACCGAAATATCATTATTAATGTCATTTCCAGCAAAATAGGTGTACCGGGAATATCCCGAATTCTAAACTCCTTTGCTACCAAAACCATTTAATGATTTTACAAAAATTTTGTCTTTGAAGCTTTTTTTACACAGCTTAAACTGCTTATCCGATTTTTATTGGGTTTATTCTTAGGAAAAATTGTTAGCCACGACCGAAAGAAATTATGTAGGTATGTAGGTATTAAATTTTTGAAAAATCTTTAAATGTGTGTGGTAGCTGAAGAGTTATTATTATTTATACTCCTTTTTGCTTTAAATATCACGAGGAATCAAATTTGGATGTTTCCGGACATCTCGTATAGAACCAGATCTGTAAAATTGTTATGGAACCTGCACAGTCTTGTACTCCATTCAATAAAACACACCTAATAACTACTTTAAATTAAAAAGGGCGTTTCATTCATCGAGTACAGGACAACACTTTTCTGTCATGGATGATCTTGAATTTCTTAATAATATAAAGAGTGATGATTATGACTAACTCTCAACGAATTCTTCGCCTTTAAATCGTCCAAAATCATCAAATCGTTCCATAAAATAAAAAATTTCGTCGAAAAAATTCATTTTTTTTCTCGAATTTTTTATATTTAAGTTTTTACTTCGGAGCGGAGCGAAGCGACCTTCAAAGCAAAAATCGCTCCGCTCCTGCCTGCCAAAAACCGCTCCACGCTCCGCTATTTCGCTCCGAAATTTAACAAGGTCGCTCCAAATGCATGAAGATAACAGTTTTTATAAAAATAAATGTTAGAATTATGCTGCAAAATGTAATCAGTATTCAGAAATCTATAAATACATTTTTTTTTGCAATTAAGTGAGTCGGGTTTTTAAAAATGATAAAGGAAAATGAGTATTCAGGACATTCATTTTCTAACAAAGACAAATCAATCGGATAACGGCCAATTCGTTTACCACCGTCAAATTTTGATTAGTTTATTGCAACATTGCCCCATCAATTGGGTAGACGATGAAGCTTCATAATTGTAAACAAAAAAATATAACGGCTCTAAAATTAAGTCAGAAATGATAAGTCATAGTATAAAGTTTAGAAATAAAAAAGTGATCCACTGCGGGAGCCTTTAATTCTGGCTTGGAGAATCAAACTTAATTGATTTTGAAAAGCAAAATGTTCAGAAATAGAAACGACGACTACTTTAACTTTAACGATTGACCTCTTGAACGGAGCAGATCAAATGATAATGAACGAAATTAGAACATAATTATGCGATAGGTTTCAATTCGATTCATTTGAGTGTGGGTGCTGCCTTCACGTGGTGCTCTTATTTAGAATCCTTAATTCTGGGGAAAGGACAAAATTAATGAAAGTTGGAAGAAATTACCACATAATTGGTATATTATAATTGGACTAATAACCGAATTGGATAATTGTGCTTTATTTTGGATTCTATGCTATCATCACTTACAATTCTTTTCGTTTTCTTCGCGATGTAGCGAATTCAATTATTTCTGTAAGTCCATACAGACAGTGTTAAAAAAGATGTTAATGTGCCTTTAGTGGATTTTTGTAGCAAATCGACATGTGTTTAGGTCCTGAACTCACTGTATTTGGGGCATTTAGTAGCTCAGTTCTTAGTCGGGAGATGCGACATTCTATCAACGTCAACGCCATCTAGATATATCATAGCCGTAACTTTTCGTTTACAGCAAGGCAGTGGAACTAAAGTGACGAAATCATTAGTTTAATAAATGTTACAACAAGAACGCTATTCTCAATATAAGAAAGCAAAGAGTCAAAGTAGCTCTTAGCCAATTTATTTTAAGTACGATGCTCTTCATTTTAGTAGAAACACTGTAACGTCAAAATCATGTTTCAAAAGATTTGGTTTAAGGTCGATCTACACTTTTTAGTTATCAGTTACAGTCACTTAGGGTGGCCAGATGCCCCGTATTTTACGGGTTACCCCGTTTTTCGGGCACCGAAAACTCCAAAACCCGTAATCCAAAAAATCAAATACGGGGCAAACAATGGATGATTCAAGAAAAAGTTTTTTTTTGTATTCAAGTCAACCAAATACTTCGAAATTTACCGGGACGCGAAAGAGACGTAATCAAGCTAACACTGTTTAACATGCATGAATGCGTTGCAGCATTTGGAATCAGGATTCGATTTTGCCGAACACACTTACCTGTACCGTCTGCAACCCTTAAATTTGCAGCACAAACTGAAATTTGAGCAACTGGAGAGAATCGTCAGATGTCTAAACATAACTACAGTCATCTTGGATGAATTTTATGAGGAATTTGTGTAATTTCGCCCGTAATTAATAAATATGGTCAGGAGATGAAGAGATGCCGATGAATTGATAAGCCCTGATACACGGACAAAATTATTTAAAGCTGTCAATAATAGCACCAAAATATGATTCGAAGTTTGAAACCGGTTTTACCAATTCGCCTGCTAAAGTAAAGAAAATACGGTTCAAATCAAGAAAAAAAGACAACAAAAAACAGCCAAGAAATATTTCTCTTCATTTGAGAATTAGTCACACTGATTCAAGTGAAATGCCAATAGCAGCGCTTCAAGGAAAAGTAACTTTGAATCAAGCAAACTTTTCTTATGATAAAGACAAGAGAATCTAAACAAAAACTTGCATCCAACCAACATCGAACCCATAACCCCAGTCTTCCCAGTCAAACGCGCTACCCACTGAACCAGAGACACTTCTGACTAATCTACTACAACGGTCCAATATAAACTAAAGCTAAAGTAAAGCTTTTCCACGAGCTTTACATGGAAAATGTCAAAAAATCTATTATAAAGCATTTGTTTGTTTGAATTGAGAATAATGTTTTAGGCTTGAAACTACTTCCTATTCCTCAAAAGAAGGTCTTGAAAATAGGATCGATTCAAGAAGAAATTTTCACATTTTGAGAAATTTTGTCTAAATTCGGGAATTTTGCAAATGAGAAAAGAGTTTCTCAATTTTAGATAGCCCAATTTTTTCAGTGTAGGAACTCTTGTTCAGTTCATCCTCACGCAGGTGACGAAATCGATCGGCTTTTCTAGTGGCTAAGTACCAAAAAACCCTTATCCATTTCGTCAAAAACAGCCGAAAAGCCTTGTTCAGCCCGAACGAATTTTTGGCTGTTTTCGACGTAAAATGTACTCGAGCTATGCGAGCTGGTCCACTATCGACGAAATCGAAAAGGGTTTTGGGTAGTTTAAGCACAAGAAAAGCTAATCAGTTTCGTCTCATATTCACACTGTAAAGGCTGAGCCTCAATAATTTTAAAATAACATTTAAAGATTTTTAAAACTTTATATTGCAAATGAAGAGTTATTAGAATCTTTATCATCAAATAAGAAATATTACAACAAAAAAAAAGACATATTGGCATAACATAGTTTTTTTTTTTAATTTTTGCCCCGTAAAAAATCGGAAACCCGTATTTTATACGCTAGTGACCCGTAAATCGAAGGTGGTCACCCTACAGTCACTCCCATACAAATTAATAGATTGTCAGTCAATCAGTTAACTGAAAATCTGTCAACTTGTATGGAAAATGTTTTCGATCGATTTCACTCTGCTTTTTTATCAGTGTAGGGGGCCCACTCAAGAAGTTGGCGGGAGGGCCCCGAGTGAAGTTGTTCCGCCACTGCGTATTTGGTTTGCGAAACACAGTAACTCACGCCAGGGGGCAATGCTGATCGGAAAATATTGTTTACCCCATTATCAGTAACAAATTGGTGAACGGATAGAAGGAAGCCAGACAGTCGGGGTGGGTAAGGCTTTTGAGTTATAACGTTTTATATGCCGAGTATATGTCCAGTGGACGTACCTGTGATGCAACGGCTTCAAGTACATTTTCGGAAAGTTGAATGTCTCCCCAATTTTTGAAAGGTGGAGGCCGCTGGCGGTATACACTTACTGCCATATGTATTTTAAAAATAATATTGTGTAAAAAACATTCGTAATAAGATTACATATATAAAAGTTTTTGAAATTTTCCTCCTGCGGCCAAACCTGAAGAGAGTGTTATTTGGCCCGGGCCAGGTGTTGAGTTTGACCCCCCTGGGTAGTCTAGGGTATAATTTTTTAACCCTTGTGTTGCCACCCAAAAAAACTTACACTATCTGCCACCCGGGTACCTGGGCACCCCCCTATGAAATTCTTGCTAAAAGTCCATTGTAGCTGAAAATAATTGTTTGTATTTTTACAAGGAAAGTTAATAATAGATTGTAGTTTTGTTTAGAGAACTTAGCGTATCCAAAACATGCACTTAATTATTGCCGTTGGCGTGAAGAAGCCAGGCATTCAGTCACTGCTGAGAGAGTTTCGATGGACGAATAAAAGAAAACGATGACGACAAAAGAAACGCTGAGGAGGAGAGTAGCAATGAAAATTTTTGTCACGGAATCTGACTATCGTCGGTATTTTCAAAAAAAAAAATGTATTCCTCAAGAAATGAAACTAACGAACTGTTAACCGTTATTGTCGACGCTTTTGGATTTGACGAGGAGGTACCATCTGTTCGTATGCTCCGAAGAAGAAAAAAGCGGTGATTCTATGAAAACAATGATATGCTTGCAAAAAAAAACTAACGGGCGCAGAATTTTTCTACACCAGCTCTCGGAAGAATTAGCTATGCTAATGATAGGAGAGTGATTTTATAACCAGCAAGTCATGCGAAATCATGGAACGAAAACCACAATCGAAAGGTACTAAGGAAGGCCAGTAATAGAAGTGGTTACTAATAGCAACCATCAAAGAAACGCTAGAGGTACAAAAGTTGACGCATTTTTACGATATACTCGAAATATGTATACGATATTCTATACGAAAATCATTCTTTTTATATCGGGGTACCCGGGTACCCGGGTGGCTCATACGTGTTGTTTTTTTAAATGCAAAATTTTTAAGTTAAAATATTTCTATAAATACGTAGAATGCAAATTTCGATACAAATTCGATTAAATCATGGAGATCCGAGAAGATTTTGAACAATCTTTCCTGGGAAAAAAATTATTTAGCAAAACGTATCAAGATGGGTACCCGCGTACCCGGGTAGCAACACAAGGGTTAAGAAAACATCTAGAGTGTTATATATTATTGTGAATGTCATGTAGTATGTAGTTTATTTCATCTCCAGAATATTTTACGATCGAAAATTTCACATATTTGCAAAAAAAAACTAAAATTTCCCCTCTTTTGAATCCTCTCCCACTTGACGTGATGCGACAATTAATGTAATTTTTATTGTGTATAGACGAGAGGGTGGGCAACAAAACTTTTCTCTTTTTTTTTTGGTGTTTGGGGTTTGCCCTTTTACGGGTTAATTTCACTATATCAAAAGACGGTTGAACTGGGGGAGTTTTTTGGTTGGTTCGCTTGTGGAGTGACCGCTACACAGAATTTTCTCTGGCTTTTCTTTTTGGATTTTTTTTTGAGTTTTGGGAGATTTTCGGCTTTTGAATTGCGTTTGCGTTGAATTGGTGACGTGACAACGGCCAAATTTGGATTTGTGTCAAAAAGTGACCGAATTTTCAAATTGGACTTGATTTTTACGGCGAAGTTCGGATCCTGATACCTGGTTGGCGTGCCTATCAATTATTATTTTATCGATAATTTGATGTCTTATTGGGTTCGACCGTGTCCCGAAGGATGGGCACATCCTTTCTTCTATCCCGTTCCTTTTAGTTTTCCCCAAATTTAGGTGGTGGCTTAACAAGGGGGGGGAACGCGCTGACTCAATCGCCCACGCCACGCGCTAACCTCGCCGGGTCATAATGCCACCAAGTCAGTGGCGTTCCCCTTATTTTTTTGTTGTTGCAGTGACGACGGCTCGTCGTTGAACCGGGGTCCGCGACAAATGGCCCCACATTGTTACTCGTGTACACTATTAATATAGATTTTATAAGATTGAATTTCGGCACTTATTCTGACATAGTACACTATTCCAGCAGCCTTCAATATAAAATGGTTACATTCGATAGCTGAATTTTGGGCCGCTTCTTTCAATCATTTTTGGTATATTGTTTGTATAAATACAAGTATTTAGACGCTGAACTGAATAAATCCTTCGTTAGTCACATCGTTAGACGCCATCTATATAAATCAAGTATAATTATCAAATGAATACTATGACTAGTCAGTTCGTCCAAACTATGTTTCACCCTCCATTATTTCCCTTCATCCAACCAACAAAGGTTGCTTTCTAGACTCCTTTTATGGGGAGTACTCACTGCTTTGGTCAAACACATATACCAGATGAAATTTACTATAGAATATAGCAAGGTCGTAGCATAACTTAAATTGCCTTAGAAATATTGTGGCACGTGCACACTGAATATAATAATTTTTTGTCGGTTCTGGTCTAGTGCCAGTGTGAGTCAATTTATTATTATATGTGGCGCCAGTCATCCTTTTTCGTGTTTCTAAGCGTATATTGAAACACACGGTGTTTACTTTGCGTATACAGTATCACCCCTCGGGTCCAGTTTAGGAAGTCGATAGAGAGCTTTTTTTCGCGTATACCTAAGCAGACAGCTGTTATTGGCTACGTAATCGCAACGTTATAATTCTCATTTGCGTGCAAAGGATATTTTTTTATGACTGATAAATTAGTCCTTCATGCTTTGAATGTTGTTGACGAAGGTCTATCGATTAAATGGTGTCGTTGAAACTTGATGTTGATGTTACTGTATTCTTCCTGGGAGATGTGTACAGAAAGAAAATTAATAATATGTATTGACTAGTTTTGTGTCCGTTTTCATCTATTGTTGTGTCGAATTCCGGTCGATATGTTAGAACCGAGATGGTTAACATAAGATATTCGACCCCACTCGTGGTAATGGTTTTCAATTAATAATTTATACATATGACAACAGTATTGACATTTATTTTATTTATTTATTTAAAACGTGAGTGAATGCTTTGTGTGACACAGCCACCGCACACCACACCACTTGTATGGGGCCACCACGCTGTCGTCACGATTTATCCATAAGCGTGGATATCGCGTTCAAATGCAAAAATGCAAATATGTGTTTTGAGAATGAAAATTCCCCTTTCGGGGAGTCAAAAAGATTCGACCGGTTTCGACTGGCGGTACACGGCTCTTCTCATCAGATGCCATCTCAGTAGAGCCGTATACCGCCACGAATGGCATAACCGGGAATGACCAGGCAGATGGATGTGGCAAGTGGCAGTTTACTTTTACATGATTCGCTAGCAGAAAGATTTGGCCACACTATATAAGTGTGCATCATCCATCTGCCTGGTCATTCCCGGTTATGCCATTCGTGGCGGTATACGGCTCTACTGAGATGGCATCTGATGAGAAGAGCCGTGTACCGCCAGTCGAAACCGGTCGAATCTTTTTGACTCCCCGAAAGGGGAATTTTCATTCTCAAAACACATATTTGCATTTTTGCTTTTGTATTTATTTAAAACTATTTACGGACAAAGTCCTTTTATAAACAAAATAACAAATGGTATTCACTATAACATAATACTACCTAAAAAATAATAAAAAAAAATTACATATTAAGGTGATATTTTAGTATGTATATAAAGTTCTCACTAGAGCCTTTAATTCAGAATGGTTTGTATTAAAAATATCAATTTGGTTTGAAATTCGATTTCCTGTTGCTTTGATTCTTTCAATGGGCGAAAATTGAATGTAATTAGTTCTACATATATTCAGATAAAATATCCGGTACATCCACTATTCCATTTAATACATTAAATAAAAACACTACATCGTAAAAGCATCTTCGTTCTTCAAGTGTGGACGTATTAAGCAATTTTAATAAAGATGAATAATCAATATTATCTCGGTTAATCTGAAGTTTATACGCAATAAATCTCAAGAACTTCTTTTGCACTCTTTCAAGCATGTTGCAATAGGTTCTATAATAGGGACTCCACAGAACTGGTATACATATTTCATTGGATGTTTTTGTATTGCCTCCACTGGCGATCCTCGAAAAAAGAAACCAAGTCTTAGTTTTTTATAAGCGACCAATATATTTCGGACATAAGTCCATCATCAGGGTCTGATTTACATCTACAAAAAACATGACTTAATTAATAATAAATTGTGTGTGAATTTAGCATGAGATATACCTAAGATCTAATGTAATTTAAAGTTAACACCGTAAAAAGCTGACGTGAAACACAAAAACTTTTACAAGTAACAAAGAAACAAAAGTAAACAGTGAATAGATGTCAAGTTGAATATCAAAAATATCACAGATGTTTGGTGGTTTATAATGGCATGTGTATACATATATCAGGTAAAAAGGAAAATATTACTATCAAAAAATATCACAGATGTTTAAATGTCAGTCTTGATTAAATTAATATAGGTGTTAGTATATTGCTTTTTATCACTTTTTTCATTGCATGCTACATCCTCAAATTTAATGATTTGATTCACTTCGTGAATTTGTAGTTTACATTTATTGCGCTCTTTTTTTAAAATTGTAGCGCCATCAAAATTAAATGTATGCTGTTGACTTATTGAGTGTTTGGCAAGTGCTGAAAGATTTTCATTAAGTGATTTCTTGGAATCGTTTTTATGCTGACTAACGCGTGTGCCAAGCTTTTGGATAGTTTCACCAATATATGTTTTGTTGCAATCTGTGCAATCAATTTTGTAAACAACACCTGATTGTTCTTCTGTTGGGATCTGGGCTTTCAGATTTTTGAACATTTTGCCATTTTTCTGGGTGGGACGCATTGCAATGTTTAGTTCTGGTATGAAGTGTTTACAAGATCGTGATATCGATTCACTTAAGCCTGGGATATATGATAATGACGAATATAGCTGGATGTTTGGATCGTCCCTCGGCTGTAATCCTGAGTTACCTTCGACGAAGAGGAAAGCATAACTTGTTGCATTTGTTGAGTTCTTGGTGTTTCTAACTTCGCCGATCATCTTTTCAATGATTTTCACCGGATAGTTGTTGCTGCGAAGAACATTACGAATGCGTGTTAAGTTTTCATTCCAAAACTGTTTATGGCTTATCCTGAAAACCTTGCGAATAAATGATTTGGCTGTATTGGTTTTCATTCGCATTGGGTGGTTGGAATAAAAATTCAAAAGCCTATTGGAAGCAATAGGTTTGTGATACCAATTGGTGATTATCCGACGATGGGCAGTGCGATGAAGGCTGAGATCGAGGTAATCTAATCGCCCATTATGCTCAACTTCATACGTAAATCTGATGTTGGGATCATATGCATGTAGTGCCTCCAGCATTTGCGGTATTTTATCCCCAGGAATTGCCGTGATATGATCGTCGACGTATGAGTGCCAGAATAGTGGGATGAAGTCGATTTTAAGCAAAGCTTCGTCTATTAGGTCTTCTAAGACTCGTTCAACCAATATCGGTGCCAAACTGGAACCCATAAAAAGCCCCGATTTCATTGACAGAAAACGGTCTTTGTATGTGAAATAGTTGCAATCTATTAGGCAAAATTGCAGTAGATTCATAAACTCCTTTTTTGGAATTTGTGTATGTTGACTAATTACACGATCAAAATCTCTTCCAATTACTTTTAAGGCTAGTTCAGTTGGAATGTTAGTGAAACAATTTGTCACATCAAATGATATTAATATATGATCATTAGGAATTGTTCTTTTAATCACCTTTTTGACAAATTGTGCCGAATTCTTCAGAGCATAGTGAGATGTAAAAGCTTTGCGAAGAATGTTAGCCAAAAATTTTGAGGTCTTATATGATGCTGAGTTGATCGTAGAAACTATGGGTCTCATTGTTCTTTCGGGTTTATGAATTTTCATTTGCCCGAAAATTCGTGGTGGTATTGCCGTATACGTTTTGAGACTAGATGCTTGTTTCTCAGTTATAAATTTACGATGTTTGTTGCATAATGTGCTGATCAAACGATTGTTTTTTCTTTGCAGTGATAATGTTGGATCAGATTTCAAAATTTCAAAATTTTCCGTATCGTTTAAAATTTCATCCATTTTGGCATCGTATTCCTGTTTGTTGGCAATGATGGTTATGTTGCCCTTATCGCTGCTCGAGACATATATCTCAGGATGTTGTCTGAGAAAATGAGAAGTCGTTTTTGTAGCAGAGACTAGAAAATTCTCAATGCGATTGAACTTTCTCTTCGTTTTGATGTGGTTAGTTATCAAATATGTCAAGTGAGCACGCATTTGCTTCTTAACATTATCATCAGCAAAACGGGAGATGATGTACTCAATATCTGCAATCAAATCGAGCGTCGGTATGTGCTTAATCGGTAGTGCAAATTTCGGTCCTAAGCTGAGTAATATCATCACTGCTCTTGGAACGTCTATGTCAGAGACATTCTTGATGAACGTTTCATCCACATAAATGTTCTCAATAGGATGTTGTTGTACTTGCAGAGCCATGAATTTAGTGTGTAGATGTTGATTGTTCTGCTTTAGTAATTGTTTATAGACCGGAGAGTTCATCACGTCGGTTGTACATTCCCGTAGTAAACGTTTGATAGTAAAATTGCAGTCGGCTATTTCAGCATTAAGAATTTCATTTTTAAGGTGTTTAAGAGCTTTGTCTACATACAATTTTGCGGTGTTACAGTCGGTTTTAATATATATGCGATTAGTTTTATCTTCGGACTTATGTCCGAAATATATTGGTCGCTTATAAAAAACTAAGACTTGGTTTCTTTTTTCGAGGATCGCCAGTGGAGGCAATACAAAAACATCCAATGAAATAAAATTTCGATCCCGGCATATACAAACACTGGTCATCTGGTAAATCCATTTAACCATTATTAACATGGTATACATATATTCAAGCTTACTTCTAACCAATGAAAAATATAATGTTTTAAGAAGTGCGTGAATATTGCTAAAATTTGTACCAATTCTCATTATAAAGCCTAATGTACGTCGTGATTTTTCACATATATTAGAAATATGAGCATTAAAGTTTAAATATGTGTCTAATGTTATGCCTAGGTTATCAATTAATTGAACTTGTTTTAAAGGAAGATTATTTATTATATAAATAAATTGGTATTCAAGACTCGTTCTACTAAAAATGATGAATTGGCATTTATCAATGTTTAAAATTAAGCCATTATTTACACAATATGAATGAAAATTATCTAAGTTAAACTGCAAAATCATTATGTCGTTATAAGATGAAATGGATTTATAAAGTTTGCAGTCATCAGCAAATAGCAGAAAGTCTACACCACTAAAGATTAAATTCATATCATTAATAAATATTAGAAATAATAGAGGGCCTAGCCTAGATGGAACCCTTGTGGAACTCCTGAGGTTGGACAAAAGGGACGAGATAAACATGAGAATAACTTTATTTCATTAAATTACTTTCATTGGAAACGCAGTTCAAATTGCATAGAATCTATGGATATCTAAAAAATGAAAAAGGCTTTTTTTATCGAATGGAATTCTCTTAAAGTTTTAAACTCAATATTTTTAATGCAACCCTCGCGTGTCAGTGATTAAACTACGTAGTATTGGAATCCCCTCGCATTTTTTATGTAAAACGTTCCTTTTGTACAAAATGTTGCTAATGTGGGAGTGGGACTTGCATTAAAAAAAGAAATCATAGGAAAATAGCAGGGTTTCAGCTTCTATTTAAATCTTCGTCCTCTTTCAGAAGTGCAAATGTAGTTTAAATTTAAAATTAAATTTTTTTTCGTGTCGGCCCAAAATCCAATTTAATTCTGACCTTTAATATTGAAGTGCCATTCTCCATAGTATACCTACACATTTAAAATTTTATTATATGCAAATTAGTGAAATCATTTTTTTCAATTTTCCGCTAAATTATTCGGGGCGGCTTATTTTCATCTCATAAGGTCTCCATGCAAATCAGCACTCATAATGCAAATATGAAAACTGTATGAATATAAATTTGGACGGCATGTACATATAACATTTTGGCAATATTCTTGCTCCAGTTTTCCAGCCCTCAACTTGTACTTTTTTTATATTTCTTTTGTTTTGCCATCTTTTCTCATCATCTCGTGGCATCCAGCAGAATGTCAACCAACCAGCCGCGCTAGCCACGCGTATCTAAGCGGAGCATCTGAATATAATATACAGCACTATGATGCCCGTTCATGCTATTTTTATATGTACGAGTATAAGGAAAATATATCCTGTCATTCTTTGTCAAAAAAGAAAAGAGAAAAAAATAGCTAAGTGGATTAAGAAGTCAGACCCAAATTTACCAAGGGGAGACATTTATATTACGTTATGTATACGTTCGGCAGAGAAGTCTTTTTTTTGGCTCTATGCTACATACATATTTTGTCAGGATATTCAGGATTTTATTCGGTCTTGTTATTATTTTCGTTTTTTTTTTACTATACGTACGAGTATATAGATATTCGCTGCTCGAGATTTAATCCAAAAGTCGTTTGACATCATCTTACTGTTTTTAGATGGACGTTGTCGTTGCCGGTGCTTTTATTATCGGACTCATTCCTTGTCAGCTTGGGGAAATTGTCAGGATTTGAAAGCCAATCTTAATGACATTTTCGATTTGACAGAATGAATGTTGAAGAGAAATTGAAATGTTGCTCTAGTATTGTGTATTGTAATATTTTTTTTTTGTAGATTTTAGATAGAAAAGATTAAGTAAAAATGCCATGCAGTCTTTTCAAGTCTTAAGTGGCAATATTTTTAACGATAAAATGAGAATATGTACTCCAAACAATTCAGAGCAGAAGATAATGTTAAAATAGTCAACGTCAATCCGTTATCATTTTTTCGTCTATCTTAAAATTGCATATACAGTAGACGCTCGAAAATTAGAAAAAAAAAGTTTTGACCAATTCTAATTTCTAAGATTTTCTAATTTCCGAGCGTTTTCACATAGTGTCGAAAAAGTGGTCCATGAGCTATTGTAAGCCCATTCTGAAGGTTTTATATAAATTCGTTTAATAACAGTTAGTTAATAAGGTATAAATGGAATGTGTATCAACATTTATTTGGTGAAAAATTCCGGCGATAATTTTACGGCTTTATGCCGGATGTTTTGTATTGCAAAAATTCGCGAGGCCGTTTGATGATTTTCCTTAGCCGCGCTAAGTAATCGATTTGAACAGTTGATTGCCACTGCATGGGAGACCCAAGCATTTGCGATCAATTCCTCGTCGTCAGAGTCGCAGCTACTAGATGAATTCGAGTTTCATCAATAATTCGGTCCTCACTCCACTCCTCCAATTCAGTTGGCGTTACTTCCTACATAAATAAAGAGCATTGATGTTTGTTGTCGACAATTGCAAAAATAACAACACTGACTATGATTGTTGTATATTATAATGTGTATTTTAATACGAAAGAAAAGCGTTATAAAATTACAAAGGCTGATGCGGTATGATTTGTTGGTTGGCTGCTCGTATGTTCGTTTTTCGCGGTGTTGGCCTTGTCGCTGACTCAACGGACGACTACCGACTGACTCCTGACTGACGACGACGACGACAACGACAATGACGACCCGTTCTATGACAACAGAAATGACGACGGCGCGGCGACTCGACATATGCGATGACATCCCACCCCCCGTGAATCCTTACTGGGGAGAGGATTCAGAATGAAATATAAGAGCGGCTAGCTTGGAGGCTGGACGTCGTAGTTGCCCTCGGCTCGTACGCACCTCCGCAGAACGAATCTGGTTGTCCTTGCCGGGATAAACTTTTGTGACGACTCCTTTTATCCACTGGCTTCGTGGCGCATCATAGTCGCAGACAATGACAAGTTGTCCCACTTGCAACGGCTTAACCTTCTCATTCCACTTAGATCGTTGGAGTAACTGCGGAAGATATTCCACAATCCATCTCTTCCAAATCCGATCCTTGAGGTTTTGCGATATCCTCCACTGCTTACGCAAGCAAATTAGCTCCTCGTTCGCTGGTGTTTGGGTTGAGTTAAGACAGCCCATTAAGAAATGATTGGGTGTTAAGGGCTCGTCTTCATCTGGAGATATCGGCAGATCCGTTAACGGGCGACTGTTAATTATATTTTCCGCCTCGATGATTACACTGCGAAATGTTTCTAGGCGGGGTGCTTCGTCCTTAAGTGTTCGTGCTAGAAGCCGTTTCACGCATTGGATAAGACGCTCCCAACATCCTCCTGCGTTGGGATTGGCCGGGCAATTGAACATCCACTCGATGTTTTCTCTAGCAAGGTGTCGCTTAATTTCATTTGAATCAAATAGGCGGCTTCCGGGTGAGAGCTCCTTTTGAGCTCCAATGAAATTCGTGCCGTTGTCGCTCCTGATACGAATCGGTGTGCCTCGACGATTCATAAAATTTCTGAGACAAAGTAGAAAGGCATCCGTCGACAATCCATCCGCGATCTCTAAGTGCACTGCTCGAGTGGTAAGGCATGTGAATAATGCTACCCATCGCTTCTCTCTTCGGCGACCAATGGCGACAAAGAACGGCCCACAATAATCTACGCCTGTGTAGGTAAAAGGACGTACGAACGGTGTAACACGATCTGGAGGCAGTTGACCCATTAACGGCACGGATGGCTTCGCATTGTTGGCTATACATGATGGGCACCCTCGTTTAATAGATCTAAGCAAAGATCGCAAATTCGGGATCCAAAACTTTTGCCGAATTTCGTTCATAACTAAGTGGTCATTCTGGTGATGACGTCTTTGATGATGGCTATCTACAAGGAGACGTGTGAAATTATGTTCTTTAGGCAATATAATAGGCTTGCGGGCTGATACGGGCAAACAGTATGCGGCATCGATACGACCAGAAACTCGGAGAAGATAATCTTCGGCAATGTAAGGTGTTAGTTTTCGCAATTTACTATCCCTTGGGACAGATCTGGCCTGGCGTAGCTGGGCGATTTCATAGGAAAATTCTCTTTGTTGGACATGGCGGCAGATTACAACTTCGGCATTTGCTAGCTCCGCAGCAGCCAGTTCTCCCTTCAGGCGATTACCTTTCGACGATTGGCAGTTTTTAACAAAACGGAGAATCCATGCGATGCAGCGCAGCAATTTGACATACGAGGAATATTCTTCATAATTAACAGGAAAATTGTCATGACTCACCAGGAGAAATCGTCTGACTAATTCGTCCTCACAATCGTCTGGTTCAATCAGGTAAGCTTCTTGTGGCCAGAATTTTTCGGATTGATACAAAAACTCTGGACCGTTGATCCATCTTGAAGATTGCCTTGACTTTGGTAACACGGCTCTCGTTGCTTCATCGGCTACATTGTCTTTCGTTGACAACCAATGCCATTGATGCGTTGTTGACACGGACAAAATTTCAGCAATGCGGCAGGCAACGAATTGCTTGTATTCACGCGTTGTCGACCGAATCCATGATACAACCGTTTTCGAATCACACCAAAAAACGATACGATGAATTGAATATTCAAGGCATTGACGAATCGACTCACTCAGGCGGCAACCCAATATGGCAGCTTGAAGTTCCAGGCGGGGTATCGTCATTCCTTTCTTCGGGGCACATCTGGATTTCGCAGCGACCAAAGCGACGTTGATGTTATTTTGCTTCTTCACTCGGATGTATGTGACGGCTGCATATGCACTCGAGCTAGCATCTACAAAGACGTGTAGTTGGACTTCATCGGCGTCAGGCAATAACGATGAGTAGCATCGGGCGACGGAAAAGTGTTGAATATTCCGAAAATCATGCCACCACCTGCTCCATTCCACGAAAAGAACCTCAGGCAAAGGCTCGTCCCACTTAATTTGGCATCTCCAGGTTGCTTGCAGTAGTATTTTTGCAAATACGGTGTAGTTCGCAAGCAAACCAAACGGATCGTAAATTGCCATGATGACTCCTAGCAATTCCCTCTTAGTAGGTGGACGTTGAACATCTAGGACTGCTTGTGGTACTTTATAAAACTTAAAATGGAACTCCAGGGTGTCCTTTTCAGCATTCCAAAAGAGACCGAGTACTTTATCAGTCTGTGACTGGCATTCCATAGACACAATTTTATTGCTACTGGCAGGCTGGTTCTTATTCAATTTGTCTTGGAGTTCTTTGCAGTTGGATACGAAACTTCGAAGATTGAAACCGGCGTGGGCATTGATCTGGATGGCCTCTAGCGTAACTTCTTCAGCTTCCATCGAGTTGGCGAAACTGATAACAAAATCGTCGACGTAAGTTTTCTCGATTACGGCTGCAGCTCCTCTCGGCATGGTTTCTTTAAACTCAGCAGCATTTTTGTTTTTTATGAACTCAGCGCAGCATGGTGAACAAATAGCCCCGAATATCATTGAAGTCATGACGAAGGTTCTTATAGGTTGATTCTTATCACCGTCTCTCCATAAAAATCGTTGAGCGTCTTGGTCTTGTTTTCGTATTTTGACCTGAGAAAACATCTCCTCGATGTCTCCGGCTACGGCGACAGATCCCTGGCGAAATTTGAAAAGGATCTTTAACAGCGGCTGTGCATGCTCGGGGCCCTTGAGCAATTTAGAGTTGAGAGACACTTCGTTGACTGTGGCGGCGGCGTCGAAAACAATTCGCAGCTTTCCAGGTTTATTGGGATTCACCACGCCAAAATGTGGTAAATACCATGTCTTTGGTCCATGCACATTCGATTCAGGCAGTGTTAAAGGTTTGGCATAACCCTTTTCAACATACTTCTTCATTTCGCGTCTGTAGCACTCAGCATATGAAGAATCAGCAAGCATCTTGTTTTCAACTTTCATCAAACGTTTCTTAGCCATTTCGTAGGTTGACGGTAAACAGATGTCATCTTCTTGCCATAAAAGGGCAGTCTCGAAGCGTTGACCACACCTTCTAGTCGTTTCATTCAATAGTTGGCGTGCCCGGCGATTGTCGTCTGATTCGAGGACAACTTCTGAACTACGTACTCCAAAATTCTCAATGCTGAAATATTGCTCGACCAGTTGGCTAATGTTGCTAAGCATCGGCGAATCGCGAATGTGAAGCACGGTTGGCACTTGGTTGGCGACAGTGCTAGTGGGCCCAAAAACTACCCATCCGATTTTGGTTTTGGTTGCAATAGGTTGATGCGGACCTGCTTCGATAACTTCTTTGTAGATTCCCAACGATGCGTTGTCAAGTCCCAAAAGTATAACGGGCATCACATTTCGGTAGCTCGGAATCGATGTTGTTCTCAAATGTTGAAAGTTATCGGCAACGAACGTTTGGCTTGGCAATTTCAATTCGGCAACAGTGAAGACGTTTGACAGGTAATAAGAAACGGCATTGTCAAAGGTTCCCTTTATCGTCAAATTTGTTTTGATCGAGCGCTCGGTTTTCGTCTCATTGCCATACCATTGAAGGGTTAACGATGTATGCGGACCCTTTAATCCTATTGACAAGGCCACCTTATGGTCCAACAAAGAAATGGACGACCCTTCGTCGATCATGGCGTATACATGAATACTTCCGGCTGGTCCGGATAAAACGACGGGAACAATTTTGAAAAGTGAAGTGTTGCGGGCTTCTGCATGGCAACTGAGAACGTGTGCTGGCTGTGGGATAGGCTTCGGCGGGCTTGAAGCTATCTCCTGATGCAGTAATCGATGATGCCTTCTTTTGCAACCTTCGATGTTGCATGCTACTTTAGTGTGACAATTAGCCAAATCATGGCCTTTTCTCAGGCATCCGAAACAAAGTCGGTTCGTTTTCACAAACGTCCACTTCGCATCTAATGAGAGTGACGTAAATCTCTCACATTCGGTGATATTGTGTGTTCCTTGGCACGAAATACATACGGTACGACTAGGCGCAGTGATGGCATTGCTGAGTAGTACGCGTCGATTACCTTGAGTGGGGCGCTGGTGTGCTGACGGCTGTTGGCTTGGTCGTTGAATTGATGAGGACTGAGTAAACGTTGGCAAAGCTGTGGCGTTTGTCGACATTAGGCTGACCACCTTCGCAATATTCGCAATCCATATTGAAAACGTTTCGATTGTCGGGAATGATTCCAGGGTGACTACATATTTGGCCCATTCATATTGTTTCGACGGTGGTAATTTTGCAGTCAGCTGGTCCAGCAGCGTTGAGTTTGTCAAGTGATGAGAGCAACCAGACGCCTTGAAGAGGGCCACCATATTTTGAACATTATTTGAGAGGACCAATATCGAATCCAATCGATTCTCACTGATGGCCGAAATCTGTGCAATTTTTTCTTGTTGGGCTCGCACAAGTAATTCAGGCCGACCAAAGTTAAATCGTAGCTCGTCTATCACGACTGGGACATTGTCGGGGTAGATGAGCAAGGACGTCACCGCACTCTTCGCATTGCCATGTAAGGCCTTTGTCAAACGAATTAGGTTCTGCTTGTTGTTGTAATTGAATTCCGCAGTCGTATCCGTGAAACTGGCATAGAAAAGGGGCCACTCCTCTGGTTTCCCGTCGAAATACGGTAACGGATAGAGATTGTGACCGGCGGCGTGGATCAAATTGTTAGAAGATTGCAATGGCAGCGGCTGATATATGGTGTGACTTGTACTTGGCGGTGTACAACTAGACTGTAATGGCGGCGGATGGTGTGTATTGTGGCTTGTACTTGGCTGTGTACGACTTGACTGCAATGGCGGCGGATGATGTGTGTTGTGGCTTGTACTTGGCTGTGTACAACTTGACTGCAATGGCGGCGGATGATCGAGTAAACCGGTATGACTGGGACCTGGCGGTGGAACATGATACGACGATGGCGGCGCGGGCAAGGCTGCAGACTTAGATTCGGTTTCTTTCACGTCCTTTGCTGCGGCGAGATCCAAAATCTTCGCATCGAATTCATCCCGGACGACATTAATTTTTTGGCTAGTTTCGATTACTAGATTTCGCAGTTCCGACATGCCGGCTAAAAGTTTTGCAATAATATCTGCGGGCGGATGAGTTGGTGTGGCGATATTTTCGGCTACTACTGTTTCGTCGGTGTCGGTGTCACTTGAGCTGTCACCACTTTTGCCGTCTCTTGCCTGTTGTCGTGTTTGTGGCATGATGTTCATAGATATTGTAACTGTACTGTCCGATTAGTTACTTTAACTGTACGCGAAATTGCCACTCACACACTTACTATAGTTAATTAGATAATACCGTTCACAAAGGGGCGACACGGAGTCTCAAGATGACGCGACGACGGCAAGAACACGAAATTTGCACAAGAAGCGCGAATTATGCTTTTCTCGGCGAACAGTCTTCACACAAACGTGAAAATCGAAAACGGAAAGATCACGCGATTACACCTGGGCGAACTGCACATATATGTACATTGTCACTGTCGCACTGATCAAAGTTCACAAAGGGGCGACGTAGATTTCCCGAACAATCGGCCACGTGAATGTAAGTCGGCGACGACAAGACCACGCGAAAAAACTGTTGTCGACAATTGCAAAAATAACAACACTGACTATGATTGTTGTATATTATAATGTGTATTTTAATACGAAAGAAAAGCGTTATAAAATTACAAAGGCTGATGCGGTATGATTTGTTGGTTGGCTGCTCGTATGTTCGTTTTTCGCGGTGTTGGCCTTGTCGCTGACTCAACGGACGACTACCGACTGACTCCTGACTGACGACGACGACGACAACGACAATGACGACCCGTTCTATGACAACAGAAATGACGACGGCGCGGCGACTCGACATATGCGATGACAATGTTGTCTATTGTATAATTTATTTGCCATCATCTATACCTACCTGTCCTAGACGTTGAAATAGCTGCATTGTGTCCTGCCGAAGCCTTAGGTTTGCGAGTGGAATATCGTCCTTCTCTTCAAAAACCCTTTCGTCATTAATTTATCCCACCAATGGAATCAGATTGATTAGACAAAAGCTTGTTCCAACTGGGCCGCAATACTGTCTGAGGAACGGAGTCCCAAGCTGATTTCAAAAACAGAATTGCTTCTCGTATTTTTACCTTTTCTCATGCGCTGGCTACCTTCATTGTTTTGAAAAAAATAAACATGATTCTTATTTGTTGGATGAGGCATACTCTAGCGGCTTATTAAACCCGATCAAGGATTTCGCGACTTCCCGATAACTAGCGGCTAAATCTTATGTACTCCAGTGGCATTGGAACACAATAAAATTGTCACTAGATCCTTTGATGTGTTAAGCCCTGGAGCATAGCATTCATCGCTGGCGACTAATGTTTAATCGGGAAGGCGTCTGAAAAATAATGCAGATTCATCTGCATTGTACACTTGATCGATGGGCAATGCCCATTTCTTCAATTTTCGCTTGCAATTGTGCTTTAAATGGCGATACTGCAGTCACATCGCTAGACAACTTCTCTCTCAAATTTTAAGTCTGCGCAACCCAAATCACCAGTTTTGCAACCAACCGTCGCTGGCGTTAAATGCCGCCCAGGATTCTATTGCTCAAGGATTTGAAGGGCTTTTTCTTTTAGAACATTGCCATCAATGGAGCACTTCCTTTTTCTTTGTTTCATAAACCACTCGAATAGTTTTTGCTCCATTTGCCGAAGTTCTCGATAAGGAGGTTTTCACACTTTTACTTAATTTGGCCAGATTACGTAATGCAGTGTGGTGAGTTTACAAATGCATGGAATTTGACAGTTCAAATGGCAAATAGGAATTTTTTATTTTATTCATAATTTGATTTTCATTTTTCATTAAATACGAAATGAATGATGGCGCCACTCCATAGTCACGGGAAAGCTCTAATTCGATACTCCTTTTTTAAATTTTTCAATAATCTCGGCTTTTGTTGCTAAAGTAAGCGTTGTCTTCTTTTTTTTTTGTAGGGATGACATTTTACATAATGTATATGGGCACTTTTATAGACACAGAATAAACACCAGCACTTAACTTGAACTGTACTCAGTGGCGATCCTACATAGGGGTTTTGGGGGTTCAAACCCCCTCCGAAATTAATTCACAATACAGTGATGTTGCAAAAGTGGCTGAAAAATTCCTTCTTGTGTCGAGAATGTTTCGGAAAATTTGGCAGATTAGGATATGGAATTTCAAATGGGGAATCAGCTGCCGCAGGAGGTTACCGATTTCAGGACTTTTTTACTAGATTATGTAATTAAAAAATATAGACATAAGCGACTGAATCCCAACGGTTTCTTTTTTTCTTGGGTAAAAATTATGTCTCTAATCAGAACTATAAATTAAAAATTCGAATCGAAAACCCGTCCCGAAATATATTTTTGCGTACGCCCCTGACTGTACTTAATATGTACTAATTAATTTTTCCCAAAAGTTGCCTTTCCGGTAGCATATTTCCGATAACATTATGTACCTACACAACAAGAGTGTAACGGAATGTATTCAACTGTTCAAAAAGGGAATAAAACATAAGAATTGTCAAGACCAACTTCTGACGCTTGAAAATTAGAACAGTTTGTTCTAATTTTAGAGCGGCGTGTGTATTTAATTCATTTGTTCTAATTTCGAAGCTATTCTAATTTCCGCGCATTCTAATTTCCGAGCGGCTACCCTAACTTTAAAAATTGGTAGTTGCATTTCTTAAAAATATTTTTTACGTGATATTCAGGCTAGGCTGTCAAAAACTCAATACAACATAATACGTACATGTTTCAATGGAATTGTTAAGCTATTCCAAGTGGGCATCATTCAACAATTGACTATAGAGTAGCTGCTAATAATTCTTCCACATTCATACCAATAGGACAACACCACCTAAACCCAACATTATGTGGAAAGCACTTATCCTTCCATAATTCAATTGAAATTTTATTGACCCATGTTTGCAATACAATTTACAAACAAAGTCGTCCTCAGCGACTGTGTGGACTGACTGCGAGCTGCGCGACACCAGTCCAATTGTATCTGACCCCGCAACAGGACCAACATGATGTTATCGTGCATACAACGGCCCAGGAGAGTGTTGTGTTAGACCAATGAAGCTCTTCATCCTTTTGCATCCTATCCCCATTCATAATAATCTTCTGACGGTACGCTCACCGCTAGCGAGTTACATCCTGTGACCACATGTCAGATAATTCTCAAGTTACTCAAACATCTTTTAATGACCCGCAAGTCATAAAACCTTTTTCTTCAAATGTTTCTACAATAGATAAAAATAAAGATTTCAAGTGGAATTTGTAGTTCATCTATAAATATTATTGACATCTTGAGATTTGACATATGTTAAGGATGTTTAGATTAGGATATGAAATAAGCATATATAAATCTTTGTATTTTAGAATTAAGGCCAGTTCAATTTTGACCATCAAATAAAAACACATAATAACCTACAACACGACTACGTCTCTTTATTGGCGCAGTCGGTAGGATAGCATTAATTGTTCATAACAACTAAAGTAATAGAAATTAACTAAAAGTTGTGGAAGTGAGCATATGAATATCCTGTTTTAACAAGAGTTCTAGAAGTGTTGTTTTAAAATAATTGTGTTTGGTGAAGAACTGAGGTTCTTATTATTGAATTGAATATTAAAATTGAATACCATGGCGATACCTTTTATCGAAATTATAAAGGAAGCCCGAGCAATACCAGTGTTTACCGGTGTCGGTGATTATCACGTGGCTAATTTTATTGATGAAGTGGAGCAATTGGCTTCGCTAGTAACGGAAAATGCCGAAAGAAATTATTTGTCAAGAATTATATTGAACAAAATACAAGGATCCGCAGGAGCGGTCATAAGACGGATGGAGAGTCCAGATAATTGGTCGGACATAAAAGCAGCACTAATTCAATCGTACGGAGTGAACGAAACATATTACAATTTGAAGGAATCAGCAGATCAGGTGCAAACAAGAAATGTAAGTGAACTGTATAATAGATTAAGATTAATTTTAGATAAATTAAATACAAAGTATAAACTTGATGCGGAAAAACCTATTGACTATAAACCTCAGAATAATGAGAGGTCAATTTTAGAAAAGTTTTTATTTAAAATCAACCGTAATGATGCTATGTATTTAAGAACGAAGAATGTTTCAAATATCGATGAAGCATATAATAGTTTATTGGCAACCGGTTTTAAGGAAAATGTGAATAGAAGCCATTCAAGTAACCACCCCAGGCAGACAAGTTCAAATAATTTTTCCAGAAATAATAATTCCAATTTTCCAAGACAGTTTAACCAAAGATCCGGGGTTTTCCATAGTAATCAAAATAATTATAATCAGAATTTTCAAAGAAGAGAAAATCAGAGATCAGGATTTTTCCGAAATAATAATGTAGAAGAAATGGATTGTAATCAAATCCAAAGCAATGAAGGTAGAAATTTTCAATCACAAAGCCGTTTTCAAGTTTACCGATAGTTATTATGCATATTAATTGCAAATCATATAGATTTTTGATTGACTCAGGATCAACTATCTCAGCAGTGAGCAAACACTTGATTGATTCAAACAGCGTAGAATATTTTAATAAAACAAAACTTTGTAATGCTTCTTTAAAGACCATTAATAGTTCTGTACTTATTACTCATGAAACTCTAATTCGAACCCCTAAAGAAATCGGATGTGAAAATAACTTTACAGAATGGAAAATAATCAATTTGTTTGGAAAAGAATTCGATTTTATTATTGGAATGAATCTTTTAACTTGTTGGTCAGGAAAAATTAATATTGACCAATCTTACGTTGAATTAAACAATAACAAAATTCCATTTATTACAAAAAGTCCATATGAGTACGACGAAATATATTCTTTTGAATTAAACTCCGCTAGTAAAATAAACTATGATGATTTAAGTAAGGAGGAAAGAGCTGAGTTGCAGAAATTAATTAAATCATACAAAGGGTTATTTTATAGAGACGGTGAAATACTTAGTGCAACTAATATAGTTGAACACGTGATCCCCACAAATACCGAAAATCCAATATTTTCTAAAATATATAGATATCCTCAGGTTCATGAGGAAGAAATCACTAAACAAGTGAGTGAAATGTTGAAACAGGGAATCATAAAAGAAAGTACATCTCCTTACAATAGTCCATTATGGATTGTTCCTAAGAAGATGGACAATTCAGGCAAAAAGAAATGGAGACTTGTTGTCCATTATCGACGGTTAAATGAAGTCACTATTGAGGATAAGCATCCGCTACCTAATATTGATAGCATTCTAGATAAGTTGGGAAGAGCTCAATACTTCACAACTCTAGATATGGCCAAAGGTTTCCACCAAATCAAAATTTCAGAAAAAGATCAGATGAAGACTGCTTTTTCTACTCCCTATGGACATTATGAGTTTACCCGAATGCCTTTCGGACTCAAAAATGCTCCTGCAACTTTTCAAAGAATGATTAACTCTGTTTTAAAAGATTATATTAACAAAATATGTGTCGTGTATTTGGATGATGTGTTAGTCTTTTCAACAAGTCTACAAGAACACATTGATAATTTAAAGAAAATCTTCGATAAATTGAAAGTAGCGAATCTTAAAATTCAGACGGATAAATGCAACTTTTTGAAAAAGTCTACTGAATTTTTAGGTCATACAATAACCTCAGAGGGGCTTAAACCAAACGAAGGAAAAATTAAGAAAATTATGGAGGTCCAAATTCCCAAAACACCAAAGCAAATAAAATCATTTTTAGGTATATCGGGATATTACAGGAAATTTATTAAAGACTATGCAAAGATAGCTTTACCTTTGACTAAGTGTTTAAAGAAAGGGGCTAAAATTAATGTTAAAGATTCAGAATACGTAAGGGCATTTGAAAAGTTGAAAATATTAATTACCAATCCTCCAATTTTAAAATTCCCAGACTTCAATAAAAAATTCAGGTTAGTAACTGATGCCAGTAATCATGCCGTTGGAGCAGTATTAGAGCAATCAGGACACCCAATTAGTTTTGCAAGTAGAACCTTGAATGAACATGAAAGGAACTACTCAACAACTGAAAAAGAGTTGTTGGCAATTGTATGGGCTGTTACTTATTATAGACCATATTTATATGGAAGATCATTTGTTTTATCAACAGATCATCAACCACTTAAATGGCTTCATAAAAAATATAAAGGGAAAGACATAAATGCCAGATTACAAAGATGGATCATTAAGCTAGGTGAATATGACATAGAAATTGAATACATCAAAGGAAAGGATAACGTCCCTGCGGATTTCTTAAGCAGATTAACTCAAGAGGGAGAAATAAATGTTCTGACAAAAGATAATATTCTTGAAGTAAAACATCTAGACAAAAAGGTAAACGTAAGACCATTGCCCGAAAGACAACAAAAAGTTTTACACTGGATTAGTAAAGATGAAAATAATAAAGCAGTTGTTGAGATTCAAGAGATGCAAGATGAAGAGATGATTACAGAGCAATCATTGGTCGGAAATGTAGGCGATGAAGAAATGATCACTATTCATTCAGCAGCTGAAAATATGGACAGTAAAATTCCAATATTAGAAACTGCAGTTAACAATTATAACCAGCAAATCGTCATATCTAAAAATTTAAGGTCACAAAAAATTAAGGGAAAGAACAGACGAAGAATTTATATAAATAATTATTCAGAAAACGAAACACCTAAACTTTTAAAAAAATTCGTAAAACCTGGAACTATAGGAATTTATACTGATAATGATTCTTTATTTTGTTTGGTTCAACAAACATTAATTGAAATGTTTCATTGTCAAAATATTAAGTTCTTGAGATGCAGTTATCTAGCAGAGGAAATCGAAAGTGAAGATGAAATATTGTCTATCATAAGACGATACCACATCAATGAATCGAACCATGCTGGAATAAATGAAAATTATGAAGCTTTACGAAGAAGAGTATGGTACCCGAAGCTTAGAGATTTGATTCACAGATATATTAATAACTGCGACATTTGTGAAGCTAGTAAGTATGACCGAAATCCAATAAAACAAAAATTTAAAATAACTGAGACTCCCCAGAACGTAAATCAACATATTCATACTGACATATTCCACATTGGAAATCAAAAGTTTATCACATTTATAGATAAGTTTTCAAAGAAAATTACGGCATTAAATATATCGACTTCAGATGCAGTTAGTATGAGAGAAGCGATTCAATTGTACATAACTTTATATGGGAAACCAAACATGATCACTTTTGATCAAGAGTTTTCAAACAAATTTATATTGATTGAGTTCTTGAAAGAAAAAGAAATACAATTTCATGTTACGAAAACCAATAGTCACACAGGGAATGCGGATATTGAAAGAATTCACAGTACTATTAGGGAGAAATACAATACATTACCAAAAGGAAACAAAAAGAGTGTCATAGAGAAAGTATATGAAGCTGTTGAGTTTATTAATAATAGTATTCATTCAGTAATAAAAGAGAAACCTCTTGACGCTCACATGAATAAAATTGATGGCAATTTAATTTCAAAAAGGATAAGGGACAACAAAGCGAAAACAATCAATAGATTAAATATGGATAGGGAAGATTACAATGAAACTAGGGAAAAAGGATGGGTTAGAAATCCACTGGCACTTAGAAACAAAACTCAGCCAAGGTATAAAATAGATACTTTAAATAAATACAATCCTTCAAACACGAAAAGAGCTAAAAAATTTTGTTTTGCAGAAAACCGCACTGAGGAAGACATGGACATTGGGGAAAATAGTACAAATCATACCATTATTCATCGTAATCGTTCTGCAAATCCTGAATAATTTGCCAACAGTTGAAGGTATCCTGACAATTGAAAAAATAAATTCAGAAAAAGGATTTACTTTGATACATTTAAAAAATTTGAACTTAACCACCAAAAAGCAAAAGATATTACATATTATAGAAATAAATGAATTAAATACTATTATTGACAAAATATCTGAAAATATGGAGTTTTTAAGAGATAAACGAGAAACGGTAGAACACGAAATAGATAGAATAAAACATAAGGTAAAAACATTATTACCAATTAGGAACAGAAGAGGACTTATTGATTTAGGAGGTAAAGTAATGAAATGGATTTTTGGTACCTTAGATCAAGAGGATAAACAAGAAATTGAAAATCATTTCCAAACTATTGACCATAATTTACATAATACAGTATTGAATATGAATCAGCAAATAACTATAAATGATCATTTTAACAAATCTATTCAGTTATTAAAGAAAAGCATGGAGAATGATAGGAATCTCATATTATTTGAGTTACACCAATTCAATAGAACTATTAATATTCTTTGGGATAGCATTATTTTCACAAGAACAATGATTCAATTACAAAATTTACATTCATATGTTGACCATTTACAAAATTGCATAACTATGGCTAGGCATGAAATATTTTTACCAAGTATACTGAGTAATGATGAAATAGATATGTATAATATAGATTATAATAAATTACAATTAATTACCACAGCAGTCGCAAACCTTGATAGTAAACTAATATTTGTCATTTCACTTCCAATCGAATATATTGAATGTAAAATTATGTATCTTTTACCAGTCCCAGATCAAAATTTCAATGAAATTATCTTTACAAAAAGAAAAGTTTGTCAAATAAATAATGTGTACTATGGCTATTCTAACGAAATGAACTTTAATATGTTGACAAAAGAAAAAGATTGTCCATTTGATAACAATTGTAAGTCAATATCAAATAAACAAAGCGTAATTCAAGAAATTGACAATGGTCTAATCCTTATTACAAATGCAAACAATACAGTAAGGTCAAATTGTGATGATAGAAAAACAAAAATTAAGGATAACGTTTTAATAACATTTAATTCTTGTAAAGTATTCGTTGACAACTTAGAATTTGAAAATCTTGAAACAACATTTGTACAAAGAATCGAAATAAATAATAACATATCAGTCAACAGTGTCCCAGAAATAACGTTTGAAGAAATTGTTTTAAAAAATGAACGAAACTTGAATTTAATTACTGAGTTACATACTGCTAAAGAAAAATATACAGTAATCGGAACATCATCAATTATATTTTTAACAATTGCAATAATATCGATATTATTTTATTTCATATTCCGAATCAAATCAATAAATATTAAAATTCAGGAGAATTTTCAATCTAAGGTTGGGGGAGTTACATCCTGTGACCACATGTCAGATAATTCTCAAGTTACTCAAACATCTTTTAATGACCCGCAAGTCATAAAACCTTTTTCTTCAAATGTTTCTACAATAGATAAAAATAAAGATTTCAAGTGGAATTTGTAGTTCATCTATAAATATTATTGACATCTTGAGATTTGACATATGTTAAGGATGTTTAGATTAGGATATGAAATAAGCATATATAAATCTTTGTATTTTAGAATTAAGGCCAGTTCAATTTTGACCATCAAATAAAAACACATAATAACCTACAACACGACTACGTCTCTTTATTAGCGTGCAGACCGAGATAATTCAGTGCTTCTAAAACAATATGCTCACTGTATAATATGATTGTCGGGTGTGGTGAGTTGAGTAGTCCTGTTAGCTCTAGTACACAGACATCACACTATGTATATGAACACATCTAGTATCCCTGGGGGGCGTTTCAATACATATCACTCTCGACCGCCACCGTGCTGCCCCGGATGCAATTGTTGTTGCTTCATGAAAGAGTTATGTTATCCGAGAGTATAAAAGTTTTTAATTATCCATTTATCGGAGCTGACGATGGAATATATAATACTATGTGTATGTGTAGTAGTTAGTCCTGTATATATTCGCACCCAACGACACAAAAGTGAAATGCGATAAGAGCCCTTCATCGCTTATATCCAGATATACGAGTATGTATCGCACTCAATTGTTGGATCAACAACAAGTAGATTAAAATGGGAGCACAGCGGGAGTATTGAGTCTGGTCAAGGATAAGTGGCATCTATGGGAATTTGAACAATGTATGTTGGATGTGTGCGCTGTGTGATGGATGGGTTCATTGTGCCCATAATCCTAATCTCTTTTATTGAGATCAGCTTAAGTTAGATTACCATTTTTTAGGGTTTTTTAGATTTTTCAAAAAAACCCTTAAGAAATCGATTTTGTCCGTCCGTCTGTCCGTCTGTCCGTCTGTCCGTCTGTCCGTCCGTCTGTTCACTAAATAACTCGCGAACGGCTTAACCGATCGTCATGAAATTTGGTAGGAATGTGTAGAATGGTAACAGTCTTTGGCACGAAATACTTAAAAGTTGGTAGGACAAAAATAACAGGGTGTCCCGGACATTTTAAAATTTGTTCACTAAATAACTCGCGAACGGCTTAACGGATCGTCATTAAATTTGGTAGGAATGTGTAGAATGGTAACAGTCTTTGGCATGAAATACATACCTAAAAATTGCTATGGCAAAGATAACAGGGTGTCCCGGACATTTACAAATTTGTTCACTAAATACCTCGCGAACGGCTTAACCGATCGTCATGTATTTTAGTAGGAATGTGTAGAATAGTAACAGTCTTTGGCACGAAATACTTAGAAGTTAGTAGGGCAAAGATAACAGGGTGTCCCGGAGATTTAAAAATTTGTTCACTAACTGATCGTTATGAAATTTGGTAGGAATGTGTAGAATTGTAACAGTCCTTAGCACGAAATACTTAGACGTTGGTAGAATAAAGCTAACAGGGTGTTTTGGAGATTTTAAAAAGCCGACTTTTTTAGTTTTTATCGGACATGGACGTATGAGTACTCACATCAAAGAACTCGATGGGTACATTTCATATCAGTCGCTTTTTTCCAGTTTGGAGTAATGGTAACGGAGTTACAGCTAATATATCCAGTTAATATGTGTAGCCATGATACATAGTAAATCTATTTTTGGATTGGTCTAATTAAAAAGTGTTACAGAATGAAAGGCGTTAGCCTTTCATTCTGGGACGCGTTTATTTAGACCAATCCAAAAATAGATTTACGAGAAGCATTTCATTAATATTGTGCATAATGCTTATTTATTACCTATAAAATATATGTGCAAAATTATTCACAATGTGTGTATCCAAAATCTAAAAAACCCTCGTATTGCGGGCGCAGCCCTCTGTACGCCGGTATTTTTTTTTAAATGTAATGGAATTAGCTAGCTCGAACTATTGCGTGTGTGTGTAGAGAAAAAATGATTGTGACCAGCATCAAATTATAAATTCAGTTTTGCATCAGTGGAATAGGCGAACAACTGGAATTTCTTCCTTTTTACTGCTTACATCATTACCAGCTGCTGCTTAACATCCTAGAAACCCTGAAAAACTCCTCCCGTCACTATCATACAAGAGTCACGTTAGTGCAAACAGCAAGCAACACATAGGATCTTCTATGAGTAATCCTAATCATATCTCAAGCTCGTACATTTGATTTCGTCCTCTTAAGGTATTTTTTTGTGTTACAGTAGGTAGTAGGCTGGAGGCAGGGGCGGCAAATTTGTAGCAAATATTTTTCCAAGTTATACATATTTAAAGCCGCGAAAAACTGAATTTAAAATAAATATTGCAATGTAATATCTATTAGCACAGATAAGCCGTTTTATCCTCCCATAGCGATTAAATACGTTTGGGGAACGGGCAGTGGCGTAGATAGCTTTTCGGAGAGGGGGGATCATTTTGGAAGATTACTTATATTTTTACGGTTATAAAATGTTGAATTTCAGGATAACAATTTTTGTATTTATTACACTTCAAATTAGCAGTTATTTTGAGCAAATTTTGGTGCAAAGTAGACAGCAATTTCGCTAATGCTATAACTGAACTGAAAAAAAAACTTAGTCGTGAAAATATTGCATAGATAATTTTGGGTTTTTTTACGGTGCGTGAATCCACAGTATTCCAATTTTCGTTAATTCTCGTTACTGTGATTGGAGTATCAGAGCTTTATATTGCATTAGATCAGTGGTTCCTAAACATTTCGGAGTCATGGAATACCTAGCATCGTCGCTTTTCTGGCCGCAAAAGCTCAAAACAGGTATTAAAATAAATCATATAGTTATATGTCCAGAAAAGAGAAATTCTGAAGACGAGAGCTCGTTGTGAATGCCCAGTATATTGGGATAAAATACAGCTTTTGTGTTTTTAAATCGAAATTTTCCGATAACTCAGAAATTCGTGAGTAGATATTTCGAATTTTCTTGTGGGACACCGTAGCAGCAGCATATATATACATATATGTATTTGCTATAAATTTCGAGGCCCTAGCTATCAGCTAATTGTTTGAAAAGATTACCTAGAACCTAAAATTTGGACTGCTAAACATTCGCTTAAAAAAATCGGAGAAAAGTGTTGATTAATCCAAATCTAATTCTCTAATTTATTTGTGCCTTAATTTAAATCCCAAAAACCTCGTTTCAAACACTGAGGACATGCTTTATTTTCTGGTACACACTACTTCCTTTTCCATTTCAGATAGTAGAAAGTTGTGAAAGAAAATCGGTCGAATCTCCGATATTTTACAGTTAAGTTGATTTCCGGTAGAGTTTAGCAGATTAAGCTTCGGAAATTTAAAACTTGCAAACATTTTTTCGTATGGATTCTTTGCTTTTTGTTGCCAAAAGCTCTTTCTACATTTTTCATTTTTTTGGAGATCCTCACTGAACCCTAGGGTACTGCGGAACTTCGTTTGTTAATTTGTTTTCTAATTACTGCTTGCAGAAGGCTATCTTCTTCTTTCAATTTCGGAAATTTCTACATTTTTTTTATAGAAGATTTAGTTAAAAAATTAAATTAATCCTGGTTATAGCTTTGAGAGTTCTTCGTATAAAATTTAATAAAATTGCGAACAACTAGAGAAAGTCAAGATTTGCTTTGCCCTGCTATATACGGTAAAACCTTTCATCAAATTTTAACTTAAAAAGAAAAGAAAAAAGAATGTTCATAAAGTAAAAAATTCGAAGCAGTTTTGCGGCGTATTCTCTTGATTTGCGTTAGCTTTCCACTCTCCTGAAACCTGAAGACATCTTTATAATCTTATGTACTGTATATATCCCCAGTCGAAATTGCACTTCTGTGGAAGAGCACTCCACATTATTTTTACATTTTTCAACCGAACATTAAGATTTTTCGGCAACAAATTTTAAATCGATACATTTAATTTTTCTAGCAGCAATAATTCTAGATTACTTCAGTATGGTTTGCCTGTGCGAAACTCCAGATCCAATGTGAAAACGTTGATGATCGTAAAGTCCTGTGCTGTAGTCTTTCTGTTATATCGATACGCTTCTATTTTACAATTGAAATGTGAGGAAGTGCTAAATTTTCTATTGCAGTTCGGTAAATGGTTTCACGTTTTTATGAAACACTACACACGTTGAATAATTCCAGCGAAAAGGTTGCTTTTTGCTTTGTTTTACGTACCTAAAGTAATAATAAAAAATGTGTGACCGAAAGGGGGGGTGGATCCCTTTGACATTATCTACGCCACTGGGAACAGGCAAAGCGTGTTTTTGCCATTAGTGAAGCCATGAAACATAAAAATGAAGAAGTACTTCTTGCCAATATTTCAAAGCTTAAAAAACTAATGCAACGAATATATATAAAATCCCGTCCCAAGCACTTTCTTTGCTTTTTTGTGCGTTGCTCTGTTTGCTCTTTAAATAGACAACAGCAGCTCCTACAGAGAAGGATATACTTCAAGGAATGTTCAGTTTTTTTTTTAGTTCGAAACAACGTGGACGAAAATTAAAGTTGCAAGTCCACAAAGGGAAATTTTTTTTAAAAAGTACGTAAATATGTATATAGATCAAAATTAAATTATTATTTCATGGAGAAGTACTTATAAAGACCAAAAACCAAAGTTTTTCTTTTTGAATTTATTCCAATATTCCTAATATTTCAATTACAAATTTAAATCTTGAAATCAGCCAATGCAGGATCTATTTCGTCTTAAAGATCGATATTCTGATTTTTAAATTAAAACCGTTTCATGAAGGTTTTTTTTAGCAAAAAAAAAGCAGAATTTCAGCTGAATCTGCAAAGGAAGGGAAAATATTTTTCTCGCCCTTTTGATTTTCCAAAAAATGTACCCCGAGCTTGAGCCAAAAGTAATAACTTGCCGTTGGAAAGTCTATGGGGGCTAACCAAAATTTTAAGCCATAATTTTCACAAAAAAAAAAATTGCTACCGCAGGATAACGATAAAATAACTAGTAAAGAACGCTCAGGACTCAGGAAGCAGAAAGCTCAATTGAAATGTTGCAGGTAAATCAAGCAATCAATCAACCGTTCTGATTATTGATGTTCGAAACAAACTACTAATAGTGTTTCGCACAACTTGACTTAAAGGTAAGCTACAAAAAAACTAAATGTCTGAACAGTGGCGGAACAACTTCACTCGGGGCCCTCCCGCCAAGTTCTTGAGTGGGCCCCTTCACTGAGAAAAAAGCAGAGTAAAGTCTATCGAAAACACTCTTGAAGGTCGATCTAAACTTTTCAGTCATCAGTCACAGTCATTTTCCATACAAGTTGACCGATTTTCAGTTAATTGATTGACTGACAATCTGTCAATTTGTATGGGAAATGACTGTGACTGATGACTACAAAGTGTGGACACTTTAAAACATGATTTTGACGTTACAGTGTTTCTACTAAAATTAAGAACGTCGTACTTAAAATAACTTTAACTCTTTATGAATTGAACTTTCAAGACGAGCGTACTATCTACCCTTATGCCGCACACACACGGTCCAAATCAATTTTTTTGAATTTTCGTTCTGTCAAAATCAAAGAAAATGTATGAATTTGCCAGAACCAAAAATCCAAAAAATGGATTCGGACGCTTCGTGTGTGGGCGGCCTAAGTTTGTATCTTGCTAGACAACTGAAAAAAGTGACACGTTATTAATTCAACTCTCCTTGTTTCAGCTTTAAATTTAAGTGTGCTCTAATTGAAATCCCTTAATTTTAAAAACGTTTGTACTTAATATAAAATTTAATACAGCAATCTTGGCAAGACTCCTTTCAAACCAAATGTGGCCTCTGCTCCACAGACCTAATGACCGTGTATATACCGAAAGCAAGATAAAATATGTTATTTATTTTTAGTCGACATATACAGGCCGTACTAACTAGTTTGAACTAAGTTTAGTACCATACTCTCAAACTATTTTGTTCGTGTTTGACAGTTCATGGCAAAGTGGTTTGGAACTTAGTCGGAAAGTTTAAAAGGTACTATCACCGAAAATGTGTTAAGATAGTTTAAATTAAGAATAGAAGATAAAGAATCCTTTTGCCCATATGATACTTGGCAAGTAAAAAGGTCGGACGGATTACAAACCGCCGCTACAGTTACAAAAAATTGCGCAGCCATGCCAGGAGCATTTTTTTTGGTCAACATTTGAGGAGACAAACTTTCAAAGATCTTAGGACAGTATTAAATTAGTTTAGGAAAGTCGGTTTGAAGGGTATGTTCTTCTTCTTCATAGTGTACCGCTTTTAATGCACAATTCAGCAATACTGATAGAATCGATGGTACAATTTTTTTTAGCAAAAACACCATCAATAAAATTGGCATACATAATTAAAAAATTTGAAATGAGGTTTTGAAACTACAGTGAACCACCGAAATTCGTGAGAGATGCGTTCCACGAAACTATTGCGAATTTTGGGGTTCGGTTGTTAGGATAGAGGAGGGACTTGTTTAAAATGTTCGTAAAATATCAATAATGTTATATGTAGAGTGGAAAGCTTGTCATCAACTTTTGGGGGTCTTTTTTGTCTCCTTGCACTCTTCGAAACATTTCAAACTTTTTTTCACCCCATCTCTGAATTCCTTCAGTTGTGTCAATTGATTTGAGAAGGCAAACTTTAAACAAAGTGGTTTCAGGAGGACTACGACCCGGTCTTACGCACTGCTTGATCATCAAAAGTCCATGATCTTTTTCTTTTCGTAACTGATTAACGAATGAAGTCGATCCAAATAGAAGAGGTGAAGCGCATATCATTAGCTTGTGCGAAGGATCGAACATAAAGCCCCACACCGACCGGAGTGTGGCAAAACCTGTGCAAAACATTGATACGAAAGTTGTGCAGCAGCAGTGCATCAGTGTGGTTGAACGAATCCAAGGTATCATTCTTGGACCGGTCTTTTGTGCGGTGTTTGCCGCACTCCGGTCGGTGTGGCGCCGGCTTAAGGATGTTTTTTGGGCGAGGGCTGCCAACAAATGAAATCATGTGACCACTTCAAGTAAGTATGTATTGGGTCATGATGAAGTGAATTTTTCTCCCCGGTTGGTGACCGTACAAGAAGCTTATGGATCCACCATTTCGTATCAGACTGAAGCTGTGTTGGCGCGCAAGCATGAAGTTTTGGATATGGAAAATGTGAAATATTGAAAAAGTATCGCAAAACATGAAGCTAAAGCAAACTCGTGAATGAGGGGATCGCGAATGTCGGGTATTCACTGTACATACTTGAAATTTCAATGAAACCGTATTTTTATTTTTCCGGTTTCAAATACTTTTCTATCAACTTCACTTCTATGATACATTTTTTATATCTCTAGGATATTTCAAATTTGATTTTTAATTGAATATTTTAAAAACCAATTTCATAACGGTACTTTTATCTAATGAATCTGTAAATTTGCTTTAGTGTGATTACTTTCCAACGCATGATTCAACAATTCTGGGAGAACAATCTTTTAAATTAAATTATCTTGCAAAATTTAAAGATTTAGTTAAAGATTTTCAAATTTCTGGTCGTACAATAAAACATTAAAATCTTCAAATCAGCCTGAAGGATCAAAATACTACAAGAATATATCTCTTCAATTTATGAGATTTATAGCGTTTTCCCCATCTGTATTTTAAACATTGATTTGCCTTTTGCTTATATATTATGGAACTGACAAGAAACAGGGATCTTCGGTGCAAGATTAAGTTGTTGGTGTTTTTTACTAACAAAAAAGTTTTCGGACCTAAGAGACCATTAAAAAAAGAAAAAAGTGCTTGGTTCGAAGTTTAGCCTGTGAACAATTGACTGTAAGAGGCCTTTTCGAAGATTCGTTTTCAGTTACCTACAAATCATTCCTGGTATTTGAAACTCTGAGATAACGGTGACAAACAGTTCTTCGCTTTGATCTCAAAACGTATCTCATGAGAAGTATAAATGCTATATCTGGCATTGAAATTCGTATTCGGAATTCGGTTTCCACTGTAATAAATGTATATGTAATGTGTTTAACGTAAAAAAATATTTGCCCCGAATTTGCCGCCCCCGTAAAATCTGCCGCCCTAGGCTCCAGCCTACTCAGCCTACTAGTAAATCCGCCACTGTGTATATCTCTTCTTGCCTGCAAAAAATAACTACATACGTCGGAGTGTTGTTTTTCGCAGTAGTGCTGTTTATATGGTTCGAGAAATCTTTCATGTGGCTTTTGGGCCCATAAATCTCGTGGGCACTCCCCCGCCACGCGGGCTCTTATGCGCCGCCCCTGTGTCTGGACTGCGGTAAGTTTGGTGAATGGAAAATTGCTTAAGTTGCTTAAAATCGCGTTTAGGCTTAAACTATTTGTCATTCGCGAAAGATCCTAGATTTTTTTCTGGAGTTTACATACTTTTGAAAATATGACATATGTATAGGTACTGTTTCCGTTATTCATGCCATAAAAGACTACAGTACTAAAAAAATTCGATAGGTTCAAAGCATGAACCCTTATAACGAATAAGTACCCAACTGATCCTATTCATTTCATTCAATCGTTATCCGAAATAAGTCCTAATCTTACATTATCTGCTAACAAGCTGACTCGCATTTCTTTCTTCGCTGACTCTCTTCCCCCAAAAAGAAAAGATAACAATCTCACCTATAAAGTCTCAATTTTATTGTCAGGCAATTTTCTCTCTCATTTCGCGCGAACGAGTTCATTGTATGCCCATAATAATACATACACCCAGAGAGAACATTGAAATTAAAATGAACTCAACTGTTGTCGTGTCGTACGCAAATAGCAAACAAAATGTTTTCGACATCCATTTACAACCGAGCGCTACGCCACATGCCATTCCGCCGCATATTTAAGCTTCGTCGATACAATTCTCTGATAGGACACATAACGGTCCGTAATCGTATATGAACTTGATGCGGTGGTAAAGTCGCGGTGGTGGCATAGTAGATAAAGGACCCTTCTCGGTGAAGTAAGTTATTTAACCAGTAAATCATGGGGTGACAAGCATAACATTTACAACAGCAAAGCTGTCACACATAGCCACATAGATCGTCCCCATCCGCAAAACCAGCAGAACGACACAGGACACGTGGTAGTATTGCCGAAAATCACCCTTGCACAAGAGAATGTATAGAAACGGAAATGTATTTGCAAATGTCAAGTGTTTCGCAAATTACCCTCAAGTGGTAAATTCAGAGAACTTTCACGAGCAAACGCACGAAGATTGTGCACGTACGAGTATAGGCTGGTGCTCTTCTTTCGAAAAATTTCGTGAAATAACTGATAAAACCACGCGACCTCTGTGCCCGGAGTCTAGATCTGTCGAAATGATTTCAACCCTACCATTTCATTGTCACCCTCTCGGGTTTTTTTTTGGGGGAATTGATTATACTCGTTGATGGTATCCTTTTTTATGTTGTTCTTGTCGGATTCCTGTATACTGTTCGCTGTCTTCTTGTGCTTCCTTATTCTTAAAGAACAAGAGAATTTACATTTTTTCCAGCAAGAGTATATTCTGGGGTGGGAGAATTCAATTGTCTCGAGAGCTATAGGATTGAAAGCAATTTGAATGGGTTGAAATGTTAATGTGCTAGCTACACGATAATAGCAATAGGCAACATCAAAACCGCCCTTTGAGGAGAATGACCTTTTTTCCTGAGGCTACTTAGAGATTTGATAGGGAAAATCTTTTTGTAAACTGCTTAGACATATAAGATTCAATTTAATGAATTGGCGTGGCAGTTGTCGTATTATTTTCAAAAGAGTTAAAATTTTAATGTAATTAATTGTGAATTAAATTCTGTTTTCAGTTATGAGGTACATAAGTACATACTAGGAAATTATTAGACACGTAAGCTTCAAACCAACCCTAATGCTGACTTTAAAGTATTAACTTACGTGAGTGCATATGTATTTGCTCGCATTTAGGACCTTCATCACTTCCCGCCAATTGTCGTTTGTTCTTTACTGTTTGTCATATTTCGCGTGTACCCCTTGACAACGAAATCTGACCTAAAAGCTTCCTTTATTGTACATCTACACACTCTGCGCACACATTATTGCTACTCGATTGAATCTCAATAAAATCGTTTGATGATGCTGTACGTATACATAGATACAAAAAAAAGGATTCGCGAAATGTATTCAGGAGATAGAAACCATATCTTGCGCGAACAAGATGTGATTCAAGACAACATTGAAGTGAATAACGTAAAGTTCAGTCGATCGAAGAGTCGGAACAATCGATTTTGACTTCCATCATAAGGACATCGTAACTTCCTTTGTGTTTCAGATATTAAATTTTTGCCTATCGCGATTTTCTTTTTGTAAGCAAATTTTGAATACACAAGAGTGTTTTTAGTAAGATAGTAAAATTGGGTTTTTGTTTGTTGTTTTTATTATGTATCAATTTAAATTTAATTTTAATAAAAATTATACGAATATTGCGTATGTTTTTCGAATTCTGAAAGTCAGAATGAAAAAAACACTATAAATAAACTGACAATCGATTTCAAGTAAACATAATACATAATTTGCATTGCGAATAATTTAAAACAATTTAAACGTGAAAAGTACACTCATTACGTGCGTAAATTTATAAAATGCAGTGTGAACAGTGCAAAGCCCCTATACGTTCAAAAAAATGAAGCATTAGTGTGCCATTTATGTAAAAACCTGTTCCACCCAATATGCACGGGAATCACACTATCCAAATATCGCAGGCTAAGTGCAGAAAAAAAGAAAAACTGTTTTTGCTCTACGTGTAAGCCCGAGACCCCGAATAACGTTAATAACCTATCAAGTAAATCTGTCGAAAATGATTCTGATTCAGATTCATCAGAGATTAGCAAGTTAAAATCAGAAATGCTGGATCAATTTTTGAAAATGAAACGCGTTCTAAAAGATGAGATTGCGGACTTACGAAAGACAATGGAATTCTTCAGTGACAAGTTCGATGAATTCGATATGAAGATAAGTGCATATGACAAGCAGATCAATGTACTGGAAGAAACGTGTGATAATCTCTCCATAGAAAACGCGACTTTAAAAGACAAAATATCGAAAATGGACAAACATGTCCAACAATTTGCACAGCAACAACTTTGTAATGAAATTGAATTATCAGGGATTCCCGAAACAATCAACGAGAACACCATGCAAATAGTAAAAAAAGTCGCCCAGATCATCAACATAGAAGATAATGCTTTGCCTATAATATCATATCGGGTTTCAAAACAACTTGGAAAGAAGGAAATGCCAAAGTCAATCATTGTGCGTTTTCACTCGAAGAAACATCGGGATATTTGGATCGAGAAAGCCAGAACTAAGAAGAGTGAGCTTAAATGCAATAATTTACATAGTAAATTTCACAGTAAAAAGTTTTATATTAATTTCATTCTTACGAGATATTATAAAAGACTATTATATTTATCTAAAATATTTGCTAAGGAGAATAATATGAAGTATGTTTGGTTCCAAAGAGATTCTATTTTGATCAAAAAGAACGAAACGAGTAAAGCTTACAAAGTAACATGCGAATCAGACTTAAATATTAATATCACTAAATAACTTTTCTGCTTAGTATTATTATTTTTGTTTACTCTAATATTTTAATTTTATGGACTTACAGAACAGCATTTTAGATTTGGAAGAGATAAGGAACTGCAAAACGGTCAAGTTATGTGACACTATTGAGGTAACAAATTTTGTTGAAAATGTTTATTTACCATCTCTAAAAGTATTCCATATGAACATACGAAGTCTCCCAAAACACTTTGATTCCTTACAGATTTTATTAAATGAATTTAAAATTACTTTTGATATCATTATTTTAACAGAAACCTGGTTACAAGCCAGCACTAGCTTTAATATTAATGACTACAAATTATTCATTAAACCTAATTTGCATAATAAATGCGATGGGTTAGTCATTTATGCACATGAGAAATTATATGCGGAAGATATCGAGAGTTGTATAGACCAAGCCAACTCGTTAGTTTTAAAAATACAATTAAAAGGCAATATAACTTTTAATCTGACTGCCATTTACAGATCTCCTAGTCTTGATGCAAATAGGTTTGTAAATTCACTTGATGCTCATTTAAAGCAACTATCGAGCTGCAAAAACCATTTAATATTTGGCGATGTGAATATCAATATACTAGAAAAAACACATCAAGCACTGTTAACCAATATTTGAACATTTTAGCTGAATATGGCTTTGATAGACATCTTGAGGGAATCACGCGAAATGCTTCATCGACCTGCATTGATCATATGTTTCTGAAAAGTTATGACGACCTAAGTTTTTTACCTGCAATTTATGAATCAGGATTAACGGACCACAACTCTATAATATGTGTTATCTCTGGCGACATTTTAGAAAAAGAAAAAGATAATGTAAGCCATAATACAACTTTTTCTAAATTAGATTATGTGATTTTTAAAGAGAATCTTCAAAGAAAGAATTGGTCAGAAATTTATAATTTCTCTGAAGCAAATCAATGTATGGACTTATTCTTTGATATGTTTTTGGATAGTGTCAATAATGCTAAAAGGATAATTAGAGCCTCCCCGAAAAAGAAAATAAACCCTGTAAAGCTTTGGTGTACTCGGGGCCTAGCAATTTCAATTGATAAAAAAATCAACTCTTGCGGAAACTAAATAAACAACCTTTTAACTTGGAACTAATAAATACATTCAAAAAATATCGAAATTACTTAAAGCAGATCATTAAGAAAGCTAAAGCTTCTTACTACACTAAACAAATTAATGAAGCCCGTGGTGCACCAAAAAACTATGGAGTATAATAAATGAAATTGTGTCCCGAAAGCAACAAAATAACCCAGAATTCTCTGTCAATGAAGTTATTGGTTTTGATGGAGAGCCGAAATCGAATGACTTTGACATTGCAAATGAATTCAATAACTTTTTCACAAATGTTGGTCAAAACATATCAAATAGTTTAAAACCAGAGCAGAGATCTAACTACCATTATCCACATATTGAAGATAATTTTATTTTAATTCCAATATTAGAAGAAGAAATTATATTATACATAAATAATATGGACTTAAATAAATCTCCTGGAGAAGATAAAATTTCTACAAGGTTACTTAAGGAGGGGGCCAGGTATATTATAAAACCGTTATGTTATATATTCAACAAATGTTTCTCATCCGGCTCGTTTCCTGACAAACTAAAAACTGCTTTGATAACTCCACTTCATAAAGGGCAAGATAAAATAGTACTCAACAACTATAGACCGATCTCTTTAATATCAAATGTTGCAAAATTATTAGAAAAATGCATCAAAATCCGTTTGACCAATTACCTAGAGTCGAACCATATTTTATCACGACACCAATTCGGGTTTCGGCCTAACATGAGTACTTCTGACGCAATTTATGAAGTCACAAAGTTTTTAAATGAAGGTAATGATCATAGTCAGAAAATGTTAGCAGTATTCTTAGATCTTAAAAAAGCCTTCGACACGGTGAACCACGAGATTCTAATAGATAAACTTAAAAGAATTGGTATAGCTTCAAATGCATTGCTCCTACTGCAATCTTACTTATCAAATCGCACTCAAAAAGTCAGGATTGGAAACACTATAAGCAAGCCGGCAGTTGTAAAATGTGGTGTCCCCCAAGGCACTGTTTTAGGTCCACTGCTTTTTAACATTTACATCAATGACCTTTGCTTAAAACATCTACTCGGGTTTGAGGGAGAAATTGTATCGTATGCAGATGATACCGTACTTCTTTTCAAGGCTCACGACTGGTCTATTGTCCAGCAGAAAGCAAACATTGGACTACACGCAGTTTTCAATTGGCTTAATGGACACAAACTTTCATTAAACTTTGAAAAAACTTTCTTCCTGGCATTTGGAGACTATCCGATTACACAAGCTGATGCAATTAATTTGACTGTTAATGGAGTTAATATTAAACAAAAATCAGAGGTTAAATATTTAGGAATAATAATAGATGACCATTTCAGCTGGAAGGGTCATATTGACATGGTCACGAAAAAACTACGAAAAACACTGCATACTTTAATCATACCTGGAAAAATTGCAGACTTTAATCTTATTAAATTGGTGTATAATGCAATCGTTCAGTCTGCTTTAAATTATGGCGTTTTGGTCTGGGGACCAGCTTTGAAAACTTATCTTACCCCTCTCACATCTCTTCAAAACCTCATCGTCAAGATATGTCTACGGAAATCTAAATTCTATTCAACCAGACAAGCTTTTACCGAATTCCGAGCTATGAATATACGCCAACTTTACTTTTTTTCTGTTTTAAAATACAAGCATAAAAATAGACATAACTTTAATGTTTTTAATGGATATAATACGCGAAGGCAATTAACTTTACCAATACAAACCACTCGATGTAATAAATCGATAACGAAAAGGCATGCAAGTGTTTTGGGACCTCTTATGTATAATCAAATACCTTTGATCATAAAAAATAATCTGAATGAAACAAATTATAAACTGGTACTAAAACACTACACTTTCAACAATTTCGACCTTTTAAACGTGTATTTAGCCACATAAACTTTTTATTATGCAAATTATACCCTTATTGAATTCAATGACGTTAACATACTTTTGCTTTTTCTCTTTCTTCCATACATATACCTACATATATATATATATACATAGACCTACATATATATATATATATATATATATATATTATTTTATTTTTATTTTTTTGCGAATTGAGACTGATAATCTTCACACTTTGCTTATCTCGTTTCTTTCTTATTCTTTTCTTATTTTTGTTTTTATTTTAACTTTAACTTCTAATAAATAAATTTATTTTTCTTTGCTCTTAGTTAATTTTTTGTTACTTTATTTTTCTTACGATTTACTGAATTTTTTAGTTTTTGTAAATTTATTTTTATTTGATTTGATTATTATTTGTACGTACTCAAATTTTCCATATACACCGGCCCCGCACACAAACATTGTTTTCGCGAGGTTCGCGCTTTGCCATTTAAAATGTATTTTTATGTACATATTTATTTTTGTCAACATATAAATTGAAGCAATAAACAAACATTAAATTAAATTAAAAATTAAATGTATAGTTGAATATTCAAGGCGTTTTTTGAGTAGAAAACGAAAAGAAAATTCCTGTTCAGGTACTTTAGCTTTCTTTTTCGGCATGAGTTCGAATCTCACCGTGAACCATAGTGTTTTTCGAACTCATGAGCTTGTGACGGACTATGATCTCACTCAGATGTTAAACGATTACCCATTTATATGGGAATACATAACACTGCTGAGCGTGATGCTGATCTCATTACCTCAACAAAAAGCAGTTAAGATCTTGGAAATGGGATGTCACTAACACATCCTGCGGCCTTAATCCAATGTTGGATTGTCGCGCCTGTTATTTTTTTTTTATTTAACCACTTTTTTCCTCTTCTTCAATTTCAGATGAAAGCAACTATTTCAGTAAGTACTAAATTTCCATCAATTTCATAAAGTGCCCCCACCAACATCCCCGCATTTTACTCAACTCTTACCCTATATCAATATTCGCCATCGAATTCTATTTCCGTTCTAGAAACGTGCCAACTTCTTTCTCTCTGATGTCTCTTTTTTAGCTATGTCAGGCAGGAAGCCTTTCATACATATAGATAGATCGACGACTGCCTTTTATATCGGTAGTATAGGCCTTCATCTCGCCGGCATAGCACAGCTTTCATATTCCATCCTATTAGGAGCACTTAACGTACAAAAGTAAAGTCGCGAGAAAATAGCATGAAGAAACCGCACTTCTGGTGGTTGGGTTCAATTGAGTGAATATAAGACGACAAGTGGTGATTACGCACCCCCAACGGCAAAATGCTCCGATACGAAACTTGTGTAAAAGGTGTGCGCGTCTTTTGTGTAATTTTCTCGTCGAACAATTTCATAAGACATTTTCAAATATAATGTGTACTCCAATGACTCCAATATTGCCCCAAATTGGGAAAATTTCATCGTATGCTTATGTATGTTAATAGATGCGCGGGTGATATGGGGAAGATATGTGGAAAAAGTGAGATTGAACTTCATATCAAACGTTTTTCAAAATGTTGCTTTGGTTGAACTGAAGTATGTATACTGTTCGTTTGAAAATTCAATTCAAATTATACATACATTACAATATCAGTTTTATTACTTAACAAATTCACCAGTTTCGGTTGCTTTTGAGTTGTATCTAGATCTAGGACTAAATCACTGGCCTTGTCTTAGGATCATGCCTCTTCATACGATGCGAAAAACAGAGGCTTTTTACAAAAAAAGAAAAACAAATAATGCTACTAGTTTTGAATGCTCCCTTTAACTTCAAATCCGCCTTAGTATCATTCCATATAAAACTTTATCCAAGAAGCCCATAATACGTGTATCCTGAAAACTTGGCCGCAGTACAATTGAAACCGACTCCACGTTCGGGCAATTTTTCTCTGACACTGTCGTACCATTATTCCTGGAACGACTAACAATACAGCGCTTCTATGGCCACACATCTCTTAAGATGAACGCGCTGACGAAGAAGTTTTCTCCATTAATTTCTTAATCTTCCAAGGCATTAAACTCGACAGCCTGCGAAAGGCAAAAACAGACGCCCGAAACTTACACACACTCCCATTATATTATATCATCCACCGCATAAAAACTACAATTTCGCGAACTTTTCGTTGTGGTTTTATTTTTCCATTCATTCTCTCGAAGATGACCCATACGTGCGGTGTGTAGGTACTGTATCCTTCTTGTGTTGAATATCTGCGACGAGGATATCCTCTTCGTTGCCACGGGGCACACACATCTTAGTAAGGCGGGAGGCAGAAAACTTATACGTGTGGTATACAAAAAGAAGAAAGAAAATCAAATACGAATGAGATGAACTCATTTCTGGTTCTAACTTTGGTCGTTGAGATTCTTCGTTTCTTCATTGCTCACGAAAATTGCAATTTCAGTGCCAAATCAAGAATTCGTTGTGGAAACGCAATAGACTTTTTTTTGGGCGATATGTGCGGTTTTGGTTGCGAACAAAGGAAAAGTGCATTGTTGGTTTTGGTCGTTTTGGTCCTTCAGAAGTCATATTCTTCATATTTGTGTATGTTCAGCGCAAGTACGTGAAGTTTTGGGCAAGTTTGCCAATAGTATTAGAAGTTCCGAATTTGTGGTGATTGGATTTCATAGTCGTAATTTCAAGAGGATTCTTTTTGGTTTTCTATTGGAATTTTAAGATAAAGAAAGAAAGCCATAGAAATGCCCACTTCGTGTACATGAGCCCTTCTTCAGCTACCCGCCTGAGAGAACGCATAAGTTTGGTCATTGAGCTGCCTACTCGACAACTAAATGACCATTATTATTTTTCCCCTTTCTTAGTCATTTGCATGGGTACACCATTTTGGTTTCAATCTAGGAGCAGACAAATTTTTGTATCAAAGAAGGCTACTCATCACTTTTGGGTTAATATCATTAAAATTTCATAAAAAAAAAATTTCATAAGATCAGAAATTTGAAGATTGGTTTGAACCTCCGTAGAGTCAAACTTAAGCTCTGGGTTAAAGGTGGGAAACTACAGACCTACATTTTGCTGAAACTTTGAGAGCCCTAGCTATCACCGTTTAGGAGATACAGCCGTTTAAAGTTTGGGCAGTAAATCGCCCCCAAACCGCTCTTTTTGGGCTGAAAATGATACTTTTCTCAATTTCTATGAGAATTGGGGAAAATGGGGTTTGAAAAAGTCGATGAAGAGGGCATCCAGACCTACATTTTGCTGAAACTTTGAGGGCCCTAGCTATCACCGTTTAGGAGATACAGCCGTTTAAAGTTTGGGCAGTTAATCGCCCCCAAAACGCTCCTTTTGGGCTGAAAAGGCCACTTTTCTCAATTTCTATGAGATTTGGCGAAAATGGGGTTTGAAAAGTCGATGAAGAGGGCATCCAGACCTACATTTTGCTGAAACTTTGAGGGCCCTAGCAATCACCGTTTAGGAGATACAGCCGTTTAAAGTTTGGGCAGTAAATCGCCCCCAAAACGCTCCTTTTGGGCTGAAAAGGCCTCTTTTCTCAATTTCTATGTGATTTGGCGAAAATGGGTTTTGAAAAAGTCGATGAAGAGGGCATGCAGACCTACATTTTGCTGAAACTTTGAGGGCCCTAGCTATCACCGTTTAGGAGATACAGCCGTTTAAAGTTTGGACAGTAAATCGCCCCCAAAACGCTCCTTTTGGGCTGGAAATGCCACTTTTCTCAATTTCTATGAGATTTGGCGAAAATGGGGTTTGAAAAAGTCGATGAAGAGGGCATCCAGACCTACATTTTGCTGAAACTTTGAGGGTCCTAGCTATCACCGTTTAGGAGATACAGCCGTTTAAAGTTTGGGCAGTAAATCGCCCCCAAAACGCTCCTTTTGGGCTGAAAAGGCCACTTTTCTCAATTTCTATGTGATTTGGCGTAAATGGGGTTTGAAAAAGTCGATGAAGAGGGCATCCAGACCTACATTTTGCTGAAACTTTGAGGGCCCTAGCTATCACCGTTTAGGAGATACAGCCGTTTAAAGTTTGGGCAGTAAATCGCCCCAAAACGCTCCTTTTGGGCTGAAAATGCCACTTTTCTCAATTTCTATGAGATTTGGCGAAAATGGGGTTTGAAAAAGTCGATGAAGAGGGCATCCAGACCTACATTTTGCTGAAACTTTGAGGGCCCTAGCTATCACCGTTTAGGAGATACAGCCGTTTAAAGTTTGGGCAGTAAATCGCCCCCGAAACGCTCCTTTTGGGCTGAAAATGCCACTCTTCTCAATTTCTATGAGATTTGGCGTGAATGGGGTTTGAAAAAGTCGATGAAGAGGGCATCCAGACCTACATTTTGCTGAAACTTTGAGGGCCCTAGCTATCACCGTTTAGGAGATACAGCCGTTTAAAGTTTGGGCAGTAAATCGCCCCCAAAACGCTCCTTTTGGGCTGAAAATGCCACTCTTCTCAATTTCTATGAGATTTGGCGAAAATGGGGTTTGAAAAAGTCGATGAAGAGGGCATCCAGACCTACATTTTGCTGAAACTTTGAGGGCCCTAGCTATCACCGTTACAAGTTTGGGCACATACAGCCGTTTAAAGTTTGGGCAGTAAATCGCCCCCAAAACGCTCCTTTTGGGCTGAAAATGCCACTTTTCTCAATTTCTATGAGATTTGGCGAAAATGGGGTTTGAAAAAGTCGATGAAGAGGGCATCCAGACCTACATTTTGCTGAAACTTTGAGGGCCCTAGCTATCACCGTTTAGGAGATACAGCCGTTTAAAGTTTGGGCGGTAAATCGCCCCCGAAACGCTCCTTTTGGGCTGAAAATGCCACTCTTCTCAATTTCTATGAGATTTGGCGAGAATGGGGTTTGAAAAAGTCGATGAAGAGGGCATCCAGACCTACATTTTGCTGAAACTTTGAGGGCCCTAGCTATCACCGTTTAGGAGATACAGCCGTTTAAAGTTTGCTGCATAAATGTAGCTATAGTGAAACCAAAGGAAGATTGAAAAACCATCAAAAGCAAATCTCTTTTACTAAGGAAAGGACTTTCGGAAAAAGATTTTACAACTAATATTCGCTTCTTCATTAAATTTTTACAAAAAAAAGTCTATATTAAAAGAAAATGCCTGATTTATGCAGAAAAAAACAATACCTGGTTATCAAAATGAAAAACGCAGTAGAGGCTCTATCATAATGCAGGGATGTATTGCTTACGAGAGTATGAGATGTCTAAATACATATGGCGACTAGTGTATATTTTAAGGTACATATATTCTTCTTCCCTACCTACGAATGGCCTGTTGTGGTTGCACTGCACTCGTTTTGATAGCGATGTGTGTAAAGTTCGGTCATGTCATGTTCGGTTTTATTGGATGGCCACATTTTTCCAGGAGAAAAAATAGTTTTCGTGCGTTAACTGCGGCCTCCGCGATTTGCACACCTCTGCAAAAAACGTTAAGACATTTTCCATACAGGAATTTCATACATTTTTTTTTTATTTCTGAATTTGCAATTTGGAAACGTCCTTTGATGTTTGTATTCTTTGTATGCAGCTACTTTGCCCAGTTGTTTTCCTACCTCTGTAACGACATATATGTATGAAATTGTAAATTTTGCCCATAGCTTTTTTCAGATAGCTTGCAAACGATCAAATCTTTCCTTCACCGAATCCTATACATCGTCATACAATGATACAAAATGGCAAGTATGACGCAAATCCCAAAAATAATCCATTTTAAAAATTCACAACTGTAAATCATCATAAAACAATCATCATTCCTGAAATATAAAACATTTTAACATTTTACAACCATAAATCTTCTAAGAATCCAGCATCGCTCCTTCTATATGTCTCCCTTTTTCTCTCTCTCTGTCTGTCTGTTCTTCGCATTTCTGGATAATATTTATTTACCCAAGAGCAAAATTCAATTCAGGACGAGACATCACTCGCATCATCGCCAATTTATAGTGTATGGGTATTTCCTTCGTATAGCCAGCGAGAATTGCTGTATTCATTTGGATGATCAAAAAAGTGGCTACCACATCCACTTAACACTCTTGAAAAGAAATCCAATGTTATATACGACTATACGAGTGAACCATCAAAATCAGATTTGTATGGTCGTCGAAATGAAATGGATGTTTTTCTATGTTTTTCTCGGCGGGCGTTGTTGTTGTTGCCCCGTATTTCGTATACATAGTGTGTACATGATCCTTTTGATACTATCCATGGATTCATTGAAAAGTTTTCAAATTTGTTCATTTCATTGATATAGGGAATTGAAAAAAGGAACGAAAAATAATGGAAAGGGATAAAGCGGCGAGATGAAAGAAGCTATCAAGAGAAAGTACTTATGGATTTCGGGAGATCTGACCAACTACAACATGCATCTTTACTCTCATATTGGCCATACGTTTGCTTGGCTTCGATTTGCCATTTTGGATATAAAATTGAAAACTCGTTTTACAAACGGAACTATATGGGACTTCAGGTATAAAAAAAAGACTAATTTCACCTGAAATGTAGAAAATCTTTTTCACCCCACACTCTTTGGATTTGGATATGCTTGCTGTATTTAAACATTTAATAATGCACAATTAAATAAAACCTCTTATCGTTGAAATTTTAATTTTTTCTAAACGTCGACAGAAATTAAACTGTTTTTCTTCCTATTCTCAGCTTTATTTGTAACATACCAGTCTGCACACCCCTTTCTCGGTCAAGTCTAAGGATTTAAACACAAAAAATAATTCCTCCTATCTAGGCCTGTTCGGTACCGAGATTTCAGTACCGGGTTTCGGTTTTTTTTCAATTCCCGGTACCACAAGCGGTTTCCCTGACTCAGGTTTTTTTCAGTTCCGACGGTTTTTTTTTAACCACAAGGCGGTTTTTTGAGTACCGGGTTAAAAACCGACCGACGCACGAGTCGGTTTTTTGGTACCGAGTTAAAAAGAACCGACGAGGCAGGTTTTTGTTACCGAGTTAAAATCGACCGACGAGTCGGTTGAAGTTGGGTGAAATAGGTAATTGATGGAAACAAGCAGTGCAATGAAACCCAGTTTGAAGCGTACGCGCACTCTTTTGAGGCTGTCGTCCCCAAAAGGGCATCCCTGTTTTCGCGAGGAAATACACGTCCGATCGACATGGCAAAAACTCTAAGATAAATTTAGGTCGCTAATTTCAAATTTAAGATAAAAAACAAGGAAAATTTGTTTGGGGTGACCCGCCCTAGAATGGTACCCTTGTTTAATACTCGTCCAATCGGCGTGGTAGAAACACTGAGGTAAATTTGGATCGCTGATTCTGAATTTGATTTCAAAAACCAGAAAAAAAATGTTAGGGTTGCCCGCCCCGAAAAAGTACCCCTCCCCTGTTTTTCAGGGAAATACTCGTCCGATCGGCGTGTCAAGAAACATTAAAATAATTTTGGGTTACTGATTCCAATTTTGACGTCGAAAACAAGAACAGTTTTTTGTTGGGGTTGCCCGCCCCAGCATTGTACCCCTGTTTTCTCGGGGAAATACTCGTCCGATCGGCGTGGCAGTAACACTAACATACATTTGGGTCGCTGATTCCAAATCTTAGGTCAAAAAGAAAAATCATATCCCATAGCCCATGTAGACGATTTCATCGGCGGCAATGAAAAAGTACGCTTGTTCGGCGTGGAAAAGATACTCATCGTACAACCCGACGTCGCAGCAGTCTGAACGGCCACAGTGTGAACGGGCTTCAAAACACCGACTAGTTGTTCGATTTTAACCCGGTACTGAAAAACCGACATGTCTGTCACCATCAGTTTTAACTCGGAACCAAAAAATCAACTCGTGTCGGTCGGTTTTTAGCTCGGTACCAAAAAACCGACTCGTCGGTCGGTTTTTTTTTAGCTCGGTACCAAAAGACCCGGTTTTAGCCCGGTACTGAAAAACCGACTCGGTATTGAACAGGTACCAAAAAACCGGATATCGGTACTTTAGAATATGGGGTCCGATGCTGATTGAACACCGGTTTTGTACCGGGATCCCGGTTTTTGGAACAGACCTACTCCTAACTAGCAGAGAAAAGTCCTACGAGTATATAATGGCAACTTCTTCATTTTCATTTTTTTTTTGCGTTTTGAAACTTTTCCTATTAATTCTTAACATGCTCTCTTGAAGCTCTATTAAAGCAATTATCCACAAAATTAACTTATTTTTTTTTGTGTGTGATGCATCCATATCCATATAAAACTGCCTCGTCGTTGTCGGGCCAGGATAAAGGACGAAGCGTATATAAAAGAAGGTGGGGCTGGCGTTCGGTTTATTCTCTTGGCCAAGTACGGGAAAACTTGAGTGGTCTCTTGTAGGCATCGCGTCAGGAAAAGAAAAACCGTTTATACCAACGGTTCCATGTTTGAATATTGCAGGAAATATGAATGACTATGTGAAAAGCGGAAACCATAAGTGAAAAGCGTGTAAACTTTTGTGTGTAAGTGTGTGTTTGCCAAAGGAAAAAGTGCCAAGCAAATGGGGCTAAAAAAGCATACATATTTCACAATTCACACGGTCTCTGCCGCAAAACGAAGGTTACAACTGTGCACTTTGTGAATGTGTGTGTATTTTCTGTGTGAAACTCCACATGAAAATGGAACAGGAAAAGTGTAATTGAAGCTCCATACGAGGGCACGGCACACTGTTTTATAGCCACATCCATACTACGTTCCCTCAGAATTAAAGCAGAAATGTTTCAAAAACAATAAAGAAAAACTTTCCAACAAATTAAAGCGATAAATGAGAAAGAGAAACGATAAAAGTTGAAGTGTTACAACGGAATGAACTTGACTCAAGTAACTATGGATAAGCTGACAGCGGTATGGTGCTTGATCCCCTAAGGCGTATAAGCAAATTATCGCACTCGATAACTGTTTCAGCAAAACACCTACTGGCAATAACCTAAATCAGGGGTTCCCAGCCTTTTTCAGTGCATGCCCCCCTTGCAACGTTTGCAGAATCTGGCGCCTCCCGATGAAAATTTCGCTCAAGAACGGAAGAAAGCGTTTTTTTAGCTCATTCATTTCTTTTGTTAAGAATTCGCCTTGTTGACAAATAATGAGAGAAAATTTGCCATCGTTTGGAACAATCTCACAGAGATCTTGCATTAATCAGATCAGCTTGAATTCTATTTTCGCAATTTAAATTTATGAGCAACTTCAATGCTTACATTTAGGTCATTTGAATATTGAATTGATTCCACACTTAAATTATGAAACATGTCTTCAGTGAGCAGGAAATTCGTCTCGCCATGGCAATGTTTGAATTTGACTGGTAGATACGAACGAAGTGAAGAAAACGTAGCAGCCGTAGTGGCTAGTATACAACTGAATTGGGCATTGCCGGAGGGCTAGATTTGGCCCTATATCCCTACTACATTGGGTTATGGCGCATTGGAAATGTTGAATAAGGATCCGATTTTAGACCAAGATCTCATTTTCCCAGGCGAGTTCCATTTTCTGGCTCAGCGGTACGTCAACAAGCAACATTGAAGTCATTGGAGTGGCTACATGTATTTGATGAAACATCATTTCATGTTTAAGGTGTACTCCTGGTTTTTCCCTCGGTCTCTATTCCTAAAACCATTTCAGCGAACATCATTAAACAAACTTTGAACAGAGGCTCTAATAAAATAATATTTTAAATTTTCTACTTGTGAACGAAAATAAACTCTGGCCATAATCCAAGAAAATATTCTTACACGACCACTCCGAGTGCGGAGATAAAGATAATTTTCTACAACGTTAACACATGATTTACAGTGCATTTACATCCTTTTGAAAAATAGCCTTAGGAGAAGTCGTCGTAGCCATAGGAAAGAAAATACTGAAAAATATAATGGTGAAATAATGGCTTTATTTATCATACTTGTTTATGACAAACTTAAAACCAGAAAAAGTTTTGCCCGGAACTCCAGAATTGTACTATGTAGTTTGGGACACTTATATATAGTAACACAGTTACTGAAAAGGATAGAATATAGGGCCACCGTTCCAGTGGTAGTATATTCTATGTGGAGGGAGAAACAGAGTATTCAATGATAGTAGAATACTTGTTCCGTTAGGGTTAAAGGAATTGGGAGTAATGAGTGTAAAGGCGGTTGGTTGTATTATTTTGAATGTTTATTGAACACTGAATCTATATTCTTAAAACTACAATATTTATAGATAACAAATTTGTAACTTAAGACTAAAGAATGAAAGCAATACGACGATTGACATACATTTTATAACAATTAGTCAATCGTCGCTCTAATTAGCCATTCAATACATTACATTGAATGACCATTATGCTGAGTAATAAATGACATGATTTACTTTACGAGTATGTATATGAAATTTAATGAAAGAATGTGTTGAAGTGATTCAACAGTTACAATTGGGTCACTACTTAACAGAACTTTCAGAAAAACTGCTAGGTACGAACTTGGTCATTGTGCATTTTTTATTTGTTCTTACGAAGTCGCTAAGGAAAAGGTCACTTGCGAAAATCATGATAATGCCATTCAAGAGTATTTTCGTCTGTTGTATTATGTGACCAAAGAGACCATCTAAAGCAGCGGTTCTTAATCTTTTGCTCGTGAGGAACCAGTTCGCAAACCATTCGATTGTGGCGAAGCATCAAACTAGCAAAATGAAAATTTTATTTAGATACCCTCTATACAGGGTTACTGGTAACTCGACTTATTCACTATGGAATACGTTATCCCAGGGCAATGGTTCCTTTTTCCGTCCATGTCCCTTTATGAAGCCCGAAGAATCTGACGCCCCCTTGGAAATTTTTTTTCTGTATCTTAGACTCAGAACTTAGGATCACGTATAATTCGGCTGAAACTCATTCCGAAGCTGAAAAGCAATAAGGAATTTAAGCAAAATCAATTTAGACTAACATTTTTTATTCAAATCTATTTTGTTAAAACAACATCGCTCAAAGAACTCATACTCAGCTTCTTTAAAAGTTTCACAATACTCTTGTGTAAATAAGAAGTTATCCAGCAACAGAACGATCAAACTGCAAGTTTTCGTGAATCAGTTTCTACGCGGCGGTGCATTTGAGGATAGTCACAAAAAAATACTCTCCGGAAAAAATAAGAAAGCCACCCACATCAAAAGCCAAAACATGAATTGGGATCATACACTTCTTAAAAGCCAACAACTAATGGAACCAACGCTAATTGTAAGATATAAAAGCACGTAATGAAGGTCTGTCGAGATTGAGAGCTATTTTATAGGCAAACCGTAGATCAAGACTAGGGGTTAAAAAAAAACCGAAATAAGGATACAAATGAAGAAGAATTTTTAGTATTTATTGGCGGCCATCACTTTTAAAACTCAAGCTTACGGGCCGTTAATGCAGAGATAGCTAAGCCAGTATGTTTCGCTTCTCGAATTTCACCTACATTGGTGCTGTCTCATTTTCAACGCATAATCTTCAATTCGCGACTCTTTTAGAGTCGTGGCCCACGTTCTATAGTAGTAAATTTATGGGGATACCTACATAATCCCGAAAAACAAAATCCCCCTCGTTCACAATCCCGCTTTTTCCAAAAAATCCCGTTTTACGTTATCCCGACATTACAAAATCCCGCCACCTCAAAATACCGCCATTCCAAAATCCCGCCATTTCAATATCCCGCTATTAAATAATAAAAAAATCCCGTCAAAATATCGCTAAATTTTTTTTTATTGTTAACAAAAAAATATAGATATGCGTTCGACTTATCAAGTATGTATTTACATTGGTTTATGCGCCGAAAAATTCGTTTTTTCATAGTCCTCTTTAGTTGAAAGTAACTGCTGGTTACGTCTAAAGACCTTAGTTTGCTATTGGGTGCAACCTTCGGATCGGGACTGCTCCCCTCGGTTTTTAGCTAGGAGCAATTCTTTACCTAATAATTCCACCAGCCGGTACAGACCGATATGGCTTTCTTTGTGATAAAGTTGATTCGTCTGTGCCAAGCCTAAACATTATTTTGAGTTGGAAAATTTGCTGCAACTGCGTCAGCAATACTCCAGAACTAAGGCGGTAACCTTGGTTTTTCTGGCTTTCCCGACTTGGTATTTTTCCCCATGGATAAAATAAATTCCAAACCAATCTGCTATTTTTTTGCCATCTGCATCCTCCAAACTTCGTGTCAATTCGGAAAAACGCATAGGTATTTTCACTAATATTAAAATTGAATCTCACAGCCTCACTCATAAGAAAACACTAACTAGCTTTCATTTTCCAATTAGTTTCAATATATTCTGTGACGGGATATTGAAAAACGGGATTTTGAATAAGCGGGTTATTGAAATGGCGGGATTTTGGATTGGCGGGATTTTGATTAGACGGGATTCTAATTGAGCGGGATTTTAAATTGGCGGGATTTTGAAATGGCGGGATATTGAATGTCGGGGTTCTAAAAAACGGGAATATGATGGACGGGGTATCGTACCCAACCCAAATTTATGATATGGCGTCATGGGTTTGATCTATGCGCGTACAACTTGAAAAATTCCATCAGAAAGCGGGATGATACTGGTCCTTTAGGCCTGCACAGTGGGACACCTATGAGGTGGCTTCTTTGGATAAATGTCTATTTAACATAAAAAAGGAATTCATTTTTTTTAACCGACTGAAGTATGGATAGTGGTGATTTCAAAGTCAAAGAAGCAACACTACTCAAAAAAGAGCCTGACAAACACCCTAAATACAAAATTGTAGCAGGTCCCGGAAATAACAGGAAAGCTAAACTGATTTTAATCAAATTGGGTATACAGGTATCCCTCGACTTAGAACGCTTCGACTTAGGACATTTCGACTTACAACGCGCTAACAATTTAGACCACAACTCGAGTTACAACAATTTTTGTTTCGACTTACAACGCGATTTGAAAAAAAAAAGATTCGTATAAAAGCACACGTTCAAGTATTAAGACAGAATTTTCTTTTCTGTTTTTACTCAGTTTCTTTCCTGGTGCATAAAGCTTCTAATTTATTTGTTGAAATGATATTTGAAGAAGGAATTTTGTTTTGGCAAAGGCAATTAGCTGATTCGCTTAGGACTTTATAAAGAAGTAGATTTCAACACTAGTCTAAAGGATTAGGGCAGCATAAGTCTATCAACAAATTCTCCGGCGGCGGAAAACAGTTCCTGATCATTCATTAAAACTTAAGAATTAAACATTTTTGAAACGGAAAGCACTGTATGTCGGAAAATGGACCTTACATCTGATGGCGGCCCACACTGTTCGGGGTTAGCCAAACCAAGCGGTACAAAAGATCAAAGTTGTGGACAACACACGCTTTGAAGAGACAGAGACGACGGGGGAATTCAATAAACGTTATTTGTTATCGCCTCTGTCTCTGCCAGGGGTATGTTGTCTACAACGTTGATCTTTTGTACCGCGCGATTTGGCAAACTCCGGACAGTGTGGTAGCAGTCTAAAGTAAACAATATCCCATATAACAGCCAAAAGACATTAGCTAGGCAAGCATGTATAAGGTGCTTGAGCCTTTCGAATGTGACCTAAAACTTAATTGATATCGAAAATAGAAAAAATCAGTAAAATCCGTTGTATACCAAGCAACACGCACACAACAGAGAGTTTTATCAAGTCGTGGAAACCGTGGTAGTACGACTTGGCAGTGTACGTCCTTAAATTGGTAGCGATCAAATTATGAATTGTTATTGAATTTAATTTTTCTGGCTTTAATTAAGCCGAACACATCATTTAAGCAGGATACGACAGCAAAGAAATATTTCAATTATTATTTAACCTTTTTAGCATTTGCACGACCTGCTAAAAGTCTGGCTGATGTGTAGTAACCCGGAAATACCCTTTTTAACTTATTAGACTCCCAGAATGAGGAACAGTTTCTTTAAATGTAAGAAACCCGTTACCCTCTGCAAATAATTTACAATGTCAATGGAAGTTTGAGTCATATTTCTTAAATTAAGTATCTGTCGAATAGTTTGAATTTTGAACGTTTGTACTGCAAGAGAGTCGACATCTTGAAATCGACCTCCATTAGCAATACGGTAATGTATTTTGAACTCCTTTTATATTTTCGAAATTAATAAGTGACTGTATGCTGCCTGAATTTTTTTCAATAGCAGGGGCTTAATCTTTTACAATTGTGTTGACTTTTACTTTGAGCTCGAACTAAACTGCTAATTGCACAATTTAGCATCCATATTTTAAGCCATGGTGATGAGAATTTTTTCTTAAATTATAAAACGATCACCTCAACAAATAATAAGAAGTTTTCTATACCAGTGTTTTCTAAATTAGATTGTTAGATACGAAAAGATAATTCTGCCTAAATACTTATGTCATGACAAAAATTGGCCCGTAGTCTTCGCCAGTTCACAATAAGAGAGCCTAAGAAGGGATATGAAAAGTATTACACAAATTAGTTAATGTTGATGTGTAGTTGGGCCGAATCTGGCATCATATTTTATAAGGACATTCAATAGCTACCATTTGATACAAATTTGAAGTTTTTCGCAACATTTTATCAAAAGATATGGCTAAATATATATTTGTATGTAGAAGAGGTAGGGGTAGGCGTAGTCAGACCACTTTTATGAACTTCAAGCATATGTCACAGTTAGACATTGACGAAAATTTCAGGCCGCTAGCAATATTCTGTCGAAAGTTATGGACGAATTAAAATATCAAGGAGAAGTAATTTGTACGGGAGGTATAGGGGAATCCTTAGTCCAATTTGTCTCATTTTGAATACCGTCCAAGGTTTTATCAAAAGAAACATCTCACGAAAATTTGAAAACGCTTGCTTCATTATTTTGGGAGTTATCGTGCGAACTGATAGACACACGGACGGACAGACAGACGGACATGGCTTATTCGAATCAGGGACCGACCCTGATTATTTATATACAGGGTGTCCGGAAACTACCGCATAAACGCATAATTATGATTCATGTCGTGCAAGAAAAGGATTTTTTCAAAAATCTTCAAATGCCTGTGGCAGCTAAAGGGTTAAGCTAAGGTCGTATGTTCGTACAACTTTTTTGCTGGAAATCAACTGAGGAATCTTAATCCGGTGCGTTTATGCGGCAGTTTCCGGACACCCTGTATACATATATACTTTGTCATACCTCCGGTGGCTCCTTAGAGGTGTTACATTATATCGCGGGTAACACAAAAATATACCCTATACTATTTAATTGTTATAGGGTATATAAAGTGCCGAGTTTTGAGTTGTGACCGTGTTCTTGCGTACGTGCAATACACTCTATTAAATTTTTACTCTTATAATAGAAGGAAACTTTGTTTCCTTCTATTATAATAGTGAAATTACTCTGCAATCTAAATTTGCAAATCAAGTGTAATTTTACATAAAAAATGTGTAAAAAAGTACTCTAATATATTAGCAAATTTACACCGTGCTATGTGTAAAAACACTCCGTAATAATAGGAATATAATGCGGTTTCACTCTTTTTTCGTTGTAAAGATTTAAGTGGCGAACCTTTACAAATAATATACATAGTTATCAATAAAACTATTTAAGGATATATAAAATATAAACAAGTATCGGTCGAGTTTTGCTGATCAATTTTTCGTATACATGGGAGGTTGCAAATTGTTCTTTTTTTGCGATCTGTACACTTGTTCTTCTTCTCAGTACCTTAACTCAGCCGTTTATAGGCAATTTCGAGTCAACCTTACATTGCATATCATTTCGGAGTGCAATGTTGCAAGCACTAAATATTTCCTATCCGCACATGTACGGAAATTTTGGACCACGCCGAGATTCGATCTCGGGACCTCTAGATTACTAGCATCGTAGAGTGCGACTCAAGCAAGTGAGCCACAGAGCGTGTACACATGAGTTCTAAATGCAGAGAATTTTTGGAAAAATGTGGTACACTGTGCTAAGTCCAGCCGATTGAAGTATGACAACTGGAGAGCACGCTACAAAAAATGAGTAAAACTTAAACTGCACATACGTACAATATTTTTCAGAATGAAGCTCTCCGAGCGATTTCCTGATTTACAGGCATATCGACTCGGAGAGTGCAAAAAATGACATTCGACCGGTTTCGATCGAATGCATATGACACAGCACTCTCATCAGGTGCCGCCGCTAGTGCTGTGTCATATGCATTCGAGGACGGCACGACCAGGAATGCACCGGCAAGCTGTTACTCAGCCGTATATAAACCAACAAAAATCATTCGTTGCTACGGATCACATTTTTAGTCGAATAGCAACTTACTATTACTGTGATCCGTCCAACATCCCACTTTTTGGCTATAACGCCAATGGTCACGCATAGTAATATAAATGCATGTTGGGACGCAGCCTCCGCATCACACGAAACAGCCGTTATATGACACAGCACTAGCGGCGGCACCTGATGAGAGTGCTGTGTCATATGCATTCGATCGAAACCGGTCGAATGTCATTTTTTGCACTCTCCGAGTCGATATGCCTGTAAATCAGGAAATCGCTCAGAGAGCTTCATTCTGAAAAATATTGTACGTATGTATAATTTGTGTACCCGCACTAAATGGGAACAGGGACGGCAGCGGAGGGCTCCACGGCTGTTTCGTGTGATGCGGAGGCTGCGTCCCAACATGCATTTATATTTCAACTGCACGTTGTAAAAATACACCACAAATCCGAATTATACACATAAACGTTGTAAAAATGCACCAGAAAATCTGAATTATACAGAAGTGTACCGTAAAAATACATTTCACACCGATTTTGGTGTAATTTTTTTATTTTACACAGAAATTGTTGAAAAATGCACTCTGTATGTGATTATAAGCGGGAAAAAGTGTAAAATTACCGCATTTTCAGCGGAAATTTAAATTCACTTTTTAGAGTGTATGGTTATTCGACTTACAACGTTTTCGACTTAGGACGCATTTTCCTGGAACCAATTAACGTCCTAAGTCGAGGTATGCCTATTCTTCCTTGCTTCGTTATTTTACCGCTCCATCGCGTTGCGTCGCTCGGTTTGCAGTATAGGCACATCGTAATGTCTCAGCCTATTTCTACAAACAAGCAGCTCTTGGATCGTGTCATCGCCTAGACCAGGGGTGTCAAACTCAAAACCTGGCCTGGGTCAAAACATACTGTACTCAGCTTGGAGCGGGCCGCAGGATGAAAGTTTCGAAAATATCTATAGAAACTTTTTTTTCGAAATTTGACGATAGATTTGATTTGATGATAGAGTATGAATAAATATGATTAGAAATCCGAGTCCTTGAGAAATAACCATTTTTGAAAATGTTCTTTAAAAACAATGTAGAAGCTTTAGATAAGAAGTTAAAACACAGAGATTTGGTTGATCGGTCAGCAACTACTATTTGTAAATTTATATTGGACAAATTTTGGACAGATGATCAGACCCGGTCATCCAAAAATTAAATATCACTTAATTTTTTGTAGGATTGTTGGGGACGGCCGTATGATTATTGGAAAAAAAGTTCGGATCGTTTTGACAAATAATGAAGGTCCTCGCTCGGAGCGAAAAACTAAGTACACACACAAAATTGTATTGCTTAAGTTGCGTATTTCCTGAAAAAGCCCAAAATGAAAAATATTCCAATTTATTTTTTAGTCTAGCGCCCAATTTTCCCAAAAAGTGTTTGAAATATTATTTATCATTTGCAAATAGAATTTTATACATTTTTTTTCGTTCTCAGACCATTGTATTTTTCGCCGTTTAGGAATTAATCGCTAAGAACTCAAAAAATACCCCTTTCCCCGTTTTTCACATGTTGCGGACTCCTATCGATCTTGACTTATTCGACTACGAACTCATAATAATATTGAAACAATAAAATGCCTAACTAACTAACTAAAATATGCAATAACCAATTAAGTAATTCGTATTTAAATTGAGTCACATAGCACCACTTGACTGACCATTCTGATTATTGTTATTCCTATTCCTGGAGATCTACTTACCATACCTATTCGGTACTCGGTACATATCCGTATCATCATAATGAATGGATATGTTCGGTCGTATGCTATGCCCTAATCCTGGTTCTGGTTCAATTTCTACCAAATCCTAGCTAAATTCCATGTTCACGACTACACTGTCGGTTGACCGTCGGTTGTACCTTGATTTGGATTTGCCTCGTGCCAGAGACGATAGAGAAATAGAGACGTTTTGTTATTGTGGTGGGTCACATCTGTTCTGGGAATTTCCTAAGATTTAATTAAAATGGACGTAGACAAGAGTATGTACGAGTCCTTATAAATGGGAATATACGAGCATTAATCAGAAGAAAAGCTATCTCTGGAGGTCAAGAATATTTAATAGAGAGAGTTATGTCATTCTTAATGATAGACTTAACAGTATTGATTTTTACTTTTATTGGTGTATTTTCAAAGTTGACTTATTAAAGCGAATGCAATCAAATTAATATCTACATACATACTTGCAAAAATTTTCAGTACACATATATTAAACACGGCTACATAAATTGAATTGAATATTTTATCACGAATGAATGAAAACATCTTCTTACATCAGGATACGATTCATGCAAAATCACTTTGCACGCCGCGCCACAGGTTTCTTTGATGTGAAAATGTAAATTTAAAATTCTTCACCGCACGGCAACTGTTATCGAATTTTCCTCCGTCAAGTATTCTCTTGAAAGGTGTTGAACAGCCATCCTTTCAAATTATTCAAATTATCATGTCGCTTGAATTCAATAAAACTCCCTTGGGATATATTCAGAGATTCAGCAAAGGGCAAATCTTTCATATCCTGCGCGCTATACCAAGAAAGTCGCATTAGAAAGCTTACGCGCTACAGTATAAATTGCCAGAAGATGATGACATCCTTAAACCGCGTGCATTTTGAAACCCGTGTTCGGACACATGACAACATCATGTAATTGTGTTTTGTGAATAAAATTATCCTGTTCATGGCATGTTTCCGAATAGGTACACAGAAAGGACTCAAAAAGAAAGGAAAGACATGATGATTCCCGGGATAATGCTGCGAATGTGATGAGCAAGATGATGTTGAGTTCTGGTCTGGTCTGGGCGTGCCATTAACATTATACGATATTCTCAAAACGCGCAATTGTCCTTGTTAATTATATGCTAATCACGAAATACGGAAAAATTACCTTAACTTTTAATGAATTCTTCGACAATTTAGAAGACGTGGTGGGTACGACGACAGGATGTCTCAGCCTACGTCCTGTGTACGCTAAATGATTTTTCAGTATGTATTCTGCTAATGATACTTTTATTTCATTTTGTTGAATTAAAATGTCTGGCATGGTATTTTTCACTTCACGGCGAGAAGCAGAAGAAAATATTTTAATTAGACAATTTTTACAGACAGAATAACCGACACGTGTAAATTGGACGACCTTTGAAATGCAAAAGAGCGTATATTGTTTTCAGGGAGTCGGAACTAGAGACTGTATATAGCGAAAAGACCACAACCTTAATTAGGGAGATTAGGACAATCGCAATTGTGTTTAGCGCTGGAGAAAGCCTATGGATGAGGTAAATTGAAGTTTAAAAGGTCGTTGATAAAAATCTGAAAAAGAGTCGGGGACAGGACAGTACCTTGTGATACACCAGCGTTAATTGCATGAACAGATGATTTAACACCGTCCAGTACAACAGCGATTGAGCGATCGCTTAAAAAGCTTTTAATCCAATTGACTAGTGAGGAATCGATGTCAAAAGCAAGTAGCTTCGATAGTAAAGATGGATGCCACACACGGTCGAATGCCTTTGAAATATCCAAAGCAACCACGTTCGCTTCACCAAAGCAATGAAGACAATGATTCCATCGCTCTGTGAGAAAGCTAATCAAGTCACCGGTTGAACGAGAAGCACGAAACCCGTACTGACGATCACTGATCATGCGAATCTAGGTATTTAATTAATTGGTTGTTTATAAGTGTTTCAAAAGTCTTACACAGGATTGAGGTGAGCGCAACCGGCCTATAGTTCAAGGGATCGATCACATGCATCACCTTTTTTAAGGATAGGCTGGATATGAGCCAATTTCCACGACTATGGGAAAACTCCTAGTGTTACAGGGAATACGTGATTCCTGTATGTGAGTACGATAAATATGAGCTATCGTACCGGATGGAATTTGCTTGAATCAGTTAATCAGAGCTGTAACGCCTATACAATAGTCTGCATGGCCTTGCCCAAATTTAAGAATCATTTATAAAATTATGCAAAAGGCACCATCTCTTAGTATTGCATTTCATTTTTCCTAAAAAAACGACTACCAAGTTTTTGCAAACCTTCAAACCCTTCTTGTTTTTAGGAAAATATGTATAAAGTATAGAATAGTGGAAAGACTAGAAGGACGTTTTCCCCCCTATTTGAATCCTTTCTCCAAATGACTTATAATCCTCTTAATCAAACGCTCCGGAAAAATAAATCATTCCATATTCCGAAACAATTTTCAAAAGAGCTATTCTGCACCATTCACATCTGTTGCATTCAAATAAATTCCTTCTCATCATACATACATAATACTAATCCTATTCCCATTTATTCCCATTCCGAAAGCAATCAGCAAGCTCCACTGGCTCTAATCTAATTTCCCGGGGCGGAAGAAAAATCTGTTGAAATTCCATCTTGGCGTACGCGCTAGCAGCGAACGATATGGTGAAGGATTTGAATAACAATACGATAGGGGTCAATCCGCTCTCACCACCACCAAGCCTTAGTACCTTCATCCTTCAACTCCGTAGCACCATTATGTACCGCCACTTTCAATACCATATGTTAGTTAATCCCTTTTGAGTCCGGGGGTATGGCTCTTGTTATGGGAGTTGACGTTGAACACTCGTCAATTTTGCTTTACGCCTTTCGGATTTCAACTTTACTGAATTCTAATTATATCGACAGAGTCGGTGCTTGCTTTCGCATTGAAAGAAGTGAGTGGCTCATCAATGGAAACTACATAGATTCCCTATTTAAGTTCCTCCATACGATCCTTGCACGTATTGAATAGTGGAGCTCTAGTTTGCATAGCATGGATTCACCAACATGGAGCTGATGAAGCATCACTATACTAATTATATGGTGTGGTAAACAACAGCATAGGAAGAGCAGATGAGAGAGAGAGAAAGTTTAAGCGTAAAGCTCCTTAATACCACTTAAGCCTGGGAACCTTTTATTGACATGTTAACTGACTAAATGGATTACTCTTGACTCGTACATTATGGAGAAAGGCTGTTTTCCCGAGGAATCCCAAAACTGTTACGGTTGTGCGTTTAGGTCGATGGTTCTACTAAAACGACAAACACAACAAAAGGTCAACAAACCGTTAAAACGACAGAACACCATTGAGTGTTGTGTACCATTTTAAAAATGAAACAGAAGCGTTCAATATCCTTTGGTTCTGTTTGCATTTCGGGGACAATTTGTGGAGACGATAGGCAGCAATGTTTATCGTATCGACCAAAATTCCTGTTTCTAGTATTCACACTTATTCACATTTAGTCAAAAGAAATACGTAGTTGGAAATGGGCGATTGGATTCGATTCTTATTTAGTGGTTTTTTGTTTCCTTTACTTAAAATAAATAAAGACCCTAGATGGCTGATGTGTTAGTAAAGTAACAACCCATTTACATGAGCATGGCAGCTTTTTTGTAGAGATGTTGTGATCAACTGCACGCTCTGCCGATCTTTTTTTCTAAAGCGGTATTATCCGATATAAAGATTATTATTCCGTTTGATGATGATGAGCGTTTGAGGAACCATTTAGGAATATGCCGAACTGTTTTGTCCTCTATGAACTCCCCTACGCCACATATACAATATTGGTGTATTAGCTTCAAACCATATTCAAAATTAATTTTTACATAAAGAACTTCTTCATCCCAACTTTTAAAAATTAGCGGCAGCTACTTGTTTTCATCAAAGTCAATGGTTTCATTCAATCCTCTCATCTTCTTTTGAAGTGCAATCATCATAGCTATTCCTTAATTTCGGAAACAAAACTGAAACATTTTCAAAACCTTCTCTTTTTCCACTATACCACCACCACCACCCTCGCGAAATTAATCAAACAGCTTCACCATTTATGGCTCATTTCCCTGGGCTGCCATTTGTTGAGCAACGCCGACGAACGACGGCGACGGCATGAAATGGGCTTCCAGTTGAAATTTACACCAGATTTGCTGTGAACAAAGTGAGTTGAACGAAATACAAAGTGGATCATCCGAACTATACTGCTGCCAAAGGACTGAACCAAAAAAAAGAGGGCTCAGCCAGGAAGTACGAAACGAATGCGTCGGGCCCGGGAAAGATTGAATTATAGCCGTTCAGTGAAAATGGTACACTGTTATAAAGCAATTTGGTGGCGTTTCTTTTTTTTGTGTGTTTTTTCGTATTGCATCAAGCAAGTGGGTGGATGGAGGGTGAAAAGATTGATTGTAGGCTTATGACTTACACCTGTGAATAATTTGACCGACGGTGCAGAATTGGAAATTAATGTTGATTAGCGACGATGGAATTGTTTAAATTTATGGCAAAGAGTCACAGGATGGACATATAGATTCACCGGTAAAAGAACATTAAAAGTACGTGTTTGTAGAGACAATTCATGTGATGGTCGCTCAGCGATCGTAATTTTGCATCCAATTTCGAGCCGTATTTAAATATTTTTTGAATGGTTCTACTTTCCTAGTATCAGCTATAGACCAAAGGAACATGTCTGTATAGAAAATATACCCATATAGTGCTCAAAACCGGTGGTTTAACTTCAATGGCTGAGCGATGATCCCATGAGTCGTCTCTACGAACACAAACCTTAATAGTTGATGCCACAACTTACTGTGAGTCCCTATATAACCGCACCATTAACTTACACCACGCATTCCCTTATGATTTATTTGTAATTATAATTATTATGCATTTATTATATTACTATATAGAATCAAATTTCAAATGCATCCGTCTTTCTTTTGAACCAATTATAGGATAAGCTGACCAGACGTACAGCATTTTGCTGTACAGTACAGCATTTTGACCTGACGCACTGTGGGGCGGTAGAGGCAAAAATTCAAAAACTGTATACTGAGAGCTTTTGTGAATGATTCATCGCATAGTGAACATTTTGAAGTTTCTTTCTACAAAAAATTTCGGAACGAAATCTGTCACAGTAAGAAATCAGCGGCTCTCAAAGTGTAGAGAATTGATTTTGCTGTTTTTGCACATTTTTCCATAATCAAGTTTCAATGAAAACCCTGACTATATTATTCCAGAAAGTCTCAAGATTACTAATATGTGAGAATCATAACCCCATAGAACCCCAGGCTACTTTTATAACCCATTGTGTTATGTCATGTTGGCTGTTTTAGACACGATTTTTGAATATCTACTGTAAAATATGTTGGCTCCTTTGAACCGGAGATAACCATAGTTTTCATGCTATTGAACTAGTTTTTGGTGGATAGTATAAAGGGACTCTGTCTTGACGTTCAGCCAAAATTTACCAGCTCCCTTCCCCTTGGCAGCGCCCGCTCTAGCGTTTACGCCGCCCCGGGCAAGAGGACAATTTGCCGCCCCTTCAGTACTATACTAGACAGATTGAGTGAGTGATTGATTTTGGCAGCTCTTGTTCGCAGTGGCAAATATAAGAGGGCATAAATGGGATTACCCCCCCTCCTTTATAGTCAAACATATTTTTTCTATTTTGTATTTTTATAATAACTTATATAAATTTAGTTCTTTACTATTTAATTAAACACATTTCGTAAAAAAATACCAAAGCGCCGGCCTCCCCACGGATATATCAAAATGATCCTTTTTAAAATATTCGTCTTGTGCTATGTTACTATCTTGGCTAGAATTTGGATAACTGCTAGCGTATACTAGTCTTAACACTTTCAAATGTTGCCCAGTTGAATTAGTTAATTTTACATTAGTATATAGTTAAAACCAACGTTGTGGGAAATCAAGCCATTACAAAGAGTTAAACATATCTTAGTGGCTTCGTGGCATATGCTCGACTAACTCTCTTAAACCAAGAATCCGTCATAAAATTTCCAAGCAAATTAAGGTGACTTTACATTTTACAAAACAATACGTTATTGGCTGCCATTCATGGTCTCCAGATTTGCTCCTTTTTTCCGGAGATAACAGAATTACTGTGAGTAAATGAGATGAACAATTTTCATTTATCGTCAAAGGCTGCGGCCTGCCGACGAAGTTACGAGCATGTGGGATTTTTCCTAAATAAAATATGAATATCGGAGGAATATGTCATTCATTCACCGCATTCACAATTTTAACCATTCTTTTGAACCAGTGGTTCTCAACTCGCAAATGACTGCGGACCACTTTGCTTAACCATGAATCACTACGGACCACCACTTTTTTTAATGAAGGGAATTTAGCAACTTTTACTTTTCAATGTTTTAGACTTTTTTATTATTTTTTTAACGAAAACCAAATGGACAACTTATGACAAAAATGGTTGGAAATATCAGAAGAAAACAACACATTCCTTCTCTGTGCTGAGTATTGAAATAATTTTAAGCACTCTACATAGGCTTTGTCGAAACACGCACAAAAAAAAGTTCGTTGAATCACGCGCAACAGTTCGTTGAACCACGCTCAAAAGATTAACGAGAGAGTTCAAGGCGCCCAACTTTGTCACATAATAATTCAATGGATGCGGTTTCACCGGATTAATTTTAAATGTTTTAAATGTTTGTATGGTTTGTTTCATATGGCACTGTCGCAAGATTTGGACACTGTGCCAATTAACTCAAGAAGTAAAAATAATTTGGTACAGACACCTAGCAATGAAACTATTCAGTACTTTATCTATACTACAATATTTTTCAAAGCGTATGCCTATTATTTTAATTAGTCACAATTAAATACTTCTTTTTCAGAAGTAGTCCCCATAGTATCTCGCGGACCACTTTCACTGACCACATTTTTAGAAAGGGCTTGATTTCCATCTACCGGGGAAAAAGTCCCGACCCCATTTCCCCTACCCTCCTATCTACGCCACTGCTTGGTTGTTGTAACAGCGAGGAGATTTTTTTCCAGTGAAATACAAAAATACATTTTGGAAAACTCTGCTCTGGAAAACTGCGTGTCAAAGAATGGTGCTCGTTTGGAGTAGCGCTCGGCAATTTTTGGTACAGATAAACTTAATTAGCCAAATCTTTTCACGGACGGATTTTTGTGTGTTTTTCATAAATGCGTCTACTCGAGAATTCTAGGAGAATAAAGAGCTAGTTACATCGAGCAATCTACCCAAATCCCGATAGTAATATGTCAAATTAAGAAGAACTGTTATTGTATTGCGGCTCTGTTATTGTGGCCTTCATCTTGTTGAAGCCCACCACTTATGTAGCTCAAAATTTGTCCTCTGAATGCTAGATGCATCAATGCATTTGCGAAGATATCGGGCGAATTGAAGATTAACTGCTGTGCAAGGTGGATGAAAGTTATCGAAAAAAAGTAGTTTAAATGGTGCCTTTGGCCATGGAATTTATGACAGGAGGGTTTTTTAAAATGCTTTTTTATATGCTGAGTGTTTAGTACTATTCATTAATTTCTCTGGTAACAGAATAAACAACAATTTTAGTAGTTTATTAGTTGATAACTGAGCGAATTATCCCAGTTTTCTTTTTGGAAGATGACCGGGTGCTAGCAAAATTAAGGCAACTTTTACTTTTTTTAGCATTTAAGGATTCCAAAATTTAGCGCCTTGTGTCAATCGTGGCTTCTTCAAAGCTAAGCAAGGACTTTGCCTCTTTAAAACACAGTTTTCGGAAGCGAACAAATTATCCAGTTCATAAATTAAGTAAGCTTTAATGCGTTTTCTTTACCTAAAGAAAAGTCTCCCTAAAAAAATTGGCGTCTGCGGTTGTGAAATTCTTTTTGTGGGTGTCAATAATTTGTTTCCTGCCTTGCATTGCATTTTTGCATTTTTTTTCGCCTGTCTACGGTTTACTACAGAATGAAAATTGATATTAAATCTTTCCTTCCTGGTTTTCACATATTTTCTAGCTAGCTAAAAAGCCGCCCCAAAAATTTGGCGCCCCCCTTAGAGCGGGCGCTGCCCCTGGAGAGGAGCTTTGGACGTTTTGACTTGAACAAGTTCTAGTAGGCGAATCAGGCGTGTCCTTGGTCGGAGCAACTCATTTTTTGGAAAACATCAACTTCATTTTATTAAGAATATTTCCCTAAATTATGCTGGCTCAACTAGCATTTCTTGCCGAGTTACAGTAAAAAATGTAATTTTGAGTAGTTTAATGTGTCCTCGAACCATTTTGCTGTAACTTTTATAGTTTTTCAAATAAAGGTATGTACTGAGTTCACCGAACGAAAAACTTGCATATATGTCTCCCGTGAAAACAGTGCCGTGGAGACTTGCTTTTTATTCACTCAATATAAGATAAATGTTCACTCACGTTCTGATTGATTGTCGATGACATCTTTTCATTGTGAAATAAAGTGCAACTGCATTATTTTCGCTGGCGAAATGTCAAAAACCGGTGTGGAGACTTTCATGTGAAGTGAGTATTCGATTTCACGATTATCAAAATTTTGACAGTATTTACATGGATTTCACGTGAACTGACGATGTTAGTACCTACTTTAATTAGGAAAAACTGAAAAATGATCCCCTCTCCCCCCTTTAAATCGAAATAACTTCAAAACGGCTGATCCTATCTGCGTGAAACCAATTCCATTCGATTTAGAATGGCCAAATACATTAAGATTGGCCTGTTTTTATAATTGTTTCCAAAATTCGGGTTTTTCGCCCCACTGTGTGCCGTACAGCATCCAGAAACGTACAGCAAAATGTACAGCATTCTCGATTTCACACAATGGTATACCTCAAGAGCAATCCCACGAATTGTTTTCCACTACACAAGATCAGAGCTTATATTCTGTAAGGCAATGAGCGACTGGCGACAGTTATTCTAATTTTTTCGGTATTGTTAGGGGTACGGAAATTTCGTTTTTACGAAATAGATGCGAATTTCGGCAAAAATTGCACATTTTTGCGAATAGATGGGAATTGCTCTCATTTGTAGTGAAGCTACGAAAACTTTGTTTTCTGCTATGCAATTTTTCTAGAAAGAGCTTTACTCGTGGTTCGACGAACCACAAAACTGAATTTAGCAGTATGATTCAGTTGTCCGCCTCACTATTTTTTAGTCGATTTTTTTGCTGAATAATAAACACAAGACGTTTTTTTGGGCGTGAGTTTTGAACATTCATATCACTGTAAATAACTAGAATTTCTAGGTAAATAGAGAGGTTAAGATCAGCAACAAAATTATGTTTTCATGTCAATTTGAGCGTAATTTCCAATAATCAAAATATATTTATGCAAAATTCCTGTTTTTTATTTATTGTCTCATCCTAAATATGTTAAGGCAATGGACCTGGGATGGCTACGCATCGTCAAAACTAGTAACTAAGTGATACGTAGAAATTTAATGTTCGCTATATTTTTACAGTTAAATGGTGTCAACAACTAGAAAAATTTGAGCAATAATAGTCATTGCAATGCTCGGAAATTCAATATAATCGGGAAAGTGATTTTCGAGTTTTCAGCTGTATTTTACGAACTACTATAGCTAGAAACTTGCTTGCAGCAATAAAAGCAACTGCGATGCTCTTAAAACATACGAAATTTCAGTAAGATCAGACAAGAGGTTTTAAATTACCGTTGTACTTTTCCAACTACTATTTTAGCTAGAAACTTGACATTTTTAGCGATAATAAAAACTGCTTTAAAAGCGTCCAAAATTTCAGTAAGATCAGACAAGAGGTTTTCGAGTTTTTGGCTGTAACTTTCGAACTATCTTATAGAGACTTGACTGCCAGGATTCCCCAGCATTAATAATAATAATAAGCAATTGGACTTAACCATAGAGGTGGGCACTGCTACCTACAAGGTATATTGTGCCATAGTCCTTTAGTTTAGAAGGTCATCAACCCGTTTGATAAACGCTAGAAGATCCTTCAGAGAGGAGCACCTAATCATACTAGTGCTGAGTAAATCACGCCCAAGGAGTGATCTCCTGGACCTGGCGATCGCCGGGCATTCCAGTAATAAATGAATGGAGGTTTCGTCTTCCTCCAGGCAAAGGCGACATTGGGTCTACCTTGATAGACCTATTTTATGAAGGTGGTAGCGGAGCCCAAAGTGCCCCGTAAGAAAGGCTATTAATAGTCTGAGCTCGGTCCTGCGCAGACATTTAATATCGGAGAAGCTGAAAGGGCGCACTAACTCTTTAGTAACTCTTAAACCAGGGTGCGATGTCCAGTAGTTATGCCTCAGGTCCGAGGACCAGTTACCAATTACGCCTCTAGCAGCTTTCCAGCTAATTCCACAGAAGGGCTCAGGACCAATGAGTGTTGAAGATGAGCCCTCTCTTGCTAATTCGAGGTAGACTTGTGTGAAGTTAGCGCCTTAATTGCTGCCTGGCTGTCAGTGCAAATGGCGATGTGTGCGCCACGGAGGCCACGTCCCAGGATCTCCCTGGCACAGATTTCGATGGCATGAATTTCGGCTTGGAAGACACTAGGCCACTTACCCATTGCAACCGAGATCCTGGTATTGGGTCCAAAGACTCCAGCACCTACACCGTGATCGGTCTTAGAGCCATCGGTAAACCAAGTGATGCTTCTAGGATCCATACAAGTTTTGCCATTAGCCCATTCCGCCCGATCTGGGATGTGAAGGGCGAATTTCCTGCCGAAGCGCAGTTCCGTGATCATGTAATCTGAAACCTGGCAGATTGATAGGCCAGGAACTTGCTGCAGGATACGCATGTGTCCCCGATCACTGACACGAGTATCAGCTGATAGGTTGATTTTCAAAGCACTCAATGCTGCAGTTTCCTGTATGAAATTATGCAGTGGCGTCATTCCCCATATAGCTTCAATGGCTAGGGTAGATGTAGTGCAAAAAGCACCAGTGATACCAAGACAGGCAAGTCGTTGGAGCTTATATTACAGCTCTTAATTGCGTTGCGTTGTAGTGTTTTAGGCCACCACACTAAGGAAGCATAAGTGATTACAGGTCGTACTAGAGTACTGTATAACCACTCTGTCATTTTGGGTGAAAGACCCCAAGTCTTACTGTAGCAGTTTCGGCAAGTCTACATTACACGCGTAGCCTTACTAAGAACGTTTTCCGAGTGGCTATTCCAGTTTAATATATATACTATCGAGTGTAATGCCAAGACATTTAACCTCTTTTGAATAGTTAATGAGCACACCTCTTAAGTAGATTGGGTCAAGAGGAGGAGCAATTTTCCTCGTGAATGGTACCAGGACTGTTTTTTCTGGATTGATATTTAGCCCAGTTGATGTGCACCATCTGTTAACCGTCGTTAGGGCTGCAGTCATCAAATCCGTGATAACGGACTCGAATTTGCCCCTGATCACGATAGTGATATCGTCCGCGTAGCCGATGGCGAAAACACCCCGCACCTCAAGTAGCGAGAGTAATTCATCTACTACCAAGGACCACAATAGGGGCGAGAGAACACCCCCTTGAGGTCATCCCTTGATAGCGTTAATGTTGAGAATGTGACCGCCGAGGGAGGAATAAATTTCTCTACCTTTTAGCATGGCGTCAATCCACCTGATGGTGGGTTGTGGCACCCCTCTTCTAACGAGGGCTCTGCGGTAATCGTATCGTAACCAGTATTGTCGAAGGCACCCTCGATGTCTAGGAAAGCACACAAAGCGATCTCTTTTTCATCTATAGATTTTTCAATAGCGCTGACGAGCTTGTGAAGTGCCGTCACCGTCGACTTACTTTTTACATAGGCGAATTGAGTATGATGTAAAGGGTTATTTTTCATCATCAGATTCCTGATGTGATGGTCAATTAAACGCTCCATAGTTTTTATGAGAAAGGAGGATAGACTGATGGGCCTATAGGACTTTGGTAAGTCCTCAGGTTTGTTACCTTGCTTAGGGATGAAAGTTACATTGACCTTCCCCCAAGCAAGAGGGATGTGACAAAAATAATAGCTAGCTCTGAACAGAGCTGTTGTAAGGTATGGCAGGATGATATCCAGGCAGTTTTGAAGGATAGCAGGAAATACTCCATCGATCCCCGCAGCCTTGAATCGATCAAAAGACAGAATAGCCCATTTCACTTTGTCACTGTCAAAGATTACCCCAGAAAGACTCACCAACCATCTAGCCGGTTGTCCTGTGTAACCTTGTATGTGTTCTGGACGACCGTCTGAGGAGACAGATCCAGGGAAGTGCGTATCGGGGAGAAGTTGGAGGGTCTCCTTGGGACCAGTCGTAAACGAACCATCTGGGCATTTTAGTAACCCAACTTCGTTTGAGGTACCTCTATGGAGGGCTTTGTGAAGCCGTGCAGCCTCAGATAAAGATTGAATTGCTTCACACTGCCTCCCCAGCATTTCTAGGGACCCTTATTTCCTATAAGGCGAATTCCAGTGTCTGTATGGCATCAAATTTTGATGATGACATTTGTAACTGGCATAAGCTTAACATTATAAAAATTATGCCCAAAAATTTGTCTTAAATATTTTGCACAACTCGAAATGCTTAATTGTGCACGAAAATGCCCTCAAACATTTCTTATGAAAGAATTTTGTAAAAATATGGGCAATAGTCAATGGATTTTTGTGCAAAAATTCGAACACACAAATTTTGCGACTGAATCATGCATGGCAGGGAAATTAGCGGATATTTGATGACAAACGCCTTCATCAACGCATTTTTGATTTTGACAAACGCAAAATGAGCAAACTAATCGGCAACAATCAAGGAACTCAACATCACATGGAAGATGCTACCAAAAATATCGTTTCTGCTATTCAGAACGTTATCACAAAACGGTTGATTAGCGTGGAAAGCTTTGCTATCAAAATTTGGAAAAATCCGAACATTAATGTGGTTTTAAGAGAACAAATCGTTAATTTTTTAAGAACAAAGACATGATTTTGCCTCCAACAAACAACTGAGTCGAGCCTCATGGATAGGCTATTAAATAAAATTCTTTTCGTGCCTCGGTCACCGGAGTGACTTGAAAATGATTGGAAAACGCTCGCGACTGCCTCGATTTTTCAAAATTCTCCCATAGTAGACTTGAGTTTGCCTCTAACTCGAATCTCACCAATAGGTATAGTGTCCAAGTATGTACAGCATTGACTATTCAGGCATCTGGTCACCTTAAATGAGGATTTAATGCCTAATATTTGCTACTGTCTCGCAGTTAATCTGGGTTGAACACTTAATAACACATTTTATGAAAAATATTTTACATTTACAAATTTTTTCTTGCAATACCTTAAAAACTGTTACCAAAAAAACAAGTACATACATAACCACTCAATGTAAATTACCCATATAAAACTTTGCATTGACATAAAATGAAATTAAAACATCCCTTAAATGCCTCGGCCATTTCTCATGGCAACCATAGTAGAGCATCCTTATCGATGACATTCATACTCCTCTCTAGTATACCTTTGATGTCAGATCCTATCAACAAGGAACAATAACGCCAATTTTCTTTCCATCTTTACGAGGACAACTAATGCACTTCTTCGCCGTCTCTCTCTGAAACTTAAGTGCCACCCCACTTTTAAAGTCATTATATACCTTAGTGGACAAGTAAAACAACAATTTGATATTGTCGTCCAACCGCGTGGGACGAGCATCAGGCATACAGTATGCGAAAAGTTAGGCATCCTATCCTCTCCGTAATACAAGTAGTAACGGTACAGACACTATTGTCCATTGCTCATACACCTACTTAATATTCTCTGACACTTTTGCTTCATGTCCTTTTTTCTGCGGGTAGTAGTAGTTTTTTTTTGTGTTTTGTTGATACGTATTGTTTTCGCAGGCTTTCACAGAGTAATAAAGACAACATGGTCAACAGAGAAGTTTTGCATTTGAAAAGGGTATAATGGAAAACCAGGGGCCAGGGGATGCATGAGGGTCGTGGTGAGTTCAAGTTAACATCAACATCAAGGATAGAAGCAGGAGAATGGCTAAACAAAAAAAAAACCTGAATTCAAGTCAACATTGTAAAGGATTGGGGACAGTGAATTGTAAATCCTGTGGCTGCCATAAGGCCAAACTAAAATAGTAGTACTGCAGTTTGATTGATGAAGTGTTGGAGGTCTTTGATGATATCACCATGCCAGAGCTCATTTCGAATGAGGACGACACAAGAAAAATGAATTTGAATATTCTTTTTGACACTGTGATGAATTTAAATGATCTTTGTTTCATTTTGCGGGGGTAGAAGCAATGAGATTAAAATAATTTATGATTAAAGAAATATTTATCCACAAATAAATAACAGTTGGAAAGACTCCCACAAAAGAAAAGCTGCAAAAAAGAATTGATATCACTTCATTCCGCCAATTCCTTTTTCGCATTTTGGGTAGATACAATGGATAAGCCTGAATGTACAGGACAAGATCGTAGTCGATGGGGTATAGTTGTAGTCGATCAAACATCACTCAATTTTTTAACCTTCCGGCGGGCGCAATACTAATCCTAACACGATCGGGCGCAATGCATCTGACAGATTAAGTGCAGAAAAAAGGATGAAACTAAGTTTCTGTATATTTTAGACTCTTATTTATTGTTGCATTGTCTTTTTGAAACAGTTCTACGAAATTTTAGAAACAAAAACTGACTCACAAAGTTTGATACCCTTCACATTTTCAATTTTCTAAGAATATTCCGCTTTCAATCGCTTCAATATTTAAAAAATCTGCAACAACTCGACCGCTTAAAAAAGGTGAGCTTCTTTTACTAAAAACACACTATTGAGCGATTTGGCGAACCTAAAAATCAACACAACGTTATTACGCAATGTGAAGAGTATAACAAGTGGACATTTTCATAGAAAAGGAGAAAATAACACAATCGGGCGCAATACATCTGAGAGATTATTTCATCCCCTCCCGCCCCTCAGACATATGGTAGATAGAAACTGAAAACTGCTTTGGGTATGCATACTCCAGCGAGTTGCGGAGTTGATCGATAAAGATTAAGCTACTGTGAGTTTCAGATCTCTCCCTTTTCATATCGCTAATTGGCGCAACAAAAACTGGTCACTTAATCTGTCAGATGCATTGCGCCCGCCCGAAGGTAAATTTTATAATTTTCAATTTTCAACTTTCAATTTTTAATTATTCAATCAAATTTTTTTCCGGCACTTCAACTACCCTAAATGAATATTACTTAAGAGTGATACTACCCCAGGAAAATTGGCATTTCACTTCGGAAAAATTAGGGGAAAGCTGGATTTTTGCATGAGCCTTCCTTTCAAGGTCCTAAACAAGACCCTAAAAGTCTTTACGAGTGCCGCTAGCAGTGCTAGAGAGGGTCAAATACTCTCAAAAACGGTTTTTCTGAATATCTCGATAACCGTAGCATATACAAAAAAGTGGTGTATAGAAAATTTAAGGCTCTTGTGCTTCTTCAATAATCCACGGAAATACCGAATACTTTGGGGCACTCCTAACGGTGCCAGGAGGTCTAACGGTATTTTTAACAATACTTCGCGAAAATCTCTATAACGGTAACTCGTTCTAAAAACTTTTGTACGAAAAATTTGTAGCCTATGGAGTTCTGAAGAAAGTGACCAAATTTCATATCAACACGTGCAGTCTTAAGGGTGCTATAGGGGTTCCAACCTTAAAAAAGGTGGGGGGAGTCTGCTCGATGGTCTTCTAGGAGAAATTTGTAGCGTCCGCGGCTGTTAGTAAGACGCCAATAGTTCCCAAAGATGGCAGCCACCTAGCGAAGTTATTAGGGTCCAAGCATTCAATTAAGCAGTTTTTGGGGAATATACCTCTATAAAGGTAACGTGAACCACAAACTGTTATATGGCCAATTTGTAGCATATACAACGCTTAATTAAATATCTGAATTTCAGATTGATGCCTGCAATACTAAGGGCGCTATGAGAGTCCGAACCGCACAATAACGGTATTTTCGTTATTTTCGTGAATCTCTTCATAACGGGAACCCGTTCGGGAGGGAAGCCTGTAACAATTTATTACTTCTGTAACCTCAACTTAAAATGCTAAAACAACTCATCTATGCAGGCACCCCCAATGAAGGGGTCAAAATTAAACAAAAAACAGTTTCTCGGAATTTTTTAATAACGGGAACCTCGAGGGAGAACCCATCTGCGTCAAATTTGTAGCTTGTTAGTATGACGTCAAAAGTCCCCAACGATGGGTGCCCCCCTAGGGAAGTATTGAGCGCCCAAACATCCAAAAAAACAGTTTTTTTTTGGAATATCTCTATAACGGCAATGTGCACCGAAAACTGTTATATGACCAATTTGTAGCTTATACAACGCTTAACTAAATATCTGAATTTTAGATTGATGCGCGCAATGCTAAGGGCGCTATGAGGGTCCGAACCATACAATTTCGGTATGTACCGTTATTTTCCTGAAAATCTCTGTAACGGTAACGTATACCGGAGGCAGTCTGTAAAAAATGGTTGTTTCTATGGTTTCAAATCTTTAGGGACTTTTGGCGTCTTACTAACAGCCTCAGACGCTACAAATTTCTCCTAGAAGACCATAGATTACATTCCCCCGCATTAGCGCCATTCACGAAAAACCCAAAAAAAAAACATTTTTTTAAGGTTTGAACCCCCATAGCGCCGTTAAGGCTGCACGTGTTGATATCAAATTACTCCGGCCGCTTTCTTTAGAACTCCATAGGCTACAAATTTTCCATACAAAGGTTTTTAGTACGAGTTACCGTTATAGAGATTTCCGTGAAACATTGTGAAAAATACCGTTAGACCCCCTGGCACCATTAGGAGTGCCCGAACGTATTCGGCATTTCCATCGTTTATTGAAGAAGCACAAGAGTATAAAATTTGCCATACACCACTTTTTTGTATATGCTACCGTTATCGAGATACAGTAGAGCGTCCATTATCCGAACGTCGATTATCCGAATATTCGATTAACCGAACCAGGTAATCAGCTTCTTTTCATATGACAGACATCGAATTAAATGAAAAATCAAGGGTTTGAAGGAAGCAATGTGTCATCTGCATTGCTTAAATTACCTCAATTTTTGTATTTTTGTTCAGTTCTAGTCGTTTTATATGTTTTCAGTTTGTCGCTTAATTTCAAATTTGGTCTATTTTCTTATTGTTCTATGGAAGCTCGATTAACCGAACTTCCGTTTATCCGAACCACCGTTGTCGACATTAGTTCGGAATACCGACGCTCTACTGTATTCAGAAAAACCTGTTTTCGAGGGTCTTTGACCCTCTGTAGCACCGCTAGAGGCACTCGTAGAGACGGGTCTTGTTTAGGACCTCGAAAAGAAGACTCATGTCTGGTTTAGGACCTCGAAAGGAAGGATTATGCAAAAATCCAGCTTACCCCTAATTTTTCCGAAGTTTGGCCAAATTTTTGTTCAAATTTCATGGCGTATACATAAATTTACCATTTGTACTAAAGCAATAAATTGAACTTTATCCTCTTTTCCTGCTTAACAAAAATAGAGCTATCTACCCATACAATCCTCTTAAAAGCTTTGTGCAATTAAATGTCATTAATCGGCTTCTAATAGCGAGTATCGCGCAATTATTTAAAAGTTTCGTGTGACGCTCCAAATGATTTATTTAATTTGCCGTAAATAATCTATTATAAATGCCGGTAAAATAATATCGTATTCTCATTTAGAAAATATAAACCATATGATGATTGATTAGGGACAGGGAATTTACATTACGGTTTGGTGATGAATGAATTGTAGGTTGTCATACTCCATTGCGTTTTTGTCCCGATTCAGAAAACAGAAAACTCCGTTTCCAAGGACGATGGATGGTTGGAAATTCCAAAAAAAAAACTCATTTTACTTCGCCGTCAGTCCATTGTAAAATAATGTCTCGCAAATAGCATTATCGATTGAGAAAGAGAATCGAGACACCCCCTTGAAGGTTCAGCGCGGCGTAATACTTTTCCATTTATAAATCCCGAAATGTACAGAAAACGATTGGCAACATTCGAACAAATGTTATAGTCTAGGACTATACAACAGAACGCACAATTATTCAGAAGACAAAGAGTCGGGCCTTTACATCGTTCGTTCACTTAAGCTTCTGAATATGTATATTGATATAACCCCTAAATGGCCACCTGTACCCTATTAAATTAATTAAACTTCGTAGACATCCAGACTGCTACTGTATAGTCAGACAAACAATTAGTCGGATAGCTATAATCGAAAAAGTTACAACATTTCGAATTAGTTTGGCACGGAATGAAAATTGGCTCCGATATTTTCTGGGCATATTTTGTGTATTCATATATACTGCTATACGAAAATAATTACCAAGTGGTAGTCCTTTTACGCCGAATTTTCTTCTATTTGTTTTTATTCCTTGCATACTATTAAAGCAAAAATATTTTCCGCATAATTCATGTGAATCTGCTAATCTCCTGTTGCGAAATTAATGACATGCCATGTACATACACACAGCTGCGCTGTGATGACCTTTACCGAACACATCTAATCCTAAATATCACCACAAAATAAAATCTTAATTCAATACTGCCCAACTCCTTCGTCATGTTCACCAACCACAAAAAAAAAAAAGAAAAGGGAAAGGTCAATATTTTCCATCCGACAGCTATTAAAGTACTTAAGCCATCGCTCTGCCCACGGTTCATCCAAAATGGATCCTTTTCCGCCCTCTCTGTCAAAGACTTCTTGAAAAATCGTGGTAAGTGCGGTATCCGTGTGACTTTCCCCTTGAAGCTATTTCCGCACAATCTAAAACAACATTATCGCCATCTCATCATACACTATGTACATTATATAGCAGCTACTTCAAATTTCATATCTACTCGTATAGATAGAATTCTATCCAATGTGTGGTAGGTTTGAGTGTCCTGCTGCCGCTTCTTCTTCTTCTTCTGTCTGACTCCAGACATAGGACTAACGAAATTGAAATCGTTGCTTGTATAAAATCCAGACAAGAGAAGGCTCCATGGTTGGTCTGCCTCTGGTTTGGTCCACGTTTCATCTCCTAACTTAATCTTTACATTTTATAAATATTTACCACTATGAAAGGTTTGAAAAATATCCGCCAGTGAAACGCACAAATGCTCACATACATACTCTTGTGTTGATGCCATCAGACGGGATACAAAAATACATACTGAAAAAGCTAAAAAGGTGGCCCAGTAAAATGCCAAGAGAGAGGAAAATTAAAAAAAAAAAATTCAGTTGGGTACGCCGAATGTGAAGGATCCAAGGGTATCTTTGTTTTTGATAGGAAAATATTTGGATTTGCGAGTACACACACAGGACAAGATGTTTAGCTGTTTTTTTTTCGGAATGTTGGTGAAGGTGAATTGTTTGATTTTGCCCAAAGGCTCGACCCATTTTTCGGTCGACGCTCGTCAAACAGATGAGTTCATTTTAAATGAGATCAAATTTTATCTTCTTCGCACGTAGTAAATTAAGCTTAAAATTTCGTGTTTTTTTTACCGTCATTTGACATAATGACTTTAATTTGAAATTGAGATAAGACATGAAAAGGATTTAAAATGAATAAAATTCGATTTATTTTTACAGGTAGGATGCGCTGTCCTTTAACCCTCGGACTAATGGGTCTGGCCAGACCTTTTTCAATTTTAAATTGCTCTAAAATGAAAACCGTTTTAGCCACCACCACAATGTTTCGTGACTTTTCCTTAAAATTTGTCAACTTTTCATAACCCCAAAAATATTTGGAACAAATATCCTGCGAGAGTTATATGGACTTTTTGGTCAGTACATCACATTGTTACCTGTAGAATTTTTTCTACCGAAATCTGTCCATTTTATACAAAATTCCAATATTTTCTTTTGAAACTAGATAGTTGAGTACAGCTTCTTCTTGAATTTTTGCTTGTAGTGTGATATGCATTATTTCTCGAAATAGGCCAGTCAATAAACCGAAAAATAAGGCGTTAGGTCGCAAAAAATTGCTCGGCTCTGGTTTTTTGGGATATTGTTAGGATAGATACCAGAAGTGTACCACCAAGTTTGCAACTTCGAAAAACCTGTGCTAATCCCATGACCCTAAAAAAACCTCAAAACTTTCGGACTTTTTTCATATTTTTGTTTGTAATTTCTAAAAGGTGCTTCCTACAAGTAAGTTGTCCACTGTTAAAGCTAAGAAAATCTTCTTTAATTTGAGTGTAACCCCAGCTTTGTAGGCGCAAAGGATCCCAAGATACAGCACTTTAAACATTGTTTTTTGAAAAAAAGTTCGAAATTGAATATCGGCTTAAATGCGCATTTTACAGAGAAAGTCATGTGACATGAAGTTATAAACCAGTTCCTTAGCTGTATATATGTCGGAACGAATGGAATCAGACCATGGGGTCATAGGGCTGCCCCTGAAAATTAGGTTCTTCTAAGAAAAACTTTTTTCTTTATGTACCAATATTAACCAAACTTCACCCAAGTATGTTGCTGGTTAAGCCTAAAAAAATATCTAGGAACGGATGAAATCAGAACACTACGTTATAGGGCTGTCATACAAACCAACCTCTGGAAATTACATAGGTTCTTCTAAGAAAAACTTTAAACTCTTTATGGACCAATCTTAACCACCCTTCCCCCAAATGTGTTTTTTAGTAAAGCTTCAAAACATGTCTAGAAACGGATGAAATCGGAGCACTAGGTCATAGGGCTGTCATACAAACCAACCCCTGATAATCAGGTTCTTCTAAGAAAAACTTTTTTTTATTATGAACCAATCTTAACCAAACCTCACCCAAATGTCTTCCTAGTAAAGCCTCAAAACATATCTAGGAATGGATGGAATCGGAACATTACGTCATAGGGCTGTCATACAAACCTCCTAAAATACAATTTCGGACTTTTTTACAAAAAAAATCACATTTTTTTAAAGTGCTGTATCTTGGGATCCTTTGCACCTACAAAGCTGGAGTTACACTCAAATTAAAGAAGATTTTCTTAGCTTTGAAAGTGCAGTGGACGACTTACTTGTAGGAAGCACCTTTTAGAAATTACAAACAAAAATATGAAAAAAGTCCGAAAATTTTGAGGTTTTTTGAGGGTCACGGGGTTAGCACAGGTTTTCGAAGTTGCAAACTTAGTGGTACACTTCTGGTATCTATCCTAACAATATCCCAAAAAACCAGACCCGAGCAATTTTTTGCGACCTAAAATCGGTAATCGACTGGCCTAAAAGTCGTTTGAAATAAAATAAGTGATAGTATGATCAAATGTCTGTGGAAATGTGCACATGCATTTGCGCATATTGCTCATTCAAAAACGAATTCTCTCTCTATTTTTTTTTGCTGAAATTCACATTCGATTGATTCCTAGTATGCATGTACATACATATGTTATTATTAATTTAGAAATGTTACGTTAACATGACATAACGACAAAAACAAAACAAAAATTGAAGAAGTACATATAGATAAATGCCCACAAATACCAGACCAGAGGTGGCCAGACCCTTTAGTACCTTATGTGACTATTCAAACATTAGTTTCTCCTAGGGTTAAACTATTCAAGGTCCACCTATTTGTCTACACTAGAAATTTTACCGCATACAGCGTACCTAAACTGAAAAGAAACTGCTGGGTAAGTTGTTTTTGTTTTTTATGAAGTTCCTAATTCTTAAAAGTAAAATCACAAAAAAAATCCCAGCGAATAAAATTATTCAAATGAAGAAGAAGATTCATTTATCTGTATAAAATTTGGAAGTTCAGGATCCGCCTAATAAATATAAATTTTAAAATTATGATTAATGATAATGAAGTATTATTATCCGTCAAAATGGACACACCGTGCATAGTATTAGGCGATTTTCGCCCGGATGACGACAACAATATCCTACTCCCACTCCTTTTACCTATTTGTTCCAACATTTACTCGCTTGATTTGTTCGATAAATGGATGAGTCCCTCGACATCATAGAGTGAAATCGAAAAATCTTTTTGTCCTCTGGTTGCCAAAGATTGTATCTAATGTTAGAAAATTTTCCTTTGACTCGAATTTTGTCGACTGTAAAGCCCAGGGCCGGATTTCCCATATGGGCAACCTGGGCAACTGCCCGGGGCGGCATATAATTAAACGTTCATACATTCCATTGATTTGAAGTCTTATGATGACATTACTTATTTTGAGATCTGAAGTTGACAATAGGTTCGCTTTTTACTACATTCCGTGCAGGTTTGGGTATCGAACTCCATATAAATAAAATGACACTTACTCGGGTAAGTTTCACGCGTGCAACTAACCTGCACGGGATAGAGTTTAGACAAATCACATGTAGATGGCTAATGCATGGGGAAATAATACGGAAAATGCGAGAATCTATAAGCCGACGTGAGTGAGATAAAGATGCAAAACAACTGTCATTTTTTACCCATGTTAACAATGAATTCGGGAAGGGACGTCAAGGAAATAGTAGGTAAATTTAAAAAATCGAGGAAACTGATTGATTTTGGTATTTCTTCCTTTTTGAGGCTAGAAGCTATATGCCAAGTTCAAAGTCCTTTACTTGCATTTGCGATGAACTTAAGGTCACAGAAATCGGGAAAATTGATTCTAGTGTTCCTGCAGAATAGTGATGGACGGACCTCTGAAATTTAGTGCCACTTGTCGGGTCGTCGTTGATCTTAGTCGGTAGAACATCTGGATTAAGCGAACATAATCATATTTCGAATATTTACGGCTCTATGAATTAACGCCCCAGGAACTGTCGCCCCAAACCGAAAATGAACTATCGTTCATTATGAAATATCGCCCCAAATTTAGGGCAAAAGTTCCTAAAATTTTTGGGCGATAGTTCATACAGTTTGGGGCAATAATTCCAAATGAGCTATCGCCCCAAAATCATCCTTTATAAAAATGAACTATCGCCCCAAAATAGGGGCAATAATTCATTTTCATTATTTGATTTACTATTTGCACTTCGTTTCAATGATTTATAAATTAAGTAATTTGATAAGAACAGGGGAATATTTCCGCTTTACACATCAAAAATAAAAGTCTAAATTTCATTTGCCTCTCTGTCTATAGAAACCTTTTCAATTCTTGATCGCAAATATATTTCGACTTTTCATATTATTAACATCTTTGGCTAATTGGTAAAATTTATTATTCTAGTGGGACTGATTAAAATTAAAACGTCAACTTGATAGAATCGAACACTTTCCCCAATGTGTAAAGCGGAAAAATCCCCCTTTTCTTATCAAATTACTTAACTGACTTCATAGAAAAGTCAAAATTTGACATTAAATATCTGGAGAACCGTTACGATTTCGCAAAAAAAGGATTGCAGATTCGGTCGTTTCAGGCTAATATTAACGAAGTGGCATCATCAAAATTTGGCGCCGCAGATATTGAAATGTCCCCTAGACGACTTAACTTTGGGGCGATTGTTCATTCCAAATTTGGGGCGATAGTTCTAATGAACTATTGCCCCAAAATTAAGGCGGTAGTTCTAGGATGATAGTTCATAAATTTTGGGGCGATATTTCATTTTATTTTGGGGCAAAAGTTCATTATGAACTATCGCCCCGAAATTGAGGCGTTAGTTTATTTTCGTTTTGGGGTGATAGTTCCTGGGGCGTTAATTCATAGAGCCATATTTACGCTATCTCCGACAAAAGGAAATTGTTTTTATTTTTACAGCAAGGAGCCAACGTATTTTCAAAAATGTTGTAGTTATACTGGATTCTTCTCCATAGAAATTTTAACATCACATTTACTTTCCATGTAAAACGACTGTTCTACTTCTACGGAGGGCGACAATTTGACTACTGCCCAGGAGCGCCTAAGATGGTAAATCCGGCCCTGGCCCGCACGTTTTCGACGTTGGACAAACAAAAGGACACTATATGGTATACAAGTTGCAATATAGCATGAGCCATTGAGAAGTGAAGCAAAGTGTATAGACTTTGCTCATATAGAAGAGGAATGGTCTAACTTTAGTATATACCGGGAGGACAACGAAATGCTTCATTAACTCACTTCTGCGGGGAGACAAAAATGCCGGGGTGCAAAAGAGAAAATGATTATGAAAATGGATCGGAAAGGCTCAGATAAGTTGGCAAATTTATGTTTATCTATATTGTTTCAAAGGGTTTACTTTTTGGTCAGCCGGAAGAAGTCAAACCGATAGGTAAATTGATGAGGTTTTGCAAATGGATTTGGATAAAATCGGGTAAAGAGTTTTGTTTCGAAATTAGTAATCTGAAAAATTGTATTTTCCTTTAAAGCAAAATATCGTCTTTTTTATTTTTTATTGTTTACAGATTTTACTTACCTTTTTGAAGAAAGTTATCGCTGAAATTAAAATATACATGGATTATTTAATTTATTCATTATAAAAGTCGTATAAGAGTTTAAGTACATTAAAAAGCATTTTATTTGTCATAAAACATTTTAAACTTGCAGCCTCCTTCCCTATCCTCGCTGTCAATTAACCGTTGTGTACGTACTTAACACTGTCATCGAATTACAGAGATGACATGCAATTAAGATATTAAAGTGCTGGTAATTTCGTGCGGTGATGGGAAGAATTAAAAGACTACCGCCAGCAATAATGTCATTTTATTTCAAGCATTTCATGAGCACAATATGTCTCGTGCACGTGATTCGATTTTGAATGCTCTCGTTGGGGTATATGGAGCAGTGTAGAAACGTAGGTATATAGAACTTCATTCCACTCTCCTATACCTCAGTTTTATCTACTATCGCCTACTTTTAAGTAGATATCCAATGCTCCTCAAAGTACCCGACACTTAATGTGCTGTAATTTGCGGATCATGCTGTTTATTATAGTCGTGAATGTTACATCAGACCCTGTTGGCCCCCATTTACGACACAACGCGACACGCCGCCGCTCGAAATTCCTTCGCCTCTCTCGTCCTTTATGTGCGGATGTCAACACATTTTCAACGATGGATGTCATTGAAATAGCTCTATCACCATCGGCTCATTAAGAAACTCTATCCGGCAACAATGACGCGGGAGGTTGATTTAATTAAAATATATTTTGATAAGCCTGGAGGGTTGTTATTACTGTTCATTTTATTGTTGTTACGCAACATGTTTTTCTTACAACACCCGCGCGACGCGACGCGCACTGTGCGTTGTACGCGAGCAGCGTAAATATTAACTTCTACTCGAGGACGACAGGGTGCTGGCTGCGACGGAATGAAATCCTTTCAAGAATAAGGTTAGTTCAAAAAGTTGGGTTTATTCACCAGCGAAAACAAGACGACAACAGAATTCATCATTATTTCACCTGATGATTCTCTTTGCTATCATTATTTCGCTTTTATGTCTACAACACCCTTTTTGATTAAGGACTCGCCGAACCCGGCTTTGAGTTGTAATATACGAGCCTCGCTATTATACACCCTACCGCCTCTGTCCTGATTATTTGAAATGTAAACGCAGGAATTGGAGCAGGGGACGCTGCTGTCGTGTAGTATAACCGATGTGGTGAAGGTAGACCACGTTCAGGCTTAGAGACTGAATAAATTTCACTTGGTTCGCGGCAAAATGTTAATTAAGCTTAAACTGCATGAATTAATAATTAATTACAGTATTACAGCACGGCTTAATAATATTTACATGATTGCGCTCTGGATGTGTATGTGAGCGTGTGTATCGTTGATTTTTTGCGACTGTAGAAAAAATTGAATATGTCGTTCATGTGTGGTTTAAAAAAGTATATTTATGCCATGCAATTATTTATTGGTGTTTTTTGTTGTTATATTTTGGTGTAATCGGAGAGCTGACGCTATAATTAGCTGTGGGCACTTGGACAGGGTGTGTGTTTATTGCAGAATGTAATTTGTTCATTGACTTTCAAATTGATAATTAAATTGTTGACATTTGCGAACAGTTAGGTACATATACATATTCATAAGTTATGATAAAAGTTTTTAATGTTCATGAAACTGTGTAACCCTTTCGTGATCTACATTATAAAAGGACTGACATCACCATGATTTCGCTCGTTTCAATACTTATTTTGTGAATTTAAGGACACATTTCGGCAAGGATTGATTAAAATGGATGTATAAACTGGTTTTGGTTATATTTTTTAATATCCTTCCTGGAGAAACATTTATGTGAAATTTGATAAGTTAGGCCATAAAGAAAACTTTTTTTTAGATGTTGATTCAGTATTATTGAAAAATTTCCCAAATTTAACGCATTTTATGTCAAACTCTTTTTAAAAAACATCATAAATTTAGTGACTGAAATTAACATTTCATTCCTAGGCTTAAGGAGGCCTTTAATCAAGGAATGAAATGTCATATTCAGTAACTTCTTTATTTAAAAATTAAAGCATCTCCACTCACACCCTCCCGTCTCGCCGGAGGACTTATGTAAATCCTCATAGGGGAGACAGGCGTGTTCTTAGTCAGAGCAAATCCATTTTCGACAAAAAGTCAACTTTATTTAATAAAGAATATTTCCCGAAAATATCCTGGCTGAAATTCCATTTCTTCTGGGATTATGTTTATCCCATTTTAATTTTTGTTGTATGTATTCTATCAAAAATGTCTAGTGTATTTCATCTTTTCAAATCTATTTTTGTGGAGTTAAATTCGTCCTCGGAAAGTTTTTATTGTAGCTTCTACGATTTAACCCTTCTGTCGGCACGAAGGTCTGGCCAGACCTTTGGCACTATGTTTTGGTCAAAAAAGTACAGAAGATGAAATCGCAGCGACTTCATATTTCATGATATCCTAGAATAATATGTTTAGAAGCATTTTGCAAAAATTTAAAAAAATCGGTTGAAGTTTTGAGTATGTTTTTGATGATTTTCAATTAATAGTGCTTTTTGATACCCAATAGGTCTGGCCAGACCTATCGTTATATTCCCCATTTTTGTCTTGAGGTAAAAAGTGAAAATATTATATTCTCTTAAAATTCTCCTATTTATGAAGTAATATTGTCATTAAAATTCAATTTGTACGATAAACGATAAAATTTTCTGAGATTTTGCTTTAAAAAGCCGTGAAGTTCAAAAATGGGGTACGCCTAATTTTATAACACCGTATAACATCACCTAATCAACCAAGATTTGATTCTAGGATATTCAAACGAGTTTTATTTCCTTTGTAATAGTAATAACTGAATATTAATGACTTACGAAAGTGTTTCTAAATAGATTTAATTGAGATATTTACGGAAAATTCAGAATGAAATGATTTTTGCGGCTGAAAATTCCCAATTTCTTTCTATCTATTTCACAAAATCTGCAGACTAATATCGCTTTAAAATCTACCATCAAAGCGCAAAATATTTCCCAAAAGATATTGGAATCGAAAAATTCGATCAAAATTTCTGTACAGATACGCAATGAAAGAAGACAAACAAAAAAAAGAAGAAAATAAGGCAGAAACATGTTTGTGCTAATACCACCTCAAAATATGTCTACTTAAAAACGCTTCCAGTATACCCACAAAAAGGGTTTTAATGTTTTTATTGTTTATAAATGGCCGTAAAGAATGGGTAGAATGATTCTACCGATAAAAATTTCACTTTTTCTAAAAAATAAAAAAATTTTCTCAGTAGGTCCAGCCAAACCTATTGGGTATAGAATATGCATATGGTAGTAGGTGCCGACAGAAGGGTTAAAAGATAATCAAGAAAAAGTGAAAAATGACCCCCTATCATTTAGTTTCAGGGGTGCGAAAAGGAATTTCACCTTTTGTGCAGGGATAATTTTTTGATTTTTCTTGACTACGAATTTAACCTTCAAGCGGGCGCGCATTTTTTGTGATATTACCGAGCGCGCGGCGGTAATTTACCGCCCTCGTCTTTTCCCCTCCATTTGCGCTCAACCGTACAACTTCCAATCTCATATTTATGGTAAATTGAAAGAAAAGCATGTCCCAAATAAGTTATCATCATAAAAAGTATTATCTGGTGAACAATAAAAAAAAAGTTCAGCAGTTTTAGCGAAGCATGTCACTTCAGTGATATTACACTGAACACACACATTTTCAGCACAACTATAAACCAAAATTTATTTATTTTAACCAAACAAGGTAACAATATAAACATACAATAATACATGCAATTCATTTGCAAAACTTACTAAAATTTGAACAAGGATTAATACGTGCATGGGACAAGAAAAAATTAAAATATATAGGAGGAAATGAGGGCTTTCGTCAAATTATGCTTAAAAGTTAATTTAGATATCTCAGGAGAATAATGGATACTAACAGAGTTGAAATTACGACAGCATCTATTTATGGGTTCGTTGTAGCCATAACCGGTTCGATGTTGATACTCTTTTAGGAGAGCTGTATGTCTAGTACGTCTCAATTGATCGTTGAATATTATTTTGTCGGATAGGAAATCAACATTAGCTGCACCTGTAATAACATCAAAGGTAAAGCATGCACTGAGTAGAGTTCTTCTAGAAGAGAGTGTCATTAAATTTAAAAGACCTAGTCTGTATTGGTAAGAAGGGAGGTTACGGAAATCGGCAGGATCATATAGATTTCTCAGTGCAAATAAGAGAAATTGTTTTTGAATTGACTCAAACCTGTTGCTGTGTATTTCATGTACTGGGTTCCAGACGACACAAGCATATTCGAGAAGGGGTCGAACGAGTGTGGTATATAAAGATTTAGTGACCCAGAGATTCTGAAATTCTTTAGCTCGTCTTTTAATGAAGCCAAGTTGCTTATTAGCCATGGACAGTGCCATATCATATTGTAAATGGAAGCATAGTTTATTGTCTAAGACTACACCCAGGTCTTTCATATGGTCAACTCGATTCAGTTCATCGTTATGCAGTTGGTAAGAATGGGTTATAATTTCGCTTTTACGGGAGAAACTTATTACTTGGCATTTACTGACGTTAAGGAATAAATGATTTTGATTGCACCATTCTTCGAGGGATTGAAGCTTTAGTTGAAGAAATGTTACATCAGAATGTGTTTGTATGGTGTGATACAATTTAAGGTCATCAGCATAGAGAAGATGGGGAATATCAGACAAAGACTGTGATAGGTCGGAAATAAAAACGTTGAAAAGTAGGGGACCCAAATGGCTGGCCTGTGGTACACCAGAGGATACTTTTGGATATACAACCTTGAAATTTCACAAATTGGGTACGATTGACAAGGTAGGAGCGGAGCCAACTTAGAATGGACCCAGATAACCCAAATTTGTGTAATTTTTCAATTAGAATTTTATGGTCAACTCTAAAGTCAGTATAAACTGCATCAACTTGATTCCCCTTTTCCATTTCACAGAGAACCTCGGAAACTAGGATTATGAGGTTGGTTGTAGTCGATCGGCCTTTGCGAAATCCATGTTGTTGTTGATTCAAAAGCGGGTCAATGACAGCGGTGAGTTTGTCACAAATCAATTTCTCAAATAGCTTAGGGATTGCCGATAGAATTGCAATACCTCGATAGTTATCGACTAATCTTTTATCACCGCTCTTGTGAAATGGAGTGATGTGGGAATATTTCCAATAGGAAGAAAAGACGCCTGATTGGAGGGAGTTATTGAAAATAATATGAAGGGGAACGAGCAATTGATCTAAACATTGCTTCAAAAAGTAGGGAGGAATTAAATCAGGGCCAGGTCCTTTATCTATACTTAGTTCTGCAATTGCTTTTGATATTTCCTCCTGTGTGATATTAATCCTGTTAATAAGTTATATAGAGTTAGAACGGGTTAAGGGCAATGAGGATCTCGAGTTATTCACTGAGCAGAAACTATTTTGAAAATGATCGGCGAAAAAGTTACAAATTTCTTGTGGACAGGAGGAAAAAGCCGTACCAGAGGACATGGAAACAGAAAAACCGGCAGTCTTACGTTTCATGTTGACAAAGCTAAAGAATGGTTTCGGGTCATTGATAATTTTCTCACCCATTAAATTGACATACAGTTGATATGCTTCGCGGAATTTCATGGCGAACTAATTTGCTAGTTCTGCGTACATTTCTTTTACGTCAGGGCTATAATTGGGGTCATTTTTAGTGAGCTTGTTGAGTTTGTTTCTCTGGTTTCTAAGACTTCTTAGATTTCTGTCGAAACATGGTTCAGAAAGTCGGTTGCGGTTTTTAATTTTGGGTACATGCATATTACTCCGAGGGTTATGCTGTAGAAGGAAGAAACTGTATCATCTAGAGTAGACTTTGATAAATTAGTTGCCCAGTCTATGGAATCAAGGTAATTACTGATGTCCTCATAGTTTGCTTTTGAGAAATCGTATACAATTTCATTTTGGTAGGATTGTGTAAAAGATATGTTACTTGTTGAGAATTCAACTGTAATCGCAAAATGGTGATGGGTGTTATAGAAAATATTTTCTGATTCTACAGTTGGACTAACAAGAACTTCGTCATAAAAGTTGGTGAAAATTAGATCTAACCAGTTTCCGTTCTGTTTAGAAGTCGGAACTACTTGTTGTAAGTCATTAACATAAAAAGTACTGATGAGGTTAAAATCAGAGTTTTCAGTAAGGTTCACTGGGAGGAGAAGATTGTCATTTTCGTCAAGTATAAACTTGATGTTCGGAGAATTGAAATCTCCAAAGACTATGATTTTGTCATTATCGCTTAGTGAAGCTGTGAGGGAAGTGATTATTTCACATACATCGTTAAAAGTATTTTCGTCAGAACGGGGAGGTATATAGAAGACTCCGACATAAAGGTAGTGTTTCCCTAGTGGAATTTTCACGAAGATATATGTTCAAATGCTGTGTGGGAATGGGTTGTAATATGCTCGCTTGGAAGCGAATTATGTATAGCAATTAGAACACCGCCTCCCCTAGAGGTGCCGGTTATATTATAGTTCCGATCACGTCTGCGTAAATAGACCAATTAGAGGCAAACATTTTCTCATTTTTAAAGGTGTCATTTAACCAAGTTTCCGTTATTATCAAAACGTTAAAATAACATGACTTGGCATCAAGGAATAGAGAATTTACTTTACCCCTCATTCCGCTACAATTGTGGTAAAAAAAAATCTAGGGGTATTTCCGGTAGCTTTTTCATTAGGAAAATATACAATCCCCGAATGTTTTGATGACCGCTAGAAGAGTATGGAAGGTACAATTTAACCAAAATTGTATCGTATTTATAACAGTGTGACTTGAGAATACATACTTCTCCCACCTCGATCCGGCCAACGGGGAAAAGCTATGCGTGTTTATATGATAAGGGCGGTAAATTACCGCCCGCGGGCCCGCTTGAAGGTTAATCAACAAGATCTACATATACATATAACATGGGCCGGTCCTCATTGTTTCAGGTTTTTAAGCATCTCTTACTCGTAAGTGTTGTTTTTTCCGCATGTTTTTTTAAAACCTATTGCAAACCGTTTTTTAAGATGTTTTAGCACTTTTTCAATTTTTCAGGGTTTTTTTCTTCCCTGTTCAACTCTGAATGAACTGAATGTCAGGTTTTTTTGTACTCCATTTTAGCAGGATGTTTTTTGCCGCTATTTATTTAACCCACGCATCCCTTTCAAGACTTCTTTCAGAATGGTACCCCGATTTTATCGGAAATATACTTTTCTTTTTTGTTTGTTTTTGGGTTTCCAGTCCCAGAATGATACCTCCGTTTTCTCGGGAAATACTCGTCGAATTGGCAGGAACACAAAGGTATAGTTTAGGAACGCTGATTTCAAATTTGAGGTTATAAGCAGCGCCCGCTCTAGAGAGGGCGGGGCAAGCCGTGCGATCGTCCTGGGCACCACATTTTTGGGGGCGGCTTTTTCACTACCACTCCAATAAAAAAAAATCTAAACTTCAATTTAGTGGAAAGGTCTTTCCTTTCTACAGATGAAATAAAAAGGAGACGAAATAAAATAAAAAGTAGAGACGTGTTTATTAAGATTAAAGTTGTGTTTCAAAGATGCATATTCCTTGAGACGCTATGGAGAGCCCACAATTGATACGAGGTGCTGCATTAAGAATGCTAAAAGGCTAAGTAAGAGCTGCGCAAAAAGCAAAACGCAAGACTATTCGCTCAGTTATGTGCCAATTCAGTTATTCTTAAAAAAAAAAGATACTAATTGGAGAATTACTCGTATGTACTAATTTCGTCCTCCAATTGAAAATTTAGTTGCTCTTACTTTTCACCAGAATTAAAAACCTTGCATGATCTCCAATTTTTGTCGAAGGGAAGGGCTACCTGAGGCTAGAGGACGAAATTACAGCACGTACAATTTTATTGTTTAATTTAAATGTGATTTGATTTCCGGGAGATCAGATCTAAAGTTTCTGTTTAGTCTATTGAGTTACAGGGGTAACTCCCGAAGGAATTTATATGAAATAAGAAATAGGGAGTCGCATAAACGCTGACCACATAAAGGCATTTACAACACAATCTTCTGTGAGAAATGTGTAGAAACAAAGGAATTAATTTCATCATAAATTTTTTGAAGTCGTTTTCCTTTATTTTCATAGACCTTTCACAGCTTAATTTAACTTCGCGTGGATTGATTTCTTCAGTTGATTGCATTGATTAATCTAACATTGGTTTCAGCAAGGTGAGGAATCGAACCACATACAACACATTGTCAGAGCTCCTAATTTGTGTTTGGACATGCTAATATCGGAATTTGACTACGTTCTCTCGATTTAACTAGCTCTAACCTTATGCCAGTTATTAAAATAAGCCATGCAAATGCAGGAAATTGGTAATGAATACGAGCACCATTTTTTTGAAACAAAATTTTTGAGAGCAGAGTTTTCTAAAATGTGTTGAGTATTTCAGTGGAAAATAAAAATTTAGCATTCATTTTCGATTTCTTACATTAAGCTTTACAAGATCTAATTGTGAAATTCCAAACAAACTCTATGAGGCCTTACTGAACTGTGGTGAATTGCGCTTTAGGGTATTATAAATGATAGCAAGACGTTGGTTTGAATCCCACTGTGACCATAAATTTTTGTGTTGTCTTTATAAAAATGTTCCTACACGTCAGCTGGTCTCACTATGTACAGTAAAACACGGTTAAGTGCAACACGCTTAAGTGCAAAACTGGGATAAGTGGACACAATTTTCATGCACCATCCATTCAATGCGATTTTCAATACATTTCAAAACGGATAAGTGCAACACGGATAAGTGCACAACACGCTTAAGTGCACGCAATTTTTTTGTTAGGGTTAACAACATTTGGACACGATTTATGACGGGTAAGTGCATATGTGCATTTGAAAAATTTATTAGTGCAGACGTTTCGAACCAGTGGACTATTTTTAGAATTTATGCGATCCTAGCTTTATTGATTCAATTTATGAAAATGTAGAAGAAAGGGAAATCAGGTCTACTGGATAATTTTTGTCTTTAAATAGGTAAATAATGAAATAAGAAAAATATTTTAGGCTACACACAATAATGTTGACGTCCTAAAAGCCTACAAAAAGCTTGATTCGCAACATCTATGTTCGATGCTCTTGCCTCGATGTTCTCCCTCAAAGCCGGCACCCTTGACGGGATTGTTGCAATCAGCTCTTAGTTTAATAATGGTGGCAAGGGTCACATTGATCACATTTCAAAAAGATGGGTAGTGCCCATTTGTTAATATTTCTTGCCAAGGTTCGAAAGCTTTGCAATGTCGCTTGTACATGACAAATTTAATTGTTGAAAACTATTGCGTTACTTGGCCCACAAAAGACCTATAGTCCTGCATCGGAGATAGTTTGTTCCGCCTTTTGCAAGGTATCAATAGAATTATTGTTGATCTAAACCAGTGGTTCCCAACTCAGAAACGTCTGCGGACCACTTATCCTGATAATGGATCTCGACGGACCACCATTTTCAATAATAATGAAACGAATTAAGGTTTCAATTTGGTTGGTCGAGGTATTGTATTCAAAAGCTTACGCTCTATCTCCCACTGCGAATTGTTCATATTATTTTGTTTGTTTGTTATTTCGTACTTAAAAAAAAAAGTGGAAAAGCACTGATCATATAAAAATTATTCGCATAATACATACATACGTCATCTTGGTGCTATAGTTTGAGGAAAATGACTTACTGAGAATTATTTTCGGCTTCAATCTCTTCGAATTGGGAGTCCAGAAGTTCCTAATGCAACCGATCGTCATTACGCTGGGATTTTAATACTAACACCAACTTGTTAGGGAGCATTATTTAAGATTTCCCATGTTTGCCAGGTTGAGAGAAGGGAGAAAAACTGTTTTGTTCGCGTCAACACTAGCCTTACCAGTTAAAATTTTAATTGCATATGTGTCTTGTCTCAAAGAGCTTACTTCGATTAAAAGTTATCCAGTAATCGGTATAGCTCGGTCTTTAGACTGGGATTTGTGACAATGTTCAGCGCGAAAACCCGTTTGAATTTTTGCTATCGAATAAGTTTCAATAATTTTGAAATTGGGCTATAAGCAACGAACATAAGCAACCCATCGCCTTCCCATAATCACGGATCATGCAGCAAAGTAATTACTGGATAATCTGTTACATGACGATGAGAGCGCGTGTTTGGCATGTGACTTTAATTAGTCAGAAAAAAATATAACTTTTTTGTAACAAGTCTCCAGGGTCTCCCCGCGGACCACCTACGGGGCTCTCACGGACCACCGACGATCCACCTGTTGGGAAACCGTGGCCTAAACAAAGGTTAGAATGGATTACACATCAACTTTGTGTTCAAATACGGTACCGGCTTTGTTCAATGCAAAAATATTATTGTTAATTTTTCGTCGAGAAATATTAAATTGTGAGCTATAATTTTCAATATTTTTTTGTGGCTGTTTTACAGCGAACACACGGTAAACATAGTCGACTACTGCTTAAAAAGGCCTTTAGGTTTGTTTGGAAAACCTGGTCCTAAACATGGTGGGGTCCTTGTTTTTTTTTCTGTTTGAGCTGTCTTATTCAAGGAGCACATTCGTAACCACCCTGGCTGTCCCATTGCTTGTAATTTAGGAATGAGAGATCGAGATGTTTATAAATGGAGTCATTATGTTTTATTTAGGGTCATATAAGTGAGAGGGGTAATACAATATTAGAAATTATTGACCCTTTTGATAGGAATTGGTATTAAAATAAATTGAGTGCAGCCAATTGCTAACATGCCACTAGTGTCTGTAAAAGAAGTGTCCCGAAAGAACTCAACCCACATCCTTAGCTTTTCTGCTACCAAAAGTACAAATAGACACATTTGTTTTTGGTATAAACTGGAACATTTCCCTAGCAAGTATATTTTTGCTATTATTTAGTTAGTTTCTAACTTTTTCCAATTGTTTCAATATCAGCTGTTACCACTTGTTTCTATTTATGCTATGTAAATTAGATAGTTTGTATGGAGCACTGATAAGTGCACAACACGCTTAAGTGCACGAAAAAATTGTGCATTATCGATGTGCACTTATCCGTGTTTTACTGTATATCGTTTCGGAGCAATGACCATGATCTGCCACAAGCACTCGATTCAAGAGGAAACAATTCTTGGAATTTATTCTACAACCACGACGCGTCCATACGATCAATTTGCCTGGTATAGTACCTAAGGGGCGGCAATTTGTCCTCTTGCCCGGGCGGCGTAAGTGCTAGAGCGGGCGCTGGTTATAAGCAGGAAAAATATGTTATGGTTGTCAGAATGGTACCCCGGTTTTTTTAGAGGAACAACAAGCATAGAAAAAACCTGGCAAAAACTACAAGACCCAGCTTTAGAGTTCTAAACACTTGCTAAAAACCCGGTACTGAACAGGTGCTGAAATCTAAAGAAAAACGGTATCATGATGCTAAAAAGCCTGTGAACGATGAAAAAAACGGTATTAAAATTAAAAAAAAAAGAATGTCGGTAAAAAAAACCGGTACCGGAATCTAAATATCGGACAGGCCCGAGCCCATGTAACTCAATACTGCATACTTTTGAGCCACTTTGATTTGCGGAGTTTTTGCCATGAGCGCCATGAAAATGTAAAAGTTTTAAGAAATTTGGTTCAACAGATATGTCCCTATGTCCCTATGTCCCAATCTACGTCAATCAACATTATATAAAATGCATTGACGCAGACAATTCCGATTCGATGGAAATCCATTTAACTCATATACATAGTGCGCGTAAAACGAAAAACCACAAATGGCGAGCAAAATCTAATTCCATTCGAAATGAACATTTTCACACACGTACCCACATATCCTTTATACGTGCGAACGTGTCCTTTTATGATATGCAAGAGCTAGGTCCTAAATGAAATGTAATTTGTTACGCACTGTGATTTTTATCAATGTCATCATATTGTGTATATGAACATTTTCAAATCTGTTCTGTGTAATTTGCTTTCACGAAAGTGGAAATTAAATTGACCCAAAATTGTAATTTGCGGGTTTTCTACGTACGCGCATAAGACAAAGACAACAGCTTTTTGCCAGGAGATTGTTTTAATAAATTCCAAGTTTAAGTAAGAGAATTAGTGATATGAAGCTTATCGGCATTAAAGTTAAAGGGAGTTCTAAATAGGATTACATGTGGGCCGGTTATAACGGTAACTTATATGGGAACAATGGAGAGTTGAACAAAAAATCATTATAATAACAATTTACTGAGCTGTGCTCTCGATGAAAGCTTATCGACATTCATACAGTTTTGATTATAATTTTCTACCCAGTCATAGAATTGGTGGTAAGATATTGGAGATATGAGAAAACGATTTGCAAATCCGTAGATGTGATGCATATAACAATTTGCCTCCGAGGAAATAGTCTAGAAAATCCAAATCAATTGACCGTCACTCATTGGCGCTTCACAAATAAGTGCTCTTCGCATAAAAGCCCCGGCACTAATCATCAATAAAATTATCATGAAATCACTTAGCGTCCATTATGTCGCCTAAGTAAAGTCATCATAAATACATTGACCGTGACATCCAATCAATCAGCCGATCAATCATCACGCTTCATGAACAAAAAAAAAACCGACACGAGAATCACTTGCAGCTCATAAATCATCCTCTGATTTCACGACCCCTTCCACTGGACTTTTGCACATTGCCTCTTCTGCAGTCATTCATCCTGATCCTGCTCCTGGTCCAGCTTCATTCCGTATCAAACTACCAACGAAGTACATCATACAGCCATATACGTTTCAAATAGGTTATCAAAGTGGATTAGGGCTAAAAGCGGCCCATTGAACACTCAATTATTCTTGATTATCTGGAAATAAAGAAGACCACTTGGAAACTATACCGAGCTCGAAAGCACGTGCTGTATATGTCCTGTATGTTGTTGGTTGGCCCCATTTTGTGATGTCTCACATTTATATCACTATACAATCGCCGTCGTTACTCACCACTCCCGAGGGCATCTATGAAAATATTATTATGCTATCAAGATGCTTCCACATAATATAAAAAATAGAGTTCGTGTGGCATTTTGAACGAGCACACGACCATCGACCACTGACTGTGTTTTTCAATAAATTTCAATTACAATCAGTCATTGGATGAAGGGTGTGTATGGTGTATAGAAGTACTCGACTCACCCGCGCACTTTCAGAGTAGATGAACGAACCACATCCGCATTGAGTGAATGGCCAACTCTAAACCGTCTGGAAGAGCTTGAGCAGGCCACTTGCTATTGGTAACATGTTGTCCTTGCTGTCGTCCTGAAAGGCATTATGTATAGTATAACCTGAAGTATGAGTATACTACGCTTGAACTACTATAAAACTTCACATCGATCAATGATGCTTCTCTCGCTTCCTCGCCATCAACTCACTCTCTATCCTATACACAAAGTATGTAGAAGTAGTCAGTGAACAGGAAATTTATTGCCTGCAATGTAACCTGTTGGAAATTTATAAACTTGCCGGCAAAAGGTGGTAAGTGAGTACCCTGTAACATTTTCTCTTGATAAGCGAAAGTACTCACTTTCGTTCGGGTGGAAAATAGCGTTCTTCTGATTGTAGACAGATTAAAGCCGTTTTACGTTATTTTTGAAGCGATCGATTAAGCGAAAATCTTTTCAAAAAAAAAATATTTTGTTGAAAATGTCAAGATATTTAATGTATACATATTTTGTTCAATTTATATAATACTTGTAATCTGCTTTAATACATCAAAGCCCAGACTTCATGAAATAAAATAGTACTTAAAATTGAATCTAAAATTTATAACAATGAGTTCAAGTATTTACCACCGAATTAGAGTTAAATCTAAGGAGCAACTTCTATTCGTTTCCCAATTTATTTACGAGCAACCATAAAACTAAAGTACTTGCAGAAGTACTATTTTATGCTGAAGTAAGAGCAAGAGCTACTAAATAACTGTGAGAAATATTAAGTTTGATACCTAGCCGGATTTTATGCCAGCTCAGCATAAAAAAGTCGTTAGTATCTTTAACAAGTCGCCTATAAAGTGTGAGTAGGTAGATGATTGAAATTAAGGTTATTCAATTTAACACTGAAATGGGAAAGGTTAGTTGTAAGGTGACCAGATTTCTAAATGGCCAATGCTGTACGCATACTACCTATTGGTGGGATTTGGTTAAGAGACTATACCAAATCCAATATGGGACAATTTCGGAAAATCGTGGCACTTTCCAGGAGATGTTTAAAAGAATTCAAGTCAAGTGCTCTAAGATTTCATTTGCTTTATCCCTTTCATGGCAAAGTGGAAATTATCTTATATTATCCTAACCATACAAACTAATACAAATCCCGTTTCTGCATAGCTTGATGTGCTGGTCTTGGGGAAGATGCCAGTATGTGAGGTGCGCAGGGGCGGCGCATAAAGGCCCGCAAGTCCCGCGCGGCGGGGGGGCCCACGAGATTTAGGGGCCCAAAAGCCACATGAAATATTTCACGAACCGTAAAAACAGTACGACTGCAAAAAACAACACTCCGACGTAGATATTTTTTGTAGACAAGTAGAGATATAAGCTTTTCGAAGTCAAAACAAATGCTAAATTTATTGTTCATCTTTCTCCAGGTCCCTTAGATAAACAAATTAAATATTGTCCTAAAATCCTTGAAAGATCGTGAGACAATCCGGATCCTCAAATTTTCACAAAAAAAAATATTTGTTTTGCATTGCTGCGCTATTTGTTGTAACTGTAGCCACGGTTTGTGATCCGACCCACCCTTTTCCTTGCCAAGTACCATATGGGCAAAAAGATTCTTGAGGTCCCTCTGTAAATAAACTATCTTAAAACATTTTTGGTGATAGTACCCTCTCTAAACTTTTTTCTAAATTCCAATCTACTTTGTCATGAACTGTTAAACACGAACAAAATAGTTTGAGAGTGGTACCAAACATAGTTGAAACTAGTTAAATACTAAAATATTTTATCTTGCTTGCGGTATATACACGGTCATTAGGGCTGTAGTGCAGAGGCCACATTTAGTTTGAAAGGAGGATTTCTGTATTGAATTTAAAACATTCTTAAATTGAAGGATTTAAATTAGAGCACACTTAAATTTAAAGCTGAAACAAGGAACAGAGTTGAATTAATATTTTTTTTTCGATTGTCTAGCAAGTTACAAACTTAGGCCACCTACACACGTGTTCGAATCCTTTTTATACCCTTCACTCGTAGAGTAAAGGGTATATTAACTTTGTCATGAAGTTTGTAACGCAATGAAGGAAGCATCTCCGACCATATAAAATATGTATATACACATATGGCCAAAAAAATAAGTACACCCCTCATGTACTTTTTTATGCCAAATTTTCATATCCTTTTTAAAATTGAATTACTCCAAATAGATAGCCATTACAACAATTAGGATACAAAAATGCCAACGGAACCGAGAAACTAAATGGCATCCCCGTATTAACTTAGTCCCTCCCGATATTAGCTTTGAAGTGGGTTTTCAGCTTGGTCAAAATAATAAGTACACCATCGGTTTTTTACATTTTTGACAACAACTTGCTATTTTCCGTAAGGATTTGTTTGTTTATTCATTAGTGTATGCAACAAGCGTTAAATTAAAAACAAACAAAAATACTTAAAGGCGAAAAATGCATGGTAGGTACGAAAAAAGACGTTTAGATTCCGAAAATTTGAAATAATGGAAAAATTATTCTCTCATTAACGAAATAAACCAGCCAAACGTTGTATTTACTGTGTAATTCATTAAAAACTAAATAAAAGTAGTCTCAAATGCGGTTAGGTCCATGTAAGGGCCTTAAGGATAACTGCCGATCTCATTACCACTATATGGCGAAAAAAGTTCCCATGGCTTGACTGATGATTTTCGCGGTAAATATTGAAAATAGAGAATCCCTTTGAAAAGTTAATCGGAGAATACAAGAAGTAAAGCAGTTTTGGTAAAAAGTTTAGAACTTTCCATGGCGATGTCAAAAAGTGTTGACAGTACAAGAAAATTTTGTAGGGATAGTTCCTTTTGTTGCAGACCGAACAATGAAAACTCACAGAATATTTTGTTTTATTTATGAGATCGTAATGAATTTGATTGGAAACTACTCTTGTCGTAATATTCTTCATCCAGGAAAAAGATAGTATGATATACGGTACATCAACTGGCTATTTCCCAGGGAGGCGGAAAAAATTTAGTCCATCGCTTAATTTTCATAGTTTGGTTTCGTTCAAATGTACCTAATAACCATTACTATGAAGCAATTTCCATATAAGAAATGTTAGTTGAGAGTCACAGAATATTTTACTGATGAGGCCATATACTTTAAATGGGGATTTCAGCAGGATATTAACCCTAACCATACCTCACAAACTGGTCAAGGATCCGCTTCAACCAAATCGAGTGGCTTTTCACGTTGTTACTAGAGTCAAATTGAATCCAGAATGTTTAGGGAGAGTTGAATCAATGAACTAGTAACAAAGTTTTCACAAAAAGGACCAAATACGAAATTTCATGAGTAACTGGATACATGGATGTGAAGGAACATGCCATAAGAATTATCTCCAGAGAGCCAACAAAAACCTTTTTTTCTTTTTTCAAAATAATGGACCATTTACTTTTAAATAAGGAAATAAATCACATTCTTGTCGAATCAGAACAAAATATTTTAATTAAAACCACTTTTAATCAAATTAACTGACATGTACTTATTATTTTGTCCAGCCTATTTTAGTCAGTTCGTACTTTTTCAAGGTATATAAAAGCTGTTATTTATTATAATATGCTAATTTACATATTATTTGATTCCTCACCAATTAAGTATTTAAATCTTTCCATATGATTTTATTTACTCAAATAACTACTTGGCTACAGGGTGGTAATAAAAATTCGTATGGGTGTACTTATTTTTTTGGCCATATGTGTATATGATCAGCATGACGAGCTGAGTCGATTGGGCGATGTCCGTCTGTCTGTCTGTCCGTCTGTCCGTCTGTTGCTACGCGTTTTACTCGGCCAGTTTAAAAGCTATCGAGCTGAAATTTTGCACACATGCTTCTTTTTATTGCAGGCAGTTTGTATGTTCGAATCGCTAAAATCGGACCGAGGGGTCATGGGGCTGCCATACAACCCTAACCCCCCAATTTGGTTTTTCTAAGAAAAACTTTTTCATGCGTGCACCAATTTCAACCAAATTTCACACAAATGTGTTTCTATTGATAAGACACAACATATGTAAGGATGGATCAAATCGGACTATGGGGTCATGGGGCTGCCATACAAACTTAACCCCCCAAAGTAGGTTCTTCTAAGAAAAACTTTTTCATTTGTGCACCAATTTCAACCAAATTTCATACAAATGTTTTTCTATTGATGCCACAAAACATATGTAAGAATGGTTGGAATCAGACTGTGGGGTCATGGGGCTGTCATACAAACCCAACCCCCAAAATTGAGTTTTTCTAAGAAAAACTTTTTGATTTGTGCACCAATTTCAATCAAATCTCATAAAAGTGCATTTCAATTGATGCCACAAAACATATGTAAAAATGAATGGAATCGGACAATGGGATCATGGGGCTGTCATACAAACCCAATCCCCCAAATTGAGTTCTTCTACGAAAAACTTTTTTATTTGTGAATCACTTTCAACCAAAACTCGTAAAAGTGCATCTCTATTGATGCCATAAGACATGTGTAAAAATGATTGGAATCGGTCTATGGGGTCATGGGGCTACCATACAAACCCAACCCCCCATTTTAGATCTTCTAAGAAACGTTTTTTCCACACCAATTTCAAAAAAACTTAATGCGTCCTTGTTAAAACAAAAAAAAAATTAAAACGAATGGAATCATACTATGGGACCATGCTCCCGCATCCCCCCAATAAAGTTTTCTGAGTAAATATTTTTATTTTCCCACTTAACCAAAAACACACAAATATTGTTTTATCGACGCCACAGAAGGAAAAGAATGGGGAAGGATTGAACACAAGTCATATGTTCGCCCAAAAAAACTTTTAGCCCGAGGAGAGTGAAAGGTATTCAAATTTCGGCCGCGCCCGAAATTAACCTCGGTCTCGTTTTTATTTTATTTTAACTCATAGGCCTTAATGCACCTATTATACTCTCCCATCTTGTTTAATAGTGGTTTAAGGGTTAGAGTTGATAAATGTTTTTTTAAAACTTGCCATCTATTAACCGAATTAGAAAAGAAGACATGAAGAGATTCAACAGTGTCGAAAAAGCCAACCTTTATGGAAGAACTATGTGCTGCATCTACAAAACTAAATTGAGGGAGTGAGATGAACATGGGACATAAAAAGCTCTGGGCTCTAAATTTCTTATATGCGCCTGCATACCCGATCGCTTACCTTTCATATTAGCAGCGTTGCCATAACCTTGCCCCCCACAATTAAGTAGAGCTATTTATAGGTTATTCAGTTGATTTAACACCAATTCGGTCAAACTGAGGCCTGTTGAACTTTCAGAAACCAGAAAATTAAAAAAAAAATTCTTTTGTATTTACCTCATTATATTCAATTTCGACAATTCTAATCACTACACTGAAAAAAATGGTTTAGACTTTTTATCTAAAGTGAAGTAGTTGACTTAAATTTAGATAGTTTTACCAAAGAAATAGCTGATTTATCTAATCTTCGTAGCTGAAAATACTATTAAATTCGTTCATTTAACCACGCAAGATTAGAAGAAAAAGTTTAGTCAATTCTTCCACAAAAGTTGTTGATTGTACTATTCAAATATAAAATTTAACTACAAACAATCGTTCTTTTTTCTTCATCACAATTTAGCTATCCAACATTTAACAATTTATAGATAATGAATAGCTGTCTTTACAAATGAATTAATTGAATTTGCAAATATAGTAGATGTTTCAACTAATGACGAATAGAAAAATTATCCATATCTTCGTAACTGTTTCAACTACATAGAATCATAAGCTGAAAATCAACGCGAACTTTAGATGATTTCGACTATTTCTTTAGATAACTATTCTAATTTTTTTTCTCTGTGTAGTGATAATTGTTCTGTCCTACTAATGTCTGGAGTACAATCTACGATAATTGAATAATATTTTGCCATTTTAATATTTTCTAATATTTTTTTCTTGTAGCATTTGAAAGAAGGTATATTAACTAATTTTGTATGTCCTTACTGAGGTACTTATTATTAGTTTCTCGATCCTGTATTCGCCGTAAATGCTCTGCTAATACTAAGTCAAACTCACTTACTAATTCTACCAATTTCAAAACAATCCCATTGTTTTTCTGATGTAAAATATCACTATCTCCTCTGAAAGCTAAACATTGAGTCCCTAAGAATTAAAAAAAAAACAATGAGGCGTTTTAATACGTTACGCCAATGTTTTACCTCCTTCGACATCTGCTTCTGCATTTCCGAATCAATAGTATTAATATTGCGCCAACCATGCATAGCACCTGATGGCTTATTGTATTTTGTACTACGGGCAGGCGCAAATTCAATTCTTGCGCCAGGCAAGTGAGACCATTTGTACGATGGTACAAAATAGAGTAGATAATGATATTCTCTTGGCGAGAGGAAGGTCTGCTTGAGAAACAGAAATGCACTATAGATACATACTATGGTGGATGCTATATATATTATTGGTAATTCGCCCCCAACTCGCTACGCTCGTCAACCCCCGGGGGCCTCGCCGCACCCACGTTCACCCGGCTCTGTGTCACCTACAAAACCTTTAGACAGTTTCTTCTTCGTCGGTTTCGATAAAATCACCGGAGGTCTAAGGTGATTTTATCGGAACGCTGTTACCGAGTTGAATGGAAAAACCTACAGTCAAAACCAATCCGTATATTGAAGGATAGAAAACATGGTGCTCTGAGCACGCTCCATCCCCAAGGCTCAGATAGCGCCATTGACTTCACGAAAGCAGGCGTGATTCTCCTTTGACTTGCCATTTGCTGAAGTATTTGAAGTAAGTGTTTTGACGTTCATATCACAGGACTGTGATTACTTGCCCGACTTTTACGACCGGACGGATATCCGTAGTGGCCTACATGAGGCTACTATAGTCAGCAATGCGACTTCGGTCGTGTGAACATCAAACCACAAACTATGTTGCTAAAAATTGGCTGCTGTCAAATTTAATAAAAAGCTCGCTTAATTCGCAACAGTTGGTAGAGTGAACTGGGACATACATTTTTTGTTAAAGCAATAACGATTGTAATTTTATTATTCTTTTGTTTGCTTAATTAACCTTATTCCAGCCCAAGACCCGGAGTTTCTCTCGACGCGGACTTGGTATATTGCATCTTCAGCTCTTATTGTAGCTTATTTCCTCTTTTTTATAATACAGTATTCAGCTGCCCGACGTATAAGCATAATTAAATAAAACGAAGAAAACACACGCACACCATTTTATTCAAAATAAAAATCATTTAACTTGAAATAACGCAACTAAGTTCTGTAAAAGACCTTAACAAAACCCCGATCGATCTCGATAATTCTCCTATTTGAATTCAATCTGCACGAACCCATATAAATTTCCCGTAATTCTAAAGGAAATTCGGTAAATGCAATCACTGATTAAAAAGATTTACCACACCGCATGATGTTCCCAACAATACGGACACACATAATATTTCAGTTCCTTTGCAGCGATGTCCTTTTTTTAAATGAACATATAAATTTCTCGAGGATTTTCCACAGTCTGTCAATATCTTTTTTTTTCGTTTTGTGTGTATTTTCATTTCATTTTCTTTCCGTTGAAATACAGAATACTAGTTGGTTTCTGTTGTGTCGCTGGAGAATTCCGGCGTACACCGACAAGACTATCGGGAAACCTTAAATCCGGAAAAAGTCCTTAATCACATACATATGTATATGTACGTATCGTGCAATATGCCAGAATGTTGTGAGTATGTGAAGGTACATCAAGAATGTGCTTTGTAGCATGCTTTTTTTCTGGAAAGTATATGTCTAAGGGAACCGTATCAAAAGTCTATTTAGAAGTTTTGTTGTTTTTACCCACTGATTCCTTTTTCGTTTCCCAGAGGCTATGTATATTCTCTGAATACTATACACATATTATGTAGGTATACATAGTTTACTCTCTGACATACTTTCTTTTCGTTTTCGGTGTCTTTCTGAACGACTTTGGTGTTCAAGCGTGCCTCTTGTTTCAACGTGGACCAGAAAACAAAAAAAATGTTTTAGTCTTTTCTTTTCGTATACATACGACGCGAACTAAGGTTCTGTGTACGGCTAGCTTCTAGTGTGGTGTTTACGACGCGTTCATCGTCAAAAAGGATTTTCTTTTGTTTTATTGCCCATGACAAGTTTGAATGGAATATGGTCGGGGAGGTGTTTTTATTTTATTCGTCTTTTTATTTCGACTATATGGATGCTGCTAATATGTTTTGTATTGTGGTGGATTGTTCCAAATGTTTTTCGTTTCGTGGAAAAAGAACCGAAGTCAGGGACAACAAAATGAAAAGAATGAACAAAATGAGAACATAACCAAGAATAAAGCAGCACGAAATCCGAGGCAACAAAAGGATTTCTCTGACGACGCACGGTGTAATGAATTCTTCGTGCGAAACGACCTATTCTAGTTATTTTTTTGTGTCCTGTTTATGTCTTGCATGAGCTTATGGGGATGTCAATAAGTTCAATATGTACATCCATTTATTTTAGGATGTAGTTTGCTCAATAAAATAGGTTCAACCTTTTGCGCGAGAGTGACTTTATCTCTGAAAGCTACTTTTAGACAATAATTGAAATTCGCATATAACAAGAGCCTGTTTCTCCAAAGTAAATATATCCTACATACTTCTGCAAAATATTATTATTAAGACCAAAAATAGTTATTTCCGCAAAATTTTGCCATCTAAAAAATAAGGACTCACAAATATACATACACCATTCATACTAAATAACCGCACTTTCACCAATATAAAGAAGACCATACATGCATGTGCATATGTTTGCTTCTTTCGTGTAGAAACACCCATATGCGTACAGGGTGGCCCATATAAAAGTATACGATTTTAAGATGGCATAACTTTTTTGATTATCAATATTTATTTTTTGATATTTTGTGGAAATATACTAGAGAAAGGAAAGATTTGTTTACACTATGCAACGAATGCGTAATTTTATCCAATAGTTTAATTTTGAGGTTTAAGGAAAATAGTCTTGAAACATTTCATGAAACAAAAAATTTCATGAATTGTTTCAAAAGGTAAAAGGAATGCATACACATCTCGAGGACTTTTAAGGTTTATTTTTTAAAACAATTTTGTTACTGAATAAATTTTGCTATTGAATGAATCGATATTTGGAAATTGCTAATTTTTATTACCCGAAAACAAAGATTTTCGAAAAATTACTTACATGCTGTCTAAAGTCAACAGACTTTCTATGGGTCTAGTTAATTTTCCCAAAAATTTGAGAATAAAATATTGTCAAACAAAATGTCAGGGTTAGTTGAGACCGGGAACTTCACAAAAATGACTCTGTTTCTTCTAATGCTACAAACAAGTGACTTTTATCCGAAAACTGACCTACTTAGTACCTTATACCAACGAATCTCACAGGTCTCTAGCCTATTTTTGCAATATTAAAAAAAAATGTTGATAACAAAAAAGTTATCCTATTTTCGTATACTTTCATATGGACCACCCTGAATATGGAGTCTTCTCAACAAACATTCGTCTTCACAACATAAAATGTAGTTCAAGACTCTTGTGAGAGGATATCTCATGCGGATTCTTCAATTCGTTTCTTAGTCTCTGAGCAGATATATTTACAAACAACTCGTCCATGTATGACACTGGAGCCCGGGAGAACAACGGATTCGTCTACGACTAGACGGATCATAATAATTTTACGAATTCCCCATTTGAAATCCTTATTTTTCATCCCATTCTACATATTTGGAACAGGTCAAGTATTGTGTGTGTATAATGCCAGGATTTTGGTTGATAACTGTAGGCGTTGCCTATGGGAATACGGTCGTCCAACACTCTTAATGTATTTGGTTGACCTTAATATTGTTTGTTTGGTGTCAGTGCGGTGTGATTTTTTGATGAGGTTGTCGCACTCATTTTTTTGGGCCTCAATTATTTTTGAATGATCCCACTAGGGTGAGTTCATAATTATAATTGGATTGTTTTCGCCATTTTTCAGCGCCAATCGTAACACGTCTCGTCAAATTATAAAATCATAGACTCGCAAACCTCACACACTGCAAGCTCAGGTTTGCCAATAGCATGCATTTACACTCTTACACTCGCATTCTTTAGCGAGAGTCAATAACCACCAAGTAATTCAATGCAACTGTTTCCTTTCTAATTTTGTTGTTTTTGTCATTTTTGTTACACAGTTTTTGACTCCCTATAGCCTACTATCATCATCACGCAAGGACGCAATTGTCCCATAATGGATACATCTATAAAAGTTTTTGGATAATGAAAAAGTATGAGGCAATGTCATTCATAGCACCACACGATGGTTGAGGCGAAAGCTCGCCTATTGTTTTGGGGGAATTTCAATGAAGGATCATAATGAATGGCGCGGGAATGCTATGAATTACTTCGAACAACGACCAAAAGGGATGTCGCCGTATGATGCCGTAGCACCGCGTCTACTGAGCGAGCACTTAAAAGAACTTTCATTCTTCCATTTTGCACGGCTGCCAACTTCATCATTTTAATCTTTCGCTTCGGGTTTTTTTTTGTTATCCTATACTCGTCAGGAGTCATTGAGGGATTAATTCCTGATTGAAAACGATATACGTAGTGGTTGGGAAATTCTCTTCGCATGGCTTATAGCTTTGATGTCAATTATTATCTAACGTCTATAGGAGCGAAAGGAGCGCCAGGAAGACAGAGGATATGCGCGCGAATTGTTGTCAATTTGAATTAAAGGCATAAAGAACGGATGAACTTTGTTCAATTCGCATACACAAGGGTTGTATCTCTGATAAATGAGTGAAACGAGAGAGAAATTCCAGAAAAAAAAATTCCAAACAGCCCTCAGCCCTTTTGTTAGACGACGCCTTATTGTTTTGCCTTCCATACGTTGACGTTTGACGATGTCGTTCTGTGGTTATTTTATGCATCCATCTATTCACGATAAATATACGGAGTCGAGCCGAGAAGGCTTAATGGAATGCTATTGAACTTCAAAGATAATTCGGAATTGTAGTTATATAGGATAATGAATTCCAGAAAATTCAACTCGAGTAATGAAGATGGAATTTTGTCGGTCCTGGGTTGAAAACTTAGCTAACTTTGTAGAGAAACGTGCGCTGGAATAAGTTTTACATTGGGTCTGAAAATCCAATTTTCGAAAAATTCGGTTCGAAAACATAAAAATGTGAAATTTTCGAAAATTTCGATTCGAAAACATACAATTGGCGGCAAGTCGGTTGTCAGGGGTGCCAAATTTTTGGGGCGGCATTTATATAAAATTTCTATAAAAATAGAGCTATAACAATTCGAAAAATGAAGCTATTATTTTCTGAAAAAATGAAAACACTGGTAAATTAATGATACCAAACCATAGTGGGTAGAGTTTTTCTTTTGAAGTGCTACTAATAAGCGCCTGCAACGTTATACTTCCCAGGATTAAAGCAACGAAGAAAACTGACATCAACCTGTTAGACTTAGTTTTTTGTGTAATTTTCTAAATCCAAATTCAGCCCCAAACGTTGCACTTTTCAGATATTTACGTCAGCTTTCAGTGACCGATAGACATTTTTTATTCGTTTCAGGTTAAAAGCCACTTTTATGTCGATAATTTTGTTTTAATTTGCGAGAAACCGGAGTCTCAGCTGAGCAGCCGCCCAGCATTCAACAACACATATTTCGTGCTTGACCTAAGCTATGTGATCTTAATAGAGGCCTATTCCGGAATCTCTCAGTTTCATCTCATTTAGAAGTAAGAGTAGGTACTAAAATAGTCAGTTCACGTGAAATCCATGCAAATGCTGATGTCAAAATTTTGATGATCGTGAAATCGAGTTCGCTTGGTGGTATTCACTTCACACGAAAGTCTCCACACCGGTTTTTGGCATTTCGCCAGCGAAAACAATGCAGTTGCACTTTATTTGAGAGTGAAAAGGTGTCATCGACAGTCAATCTCACCGCGAGTGCACATTTATCTTAAATTTATTGAATAAAAGGCAAGTCTTCACGGCACATTTTTCACGGGAGACATAAATGTAAGTTTTTCGCTCGGTGAACATAGTACATACCTTTACCCGTGAAATTATCAACGCTAAAGGTAAGTATTATGTTCACCGAGCGAAAAACCTGCATTTATGTCTCCCGTGAAAAATGTGCCGTGGGGACAGGAGCGTTCACAGAGAACTATTTCGGGAGGGGTTTTCAAGAAAACCCGATTAACGTTGCCCTAGGAAATTAGGGATTGGTTTGAAGACATCATACCTTATAGCAGTCGGATCATCTAGTTACGAAATCTCCATAAAAGGATCGAAACGAATTCGTTACTCTCCAATTTAAAAATCGTAGTTAAACAAAAGTGGAAAAGAAGGAAACGAAATAACTGAAAATAGGTGGGACCAATTGCTTTTATTAATAATGAGCAGTGGCGTAGGGAATTTAATGTTTGGGGCTGATATGATTTTATACTTATTGGCTTTTTCATCGGCTTGCGTATCGAGCTGCAATGCATACTATTAGAAATTGTGTATTTGAGCGAATTAATACCACTCAATGCATTGCAATCCCATGTTGCTGATTAGTTAGTTAGCATCTATAAATTTTGAAATTTCCTGTTAATTGCCTCCATTTTTCCTACGCAGCCACTACAAAGTTGCATAAATAAAAATGCATTCAGATGCGCATGTGCATAAATTTGTTTACAATTAATTTTATTTTCGTGTTTCGCATATGAGAAACGTCTTCAAAACTATTAATGTCAAAGTCCCCATGGTAATTATTTATAATATGCGATTATTTGTGATTATTTTTATATATTTCCTTATTCATTGGTGGGTGGGTAATAAAATTGAAAATTCTACGCGACTTTCATTTTGGGAATAACTCCTAATACAGCGAAAATTTTATTCCGTGTTACAATTTCCTTCTAAAATTAGATGTGCAAGGAATCAATTTCTTCAAAATCTTAATCTTTAAAATTAAATTACATATTACTCTTGCGATATTGTGTCCATAATTATTTTTTTGGAATGTATGTGAACCTTAGAGAAACTATGCTAACGCAATGCATGCGTTAGTTCACAATGTGGCTTTGTGCACACACAATCGATACGTGTTTGCAAAAACAAATTGTTTCAAATCTTAAACAATTGAAAAGCTACCCATACATTGAAGCATTTTTCGGCACTTTTTCGATGCAACGTACGTATGTTCATCAATATGAAACGATTTCTTCAAGTATTGGAGTAGCAACTACATATTTGTGAATTATTTTTCGCCAAATTTTGTACAGCTGTCGTACCGGTCGTCCAGAAACACCCTGTAATTCAAAATAACTTTCGGAGCTAAAATTGTTAGGCTAAATAGGTGGCTAAAATAAACAAAGTTGATGTGTTGTGAAACAAACACAAACAGTGAAAACGAAAAAATTTCACATCCGGGCAATTTCCTCACCAAATACAGGATTTCGGGGTCTCTAAAGCTTGGCCTTGGTTTGGAATAAATCTCAATCCAAGATTTTCTTGTCCCTTTGTTTCTGAACCGATTTTTGGAACAAAATAATTTCACGAAGGGCTTAGTGTTTTCCTGCTCAGAAAAGTGCGCCTTAAACAAACCTCAAATAACCGTCAGCACATTGTTTTTCGAACATAGAGAAAGATGTCTAAAATACATAATTTAAGCTTGTATAAGTCACCGACCTCTTGCCGAGTTTTAGTAAATTTCTTCGACTTGAGTTCTATTTTTTTTACGCTTTTGTGTTGACTCATTGTATTTCTTCGATGTGGCCGCGGGCCGCACCAATCTGCCAGGTGGCCCGCCAGTTTCATCTAGATGCTTCTTTGCTGTCGTCTTAAACAAGTTAATCCAAAATCCCAATCGGCGCAAAATGGAACTTTTTTTCTACTACGAGCATACTACTTTGAAGCAAGTTCTGGTGTTGGTATTTTATCAAAAGGTAAAAAAAAAACACCCTAGATCAAATTCCTCAGCACTATATCACTAATTATGTAATTTCGGAATTTGAACCCCCAAACCCCCTACATAGGATCGCCACTGCGTGGAGACATGGCTTTTATTCACAAAATTTAAAATAAATGTGCACTCGAGGTCTGATTGAATGTCGATGACATCTTTTCACTGTGAAATAAAGTGCAACTGCATTGTTTTTGCTGGCGGCGAAATGTCAAACACCGGTGTGGAGACTTTCATCTGAAGTGAGTACAACCAAGCGAATTTTATTTCACGATCATGAAAATTTTGACAGCATTTGCATGGATTTCAAGTGAACTAACGATGTTAGTATACCTACTCTAAAGTACTATAAAGTGAGTTCTTCTCTCGCTCTCTCTCTCCAACACCAACACGTACTCTCAATTCGTTGATATGATGTTTAATGCTGTAATTCCCTGGAAATTTCTTGCAGAATTCCTGTTTAAATTGACGTTCTGAATCTGCAAAAAACTACAACAAAAACAATAAACATTTTAAGTTCTTTTTTTTAATTTTTATAACTTTTTTTGAATGAATTTGTACAAATAAGCAGACGATAATCATTAAGAAAGCGTCTCAGAGCTTTGCACTTCTGCTGATTGGCGTAGCCAGGATTTCGTTCAGAGGGGGCAAGCCCGTTTTTTTCAACTTCATCATCTTAGCTAAGAATTTTGTTGGGGAGTTGAAGAATCTTAAATCGATATAAACAATTATCTCCATTTATCTCTTGATTACATTCAACTCGCATGCAGATCGTAGCTTGTATATGCTCATTACTTTTGGATTTGATGACCCTCGCAAAAACAACACCTTAAGGTTTCACTACGAAAAAGATATCAGGATCGAAAGATTTGTTCAACCGGGGTATTAGTGGCGCAACCACGGGAGGGGCTAATCAGATCCACATTTTTGTACAAAAAAGAAGAAGAGAAACGCGTAGGTCTGAAGTGAGTTTTGCAAAAAAGCTACATAAATACTTCGGAACAAAAACCGCCAGCTTCTAGGGCGGGCGGTATATATCATCTCAAAACAATGCCAAAAACGTATCAGCATATTGATAACCGCATATTGACTATGATTGCACTATTGCAACCAGAGTCTTCTTGGAAGAATTAAAATACAAACTACTTTTCCATTTAAGTCAATGAATCGTTGATTGACTTAAATGGATCGTTCATTGACTTAAATGGAAAGTTGTTTGTATTTTAATTCTTCTAATTAATACAGTCAATGCAAACTACGCGGTTCCTACTTATAATTGCAGAGTCTTCTATTTATGTAAATGGTTCACAAAAATTCGAATGAAAGCATTAACTACAAAAGGTATAAATAAAATAGAGCGTGGAAACGTAAAAATGGAATAGACCGAAAAACCACCAAACAATATAAGACTCTACGAACTTCCAACTTCAAATAAAAAGCAAAAAAAAAACCTCATTTTGGTACACATCCATGTCTCTTTCAAACTCGCTTTGTCTGGCTTGACATCTTCCAATGATAATCATTCGTGTACACTTCTGCCATAAATACTTACTAAATGGTTCTTCACAAATCCACTTGTTTATTCAATTATTCTCTAAGAGGCAAAAATCCATACGGTACTCGGCAGGATGTTTGCTAAAACACATGTTCCAAGTCATGTAGACATGTCTGTTCCGAGACAAATCCCTACATACTTGTACATATTTATGTGCTCGTATGTAGGTCTGCTGAATCCTTGTCGAATATGATTCTCATAAGTTCTTTTTTCATTCAAACCAATTTTCAACAGAACCTCCACTTATGCGTTATACCGAGACTCCTCGCAGGCATTTATCTTTGTCTTCCAATTCCTCCTCAGTATACTGGGCCTTTCACGAGTTTGTAACTTTGTCAATTTCGAGCAAACATCCTTCCGGCTGTAGCTTCAATGCCTATGCCAACTAATTAACTCATTTCTATCCTTTCACTGAAAATTTTTATCTAAGTATTCTGTGCCACTCATCGTATAGCAGCACGGTATGGGGCTGCGGTGGTAGCCTGAAGTTAATGAAACAGAGTTGGCGGCATTGTTGATGAACGCAAGGAGTCGCCTGTGCTTTGTGGAGGAGCAGCGGTGTTTGGCGATGATACGGACTGACACGGTACAACGGATGGTGTATGGAAATCCTGAATTCTATGCTAGCCGGAGACATGCGACATAGGTATACATGCAAAGATTGAAACCATTTCTCTCTAGTATAGTTACAATCTGATGTGAGTGAGAGCAACTTTCCGGTGAATGTACATCCGACAACATGGCTGTTCCAAATGGGTTCAAAGTGCTGTATACGAACGAAGAGCAGTGTTCGGCGTTGACTTAGTCTATTGGCCTCACACACTACTATATGTACGATGCCTTTAAAACATGCTGTATTTGTACATTGATGTCCTTGTCTATAAGATGACATACTTGGAGCCGTCTTTAGCAAAGTGAGGAAATTTAAGGACGAACATTTCAACTGCGTGATAAGCTTCGACATGATTTTGCTTTTGCACAGTACCAGCCATCACCATCTAAATGTTGGCATATAACATCGCTTTAAACGATTATATTGTGGGGGTTGGGGTGTCTCTGTACTTTATTTTACCGTGTTGCTTTCATTCAAGCTGGAGAAAAAATATATTTATGGAGAATTATTCCTGGAATCGGTTGGGAGGAACCATATGGACAGTCTCTCGCAGTTGAGAGCTTCCGGCTTGACGGAATAATGTTTCGGAAACAATTTTCGTTTAGCAGGCTGTCTTCAAATAATCTTGGGACGGTGTTGATATATTTCAGGATTTCGTTGATTCACTTCAGAGATTTTTTCTGATGTTCGACTATAGTAGGTGGCTGATTCCAATAGCTTGATTAATGCTTGTACCCAGAAGAAACCATAATAGCGCACAAATTTACTCAATCAGAACCAACGAGTCAGGCCAGACATAAGACAGGACTACATTCATTAATTTCTCGTATTCATGCAAGGTTGAATGTTCGGCGTAAAATTACATGCATCACACACACTTCCCTGAAGCAATTTCGTTTCTCATACAATATACAATGAATACTTTATTTATTCCTACATTATTTATCTTGTATCTAATCCCGTAATACACCCGCAAGACAACAGGGAAAAAATCCAACATCCGACATCTTAAAATACCTTGCAGTATATTTCTCTGTGTCATTATCGATACCTACCTAAGGAAGGCGTTTTTTTTTGTTTTTGTTCTGGTTTTATCCGGAAGTTTTGCGAAGTGTGAACTCGCTTCGCATATATCTTGATATCGGGGCATACTCGTATGTGCTGATTTCAATGAAAAATTCATGAAACTTGATTCACACTCAACTTTCACGTGTCGAGATATACGAGTGAACATTATACGAAATGTTTTAACAATACCTGCATGAACACCTTGATATGTATGATAAGCATACATATGGCATACCTATTTTATTGAGAATTTAAAGATGGTTTCTTAAAGATAGACAGAATTTTCGTAAGTGATTAGAGTTTTGCGAAATTTTTCATAAATGTTAAATTATGCATCAAGGGCAATTTTTAGTGGCTGAAATTTAATCTCTTTACAAGCCCGGCTCCGCTCGATCCAAGAGCTGAGGGACCTTAAAGATCAAGGACCGTGCCGCCTCTGCACGAAGTATAAAGAAAGTACCTAGTGTAATGAGTCTAACTACTCCATTCACTAGTCGTATAAATGATTCGATCGAGAGGTCCAGGAAAACAGGAACTGCTAACCTCCGCTCGATTTAAACCTTTTTAATGGCCTCTATCAGGTTGGTGGATGTTCTAGTCCATTTCATCCTGTTTAAAAATAACTTCATTTTACTGGAACACAACTGGACATTTTTTTTAACGTCTTTCCGGAAAGAATTCAATCGGATAAGGCACACCCTTAGTGTATTACATAATAATTTTCGGAACAATTTGTTTGCTTTACCCCATGATCAAACAAAAAAAGCATGAAAAACCTTACCCTAGAAACCCTAGAAGAGACGTAAAGGATACGTTACATAGTGTCTGTAAGCCATAGAATTCCATTTTAGTCCAGACGGCATGACACAGTAAACTCCCTAACTGAATTATGTGAAAAATATGTATTCCCCTTTTTTCGTCACTTCGGCCAAGTCCATATTACTTTTTCATAGAAAAAATAAAATTCTAGCTCTATCATTATTAATAAATCGATAATATTGATGGCAAGGCTAATCGTCCTTATGTTCTATTTGAAAACAGAAACAGCATGGGGACAGCCTGATAAAATAGTTTAGCTTGTTTGCTCGTTTGGGGGTGAAAGGTCTCTGGTTTTTTGTTGGTGATATATATCTACACACAGTACTTCCGGATACTTTGTCATCCAACAGTCATTGCACTTAGATTCGACATACAAAGCCCTTATAGCACACCATTCATTTCAATGGCGCGCCGCCATGTCATCGTAATATTGTTGGTTTTTGGCCCGCATCCCCCTATGCTTATAGACTAGAATTGTATATGGGAATATACAGATGGAAATTTTTTATGACAAAACTTGGAATGAATTTCAAAAAGATAGAACGACACCCTACGGAAGTTCTAAGTCACTTCCTTTTGCATTACGGTCTAGATAACGCAGAGTGTAAAATGTTCTCAGTAATCGGTTATTTTGTATAGTCGTACAGAGGGGGTGAATATGATCCAGAAAATATTTGGAAGTGCCACGCAAAAATGTCTGACTTCCGTATAGGGTGAAAGCACTATTTGCAATTTCAGTCTTAAATTTCACGGAATGACTTTAAATTTAAAGTATTGTTATATATTTCTCGTGTATTCTAGACGTTCCAGTGGGTTCGATAGATTTTCGCGTACACGACAATGAATAACACTCGCTTTACTGTAACACTATTTATTACAACCACACGGATATACACGGTTTACAATTTCTACTAATTACTTCACTAATTATTGACTCGACATTATTCACTGCTAAAACTAGACTGACTCGTCGACACTAGTCAACGTCCTTATATACTCATTTTCAGTGTTCTGGAAACTTCGGCCAGTAAGTTGTCTGGCTAGTGATACTAGCGCCATCTGGTGCCCAGGAGGGAATACAATTTGGGTTGGCGTAGCGCCATCTGGTGCCAATTTGGGTTGACGTATCCTAGACACATTACAGTATACACGCCGATCTTAATATTATTCGAGCTGACAAAACCTTCAACATGAAAAACCAAACTCAACGAGCTATTTCACAAAAACGTACAGTGTCGAAAAAAATGGCCACCTACATCTTCTCCGATAAAAATGTAAAAAAAAAATATTTATCTTATTGCCTCAATTAACATATTATTTAGTGATCTTTAAGTATTAAAATGCGCATGTTTAAAATTTATGTATAAGTGTGGAAAATTAAGTAAGAGGCTTTTCGACCCGAAGAAAACGTTGATCGCTAAAAGTCTAGGAAATTATTTGTAGGATTTTCTTTTGATTTCAATTCGTGCCTAAGGACTTGTAGTTGTAAAGTAAAAACAGTTTGGGGCACATCTAGTACCAGCTCGTGACACCATGGCCTGGGTTCATTTACATTAACAAAAAAAAGTCCAATTTAATAGGGAACGGAGCTCTTAGTTTCAACAATTAGTAATTTCAAAAGATAAGTTGTGTCGAACGTGTTTATTATCAGTCTATAGAATTTACGAAAAAGTTATATTATGGTATGAAATTTAAGACAAGGGCTGCACTTGGTGCAATAAAAGAAGAAGTGTGCCTTCGCTAATAAAAAATTAAACATTAAAAATGTTAAGTCCTATCGGGTAAATTTTGCTATTATTATTAAATTAAGTGCGAAATGACGAATGACGCTATATGGTTCTGAAAACATGTAGATATCGTATCATGTGTGCACAAGAGTTATAATGAATTGAATTATGATTAATTTATAAACAAAATACTAAACACTGGACATGTGACAAACATGAAAGCCCGCCTGATGACTGAATCCAAGATTTGATTTCAGTTTCAGAAACTACAGAAAATTTCACAAAAATTTAAGATTTTCCTGTTGCCAACATTATCGCGACTTTCAAGATACAGTTACTCAAACTTAAAAGAAATTTTAAAATAGATTTTTCATCAAAAATTCAAATAGTAATTTCATAACGGTGCTGTGGCTCACTTGGTTGAGTCGCACTCTACGATGCTAGTAATCTAGGGGTCCGGAGATCGAATCTCGGCATGGTCCAGGAAATATATAGTGCTTGCAACATTATACACTCCTCTATATGCAATGTAACGTTGACTCGAAGTAACCTATAAACGGCTGAGTGAACGCACCATGCTGTGGCTCACTTGGTTCAGTCGCACTCTACGATGCTAGTAATCTAGGGGTCCGGAGATCGAATCTCGTCGTGGTCCAGGAAATATATAGTGCATGCAACATTATATACACTCCTCTATATGCAATGTAACGTTGACTCGAAGTAGCCTATAAACGGCTGAGTGAACGCACCATGCCCCACATGTTACGGTACAGAGAAGAAGAAGAATAATTTCATAACGGTGCTTTATACGTATAACTCTGAAAAGTTGATAAAAGTTATACATTTACATTGCATAATTTTATGGAAACACGCATTGAATGGTAAAATTCAAGGCTTCAGTGGAATCGCTGATCATTTTTTCTTTACTCGAAAAAAGACAAACAAAGGCTATTATAATTCGGGATAGAATTTCGCTACATTATTTTGACCAGAACTATAATATATTTGAAATTTTGTATATTGTTTGGCAAATGCAACGGTAATTATAAAAGTAGTTTCTGAAACTGAAATCAAATCTTGGATTAAGCCATCAGGAGAACGCAAATTATGATTTTGCATGACAAGTCACGATTTTCGATGACTTTCTCAAAAGAGCGATAACAAGGTAACGGTAAAAAAAACCGATTGTATTTGTAATTTTCTTTTTGAAAAAAGTTGTGCTATCAACCCTTACAGTACTGACCAGCTAATGCGGGACACCCTGTACATATCAAAATGATATCATATATACATATATGTATGTAGGTACTAATAATAATTTCCAATAAAACTTTGTGGTTTAATGCCCATACTTCCTATGACGAATTGTACTGGTTGGCATACAAAAACAGAACAGTTTTCAAAAAATCGCGTATTCGTAATAAAATTGTAAAAACCTTAAAAAAAACTCAACGTATTAAAAATGACATATCAAGCGCTGTTTTCATGGCTAACTTTTGTCATTTTATTGGATCAGCACTCCTCTGCACATTCACTCCAATTCGGCACGAAGGAAGGAGCGTAATGGAGCAGTTAGCGTTATTTTTTTTTACTTTAATTGGTAAGATGAAGCACGAAAACTACCTTCAGCAAAGTGGGGAGACAGGACTTAGCAGTCCTCTTCCGCAGTTTTTTTCCGTTCAGATTTATACGAGTATTTTCAGTCATCCAAATTAACTAGCTGTGAAATTTTCCCTCAGAATAACTTTTAAATACAAAAAAAAATTTATCAATTATGTAATTATTTTTATAATTATTTGTAGTTAGTCACTACACCGCAGGCCGAGCGATGCGACACCATGGTGCGGTATAATTAACGAGGCAAGGAAGAAGAAACATAGTACATAATTATTTTTTTCACCGAAACACGAATGCACAATAGTATAGTGATTTTCAAATTAAAATGATTCATAATTGTATCTGCTTATACAATAATTTTTATTGTGTTTAAACCAATTTAAAAATATTATTTGTTTGTTTTAATTTGTTTTTAATTTAAAGTACATAAACAATAAATTATTTCCACTACTGAATTAATTCGAAATGATTAATTTCAAACCACCTGCTTCCGTTGCTATTAATCGCGACTATCAAGACTAGAATTTAACAAAATCATACGGTAGGCAGACAAAGGACTCCTTCAAACTACCACCCCCTTTCTTTATAAAAAGATAGACTGAACTATACTAGGTAAGGTGTTGCCATCCGAACATAAATCAAATTATCTAATCTTCCAACAAAATGACTTTCTCACCCCACCTGGATACGCCACTCGTTGCTTCTGTCTTAAGTCTTGTCCCATAAAAAAATACCCTAAATGAAAATGGGGTATGAGGTAACAAAATGAAATATTCACCGGAACCCTTAGACAATTATTTTTATCTTTAAAATTAAGTATGGCATTTAAATAGACGTAAATTGTTCCATATAGACTTGAACGCTTGGTTTCGTTCTGTGTCCATTTATCATGAGAAGCTCAAGGTTTTATGGTGGTTTAGTGTGATGAGTCTGAACTGAATCCTTGTCGCGTCGCAACAACGACACATTGTAAAAACCGTTTTACTGTCACACAAATAGGTTTTTATGGTAAATGCCATTTTGGGGAAATTTGCGAGAAGTTCTTTTTTTTAAACGATAGAAGACGGTAAGGCGGATGGATGTGTTAACATGTTGTTTTGTTTTTGGGTGTAATTTTCTTACTACCTCAGTCCCTAAAAAAAATATTCATGTTTTTATGTACTAGTCTGTGTGGTTGGTAATATATAATACTATGGAGCTTCACTTCACGAACAACTTATTTATAACCTAAGAAATTTCGATAATTAAAAATGAAAATCATTCCTTCATATGAACAAAAATCGTTTAAGGTTTTTCACAAAAATTTTACAAAATATAAAATTAAATAAAATTATAACAACTGAGCAACGCAAAATTGATAGATAAAGGAAGTACGGCTTTATGATAACCTACATTATTTCGATAAATATAATAAAAAATAAAAAATTGTTATTCCATATCAACAAAATGCGTTTAATAAAGCTTGCTCAATAAATAAGAATATAACAGCTTTAAAAATAAATGAAAATATAACAACTAATGAATGCGAAAATTCGAAAATTTCGACAGTAAAAGCTCTTATACGGCTTGTTTATGTTATTGACATAAGATACATCACTCAAAGCTTTTAGCGGTTTTACTCAATGTCACGTTCCCAAAAAACGAATCACATTTTATCTAACACACACATACACATCGAATGTGTGTACAGGGTACGGGGAAAACATTGTCAGATTCCTTTAGGTTTTGGAAGCAAAAATATTTATGAAAAATTATTCAAAATGCAGCGAGAGAATTCGCCTCTTTGGTCCATTTAACGTTAATGTATTTCCTTTATTAAATCTTATGTTTAGTAGAACTGTAGAACAAATAGAACTAAATAAATATATGTACTAAAATTCATAAATTTCAAATACCCATCTCTCTCTTGATACCGTAACTCCTAGTGGAGCATGGTGCGTTGATGACTACCGTGTGTAGTCATCAACGTTACGAAGACAACTGAATTCGGAGTGTGATACGGTTGTCAGCCATACCACTTCCTAGACGCATTGTTAGTTTATTATTCTACGATAAGAATATTTCTTATCATTTTCTTCTGAATAATAAACTTGCGACGAGTCGTGCCGAGTATGGAAACTCGTTTCTCTATGAGTGTCTATTTCACAGAGTGGCGACCGAACCATCACGGCCACAGAGCACGACAAATACCCATCTCGCCTTATTATAACTATTTTGCGAATAATGTCCTTGCTTAACCTGAAAGCAATCAAATTACATTCAAAGCCATTGTTTAAATGTAGACTAACGCTGGCTTGATACCACTTCCTTGTTAAGAATATCCTTGTTCCCATTCAAAGTAGTCAAATTGTTTCCAAAGGACTCATAAATAGTTAACCGTGTAAGCTTCAACATGCCGCGGCAAACCCATAAAACCTAACTGTGTATTACGTTTTTCTAGCCCTTTCCTCACCTTAAAGGACTCTATATGTATATTCTAAAGACATTAACTTCAATTAAAAAAAGATCTACTGCTTCATTATTTCCAGTAATATGAAACCCATCTCCAAATGTTATGTAGATTTCCTTACAACGTCCTTGTAAGAATTGAAACTATTTGGTTGCTAAAAATATCCTTAATATCCTAAAGGAACAATTGTGAAAGGATACAAAATTACTTCGATGATAATTAGAGTATATTAATATCTTCTTCACTATAAATCCAAACATATATTTTAGGCCAGTCAAAATCGACATTAACCTCGGAATAAATGGAATACTACCGTTCTTGCACTTATCTGTCTTAGAGTATTACTGGCTATATAAATCCAGATTTGCAGCCCTGGGGACCCTGTGCTAATTTTTTGGCGAGCGAAAAAGAGCCAATTTTATATGTGAAATATTGACGGAATTACAGATTTTTAAAAATAGGGTATTTTTTACCAAGAAATTGCGAATTTCAAGTAAATTTCCAATCCAATGATATTCTAATCACTTTCGTAGGTCAAATGTTGACGGAGATACAGGTTTTCAAAAATAGGGTATTTTTCACAAAAAAAAGGCGAATTCTAAGATTATGTTGTTTGCCGAAACGACATTTACTTGAAACTCGCAATTTCTTGGTAAAAAATACCCTATTTTTAAAAATCTGTAATTCCGTCAATATTTCACCTATAAAATTGGTTAGGATATCATTGGATTAAAAATTCTGTCTACTTTCGAAATGCCAGACACAGTTTTTATCCAAGACAATTATTTAAAAAAATATTGTTGAAAATGTAAACAAGAGCAAAAAAATGACTCTTTTTCGCTCGCCCAAAAATTAACACAGGGTCCCCAGGGTTGCAAATCTGGATTTATATAGCCAGTAATACTCTAAAACAGATAAGCGAAAGAACGGTAGTATTCCATTTATTCCGAGGTTAGGCCTTTTTTTTGTAAAGTTTTACTGGTGTATTTAGATTTCTATGAATTTTGGACTTCTTGTCACTTCATGATTGGAAGTGTCCTTGTTCCATAACCACACTTGAAGCAGGACCTATTTATAACGGGGTGGTATAAAAATGCCATACACATGCCTCAAATAAGCTGCACACCTAACTTGGTCAAAATCGAACCACGGGAAATGCGTCCTTAAGCAAAATTCGAAAAGACTTAAGCGAGCAAATAAAATTTAAGGCTTAACGGAATTTACCGTATTTCTAGGTCGAAAATGGAAAAATGAGGTATCCTATGTTCGTCTCTCTCACAGATGTAGCGATTGGAAATAATTTTTAAGATCCGTCCAGTAGTTTTTGAGCCAAACCGTTACAAACATTCCCATATAAGCAATTTTATATAATTAGTTTAGATAAGTAAGGTAAGATTTGGGACTGTCATCGCCTTCAAATTTTTTATTTTTTATTTTAAATAAAAAGAAACGATTCGAGCTGATACATTAATCTTATTCATCCATGGCCATAACAAACTATAATATAAAAATAACTTTCCCCAACAAAAATCCTCGTATGTCATAGTAATTCACATTTCTCATCCAAGCTCCTACACACAATGTCATCATTTTTTCATTTCTGTCAACTTTTATTTGCATAAATGTATGCCACACATGAATCATGGTCACAACTTAGGGGAATCCTCTTTCATCATTTTTATTAGTAAATATCACTTAGGTTGCCTCCCGCAATGAATTCTTGTGGAAGCAAAACCGTACGTTGTCCTTTCTAGCTCTCGCTTATACTCTTTATCTTTTCACCGGAACATATTTTTTATTTGCATCTTCCAATTCGTCAAACCGATGGACTATATCACCGCACGATTCGGTTGGAGTTCTTTTACCGTTTTACCACCGGACTGGACCCAACGGTCATGCTCGTATGTCGTATTGCAGGAAGGTGGTTGACGGACGGCACACTCACTAGACTATAGAGAGAAATTTACGACAGGATCGTGAACTGGACAAAAGGTAGGAGAGTTGACGGGGAGTAAATATTATTCATGTTTGTATGTATAAATTTTATTCTGAGAAGGACATTCACTCCATAATGGAATCGATTATAGTATTGGCCAATGTTATATGAACTCACATGAGATTCAAATATTGACCATCTTTTATTATAATGTTACGGTCAGGATGTATCAAATAAATATTTGTTTTTTTTTTTTCGGGAAGTATGATCGTCATAAATAAATATGCGGATCCCATTTTGTTGGAAAGGTTTTGAGATGAATGTCTTCCTAAAGAGGATTTCTTTATGTAGGGCCGAATATTAGGTATGAAATTATGGTCACAATAACATATAAGATTGAACAGTGCCCCCTGTTTTGAATTATTCTGTCTACACTGAGAAAAATTATTTAGACTTTTTGTCTAAAGTAAAGTGTGTAGTTGATTTAAATTCAGATAGTTATACTAAATGTTTCTAATCTTCGCAGCAGAAAATATTTTTAATTCGTTCATTTAACCACGCAAGAGTTGAGAAAAAAGTTTAGTGGATTCTTCCACTTATACTAAAGTTGCTGAGTGTATTCGACCCTACCAATAATAGTTGATATTTCCTTGAAGAAGTACAACTTTTCTCCAAAAAAAAAATTAACTATGTAACATTGGTCAATTTATACACAAATTAATTAATTGAGTTTAAATTTAGTAGAAGTTTTAACTAATGAGGAATAGAAAAATCAGCCAGGTCTTTGCAGCCAGCTGTTTCAACTACATAGAAATTTAAGCTTAAAATCAAAGGCGAACTTTAGCTGATTTTCAACTATTTTTTAGATTATTGGTCCACTTTTTTTTCTCAGTGTACCGGCATCGCATTTGTCCTGAAAGTCCATTAGAATCAGGAACGTAACAAAGCGCAATTAGTAATTACATACTTCATATCGTTATTGTGAATTCACTCAGAGTAAAATCGAAACATGTTCCCAGTCATCAGGGCCAGATTTAGCCGGCACGGCGCGCCTGAGCAGTAGCCAAATTGCCGCCCTTCGCCACTTGTTAAGCTTGGAAAGTAGTAGTAGTCGCTTGAAAATTGGATTGGACTCGCAATTGGACTAATTTATTATATGAAAACTGAAATGATGCACACTCATTACATTCGGCTATACATCTTGTTTAAAATGATTTCTCAATACCTTTTCAATTTCTAAGGTTGTTGAAGGACAAATATTTCAAATTTCACCGTTTTGCAGGACAACCCAATTAAAAAAGAAAAAGACGCAAATACGTAGGTATATCCGATTTTGTAATATTTTGTCGTATCCTGAAAATTTTTCCATAATATCTATTAATAACCACAGATACTAATTATGTACTACGTCCCTGTTGCTTCCCGGCCAATTTGCAGTGGGGGAATATGTACTAATAGTAACCGTTAAAAACGTGTGATCGCTTTTACTAACTTGGCAATTCATCAATCAGTCTAACCTGCAGATTTGTGTAGTACGAACGCAAGTTTTCGACAATGCAGTCTTTCGAAAAATATTTTTTTTATAGTACGTTTACCTTGGCAATAGTTAGTTGATTAGGTATGTCAAGGCGATGCCCGAAATTTCCGGTATAAAAAAAATAAAAGATATTGCAGCTTTCTCTGAAATCTTTATAAGACAGAAGCGCAACTGGGTACTCTGGGTACCCCAGTCATGTAAGTCAGAGCGAATTTTTTTTCAAGGCAACAAGCAAGAGATTGTGTGATTAGATGAGTTACTTCCTTGAATGCGATTTACACTCTCTGAAGCGAGCATTTTAACCCAGATAGCCCTGTAATCCTTCTGGAAGGATTTAGAACATCGTTTCGATTTAGATTATTTTAAAATAGTTCATAATTTCCAACAAGGTGGCAAGAATGTGTATGACAAAGAAAAGACCTTCCCCTAGTTATATCAATCACTCGATCTACTAATTTGAGAGTTTAGTTTATGTTAGAATCATTTAAAATTTGGTGATACGGAAACAAGAGTGACCGATGTCATCGTCTAAAAGTTAGTTTATTTTGAGATGTATTTACTTTATCGGTAAAATTTTTGTTTTGACTGAATATATACTTTTTTCTGAAATATGTTTTTCAAGAAAATGAACAGAAATGTGTTTAGGCTTTTCACTACACAATGGCAAATTTGCATATCCTTCCAGAAGGATTGCAGGATTAGGGGACATCATTTTTGTATTTTGTTCTCCCACCTTACGAGTACTTTGTTTGAGTTGTTGGATTTGGGACGATCTACTGCACTATCTGAATTATTTATTAGACTAGTCTAACGTTTGCTTGCATTTAAAATGAATAAAAACTATTTTTAAAAGGGCAAATTGGCAAGGGTTTTGGTGCCAAATTCTCCTCAGCAATGAATTTTATTTAAGAACATGACCTTTATTTCGCCAAATTTTCACCATAAATTGATTGTATTAGTTAGCATGTAACTCAGAGAAGCCATAGAAAGCATCAAAATATTATTTTTGAATCAAATTATTAAACATTTTTATTATTATTTATTTCATTTTCAACCATAATATTCAGAGCAATAATATACGACAATATGTGAATGCACGACGCTGCATTATTTTGATGGTAAATATTGAAAATGTAAGTTTGCATTTTGATTTATTTTCGAATTAAACTAGATTGTTAAATTTCATAACATAGAAAAACGACCGGAAAAAATCACCTCCGGTAAAAAAATAGGATTTAGTTATTATTATTCCAGCTTAACAGCCCAATCTCCAGGTAAAATTAGCCGGAAATCGTTAATTTCGCACCACTGGTGCCGCATCAAACTAAATCTACTCACAATTGATCAATAATTTCTCATATTATCGATTTTCTACATATGCTGAATAATATTGTTCTTTGAACATTAATTTGATCCTTCCAGAAGGATATTGATTTTCCAGGACCTTGGGGATGTGAATACCCATTTTGTACTACGGTTGCGTTTTCGCAACGCTTTACATTTTCATGTTTCACGCGTTTTTGGTAAAAAATATCAACTTGATCCCAGAGGAAGAAAGGTTAATTTAGTAAGGAATTATCTTATAGGCCTGTTTTTGCTCAAAGATGTATTTTGATATTTTTTATGATTTCTTCTCTCTCTTCATTACCGTAACTCCTAGTGGAGCATGGTGCGTTGATGACTACCGTGTGACTACACACGGTTACAAAGACAACTGAATTCGGAGTGTGAGTTGTCAGCCATACCACTTCCTAGTCGCATTGTTAGTTTATTAGCGAGGTGAACATTCTTTTGTATTTAAGTTTTCGATAAATTTAAGAAATATTAGTAAAAATTGGCTTTGCAAATGAAAAAGTTTACTTAGAACTTCCAATTCAAATCCGAATCTTCAATACTATTGTAATATCTGTGCTTCTTTATGGCTGTTCAACTTGGAAGGTGACCAACGAGATAACAACTAAGCTGCAAACTTTCGTAAACCAGTGCCTACGGCGCATCCTACAAATCCGCTGGCCGGAGATTATTTCCAATGATGATCTCCTGAGTATCACAGGCCTGGATTGGATAGGCACTTCTGTCAAAAGGCGAAAGTGGCAATGGATAGGTCATACTCTCCGTAGAGGGCCAACAAATATTGCAAAGCAGGCCCTAGATTGGAACCCTCAGGGAGCCAATGCTAGACGCCGTGTTGGACGGCCAAGAAACACGTGGGGAAGATCGGTTAATAGCGAGGCTGCTTCATTAAACAAACAGTGGTCAGACCTAAAGACGATGGCACAGAACAGAACGAGGTGGAAAGTAGGCGTAGTTGATGCCCTATGCCCCACAAGGGGTTAACAGGAACCAGAGAGAGAGAACTTCCAATTTATTTGGTTTTATGACGCGGTCACTACCTTTTATCAGCGAAATGATTAATTCCCGATTCAACGGTCCAATATTCCTCAAATAGGGTGTGAAGTTTAAACTTTCTGTAAAATAGAATCCAGATATGTCCTTGGAAAGTAATGTTTATCATAGAAACGCCTTCTCTACAAATGGAAAGGGAAGGGGCACTACTCCTGGAGGGAAGATAGGCAGCCTCATATCCAGACTACATTCTAAGGAGTAGTTCCACCTATTTGGTATAAGCGATGCGGTTTGGGCATAACATCCAGCACCGGTGGGTGACTCCAACAAACCTGGTAAAAATCGAAGGTGCACAGAGAATGACGGAGTTACGCATGCCCATGTGGACTCCACCAGAATACTTGGCAATTATTTTCGACGACTTAAATTGTGGGGAGATCCATAATAATTCTAATAATTGCTTATGTTTCTAAATTTTAGGCTATTATTTAATAAAAATAAAACGCTTTTATGAGAGAGACTTTTCTTTGACCAAAAATGTACACGTTAAGCCCTAGCGTTGCGTTCTCACCTCCTAACATTTTCAATTTTCATCTGCAGTCGGCAAATTTGACCTCAGTGGAAATATGTAGGATTTCGATTTTCGGCATTAATAAATTTACAAAAGAATACCTGTCGATGTTTAAGGATAAAGGCATTTGAAAGTTGCAATATTTAAAATATGTAATTGAATGTACATACGTATTAACAGAGCTATTCGGCATGAAAACATAAAACTAATATTTAAATTAAAAAATTTAACTGACAATTTGGAAGCTCAGGACCTTAACATTATTGCCGCTATGAAACTCATTCGCAGTACAACGAAGTCTTATAAAGACATTTAAAAACAACATGAAAATCAATGCGTTAGTGCAAAGCTGATTTTGGCAAGAAAATTAAATATTGGCCCTGAATCGGACTACAAAAACAACACCGAACTCGTTGTGCTCCGAAAAAATTGGACGAATTATCTCAAACTACAGGCGAAACAGACTTTGCAACATTTTACCGTAAAGAGCTCAAAATCCATCTTGACGTTTTAACCTCAAAGTCCACAGAAGAATTGGAAAAAGTAGACACACTGCTCCAACCATTTCAAGACATATTTCAAATTCTGTCCGATGTGAAAAATTGCACGATAATCTCAGTAACTGCAGTGATCCAAACTTATTTTTGTATTTCAAAGGAGATCCCTGAATGCCTTCATAAATAAATAACAGGCGCGACAATCCAACATTGGACTAAGGCCGCAGGATGTGTTAGTGACATCCTATTTCCAAGATCATATCTGCTTTTTGATGCCTTCATGCTGAAATTCAAATCCTTCTTGATAATTGCTCCGAGCGTCAAAGTTTTGGGGAGATAGCGAGAGAGGCCTTTAAACTAAGGACCGAAAGCTTACCATATTATTCATATTTTGACATGTCCAGTGTCATCAGCTTCAAGCGAACGATCATTTAGTAAATTGAGATTAATCATTAATGGGGGATGAACGTTTAGACAATTTGATGCTAACGTTTTCTGCGAAGGATATTGACGATAAAATGGATTTACCTCGAATTGTAGAACGATGGTCCAAAATTAAGTTACGACAACTTAACTGGTTGAATAAAATATATATATGTATGTATATTCATACAATCCTTCGTGTTTGTTTCTTTGTATTTTTCGATGTTTACATGAACGCTAAAAAATATATTAGATGTACGGAAATTTCGCAAATAAAAAACAGGAATTTCGCATAAACTAATTTTGCATATTGGAAATTTCGCTGAATTCAGACAACACACATAGATACTAGATACGATAACGGTAAAACGAGAAACTGCTGAGGGATATACCGTTAATATCGTTACGCTTTTATCGTTTTTATGTAAAGTTCATTTAAATCATGGGGGCCCGCCGAACCACGAGAAAACTCTCCCTAAAATCGCATTGCAGAAAACAAAGTTGATTAATCAAACCTCCAACTAAAGTGCTTTCTCGGTGTTCGGCAAGTCATGATGTTTGTGATTCAGCAAACTCTCTGCATTTAATAATTTCTCTGTTATTAACGGAAAACGTCAAAAAAAAAATCTGAGATGAAAAATTATCTCCAGTAATTGACATTTTTGGACAAAAATAAACTTTTTTTTGTGGAAAAAGTCCAAATTGGAACATTTCTCATTGATTCGCATAAATTAGCAATTTTCGCCGAAATTCGCATCTATTTCGTAATTGGTGACTTTTAAAAAATGTATTCGGAAAATTTTAATTAATCTTTTTCAATCGAAAGTTTCTAAAATTTGCCCCCCCCCCCTTCAAAATCTACCAACCCGGGCAGTTCCCCAGTTAGCCAATATGGGAAATCCGGCCCTGAAAATTATGTAACTAACATTCCATCACATCCAAATAACAGCGATATGACCATCATCAGCCCCCATAGCGTGGAGCATTTGCATTTGAAAAATTGACGCAAAAACTAAAATCTATTAAAATCCATGCTGCCGCTACTGCTGCCATTCCCGTTCATTGAATTACCGCACATTATTCGATAATTACTTATTAAATTCAAAAGTGGTGTTGCCACCGCATTGCTAAGCCGTATATATTCTGACGGATTTACAGTAGGTACATATTCGGGTGGCACCCTAATATGAGCTCTTCCCTGCTATGGATGCTGGATGGGTGGATGCAATCCAATCACAACCACCGTACCCGCAAACCTCTGCTGCTCGTGATGCACTCAGATAAAAAGAAGGGAGAGAGAGTGAGGGTGGCTTCACCCCTAGGCCTCTATGGGGGATTAGGCTCCCTATATGTATAATCATGCATTTGCGGTCGTGTGTATGGCATCGCACAGATAAAACGTGCCGTCGAAATAGTTGTGTGAAATCCATCAGAATTCTCTCATATGGTATTGCAAGTTCATGTACAGCCAAAATTGTAGGTTGGTATGCAATTCTGAGTAGGCACCATCATCATCGGCTATAGAAAATGTTGATATAAATTGGGATTGTGTAGTGACATATGAAGATAATAACCGTTGACCTCGAATGTCGACAATAAAGCGTCATGAACATATTGTCATTTTAGAGGCATGTGTGCGGTATTAAGCGGCATTAAAGGAACTTTTACTTAAAGTTGGTTAAATATTGTATTTTCATTTCAAAAACATGAAATAAAGTATGGTCGGTAAAAACATCTTCAAGTTTTCTGTTCTTCAGAGTCCGTCTCACTCCACATGATGTCAGATTTTCCAGATTAGATAGGGATATTAAGTCTTTAAAGTTTATCCTCGAAGCCTCACTACCTTGCCTTTTGTCTGACATTTTATTTCCTCAAATTCTCCGGGCCCAAAGGCTAGGCGACTCGGTTTGACAGAATAGTTCCCTAATCTGGGAACGTAGAGTGTTGAGTGTCTTGTATATGACGATTCTGGAGACTAATTAGACTATTTTGTTGAAATACGCTTGTTTCGTTAGTTAAACGCTTGCGGTCATAATTTCATAAAATGAAACAATTTCCCGAATTTTAATGATATGGATAATAAAATCTAGCTTATCGGATAAAAATCACAATTACTATGGTAAGAAATTTAACGAGACTATTTTGATTAACCTCATTTGATAAAATCACTCTCGGATAGCTGGTTCGTTATTCGCACAAAAACTCAAGCCGACTTTATCATTAGACGGTTCAATTAACATCCTACATCCTATGTATTCGTATACAATATGTACATTAGGGCAAATTTTATTGCTGCAGCAGTTAAACGATTCGATCGATTATCCCGTCCTGCCTCAAGGCTATGTTAGTCATTTAACGTTTTTGGGAAAAGCCCATCAGTATCGATTTCCCTAATCCAACCGCTCGACATCACAACATAATTTCCTTCAAGCCAAACTTTCTCCAAGTCGATTAGCTCTATAAAAAGGAACTCGTTGATTTTTCGATTTTCGCTCTCCGCGGTGACTATAAACTCAAACTGACGTTTCTACCAGCTATAAATGTATGTACATTGTCGGCCGTCTAAACTATTTATAGGCTAAATAAATATTCAACAATGGCGACAGAGCAGCAGCAGCAGTGAGTGTTGCCACTACCCTTTATAGTATAATAAGGGTAGAACCGGAGGGGGGTGTTTTTTTTGTTTTGTTTTTTGGTTTGTGCATATAAAATCAGGAAAGAAATTGAATAAAAGTTGGCCGGTCGCAAAGCGAGGCGTATTTCCAAACCCCACGTAGTCTCTTGGTCGTTTTCATGTCGCGCTCATGACGAGTAAAATATGATGGGAAATCGATTAACTTTCGGCTTTTGCCATTTAGAGACTCTGGTAGACTATGGTTAAAATTTTCACTTTGGCTTTCATGTTCCATGTCATTGTAACAGGCATTAGCGAAAAAAAACCTCGATAATGTTGCACACAATATGCTGGTACATACCATGAACCATGACTTCGGTGCAGTCTTTATGGTATCTGTGCATGCTATAGGCTAGGGGCAGCCGCAGTACCATTAGGAAGGGCTCTGAAATATAGCAACGCGACGTTAAGGGATGTCATATCTTGTTCTATGGGTACATGTTTTCATCGCATGTCACATACTACGTAAAGCATTTCCATTTTTGATATCGTCGACAACTGCACGACTACGCGATAGCTGGAATCTGGAATACCAAAAAGAAAGGACGAGTGCAGACAGTAATAATGAAGTTGATAGCGCAGCCAGCGACAAGTACGATTCAAAGGAATGTATAATAAAAATGGTGAAAATTCTCTGGTCTTGTTAGTATGATACGTTGCTATCGCCGCCGGGGCAAAATCAAATGGGGTAGAAGAAGTCAATGGAAATTTGCTCAGGGTCTGCACATTTGACGAGCACGAAATATCTTAGGATGGATGTAACAAGAATGTACAAGGTTGCTGACCTAGCATCATTACTGACGAACTTAACAGTCATGTCACACATGAAATCAAACTAGGTTCTTTGCAGAGCCTCGTTAATTATTTCAATAAGGCCGATCATTTAAGTTCTTAAAGATTTTATGTTCAGATAACCATAAGAGCTCCAAGGATTTGTGGAGGTAGTGTTTAAGGAAACTGATGCATAACCAAGAATCCGCAGTTTTGCAGGACAACTTAAAGGGATATGTATATGCATTTGAATAGCCGGAGCCTTTCAAACTATACCTACCCTTTGGCAGAAATGTCAAACCGCGGCACGCGGACTGACTCGATTTTCTAGCCAGGACGAAGAAAGACAATGTGTATCAGCACAAATGCGTAAAAATTAAAAACTTGTCTAAGGAATTTACTAAAACTTGTCGAGAAGTCGGTGGCTGATGGAAGCTTAATTTATAAATCTTCGTTTATATAAAAAATACCGGCGTACAGAGGGCTGCGCCTGCAATACGAGGGTTTTTTAGATTTTGGATACATACATACTGAATAATTTTGCCCATATATTTTATAGGTAATAAATAAGAATTATGCACAATGTTAATGAAATGCTTCTCGTATTTTAAATAAACACGTTCCAGAATGAAAGGCGTTAGCCATTCTGTAAAACTTTTTAGTTAGACCAATCCAAAAATAGATTTACTGTGTATCATGGCTCCACATATTAACTGGATTTATTAGCTGTACCGCCGTTACCATGACTCCAAACTGGAAAAAGCGACTGATATGAAATGTACCCATCGAGTTCTTTGATTTGATAAAAACTAAAAAAGTCGACTTTTTCAAATCTCCGGGACACCCTGTTTGCTTTGTCCTACCAACGTCTAAGTATTTCGTGCTAAAGACTGTTACGATTCTACACATTCCTACCAAATTTCATAACGATCGGTTAATGAACAAATTTGTAAATGTCCGGGACACCCTTTCATTTTGGCCATACGAATTTTTAAGTATTTCATGCCAAAGACTGTTACCATTCTACACATTCCTATCAAATTTCATGACGATCCGTTAAGCCGTTCGCGAGTTATTTAGTGAACAAATTTTCAAATGTCCGGGACACCCTGTTATTTTTGTCCTACCAACTTTTAAGTATTTCGTGCCAAAGACTGTTACCATTCTACACATTCCTACCAAATTTCATGACGATCGGTTAAGCCGTTCGCGAGTTATTTAGTGAACATACGGACGGACAGACGGACGGACAAAATCGATTTCATAAGGGTTTTTTGTAAAATCTAAAAAACCCTAATAAAAAGTAGTCTGGCTGAAATCTTCGTTTATATACTAAAACTAATTTGCTGGCGACTGTTTGAAGGGGTACATTTGATTCGGACAGACTTTCTTGTAAAGGAAAATATTAAGCCGGATCGTGTTTCGTTTCGAAATTCGGCCCAGAAAAAAAGTGTTTTGTCTTTGGCAAAACTGATAGTTATCTGCCACGGTTGCACTATAATTCGCGTTCGCGTCCTTCAGGTTATGAAACAAGAGCATCTGGGATTTATTGATTATTTAGAAAAAGGTCAAGCTTTAAACACCTCGAAATCGAAATGTTTGGTGAGGAAGTCATCAGAAATTTTGTAAACATGTCCATTTCAGGTACACGATGCTTTGCCTTTTAGTTTATTAAGCTTTACTGATGCAAGAGTTTGTTTCCAGTTTCCACATACAAAACCTTTTTCGTCTATTTTCAGCCACCTTTCTGTTTGAACTTTATTTATGTTAACCTAACAATTTTGGCTCCCAAGGTTGCACTTTGGCCTGGGCCTGGATGTTTCTGAATGACCGGTGCTACAAGAGTACAATTAATTCACATCAAATTTTTGGCGTCGTACTGAAATTCAAACCATCGAGTAATAAGGAGATGTTCGAGCGCAAAAACAGCAAAGCTTCAGCAGTATGTCCGAAGGGAGGATATTTTTGTGTGATTTTGATACTGATTTTTCTTCAGCTTTCAAATATCAAATGCAATTAAATATACTGAATCAATTTTTCTCCACTTTGCAGATTTATGAGTTCTCAAAGTACCGTTATGAAATTTTTGTCAGAATTTTCAAATAGAAATAAATTTTGAGTTTTTTCCAAAATTTTAATACATATGTATATATATCTGTGAAGCGATTTTTGCTATTTTAAGTCGAAGAAAGAGTAAAAATGAAGTTTCATGAACCTGAAAATTTGGAGGAAGACTTCACGATAATTTTCACGAAAAAATCGGGATACCTACATAATCCCGAAAAACAAAATCCAGCCGGTTTATAATCCCGCCTTTTACAAAAAAGCCCGTTTAACATTATCCCGACATTACTAAATCCCGGCACTTTTAATCCCACCGCTTTAAATCCCGCCACTTCAAAATCCCGCCCATTAAAAACTCTCCCGTGTTAGAATCCCGCTCGTGGATAGATAAATAATCCCGCTAAAATACCGACAAAAATTATTTTCATTGCTGACAAAAAAAATAATAGTTATGTAAGCTGATTCCCAGCAGTTAATGCGATACTTTCTCTAAGCGTAAATCCGTCGGAATATTTGTTTATTTCTTCAGTAAAGATGACAATTTAGCCCCTACCGAGCAAGACTGTCATACAGGGGATATTTCAGTCTCGACTACCCTAGACCAGTAGCTATTTTTGGGGATACCTACATAATTCCGAAAAACAAAATCCCGCCCGTTCATAATCCCGCCTTTTCCAAAAAATCCCGCTTTACATTATCCCGACATTACAAAATCCCGCTATTAAATAATAAAAAAATCCCGCCAAAATACCGCCAAATTTTTTTTATTGTTAACAAAACATAGATATGCGTTCGACTTATCAATTATTTACATTAGTTTATGCGTCAAGTTTTTCAAAAAATCCGTTTTTTCATAGTCCTCTTTAGATGCCAGTATATTCCTTAACTGCTGGTTACGTCTAAAGACCTTTTGGATGCGACCTTCGGATCGGGACGGCTCAACTTGGTTTTTAGCTAGGAGCAATTCTTTACCTAGTAATTCCACCAGCCGGTACAGACCGATATGGCTTTTCCTTGTGATAAAGTTAAATCGTCTGTGCCAAGCCTCAACAATATTTTGAGTTCTTGGAAAATTTGCTGCAACTGTGTCAGCAATACTCCAGAACTTGGGCAGGTACCTTGGTTTTCCTGGCTCTCCCGACTTTCCCGCTTTTCAATATCCCGTCACAAAAGGTAAGTATTCTTTCAAAAATCGCGCGGGCGAGATTTTTAATTGGCGGGATATTGAATGTCGGGATTTAAAAAAACGGGAATATGATAGGCGGGATATCGTACCCAACCCCTATTTTTCAAATTAAAATGGCGGGATATTAAGTTGGTGGGATTTTGATTAGATAGGATTTCAACGAAGCGGGATTTTAAACAGGCGGGATATTGAAATAGCGGGAGAATGAATGTCGGGATTTTGACAAAGGTGAATATGATGGACGGGATATCGTACCCAACCCAAAAAATCGCCATAGAATAATGAAAAAAAAATACTATTGGAGCCGATTATGCTGAAACGAATTTTGAACACCATTATAGTTAAGGCAAATCGAGCTTTTTATCACTTTGTTTTCAATGACTATAATATGACCGCTTAAATAAATAAAAATTGGTTTGAGAGAAAAATTGAATTAATGCTGCCCATACCGATGGAGGTGTATTCATTTAAAATTCACGCAAAACTTTAAACCAGCATACAAAACCTTCCATAATATTGATATACATACGCTCCAAATTAAGAAGAACGTTAAAAGATTTAACTGTCAGCACAAAAAACTTTGGATATTTTGATCTGTGATGAAGTTTTAAGAACACACAGGAAAAACGAAGCGAAAAGCTTAAATCTCATGCGTACGTGGGTCTGTTTGCTACTCATAATGTAGTTGTAGAATTGGTAAGGGCGGCATATTGTAAATAGCAATAGCCTAGTAACTACAAATGTGTAAATACGCCACTGGATCACGGTCAAACATGCAATGGCATTGTAAACGCTTTAATCAATTAATTGATTTAATTAACTTTTATTTATATTTTTTAACGCTTTCAATCTGGCTCCTCTAAAAAATATCTATCACACAAACTTAGAATCATAAAGAAGAAAAAGCTAGCATGCTCATTCGAGCACGAGCAAAGTCCTTGTTACTCATAGCTTAACTCATTGCCGGACACAACGCCAAAATTTGACACGATTTGTATGGTCAAATGCTCAAAATTTGACGTCTATAGACGTTGTGTCCGGGAAAGTGTTAATCATAAGGCGTGTACATGTTTCAGTGCATAATAAAAACAGAAAATACTCTCAAATAGATTTCGTTTCGATATTTTATCATTCATACGTTCACCCAAGTGTGAGCAGACATACACAAAATATATATTTCAAATCCTTCAGGACATGTCAACTTCTTCTCAGTAAGGTTTCCATGACACAACTTTTCTTAATATGTTTTTGCGTATTATTTTCACTCATCGTTTTCCCTGCTACGCCGTCGTCATTGCAAACATTTTTCAATACAAGCAATAATGTAGTTCGTCCAACAAAAGCATCATCGTCGAAGTCAAAGTAAAAAGGATGCACGAGACTGGAATATGAAGCTATACGGGAGGTTCATAATATAAGGAAAAACGTGCAACGTGCGTACGTACTATGAAAATTACATGGCGCTCACACATTGTGACAAAAAGACGGTACACAGAATTCTACGTAGTAAGCATACGAATTAAGTTTCCGTTTTCTTTTTCATATGAAAACATTCTACACCGAGAAGAGATACGGGTTGAGTCGAACCCTATAGGAACACATTGGGATCATCTTGTGTTCTAACGCTATAAACGCTATATACGCTATACCCGACCGTAGTTCCACCGACAACGTTGGCATTTCATTTTCGCCTGACTGTAAAAATACCGGAGAAATTTTCAAGGAAAATGTCAAAAGGAAATATGTCTCGTTTAACAGGATGTAGTTATTCCCTTTTGGCATTCTTCCCAAAATGCTATGAAAGTCGACAAATACCATCTCTCTCTCTATGTACGTACGGATATATGATGAGAATCAGAGTAAACTTTGTATATGTCGGCTCACTCATAAGCGGCTACTATAGCGGTTGTTACTCTATTCAGAGCACATAACACTAACGGAATTATACGTGGTACGTCTGGAGTTCACAAGAGCAGGATCCGGGACGTCTTGGAAAGTTATGACACCGTTTTCTCGGCTCGATATGTATAGATGTGGGCGGTAGACTTAATAAGGGCATTGTTGGAGAAAAACCCTGAAAGACGACGAACGAAAGAGCAGATACCTAAACTATACATACAGGAGAAAAAGAGCTTGCCGAGGTCGGACGAGACTACTTTAATTATGTTTTTGCCAGCACAGGGAATTCCATGCTATTGTAGGCAAGCAAGGTAAATCTGAACAATCCCAAGAGTAGTGTTGCACTATATGTATAGAGCCTGGAAGCCTGGAGCGATGATTATATTATTAGATAATGGAACTGCTTCAGAAGCTGCTTGCTGAGTGGAAATCATGTCATTCGATAAGTGGAAAATGCTTTGTAGAGGCCTTTAGTTATAATTTTGGTAAGTGTGAAGACTTTTATCATCCTTTTGAGTTGCAATTAGCCGAAATGACATAGGACTCTTGGGTATGTGACCAGAATATGAAAGCGCGTATGTGTCTATACGGAAAATGGAAATCAAAGAAAATTCTCCAATAATAAGCAAGCTTATTAAATCGCAATTCCTTATTAGGCAAAATGAAAGCATTTTCAATAACCCTGTTAACATCTTTCCAACTCGTACAAAAGACAATTTCAACTGAATTCAGACTGTATGAAATTTATTAACAATTTTCCAGCCATTTTCGCTCCACCTATTAATTTTCAGCTTCTTCATACAACGCGAGGCAGCACAGTAAGAAGTTTACGTTCACAATTCACAAACTAGCTGGACAATTTTAAATTTAAATACAAAAGTTGAAATTCATTTGCACATTTCTTGGTATAGAAGAAGACGTGTTCGTAGCATACGAACGAGTGTCTCTAGTTTGACATAAAGAATTTACTTTTTGATGTCGCATTTAATTGGATATTTAAGAAAAGTGTAACCAAAATGTTCACCATATTTGGGAAGTTAAAAAGTATTTTTGGAGATTCATATAAACACTCGTACCTCTCATTATTATCACTGAGTTATCGTTCGTTAGACCGCAAGGATGAAAGATTTGTTTCTGCCATGGAAGGGATACGAAAATTTTACAAGTTCTTAACGAGCGTAAAATGTACAAATCCAATCAAATAATTGTTCAATTCTTTAAACAAATGACGATATAAAGGTTTGTGTTCGTAGAGATGACTAATGTGATGATCACTCAGAGAACGTAGTTCAGCAACCAATTCTAAGCCCTATTTGCAATTCTGAGCCCTATTTTTTCTATTGAATCACATTATAGGTTTTTAATGTTCACCGTAAAATCCTTACTCAAAATTATACGGAAACTCGGGGACTCTGAAATTTTCAGCATAATGCGAGTTCCAACGTGCTTTACATTGGTCCTTTCGTCCCCACTCTATAAGAAAAAAAATAGACACCAATTGCCCTTGGTACCGCCTATGGAATTTTATTGGACCTGGGCCGCATCTTTGAACAACTGTAACTTTCGAACGGAGGCAGCTAGGTCTCTGAAATTTTAAAGCAAAATGTGTGTCCCAGCGTGTTCTAGATCGGCCTTTTCATCCCCACTCTATAAACAAATTTGGCAAAATATACCTCTAGTGCCCTTGGTACCCCCTATGGAATTTTATTGTACAAACAAATGGTGAGGATTCCGCAGTTTTGAAAATAAATGTTAAAAACGTGGAAGCCGCCAGTTAATTTTATTCTCTATTCTGATTTGAATTAAATATCACTACGTGTTCGAGAGTTCAAGTAGGTTTTAAAAACGAAAATCGGAAAACTCGACGGACCGTACAATGTTCAAATAACAACACAACCTTTAAACTTCACAAGATACAAATTTGTTTCGTGCCAAACGTTCAAGTCGTACAATCAAATCAAATTCAGAGGAAAATCGCGAGGTCAAAAATCAAGCCAATCAAATCAAATAATTTCAAATCGAGGTACTACAACGGCTTTCGCAACAAGAGTGATATGTTTACTCTACGTTACATTCCTCGTAAGCTACGGGTGGGTGAACTACCCAATACGTTAAGCCTCAGTCGCAATACTCCGTTTCGTTCCATTCCGTCAACCATCCAATCCGTTCCGTTTTCTCAAAATATTAGTGCAAAGCACAATGCTCCGTTCCGTTCTGGCAGTTGTCATACGTTTTGTCGGAGTTTCATGAAATGTTAGAATTGTTTTTTCATTTATACTTTCTCTACCGAATGTACGGCTTCGATGTACTACTCGTCATGCATATTCATATCCGTTTGTTATGCTCCTGAACTGTCATTTTCCATAAAGTGAGGTTATGTGATCCGTAAAAGTTGAATTTGGGTCAACTCTTCCGATCCGTTCCGTTCCGTTACAACCATTGTGTGCGTTTACATGCCCAGTCCGTAAGGTCTACTTTTGACAGCTGAACGGAACCGAGTATTGCGATTGAGGCTTTACCCGTAGTTCAAGGCCAATGCCATTTCAAATATATGTAATGTTGTGTGTAACATACTAACAAATTCTAATGTTTCTATGTTTCAGGTTTATGGTTATGGTTTATGTACTTGCTAAGTCTATTACTAGTAAAATTGTACTAGCTGTATCCAAATGTAGGTGAATACAAAAACGATCAGCTGATTGATTGACAGTATTAACATAAACATGCAAATCGATTTCAAGGGTAAGTTCGTATATAATTTTAATTTTAATTTAATGCAACTTTTAATTGTGTTCTTCTATGTTTAGATTTACGACGATGAAGCCGGCGACGATGATGGAGGTGCAATGACGATCGGAGTCAGATAAGTATTTTGAATATTTATTATATGTTCCGATGCTTTGTGAATTTTTGTGTTTACAGGTCGAGCATGACGAGGCCGAGGAACCGCCGGCAATGGCCAAAGGACGAATTGGGCGATTTCAAACACTACGTAAAAAAAAATTAGCGCATCCTATGTGTAAAGCTAGATGCTTGCTACCACCGTGAGTATCTCAAATTTTAGTTGTAGTAAAAGGGCGGTGCGGGTAATCACATGTCAAACGAGCTGAAATTCACGTCTAAATATATAAGACCGAGCCGACCTGACCTCCGGAGTCTTGTGCTGCGGAATCTATACTCGACCGTAAGAAGATTATCTGGGCAATATCTAGCTTTGAGCCCTTTAAATCGGCTGGACCTGTTTGCATCATCCCTGCGGACCTGCAACACTGTGTAGACATCACCTACCCATGGATAGAGGGCATACTAACAGGTTGCCTAAATTTGGTTTATATTCCTCGTATCTGGAGAGATGTGAGAGTTACGTTTATTCCGAAAACTGGCAGAAGTTCACATGCTAGTCCTAAAGATCAGCCTCTCGTGAACTAAGCTGAAATTGTTGGACCGACTAATCGACACTCATCTACGAAAGTTTATCTCACCTAGTCTATTTATCTATGTCACAACATGCATATTGGAAAGGGAGGTCACTTGATACAGCTTTACATTCGCTGGTAAGTTATATTGAAAAATCACTTCATCATAAGGAATACACGATGGTCGCATTCAACTTTATCAAACCCAGGGCAATCACAGATGCTCTTCTGGGTTTACATGTTGAGGGTCCAATTTGTACCCTCGTAAACAAGCTTCTTACTTCCAGACCCATACGCAGCACTTGCTGCGTCCGTATCTAGGTATGTATGTTAGGGACACACCACCTGGAGAAACTTTATCACCTTTACTCTGGAATGTAGCGATTAATCAATTGCTTTTGAATCTAGAAAGGATTGGATGCAAAGTCACTGCATATGCTGATGATGTTGCTATCGCCGTTAGATGTAAATTTCCTGAAACCCTTAGTGGGTTATTAGGCCAGTCAATACACCGAAATATAAGGCGTTAGGTCGCAAAAAATTGCTCGGCTCTGGTTTTTTTGGGATATTGTTAGGATAGATCCCAGAAGTGTACCACCAAGTTTGCAACTTCGAAAAACCTGTGCTACCCCCGTGACCCTCAAAAAACCTCAAAATTTTCGGACTTTTTTCATATTTTTGTTTGTAATTTCTAAAAGGTGCTTCCTACAAGTAAGTTGTCCACTGCACTGTTAAAGCTAAGACAATCTTCTTTAATTTGAGTGTAACCCCAGCTTTGAAGGCGCAAAGGATCCTAAGATACAGCACTTTAAACATTGTTTTTTGTAAAAAAGTTTGAAATTGTAATTTTAGTCGTGTTCCGAGTTGAATATCGGCTTAAATGCGCATTCTACGGTGAAAGTCATGTGACATGAAGTTATAAACCAGTTACTTAGCTGTATATATGTCGGAACGAATGGAATCAGACCATGGGGTCATAGGGCTGCCCCTGAAAATTAGGTTCTTCTAAGAAAAACTTTTTTCTTTATGTACCAATATTAACCAAACTTCACCCAAGTATGTTCCTGGTTAAGCCTCAAAAAATATCTAGGAACGGATGAAATCGGAACACTACGTAATAGGGCTGTCATACAAACCAATCTCTGGAAATTAGGTTCTTCTAAGAAAAACTTTTTTCTTTATGAACCAATCTTAACCAATGAGGATTAATACATAGAGAGCTCACTCCATACAAGCTATTTTTCTAAACAAAAAAAATGCAAGAGCGTGACGACAATATTACAAGTAGGCAATCGCGTAAAGAAAAGTGCAAAAGAAAATCTCTGATTTCCAAAAAATATGTTTGTATTTGTACCACTTTCCGAAAAAATGTTTGTATGAGTATGGATATTATCTCTCCGTTGAATATGTGTGCGAGAATTTTATTCTCTCGTTGTAGGCTGAGAGCATTGCAAAGCAATGAGCCTGTCTACACACGAACAAGAACAAGAAAAAAAGATTCGCTAGGAGCAGGCTATAAAAACCTGTTTGTTTCTTTTTATTCACGTTTAGACAAACCCAATGTGTTTTGAATGACAGCCGACTAGTCACGAACTGGACACTGGATTTAAACATACTAATTTATAACATAAAATGTATAAATATACACTTGCCGGATCTTACAAATACACTGCGTGACACCCGCGAATAAACAACTGTGAAAAAAACTGCGCGTTTTACTAAATTTTGTTAAATTCACATTCGCGAAATTTGTAAACAATTTGTCGGCTCCGCTCGTGTCGGTTGAATGAAAATTGAGCAAAAATTACAGCCGACCGTTCACGACGTGTACTCTAAACTACAACACGCACTTTATGACATAAAATGACAAAAAAAAACGCACTTGCACACCATTTCAAATGCATTTGCCTGTATCTGGGGAAAATAGATTCGAAGTAAACAGTATTTACCACTTTACATCCAGTAGTTTTTACTTGAAAAAATTGACAGGAAATGATTCGGCTATAATCGTGTAACCAACATTCTAAAGAGAAAAACACGTTCTCAGATTTCATTCATCTTAGTCCAGTTAAAATATGTATCCCAATTCAGGCATCCAAATAGAAAAAAATAGAGTGAGGCTAATTTTTGTTATTTTTGAATCAGCGGGCTCCCAGGAAGCTAAAACGCATTTTGCTAAAAAAAAATTGATCGGAAAGGTCCCAAAAAGGACAAAAAAGGATACTCCCTAATCTTTGACCGGAGGTCAGCATGCAGGGTATCAAATCAAAGGGGACGTCGAGTACATGCCATATCCGGTGCTTGTTTCCTGTTTCAAGGACACTAAATGGAATAATTCAGGCTTAAATGGAAAATTACGGCTTTGGAAAGATACAGATACGGGAAACTCGAAAATTTATCATTTGAACCCAATTTTCTGCTTTGGGATCAAGGTGTGTAATTAGTGTCTTTTTATGTCCTTTTTTAGAACTTTCCGATAAATTTTTTTCTTAGCAAATTTCATGGCAGAATCTTCAGATTTACCAGAAAAGTAGTGACAACTTGAACAATTCTCGTGGTTGTGGCTCTGGAAAGATACACGGGAAACACGATAATTCGATAATTTTCCATTTAAGCTCGTTTTATTCCGTTAAGGGTCCTTGAAACAGGAAACAGACACCAGATATGTAATGTACTCGACGTCCCCTTTGATATGATACCCCGCATGCTGACCTCCGGTCAAGGATTAAGGAGTACCCTTTTTCGTCCTTTTTGGGACGTTTCCGACCAATTTTTGTTTAACCAAATGTGTTTTACACTCCTGGCAGCCCACTGAATCAAAAACAACAAAAAATAGCCTTATCTATTTTTTTCTATTTGGATTCCTGAATTGGGATACTATTTTGACTGGACTAAAATGAATAAAATTTGAGAACAAATCTGATTATTTCGAATACCGTATAGTACGCCTATAGTATACGTGTGAACAAATTTCACACATAGGTACTTTCTGGATGGGACCTTTTTTATATGGAGTGACAGTTCTATTAGTTATTTTTCAATGTCTTAACCACCCTTCCCCCAAATGTGTTTTTTAGTAAAGCTTCAAAACATATCTAGAAACAGATGAAATCGGCACATCAAGTCATAGGGCTGTCATACAAACCAACCCCTGAAAAAAAGAAATGCTTAAGGGGTCTTGGTTGAAGGTACTTTTACGATCTGGATGATCTCAGAGATGTGAGCCCAATACAGATCAATAAATATATTGCCAGCACACGCTGGTCTCACAATGGACCCATCACTGGTCTAAGTGCGCTGGTCTCACTTCCGGCGGCCCCATTACTTACCTAATCTAACCTCAGACCGAGCCGCGGGATGATCACAAAAGTCAATAGCGAATATACCTCGAGGATAGGCGATCACTTAACGTATTGGACTAATATTGCAGGTAGCTATTTACGTTAATCAGAATCAATTGCAGCTCCAGGAGATGGACTTCTGAAGAAGAGTGCATGTTCCGCATGAAGAAATCTGTGTCATTTTTCGGAGTTCCTGGAAGCGAGACCCAGTATTTTTTTGGGTTTGGGTTGAACGCAATATCCTTTTTAGAATACCTCGTCTACCTGAGTCATTTTGTGATGGAAGTGATTTTATTAATCAGAACTAACCTTTAAAAATATTCTACTAGATTGATACACTTAACAAAATTAAATATTTAACTACCCCTTTATCGAATCCACTAAAAAGACACTTTCATTAAGTTCATTTTACGCTTTTGTCCACTAATTGACCGTCATATATGTATGTAACCACTTAGCCAACCTCCTCGCCTTCGCCAACCCAATTCAATTCACTCTCAAACGACATACACAACACACAAATCATTCAAATACATAGTTCGTGCAAATGAAAAAAGCAACACTTAATTTGTAATTACTGCAATCAGGCCCATCAAATCTATGTTGTGTGCAGCAGTCACAACTTCTGCATATATGTATGGATATGACCAAGTCCATGTGAATCTACATATATATATCTCTTCATTTTGCCAACTTCCCCTCGCCCCTCTATCGAGCCACGGCGAGTGCAAGGTTGCAATCGGAGGAAATTCCGAAAATCGGGAGACTACATATATAGTGGAAAGACCGCAGCAAAGCTCTGTGATTGCATAACATACACGAAATACAACGACATCATCGTCGTCAGCATGACGCCATAGCGACGCCGACAATTTGCTCCAGTTCTGGGATTCGATCCTACGGACAGAAAGGAAGGCTAATGACATGCCATTCTTCGGCCTCGACTCGACTAGCTGCACTATTTTTCGACGTAACGAAAATCGATTACAACAACAAAGTTGCAAATTCGGCAAAAGAGACCGTGCCGATAGCCTATAGGTTGGTTGGTTGCACACTACTCGAATGAGCTCATAACTGATTCACGACATCCAGCCGCAAATGAAAAATTCAAATGACATACGAAACGACACACGTAACTTATTATACTCCTTTGACAGGATGTGGTGAACCGCTTTACGGTTAAATCGGCCCCAGGTGTAATCGCACCCACCACTTATACAAGTGACCGCATAGTCAACTGACGAAACAAACTACCCGTACGCTCGTCAGCACTGTCCTTAGCAGCCCGATCATTCCGTTCAGGGAAACAAACGAACTGGCGCGAATTCGGCGAAAATTTGAACTTCGCTTTTCCTACTTCGTTTCGTTTGTCGCGGCCGGAAGAGAGAGGAAACAAAGTCGATAACAGCTGATTGCATAATTTTCTGACTTTTCCGGCCTTAGGCTATTCATGTACCCATATACTGTTCCGAGGAAAATCCTTGCGAAATCATAAAAGACTGTCGTCAAACGATAAAACGAATCACGTGATAAATTGCCATCTACCCTGCGGATACCGTGCTCGCGAAGGCCGCCTAATTTCAAACCGCATACAAATCGGATTTTCGTCTCCAGGAAAAGTTTACGGAAATCCGCAAGGTATGGATGGTCTGAGTTGTGGAAGGGTGACCTGCAATGTTTACCTTCAATTCCGTTGGGTTTTTGGCAATCGACTTCCGTCGAACCGAGAGCAGCCCTCTCTCTGCAGATTGTTGGTAATGAGGTCAAGTATACAGCTTACTCGGATTCACTCACGAAATTCACAACCACTTCAAAGAGAACACTAAAAATCGATTCACCAAAAATTCACTTTGGGTTTGAAATGGTTTCAAAATCACTTTCGTAACACGCTACCTTTGTCAAGAATAGCACACGTCACACAGGTATATCTTCCTTTTAGGCAACGAACCGATGAAGACTCTAACGACCGAAAAGGAACATCTCTTATGGACCACAAACGGTACGGTAGTGCGTTATTTAAAGGATAGATTACTTGTTCGGCAATACGCCGACCGCTGAACCCTTAGAGAGACACTGAACACTGCTCACTTCTCAGAATAACACTAGACTATAGGGGCCACACGACACAATGTCGGATTATTTAACCGCCGAAATGCATGAAGCCTCGATTGCGACTGAAATTCCGCCTGACCATGAAGAACTACGGCGACAAAGCGACAATTAACAGAGTTCAGACGTATTGCTATACGTACGAAGCTTTTCGTTTTCAAATTGCACATTCATCGTAATAAAGTAGCAACCAACGAAGCTAATCGGGACTTTTTCACAGAATCTCATAGCACTGCCATCGCGAATACACTCCGTAGCGTCTCGATTCTTACTTTCACTAGCTGGCACGACGACGACGAGTCCTTTGAACGTTTCAACCACCCACCCACTTCATCACCCACACTCGATGGGGGATGTAAAATTTCCCATGAGCCGAGCTTTTCATGGCTATGCAGAAGAACCCCTCTCGTGCGATTATGCGCATAGTTTTTCGGGCGAACTGGATAGAATTTATGCCCCTCCGTGCAGAAACATCATTGGGCAAACAATCATTTGGTAATCTGGTTAGCTTTCTGCGAAAGAGAAGGACATTGTATGATTTTGGTGTTTGTGAAGAGAATTTCCCGTGTAAGTAGTTTGGTCGACACGTCAGGCAGACACAATGAATTTTCTACACGAAAGAATAAGAGCCGATTAGAATGTATGCATATAGGTATATTGTAAACAATTCGACGGAACAAGCTTATGAGGGGAGTGTAAAGTGTCTGAGGTGATGGATTATGTTGTAATAATAATAATCATAATCCAGGCATCGTGGTAAAGCGATTATGTAAGGGATTAAGACATGGGGTAATAGTAAATGTGGTGGCTATAGTTTAACAAGACTTATTTATGAATTATCCATTTTTGGAAAAATGTTATTCAAAATAACAACGGTCAAGGATGTAGGCAGGGAATGAACTCATGGGAATGGACCTCTCGCGAAATTTATCTCATAAAAATGAGTATTTATTTTCATGAAAGCTTAATTCAGGTTATCTTGCGAATGAGCTAACAAATTTGAAAAACTGCCTGATTAATAAGAAATCCGACTTGACTTGATGCCAACCTTTTTTTCATTTGTGGCTCACTCGGTTGAGTCGCACTCTACGATGCTAGTAATCTAGAGGTCCGGAGATCGAATCTCGGCGTGGTCCAAAATTTCCGTACATGTGCGGATAGGAAATATATGTATAGCGCTTGCTACATTATACAGGGTTATTGGTTAAGTCGACCTATTCCCTTCAACACGTTATAATAGGGTCAAAATGCAACAAAATGACGCCATAAATGTTAGGCCGATTTTTAACGGTCACTGAGATATTTGAATTTTTAGGTTTTTTTTTAAATAACCATGAATTTTACCATTTAAAGTACGAATTAAAAAAAAATAACAAGGTAATGGGTTAAAAATTATTTTTGGATTTTAGTCAACACTATAGCAGACATTTCTTTATCATTTAAAATTTCCAAAACCCATCAAAATTCGAAATTTTTAATTTTTAATAAAAAAAAGTTATCTTAAATTTTTTTAAAGTTGATTTTTAATGTAGTACATATTACTAAAAAAAAATATATGACACGTAGTCTGCAGACCACTGGAAAAACATACTCGTGTTTTCAGCTTTCCAAAAAGGTGTCAATGTCGATAACAGTAGACGCTCACAAATTAGAACTCTCAGAAATTCGAATCTTCCAGAAATTAGAACCACATCTTTCACTTCATTACATGTTCTGAAACTAGAACCACAAGTTCTAATTTCAGAGCGGATAGTGCATTGAGATTCATTGATGCGTATCATGCTCTGAAATTAGAACTGCAGTTCTAATTTCAGAGAAAAGAATCGATGTTGTGTTTTTATGTTAACTTTAAATCGTTTTTTCCTGGAAATTTTGCGTTGCAAAATGATACCTAAAATTTGATCTAGTAATTGGTGTAATTCTGGTCTGGTCCGAATGTTTTTGTACATTTGTTTCGCGGTGTTCAGTCTATCGCCTGTGGATATGTTCAGCCTATCGCCTGTGGTCCATCCGGGGGGAATATTGCCGACATCAGGACCTGAAACGAAGAAAATATACCCACAAAGAATCGTCACAGATCAATGTTTATACGCGGCGCGAGTCTCGACGGAATGTTTATACACTACCCAAGTCTCGCCAATCCGGCTCGACGGACCAAAAATGTTCGAAAGAGTTCAAGAAATGTTCATGTTGTGATAAAATTGATTCTTTGTGGGTATATTTTCTTCGTTTCAGGTGCTGATATAGGTGATATTCCCCCCGGATGGACCACAGGCGATAGGCTGAACATATCCACAGGCGATAGACTGAACACGCGGTGAAAAATATATGGGACTCGGTTTGAATCGAGAAGTATTTAAAGCATGTCTGCGAAACGTCCAAAAAACACTTTGACTTTAGGACAAAAAGTGAAAATATTAAAGAGACTTGACGAAGGTGTTAACGGCAGTCGATTAGCACTGGAGTTTACAGTCTCGAAGTCCGCTATAAGTTACATTAAATCTAAAAAGGAAACGATTTTGGCTGCGGTTTCTAAAACATATCAGGAATCACGAAAAAAATCTTTACATAGTGCAGAATATCCCGAAATGGAAAACCGTTTGTACGAGTGGTTCCTGAACCAACGCGAAAAAAGTGTACAATGACTGGACCAATACTTAAGGCAAAGGCTAAAAGTATTTTCCTAGACGTTTATCCTGACGGGTGGTTTACAAAGTTTAAATCAACCGGGCATTCGATACTTAAAAGTTGGTGGTGAGATACTTTCGTGTGATGTTGGCGAGATAAGCTCTTTTATCAATAGGCGTGCAAAAGTTGCAGAAATGGGCCTTTTAGAAACCCACATCTACAATGTCGATGAAAGCGGTTTGTTTTTTCGGTGTTTGCCAAACAAAACATATATTTCTGCCAGGAATATAGTTGCCAGTTCAACCAGTGGACCAAAATCCAATTAAGTTGACGAAACTTATTTATAGAAACAAGTTACTCTCGCAATTGATCGCTAAGGGCGTTGAGCTATACCAGTGTCTAAAAAAGCATTCAGTTCGCGATGCAATCATGCTTATCAAGAAAGCAAAGGACGAAGTGCCATCAAGTATAATTAAAAAAGCATGGTCTAAGTTGTTGAATTGGGACAATGACCAATTTGATAGTGAGGTTGATTTACCGCTTGCAGAATTTTTGCCAACTCGGAATATCACTGAATTTCAACTCCTCGAAAATAGCCAAGCCATGCTTGCATCAATCATTCCAGAGTATATTGTCACTATAGAGGAAATTGAACAGTGGAATGAAGATGTTTATGACGATGCATCAGACGGAAATCACGCAAGCAACGGTGAGTCTTCGCAAAGCAGCGACGATGATGTTCATGATATCGTGGAAGCTGTTTCCTACTCTGCAGCCATTGACAGTGTCAACGCTGTAATAAGGTGGTGCAAGAACAGTCATAGTTGAAAAATAATACAGAAAATAAAAACGTCCAGAAATTAGAACATTTCAGAAATTAGAATCACCTCATTTACCAAGTGGTTCTAATTTCTGTGCGTCTACTGTATAAATATTTGAAATAATTGAAACACCTAGCTGCAACTTGTTCGGGGGCCATAATTTCGCTTGATAAAAAACGACAAATCCATAACACAATAAAAACACGTCTGTCAAGTTAGCACTACCACTTTAAAATTTCGACCAACGCTATAGCGCATTAAATGTCGCGATTTTTTCGTAATTTAATGGAAAAAGAAAAAAATTCTCGCGCCCCTTCTTCCCCTTAAAAAATACCCTTAAGTGCATTTGAGCCTCAGTTAACCAAATTCGAGTTCCAAGGATCTCCCCAATGCTAAAAGTGTCCAGTGAGATATAACAGGGGCTGCTTAAGAGATTACCACCCTGAAAAAAATTGTCGAGCCCCTCTTTCCCTTAAAAACTACCCCCGTCAAGTTAGCACTACCACCCCAGTAGCGGCCAATTCAAGCATTTCCGTAAAACAAAAAGTATCCAATGAATTGTCGCAGGAACCAAAAGGCATATTGCACGCTTCAAAAAATTTGTCGCGCCCCTTCTACTCCTTAAAAACTACCCCTAATTGCATTTCAGCCTCAGTTCGCCAAACTCGAGTTCCAAGAATCGCCCCAATACTAAAAGTGTCCAGTAAACTCTTACTACGGCTGCTTAAAAGATTTCCACCCTGAAAAAATTTGTCGCGCCCCTCCTTCCCTTAAAAACTACCCCCGTAAAGCTAGCACTACCACCCCTTTAATTGGATACTTTTTGTTTTACGGAAATGCTTGAAGTGGCCGTTACCGGGGTGGTAGTGCTAACTTGACGGGGGTAGTTTTTAAGGGAAGGAGGCGCGCGACAAATTTTTCAGGGTGGAAATCTCTTAAGTAGGCCCTGTGATATCTTACTGGACACCTTCAGCATTGGAGAGATTCTTGGAACTCGAATTTGGTTAACTGAGGCTCAAATGCACTTAAGGGTAGTTTTTAAGGGAAAGGAGGGGCGCGACAAATTTGATTCTTTTTCCATTGAATTACGACAAAATCGCGACATTTAATGCGCTATAGCGTTTGTCGAAATTTTAAAGTGGTAGTGCTAACTTGACAGACGTGTTTTTATTGTGTTATGAATTTGTCGTTTTTATCAAACAAAGTTATGGCCCCCGAACAAATTATTTCGAATATTTATATTGACATTGACACCTTTTTGGAAAGCTGACAACACGAGTATGTTTTTCTAGTGGTCTGCAGACTCCGTTTCATATAATTTTTTAGTAATACTACATTAAAAATCAGCTTTAAAAAAATTTAAGATAACTTTTTTTTATTAAAAATTAAAAATTTCGAATTTTGATGGGTTTTTGAAATTTTAAATGATAAAGAAATGTCTGCTATAGTGTTGACTAAAATCCAAAATTAAGTTTGAACCCATTACCTTAGTAGTTTTTTTAATTCTTACTTTAAATGGTAAAATTCAAGGTTATTAAAAAAAAACTAAAAATTCAAATATCTCAGTGACCGTTGAAAATCGGCCATGGCCTCATTTTGTTGCATTTTGACCCTATTATAACGTGTTGCAGGGAATAGGTCGACTTAACCAATGCAATGTAACGATGACTCGAAATTGCCTAAAAAACGGCTGAGTTAACGCACCATGGCCCCACATGGGGTTATACGATACTAAAACGAGACCGAGGCTAATTTCGGGCGCGGCCGAAATTTGAATACCCTTCACTCTCCTCGGGCTAAAAGTTTTTTGGGGCAAACCTATGACTTGTATTTAATCCTTCCCCATTCTTTTCCTTCTGTTTTCGCATAATATTTGATATTGACAAATTCTGTGGCGTCGATAAAACAATATTTGTGTGAGGTTTGGTTAGAATAAGTGGTAAAATAAAAAAAAATATCTCAGAAAACTTTATTGGGGGCATGCGGGAGCATGGCCGCATAGTACGATTCCATTTGTTTTACTTTTTTTTTGTTTTGATAAAGACGCATTGAGGTTTTTTCAAATTGGTGGAGAAAAAATGTTTCTTAGAAGATCCAAAATAGGGAGGTTGGGCTTGTATGGTAGCCCCATGACTCCATAGTCCGATTATTTATGGCATCAATTGAAGTGCACTTTTACGAGTTTTGGGTGAAAGTGGTGCACAAATAAAAAAGTTTTTCGTAGAAGAACTCAATTTAGGGAGTTGGCTTTGTATGATAGCCCCATGACCCCATCGTCCGATTCCATTCATTTTTACACATGTTTTGTGGCATCAAATGAAATGCACTTTTATGAGGTTTGATTGAAATTGGTGGACAAATAAAAAAGTTTTTCTTAGAAAAACTCAATTTGGGGACTGGGTTTGTATGACAGCCCCATGACTCCACAGTCTGATTCCATTTATTCTTACATATATTTTGTGGCATCAATAGAAACACATTTGTGTGAAATTTGGTTCAAATTGGTGCACAAATGAAAAAGTTTTTCTTAGAAGAACCTAATTTGGGGGGTTAGGTTTGTATGGCAGCCCCATGACCCCATGGTCCGATTTGCTCCATTCTTACATATGTTTTATGTTATCAATAGAAACACATTTGTGTGAAATTTCGTTGAATTAAGTAAACACATGAAAAAGTTTTTCTTAGAAAAACCAAATTGGGGGGGTTAGGTTTGTATGGCAGCCCCATGACCCCACGGTCCGATTTTAGCGATTCAAACATACAAACTGCCTGCAATAAAAAGAAACATGTGTGCAAAATTTCAGCTCGATAGCTTTTAAACTGGCCGAGTAAAACGCGTAGCAACAGACGGACAGACGGACAGACGGACAGACAGACAGACGGACATCGCCCAATCGACTCAGCTCGTCATGCTGATCATATATATACATATTTTATATGGTCGGAGATGCTTCCTTCAATGCGTTACAAACTTCATGACAAAGTTAATATACCCTTTACTCTACGAGTGAAGGGTATAAAAAAGAAGAGTCATTAATAGAAAGTGGGAATAATTGGGATTTTTCCAAAAAGATGTGGGACGGAATTGTTATATTTATCCTACACTGAAAAAATCATTTGCTGAAAACAAGAAAAAAATACAATAAAAAACAGCCAAGGAAAAATTTTTTCCTGATTTAAAATGTATTTTCTTGTTCCAAGAAAAGTATTTGCTTAAAATAAATAAACAAGCATTATTTTAAGCAAAAACTTTTCTTGAAACCTGAAAATACATCTTAAATCAGAAAAACTTTTCTTGGTACATACAAGAAAGAACATCTTAAATTAGGAAAAAATATTTCTTGGCTGTTTTTGGTTGTATTTTTTGTTGTTTTAAGCAAATGATTTTTTTTCAGTGTAGAAATCAAAAATGTCATACAGCACATTTAAGGTAAAGTCGGTTAATGCCCTGTCTCTCACGAGACGGGAAGAATTTATTAGTAGTAGTTTCCAGTTTTCTCCTAAGCTTAAATAATGTGAGCTTGTATAGCTTTGCAAATTTCGCTTCACCGAACCTGAGCATTGTGAATGAATTATCGATTTACTTTTTTTTGCTCTCAGTGTAATGGAGCATAACTATAGCTACAGTACCTATTCACGGTGAAATTTGACTATATTGTCAAATTTCACCGAATACTGTAGCTGTTCATTTTAACAAGCTGAGAACAAAACCAACATATTTATTTAAATGCTGGAAGTATGCTGTTTAAAAATTAGATGGCGAGAGTTAGATCCCCAAAATTATATCCCCGACCCAAAAAAAAAAAAATAACCTTAAGCTGACCCTGAAGAAACCCTTACAAATCTATCTACCTTACCGTCAAAGCAGACCATTTTCTAAACCAAGTTTTAGTTCGCATCCTCAATAAGATAAGCTGCAAAACTACATCCATTCAATAGATTCGTTATTGTAAAATCAACATTTTAAAGATATTTCACTCAACTTTGGATTAACTCAAATCCTCAAATCGTACCGTGTTTCGACCATAAATAATAATCATTCATATCTGTTTGTATACCAACAAATCCAATACAAGCGAGCCGACACATCAGTCTCTTTTCTTCGACGTGCTCATCCTAATGCTTCTCTTGACGCTGACCCTAATCCTTGTCTGGTTAATTTAGTTGGCAACCACAAAATACAAGGAATTTGCATAATTAATCACTTCCACTTAAACGTTCACATTAATCCAATTTTAGCGTTTGCACAGAGGGAGAATGTTGCCGTTTTGAATCTGTTATGGTAGCGTCATAATAGTACGCGCGAGTGTGATGCCCTTACGCTAGATTTCATAATGCCGACACAGGACGATGCGATGTTATGAGGCTTTAAGATGTTGTGCACATCTTTTTGAAAATGTTTATTTTTTTCTCGGAAGAACTTACATCATTAGATAAGATCTGAAATTAATTTAACTTGTTGGGGTATATCTGTGTGTTTTTTTTTTGTTAAGGATATTCAGAAAGGACCGAGCTGTTTTGAGGCTTTAATTGAACATTGCTGTGTTAAATTCTACATTGAAGATTTCTGAAAAAAAAAACTTTTGCGTTGTTTTTGCGTAAAGTTTATGTAAATAAGATTTTTATACCCTTCGCTCATAGAGTGAAAGGGTATATTAACTTTGTCATGAAGTTTGTAACGCATTGAAGGAAGCATCACCGATCATATAAAGGGTATACATATATGATCAGCATGACTTTGGGGGGTCGATTGGACGATGTCCGTCTGTCTGTCTGCTGCGACGCGTTTTACTTGGCACAAATGCTTCTTTTTGCAGTTTGTATCCGTAAAATCGATGACCCCCTTGGTCATGGCGCTGCCATACAAACCCAACCCCCCAAATTAGGTTCTTCTAAGAAAAACTTTTTTATTTGTGCACCAATAGGGTGGCCAGATGCCCCGTATTTTACGGGTTACCCCGTTTTTCGGGCGAAAACCCGTAATCCAAAAAATAAAATACGGGGCAAACAATGGATGATTCAAGAAAAAATTTTTTGGTTGTATTAAAGTCAACCAAATACTTTGAAATTTACCGGGACGCGAAAGTGACGTAATCAAGCTGTTAACATGCATGCATGCGTTGCAGTATTTGGAATCAGGATTCGATTTTGCCGAACATACTTACCTGTACCGTCTGCGACCCTTAAATTTGCAACACAAACTGAAATTTGAGTAACTGGGGAGAATCGTCGGATGTCTAAACATACCTATAGTCATCTTGGATGAATTTTATGAGGAATTTTGTATAATTTCGCCCGTAATTAATAAATATGTTCAGAAGATGAAAAGATGCCGATGAATTTATAAGCCCTGATACACGAAAAAAATTATTTAAAGCTGTCAATAATAGCACCAAAATATCATTCGAATTTTAAAACTGGTCTTTTCTATCCTGGCAGCGTATTTAGGAACCCTTGTTCAGTTCATCCTCACGCAGGTGACGAATTCGATCAGCTTTTCTAGTGGCTAAGTACCAAAAAACCTTTATACATTTCGTCAAAAACAGCCAAAAAGCCTTGTTCAGCCCGAACGAATTCTTGGCTGTTTTCGACGTAAAATGTCCACTATCGACGAAATCGATAAGGGTTTTGGATAGTTTTGGCACAAGAAAAGCTAATCAATTTCGTCCCATATTCACACTGTAAAGGCTGAGCCTCAAATGCAATTTTAAAATGACATTTAAAGATTTTTAAAACTTTATATTGCAAAATGAAGAGTTATTAGAAGCTTTATTACAAATAATGGCATATTGGCATAACATAGTTTTTTTTTAATTTTTGCCCCGTAAAAAAGTCGGAAACCCGTATTTTATACGCTAGTGACCCGTAAATCGAAGGCAGGCAGGTGGTCACCCTATGCACCAATTTCAACCAAATTTCAGACAAATGTATTTCTATGATGACACAAAACATAGGCAAGAATGGATCAAATCGTACCATGGGGTCATGGGGCTGCTATACAAACCCAACCCTTCTTTTTGGTGTTTTTAGGAATCATTTACACCAATTTCACAAAACATTGAATTCATGCGCCTTTATCAAAAGAACAAAAAAGGTCAAAAGTCAGGAATCGTACTATGGGGCCATGCTCCCGCATCCCCCAATAAAATTTTCAGAGTAAATTTTTTATTTGTCCGCTTATTCCAACCAAACCCCACACAAATATTGTTTTTTCGACGCAACGGAACTTTTGTGAAGGCGGAAGGAAAAGGGGGGACTAAATACAAGTCGTAGGCACGCCCGAAAAAAACTTTTAGCCCGAGGAGAGCGAAGGGTATCCAAATTTCGGCCGCGCCCGAAATGAGCCTCGGTCTCGTTTTATTTTAATGTATGTATTAGTCTAAGAAAATTGGACCAAAATATGGCCATCGAACGGCAAAAATCAAACATCGGAAATTTTTTTTGATTATGGTTGGGGATGGTCCCTAGATGATGGCATAGAAAGTCCCAACCGATCGGGGGTCCGCAACCTTAAAAAAATGGGGGAAAGGGGGGGGGCCTTTTTTCGGTTTTTTGCGATTATTTCAAAAACGGTAAGAGATACAGAAAAATGGTCTGAGGACGAAAAAAACTACATAAAATTATCTTTGCAATGATGTATAACACAATAGAGTTTAATTGAATATTTCGGCGTTAGTCTAGAACATAAATTAGAATATTTTCATTTTAGACCTTTTTTAAAAGCTCCATAACTTTTGAAAGAAAGCTAGTTCAGCCGCAAAATTTTGTAAAAGTAGTCACAACAAGTTTAAGATAATTTTAACGTAAACATTGAGTCGTCAAAACGGCATGTCCATAACTCCCCCCAAAATTGGAGCAGAGTGCTAAATTTTGGTTTGTTGCGCTTTGGAGGTCATAGTCACCCCACCAACCAAAAATCAGCTTATTCGGATAAAAACTAAGGGTACCTCCCATACAAAGTGACCCAAGACAACTTTGTTCTACAGTTTATAAAATGAGTAGTACGTAGAACAAATTCCTGATGGGTCACTTTTTATGGGAGATACCCTTGGTTTTTATCCGATGTGAATCTGACCTTGAAATGTCCTGAGGACGGAACAATTAACTGTTATAATGACGATCTAAGAGATAAATTTTATTTTTCCATTCCATTCATTTCCAGATAGAGCTTAGAAGTGAAAATATGTGAAGTTTCTTAGAATGTTGGTACACTTTGTATGGGGGTACCCTTAGTTTTGATCGAAAGGTAATAATGTTTACACTGGGAACTTGAACTAGGCACCCCACCAAATTTGATCTGCCTGGCTCAATTTAAAAAGAAGCTACAGGCATACCTTTTTGAAAAAAGTTAGGAGGAGTGAGGGGGGCGTTAATGGTCGGAGCACTTTCATTTTTGGAACAAATTAAATAAATTTTGTTAGCAATAAATGGACAAGATTTTATGACCTTAACTCTATTCTATCAAGAGTTACAGTGCGAAATGTAAAACTCAAAAAATGTAAATTCACTATAATACTTTTGGGTCTAGGGTATAATTTTCTGGAAAAATGTCTAGAGTGTTATATATCATTCATTACAAAGGTAAAGGACATTTTAAGACCAGGCTCATAGTTTTCCAGATATTGCAAAAAACTGGATTTTCACCCCTTCGCTACCCCCTCCCTCCTTAACCCATGGCGCAAATTGGTGTAACTTTTTACTGCGTATATTGGGCAGTGTATTCAACAATTTGGCATCAAAAATTTCTTTTTCTTTTGGATGTTTGGGTTTGGGACTATTTTTAACCAATTGTAGTATACATACTATATTGGATCCAGCAGATACTGGAAGTCCTCTAGTAAAAATTAGATTAGACACTAATTATATGTGTTTAAATTTATATTGAAACGTGACAGTTTTTACTAGATCGTATAAAAAGTCTTCTTAAAAACCAAAATATTTCGCAGATGTGAACGCTTTAGTAAACGAACCTGCAAAAAAATCATAAAAAAAGTAAATGGCAATTAATAATTTTAAATAACAATTGTATACATTAATTTGGATAATTTTAATGGTATAAAAATTATTTCAAATATGAAGTTTCTGTCCGAGGGTGTTTTTTTCTTGCTAGCGCCTCTACTGTTTGTTTTGCCCGGGACCAACGAAAGCTCTAAGACTGGCCCTATATTCCATACAATTTTTAGGTATGGAATAAGCTTAGGCCTATTAGGAGGTTTTCAGACTTACGGCCAGATTATGTAATCTGTCCAAATTACTTAATTTGAACTGTCAAATTCCATACATTTTTAAAATCACCTCACCGCAGATTACGTAATCTGGCCAGATTAAGAACAAGTGTGAAAACCACCTTAGATGGTTTCCCAGCATCTGGGTAATTTTTTTTTTGGTATACAGTAGAACCTCGATTATCCGAACCTCCATCATCCGAACCCTCTATTATCCGAACTCCCAGAGTTGGAAATTTTTTCCTAAATAACACAACTTTATTCAAGTGGCTGCCCCGGCTGGCGTTGCAGTAGCGCATTCTATCACACCAATTTTCCAAGACCCTGTTGATCTTGATGGTTTCGGGCTGTAGCTCACGGATTACTTGGATGATGTTGGTCTTAAGTGCTTGAATCGTTTCTGGATTGTTGGCATAACATCGGTCCTTCACGGTCCCCTACAAAAAAAAGTCCAAAGGGGTCAAATCGCAGCTCCGAGGCGGCCAATTGACATCGCCAAGACGGCTGAACACGATTTGGGAGTTTGGTGCGTAACAGATCGATTGTGGCATGGGCTGTGTGGCATGGAGCGCCATCCTGCATGAACCAGAGGTCATCCAAATCCATGTCTTCAATTTCAGTAAAAAGAAAAGTCGGATGACATGGCTCCGTAACTGGCTCTGGGCTAGACAGCACTCACTTTGAAAATAAGTTTTCATTATTTCCCAACGTTCTCCAAGCGTAAAGCGACTCATTTCGTTCCGCGGAGGTATGATACTGACTTTCTATCAAGATTTCGAGCGAGAAACAGCTGTCAGTGTCAAACTAACCTATGATTTAAAAACGAACTTGTAATTCGTTTAAAAATTTTTGAAAAAATCATTTTCTTACACGACTTAAAGCCTAATATCTCCAAAGCTAGCTAGAAGAGCCAAAATTAACCGTAATTTTCCTCACTTAAGGTACTAAAACTGTTAGAAATAATTGAGATAGAATAAAATGATGTAAGAAAGATATGATCGTAAGACTATGCGCAAATTTTTAAAAGAATCGTACAAGCACCTCACCTCGGCAGAAGTTTTAGAAAATTGAAATGGAAAAAAAGATTGTTTTTGGGCCAAATCACGCAAATTTGACTTTGAAGCTCTGTAAAAACCAAACGTCTTATCCGATTTTAGTGTGGTTAGTTTTATTTTATAGGTAAATTTGTTGGCTGAAATAATCATTTTATTTTGCTTCTCTAGCTGGTCTAGCTTTGGAGATATTAGGCTTTAAGTCATGCAGGAAAATGATTTTTTCAAAAATCTTTAAATGCCTGTGGCACCTAAAGGGTTAAGCTGAGGGGGTATGTTCGTACAACTTTTTTGCTGGAAATCAACTGAGGAATCATAATCCGTTGCGTTTATGCGGCAGTTTCCGGACACCCTGTATATTTATTATCTTTATTTCCATGTATGTGTATACACAATAAGTACTAGAGTAAAGTAATATGTACACACAAAATGGATAATTGTTTTTTTTTTCATTTTCCGAGGTTTATTATACATGTATTCAACAACCTCGATTAACCGAACTTTTCGATTATCCAAACCACCCCTGGAACCAATTAGTTCGGATAATCGAGGTTCTACTAAATTGTATTTTTGCTGAGTCTAATTACCTATCTCGTCAAATTTGACAGTTCTCTTTGGTGAATTTTCGATAATTAACGTTTAGAATTGTATATGTAATAGTGACGTTTCGATTTATCAAATATGACAAGTTGTATTTGTCAAATCTAACGGTTTTTGTTGTCAAAAATGTTAAAAAGTGACAGAAAAGAATAGCCCACTTTGACTTTCAATTTGGTTGGTCTAAAATATTCAAAAAATTTACCCAGATGTCGGAGGTAGCTTTTGATTTCGTTTTCTTAATGTATAAGTTTTCCAAGTTCTTGAAGTTTGATATGTATTCCCATTCCCATTAACGTTTATACGAGTAATTGCAGTTCCACCGTATAGACTATACTTGGAGAAGCATTTCTATAAAATGGGGAAGTGACAATGTATAGACCATGCCCTCGGAAGTGGGTCCAAAAATATTGCTAAACAGGTACTAGAGTAAGGTGGAGGAACCCACAAATAGCGAATGAAAGACGCCAGGTTGCACTGCCATGGCCCATGGATGTAGAAAACCGGCTAATATCTATCTACGGCAGTGCCGGATTAACCACGTGGCAGAAGGTGGCAAATGCCACGGGCCCCGCGCTTTGGGGGGCCCCGCGTTTTTCTCAAACAAAACTATAACAACCAAGATGCTTTGAAATTGTTATAGCACTTTATCGTTGAACAATTTACGCTAGGGTGTTCCAAAATTACAGCAAGGTTTGTATTGCATAAAAATACAGAAATATTTCTTTCTAAAGGGTGGTACATACTGAAATCGAGGATGACATTTTTGTCCGCTGCGATTTTTTAAATGAAAATGTATTCATACTGTCGTGGAATATGTGGAGAATGCTGGGGAATTCCATACGCTGCAATCCGAAAACAGTTCCATAATTTTTCTCGGCCATTTTATGTATTTTTTTCCGATTCTCCAGTTATTTCATCGTGAAATGGCAAATGACCGGGGAATCGAAAAATAATACATAAAATGGCCGAGGAGAATTATGGAGCCAGTCTCGGATTGTAGCTTATGGAATTCGCCACCGTTTGTGACATATTCGACGACAGTAAGTACGCATTTTTATTGATAAAATCGCAGCGGGAAGAATTTCACTCGCGATCTTAATTCTGCCCTTAATTCATGATAGCATTTCCGTAAACCTACGTCCATATTGTTTCAGATTCGCGTTTTAGCGAGAAATAAGATTTTTGAAGTTCATGTTAGGAAATGTGCTTGCATACATCCATAGAATTAAGAAATTACAATCTCATGCACAGTGGCGTACCGCTTTAAACGCTATGAAAAGAGCGGCAAAAATACCTTTTTAAAAAATGATTCAAAATTCTTTCTCAAAAATGTTGGTTTTCATTGAAGTGGGTAAATTTTCGATTTTTTTTATTAAAAACCGTAAAACCGAATTAATGTAGAAGATGTTAACGTGAATTTGGCTTTCTGGTATATGTGCTACGTGAGTATCTTTATTGTGGGCATCTTTTAGCTAGATGTTTGGTTGTCAGTTTTTATGAACCTGCGTAAACCTGAAAAAGGACAATTCAATCGAAAGCTATATTAATAGGAAACACTTATATAATGAAATAATTTTCCATTTTTTATTAGTTTTCGGAAAATGTGAAATTTTTAAATTTTTAGAGGTCGTCCAAAAAGGGACTTCTAACATCAATTCTTCCTCGTCGAATAAGTACAGTTTGTCTACAGAAATTCGGTTTAACTAATTAAAATAAAAAATAAAAATGCTAACAAACTCACACACGTCAATGAAAAACATTTTTTGAAACAATTTTCAAAACAGATAATATTGCCCCCATTTTCATAATTGATGGGATGGGAATATTCTCACGGGTTGAATTAAAACACCATGGAGTTTCCCTCGACACGTTTATTCCTCACAATGTATAACCCGGAAGAGCCAACGCAAACGTCAAATGGAGGGGAAAAGACGAGGGCGGTAAATTACCGCCGTGCGCCCGGTAATGTCACAAAAAATGCGCCCCCGCTTGAAGCTTAAATTGTTTGAACATTGTGAGTTCAACCGTCATCATGGCTTCAGTGATATGTCGAGCAGCAAAATTGATATTAATATTACTGGAGCGACCAAAATTCGTAATTTTTTAATCCAAAGTCTATAGCTGGCTGATGCGGTTCAAATCAGTTATATCAAATAGGCCCCGCGCTCTACATATGCCACGGGCCAGTCCCGGATTAAGCAAGCGCGGATCCGGCACTGATCTACGGTATCTACCTACATAAGAATTAATTCCACTGCGAATCAAAAAATAATTGATTTTTTTCTATTGACTACACAGGTCAAAACGAACGAATGTTTTTTAGCATATTTTCAATTAAAACAAAAATCTATTTGAACAGTATCCAACCAGTGTAGACATTGGCAAATATCCACTTCGTCTACACAAATATAATTGCATGCTATCACGGTCATTGTTCGTAGTGCAACTATTGTTTCTTGTCTAGCTTCCAATTCGGATTTTTATTTTTTCGTTTTGTCCTTTCGTCAAACGAACCATTCCATTACTACTATACTATATACCTGTTCGTTGTGAAAAATCACTTCTTTCAACTCAAACGACCAATCATTCTCTCTGACTTTGATTCGTTCGTCCTGATATTGATTCTCTGCCGAACAATAAACGAGTCAACACCACCACCAGACTGACGTTCGTCGTTGTCGGTCGCATGCAATTTTACAAAGAGTCATCGATATTGTCGGGGTATTACCCGAACAACACAATTGAATGTCTGAGGAGACGAAAGGATACGTACTGTGTATGTATGTTATACAGACAACTCAATTCGTTTCAAAGCCATATACGCAAATAAAGAAAAATGTACAGAATTGTGCCCTTGTCACGAAGCTAATCAAAAACTTGGAATCAATTTAGTCGATCGAATTGGCCATATGTTCGTTGGTTGGTGTAATGACCATAACCATGGTCCCCGATTTCAAGGACTCCTCGATGAACTTTAACGTAGATGAGTTGTGTATACACTTTTGTCGGTGGTGTGCTATGACTAGATAGGCACTGCAGTCGTGGTCCAGGATCAACACAACGTATGTATCCTTGAAATAGTGTTTGCTTAAGGTTGAATGGACAGTCAAGATAGTCGAATGGCGCCTAGGTTCTATCTTGCGATATACAGCATGTTCTAGCACTGTACATGGACATTTTCGTAATGAAATACCATCGTCCGGATATGAATGTGCTGAGCTGTTCAAACAAAAGTAGGCACTTTTTCATTGTCTAATGAAACTTCTTTTTCGGGGTTAAGGATTTTCGTCCAAAATCTCCTCTGCCTATCCGAAGTCATCTATTTTAGTATCTATCGCAGATAAATTCAAGGATATTAATCTCAGTCGAATAGTTTGCTCACTAAAGCGAATGGGTAGATAAAACCCGAACGACCACCCATGTCGTTGCCTTAATACATTTTTACGTTTATATTCGTTTTTATGGAGCCAAAGTTTCTGGCACCGATAAATACCACCTGCTGCACGCCCATCATGATTCACCTTACCATTATCCGTTTTATGACACCTTCGAGGAACTAATCTTTGTCGGCATTTTGACGCCATTATTCTCACATACGGTCGTACACGCTGTTTGACTTACCAACTCTATCAGTAAATGTCGGCATCCAGAAAGTCCTGACGGATTGGGTTGCGTGTATGACTATTATTCCCAGTGTACATACTAAGAGAACATTTATTATATTCTTGATGTCCTGTTTAATTCATGCCATTTCTCAACCATGGCGACACGACGCGACGCAAGGATTAAAGAAATGATTCCAGTTCCGAGTAATGTTTATACCTACGGTCGAGACGGACAGTGATAGTTGCGGGATAGTCTAGTTAGTGCCTTTAAGGGATATAATTAAAAACCCTAATTGAGTCATTCCAGTCAGCCAACGCCAACACGACGGTGATGTGCTGGCTGGGGTACCGACCGTGAGGCCGCGTTCAACAACGAAAAATAAATTGGTTTTGTCGGCGACTTGAGCAGGGTAAATGTATGTATACGGGAATACAGTGACGAACAGGATCCCCTGGGAATTGTCCGAAGACATGCAAAGGTCGAGTTAGTTCCATTTTAGAGGATATTTGGCTTGAAACGCCCTATGAGCCGGCAACAAGTGAATGCTGGCCGGGGTTTCAAGTTAAATCCTTGAAAGTAACCCGTCAAGCACTGGACTGAACCCAACTCACAATATATTCGTTTCGGGCTGAAAATGTTCCTTCTTCGCAGGGATCCTTCAATCAGATATGTCCGCAAATTGAACGGAAATGGACCCCTATCCGCTATCGTTGTTGCACGAACAAAGGAGTATATATAGCCCGACAGTAAATGAGGTCGGATTAATTGAAATTCGCTAGGTAAAGGATTGGTTTTACTCTACACTGTGGATAATGAGATTTAAACACCATTGCTTACAAGGGATATTAAATGTTAAGTCCGTATCGTTAGTCGTGTTAAGGGATAGAGGGCAATGATACTTTTTAATCTGGAGCGTAAAATGAGCCATTCTAGGCAAATTGGTATTTTCTATTAAGCAGTTTGTTGCCTATACTAAAACATATACATAAATGCTTAAGCTTATCTGTTGTTGATTTGAAATAAGGTGGAAATTGAATAATTTGTAAAAAGGTGGTTTGGCTGAGGTCTGTCAACTTAAAGCCTATGTGATACATGAAGTTTCCTATTATAAACCAGATCATGTTTGTACTCTTAATAGTAAAGTCTATCAATATTGAATTTCCCTACAACAATTATTATTAATAATTAAAAAATAATAATTATTTCACAATGTCTTTTTACAATACAGAGTGTCCGGAAACTGCCGCATAAACGCACCGGATTATGATTCCTCAGTTGATTTCCAGCAAAAAAGTTGTACGAACATACCCCCTCAGCTTAACCCTTTAGCTGCCACAGGCATTTAACGATTTTTGAAAAAATCATTTTCTTGCCCGACTTAAAGCCTAATATCTCCAAAGCTAGACCAGCTAGAATAGTCAAATAAAATGATTATTACAGCCAACAAATTTACCTGTAAAATAAAACTAATCACACTAAAATCAGATAAGAGATTTGGTTTTTACAGAGGTTCAAAGTCAAATTTGCGTGATTTTGCCCAAAAACAATCTTTTTTTCCTTCTCAATTTTGTCCAACTTCTGTCAAGGTTAGGTGCTTATACGATTCTTTTAAAAATTGGCGAATAGTCTTACGATCATATCTTTCTTACATCATTTTTATCTAGCTCCATTACTTCTAACAGTTTTTATACGTTAAGTGTAGAAAACTAGGGTTAATTTTAGCTTAAAGGGTTAAGCTGAGGGGGTATGTTCCGTACAACTTTTTTGCTGGAAATCAAATGAGGAATCTTAATCCGGCGCGTTTATGCGGCAGTTTCCGGACACCCTGTATACAGCCATTTTCAATTCCGCCTTTTTGCAATCATATAATAATTAGAAAATATTTTTTAAATAAAAAATCGACCTTAAAAAACAGTATGGGTACTCAAATCAAAGGACTCGACGAGTACATTTTAAGTCAGTTATCTTTTCCAGTTTCGAGTAACGGTAAGGGAGTTATGGACATTTGAAGTTAAGCTTTCGTTTTCACCTTCGTTTTTCTAAACCGTTATAGGTACCGATATGAAACTTTGCACCAAGATTAGTTAGTATGAGGTTAAATACTTTAGACTGTTAACATTTGCGTATATAACAGTAAATTTGCGAAATGTCTATTTGTGCGAGTTTAGCCCCTATTAGGCCAGCAAATATGAAAATTTTGATGAGGGTTTTTAGGAATATGCAATTTAATGCAAATTTCATTCAAATAACTTTATCCGAACCGGAAATATAGCTAATCAAATATTTAGTAAGTAGTTTCACAATACCAGGGCAGCATCTTAAGCATTTGTTCACTGCATGTCTTGTGACTGGATCAAACAATGAACATGAAATTTGGTGGGAATGCATAGAATCAGTAGCGCAACCAGGATCTTGTCCTGGAGGCGGTTAGCGACCTATGGATTTGCCTTTGCTATTTGGGTGCCGTTTTCTAGTCATGACGCTATACGGTAGGGTGAGACATTACCGTCGAAACACCGCGGGCCGAGCGACGCGACGACATGGAGCGGTATAAGGCCGCCCGAACACGAAGCGTCCGAGTTCATTTTTCGGATTCTTCGGATTCATACATTTTCTTCAATTTTAACAGAACGAAAATAAGAAAAATGGATTCGGATTGACCGGGTGTGGGTGACATAGGGAGGGAAGGAAGAAGACGCTATACGGTGATGCATTGAGCTCTTCTTATTATGAAAACAGAAACATATCGTAAACGGAAGCACATGGACATTAGGTTAGGTATAGGAGCCGCCAGGAGTAAAGCACCTAGCGTTTATCTATTGTGATACAAACATATGGACATTACATTTGGTAAAATATAACTTTTCAATAGATGATAAAAAGTTGATACGTAGACCTAGACTAAATTTTTGGACCAAGAAAATGTTAAAAAAAAGGGTACGTCACCAGAAGTACGTTCCATTTATTTATTTATTTATATACGGACATAAGTCCTTTTTACATAGGGTATTACAAAAATAAATTCAGTGATAGTCTACAAAAGTAAAAAAAATCTATAACTATGATAAATCTAAATAATTCATGCATACTCCAGCGAGTTGCGGCACACAGAGTGCATTTCGAGCCGGTTTCGAACTAGTATTACATGGCGCGCTGCAATTCTCATCAGATGCCTCTACGTATGCAGCGCGTCATGTAATACCAGGAGAGGCATTACCGGACTCAACCAGGCAAAGGTGTACGATCCTCTTATATAGGACACGAAATACACCCTGGTATCGAATCATTTTTAAATGGGGCTAGGCAATGGCTAGCCACCGATTCGATACGGCTGCGTTTCTGAACTATGTGTCAGAGAACGGGTTTAAACAAAGCAACAAAAACATTGTTGTTGGACGGTGGATGTTGCATGCTCAAAAAATGATTTGAGCTATCCACCGCCCAGTTTGCCCATAGTGGGACAGCACAATAGTAAGTAAGTAAGTAGAAGTACTATTGTGCTGTCCCACTATGGGCAAACTGGGCGGTGGATAGCTCAAATCATTTTTTGAGCATGCAACATCCACCGTCCAACAACAATGTTTTTGTTGCTTTGTCTAAATAATTCACTTTAAAAAACAGTTTCGCTCCATGTTTTCAATACATATTAGTGAAATAAATTATATTAAGTTAATCAATTTTATCAATTCAATGAAATAAATTTAATATAATTTTTTTGATATGATCACTGTTTGTATTAAAGATGTCGAGATGGTTTGCTACTAAATTTCCAGCAGCTTTAATTCGTTCTAGCGGGTAGTTCATCATATAATTAGTTCGCGGAATATTAAGGTGGAAAAGTTCATGGTTTCTTGTTTGCCGAGAAGGAATTTTTAATTCTATCTTGTATAAAATTTCAGGTGCATCGAGTACGTTATTTACAATATTAAACATAAATATAGCATCAAAGTATTTACGCCGAGATTCAAGTGTATTAATTTTTAATATAGATTCAATGGTAGAATAATCTACATTATTTGAATCCATACGCAATTTAGATGCAATATATCGAAGGAATATGTGTTGAACTTTCTCGATTTTGTGGGAGTAGGTTTTATAAAAAGGATTCCATAATACGTGACGTACTCTAGCTTACATCGAACGAGCGAATTATAAAGAGTTTTTAATGAGTTAATATTTCTGAACTCGTAAGAATTCCTGATTAAAAATCCCAAGGTACGCCTAGATTTTTCTGTAATATCATTGATATGGTAATTAAAGTTTAATGAAGAATCCAGAGTTACTCCAAGATCTTTAACTAAAATAACACTATTCAGAGCAGTGTTATTGATATTATAAGTGTATGGATGCGACGATCTAGTTCGGTTAAAAATTATGTATTGACATTTACCAATATTCAGTTCAAGCTTATTAACATTACAATAATTATAAAACTCATTTAGATTACACTGAAGATCGATAACATCTTCATAGCATGTTACTGACTTAAATATTTTGCAGTCATCTGGGAGGAGCAAGAATTCTACATTTTTAAACACAAGGTTGATATCATTAATGAATATAAGGAATAAAAGCGGACCGATATGTGAGCCTTGTGGGACACCCGATGTTGGGAAAATATTGATAGAATTATGGTTTTGTAAATTAACAATCAATGTACGATTTTTAATATAATCACTTATCCAATTCAAAATAACTCCCTGAAAACCAAATCGTTCTAGTTTTTTAGCCAGTAGATTGAAGTTGATTCTATCAAAGGCTTTGACAAAGTCTGTATAAATAGAATGGACTTCATAGGAATTTTCAAAAGACTTGTGTATATAATTTCCATAAGAAATGAGGTTTGTAGCAGTGGATCTGCCCGCACAAAAACCATGTTGGTTCGGTATAATTAATGGTCGAACTAATTGCGTCAAAAAATCGGTGACAAGACTCTCAAAGATTTTCGGTATTGCAGATAAGATACTTATCGGTCTGTAATTCTTTATGTCACTTCTATCTCCGGATTTAAAGATAGGAATGACATAACTTGTTTTCCATTGTTTGGGAAATCGCCCTTCTGATAAGGCCTTATTAAATAAAAACAGAAGTGGTTCTACTAAACTATCAGCACATTTTTTTAAAAACAAAGTCGGAATCTCATCTGGACCTGGATTTTTGGAAATATCTAGGGCACATAGTTTTTCTAACAGTTTATTGGAATCAATCGAAAATTTCGATAAAGAAAATGAATTGTTTAATAACGGCGGTTCGAAATTACATTCTTCATTAGTATAGACTTTAGAAAAGTTCTCGGCAAAAAGATTACAAATTTCATCAAGATTTGAGGATATTTTATTATCTAAATACATTGTGTCGGGTAATCCACCGTCGGCTTTTCTGGAATTTATATGCCTCCAAAAATAATTAAGGTTTATAGGTAACTCAGACTCTAGTTTTAGCAAATAGCGCTGTAAATCTATTCTAGACAACGATTTACACTGTGATCTCAATACGGAAAATATGTTATAGTCGGATAAATTGCCAGTTTGCTTAAAATTTGAATGAGCACTTTTCTTTTCTTGTGTAAGTTTAATCAAATCGGCTGAAAACCATTTAGGATAATTATTACTATTTAATTGAATACGTGGAACGAAACTTTCGATTAGGCTATTGACTGTATTGTAAAATAAATTTACCCCATCATTAAGTGATGAATTATCTAATAGAGACCAATCAAAGTTCAACAATGAATAATTGATATTTGTATAATCTGCAATTTTAAAATTGAGAAAGCTAGATGCTTTATACGATTTGAGTGAAAATAGTTACTGACATTGACTTTCCGTTGTTACAAAACACCAACAGTCACAAATAGCTATCTCTCCGAGTCAACTTTTGACCTTTCAAATTTCATATGGTCCACTGTCTTTGATAGTTATTTCCACTCGTTTTTTTTTTTGTAAACATATTTTTGAATTCAACGGCTGTTGTGAAATTTCCATATTGTGCTCTTTTGAGAGAGCCCTTTCACAACGCTCATAACTACGACCATAGTCATGCGATGACTACAGCTACGACTATAGTTAATTCCGGAACGCACTCCAGTGATTCTATAATCGTCGCTCCGTTGAATACCGTTAGGGCTGTCATTATCACATGTTCAGGAGTATAAATAGACAGATGGTTATCCTACAACGTTTTACGAGTAAGGTGTAAGGTGCATTGAAAAATGGTCCCGCAACTATAGCATTTGTGAATGTTAGGTACTATACATAAGAAAAATATGAATTTAGGCACAAACAAAATCCGGACCAAAAGTGGGCTAATGTTCAATGTCTCCAATTAAGGAAACTTGACCATATCTCTTAGGTGATATAAACAGTGGGAGTGCCAGGACTTTATCAAATTGATTTTAGATGCGAATTACTGAATGTTTTAGGAATCCATGGATTCCGTTTGTGGCCGCCCTTATGATACCGTAATTTCTGCCTCAATGCAATTGCAATGAAAAATTAAAATGCTTAGTCAATAATCACATGTTTCAACCACAAAATATTGGGAGCTCGGTAACAATTTATGGAAGCAGTCGGATTTTTGCGAAAAATTTACACGATCACCTCAGACCTGCGCGTTTATCTTCTTCTTTATTACAAAATTCTGATATTGCAACATGCAAAGACTATTGTCAACTGGTGGACAACCCCTATGTAGGAATGTGCTTCAAGAATAAGAATTCATATTTTTATCGGATCGAAATTTAATTGTTTCATATTTCATTTTGTAATTAGTTATTTCCCAATTTCTGGGTCTGGGAGGGGCTTTAGCCCCCCTAGCCCCTCCGGTGATTGCGCCACTGCATAGAATGGTAATAGTGTTTGTCACAAATACTTTTGGAGTTTGTTGGACCATGTTAACAGGGTGTCCCTGAATAGCCGCACAAGTCTACTTTTTCAAAACTCATAGGAAAGGTTTGTGTGGGTACTAATCGAAGTAACAGATTCACAGCTACGTTTGCCTGAGTTACTTTTTGTTGAGAGTTCATCAGAAATTATAAATCGAAAAATGTATGTAGATTTGCCGTTGAGTACCTACTTTTATGCAAACTGGATACATAGTAAATCTATTTTTGGATTGGTCTAAATAAACTTCCAAAATGAAAGGTGTGGCCTGCAAGAAACATTTAATTAATATTCTGCATAATTCTTATTTATTGCCTATAAAATATACATATATGTATACAAAATTATTCACTACGTATCAAAAATCTAGAAAACCCTCGAATTGCGGGTGCAGCCCTCTATATGCTCGGTATACTTATTGTTTCAAATCGAAATTTTTGAAAATATCGCATTTTTATGTTTTTAGATCGATTTTTTTTTCAAACATTGGGATTTTGTGACCTGGTGGAGCATCTTCTGGCGCACATATCTCTTCAAATTGGAGTCCCAGTTATCACTGTCTGGAAGTTAGAGTCGCTCAAAGATCCGCCAAAAAGTACAAATTTTAGCCAACGTGCTGTATAATATGCCAGCCAATGACTTCAGTCGTCGTTAAAAAAAAGCCGGAATAACCCAAGTTTCCAAATGATAATAACATTTCGTTTCTTAGTCTTAATAGTTCGTGCTATCGGGGGCAAACCACAACAGAATGGTTCCAAGAGAAAAACATTACAGTTTTAGATGAGCCAGCCCGTAGCTCCGTCCTCAACCCCATTGAACATTTTTGATAGGAAGATTTACGCCCATGGAAAACAAAATCAGACCGTATCGGAACTAAAAGGAGCGATCCGCCAAGCATGTAAAGAAATTGACCAAAATATCCTGGAAAACCTAGTAAATTCAGTCCCAAGACGAGTTTTACAGGTAATTAGAAACAATGGAGGACCGACAGGATATTAATTTATATAAAATCGTTAAATTTTTTAAAATTATAAACTAAAACAATAATTAAACTAGCAATATTTCGAAATTAATTTATAATTATTTCGCACTAAAATGTAAGAAGTTTTCTATTTTCTTTAACTGGATGTAAAATTTTTTTAATCTTATAACCTATGAGAAGTATTATTTCCCTAATAAATAATTTGTAGTCGATCGATTTAATATTTAATTAGTTTTTATTGATTTGTGAAGCTTTTTATGGGTGAACTTATAATTATTTCGGTGGCTCTATTATGTGACTAAACTGTACGTTTTACATTTTTATGTTTAATTTTTCTGAAATCACCATATAATATTAGTTTTTTTTTTGTTCATCGCAGATCTGTGTACATATTCAATTTGTTGCTGGACTAAGTTTTCAAAAATCCTTCGCGGTTCAATTTAATGTGTTTTATTCAATATGTATGTTATTTGAATATTTATCATGCAGTCCATGCCGAAGTAACCACAAAATAAATTTTTGTCATCCTCTAAACTGAAATGCAATTGATGTAACGAAACTATTATAAGTACTCATACTATGCTGTTATCCGACCCATCCAACTCTTTTGATAAACTTTTAAGTGAAACTCTGTTGGACACAACCGCAAACTTCTATAAATTTCAAACTAAAAACAATGCAACACTAAAATGTGATTTGGATTGGAATTTCTCGTCATAGTTTTTAGAAAGTAAAGTACACTGAATTACTTCCTGAACTCATTCGACCAAGGATCGGGTTATTCTTCGCCTATGTACTAAGACAGTAAAGCAAAATTCTTATTGCATTTTTGTACTAGCGTCAAGTATAGTTAAACTTGCTGCTGAAATGCTTCGTTGGACACACCCTCTTGACTATTTGATGTATCCTTGTCATAGTTTTAATGGTAGGTTAACTATGGCAAGACTTGACCTATTGCAAAAAGAGCCATTTAAAGTTTTTGATTCTTATATGTATGTATGTACATACTACGCCTACGCCTCGTTTTTTAGAATCGAAATTTCTAATAAATTACTTTTGATGCGGTTTCAAGGATCGTGTCTGCCTGCTGAATCTTTACATTCGTATGTATGTAGTTTAATTTAATGTCCTTACACTTTACATTCAAATTCATCATTATACATCATCTTCAGTCGTAAAATGTATTTAACAACAAATATTCCGTAAATAGCAGATTTCAACGGAAGACGCTTCGATTGTTTCTAAATTTAAACATAAACATTGACAATTACCACGAATCCTGAAGGCAGGCAATAAACACCTTAGGAAAACATGCAAAATACACAAAATAGCGAAGACTACATTATTTGTTGAATAAGACGTAGGTATGTCTTGTATTTCGAATTACGAGTTGAGTACGAGGGGAATGTAGTCTTAGTCTGTGGTTTTTGCTTTTTGAATAACTCTCCCTATTAAAGATCCTGTGAAGCGTTCATCAAACACAGGAATTAGAAACTCCCAACTATATATTTTACGTCATAACAGAACATTGGACTAAGACCGCAGATGTGTTAGTGAGATTCAGTGGCGTAGATAGCTTTTCGGGGAGGAGGGGGATAATTCTTCAAAATTATTTATACTTTTACGGTTATAAGATGTTGAATTTCAGAATAACAATTTCTGCATTTATTACACTTCAACTTAGCAGTTTTTTTTAGCAAATTTTGTGCAAAATAGATAGAAATTTTGCCATACGAAAAAAAACTAAGTTACTACGGTGAGTGAATCATCCGAACCGAACCCCAACGATAATTCGGTAACCAGTGTGTTCGGTACGAAAAAATATTAAAAAAAAAAACAGTTTCGTTTTCTTGCAGTTATTTGTAATTAAAGGAAAAAATAAAAAAAACGCAGTCTTTGCTGTCATTTTTCATCCACTGTAACTGCAAATCTTAATATTTCTCAAATGTTCTTTTGTCGCTGCCACAGCAACAAAATGCTCTATTACCTACACCACAACCCCAAAAAAATAACTGTTTTGTTTAAAGTTCAAATAACTGTAATGTAAGAACAAATGCATCGGGACCTTCCGGCAAGTAATTTTAAAATTTGGCACATTGTCTCTAGTTTGCATAACGGTATGACGTTTGCCTCATTATTCCCGATTAGCGTCAGAATATTTTTTCAAAGATCTGAAACCATATCATTTTTACCCAAAAATTGCAGCACTCAAAATTTCAAAAGACCTCTGGAGGCATATAAAGTTCAATTTTGAATGGGAATGGACGGTATTTGATTCATTCTTAACTTTAAAGGCCTGCAGAGGTCTTATGATATTTTGAGTGTTGCAATTTTTGGGTAAAAAACTTACATGGTTGCAGGCCTTTTGAAAAATATTCTGACTCCATATCTTTCAATTTTGGAAATTTCCACAAATTTTTTTCTTAAAAGATTTAGTTATAAGATTCCTGGTTATAGTTTTGTCAGGTTTTCGTATTAAATACAATAAAATTGCGAACAACTGGAGAAAGTCAAGAGTCCCTACTACGATATAACCTTTTGTCAAATTTGAATTAATTTAAAAAAAAAACAAAAAGAAAAAAATGTTGAAAAACTCAAACAATAGAGGGCGCTCAAAAATTGAAAGTAGCTTCGCAGCGCTTTCACTTAATTTACATTATTTTTCCACTCTGCTGAAGAAATCTTTATAATCTTAAGTACTGTATATTTCCCCATTGGAAATTGCGCTTCTTCCACAATATTTTTAAATTTGTAAAACGAATATTGAGACTTTCCGACATCAAATTTTCAATCAGTGCTTAAATTTAATTTGTCTAGCAGCACTTCTAGATTACTTCAGTAGTGCTCGCCTGAGCGAATTTCAAATCCAATATGAAAAAGTATATTAACGTAAGCTGTAGTGTTTCTATTGTATCTATACGCTTCTATTATACAATTAAAATTTGAGGAAGTGCTAAATTTTTTTTTGCGGTTCTGAAAATGCTTTCACGTTTTTATGAAACATTACAAACGTTGAATAATTCCACCAAAAACTTTACTTTTGCTTTGGTATACGTACCTAAAGTAATAATAAAATATGTGAGACCGAAGGGGGGGGGGGTGCAATTTATATACGAAATGTTCATAGGCTTGATTTGTGTGCATGTATTGTTGGTTCCCGGCTTTCTAATACAGCACCATCCGCAGAGTGCATCGTGGTGAAACGTCGCGGTAATTTCACGTGTATGTGATCCATCAACCCCCATTCCAGGGACGTAATTACATTTTGAAGTGAGACATTTCTTTGCTTGGCGTGAGCGCCTCAGGACGGGTTTTTATTATAAAAATATAGTGGGTTTAGTTTGGCCGGGACCCGTCGCCATCCGGCTCCACGGAGCGTAATAAGATGGCACTTGTGCGCGTTGGCTAATTTTTTGAACGGTTTCTCCCAATTTTAACTCTCATGTTGTATCGTTTACCGCAGGCATGCGATATCCCTTTTTTTTGTAAAAAGGATAGGGGTGACGAGTGGCGCAAACCCCACCCGCATCTCCCGAACTAAGCTACAGCAAGCGCATGGCGCTGCTCGCTCGTTGAGGAGCCCTATCTTCCTGCCTAACCTGTACGGTTGAAGAGGCATTGGCTGCGTCCCCTGGGTATCTTCGGATGGCCAAGTCCTTTCATTGCAGCACCGAAGGTGTGCGCACTAGCCACCACACAAACCAGACTACAAATTATTACATACATAACCATAATTTATTTATTTATTTCAATTTTCAATTCATTGTGTTTTTTTTCAATTTGCATAATTTTAAATTCACTTTCTTGTTTAATTTTTTTTTTAATGGAAAGACATTTTCCAAAGTAATCAAATACGTTTAAGGTAACCGCATAAAAATGTCCGCTTCAAAAAACACACATCAACAATATCTACCACAAATATACAAACATAAGTACATATATGCACTTACTCAAGGACTTATTTAATTTCTCAACAGAAAAGTAAATAACGTTGACACCTCACTTTTACACTCAATTCGTTAAGTATGTGTACTTAGTCAAGTAGGAGTTTGGTATTTTGATTTGATTTGCATGTGTATACATTCCAATGAATTATATCCTTTTTGCGCCTTCATTTGCAAGGATAACATCAATTTTTAAATTACCGCTATTAAGTTGTTGACAATGTTTATGTTTTTGTTGTTGTTTTGATTGTTTACAATCAACTGTGTGCTCTTTATAAGAAAAATTTATAAGGATTTGAGTCAGTGATATTTGTGACGCTGTAATGAAGAATATACTAGGAGTATTTAATAATAATAAAAATATTTGACTATTTGAAAATACATAGAAATTGAAATTCTTGGCCCAAATTTGATAATCTCCCCATTAAAGAGGTGAAAAGTGAAATTAAAATATTCACCGTTGCGACTATTGTATCACTACTTTTAGTTTTGCGATTAATTAAAATAATAATTGAAAAACGACCTTACCGTTATAGATCCACTAGTGAAAACAAACGCAAACAAAGTGAGTACCTACATAATACATTCTAACATAATCCTACTTCCCTTGTTTGCATTTTTATAGTAAGGTTATTTTAAAAACATGGGTTCCTGGATTATAAAAGTGTTCGTAGGTGGTGGGTAGGAACTCCAAATTTCAAGCAAATTTGGGGACAAAGCAGTGCCGAATTAACCTCGTGGCGGAAGGTGGCAAATGCCACGGGCCCCGCGCCTTGAGGGGGCCCCGCGCTGGCCTTAAAAAAAACTTAATAATAACCAAATTCTAAAAACGAGTGGTAGTATGTTCAATATAATATAGTCATACAGACACCCAATAAGGTTATGATAATGGTAATATATGGTCAATATGGTAATAGAGCCTCTCGACTTACTAGACGAAACTCGGCGTAATTTATGCGAAATTCATTATCTACATTTTTTACTAGAAATAGCGTACGCAGCAAAGCTGTAGACGTCAGTAGTCAGAAATGTTATTCGATACAAAACCTTCTTCAGTAGACTTCACCATCCAATATAAAAGTAAAGTAAGTCAACCAGTGGCGGAACAACTTGACTTGGGGCCCTTCAGCCAGCTTCTTGAATGCCCCCTTCTGACATATGAAAGTAGGTACTAATTTTTTGTTCGATTTAAAAAAAAAAGTTTGTCGCCCTTTGCTGGCATGATTGTTAATGCTATGCTTTTTAGTATTTGGAAATACATAACTTTAAAATCTTCTAAGAGAAATTGATGTATCCTCTTTTTTGTTGGAAATCTCAGTTTTGTAGAACTTTTTTTTCAATCACGCACGCAAGGTGATGTGACTATAAAACATAAATTTAGCAAAATTATGTTTAAACAGAATTATACATAACTGGGTCAACAACAGATACAGTCAGGAATGTCAAATGGGGATAAAAGAGGTCAACTATCACACACAAATCATTCAAACTAAACACAAATTGCTCGTTTAGGGGCTAATGCGCAAAGTCTTCAGTACATCGATGGACAATATTTTTTCGTCGGGACACTGTACTGTCGCTATCGTTATCATCTTAAATGAACTAAGGACACACTATCCTAGTAGTTATGATTTTATGGTAAAATTGGCTGATCAATTTGACTTAAATAAATACTTGTCAAAATGAAATTCTCTGTACAGTCTTAGCTCAGGAGAAGTTGGTCAGAGAGTGACAATACATTAAGTGTCACAGTTCAAGTGTATCATCCACAAAACACTTTAAATAATATTTCACACTGGATAATAGAAAAATTAGATACATACGCTTAAAATTTTAGATATTTTACTTTAAGTAAGAAGGTTTTCACACTTTGGGCCAGATAACGTAATCTGTGCAAATTACTTAATTTGAGCTGTCAAATTCCATACATTTTTAAATTCACCACACCTCAGATTACGTAATCTTGCCAGATTAAGTTCAAGTGTGAAAACCTGCTAAGATTAATGAATAAACCAAATATATATGCGAGTGTTAAATTTTGTGTTAGTTTTGGAACACGTTATTAATTGGACTAATCGAGGTTCCAGTGTAGGCCAGACATGATCACCTAATGCAAAGCTAGGGGGCCCCGCCATCGACTCTTGCCACGGGCCCCGCGCTTGCTTAATCCGGCACTGGCACAAAGTTTGCTCTAAAAGTGCGCCATATTTAAAAAAAAATGGTCGGCGGGTTCCCGATATGGCACTATAAATATTGATTGTAGAGGGGTCAATGGTAGTACTTTAAATCGCATCTTTCGGCGGCTATATCTTCCGAACCTTGACAGGTAGATCCTTCATATGCAAATATTGACATTACGGTGCCTTGTAAGTTTGCCAAAAATTAAAAATTATTCGCTGATAAATTTCCAAGTCAACCCTTTCAGACCTATTGGGACACATACGTCCCGATGAAAGTTTGGTTTTATCTGAAAGAAAACTTATACCTTAAATGTGGTTTAAAGGTGTCCCTTCTGGTATTTTAACGTTTAGATATTTATACAAAAATATTTTGACCCGCAGTTTGATATCCAATTTGGACAGTTCTCGTTTCAAAGTGCAAGCTCTCGCACCTGACGTTCATCATATTCAGAAATATGGTGTTATTACGGTCAAAAATCAGTGTAGACACAAATTTTAAAGGAGAAAAAGATTACTACAGGACAATGTTGTAGTAATTATATAAGTTTATTTTTATACCCTTGTATGTGGTCTGGCTGGTCGAGCGGTTAGTGCGCGCACCTTCGGTGCACAGGCTCATGAGTTCGAATCTCACCGTGTTCCATTGTGTTTTTCGAACTCACGAGCTTGTGACAGACTATGATCTCACGCAGATGTTAAACGAGTACCCATTTATGGGGATAAATAACACTGCTGAGCGTGATTACCTCATCAAAAAGCAGATAAGATCTTGGAAATAGGATGTCACTAACACATCCTGCGGCCTTAGTCCAATGTTGGATTGTCGCGCCTGTTATTTTTTTTTATACCCTTCGCTTATCAAGCGAAAAGGATATATTAACTTTGTCATGAAGTTTGTAACGCATTGAAGGAGGCATCTCCGACCATATAAAATATGTATATACACATATGTACAAAAAAATAAGTACACCCCCATGTATCTTTTTATCCAAAATTTTCATAGCATTTTTATAATTGTGATCCTCGAAATAGTTAGCCATTATAACAATTTGGATACAACAATACCAACGGAACCGAAAAAGTAATCCATCCCGATATAAACTTTGAAGTGGGTATTCAGCTTGGTCAAAATAATAAGTACACCATCGTTTTTTCTTAGTTTTTTGACAATAAGTTGGTATTTTCCGTAAGGATATGTTTTTTATTCAATTCTGCATACAACAAGCATTAAATTAAAAACAAAAAAAAATACTTAAGTGGCGAAGAACGCATGGTAGGTAGGAAAAAAGACGTGAAAGTTCCAAACTTCGAAATGGCAAAAAAATTATTCGCTCAATAATAGAATAATCCAGCTAAACATTGTATTCGCTGCGTAATTCATTAAAAACTAAATAAAAACAGTCTCAAATGCGGTTAACTCCATATAAGGGCCTCAAGGATAACTGTCGATCTCATTATCACAATGGCGAGAAAAGTTCCCTTGGCATGATTAATGATTTTCCCGGGAAATATTGAAAAATTGGAATCCCTTTGGAAAGAGAATCGAAGAATAAGATATCATAATATTCTTCATTCAGGAAAAAAATGTGATACACGCTACATCAATTGGCTATTTCCCATGGAGGCGAAAAAAAAACATGGTCTATGATTTTTTTTCATACACCCATAGAAATAAATAGTTAATTTTAAAAAATTTTTCATTATTTTAATGGTTGAAACTGAGACTACCACTAAAATAGTAAAAGAGTAGTTAAAAATCACTATTAAACTGGTAAGTAGTAAAGTAAAGTAGTGTAACTAGTTAATTGTTATTTTTACCAGTTGCTGGTTATAATTTATTATTTATTGGTTGAATTATACTTCGTCGAAGCACAGTGTGAATTTAACTCCGAATTGGGTCGAATAAGGTCCCTCTGTTTGGATAAAATATTTTTTTATCCAAATGGATGAACACGAAAGAGTGCTTTCAATTACACCAAAAGAAGTAATTCTTGATATTTTTGGGATAAAAAAAAAACATTGTACACAGGAAAAAACATACATATAACTCATAAATGTGTTTTCTATAACTAGCATTGACCTCTCTATAGGTGTTGGCGACATTTCATTTACCTCTTTATGCTCTAAAATGCATACTAAATTGCCTGCCTACAGTGAGATTCGATCCCGCGACCCTATGATAGATAGATAGATAAAAATGTATTCAAGGATTCCAATTTAAGTACATATTTTTTACATATTTTCAAAACAAATATAAGGCATGGCTTAGAGCCGTCTGCCTGGTTCGGTTAATTTTATTCTTTACGTTACGTTATATATATATTTTAAGTATTCACTTGGTTATCTATTAGCAATTATGTTCTCCATTAAAAATTTTACAAATATGTTTATGTAATTCGAAAATTTCATTATCCAATGTATATTTCCTCGCGTTCGATTCGGTCTCCCTTAGTGTTGCTTGATTTGGATCGTTGTTACTAGCTCCGGTAGCATTGTTTCTGTTGCCGTTCCCGTTCTCGTTGGTTGACTGCATTAGCATTATGTGGTTTTGTTAAAGTGCAGGGCGATGAAGTTCACACAACTCCAGATTCTGCGTGTTCATCTGCCCTGCACTCACAAAAACTTCACATGTTCTCATTCATTATATTCTGCCGATACTTGAGGGCGATTTTACAGAAATCATATAATGTTTCCCAATTTTGTCCATTTAAAATCTGTCTTACTTCTAAATTATTCAACAATGCTTTACCTAGACAGGATCTTCGAATTTCCTTTAATATTGGGCATATACCGATAAAATGCACCGTATCTTCTCTAACTTGCATATTGCACAGACTGCAGAGTATAGGTAAATTCGGCCTATGTGGTATATAGTTCAAGGGTAGCAGTTCCCCTCGTGCTTTAAATATAAGCGATATTTTATGGACTGCGAAATGATTTTGGAAGTAGGTGTTCTCACCCAAAGTATGATTAAGTTGGACGTATTCCTGTGCTGCGACGCGATAGACCTTTCTGCTGTCTTTTCTACCTCATTCCGTCTTACATCCTTAATCAAATTTTGCAGCATGTCGCTGTTAGTGGTTGTACCATCCCAATTAAATTGAGTGCTGTTTTCCGCTGCCAATGACGTCAGATCCCTATAAAAGGCATTCTGGGTATCAATTGTGTGTAGCAGGATTTTCTTCGGTATTCTGTCATTACTCATTGCCGATACTTTCGTGAGATACCTGGTAAATGTTGTTAACGTTTCAATGAAAAGCGATGTCAATCCAGTTTCCTGCTGCAGCATATAGTTGGGTGTTGTCAAAGGTAGTTGAAAAGTTCGTTTCAAGTAGTACATTTGAAGTTTCTCGACTTCTTCGTACTTCCTCCCGCCCCAGATTTGTGCACCATACAACATCACTGATTTTGATACAGCTTGATAAATTTTATACTTTGCCGTGTGATTTATTTCGGAGGAGTTGAAACATGATTTCCATATTGCGCTTATAGCCCACTTTGCTTCTTGTAGTTTTCGCTCTAAATGCAGCTCCATATTCAAGTTGCTAGTAATCCAAATTCCAAGATATTTATATTCTGTGACAACCTGAATTTCCGTTCCTCTGTAGCTCCACTTTTCATCTCTTGCCAGTCGAAAACGTTTTTTAAATATCATGATTTTGGATTTATGAAGATTTATAGTAAGTCCCCACTGCTCGCAATATCTTTCCAAATATTGAATGATTTTTTCTAAATCCGAGGGTGTCTCTGCGAAAAACACCATATCGTCAGCATATAATAGTCCTTTCAATACTAAGTTGAAGGCTGATGCTCCACCTGGCATGTCGTCTAGGATGTCATTCACATATATCGCAAACGCGTCGGGACTGAGTTTGCATCCTTGGCGTACCCCGCTGTTTGTACAAAATGATTCTGAAAGACGCGATCCATTCCATATTGTTGCTGTAGTACTTTCGTACAGTTTCTCGAATATATGTCCAAACTTCGAAGACATTCCGTTGTTATATAATTTATAGAACAATGACGCGCGATCCACAGTGTCAAATGCTGCCTTAAAGTCTACAAAAAAGGCATATAATTTTCGACTCTTACATAGGAAGTGCCGAGCCCAGTTGAACAAGATAAAAATGTTATCATAGGTGGAGTATCCCACACGAAATCCCGCTTGATATTCCACAATTAATTTCTCCGCTGACATCCATTTCGCGAAACGTGCTTGCAGTAAAGTGGTGAATATTTTTCCGGACGAGTTTAAGAAAGATATGCCGCGATAGTTGATAGGATTGTTCGCGTCACCCTTTTTAAAAATGGGGAAGATTATTGCGTCTTTGAAATCGTTTGGTATATCACCACTGTCGAAGATACGATTATATTCATTACAAAGTATAGCTGTTAAAGAGTCCGTACCATATTTGAAAAATTCCACTGGAATTCTATCACTGCCTGGGGCTTTATTGTTTTTGCATTTATCCATTGCCGAGCGTACCTCCTCGATGGTTATTGTCGCATCCAAAATATTTTTGTATCGGTAGGGTCTTGCAAACTGGATCAGTTCTTCATTTTCTTTGTTCAGTATGTGTCTAAAGTGGTTCTTCAATAACTCAATATTTATGCCATTCCCAATAGAGTACGTGTCGTTTCCATTTATACGCCTTGCTATTTGCCAAAAGCTTTTAGTATTTGTGCATTGGGTCAATGATTCTGCCTGCGCTCGAAAGAAAGTCCGTTTTTTTGATCTCAATTTCAATTTGTACTGCTTATTTATTTGCAAATACACATTTCTTGCAGAAGTCGTATTATGTTTTTTGTATATATTTAACCATGCAAATGAACGTTTCCTCAGCTTATCACACTCATCATCAAACCATGGCTGCTTTGCTGGTTTTTTGGAAGCATTACTATACGGAGCACTTGCTTTTATACAGTCGACTATACGATTGATGTCTGTTTGATGTCCAGATTGTGTCAGTTGCATATCGAGGTTTCGGTGGTAAGACATGCAATGCTCTTCTCGCCATTTCATTTTCGGCAGGAGGCTCATTGGAATGGTATTTGTTCTGCCGATACAATCTAACCCAATCGTTGATATTATTGGGAGATGATCGGAGAACTGTTTATTGTCGACCATGAAATCCGTAACGAGGGGAATCCAGTCCCCTCCGGCCAGGCACAAATCGATCACAGTGCTACCATTATAACCAATGTAGGTGTACTCTCCCTGTCGATCGCTTTTCGAGCAGCCATTGAGAATTTTGAGAGCATAGGAGTCTGCCATTTCTAAAATTTTTCGTCCGCATGCATTAACTATAGGGTCTTTTGATTGCCTGTTTGTATTGCCCATAATATTGGCAATTGGTTGCTCAGCACCAGTTCGCGCGTTCATATCGCCAATAATTAGCATGTTATTATTGTTTATTTCAATAATTGCATCATTGAGTATATCAAAATCCTCTGTCCATCGATTACAATTAAGATAGATTGGGACGACTGCCATTTGTTTGTTATTAATACGCATTTCTAAATAAATAAGACCGTTGCAATCATTAAAGTGACAGTTAATAAGACCATTAAAATTTAATTCTTTTTTGAATCCCAAAAGGCATCCGCCACTAGCTCTTCCTCTTTCATTTCGCCTTTTTGCAGTAATCCAACGTATTTCAAAATTTTTGAATTTTTTCTCGTATACTTCAAATTTATTCTCGATATAAGTTTCGACTAATATAATTACATCAAATTTATTTACATAATCAAAAAAATCATTAAAAATACTTTTGTTCTTAAGACCAGCAATGTTGTATGACAAAATCGTTATTTCTTGATTTGGCCGGCAGACGACTGCGCTCCCCTATGCGATGTTTGATTGCGTTAACATCGCATCGTTTGACACTGTTGTACTGTCACTGTTGTCACGGCGAGCGCCATTACTATTGTTTATCACCGTCTCGCTAGTTAAGAGTGCGTTTAGTTCGGACTGCCCATCTTTATCCTCGTATTGTAATTCATTCTTTTGCAAGTTCCAAGTGAATTCCTTTCCGAGCACCACCATAATTTCATCTTTAATCTGGACTTTTATATCCGGCCGTTTTGCTGCAATTAGTTTCCGGATGCCAATCAAATTGTTTCTCTTCTGTCTTATCTCATACGGTAAGTCTTTTTGTATGCTTATGCCGGTATTCTTTAAGACTTTTGCATTTTTTAGAGCGCAAATCACTTGTTGTTTATCGAAGAGGACGACGCGAAAATTACTTCTTTGGTTTGGTGGACCACGAAGGCGTTGAATCTGGTTTCCAGATATTGAGCTGCAACATTGTAAAGTTTTAGTACATATATCTTTTATAGTGTCAATTTCGCTTTCATTAGACGGCATTTTAATGATTAAATTATTCGCTACTGCATCTTTTTCAAGTTTTTCTATTTGCTTAGCTTGCTTTTTGCATAACTCAGTAATTTGTTTCATATCGTTTGACATTTGTTGGTTACGGTACTCCAAATCAGCTATCTTTGTGAATAACCCTATGATTTGAAGACTAACGCCCTACCTACTAAACCACACAGACCATACGGGAACACACTTCTGGTGGGAAGTAACTTGCAAATTTTACAAAGTACTGATAGTACCACTATTAAATTGTTCATGTTTACTATTTGTTGGTTAACACCTTCATATGACTATTAAATAGTGGTTTTTCATTACTTTTTGATTAAAAATGTATAGTATTATTATAAAGTTGTTAATTCCTACAGGACCAACATTAAATAGTTAATATAGACTAGGGTATTTAACTGTTAAATAGTTGTTTTCAATTATCGCCGTCGTAGAGGATTACAATGCTAATAGTGTGTATATTAACTAATTATTTGGTGCAAATTCCATTCAACTATTTTCTTACTATTTCACGAACTTTTCAACTCCAAGTTAACTATTTTTTAATCCAGAATAGTTATTTGCGAGGCTATTAGGATTAACTAACGAAATAGTTATCATTTTACTATTTAATTTTTCTGGGTGTAGTTTGGTTTCGTTCAAATATATCTAAAAAACGTTACTATGAGACATTTTCCGTATAAGAAATGTTTGTTGAGAGTCCTTCAATATTCTACTGATGAACCCATACACTTTAAATGGGGATTTAAGCAGAATATTAACCCTAACCATACCTCACAAGCTTGTCAAGGATCCGCTTCAACTAAATCGAGTGGCTTTTCACGTAGTTACTAGAGTTAAATTGAATCCGTAATGTTTAGGGAGAGTTGAATCAACGAATTAGAAACAAAGTTTATCACAAAACGGACCAAATACGGAATTTCCTGAAAGTAACTGAATATATGGTATGTTTTGGAACATGCCGCAAGAATCATCTCCAGATAGCCAACGAAAACCTCCTTTAGTCGGCTCGTACTTTTTTACGGTGAATTAAAGCTGTTATTTATTTCAATTGGCTTATTTACATTTTATTTGATTCCTTACTAATTACATATTTAAATATGTATCAACATATGATTTTATTTACTCAAATAACTACTTGGCTACAGGGTGATAAGAATAAATCGAATGGGTGTACTTATTTTTCTGGCCATATGTATATGATCAGCGTGACGAGCTGAGTCGATTGGACGATGTCCGTCTGTCTGTCTGTTGCGAAGCGTTTTGCTCGGCCAGTTTAAAAGCTATGGAGCTGAACTTTTGCACACGTGCGTCTTTTTATTGCAGGCAGTTTGTATGTTTGAATCGCAAGGGGGTCGTGGGGCTGGCATAGAAAGGTACCCTAAAATTAGGTTCTTCTTAGAAAAACTTTTTTATTTATGCACCAATTTCAATCAAATTTCACAAAAATGTGTTCTCATTGCTGACACACAACATACACATATGGCCAAAAAAATAAGTACACCCATACGAATTTGTCTTATCACCCTATAGCCAAGTAGTTATTTGAGTAAATAAAATCATATGTAACGGTTTAAATACTTAATTGGTGAGGAATCAAATAATATATAAATTAGCTAATTATTATAAATAACAGCTTCCATTTACCTTGAAAAAGTGCGAACCGGCTGGAAAAGGCTTGACAAAATAATAAGTACATTTCAGTTAATTTGATTAAAACCGGTTTTAATTAAAATATTATGTTCTGATTCCACAAGAATTTGATTTCTTTTGATATTTCGCATTATTAGTTAAAAACAAAAAGTTTTTGATGGCCCCCCTGGAGATAATTCTTACGGCATGTTCCAACACGTACCATATATCCAGTTACTACCAGGATCTTCCGTAATTGTTCTGTTTTGTGGCAAACTTTTTTTTAATATGTTGAATCAATCCTCCCCAAAAACTCCCGATTCAATATAACTCTAGCAACAACGTGAAAAGCCACTCGATTTGGTTAAAGCGGATCCTTAACCAAGTTAGGGTTTTAATATCCTGCCGAAATCCGCATTTAAAGGGTATGGGTTCATCAGCATAATACTCTAGGGTTCTTAACAAAAATATATAATACGGGAATTGCCTCATAATAACGGTTATTAGGTGTATTTGAACGAAACCAAACTATGAAAATTAAACCATAGACCATGTTTTTTCGCCTCCATAGGAAATAGCCACTTGATGTAGCGTATTATTATTTTCTTGAATGAAGAATATTACGATAAGAGTCGTTTCCAATCAAATTTATCACGATCTCATATATAAAACAGAATATTTTGTGAGTTTTCATTGTTCGGTCTGGAACAAGAAGAACTATCCCTCCAAAATTTTGTTGTACCGTCAATACTTTTTGATGTCGCCATTGAAAGTTCGAAACTATTACTTCTTGTATTCTTCAATTAACTTCTCAAAGAGATTCTAAATTTCCAATTTTTGGCGCGAAAATCATCAATTATGCCAAAGGAACTCTTTTTGCCATAGTGATAGTGTAATCGACAGTTATGCTTGAGGTCCTTATTTGGACTTAAACGCATTTGAGACTGATTTTATTTAGTTTTTAATGAATTACACAGTAAATGCAATGTTTAGATTATGTTTGGATTATTCCGTTATTTAGCGAATACTTTTTCCGCCATTTCAAAGTTTTTGAACTTAAATGTCTTTCTTCGTACCTACTATGGGTTTTTCGGCCCTTAAGTATTTTTGTTTGCTTTTAATTTGACGCTTGCCTTATACATATGTAAATGAACACAAAAAGAAATCCTTACGGAAAATACCAAGCTATTGTCAAAAAATTAAAAAAAAACCCCATGCTATACTTATTATTTTGACCAAGCTGAATACCCACTTTTCAAAGCTTATATCGGGAGGGACTAAGATAATTGGGGGATGCCATTTAGTTTTTCGGGTCCGTTGCTATTGTTGTATCCTATTTGTTATAATGGCTATCTATTTGGAGTATTAGAATTTTAAAAAGGCTATGAAAGTTGGACATAAAAATGTACATGAGCGGTGTACTTATTTTTTTGTCCATATGTGTATATAAAAATTGATCAAATCGGACAATGGGGTCGTGGGGCTGCCATACAAACCTAATCCCCCAAATAAGGTTCTTCTAAGAAAAACTTTTTTATTCTTCTTTTCTTCGATTTCAATCAAATTTCGCAAAAATACGTTTCTAGTGATACCACAAAACATATGTAAAATTGGACCAAATCGGACAATGGGGTTATGGGGCTGTCATACAAACCTAGCTCCCCAAATTAAGTTCTTCTAAGAATTTTTTTTTTATTTATACACCAATTTCAACAAAACTTCACACAAATGTTTTTCTATTGATGACACAAAACATATGTATGAATAGATGGAGTCGGACCATATGGTCATGGGGCTACCATACAAACCTGGCCCCCAAATCAAATTTTTCTATGAAAAACGTTTTTATTTGCACACCAATTTCAATCAAACCTCAGAAAACTATATTTCTATTGATGCCACATAACAAACGTGAAAATAAATGAAATCGGACTATGGGGTCGTGGGGCTGCCATACAAACTTAACCCCCAAAATTAGGTTCTTCTAAAAAATACTTTTTTATTTGGACACAAATTTCAACTAAACCTCATGGAAATGTATTTTTATTGATGTGACAAAACATATGCAAAAAAGAATTAAAGCTGACCATGGGGTCATGGGGCTGGCATATAAACCCAACCCCCAAATTAGGTTCTTCGAAGAAAAACTTTTTTATTTGTCCACCAATTTCAACCAAATCTCATAGAAATGTGTTTTGTTTGATGCCACAAACACACGTAAAAATTGGCCATGCGTTCATATGTGTCCCATCAGGTTTGTTTGGTGGTACTAATATGTCCCACTCAGTGTTTGCGAATACTTTTCATTTACAAATGAAATTATAATAAAAAACCTTTCCCTAAGGTGTCCTTCGGAGTATCTCGCGGAAACTAATAGAATACGAAATATTGGAGCATGTGATAAAGATTTATGCGTCCTGGGTTTGTTTTCACGGTAATTTTGACGTTGGTGGTGACCGTAACTACGCTGGTGCTGATTAGCCTACCGGTGTCAGGGATATTCAAATAGCTAGCGGATGCCAACTAATAATGTCATACATGTGACTACCAGTCCTGAAACATAAGTGGTCGAAACACATGACAATGGGAACCGAAACTACCAAATGGGCTATTTCTTACGAGAGTTTTTTGGTAGAATTTTCAAAAATATACTTTGGGTTGCTCTAAAAACATGTTGGAGCTAGCAAAAAGTCTTACATGGATGATAGCATAGAGCATACAGTATTTGGAAACTACCATCAAAGCTGCTCACTATGACTGTCCTTTTCAGAGCCAATGGTAAACTGTTAAAAACTTGCCAGCAACTCAGAGTGAATATGACGTTATATTGGCAGAAACTGTATTCTGATATTATTTTACTGTAATGATGTAGATACCTATCGGGACATATATTTTCCATCTAAAAAACCGAACGGGACATATGTGTCCCGACCCCCACAAGCCCCCCTAGAGGAGGTAGGGGTACAATTTTGTACCGCCCTATATCTAAGACATGAGCGTGATGCTGATCTCATTACCTCAACAAAAAGCAGATAAGATCTTGGAAATAGGATGTGACTAACACATCCTACGGCCTTAGTCCAATGTTGGATTGTCGCGCCTGTTATTTATTTTATATCTAAGACAATAGGATGTCACTAACACATCCTGCGGCCTTAGTCCAATGTTGGATTGTCGCGCCTGTTATTTATTTTATATCTAAGATATATCTCAAAAATGATTTCATTAATAAAACCTTTCTAAGTCCGCTGGATTTTTTTTAGGTTCGAAAGAGTCAAAGACAATTTTCGATTAAAAATCATTCAAGTGCTATTTGTAACTTCCAAAGGCTGATTGGCAGGACCTCGACATTTTAAGTAAAATGTAGGCGTAAAGTTTGTCTCTTTGGCTGCATGTGTTAAATATTGTGGTATAAGAAATGAAACGAAAAACATATTTTCGTAACCTATTTCTTTTCTTTTTTTTAAGATACTGACAAATAATGGAAATATCACAAAGTTCCATTGGAATTTTCCATTTGAGCCGTATATTGGGTCTGGCTCCGTATTGTGTTAAACGAGACAACAAGGGACGCCTGAATATTCGCAGAAATATATTTTTGACAATATACAGTATAGCTTTGGTCTTTGTTTTAGGTAAGTATGGATTCTTCTCTTTTTAGATTTAGTTTTCAATTAACGATTTTTTTTCAAATCATATTTTCTTGCAAAACAGTTTACAACATTACACAAGTAATTAAGCATTTAATTATCTGTTCGTATTTTCTTATAATTATAATTCCATATTTAAAAGTCGTGAAACTGAATTTTGCAAAAAATGTTGTTTGGACTCTCAGATTCGTAGTTTCATTTATAAATGTTTTAATACTAAATAAGTCTATCTTTTTAATGCAGCTTCCCTTACTTATAACGGACTTCTTTTTGATGCTAATTCAAAAGCCCCAATCAGGTAAAATAAATCCTCGAAAACTACAATTACATGCTTTTACATATGAATATCGTGAAATTAATATTTCTTGTATTTGCCTGACATACGGTTTAATGATACAGCTACCAGTGACAGTAAGGCTTTCCTCACACGGGGATACAACAGTCTGGGCGACTCGATCTGACGTAGAAGTCGCCTATCTTTTGAATCTGAAAAATTTAGTATATCCTCGTGTGATTTGTCTCTTACATTATCTGGTGGGAGCCTGATTCCTCAAAACTTTAACCACAATTCGTACTAAAATGAATTTATTCAATAAGAGATAATAATCATACATTGTGCAATGCAAGTAGAATATTCCGAAATTTTTGAAATTTATCAGTGAACGAATTTTTTTCTTGTCAGGACTTTTACATTACAATTTTTTTAGAATCTTCTATTTTTCATAGACGAGCGAGTGCTTTGTACAAAATTTGCTTTTTTTCTCTCATTTTTGGATTGCTTGCTTCCTTTCATCATATGTTTTCACATGCGTTTGTTTGTGCATGTCTGCTGCATTCTCAACAAAATATTAATAAAACGAATAAAAAAAAAACTTCAAACATCACATACGAAAGACCTTCTTTTAGAATGAACTCGGCAACATCGAAGGTCGTAACATCGATTGATGTCTCTGTTGTGGTTTTTACAACACTCGCAGGACTTGTGTGTAGCCTCGTGGGATTGCCTCATACGCGAAATTTGAACAAACGTTTGAAAGAGGTAAGATTTTTGTTTGCCACAGATACGCTGCTTTCCATGTATAGGAAATCATACCATATATCCCAGCCAACATTTTAGTGAACATTCACTGGGTGAAACCCATCTGAAATCACATACACTTCACTTGAACTTCACCTATTGTTCACTTTTCTTCCAGGTAATGAAACTAGATGAATGCATTTCACTTAATCTCCAGTAGCTGAATAATTACTGAATGTATTCAGTTTTCTTTCAGGAAATGATTTCACTTAGGCTTCATGAAGTGAAAGGGAACTGAAACTTATAATAGCAATCCTTAGAATGCTGCCCATTTGGGACTCATATTCTGAAGTCGTTTTCAAGCCACCTTATCAGTGGCGTAGATAAGGGGGGGATTAAGGGGATAAATCCCCCCTTCGGTTACACCTTTTTTATTATTACTATAGGTATGTAAAACAATGCAAAAGTAAACTTTTTGCTGGAATTATTCAACGTGTGTAATTGTTCATAAAAACGTGAAACCATTTTCAGAACTGCAATAGCAAATTTAGCTAGCACTTACTCAAATTTCAATTGAGATCGATAGAATAGAAAACTACAGCACATGACTTTACGTTCATCTACTTTTTCACATTCGATCTGGAGTTTCGCACAGTCAAGCGCTACAGCACTAATCTAGAAGTGCTGCTGGCATACTTAATTGTTCGAGTTTAACAACATTGTTTTTCTATTTTTTAAGTTAAAATTTGACGATAGGTATTATCGTATATAGCAGGGAAAAGCAAGTCTTGACTTTCTCTTGTTCGCAATTTTATTGAATTTAATACGAAAAACTAACTCTCAAAGCTATCAGAATTGAAATATAATAACTCAAGGTAGGAAACCAGCTACCTTGACTTCAAGTGAGGTTGACTATAGAAAATTTCAAGGCTTCCTTGAAATCGCCTTAAATCGAGGATGCATTGAGTCGTAAATTTAAATGATTTCAATGAAAAACTACTGGAAATGACATTTAATTTTTTAAATTTCGGCATCCTTGACTAAAGGTCTCCTTGAGTTAAGGTATGTTTATAAATACGAGCATTAGTCTGCTACAATGTACCAGAAATCAACTTAACTGTAAAATATTTGACCAGCATCAGAGACTGGACAGATTTTCTTTTAGAGCTTTCTACTATATGAAATGGAAAAGGAAGTAGTCTATACCAGAAAATAAAGCATGTCCACAGTGTTTGTGACGAGGTTTTTGGGATTTAAATATATATTGTTCTACCCTAACTCCTAGTTGAGCATGGTGCGTTGGCGACTACCGTATGTAATCAACAATGATTCAAAGACAATTGACTTCAAAGTGTGATACGATTGTCAGCCATCCCACTAGTCGAATTTTTAGTTTATTACTCGTATTTTACGATTATCATATTTCTTATCATCTATAAATAATAACGACTGGCCATGTCGAGTTTGGAAACTCGTTTCTCTATGAATCTCTATATCACACAGTGGCCACCAAACAATCACGGCCACAGAGCAAGACGATGTCCTACAAGTTTGAAAATTTTAGAAATATCTACTCACGAATTTCTGAGTTATCGGAAAATTTCGATTTTAAAACTCAAAAGCTGTACTTTATTCACATATACTGGGCATTTCCAACGAGCTCCTGTCTTCACAATTTCCCTTTTCTGGAAATATTTGACTTATTTTAATCACTGTTTTGAGGTGTTCCGGCCAGAAAAGCGGCGATGCTAGGTGTTCCGTGACTCCGAAAAGTTCGGGAACCACTAGTTTAACCCAATGTAAAGCTCTGATACTCCAATCACAGTAGCCAAAATTTGTACGAAAATTGGAATACTGCGGATTCACTCACCGTAGTAAAAAAAACAATATTATCGATGCAATATTTTCAGGACTCAGTGTTTAGCTAAAAAACTGCTAATTTGAAGTGTAATAAATCCAGAAATTGTTATTCTGAAATGGACCTTGATAACCGTAAAAGTACAAGAAATCTTGCAAAATGATCCCCCTCCTCTCCGAAAAGCTATCTACGCCACTGCACCTTATGGTTTCATTTGGGATTCATCTACTGAATTCATTCTGAATCCACGTAGGTGAATCCGATGTGATATCAAACTGAAGCCTAAATGAAGCTCAAGTGAATTCACTTCATGAAATGAGCTCACTATGATTTCAGAATGAATTCAGAATGTTCGCTGGGATGATTTGAACTCCAAAAGGATGACACAATTTATAGTAAAACCTGCTCGTCACGTAAAATGTCCTGATCTATGAAACCATTATGTTGTTGTTGTTCATACTTATCTTTTGCGGATATTATTGCCAGTGAGCAAGAGTCCCGAAGCTTATAATCCTACATACATATACATATACGCCCTTTCTCCGCATACGCACATGCTCATGATTTTCCATTCAATTTCCGGGCATTGGAAATCCTGATATTACAGGCAAAGAACGATTCCTGTCCTGCCATATGTGCTAATATTGCCATATTTTACAGGTAAATATGTTCGTATGATGTGATGCTGTATATATTGTTGTGTAGTATTGTATGACGGATACCCCTTTAGATTTCGAGGATTTATCATTTGATTACATGTCAATCAAGTCGGAAGAAGGAAGTGAAGTGCACCTCAATGTTAAGTCGATTGGAAAGAAGCAGCCACTTGTGTTTGGGCCCCGGTAGTGAATATAGTGTAGGATGTTTGTTGTACAGGGTAAAGTGAAGTTTAAGGATATGGCTTGGATTGGTTAAACGATTTAAGATTGTTGTTTCTATTTAAGCTTCCAAGCTCCACGTTGGACACTTCTGAGCATCTACTGAAGTTCAAAATCAGTAGTACCAGGGCCGGATTTAGCTACTATGGCGCCCCTGCGTTGTCCCTGCTGCCCTCTGCCACTGAAACCCTCTTCATCGACTTTTTCAAACCCCATTTTCGCCAAATCTCATAGAAATTGAGAAAAGTGGCATTTTCAGCTCAAAAGGAGCGTTTTGGGGGCGATTTACTGCCCAAACTTTAAACGGCTGTATCTCCTAAACGGTGATAGCTAGGGCCCTCAAAGTTTCAGCAAAATGAAGGTCTGGATGCCCTCTTCATCGACTTTTTCAAACCCCATTCTCGCCAAATCTCATAGAAATTGGGAAATTTGGCATTTTCAGCCCGAAAGGAGCGTTTTGGAGGCGATTTACTGCCCAAACTTTAAACGGCTGTATCTCCTAAACGGTGATAGCTAGGGCCCTCAAAGTTTCAGCAAAATGTAGGTCTGGATGCCCTCTTCATCGACTTTTTCAGACCCCATTTTCCGCCAAATCTCATAGAAATTGAGAAAAGTGGCATTTTCAGCCCAAAAGGAGCGTTTTGGGGGCGATTTACTGCCCAAACTTTAAACGGCTGTATCTCCTAAACGGTGATAGCTAGGGCCCTCAAAGTTTCAGCAAAATGTAGGTCTGCATGCCCTCTTCATCGACTTTTTCAGACCCCATTTTCGCCAAATCTCATAGAAATTGAGAAAAGTGGCATTTTCAGCCCAAAAGGAGCGTTTTGGGGGCGATTTACTGCCCAAACTTTAAACGGCTGTATCTCCTAAACGGTGATAGCTAGGGCCCTCAAAGTTTCAGCAAAATGTAGGTCTGCATGCCCTCTTCATCGACTTTTTCAAACCCCATTTTCGCCAAATCTCATAGAAATTGAGAAAAGTGGCATTTTCAGCCCAAAAGGAGCGTTTTTGGGGCGATTTACTGCCCAAACTTTAAACGGCTGTATCTCCTAAACGGTGATAGCTAGGGCCCTCAAAGTTTCAGCAAAATGTAGGTCTGCATGCCCTCTTCATCGACTTTTTCAAACCCCATTTTCGCCAAATCTCATAGAAATTGAGAAAAGTGGCATTTTCAGCCCAAAAGGAGCGTTTCGGGGGCGATTTACTGCCCAAACTTTAAACGGCTGTATCTCCTAAACGGTGATAGCTAGGGCCCTCAAAGTTTCAGCAAAATGTAGGTCTGGATGCCCTCTTCATCGACTTTTTCAGACCCCATTTTCGCCAAATCTCATAGAAATTGAGAAAAGTGGCATTTTCAGCCCAAAAGGAGCGTTTTGGGGGCGATTTACTGCCCAAACTTTAAACGGCTGTATCTCATAAACGGTGATAGATAGGGCCCTCAAAGTTTCAGCAAAATGTAGGTCTGGATGCCATCTTCATCGACTTTTTCGAAACCCATTTTCGCCAAATCTCGTAGAAATTGAGAAAAGTGGCATTTTCAGCCCAAAAGGAGCGTTTTTGGGGCGATTTACTGCCCAAACTTTAAACGGCTGTATCTCCTAAACGGTGATAGCTAGGGCCCTCAAAGTTTCAGCAAAATGTAGGTCTGGATGCCCTCTTCATCGACTTTCTCAAACCCCATTTTCGCCAAATCTCATAGAAATTGAGAAAAGTGGCATTTTCAGCCCAAAAGGAGCGTTTTGGGGGCGATTTACTGCCCAAACTTTAAACGGCTGTATCTCCTAAACGGTGATAGCTAGGGCCCTCAAAGTTTCAGCAAAATGTAGGTATGGATGCCCTCTTCATCGACTTTTTCAGACCCCATCGACTTTTTCAAACCCCATTCTCGCCAAATCTCATAGAAATTGGGAAAAGTGGCATTTTCAGCCCAAAAGGAGCGTTTTGGGGGCGATTTACTGCCCAAACTTTAAACGGCTGTATCTCCTAAACGGTGATAGCTAGGGCCCTCAAAGTTTCAGCAAAATGTAGGTCTGCATGCCCTCTTCATCGACTTTTTCAGACCCCATTTTCGCCAAATCTCATAGAAATTGAGAAAAGTGGCATTTTCAGCCCAAAAGGAGCGTTTTGGGGGCGATTTACTGCCCAAACTTTAAACGGCTGTATCTCCTAAACGGTGATAGCTAGGGCCCTCAAAGTTTCAGCAAAATGTAGGTCTGCATGCCCTCTTCATCGACTTTTTCAAACCCCATTTTCGCCAAATCTCATAGAAATTGAGAAAAGTGGCATTTTCAGCCCAAAAGGAGCGTTTTTGGGGCGATTTACTGCCCAAACTTTAAACGGCTGTATCTCCTAAACGGTGATAGCTAGGGCCCTCAAAGTTTCAGCAAAATGTAGGTCTGCATGCCCTCTTCATCGACTTTTTCAAACCCCATTTTCGCCAAATCTCATAGAAATTGAGAAAAGTGGCATTTTCAGCCCAAAAGGAGCGTTTCGGGGGCGATTTACTGCCCAAACTTTAAACGGCTGTATCTCCTAAACGGTGATAGCTAGGGCCCTCAAAGTTTCAGCAAAATGTAGGTCTGGATGCCCTCTTCATCGACTTTTTCAGACCCCATTTTCGCCAAATCTCATAGAAATTGAGAAAAGTGGCATTTTCAGCCCAAAAGGAGCGTTTTGGGGGCGATTTACTGCCCAAACTTTAAACGGCTGTATCTCATAAACGGTGATAGATAGGGCCCTCAAAGTTTCAGCAAAATGTAGGTCTGGATGCCATCTTCATCGACTTTTTCGAAACCCATTTTCGCCAAATCTCGTAGAAATTGAGAAAAGTGGCATTTTCAGCCCAAAAGGAGCGTTTTTGGGGCGATTTACTGCCCAAACTTTAAACGGCTGTATCTCCTAAACGGTGATAGCTAGGGCCCTCAAAGTTTCAGCAAAATGTAGGTCTGGATGCCCTCTTCATCGACTTTCTCAAACCCCATTTTCGCCAAATCTCATAGAAATTGAGAAAAGTGGCATTTTCAGCCCAAAAGGAGCGTTTTGGGGGCGATTTACTGCCCAAACTTTAAACGGCTGTATCTCCTAAACGGTGATAGCTAGGGCCCTCAAAGTTTCAGCAAAATGTAGGTCTGGATGCCCTCTTCATCGACTTTTTCAGACCCCATTTTCGCCAAATCTCATAGAAATTGAGAAAAGTGGCATTTTCAGCCCAAAAGGAGCGTTTTGGGGGCGATTTACTGCCCAAACTTTAAACGGCTGTATCTCCTAAACGGTGATAGCTAGGGCCCTCAAAGTTTCAGCAAAATGTAGGTCTGGATGCCCTCTTCATCGACTTTCTCAAACCCCATTTTCGCCAAATCTCATAGAAATTGAGAAAAGTGGCATTTTCAGCCCAAAAGGAGCGTTTTGGGGGCGATTTACTGCCCAAACTTTAAACGGCTGTATCTCCTAAACGGTGATAGCTAGGGCCCTCAAAGTTTCAGCAAAATGTAGGTCTGGATGCCCTCTTCATCGACTTTTTCAGACCCCATTTTCGCCAAATCTCATAGAAATTGAGAAAAGTGGCATTTTCAGCCCAAAAGGAGCGTTTTGGGGGCGATTTACTGCCCAAACTTTAAACGGCTGTATCTCCTAAACGGTGATAGCTAGGGCCCTCAAAGTTTCAGCAAAATGTAGGTCTGGATGCCCTCTTCATCGACTTTCTCAAACCCCATTTTCGCCAAATCTCATAGAAATTGAGAAAAGTGGCATTTTCAGCCCAAAAGGAGCGTTTTGGGGGCGATTTACTGCCCAAACTTTAAACGGCTGTATCTCCTAAACGGTGATAGCTAGGGCCCTCAAAGTTTCAGCAAAATGTAGGTATGGATGCCCTCTTCATCGACTTTTTCAGACCCCATCGACTTTTTCAAACCCCATTCTCGCCAAATCTCATAGAAATTGGGAAAAGTGGCATTTTCAGCCCAAAAGGAGCGTTTTGGGGGCGATTTACTGCCCAAACTTTAAACGGCTGTATCTCCTAAACGGTGATAGCTAGGGCCCTCAAAGTTTCAGCAAAATGTAGGTCTGGATGCCCTCTTCATCGACTTTCTCAAACCCCATTTTCGCCAAATCTCATAGAAATTGAGAAAAGTGGCATTTTCAGCCCAAAAGGAGCGTTTTGGGGGCGATTTACTGCCCAAACTTTAAACGGCTGTATCTCCTAAACGGTGATAGCTAGGGCCCTCAAAGTTTCAGCAAAATGTAGGTCTGGATGCCCTCTTCATCGACTTTTTCAGACCCCATTTTCGCCAAATCTCATAGAAATTGAGAAAAGTGGCATTTTCAGCCCAAAAGGAGCGTTTTGGGGATGATTTACTGCCCATTCTTTAAACGGCTGTATCTCCTAAACGGTGATAGCTAGGGCCCTCAAAGTTTCAGCAAAATGTAGGTCTGGATGCCCTCTTCATCGACTTTTCAAACCCCATTTTCGCCAAATCTCATAGAAATTGAGAAAAGTGGCATTTTCAGCCCAAAAGGAGCGTTTCGGGGGCGATTTACTGCCCAAACTTTAAACGGCTGTATCTCCTAAACGGTGATAGCTAGGGCCCTCAAAGTTTCAGCAAAATGTAGGTCTGGATGCCCTCTTCATCGACTTTTTCAGACCCCATTTTCGCCAAATCTCATAGAAATTGAGAAAAGTGGCATTTTCAGCCCAAAAGGAGCGTTTTGGGGATGACTTACTGCCCATTCTTTAAACGGCTGTATCTCCTAAACGGTGATAGCTAGGGCCCTCAAAGTTTCAGCAAAATGTAGGTCTGGATGCCCTCTTCATCGACTTTTCAAACCCCATTTTCGCCAAATCTCATAGAAATTGAGAAAAGTTGCATTTTCAGCCCAAAAGGAGTGTGTTGGGGGTGATTTATTGCCCAATCTTTAAACGGCTGTATCTCCGAAACGGTGATAGCTAGGGCCCTCAAAGTTTCAGCAAAATGTAGGTCTGGATGTCCTCTTCATCGACTTTTCAAACCCCATTTTCGCCAAATCTCATAGAAATTGAGAAAAGTGGCATTTTCAGCCCAAAAGGAGCGTTTCGGGGGTGATTTACTGCCCAAACTTTAAACGGCTGTATCTCCTAAACGGTAATAGCTAGGGCCCTCAAAGTTTCAGCAAAATGTAGGTCTGGATGCCCTCTTCATCGACTTTTTCAGACCCCATTTTCGCCAAATCTCATAGAAATTGAGAAAAGTGGCATTTTCAGCCCAAAAGGAGCGTTTTGGGGGCGATTTACTGCCCAAACTTTAAACGGCTGTATCTCCTAAACGGTGATAGCTAGGGCCCTCAAAGTTTCAGCAAAATGTAGGTCTGCATGCCCTCTTCATCGACTTTTTCAAACCCCATTTTCGCCAAATCTCATAGAAATTGAGAAAAGTGGCATTTTCAGCCCAAAAGGAGCGTTTCGGGGGCGATTTACTGCCCAAACTTTAAACGGCTGTATCTCCTAAACGGTGATAGCTAGGGCCCTCAAAGTTTCAGCAAAATGTAGGTCTGGATGCCCTCTTCATCGACTTTTTCAGACCCCATTTTCGCCAAATCTCATAGAAATTGAGAAAAGTGGCATTTTCAGCCCAAAAGGAGCGTTTTGGGGGCGATTTACTGCCCAAACTTTAAACGGCTGTATCTCATAAACGGTGATAGCTAGGGCCCTCAAAGTTTCAGCAAAATGTAGGTCTGGATGCCATCTTCATCGACTTTTTCAAAACCCATTTTCGCCAAATCTCGTAGAAATTGAGAAAAGTGGCATTTTCAGCCCAAAAGGAGCGTTTTGGGGGCGATTTACTGCCCAAACTTTAAACGGTTGTATCTCCTAAACGGTGATAGCTAGGGCCCTCAAAGTTTCAGCAAAATGTAGGTCTGGATGCCCTCTTCATCGACTTTCTCAAACCCCATTTTCGCCAAATCTCATAGAAATTGAGAAAAGTGGCATTTTCAGCCCAAAAGGAGCGTTTTGGGGGCGATTTACTGCCCAAACTTTAAACGGCTGTATCTCCTAAACGGTGATAGCTAGGGCCCTCAAAGTTTCAGCAAAATGTAGGTCTGGATGCCGTCGTCATCGACTTTTTCAGACCCCAGTTTCGTCAAATCTCATAGAAATTGAGAAAAGTGGCATTTTCAGCCCGAAAGGAGCGTTTTGGGGGCGATTTACTGCCCAATCTTTAAACGGCTGTATCTCCTAAACGGTGATAGCTAGGGCCCTCAAAGTTTCAGCAAAATGTAGGTCTGGATGCCCTCTTCATCGACTTTCTCAAACCCCATTTTCGCCAAATCTCATAGAAATTGAGAAAAGTGGCATTTTCAGCCCAAAAGGAGCGTTTTGGGGGTGATTTACTGCCCTTTCTTTAAACGGCTGTATCTCCTAAACGGTGATAGCTACGGCCCTCAAAGTTTCAGCAAAATGTAGGTCTGGATGCCCTCTTCATCGACTTTTTCAAACCCCATTTTCGCCAAATCTCATAGAAATTGAGAAAAGTGGCATTTTCAGCCCAAAAGGAGCGTTTTGAGGGTGATTTACTGCCCATTCTTTAAACGGCTGTATCTCCTAAACGGTGATAGCTACGGCCCTCAAAGTTTCAGCAAAATGTAGGTCTGGATGCCCTCTTCATCGACTTTTTCAAACCCCATTTTCGCCAAATCTCATAGAAATTGAGAAAAGTGGCATTTTCAGCCCAAAAGGAGCGTTTTGGGGGCGATTTACTGCCCAATCTTTAAACGGCTGTATCTCCTAAACGGTGATAGCTAGGGCCCTCAAAGTTTCAGCAAAATGTAGGTCTGGATGCCGTCTTCATCGACTTTTTCAGACCCCATTTTCGCCAAATCTCATAGAAATTGAGAAAGGTGGCATTTTCAGCCCAAAAGGAGCGTTTTGGGGGCGATTTACTGCCCAAACTTTAAACGGCTGTATCTCCTAAACGGTGATAGCTAGGGCCCTCAAAGTTTCAGCAAAATGTAGGTCTGGATGCCCTCTTCATCGACTTTTTCAGACCCCATTTTTGCCAAATCTCATAGAAATTGAGAAAGTGACATTTTCAGCCCAAAAGGAGCGTTTTGGGGGCGATTTACTGCCCAATCTTTAAACGGCTGTATCTCCTAAACGGTGATAGCTAGGGCCCTCAAAGTTTCAGCAAAATGAAGGTCTGGATGCCCTCTTCATCGACTTTTTTTAAACCCCATTCTCGCCAAATCTCATAGACATTGGGAAAAGTGGCATTTTTAGCCCAAAAGGAGCGTTTTGGGGGCGATATTCTGCCCAAACTTTAAACGGCTGTATCTCCTAAACGGTGATAGCTAGGGCCCTCAAAGTTTCAGCAAAATGTAGGTCTGGATGCCCTCTTCATCGACTTTTTCAAACCCCATTTTCGCCAAATCTCATAGAAATTGAGAAAAGTGGCATTTTCAGCCCAAAAGGAGCGTTTTCGGGGCGATTTACTGCCCAATCTTTAAACGGCTGTATCTCCTAAACGGTGATAGCTAGGGCCCTCAAAGTTTCAGCAAAATGTAGGTCTGGATGCCGTCTTCATCGACTTTTTCAGACCCCATTTTCGCCAAATCTCATAGAAATTGAGAAAGGTGGCATTTTCAGCCCAAAAGGAGCGTTTTGGGGGCGATTTACTGCCCAAACTTTAAACGGCTGTATCTCCTAAACGGTGATAGCTAGGGCCCTCAAAGTTTCAGCAAAATGTAGGTCTGGATGCCCTCTTCATCGACTTTTTCAGACCCCATTTTTGCCAAATCTCATAGAAATTGAGAAAAGTGACATTTTCAGCCCAAAAGGAGCGTTTTGGGGGCGATTTACTGCCCAATCTTTAAACGGCTGTATCTCCTAAACGGTGATAGCTAGGGCCCTCAAAGTTTCAGCAAAATGAAGGTCTGGATGCCCTCTTCATCGACTTTTTTAAACCCCATTCTCGCCAAATCTCATAGAAATTGGGAAATTTGGCATTTTCAGCCCAAAAGGAGCGTTTTGGGGGCGATTTACTGCCCAAACTTTAAGCGGCTGTATCTCCTAAACGGTGATAGCTAGGGCCCTCAAAGTTTCAGCAAAATGTAGGTCTGGATGCCCTCTTCATCGACTTTTTCAAACCCCATTTTCGCCAAATCTCATAGAAATTGAGAAAAGTGGCATTTTCAGCCCAAAAGGACCGTTTTGGGGGCGATTTACTGCCCAATCTTTAAACGGCTGTATCTCCTAAACGGTGATAGCTAGGGCCCTCAAAGTTTCAGCAAAATGTAGGTCTCGATGCCCTCTTCATCGACTTTTTTAAACCCCATTTTCGCCACATCTCATAGAAATTGAGAAAAGTGGCATTTTCAGCCCAAAAGGAGCGTTTTGGGGGCGATTTACTGTAGCCCAAACTTCAAACGGCTGTATCTCCTAAACGGTGATAGCTAGGGCCCTCAAAGTTTCAGCAAAATGAAGGTCTGCATGCCCTCTTCATCGACTTTTTTAAACCCCATTCTCGCCAAATCTCATAGAAATTGGGAAATTTGGAATTTTCAGCCCAAAAGGGGCGTTTTGGGGGCGATTTATTGCCCAAACTTTAAACGGCTGTATCTCCTAAACGGTGATAGCTAGGGCCCTCAAAGTTTCAGCAAAATATAGGTCTGGATGCCCTCTTCATCGACTTTTTCAGACCCCATTTTCGCCAAATCTCATAGAAATTGAGAAAAGTGGCATTTTCAGCCCAAAAGGAGCGTTTTGGGGACGATTTACTGCCCAATCTTTAAACGGCTGTATCTCCTAAACGGTGATAGCTAAGGCCCTCAAAGTTTCAGCAAAATGTAGGTCTGGATGCCCTCTTCATCGACTTTTTTAAACCCCATTCTCGCCAAATCTCATAGAAATTGGGAAATTTGGAGTTTTCAGCCCAAAAGGGGCGTTTTGGGGGCGATTTATTGCCCAAACTTTAAACGGCTGTATCTCCTAAACGGTGATAGCTAGGGCCCTCAAAGTTTCAGCAAAATATAGGTCTGGATGCCCTCTTCATCGACTTTTTCAGACCCCATTTTCGCCAAATCTCATAGAAATTGAGAAAAGTGGCATTTTCAGCCCAAAAGGAGCGTTTTGGGGACGATTTACTGCCCAATCTTTAAACGGCTGTATCTCCTACACGGTGATAGCTAGGGCCCTCAAAGTTTCAGCAAAATATAGGTCTGGATGCCCTCTTCATCGACTTTTTCAGACCCCATTTTCGCCAAATCTCATAGAAATTGAGAAAAGTGGCATTTTCAGCCCAAAAGGAGCGTTTTGGGGGCGATTTACTGCCCAAACTTTAAACGGCTGTATCTCCTAAACGGTGATAGCTAGGGCCCTCAAAGTTTCAGCAAAATGTAGGTCTGGATGCCCTCTTCATCGACTTTTTCAAACCCCATTCTCGCCAAATCTCATAGAAATTGGGAAATTTGGCATTTTCAGCCAAATGCCGTCTTCATCGACTTTTTCAGACCCCATTTTCGCCAAATCTCATAGAAATTGAGAAAAGTGGCATTTTCAGCCCAAAAGGAGCGTTTTGGGGGCGATTTACTGCCCAATCTTTAAACGGCTGTATCTCCTAAACGGTGATAGCTAGGACCCTCAAAGTTTCAGCAAAATGTAGGTCTGGATGCCCTCTTCATCGATTTTTTCAAACCCCATTCTCGCCAAATCTCATAGAAATTGAGAAAAGTTGCATTTTCAGCCGAAAAGGAGTGTGTTGGGGATAATTTACTGCCCAATCTTTAAACGGCTGTATCTCCTAAACGGTGATAGCTAGGGCCCTCAAAGTTTCAGCAAAATGTAGGTCTGGATGCCCTCTTCATCGACTTTTTCAAACCCCATTTTCGCCAAATCTCATAGAAATTGAGAAAAGTTGCATTTTCAGCCGAAAAGGAGTGTGTTGGTGGTGATTTATTGCCCAATCTTTAAACGGCTGTATCTCCTAAACGGTGATAGCTAGGGCCCTCAAAGTTTCAGCAAAATGTAGGTCTGGATGCCCTCTTCATCGATTTTTTCAAACCCCATTCTCGCCAAATCTCATAGAAATTGGGAAATGTGGCATTTTCAGCCCAAAAGGAGCATTTTGGGGGCGATTTACTGCCCAAACTTTAAACGGCTGTATCTCCTAAACGGTGATAGCTAGGGCCCTCAAAGTCTCAGCAAAATGTAGGTCTGGATGCCCTCTTCATCGACTTTTTCAGACCCCATTTTTGCCAAATCTCATAGAAATTGAGAAAAGTGACATTTTCAGCCCAAAAGGAGCGTTTTGGGGGCGATTTACTGCCCAATCTTTAAACGGCTGTATCTCCTAAACGGTGATAGCTAGGGCCCTCAAAGTTTCAGCAAAATGAAGGTCTGGATGCCCTCTTCATCGACTTTTTTAAACCCCATTCTCGCCAAATCTCATAGAAATTGGGAAATTTGGCATTTTCAGCCCAAAAGGAGCGTTTTGGGGGCGATTTACTGCCCAAACTTTAAACGGCTGTATCTCCTAAACGGTGATAGCTAGGGCCCTCAAAGTTTCAGCAAAATGTAGGTCTGGATGCCCTCTTCATCGACTTTTTCAAACCCCATTTTTGCCAAATCTCATAGAAATTGAGAAAAGTGGCATTTTCAGCCCAAAAGGACCGTTTTCGGGGCGATTTACTGCCCAATCTTTAAACGGCTGTATCTCCTAAACGGTGATAGCTAGGGCCCTCAAAGTTTCAGCAAAATGTAGGTCTGGATGCCCTCTTCATCGACTTTTTTAAACCCCATTTTCGCCAAATCTCATAGAAATTGAGAAAAGTGGCATTTTCAGCCCAAAAGGAGCGTTTTGGGGGCGATTTACTGCCCAAACTTCAAACGGCTGTATCTCCTAAACGGTGATAGCTAGGGCCCTCAAAGTTTCAGCAAAATGAAGGTCTGGATGCCCTCTTCATCGACTTTTTTAAACCCCATTCTCGGCAAATCTCATAGAAATTGGGAAATTTGGAATTTTCAGCCCAAAACGGGCGTTTTGGGGGCGATTTATTGCCCAAACTTTAAACGGCTGTATCTCCTAAACGGTGATAGCTAGGGCCCTCAAAGTTTCAGCAAAATATAGGTCTGGATGCCCTCTTCATCGACTTTTTCAGACCCCATTTTCGCCAAATCTCATAGAAATTGAGAAAAGTGGCATTTTCAGCCCAAAAGGAGCGTTTTGGGGACGATTTACTGCCCAATCTTTAAGCGGCTGTATCTCTTAAACGGTGAGAGCTAGGGCCCTCAAAGTTTCAGCAAAATGTAGGTCTGGATGCCCTCTTCGTCGACTTTTTCAAATCTCATTTTCGCCAAATCCCAGAGAAATTGAGAAAAGAAATGTTTACATCCAGTTAAAGAAAATAGAAAACTTCTTAAATTTTAGTGCGAAATAATTATAAATTCATTTTGAAATATTGCTAGTTTATTGTTTTAGCTTATAGTTTAAAAAACGATTTGATATAAATTAATATCCTGTCGGTCCTCCATTGTTTTCAATTACCTGGAAAACTCGTCTGGGGACTGAATTTACTATAGGTTCTCCAGGATATTTTGGTGAATTTCTTCCCAAGCTTGGCAGATCGCTCCTTTGAGTTTCGATACGGGCTGATATTGTTTTCCATGAGCCTTAAATCTTCCTAACAAGTATTCCCCACAAATATTCCATGGAGTTGAGGTCGGGCTGGTCAATCTAAAACTGTAATGTTTTTCTATTGGAACCATTCTACTGTCGTTTGCGCCCGATGGATACTGGCATTATCCGGTTAGAAAATTAATTCCGGTCCAATAATTGACTCTGCTCTGTGGCTCACTTGGCTGAGTCGCACTCTACGATGCTAGTAATCTAGAGGTCCGGAGATCGAATCTCGGCGTGGTCCAGGAAATATATAGTGCTTGCAACATTATATACACTCCTCTATATGCAATTTATTGTTGACTCGAAGTAGCCTATAAACGGCTGAGTGAACGCACCATGCCCCACATGGGGGTTACAGTATACAGAGAAAAGAATTGACTCGGCATGGTCGGTGACCGATGTCTCTAATATCTCCAATTAATCACTCCCGGTCATTTTCGGTTTAACCCAGACCAAAGGTAATTTCCATGCAAATGAAAATGCACCGAAAATCATCACAGAGCCACCACGAAGCAGGATCAGACACATGATGGTCAACAATTTTTTTCTGCAGTTTTGCGGTTTGAAAGGCCGCAATCCGTATACGCTATTATTGCACCTTGTTCTTCGACTGTAAGGGAGACGCCACGTGCATTGTTAAATGTCTTTGTTAAGTTTCGTTTAGATGTAACCAGACTGTTTCCTACAAAAAAAAAACACAAAAAAAAAATACTTCCGGTGCGAAAAATTGAAAAATTAAGGGTCGTAAACGTATAAATATTTCGCAACACTTAACGCACGATTCGGACACTATTGAGCCTTTAGTAAAACTGACGGAAATGGTTTCTCCAAAGTAACAGTATTTCGAAACGGAATTTTGTAAACAACATAATAAAAATCATTTTCGAAATTTATAACGGTCCAGGAATTATTAGAAGCGAAAAATGGTAGAATTTGTGTGTGAACTTATATTTATTTCGGTGGCTGTAGTATCTGTTTTGTGACGGAAAAACACAAGCGACTCTCCTTCAGTTTTCAAAATGCATTTTAACAGAATTTTAAACTCCCAAAATGTCCCCCCCGGCAATTGTCCAGGTTGCCCATATAAGGAATGCAGCCCTGAGTAGTCCTGCCTAAGGTGGACAACCTTAATGTCCATACTCCAGCGAGTTGCGGCACACAGAGTGCATTTCGAGTCGGTTTCGAACTACGTAGTATTACATGGCGCGCTGCAATTCTCATCAGATGCCTCTACGTATGCAGCGCGTCATGTAATACCAGGAGAGACATTACCGGACTCAACCAGGCAAGGGGTACGATCCTCTTATATAGGACACGAAATACACCCTGGTATCGAATCATTTTTAAATGGGCTAGGCAATGGCTAGCCACCGATTCGACACGGCCACGTTTCTGACTATGTGTCAGAGAACGGGTTCAAACAAAGCAACAAATGTCCTTTGCCCTTATTTTCCCTTTCCGCACACTCCTTTTCGACGAAAAAACGTAACTATAAGAAAATCACCCCATAAAACTTTTCACGCGCAGATAAGTGTATTTTTAAAAATTCATAACAACACAACACAATCACTTTCCGCGTCCATGCCTCAATAAATTCATTCAAATTCATACATCCTTTCGATATGATTTTTTTGTGGTCCTTATCCTATCTCCGCGTTACATCATTTTTTGGGCGTTTTTTTTTTTGTCGAAAATCGTTGTTCATTGAAATGAAAGAAAATATTTATTGGAAATTTTCCAGTCAATATTTAGATACGTACGAACTTAAATGTGTCATCCTTTTTTTTTTGCGCGATTCACTCTCACTGGCTGATGGGAGAGAGAGGGAGTAACACTTTTCTTCCTGAATTATTGTTGATTTAGTCCTCAGTTTTTCCGGTGTATTCATTTGTTCGTTGTTTATTTTTCTGTTGTAATATTGATGGAATCGCGAACAATAGGCAGATGACACGCTTTCAATGTATACGGATGAGGAGAAGGATCGCAAACGAGGATATGCCCTGATGATTAGTGTTTTGTTGGGAATTACATCAATGTTGGGTATGTATGAGTGGGGTATTCGATAAATAAATAAAAATTACTAAACCACTTTGGGCTCCATTGTGTATATAAATCTTATTTTAGGTCTAGATATATGGTCGTGGTACCAAGTAGCGAAAACTATGAGAACGGATGGCGATGAGTCTCCAAGTAAGTTTATAAATGACAATAATAATTATAATGATTTCCCTTCTGCATTAACCTTAATTTTAACTTAATTGCATCCTGTAAATACCACTTCTAAGATCCAATAATTTAAATTTTCACTAGTCATTTGTAGCGTTCACATTTTCACCAAGCCGAAAAAAAATACTTTCAGAATTAAATGTCAAATGGTATATTCCATTCTACGGACTCTACTACATACTGGTGGGACTTCATATTCATTTTGCCCATTCTGCAGTTGGTCTTGGAAGACGTTATCGCCGCCTGAACATAGCACTCAGGAATTCGTTCCAAGAAGGTACGTCTGTCTTATGAATGTGTGTACGTGAATATGCATACAATTTATTACAACTGCACTACCGAAAAACTATCCATATACGTATGTATTGTAAAGTGTGCAGTTTTGTACGGTTGGAGGAGTATATTGCAATGGATGTGGGATATGCATGACCGCCAGATGTTGCCGACGTAATTGTGTCTTTGCTGTGGTAAGGGAAAAGATTAAGAAATATCGAAAGTCTGTGCTAGGATATTGGATAGTAAATTCAACATTGGATATCTGGATGTTGAGAAGTCTTTCAATGAATGTCTATTGACTATTGCAAAGATTTTCTTGCCTCTATTTTATAAGTTTTGATTCCCGTTTCGATGCCTATAGTACCGACTGCATACGTCCATCTTCAATCGGAAGGCAAAATCCACCCATGGTCAATGCCAGACACCTCTTCAATTAAATAAATGTTACACTTTCATACCTTTAATGTTAAAAATTTTAATTATTAATTAATCGATTTTCTCCGGGGTGTTTTTGATATGGGTCGATTTTGATATTGACTGTTTCGACTTAGGATCTCAATTGAATATGTTAAGCAATTTTATACAATAATTCTGATCATCAAAAAAAATAATCCTTTCCCGTTTTTTCCTACAACACACTGTTTCTACACTGTCCCACCTTGTCCTTGTCTAATTTGTCCAACTTCAGCGAAATATTTCCATTTACAAAAGCAAATTATCCTTGGTTGAACCTTCTGCAAGTGACATAATTCCACAATGGCAAATTCGTTATTCATAATAAATGGAAATATTATTATCCATCCATACGTTCTGGGCATATTCGTCGTTCCTCCATTCGGAACACTATGATGATCCTTGAGCGGATATGGTCTATACTTGTGTACTTACAATACAGTGCTGCTCTGTCATTAGCAATTTGCCAAAGATGTAGATTATCTTTTCATATTTTTGCACATTTTCAGTATTGCGAGGCATTACTTAACGATCTGCCACTTATTGGGAATTTTCTCACGCAGATATCAAATCGAATGGAGCTTATAATAAGAGCACAACTCCTGCTGGTATTATACGAGTATCAACGATGTTGGCGAACAATGGAAAAAGTGTGGATAGTAATTTATCGTCGTGCCCGACATTGACGACGCCATTCGTGAGAGCAACAATGACGACAACGACTAATCAAAAGAAGATGTTGACGAGCGAGCGAATAATTAATGGTGGCGTTGGGCGTAGTGTTGTCGATGGACGTCAATTGACAGGTGAGTGTGGTAGGGATCAGGGGCGGCGCATAAGGCCCGCAGGGCCCGCGTGGCGGGAAGCCCACGAGATTTAGGGGCCCAAAGCTACATGAAGAGTTTGTCGAACCATAAAACATCTGCGAAAAAACAATAATTTGACGTAGATATTTTTGGTACTCAAGAAGGATATACACTTTTTGAAGTCAAAACAAATGCTAAATTTATTGTTCCTCTCTCATCAGGTTCCTTAGAGGAAAAAATTTAATATTGTCCTAAAATCTTTGAAAGTTCATGAGACACTCCGGATCCTCAAATTTGGTTTGCATGGCTGCGCTATTGTAGCCGCGGTTTGTAGTCCGACGCACCCTTTTCCTTGCGAAGAACGATATGCGCAAAACGATTCTTTAGGTTGCTCTGCAAACTGCAAATAAACTATCTTAAAACATTTTTGGTGGTAGTACCTTTTCTAAACTTTCGGACTAAATCCCAATCCACTTTGTCTTGAACTGTTATCGATCGAATCCCATTGTAGGCGCTGGTAATTTACTATGCTTACCAACATCTATAGAGGTCAATACTGCGCCGCGTGAGTGTTTTTATTTTAAAATAATAAAAAAACACGATTGACGAAATCATTAATTTAATAAACGTTAAAACAAGAACGATCAATAAGAATGCAGAGACTGAAAGTAGTTCTTAGCAAAACTATTTTAAGTAAGTCGTTCTTAATCTTAGTAGAAACACTGTAACGTCAAAATCATGTTTCCAGATTGTCAGTTAATTGATTGACTTACTATCTAGTCAATTTGTATGGTAAATGACTGAGACTTTCTTTCTTTCTATCCGATTGATTTTACTGTTTTTTTCTCAGTGTAGGGGGCCCACTCAAAAAGTTGGCGGGAGGGCCCCGAGTGAAGTTGTTCCGCCACTGGTAATGATGCGGGGTTTTGGGCTTAATAAATTCGATGTCGGTTAAAAATACCCCAAGTGCAGTAAAACTTCTTTATAGAGCACACTTACGAGGAGCGAATTTTTGATTGGGATTGAGATGAACAAGAAAACCGGTAACTTCTGATTAATGTATGTAATTAAAAATTTACTTTTGGACCTATTTTCAACTGGTTTTCCCAATTCGCGGCCTGACTAGCATCAGTCCGCGTCAGTGCTATATCTTGAGGGTATCAGGTTAAATAAATAACAGGCGCGACAATCCAGCATTGGACTAAGGCCGCAGGATGTGTTAGTGACATCCTATTTCCTTATCTGCTTTTTGTTGAGGTAATGAGATCAGCATCACGATCAGCAGTGTTATTTATCCCCATAAATGGGTACTCGTTTAACATCTGAGTGAGATCATAGTCCGTCACAAGCTCGTGAGTTCGAAAAACACCATGATCCACGGTGAGATTCGAACTCATGACCCTGTGCACCGAAGGTGCGCGCACTAACCGCTAGACCAGCCAGACTACTAGGGTATCAGGTTACTTAAGTTAATATGGTGACAGAATGTATGCTTCCTGAATATGCCGGCACGGCGCGGCGGTTTCTTTTGCATTAGGTATAGAAAAATACACGCCTGATCCTGTGATTCTGGTCACTATTTAATGAAGACGACCTACAGGGCTATATGTGGGCAGAATATCTTTAGTAAATCAACCAAGAATAAATACGGCCAAAATCTTTGAAGTTGTCAATTTTACACAGAAACTGGCTGCATCTTATTCCTAATAGGCTTGTTTTTGTACATCCCCAGTAGTTCTGGGTAATGAAACTCGGTTAGGTTAGGGACAGGTGAAATTAGATGCTCATGGAGCAGCGGATACTCCTTAAAGAGCTCTAAAGAATATTTGAAAAAAAAAATATGATGAATTTATTTATTTACAGTAGAGCGTCAATTATCCGAACGTCGATTATCCGAACATTCGATTAACCGAACTGGCACTCAGTTTCTTTTCTTGTGAAAGGCATCGAATAAAAACAAAAATAAAGTGTCTGAAGGAATCAACCTCTCATCTCCACCGCTCAATTACCACGAATTTTGTATTTTTGTTCAGTTCTAGTCGTTATACACGTTTTCAGTTTGTCGCTTAATTTCACATTTGGGCTATTTTCTAATTTTTCTATGGAAGCTCGATTAACCGAACTTTCGTTTATCCGAACTACGCTTGTCGACATTAGTTCGGATAATCGACGCTCTACTGTATTTGAAAAATGTTCAACAGAGCTTATAGGCCCCAATTATGGAACAATATTCGAAAATATATTAAGAAATTAACAATTAAAGATTGAAAAATTGGAATTAGAATAAAAAAAAATGAAAGAAAAAGGAAAACCAACTATTAAAAAAAATTATGATTAAAGAAAAAATTAACAAATAAATGTAAATGTGAAGAAAAAAAACTAAGAACGTGATTCCCTTTCAAAAACAATGTTCCTAACTGCAACCTTGAATAAATATAGCGACGAGGGAAAAGGACCCAGTTGGAGAATGTCGTGGTTTCTTGGTAGGCGTAACAGCGGTGAATGAAAGTATAATTCAGTGCGGGCGAAAGGTATTACGAATAATGATGTCAGCCTGGTAGATCTGTTAGGAACGCGAACATTAATTTCGTTCATTAAAGTCGACGATGGTGGACTGTTGCAGATATTGAATAGAAAGCACTCATCTAGAAACACTCTGCGTTTCTCGAGAAGGGGGACGTTTAATAGTACAAGGCGATCTGCGTAATTGCAGTAAGGGATTCGAAATTTGTAGATAAGGATTCTAGTAAATTTGCGCTGAACCGCTTCAATTAGAGCTTTCAGGTAATCAAAGTGCGGGGACCAGACAGGTGAACAATACTCCAGAATACTACGGACAAGGGAATTAAAAAGGAGAAGACAAGTAGATGTATTGTTGAAAACATGAGAAGTTCGGAGGACGAAGCCAGCCGTTCTGGATGCTCTAGTACATATATCAAATATGTGTAGATCAAATTTGAGCTTGCTGTCAAATAAGACACCCAGATCCTTGAAAGATTCGACTTTACTTAAAGGAGTAGCTCTGAGGTAATAACTAAATATCAATGAATTCTTCTTTAATGAAAAGGTCATCGCGTGACACTTTTTAACGTTTAAATTAAGTTGGTTGGTTTCACACCAATTTTCTAACGCATATAGGTCGTCCTGAAGGGATAAGCAATCATCAATTGACTGTATAGCTCTATAAACTTTGAGATCATCAGCATATAAAAGGCAGGAGGACGATAAATGCAACGGTAAATCGTTAATAAAAATATTAAATAAAAGAGGTCCTAAGATTGACCCTTGCGGAACACCAGATGTAGGGCAGAAGGGAGAAGAATAGGAGCCGTTATAAGTAACTCGGCACTCACGGTTAGTTAAATATGAGGAGAACCAAGCGAGAAGATTTCCACTAACACCAAACTTTTGAATCTTAGCAAGTAAGATGCTGTGGCTAACAGTGTCAAATGCCTTCGAAAAGTCGGTGTATACAGCATCGACTTGAGAGTGATTGTCTATGGTTCGGGCTACCATGTTAGTAAATGTTAAAAGATTGGTGCAAGTGGAACGACCTTTTACAAAGCCGTGTTGCTGCTCAGTAAAAAGCGTAGAAATTGCGGGATAAATCTTGGTGTGGATGAGGCGCTCGAGAATTTTTGGGAAGCAGGATAAAAGGGAAATGGGACGGTAGTTAGATATAGAGGATGTATTGGATGTTTTAGGAATTGGGAGGACATTAGCCGCTTTCCATTGTTTGGGGAATACACCACAATTTAAGCTTTCATTAAACAAAATCGACAGGGGAACACTTAAAGAGGATGACAAAGACTTAACAAACATATTAGGCAAGTCGTCAGGACCGGAGCCACTATCATCCTTTAATGATTAACATCTGAATTGATGTATTGGAGTGCATAAGCAACACCTAAGACTGTCATATGCAGGGATTTGGAGCGGAGCGGAGCGGAGCGATGGAGCGGAGCGGAGCGACCTTAAATTTCGGAGCGAAAGAGCGGAGCGTGGAGCGAGTTTTTGCAGGCTGGAGCGGAGCGAATTTTGCTTTGAAGATCGCTCCGCTCCGCTCCGCTCCGATGTAAAAAATCAAAAAATTCCGAGAAAAAAAAAGGATTTTTTTCGACGAAATTTTTCATTTTATGGAACGAATTGATGATTTTGGGCTATTTAAAATCGAAGAATTTGCTGAGAGACTTGCAAAATTTCGTATTATTGTGAAATTCATTGTGATAAAAGAGGTTTTACGTTTAGTCATAAACATAATCATCACTCTTCATTATTAAGAAACTCAAGATCATCCAGGACAGAAAAGTCCTGTTCTGTACTCGATAAATGAAACGTCAGTTTTAATTTAAATTAGTTATTAGGTGCGTTTTATTGGATGGAGTACAGGACAGCGCAGCTTCCATAACCATTTGAGAGATCTCGTTCTATACGGGATGTCCGGAAACTATCGCAAAAAAGCACCCAAATATAATTCCTCGTGATATTTACAGGGAAAAGGAGTATAAAAAAATTATTAACTCTTCAGCTTCCACAGACATTTAAAGATTTTTCAAAAATGTAACATTTTACATATACATATTTCCTTTCGGTTGGGCCCAACAATTTTTCCTAAGAATAAACCCCATAAAAATTAGATAAGCCGTTTAGTTTTTACAGTTTTACACAGCTTCAAAGACAAAATTTTGCGATCTTACTGCATATACATTTTTTCCCACGGAGGTGTTAGTGGTAGCATTTTTGGAAAATCTTTAAATGCTAAGGAGTTAAGAATTCAGCACCTATTTTGCTGGAAATGACATTAATAATCAGTCTTGACTCGGTAATCCGGATCTCCTTTAATCCGGATATCACGCTAATCCGGACGACTAAATATTTCCACTATGTCTTCTATAGTCCGGATTTCGGCAGCAATGTTGACTCTAAAATCCGGATATTTGAGATTTTTAGTGTGAAATGGTAGATTTGGTCTCTTACTTTTTTACGGGACTGTTTAGCAATTGACATGATGCTGGCTAATTTCTAACAAATAAAACATTTATCGACTTTTGTTCCGCCTTTTGATTTGTTTGGATTGTTTTTCCTAGAAAAAAGTGATTGCGCTAATCCGGATGTTCCAATGCTCCGGATTACGAAATTGGTGCTATCCTGTTCTGTACTTGATCGAATAAAACGCACCTGTTAAGTCATATTCTATAATACGTGAGTAGATATACGTTAAATTGAATAATTCGCGGAAAATAATAAATATTTACTAAGAACAATGAAGTTTTGTTGTATTTTTGTAATGGAGCGGAGCGGAGCGTGGAGCGGAGCGGAGCGAAAAAATTTTAGTCGGAGCGGAGCGCTGGAGCGGAGCGGTTTCAAATTGGTCGGAGCGGGAGCGGAGCGGAGCGAAAAAATGTGTCGCTCTAAATCCCTGGTCATATGATGGGAAATAATTCGATTCCTTAGAGTTGGCAATATACAACTAAATACCTACACTCGGTGCCAAAAACGGGCACTTTTTTATTCGATATTTATTATTTTATAACCGCGGAAGATCTTGACGCCTTAGGAGCGGATCTGCACTCTTTTTCCCTAGGGGGACTCCTGTTCTCCTGCTATAGCCCACACAATTCAGTACGGGATGAGTTTTCGTAACGTTTAGTGAAATTGAACGCAATCGAAAGGTCTCGACTCCCAAACAATGGACATTACGTCGTTTTCAATACTTAATGAAACCAGCCCGCAATTGCAGTTCCAGGGAGGAGGAGGTGGTATGCGGTATGCTATACCATGAGAAAGAAAGTGGATCCTGGGAACAGATCCGTTCATTGGTGGTCAAGACCTTTCATTATAATAGGTTAGAAGCAAAAAAGTAAAAGTGTCCGGTTTTCTTGGATCCGAGTGTATGTTACTTCTTTCATGCGCGATTCCCAAAGTTATAGTGGGGAATTGGGGCATTTTTAACGCCCCGTGCACGGATAAAAAAATAATAATTCAATTTTAGAAGTATTCGCTTAATTCGTTAGCCACTCATATTGAAACAATTTGAGGGTCAAGGATCAATCGATTAATCGTTGCATTGTAAAAATAAGAGCAAGGTCGGTAGGACGGCAAAAGTCGAAACGCCTACTGACGTCGGATATGTAAGTCCACCACTGACCCAAGGAACGACTTTTGCAGAGTTTCCTTTATTTATTCATTTTTAATTTATTTAAACTGCCTCCTGAAATATCGAAAAGTGTATATTTCACAGAACATTAATTCAATGGAAGGATGAAACTTTCATAAATATGCCGCGCTTCAAAATTTGCCGCCCGGGCAGTTGCCCAGGTTGCCCATATGGCAAATCCGGCACTGTCCATAGCGGACTTAGAGCCGAATTAATCCGTTGTGATACCATTGAGATATTCAGCCGTGCTAATAATATATTTGTTAAGCAGTGTTGGGCTCACATCCCGAAGATCATCGGTATCGTAGAAGTACCTTGAACCTAGAAAATGCCTTTGTTTCTCCGCCAAGGCCGGACTGTGACAGAGAAAGTGATGTATAAACTCTCTTCCTCTACTTCGTAATCATAACTTCTACAAAAGTCTTTGTAAGGAATTCGTAGTTTTCTGGCGAGTTCCCCAACAGAAAAGTGCCCCGTTATGACCCCACGACACGGCAAATATGTTTCCTGCCTAGTTATCATACTGTAATGGAGCGGACAGTGTCAAGTTTAGATTATCCAGATTATCTTCGTCGTAGCGCAGGTGCTACCATAAGTCCTTCTGGCGTTAGTCCTGTGTTCTCCAGCGGCTTCAATTACCGCTGAGCAGGCGATTTTATGTATTCGTGGTCGCCTTCAATACTTCTAGCTATCCCATTACGGGTCAAGTTGTCCACGCAGCGATTTCCTACGGAGTCCGGTATCCAGCATATTGTAATATTGACGAAGCAATCAATCTCTTTGAGTAATGAGCGGCACTTCTCAGAAGTTTTGGATGTGACCAACTCTGACTCAAGTGATTGAGTACAGGCCCGTGCGCAGGGGGGGGTTTTGGGGGTTGAAACCCCCCCATTGGCAAATGTTGCCAAAATTTCTTATTAAATACTATTGTTCTCATAAGGCAAAAATTTAACTTCATAAAAATGTAAACTGGCGTTGTTAATTTATACCTTGCCAAAAGAATTTTCTCTCGCCGCTAGACACCATCCAGTTCCGGACAGTTCAAGCACATTCGTGGTAAAAACTCATAAGTGTTGGTATGCAATCCGAAAAGCGGTATTTTCCCTATACCGAACGTATTGTAATTCAAAGATAAATGTAACCGCGCGGCATGTGTAGATTGTAGTGGGTGAACTATTGTAGGGTATTGCAGGGGATTTGTTGTTGATTGCGACATTTCAAGGCTCTAGCTGCCAAGGTTTAGAGGTTACATCCGTCAAAAGATGAGATTTTAAGATGAAAAAATCAGCCATTGTACTCTATTCCGATTCCTTTATCAACCTCTATAGGAAAATGCATACTAATGAAATGACTCAGCATGGGTTTTAGGTAGTTTTTTTTTTCCAAATTTCATTAAAATCCATTTAAAACGGCGTTACAAGCCGTGCTCTGTGGCCATGATTGTTCGGTCACTACTCTGTGATATAGAGATTCATAGAGAGAGAGAGAGTTTCTAAACTCGTCATGACCCGCCGCAACTTTATTATTCAGAAGAAGATGATAAGAAACATTCTTATTGTAGAATAATAAACTAACAATGCGACTAATAAGTGGTATGGCTGACAACCGTATCACACTCCGAGTTTTGTTGTCTTTGTAACGTTGACGATTACACTTGCCACACGGTAGTCGTCAACGCACCATCCTCCACTAGGAGTTGGGTAAATCAAGGTAGGTAAAAGCCTAGGGGAACGACATGGCATCCCTATCGTAACTATGAAGAAATCCTTATTCTCCTCCTGAAATATTGCCTCCAGGTTTAGATAAGATTTATACCTCAGGCTCGTCCTTTGGTATTTGGTTTACTATAATTCGGTGACTCACCCCTCGCTCCGCTCAGATCTCTCACTGTCAGTCTCGCATTAAGGTACGTGTTCGTAGAGACGACTCTTGGGGTGATCGCTCAGCGATCGTAGTTTTGCATCCAATTCCGAGCCATATTTGCAAATTTTTGTAATGGTGTTACTTTCCATGTGTCGACCATGCATGTCTGTATAGAAAATATGCGCGTATAGTGGTCAGAACCGATGGTTTAACTGCGATCGCTGAGCGATCATCACATGAGTCGTCTCTACGAACACGTACCTTTAGAGAATTCGCCAATATTTTTGCGAAGCAGTGCTGTTGCGAAATAGGATAAGACGAAGTGCAAGCGCAGCGAGCAGTGAGCTAATGGAAAGCAATTTGTTGGATTTAGATCTCTGGCTCGTCCATAAATTTACTCAAATCCTATAGCTCGTCTGTTAACTAAGATCTCGCTGTCTGTCGCCCTTTTCACAATTCGCCAAAAAGTTGATACGTAGCGCTGCTTTGAAATAGGATGAAGCGAGCGCAACAAGCGGTGAGTTAATGTTAGGCAATTCGTAAGCTTTATATTTCTGACTCGTCCATGCATATACTCAGACCCTGCACCTCGCCCTTTACTCCGCTCAGACCTCGCTTTATCTGTCTCGCTATTTAGTATTCGCGACGTAGTGCTGTTGCGGAACAAGGTAAGTCCAGCGAGCAGTAAGCCAATGGATGACAATTCGTAAAATTTAGACCTCTGGCTCGTCCTTAAGTTTACCTAAATCCTGTGCCTTGCCCTTCGCTTCATCCAAACCTCGCCATGCCTTTTGCGCTTTTCAGAATTCGCCTAAATTTGCGACGCAGTGATGGTGCTAAGAATGATAAGGCGAGGTGCAAGCGTGGCGATCGGTAAGCCAATAGACGCCCTTTCGTGAAATTTAAACCTATGACTCGTCCGTATAACCTGTAGCTCAGAATACTCTGCGCGCTCACACTCTGTCTGTCGTGCATTAGAAAAACAGCCAACATGTTTGCTACATAGACCTCGGACCTGGAACCTGGATATATGACTCTGGATTTGCTTGACAACCGAATTCCGCTTGTTTGTGTACAGCATTGGGCTTTTGGGAGTCTGGTCACCTTATTATAGCCTGTATATTTTAAACTTTAAATATACCTTTCAATGAAAAATTTGAATATATAAGTTAAACCCCCCCCTTGGATGATTCCTGCGCACGGGCCTGATTGAGTAGCAGCCTTACTGTCAGTAGGTATACGAAATGACGTTCCTTCTGTGTGACGACGCGATTACCCAACCAAAGTAGGCCTCCATAATCGCTGTGACCTCTGCTTGGAAAACGCTACAAAAGTTCGGAAAACGAAAAGACAAGTGAATGTGCAGTTTCTTCGAGAAAATACCGATAACGATTAAATGTCCTCATTGGACCCATCAGTTTAGATCGTAATCGATCCACTGGCCAGGGGTGTGGTATTGTTCCAAGTTTCACTCGATGAAATCAAGCTATAGTGATTCCTATCAAAAAAGTATTTAGGAACAGTGTAGTCACTTGCTGGCGGCAGGGTAAATTTGCGAAGTATCGCCTTGTAGGCAGCCAGCCATTGCCCGAAAAGGTCCAGAGCCCATCAGCATATCTGAACGGACTGAAAAAGTGGAGCGAAAGGCTCCTGTTATGACAAGAGAGGGCAATCTTTGTAATTTGACGAGCAGATTATAATAGGTAGTTGTGCTTAGTACCGTCCTTCTCACACTAATTCCAGAAAATAAAATAGGCCGCACAATAGTTCTACATATCCAGCTTTTAACAATGGCTCCCTTTAAACTAGGCATGCTGTAAATAAAACTAACAATTCGTCTCTGGTCAATATTGGTTAAACCAACTGATTGATATATTATACAATAGATAAGGTAAGTCCTCCAATAAGCCTCCTACTGTAATTAATTAGTATCAATATTTATTCTTTTCACGTGGCATATCGAAGCAAGAAACGCGACTACTATTGTAATATGTCTAGAAATATGCGCCAATAAAATTCTCATGCTGCACTATTATAATAGTCCAGTCATATTAGCACTTCAAATAGGAAAAAAAATAGAGTATGGCTAATTTTTGTTCTTTTTGTTTCAGTGGGGTCCCAGGAGCCTAAAATTAATTTTGCTAAAATAAATTAATCGGAAAGGTCCCAAAAAGGACAAAAAAGGACACTATTTCATCCTTGACCGGAGGTAGGCATGCGTGGTGTCATATCAAAGGGGAGGTCGAGTGCATTACATATCCGGTGTTTGTTTCCTGTTTCAAGGACCCTCAACGAAATAAATCGCTTTTGAATGGAAAATTTTCGTGCGTTTTCCGTAACTTATCATCTGTATCTTTCCAAAGCCAATAACTACGCGAATAATTCCTTTTTTATTTTTTAGAATTTATAATAGCTGAAAACTCTATCATTAAATTTGCTAAGAATCTTTTTTTTAAAGCTTTGATAGAGGACATAAGAGGACACTAATTAATCATTGATGGAACGTTGGCATGTGGGGTGTCATATCAAAGGGAACGTCGAGTACATTCCATATCCAGCGTTTGTTACTTGTTTCAAGGACTTTAAAAGAAGAAAATTGCGCTGAAATAAAAAAAATTCGTGTTTGCCGTAACTTACCGTAACGTTGCCAACTAATTTAGAATCTATAATAACTGAAGATTCCACCACTAATTTTGCTGAGAAAATTGTTGATTGGAAAGCTCTGAAAAAGGACACAAAAGGACACTAATTAATCCACGTTCGGTCAAGGATTCATTATAAGTGTCCTTTTATGTCATTTTTCAGAGCTTTCCGATCAAATTTTTTCTTAGCAAATTTAACGGTAGAATCTTCAGCTATTATAGAAAAATAAAAAAGGTATCGACAATTTAAATTATTCGCGTAGTTATCGCTTTGGAAAGATACAGATGATAAGTTATGGGGAACACGATTTTTTTTTAGCGTGATTTTCTCCTTTGAAGGTCTTCGAAACAAGTAACGAACGCCGGATATATAATGTAATCGGCGTCCCCTTTGATATGATATCCCGCATGCCCACGTTCGATCAAAGATTATTTAATGTCCTTTTATGTCATTTTTCAGAGCTTTCCAAACAATTTTTTTCTTAGCAAATTTGATGGTAGAATCTTCAGCTGTTATAGATTCAAAAAAATAAAAACAACTTACATTATTCGCGTAGTTAAGGTTTTGGAAATATGCAGATGATAAGTTACGGGAAGCACGAAAATTTTCCATTTAATCACGATTTATTCCGTTGAGGGTCCTTGACACAGAAACAAACATCGGATATGTAATGTACTCAGCGTACCTTAATGTACCTTAGATCTGGCATCCCGCATATCCACTTCTGATCAAGGATTAATTAGTGTCCTTTTTGGTAGTTTTAGATTCCTGACACCCTACTGAATCGAAAACAAATATTAGCCTTAGTCTATTTTTCTATTTGGAGGCCTGAATTGGGATATTTTGACTGGACTATAATAAAAGATAAATGTCGCAATACATTTTCAGTCCACGTTGAGTGCAAATTGATGTTCACTCTTCTCTAAATACACTTCAGACTCTTCTTCATAATACATATCTTCAATATGGTTTAATACCGATTCAATGGAAAATTATTATAAGAGTAATATCCTAACCTACGCAACCTATAGATACATTATGCAGTATCAGAAGTGCTCTGTTGTCAAAGCTCTATTATCTCTATCGATTAATTAACTAATTCATTAAGGTATTGCGTTTGAATAGAGTAATGAAAATGATATAATTAAAAGTAGTTCATGCTATAGCGTTACTATATATCAGCGCTCGTGTCGGCACTGAAGATGTCTGTCAGTTTATAATAAATTGAAAGAGAAAATGAGTCGTCAATTTCATCCCTAGTTTTTGTATAGGTTGTAACTCGACGAACTTAATCCGTTAAGGTATACAACATAGTCATAGTACCTCAATCCGCACTGATACCATTTATAATAAACTAAGGCATTTTTTTCGCGATGAGTTGTTTCCGAAATGAAAGACGACATAATCATTAATTTAAACATCCTTTAGGGCACATCATAGAGAGTTGGATCGTGGAGGTTTTCGTTGTATTGTATGTGCAATGTGTACTCGTAAGGTAGCTATAACAGGCTATGAATTAGAAATCTGGTTTTAATAGGTCTGATTTTGATTAATTAATTTTTTACTAGTATTTAGTTGTTAATTTCAAAAAGAGCAATAATATCCACTCAACCCACTATATGAAGTACAAAACGTAGATTTGGACATGCAAAACCAGGCAGCAAAATCAGGGTCACTTAATGATCTTATACCCGATTTATGTATATCTACTTAAGCATAAAAAAAACACACTCTGTGGCTCACATGGTTGAGTCGCACTCTACGATGCTAGTAATCTAGAGGTCCGGAGATCGAATCTCGGGGTGGCCCAGGAAATATATAGTGCTTGCAACATTATATACACTCCTCTATATGCAACGTAACGTTGACTCGAAGTAGCCTACAAACGGCTGAGTGAACGCACCATGCCATGGAGTTACGGTACAGAGAAGAAGACTTAAGCATAATATTGTGCTTTCTTCATTATCAATTTATTTACTACAAAATCAAGGGTCTAAATCTGGAGAATAATAGTATGTTCAGAGTGCACGAAAACATGTAATTTGGGCCAACTTTCATGTTTTCGTATGAAATCGGCCCCAAATCATTTCAATTCCCATATAAATTGACACTTTAAGTCGGTCGCCTCTCCCCCCCCCCCCCTGGCCGATCATTATGGTATCCTTGCCAATGTAGTAAAAAATTCACTGCACTATACAATGTTTGATTCCAAGCATTACGTAAAATTTTCTGCTGCTGAGACTGTAGTCTGGAAAACTAACCGCCGCTCCGAGGAATGCATGACCGTGATCAGCGCCCGCTCTAAGGAGGGGCAAGCCGGGCGGTCGCCCGGGGCGCCAAATTTTAGGGGCGGCTTTTTGGCCAGCACTTGAACAAAAAAAATTGATAAATGTCAAAAGCAAAAATTAAATATCAATTTCCATTTAGTGGAAACGAAACCTACGGATGAAATAAAAAGTTAAAAGTTGTGTTTTGTAGATGTAAAGTCCTTGCGAGGCTTTGAAGAGACCACAATTGATACAAGGTGCTGCATTTAGAATTGTAAAATCCTGAATACGAGTTGCGTAAATTGTACGTGAGTGATGCTAGAACCTGCCCTACTTCCGAAAAGGGTCAATTCGCTGAGTTATGCGGTAAGACAGAAATTGGAGATTCATGTGCTAATTTCGTCCTCCAATTGATTATTTAGTCCTCTTCTTTTTACCAGCATTAAGGATTATATTTGAACCTTCTATGCATGATCCCATGTTCTTACCAAAGGGGATGGCCACCTAAGTTTTAAATAGAGGACTAAATTATAGAACGTAAATTTATTATTGAGTTTGTATGCGATACGTCACAATTTAATATCTGGATGTAAGGTCTAAAACTTTCTCTTAGTCTATTGAATCGGAGTAGAGCATGTTCCCTAAAAAAATATTGAACCTCCGGAGAAATTGATATTAAATGAGAAATATTCTATTAACCTTTAGCGGCAATTTGTCTTCAATTCGCCCGATCTCCATAAGTGGTTACCAATTGCATTGGTTGATCTAGCATTTAAAGATCAAACTTCGCACAAAGTTGTTTGGGTTTCAGCCAGATGAGTGATGGAATCACAGTAGACATTACCAGCACCGCAGTAATAGTACTTCCATTTTTCGGACATGCCAAATCAGGACTTGGCTTGGTTCCTCCGATTTTCCTAACTCTGACCTCCTTCTTTATAAAAATTCTCAGTATGAGCGTAACCTGGATTTCCTAAAGGCATAAAATTTTTTTCAATATCATGCCCTTAGCCCGATTTTTTTAGCGAGTCGAGAGTAATTGAACTATATGACAAAAAAATATTTTTAGAAAAAGGGTTTAAAATTTGAGAAAGGTAAATCCAAAACGACCTTTGTCCTTTTAACGATAAATGGCGTATGCATGGGTTTTACTCCTGAATACATCACCATGACCTTTGTCACTAATTTTATCCCTTTCAGACGAAATGTTTTTAAATCCGTTAGCTTCACAACAAAAATTTCGTGTGACGTATTATTTATTCTAACGGTAAAACATGGCGCGGCGGGCAGCAAAAACTCTATATACATTTAGGTTTGGTTGGTCAAAAATAGGTGGTTAGGATCCTCACAAAGAGAAATTAGGATGTCACTTATGGAATAATTTAAGTTTCGATAGTCTAGGTCACGCAAACGCAGGTTCGATATGGATATTATGATGTTAACGACACCTACATGTGGGTGTTTAAGTTTCGGATATCAAATGCCTAAAACTGTCTCATTAGAATTGTTCGGATGATAAACTTTTAGAATCCCTATCTCGAAATATTTCTTAAAATTGCGATTAAGACTAGGTGCCAACTGAACATTGACAATACGCAGATTTGTAGTACGGATATTTTTATACGTAGAGCATCATTTTTTTATGAGGTAGTTCAGCAGTAGGACAAAAATGTATCCTTGATCATCCGCCAGGGGGAGGGTGAAACGCCAATCCCTGCCCTGCCTCCTCAACCTGCTGGGCTACGACCATGACTCTCAAAAAAATTAACCATGGATGTCCCACACTGAAGAAATCCGGCTAATTGAAGTTTATCGGCTGCGCTGTCTGCAAGGATTTTATAGAAAACTACTCATCTACTTCAACGACGTACATATTACTAATTTATCAATATTCTTGGTATAGAACCTAAGAGGCGGCAATTTGTCCTCTTGCCCGGGGCGGTGTAAGTGCTAGAGCGGGCGCTGCCGTGATAGTTTCCAGCAAGGACAAATGGACAACAGCAAGTGGCCACTCGTAACTGACGGGGGTGCGGAGGTTGCGTCCCAATACATACGTTTCACTCGTGGAAAACTAAAATATTTGTTATAGTTTTGGGTGATTTTTCACTATATTAGCTTGATGTCAGTTACGGACCTTGTAAAGAACGAATCTCACATTTCCGTGTCTTTCAAGGTATTTAATAAAGATTCATTTTGTAGCTAAATCATACCAGCAATGAAATTTAGATCTCACAAGAGGAATATGCAGTTCGAGAGACAAAAATAGCACCGAATATAGACGAATTACCGTCTAAAACGCAGAAATTGGAGGCTAGTTGAATGTAATCAGAATGACCAGTGAATGTCTAAACACTTGCAGGGTCATTTTCGTTAGTCTCTTAGTGTAGTTAGTACGTGATAAACCTAGTACCTGATGTACTTATTTCAAAATCTGGTGGAGACAATTTTTGTTTCTTTCTTATATTTTTTTTTTATTGGGTGCTGAGCACGAATTCGGGGCTTCCTACCAAAATTTCGATGCGGAACAGGGTAAAAATCGCGAAAAACCCTAAAATATTTGCTAATATTCCGTTATTTGACTCTGAAACTATTTATTTCTGCGAAAAAACTCTAAATGAATATGTCAGAGAGCAGATAATTGTGCGTCCAAACAGACATAAATATTGTAAATCCGTTGAGCGGTATTATTACAATTGGTAAATTAAATTTGCCATTTTTAACATAGTTCCATATTATAAACTAAATTTTGAGATTGAACGGTCCGAAAAATTACGAAAATTTTGTGTTTTTTTTCGCGGTTTCGACCCTGTTCCACAACGAAATTTTGATGGGAAGCTCCGGATTCGAGCTCAGCACCCCAGAAAACATAAGAAACAAAAAAATTTCCTCACCACCCTTTGCAATCTGAAATCACATAATGACTACACTAACTGTCCTTTGTTAAAATTTGGCTCTAAAATTAAAAAAAAAAACGAACAGGCCTGACACTCCATCTTTGGACCAAAATAACAGATATGTAAGTTACATCCAATTTCCAAGATCTTAGCTACATTTTTGTTGAGGTGTTGAGATCAACAGCACGCTCAGCAATGTTATTTATCCCTATCATAGAGATCATATTCCGTCACATGGGTTGTGAGTTTGAAAAACACCATAAACTAAATTCATTCACGGTGAGTCTCGAAACCATGAGTCTGTGCACCGAAGGTGCGCGCAGTAACCACTACACCAGCCAGACTATTTTAAAATTTGCCTAACAATATTTTCGTGATCGGCAATTTTAACTTCTAAGAAAATCATGACCGCCCCCCCCCCCCCCCCGCCCTGACCGAAATCCTGGGTACGCCCATGGGTCGATCGAAAACTACTGAAACTATTGTACATATGGAACATTGCCATTTTCTCGTTCGTCACTTGTTCTAATAAAAATTATTTCAGTAAATCAAATTATTTCAGTGTGAATTGAGTAAAGACAACATTTTCTCAACACTTTCAATTCATTCCCCCAATAAAAAAATTTTCATACTATAAGAAAGTCTAATTTTACTCAATCTCTTTTCTTTTTTTTTGTTACGGTAAAACGAAATAAATAAATTCACCAATCGAATAAAAATCACATCGTTAAATGCAACATAACAGTCTCGACGTGTGTGATTTGGAAATGTCAAAAGATCCAGTTCTTCATCCCCCAACAGAATTCAAGCGAAATCATATTCCTTTTCGTACACGTTTACCTAGTCCCTCGAAAACGTTCATAGAATCATAGAACTCTTGTTCGATCCGTCATGCCCGGAAGCTCCGTTTCTTCCTTCAAAAGACGAGTATGTATAGGATTTACCTATAGGTATATATGCTTACATGCTTATCTAATATAATGGGTGTCCCGCATTGGGTGATCAATACTGTAAGGCTTGATAGGACAATTATCCCTTTCGCTCCCAATGATGCCATATGGCATCATGAAATTTAATGATTTTTCATAGAAAATGTAAGAAATAAATTTTAACTTTTAGTGTGATATTAGACTCTTCCAATAGTGTTATACCTAGTTGATTTTTTCCAGCGTGAAATTTTTGGTTTTGGGATGTTATTTTTAATGAAATTTTAGAGAAGGTTTGCCGATTGTCGTAATGCCGAAAAACTGATTTATCCATTTCCCCATATTTCCTGATAATAATCATTTTATGCAAATCATTTCAATGGTTTTATTTTGTAAAGAGGTTGCTGTAAGAGAAAATCAAAAGATTTTTCGATTTTTTTTTAGGAAACCCCAATAAAGTGGTTTTGCATGAGCATGATGCCATATGGCATCATTGGGCGTGAAAGGCAAATCAGCAAGTCCCCTATTCATATAAATGCTAGTTGCTTGCTGTATGGAAGGCACCCTTAGTTTTTATCCGAATGACCTAATTTTTGGTGGGTGGGGTGATTATGAGCTCCAATCGCAATAAACCAAAATTTAGCACTCTGCTCTAATTTTGGGGGGATTTATGGACATTTCCTTTCACCAAATTCAAATGGGGGGATAATGGGGGTCGTTGAACGCAGCGACTCAATGTTTCTCCCAAAATAATATTGAACTTATTGTGAATACTTGTACGAAATTTTACGGCTGAACTAACATTCTTTCGAGAGTTATGGGGCTTTTAAAAAAGGTATAACATGAAAAAGTTCTAATTTATTTTTAAGCTAGCGCCGAATCGTTGAATAGATCTCTAATGTGTTACATATCATTGCAAAGATAATTTTATGTAGTTTGTTTCGTTCTCAGACTATTTTTCTATATCTTTTGTCGTTTTTGAAATACTCGCAAAAAACCGAAAAATGACCCCCATTTCCCCCTTTCCCCCTTTTTTAAGGTTTCGGACCCCCAATCGGTTGGGACTTTTTTTCCCATAATCTGGGGGTCGTCACCAACCATTCTGCAAAAAAAAATCCCATGAAGGAGTTTCGCCGACAAAATATCTCATTTTTCACACGGAACTTGCTAAGTGCCCTTTCAGTCCCAATGATGTCATATGGCATCATGCTCTAATTTGTTAACTATAGCGCTTAAAATTTTTTTTTTCAAGAAAATATCATAAAAGTTCCTACTGAACGACATAATGTTGTTAGAAAAATTCTCCGCTTAAAATCCATAATTTGGGCATGAAAGGGTTATTTGTTTGTAGTTCACCCATTTTAGCACTTCAACAAGAAAAACATAAATTTAATTTTTTGTTGATTTGGAATTAGTAGGGTCTCAGGAGTCCGTAAACTCATTTTGCTAAAAAAAAATTTTTATGAGAAAGGTTTCAAAAAGGAAGAAAAAGGACACTTTTTAATCCTTGATCGGAGATGGGTATGCGAGGTGTCATATGAAAGGGTGTCGATAGCATTACATATCCGATATTTTTTTCCTGTTTCAAAGACCCACAACCGAGTTTATCGCGTTTTAATGCGCAAATTTTATGTTTTCTTTAATTCACTATCCATAACTCGCCAAAGCCATAACTTCGCGAATACACCAAGCTGCCACTATTTCCTCAACTTTTAAGAATTTATGAAACAAACAAACTTACTTTAATGTTTCATTGAAATTTCAAATATCCAGTTTTATAACGGTAATTTGATCTTCCAAATCTGCAAAGTTGACAAGAAGTGCTTCAACGTATCTGTTTTCTAACAGTATTTTAGTCTTGTCATTTAAAATTCAAAATTTTGAAAAAAACACATTTTGAAAGGAAAAAAACATGAAAACATTTCGAATACAGCGTATAGTATCATCATGACTTTGAAAATTTATTCCAAAAACTAAATGTTAATTTGTAAAATATTTTTTTTCCCATTTTAAAGAAAATGGAAAGCGAAATCTTGACATTAAGTGGTGAGAAAGGATCAAAGATTTATTTCTCTCTTATTATTATAAATTGAGACGAACGAGTGTCATTGGGTCGTCCGGAGATCAGGTGCGGTGGTTACCCGTTATAAATACCCTGTTAATCAATAATGTTGCATTAGCGTAATATTTCGCGTAGGAACATGACGGTTTGCGCAAATATACCAACTTCAGAAAGAGACCCTTTTTTAGACTAGCTTGGCATTTATGATCTTCTTATCGTCGAGGTATAAATGTCGGAGTATAGACGAATGGCCCGAATCGCCCGTTCCCATTCCAATAACAGGATATCTAATTTTTGTCCTATAATCTTACCGCATCGGTTGATTTCAAGTTTCCAATTTCTAATTTATTTAACATTTAGAAAATAATAAAAGAATTTTATTTTCTTAAATAAGCTTTGTAAATTACAATGGTGAAATTTCACTCATTCGAAAGTTAGTTTAAATTTGTTTCATTGGCCCACCATGTCTTTTTTTGCCTTAAAAGTGTGTTTCCCAAAATTTTCATATCTAAATGTCAAAAGTGATTAACCGTTAGAAAGCCAATGCGTTGAAACAGACTTGACAGCTCAAACTACCGTTATAAAATTATTGTTTGAAATTTCAACTAAACATCTATTTTCAAATTTATCTTCTAAAGTTGGTTTATCTGTAAGTTGGTGGTAAATTTTAATTTAACGAAACAACTCGTGATTTTGGATGATCTTCACAAAAAAAAAAACCATAGTAATTAACGGTAATTGTTTTACCAATTCTATTGATGTTGTTTTTGCTCAAACAAATTGTCCTATCAATCCTTACAGTATTGACCACCCAATGCGGGACACCCTGTATACGAAACGATTTCTCCTGATGCTATATTGCCAGGAATCAGATTGAATTAGGATTAATGGCATGTTTCAATATTGTGATGTTATCATATGAAAGGACATAAATGCTTTCGTGTTTTTTTTTATTTATCCCGCTGTACCTATATTTAGGATCAGGATCCAAGTATTATCATACGACAAGAACGGTCGCGACGCGTCATATTCGCGATATGACGAGGATTTTTCTTATTGTACATCAAAGTTATAGGCTGTACGTTGACTTTCATGTGTATAAATTTTTCTTATACAAAAAGTCTGAATATTTAACTGATTATAATGCCAAAAAAGGATTTTTTCCTATACCATGAAGATTCTCTTGTAGTTGTTTTTGTTTTCTGTTATATGTTCAATTTATGTATATGCATACAACACAAAAGGGGTTGGAAACGTTTTGAGAAATCTTCAAGCAATTTTGATTCGATTAAATTTCCATTACAGATATTATGTCTCGTTTTTTTTTTGTATTTTCGACCCTTTCTTATTGATTTGATAAATCATGCACATACTACAATACACAAAATCGCATTTATGAATAAATGAAATTGATTTGGGGTTTTCTGGTTTCAATTCAATAATAGCAATAATGCAATAATGCCAGGGATGGTTAAGGGCTGAAAGTATGAAAATGCAAAATTAAAACCATAATTAGATGGAATTGTTTTGAAAATTTGCAATTACACTCAACGTTAATTGAAATATAATTGGGGTTTGGATTTTGTATTTGTGGTTGATAAAATAGAAGTGGAAGTTTCTGTCGGTTTTAAGTGATTAAATGTACAGATCAGCCAGAAATATGTAAAAATCGGTTTCAAATAATTAAACTCATCTAAAAAAACGTCAAAAAAAGAATGGTAAGTGTGTACTGTGCTCACCGGGTCAACATTTTGTTCGTCTTCGGTAAATTCGACTAACATACGACTAACATCATTATACATGTTGTTCCGTATTTTGTTGATAGAGTTAATAAGAAAATTTATTTGAGCAAAAACGCCATCATATGTATCCATAATAATTGGTGCATCTTTTACCATTATTGTCTTACAGCCTTTTTATAAAATAATTGAAAATCACGACTTATCTAAACTTTAGCAAAAATATAAATTGGATATGTATTTGATTGCCAATTATCAAAAAATAATTTCATAACGGTCATGATACAATTTCAGAGAGAGCTTCCCAGATCCCACCAGAATTACGTTGCGAAATTGGGTCAAAATCGCAAAAAGTTGCCATAAAATGACTAAATTGTAGCGATACCGCTTAACACAGAGGTTCCTAACCTTTTTTATACTGCGACTCCTTTTACAGCTTAAAATTTTTCGCGACGCACCTCTAGTAAGACATTTTGTTTTCTGTGTGGTTATAGTTGGCTGGACTATGTGAGGAAGGAGGGAGTGCGTTGCTTGGTGAAAATTACAGAAATTTCAAACACAACAAATTTGTCCTAATGAAATCAATTCATAATCGAAAATAAACAAAAGAGTTAGATATGAAGTTAGCATGCATCTGTTAGGTTTGAAAGAAAATTGACATAGCAAGCTACTGCATCGAATGTGCCAGTAATACGGTGCTTGCTGCTCAGTGCAAGCATAAGCCTTCTCAATGTACTTTGATTTCATAAAAAAAAAAAATATTTTTGATTTAATTCAAATCTTGCGTTAATTCAATAAAAATAACAAAATCAAATCTATATTTCATGTAATTAAAAAAAAACACACAATTTTGAATTAATTCAAAGCTTCCCTTAATAAAAATAATAAAATTAAAACTGTTAATTCAAATTTTGTATAAATTATTACTTATAAATTATTACTTATAAATTATTACTTATAAATTATTACTTTAGTTTTTTTATTCAACTGTAAAGAATATAATTTTAAACACGCCAATGAGTGAAATTTAAATCAGTGCGATGGTTGAACCTCTTTCTGTGAGCATATCTTTTCAAACCTAAACTGTAGTTTCGAAATGCTACTCTTAGTTCTTTTTATAAATTAAGTTTTGACCTGTACTTTGATTTAATTGCTGCAACAGCAGAATACCCAGTTTCACACAAATATGATGTTGCGAATGGCAAAAGAATCTTCAAAGCAATTATGCTTAGCCCAGAGTATTCTTGCGGTAGGTTGGCCCAAAATTAAAATACATAGCTTGTGTTTGTCGAACAGTGACTTTAGGCTTGTATCACATGATAACACTAACAGTTGGAACAGTGGCGGAACAACTTCACTCGGGGCCTTCCCGCTAATTTCTTGAGTGGGCCCCCCTAAACTGAGAGAAAATCAGAGTGCAATCAATCGGAAACACGCTTAAATCAACTCTTTTTAAACATGTTTGACGTTACGGCGCGTTTCTACTAAAATTAAGAACGTTGTCCTTAAAATAACTTTGCTATTCACTGACATAAGATTGCTAACTTTAGTTAGTTACAGTTTTTGTATGAACTACCACATCACGTTCGTAGGCCCAGCCAGTTCGATAATTTCTCCACGATACAAGTGGGTCTCATTCCAGATGTTGGATGCCTTAGCACAGCCTGAACCCCTAGCAAGACTACATTCAAACCAAATGTCGCCTCAGCACCACAGCCCTAATGACCGTGTATAACCGCTAGGATAAAATAGACATACGTATATATACTTTTTCTCGGTCAAGTTCATAACTTTGGAGCATCAAGTTCGTAGGTTTGGAACATCATATTTCAAAGTTATGAACTTGATAGAGGAATGCAATACACGCCGTACTAATTAGTTTCAATTAACTTCAAACGCGAACTATTTTGTTCGTGTTTGACAGTTCATAACAGAGAGGACTGGGATTTAGTCTGGTATAAACACCCTATAGTGAAGGTACTATCTTCAAAAATGTTTTAAGATAGTCTATTATTCCAGAGGGACCTAAAGAATCGTTTTGGCCATATGGTAGTTGCAATGAAGAGGGTGGGTTGGATTAGAAACCGCAGCTACAGTTACAGCAAATGCTACAGCCATACCAGTATCAAATTTATGATGGAGGCGTATAAGGTGTTCATAGAGTCGAAACCCGACTTCTTATTTTAGATAAATTTAGAGTAAATTAAGCAGAGCAATTTTGAAAGTTTAACTTATCTTTTCACAAAGCCAACAACACAAAATGATGTATTTTCATTGTATTCATTTACTTATGGAAAATGTACTGATTTCGAGCTATTTTCAAGTGAATTATGAAAGAAGGCCAAAGTTGTCCTGCACTATGAATGATTATAAAAATGTAAAGAAACTTGTTCAACCCTAGAATAATTTTTTTGGTGAAAATCTGAGGATCCGGATGGTCTGATGAACTTTCAAAAATGTTAGGACATCATGAAATGTTTTAAACATAGAGGTTTATCTAAGTGCCCTTTGGTGGAAGAAGAACAATAAATTTAGCATTTGTTTTCACTTCGAAAAGTTAAATATGTTCTTGTCTACAAAAAATATCTACGTCGGAATATTGTTTTTTTGTGCTGTTTTTATATTTCGAGAAATCTTTCATGTGGCTTTTGGGCCCCTAAATCTCGTGGTAAAAACTCATATAACTCATTTTTTATTGCGTATTACCTGTGATAGAATATTTCCTCTTGACAGCCAACGAGAGAACTGTAATACAGTAAGTGTGTGCTCGGCTCCTGTTTGTAGCTTTTTCACACCAAATCAACGACAAAGTTTTCACCACAAACTCGTCTTAAATGTTGTTGTGGCGGTGTGAACAACCTAATAAGATGCAGTGCCTTAATTTCGTTTTTTATCGAGAAAGGAATTTAGTAAATATAATTTGTCTTTCTGTACGATACTCAGCAATTTGGTGAAGGCAACCGGAGTGCTGCGCGCCCCGCGACGCCCCTAAGACATCCTCGCGACGCCCCAGCGACGCACAGGTTGGGAACTGGCTTAACACATTTTGAAGATTTATGTCGTGTTTGACACACAATCATGTTCATGGATAGTTTTTCGAAACAATGTACAGTTTCGCCGAACATTTTAAAGTTTTTTGCTATTTTGACTCTGTTTCACATTTTGCAATCTGAAATCACCTAAAGACTATTTCGCTGAAATCAAAAGATAGGTTTATTTCGAATTTATTTCGAACATTTTCAAAACTTTGAAATATATATTTGAAAAACATTTACCGTTGAAAATGCAACACATTGAGACAACTTTTGTTCGCAAAGTTGATAGTTCAAAACACCGTGGTTTGAAATTATTGTTTGAAATTATAATGAAAAATGAAATTTTTGAGATTTTTCCCAAATACCTAATGGGAAAAGGCGAGATGCGAGCCAGCTTGCAGAAAACCTTTAAAAAATTATACCCTCTGCAGAGCTTTTTACATTTGAATGAGATACCAAACTGACAACACGTATGTTTTAAATAAGTATCTTACCGCTTACCCTATAGCAATCACTAAACTTAGTTTAACGTGTGACATCGCTTAAAGGATTATTTTGATCCGATAAATAATCTCTAAAACATTTTCTGGAAAACTTTTAACATCCATATACAATAGAATAAATGCACGGTTGTCCAAAATCAAGAACTCAATTAAGTAGGAATTTAGAGATGGTGCTATGAGACTTCCTCAAAAGTTTTTCTAAACATTAACCTGCCGTTCCTATAGCAGATAAGTGTATTGTTATTTTATTTCAATAGTAAGACATCAATATTGTCATCCGATAAATTGTTCATCGTAGTTTTATAGCAGGATGGACTTCGTAATTTTTTGGAAAAGTTGAAAGTAATAAAGGGCTCTGTTCTCTGTAATACTAGGGTGGAAACCAAGTTTTCTGAATAGAATTGTCTTGCATGAAACTAACATTTCCTCACTGATGAGATGATCTTCGCTCATCAATTGTGGGCGACCCTCTATTCATAACTTTTTAATAGGCATGCATATGACCTATTGTGAATCTGCATACATGACTCATGCGTAAAAAACCCTAAAACCTAAAGAAAATTGTTTTTATTTTTGGGGGACTAATCCTCATCGAATTAACTAATCCATACACACAATACTTCTACCTTTTCTAATCTTCTTTTCTGCACCCAGTGTCAGGAATTCACACTTTCAGAGGGTCATTCCAAATAGAATGATAGATACTCGCACTACTGACTTAATTTTCTTGTGGCATTCTTTTTTTTGTCACATATGGCCCTGTACGAACACACGAGCAAACATTACCCTCTGATCCTGTCATCGTCAATCCTCAAAGCGCATTAATTCAAATCTGGGAGTTTTAGTCTCAATCCGAACCGCTCCTGTTGGGTGCTAATAAGAACTAAGTGTTCACCAGAAATATAAAAGAAATCCTCCGAAAAAGGCGACATAACGACACCCATTTATCAATGTCCTGAGTTGCTAGCGATATCCTGTCTTCGTGTTTCGGCTTATTTTCATTTTTTTTTTGTTTTGTTGAAGCCAACTATATAATACTAGTATTATGTAGAAGGTAGTTGACTGTGTATGATGGATTCTTCAGACTTTTTTTTCTGGCGTCTAACGTTGAGCTTTCGGCTATATGATGCATGTTTCCATGATTATTGTATCTTTAGTTGTTCTAGCGGAAATTTGCAAAGATTTTTTTGTAGTAGTAGTTAGAAAACAAAGTCTTTTTCGTCGGCCTTCTAATAAGATTTCATATTCTCCTGAAAGAGCGCTAAGAGCGCTAATATGGGATGATACGCAATCTAATAAGCTTCGTGAATTTTTTTTAAATTAATGTCTCAAGAACCTGAAACGTTCAAAAAGCTTTATATGGATATGACTTATTTAATTAGCAACTTTGTTTCATCTTATTTTGTCATGCTATAATAATTATTCTGGAAATAATTGTTATTTCGTTTTGTACGCTTTTTCTTTCCTTTTCAGGATTTTCACCTACCAAACAGCATATCCTTGAGAGACTGGCATACACACATGAGTCACTTGGAAAGGCGATGGGCAATGTATCCGGGTAATTAATTATATATTTTTTTTTGGCTCAGCATTATCTGATAAATTTGATCTTTTTATGTGTTTAATTGTAATGTATCATAACGCGATGGTTATCCTGGCCCGAATATGTCGACGGCATATTGTGATGATATAATATGGTGTACGAAACACACAACATCCATCGTGTATGTTTGGACGATACATATGCATGCAGGGCTTTTGGATTTGCTGTACTATTGATGTTAACATCGTGCCTTCTACATTTGGTGGCCACCTCGTATTTTTTGTTTTTGGAAATGTTGATTAAGGGTAGCATGATGGTGACATGGCTTCAGGCACTTTGGCTGCTGTTTCACATATTGCGATTGTTGTTAATTGTCGAACCGTGTCATATAACAAGTGTTGAGGTGAGTATGTTTATGGTTGTTTGATAAAAACTGTTCAACTATAGTTAGAGCCACAGACACTCGGAGCTGAGGGGTACGCTAACGTGACGAGAGGGGGTTAAAGGTGCAATTTTGTGCAATTTTTGGTGTTTTGGGCTATTTCTCGAAAACGGTGAGTCCCACAGAAAAAAGTTGTGAGTAAGCATTAAGGCTTTCTAAATATCCAATTTATTTGCCCATACTTGCATATGCAAAACTCCTAACGGTTCTTCCGATATTGGTTAATAAAACTAAAAAAAAAATTTTTTTGCATTCCATTGACTCTAGTGTCTCATCGAATTGTTTTTCCAATAACTTTTATAGGGCAAAGTTAGTAAGCGTTAAATTTGCCTTAATTTGATACCTTCTTCTTGGCTTGTCTCCTGTCATTCGAGAGTTAAAAGAGTCTCAACGAAGTAATATTCTATATTCATCAGAATGAAAACAACCATTGTGGAAAATCGGGAGGGGGTGACGGTTTTTTATTCCACGGATCTATAAGGGATGGTCCGGAGCAGGCCCGTGCGCAGGGGGGGTTTTGGGGGTTGACCCCCCCCCCCCCCATTGGCAAATGTTGCCAGAATTTCTTATTAAATACTATTGTTCTCATAAGGCAAAAATTTAACTTCATAAACTGGCGTTGTTAATTTATACCTTGCCAAAAGAATTTTCTCTCGCCGCTAGACACCATCCAGCTCCGGACAGTTCAAGCACATTCGTGGTAGAAACTCATAAGTGTTGCTATGCAATCCGAAAAGCGGTATTTTCCCTATACCGAACTTATTGTAATTCAAAGATAAATGTAACCGCGCGGCATGTGTAGATTGTAGTGGGTGAACTATTGTAGGGCATTGCAGGGGATTTGTTGTTGATTGCGACATTTCAATGCTCTAGCTGCCAAGGTTTAGAGGTTACATCCGTCAAAAGATGAGATTTTAAGATGAAAAAATCAGCCATTGTATTCTATTCCGATTCCTTTATCAACCTCTATAGGAAAATGCATACTAATGAAATGACTCAGCATGGGTTTTAGGTAGTTTTTTTCCCAAATTTCATTAAAATCCATTTAAAACGGCGTTACAAGCCGTGCTCTGTAGCCATGATTGTTCGGTCACTACTCTGTGATACAGAGATTCATAGAGAGAGAGAGAGTTTCTAAACTCGTCATGACCCGCCGCAAATTTATAATTCAGAAGAAGATGATAAGAAACATTCTTATTGTAGAATAATAAACTAACAATACGACTAATAAGTGGTATGGCTGACAACCGTATCACACTCCGAATTTTGTTGTCTTTGTAACGTTGACGATTACACATGCCACACGGTAGTCGTCAACGCACCATCCTCCACTAGGAGTTAGGGTAAATCAAGGTAGGTAAAAGCCTAGGGGAACGACATGGCATCCCTATCGTAACTATGAAGAAATCCTTATTCTCCTCGTGAAATATTGCCACCAGGTTTAAATAAGATTTATACCTCAGGCTCGTCCTTTGGTATTTGGTTTACTATAATTCGGTGACTCACCCCTCGCTCCGCTCAGATCTCACACTGTCAGTCTCGCATTAAGGTACGTGTTCGTAGAGACGACTCTTGGGATGATCGCTCAGCGATCGTAATTTTGCATCCAATTCCGACACATATTTGCATATTTTTAGAATGGTGTTACTTTCCATGTGTCGACCTTAACATGTCTGTATAGAAAATATGCGCGTATAGTGGTCAGAACCGATGGTTTAACTGCGATCGCTGAGCGATCATCACATGAGTCGTCTCTACGAACACGTACCTTTGGAGAATTCGCCAATATTTTTGCGAAGCAGTGCTGTTGCAAGCGCAGCGAGCAGTGAGCTAATGGAAAGCAATTTGTTGGATTTAGATCTCTGGCTCGTCCATACATTTACTCAAATCCTATAGCTCGTCTGTTTACTAAGATCTCGCTGTCTGTCGCCCTTTTCACAATTCGCCAAAAAGTTGATACGTAGCGCTGCTTGGAAATAGGATGAAGCGAGCGCAACAAGCGGTGAGTTAATGTCAGGCAATTCGTAAGCTTTATATTTCTGACTCGTCCATACATATACTCAGACCCTGCACCTCGCCCTTTACTCCGCTCAGACCTCGCTTTATCTGTCTCGCTATTTAGTATTCGCGACGTAGTGCTGTTGCGGAACAAGGTAAGTCCAGCGAGCGGTAAGCCAATGGATGACAATTCGTAAAATTTTGACCTCTGGCTCGTCCTTAAGTTTACCTAAATCCTGTGCCTTGCCCTTCGCTTCATCCAGACCTCGCCATGCCTTTTGCGCTTTTCAGAATTCGCCTAAATTTGCGACGCAGTGATGGTGCTAAGAATGATAAGACGAGGTGCAAGCGCGGCGATCGGTAAGCCAATGGACGCCATTTCGTGAAATTTAAACCTATGACTCGTCCGTATAACCTGTAGCTCAGAATACTCTGCGCGCTCACACTCTGTCTGTCGTGCATTAGAAAAACAGCCAACATGTTTGCGACATAGACCTCGGACCTGGAACCTGGTTATATGACTCTGGATTTGAGTGACAACCGAATTCCGCTAGTTTGTGTACAACATTGGGCTTTTGGGAGTCTGGTCACCTTATTATAGCCTGTATATTTTAAACTTTAAATATACCTTTCAATGAAAAATTTGAATATATAAGTTAAACCCCCCCCTTGGATGATTCCTGCGCACGGGCCTGGTCCGGAGTAAAACATACTAAAAGCTCGCGGTCATGAGGTGTGCGCTAACGTGGGGAGGGGGGGATAAAGGATTCATTTTTGCATGTTTTCGACTTAATTTCAGAAATATCTCGGAAGGGGTGAGTCCTCCTGAGAGTATTTGTATAACAAAACTATACCAAAGTTCTTAGAAAAACAATTCGCTGAGACACTAGAGTCAATGGAATACAAAAAAAAATTTTTTTTAGTTTTATTAACCAATATCGGAAGAACCGTTAGGAGCTTTGCATATGCAAGTATGAGCAAATAAATAGGATATTTAGAAAGCTTTAATGCTTACTCACAACTTTTTTCTCTGAGACTCACCGTTTTCGAGATATAGCCCAAAACACCAAAAATTGCACAAAATTGCACCTTTAACCCCACGTTAGCGCACGCCTCAGCTCCGAGTAAAATTAGTACCTTTACCTCCTAACTACTCCTAACAAAATACCGAAGAAAAAAATCGTCACCCCCTTTGATGTTCTCTACACCCCCTTTTTATGCTTTCATTGCTTGGCCTAGCGGTGAACCCAATCAACAAAATTGCCAGTAGTTAAAAAAAATCTAAAAAAGATTTTATTAACCCTCGGATGGTTCAGTGGGGTCTGACAGACCCCAGAGAAATTTAAATCTTAAAATTTTCATAGAAAAGCTTGTTGAATGGTAATTTGATGCATATGTAATTTAAGTATGTGTCACATACGTTCATTTAAACATGAATTTGTTTGAATTCGTGATTTTGTTAATAAGTTATAGCACTTTGAAAGTGCTCTGGGGTCTGTCAGACCCCACGAACCATTTACGTATGTCTTTTTTACAAAAGTACATTTTTCGTTTTGTCGGAAATTTTCAAAGTATGTTATTTGGAAAACGATAAAATGTAATAATAATAGTCGGGAACGGTTGAAACTTTGTAATTAGAGTACATTTGGGAAATTAGATATGTTAATTTTGAAGGAAATGGAAAATTTAGGGTGTTTTGAATTAAGGGTTTTTAAAATTTTTACTCAATTCATTCAAAATTATGCCGTTTTCTACCTGGTTTTCATTTATGAGGATCTCCTTTCACTATTGTGTCATTACCTTATGTTTTTTAAGTCAGGACATAAATTAATGACTGTTATTAGCGTAATAATTAGGTGGGTATTTTACATAATACATAAAGCTCCCTCAGCGAACTTGGCTATCCACTTGTCGAACCTCTTCTAAGAAGGAGGAAATCAACGGGCAATATTCGCCGAAGTACAGTGCAAAATATTGAAGACATTTTGTGCATTTTTCAGCTTGCTCCCCCTCCCCCTTTGGGGCTGATGCCCCAGGTCCCCAATGTGGTCAGATAGTCCCCCAAAGAGAGAAAAATTTTTTATATGCCCACGAGCAAATGATCGGAAGACAAAATGCAATTGCAACGAGTGCAAAAAGCCAATCTGCGAAGACTATCGAGGAAAAAGCTGTGAAGAAGAATGCTCTAAATATTGACTAACTTTGAATCCCAATTTAAGAATAAATATTAACCTTAGCTAAGAAATGTTGATGCACTTATCTTTGTTAATTAGTATTAAATACGTTTTGACTAATAAAAATAAAATTTTGTTAAAATTTTAATTTTTATATTGATTTATTTGTGATAAGTTCAAATTACCCTCAAATTTGACACCACCTAATTTTTTCATCCACATACTAAAAGCTACTGTCCGAATTGCACTTTTTTTATATACCACTTAATCAAAAGGCTTCACAGTTACATCTAGTGCAAACAAATGAGCCAAAAAAGCAAAAATTTAAGTTTAAGAGCGATTTTTGCCTTGGGGTCTGTCAGACCCCACTGAACCATTTACGTATGTAAAATTTTCCTGAACCATCCGAGGGTTAAAATAAAATACTTGAAACAATTCACATTTTATCCAACATATTAAAATGCTCAAAAATATCAACATCATATTTTTCTGATAATTGATATAATTGTAAGATCATTGTACGCAGAGCATTATTAACGATGTCTCCACCACGATTTAATGGATCGAAAAGTGCCTCAAACTGTTGTGAAAAGTCCTCAGGACTACAATCAAGTGGCGAGACCATTTCCATTAGGAAGAATGATGCAATTCGAATTCCCAGCGCAAAGTATTTAACATATTGTTTGATCATTGAATCGTAGCTATAAATGCGAAAAACAAATTAATTTTTTTAATTAGCCTGATATTAGGAAAATGATAATACATAATAGCAATAGTAAACCTTTTACCTCAAAAACTCGGGAACATTTTCAGCATCAATTCCACCAGTTTTACAAACATTCGTCACCAATGACTCCCAATATGTTCTGAACACCAATTCGAATTGATCGCCGTGAATATCACTTCCCGCTGAAAGGGCTAGGAGTGTACAAAGATCCATCATTGGATCAGTATAAATCATTGTTTGGAAATCGAACATCATTACTTCGATAGGCGTATCCTCGTCCTGTTGGCAAAATGAAACTTATGTAAATCCGTTTTACACATCACATTCTCTTTATAAAATTACCTTATCACTGTACTTAAATGCAAGATTATTGCGCAAATAATCACCATGACAAATAGTTGCAAACGGTTCAATGGGCTTATAAACATTCAGTGCCAGCCTTTTATAGTCTGTCGTCATTTCCAGGAATTTATCTATAAACTCTTGCGGAACTTCAGATGTCAATTGGTTGCTTGTGTTACGTAAACGTTCTGTTGACTTATTTAATACAAACATCCAACTTTCGGGTACTTCTGCGGTGAAACGAGCTTGCTTAAACATACTAGCGATATATTGAAATTTTTTTAAATCTTTCAACTTAAGTCCGTAGCCTTGCCCATGAAATTGGCCCAGTAGTTTCACTGTTGAAAGAAGATAAAATTAAAACAAGTGTTAAAATGTAGGTAATCTGTTTGCACAAATTAACAAGTTATAGATGTTCAAATGACACAAGGTACAGCCAAAGAAAAATCAAATATCAATATAACTAGCTAAAAAAACAACTGGCAATCGACGGAAAGAAACCGAGTTTGGGTTTAAAATTCGGCAGGACTCTTAAAAAATGGTCCCCAGAATCAATGAAAAATTCTGAAGGCCAAGAAAGGGGAAAGGAGGCAATTTGTCACGTCTTCTGTGATTATCTTTCAAATGGTAAAAGCTACTATAAAATATATCAAATACGAAATAAGCTAGATAACATTTCCTTTCCAGTGCTTTATGTTACACTGAAAAAATCATGTGCTAAAAACAAGAAAAAATACAATAAAAAAAAGCCAAGGAAGAATTTTCCTGATTTAAACTGTATTTTATTGTTGCAAGGAGAGTTTTTGCTTAAAATAAATAAATAAGCATTATTTTAAGCAAAAAAATTTCTTGGAACAAGAAAATATTTACGGAGATATCGGCAATTTTGTGTTTTCAAATGAAAATTTCCGAAAACGGGTTTTGAAAAAGTCGATGTAGGGCGTATTTAGAGGTACATTTTGGTGAAACAACCGGGGTCCTAGCTATCACCGTTTCCGAGATACAGCCGCCCAAAGGTGACCAACATTTTCAGGCCAAATTTGACTGCTCTAGGGTCATTATTTACGGAGATATCGGCAATTTTGTGTTATCAAATGAAAATTTTCGAAAACGGGTTTTGAGAAGGTCGATGTAGGGCGTATTTAGAGCTACATTTTGGTGAAACAACCAGGGTCCTAGCTATCACCGTTTCCGAGATACAGCCGCCTAAAGGTGACCAACATTTTTAGGCCAAATGTGACTGCTCTGGGGAAATATGGACAATTTTGTGTTTCCAAATGAAAATTTTCGAAAACTGGTTTTGAAAAAGTCGATGTAGGGCGTATTTAGAGCTATATTTTGGTGAAACAACCGGGGTCCTAGCTATCACCGTTTCCGAGATGCAGCCGCCCAAAGGTGACCAACATTTTCAGGCCAAATTCGACTGCTCTAGGGTCATTATTTACGGAGATATCGGCAATTTTGTGTTATCAAATGAAAATTTTCGAAAACGGGTTTTGAGAAGGTCGATTTAGGGCGTATTTAGAGCTACATTTTGGTGAAACAACCAGGGTCCTAGCTATCACCGTTTCCGAGATACAGCTGCCCAAAAGTGACCAACAATTTTGTGTTTTCAAATGAAAATGTTCGAAAACGGGTTTAGAAAAAGTCGATGTAGGGCGTATTTAGAGCTACATTTTGGTGAAACAACCAGGGTCCTAGCTATCACCGTTTCCGAGATACAGCCGCCTAAAGATGACCAACATTTTTAGGCCAAATGTGACTGCTCTGGGGTCATTATTTACGGAAATATGGACAATTTTGCGTTTTCAAATGAAAATTTTCGAAAATGGGTTTTGAAAAAGTTGATTTAGGGCGTATTTAGAGCTACATTTTGGTGAAACAACCAAGGTCGTAGCTATCACCGTTTCCGAGATACAGCCGCCCAAAGGTGACCAACAATTTTGTGTTTTCAAATGAAAATTTTCGAAAACGGGGTTAGAAAAAGTCGATGTAGGGCGTATTTAGAGCTACATTTTGGTGAAACAATCAGGGTCGTAGCTATCACCGTTTCCGAGATACAGCCGCCCAAAGGTGACCAACATTTTCAGGCCAAATTTGACTGCTCTAGGGTCATCATTTACGGAGATATGGGCAATTTGGGTTTTCAAATGAAAATTTTCGAAAATGGGTTTTGAAAAAGTTGATTTAGGGCGTATTTAGAGCTACATTTTGGTGAAACAACCAAGGTCGTAGCTATCACCGTTTCCGAGATACAGCCGCCCAAAGGTGACCAACAATTTTGTGTTTTCAAATGAAAATTTTCGAAAACGGGGTTAGAAAAAGTCGATGTAGGGCGTATTTAGAGCTACATTTTGGTGAAACAATCAGGGTCGTAGCTATCACCGTTTCCGAGATACAGCCGCCCAAAGGTGACCAACATTTTCAGGCCAAATTTGACTGCTCTAGGGTCATCATTTACGGAGATATGGGCAATTTTGTGTTTTCAAATCAAAATTTTCAAAAACCGGTTTTGAAAAGTCGGTGTAGGGCGTATTTAGAGCTACATTTTGGTGAAACAACCAGGGTCCTAGCTATCACCGTTTCCGAGATACAGCCGCCTAAAGGTGACCAACATTTTTAGGCCAAATTTGACTGCTCTGGGGTCATTATTTACGGAGATATGGGCAATTTTGTGTTTTCAAATGAAAATTTTCGAATTAAGCCCTGGAGATTTGAATTACTTGAGAATGATATAACACCATATTTGAGTAGTTATGTCAATATTTCCATTGAGAATAGCGTTAAGCAGAACGGGACTTTGGTGTGGGGAGGAGGCTTAATATTTCCACCAGTGAGGTCGCAAAAACAAGACTTAGTTGAAGTGCACAAGAAAAGTTTATCTAAAAATCAGCTGAATCGGTGATTTTTACTTGACTTATAGACAAAAAACGAATATAGGGAAAAATGGGGTTTCGTACGAAAGAACCCTACGTTTTTAATTTTGTTGGCCTAATTTTGTTTCGATAGTACTATGCTATGTCTGGCAACAATATGATCCAATTTTACGATTCTACAATCGTCTAGATTCGATTTATGTTGATTTATTGGCAAGAAATCACTTAATTTGTAGGAGATGTAGGTGATTTCTTTCTACAAAAATCATAAATGCAAAATTTTCAGTTGCCAGCTTCATTCTGTCAAAAGTTATGAAACGATAAAAATGGTCAAAAGGGCGATCAGGCCGATTCGGCATTAGGTAAAGAGGTTTTCACACTTACGGCCAGATTACGTAATCTGTACAAATTACTTAATTTGAGCTGTCAAATTCCATACATTTTTTAAACTAAACCACACCCAAGATTACGTAATCTGGCCAGGTTAAGTACAAGTGTGAAAACCTCCTTAGGCTAGGCATTTTTTATTAATTATGTAACCGAATGGTAAATTTTCTAGACACTGTAAAAAACAGCAAAAATTTTGTAGAATATTATAGATTTAGGGCGGAATTCATAGTCCCCACTTATACTTAAGGGAACCGTTAAGGGACTGACGCTATTCATAGTCACTCAATAAGCAAATGCTTAAGGGTTTCCTAAAGGGTTCCCTTATTCGTTAAGGTACATATCTGGTAACCTTATAGAAATTTATATATTTATTGACATTTCTTTATCCTTAACACTTTGATACTTTTTAAAAATTTTAATTTTTTACCTACTTGATATTTTTTTAAATTTTATTTGTCACTTTCAATAGATAAACCCAATAAGTAAATCGTCTTATTAAATGATGCAACGGACTAATAAGTGATGTCTATGAATACGACGGTCCCTTAAGGGCTCACTATAGAGAAAACCCTTATTCCTTAAGGGAATGCTTATTACTTAAGTGGGGACTATGGATTCCGCCCTTAGGCCCGTATTTACAAACATACCTTAAGGAAGCCTTAACTCAAGGATACTTTGATTTAAGGAATGAAATGTAATTTTCAGTATTTTTATCCAAAAAAAAATATTTTTTCAAGTATTTTAGCTCAAATATAAATTATTTCTGTTGAAAATTTCATTCCACCCTTCACAGAAGATAAATAAACTGAAAATTGTTTTACGTTTTCTAAACAATGGCAACCTCGAATTTATGAACCTTCCTTAAAATCAAGTGACCTTTGATTTCAAGGAAGCTTGAAATTTCCCACAGACAACCTCACTTGAAGTCAAGGTAGCTAGTTACCTAACTTGACTTTTTATATTTTACTTCAATTCAAATTTATTACTGTGTTGAATTTTTGAAAACAAAACTTGTGTGTGAATGTGTGACGTTAGTTTGAGTTTGACAAAAAAAATTGCCAAATTAGTGAAAAATTATAATAGTACTAATACTGAATCCACCAATTCCTTGACTAAAGATCTCCTTGAGTTAGGGCTGCAATGCCTTAAGGTCATCATAAGTCAAGGATGCATTCAGATACATGTTTGAGCATTTCTGCAAAAATTTTAAGTTTATTTTCCCTCCGCTAAGAGAGCAATATAATATTTTTTCCACAAATAATTTCTATTTGAACTAAAATATTCGTAAAAATAAATTGTTTTGATGAAAAATTACATTGCATTCCTTGAATTTAGGTATCCTTGACTAGAGGTCGCCTTGAGTTAAGGCTTCTTTAAGGTATGTTTATAAATACGGGCCCGTATTTATGAACATTCCTTAACTCAAGGAGACCTTGAGTCAAGGATGCCGAAATTCAATAAATTAGATGTCATTTTCCATACTTTTTCATAGAAATCACAATTCACGAGTCAATGCATCCTTGATTTAAGGAAAAACTTAAGGAGACCTTTAAATTTTCTATAGTCAACCTCACTTGTAGTCAAGGTCCTTGAAATATAATATTTCAAGTCTATTGAAAACTTAAGGTCTCCTTGAGTTTCGCCTTAAATCAAGGTTAAGATAAGGATTCTACTGTAGCAGTATTTTTTTAAAGCGCTCGAGATTAATTTTCATTTTGTTTGGAATGTGTTGTAGTAAAGTTAAAGTATAAAATACATTTTTTTTAAATAAAACTTACCTGCTAATAAAATATGTTCCAATGATAAATTATATCGAACTTTCGACATTTGCCATCCGCTTGCGACAAAATCTTCCAAAACTATAAACGCCTCTGTACATTTTTGTTCGGCATAATAATACTTGACAATATTAAAATCAAAACCCAGAGCCGGGAATGTTTGGGTGTATGCTGTAATTTCGTTGAAAAACAAATTATTAAAACCGGCGGCATTATAGAGCTCTTCTGATGCTGGCGGTGTTTTCTGTTACAAAAGAAAATTATCACATCATCACTAGATAAATTTCACAAAAATCACCAAACTTTTAACCTACTTTAACCACTAAATAATGTGTTTGCTCAACACCATCATCATCTTCAAGATCAACTTGCACTTTATAGCACAGCGTTAACATAAACGATTCCCCCAAAGTTAGCGGGCGTACCGATATTTTTTTAACATTTGGTAATTTATTCGATTTGTTGTTGTAATTCGTGGATAGTTTTTGTTGTTTTATTAAAAGTGGAATTAAATCCTTTTCAATCCATGGCACATTGTTTTGCGACATGTTGTTTCTTTTAATTAATTCTTTTATACTCGAACGCAAGCGAATGAAATTGTACTGTATCTCTAGGTCCAGGTCAAGTTCAAGAATCAAGATGATTCGCGGCGCGACACTGAATAATACTGCGGATGGACAAGTAGTGTATCTCTATAAAGCTTCTACAAATCTAATAGTCGCGAGCGCGACGATTTATCAATTGTGTACTGAAAATTATTTTCGTCATCCGGACGATTAAATAGTGCTGTCCGATTTAGCTTCTTCTGAGTTTTAAGAGATATTCTTTCGCAATGTTAGAATTTCGTTAGTATGTATAATAATAATTTCGCGTTTATTTTTTGACTATGTGAACAACGAATTGAGGTAAGAAGTTGAGCATGTTTTTGTCGGCTCGTTCGTTCTGATAATGAGAATGACCAAGCAAAATCAGTGAATCTGAAGTTACGATAATAATGATTATACAGTAGATCACTGATATTCACAGCTTGTTTATGATTAGATAGTAAAGAACGTAGGTATATTTGTCAGTATAGCCTACTGCACTTGAAGTAATTACATATATGATTCCACGGGTATCAGATACACGTACATAAGCGGCTGTATGCCAGTATACAAAAGGTATAGCGAAATAAGTTGATAATTAGGTCTTAGCTAATTGAGGGTGTATCTTTGTCCATTATCGTCATTCAAGGGTGTTTCTTGCTGATTGCAGCCATTTGACGTATTGGGTATCGGGGTATGAGCAACTAATTTTAATTTTTTAGTGTGTTGTAACAATTTTTGAAGTTCCTTTGAAAAAAAAACCCTTTTGGAGGCGTAGCTCTTTTTTATTTTTATTTTTCGGATTCAAATGAAACGGGTCATGCTGACTGTTATCATTAAGTGTGGCATTATACATAAAACATCTTGTCTTCGATATACAGTCGAGAACGGATAAGTGCAGTCGTCTCCGGCAGCAAGAAAAATTGCACTTATCCGTTTTTTCACTTATCCGTTTTCGGACAGATTCAGAGAAACAAAAACATAATTTCAGATTGAAGAATATTAAGCGTCCAGAAAGTGTATGTTAGGCTGAATAGTTAGTCTTAGTTTTACATAATTATATTGGTTCCCCCATACTATGAGTGGAAAATTTATCGACACAACTATAATAGGGAGAACACATACCTATTCGACCTAATTCTCAGTGTTTTAGGAGCATGAAGGAAGAAAAGAGAAATAAAAATTGCACGAAGAACAATTTTAAAATTAGGCATCATATACGTATATACTCGTAGAGTTACACAACAGGATTATTAAAAGATTCTTACAAAGAAGGTTAAACAAAAACAACACAGACAGACAACAACAACTAAGCTTGATTACGGTTAACTGGAAAGAGCATTCCAAAGCCATCAATGATTTTCAGTCACGTTCTTCGCTATGATGTAACTGCTTGTCCTTGGAAAGAAAAGCATTCTGCAAACTCAATTTTTTAATGTTAGGAAAAATACGAATTATTTGACTGCGTATCCAAAGGCAAGCATAGTAAGGATACAGTATGTTTTTGCATATCATACAGATCCAAATGTAAGATTCTCCTATAATACAAATGATGTTGCACTGATCGCCGCACCGAATCATAAGTTATCGGGACTAATTTCGCTTAGGAAATAGGATAAAGCGCCATAAATTCACCATTGCAAAGTAAAACCTTTGGATAGAAATAAATCAGAAAGCCTTGAAATAGACCATTGATCATGGCATTTTAATAATGTTAGCCTGAAATCAGATCATAGTAGTTATCCAGATGTTCAGGGTCAGTTTTTGACTTTTCCATGAGGATGGTTCAGTAATTTGAATGGAAAAGGAATATATTTCAGTTTTGGTAATTTAGTAAAAAAAAGTTTAATGTAATAAAATTCCGTTTTAATTTTATTAGCCCCACGAGAATAGTAAATTTTATTGTCCAAGCAGTTTGTATGTGAAATACCAAAATGTGTCAACGGGGAAAAATAATTAAGTTTAATAGCCAAACAAAGCTGAATAAAACAGAACTTAGTTTTCATTAGAATGCAAATGATTCAATGTCAAAATCGATGTGGAAGTTTCCAATTCAGTCAATAAATTGCAATCATCAATGATAATAATCAAAATTTGGCGCCGCACACTGAATTCTGATGAATTCATAACAAAAGTAACTGCCAAAACTTTGACAATATTTCCATTGTTCTCTTAAAAAAGTGAAAAAAAAACCAACAAATATGCATATACAAATACGTATTAATTAGAGCGCGGACTCTCGTGCAATTGCACGTTAATGCACGATATTGCACTTTTTAGGATACATTGCACGAAATAGCATGTATTAAGGTTTTTGCATTTAAAGGAACATTTGCATTTTTAACCGTGTTTCATAACATTTTTTCCCAGAAATTATCAAATTATTGTATTAATTCTGGTTCCTAAATTTCGTGGGTGCAATTGTGGGAGTCTTGACTTATCGTTTCATTCTATACACTAACTGCGGTGCATGTCTGTAGTATTTTTGGCATGGCAATTTACCAGCTCTATGGGAACTACGCGGAACTTTGTCTATGGGAGGAGAAGAGCCCCCTGCGCGAGAAATATCGAGTTTTTCAATTTCCGAAACGTCACATTGGAATGTTTGCATTGAGACCTATAAACGCCTATAGCTCAGTGTGTTAAGCTGCTGACCTTGTGACTGAATTTTTGGTATCTTTTCCCAAAGTTTTATGGTTCCGTACTCATTTATAATGCACGATTTTGCACGTTTCGGGATTTTTACTGTACGTTTTTCAATTTTTTACTGCACGAAAATCTGGGCTCTAGTAATAATTGACCACTCTTTCTTGTATTTTTAGATTACTAGTATCGTAGAGTGCGACTCAACCAAGTGAGCCACAGAGCGTGTATTTTTTTGTTAGTCGTTCCAATTTGGTTATTTTAGGAGTGTCTTTGTGTCAGTAAATTTGCCACTCATAGTATGTATCATGTTTTATCCAGTCGATAGGCACTAGTATTTGTGCGTTTCAATTTTTATTTGTTTGTTAAATTAAGAGTGGTCCGCATTTTTTAACTCATAAGGAAAAAACAGCACAGGAAAAAATCGGATCAATATTCGTGAGAAAAAAACACAATCGTATTCTTAAGTGCAAAACGAATGCACGACATCGAAATTCGTAAGTTGCACTTATCCGTTGCAATTAACGTGTGCGTATGCTCTACCTTTCATACATTTTCGTTGCACTTAAGCGAAATTTGCACTTATGCGTTTTGCAGTTATATGTTCTCGACTGTATATAAAATTATATCGAAATCTCTAATTGCTTTTTTTTGTGATTATATTATGATATACATATATCAATAAATGAAGTATATGTAGGTGGGAATGATAAACAATGAAATTATTTTGAATCGGTAATTTCTACATATAAAATAGATTCAATTTTTTCACTTTCATATTTTTTTTAAAGATTAGATATCTTTTTGTTCTGATTTTATTATATGGACTGTAAATATTTCACGTTTCAATTTAATTGTTTGGGACTGGCAATAATAGGCAAAAACAGAGGAAAAAGGCTACTCGAATGAGTGAATCTTTTGTTGTCCAAGCCAGTTTTTACTGCGTACAGAAAAATTGTAAATAATTCTGATGAAAGAGCTCTAAAAAAAAATTAAATGTCCGCGACACTAGAACTATAGAATTTGTGTTTGTTGCAGATTTCATAATTTTCTACAATTCCAAATTAGTGAATGAATGAAGATGGACGTTCGTGCGAAACGTCGATATAACGAAATAAAGATTAAAATATAAAATAAAAATATTAAAATATTTAAAATATTAAAGTATTACATGGCGCGCTGCAATTCTCATCAGATGCCTCTACGTATGTGTTGTCCCACTATGGGCAAACTGGACGGTGGATAACTCAAATCGTTTTTTGAGCATGCTACATCCACCTTCCAACAACAATGTTTTTGTTGCTTTGTTTAAATCACATAAATATGTTTCTATGTAAGAACGAACGAAATTTCACCACGGAATCATCATGGTATCTTTTTGACATATTCAATTGTTCTGTATGTAAATTAGTGCTCAGGCTGACGTTGACGTTAGTGCACAGGGAACCATACGAAATCCCCAATCACAAAATCCCCAAACGTAGAAAAATCCCCAAAATCAAAATCCCCATATTCAAAATCCCCATAATCATAATACCCATTTACAAAATCCTCATAATCATAATACCCATATACGAAATCCCCAATCATAAAATCCCCAAACACCCGAAATATGATGTTAAATGGTAGATGGATGGTAGTAAAAAATGGTAGATGGTAAATGGTTGATGGATGAAAGACTGTAAATTGTTGATGGTAGATGGAAGGTGTTAAATGGTATATGGTAAATGGCACTAGGAGGGACGTAAATCGATAATAACTTATTTTTTGATTAGCACAAACAAAATATTCGAGTCCATTGCATATATCGTTCTAAACATATTAGGTTTTCTTTAACATCGTCGAGACAAGTCCTCATCCGAACGAATATTCGCGGAAAACTTGGTTGGCTTATTGCTGGAACCGATTACATATTTAATCGCCTGCACATTATCTGCTGTTGTTCTGTGTTGAAACTTGTTGCATAGTTACTCTCTACCTATCGCAGTCCACGACGGTGATTTTTTTATTGCATAGTAGGACTATTCAATTACAATAGTGTAAAGCACCTACCATTTATTAACTACCATTTAACATCTACTATTTGCTATTTACCACCCACCATTTGCAATTTACAATCTACCATTTACCATCTGTCATCAACCATTTACAAGCTACTATCCGTCTACCATTAACCATACCTACCATTTACCATTTATCATCTGCCATTTAACATCTATCATTTACCATCTACAATAGCCTAAAGAAAGTCTCCATTCCATTCAAATGGGAATGGGGAATTTCGTTTGGGGATTTTGATTTCGGGGATTTTGGTTATGGAGATTTTGATTTGGGGATTTTGGTTTGGGGATTTTGTGACTGGGGATATCGTATCCAACCCTAGTGCACAGGGTCGTCGGTTCGAGTCTCACCGTCAGTTTATGGTGTTTTTCGAACTCACGACCCATGTGACGGACTATGATCTCACTCAGATGTTAAACGAGTAATTCGGTTTCACTAACACATCTGCGGCCTTAGCCGCTGTTGGTGCCTGTTATTTATTTAAGTTAGTATTATAACAGTGACACACATATCTTCGAATGACGCAAATACGTCATTATCACGAAAATTTACCATCATTAGCACGAATTCCAAATTACACATTTGTTCCATCTTTTGCTCAATAATGACAGGGGACGCCATCTGTTGCATAATTGAAGAACAAGAATTTTCCAAAAATATTAAATACATTATGAATCTTTACACAATTCTATTCAAATTCTTCAAGAAAAGTGTGTCATTAAATTATTGAACAGAATATTCATCAAAATATCGCTATTGTTAGGGACATTTTCATCATTTACCAAAACGTCAAACGTAAATGACGAATTTTAATGACGAAAACATATGTGTCACCTCAATTTCGAACTTTCATCATCATGACGGATTATCGTCATAATGATTTAGATATGTTTCATAGCTATAATTCATTTCTTACAAAAGGACTGGACCGATTTTGCTTAACTTTGGTGTGTAGGATCCTTCATAAGGGATATTCTCAGACTGCAATATGGAAGAGTACGTGTTTAGGGTGTCATCGAAACCCAATCTTCAAAAGAACGTTTTTTTTACCAAAGGATTTTTTTTTGCCAACCGATTTTAACAAAAGCATTGAATCATGCGGTTACCATGCACTGAAAAAATAAACATATATTTTCATTAAAAAACCGCACATACAATTTAAACGAATTGTACGTTAAAAAAGATCATTTGAATATAACGACTTGACCGCATGAATTAAAAGAATTCCGTTTAAAAACAAAAGAGCAGCTCGATTTCAAACGGATACCGCTTAATCAAACGGTTTACATATTAACTTAAAAGAATTGGATTAGGGCAAGTGCATATCGATACGATTACTACATTCCACAATGTTTAAATGCAATCTCTTGTGAAACAATTGCTATTATTATGGTAGAAATAGAATGAAAGCAACAGTGGCAGCGCGAAATGTCAAGCGCAATGCATTTTAAATTACTGACAAAAATGATGAACAACAGCTGTTCATCATTTTTGGCATATTTGTCAGCCTTTAATGCTGATGCTGCTGCTGTTGCTGCGTTCATTCTATTTCCAGCATTATCTTTAATTTTAAGAGAGAATGTATTTCTTTGCAAAGTATATTCATATGATGTGTTTGCTTCCGGTAAAGATAAAACGCAGTTTCATATGTTCCATTTGCATTATAAGTTCAGACGGTTGGGCCGTCACTCTATGATGCTTCCAATAGGCATGGGCGTAGCCAGGATTTCGGTCAGGGGGGGGCAAGTCCAAAATTTTTTTTAACATCATGATTTTCTTAGGAGCTGAAATTTCCGGTCGCAGAAATATTGTTAGCATATTTTAGAGTAGCCTGGCTTGTGGTTGGATTGATGCAGAGGGTCATGGATTCCAGATTCACCGTGAACGAATTCATTTTATGGTGTTTTTGGAACTCACGACCTACGTGACGGACTATGATGTCGCTTAGATCGTAAACAAGTATCCATTTATGGAGATAAATAACATTGCTGGGCGTGCTGTTGATCTCAACACCTCAACAAAACAGCAGTTTAGATCTTGGAAATTGGACGTCACTCACACATCTGCGGCCCTAGATTACTTTGTGACTGCCACGCATGTTATTTCTTTTTTTTTTGCTAATTTTAGAGTAAAATTTGTAAAATGAAGATGAGAAAGAATTTCTTCTGCATTCTGATTACATTCAACTGGCCTACAATATCTGCCTTTCAGAGCGTAGTTTGTCTACTTCAGTGCATTTTTTGTATCTCGGACTTCCACTTGCGAAATCGGTTTGTTTCGTCTGTCACTTTCATCTTAGCAAATTTATAAATCCCTTATTGATTGAAATATGGTTAACGGTTTTAATGAGATTTCCTCTAAATTTATCAAAGTATAAACAGTGGCTAATTTTTTTTGCTGGTATGATTCAGCTAGAAAATAAATTGATTTAATAACTTGAAATACCCGCTCTGTGGCTCATTTGGTTGAGTCGCACTCTATGATGCTAGTAATATAGAGATCCGGAGATCGAATCTCGGCGTGGTCCAAAATTTCCGTACATGTGAATGGAAATATATAGTGCTTACAACATTATATTTATACACTCCGAAATGATATGCAACGTAATGTTGATTCGAAATTGCCTATAAACGGCTGAGTTAACGCACCTTGGCCCCACAAGGGGCTATACGGTACTGAGAAGAAAAAGAAGAACTTCAAAGACATTGAAATATGAGGTCCTTAACCCTGGAAGGTCATGCTTATTTTTAGTACGGAAGGTCATGCTTCGTCGATTTGACGACCCTCAACTTTGACGCTTCATACAAATCACCCTTTCTCGAAATATTTATAAAATTTGACAAATTTTCAATCGTCAGTTTATTCAGAATGGAAAGACATCGATTTTGAGTAATTTTGTAAAGAAATTGTTTTACAAATTAAATTTTCTTAATTCAATGTTATTTGGCCCGAAATATAAAACACTAAATTTAAAAATGAGATAAATAAAAATTTAACGTTGGTATAATTAAAAAAACGTGCTCGAATCATAAAACACATATTCTAAACGTACTAAGAAATTGGGTTTAATGAATGAGAAGCTCATGTATATACAAGAGGCACAGCGATCCATTTTGGGGTTCCAACACGGGTTTTCTTTCACTTCACCTATTGCGGTTTTTACAGTGGATTGTAGAATTATTTACAGAAAATTTTGGAATATCTTCTCCCCGAGTTCCCTTGATTAATTCTAATTTTATGTACGATGTCTAATTTTGACATTGAGTGCCTTGGAGCCGATTTTCATGAGTTCGAAATGCGATCTTCCTCAAATGAGGAAGAATTTTGAGCCATTTGCCTGATTTGTCCTATTTTTGTACTAGTAAATATTTTTTCCATAATTTTTGAAAAAATAGATCCCACATTTCAAAAATGAACATATTTGTTATGAGCTAGTTGTATGGACACAGACTTATCGTCGAATCGATAACCAGCCATAAGAAATACTGGAGTTCTAGGAGTTACACAAAATTCATCCTTTGTCACTTTGATGATACCGATTTCCAAAAATCAAACTTACCCTGCTTACTTCGTCTAGCCGCAATGTACCCGGCAAGTACATCGGCAGGGTAAGTGCTGTACGAAAACTTAGCTCCAAATAAGGAGAATTGTCACAAAAAATGTGATCAATTTGATGATGCGTAGTCGATTCGACGAAGCATTACCTTCCGGGGCTAACAAAGCAAAACTGTATACCATTTGTTACCCTTTCAGATGAAAATAAGTTGAATTCCACTAACTTCCCGAAGGGACCTAACGGTTGAAATTGTGTAGCCATGAAATGAAACAGGAAATATGGGATCCACGCAGCCACATTAGCACACTCACAAGTGAAATGTGTGTGCTGGTACGCAGCCTCCGTCAGTTACGAGACACCACTGGGAGTGGTAAAAAAGGCAACTGCTGCGCCAGCAGCAGAAAATTTTTGAAAATGTTGTATAGTGCAGCGATTTTGTTTACTACATTGATAAGGTTTTTTTCACCACCTTCATCGACCAGGGGGGGGCGACCGCCCCTCCCTGCCCCCCCCTGGCTACGCCCATGCAATAGGGACGCGAGATCGAATCTTGGCATGGTTAAATTTGCGTACATGCTACAAAAAAATTAATTTCGGATAGGAAGCATATGGATCATGATGACATTCAGCCCATCATGCCAACGGGTTACCGATTACGGCACAAAAATTATTTTCAAATGGAAACGCACGTTTTTTTTAAATACTCGAAACAATAGAATTTCCTTTTATTTTAAAATTGGTGCACATATTCAAAATTAACGAATCTACGTTTAAATCAACTGCCGATTCCCACTCTCGCACTAATCGAGTTTCGTTCTAATTGAATGGATTAATCAAACCCTCAAAATGTTTAAATGGAATGTATTATCTTAATATTAGTGTATTATTCCTTTTAGTGTAGAAATTCAATTTTAAAAATAGGTTCTTAAAAAAAAAATTTTGCGATTAATAGTCTCTACAATTAAAAAATAAATTTGATTGCTGTTACTACAAGATAATTTTTTAAATTTTATTTGTCAGTTTCTATAATTGGGCTCCTAAATTAGATTATTTTATTAAATGTGGCAATGCCTTTATACCCGCTCTGTAGCTCACTTGGTTAAGTCGCACTCTACGATGGTAGTAATCTAGAGGTCCGGACATAGAATCTCGGCGTGGTCCAAAATTTCCGAACATGTGCGTATAGGAAATATATAGTGCTTGCAACGTTATATACACTCTGAAATAATAGGCAAATGTAACGTTGACTCGAAATTGCTTATAAATGGCCGAGTTAATGCACCATGGCCCCACATGGGGCTATACGGCACTGAAAAGAACAATGATTTTATATGTGACGTTATACATTCCTTATTATAATTATTCCTTAGTGAAATTCTTATTACATGCTGCCAGGATTTCGTTCAGGATGGGCAAGCCCATTCTTTTAATCCTCACGATCATAGTTTGAAATTTTCTTCGGGAGGGGGGCAAAGGGTAGAATTGATTAAAACAAAAAAAAACTAGGGGGCTTCGCCCCCTGCTCGCTACGCTCGCCAACCCCCTGGGGCGGAGGCTAATTTCGGGCGCGGCCAAAATTTGGATACCCTTCGCTCTCCTTGGGCTAAAAGTTTTTTCGGGCGTACCTATGACTTGTATTTAATCCCCCTCCTCATTCTTTTTCTTCCGTCTTGACAAAAGTTTTGGGCTTGGTTGAAATAAGTGGGCAAATAAAAATATTTACTCGGAAAATTTTATTGGGGTTGCGGGAGCATGACTCCACAGTACGATTCCATTCGTTTTTTATTTTTTTGTTGCTTTGGTAAAGACACATTAATTCAAGGTTTCGTGAAATTGGCGCAAACAATTTTTCTTAGAAGAACCAAAATGGGGGTTGGGTTTGTATGGCCACCCCATGACCCCATGGTCAGATTTGACCAATTCTTAGATATTTTTTGTGTCATCAAGAGAAACACGTTTGTGTGTAATTTTGTTGAAATTGGTGCACAAATAAAAAAGTTTTTCTTAGAAGAACCTAATTTGGGGGTTAGGTTTGTATGGCAGCCCCATGACCCCATTATCCGATTTTATCCATTCTTAGATATGCTATGTGTCATCAAGAGAAAAACGTTTGTGTGAAATTTGGTTGAAATCGATGCACAAAGAAAAAAGTTTTTCCCAGAAGAACCTAATTGGGGGGTTGTATGGCAGCCCCATGACTCCATGGTCCAATTTGATCGATTCCCACGTATGTAGTGTGTCATCAATAGAAATACATTTGTGTGGAATTTGGTTGAAATCGGTGCACAAATAAAAAAGTTTTTCTTAGAAGAACCTAATTTGGGGGGTTAGGTTTGTATGGCAGCCCCATGACCCCATGGTCCGATTTTACGGATTCAAACATACAAACTGCCTGTAGCAAAAAGAAGCATTTGTGCAAAATTTCAGCTTCATAGCTTTTAAATTGGCCGAGTAAAACGCGTAGCAACAGACGGACAGACGGACAGACAGACAGACGGACATCGCCCAATCGACTCCCCATGTTATGCTGATCATATATGTATACTTATTATATGGTCGGAGATGCTTCTTTCAATGCGTTACAAACTTCATGACAAAGTTAATATACCCTTCGTTGACTCTCCGAGTGAAGGGTATAATAATATTTGCTCTAATTTTAAATTAGACCCATTAGCTACGGTTTCAAAAGCAGAAATCAAAAGCGGAAATCAAAGGTGTATAATCACGAGTAAAAGCCAAAACACATGCTGAGCTATTTATCGTTATAGAAAGTGAACAACGTCATTGTCGATCGTCCTTTCTTAAATTCGGCGTTACTTTACATACCCCCACCCCCTATGAAATTAATGATGTTAAAATAAGAATTAGGCTTACTCTACACCTGATATGTGCTGCTACGAGATTATTAAGATTGCCAATAAGTTTATTGAATATCCTCGTTAGATTGCTTCGGAGGAACCTTGTTCAACAGGTTAAATTTTTTTATTTATTTTCTTTTTTTTATTTTAGGCGAAGCAAACACTGATGATTGTCTGCGAAATTCAGAGAAATTGCAAAGATGAATATATAAGTAGTCGAGTAAGTATTAATTAAATAACCATTATCCCTTCTCCATCTTCTTTTTCCTACTTAAAGGACTGCCCGATTTCCCAATGTCCAATTTTGAGCTAAATTTATTAATCCCCGGCGATGATCTACTTGCTTTACTTATCTTAATTGGAAAATTCACTTTTCATGCCAACTCATTGTCGAAACAATCGTTTCAGATTTGAAGTATGTATTTACTAGGTCACTTTTTGAGAGCCTTATTTGGTTCACTGGGTTCATCACTATTTAAGTTCATTGTTAGAAATCTTTTTGTTCGTTCCACCATAACTTTAAATTATACAATAAGAGGTTGATGATGCCTAGCAAAAAAAAATCTTAGAAAAACATTTCATTTTACTTTGATTCGAAACTTTCAGTTACTTGTCCTTGCAGTAACTCATATTCTTCCATTAAATGGTACACGAAGTATACCAGCAATATCCTTGAATGAGACTCACTCATTTTACCGTTTATTGTTGTCTGGTCTTAGAAGACCATATTGTGACTATATCCATTAGAGCCTAGAAGCTGAAATCCATGACAAGAACAAAAGATCTAAGTCAGGGGGAGACTAATGAGGATATAGAAGAGAGATGGCAAACGATGCTGTTCGCAATCAAGATATACAATCCAGCAGAATGGGGGGAACCTTAAAGAGTTCGAACAGCTTGTAAAGTAATGCCTTGCGATGTATTATGCGGTTTTCGATGAATACTCCACAAAGATTCCTGCTCTTCATTCAAATGGCATGGTTTCAATATTATTCTCGACTAATGATTTCTTGCGTCATAAAATGAAGGTCATTTTCGCTAAGAGTGAAAGCAAGGATAATCTGTAAAAATCCATTGCACACCAACTTTACGGCCTTTTATTTCAGGCGGTCATATCATAAACGTCGTAAATTAACTGAAATGTATGAGAAATGAGACATTTAAACATTATTACCACCGAGATTTCAGTCGTCCTATATTAGCCCGGATCATGACACACTCTCTGTCATGATAAGACCGTGTCGACCACATTTCAGTCCATTGCGTTGGCACACATTTCCGGTGAAAGAAGCACTATCTACTAAAATACAGCTCACCGTTCGTCGTTGTCGCACCGTTCTGTATAGTGAGGAGGACTATCACAACCAGAAAGATGGAGGCCACTTATCCGGATTCCGGTCGATTAAGTTCATCCCTCCTTATATATATATGTGTGTGTCGCTGATTTTTCTTGAATGAGCAACGTATAAAAGTAACGGCCAAGAAAAATATCAAGGCGTAATCGTGAAAGCTAGAAATGTCCTTTTATTCTCGTCGGTCGACAATCCGAATTTATACAGTTTTTATCGACTATGTAGGTAGGTGTGTATGTACACATAGTTCTCGCAGTTGGATGTAGACATTCCGTCTTAAATTTCTTCCTCCTATTGGTTTTCAGTCGTATAGTGTAAATGAAAATTACTTCATTCGGAAAAATGGATGAGGTTTGGTTTTGGCATTGAGTTATCTTTGACTTTTTTGTTCGCACATAGTTCCTGTCTATTGGAAAAGCCTTATCATTTCCTTTCAATATCCTATTTATAATTCCGGGAGGGATTTTTGTAAATGACATACGAAATGGATTTCCTGTTACTGAAACTATTTAAATTCTTAGAAAATCCGAAATTAGATCATATTGAATTTTGAGTCCGAATCGCGTAAATGGATGACGCCATTTATTGCGAAAAGTTTCACTCTGTTATCCTCTTGAAAAGTTATAATAAATCTATAATCGTTTTTAGCAAGGCATAAGAGGCTCAATTTGGGTACCCCATTATATAACATCATTCCTGAAATAAAAAATACATTTTCTTTCAAGCTTTCCACAAAATCACCTTTTCATCCACGCAAATCCGTTACGCAACTCACATGTCCAATTTGTATCCTTTCAGATGGAAAAATTCTGGCAACAATTGATAGGTAGCAATGCGAACTTTTCTGCCTGTGGCATGTGCACAATCGATCGGCAAATTTTAACATCGGTAAGTCGAAATCATTCATTCGGATATTTATCATTTTCAACATTTTTACTGGTCCCTTTTTTTCCTTGCTGCTTTTTTTTTCTTATCCTGTGGTCGACTGTTTTTCAATTCACGTGCAGAGCAATCCATATTTTCCATATCCCGGCTTAAGCTTCTTTAGCATTTCTTTTGCGTAAAGCATCCTTTTTTTGTTCGGTCATTTTTTAGCTGATTAATTATCCCATTATTCTACTACGTCCATTGATACTATATGCTTGACTGCTTCAGACATTGTCCGACGACTCTTCATATTTTTCTTTCCGAGTCAGATGCGATGCAATTCCTTCTGTTCTGAATCATTGGGTTGGGTTCAAGTTCATGGAGCGCTGAACACTGAGCTGACTACTGTCAACCTCGTTCATTTAACGGGGGGTTGGAGGACGACGAACTTCTGACTGTCTGCTTTGAAAATGCTTAATGATTTGCAAAAAAATCTCATTTTCAACATTGAAAAGCAAACGAAAAAAGGGGTTAAAATGAAAAACGAATGATTTATTGTGGAGACAAACTTGTTGAAAACAGTTCATGGTAAAGAGAGATGCGAGCTTTTAGGCGCCCTTTGTTTGAAATGGATTTTTCGAAAAAAAAAAAACGAAAAGAACGAAGAAGAAAATATGCTAAGGATTCTGTGCTTGTGTGCGGTGGGTTATGGAGGGAGAGAGCATTAGTAGCATAAGTGCTTTAAAATGTCTTTTGAAGAGTTACAGTCAAAGACGTTAAATAATAGCTGATGTAGGGGCTGTAAGCAAATGTAAGATTTATGATCTATGGCGAAAGGAAGGGGATGAATAGAAGAAAATAGGTAGTGCTTAAACATGATACTATATCGAAATTTGAAAGTTAGCAAAGAATATTGTAATTAAGATTTATAGTAAATTTTGGTAAATAAATCATATGATGGAATGAATAATAGAAGAGCTATGATTATAAAGAGCAACAAAAATATCTTTTAGATTCTTCAGAGGAAGTCTTTGGGAAAATTGATTCCGACGAAGTGAAAATAGTTGACAAATGCTGCTATCTATAAAATTACAAGGCTTCAAGAATAGTTAACTGATTTACTGCGAATTTGTATATTTGGTTCCGATGAAGCGCTAAAGGATATCTTGTCCTTGGGAGTACATGCAAAAAGTTTGTAATTACTTTACTCCACTAAAGTGTTCAGCATTTCACTCATTTACAGAAAACAAAGTAAGCGCTGATAAAAAGTGCTCCCTCATAATCAGAGTCGAAAGATATACATATTATAACATTCCTATAATCTAAGCTGACCAGACGTACAGCGTTTTGACCTGTCGTACAGCATTGAGAAATGTACAGAAAAATGTACAGCATTCTTTATGCCACACAATGAAACCTAATTCACTACAAAGGCCTTGTGTTTTCAACAGCTAGCCTACACTATACGGGGTAATTTTCATACAGATGCTAACCCGTAGCCTTATTCAGGTTAGCAATTCAAACCCGAATAGCATTCTATTCAGTTTTAATGAGCTTTTCAAAATTCGCCTAAATGTATGCAATCCCAATCACTTTTAGTACGTTTTCCAATGACTGGCTAAAATTAAATTTTAAAATTAAAAGCTTCTAAGGTATAGCTTACATGTTGCATACAATAGTGTAGTTCCTAGGTGATTTCAGATTGCAATTTGTGGTGGAGAAAATTTTTTTTTTTCTTATGTTTTTTGGGGTACTGAGCTCGAATCCGGAGCTTCCCACCAAAATTTCGTTGCGGAACAGGGTCAAAACCGCGAAAAATCCCAAAATGTTCGGAGTTTTCCCGTTTTTTTGCTTATAACTCCGAAAGTGTACATTTCTCCGAAAACCTGTCCATGAAAATATTAGAGAAAACATAATTGCGGGTCCAACGCGCCATTAATCATCTAAATGTGTTAAGTATTGCTACAATTGAAAGTCTTTTTTTTGCGTTTTTCGCAATTTTGACCCTTTTTTTGCAACGAAATTTTGGTGGGAAGTTACGGATTCAGGTTCTGCACCCCAAAATACATAATGTACAAGAAAAATACAACTTTTGCGACCAAAAATGAAAAACCGTTCAATCTCAAAATTTTATTCATAATATGGAACTATGTCAAAAATGGCAAATTTAAATTATCAATTGTAGTAATACTGCTCAACGGAGTTATAATATTTATGTCTCTTTGGACGCGCAATTATGTGCTCTCTAAAATATTCATGGAGAGTTTTTCGCAGAAATAAATAGTTTCACACTTAGGGGCCAAATAACGAAAAAAACAGCAAAAATTTTAGGATTTTTCCCGATTTTAACCCTGTTCCGCAACGAAATGTTGGTGGGAAGCTCCGGATTCGTGTTCAGCACCCCAAAAAACATAAGAAACAAAAAAAATTGTCTCCATCACATTTTGCAATCTGATGCACTAAGCTAAATAAGCTAAAGGTTTAAATAGTTTTTGTTTGTAAATTCATATTAAAAATGTCGTTTGCCAAATTCATATTCTGAAAAAATTATGGATCACGCATAAAAATATGTTTTCGTTGCAAAAAATAGCATTTAAACATTTCCGTTTGTAAAGTGGAAACGGGGCTTTAATATAAATGTGTAATATTTTGAAATAAATTGCAATGCATATGTATACGTGAAAATTTGAAATTTAACCTGGACGCTACTCTCGATAGTTTCTTTTTGCGTGTCTGGGTCAGCAAACCTGCCCCCTATGTTGAAAAAACACGGCCATAATAAGTTCATTTCGATAGACCGGGAACCCTTCCCGATCTTTCTGAAATTTGGCACACTTGCATCGAGCTACTTGGCGCTCACATTAGCTCCAAATTACATGGTCCTACACGGTTAAAAATTCTGGTGTATTTTTTATACCAACTGATGGTATAAAGCTCATCTATACATTTTTTAGTATGAATTGTATACAAAAGCGATGTATAAATTTTGTTTATATGAATTTTTATTAAATTTATCCGAGGTTTGTATTAAAATATTGAATTCGAGATGTTTGTATAAAAATTATACAAAGCTGTTACAAAATTAATCCAAAAATACTAATGAAAATTATGCAGCATTTATATAAATCTTTTATCAGAACGTGTTATTGAACTGATTTGAACTGATAGAAAAAATGTATTCCAAAGTGAGGTAAACTTTATTGCACATTTCTAAAAAAAATTCATTTCATTCGCATTTGGAAAGGCGAACTTCGTGCGTCGCTGTGGCGCACCTGGTTGAGAGTGCATGCTAGTAATCTAGAGGTGCGGAGATCGAATCTCGGCGTGGTCAAAAATTTCTGTATGTGCGGATAGGAAATATACGAGTATATGCCTGCAACAGTATGTCCCAGAAGGGGTTTTCTGCAGGCATACATTATCTTCAGATGCAAATGAATGTCGTTTTTTTTTTAATTTTGAATAAAAAAATTGTATAGTTTTTATCATATATCTGGATAAATACTATTTACACCTTATTCGGATTATTTTTATATTGTTAGCTTATAAAAATATTTTATACGCGATTAGCATGAACTGTATAGCTTCAACTGATAACTTCGATTAATAAAGAAGCTTGGTATAATTTTTATACAGGAAAGTCTATGGAACTATATGTATACCAAAATTTATAAAGTTTATACCATTTTTTTTAACCGTGTACCTGTCTGCATTTGGAAGTTACGGCTGCCCAAATTACAATTTTCTAATTGAAAATTGTCCATGACTCGGAAATCCGTGAGCAAACAATTTTGAAAATTAGTAAACTTGTAGAACATATTTCATTTGGTGAAAATTTCAAAGCTCTAGCTATCAAGGTTCAGAAGTTAGAGCCGTCGAAAGATGCGATTTAAGGTGTAAAGTTTGATCCATGGATGATCCATATTATTCAGAGAGATAATAACACTTTTATGTTTGCCAATCGCTCTTTTTCGATAACTCGGTAATCGACTAAAATTTCTGAAATTTCGCAGACTTGTATACCTACTTGGCGCACATTTCCTCCAAGTTTGAAGGTTCTTTCTATCTGCGTTCGGAAATTACAGCTGCCCTATTAGGCCATTCAAAGAAGAGATCATAGAGAACATTGAAGGAGTGACGATTTTTTTCTTCGGTATTTTGTTAGGAGTAGTTAGGTGATAAAGGTACTAATTTTACTCGGACCTGAGGGGTGCGCTAACGCGGGGAGGGGGGGTTATAGGTGCAATTTTGTGCAATTTTTGGTGTTTTGGGCTATATCTCGAAAACGGTGAGTCGCAGAGAAAAAAGTTGTGTTAGCATTAAAGCTTTCTAAATATCCTATTTATTTGCCTATACTTGCATATGCAAAACTCCTAACGGTTCTTCCGATATTGGTTAAAGAAACTAAAAAAAAAATTTTTGCTGCATTCCATTGACTCTAGTGTTTCATCGGGATATTTGAACCCGCTCTCCCAACGTTAGCGCACTCCCAATGACCGCGTGCTTTTAGTATGTTTTCCTCGTAACCACCCCTTATAAAGTCATGAAACAAAAACCGTCACCCCCCTCCCGATTCTCCACAATGTTGGTCTTTATACTTATAAATGGGAAAAATTAAATTTGGAAGTTTGGAAGCTCTTTACCTTTTGACTGATTCAAGACCAGGCAACAGGAAGTATATCAAATTAAATCAAATTGCTCACTGCATAAAATTGTTTTGCAACGTTTTTCTGAAAAACGATCCCGGGAGACACCAGAACCAAACAAATGTGGAAAAAACGACTTTTTTGACAATTTTCGGGTTTGAATAGGCTATATCGGGGAAACCGTTAGGAGTCCGACATATGTATGTTCAAATAAGTTTTTGGAAATTTAATGAACTTTAATACTGCCATACAAATACGCTCAGGAGGACTTACCGCTTCCGAGATATTCCCGAGATTAAGTTGAAAACCTTCAAAAATTAGTTCTTTAGCCCGCCCTCCCCACGTTAGCGCACACCGAATGACCGCGAGCTTTTAGTATGTTTTACTGCGGACCATCCCTTATAGATCCGTGAAATAAAAAACCGTCACCCCCTCCCGATTTTCCACAATGGTTGTTTTCATTTTGATGAATATAGAATATTACTTCGTTGAGGCTCTTTTAACTCTCGAATGACAGGAGACAAGCCAAATTAAAGCAAATTTAACGCTTACTAACTTTGCCCTACAAAAGTTCTTGGAAAAACAATTCGATGAGACAATCAATGGAATGCAACAAAAATTTTTTTTTGAGTTTTATTAACCAATATCGGAAGAACCGTTAGGAGTTTTGCATATGCAAGTATGGGCAAATAAATAGGATATTTAGAAAGCTTTAACGCTTACTCACAACTTTTTTCTCTGCGACTCACCGTTTTCGAGATATAGCCCAAAACACCGAAAATTTCATCTTTAACCCCCTCTCCCCGCGTTAGCGCACCCCCCAGGTCCGAGTAAAATTAGTACCTTTACCTCATAACTACTCCTAACAAAATACCGAAGAAAAAAATCGTCACTCCCTTCGATGTTTCCTACACCCCCTTTTTATGCTTTCATTGCTTGGCCTATATTTGCACTTTTGTGTTTGTTGATCGAAAATGGCCAATAACATGGAAATTCTTCAGCGAGATTTTGAAATTTGGCAGACTTGTAGAATATGCATATCCACTGTCCATATTTGGAAATCATTTCAAGACTGTAGCTACCAATGTTCTAAAGTTACAGCCGTCGAAAGATGTGATTTTTATTTATTTTTTTCTATCACAAAATGATGGAAACTGTACTTCATCCGATTTCCCTATCAACCTCTATAGAAAAATGCATACTAAAGAAAGGACTCGGCAAGAGTTTTTAGAAAAAGTTCGAATCCGTTTAAATTGCATTAAAACATCAGGGGACCGGGCGTGACAGCAATCGGAGAGAGATTTCTGACTTTTATTACGGTTTCTGTAAAAATACTGCCCAAAAAGTCATATTTGAGTAAATCGTCAACTTAGTTTATTTGGAAGTTGACAATTAATGAAAAATGCTGCACAAAGCTGCTCAGTATGTAGATTTTCACGTTAAGCTCCTTTTGTATGGAAACCTAAGTGCCAGTATCAAGCGTAAATAATGAAATTGCCGTGTCATGGTAGTATGGCTAACGATTTACCAGAACACCGAATTTCGCAATTATATGTACAGCATTGGGCCGTCGGGAGTCTGGTCACCTTACTATAATCATCACTTAAGTACTTATGGAAGTTATGATTGGCTTGCGGCTGATTGATGCTATACTTAGAGTAAGATTGGTGAATTAAGCGATTTTCCATACTCGGATTCACAAAGCACTGGACGAAGTAATACCGCGAAGATGGTCCCGCAATGACATAAGACATTGGAGGAGGCGTCATGGCATCGTTTAGTCAGTAAAACTAATAAATATGCAGAATCTAAATGTTATATTTTCATACAAAATGCAACTAAAAAAATGCATATCATACAGGGTGGAGCAGAGGAAACGCATGTTGTGTGCCTGATCGAAATACTGTACTCCGATGGGTTGCAGCATGGATCTGTGATGAAAAAGTAACCACCTGGTCTTCCCCGTTCAGTACGAACTCCAAAAAATGTAGACCGAGTAAGGACGACAGTTGTTCCTAGTCCGAAGTGACAGGGTATGACACGTTGGCAATGAACCGAACGAAGGGACATACCCTTCGTTCGGTTCATGGCATCCAGCCGCTTAGTGAAGGGGATTGAAGCCGTGCTGAATGAAATGTTGGAGAGAGCCGTCCGTAACTTTCAGGACAGGATCCAAATTTGTATCCAGCAAGAAGGACGTCATCTCCATGACATTATTTTTCGAACTTAATTAAAGTATGGTTATTTCAAAACTGCATTAAGAAATCTATTAGTTGATGATTGTTTTTATTAATTTTATCGAACCGTTTCCCAGTCATTCAATAGTGAAAAACATGCATTTCCTCTGCTCCTCCCTGTATATTAATTTCCATTCATCAATTCAGGTCAATTTTAACCTTTTGAGGTTTTGAATACCAACATATCCTTTTGCATTCCACATCAATACCAACACAATTTTTTCACTTTAAAATCATTCACCTGTAGTCATACCTAACCATAGAAATTCCTTCTATACCATCTCAATTGATAGAGTCTTTCCTTTTTCACCTCGGGCAAAAAGATATTTCCCGACCAACAGCAATTTGCATAGAACCGACACGTTTCGTGGTTTCCTTGCTTCATTTATATGCCGACCTATCGATGGAATTTTAATTATAACCCTAGCACGAGATATTGAGATATTCGTTATGTTGTAGATATTTATTGGGGGAAAAGTTCAATGACGGTACGGCTGGCGTGTCGAAGCACTATGGCTTCCAGGATAACACTTTCTGTTGTGACTCTGGCTATATAAAACAGCAGCAGCTACGCTACACCTTATGCCGGCTTCCTGTAAAGTTATGCCGATAGCATAAAGATATGTATTTTGCATTACCGGTGTTATAGCTCTCGGATCTCGGTTAGATAGTTGAAGTGAGAAAGGATATACATATAATATGTACCTCTTTTCTACACGAGGAACTTCTAGAAAATATATACATACATACATGTATGGTAGCATGGCGGTGAGGGAGGTTTGAATATGAGACTAGGGATTTATGTTTTTCTTTTATCATATAAAAATGCAAAAATGTCTAGACGAGGCGTAAATATTATTTTCAGATATAACATATAAGTACATAGGTATGTTTCTTAAATTTTTGTAGGAAAGGTATTCAGCAAACAAAAGTTACAAAATGAACTAATTCGTCACAATCATAAAATATAAGAAGTAAATTTTAAGTCAGGTCTTAGTCAATTAATTCATATTTTATTTTTTTGGTTTTTGTTTTTGCTATAAATATTGTTAACTAGCATAGCAATTCAATTAATACGAATGAATTAATCTTCTTTTAGTGTTTATATTTGTATACCTTCATTAACATTGATAACAAACACATTGAAGTTATAATTTTCATAAGTTCATCCCTTTTTGAAAAATGTACATCGTTTGAAAATTTGTTTCCAAACTTACTTAATCTGTATCTACATACATACAAATAAATGCTACAATTTCTTCTCTTTTTTTATATGTCTATGCTCATCGTACAGTTCAGTGGTGCAATCGCAACATATTTAGTTATCCTGATACAGTTTCAAAAAACCGACGGTTAAACTGATATTGAAAGAGAAAAACAAAATTTACTCAAAAGGACAGCAAACTCAAAAGAGAATCAAATTATAATGTATACGTACAATGTACGTATGTAAATCGTAAAAAAAGGAAAAAAATGTACATACTTTAAATAGGATGTAGCCGCAGTATTAGAATGGTCTTACTATACAGCATTGAAGACGGAAGGGTTGCATGCGGCACGCGGCATGTTGGAGTTGCTGGAAAATAAACTTGCAATATGATATTAAAGTAAAATGAAATTTGGAAATAAGTTTTCTCATTCACCCTGAAGATACTGGGCAACCAAAACGACATGAAAGTTTTGAAAATGCTTAGAAACGTTGTGAATGATTTGTTTCAGAGTTAGATGGTGTGAGTTGTAAATAAAAAATGTGCGCAAAACACACACAGATGAACACATACAAATGTTTAGTGAAGTATTACATATTTCTAAATAAATCTTGATATATTATTATTATGTATATATTTTGAATAAAATAATAATGTTTAGACAATATTAAAATTATAATTTTTAGACGCGAAATTTTTTTCTCACCTTCTCGACATGGTTTTGAAAAAAACTCTGAAAATTACGCATAGTGCAAAATATAATTTGTAGCTAGAACAGAATAACAGCTTCCTTCTCATTACGTTTTAAGGCATTGCCGCATATAATATTAACTAGTTTGCACGTAACATCACCAACATTAAAAGGAACGACAAAAGAATCAGACATTTTCAAGAATTTCAAGAAACTATCACGATTTTGAAAAGTACCTTTGCCCACTATTTGTAACATTAGTACTACTGATGGAGCGCCGAAGATCTGTTTTTTAGACGCATTTAAAAATAATTTCCTGATAACGAAGTTGTGTTTCTTCCTTGTGTCATACATCAAGAAGCTCTGTGTAAATCTGCTCTAGACATGAAACATGTGCTCGATGTTGTTATTAAGCTTGTCAATGGCACTCAATGCAATCTGAATACTCTAATGTACTTTTCTATACTAAAGTAAGGTGGCTAAGTTCTGGACGGATTTTTGAAGGAATTTAGGATCTAAAACAGGAAATATGTAATCTCTTTGGAAGAAAAAAAATAGATGAATGTGAACATTTGAAACATAGTGTATGGCTTTCGGACTTGACATTTTTTGCAAATATTCTCAGCAACCTCAACAAATTGAGCCTTAAACTCCAGGGAAGAAATAGATGAATCCATGGTATTTGGGATCATATCAGGAGTTTTAAAATGCAATTGAATCTATTTTCCAAACAACTAGTCAAGAAAGACCTTACTCATTTACCAAGACTAAAAACTATTGGAGTTAGGGAAGACGAACTTAAGAGCTACGAGAAAAGCGTGAAATGTTTTCATAACGAATTCGAACTAATATTCCATGCCTTTAAAGTTATTGAACAGATAATTGCGATGTTTGCGTAATCCTACATTTATGAACCGATGTGCATGCAACCATGAAGCTTCAAAAGAACTGCGTTAGAAACCGATTGACTGACGACCATACTACGAGTCAATTTATCGTCGCAATCAATGCGGCACACAATGTGTATTTGAAGTCGGTTCGGACCAACAGCGCATGGCGCTCCGCATATTCTCATCAGATGCCTCTTCTAATGCGGCGCGTCATGCACTGTTGCGATAGGCTTTACCGGACTCATCCAGGCAGTGTGTTGAATCCTCTTATATAGGACCGCAAATACACACTGGCGTCGAATCTTATTGTGCGGGAAAAGCCACGAGCTATTCTCCAATTCGACGCGGCCGTCGTTTCTGACTATACGTGCCAGTTACGGAATCAAAACATTGTTCTTGTGCGGTGGATGCAACAAGCTTAAAGAACTTGTTTGAGTGTCATGGTTTGAACCAGATTATGAACAATTTTTAGAATCTCAGTCACAGTTTCATCAGTCACATACGCCTTCATACACTACTAAATAATAATAAATTGTTGCAATTAATTAATTTTTTTTAAATTGTAGCGTATAAAACTGCGAGTGATGTAAAAATCAAAAATTAAGTTTACTATTTTTTTTCGGCCCGCCTAGATAATTTGTTATTTCGTCTGCCCCCCCCCCCCTTAACAAGTTTGCCCATGTCTGCCCTATTCCCATAAGATGGTATAGGTGGGTATATTTTTTGTTACGCCGATATTATGGAACACCTCAAAGTAGCCACCGGAGGTATGGCAAAGGATATATACAAATGATCAGGATCGGTCCCTGAGATTCGAATAAACCATGTATAAATAAATGTCTGTCTGTTCGCACGATAACTCCAGAAATAATTAAGGTAGCGGTTTGAAATTTTGGTCAGATGTTTGTATTTACAAATCTTGGACCATATTGGCCAAATCGGACTAAGGGCTACCCTACACAGAGATAAAAGTCGTTATAAAATCAAAAATAATAGCTATGATTCACAAATTTTCAAATATGATTTGGTTCCATATACGTTTACGTTTAATTCAAAAATGTTTCATTTTGAATCAATAGTGGAAATATTAACCCATTAATGCCTGATGTTACATACATATATGTAACAGTAAGACTTCCTTCGTTTCAAACGCCTGCTAAAGGAATAGGAATTCGGCACTAAAAAGTGTCTTATCTTGTACTGGACACTATTAGCAATGCCTAGAAATCAATTTAGCTCAATTTAATTTAATATTGTGGAAGTTATAGAGGTTTCTTTCTGATGTTTTTTTCGATGTTGACGAAAATCGTCACGATGGCAAAAGTAGTAGAGGATTTTTTTTCTGTATTTAATTGTATGAAAAAAAATTGGGAAAAAATTAATGGTACATATGTTATTACATGGTCTTTTTGAAACAATACAAAAAATAAATGAAATAAATATTGTCCGTAGTTTACGTTTTATAAGTACTTTTATAACACTGTTACATATATGTAACATCCGTCCATGGGGAAAATGCACTCCTCGTATACGAGGTATATGATGAGTATGTACTTTTTTAGTGTTTTTTTTTTATGGATTTGTTGCACTCTTGACGCGATAGTCCGGATTAATTAAAAAAAAAAGAAGTCCGGATTCCCAAAAAAAAATCCGGATTAATGAAAATTCGGGATTTTAACAAGACATTTTTATCGAGGAGAATAGCATAAATAGTCTTCATAAATGTTACAATTAAGAAAAAAATTCTATTATTTAGGTTTTTCCTTAAAATTAGTCATGGCACATGATTTTCTAGACCCTTGTGTCTTCTAGACTGGCAAATTGAGCGGCCATATGTGGCATAACATACCACAAATATTGAGAGTCGGAATTAGAATTGCTCTAGAAATCCGGAATATGGTTACAATAGTTGTCCTATGTGGATTAAAATGATAGGGTATCCGAAGCAAGGAGTCATGGCTTTATTTTCATGAGGCCAAGGATTAGTTATTCTATTAAATTTTGCTAATATAATAATTAAAAGGATATATTTTGAGCCACGAAAGAAGAAATGGTTTCTAATGTAGTCCACATTATAGACAAGGAGGAATTATAGGTTCTATATTTAGTCCTTTTTAGAGAAATTCGACGGATGGACAAATTGAAAAAAAAAATGTTAAACAATAATTTTATAATTGACTGCGGCAAACTGCCCAAATCCTCAAAATCTGTATTGGTAACTACTGTAGTTATATATAAACTGCTTCCTATTCACAAACTGTAAAATCTATTAGTTCTGTGCGTGTTCAAGAAACTTCTCAATAAAACAACAACAACACCACATGCAAAAACACATATAATAAAATAAAATAATACAATATTTGACATAATATTTTTGTAAGGCTGTTCTTTTTTCGCACACATTTCGTATTATTTCTACGTTATTGTTGCCTTATCTACATTCCAAACTTCATGTAAAATATCAGCTTCCATATATTTTTCGCTTTATAAAAAAATATTTACTAAAATGTTTTCTTTTTGAAAAAAAATTAAAAATATACTTTGAATACACTTTCCCCGTATCATGCCTGATGTTACATACGAGTAGGTATATGTAACACCCTCGAGTACCTCGAGTGCCTGATGTTACATATATGTAACAGTGCCGGGAGTCTGAACCCGGCATCCGGGGGAAAAAAATTGTTTCTACAAAATGTGTTTTTAGCCATTTTTAGCCGACGTGGAAAATTTCAGCTCAACCGGTAAGATTTTAGGGTCTCGTCGTTAATGGGTTAAAGTGATTCTTGTACTTTCAAAATTGTTGCATGTCAAATCAAAATTGAATATCACTTTATTTTCAAAGTGATTTCACTTTATACTAAAAGTGATTTCACTTTAAATTTAAAATGTTTTGATTGTAAGATTTAAAAAGTTAAAAAAAAAACTTCTGTCTTATTTGTATACAATGTTATCCTGTTCTCTGTTGGACCTTTAAGTCTAGTACAATAGGTTCAAAATAGCCCCAAACCCAAACATCAAAAAAAAAAATTTTTTGATGCCAAATTGTTGAATACGCTGCCTAATATACGCAGTAAAAAGTAACACCAATTTTCGCCATGGGTTTAGGGGGGAGGGGGTGGCAAAGGGGTAAAAATTCAGTTTTTTGCAAATATCTGGAAAACTATAAGTCTGACCATAAAAAATTCTAAGGCCGAAACGAACTATACAATTACCTTTGTTTTGATATATAACATTCTTGACATTTTCTTAGAAAATTATACCCTAGACCCAAAAGTATTATAGTGAATTTACATTTTATGAGTTTTACATTTCGCACTGTAACTACTGACAAAATAGACTTAGGATCATAAGATCTTTTCCATATATTGCTTACAATTTTTTTTTTTATTTTAACCAAAATTTAAATTGCTCCGACCATTGACGCCCCCCGCACTCCTCCTAACATTTTTCAAAAAGACATGCCTGTAGTTTCTTTTCAAATTGAGCCAGGCAGATCAAATTTGATGGGATGCCTAGCCCAAGGCCCGTTATGCTCGCCACTAAAAATTATTACCACCCGATCAAAACTAAGGGTACCCCCCATACAAAGTGAACCAAAATTTTAACAAATTTCACATTTTTTCACTTCTAATTCTATCTAAAATGGAAAAATAAAATTTATTTCTTAAAGCGTCATTATAACTGTTAAATGTAGTCTTCTGAATGTATCTTCAAAAGTTTGTATCAAAGCGTACACTCCAAGTATCAACAAATTGGGTTTGAAGGTCAAGTTTTAAGGCTATTTCCGAATATATCGAGTATCGTGTACTAGCAACCTTCAAACCCGATTTTTCGTACTTGTAAGGCACGCTCTGGTATAAACTTTTGAATATACATTTAGAAGACTACAATTAACTGTTATAACGACGTTCTGAGAAGGGGCGTCAATGGTCGGAGCACTTCAATTTTTGGGACAAACCAAACAAATTTTGTTGGTAATATAATTAATAAGATCTTGTCACCCTAGGTCTAATCTCTCTAATCTAATCTATCCCACACAGTTATTAATTAAGCAGTACTCATTCAACCGTCTGAGCCTCCTAGCGTGATAAAAATTCTTTTAGTATCATCAAATTAACAAATCATATTATGCAGAAACTCGCTAGGACTCTACCTACTATACTACCTAGGCCGTCGCAAAGTCTCGCAGCGCAGGGCCTAAGGCGATGAAAATTTGCGGAGCCTTTTTTTAATTAAAAATTTACAGATACCCACAAAACAAGATGAAAATCAACCATCATCATCACCATGATCAACTTACATAACTGCAATGGAGGTTAAAGCAACATTAGACTGGTCAACCATTGTACTGAAGAAGGGAGTAAGTGGCTCCCGAAATACATGTATATTCATACATAAAGTTTTTTTGTGGTAACGAACAGGTTACCGAAAATATAAAATAAGTCTTTATTTGTTTAAAAAAATGAAAACCATATATTGTGCCTGCAAAATTAAATCACAGAAAACAGCTATTTAGTATTTCAAGACCAAATATCAAACCATCAAACGTTAATCACTGCAATTTTTTTGTTTTGTGAATGAGGCACGGGAATCTTGTTTTTACGAAATAGATGGGTATTTTGCTGAAAATTGCTCATTTTTTTTAAATTTTCCCACGAAGAAGGTAGTTTTTTTCTAAAAAAATTGAATCATAGGAGACGCTGTCTTGCCAAAAACCGTGCAAGTTTTTTGGTCGGAGGTTCGAATGAACTTATTTTCTATGCGTTTTTTTTTTTCTTAGAAGAGTTTTACTCATGGTTCGAAATTGTAATGAACAGTGTATTTCAGCAGTCTTTCTCTTTCTCTTTTTGCTGTAACTCCGTGACGAAAATTCGTTCACTGTCTCTCCAGAAGTTCCAGAGTAAAACTCTCTATTACTCTGTGAAATTTCGAATATTCAAATATTCACTTTAGGCGAAATTATTGTTTATGTGCGAAATTTCCGTAGTTTTGCCAGATTACATTTATGTGAATAAGGTTCCTTATTTCAACTTTTTTTTTTGTTGCAAGCGTTTCAGAGTGGTTTTCCTTTGGGTAACTTATTTGAGTGACGAAACCTCATACACTCCCAATCACTAGGATAGTTCTACATGGCTCTATGTCGGGAAATGATAACGGTATAGTTTTCAAACTTGGTGACGATATTTTCAGTAGCATGCTTGTCCTTTTAATAATATAGAGTCTCCAAACCGGAGTCCCGTTAGGATTTTCTCACCAGAATTTTTGAAAACAGTTCAAACGTGAAAGTTATTAGGAAAGCTCAAAAGGAAATAAAACACGGAATAACGGTAGAAAAAAATATTATTATTTTGGAAAATATGGCTAGTAATGAGTAGAACCACCGCTAAGTGATATAAGTTTTTTTTTTCTTGTCATCAACCACCATACACTTTGATGATATTTAGATTGATCTCAAAATCAATTTTATATCAGCCTTATGAATGCGGCATTATCTTGTTGAAATATTATAGAAGTTGTATGAATTATGTCGATAATCTTAGACATTACATTGGAAAGACTATTTTTGTAATCCTGGGCGTTCTGTATATACCCCTCATTTCCTCAAGCTCAGGAGCTCTATCAAGATATTGATCCCTTAAAAAATGAAAAGTGAAAATTCCCGACGCCAGTTTCTTAAACCATTTCTTACTAATGTAATTTGGCTAATCACCCATCATCCATAAACCCCTGATTTCAGTGGCGCAACCAGGATTTTGCCCTGGAGGGGGCTAAAACCATTCATTTGAAATCTATGCGACAATATGGATAATGGTGAATTTATCTAGTAATGGATACGGTAGTGGTACACTTCCTCTTATTTTTTATGTACTAGGTGGGCCAAAAGTAATCATTCGATGTTCTTTTGCTCTATTTTTCTTAATAAAAAAACTTCGGTTTTGCTTATGAAATACGTTCATTTAATCCCTTAGAATTTATTGTATCTAGTCGGAAAAATGATATCGGCCAAGTGGCCGCCGCCACAGTTGATTACCATACGGGCCCGTTTTATGGCATCACTCTTCCCAGAATATCGGGCGACAGGTTTTCGCATTCCAGGCGAATATTCTCCTTAAGGGCTTCAAGAGTCTGAGGCTTGTTGACGTAAACCCGCGACTTCAAAAAACCTTTCACTTCAAAAGTTAAATCGGGTGATCTGGCCGGCCATGCCAGTGCAAATCACCAAAACGAGAGATTAACCGACCCGGAAATGTTTCCTTGAGAATATGCCCACGTTCCTTAGGAGTAAACCGATTCATGGCTTGACAGTTCGTATTATACGTTTGTTTACTTCAGAAATTAGGAAAAATTCAAGAAAAAAAAAGAAGGAAAAAAAGTGACAGCAATTTCCAATAGAGTAATTACTTTTGGCCCACCTAGTAAATGTTTCATAGCTTAGAATTACGTCGTGGAAAGGTGAGTGTAATGTTATATTCGTTAGCGGCAATCTCTTTACATGGTTTTGTGAAAACATAATTTTAAATCAGTTTCAGCATTCAATTGGTGCTTTTAAAAAATAGAAACAGATCGCTAACCCAAACTAAAGACATTATATTCGATGAAATTGGACGCTTCGAAACGATAGGAAATAATTTGTCTTTGTCATGTTCCTGATTGTCACAGACTTCCACGATCTCGTACATATATAGAAGAGGAATCGTGTTCCCAACAATGAATTTCGAAAAGGCAGATCGACGAAGCTACAATCCCTCGAAGAATGGTGCAATCAAAATTATTTATCCCTTAACGTGTGTAAGTACCATGCAATAAGCTTCTCCCGTAATTATAACCCATTTTTACCAACTGCCTAACGATGAACTGAGTCGAATTTACCATATGAAAGATATATGTATAGTCTTAGGCAACAGACTATCCCAGCAAACAATTCAATTTGCCAGTAAGTTAGAAACAACTTGCCTTGCCTAAGGGTTGATATTGCCGGCAATATTGCCAAAAGCTTGCAAGTAACTTAGCTGGCGGACAAGATTGTCCAAAAAAGTAAGTTACTATTGCAACTTATAATTAACTTGCTGGTTACTTGCAGAAAGCAAGCTTATGTAAAGGTTATATACTTGCCTTTCGCAAGGACATTGCAAGTTAAATGCAATACATATTCTGCAAGTTAGTTTTATGTTATATTTGGCAAAGTAATTTTTGAAACGCAGGCACAAATTTTTTTTTCCATTTCTGCTACCACTTTCGTGCACTGGGATACTGAGATATGTATTTGAAATTATTTATTTTAGAAAATTACCTTTTTATTTCTGGTAGGATTCGAACCCGGTCCGCCTGCGTGTCAGTCTGCTCACATTGCCATTGCGCCACAAAGCGAATGCATCCAACGTTCTCAAAATATGAAGTACTTGACACACTTAATGCTTGAAGAAGATAAGCATCAGGCATATTAACAGCAAATTACATTAGGCAAACCCTTGCCCATATGAATTCTGGATATTGCCAATTGCTTGCCACATACAAACGATTGGCAAAATAGATAAATACTTAGGGAACTGAGGGACGCAAGCATTGGAAGAGCGAGAGAAATACAATTTTCTGTCCGTGTATATAAATTTGCGAAATGCTTACAGAGGGGAAGCAATGCACAAGCATTGAAAAGGTGAAATATTGCTGCGGAATATTATCAACAAATTACTTTTGGCAAACCTTGCCCTTTTATTACTGGGGGCAATTTAGTTTCGGCAAACCCTTGCTCAATTGTTTGCTGGGATGCCTCAATTTACAATATGATATTACACTGTCCATGGCTTATAAGCAACTTGGCTTCATTAAAAAACGAACTAAAGAGTTTCATAATCTTTTTTCACTAAATCTTTACATACCACACTGGAATAATGCTTGAGTTGTCTGGAACCCAGTATACCTACATGAAATATCCTGCAACAGATTTGAATGAATTCAAAAACAATTTCTCCTTTTTGCACTGAGAAATCTATAGGATCCAGCCGATTTTCGTAACCTCCCTTCTTACCAATACATACATTTAATGACACTGCATGTTCTACCTTTGATGTAAATGCTGATTTTCTATTTGGAAAAATAATTTTCGACAATCAATTGCGACGTAGGTCTTTTAGGAAAGCTGTATGCCTACTGCTCAAAATTGTATCAACATCGAACCGGTTATGACTACAACGGACCCATAAATAGATGCTGTCGAAATTTCAACTCTATTAGCATCCATTATTCCCGGGATATCTAAATTTACTTTCGAGCATAATTTGATAAAAGCCCTCAATTTTTCCTAGATTCCCAGATAGATAGACAGTAGGAGAACTGAAAGGACTGAACTGAATGCAACGCTTTGATTCAGATACATAAAGCCATCCAAATTTAAGAAAAGGAACACCTATAGATCTAAACACATTCTTTTCGAAACGTAGAGACTCCCACAATTTTAATTGCAATGAAAAATTCAAATTTTATTTTGTGTATGGTGTATGCCTCACAAAAATTGTATCAAGGAACATTACGCCATTACGCTATCAGCTCTCGTAAGAAGAATTTTCTTGTTCTTGTTATCGATACTAGCGACACTTATCTTACCGTCCGCCATATAGCGGACACATAGCGGAAAATATCGGAAACTCAAAAGTTCCCCCTATGAGAACGGATAGCAGAACAAGCCGTATTTTCATGTAATTTGCAACGAAATGCATTGATTCATATTTCATTTGCAATTTTTCCTTTCCTAATTTCTAGGTCTGGGAGGGGCTTTAGCCCCCTTAGCCCCTCCCGTGGTTGCGCCACTGCCTGATTTACCTTTCGACATCATCTAATGCCAATCACGCTTAACCAATCCACTCATCATTAAAACCCTATTGTCAAGAAATGAGCGCACCTATAATCTTCATGCTAGCAGACAAAAGTTGAAGGAAACCCAACATCCTGATCCGTAACCAACTAGCCAAACCCCGTACGGTATTCATCGCTATCCCAGCGCAGAGTTCATACACAAATCCTTTATATGTTATTTGAAATTTCCAAGTTTAATCACGTACTATGACCCGTGTCACACTATGAATTTCATTTGTTCTTTGTCGATATACAACTTATGTAGTTAACCGAAGACGTTCCATATTGTCTTTCGGATAGTATCGTACTCTCCTTGGGATCAATGTCTTTGGAGATAGAATGTACAAGACCGCATCCATATGTTTCTCTCCATATTTGGCCGGAAAGGGTTTTACCATGGTTTTTAAAGGGGGCGAAAATGCTAAATATCATCTCTAAACCCATGCATCCTTCAACATGTCAACTGAGTTTACTATGCGTGTGCGAGGAGAGTCCTTCATTTGAAATTCATAAATTGTGGCCACTTAACATTATTATGGACACATGTAATAGCAAATTTGGGTATGGTGTCAAGTTTACCATGAATAATGATTATCGAAATTAAGCCGAAGGGTGGATTTGGAATTGACACCGTCCCATGCGTTAAAATATTATTTTCAAGAGTGTCAAAATAAATTTTATTTTTTATGATTCGAGTGAGTGTGGCTAGATATGAAATATATTGAAAGTGACTGCTAATTGCTTTTATTTTAACTGAAATTATTTTATATTTACAGGAGAGTTAACAACAAAAATGCGTCTGCTCTATTTAATATTAATTTATTCAGTATTAATAAGGCTTTAACAAAAAATGGTAACATCGAAACATCTCTCCCATGCACTAATCTTCGAGCCACTTCTTGAAATCTCCCTTCCACTTCTCTCCCATTTCGCTCGTATCGACATTATTGAATCCAATGATGTCATTCTCATCATCCGACGAACAGCATGGCGTATTCCCATACGACATCGACGCCTGTATCCTTTCCAACAAATCAGTCGCTACAATGGCAAATTGTTCCCACACCGTATCCGGTTGATCGTCTTTGAAAATTCTCTTCTCATCCAAATATTCCGCCAAACTACCAGCAATATAATCAGCTTCATCCTCACCCAACGCCCCGATAACATTGCCACTGTCAATAAGAAAATTCCAAAATGCCTGACAAACAATACCGGCCAGAAGCCAATCTCCCTGTTCGGCCGCCTTTCGGAGAATATCGCGTAACAATATAGGCCCGCGCAACTCGCGAAATGGAGCGCGTCGCTCCCAATCACCCAGCAAGTTGACCAATACGCCCGATGAGGTGGCTGCCAATTCATAGTCGTCGGAACCGAGACCTTTAACAATGGCCTTTAGACCACCGGCCGAACAAAAGGATTCACGGGCAATTTCATTTCGTGTCATGTTGCCTAGAACGCGTGCCACTTCTGCGCGTACTGATTTCGGGCCTGAACTCAGTGTTGTGCAGAGAGCAATGCTAATTGCCGCGATTCGATCGCACATGCTGCCGTCGTTGATTTCTCCCTTGTCGCTCTCATTGCCGTCTTCTTGGTAGAAGCAGAGATTATGCAGAGCACCTAATGTGGCCTGCAGTAGTTCTTCCATATCGGGAGTCTAGAGAAGATTTTTTTTTTATATAAAAAGATAAAATTTTATTTTTAAAACTGTTACCATTACATCCGCTTTAACTTCGTTCGCCGTTAATAATAGATGATGCAAGACTTCTCCCATTAATGGACGTATTCCTAAACTGTGTCCAACTTCGCCATTAACACTCATGTTGGCTACGACTCGAACGAGTTTAATGAGGACGTCAAGGACCGTGTCATTCATATGGTTGGAAATCGTCAATTTTTGTTTGGAATAAATGTTCAAGGACTCCAAGAGATATTCCATAGCAACATCGTTGGCATGAAACTGAAAAGTAACGAATGTAGAAATTCTGTTTGTTATTGTTTTTCAATTACAAAAAAAAAATTAACTATGAAGTGAACCTTAAACTTAAACTTAAACTCTGCGATTTGGACCAAGGGCAAACAGTATCAAATTTTCCTCAGTAAAAAAATCGCATAGGAGATACCAAGTGCAAACAGAGTTGATTTAAAAAAATATATAAAAAGCAGATTAAGGGATCGATGTAGAGCATGTTGCGGGGCACATTATGATGATATTTTCCTAGCTGTCTGCGCTCAGAAGTTAAAGCTTTTCAAAGATACAGTCCATGATTTAAAAAAACAATTTTAAGGGGGAGCCAAGGGAAAACGGGTTTTTGATTTTTTTTAAAGCATATCAAAGTGGCATTTTCAGCCCAAAAGGAGCGTTTTGGGGGTGATTTACTGCCCATTCTTTAAACGGCTGTATCTCCTAAACGGTGATAGCTAGGGCCCTCAAATTTTCAGCAAAATGTAGGTCTGGATGCCCTCTTCATCGACTTTTTCAAGCACCATTTTCGCAAAATCTCATAGAAATTGAGAAAAGTGGCATTTTCAGCCCAAAAGGAGCGTTTTGGGAGTGATTTACTGCCCATTCTTTAAACGGCTGTATCTCCTAAACGGTGATAGCTAGGGCCCTCAAAGTTTCAGCAAAATGTAGGTCTGGATGCCCTCTTCATCGACTTTTTAAACCCCATTTTCGCCAAATCTCATAGAAATTGAGAAAAGTGTCATTTTCAGCCCAAAAGGAGCGTTTTGGGGGTGATTTACTGCCCATTCTTTAAACGGCTGTATCTCCTAAACGGTGATAGCTAGCGCCCTAAAAGTTTCAGCAAAATGTAGGTCTGGATGCCCTCTTCATCGACTTTTTCAAACCCCATTTTCGCCAAATCTCATAGAAATTGAGAAAAGTGGCATTTTCAGCTCAAAAGGAGCGTTTTGGGGGTGATTTACTGCCCATTCTTTAAACGGCTGTATCTCCTAAACGGTGATAGCTAGGGCCCTCAAAGTTTCAGCAAAATGTAGGTCTGGATGCCCTCTTCATCGACTTTTTCAAACCCCATTTTCGCCAAATCTCATAGAAATTGAGAAAAATTGCATTTTCAGCCCAAAAGGAGCGTTTTGGGGGTGATTTACTGCCCATTCTTTAAACGGCTGTATCTCCTAAACGGTGATAGCTAGGGCCCTCAAAGTTTCAGCAAAATGTAGGTCTGGATGTCCTCTTCATCGACTTTTTCAAACCCCATTTTCGCCAAATCTCATAGAAATTGAGAAAAGTGGCATTTTCAGCCCAAAAGGAGCGTTTTGGGGGTGATTTACTGCCCATTCTTTAAATGGCTGTATCTCCTAAACGGTGATAGCTAGGGCCCTCAAAGTTTCAGCAAAATGTAGGTCTGGATGCCCTCTTCATCGTCTTTTTCAAACCCCATCTTCGCCAAATCTCATAAATCTCATAGAAATTGAGAAAAGTGGCATTTTCAGCCCAAAAGGAGCGTTTTGGGGGTGATTTACTGGCCATTCTTTAAACGGCTGTATCTCCTAAACGATGATAGCTAGGGCCCTCAAAGTTTCAGCAAAATGTAGGTCTGGATGCCCTCTTCATCGACTTTTTCAAACCCCATTTTCGCCAAATCTCATAGAAATTGAGAAAAGTGGCATTTTCAGCCCAAAAGGAGCGTTTTGAGGGTCATTTACTGCCCATTCTTTAAATGGCTGTATCTCGTAAACGGTGATAGCTAGGGCCCTCAAAGTTTCAGCAAAATGTAGGTCTGGATGCCCTCTTCATCGACTTTTTCAAACCCCATTTTCCCCAAATCTCATAGAAATATAGAAAAGTGGCATTTTCAGCCCAAAAGGAGCGTTTTGGGGCTGATTTACTGCCCTTTCTTTAAACGGCTGTATCTCCTAAACGGTGATAGCTAGGGCCCTCAAAGTTTCAGCAAAATGTAGGTCTGGATGCCCTCTTCATCGACTTTTTCAAACCCCATTTTCGCCAAATCTCATAGAAATTGAGAAAAATTGCATTTTCAGCCCAAAAGGAGCGTTTTGGGGGTGATTTACTGCCCATTCTTTAAACGGCTGTATCTCCTAAACGGTGATAGCTAGGGCCCTCAAAGTTTCAGCAAAATGTAGGTCTGGATGTCCTCTTCATCGACTTTTTCAAACCCCATTCTCGCCAAATCTCATAGAAATTGAGAAAAGTGGCATTTTCAGCCCAAAAGGAGCGTTTTGGGGGTGATTTACTGCCCATTCTTTAAATGGCTGTATCTCCTAAACGGTGATAGCTAGGGCCCTCAAAGTTTCAGCAAAGTGTAGGTCTGGATGCCCTCTTCATCGTCTTTTTCAAACCCCATCTCCGCCAAATCTCATAAATCTCATAGAAATTGAGAAAAGTGGCATTTTCAGCCCAAAAGAAGCGTTTTGGGGGTGATTTACTGGCCATTCTTTAAACGGCTGTATCTCCTAAACGATGATAGCTAGGGCCCTCAAAGTTTCAGCAAAATGTAGGTCTGGATGCCCTCTTCATCGACTTTTTCAAACCCCATTTTCGCCAAATCTCATAGAAATTGAGAAAAGTGGCATTTTCAGCCCAAAAGGAGCGTTTTGAGGGTCATTTACTGCCCATTCTTTAAATGGCTGTATCTCGTAAACGGTGATAGCTAGGGCCCTCAAAGTTTCAGCAAAATGTAGGTCTGGATGCCCTCTTCATCGACTTTTTCAAACCCCATTTTCCCCAAATCTCATAGAAATATAGAAAAGTGGCATTTTCAGCCCAAAAGGAGCGTTTTGGGGTTGATTTACTGCCCTTTCTTTAAACGGCTGTATCTCCTAAACGGTGATAGCTAGGGCCCTCAAAGTTTCAGCAAAATGTAGGTCTGGATGCCCTCTTCATCGACTTTTTCAAACCCCATTTTCGCCAAATCTCATAGAAATTGAGAAAAGTGGCATTTGCAGCCCAAAAGGAGCGTTTTGGGGGTGATTTACTGCCCTTTCTTTAAACGGCTGTATCTCCTAAACGGTGATAGCTAGGGCCCTCAAAGTTTCAGCAAAATGTAGGTCTGGATGCCCTCTTCATCGACTTTTTCAAACCCCATTTTCGCCAAATCTCATAGAAATTGAGAAAAATGGCATTTTCAGCCCAAAAGGAGCGTTTTGGGGGTGATTTACTGCCCATTCTTTAAACGGCTGTATCTCCTAAACGGTGATAGCTAGGGCCCTCAAAGTTTCAGCAAAATGTAGGTCTGGATGCCCTCTTCATCGACTTTTTCAAACCCCATTTTCCCCAAATCTCATAGAAATATAGAAAAGTGGCATTTTCAGCCCAAAAGGAGCGTTTTGGGGGTGATTTACTGCCCTTTCTTTAAACGGCTTTATCTCCTAAACGGTGATAGCTAGGGCCCTCAAAGTTTCAGCAAAATGTAGGTCTGGATGCCCTCTTCATCGACTTTTTCAAACCCCATTTTCGCCAAATCTCATAGAAGTTGAGAAAAGTGGCATTTGCAGCCCAAAAGGAGCGTTTTGGGGGTGATTTACTGCCCTTTCTTTAAACGGCTGTATCTCCTAAACGGTGATAGCTAGGGCCCTCAAAGTTTCACCAAAATGTAGGTCTGGATGCCCTCTTCATCGACTTTTTCAAACCCCATTTTCGCCAAATCTCATAGAAATTGAGAAAAGTGGCATTTGCAGCCCAAAAGGAGCGTTTTGGGGGTGATTTACTGCCCTTTCTTTAAATGGCTGTATCTCCTAAACGGTGATAGCTAGGGCCCTCAAAGTTTCAGCAAAATGTAGGTCTGGATGCCCTCTTCATCGACTTTTTCAAACCCCATTTTCGCCAAATCTCATAGAAATTGAGAAAAATGGCATTTTCAGCCCAAAAGGAGCGTTTTGGGGGTGATTTACTGCCCATTCTTTAAACGGATGTATCTCCTAAACGGTGATAGCTAGGGCCCTCAAAGTTTCAGCAAAATGTAGGTCTGGATGCCCTCTTCATCGACATTTTCAAACCCCATTTTCGCCAAATCTCATAGAAATTGAGAAAACTGGCATTTGCAGCCCAAAAGGAGCGTTTTGGGGGTGATTTACTGCCCTTTCTTTAAACGGCTGTATCTCCTAAACGGTGATAGCTAGGGCCCTCAAAGTTTCAGAAAATGTAGATCTGGATGCCCTCTTCATCGACTTTTTCAAACCCCATTTTCGCCAAATCTCATAGAAATTGATAAAAGTGGCATTTTCAGCCCAAAAGGAGCGTTTTGGGGGTGATTTACTGCCCTTTCTTTAAACGGCTGTATCTCCTAAACGGTGATAGCTAGGGCCCTCAAAGTTTCAGCAAAATGTAGGTCTGGATGCCCTCTTCATCGACTTTTTCAAACCCCATTTTCGCCAAATCTCATAGAAATTGAGAAAAGTGGCATTTGCAGCCCAAAAGGAGCGTTTTGGGGGTGATTTACTGCCCTTTCTCTAAATGGCTGTATCTCCTAAACGGTGATAGCTAGGGCCCTCAAAGTTTCAGCAAAATGTAGGTCTGGATGCCCTCTTCATCGACTTTTTCAAACCCCATTTTCGCCAAATCTCATAGAAATTGAGAAAAGTGGCATTTTCAGCCCAAAAGGAGCGTTTTGGGGGTGATTTACTGCCCATTCTTTAAACGGCTGTATCTCCTAAACGGTGATAGCTAGGGCCCTCAAAATTTCAGCAAAATGTAGGTCTGGATGCCCTCTTCATCGACTTTTTCAAACCCCATTTTCGCCAAATCTCATAGAAATTGAGAAAAGTGGCATTTTCAACCCAAAAGGAGCGTTTTGGGGGTGATTTACTGCCCATTCTTTAAACGGCTGTATCTCCTAAACGGTGATAGCTAGGGCCCTCAAAATTTCAGCAAAATGTAGGTCTGGATGCCCTCTTCATCGACTTTTTCAAACCCCATTTTCGCCAAATCTCATAGAAATTGAGGAAAGTGGCATTTTCAGCCCAAAAGGAGCGTTTTGGGGGTGATTTACTGCCCTTTCTCTAACCGGCTGTATCTCCTAAACGGTGATAGCTAGGGCCCTCAAAGTTTCAGCAAAATGTAGGTCTGGATGCCCTCTTCATCGACTTTTTCAAACCCCATTTTCGCCAAATCTCATAGAAATTGAGAAAAGTGGCATTTTCAGCCCAAAAGGAGCGTTTTGGGGGTGATTTACTGCCCATTCTTTAAACGGCTGTATCTCCTAAACGGTGATAGCTAGGGCCCTCAAAATTTCAGCAAAATGTAGGTCTGGATGCCCTCTTCATCGACTTTTTCAAACCCCATTTTCGCCAAATCTCATAGAAGTTGAGAAAAGTGGCATTTTCAGCCCAAAAGGAGCGTTTTGGGGGTGATTTACTGCCCATTCTTTAAACGGCTGTATCTCCTAAACGGTGATAGCTAGGGCCCTCAAAATTTCAGCAAAATGTAGGTCTGGATGCCCTCTTCATCGACTTTTTCAAACCCCATTTTCGCCAAATCTCATAGAAATTGAGAAAAGTGGCATTTTCAGCCCAAAAGGAGCGTTTTGGGGGTGATTTACTGCCCTTTCTCTAAACGGCTGTATCTCCTAAACGGTGATAGCTAGGGCCCTCAAAGTTTCAGCAAAATGTAGGTCTGGATGCCCTCTTCATCGACTTTTTCAAACCCCATTTTCGCCAAATCTCATAGAAATTGAGAAAAGTGGCATTTTCAGCCCAAAAGGAGCGTTTTGGGGGTGATTTACTGCCCATTCTTTAAACGGCTGTATCTCCTAAACGGTGATAGCTAGGGCCCTCAAAATTTCAGCAAAATGTAGGTCTGGATGCCCTCTTCATCGACTTTTTCAAACCCCATTTTCGCCAAATCTCATAGAAATTGAGAAAAGTGGCATTTTCAGCCCAAAAGGAGCGTTTTGGGGGTGATTTACTGCCCTTTCTCTAAACGACTGTATCTCCTAAACGGTGATAGCTAGGGCCCTCAAAGTTTCAGCAAAATGTAGGTCTGGATGCCCTCTTCATCGACTTTTTCAAACCCCATTTTCGCCAAATCTCATAGAAATTAAGAAAAGTGCCATTTTCAGCCCAAAAGGAGCGTTTTGGGGGTGATTTACTGCCCATTCTTTAAACGGCTGTATCTCCTAAACGGTGATAGCTAGGGCCCTCAAAATTTCAGCAAAATGTAGGTCTGGATGCCCTCTTCATCGACTTTTTCAAACCCCATTTTCGCCAAATCTCATAGAAATTGAGAAAAGTGGCATTTTCAGCCCGAAAGGAGCGTTTTGGGGGTGATTTACTGCCCATTCTTTAAACGGCTGTATCTTCTAAACGGTGATAGCTAGGGCCCTCAAAGTTTCAGCAAAATGTAGGTCTGGATGCCCTCTTCATCGACTTTTTCAAACCCCATTTTCGCCAAATCTCATAGAAATTGAGAAAAGTGGCATTTTCAGCCCAAAAGGAGCATTTTGGGGGTGATTTACTGCCCATTCTTTAAACGGCTGTATCTTCTAAACGGTGATAGCTAGGGCCCTCAAAGTTTCAGCAAAATGTAGGTCTGTATGCCCTTCATCGACTTTTTCAAACCCCACTTTCGCCAAATCTCATAGAAATTGAGAAAAGTGGCATTTCAGCCCAAAAGGAGCGTTTTGGGTGTGATTTACAGCCCTTTCTTTAAACGGCTGTATCTCCTAAACGGTGATAGCTAGGGCCCTCAAAGTTTCAGCAAAATGTAGGTCTGGATGCCCTCTTCATCGACTTTTTCAAACCCCATTTTCGCCAAATCTCATAGAAATTGAGAAAAGTGGCATTTTCAGCCCAAAAGGAGCGTTTTGGGGGTGATTTACTGCCCATTCTTTAAACGGCTGTATCTCCTAAACTGTGATAGCTAGGGCCCTCACAGTTTCAGCAAAATGTAGGTCTGGATGCCCTCTTCATCGACTTTTTCAAACCCCATTTTCGCCAAATCTCATAGAAATTGAGAAAAGTGGCATTTTCAGCCCAAAAGGAGCGTTTTGGGGGTGATTTACTGCTCATTCTTTAAACGGCTGTATCTCCTAAACAGTGATAGCTAGGGCCCTCAAAGTTTCAGCAAAATGTAGGTCTGGATGCCCTCTTCATCGACTTTTTCAAACCCCATTTTCGCCAAATCTCATAGAAATTGAGAAAAGTGGCATTTTCAGCCCAAAAGGAGCGTTTTGGGGGTGATTTACTGCCCTTTCTTTAAACGGCTGTATCTCCTAAACGGTGATAGCTACGGCCCTCAAAGTTTCAGCAAAATGTAGGTCTGGATGCCCTCTTCATCGACTTTTTCAAACCCCATTTTCGCCAAATCTCATAGAAATTGAGAAAAGTGGCATTTTCAGCCCAAAAGGAGCGTTTTGAGGGTGATTTACTGCCCATTCTTTAAACGGCTGTATCTCCTAAACGGTGATAGCTACGGCCCTCAAAGTTTCAGCAAAATGTAGGACTGGATGCCCTCTTCATCGACTTTTTCAAACCCCATTTTCGCCAAATCTCATAGAAATTGAGAAAAGTGGCATTTTCAGCCCAAAAGGAGCGTTTTGGGGGTGATTTACTGCCCATTCTTTAAACGGCTATATCTACTAAACGGTGATAGCTAGGGCCCTCAAAGTTTCAGCAAAATGTAGGTCTGGATGCCCTCTTCATCGATTTTTCAAACCCCATTTTCGCCAAATCTCATAGAAATTGAGAAAAGTGGCATTTTCAGCCCAAAAGGAGCGTTTTGGGGGTGATTTACTGCCCATTCTTTAAATGGCTGTATCTCCTAAACGATGATAGCTAGGGCCCTCAAAGTTTCAGCAAAATGTAGGTCTGGATGCCTCTTCATCGACTTTTTCAAACCCCATTTTCGCCAAATCTCATAGAAATTGAGAAAAGTGTCATTTTCAGCCCAAAAGGAGCGTTTTGGGGGTGATTTACTGCCCATTCTTTAAACGGCTGTATCTCCTAAACGGTGATAGCTAGCGCCCTAAAAGTTTCAGCAAAATGTAGGTCTGGATGCCCTCTTCATCGACTTTTTCAAACCCCATTTTCGCCAAATCTCATAGAAATTGAGAAAAGTGGCATTTTCAGCCCAAAAGGAGCGTTTTGGGGGTGATTTACCGCCCATTCTTTAAACGGCTGTATCTCCTAAACGATGATTGCTAGGGCCCTCAAAGTTTCAGCAAAATGTAGGTCTGGATGCCCTCTTCATCGACTTTTTCAAACCCCATTTTCGCCAAATCTCATAGAAATTGAGAAAAGTGGCATTTTCAGCCCAAAAGGAGCGTTTTGAGGGTGATTTACTGCCCATTCTTTAAACGGCTGTATCTCCTAAACGGTGATAGCTACGGCCCTCAAAGTTTCAGCAGAATGTAGGACTGGATGCCCTCTTCATCGACTTTTTCAAACCCCATTTTCGCCAAATCTCATAGAAATTGAGAAAAGTGGCATTTTCAGCCCAAAAGGAGCGTTTTGGGGGTGATTTACTGCCCATTCTTTAAACGGCTATATCTACTAAACGGTGATAGCTAGGGCCCTCAAAGTTTCAGCAAAATGTAGGTCTGGATGCCCTCTTCATCGATTTTTCAAACCCCATTTTCGCCAAATCTCATAGAAATTGAGAAAAGTGGCATTTTCAGCCCAAAAGGAGCGTTTTGGGGGTGATTTACTGCCCATTCTTTAAATGGCTGTATCTCCTAAACGATGATAGCTAGGGCCCTCAAAGTTTCAGCAAAATGTAGGTCTGGATGCCTCTTCATCGACTTTTTCAAACCCCATTTTCGCCAAATCTCATAGAAATTGAGAAAAGTGGCATTTTCAGCCCAAAAGGAGCGTTTTGGGGGTGATTTACTGCCCTTTCTTTAAACGGCTGTATCTCCTAAACGGTGATAGCTAGGGCCCTCAAAGTTTCAGCAAAATGTAGGTCTGGATGCCCTCTTCATCGACTTTTTCAAACCCCATTTTCGCCAAATCTCATAGAAATTGAGAAAAGTGGCATTTTCAGCCCAAAAGGAGCGTTTTGGGGGTGATTTACTGCCCATTCTTTAAACGGCTGTATCTCCTAAACGGTGATAGCTAGGGCCCTCAAAGTTTCAGCAAAATGTAGGTCTGGATGCCTCTTCATCGACTTTTTCAAACCCCATTTTCGCCAAATCTCATAGAAATTGAGAAAAGTGGCATTTTCAGCCCGAAAGGAGCGTTTTGGGGGTGATTTACTGCCCATTCTTTAAACGGCTGTATCTTCTAAACGGTGATAGCTAGGGCCCTCAAAGTTTCAGCAAAATGTAGGTCTGGATGCCCTCTTCATCGACTTTTTCAAACCCCATTTTCGCCAAATCTCATAGAAATTGAGAAAAGTGGCATTTTCAGCCCAAAAGGAGCATTTTGGGGGTGATTTACTGCCCATTCTTTAAACGGCTGTATCTTCTAAACGGTGATAGCTAGGGCCCTCAAAGTTTCAGCAAAATGTAGGTCTGTATGCCCTTCATCGACTTTTTCAAACCCCACTTTCGCCAAATCTCATAGAAATTGAGAAAAGTGGCATTTCAGCCCAAAAGGAGCGTTTTGGGTGTGATTTACAGCCCTTTCTTTAAACGGCTGTATCTCCTAAACGGTGATAGCTAGGGCCCTCAAAGTTTCAGCAAAATGTAGGTCTGGATGCCCTCTTCATCGACTTTTTCAAACCCCATTTTCGCCAAATCTCATAGAAATTGAGAAAAGTGGCATTTTCAGCCCAAAAGGAGCGTTTTGGGGGTGATTTACTGCCCATTCTTTAAACGGCTGTATCTCCTAAACTGTGATAGCTAGGGCCCTCACAGTTTCAGCAAAATGTAGGTCTGGATGCCCTCTTCATCGACTTTTTCAAACCCCATTTTCGCCAAATCTCATAGAAATTGAGAAAAGTGGCATTTTCAGCCCAAAAGGAGCGTTTTGGGGGTGATTTACTGCTCATTCTTTAAACGGCTGTATCTCCTAAACAGTGATAGCTAGGGCCCTCAAAGTTTCAGCAAAATGTAGGTCTGGATGCCCTCTTCATCGACTTTTTCAAACCCCATTTTCGCCAAATCTCATAGAAATTGAGAAAAGTGGCATTTTCAGCCCAAAAGGAGCGTTTTGGGGGTGATTTACTGCCCTTTCTTTAAACGGCTGTATCTCCTAAACGGTGATAGCTACGGCCCTCAAAGTTTCAGCAAAATGTAGGTCTGGATGCCCTCTTCATCGACTTTTTCAAACCCCATTTTCGCCAAATCTCATAGAAATTGAGAAAAGTGGCATTTTCAGCCCAAAAGGAGCGTTTTGAGGGTGATTTACTGCCCATTCTTTAAACGGCTGTATCTCCTAAACGGTGATAGCTACGGCCCTCAAAGTTTCAGCAAAATGTAGGACTGGATGCCCTCTTCATCGACTTTTTCAAACCCCATTTTCGCCAAATCTCATAGAAATTGAGAAAAGTGGCATTTTCAGCCCAAAAGGAGCGTTTTGGGGGTGATTTACTGCCCATTCTTTAAACGGCTATATCTACTAAACGGTGATAGCTAGGGCCCTCAAAGTTTCAGCAAAATGTAGGTCTGGATGCCCTCTTCATCGATTTTTCAAACCCCATTTTCGCCAAATCTCATAGAAATTGAGAAAAGTGGCATTTTCAGCCCAAAAGGAGCGTTTTGGGGGTGATTTACTGCCCATTCTTTAAATGGCTGTATCTCCTAAACGATGATAGCTAGGGCCCACAAAGTTTCAGCAAAATGTAGGTCTGGATGCCTCTTCATCGACTTTTTCAAACCCCATTTTCGCCAAATCTCATAGAAATTGAGAAAAGTGGCATTTTCAGCCCAAAAGGAGCGTTTTGGGGGTGATTTACTGCCCATTCTTTAAACGGCTGTATCTCCTAAACGGTGATAGCTAGGGCCCTCAAAGTTTCAGCAAAATGTACTGCCCATTCTTTAAATGGCTGTATCCCCTAAAAGGTGATAGCTAGGGCCCTCAAAGTTTCATCAAAATGTAGGTCTGGATGCCCTCTTCATCGACTTTTTCAAACCCCATTTTCGCCAAATCTCATAGAAATTGAGAAAAGTGGCATTTTCAGCCCAAAAGGAGCGTTTTGGGGGTGATTTACTGCCCATTCTTTAAACGGCTGTATCTCCTAAACGGTGATAGCTAGGGCCCTCAAAGTTTCAGCAAAATGTACTGCCCATTCTTTAAATGGCTGTATCCCCTAAAAGGTGATAGCTAGGGCCCTCAAAGTTTCATCAAAATGTAGGTCTGGATGCCCTCTTCATCGACTTTTTCAAACCCCATTTTCGCCAAATCTCATAGAAATTGAGAAAAGTGGCATTTTCAGCCCAAAAGGAGCGTTTTGGGGGTGATTTACCGCCCATTCTTTAAACGGCTGTATCTCCTAAACGATGATTGCTAGGGCCCTCAAAGTTTCAGCAAAATGTAGGTCTGGATGCCCTCTTCATCGACTTTTTCAAACCCCATTTTCGCCAAATCTCATAGAAATTGAGAAAAGTGGCATTTTCAGCCCAAAAGGAGCGTTTTGAGGGTGATTTACTGCCCATTCTTTAAACGGCTGTATCTCCTAAACGGTGATAGCTACGGCCCTCAAAGTTTCAGCAAAATGTAGGACTGGATGCCCTCTTCATCGACTTTTTCAAACCCCATTTTCGCCAAATCTCATAGAAATTGAGAAAAGTGGCATTTTCAGCCCAAAAGGAGCGTTTTGGGGGTGATTTACTGCCCATTCTTTAAACGGCTGTATCTCCTAAACGGTGATAGCTAGGGCCCTCAAAGTTTCAGCAAAATGTAGGTCTGGATGCCCTCTTCATCGACTTTTTAAACCCCATTTTCGCCAAATCTCATAGAAATTGAGAAAAGTGTCATTTTCAGCCCAAAAGGAGCGTTTTGGGGGTGATTTACTGCCCATTCTTTAAACGGCTGTATCTCCTAAACGGTGATAGCTAGCGCCCTAAAAGTTTCAGCAAAATGTAGATCTGGATGCCCTCTTCATCGACTTTTTCAAACCCCATTTTCGCCAAATCTCATAGAAATTGAGAAAAGTGTCATTTTCAGCCCAAAAGGAGCGTTTTGGGGGTGATTTACTGCCCATTCTTTAAACGGCTGTATCTCCTAAACGGTGATAGCTAGCGCCCTAAAAGTTTCAGCAAAATGTAGGTCTGGATGCCCTCTTCATCGACTTTTTCAAACCCCATTTTCGCCAAATCTCATAGAAATTGAGAAAAGTGGCATTTTCAGCCCAAAAGGAGCGTTTTGGGGGTGATTTACCGCCCATTCTTTAAACGGCTGTATCTCCTAAACGATGATTGCTAGGGCCCTCAAAGTTTCAGCAAAATGTAGGTCTGGATGCCCTCTTCATCGACTTTTTCAAACCCCATTTTCGCCAAATCTCATAGAAATTGAGAAAAGTGGCATTTTCAGCCCAAAAGGAGCGTTTTGAGGGTGATTTACTGCCCATTCTTTAAACGGCTGTATCTCCTAAACGGTGATAGCTACGGCCCTCAAAGTTTCAGCAAAATGTAGGACTGGATGCCCTCTTCATCGACTTTTTCAAACCCCATTTTCGCCAAATCTCATAGAAATTGAGAAAAGTGGCATTTTCAGCCCAAAAGGAGCGTTTTGGGGGTGATTTACTGCCCATTCTTTAAACGGCTATATCTACTAAACGGTGATAGCTAGGGCCCTCAAAGTTTCAGCAAAATGTAGGTCTGGATGCCCTCTTCATCGATTTTTCAAACCCCATTTTCGCCAAATCTCATAGAAATTGAGAAAAGTGGCATTTTCAGCCCAAAAGGAGCGTTTTGGGGGTGATTTACTGCCCATTCTTTAAATGGCTGTATCTCCTAAACGATGATAGCTAGGGCCCTCAAAGTTTCAGCAAAATGTAGGTCTGGATGCCTCTTCATCGACTTTTTCAAACCCCATTTTCGCCAAATCTCATAGAAATTGAGAAAAGTGGCATTTTCAGCCCAAAAGGAGCGTTTTGGGGGTGATTTACTGCCCTTTCTTTAAACGGCTGTATCTCCTAAACGGTGATAGCTAGGGCCCTCAAAGTTTCAGCAAAATGTAGGTCTGGATGCCCTCTTCATCGACTTTTTCAAACCCCATTTTCGCCAAATCTCATAGAAATTGAGAAAAGTGGCATTTTCAGCCCAAAAGGAGCGTTTTGGGGGTGATTTACTGCCCATTCTTTAAACGGCTGTATCTCCTAAACGGTGATAGCTAGGGCCCTCAAAGTTTCAGCAAAATGTACTGCCCATTCTTTAAATGGCTGTATCCCCTAAAAGGTGATAGCTAGGGCCCTCAAAGTTTCATCAAAATGTAGGTCTGGATGCCCTCTTCATCGACTTTTTCAAACCCCATTTTCGCCAAATCTCATAGAAATTGAGAAAAGTGGCATTTTCAGCCCAAAAGGAGCGTTTTGGGGGTGATTTACCGCCCATTCTTTAAACGGCTGTATCTCCTAAACGATGATTGCTAGGGCCCTCAAAGTTTCAGCAAAATGTAGGTCTGGATGCCCTCTTCATCGACTTTTTCAAACCCCATTTTCGCCAAATCTCATAGAAATTGAGAAAAGTGGCATTTTCAGCCCAAAAGGAGCGTTTTGGGGGTGATTTACTGCCCTTTCCTTAAACGGCTGTATCTCCTAAACGGTGATAGCTAGGGCCCTCAAAGTTTCAGCAAAATGTAGGTCTGGATGCCCTCTTCATCGACTTTTTCAAACCCCATTTTCGCCAAATCTCATAGAAATTGAGAAAAGTGGCATTTTCAGCCCAAAAGGAGCGTTTTGGGGGTGATTTACTGTCCATTCTTTAAATGGCTGTATCTCCTAAACGGGCTAGGGCCCTCAAAGTTTCAGCAAAATGTAGGTCTGGATGCCCTCTTCATCGACTTTTTCAAACCCCATTTTCGCCAAATCTCATAGAAATTGAGAAAAGTGGCATTTTCAGCCCAAAACGAGCGTTTTGGGGGTGATTTACTGCCCATTCTTTAAATAGCTGTATCTCCTAAACGATGATAGCTAGGGCCCTCAAAGTTTCAGCAAAATGTAGGTCTGGATGCCCTCTTCATCGACTTTTTCAAACCCCATTTTCGCCAAATCTCATAGAAATTGAGAAAAGTGGCATTTTCAGCCCAAAAGGAGCGTTTTGGGGGTGATTTACTGCCCATTCTTTAAACGGCTGTATCTCCTAAACGGTGATAGCTAGGGCCCTCAAAGTTTCAGCAAAATGTAGGTCTGGAGGCCCTCTTCGTCGACTTTTTCAAACCACGTTTTCGCCAAATCTCATAGAAATTGAGAAAAGTGGCATTTTCAGCCCAAAAGGAGCGTTTTACTGCCCATTCTTTAAACAGCTGTGTCTCCTAAACGGAGTTAAGAGAATTTAGCGGCGCTCATTTTGCTGACAAGTTTCACAGTCGTATAGGTTGTCCTAGAACGAGTAGGAGACTCCTACTGTCCCCTTTCCAATAAGGCGATCGTCTGTAACGGAAACCCCGAACGTGGTCTATCATATAGATGTAGTTTGATGGAAGTTGAACGTCCAGAACCACAATACATAAAGTTGAAATGAAGCCTTCCGAGATGGTATTTGCATCTCTATAAAGACAAAAAATGGATGGGAGTAGATTTCTTAAGTCGCTGCCCAGTCGCCGGCCGTAGCAAATTTTGTATCGCCCTTAGATTCGGCGTACATTATCCAATCGATTGAACAATCAAAGCTCATTTTTGTGGAGAAACCTCATTTTGTAGGTTCCACTACCGAATTGACTAGAGAAAATTAGTTTTCTCCACAGAGAATGTGCTTTCTCCACAGAAATGAGCTTTGATTGGTCAATCGATTAGATAACGTTTGCCGATTCTTAGCCCTCGTCATTATGGTCGTACCGATGTGAATTAATAAAAGCTTTCCGTAGGCAGGGGACCGACCATATGTGTGCATCATATGATATGAATGATAAATGCACATAGTGAAGTTCAAGATTTGTCTATTAATAAAATGATAAGCAACAAAAATGTACATAAATATATTGGACCATAATTTTAATTTGAAGAAATAAGATTTGTTGGCAAAACAAATAAACAAGATAAGTGAAAGAAGAAAGTCGCAACAAGGTCAAGTAAGCAGACAAGACTATCTTGACAGAATATAGTGTCTATAACTGTTTGATAAAGCGAGAAAGTGCAAATCATCAGAATTAAATTTTTTACATTAAATCATAAATTTAATTTTAGTAAGGCGTAAAATAAAAGTTATCTCTACACACCAAAAAAAAATCTTCAACTAAGCCTGCTCTTTGAGAAGTAGATTTCAATTTAATCTGAAGAATTGTACATCAAAATCTACCAGCTTAATCTCTTTTATCAGCGCAATATGAATTATGTTTAGCTTAGTCACGTGCTCGCGAGCCGTGTTTGACTGTGCACGGCTCTCGCTTGCTGTCGTTCGTCATGAGCTTCCCATAAGAGCCAATGCATTTCGATGTGTCGAGCTTGCGAGCCGTTTTCGCGTCGTGTGCATGAAGCCTTACAAGCACTCGCAATCTTAGAGTCGGCATACATTATCCAATTAATTGCACAATAACGCTCCTTCTTTTATGTTCCACTAACCACTTCGCTAGATAAAATGAGTTTCTCCTCAGAAAATGAGCTTTATTGTACAATCGATTGGATAATGTAGGCCGACTAGTAGTGTCGCCATAGGCTAGCCAATCGATTGTAAAATAAAGCTCATTTTCTGTGGAGAAAGCTCACTTTCCTTAGCGATATCGGTAGTGGAACCTAAAAAAAAAGAAGTTTTATCGTACAATCGATTGAACAGTCTATGGCGACTGCTAAGTGCGAATAAATACTCTCACGAGTGTGAGTGCTTGGGCCGTTTCAGATTGTGAGAAAACGACCGTACAAGTAAACTTGCACGACAAGAACCAAACGTACGTTCATTTCACACTATCCGATCAAAACACGGACGGGCGAACAATAATCACACAGCAAGTATGTATAAATGTTGCCATGCACGCTCTAAAGTTAGTGTACAATGAAGTGACGAGTCGACAAGATTAAAATGTAAGTAAAACACGCGCTAATTGTCGTCGCAGAACTATCGGTAGATACAATCGTCTTATCGGTCGTACAATTCTTACGAATCGATCGTAGGATTCAACGCGTTCTTACAATTTGAAATGCACAATGCTTGTCTGCTGACCACTACAAAAGCTCTCGCCATCCGTTTATTAGCCGTCCGGTTTCGTCTTGCAATGTGAAACCACCCCTTGAAAAGCTGTAAAAGCTTCGAAAATTTGAAAGTAGTTTACGTTACAATCTTGCAAGATAAGCAACATTTCATTCATCTAACTCCCAATATTTATTTATACCTAAGGACGGCAAGAACCATACAGCTGAAATACTGTTACTATCTTGTTTTCAATGTTGATTTTTATAGAAATATTTATTCTTACCTGCACCCGAGCTGTATCATATCTCGCCATAATATTACCCAGAATATATCCAAGTCTGCTCAATAATGCTAACGATTTCTCAATTCCACTATTCGATATATCGTTACGAGGTCCCAGCAAAATACCAATACGTGCCGCATACATGGACAATGCTTCGCAACAGCTCTCATGCTCCGACATAACACTGAAATAAATAATTGCCATTAACTTCAAGCATCCTGAAAGAAAACGAACTTCCTTCTTTCTCGCCCCATCTCAACAACAGTCCACTGTGTGCCGACAGACAATCGTAATATCCCAAACGTCTAGACGCCAGTATAGTATCACCGCAAATTCCTTCAGTAATTCTGGACTCGTATCCCGAACTGACTTAATGACATCAAAACATTTCATGGACAACATCAAACAAAAAGCAATTTAGATGATTTATTCTTCGGCAATCATGTCGTGCTCTATTACGATTGTCCTTTCCCACCCTCTTCCACCTTATGCTATGAAAATATCTACGGACCTACCTTAACGTTCTCACAATATTCGCCTGCACTTCAAGCTCGCCCATACATATCTCGGCTGCCTTCACCAAGTGCGGACATGCCAACTCCAAATTGATATCCTGCTTCTCCTTGGTTTCCTTAATGATTGGAAAGTTTCCTTCGGGCAAACTTGCACTTGTCACCAACGACTTTGAGAGATTTACACTGTTCACAATGACGGGTGGTATGCCGGCCAACGCTCGTAGGGCAGCCGATAATTGAAACAGGGCGTGCAGGGGTGGTCCGGAAAGTTTTTGAACGGCACCGACTTCATTAAGGATTTGCAAATGAAGAACCATCAGTTGAACGGCTCCGTGTCGGGCCAGACGATGAGCAATTGATTTCTGCTTATTAGTCACTTGAGTAATAGGCGACTTTCCATTTAGACTGGACGCAGGGTTGGGTTGCTGTTGAATTGCGCTGGCCAAAAATCGAACAGCACCGTAACCATAGATACAAGCTTCAGGTTCATCAATGGGACTGGCACGTCCTAGCCCTTCGATTAGAAGTTCAGGAACATCACTATCGGCGAATAGATGGTCATTTGTTTCACTACGGGCAACTTTGAAGACAAGTTTACACGCACCGGTTAAGTTACTTCCGGTGACACAAAGCTGTAATTAAGATTGTCATTGGAATTAAACTGGACTTGAATTTCAGTAGATTTTCTTACGGCCAGAACTACCCTAGCTACAGCCAGGAGTATTTTCGGTGAAGAACATTCGACTAGACCATAGAGACCGCCTAGAATTGCTCCTCGCCAGTTTCCCTTGGCACCTTTCACACGCGTGTACAGTTCAACTAGGATCTGAAATCAAACAGTCATGTATTTGCAAAGCCATGAAATCTGTCAGATAAATGTTAAGGTTTATTGAACAGCATCGAGTCACGTCCAAATCACCCCAACACTACATCCGCATTCCACATATATTATATCCTTACCGCATTAATATGCTGCACGGTTTCCTCATTGCATTCTTTAATTCCAGCATGAGCCTTGAGCAGATCCAGCAACGTCTCCGTTGTCGATTGTGCCAAGAGGTCATTGCTTCGTGAAAGACGTGTTCTGGTCACAAAATTACCAGCACCACCACCACCGCCGCCCAAACCCACTCCGGCAATACGAACTGGACTATCTTTGTTGCGCTGACTTGCAATCGTCAAATCCACTTTGTTCGAGATTTTATCCTTTAAAGGAATCGTCGTCGTCGGTGCATTACTATCACTTGCAGCGGATGAATATGCCACATCGAAGGATTTTGTTTGACGCGTTCGAAGAAGTAGATTGCCAGCACGCGATGAAGAAGACGTATATGAAGTAGCGGGCTTCGCAGCAAAATCCTTTTTCCCAGCTATCGATGTGGTTGTCTGTGATTCATGTTCAATATTTTCATTGATGTCACATTTATCGGAGACGACGGCGACGTTATCCTTATCGTTTTCGTGGTCATAGTCACCATCATCCGCGCTGGAATTATTGTTGTCGAGCGACGTTTGATATTCAAGATCCGGATGATGTGGTGGCATTTCTTCATACACTGCACACGAGAGGTGGTGAGGCAAAAGACGAGTCAGGATAAAAATAAAAAAGGATAAATGTGTTATTGATCGACAAAATTGGTGTTGAACGGAATTTTAAATTTTGCGAAAAGTTGGCATTGGCGTGACTGAAAAGATAACTAGTTTGCTGGACAGCTTTTAAGGTCATTAGATATATTATTTATTAAATCGGGATTGCTGAAGGACAAGGATATACATAGTAGGGAGTTTTGAAATGTTGGCTATAAGTAGGAGCAAAAAGAATATCTTGGACTATGTTAACCTTGTATGCATAGGGAATTAACTACGCCGCTTCTCCACCCTTTTAACAGCCACTGCGTCCAGCTCTTCCCAGATTTGACAATATAATTTTTCTTTTAATCTCCACCAGTTTCTGGGACATCTTACACGGAAGTCACTGGAGCCTAACATGTATACGAATACGCCCTTGAAACAAACTCTCCAACATCGTTGGGGGCTAGTATACTTATTCACGTTTGATTCGACGTGGGCTGCACATTTTCTTGTGAATTTTGGTCGATTTCTCTACAGCCTGCAAACTTAATCATTTACGAGTTTTTAGTGAACTTCACTGCGATAAAGATTTTTGCAAAACCCTGTTGACCACCTGGCACCTCTAGAAGAGTACAAATTAATGTTTTTTAATACATTCCTTAAAATCGCAAAAGGTAAATCTGGCATACAGAACGTTTCATTGTATTTTCAGTGAAACCTTTTCTTTTGCACCTAGAACCAATAGTTTACCCCTGCGGCACACGTCCAAATGGGAACTTTTGGGGATCCAGTTTAGAACTTCAAAAGCAAGGCTCATGCGAAAATCAAGCTTTCCCCTAATTTATCCGAAGTGAAAAGCTCAATGCTTGGATATACGGTAACCCTCTACTATAATGTTATGGAACAATGTGTCGCAGTGGCGTAGAAAGGGATCAATCTTAATGTCTGTGACTAAAACTTAATTTTTTTAAACTCCAACATAACACAATTTGATTTTTAGGTTTTGACTAAATTATTTAAATTCAATTCTTTACGAGTTCACATCTTGAGAGATATATCTGCCAAAAGGACATCTCTAGGAAGATTTCTAAATTTACACTGTTTTCAGTTCATATTTTCCATCACATAATGGTAATTCGGACGAGGTTTGGCGAATAGGTGTTACATTTTTCAGGGGATTTCGATTTATTGACTCATGATGGTGCAACAAAAACAAGTAGTGGGAAACTTAAAACGAATTTACCATAGAGCTAAGGTCACCTTATTTCGACAAATCAATAGAATTAATCATAGCAAAACTATAGCTATATTTGCTAGTGATGTAGAATTTCAATACCTCGAATTCCGAAGGAGGAAACCTCGAACTTTTCAAATATTGAGAGCTGCTTTTTAACCCTTTCCCGGACAGAACGTCTATAGACGTCCAATTTTGAGCATTTGACATACAAATCGTGTCAAATTTTGGCGTTGTGTCCGGCAATAAGTTAAGGGGTTGGTGACCGAAGTTAATACTTTCTTGTGTATTAGCAATGGTCAGACAAAAATATTTAGGGTGCTTTCTTATGAATTTTGATGGAGTTAACGTTTGTTTTTGATAAGTTTTTGGTGAACTACGAAACACTTAATTTAATTCATTTGTCCCGCACGGAAAAAAATAATTTGTAACCACAGATCCCACCACCCACCGAAAGGCTATATCTACGCCACTGACTGCGGGCCAATATTGATAAATGTAGAGAAAGTATTCTGAAACAAACTTGATTTCACTCACTTTGACGGTTTTGGGGAGCCTAAGAGTTGTTATTTGCTCTATCCCAAAGACTGGAGCTTTCCCCTAAGCTCAGGTGATGCAGCTTAAGTATAGGTACCAAAATATTTTACTGTTATTTTGTTATTTTTTTTATGAGAAAAAAACTATTTCTGAAAACTTTAATACGTATAAGCTTATTTTGCAACATTTATCTCAAACTACATTAATCACCTCTTTCGTGTGATTGACAGAACAATTCCCATGAGGAATGTTTCCATCTCTCCATAGGAAGATTAATTAGTTGTCTGCTTTGGTTGTTTGAACTAATAAACACCCAACATGGTTCGGAACCCGCTTGACAAATGTATGTATGCATTTCTTGCTTTGTCGTCCTGTCAAATGTAGGATTTACTATGCGCCACATGCATCTGTTACAAGTGCGGACCCTAGTATGACCGCCTAACCGAAGGGTTGCATTTCAATTCTGCCTTGCTGTCAACCACAAATGTGCATCTAATGCGGTTTATATTGTGGCCCACGATGTAAATGACTTTGGCCATAATATTTCTCTTTCAGAAACAATTGCAACATCTGCACTCTGCAGCACAGTGAAAGGGCTGAATTTCCACTCTGGTATAGATTAGCATCGGACTATTATTATGACTATACAATACAGATACACCATACTCTCACTTATGAATGTTTTAATCCTCTAGGTCGACTAGTATAGTGCTAGCAATTCGAGGTTTTAGTTTGGATTCAAATTACAACATTCAACGGCTGCTTCGTCCTAGTATGCCAGCTGCCCTGCTATTGCCTGACGGGGGTGTGTACAATGCGTGCGGTCCATGTTGATTACTTGTCCGGTATTTTAGATATCCGGGGATAAAATATGAACTTTATGAGAATACAAACCGCAAATTGGCTTCACTATATATGAATTGGACTATACACAGGCTAGTGAGTTGTTTCGCGTGGAGAGGTCAAGTGTTAGGGTTTGCCTATGAATTATTATGTTTGAACCTTTCGCAGATTTGTCGAATAGAAAAATGTGGGAATACGTATGTGGGTTTTCGGTTCAAATTAAAATTAACTTCATGTCGATGAAATATGGACTGAATTTATGCGAAATGTTTTTGGAATACCATCCCATTGATGCAAGTAGAAGTTAAATGGACGCTATTCCTTATGCTTTATGAATATGTACATATATGATAGGAGCAAACGTAGCCGATAGTTGAAAAAGAATTTCTTCAATTTTTTTTCTCATGATTGCATAAATTCATCGAAGTGTAATATTTAATTCCTTCCTAAAGTCTCTTTTTCAAAAGAACTTCTTTTCTTTTCACTGAAAAATTCGATTAAATTGTTGATATCAAAAACATGCGACTGGAGGGATCTTGTTCCACAATCATGTCTCCAGCTCCAAAAAATATAGTGAAATGTATACACGAATAAATAAAACGTGTAGTTTGACTACATTACTGTCGTATTCGCTCAGGGATACAAAAAGATATTCCAGCGCACGTGCGGATGCAAAGGATAACTCGTTGAATGAATAGTAATCGGTTGACAGCAAAACTGAAAGGCAAACGTGCGAATACTGCTTTGTAAGTATGCATATACGTTTATGAAGTGTACTCCAAAAAGGACTCTTTCATCATCTATGCATGCATACCTGCTGACACATATAGTTTTACTTACGAGTATCTATACGAATACAAGTACAGTACGACCGTGCTTTTGTATTGATTGCACGAAAAAAGGCACTGAAACGACGAAGGAATACGCTGAAATGTATTATTACAGCGTCAGGTGCAATTTAGACAAATTGCACTTCGTTTTTATTTCTTCCTTTTCATTTTGTAAGGAACCAACTCGACGAGTGTGGAAGGAAGGTGCTTATATTAAAGACTCATTGCTGAACTTTTCTTATCGACTCTACGCCGAGTATTGATGATGCCCGCTCCCACTCTAATGGAAATTTAATGAGACTTCATTCTATCTATCATGCTATCTCGCATAAGACTAGCTATCGAGGATAATTATCTGATATTTTCTCTAAAGTACATTATGAGATTAATAATGATTTTAAGTTTGCTGAAGTTTTCAATGTAAAAGAATGAAATCTAATGAGAAAGGTTAGTGAGTTACCCGGTTAGAGCTATTTCAGCAGTGGAACATAATGGCGAAAAAAAAAGATTGGGATTAATCGATAAACGCATTTACTAGGAAATTAATTAAGCTATTTAATTAAATCCATGCATAGTGCACTTTCTTTTGAGATTGCAGAATTACATCAAACAAGTTTATGAAATTGTGACGACCACATTCGACGAGACTAAAAACTTTCGTTCGTATCTCCCTCATTTCGCAATAAAGTATGTAAGTATATACCGAGTTATTTCCATACATACACATCCCATCATCAATTTATACTAAGAAACTGCCAAAAACTCACACTCTCAATACTTTTTCTAGAATTCATCTTACTTGTGTATCATCAATTTTCCCAGTAACCAAAATTCCACAAATCCCAAACTTTCATTTCACCATTCTCGTTCTCGCGCAACATCAAAAGACAAATTTCATTTCACTACTATATAGTAATTACTTACAATTATCAAGTGATGCCGTGATTTTAGGTGGCGACAACAATGCTGGAAGTTTTCCTTGAAATCGTCCATTGTTCGCTGTTGCTGTCGTCGCGGACGTTGCTGCCGTAGTATTTCCATTTCCAATATTCGGCTGATTGTTACTGGCAACAATAGAATTATTGTTGTTATTCGTTGGAAATGCTGCTGTCGCCGGGGGTGTTGTAATTGCTGAATCCACATAGTCAAGAAGCGTTCCCACGGATCCTGACCGCGGCACTATGGGTATATCCTCTAAGGCGATTTGTTGTGGTAAACGTTGTTGTTGTTGCTGTTGAGTCTGCTGAATTGGCTCAAGCGATGGAAGGGCCCGACTTTCAAATTGTAAATAACGTAAACTGCAAAATAAATGGACAATGAGATATTCCTTGATTTTCTAGGAGCTGCATATAGACGCAGTGCCTTGGTCCTATACAGAGGGCAATTTCTATATAGGAATTGTTGCACATAGTGAGTCATTTAAAAGAGAAAATTACCTGAATGCACTGGGTGGACGACCGGGTGGCGCTAATTTTCCATAAAGTTGACGACGTGGTTCGCGCGGTGTTATTGGACGTCGAGTGCTTACCAGCCGAGCACCACCTGCGGAAAGGTATGAAATTAAATTTAATTAGTTTTAAGATATTTAATAAAATGAAATTTTAAGGAATTTTTAAATAGCATATTTTTCATGGAATTTGAGTGAAACACGTTCAATTAATAGAAGAAAAAAACAAAATTCAAATATGTATAAGCTAAAACTGATTATTTATGCCCATAATTATAATCGTCCCTAGAAACCTTTCTTGGCTTAAGAAGGTCTCCTTTTTCGAAGTCCGACTTTGCACCAGCCTCGGGCCCAGATTTATAACTGCCGCTTGAAACCTTTCTTTGTTTTCAGGTCTCCTAAATGTTTTCAATGATTCAAGTTAAATTGTTTTTTTTTTTTTAAATCGGTATTCGCGGTTTCGTGGAGTATCACAGTACTCCGATCAAACTTCAAATACTGAAAACTATATAACGTTATTAGGTGAATCCAGCCAAAACTTTAAGCATCTTTAAGGGGTTTGGTTCTGAATCCGTTATCAAACAAAATTTCAGTTAAGCTGTTTTGTTTCTGAGAAATTAATGCAATTTTGACGTCTGAGGTATCAGAAGACCCCACCACACCGTTATGCTTATATCCTATTGAATTTGATTCATATTTTTTAGTTTCTTGTGGTATTATCAAAACATGAGTCAGACACAGGGGCGGCGCATTTACCGGACTAAATTCCAATCCACTTTGTCATGAAATGTCAAATACGAACAAAATATTTCACGAGTGGTACTAAACTCAGTTTAAACTAGTTAGTACCTACGGCCTGGCCTGTATATGTCATTGAAGACTAAAATAATTTATCTTCCTTCCGGCATACACGGTCATTAGGGCTGTAGTGCTGAAGCTAAATTTGGTTTGTCTGGAGTCTTGTTCAGATTGCTGTATTGAATTTTATAATTAATAACAAAAGTTCTTAAAATTGAAGGATTTCAATTAGAGCACACTTAAATTCAAAGCTGAAACAAGGAATGGAGTTAAATTAATAACGTGTCCTTTTCTTTTCAATTGTCTAGCAAGTTACAAACTTCGTCCCATATAGTCTAGTTGGTGTACTACAGGGGTGTCAAACTCAAAACCTGTCCCGGGTCAAATAACACTCTCTTCAGGTTTGGGTAGGCCGCAGGAGGAAAATTTCAAAAACTTGTATATAATCTTATTACGAAAGTTGATTACAGGTAACCACTATTTGTCAATTTTTTTGCTCCAAATTTTGGACAGATGATAGAAAAATTGTTACAGCGGTCATCCAGGTCGCCCAAAACAACATTGTGAGCCAAAACTGTCAGATTAAATCACCTTCGGTGGAGAGGTGGCTAAAAGAGACAACAATTTGTTTGTGGAGTGGTTTTAAACAAACGCATGCACCAATACAGCTTGGTAGGTATAGGGCTAAAAATCGGGCACTTGGGCTGTAATTGGGGGACAGCCGTCAGCAGGAGAACACGCGGTTCGGTGTTTTTGTTCAAGAATGTGGGAGAGAAAAGGGCGATGGAAGCTCGATATTCAAGATAAGTGCCTTTTTTTGTTGAGTGTTTATTGTGATGTCTGTGATATCTTTTTTTTCGAAATAGGCAATTAAGCAAGCTCTCAATTTTAGTAAAACCACTGTACTGTCAAAATCATGTTTAAAAAGAGTTGATTTAAGCGTGTTTTCGATAGACTGCCCTCCGCTTTTCTCTCAGTATAGGGGAGCCCACTCAAGAAATTGGCGGGAGGGCCCGAGTGAAGTTGTTCCGCCACTGGTCAGACACTAGATTCGCCACCCATTTTTTTTTTCTGGGATATTTTTAATTTATTATGTACGTTTATTGTGCAATCTATCGTCAGATCGATTGTACAATAGATTAAACGTTGTATGGCGACTCTAAACAGCTTGCTGCACAAAAGGTCGGAGGAGGAGGATGAATAAACTTTTTATTCTGCAATGCAATTTTTGTAGGAACAGCTTTTCTGGATGGTTGGGCGTGCCCAAAAAATAAAGCGTATTAATATTGGCGTGTTTCTGTCTCAGCAGGCTCTCTTTCACAGTAGCTCATTGAGGAGTGTTATCGACTATCTTCTTCTTCCTTGCCTTGTTCTTTCTTTCGCTCCATGACATCGCGTCGCTCGGCCTGCGGTATAGGCACATCGTCCGTTCTGTCTCGTAATGTCTCAGGAAATTTCTATAGGCAGCTCTATCTTGGATCGCGTCATCGCCGAGACGAATGCGCTGTTGCTGCTTTTTCATTTGACACATCCAGGTGTTTTTCGGTTTGCCTCTGGCCTTTTGGGTCCATCAATTGGAACTTCCATTGACAGATGTAGCTACTTTTGATGTGGTCCCTTTTGGTTACACCAACTGACATTCGTAACATTTTCATTTCGGTCGCCGTCATTTCTTTCGCGTAACCTTAATACATGGTCCAGCATTCAGATCCATACATAAGTGCGGGATATGCGCTCTCAAAAACATTTCCCGACAACTGATTTCGGAATATGAATAAGTTGACAGTTACACTACTTCCTATTAGGGATTTCGCTTTACTGCAATCGCAGTAGATCCACTGCGATTTTTACGGAATTTGGCAATCTATTGCGCCACTGCATTTCTATTCTTTCATTTCTATTCTTTCATTCCATTCGGTTTTTTCTTGACATGGATTTTATATTTTGAAGTTAGAACCCTACTTCATAGTTGACTTTTGCTTAATATTAGGTACGTTTTTGGTTATCCCGTGTAGGTTTGGGTAACGAAACTTAATTCATATAAAAAAATTACAGGTGGATCAGCTGGCATTTTTTTTTTATATGAAGTTTCGTTACCCAAACCCTTCACGGGATAACCAAAAAACACACTTATTGTTTAATATGTCTGAATAACAAACGCGCAGCGCTTTTTTTAACAACATTTGTTTCACTGTGAAATCCTAGCTAAATCTAGCTAAATAGAGGGTTTAAGAACAACAAAATTGACAAACTTATATTTTTATGCGAATTTCAGCGAAACTTCGACTATTCAAAAATATAGTTTGCGAAATTCCTGTTAATTCCTAATAATTTATCTTAGAATTCGATGAAACTCGGAGTAGAAATGGGTTTGAATAGGAAAATGCGGAGATTTTGCGAGATCAAGTCTGGTTAGTGTAGTGGTTAGTGCACTCACCTTCGGTGCACAGTGTCGGGTCGTCGAGTTTCACCGTGAACGCATTCAATTTATGGCGTTTTTCGAACTTAACCCATGTGACGGACTTTAATATCACTCAAATGTTAAACGAGTACCCATTTATCGGGATAAATAACTATTGCTGCTGAGCATGCTGTTGATCTCAACACCTCTACAAAAGCGCAGTTAAGATCTTGGAAATAGGATGTCGCTAACACATCTGCGGCCTTAAGGTACAAGTTCGTAGAGACGATTCATGTGATAATCCTAGCTCAGCGATCGTAGCTCTGCATCCAATTTCGAGCCGTATTTCTATATATTTTTTTCCTTGTATCGACTATGAAATAAGGGAACATGCTGTATAGCAAATATACGCAAATAATGCTCAGAACCGGTGGTTTAACTTCGATCGCTGAGCGATATCATCACATGAGTCGTCTCTACGAACACAAACCTTTAGTCCAATTCTGTAGTGTCGCGCCAGTTAATTTATTTTAGCTCGTATTTCTTGCCAATTATAATTATGAATTGTTTGACTCTATCAATATGAATTAATGTATTTGTATAAAATCCTTTGCTAAGTCCGTTTCATTCATTCCAAACATTGATAGCAAATACAAATTATCCTTATCGACACGTATCTCGTCATTAGAAAACAATTTGATGTTCAGTGACCTGCATATCTCTTGTTGCTCCACAAAGGACATTCGACATGGCATACATACCTGGAATTTAAAACAATTGGAGGACTCATCCACCACACATCCTCCCGTTTGAAACAATTACTGTACATACGCAATTCAGGATACTCTCATCCTTGCATGCCAACATGTACAACATATTGGGCACAAAACAAACAAGTACTGGTACTAATCAACACAGTTTTTATCCCACACTTTTAATTACCATACAAGAACTACACATTCGTTGCAGAATGTACTCGTATGTACGAGTATGTATGTAAATACTTCCTGCACATATTGCTATTAAATGTAGCAAAAATTTACCCGAAAACAAGTCAAATACTTGCGCGGATGAAGTAACTAGAGTTAAACTCTTCCGCTAAATGTTATGAATGCATGCATAAATTGTATTATCAACGTGCATGCTACAATATGAAATGGAAGGGTTTAGCAATTTGTTTCACAGATCGGAAATCAAATTTCTCAAATTTTCGTAATATTTATGGGGAATTTTTATTTATGTATGTATATTATTTATTTTAAAAAATTAAGTCGAAATTTTTTTTTTTATTACATTTCTGCTTTTAAAACATATTTTTTTTGTGATGCACATGCAATAGCCTGAGATACGTGAAAATTTAACTGCAAAATCCTATAACTGGTGAAAATTCGATCGATACTCAGTCTATAGGTAACTAATTTCGAGTCAAGCAAGGCGCCTAAAATGACCACTTACTAAAAAAATCAATAAAACAATAAGCCTTCAATTTGAACTATTAAAAACTACAAAATTCCCTCGATACATTCGCTTCAAACTATTCGTCATCACCCTATCATTCACTGAAATTTTCAATTCTCTCTAATTTTTTCAATTGAATTTTTTGATGGCGACACGAACTCCACTTATTTTTATCCTATTGACATTTTTTTAAACAAATTCAGTTCGTTGACTTACCACTATTTCCACCGGCCAGCATAGTTTTAGCCTCACTAACTATTTCAGCACTAGTTTTCCTGTAGTGACCACCACCACCGCCGCCGCCACCTCTTTGTGGGACAGCTAGTGCATTCTGCTGTTGATAACCGCCCGTGCGTTTGAAGGATGCAGGATTGGTTGCGGGTAGATGTTTTGGTTGATGTTGCTGCTGCTGCTGTTGAGATCCTTGTCGTTGTCGTTGTATCGGTGGATTTATTGTTGAATTCATTTCAATGCAAACAAATTGACCATAATCAGAAATGGACTGGAACGGGAAGAAAAAAGGATTGATATGAAATTAGAATGGTTGAATGTGCCTGTCTAGACAGTTTCAATTTTCGTTCGTCTTCATCATTTTGACAATTGAAACTTGAGTTGTATGCGCTATTGAAGAAACGCATTCATTCTTGAACACAATTGCCAATGTTAAATATTAACAACACGTCATCTATTCATACAATTCATGAAAGAATTTATCATTTACCCGTCCTGACCAAAGCCGTGACACATATTTAACGATAAATAATGAACAGATCTGGATAGAATGAGACATTGATCTCTTCTGTTCACTTGACGCAATCAATGACATGTTCAATGTTGAAAGTGGATACGGAGCTTGAAGACGATAGGGAAGACGAAAGCGCACATGTGTGGACATAGCCATTGGCACGTACCTATAGAAGATACATGAACTCGAATATATACATATGTACAAATGGCACAAATGCTAAGCGAATTGACCCTGTTTTATTTGAATATTGTCAATATTTGTTGAAAACGGAATTATGTTGAATTTATTTTGGGAATAGTATGTGGGTATAGAGGTTTATGGACTATCGTACTCGGGTATTGACGCATGTAGGTATCAGGTGCAGTATTTACAGATTCTGGGTCAAAATAGATTTATTGCCAATAATTTAGTGCATGTAATGTACCTTTATTGTATAACTGTACTCGTATTTAATTCTTTCCTAAAATATGTAAAAGAGGCGCACACGCATGGGAATTCTAGATTCAAATGGAATTTGTCAAATGAGCCCATATACGGATGGATTTTATCTAATTATGCAAATAAAATCAAATACTCAAATATGGGCATTTACATGAGTTAAGTAGCTAAGTAATCGAGTAGAATTCCACGCTATCATCGTGCTAGTCGCTCGAACTCGACTCTGTTTTCTAGTCAACTGTATTTACATGAAAAGAGTGAAACACTGTAGGCCAGTCAATAAACCGAAAAATAAGGCGTTAGGTCGCAAAAAATTGCTCGGCTCTGGTTTTTTGGGATATTGTTAGGATAGATACCAGAAGTGTACCACTAAGTTTGCAACTTCGAAAAACCTGTGCTAACCCCGTGACCCTAAAAAAAACCTCAAAATTTTCGGACTTTTTTCATATTTTTGTTTGTAATTTCTAAAAGGTGGTTCCTACAAGTAAGTTGTCCACTGCACTTTTAAAGCTAAGAAAATCTTCTTTAATTTGAGTGTAACTCCAGCTTTGTCGGTGCAAAGGATCCCAAGATACAGCACTTTAAAAAATGTGCTTTTTTTGTATACACAAATATACACAAAATACATTTTAAATAAAAATTAAAAAAAAATAATGGGCTTAGAAAATAATAGCATATAAACTGCAGTTTACATTGGGATTAAGTGGAAACTTTTTCAAATAAAAATAGTTGACGGCAATATGAGTTATTAAGTTTTTATTACGGAAAAGATGAAAGAAATTTTCTCGATGAGTAAGACTAATCCCACCCATTTACTCAAACTATGTTTAAAAACCAATAGTGTAAAATCCGGTCAATCCGGACCCCAAAATCCAGATTATTTTGTTTGATAATCCGGATTTAGGGTGATCTATCAGTTAAGTTTAAAATTAAAATAGAGTTTTTCAATTAAATTAAATTTATAAAAACTGGGAAAACTATAAGTTTTACTGATCGAATCTACTGGTGCTAAATTTATCAAATTTAGTTAGCATTTTAGCATAAATGATGTATTATAGACGCGTCTGGAGTCTTTATCGGTGCATTTTGAAAATCCGGGCAATTCGATAATCCGGCCATCGGTCCCAATCAATCCGGAATATACCTTAAAAGGAGGTTGAAATCGCCCAATTTTCACCATCTGGAAGGTTTTATGCTACTTTTTTCCGCTTAGTTCATCTTTTTCATATCGGATTCATTCTAATACCGGCGACAATATTATTCCATAAATGCCCAATGTAAACCACAGTTTACATAGCTTTCAACGTCCCCAAATGCCGCCCTATTGTGTAACAGAAAATTCTGGCAAATGAATCTTTTGTTGTTGACGATTAACGGTATATTTTTGTCACGGATGGATTTTGCACCTAGAATTATGTAGAAGGGGAGCAATTCACCACTTGTCACAATGGACGAAAACACCCTGACGGGCTTAATTCTAAATGCGATCATAAAAATTTCAATCCATATGCATTAAGTAAATGTTTACTATTCGAATGCTGTTATACTCGTATGTAAGTTTCAGTGTATGTCACTCATTTTTATTTAAAGTAAACCAAAACATGGAAAAAGTGTTTTAAAGTTTATGTAAACTGCCAGTTTACAATGGGAATGAAAGAGTTAATAGAATAGACAGACGATACCGTTCCGTGATTGTGAACATAATTCTAAATCAATTTCCATCAACATTAGGTGTTCCTCAGGAATCATACGTTGATCCACTTTTGTTTTTATTTTTTTTTTATTTTTAGATATTCAGAAACTATTTAAATCCCTAATGTAATTAGAACGGATGAAATCAATGGGTATACATCGAATAAAAAAGGATGCATTTCAACACAGTTTTTTAGTGATGTATTTTTTCTGTATCATAAAAAATACAGTAAAACAGTTATTCACTAACAATAGCAAAACATTGATTTACAACACAATTTCTGAAATCGAAATTTGGACCCCTTCCGAAACAAATTCCTGGCTACGTCCCTGCGCATAGGGGAAACTGGAAACAATTATGTTTCTTTGTATTTTTTTAAATACAGCTTACAATCTGGAAGAAGGCTAGATTGCTCTTGCTCTTGATACTATGTACTTTATTTAGAACAAAAAAATGCTCAATTCGGTAGCAATTAAAAATGGAATAAATAACTTTTAGTCGGCTCGAAATTAAGTCACAAGAAAAAGTATATACAATCCTACCGTTAATTTCCAGAAAGTCCATATGATTGAGCACTAACCGTACATAATTCACATTTTTACTATTTTATATCTAGCAAGTTTGGTGAAACAAAGACACGGCTAGATTTAGACACCACTTGCAACGTGTTATATATGTACTTGAGTTATTTTTAGCTTAATTTTTTTTTTTGTTCACATCAACATGCGTAAAATGCGCATTGTTTTCAAATTATTTTCCCCCTTTCGAATAATCACACACAAAATTTAAACTATTCAAGATTAAACCACTAAAAATGAATGGACACATTCTGTTTTTATAAACCAACAACTCCCCAGCACATTTTTCATTCGATAAAGGATGAATTCTCTTAACTTTTGCAGTTCTTAATTGAAGAAGAAAAAAACACTTGAAACGATAAAAACTGCTGGTCGTATTTAACTATCCGCGTACTATCAGCTACTACTTACAATTCGATTTTCCTTTTCTTCTAGGCTCAAATGAATTCACAAATGAAGAGCACCATGCCAACGGTATGCCTCAAACAAACCGTCATCCATATACCATATCCAACCGCCAATGCAAGGCAAAGTTCCGTGACATCCTGGGAATTTGAAAATCGATACTACGATAAACAGATGGAAGAGGACTATAAATACAAATAGTATACGTACAGCTACAGAGTCTTGTGCAAATGACAAAGTGTGACATTTTAATTTAGCGAAAAACTCATTACCATTCATACCGAGTTGTGGTTATGAAGTTTAGTCATACTTTCTGCCAAGGAAATTTGTCTAAAGACATGTATGGAAATAATTGCCACCCTCTATATTTCACATTAGGTACATACTAAAAATAAATGTGCGTCTCCATCAACATAAATATCCGTATCGAACATTTTTTCTGATAGCTGCTATTCAAGTCGTACACAATCCGCCTCTTCATCATATACACACTTCACGAAGCTATCTATATCCATAGAAATTCCTCATAAGATGTACACTTACGTGCACAAAAGTGTTTGCCTGTAACAAAAAATAAAACAAGAAAGTTTCCTTTTCAACTTTTGCCAATCATTCGTCTATATAGACCTCCCGATCGCTTAATAGTCGCCTTGGCATTGAATTCTAACCACGTCGATTGAAGAGGATGATTCCATTGCGTGCGTGAGCAAAGAATATAAATACAAACAAAAATGCTCTATTATATCAATCTACTATCCTGCAGAAAAAAATATGGCTAATACAAATGAATCAGGAATATAATAAAAAGCCATGCGAAAGGAGAACGAACCTCTTCTTCCCGGAGGCGATAAAATCGACAAATTGTATCGTATTGAAAGTGTTCATTTTAATTTTTATGATGATTATTTAGAAATGGTGCTGGCTCAATTAATGTAATGGGAAATGTTCGGAGTTTCATAAAATGTTGTCTTGAAAACTAAAAATAATATATCTTTTCTAAATGAGCGTTTGAGCTTATGGCAAATTTCTGACCCTGGGTATTTCTTGATGTTAAATTTTGAGCGGAGTCTGAATGAGTCCGGGTGAATTCTATGCATACTATATTCATTAAAAAAATTATTTCTTAATTTGTAAATACATTTCATATATTTCCAAATAACTGTTTTTTTTTTTATTCACTATATCATACAACTATAATTACAAATAGCATCATCTTATCTTCTAAATTAAATCTAGAAGACACGAGTTAGATATCTTAAAATAAATAAATGAATTGATTGCCCATCAATCTAGTAAATTTCAATCAATCAATTTCACCAATGCAGTTAGCTTATTATCGTTTAAAAAATGAAAAACAAAAAATAACAAAACCAAATTTAAAAATGTGAAATAAACAATCGAACGAATAGTTAAAAATTCTGTAAACATGATAGAAAATCTTCAAAACTACAAGCTTTATCAGTTTGATTTGTTTTCATTATGCAAATAAAAATATTTTTTTCTAAAAAGGAAATTAGGCACATCATATACATCGATATATCAAAATGAAGGAGTATATACATGTGCTATTCAATAAAAAAAGAGAGAAAATTGTCATTTGATTTCACGAACTTTTTAGAATTTAGCTGAGTATAAATGTTTCCAGACCAACACGCAAGTGTTAAGTGATTCTTTTTCTTTCAGAAAATATGATTTCTAATTTGTATTTCCAGTATCCTATTTAAAAACGGATTGGTGACCAGTTCAGCATTTTAAAAAGTCCACACTTCGAATGCTTGTTTACATATAAAGGAAACACTGGACACTGGCTTAACTGTCGCTAATTGATGTGCCAATTTCGACAACAACATCATCGGCGTTTAATACGACTGTTGGGAGTTTTGAACTTTCGTCTTCCTTGTGCTCGGCCGTTTGTATGTGATTCTGTAACGAAAAAGGAAATGAATTATTTATTTAAGTTTTTTATGCTTTCTAGCTTATAGTAATTTAATCAATTGTTCTAACGGGAACAAACATTTAAGGCAGGGCTGTCCAAGTAGCGACCCGCGAGCCGCATGCAGCCAACTAACGCTGTATATGCTACCCGCCAAGATGTTAGGATTATATTTGGGCAGACGGAATTTTATTACCCTTTGCAAAAGACAAGATTTTTGATAGAAGCATGAAAACTATTTTTTTAACATGCATGAACAGAACTTTATTCCCCAGTTTCAAAAAACTACATATTCTCTTGAATCTCAGGTATAATCAGGAATATTAGGGAGGACGGAAGAGTATTTAAAATAACATAATCAGTATTGACGCCATCCATGGAGCCCAAATCGGGAGAAAACTCTTCTCTTGGCAGTGTGTCTCATAATATAAAAGCGTTGACATTTTGATTTGCCAATATATCGTTCCGCTTAAATTTAATGAACGGCTCCTAATGATATTTACTATAACAGCACAATACACCTAACATTTTTGTTCCATTTAAATCCTTTTTTGGGGATATATGGAATATTATCCGTCTTTCTGACAGTCCTTAACGGCATCATGTTCCTATGGGATAGTTAAATATGGCGCCACCTCTTCCTGGTTCGTCGAATTCTTGCTCTTTCAAGTATTGTTCCAAATATTCCATAAATTCTTAAATATTTGTGTTGTCTGTCGGTGAACAGTGGCCAGAAGAATTTTTAGCGTTTATTGATGTTAGGGATATGTCTGGGGAAGGTCTTGGTGCTGCAATTGTTGTTGTCTCAGGGATGTAGGTATAGAAACTCGAAATATGTGCGGGCAAGGTTATGATAGTGATGATAGTGATAGAAAATTCAGGGGTGCACAGTCATTCGACAAGCAACTTGCAGAAGCCCATCTAGCTATATACTTACTCACATTGTGAGTCTCATAGTTTTAATTTGGCAGAATCCAGTGCATGTTACACCAGGGAAATCAGCCATTGTTTAGTAATTCTTAATTCCATTCAAGTCTTCTTGAAGACCCCGAAACGAAAAAAATCCTCCGTAAACCTACTGACGAGGCTACTGATGGCGAATCTCGCGTTCGAGGACTAATTCCATATAATCCCATAAGATTTATTGAAAGGCACACGTCAATTACGCGTTTCTGGGACCAGTTCAGCCCCCACCCTGACCGCACTATCGGTAATAAGGAAATGGGATAATGCAGAAACTGCTCCCGATGCTAAATCCAAATATAATTCTTGTTTTTCTCCCTCATTTCTCGTTGCGTTGCGGTGTATCGTTTCTGTTTTCGCTGTATGTCAACCTATAACTCGACAGCTGCAATCGAAAACTATGGATCTCAGCAAGTTCCTGCTGATTGCAGAAGGTGCCGTAAAAACCTTGCAGAGAATGCGAGCTAATGCGATCAGCCAAATTTTCAATGATGTTCAATCTCTCTGAGCCACATATGGCTTAGAAATTACTATGCCACGAACGACCGACCGTCAGACGCACAGAAACAACGTCCCAGCTGATAACGCTGAAGATTTTTACAGACGATCAGTGTATTTGCCATTTCTGTCTTTAGCAATAGTGGAAATTAAAGAACGGCTCACAGCCCATCGCATTGTATTGTCATGCTTTTCTTCAATTCTCCCGGGAGAAGGGCTTGTTACAGATGGCGAACAATTATCGGAGCAGTACCTAAAAGAGGGTAAAGTTCAGTTTGAAACCTACCAATCTGCATAGGTTTCTTGAAACTTAACTCTACTCATCTAGGAAAATAATGACAAATTTCGCAGGAATTAGATAGTTTAACATAAAAACAATGAAAGCAAAGCTATTTACGTATGCTAATTCGCCCAACTCTCCTTCCCGTATAATAAAGTTCCATATCACATCGCCTTATCATACCACGGCCCTCTTAGGCATTCCTCCCAACATGTATACCAATTGACCAAAAAAAAAACCCCTTGGATGTCCTCTAGTCACGCGCCTGTCGGTGAATGTTTCCTTGCATGGAAAATATGGCAACTCGGTAAATATCGTGAAGCCCTCAACTTCAGAGGGATCTCAAACATGATTCGTTCCGCGTTCAGCTCGTTTTGAGGGAACAGAACCGAGCCAGTATTTTGTAGCAGCTATGGCTTCAAATATAATGTTTTGCTCCTATTTTTTTTATTATTATATTATGCCGTTCCTTAGGTGTTTATATGGGTTTCCCCGCAAGGTGGAAGATATAGGTTGAGAGGTTCCTACCGATTCCTATATCTTTTTCAATTGTGGCAAAACTGCGAACCCTTACCTATGTAGGAGAAAATTCACAGATTGAACGGCTCCGGCCATTTTCTATGTTTCCCCACGGGACTTTACTTTCCGCATTTTCCGAGTAAGCCCCTGTGGTGAGGGGGATAGAATTCACGACAGTTTTCCCCGGCTTGTCGTAAAAGGCGACTAAAGGGATAAGATGTGTATGCCAGCAACTTGCGCATCTGAAATTTTAATTATGCTTTGGATTAGGACTGACAATGACAAAGATTGGATTCTAAAATGTTCGGATCCTACTGGACAATGGTTCAGAAGGCCCACAAAAAGCACAATTTCTGCAATCGGAAAGTACAATCTAGTGCTGAGCGATATTAGATGGTGGAACAGTGGAGAACATATTTCTCCAACACGTATTGTGTTGGAGTGTTATTGTACTCCAGAATAGCTTCTGGTAGTGTCTGCGAATCCGGAGTTTGGCTTATTTTATTTTAGCGGAGCATAGCTGCCTGATTAGCTGGGAACCAATTTCAGATAGAATTGTGACCGCTAGGTTTCGAACAAGAATGAAAACATTACAATAATACAGTGTTATGCGCCTACCGAATCTGACACCGTCGAAGCTAAAGACTCCTTTTACGGACCACTTAACACTACAGTGCAAAATACCAGCTGCGATCTCACCGAGAGCCGAGACAGTGCATCACGACGCCGTAAGTTCGACACCGCCAAGCGATATAATCCAGCTGTTGCACAACAATTTTGTAACCATCTTGCGCAGAAAACAAGCCCAAGAAGTTCGGCAATGCGTACGTCGTGATAAAAAAGCGTACAAAAACTCTCTTCTTGCAACGGTGGAGGAAGCTACACGGAACAGGGACTTAAATACCGTATAGTGGTGTAGGCACAACGCCCGTTCTGGCGGTAATGTCTCAGCGTATTTCTACAGACAGCTCTATTTTGTATCGTGTCATCGCCGAGACCAATTCGTTGTTGATGCTTTTTTATTTGACACAACCAGCTGTTCTTTGGTTTGCCTCTGGCTTTGGGTCCATCAAGTGGAACTTCCAATAATATACTTTGAGGGGTTCACCTTTGAACATGGCAATACCAATCGATTTGTTGGTTCTCGAGCTTTTCGGTGATTGGTTGGTCTATGGACAAGCTGCCTCGTATATAGTGTCATCAAGGAGTTTAGGTGGTCGACACTCCTATCAACATTCCGCAAAAGATACCGATGGAAGGTTACTTGTCCAGAACGAACACCAGATGAGGCGTTGGAAAGAACATTTCGATGCGCGGCTTTAAACCGTATGCCAAATGACGAGATTTCCCTTCATGCGAATAACGTAGTCGCCTACCGAAACGTAAATTTACGGTCAACAGCCCCAACTTAAAGCGAAATAATCTATGTAATTATTGCACTAAAACGTGGTAAGGCTGCTGGGCTCGAGGGTGTTCCTGTCGAACTTTACCAAGCAATACCAGACATTACAGCCAAGTTGCCACATCCACTAATTGTAAGACCGTGGGACGAAGAAACTTTTCCCACTGAGTGGAAGGAAGGTTTGATAATCAAAATTCCGAAGAAGGGCAGCTTGACAGACAAGAATCTGTAGAAATGGGAATTTGTCTACTTAGATAGCATTGTTGCTGTTGATTGCGGTACGGATCAGGACATTATTCACCACATTAACCAAGCAAAGTGTTCTTTCGGCATGTTTTCCAAACTCTGGCAAAGCAGTTATCTCAATGTTAAGACCAAGCTGGAGCTGTTCCGCTCCCTGATTCTTTCGGTGCTATTATTAAGTTTCCCCTGCAGGTAGCAAGAAATTGCAATCTTTCATAAATACTTGTCTTCGTAGAATATTAAGAAAATTTTCGCCCGGCAGAATTTCAAATGAAGATCTGTATCGGCGCACAGGTCAAATACCTATCGACGAATTCATTCGCAGGCGAAAGTGGCAGTGGATTGATTGGTCATACGTTGCGAAAGGGTGATAACTGCATTGTTGGTCGCGCTATGAGATGGAACCCCTTCTCCCAAAGATGTCGACAAAGGGGTTGTCGTAAAATCACGTGGCGCAGATCGATGTACGTCCTTAAGAAAGACCTAGGGTCAACTACGATACATAGCCACAAACTGTACGCATTGGCGAGTAGATGTAGTAGACGCGCTATGCCAGACAAGGGGTTAAGGCAACTTAGTAGTATGTGCTTATATCCGCATCTTTACCAGACCTCTCTGAAATGATGAATCATGGATTCTGTTTCGAGGCGCCGCGCCGTCACTGCAACAAAAAGATAACCGAAACGCTACTGACCCGGCGCCATTGGACTTAGCAAAATCAGCGAATGTCGTGTCATGTTTTGGGTTAGGTTAGGTATAGGGGCCGCCAGGTGTAAAGCACCTGAACGCACTTGGACCAAAAGTTGGTCCATTGTGACTTGTGATACCACCGTGTGAAGCGTACCTAAATGTTAACACCTAAGCCCAAAAACCAGCCCGTGCTGCCAATATATTTGTTAAGCGATAGTGGGCTCACGTTACGTAGGTCGTCTGTATCGTATCGTATGTTTTGGGTTAGAGAGCTCCGGTCCTGGCAGAGCCATCATCAAGTTAGAGTGAATTCAAAGCTTCAGGGTACGATCGGTTTTAAACGAACGCCTTAAGTTTTCTCTGATAATTTTCTGCCTCTTTCCAGTGTGTTTTGTCCCTTAGAAGCGTCGCAAGCCTTTTCAGCTGCTTCGACGTCTGCAATAATCTGTTACGCAAGTGTCAGCGGACTCATCAAAGATCATCTTGCAATCTTAACTCCACCCCCTTAAGCACAGATGATAATCGACTTGCGTTAACCATCATTTCTGCAGCTTTATTACGTTCCACACCCCTACGCATATGACGAATTTGATAACGGTAACTTCCCTGCCGCAGAAGATAACACTTAACTCACCTTTAAGTCATCGATATTCATATGAACTTCATCACAGTGAGCACATTTATATTTTCGTGGATATTCGCCGTCTGCATGTTTTTTCGTCATATGCGACAAGAGTGTATACGACGACGTGAACGTTCGCAGACATATTCCGCACTGATATGATTTCTGAAAGAGCAAAAATGGCACATAAAATTCCCTTTTCAACCTTAGCTTAAAATCAAGTCTTACCATTTGATGTGTTTGTCGATGTCTGTAGAGATTGGGTTTAGATTTAAATTCCTTATTACATATATTGCAAACAATGACACGATTTGCCGTCTACAGAGACAAAAAAAAACAAGTAATCATGAATAAATATAACAAAAGAAAGAAAGTGTTGCATTACCTCATGAATTTTCATGTGCATCCTTAACATGCCGGGACCTTTGAAACTTTTATGGCAAATTTCACATTGTGGCGGTCGCTTGCAGTTCGCCTGGAAATTGCAATGGAGGACAAATCAATTAATTGCATTATTTCGTAATTTATTGTTGGATTTATGCCCATACCCTAATCCAATTTGAATGCGATTTCATGTGATTTTGAATCCATCGGGTGCTTCGGAATTCCTTTCGGCACAAATTGCAAATGAAAATGCCAGGCGCTGGCGAACTAGTTTGCAGGCTTATGAATTCGGCTGGAAAGTGGTAAGTGAAATTAGTGGACTTATTGTATTGCAGCTTTGTCTAGCACCTCCATACCTAAATAATATTTATCCTCGTTGTCGGACTCATCAGACAAACTGAATGATTCGTCAATCACATTATCTTCCTCTTCCTGACAACACTCGTCCGCCTTCGTCTCCACCTCCTCAATGGTTCCTTGTATAATAATGTTGCCGTCTTGATCCTCTTCTTCGGTCAAATCCATTTCAACACTTTCGACATAATGCGCCTCCGCCTCCTCGACAACATCATCTTCGTCCAATGTCTCCTGCACAATCATCTCGCACTGATTGTCCGCTGTCTGTTGAATTTGAACGACTTGTCCTTGCTGCAAATTCGGATGAATCATTTGCACATTTCCCGATTGCAGCAATTGACCCAATTGCTCGGCATTGACAATTTGTGTTAGATGCTGACCGTCGTGCGTAACGATTTGTGCTCCGTTCAGGATATGATGGGCATTGTGCAATTGACCGTTGGCGATGACCATTTGTGGCGGCACTTCGCTGGCTTGTATTGTGGCAGGCACATGACGGGGTTGAAGGTTTTTCAGTGTAATCTCATTGGATGGTAGGTGATGGTGCTGGGTGGGCAATTGTGTGATGGGCTCCTCGACTATCACGGTCAGCTTTTTGATGTAGTGTCGGAGTTCGCGGTCGGATTTCTCAACGCGGGTTTTGAAAGCATGACATCGTGACACTTGTTGAACGCATTGTACACAGATTTTATCCGGCCAGCCGTCTGTATTTTCGATCTGAAAGCAAAGAAGCATGGTTAGGTCGTGACTGCATACAGTAGTTTGTTGAAAGTATTACCTGCACCTGTGCCACCTGCATCAGCATATCGGCAACCATTTCACCAAACAGCGGTCGCATGTCTTTCTTCGAGCCCAAGCATACCCTACAGATTTTATCCAATTCCAAATTTTTCGCCTGTCCAAATTCCATGTCGCCACTTCAGTACGTGTCGCTCTTCCACTCCACAATTCTCAACTGATGACAGCCGCGCACAGCGAAAGGATACGTAAAAATTAGGAATTGCGTGTGGGCTACGCAAAAACTGGATAGATGTTCTCGCAGACTGGCAGATTAATATTCAAATTCCCAAGTCAGAAGGTCATGAAGTGGAAGAAAAGGCACGAAATGCTAAAATTAGGCAGTTCCTACACAAACACGGAGCTTCCACGAGGATTCCTAGAACGTACACAACATTTTAGGTGAACCGAACAATTGATGTGCATTCGGACGTGTGGGAAGAATCTAATTCGTGCAATGGAAACGTAAACAAATCAGTGGTTTAAAGAGAATTCCAAAGGCAATCCACAAAACGCGGAGACCTCCTTTTTACGTTAGTAAACACGAAGTGTCAAACTGCGATACTGTAAGTGCCATGATGGAAACAGTGTAGTTTAGCTGAAGTTGCCTGTAGTAAATTGAATTTGAATCCTTTTTCTGAATCAAAATCGGTTAAAATCAAAATGAGTAAGTCACAGAACAAAAAGAATGCAAATCGAATAATAGATATAGCAAGTTCAAGTAATATTCTCCCCCAATAATAATTAGGCTACACAAAAATGCAAGGCTTCAAACTCACCCTGTTTTGTATACACGATGGCGAGTTGTCAAATAAGCAAAAAGTAGTGCTGCCATACCTATACACGAGTTAGTTGACTTGACAGTCCGCATTCGCAACACGTGAATCTTTGAGTGCGATTTGTTTTGATTGTGTGTTGACGAGGACTTTTCCCCCGAAATGACGAGGACACGAAGCCAAAAGGAGAAACAATCTAGCGAGGAATCAATCGAGCCATCGTCTGCTCCCAATATTGATAATATTTTGGACAGTATCAAGCAAAAATCCGCAACCAAGGAAACCACTGACGAAGCACTTTCACAAGGCAAGCCACCCGCTTCGAAGAAATCGAAATTACCAAAAGTCGATAGTAATGTGCCTCGTGGTCAGCCGAAATCCGGACGTCCGTGGAAGTCTGTGAAGCAGAAGTAAGTTTTTTTAAAAACCAAAAAATCTCTGGGCTGCAGGTCGTTCACCGGTTTCGTTGACTGCTTTCGGGAGAAGTATCTTGCATCCCTAGGAATTACCTCGCAAGTGCATCTCGTATAATCAAAAAGACACAACCTGATGACTTAGCCAGTGATGTTACTTTAGCCTACGTATGGCCGGCTAGTAAGGCTATGTCTGAGAGAACATATCTGTCTCGGTGATGACCCAATTCAGGATAGCACTCCTAGGTAGAAATGGGCTATCCAATGAATAAGAGGTAAACCCACGGTCGAATCATTGATGACAGATACACCGGTTGGCATAAATGGGTGCATCTTATTTTGCCTTGTCCACTCTATCATGCCGTTCTTGGCAGGTCGCGTTGCCCGTTTTGGCAGTCATTTCTCAACTCTTTGCACAGGCAATTCATTGCTTATACTTAATGGTATCGTTATGTATGCCTAAACATTTCAGTTTCCAATTTAAAATTCCAATTTACCTTTTTCAGATTTGCCTCGGTGAAAAAGTCTATTTATCGTCGTCCGTTCGAGAAAAAGATGCAACTACGCGAAGAACTGAAACACATCAAAGAATTGTCGAAATCCATTAAAGAGGACCGACGACTTTCGAACGAGGCCAAGAAACAACGTCGACTCGAAAATGCCCAAAAACGTTTGGAGAACGAACGCAAGGCCGAAGTTGTACAGATTATCAAGAATCCGGCCAAATTGAAACGTATGCGCAAGAAGCAATTGCGTATGATTGAGAAACGTGATTTAGCCAATATTAAAGTTGTTTAAGATAAGAATAAATTTTATTTAAAGTATTATTTGTGTTTTATTCGAAATACCCATATCGACAGAGCCCGGTTTCTTACGAATTCCCTGAAGTACAAATTGTACTACTATGGAGTTACAAACCAAAGAAACGGAGTTGGCATTATTCTGGCGTCGTCTTTACTTGGCAGCATAATAAGTGTCGCGAAGAGAAGTGATCGCTTGATCAGCATCAAATTGGTTATCTGCGGAAGGGTGTGGAACGTAATAAGTGCCTACGCTCCCCAAGTGGGACTGCCACTAGAAGAAAAAGAGGCATTTTGGAACGACGTTGACACCCTGATTCAGACCATTCCAGATACCGAATTGGTGTTCTTGGGAGGAGATTTAAATGGCCATGTGGGTGAATCAAATTATGATTACGAGGATTGCCATGGTGGAAAGGGTAGCCCTTCAACGGTCAGAAATGACGAAGGTGAAGCTATTCTGACCATGTGCAGATCGCATGGTTTGGTCATCCTAAATACACGGTTTGTGAAAAACGAGACACACCTGATCACATACAGCAGTGGACACGGAGATAGGAAACACGAAACGCAGATCGATTACCACCTCTGCTTCGATTTTATGAGAAGGTGGGTAAAAGACTGCAAGGTGATCTTGGGTGAATCTGTCGTCAGACAACATCGTTTGCTCCTGTCAGAATTTTAGAGCGCTTAATAGACTTACAGCACTGCTGAGAACTCTAGCACTTTCGATTTCGAAGTCCCAGCACGCATACGTGACGGGAAAGTCCACAGAAACGGCTCTCCACGAAGTGGTCCGTATCATCGAAAACAGCCTTGAGTACAAACAATACACTTTATCCGCTTTCTTAGACATAGAGGGTGCATTCAATAAAGTTCGCATTGAATCGTTTCATGAGACCCTCTCAGACTTAGGATTTGATCCACGGCTTGGGTCGTGGATAGTGACACTACTAACGACCAGAGTAATCCATGGTGACTTAGGAAGCAGTCATCTGACTAAATTCGTGGGCAGAGAAACACCTCAGGGTTGTGTCATCTCTCCACTACTGTGTAGTTATTAACAAAATACTAGCCAGGCTTGACAGGGAGATGATTAAGGTGGTCGCATATGCGGATGATGTAGCGTTTATAGTATCAGGAATGTGTCTTTCCGTGATTAGTCAGATCATGGAAAGAGCCCTTGGTTTGGTCAGTAAATCGGGCACAAGCTGTGGCCTGGGCGTAAACCCGTGGAAGACAAAACTGATGCTGTTTACTACAAAAACAAAAATACAGCCTTTCTCACTCCCAAAACTAAATGGACATCAACTGCAACTATCGCCCAGCTCGAAGTATTTGGGCGTTATTCCGGACTCAAAGCTCAACTGGAAGTTGAACATTGAGAAGCGCGTTAAAAAAGCCTGTATTGCTTTTTACGCCTGCAAGACAGTATTTAGCAAGAAATGGGGTCTCAAGCCAAACATTATACTGTGGGTGTACACGGCGGTGGTATGACCTATCCTAACATATGGGTCACTCGTTTGGTGGCCAGCGCTCAGTAAAGGCTACAATGTAACAAAGCTCGGTAGAGTGCAGAGATCGGTTTGCCTTAGCATCACAGGGGGCATGCGAACATGCCCGAGGGATGCGCTGAATGTCATCCTGCATCTTCTACCCATCGATCTGTTTATCAACCAACTGGCAGCATGTAGTGCAGTCAGCAGCCACAGCAATATTCTAAACCAATTACCCAAATACGTACGCAACGCTGTAACGGATCACAAAGTGCCCAAACTAAGTTTTGGGGAGAACTTTGATGTCTAATTCTAAGATGGATTGTGGCGTGGGTGCTGGAATCTTCTGCAGATCACTATGTATCTCTGAACATTGCCGTATTCCTGATCATGCCAGCATTTTTCAAGCAGAAATGCTTGCAATCATGAAGGCCTATCATGCTCTCAGGGACATACAAAACAACCAGAATATCGCCATCTGCTCAGATAGTCAGGCTGCTATCATGGCTTTACAATCGGTGAAGACGACCTCCATGGTTGTTGAAGTATGTGAGGAAGCATTAAGCAGCCTTGTTACACGCCAAAGAATCATCCTACTCTGGGACCCGGACACAGGAACATAGAGGGTAACGAGACAACTAGCCAAAATGGGTGCCACTCTTGACAGCTCTCATGCGTGTTTGCGTCCCGATGGCAGCTATTAAGAGTAAGATCTCCACCCACTATATAAGGGCTGCTAATTCCAACTGGCGAAATCTGAGGACTTGCGTTATATCAAGGAAGATGTGGCCCTCCTGCGACTGGAAAAGAACGTCTGAGATTCTGACTAAACCGCGTAGAGATATCGCCAAGCTTACTGCTGTTATCACGGGGCACTGGCCAATGGGGCTCCACGCTACCAGGCTGGGCATCCCCTACAACGCGCATTGCCGCAGCTGCGGTAATGTAAATGAAAGAGAAACCCTGATTCGCTTTCAGTGTGAATGCCCGGGTCTTGCCGGAACCCGGTATAGGACGCTCGGTAGGGCTTCTCTGGGAGGCTTGGAGGATGCAGCTAATGTTGAATTAATGGATCTGCTGTACTTCCTAAATTACACTGGCTGGTTCAAGGCACCTCCCCTAAATTCATTATCCAACCTTCATCATATACACTAGTTAAACTTCACGGAGTTTGTGGTTTCAAAACGGCGCTTTATGCGCTAATTGGGCTTTTGGCTAGCCTCTGCCTAAGCCGCCACTTTTACCAACCAACCAACCATAGGTACTGAGTGGTATGAGAAGGCAAGGAAGAAAACCAGTCCCTTCTTAAAATAAGGCAGCAAGCCGATAACCCAGGTTTTAGTCAGCTCGTTTGGAGGTACGAATTACTGTGCAGTCTCCAAGACAAAACCTTAACCAACATCTGACTAGATCTGATGTTAGATGGAATATTGCAATACCAATCTATTTGTCGGTCTTCAAGTTATTGGATGATTGGTTGTTCCGTATGATTAGCCAGTAAAGCACCACTGAGAATTACTTCATCATCATCAGTGTGGTAAGGTTCAGGCGTCCTAAGCCCGACGTCAAGCTAGGCTTAGGCTGCCTGGATCGTTTACCACTAATCGTCGAGGTCACATATATGTACTCCGACTCCCAACGAGCTCTCGATCGTCCACGCGATCTCGCTCCGTCAACTCGTTTCACAATTTACGATTACGATACTTCGTACAATTCATAAGACTCGTGGTTATACCAAATGCGAAAATTGGCTGAACGACCTTTCGTTCAAATCTGTCCAGCAAAGTTTCGGAGGCTTGGGCTAGGGTGCATGTTTCTCAGTCATAGCATAGCACGAGTCGGATGATCTTTTATACTGAGAATTACTTGGCTGGCAAAAATTTGTGATTTTGCTGTTTTTGTTCTATTTCAAGCCTGATATTGAAATGCAGCGGGCCCAATACACTGTACTGATCTTTTCGGTTAAGTTAAATGCTCTTCAGGGTAACCAGATAACGAGGTACAAAACCCTGTCAGTGGCATTCAGTAAAATGATGTGGTACAGGCCTTGCCGCCTGTATCGAAAACCTCTGATTGTAGCGATTTCGCGACCCTTTATTCAGTTTCGAAAGCCCATCAGCTTAAAACTAAACTAAAAACCTGTTTGAGGACGCAGCCACCGTACACCACGACACATTCCCGTGGTGCCGTCTACTTTTTCCATCAAGTGTGGATCACACTCGAAATCATAATTTTTTTTTTTTTGAGAACACTAATCCCCGAAAGGGTATTTAAAAAATGTCTGTCATTCATTGGTTTTGTTCGGCAGTGCATGGTATGGCACAACGAGCTGTTGGTCGTCCTCACCTACTGAGCACTTCCAGCGAGCTCTCGGTTGTCCACGCAATCCATATTCGCCCAGTCGTTGTGCGTTAATCACTGTCTTCGGTATACGTTTATCGATTATTCGTTGTACATGCCCCACCCATTGCAATTTTTGTAGTTCACAATTTTCGACACTTCCAGCTCATCGTACAGTTGAAACAACTCGAAGCTGTACCGGATGCGTCATTGTTGTCGCACGCAAACGACCCCGAAAATTCGCCAAAAGGCATTGCTAGTTTTAAATAGATCAGTAAGTTTACTTTGCACTTTAACCAGCGAGACGGAATAGTCATCTGCTGTAGTGCATAAGAGCAGCACATCGGTATTTCACGTGAAATCCATAACATATCATGTATCGTGCAAATTCACGAAAAAACACCCACAACAATAATATATGCACAATCTGGTATCTTTATTTACAATAAAATCATGTATTGTAGATCACAAACTCAGAGCCTTACTCATGTCGTCAAACAGACGATTCCACGAGAATCCCATCGAACCATCCTCTAGTCCGATTTTACATCGCGACGGTATCTTCTCCAACAACTCCTTGAACGGTCCGTAACCCTTCAAACATTCTTCATCGCCAATAATGATCAATTTGCATTTGGATCGTGTTATGGCCACCGTCAGACGACGTTGATCATCTAAAATCTCTCCAACGCGCGCTTTATTTGATTTCTCCATCGTCGTTGTGCCCGTTCGCGTACACGAATAGATGATTACATCTTTATCACGTCCCTGATACTGATCCACCGTATTCACTTCCAATCCGCTAAAATCAATTTTTTCCGTCTGCTGAATTTCCGACGATGAATAGTAGTTGGTGTAATCCACATAGATTTTTCGCAAAAGTTCCACTTGTGCACGATACGGTGCAATTATGCCAATATCACTTGCTGCACATCCACCCGTGATCAGACTCTTCACCAGATAGAAGGCAACGGCTGCATCACAGTAATTTGTGTATGTAAATTTGGTTCTAGCTGACTCGCCGGCGTTTTCGTCGTCGGCAAAGGTTTTCTCAATAATTTGTGCCAAATTGACGGCTTGACAACGTTCGAATTCTTGCGAACGTTGCAAGCAATCTTTGGTGTCGAGAAGCATGACCGACAAATCAACGTGTCGCTCCAGCGAACGCATTACCCACTTATCGGTTCGATAACGTGCAAATAGTTCAGCCTTTCGTGGCAGGTCGATTATTCGATTGGAAACAGTGTCGTCAGCACATTTAAGATTTCCGCCGTAAGTCAAACTATTGGCTAGTCTGGTGACGGCTTTGTTCATACGATATTGAGTGGATAGAACAGCCGTGGCTGTTGTCCTTGAATCGTCCAGACGTTGAAATAAACTTTCACTCGCTCCGATTCGTTGAGCGATTCTTGATCGGACAACCGGCGGCAATTGATCCGGATCGCCTACGAGAATGAATGTATTGGCATAGAAGAGCGGACGCAATACGGTGGGCTGAAAGACTTGTGTCGCTTCGTCGACAATGCAAACATCAAATCGACGGTGTAGGAACAATGAATGAGCCGCTCCGTAACATGTCACGCCAACAACATTGTATGTGGCATAGATTCGCGATAAGTCGTCTGGCGTTTTGCATTTTTGCGTCAAATGGGCTTCGCTGTAATCGTGCAAGGCGGTTTCAATACGAGAATTCGATCCGAGTCGCAGGAATTTTACACCATATCGTTTTAAGCGCAGTAGAACGTTATCGACAGCTGAATTCGTATGACTGGTTATAATGATTGATTTGTGCATCAGGCAGAGAAGACGAATGATGGCGACTAGTGTCTGAGTCTTTCCTGTTGAAGAAAGGAAACAAAAAAAAAATTTAAAAAATGAATCGTGCTTGAGACCTCACTGGGACGCATTGACAGGTTTGTATTCGAGTTCTGTGTGTCTCTTGTGGCCCGCATTAAACCTAAAGGCGGTCCTAGACCGACCGGAGTGTGGCAAATACCGCGCAAAAGATTGATACGAAAAATCGTGCAGCAGCAGTGTGGTTGGGCGACTCCAAGGTATCATTCTTGGAACCGGTCTTTTGTGTATGTGCCACACTCCGGTCGGTCTGGGGCCGCCTTAACAGCATGAAACGACAGTCTGCGCAGCTCTAGAATATAGTCATGAATGAGTCTCCATTAAAGCGAATATTTAGGGTTGGACAGCAGCCATTGGATGAAAAATCATTCAATTTCAAATTTACTCACCAGTTCCCGGCAAACCCTTGAGCAACATATAATCATTCATTTTTATAGCTTTCGCCACGGCTCGTCGTTGATCGGCATTCAAATCTTTCAGTATATCTTGCGCCGATTTTGGCAAGCTAACTTGTTCAGTTTTAAACGTAGGCTGCATTTTATTCACAACGATTCTCCGCAATTTATTCGATTCGTCGCGATCCTCCAGCAGCACTCCTAAATTTGTGAAACTGAAAACATTTGTCGACTGATAAATATTTTTGTCAATAATGAATCGTTCGTTCTGATAGTTTTGATTGAGATTACGTTCCAAATGAAGTGAGATTTGTGCACGTTTTATTTCGTAGACATGACCGGTGGCGATTGCAACACGCTTTGCCGTACTAACGATGACATAATCGCCGGGAGTTATCTACAAAATTAATGTAAAATAAATTTTGTTAAAAATCCGAGTTTAACCATCACAACAACACTCACTCCTGTTAAGGTAAAATCCTGATAAGCCAGACCCGGTTCCAGGCTCTTATCCTTGACGAAATAATGCAAAAATCGACTCTCAGACGACTCCACGTCACCGACAATTTTCAAATTAATCAATGCCTGACCGTCGTTACTTCGCTGCTCGGGTGTCTTGGCCCACAAGCTCTTCAGCTGATTACCCTTTTTCGCCTCCTGATCTTCCAACGTTAAAATTCCACACCAGTGTGTAAAATACTTGATATCCTCCTCGCCCAAATGGGACATACATTCTTCCGCGACTTTTTGCATAGTTTGACCTATTTCTGCTTTCCTATCCTGTTTCAAAAACAACGAGCAAATTGTATTGTACGGACACTTGGCGCAAGCACTATGATGACTTATGGGATCAGGCAATAGAACCGTTTTGTACTTCCCCTCGATACTGGACAAATCGTCGTGATTATTCAGCTTGAGATTACGTGTCAGATAATAGGACAGATCATTTCGAAGCATGATAATATCTCGCTTGGAGTTCTTCGACGATGGTATTTCCTTTAAAACTCCTTCGCGTAGATACAACAATAATCCGGAATTAACATTACGACCGATTTCATTAAGCATCATCTCGTAGATCATCAGTTGTCCTTTATGTTCGTTGGAGAAGGTGGCACGACCCGTTTTCAACTCCAACGGTAAACATTTCAGCTGCCCCGAATCCGGCAGGGGACGCACGCCAACAGAAACATCAATTTTGCCCTTGAGACCCAGGCGTGGAACCCAGACATTTTCTTCAATGTCCTGAATGGAGTCTATAACACCCGGGTAGTCCGATTGGGTTTTCTGCTTCATACTGCCTTTCGTCGGTAGATATTTTCCTACAAAATCTACAATATGGGTGATAAAGGGGGCTAATTCATTTTTCATATCTTCCAAGTTCGTCCTGTTCTGGTACATCATGTACATAACATTCTCCGACATCAGGAACTTATCACATTCTCGCTCGATTTGCTCGGCTGTTCGAAGCTTGCGTGTGAGCACTGTTTGGAAGAGCTCGTGGGTAACCGACCCGATTATCATCTGAATTGAAAAGGATAGTGAATAAGAGTTTCCAGAGTAACCAAGACACACTTACCGCCTTGCTGTCCGAATCGATTCCTCGGAATTTTTCCTGTAGCACACCGCGACGTTGACAAAACAGGGAGCCAACTACCGATGTTCCCGATATCAAATGATCCGGATTGGTGACAATCATTCCTTCGGTGTTGGACACTACAAAGCACTCCATGGAAACATTCCATACGCCCAATATGGATACCAGATCGCCTACATCCAATTTCGTATGCACCCACATTCCTTGTAAACGACATTGAACTCTTTCCTCCCTATTGGTCTCATTTACTAGTTGCAGGATTAAATCAAAATTACGTGGATCGCGATCTACACTCTCCACAATGCACCTTTGCCAGGACGCTAAACTGAATTTCGTTGGTTTGGCACCGGCATCTTCAGCGAAGTCATCATAGAATGGATCACTCAACTCACTCTTCTGCAGCATGAAGGCATTGGAATCGTCGAGCAAACAGTCGAAATTTTCTTTCCCACAAGACTCGTCGATAATTAGTTTTTTAGGACTTATATGCGGCCGTAACCGTTTACTTGTGCTGTCCATTTTGTTTGGGGAGATTTCATCCAGCTTTCGACGTCGTGTCGTTGTGTCCATTGCACTATTCGAGAAAATTGGATAGGAGTCATCCTCATTATTTATAAATTGTTTAGAAACGTAAACTGGATACTTACATTAGTAGGGGAAGAAGTAACCATAACAGAACTTGGCGCCAAATAGCACCGCTCGATTGCGCAGGCGCAGTTTTCAATCAAAACAAAGATATGTCAAAGCTCGAAATGTATTGGTTGACGTTTCGTACAAAAGGTGTTACCAGATCAATAGATGAAAATGCTATTCAGCATAAGGGGGCTATCAAAGATCAACGAGTGAAAGAAATTTTATTCGTTACGTTGCAAATTTGTATAAAGGGCCCCATAGACTCACCGATTTATCGGCCATTCAAAGCTAATTTCTGTGGAGAAAGCACAGTTTTTAGGTTCCACTACCGAATTCGCAAGAGAAAATGAGCTTTTTCCACAGAAATGAGCTTTGATTGGCCGATAAATTGCTGAGTCTATGGGGCCCTTTATAGGAATGGATTGGCCGATTCAGTAACTCTTACAGCTTAGGAAGACCATAAAGAAACTCTGCAACAGAGCCAAACTAACAGTTAGAATGGGACATATTCTGCATATTCTGTGGCCAAATCCAATGGTAAAATAGGAGGATCAGTAGGGAAACCAGACTGTGGGTCAAATTCTGTGAATGTGTTAAGTACATCAACACAGTTGTGAGACTGCACCACGATCTGGCAAAAAAAAGATACTGGGGAGCCTGTGAGAAGCGCCACGTATACTCTCTGATTATAATTATTAAAGAGCCACTAAACTAACTGATTGTAGAACAATAAGATTGGATTTCATTATGGAAAATAACTCCTTGGCACACTTAGGAAAAGTTTTTGGGTCAATTTTGCGAGAAAAAAATATTAAAGAGCATGTTGTGCCGCACATTGTGCTGAAAACTTCTGAGTCCTAGCTGTTTGCGTTCAGAATTATAAGCAACCAAAAAAGTCGCAATAAACATACCGGCATCCACTTCGGAGAAGTTCTTCCCCCACCAACGTGCACAAGGGCGAACGGAATATTAGGACCGTCATTGCTAAAGCAGTGGGACGTTTCATTCGAGCAGGACGTATCCCGAGAGCGGCATGTTCTGCTATCCGCTTTAATAGGGGGAACTTTTGTGTTTCCGATATTTTCCGCTATATGTCCGCTATATGGCGGACGGTAAGATAAGTGTCGCTAGTGTCGATAACAAGAACAAGAAAATTCTTCTTGCGAAGCTGATAGCGTAATGTTCCAAAAATTCCCCTCCATCCCTCACAGCCTGCTGATCTCATCCACTAGGATTGGCAAAGGCATTATTGCGGCTACTACATAGGCCGCTTCGTGTGATTCGGTGCGGTATGCACAACACTCTCTCAAAAACACCTACGATAGATCGCGTTTAGGCATTTTGCGTTACAGGCGAACCCTAGTGCACTGGCCCAAACTGGCGAGGCGTATATGTAATGATTACATGTTTTCGGGCCACCTATATGTTTCCATATGATCTTCCACGTCCGGTCATATATAATTCGTTCAAACACTTTTCCGTTGTGTCAAGTAAACAAATAAGGCGATAAGGATTAGACGCATCGGCCGTGTTGCTTGGTTTTGCAATAAGCACCAATTATTGGCTTTTCATGATTGCGGGAAAGTCCGAACTTCTAGGCAAGTTCGATTAACTTTCCATGCATCGTCAGAATTGCTGCCTTCAACGTCTTAATAGGGACGCCATCAGGTACTCAAGTCTGGATGCTGCCTTTAAAAGTTCGAACTCTGTAATCGGGGGTGTAATACCACTAATCGGTGTAAGGCTTTGTCTCGCAGGTTCCAATTCATGATGAGGAAACAAAGTGGAGAAAATATTCTTGAGTGGCACACATTTGAGTTGGGGGAGCTCTCTGTCCAATTTTCTTCATGGCCGTCTTATAAGCCGTTTCCCCTCCATCCCACTATTGTGGCACATGCTAAGCTAGAATTTTTACAGCATGGCCGCAGGAAGATGCATAATTTATCCACAGCCCTATATTCTATCACTACACGCATAAAGCTTCAAATAGATTGGACGCGTCAGCATCGGCATCAGCAGAAACATTTCAATTTAGAACACGCGCATTTGCCTTTGATGACCCACATTGACAGCAGAAGCATTTCTGCTTTCTGCTGTCAATGTGGGTCATCAAAGGCAAATGCGTGTGTTCTTAATTGGAATGTTTCTGCTGATGCCGATGCGTCAAATGTATTTCAAGCATAATAGTTGAAATTGACAGCAGAACTGCTTCTGCTGTCAAATGTTGGTCATCAAAGGCAAATGCGTGTGTTCTAAATTGAAATGTTTCTGCTGATGCCGATGCTGACGCGTCAAATGTATTTCAAGCATAATAGTTGAAATAGATTACACACGTCAGCAGCAGCATCGACAGAATTTCATAGCTGACATATATGCTGAATGCCAAGTCTTCTGCCACCGCCGTCTATTATATTAAGGCCGCAATGTAGACTCGTAAACGTCAAATCCACAGATTAAATTGCATTGCATTGTTGTTGCTTCTCATGACATTGTTGTTGTTTGCCCGTGTCCGACGAAAAATTTAAGCAGGATACATGGCGTCATCATACAGCTGAGTTGCGGCCTTGATATATCTAGATGGCGTTGCTTCTGCCCAACATTTTTGTCGGCAATGTAAAATGCATTGCGATGCCGATGCTTCTGCTGACGCGTCTAATCTATTTCAAGCATAAGAGATGGGCTAAATCAACGCTATCTAGATATACAAGGCCGGATTATCAGCTGATTAAAATGAATTTGTCAGTGGCCATGAACTCAAGTAATGCTTGAAATAGATTACGCGCATCAGCAGCAGCATCGCCAAACGTCAAGCCCAATGCATTTTACATTGCTGACAAAAATGTTGAGCAGATAAGACTGGGCATTCAGCATATTTGTCAGCTATGAAATTCTGCCCATGCTGCTGCTGACGCGCGTAATCTATTTCAAGCATAACACGTATTACAACAATAGCAACATGAACAGGTAAACTTTCAGTAGCCACGGACGAAATTGTAGACTCGGGTGGAACTTAAGGTCCATCTAGATTAAATGGCTGCGCAGCCAAAAACTGGCATCGCGTACAGCCATTTGGCTTCTACTTAGCATCTACACTAGCAGCCAAATGGAGACTGAAAATGACATAACCAAAATTTCATTTTGGTGATTTTTTTAAATTTAATGATCAAAATAGGACTCTGAGCGTTTGAATTATTTCACGGCCATTCATGAATTATTCAATTTCCCACAAAAGAACAAAAGTTACAAAATTGTCACTTTGAATTTGACAAGCGGTTGGTTGAGTTGCCATATTGAATATCAAAACTGGACGCACACCCAAATGGCGATCAGTTTGGATGGAATGACGCCATTTGGCGACCAATCTAGATGGACCTTTAGGTTTCTGCAGTTCGGCCGTTAGAAGTTACACAGGGTGGGACACTCTCCCCCACTCTGGTTAACATCTACATGGCCGGTCTTCCCACACCACCGGAAGGTGGTCAGGCTTCTGTTATGTTGACGCCTTAATTCGAGCATAGAAAACATCTGCCCAAATTACGCTGACGCGCTTCATGAAGCAGGTCATTTATTTTAATGCCCAGGTGCGCCCACTGATCTTAGCCCTTTGTTACTGTGGAAAAACCGTATCGCGGCAGCCATGTTCCTTTCCCTGAATGATGACGAACCTTAAATCGAATCCACATTGCACAGCGGTTCGTACCATTCTGCACCGCTAAAAGAAGAAGCTCCAATATTTGGTGACGTACTGGGCCTATACCTTTAAATACCTTCATTCCGTAGGCAGTCAATAAATCAATTATAGAGGTCAAACGTTTTGCGGAATCGATCTTTTGAATGAAAAAACTACAACCTCCGTGAGTCAATAATTCAGTAAATAGAAGAAGCGATGTTACCATTATCACCTAACTTTGGTTCGATAATTCTCGAGACGATTTCTCCTAAACCAAGCGACATGCAATTTCAAACACTCTTCAATTACATATGAAACAAATCCAATCCGATTAATTTCATTGAAAATAACACTTATATTCATTCTAATACAATTTTGTTGCAAGATCATATTGCAATTGAAAATAAATCATTACGATAAGAAAAGAAGAGAATTGCCCCTTCGTAACATAAGAACATTTTCCATAAAATCAAAAATTGTGTTTCCATTGAATATGACGAAATTCCTTGAACAGTAATAGTAAAAAAGAAAATTGTATGAAAACTTGTCTATTTCAAATGCTCTTCCGCTAATTCACTAATCAATTACTTAAATTACGGTTTAATTTTGTTTCGTTTCTACTCACATGATCACTAGTACTCATCTACTACGAATTACTACAGAATGAAAGTCATAGTACAAAAAAAGAATACACGATGAATTACAACTGAAAAAAGCACAATTAAAATAGACAAGCTTTGTTTGGTGTGTTCTTCACATATACATTTTATCATAATATATTTCACATAATCATTCGATTCCTCTGCGTTTCTTCTCATCTTTGTTTTTTTGCCCCTGTCAGTTTGGTGGTGCATTTATGATTAATCCAACGTTGTCATTTCATTCCTTATTTCTTCATTGGCGCAAGCATGAAAATGTAACAAGGAAAATATGAAATTAGAGATTTTATCGATTTCAGTTTCACATTGGACATGATTGTGTAAACAAAATTGTAACAGGGCGGGTTGATGGGATATAGTTGTCAGTCAAAGCAACTGCAAAAAAAAATCCAAGGCCCGAGGAGGAATGTAGACCAATGAGAGATAAAATAAAAACAAAATTTTTCAAAGGATGTTTTCAAACGAGGGAAGAACTTATTGGGGATTTTTTTCATTTCTTTTTGTTACATAAATATAAAAAATTAATTTCCACATAGAAGTAAACAACATAAATTTAATAATTCAAGAGAAAATAAATGTATGTAATTTGTAGTGTGCCGCATATTATCATGATCATAATGATGATGAATCACGAGCGAAAAGAAGAAAGCACTATAATAAATTTGAGTGTGTGTGTGTGAGAGAAACAGAGATTGAGCCATATGATTGGTTAACGCAAGAACAGAAAATGAACAAAAAATAGTAACACATCGTTTTGTTGCACATAGCAAAAATCTTTGTTTCCATTTCATTAACTGAGAAAGAAATGTATAGATATATATATAATTGTTTTCTTCTCTGGCATTTCGTTTTGATTTTCGATTTTTTGTATGTTTTTATGTTTTTTTCTTCAATCTAATAAAATGCAATGACTTATGGAATTTACTTAAGGTTTACAGTCCGTAGTGGCATCTTGAAATTAGCTGCAGCTTGCAATTGAATTTGATAGGCTAGACTGTGTATTTTGAAGCCGTACAAACTGTAAAAAAAAAATAAAAAAAGCATGAGAATCACACTCGATTACGACTTTTTTGTTGTAGTTTAAGCAAAAATACTTACCGAGGTACAAATTGATTTGTTGGGCGTTTCGGACGATATTCGGGATGCACCATAAAAAGCATATGTGGAAAACCAGTACCAAAATATGCTCCGTCTGTATGATGATGTCGTGATGATTTCGGAGTGTATACATCAATGCATTTCGGGCAATATGTTTTGACCATTGCTTCGCCAGGAATATCAGACAAGCCTATGCATAGAAACAATGGAAACATTAATGATCGTTTTGCTCTAGTACATATTGAGCACTGGAGTAGGGGATAGGGGTGATGATATCAACTTACCTAACGGCAACATTGGCTGACTTTCGCAATAAACACGTGGACAATGTCCAAAATCACCAGTTTGATATTTTTCTATCATTTGCGCAATTCCGCGATTTGTTAAAATATATCTAGCATGAATTAAACCATATAGCATCTCGGCTGCTTGCTCTGTCATATCTGAATGATGTGGATTTTCTTCTAATTCATCTTCTAGACAAAAAAATAAAGAAACAACGACGAATGCATATAATATTTATTGAGTAAAAATTTAAAGACAAGTTTAAGACATTTTTGAAAATAGATTGTATTTAATTCCACAAAGAAATTGAAAATGTAGCTAAAAACAAGTATGTACCAGGTTTAACTAAAACAATCACACACAAAAAAATACCGGCGCACAGAGGGCTGCGCCCGCAATACGAGGGTTTTTTAAATTTTGTATACATACATACATAGTGAATAATTTTGCACATATATTTTATAGGTAATCAAATAAATAAGAATTATGCACAATATTATTGAAATGCTTCTTGTAAATCTATTTTTGGATTGGTCTAAATAAACGCGTTCCACTTTTAATAAGACCAATACAAAAATAGATTTAATATCTATCATGGCTACACATATTAACTGAATTTATTAGCTGTAACTCCGTTACCATTACTCCAAAAAATGATATGAAATATACCCATCGAGTTCTTTGATTTGAGTACCCATACGTCCATGTAACTAAAAAAAGTCGACTTTTTCAAATCTCCGGGACACCCTGTTACCTTTTTCCTACCAACGTCTAAGTATTTCGTGCTGTTACGATTCTACACATTCCTACCAAAATACATGACGATCGATTAAGTCGTTCGCGAGTTATTTAGTGAACAGACGGACGGACAGACGGACAGACAGACGGACGGACAAAATCGATTTCATAAGGGTTTTTTTAAAAATCGAAAAAACCCTAAAAATCATACCGAACGGGAAAACAACAGTCAACGATACGATAGATTGGCGACATGTAGTTCAATGGGTAGAGAGGAACATGGTTTCGAGTCCCTCTCACGTTATTCGACCATGGATGTTTGATTTCAGTCTTTTTAGCGACTCGACAACTAAATTGAACTGCAACCAAATGAAGGTAACTGTAAATCTGTGACCGCTAATGATAGCGCCCTCATATTTCGTTCCACGACCATTCACCTTGTTGTGTTTAAGCATCCGCAAGCGTTTACGCCTGAGTGTTGTGAAAAACACTTTATCCGTGATGGAAGTAAAACGTAACAGTGTGATTGGGCTATATTTGGCTGGAAAGCCGCAAGTGGAAATTGTTCGTGCTCTTCAACACCTAAATATCAACAAATCTTTCGTGTCTCGAACCATAGCTCGTTACAATGAAACTGGTAGTGCTGCTAAACGATATGGTGGTGGCCAGAAAAAAACTATATCAACCCCGGAAATGGTACGGAACATCAAGGCTCGAATTCGCCGAAATTCTCGACGGAGTGGCAGAAAAATGGCTGCTGAGCTGCACATTTCGAAATCAACAATTCATCGAATATTGAAAAAGGAGCTCAAAGTTAAGCCTTACAAAATACAAAAAGGACAACATCTAGCCGAAGCCCAAAAAAAAAGTTAGATTCGATAGGGCGAAAGAGCTATTGCGATTGCACGAACGTGGCCAGTTACGAAATATGTATCATTTTCTTCGATGAGAAAAATTTCCCTATTGAGCAATTAATAAATAAACAAAACAATCCTGTCTACCTAACAGAAATGTCGTCCAAGAATTTAGATATCCGGATGGCCAGCAAAACTCAATCCCCACCGTTTGTGATGATTTGAGCAGCCGTGACGGCGAATGGCCGATCTCCGCTAGTGTTTTTGGGTCATGGCATCAAGATGAATGCGAATGTTTACCGAGAAATTATTTTGGAAGGTGCTTTGAAGCCGTGGGCACGCAGACATTTTACTGAAAGAGAATGGACATTTCAGCAAGACTCTGCACCGTCACACAAAGCACGCGCAAACCAAGACTGGTTAAGAAACAATGTTCCAAAATTCATTTCGACCGAACAGTGGCCTCCTCATTCACTGGATGCGAATCCGCTGGACTACTCCATATGGGGGATTTTGCAGGCCTATGTCAACACTAAAAGATACCAGAGTATTGATGCGCTCAAGGCAGCTCTTCGCCGTGAATGGGCAAAAATACCAGAGGCTCACATTCGTGCAGCGTGCGATTCGTTTGTCAACCGACTCAAAGCCATAGTTCGCGCTGATGGTGGTCACAACGAAAATTAGAATTAAATTTTAAAAATATAATTGTATTTCAACATTTTTTGCTTATGCTCAATAAAATTATGTATTAAATAAATAAAAAAATTAGTTAGCCTAAAGTTGCAGTTCAATTGGGCCACCTTGTAGATAGGTAAAGGTCAAAATCAAGTGTTTCGTGTTCCGAGATCCTCGATATTAGAAGAAATATTCGATATTCTTTTAGTATAATTTGTATTGGAGATTTTCCTCACCGCTCTATACGGTAGTAAAGAAAACGTGCTGCAAAGGTTCATAGTAGTTGGACGACCCTTGGAGGTTCTTTCTTGCCACCCATCTAAAATTACCGAAAATTAACTGCGCATCTTAGTCTCATCAAGCTATAGGAAAAAAAAATGAGAAACAACGGAGAGTAGTTTCAGTTGTCCTATTTCTAATCTGAGAGACCCTACAATCAATTTTTGTCCAGTGGTTCATAATAAAATTTGGAAATTAATTCCGTTATAATTTTTGTGAGAGAAGAAGTATCTCTGGAACAGCATAAACATCTTGATATCATCCATGTAATGTTGTATCCCTTGCTCTTGATCACTGTCAGTTATTTTGCTACAGATTACTTGTACGCTGGGCTCGAAATTTTGACGTTGTTCTTTTGAAGGTGCGGTGCGAGTTTTATATTAACCCGATTTCTCATCCAAACGTCATGACCACATTTTCGAGGGGTTTGGAACCCCCAAACCCATAGTTCTAGTTTCAAGTCATAATTTTATTGTGAATCCGTTCGACCATTAAAAAAAGCTATCATCCTCAACGAAATAATTGGAGCACGGGAACGGGTTTATCGTGACATTAAGAGTGCCAATGACAACGTTAGTTACATATTTTCGTTCCCGATTTATTGCGATTATCTGGTAAAATAGTAAAGATACAATATCTAACAGTTACCTAAAGGTAAAAACGTATTTACAAAAAAATCAATATTTCTCATTCTTCTTTCAATTTTTCCTCATTTTTTTTATGGAAAATATGTACTTTCTTTCCTCTGGAAAAAATATTATTTCATTTATAAATCGTGGATTACTAATTGTAATTGAACTTAATATTGACACAATGGCCAAGAGGTTCTAAGTTTTTGAGAAAAAAATAACTTTCTGAAAATGACTGAAGCGACGTGTGCCTACCAACATTTTTTGATAGAGATGAGATCGAAAATTAGAGTTGTGCATTGAACTCAACATTTTTCTTCAATGTAATTCCACGGGTGAATTTAAATTTCCAATTTTCCAATATCCCACAGTTTACAAAAAAGCATAAAATTGTCGTTATTTTTTGTATTGATCATTAAATGCACCCAATCGATTCATTTGATTTGACCACCATGCGCCACACAAAAAATTGGTAATTTTAGAATGACCGAATGACGAAAAACCGCAAAATAAATTTGACCAAAGATGTGTTTTGTTATTACACTAAGGTCATATGTTTGACCAGAAATGAATGACCACGATGGTCATTCATTTTTGGGCAAACACATTTTTGGTCATTTATTTTGCTATTACACTAGTGGGGCAAACTTTTTGCGTCATTGATCAAATTTTATTTGATAGTGTAATACCTCTTTTACAGATAGATAGATAGATACAGTGCACTCGCGCTAACTTGAATCTCCGCCAGCGTGAACTATACGTTAACTTGAACATTTTTTTCTGTCCGTTGACTGTACTATAACTTGAATTAAGTCAAAATGCGCTATAACTTGAACAAAATTTCTTGCATATTATTTATTGCGTTATCAAAATGCAGACGTTTTGTACGTTTTGTGCGCTAGGTTTATGCGTGTAAATTAACTTTTTGTGCGCCACTGGATTTAATTTTTTTTTTGTGGGAAAGAAAAATAATAATATCCCAGTTAGAACAGAATCGACAATTCATCGATAAAGAATCGAACGCCTTCTATTAAGGAATCGATGACTTTTTCGATCAAACTATGGAGACATTTGTATGGGCTTGGCCGTTTTTTCGATACCGAAAGTGAGAACTGGAATCGATCTTATTCCAAAGACTGTCGTTGATGTAGAATCGACCACTACGGACTATGAAGAATTTATGGAGAAACAATGACCGTGGTGAAAAATTATTATTTTTTATTTTTTTCCTTTTTTTTTAATTTTTTTTTATCTATTTTATACTTATTTTTTTACCTTATTTAAACTTTAACCTTTTTACATTTATTGCTTCTACTGGGAATTGAACCGGGCACCTATAGTTTCGTAGTCCTACGTCCTACACCTAAGCTATCTAGGATTACTAATTACGAGAATAAATTAGTTGTTTTATTTTTTGACAATTTCAATTTAATTCAGAGACATTTAGATGAAAGTCATCGATATGTGATCGAGGACATTTCGATTAGATGGTATCTATGACAAATGGATAAAAAGTCATCGTTTTCGGATCGATTACTCTTTGATGACAATGATATCGAAGACAACTGAATGTAGGTCATAGACATTTCGATTCTGTTGTGTATCGGAGACAATTGGACGTAAATAATCGAAATTGGATCGATTCAGTAGCCCTAGCTATCACCGTTTAGGAGATACAGCCGTTTAAAGTTTGGGCAGTAAATCGCCTCCAAAACGCTCCTTTTGGGCTGAAAATGCCACTTTTCTCAATTTCTAAGAGATTTGGCGAAAATGGGGTTTGAAAAAGTCGATAAAGAGGGCATCCAGACCTACATTTTGCTGAAACTTTGAGGGCCCTAGCTATCACCGTTTAGGAGATACAGCCGTTTAAAGTTTGGGCAGTAAATCGCCCCCAAAACGCTCCTTTTGGGCTGAAAATGCCACTTTTCTCAATTTCTATGAGATTTGCCGAAAATGGGGTTTGAAAAAGTCGATGAAGAGGGCATCCAGACCTACATTTTGCTGAAACTTTGAAAGCCCTAGCTATCACCATTTAGGAGATACAGCCGTTTAAAGATTGGGCAGTAAATCGCCCCCAAAGCGCTCCTTTTGGGCTGAAAATGCCACTTTTCTCAATTTCTATGAGATCTGGCGAAAATGGGGTTTGAAAAAGTCGATAAAGAGGGCATCCAGACCTTCATTTTGCTGAAACTTTGAGGGCCCTAGCTATCACCGTTTAGGAGATACAGCCGTTTAAAGTTTGGGCAGTAAATCGCCCCCAAAACGCTCCTTTTGGGCTGAAAATGCCACTTTTCCCAATTTCTATGAGATCTGGCGAAAATGGGGTTTGAAAAAGTCGATGAAGAGGGCATCCAGACCTACATTTTGCTGAAACTTTGAGCCTACAGCCGTTTAAAGTTTGGGCAGTAAATCGCCCCCAAAACGCTCCTTTTGGGCTGAAAATGCCACTTTTCTCAATTTCTAAGAGATTTGGCGAAAATGGGGTTTGAAAAAGTCGATAAAGAGGGCATCCAGACCTACATTTTGCTGAAACTTTGAGGGCCCTAGCTATCACCATTTAGGAGATACAGCCGTTTAAAGATTGGGCAGTAAATCGCCCCCAAAGCGCTCCTTTTGGGCTGAAAAGGCCACTTTTCCCAATTTCTATGAGATCTGGCGAAAATGGGGTTTGAAAAAGTCGATGAAGAGGGCATCCAGACCTACATTTTGCTGAAACTTTGAGCCTACAGCCGTTTAAAGTTTGGGCAGTAAATCGCCCCCAAAACGCTCCTTTTGGGCTGAAAATGCCACTTTTCTCAATTTCTAAGAGATTTGGCGAAAATGGGGTTTGAAAAAGTCGATAAAGAGGGCATCCAGACCTACATTTTGCTGAAACTTTGAGGGCCCTAGCTATCACCGTTTAGGAGATACAGCCGTTTAAAGTTTGGGCAGTAAATCGCCCACAAAACGCTCCTTTTGGGCTGAAAATGCCACTTTTCTCAATTTCTATGAGATTTGGCGAAAATGGGGTTTGAAAAAGTCGATAAAGAGGGCATCCAGACCTTCATTTTGCTGAAACTTTGAGGGCCCTAGCTATCACCGTTTAGGAGATACAGCCGTTTAAAGATTGGGCAGTAAATCGCCCCCAAAACGCTCCTTTTGGGCTGAAAATGCCACTTTTCTCAATTTCTATGAGATTTGGCGAAAATGGGGTTTGAAAAAGTCGATGAAGAGGGCATCCAGACCTACATTTTGCTGAAACTTTGAGTGCCCTAGCTATCACCGTTTAGGAGATACAGCCGTTTAAAGTTTGGGCAGTAAATCGCCCCCAAAACGCTCCTTTTGGGCTGAAAATGCCACTTTTCTCAATTTCTATGAGATTTGCCGAAAATGGGGTTTGAAAAAGTCGATGAAGAGGGCATCCAGACCTACATTTTGCTGAAACTTTGAGGGCCCTAGCTATCACCGTTTAGGAGATACAGCCGTTTAAAGTTTGGGCAGTAAATCGCCCCCAAAACGCTCCTTTTGGGCTGAAAATGTCACTTTTCTCAATTTCTAAGAGGGCGAAAATGGGGTTTGAAAAAGTCGATGAAGATGGCATCCAGACCTACATTTTGCTGAAACTTTGAGCGCCCTAGCTATCACCGTTTAGGAGATACAGCCGTTTAAAGTTTGGGCAGTAAATCGCCCCCAAAACGCTCCTTTTGGGCTGAAAATGCCACTTTTCTCAATTTCGATGAGATTTGCCGAAAATGGGGTTTGAAAAAGTCGATGAAGAGGGCATCCAGACCTACATTTTGCTGAAACTTTGAGGGCCCTAGCTATCACCGTTTAGGAGATACAGCCGTTTAAAGTTTGGGCAGTAAATCGCCCCCAAAACGCTCCTTTTGGGCTGAAAATGTCACTTTTCTCAATTTCTAAGAGGGCGAAAATGGGGTTTGAAAAAGTCGATAAAGAGGGCATCCAGACCTACATTTTGCTGAAACTTTGAGGGCCCTAGCTATCACCGTTTAGGAGATACAGCCGTTTAAAGATTGGGCAATAAATCGCCCCCAAAACGCTCCTTTTGGGCTGAAAATGCCACTTTTCTCAATTTCTATGAGATTTGGCGAAAATGGGGTTTGAAAAAGTCGATTAAGAGGGCATCCAGACCTACATTTTGCAGAAACTTTGAGGGCCCTAGCTATCACCGTTTAGGAGATACAGCCGTTTAAAGTTTGGGCAGTAAATCGCCCCAAAAACGCTCCTTTTGGGCTGAAAATGCCACTTTCCCAATTTCTATGAGATTTGGCGAAAATGGGGTTTGAAAAAGTCGATAAAGAGGGCACCCAGACCTACATTTTGCTGAAACTTTGAGGGCCCTAGCTATCACCGTTCAGGAGATACAGCCGTTTAAAGTTTGGGCAGTAAATCGCCCCCCAAAACGCTCCTTTTGGGCTGAAAATGCCACTTTTCTCAATTTCTAGGAGATTTGCCGAAAATGGGGTTTGAAAAAGTCGATGAAGAGGGCATCCAGACCTACATTTTGCTGAAACTTTGAGGGTTATTGGAGACATATCGATGACAGCTATCGATATATAATCGAGGACTTATCGTTTCCGTTGGGTATCGGAGACAATTGTCTAGCTGTGATGTTTGTATATTGAAACGATAAAAAAAAATGACAAACCCTCCGGAACTTTCAAAATTCTATTGCTAAACCAAATCAAAGAAATGTATTTGTGTGAAGAGCAAATATACAACGCCGATGAGTCCGGCTTGTATTGGAAAATGATGCGAAAAAAAAACATATGTTTCAGTTGAAGAAAAACAAGCACCCGGAAGGAAATGTGAAAAGCAGCGAATCACATTTTTGGCATGTTCCAATGCCATACAGGAAATCACAAGTTGAAGCTTATGGTGATTGAAAAGGCCAAAAATCCTCGAGTGTTAAAAAGTTTTAGTATCCCCGTCGAGTACAAGAACTCAAGCTCAGCGTGGATGACTTCATTTTATTTAAAGAGTGATTTCATCACTCTTTTGTGCCACAGGTAAATTTTAATTTTGAAGTGCAGCCGATTACATCTACGAGTGCATCACAAGTTTGCTTCCTAGGTAAGAGTTTCTCAAAAGAAATGGGATTGCCTGTTCGGGCGTTACTTTTGATAGACAGCGCCCGTCGCACCCCCATGAAAATGAGCTTAAGTCCGAGGATGGATCAATTGTGGCGATGTTTATGCTATAAGAGTAACCAAATTACATTATGACTTTGATTTGGTGTAATCGATGCAGAAAATAACTTTGAGGGATGGTGTAATATTTCTAAACGCAGCTTGAATCGGTTGTCGAAAGAAACGTTGGCGAAATGTTGGAAAAATGTTTTGAGCTTGATGATGAAGAAAATATTCTTCTAAGCGTGCTAAAAAACCAAATGGAGAAAGATAGAAACGACTTGGAAAAGGAAGCAAGCGATATTCTCCAGAATCTAACTCCCCAGGTAGTGGATGCTGTAACTAAGAAATTGTTTTCTATTGTAACAGTAAAAATTTATTCAAGGCTGAATATACACTTAAAGACAGGTAAAAGCAAGCAGATAACATCAGCTGAAGCCGTTACCATTTTCAGCAGGGCTATTCATTGGGCGAAAAATGTCAGCCTGGGGAAAGTTGGTGTTCTTCAGTAATTTCGGGAAAGAAGCGACAAACCTTAGTTACAACATTTTTTGACAAACAAATTTAAAAAGCCACTGCTAATAATAAACCTAATTGAAAATAACTGAAAAAATCGTATTTTTACGTATATGGATATAAGGTATTCGCTAGGTTGAACATTTCGTTATCTTGAATGAGGCTGGTTTCAATTAGTTCAAGCGTCTACTGTAAATGTTTTATTCAATATTTAAATTAATCCATACATTTATATACATTTACAAACAATTTTAAGGCATGGCGTAGCCGTCTGCCATTCATTTGGTATTTGTAATAATAATAAAATTAAGCATTAACAATTTCTCACTAGTTAATTCGATTAATACTATTCAAAAATTCCAGGAACATTACATCTGTTCAATATAAAAATAAATCCTTTTATTTCACTTTCTTCAATAATTAATTTTCCTTTTGGTTACGGTGCTATCGAATTTCGGTATTGTAATTTGCGATATTTGAAATATAATCATCATCGATGCTGTATTTTTCACAATTTGTGGCCTTGCAAGGGCACAGGGCGACGAAGTTCACACAACTCCAGATTCTGAATGTTCATCTACCCTGTGCCCTCTACCACAACGTCTCACAAGGTTCCATCCAATATATTTCGACGATATCTCAGGGCAATTCGACAGAAGTCATACAAATTTTCCCAATTACTTCCATTTAGCAAATTAGTCAATTCTCGTTCATTCAGCACATTTCGACCAAAGCAGGATCTTCTGATTTCCCTCAATACGGGACATATGGCAATAAAATGTCGAGAATCCTCTCTTACTTTCAGGTTGCACAGACTGCAGATAATCGGCAAATCCGGTCTATGCGGTTGGTAATTCAGCGAAAGTAGCTCTCCCCGAGCTCTAAATATTAATGAAATTTTGCTAATGCTGAAATTATTTTGAAAATATGTGCATTCCCCTAGGGTGTGGTTTAATTGAACATAAAGCTCCCGATGTTGTGATACTTTCTTTATTTCGTGTTCTCTTACGTGTATTAGCAACTGTTGCAATATGTTACTGTTTGCAGAAGTCCCATCCCAGGAAAACTCGGTTTCGCGCTCGTTTGCTAACAAAATCATGTCCATATAAAATGCGCTCTTTTTCTCTACGGCGTAAATCAGTATCCTTTTAGGTAACCTATCGCAGTTCATGGTAGATACTTTTGCCAAATATTTGAAATGCGTTTTTAGAGTATCCAGAAAGATTGGTGCTAAACCTGTTTCTTGATGCAACATGTAATTTGGTGTTGTTGTCGGAAGTTACAGTGGGAGACCTTAATATCGAGTATGTAGACAACTTCAACTATCTGGGTTGTAACTTATCAAAGGACACCAACGAAACCGACGAAATTAAGCGACGGATACAACTAGCCAATAAGACATATTTCTCGGTCCTCCCTATAATTAATTCGAAACTTGCGCACAGGAACACGAAGCTCCGCGTGTACAAAACGATCATCCGACCCGTGCTATGTTATGGCTGCGAAACATGGACCCTCACCCAAGCCTCCGAAATTTTGCTAGACCTATTCGAACGAAAGGTCCTTCGGCGAATTTTCGGGGCCGTTCGCGAGCGAGACCAATGGCGTATCCGATACAACCATGAGTTGTATCAATTGTACGATGAGCTGGAGGTATCGAAAATCGTGAAGCTTCAACGTCTGCGGGGCATGTACAACGGATGGACGACAATCGCATGCCAAAGAAAGTTATGAACGCACAACGAATTGACGGAGCGAGGTTGCGTGGACGACCGAGAGCTCGCTGGGAGAACTCCGTAGGTGAAGACGCCCACCAGCTGCTGGGCTTCCGAAACTGGAGGACAAGGTCACGTAACCGCGACAATTGGAGGTCAACGATTCAGGCGGCCAAGGCCCGACGTTGGGCTATCGTGCCACATTGATGATAAACATTCCGAAATGATATGCAACTTGAAATTGCCTATAGACGGCTGAGTTAACGCACCATGGCCCCACATCGGGCTATACGGTACTGAGAAGAAGGGGATACTGTCGGAAATACATTTCCACTTGATTGGGGATCGGACATGTATACCCAATCAAAAGGCTGCAACATAAGTGTTGCTGTATTGAGAAACTCTACTCACCTGGTTCAAGATCAAGAATCATATCCAATGCTTGTCTGTAGTTGGGCACCTGCTCATTCAATCCCGTCAAATTGAATTTATCTTGAATGTAGTCCTCGTCGACCTGCAACAAACAACAAAATTGTTTAAACAAAACAAACCTCCGAATATGGCAGAAACCAAAACACTCACCTCGCAGAAGAATTCATTTCCTCGCAATCCACAGAACCACGTAACCCAAGAGACTTCCTCGGAGCTGCTCATTTTCCTATTAACAAAGACGTTAGCCATAATAATCAATTTAATCAGACACCACTCAGGAGAATCGCTACAATTGTTTGCTAAGTAACTTATTTTACATATGTAAGGCGAAAACAAATATAATTGGTAATTAAAACGGTTTTCGGTGGCTTCTCGCCACGGGCGCGACTTTCTGGACAATGGCGGGGGTCAATGTAAGGAAAAGCGAAACGCGTGTCGTGAGCGAAAATGTATGTAGCACAAAAAAAAAGCGAAAAGAAAGCTGACTGCCTACGGGCCGTGAGATCAATGGGGTAACTAAACTGATTTGCAATTTCTGCTATCACTGCACTGAGCCGTCCGGGCAAAATGCATATTTCTCCCCCGCAACGAAAGGATTACATAAAAAAAAAAAGAATTTAAAAAACTACTCTTTGACGTTTATTTATTCGATGCACTCGGCGGACTCGGGTGGTGTTCGCGCGCCCACTTGACACACAACTTCACGCGACGGACTTCTCGTACGTCTTCCAATTTCAGCAATTTAACTGCAAATCGCCCGGAGAAGAAATCCCCCCGGGTCCTTGATGAACAAAATCAAAAATCTACAAAATGCGTTTGCTGTGGAATGTCAGTCAATAGATAAGACGTGGAGTTCAAGTATCGCCGGCTTTTAACTTGCACTCACTCTCTCTTGGCCCCCGCACACACAACTAATCCGGGTGCCCGACGAGACGAACTTTTGAACGTGTTTTCCTCCGCGCCGACTTTGGAATTCGCTGGTCCCAGTAAATTTACAATTTCATGAATGCACGTATGCTCCCGCACAAGAAAATTTCAATCACTTTTCAGTCCAGGTTTGGAAAATATTTAACGTCCTGCAGACGCGCTACGGAGCCTCGCCATAAATGCGAAACAAACGATTTGTCACACAAATGGCGAAAACGTCGTGGTCGTGTCGTTTTGTCGCGGTCGAGAGCGCGAGACCCCGTGAACGCGTACAAGATTTTTCGAAATTTCACTTCACTTAATTTGCAATTTTTGCCTCATGTCGCGGACAGTGTATGGAAATAAGTTTTAAGAACTCGATAATTACCGTTTTCAATAAATTGATGCAACAGAAGACGAAAAATTGAGGAGAAAAGACGGAACGCACACCTTGTTCAGCGAGAACCGAAAACCTGCGTGATGTTCAGTCAGTGTACAGGCAGGAGGGAATTTTTTCAACCAATGATATCCCAAATGGAGGCGGTGCTTGTCTTGGGTGGAGTGAAATTTTTTATTCTAGGTAAAAAGAAGATTTTCCGCCCGGATTTACGGGAATTAAGCCAAATGTGGCTCACAGGAATAGGATTTTGAATTTTATAAATGATATCCAACTGGCATTCATAGCTCAATTTATGAAAAAATAAAACACAATTAAATTTTAAGCAAAATAATTCTACGTTCCCGTACCTGCGTTTCTGAAGGGAAATTTTCCTACGATATTTTCACAATTACCAACAGCAGAAAGCAAAACTGACTTTGACAACCAAATGACGTTTAACAGCACGTTTTCAAATTTTCGTGTTGTTTTGTTTTTTACTTGACAATTGTTGCGCTAGCAGGCACTTTTTTCATTTCACTTGAAAATTTCAATTTTTCTTACAAAACAGCGCCTGATTAACACACAACAATGACGGACGACAAGAAATCGTCATTTAGCAAAAACAAAAAACCTAAAGTTGCACGTTATTTCGACAGCAACGTAAAAAGTGAGGATGGTGTCGAGCGCATTCACTTGGATGCCAAGAAAAAAGCAAAAGGCTCGTTTGAAGGTGATGTGATCAAAGTGAATTTAAAGGAGAGACGATTGAAGTACCGAAACCGCAATCCGGCGATAAAGTTGAGAGCTGAACGGCAGAAAATCGATAAGAAATTGTTGGATAAGCATTCGCGAGGCGAAAAGGCTGACGCGTCTGGTGTTAAGACGAAGCATTTCAAGGAGAAGCTGAAACGGAAAGAGGTTTATTTGGAATATGCAGCCGAGCAAGCGGCACGAACAGAAATTCTTAAGAATGAAGTTGAAGGGTAATTTTTATTCGAGTTATGCGAAGGCTATGCATTCACTTTGCTTTATTTTGATTTTGCAGTTTCATAGAACCGGACGACAATGAAAGGACTGCGGACTATACTCAGAAGGAAATTGTTCAAAATGTAAGTAAGATGCTCACTCTTGTAGATGGGCATAACTTTCGATAAATCAGGGAGCTGTAAAGCACACCTACGCGACAATTACACTTACTGCCAGAAGAAAAGAGGTTGTGCCTGGTAGTTCAAACAAAGACCAGGGCTGCTGAAAAATTATACCAAGAATTAGAAGATCAGACTGCCAACGAAGGAGTCTCTTTACGAGAGAGACCTAAAGACAAGGCCTAGCTTGCTGTAAAAGGCGACTAGAAGGATATGATAGGGTGTGGTCCTATCGGCGACCATTCCCGATGGCAGCTTGCTGCCACACGGGTTTTTAGGACGAGTTGTCATCTGTTGTTCCAGGGTGTCTGCACGCGGGTCGGCCCCCAGCCACCCCAGGCCCTAGCTCACAAGCTAATGGCCCACCACCGTCTCCGGCCATTCCTGGCCCCAGCAATCAAAACAATCCTCCGCCACCCGCAGTCAACAAGACATAAGGTTCCTATCGCGGCCGGGTCTTTGTCCCGGAACCACCCATGCAATCATGCATGGCCAAGAGCCGCAAACCCTCCTCGACACATTCGGGGAAACACAGAAAGCTGCACACTCACAACCATTTTTTTTGTATACTACTGGAGCAACCCGAGCCGGCCCAATTGCTCCAAATCCTACTTCTACGTGCCGGCATCGAAACTAATCCTGGTTCTTGGACATGCTGCGTCCGTGGTAAGAGGATCTACTCCAACGTCCAAACCTCAGTGCGTTGCTCGTGCTGCAGAGAATGGTGCCACTTTAAGAATTGTTCTGGGCTAAACAATTCAGCCCTACGTTCAACAACTACAATCAACACCTTTCTAGCACCAAACTGTAGAATCTGTGGACAGCAGTCATCATCGACTTCCCAACATCACAATAATCAGGGCCAACATCCATCACCTCTCACCCCCACAGTTTCCGCCCAACACAATGCACCACGACATACCCTAACACCAGCACCACCACAGCCAGTTGTGAATTACTCTACCACCAAGATTGTCCAAATTAACTGCAATGGTCTTCAACACAAAATCATCGAGCTCACTGACTTCATGGACAGACATCACATCAAAGTCGCTGCGGTTCAGGAAGCTAAAAGCTGACTCACCGCTTAACTCATACGGAGGCTTCAACATCATCCGAAAAGATCGACCCACCGGCGCAGGTGGAGGCTTAGCTTTCCTGATCCATAATTCGTTGCCAGACTCAGAAATTGACATCACCGCCGCCGATAACACCACCGAACTCCAAGCGATTTCCATCAAGGCGGGAAATGTTGATATAGATATTCTAAATACCACCAGCCTCAAGTTGTCCCACTGGTTTTCAGGCCAACATTTCTCCACTACTCACTGGACAATACCGCTTAATACTTGGTGATTTCAATGCACATCACGATCTATGGCATTCGAATCTCGACAACGACACCAGAGGCAACCTCATCGCTAGCCAAATAGATGACTCCGATTTCTGTCCCATGAACGATGATTCACCAACACGCGTTACAGGATCATGCAGGAGCTCCCCTGATATATCTCTTGCCAGTCCCGGGCTCATCAACAACACCACATGGGAGCCATTCATCACCTTCTCGTCAGACCACCTGCCAATAGTCCTTCTTCTTCTTCTTGTAGCGGTGCAGAAAGGTGTGTAACCTCTGTGCATCTATGTGGGTACGATTTATGGTTCGTCAATGTTTGTGTCCGTGAGGTCTAAGGACAAAAACATAGCTGCTGCGATAGGGTTTTCCCACAGTGATATAGGGGTAAGATCAGTGGGCGCAGCGGGGCATTGAAACAAATGGCCCACATCATGAGGAGTGCCATTGCAGTTTGGACAGATGTTTTGGATGTCCGGGTTTATGCGAGAAAGGTACGAATTAAGGCGTGAACAAAAGCCCGACCGAAGTTGAGCTAGTGTTACTCTGGTGGCTCTCGGGAGCCTAATCTCCTCAGGCGAAATTGGTGGTGGGCGCTCTGAGAAGACTCTATTCGCACCTAAACTCGCGATAGACCGATTCACTTCTTCAGTGTGGATCACTGCAATGGCGGCTCGGTATGTAACTTCATCGTAAGGGTCCCGTTTGTATCCCTGAACCTCTCTCTCAAGGTCTCGTAAACCACGCCTGACATGTCGTGGTGGAGGAATTCGGTCCATGAGATGATTATTGGGATGATCCTCACGGTAGCAACCAACAAGATACTGTTTAGAGAGTAGGAGATTGTGATCACGTATTGGCATCAATTTTGTCTCCTGATGTAAGTGATCCTGGGCAGACATCAGAAGGCAACCTGTCGCGATGCGTAGAGCGGCATTTTGGCAGACCTGAACTTTGGACCAGTTTGTGTCACATAGACTATGTGTCCAAACTGGGGCTGCATAATCAGCGGCCGCTCGACCCACCGCTTTATAAGTAGCTAGCATGGTTTCTTTATCTTTGCCCCAGGTGCTACCAGCTAGAGCTTTTAGGATGTTGTTCCTACTGCGCATTTTTTCACATACTGAAGCTGCATGATTCGCAGACGTCATCATGTTCTCTAGGTGAAGCCCGAGAATTTTGGGGTTTTTAACAGTAGGAACAGAATTGTTGCCAATACGTATATCCATCTCCCATCTGATGTCCTCCCACCAAGTGGTTAGATAAGTCGCAGAAGATTTGGACGCAGAGATGGTGAGGTTTCGGCTTTGGAAAAATGCCTGTAATCGTCCTAGATAGCGATTAATTCGGAGGCGCATTTCATCCTTATCATTCCCTGTGGCGAGTACGGTGCAATCGTCAGCATAGGAAATCACCTCGATTCCTTCAGGTGGTGTGGGAAGGCCGGACATGTAGATGTTGAACAGAGTGGGGGAGAGTACCCCTCCCTGTGGAACACCTAATTTGATTTTCCTAAGCTTAGAACGTTTGCCTCGAAACTCGGTGAAGGAGTGCCGACCAGCTAGATAATTGGCAATCCAACGGATCTCTTGTGCAGGAAGATGCATATTCAACAGGTTTGCTAGGAGCATTGAATGATTGACCTTATCGAATGCACTTGATAGGTCTATTGCCACCAGAATAGTTCTGTGACAACGACTGCGTTGATTTAGCCCATCACGAATGCGTGTAGTGATCGCATCGAGGGCAGTGGTGGTACTATGCATCTTCCTGAAGCCATGCTGGTGAGGTTCTAGCTTCGCATGTGCAACAAGAGTGGGGTGAATAAGGGCCTCCAGCGTCTTTGCGACAGGAGAAAGTATCGTAATGGGGCGGTAGGATTCCCCGAGATTTGCGCTCTTCCCTGGCTTGAGACAGGGAACAATTCGACCTGTTTTCCAGATTTCAGGGATGGCAAGCGTGGACATCGACAAGTTAAAGGCGGCCGTGAAATACTCAATGGCTGGAAGGTCGAGATGTTTCAACATGGCCATCGAAATGCCATCTGGTCCGAGGGCCTTGGAGTTTTTAGCATTCTCGATGACTTTTTTAACCTGGTCCGCTGTAAAAGATGGTATGGTGTCAACATTCCGGCTGCGAATCCGTCTTCTAATTTTGCGCTTGAGGCCGTCAGACTTGGGATGTTCAATAAATTGTTTATTGAACAGGCTAGCACACTGAAGAGGATCACAGGTTTTAGTGTTGCCAAATTCAATGGCGTTGTTGCCCTTTTCTTTCCGAGGATTGGAAAGGGCGCGGACGGTAGACCATAGTTTGCTGACACCTTCATTGAGGTTACATTCATCGAGGTGCTGATTCCATTTCGCCCTCCTATAGTCTTTAACTTGTCGGTCAATTTCGGAGTTAAGCTCCTGAATTCTGGGATCATCAGGGTGAGCGCTTCTGATCTGATCACGTTCATCGGCTAATCTGGCGGCACTGGTGGGAAAGTTAGGCCGAATTTTCGGGATACGTCCTGCCGGAATAAAACGTGCCGCGGCTGTGGTAATGACGTTCCTAATATTTTTCTCGGCCTCATGAATGGTAATAGGTGATGTTAGCTCGGTGAACTTCGCCGACGAGTAAGCTTTGAAACCATCCCAATCGGCTTTCTTGTGATTGACAAACGTTCGCTTCTCTGACTTAGTCATGTTCGCTGGTTTGTCAATCTTTATAATGATTGGGAGGTGATCTGATTTAAGGGTGGTACGTACTTCCCATCGGGAAGCAGCAATTAGACTGGCACTGACAATAGTTATGTCAGGAGAACTACTGCAAGTGCCCACGACTCTAGTCGGCGAGTCTTCATTAAGTGAACAGAATTCTGAGGCGTCAAGTGATTCGGCGATAGCTATACCCCTGGCATTGTTGTTGAGGTCCGAATGTCAATAGTCCTCACGATCGACAAACCGTCCCAATTTGCGTACACTGAGAAGAAAACGTACACAAATTTCAGCAAAGCAGACTGGATCGGCTTTCAAGCCTATACCAACGAAATGTTTTCTGCCTTACGAATTCCCACCGACGTACGTACCGCTGAAAAAAATCTGAGACGGATTATCATAGATGCTGCTAATAGACACATTCCTTCCGGCCGCATACCAATCTTGAGACCACATTTTCCATCAAGTGGCGTAGAATTGGCAAAAATGAGGGATGAATTCAGAGCAATAGACCCCAGTGATCCTCGTATCAGCGACCTAAATAATGTGATAACCCAGCAAGTAAATGACCACAGAAGACAACAATGGAACAAGCATTTAAAATCCTGCCACATAAAATCCGGTGTAAGCAACCTTTGGAAAACGGTACGTGCGTTATCCAACCCCACAAAACCCAAAGGTAAGGTAGCCATTAAGTTCGGTGATAAGTCCTACAATAACGACGACAAATGCGCACACAAATCTAATCAACAATTCGTCGAACATCCTGAAAAAGATAGGCTCAAGCGCACTATCACAAGAGCTATCCGCAATAGCACCACCGATCAACACCTTCAGGTTACCTCAAACCAAGTAAGACTTGCAATTAAAAATGCCAACAATTCCAAAGCGTTCGGCCCTGACGGCATTGCTATGATCATGCTGAAACATCTAGATTCACCGGCCATTGATTATATCACTGCCACGATGAATCTATCGTTAAAATCATTAATCAGTCCTGAGTTATGGAAGAAAGGCCGCATAAACCCAATACCCAAACCAGGTAAAGACCATACTCTAGCAGAATCATACCGTCCGATAACGCTCCTGTCTCCTGTGGCCAAAATACTGGAAGCACTTGTATTGCCGAAACTTTTAGAGCACATACAGCTTGCAAATCATCATCATGGTTTTCGTAAAATGCATAGCACCACCACCGCTCTCGATACGATCACGTCCAACATATTTAATGGACTCAACCAACCGAAACCATGCAAGCGTACCGTCCTGGTTGCTCTCGATCTATCAAAAGCATTTGACACTGTCAACCACACTCTATTGCTAACAGATCTCCGCAATACAACACCACCGTACATCCATAAATGGATCTCTAACTACCTTGCCGGTCGTCAATCCTGCACAGAGTTTAGAAACGGGAAGTCTAAACTCAGGAAAATCAAACAAGGCGTTCCCCAGGGTGGAGTCTTATCCCCCACTCTTTTCAACCTCTACATGGCAGAATTACCCACACCACCAACGGGATTAGAAATCATCTCATACGCAGACGACTGCACCATCATGGCAACTGGTAACGACATTCCCGAAATGTGCGATCTAATCAACGAATACCTGCAGGTTCTCAACGCTTTCTTCGTCAGTAAAAATCTGAAGCTATCTGCGCCCAAGTCCTCCGCCACATTATTCACAAGCTTCAACCAAGAGTACAACACACAACTGCCCATCTACGTTGACACCCACATCATCCCAACAACCAGGACTCCCAAAATCCTTAGTGTCACGCTTGACAACTCCGGCAAATTCAACACCCACGCCGAAAATATATGTTCCAAACTCAGGAGCAGGAACAAAATATTAAAAGCACTTGCCGGAAGTACATGGGGCACAGACAAAGAAACCCTCTTGGCTACGTATAAAGCGTTCGGTCGCCCCCTGGTCAATTACGCAGCACCAACGTGGACAAATGGTCTCTGCAACACAAACTGGAGCCACATTCAAACCTGCCAAAACACAGCACTACGCACCATCACCGGCTGTGCTAAGATGTCTTCACAAGATCACCTACACCAGGAAACAAAATTAATGACTTTGAGGAGCCATAATGAACTTCTCACCAAGCAATATTTAGTCGGATGTTATCGAACAAACCACCCGAACAACCCACTCATGGACAAAACACCACCGCCACGTCGTATCAGACGTTCAATCAGGGACAAAGAGCGTGAAGTCCAGCGCTACAAAAAGTTCCTTTCGATGACTCCGACTACAAGGCGGCCGTTGTAGACTTACACACATCCGAAGTTCATAAAGCTACTCAAAGTCTCACGAACAACCGTGTACTTGGCATTAAACCTCCTGCCATATCTCCAGACGAAGAATCACTACCAAGAGCAACTCGTACCACCCTAGCTCAACTTCGATCCGGCTGGTGCCCGCGACTAAACTCCCTATTTGTCACGAATAAACAATGAAGTCGCCAACACCTGCCCAGCCTGCGGAACCAGTCCACATGACGTGGACCATATTTTCGATTGTTCAGCTACTCCCACGCACCTCACACCACTTGCGTTATGGACACAACCCATCGAAGCAGCTTTTTTCCTAAATCTTGACCTCGAGGATGAAATGCCCACCATCTTCGAATGATAATGTGCAACTTACACTGAATGTTTCCCCATTTGTGCCGCTACTACAACAACAACAACAAATATCCAACCTTCAACTCCCGAATTTAATATCCACGGCGATTACATACTTTTGAGGTGCGATCGAGTCGGCAGGCAGGGTCCTAATCCAGGAGGAGGGCTCGCATTCCTAATACACAGAACCGTGCATTACAGTGTATTAGATCTTCGTTTCAACGACGGCACGGCGGAAATGCATTCGATATTGGTATTGCCGTTAAATCCGGCAATACCAATATCGAATTTATAATATCTATGTATTGATATTGGTATGATATTGGTCCACTCCTCACAGGAGCATAGGATCCTACTTGGCAACTTTAACGTCCATCACGAACTCTGGCACTCTCTTCTCGCAAATGATGGCAGAGGTATAGATATCGCGACCAAATTAGACCCATCAGACTTCTGCGCACACAATGGAATTTCGTCTACACATGGACAACACAAACATCCATGGGTCACAGTGGGATTCGAGCCCACGCACCGGCAACTCAGAGATAGACATCTCTGCCACTGAGCTACCGAATGCCCAGTCTACACGCGTCGCTGGCGCCTGCCATAGTTCTCCTGACATAACTATGATGAGCGCCAGTTTGATAAGTGAAACCCGATGGGAGACAACCAGGTCTCTTCAATCCGATCACCTCCCCATATTGATAAACCAGCCGAACTGACGACATCAGAACGGCGTACGTTTATCAACCACAAAAAGGCAAATTGGGAGGGTTTCACTGCCTTCACCTCGACGAAGTTCGCCGTGCTACCTACTCCAACGAACGCTAGGGAAGCCGAAAAGAATATAAGGAACGTCATTGTCAAAGCGGCAGCTCGCTACATTCCGACAGGGCGTATCCCCAAAGCTCGGCCATATTTCCCAACTGCTGCCGCAAGGTTAGCCGCCGAACGGGACGATTTATGACGCGCAAATCCGGCAGATTCCAGGAGCTAAACTCCGAAATAAATCGACTAGTTAACACCTATAAAAAAGAGAAATGGAACGAGCATCTGGATAGCTGCAACCTCTCACAAGGTATCAGCAAACTATGGGCTACGGTCCGCGCCCCGTCTCACCCAACCAAAGACAAGGGCAGTGTAGCCATCAGATTCGGTAAGAAAACCACCGCAAATCCAAAACTCTGCGCGAACTTGTTCAGTAAGCAATTTATTGAACACCCCAAGACCAAGATGCTCAACTGCAAGATAAAAAGAAGGATTCGCAACCGAACGGTTGACATCATCCCTACCTATACAGCGGACCAAGTCCTGCACAAGAGGTTAGGTGGATTGCCAACTATCTAGCTGGGAGGCAATCTTTCATAGAGTTTCGGGGCAGTTGTTCAAAGCATAGGAAAATTAAGCAGGGAGGCCCACAGGGTAGCGTACTCTCTCCTACACTGTTTAACATCTACCTGTCGAGCCTTCCAACACTCCGGGAAGGTATTTGCACCGTACTCACCACGGGGAATGATTTAAATGGCATGCGTGCTCGACTGAATGACTATATTGAGGAACTGGTGAAGTCTCTCAATATCCGCAACCTAGTAATTTCGCCGTCTAAATGTACTGCAACTCTTCTCACCACCTGGACGCAGAGATTTGCGGAGGTGTTTCGGATGCGTACTGGTAAGCACGCTGAAGACGTTGTTCCTACTGTTACCAACCCCAAGATCCTTGGTGTCTATCTGGATACCACGATGAAGTCGAAAGATCACGTCGAAGACGTAGTCGACAGAATGCACAGTAGAAAAAACGTTCTCAAGGCACTAGCCGGGAGTTCCTGGGACAAGGACAAAGAAACAATGCTGGTCACCTACATAGCGATAGGTAGGGCAATCCCTAGCTATGCAGCATCGGTGTGGTCACAAACCGTTTGTTTGTGTATTGTCATGGACAATACTCCCCCTCCACGACATGTCAGGAGTGGAATCAGAGATCTCGAGAGAGACGTCCAGAGATACAAACGGGTACCTCCCGATATATTCGATAACACAGCATACCATGCGGCCATCGCAGATATTCGCACAACCGTTGTGAATCGGTCAATAGGGAGATTAAGCATAAATAGAGTCCTCTCAGCGCCCCCACCACCTATATCACCTGAGGAGACTAGGCTCCCGAGAGCCACACGAGCGACACTAGCCCAGCTTAGGTCGAGTTTTTGTTCGCGCATCAATTCATACTTATCGCCAATATACCCAGTTAGAACATTTGTCCGAGCTGCGGTGGTGCGCCTCATGATGTGGACCACCTGTTCCGATGCCCCGCTGCCCACTAACCTCACTTCGAGGGCGTTATGGACAATCCTATTGCAGCTGCTTCGTTCTTGTCGCTTGAGACAATAGGCGAGAACGACGACGAAACATAAAATACTTTCACAGACATGCACAGCAGTGTACGCCTTTCTGCACCGCATTCTCCCCTATATATACATTCCCCAGTGGCAATACTGGCGAACCATAATACCCCCGACGACTCGGCTCATATAGGTGTCATACTATAAGAATTTTGACGGGGTGGATTTTTTTCTTTGGGTAGATTTTGATTTTGAGAAGAGTTAATTTCGTAACAAATCCCACAAATTTCCTGAATAAAAAATTAGGTAAATCGTGCATGAAGGTGCGCTCAATAGATTTTCTCTCTATCACATTTTCCAGGTTGACATCACCGCTGCAACAAAACATTTCAATCTTGCCCTCGACTTTGGACCATATCGCCTACGCTACACGAAAAACGGTCGTCACCTGCTTTTGGGCGGTCGTCGTGGTCATGTCGCGGCATTTGATTGGGTCACGAAACGTATCCATTGCGAGATGAACGCCATGGAAGAAGTCGCCGACGTGTGTTGGCTACACTTGGAAACAATGTTTGCCTGCGCACAAAAAGAATGGGTCTACTTCTATGACAATCAAGGAACCGAAATTCATTGCATCAAACGAATGCATCGTGTAAATCGCATGGAATTCCTACCATATCATTTCCTTCTGGCCACCGCCAGTTCTCAAGGCTATCTTTCCTGGCTCGATGTTTCCATTGGTGAAATCGTCGCTCAGTACAACTCAAAATGTGGTGACATACGAATAATGTGCCAGAATCCGTACAATGCCGTACTGTGTACGGGCGGCAGTAAAGGTGTCGTATCGATGTGGTCACCTAATGTACGCGAACCGCTCGCCAAAGTCCTGGTCCACTCGACGCCTATGACAAGTATTGCGGTCGATCCGAAAGGCGTTCATATGGCTACCGGTGGCTTGGATCGAACCCTCAAAGTTTGGGATGTCCGACAATTGAACGGACCCTTGGCGATTTATAACTGCGGAATGGCTGTGAATGAAATCAATATTTCACAACGAGGAACATTGGCACTTTCAACCGGAAACATTTGTCAAATATACAAACAGACCGTTATGGAAAGTGAAAATCCGGCGCCGTATTTACGCGAACGTGTCGGTGACTATATTCACGGTCTTCGATTTTGCCCCTTCGAAGATATATTGGGCGTCACGACAGGCAAAGGATTTACATCACTCATCGTACCCGGTTCGGGCGAGCCAAACTTCGATGCACTCGAAGCAAATCCATTCCAAACGAAGACACAACGTCGCGAACATGAAGTTCATGCATTGTTGGAGAAAGTTCAGATGGATCTTATTAGTCTCGATCCGAATGAAATCAAGGGAGTGGATGTCGATACGTTGCAGGACAAGGTGAATGCAAAGAGATCGATTCTGTTCTTGAAGGCGCCGAAGATTGATTTCAAATCACGACGAAAGATGAAGGGTAAAGGTGGATCGGCCAAAGCGGCGCGAAATAAGCAGATTGTTAAGGATTCGATGCGAAAGGTAAATAAATGGTTTTGAAACTTATCGGAAAAACGAAATTGCATTTTTTTTTTATTCCATTGCAGGAATTCGTCAAAGAAGCAAAGAATATTCGAGACAAAATCTTCAATGAACACCGGGAAAAGGAAACAACGTCTGAAGATTTTATTCCGTTGGACTCATCCAAACCGTCCGTGCTGGATCGATTCAAACCGAAGAAAATCAAGAAATAGCACCATTTTGATGTACATATATTTTAGCAAAAATAAAAAATGTTATTAATACGAAACATATTCGGATTGTAGCTTATGGAATTCCCCATCATTTCCGACATGTTCCACGACAGTAAGCATGCATTTTCATTCAAAAAATCGCAGCGGACAAAAATTTCATTTTCATTCCGCCCGAGGTCTATACTGCGCTTAAACAGTATCTTGTTGGCTGCTACCGTGAGGATCATCCCAATAATCATCTCATGGACCGAATTCCTCCACCACGACATGTCAGGCGTGGTTTACGAGACCTTGAGAGAGAGGTTCAGGGATACAAACGGGACGCTTACGATGAAGTTACATACCGAGCCGCCATTGCAGCGATCCACACTGAAGAAGTGAATCGGTCTATCGCGAGTTTAGGTGCGAATAGAGTCCTCTCAGAGCGCCCACCACCAATTTCGCCTGAGGAGATTAGGCTCCCGAGAGCCACTAGAGTAACACTAGCTCAACTTCGGTCGGGCTTTTGTTCACGCCTTAATTCGTACCTTTCTCGCATAAGCCCGGACATCCAAAACATCTGTCCAAACTGCAATGGTACTCCTCATGATGTGGGCCATTTGTTTCAATGCCCCGCTGCGCCCACTGATCTTACCCCTATATCACTGTGGGAAAACCCTATCGCAGCAGCTATGTTTTTGTCCTTAGACCTCACGGACACAAACATTGACGAACCATAAATCGTACCCACATAGATGCACAGAGGTTACACACCTTTCTGCACCGCTACAAGAAGAAGAAGAACAATTTAAGCAGGATCCATGCCGTCATCGTACAGCTGAATTGCGGCCTTGATATATCTAGATGGCGTTGATTGTATGCCAATATCAGCGCCATCTAGATACATCAAGGCCGTAACTCAGCCGTTCCATGCCGTCATAGTTTGCCTACAAAGTTTTAGATTTACACGAACAAACAACAAGCATATGACGTCATTAAAAGTAACAACAAAACAGTAGGCGAAATATTTTTACATTGCCGCCTTAATATTGAGACGGCGCGGCGGTGCCAATATTTATTTATTTTATTCCAATTTATCTCTGGCAATAAAAAAATTGATTCGATTGGAATACTGGAAATATAATGGACGCATCAATAGCAACATCAGCAGCAGCCTCATTTTTGCTGCTGTCAATGTGGTTCATATCAAAGGCAAATGCGTGTGTTCTAAATTGAAATGTTACTGCTTCTGTTGATGTTACTGTTGATGCGTCCATTCTATTTCCAGCGGAAGGTCTATGTCAGTTGGTGTAACCAAAAGGGACCACATCAAGAGTAGCTACATCCGAGGCAGCTTGTCCATAGACGAACCAATCACCGAAAAGCTCGAAGACCGACAAATGGATTGGTACTGCCATGTTCAACGGCGTCCGCCTGAGAACCCCGCAAAGAAAGCGATATCAATGGAAGTTCCACTTGATGGACCCAAGGCCAGAGGCAGACCGAAAAACACCTGGATGTGTCAAATGAAAAAGCAAAAACAACGCATTGGTCTCGGCGATGACACGATCCAAGATAGAGCTGCCTGTAGAAATATGCTGAGATATTACCGCCAAAACGGGCGATGTGCCTACACCGCAGGTCGAGCAACGCGAAACCATGGAGCGGTATAAAGAACGAGGCAAGGAAGAAGAAGAAGTCTATGTCGCTCCTTCTGATTCCGAGCCACCGAGCAGGAGTTTGTATGAAATGGCCTCTCTATTTTTTCTTACTCCGTGGCTTAATCAGGTGATGTCCACTCCATGTATACTTGTTCGTAGCACCCTCGCGCCATCATTTTGTTTGATTTGAACTGGCCGTCTCATTTCGCAACAACGCTCTGCAAATTCGAGAAGTTTTGGTAACGTTGAGTAAATTTCACCCGATTTTAGAAGCAAAATCAAACTGGTAAGTTTACATTCCAATTTTTAACTCCAGTGGACTTAGTTAAATTTCGATCGAGATGGCTTTCGCTATGAGCGAAATTAGTTTCTGCGCAACAGGCTGTATCCTGTTTGATCCTGTTGCGCGTGTTTATTTTGGGGTAGATGAGCTGCGGCGTTCCTTTAAAATTTTAAAAATTTCTTTATTGTCTTGATTCCGTCTCCAGTGAAATGGTTTATTATCACTCAAGTGATATCCAGTCACCTATTTTTACGGTTATTCGCAATTAAAAGACTCGAAAAAATTAACGCCTTGTTGTATGCACCATGCACCGTAACTTTAAATCGTAATATGTATTTATCGCCATAAATGGGTAATCGTTTAACATCTGAGTTAGCATAATTCACATGGGTCGTGAGTCCGAAAAACACCATAAACATAAACTGAATTCGTTTACGGTGAATCTTTTAAAATGATTTTATCCAAAAACATTTTTTCCTTACTACCAAGTTGCCTTAAACCCTTGTGGGGCATAGCGCGTCCAGTACACCTACTCGCCATCGCGTACGTTTTGTGGCCATTTATCTTATTTGACCCCAGTTCTTTCACATCGCACATCAGACGCACATTCTTTAACCACAGATCTACGCCACGTGATTTTAGGGAGTTCCACCGCATAGCGCGACCAGCAATGCAGTTACCACCCTTCCGCAACTGCCACTTTCGCCTACGAATCACTTTGTCGATAGGTATTTGACCCGTGCGCCAAAGAAGAAATTCATTTAAAATTCTTAAGATTCGACTAAGACAAGTGTTAACGAAAGTTTGCAGCTTCTTGGTAACGGCAGAGGAAACTTTGTAAGTGCGCCTCCTATATAGGACCACTGAAAGTATCAGGGAGCGAGTTCCTTATTACAATTTACAATTTATTGTGCTATCCCCCTAGTCGCAGGTGTCAGGATTCCTTGCGGTCAAGGTTGATCGTACTAGAAAGGATGAAAGTGCTAGTTTTTCCTAGGTTTCGAGATGAATGTCAATAAGGTATACGTGTAGTAACACCTCTAGAGCGCTGCTTGGGTAAGATCAGATTGCACCGGTGGTAAAGAGGAACGCTAGTCTCTGTACTTTGCCTAACTTTGACTTACCCTCCATAGTCAGGGCTCTCTTCACCAGAACACAGCACCGATACTTAGGGTTGGTCTAACTATTGCTCTGTAATTCCAGACCATAATAGGGTCTCATACCTGTGTTTTCCTGGGAATTTTTGCAAAGGGTGGCTTGTTCTGTCGTCTCTTCGACATGCTTTTGCCAGTAGTTTACTGCCCAGGGTTAACCCAGGTATTTGAATTGACTCCCAGTTGATAGTGGGGCATCTGAGTTCAGCCGGACTTCTATTCCTGGAGAAGGGGATGAAGATTGCTTTATATAGGTTGACTCGAAGCCCATTCCCATCACATCATTTTTGAACTATTTTTAGTAACAAAAACAAACTCTTGACCATTATAACCACATCGTCGACATATCCCTGAACGGAGAAGCCATAGTATAGTGATTTTAGCAGAAAAAATGATGAAACCCAAACATCCAAAAAAAGAGCTGACTTTTGATGCCAAATTGTTCTATGGCCGGACCGCATTACGCAGTAAAAAGTTAGACTTTTTTGCGCGTCACATTTGGGGGGGAGGGGGTGGCAAAGGGGTGAAATTATGATTTTTCGTCAATATCTTCTTAACTGTAATATCTACAGCAAAATGTTCTGAGGACGATTTAAACTACACAAAATTTCCTTTCTAATGATATATTATATCATATACCTTCTCTTGGCAGATTATATACTAGACCTTAAAACATTTGGTGTAATTTAGATTTTTTGATATTTACATTTGGCGCTCTAGCTCCTGAAGTAATTTAATTGGAGCCATGGTAACTGGGATAACTATTCCTAACAATATATAGCTGTCCCACACGGAGACTCAGGCTGCCCCGACAAAGCATTCCCCTATACTCCCTATTAACATTTAAAAAAAAGAAGTGCCTGTAACTTTTCGCCGAATCACAGCAGGCGGAAAAAACTTCGGTAAACGTTAAGGCTAAGTCCCATTAGACCCTCTACCAAATATTACTTCGATCGGATTAAAACAAAGGGTACCTCCCATACAAAATGACCGGAAAATTGCCTACGAGCAAAATTTTAATTTTGGTTGACTTGTTCCCTTATTTCTTAATAAACTAGTGGCATTGAATTTGAATAATTTGTATGGGAGGTACCCTTTGTTTTAATCCGATCGAAGTAATATTTGTTGGAGGGTCTAATGGAACTTAGCCTTAACGTTTACCAAAATTTTTCCCGCCTACTGTTATTCGGCAAAAAGTTACAGGCATGTCTTTTTTTTTAAGTTTAAATCGTCCTCAGAACATTTTGCTGTAAATATTACAGTTAACAAGATATTGACGAAAAATCATAATTTCACCCCTTTGCCACCCCCTCCCCCCCAAATGTGACGCGCAAAAAAGTCTAACTTTTTACTGCGTAATGCGGTCAGGCCATAGAACAATTTGGCATCAAAAGTCAGCTCTTTTTTTGGATGTTTGGGTCTAGAGCTAAAGTCACTATACTACCATTAGATGTGAGCTTCCACGAAAGTTCGTCAGCAAACAGGCATCGCAGGAGCGGCGAAAGTACACCCCCTTGTGGTCAGCCTCTAGTAATTTCAGCAAAATATTCACCTTTTTCGTTGATCTAGTGGACGACTTTTCCGAGGAAAGCATAATACTGCTTATCCATCCTGCAGTCGTATTTTCTAGCATCTCGTTTCTTAGCGCTATTTCAGGTGAATAGTTCAACAAGGCGTGCATTTTGTCAACTATCTTTTAATTGCGTACAACTGTAAAATAAAATAGGCGACTGAACTTTGTTGTTTTTTTTCTGTACCGGACACCATGTGCACTATCATCTACTTTCGGCTTGACGCTGACTTTCGGGAAAGCCTGTGTTGTTTAATTTGTTCTCGAGACAATTTTGCTGTTACATGTTTTAATGCTACTAATGTACGCGACACATTTAATATTTGCAGACAATCACGCATCGCACCTGTACAAAAAATTTCAATACTACCATTAAATTCGACCGGAGCTTGGATTGATATAAGCGGAAGTGTTTGGCGGGAAGCATCAACTGTTATGAAAAATTTCGTTCCGGCTCCATTACGCAGAGATTTTCGTATTTTCATTTTCTAACGGCACCGACTCTAGCCTTACTGTATTACGAAAGGTAAGTTTACGCGCTAATTTTTTTTTCTTCAAGATTTCGCCGTAATTTTGCCAATTTACATAATTTTAGGAGCATTTTGAATGTTTTTTGCATGCTGTAGGCTAAATCTAATTTCATATTATTTTGATCTCCTCGTTTGCCAGAATGTCTTCATCACACACATGCGGCTCTTGTGAGAAGACAGGGCATCAAACCGAATCATCGCAAGAATGCGACAAACATTTTCAACCCGATTCTGAGGGCAACCTATCATTGAAATGGATCCTCAAAACAGATCTTATAAATTTTTGCCGCAACGAAACACTAAGGGAAAAAATCAATCTAGATGTCATAGAATGTAGCCTCTTGGCTATTGAAGTATCCATATACATACATTTCCATTTCATGAAATTGTTGCACACCAAAAATTGGCCTGCGCAGCCAATCACTCAGACTGGTATTTATAAATATTTTCTCGATTTAATGGGAAAGAGTGCAACTGTTGAAGACGCCGAGTTTTTCGAACTTCGGCGTCAGCAAAACATGGAGCGTGTGTACGACGGTACGCATCGAGGCAGACTATTGGCTGATCTTGCAAATCAGTACTTAGCTGCGTGGAGGAAGTGCTTTCTAGATCATTTATCCAGACTGCTTGCTCGATTTGGAGATAAGTTTATTAACGATGATATCGTCGCAAATGGTGGGGAAAAATTGAATTTCTCACAATGGAAAGAACTTTTGGAAAACGAATTACTATCGCAACAGTACGGACCTATGTCAGAGCCGATTTACCAGCTGATGGTACGCCTCAATTGTACGGAACTGGAGACATCGTTCCGTAATATCGACGAAGATTGGTGGGCATTAGGGCCCGTCCTGTTTTTTATTGGTAACCAAATTAATCTAGCTCCTGGTAAGAAATTGAAATCGTTTACAATTGTACCGATTTATAGGGAGGCAAGAAAACACGTTTATTATGATACTCTGGCCCTTTACGATCTTTTGTGTTCAACGAACCTTATAAAGGAAATGAACGCCGAAAACTTCAGAGAAAATTCGATAAAATATTGGTTTGAACACTTTAATGTATCTAGCCACGAGCAGCAGGGATCATCTTTTGCCATGTCATTCTCTACTAATGGGTCGGATGTATCCCTTCGAATGAATTGGCATTCCTCCGATCATTGCCTTGCGTCAAAGTCGGCGGCGAAAAAGAAAACTGTACCGGCTGCTCTGAAACCCGTGGCTTCGCGGGCTGCGACTTTGAACGGTGCCGAACAATTGGTAGCACAGGAGCTGGCATCTAAAAAGTGTTCCGGCGACTATCGCCAATTTGCAATTCAGAAGCTAACAGCTTTATCGAAATTGTCGCTTGCTGCCACTTTGAACGTTACCGAGCAATTCGTAGGACAGGAGAACGAGATCGGCTTTAAAAAGCAAGCACTTGTCTCTGGAAAGCTCTCTAGCGACTATCGTCAAAATGCGATTGAGAAGCAAAAGGCTTTTTCGAATTTTCCATGTGAGACTGCTCCATCACTTTCTTCCACCTCAGACGTTACCGAGCAATTAGCAGGGCAGGCGAAGGAGATACGTAAAAAAAGGCAAGCACCTGCATCGGCAAAGTGCTGCGGCGACTATCGCCAATTCGCGATTGAGAGACAAAGGGATTTTGCGAAATTTTCATGTGAGGCGGCTCTACCACTTGCTGTCACTTCAAACGTTGCCGTGCAATCAGTAGGACAGGAGAAGGAGTTACGTAAAAAAAAGCAAGCACCTGCATCTAAAAAGGTCGGCGGCGACTATCGCCAATTCGCGATTGAGAGACAAAGGGAGATTGCGAAATTTTCATGTGAGGCGGCTCTACCACTTGCTGTCACTTCAAACGTTGCCGAGCAATCAGTAGGACAGGAAAAGGAGGTACGTAAAAAAAGGCAAGCACCTGCATCGGGAAAGTGCTGCGGCGACTATCGCCAATTCGTGATTGAGAGACAAAGGGCTTTTGCGAAATTTTCATGCGAGGCGGCTCTACCACTTGCTGCCACTTCAAACGTTGCCGAGCAATCAGTAGGACAGGAGAAGGAGTTACGTAAAAAAAAGCAAGCACCTGCATCTAAAAAGGTCGGCGGCGACTATCGCCAATTCGCGATTGAGAGACAAAGGGAGATTGCGAAATTTTCATGTGAGGCGGCTCTACCACTTGCTGTCACTTCAAACGTTGCCGAGCAATCAGTAGGACAGGAAAAGGAGGTACGTAAAAAAAGGCAAGCACCTGCATCTAAAAAGTGCTCCGGCGACTATCGCCAATTCGCGATTGAGAGACAAAAGGCTTTTGCGAAATTTTCATGTGAGGCGGTTCCACCACTTGCTGCCACTTTGAACGATGCCGAGCAATCAGTAGAACAGGATGATATAGGTTTAAAAAGGCAAACTCCTGCCTCTAAAAAGTGCTCCGGCGACTATCGCCAATTCGTAATTGAAAGGCAAGAGGCTTTATTGAAATGGGAGCAATTAGGACGGGAGATGAGTTCAAAAAGGCGAGCACGTGCCTCTGGAAAAAATCAAAATTCTCTATCGAAATTGTCAAGTGAGACACCACAAAACGACGCTGGCGACACATTACAGTAAAAAGGATGATAGGACACGGTGACTGGTGGAGAAATTTTAGAATGACCGGTGAACGGCACTGTGCCCAGTCATGTTTTTTGCACTCCGATGTAGGTTAGCTTAGTGTAATTACGTGGGGTTACAACAACAACATGACTCATACAGGTCGTGTTGTTATTGTAACTCTATATAGGTACACTAAACTAGCCTGACCGGAGTACAAAAACACGTTTTTTTACACGCGCCTATATAATATCTGTTCGTAATCGGCACCGTTCAAAGTGGCAAGTGGGAGGGTCGCGGCTTTCAAGGCAGCCGGTGTGGTTTTCCGCACCCTATTTCTGGAAATGCGCATGGTAAACGGGGTATTCCTTTATTACTGGGATCCACAATGTTGGCTAGATACATAATTTGAAATGCGTCCACTGAAATTTCGGAGAATCCACCCGAAATTTCTCCTCCGGCACTCCGTCAACATCTTTCATATTTGTTGAACGCAGAAGAATCAAGTTATATTCCTCTTTATCGTAGCGGTTTTCTTCCCGAACGGTGTGAGCGAAATTGACTTTACTCGCTACCTTTAAGCTGTTTCAATTAATTTCGAACGTGCGGAATGCTGTCTCCAATTTCACACCGTTGTACCAATAAATCGGCCTCATTGGCATTGGTATATATATATATATATATTCCTGCGATAGTATTTCGAGTTGTACAAGAATTTATAAATGCCAAAACTCCCATTTTTGCTGTCTTTCTCTACCAGTTTGTCGTTGGCGAAATTATACAAGAATCATCATCTACGAAGCGTTTATTCTAATTAGTGAAATTTTGACTAATTTTGTTGACGTCGAATTTCCAAATCTCAGCGTCTTCAATTGTTGAACATTTCCCATGTGTCCCTTTAAAGCGACACTTACTAGGAAAGCGGTGTTGAGATATTTCAGTGAATTGGCTGGCGCATGGAATGGAAATCATGTATGTATGCATAGATGCGGCAGTATGTGTCGCTGCATTCTCTTACATCAGTATTGATTATGGCGAACCTTACCTTCTCTTGGGGTGAAATTGTAAGACTGGTTTTGCCATGTAGGTTTTAGTTTGTCCTCAGAATCCCGTTAGGGTTTTCGCATTTTTAACTATTAACGTTGATTTCGGTTAAAACTGGTAAGTATAACTGATATAACATTTACATTTGCAGACAATAATAAAATTTCATTTTATTATTCAAAGGGTGCCGTGACTGCCTGACTGACTGTTAGAAATCGTCATTTGGCAAAGAACCCAAAGGTGCATGAGACCAACGTAAAAAAAGAAGGATGGTGACGATCACATTTATTTGAATACCAAGAAGAAAGCAAAAGGCTCGTTTGAAGATGATGTGATCAAAGTAATGTATCCATGTATCCTCTCTCTTGCCTCGTTATTTATACCGCTCCATGGCATCGCGTCGCTGTAAAACAGACCAGGTTCGACTATGCCACAATTACAATGAATCCTGGAAGAAATCATGTGGTGCCTGTTCAAAGATGAGAGATTGGGTCGCAGTCCAAATGAGGAGAAATGCTAGAGAGATACAGGCGTCGACGTGACAACCATTCCAAACGAAGAAACAACGTCGCGAACATGAAGTTCATTCATTGTTGGAGCAAATGCATATAGATCTGATTAGTCTCGTTCCGAATGAAATGAAGAGGAGTGAATGGTTATACAATGCAGGAAAAAGTAGACGCAAAGAGATCTATTCGGGTGTCTAAGGCGCCGAAAACTGATTTCTTCCGTTTTTGGAAAAGAACGGAAACGCCCACCACTAATTGCTTCATTCACCGAATGAAAATCATTTAGAATCAGGTACTGCTTAATGCCCGATACTAATTTCATCAGTGATTCGCCTGCACGTACTGTAATTGATAAATATTTAAACAGAAGATGCATTTCAAATGTTGGCTAAGTGTGATGATAACTGATAAGCGTGAGATTTACCTATACATATATTTGCGGCACGAACTTTGCATCTCTTCACTGCCATCTAGATAGACAGGCCGAACTGCAGAAATTTGTTCGTCTACAAGTGGACAAGTGCGTTCGTGACCAGTGACAGTTGACATTTGTAAAGCCCACAACCTCCAGTGCTTCTGAACCCAAAAGTTTAAATATGCCGAGCGTTTATTACGAAACAAAGGTTATGGTTTGCTTTAATGTGTTTTTGATGTGCAAGTGGTAAAATAGTATACATCAACATCGTACTTACCATATTTATCCCAAAAATCAACGCACTGGCATGTGTATATCACAGCAAGTCACACGAAATGACAGGCTGACAGCCACTGATATTTGGATTGTGGACAATTTGTGGATTGTACTGAGCGGTACTTTGGCAGTACTAAGCGCGGACCATGACCAACCATGGCACTACTAGTGTTGCATGACCACTGACAGATCAGCTGATAATCCGGCCTGTCTATCTAGATGGCAGTGATCTCATACGTGTCTTGTTCGCACTGGGTGATTTTTGATAGTTGTGAGTCGCCTTCGCCTTTGGCAAGCTTTACGATTTCTGGAAGCAAAAAAAAACAGCAAATAAGTATTTTGAAAATCTGACGTGGTACATATTAATATTGATATAAAAATAACAGGCGCGACAATCGAGCATTGGACTAAGGCCGCAGGATGTGTTAGTGACATCCTATTTCCAAGATCTTATCTGCTTTTTGTTGAGGTAATGAGATCAGCATCACGCTCAGCAGTGTTATTTATCCCCATAAATGGGTACTCGTTTAACATCTGAGTGAGATCATAGCCCGTCACAATCTCGTGAGTTCGAAAAACACCATGATCCACGGTGAGATTCGAACTCATGACCCTGTGCACCGAAGGTGCGCGCACTAACCGCTAGACCAGCCCGACTACAATATTGATATACATAATTGTAAAATTAAATAAATCTCTGAAGAACGGCAATAACAATTTGATAAAACATTTGTGTGTATTTAATATAAAAAAAAATGAAAACTGAATGTACAAATAGAATCCCGCGGAATGTTCAAAATTAACATTTTTTAACAATTTTTGTAGAGAAAAATTTTGGATGTTCTCGCAGAAAAACTGAGGTACCTGAGCGCCATTTGGTAAGCACTCTTCCTTAGTACACACGTACACGGCGAATCCGTAAATTCGAATCCATTGGATTTTAATGAACAAATGAGTTCATCCACAAGCGTCAAATCCATTTTAATACAATTAGATTTTGATTGGATTAACCGTGTGTGTGTGGCCTTAAAGAACTCCTTACGTAGCGTGGGCATCGTACATACAGTCCCAATCAATAGGATAGTTCCACTTGAAAAATGGCTGTATCTCGGTAAGTGATAACGGTATTTTCTTCAAACTTAGTGACAATATTTACAGTAGCCTGCCTGTTCTTTGAATAACAGAATGTCTCGAATCCGAAGTCCCGTCAGGATTTTCTTACGAGAATTCTTAAAAACAGTGCAAATGGTGAAGTCGATAGGATAGTTCCAGTGGTAATAAGACATGAAATAACGGTACGAAGGGATAATTTTACTTTGAAAAATGAAGCTGGTAATAAGAAGAACTTTATTTAAATAATTTGAGCTCAAAAACTTAATCAGGGATAGAATTGTATAGGTTTTAACGGTAAATTAAGTTTATTTCGTCCCGAGCTCCTCTAAACGTACGCCAAAGAGCTTTAGTGTTCTTAAACTATCGTCTAACGGTATAGATCTTCCTCGTCATTCATTCCCACACTTTTTTGATGATATTTAGATCTAGGAAGTATGAAGGTCTTTCCATAACCTTGATTAGCTGGCCTATAAATCAATCTTTTATCAGCCTTGCTTCACAAATGGGGTCATTATCTTGATAAAATCTTATATGAATTGCCTGGAAAATGTCGAAAGTTTCAGGCGATACACTAGGAAGAATATCTTTAAAAGCCTGGGTACTCTGAGTACCCCTAATTTAAGAAAGCTCAGTAGTTCCATACCAAGATATTGAACGCCAATGGAAAAACTGTATGGATTGGACAAACGCGTTATTTTTACTGGCGGAAAAGATTAAATCTCGTCGGCTCAGATGGATTTAGGTATTATATCCACGATTTGAGCAAGAAGGAATTAATTTTGTAGACGCATCACTCAGAGTAAGAAATGTCGAAGTATGGGGTTGAATGTCTCTGTGTGGAATTATTTAGCTTGTGGAAGTTAGCGGTATTCACAACGTCCAGGCTTACAAGAATATTCTGGGTAATATAGTTCTTAAAATTACCGACATTTTCCATTCAACTTCTTTGAGATTTTAACAAGATAATGGCGTCAATCATGGAGCAAGACTGATAAAAGATTGGTTTCAAGACCAACTAATTAAGGTTTGGGAAAGACCTCCATACTTCCTAGATCTAAATAACATCAAAATTGTGTGAGGATGAATGACAACGAAGATCTATACCGTTAGACAATAGTTTAAGAACACTGAAGCTCTTCTGCGATCGTTTAGAGGAGTTTGGAGTGAAATTAATTTAATTTACCGTTAAAACCTATACAATTCTATCCCAGATTCACTTTTTGAGCTCTGATTACTTAAATAAAGTTCTACTTATTACCAGCTAAATTTTTCAAAATTAAATTATCCTTTCTTACCGTTATTAGATGTTTTATTTCCACTGGAACTATCCTATTGACTTCACCATTTGTACTGTTTTTAAGAATTCTCGTAAGAAAATCCTAACGGGACTCCGAGTTTGAGACCTTTTGCCATGCAAAGAACAAGCAGGCTACTGAAAAGATAGTCACCAAGTTTGAAGAAAATACCGTTATCACTTACCGAAATACAGCCATTTTACAAGTGGAACTATCCTATTGATTGGGAGTGTAAGATGCTTATTCAGGTAATCGCAATAATAGGTATTTTCAGCGAGAAATTAGTTATAGTGTTCAGTTTTATGTGGCACTCCATACAAATTTCTTGTAAAAAGGGATGCACGATTTCCAATCGCACACATTTGGAAAAAATTTTAAACGCAAAATTCCATTAGACAGAATAGGACGGAACTAATCCGAAATCAGCTGAGTATCCCATGTTTAGGTATGTATGGGTAACTTTTCTCGCCCAGCAAAATCGAAAAGTTTTATGTAAGTCTTATATTCGAACAGAATAAGACTTACTCAATACGAGATTATTCAAAAAAGTCTTAGTCATTTACAAGAAGAAATCCTTACTAAAAGGCTTACTTTAACAAGGGGTATGTCATTGGCGGTAAGGTTTAAAGCTTTGAAGCTTCCAAATCTTGTAAATACACCTGATTATAAGACTTATTTCCGAATTAGAATAATTCTTATTTAAGAATTACTATAATTCTTATTTAAGGATTACAATAATTCTTATTTAAGTATTATCTCAAGCATTATCTAAGGCATTTCGAAACTAAAATATATCCATTAATAAAAGGTTGAAATAAGTATTTCTTCTTTCTGTAACTCCTTGCTGGGCGATGGTGCATTCACTCAGTCGTTTGTTAAATTTATATTTGTTTATATTTTCATCCGCACATGTACTTCGACCACGCCAAGATTCGATCTCCGGTCCCCAAGATTACTAGCATCGTAGACTGCGACTCAACCAAGTCAGCCACAGAGCATGTTATAAATAAATATTTGCAAACTGCCTTATGCCACCTGTCTGAAATGGCATTTATATACTTACTAATAAGGCTTTTATAAGAATATAATAAATGCCTTAACGTAAAGTATATTATAAACCTTATAAATGACTTTTCTTTCATTGATATTATAAGCTATAGGGCAACTGGGAGCTTTCAAATAGTGAGTCCAAATTGAGTTTGAAATTTTGTCTTACATTTTGCTAAGAAGTAAGTCTTATATAATAATATTAATAAGATCTAATCACGCAAAGCTATTTCAGCTTACTGAATGCTTACAGTTCAGTAGTAAGTAAGCCTTTTCTAAGTCTTACTTTTTCATAGACCTTACGGAAATTTTGCTGGGCGCTTTTATAGATGCATTGGTGTGGCATTTCGTAAATTCACGGCTATCGCTATCAACATCCAGAAATAGCAGAATTTTCGGGTTGCCCTACTCAATATTGACAGTAAAATGAACATTCCCAGCCAGCATTGGCATCATATATCGTAAACATAGACCAAAATAACCTTTACTTCATGCATCACAAATCGACGTTCTGTATCGATAGACCACGCTGTTGAAGTGCAACACATGATGGCCAGCTGAAGGAATGCCCACGCATCAGCTATTCACTACAATGTATAGCTATTTTTTTCTTTTCATTTGAAACCCACTATTTGGATATTGGATGGGCTTAGTTTTCGTGATTTCTTCCGTTCGTTGAGACTGCGTACCTAAGTTCGCAACAATCGGATGAAAAAACAAACTTTTTTTTTAAACTAAAGTGTTTAAAAAGTGTCTACGTCGCGATTGCAGTGAAGTAATTATTTCTTTTTGATGTACTTTTGCTCAGTGTTATTGTGTTTAAAATGTTTCTTTTTTGTGCGTCTGAAATCGTAACGTTGCAAGTAAGTGATACTTTATTTACCTAGTTCCAAAAGGACCATGGTCTCGGTTTGTTCAAAACTCAACAGATTTTTTTTATACACATTACTCTTGTACATAATCTAATGACTAAAAAAAACTTTAGATAAAACATTTATTTACAATCCTTCTACATTCGGAAATCGTAAGCCAGGTGATTTATAGATAACGTTGAAATCTCTAGTGGTAGTGATTCACAGCTTAGTATGGTATTGGGCGCAGCGCATAGTGTCCCATTGGTCTTCATTTTGATACCTCGCAAAAACAAATATTTATACTCTTCGCTTATTAAGCGAAAAGGGTATATTAACTTTGTCATGAAGTTTGTACCGCATTGAAGGAAGCATCTCCGACCATATAAAATATGTATATATGTATATGATCAGCGTGACGAGCTGAGTCGATTGGACGATGTCCGTCTGTCTGTCTGCTGCGACGCGTTTTACTCGGCTAGGTTTTTGTTAATTTACATATATACCTACAGGGTGTCCGGAAACTGCCGCATAAACGCACCGGATTGTGATTCCTCATGTATTTTCCAGCAAAAAGTTGTATGGAACATACCCTCTTAGCTTAACCCTTTAGCTGCCACAGGCATTTGAAGATTTTTGAAAAAATAATTTTCTTGTGCGACTAAAACTTCAATATATCAAAAGCTAGACTAGCTAGAATAGCAAAATAAGATGATTACTACAGCCAACAAATTTACCTAAAAAATAAAACTAACGGCACTGAAATCCGAATAAGAGGTTCGGTTTTTACAGAACTTCAAAGTCAAGTTTTTGTGATTTGACCCAAAAACAATACATTTTTCCATCTCAATTTTCTCCAACTTCTGCCAATGTGAGGTGCTCGTACGATTCTTTTAAAAATTGGCGCATAGTCTAACGATAATTTCTTTCTTACATTATTTTATCCTATCTTCATGTTACGTCAGGCATTAATCAATAATATCGATTCATCGTAATTTTAATTTGTAACGTTTTTTTTAAATTAACGTTGATTTGTAATGTGTTGACCACTAGATGGCGGGACTTACTTCCTTTTATATTTTATCGGCCCGTCCGCTAGTGGGCAGCACAATCGTCTTTTAGTTTGCTCATCTGCCGTTGGGCAGCACAGTAGTTTGTAGTTTGCTCTTCTGCCATCGGGCAGCATCGTCGTTTTTTGAATGATTCCATCCCTGCAATTTCTGACTTGCAGAAATTGAAGAGGAGTTTCGCCCCTTTTTGAGTTTCACCTTTTGACCGAAGCGGACGATGCTGGCCTGGCAGTAACAAACATTTAAATTTTGGATTTTGAACTTAATCATGGAGAATTTGTGAGTATCATTTCAATAAAATAAAGTGTATGAATTTTTATGTACACTCGTGATTTTTTATCATTTTATATACTTTGGAAGCTGATTGGATTTTTTCCACATCATTTGAACACTTCATTATTTCTAACAGTTTGAATGCCTTAAATGCAAAAAACTAAGGGTTAATTTTAGCTCGATTTCGACATACTTTGAATAGATTTTACCAATTGCAGATCTTTAGGAGCAGTGTGAATTTAATTGTATTGAATTCGAGCTAAAATTAACCCTAGTTTTTTACACTTAACGTATAAAAACTGTTAGAAATAATGAAGCTACAATAAAATTATGCAAGAAAAAAATGATCGTTAGACTATGCGCCAATTTTTAAAAGAATCGTACAGGCACCTCCCCTTGGCAGAAGTTGGAGAAAATTGAGATGAAAAAATTGGCTGTTTTTGGGTCAATCACACGAATTTGACTTTGAAACTCTGTGAAAACCAAACCTCTTAGGTTAGGTATAGTAGCAAAAACTATGCGAATGAATACTAAAATTTCCTTCAAGAAGCTTTGTTCAAATAAAAAAAAAAACTTAGAGTTACACTGTTTTCAAACAAGTACCTATAATCCTATTTTCGGTCGGTTTTTTGTCTCCGGCCGATTCTCTCCATAAATCATCAGTAAGCTTTGATAAAATTGGTACAAAATAAAGATGAGACATCAAGCTTTAATATGATATGCGACTTCAAGGTAACCAAGGCCAACTTGTAAAATATACTTCAACACATTTAATTTGATTCAAGTGTTTATATATTTTCAATTCCATTCAAGAACATCGTCTTAAAAACTATATCTCTCAAAAAATATAACATTCATTCCATAATCTTCAGTAACCATATAAACCATTATAAATATATGTAGCATAATTCATTTTTAATCTCCACGAATCATGCATTATTGATCCATTTCGTATAAGCCATTAACATTCTTTACGAGCAATGCATTAAAAATGTATGCAACGTAACTATTACATAATGTTTATGAATAACGATTTTATAATGATTATCCGTAATAAGGCGCGAATGCGTATATACATGAAATAGGGGGACATCGTCATATACTGCTTGTATGAAAACGTGATGAATGAATAAGCAATATGTGCTTACGCGTGTTGCATGAAATAATGATTATAAATGTTTTAAATGCTGGCTGGGTTGAACTGATTTCCTTCATCCAGTTTGCGTTCAGTTTCGTTTTTCTTCTCTTTCGTATTTACACACATCATTTGAAAGGTATATATGAGTCTCTGTTTCGCAATTTCACACAGCTTAAAGGTGCACGGATAGAAGAAATAAACACATGCATAAATATGGGATACGCAACCGCTTATTATGAGTGCCTATTCTTGGTATTCAATGTTCGTTGAAGAGTTTGTATGGAATGGCCACTCCACTTATTCTTACTCCGCGGTTTAATCAGGTGATGTCCACTCCATATATACTTGTTCGTAGCACCCTCGCGCCATCATTTTGTTTGATTTGAACCATATTTGAACTGGCCGTCTCATTTCGCAACAACGCTGTGCAAATTCGAGAAGTTTTGGTAACGTTGAGTAAATTTCACCCGATTTTAGAAGCAAAATCAAACTGGTAAGTTTACATTCCAATTTTTAACTCCAGTGGATTCAATTAAATTGTGAGATGGCTTTCGCTATGAACGAAATTAGTTTCTGCGCAACAGGCTGTATCCTGTTTGATCCTGTTGCGCGTGTTTATTTTGGGGTTTCTCGCAAATTTCGCGTGTGATTCTTAATTGTCCTGATTCCGTCTCCTGTGAAATGGTTTATTATCGCTCAAATGATATCCAGTCACCTATTTTTACGGTTATTCGCAATTAAAAGGCTGTCGAAAAAATGAACGCCTTGTATGCACCGTAACCATAGACTAAGAATTATAATTCTATAATCTTTGCCGTAACTTTAAATCGCAATATTTCTGAAATACTATTATCAGCAATAGAATGCTCTTATCAATTGCGGTCCAAGCTGAAAAGTAACTGTTTTGGGTTTGAAATGTGAAGTAGAGACATAAAGTAAGAAATTGGAATAGAGATGGAACTCCATATAACATTAAAACCTACTGAACAACATTTTACCTTTGAGTGTGTGCTGTATGTAACCCCTGCAAGAAATCGCTAACCGGAACTACAACCACATTCAAAGCTTTGGCTGAGAAAACGCACACAAGCTAATATTTTACATACTTTTAGCATAAAGTAAGAAATTGGAATAGAGATGGAACTCCATATAACATTAAAACCTACTGAACAACATTTTACCTTTGAGTGTGTGCTGTATGTAACGTGTACATACAGGAAGATATCTTCTGTATGTACACGTTACGTACAGCACACACTCAAAGGTGAAATGTTTTTCAGTAGGTTTTAATGTTATATGGAGTTCCATCTCTATTCCAATTTCTTACTTTATGCTTTTAGTTTCCCCAAGGAAGGAAATTGGTGCTCCATACGGGCAATTTTCAGCACATAGTTAATTTAGGGGTATCAATACCTGCAAAATCTCTAATCATGCGAGTGCTTATAGTGGAATATTTTGAAACGCAATATCCACCATTCTCGCCAGCAGTTTTTGGCTGAGTATAGTTTTCTGGCAGCTAATTTTTTCGAAAGTTTCCTAATTTTATTTACAATTTACATTATAGGTACAATCTCAATAAAATTGTTCAAACAACTTGACTTGTTGGCTTATAAAATTCACTTCAAATATTTGCAAAATGCACATGTTTGAAATGCATTTTATAAGTAAAATCATCGAAAGACTAATGGACTACTCGGTATTTATAGGGTATTCTGCATGCATTTTACCCACATATTATTGGTTATTGAAGTGGAAAGACTAACCCGTTTTTCGAACTTTATCCAAATAATACCCGGTTTGCATAGGATATTCCCCATGCGTTTTACCCAAATAATGCCAGATATTATGTGTCGAATAACTAGTAAAAGTCTTGTGAATTTGACCATATTGGATTGTGAGGGGAAGTCACACGTATGAGTACTGTGTGAAGTATATAGGTGAATTTTTTCTCGACGCTGTATGTGCACTCACCGGTGATTTTAACCAAAAGGCTAACCAGGCATTAACCGGCTATTTAACCAGTACGTTTCTTGCAGGGACGTGTACATACAGGGAGCTATCTTCCTGTATGTACACGTTACATACAGCACACACTCAAAGGTAAAATGTTGTTCAGTAGGTTTTAATGTTATATGGAGTTCCATCTCTATTCCAATTTCTTACTTTATGGTAGAGATATCGAAATACATAACTGTACTGGTACCGGCACTTTTTAAAAGATTGCGTATTTTGTCTAGATTGACGGCATCACATTTGGTTCATTATTCATTTTTTAGTCAGAATATTTTCGCAACTAGCTGAATACAGTAGAACCTCGGAAATTAGAAGACGAAAGTTTCTGCCAATTCAAATTTTCAAGGATTTCCAATTTCCAAGTACATATACATAATTTTTTATTCCAAAATAAGTTAGTCACGCACTTTTCCGCACACACTATGTATTATGTACATAAGCAAAACTTTTTGTTCCAACAACTGTTCTGTAACGGAAAATTTTACAAATATGTTTCTGAGAAACTATTCTTTCTTTCTCTTTTTTCAGTAGAAAATAGAATTAACAATTCCAATTTCAGAGGTACCTATAGTAAATTAAAAATACGAATTCCAAATTCGGAGTTACCTCTTAAATTAGAAATACACTCCCAGTCACTTGAATAGGGACAAACTTTTCGAGAGTTGTTTATCTCAAAATATCCTTTTCCTTGCAGCAGAGAGCATAACTCAGTATTTGTTTACAAAGGCTATTATGTTGCTCATAGTTTGAGAGAAAAAAAATTTAACATTTAATAACAACAGTTATGTTTCATCAACATTATGCTGATGCACTAATAAATTCTATGTTCAAAGTTTGGTCACTTGAATAGGGACAGTTGCGATTCGGTCGTTATTTCGAAAGTGCTAGCATCACATCCTAACTGTTTTTGTTTTAATCCTCTCAAATTGTGTTTTAACTTTAATTTTTGTAAGTTTCGGTAATCATGGGTAGAGGAAAAGCATTAAATACGGCTCAAATGGCTCAAATCGATGTTTTGCGAAATGAACAATACAGTTTACGCGAAATTTCGAAATTAGTAAAAAAAAGTAAATCGGTTGTGTTTAACTATTTTAAAATTAAAAGTGGATATGGACGAAACATGAAAGGGCGTACGCGAGGTGCCCAAACCGCCAAAGAGAAAAGGGCAATTCTGCGAGCCGCCTCTAATTTTGCACTATCAGCGGCTATAATTGGAGCTAAAGTCGGCGTTACAGCTAGTTCATCAACAGTGCAACGTGTAATAAGGAATTCCTCACACCTAAAAAGAAAGAAAATTCAGAAAAAAATCAAAGACAGCTCCCCAAACCTTGACGCTACCTTCTCTGCTATGATGCGTTGACAGAAACCGTTCGTTTTTACGTAGACCGTGGAAATAGAAATGGAACCCATCTCGGCCATCCAGGTTGACTTTCTTTTCATTCGAAAAAACTACCCTGTTCCACCCCTGTCGCCATGACATGACTGGCGAGCAAAATCCAGAGGATGGCTTTTCTTTCTTTGCGTCTAACGGTGTTTTTTTCTGAATTTTCTTTCGTTTTAGGTGTGAGGAATTCCTTATTACATGTTGCACTGTTGATACACTAGCTGTAACGCCGACTTTAGCTCCAACTATAGCCGCTGATAGTGCAAAATTAGAGGCGGCTCGCAGAATTGCCCTTTTCTCTTTGGCGGTTTAGGCACCTCGCGTACGCCCTTTCATGTTTCCTCCATATCCACTTTTATTTTTTAAATAGTTAAACACAACCGATTTAATTTTTTTTACTAATTTCGAAATTTCGCGTAAACTGTATTGTTCATTTCGCAAAACGTCGATTTGAGCCATTTTCGTGGTATTTAATGCTTTTCCTCTACCCATGATTACCGAAACTTACAAAAATTAAAGTCAAAACTCAATTTGAGAGGATTAAAACAAAAACAGTTAGGATGTGACGCTAGCACTTTCGAAATAACGACCGAATCGCAACTGTCCCTATTCAAGTGACCCAATTTTGAGCATAGAATTTATTAGTGCATCAGCATAATGTTGATGAAACATAACCGTTATTATTAAATGTTTTTTTCTCGCAAACTACGAGCAACATAATAACCTTTGTAAACAAATACTGAGTTATGCTCTCCGCTGCAAGGAAAAGGATATTTTGAGATAAACAACTCTCGAAAAGTTTGTCCCTATTCAAGTGACTGGGAGTGTAGAAATTCCTATTTCGGAGGTACCTCGTAAATTAGAAATATCAATTCCAATTTCAGAGTTACCTCGTAAATTAGAAATTTTCAATTCCAGAATTATGCTAATAGAAAAAAATGTGTAATAATTTCCAAGCAATTCTAATTTTAGCGGATTCTAATTTTCGAGTTTCTACTGTAATTAAAAAAAATATGGAATCTAAAAAAATAAACAGACACGAAAAAAAACATCTAAAAACATCCAGCCAGGATCTTGAAAAAGCCAATATAGCTTCTCTTTCTCTTCTTCTTCCTTGCCTCGTTCTTTATACCGCTCCATGGTTCAGCGTTGCTCGACCTGCGGTGTAGGCACATCGCCCGTTTTGGCGATAATTTCTCAGCATATTTCTACAGGCAGCTCTATCTTGGACCGTGTCATCGCCGAGACCAATGCGTTGTTGTTGCTTTTACATTTGACACATCCAGGTGTACTTCGGTCTGCCTCTGGCCTTGGGTCCATCAAGTGGATGGACAAGCTTCTCTTTCTAACTAATGCAAAATAATAGACATAACAAACAAATGCCGCTATATTCTTGCTAATGCAACGCGCTGTAATATGTACATACACAAAGTATACTCTTCTTAACTGCACTCTTCGTACTCGTGCAAAATTGTATGTCACGAGAGGCCTACTAGCATAAAAAAAATTCTACTCTCGGGCTGTGAGTGACGTCCCTTGTGGGCAGCCTCTAGTAATTTCAGCAAAATATTCACCTTTTTCGTTTATCTAGTGGACGACTTTTTGAGGAAAGCATAATACATACTATTATCCATCCTGTAGTTGTATTTTCTAGCATCTTGTTTCTTAGCTCTCTTTCAGGTGAATAGTTAAAAAAGGCGTGTATTTTTTCAACTATCTTTTAATTGCGTACAACTGTAAAATAAAATAGGCCACTGACCTTTGTTGATTTTTTTTAATTTGTCCTCGAGACAATTTTGCTGTTACAATTTTTATTTATTTTGCTATTGTATGCGACGCATTTTAATTTTTGCAGATAATCACGCATTCGCTCCTGTACAAAAATTGTCAATACTTCCATTAAATTCAACCGGAGCTTGGATTGATATAATCTGTTACGAAAGATTTCGTTCCGTACCCCATTACGCATAGATCTTCGCATTTCCATTTTCTAACGGCACCGACTCTAGCCTTACTATATTACGAAAGGTAAGCTTAAGCGCTAATTTTTTTTCTAGATTCCGTCGTAATTTTGCCAATTTACATAAAATTAGGAGCATTTTGAATGTTTTTTACATGCTGTAGGCTAAATCTAATTTCATATTATTTTGTCTCCTCGTTTGCCAGAATGTCTTCATCACACACATGCGGCTCTTGTGGGAAGACAGGGCATCAAACCGAATCATCGCAAGAATGCGACAAACATTTTCAACCCGATTCTGAGGGCAACCTATCATTGAAATGGACCCTGAAAACAGATCTTATAAATTTTTGCCGCAACGAAACACTAAGGGAAAAAATCAATCTAGATGTCATAGAATGTAGCCTCTTGGCTATTGAAGTATCCATATACATACATTTCCATTTCATGAAATTGTTGCACACCAAAAATTGGCCTGTGCAGCCAATCACTCAGACTGGTATTTATAAATATTTTCTTGATTTAATGGGAAAGAGTGAGACTGTTGAAGACGCCGAGTTTTTCGATTTTCGGCGTCAGCAAAACATGGTGCGTGTCTACGATGGTACGCATCGAGGCAGACTATTGGCTGAGCTTGCAAATGAGTACTTAGCTTCGTGTAGGCGGTGCTTTCTAGGTCATTTATGCAGTCTGCTTGCTGGATTTGGAGATAATTTTATTAACGATGATCTCGTCGCAAATGGTGGGGAAAAATTGAACTTCTCACAATGGAAAGAACTTTTGGAAAACGAATTACTATCGCAAAACTACGGACCTATGTCAGAGCCAATTTATCAGCTGATGGTACGCCTCAATTGTACGGAACTGGAGACATCGTTCCGTAATATCGACAAGGATTGGTGGGCGTTAGGGCCCGTCCTGTTTTTTATTGGCAACCAAACTAATCTAGCTTGTGGTAAGAGGTTGAAATCGTTTACGATTGTACCGATTTTTAGGGAAGCAAGAAAACACGTCCAATATGATACTCTGGCCCTTTACGATCTGCTGTGTTCAACGAACCTTATAAAGGAAATGAACGCCGAAAACTTCAGAGAAAATTCGATAAAATATTGGTTTGAACACTTCAATGTGTCTAGCCACGAGCAGCATGGATCATCTTTTGCCATGTCATTCTCTACTAATGGATCGGACGTATCTCTTCGGATGAATGGGCATTCTTCCGATCGTTCCCTTGCGTCAAAGTCGGCGGCGAAAAAGAAAACTTCACTGGCTGCGCTGAAACCTGTGGCTCCATCACTTGCTGCAACTTTGAACGTTGCCGAACAATTTGTAGGACAGGTGCACGAGAAAGCATCTAGAAAGTGTTCCGGCGACTATCGCCAATTCGCAATTCAGAAGCTAGCGGCTCTATCGAAATTGTCAAATGTGACGGCTCCATCGCTTGCTGCCACTTTGAACGGTGCCGAGCAATTCGTACGACAGGAGAAGGAGATCGGTTTTGAAAAGCAAGCACCTGACTCTGGAAAGTTCTTCAGCGACTATCGTCAAATCGCAATTGAGAAGCAAAAGGCTGAGACTGCTCCACCACTTTCTTCCACTTTAGACGTTGCCGAGCAATTAGTAGGACAGGAAGAGATACGTAAAAAAAGGCAAGCACCTGCATCGGGAAAGTGCTGTGGCGACTATCGCCAATTTGCGATTGAAAGGCAAGAGGCTTTTTCCAAATATTTAAAAGAAACTGCTCCAACGCTTGCTTCCACTTCGAACGTTGCCGAGAAATTAGTAGGACAGGAAGAGGGGATAAATTCAAAAAGAAAAACACGTCGCGCCTCTAAAAAGAAGCATAAGGCTCTATCGAAATTGTCAAGTGAAACGGCTCCACCACTTGCTGCCACTTTAAACGTTGCCGAGCAATCAGTAGGACAGGAGAAGGAAATAGGTTCAAAAAGGCAAGCACCTGCATCTAAAAAGTGCTCCGGCGACTATCGCCAATTCGCGATTGAGAGACAAAAGGCTTTTGCGAAATGGGAGCAATTAGGACGGGAGATGAGTTCAAAAAGGCGAGCACGTGCCTCTGGAAAGAATCAAAATTCTCTATCGAAATTGTCAAGTGAGACACCACAAAACGACGCTGGCGACACATTACAGTAAAAAGGATGATAGGACACGTTGACTGGAGGAGAAATGTTAAAATAGCCGATGAGCGGCACTGTGCCCAGTCATGTTTTTTGCACTCCGATGTAGGTTAGCTTAGTGTAATTACGTGGGGTTACAATAACAACATGACTCATACAGGTCACGTTGTTATTGTAACCCTATATAGTTACACTAAACTAGCCTGACCGGAGTCCAAAAAACACGCCTATTATAAGCGCTTCCTCAGACAAGGGCTCTCCACTCTCGTCTAATATGTCGCATGAGCTTTTTTTTACAAGCGCCTATATAATTATCTGTTCGTGTAATTGGCACCGTTCAAAGTGGCAAATGGGAGGGCCGCAATTCATTTCGAACGTACGGAATGCTGTCCCCAATTTCACACCGTTGTACCAATAAATCGGCCCTCTGACATTGGTCTATATTCCTGTGATAGTGTTTCGAGAACAAGAATTTACATATGCCAAAATTCCTATTTTTTCAATCTTTCTCCACCAGTTTGTCGTTGGCGAAATTATATCAGAATCATCATCTACGAAGCATTTATTCTAATTAGTGAAATTTTGACTAATTTTGTTGACGTCGAATTTCCAAATCTCGGCGTCTTCAATTGTTGAACATTTCCCATGTGTCCCTTCAAAGCGACGTTTACTAGGAAAGCGGTGTTGAGATATTTTCATATCACGGCACTGCTTTGGTAGGAAACTCGAGCTTAATCGGTTTCAGTGAATTGGCTGGCTGGCGCATGGAATGGAAATCATGTATGCATAGATGCGGCAGTATGTGTCGCTGCATTCTCTTACATCAGTATTGATTATGGCGAACCTTACCCTTCTTTTGGGGTGAAATTGTGGCAAAACCGGCCATGTAGGTTTTAGTTTGTCCTCAGAATCCCGTTAGGGTTTTCGCATTTTTAACTATGAACGTTGATTTCGGTTAAAACTGGTAAGTATAACTGATATAACATTTACATTTGTAGAAAATAATAAAACTTCATTTTATTATTCAAAGGGTGCCGTGACTGCCGGACTGTTAGGCTCTTTCGTCTCGACACCATGTCTATCGAAAAGAAATCGTCATTTGGCAAAGAATCCGAAGGTGCACTAGACCTTTCTTCTTCCTTGCCTCGTTCTTTATAACGCTCCACGGTTTCGCGTTGCTCGACCTGCGGTGTAGGCAGCTCTATCTTGGATCATCGCAGGTGCACTAGACCAACGTAAAAAAAGAAGGATGGTGACGATCGCATTTATTTGAATACCAAGAAGAAAGCAAAAGGCTTGTTTGAAGATGATGTGGTCAAAGTAATGTATCCATGTATCCTCTCTCTTGCCACGCTATTTATACCGCTCCATGGCATCGCGTCGCTGTAAAACAGACCAGGTTCGACTATGCGACAATTACAATGAATCCTGAAAGAAATCATGTGGTGCCTGTTCAAAGACGAGAGATTGGAACGCAGTCCAAATGAGGAGAAATGCTCGAGAGATACAGACGCCGATGCGACAAACGAATAAACAACGTCGCGAACATTAAATCCATTCATTGTTGGAGCAAATGCAGATGGATCTTATTAGTCTCATTCCGAATGAAATTCAGAGAGTGAATGGATATACAATGCAGGAAAAAGTAGACGCAAAGAGATCTACATATTCGGTTCTTGAAGGCGCCGAAAACTGATTTCAAATCACGACGAAAGATGAAGGGTAAAAGTGGATCCACCAAGGCAACGCGAAATAAGCAGATTGTTAAGCATTCGATGCGAAAGGTAAGCGGTTTTGAATCTAATCGAAAAAAAAAACGAAATTGCAATGTTTTTTTTCGGTTCTAGGAATTTGTCAAAGAAATTTCGGTAAAAGTCTTCGATAAGCACCGGGAAAAGGAAACAATGGCTGAAGATTTTATTCCATTGGACTCATCAAAATCGTCCGTGTTAAGATCGATTCAAATCAAGAAACAGCTTTTTTAATGTATAATATTTTAGTAATTAAAAAATTGTTATTAATACGAAACAGTCTTATTTATTATTATCATCCTTTTATCTAAATTCATTTATAAATACTCGTATAGTACTCCTCTTCTAAATCGTACAAATCCAATGCCATTTCATCCCGTAGCGTTGTCAGTTTCTTATCACAATCCACTTGAGTGCTGCGAAACAGCTGCGAGTTTGCCGTTATTGCTTCATTCACCGAATGAAAATCATTTAGAATCAGGTACTGCTTAATGTCCGATACTAGTTTCATCAGTGATTCGCCTGCACGTACTGTAATTGATAAATATTTAAACAGAAGATGATGCATTTCAAATTTTGGCTTAGTGTGATAACTGATAAGCGTGAGATTTACCTATATTTGCGGCACGAACTTGCATCTCATACGTGTCTTGTTCGCACTGGGTTATTTTTGATAGTTGTGAGTCGCCTTCGCCTTTGGCAAGCTTTACGATTTCTGGAAGCAAAAAAAAAAAACAGAGCTAATAAGTATTTTTAAAAGCTGACGTGGTACATATTAATATTGATATAATTGTAAAATTAAATAAATCTCTGAAGAACGGCAACAACAATTTGATGAAACATTTGTGTATATTTAATATTTCAAGAAAAAAATTAAAACTATGAATGTGCAAATAGAATCCCGCGGAATGTTCAAAATTAACAATGTCAAAATTACTCTAAGAAAGGTGGAGCGAATACAAGAAACGAAGATTTTGAAGAGATATAACACATCATTGTAACATTTGTTTGAGAATTGTACACTTTCGTCGACAACAAAGCCTATTTCTAAATCTTTGGCAGCCTCCTTTTCGAGGAGGGTTTAACCCTGATGAAATTGTTTGCAATATGTTAACGAAAAGAACTGGAGATGATTTCTGATCCGAAAAATTGCAGTTAGGGGATCAGAATGGCAAACATGTTTGCGGAACATACGCAACTGTTCCGTTTTAGAACCCCATCCATTAAAAAACCCGACAGTAAAGATATTTAATGTAATTTTTGTAGAGAAAATTTTTGGATATTCTCGCAGAACAACTGAGGTACCCTGAGCGCCATTCGGTGGGCACTCTTCCTTAGCACACACGCACACGGCGAATCCGTAAATTCGAATCCATTGGATTTTAGTGAACAAATGAGCTCATCCACAAGCGGATTTGGATTTTAACAGAACGAAAATCCATTAAAGTACATGGATTTTCGTTCTGTCAAATCCATTTTAATACAATTAGATTTTGATTGGATTAACCGTGTATGTGGCCATAAATAACTCCTTACGAAGCGTGGGCGTCGTATACATAAGATGCTTATTCAGGTAATCGCAATGCTAGGTATTTTTAGCGAGGAATTAGTTATGGTTTTAATATTTGTCTCCCTAGGTAGATGGTTCTGCGATGACATATGAATGCAACCAACACGTTTGTATACAGAGTGACCCAAACTTTTCAACATTGTTGACGTTTTTGAGAATTTTACCCTGATTTGTAACATTTTGGAAACCTTCGTCCTCAGCATCCATCAATAGGAAAGAATTAATGGCGACCAAAAATGTAAGCATGGATAACTTTTCGGAGATATGCATAGTTTTTTGCGTTATAATCTCTTAAAGGCAAAAATAGCACTTGTACTGTAAAATCACTTTCTAAGATGAGGACAAATACTCGTAGTTTTCATAAAAAAGGCCTATACTGCAGAACATCTAGAAGGTTCGGCATGTAAATCAAATGGAAACTCTCACACGCTATCCAAAGCTCGGATACTGCGAGATTATATGACCCAATCCCAATTTGCTTCACTGATTGAAACAATTTTTCGTAGTCGTATGGTATGGTTAAAATTTTCTAGATTTTGTTACCCTGAATGCTATTGAGTTCGCTACTTAGAAAAAGTGGTGAATTTGATTGACCAGGTCTTCTTTTAAGGTTGTGCCGCAGCACTATCTGAAGGCTAAAGTTTAGATATATCAACGAAACTAAATCTCTGAAACAAGAAAATAGCGGACTCATGGACAAATTAGACATTTGCTTGATCGTAGAACGGATTTTCTTATAGGCATTTTCACATTCAAACTAACTAGGGCGGGGTTATTTCCGTACTTCCGCCCAGTGCCCACCTTTTCACAGCAAAAGAAAGGCCGGTTCTTCCATTTTCAGGCGTGCTGTCTGGCCTGTAGTAGTAGTTTTCGTCAATTCTTTCTCGCTAGAGCTGTCGGGTGTCTAGGGTGGCTTAAAGGGTGAAATTTCGACATTTTTTGTAACTTCTGGTGTTCGCGAGCCAGTGTATTGCCATTCTTAATAAAATAAATAACAGGCGCGACAGTTCAACATTGGACTAAGCCCTCACTCAGATGTGTTAGTGACATCCAATTTCCAAGATTTTAACTGCGCACTAACCACTGCACCAGCCAGACTACGTACTATTCTTGATGACGTGCAATTCTGTGAGGTTCCATGACACCAAAACAATTTTTTTTTTCGGGGAAAAAATGGAAAAAGGCTCTAAAAAAAGACAAAAAAGGTACAAATTTACCCTTAATCCGATAAATAACAAATATTTTATCTGCATTTTGTATGGAAATATCTGAAAAATAGCTGAGACATTTTTTTCAAGATCCAAGCGTAAGTTTACTTCAAAACAATGTTACGACAAAAATGCAACCAGCACATCAGTTCAGAGCTATGGAATGTATGAGGGGTGTCCCATTAAAATATTAGTCCTGAGATTGAAAATACAGAGCACAAAATATACATGTCGGTTTTTTTCGAGAATTTTGGTTCTGTCCCTCGTTATCTTCTGAGAAAGTTGGTCGCCTTAATGCGTTGGAAAGGAGATCCACCTGTTATGCCATAATTCTCGGCTAAGTCCCGTTACGTTATGGAGAACCCATTGGGCTGATTGTCGTTTATGGCAAAACGAGACCAAGGCTAATTTCGAGCGCGGCCGAAATTTGAATGCCCATCACCACCACATTTGAATGCAACTTAAGCTTCTTTTTTGTTAACAATTTCTACCGCAGCCCTATGACGTGTTCCGATTCCATCTGTTCCTGGATGCGTTGAGGCTAATCCAGCAACACACTTGGATGGATTTTGGTTAAGATTCAAAAAGAAAAAAGTTTTTGTTACAAGAACCTATAACATTTGGGGGTTCGTTTATATGAAAGCCCTATGACGTAATGTTTCGATTCCATCCAATCCTAGATATGTTTTAAGGCTTTACTGGGAACACATTTGGATAAGATTGGTTCATAAAGAAAAAAGTTTGCTGGACCATGTATGAAGGTTACGCGAAAGAAATGACAGCGACTGAAATGAAAATGTTACGCATGTCAATTGGTGTAACCAAAAGGGACCACAACAGAGGCAGCTTGTCCATAGACCAACCATCACCGAAAAGCTCGAAGACCGACAAATGGATTGGTATTGCCATGTTCAAAGGCGTCCGCCTGAGAATCCCGCAAAGAAAGCGATATCAATGGAAGTTTCGCTTGATGGACCCAAGGCCAGAGGCAGACCGAAGAACACCTGGATATGTCGAATGAAAATGCAACAACAACGCATTGGTCACGGCGATGAAACGATCCAAGATAGAGCTAGCTGCCTGTAGAAATATGCTGAGATATTACCGCCAAAACGGGCGATATGCCTACACCGCAAGTCGAGCAACGCGAAATCATGGAAGGGTATAAAGAACGAGGCAAGAAAGAAGAAAAAAATGAAAAAGTTTTTCTTAGAAGAACATAATTTTGAGTGGGTGGTTTGTAAGGCAGTTCTATGACGTAATGTTCCGATTCCATCCGTTTTTAAATATGTTTTGAGTCTTTACTAGGAACACACTTGCGTGAAGTTTGATTAAGATTGGTACATAAAGAAAAGTGTTTCTTAGAAGAACCCAATTTTCAGCGGCAGCCCCATGACGCCATGGTCCAATTCCATTCGTTCCGACATATATACAGCGTACACTAAAAAGAAACTTGTATACACAATTTCAGCCCGATAGCTTCAAAACTGAGGGACTAGGTTGCGTTGCAACAGACAGACAGACAAACGGACATCACTCAACCGATTTCGTCACATTGATCAATAATATATATCCTTTATATAATCGTAGGTACTTCCTTCTGTGCGTTGCAAATTTCATGACAAAGTTAATATACCCTTTCACATAGTGACGGGTAGAAAAATGAAAATGTTAACTCATGTTAGCGGAGGATATTCCAAAACAACTTGGGATGCTCCAAGATCGACCATGCATTTGAAATTGCGACTTTGAAGCAGTTTAAAACGTGAGAGATGTTAACTCATTTAGTTAAAAAAAAAGCATTTGAGACTGAGAATCAATGCATTGTCGGCTTTGATGCAGTTGTGGAACAACTTGACTCGTGGTCGTGGCCCATCTGCTAACTTCTTGAGTGGGACCTCTGAAATAAGACATCATTTTTCTGGGGGGATTCTTCTCACATTTATATAGTGATTTTTATGTAAAATTATCCCTGAATCGGCATACAAATCCGTTTCCCACCCTCCCAATTTTATATTACCTTTGACGGTTAAATTACATTGGATTTGATTTTTCTCACTCTAGATGTTAAGTTGACATAATAAACCCTGTTTTTGGAGCAAAAAAAAATCTTTAAATATATTCTTCCTCGCGGGTGCCCCCTGGAAACGGTATGGGGTAAAACCTCCAATTACTGGTGATGCGACATTTGGAAGAAGCCTTGCTGCGGCTGAATGTTGTATTAACAATTCCAGCGCCTCAAGTTTTTTTTATTTCGCAATGGATGACAGGAAACATTATTATTAATCAACCACAGAAGCACAGCATCTTCGAAGCTTCTCTCAGTGAATAACCCTATCATATTCAGTGATGTGCCGACAACTCATCCTTATAAAAAAAGTTTTTAAGTCAAGCTATTTTTTCATACCATAAAAAATAAACCAAAGACAAACTGGGGGGAGATTTCAGTATCTGTGGTGTTAGATTTTGATGATAGCGTTTCACTAACATTGGTCTGAAACGATCGAATCTGCAATCCTTATCTCGAAATCGTAACGGTTCTACAGATATTCAATGTCATAGTTTCTCTGTTCTATGAAGTCAGAAGCCATCAAATTGACGGTTTTAATTTTAATCAGTCCCACTAGAATAATAAATTTAACCAATTTGGAAAAAATTTTATATATTTGCGAGCAAGAATTGTAAAAATTGGTAGACAGCGAGGCCAATTAAATTTAAAATGATATTTTTCGGATTGATTCACATCAAACTGTGGTAAAAATGCCACCAATTTCCTATTAAAGACTGAACTACCCGGATTCGATCGTTTCAGGCCAATATTAATAAAATTACATCATCAAAATTTTGCGCCCCACAGATACTGAAATCGTTTCCAAATTGGTCATTTAGTGGCTAAAAGTCAGTCTTCAGCAAATGGATAGACGATGGACAATCCTTCGAACTTTGTTGCCTTCTTTAAGTATTATTGCTATCATAGCAAATGCCCTAGATCAGACGTGTCAAACTCGCGGCCCGTTTTTTCTCCAAATACCACCAACAATTTTAGGCTGGTTATTTGATTTTATAAGACAGCTCATCTTTTTGTACAGGACATTACTACAAACCAAATGTGAGAGTTTTTCTCATCACGAGAAAAGATTTTGCAAAGAAATAATCATCTTTTGTGATAAAATCCACCACATCTAATAAATAAGCCGACGAAGGTGAGTCAAAGATGCGCAAAAACTGTCAAATGTCAGCTGTTCGGTCTTAACCGGGATATTACCCTCGATCGTTTTTTTTCGAGTCAGATTTACCCGCGATGCGAAAAAACATCGCTAATGTTGCAAGCACTATATATTTCCTATCCGCACATGTACGGAAATTTTAGACCACGCCGAGATTCGATCGACGGACCTCTAGATTACTAGGATCGTAGAGTGCGATTCAACCAAATGAACCACAGAGCGTGACACTTGACTAACCATGGGTTTATGGTGAAATTGGCTGGACAGTTTTTAGTTTTTATTTGAAATTTTGGGCTTCTGGTGATTTATCTGAAGAATGGTCAAATGTTGTGGGACAAAATGAAATGCTTTGAACGTATGAGGTGTCTACCTAGGGAGAAGCTGTTTATAGAGGAACAATAAATTAAGCATGTTTTTATTTTGGAAAGTTTGTTACAAAAGGTATGGGTTACAACTTAATAATGAGACTTTTTTTTAGAGATGGCAACACCGATAAACTAATGGTAGTCCATCTTTGACAACGCATTTACCGGACCATGGAAAGTTTCGAAAATTCACTAAAAAACAACATTCGCTGGAAGTTTTACTTGGGCATTATTTTGCTAAGAAGACTGCAGCTCAGAGTCATCAATTGCTCGTGGAAGTTTACGGTGACGATGCTTTTTCGCGTGCACAGTGTTTTCGGTGGTTTCATCGGTTCAAAAATGATAATTTCGACATTACCGACGAAGAGCGACCTGGCCAGCCAAAAAAGTTTGAAGACGAAGAATTGAAATTACTCGAAGAAGATTCGTGCCAAACGCAAAAAGAGTTCGCAATTTCGTTGGAAGTGACTCAGCAAGCCATATCGAAGCGGTTAAAATCACTGGGAATGATCCAAAAGCAAGGCCACTGGGTTCCGTACTAGTTGAAGCCATGAGATGTTGAGAGGCGCTTTTGCATGTGCGAACAACTGCTTCAAAGGCAAAGACGGAAGGGTTTTCATCGTATTGTGACCGGCGATGAAAAGTGGATACATTATGATAACCCAAAGCGAAAGAAATCATGGGGACCGCCCGGGCACCAATCAACATCGACCGCGAAGCCAAATATTCATGGTTCCAAGCTTATGCTCTGCATTTGGTGGGACTAGCTCGGTGTTGTGTATTATGAGCTGCTTAAACCAAATGAATCCATTGACGGGCAGCGCTATCGACTGCAATTGATGCGTTTGAGTCGAGTATTGCGTCAAAAACGGCCACAATATGCTGAAAGGCACGACAAAATAATTCTTCAGCGTGACAATGCTCGCCCTCATGTTGCGCGAGTCGTGAAAACGTACCTGGAAACAACCAAATGGGAAGTGCTACCCCACCAGTGCTACCCCACCAGCCGTATAGCCCCGACATTGCTCTATCTGATTACTATTTGTTCGCTTCGATGACTCATGCGTTGGCTGATCACCCTACTAGCCATGGCATAAGGAATGCATCGATGCCGGCATCATGAATCTCTGGATGAACCGAATCATTCCATTTGTTCTAGGCGAGGGACTAAATTCCCTTATATATTTTTCAATGATATGGTGAACGACTGCATGAAGACCACGTGAACCCAAACATGACTTTCCCTCATGATTTCATTAGAGAGGTACTGATGATAGATGCGGTGCGGATCATCAATGAATTCATCAGAAAGGAACTGATGAAAAGTACGATGAGTTTCACTGGCGAATTCATCATGCTGGAACTGATGACAAATTTAATGAATTTCCCCGAAGAGTTCATCAAGTTCGCCCTAATGAAATAAACGATGAATTTCATCAGTAATTTATTCATTTAGCACGCTCTATGGCTCACTAGGTTAAGTCTCACTCTACGACGCGCTAGTAATTTAGACGTCCGGAGAGCGAATCTCAGCGTGTTCCAAAATTTACGTACATGTGCGGATAGGAAATATAAAGTGCTTGCAACAAGCAGTCGGAAGCTATATGCAATATAACGTTTACTCGAAATAGCCTATAAACGGCTTAGTGAACGCACCATGTCCCACAAGGGGTTACGGTACAGAGAAGAAGAAGAATTTATTCAAATTACTCGATGCAGAAGCACACACTACGAAGGTCAACTTTAAAGTGAAAAAGGTTCCGCTATACAAAGAAAAATATTACCTATCGGCGCAAAGTTACGACAAGGAAGCGAAACTGACCGAAATTTCAAGAAAATGTCTCTCGATGAATTGGCACCGATTCTTCATCGAGACAGTCATCGGGTGATGGAGATTCAGTCGAAGCACATAAGCCAACATGTGTGGATAAGAGAGTGTTCACGAATACTACGACAATTTTTCCATTCCCCCGTCTCTTTGGATTTATCGTTCACCGATTGTGGCTAGCAGGGAAGTTATCGCTGCTGATGGCCAATATTTTGAATAATTTAGTTATATGAATAAATCTATGAATAAATGCCAAAAATTCCAAAAAAAGTCTCATTATTAAGTTGTAGGCCCAAGTACATATGCTGGATTTTTTTCTATTTTTATAGTTGTGATGTTGGTGGTTCGAGAAATGTTGCATGTGGCTTTTGGACCCCTAAATCGTGGGTCCACTCACCACGCAGGCCCTAATTCGCCGTCCCTGCTTTGGTGTCCTCTGGAACTAGAACACGTGAAACACCGTACGTTACGCCACTGGTCCTCGTCAATTTATTGTGTATCCTTCATCCCTATATGCAGATGAACCCACCTACTGCATTGCATCCCAATTATTTTGAGATTCCAACCTTTTTCTTCCCACAATCTCGTATAGCTGATTTCAACCGGTTCTTATTCCAAGACACTCTGCAGCTAGGTAAGTGACTATCCAACGACCATGGCCCGTATGAGGGTCGGTTAGCGGTTCACCTCGTCATGGGATGTGTTGACTCCCGAATTTGGTTTCTATCTATAGGAAAAACTTTACGATGATCGAGACCAAAATATCCGAAGCTTCTAACTATTCCCCACAGACAAGGAGCGCAATGTGCAGCCTTTGCCTAGGGCGCTAAAGAGGCTAGCGCCGCCCGCGCCCCTGTGTGAACCCCATCTATCCCGGCTAACATAACATATGTTTCGCGAGAGTACATTCCGGACGGATGTGCATGTAAGTAATATAGGAACACCTCATTGAACGAATGCTACATACTATAGCAAATCCATTGGCGGCTTACCTTCAAAATTGTCAAGCATACTCTTCACATCGTCCTTGAGCCGTGTGTTGTAGGATTTCAAAAGAGCTTCTTTCGATTGCGGTAGAGCCCTCGAAGACATATTTAATCGGATTTTAGAACTATTTTTGCCAAAGAACCACTAAATTTCCAAAAAATATGTTCACTAATCACACGGCAAATGTGTACACAAAATACATACAAATGTCAATGCCATCCGCGTGAATCGCCATTTTCGAAATCAGCTGTTTGTCCATATGAGATCCTCAAATGACACGATTCCAAAAATGTTTTATCCACAAATTTTTCTGAATTCTTTCATATACTTTTAATTCCATTTAAATAAACTCTAATTTTAGGGATACGTTATGCCTTTAATTAACCTTGTTTTCATTCAAAACATTCCCAAAAAATATACAACACGACTTATTCCGAGACAACACGTCAGTCTTCTTCATGGCAAATGTACACTACGTGTAGTTCAGACCTTTCGAACCTCCATAGAAACTTCGACATTTGCCTGAAATTTTGAGAATATCCGCGAAGTCTCCCGAACGTGGGCCAATCAGATTCAACCAAATATGCTCTCAAGTTGAGCCACGGCAACCAATCAGATTGGCCCACGCTTGCTTTTTGACCACTTAATAATAGAGCGCAGGCCAAGAGCAGCATCAGTTTAATTTTAGCAAGCGAAGAGAAGACAACTACTACGAATAGCAGACAACGAGTCGTTTTAAAGTAACAGAAAGAAAACGCTAAAAACGTTTATAAAGTGTGTACAAATTTCAATTTTGTGTGATATTCTCTAATAGGAATACAAAATGTAAGTATATATCCTCCAATTGGAATATTTCATTCATATAAGAATCTGGTTGAAAATGTGAACTGTGTGAGCTCATCTTCGATTTCTCTGCCTTGTGTGGATACTTTTGTGGGATTTTCACAAATTCCTGAATTGAACTTGCATCGAAATTCGCCAAGGATTACTCAGACGAACGTCTAGAAATAACCTTCACAAAAGTGCGATAATTTTCGGTGAACTTTTCAACAGTGAGTAGTGCGCTTCGCCCCCGATTAGAAGAAAAAGTTCTGGAAAACCGAACCGGGTAGCAACGCTATACGTATGGTCGCGACACGCAACGTCAGCAAGTTTTGTCGCGGTGTCGGTGATGTCGTCACTATAGTGTGCGTTTGATTGCGACGCGATACGAGAAAAGTTGACGTGGTTTTAAGAATACGAGTGGAAAGAAAAGTGCACCCACCGCCCGGCTCTTTTCGAAACTTTCCTTAGTCAACTGTCCTTGAAGTAACGCCCCTGAAAATTTTTATCTAGTGACTGAAAGTTCAAGTGAAATTTTCTAGAATTTTGGTGAGTTTTCCGACTCTGCGGCAATTGAGTATCTTCTTCCAACATCCCGAGGGAAGAGATGCAGAACTGGTTTTATCGATCGGGTCAATAAACTATGAGGAAAACGGTGTCGTAATGGCGACCGACCGATGTTCATCCATTAAAAATGGCTTTAGGGCTGATTCGCTGTGATTTAATTAGTTTCTCATTCTGATCACGTACACAAGAAGCCAGAAATGCTACAGTTGGCTTACAGTTAGAAATGTGTCGAAATATGTGGGCCACATTACCATATTTGCGTAAAATAGCGGTACTTGATGACGATGACCCACCTTGCGATGTGGAGTCATGCAAGACCGTGCCCAGTCAGCATAGCATTTATCCGTAGTTAGCGTCTCTTTGTGAAGAAGTGGAAGTGGTGGTTCATAGACATTGTCCTACATTTTCTGGAAACCAGTTTCTTCACCGACCGGTGAAATTAGATCGCAAGACGATTGTGTGGCATTTCCTCCTCCCCAAACTATATCTGCCAATACGTCTGAGGTTGATTGTTTCTATGCAAATTCGTCCAGGGGAGATCGGATCAGTCGTGGCAATTCACAAGACAGATGTGCAAACAATTTGCACAAGTTTTTTCTTACTGTGGAAGTTTACGCTAAATTGAACACGTTTTTCGTGGATTTCTTGTAGTTCTGTCAACAAGTGACGTGGTGATTGTAATTGTCGCGAAGTAGGTTCTCGAATTTTTTCTTTCTTTCAATCCATCTTACTCGTGTGACTATTACTTGAGGCACAAACTTTTGAGTTGAAATAAAATACGAACAAATTTCCCTGCTCTAGTATACCACTCTATACCATTGTTTGGATGTGATCACTTTTTCAGCTTATTTCTGTAGGAAGATATCCTTAATCGCGTCATTGTCGGCATTGTCGCCGCTTTTTAAGCTAATAGGCCAACACGTGTTCTTTCAGTTGACCACCTTTGCAGGGCTCTCAGCAAAAGCTCCTTTACAAGCCGAGAACCACCGAGAGAAACTGGGAAAAGATTCAGATCTGCCAAAATGCTGCTCTACGCACAGCCACAGGTTGTCTTCTGATGTCTGCCCAGGATCACTTACATCAGGAGACAAAATTGATGCCAATACGTGACCGAAATCTCCTACTCTCAAAACAGTATCTTGTTGGTTGCTACCGTGAGGATGATCCCAGCCACAATCTCCATGGATCGAATTCCTCCACCACGACATGTGAGGCTTGGTTTACGAGACCTATAGAGAGGGGTCCAGGGATACAAGCGGGACCCTTACGATGAAGGTACTTACCGAGGTGCGAATAGAGTCCGCAGTGCATCTACCACCAACCTCGGAGTTAAGGCTCTCGAGAGTCACCAGAGCGACATTGGCATAAAGTAAGAAATTGGAATAGAGATGGAACTCCATATAACAATAAAACCTACTGAACAACATTTTACCTTTGAGTGTGTGCTGTATGTAACGTGTACATACAGGAAGATATCTTCCCGTATTTACACGTTACATACAGCACACACTCAAAGGTAAAATGTTGTTAAGTAGGTTTTAATGTTATATGGAGTTCCATCTCTATTCCAATTCCTTACTTTATGACATTGGCTCAACGGGCTTTTGTTCGCGCCTTAATTCGTACCTTTCTCGAACATCCAAAAAAATCTGTTCAAACTTTGTTTCACTGCCCAGCTGCGCCCACTGAGCTTACTCCTATCTCACCTATTGCAGCAGCTATGCTTTTATCCCGAGACCGGTTCCATGATTCTCCTCGGTCACTTTATGTATTATTTTTCGATTCCCCGGTCATTTGACATTTCACGATGAAATAACCGGGGAATCGGGAAAAAATACATAAAATGGCTGAGAAATTATGGAACTGTTTTCGGATTGTAGCTTATGGAATTCCCCAGCGTTCCCAACATATTCCACGACAGTAAGAATACATTTTCATTGAAAAAATCGCAGCGGACAAAAATTTCACTCTCGATGTCAGTACTAGGCCTTACGCAATGTCAATTTTCAATCTTCTCAAGCCTAAGATTAGCTGTCAAAGTGTATGGTGCTTGAAATAGAAGGAAGCAGCAATGCAGCATGCGCGAGCAATACCAAATACAAAGCAGACCACTACTATTTGGGTCCATTTTCGTCCCCTTACAGTCATCAGTGATTTCCAGAAGTCGACTGATAATTATCGACTTCTTCCTTCATCACTGAGTCCCGTGTGATGAGTAGCATATCTTTGAAGCTAAGTTCCCTCATGGATTCCACACCTATTGTGGATTTACCTAGTATCCTTATGTGTGCTGCCGTCCAATGTGTGCTGCCGTCTCAGCCTCTTCCAGACATAGTCTGCATACATCATCTTCCACGATTTTCATCTTAGCTAGATGAGCTTTAAAATTACCATGCCCAGTTACTAAGCCAGTTATCCAACTTAAGCTGCTCCGTGTGTAACTGAAAACTTGTTTGGCTTTCCTCCCTAGTGGACTGGTAATTGCGTTACGAGCCTGTCTACAAGTGGATAGGCTTCGCCATCGTTGCCGATGGATGGAATCAATCCTGCCATGTATCCTGGCTTCAATCATGCCGTTTCCCAAAGCAATTTTGGGTTCCGGTCCTTGGAACTTTTCTGCTGATCCCTCTTTTGCTAAGGTATCGGCAAGTTCATTCCCCAATGTACCTACGTGTCCTTTAACCCACATTAGGGTAACTTCGTTGATTGAAGCACACTCATTGAGCTTCTGGACACATTCCAGTACCAATTTTGAATTGATGTTGGATTGCTGCATGCGCTTGATCACCGATTGATTGGTTGTCGAGTGCTATCAGAATTTTCTTCCCTAGTATCCCGCCTTCCAGAATATGATCCAGCGCGTGCAGCAGTCCAAGCATCTCCGCCTGATATACCGATACATACTCTCCTAGACGAAGTGAGCATGCAAGGTTTAGCTCCTCGGAGTATATTCCAGCCCCCGCTCTTCCGTCCATGAGAGACCCATCAGTAAAAATAGCAACATCACGTGGATACCCCTCGTGTATCCTACCATCCTCTATGAGAGTCATGTGATGTCTTTCGACTACCCTACATATTCTCATACCATCCAAAGGCATATGAGTCTCCCTGACATTATCACGAACAATATCAAGGATCCTCTTATGACCTCCGTTGCTACCAAAGTGATGCCAAGTGCAAACTCTTACCATTCTTATTGTTGCGAGCGCCGCACTTTGTTTTATAAACAGATCCAGTGGCGGTAATCCCAGTATAACCTCCATAGCATGTGTTGGCGTAGTTCTCATTGCACCACATATGCTTATACATGCTATGCGTTGAATCCCATCCAGCCGTTGCCTAGTAGTTTTCTGGCTACCCTTGGGCCACCAGACCACTGCTGCATAGGATAGAACGGGCCTAATCATCATTGTATAGATCCAATGTGCCGCTTTTGGTGATATACCCGACCTACGTGCACACACTCTCTTACACTGATGCAAAATCCTCGCTGCTTTTTGTGTCTTTTCGTTAACATGAGAGTTCCAAGTAAGTTTGGGATCTAAGGTTACCCCTAGGTACTTCACCTCCTTGGACTCTTTTTATCTCCGAACCAAAAAGCAGCATGGGAGTGGTTTCTACATCTTTCCTTTTCAGAGTAAAGACTATAGTGCTTGACTTGCTTGCGTTTATAGTTAGCTCTTGTTCATTACACCATTCTTCAGTTGCTTTGAGAGCTTGCCTCATGCAACCTTGGAGAGTGTCCATGAATTTGCCACTGACCATAATTGCTAAGTCATCAGCGTATCCTACTGTATGTACGCCCATCGAGTCCAGTTTACAGAGAAGAGAGTCTACGGTGATGTTCCACAGTAGAGGCGAAAGTACCCCTCCTTGTGGACAGCCCCTGACTACCCTTCCCCTTATTCTGGCACATCCATTACTAAGATTTACTGCCCTCCCACTAAGCATCGAATCGATCCATGTTATTATCAAGGGCTCGATATCCCGCTCCGCTAGGGCATTTCTTAGTTTGTTGTATGAGATCTTATCAAAAGCACCCTCTATATCCATAAAGGTTGACATAGCGATACCGCTGTTGTTAATCTCTCTTTCTCCACATGTTACAGTTACCGAGATTTGTCTTCCATTTTTTTTTGTGGACTGTATGACTGTATCTGCCAATTTGCATAAAAAACCACGTCTCTATGACGAGTCAATTGACCTTAATCGCGATAGCCTTTCAATACACTCACCAGTCATCACACGCAGTCACAATCAGCAACCTTTTAAAATATCCGTTTATGTCTCATCAAAGCCTAACTAATCAAAACATTTTTTTTTATTTCAGAAAACAAATCAATATGAGATTACACATATTACTGGCCGTCGTGGCCTTCATTGGCCTCACACTCGGTGAGGAGAAAAAGGAAAAAGACAAGGAAATTGGAACTGTGATTGGTATCGATTTGGGAACTACATATTCATGGTAAGTTGACAACTTTATTCTAATAGCAGTGTTTTTGTCTTTGTCTCCAAACAAAAGCATTTAACAGTAATTACACTTAAATGCTTAACGCGAGAGGACTAGATCAAGCACCAATTTGAATGGTTATCTTCCCGGCAATTAATTTGACTACAAATATTGTATTAATTGCTGTATCCGGAAAACCACAATTTTTTTGAAAGATTATATGCGTCCAACACATGAAACTAACAATTTATTTTACCCTCTTCGTTACAGTGTCGGTGTCTACAAGAACGGTCGTGTGGAAATCATTGCCAACGATCAAGGTAATCGTATCACACCCTCGTACGTCGCCTTTACCGCCGACGGTGAACGTTTGATCGGTGACGCTGCCAAGAATCAATTGACCACCAATCCTGAAAACACTGTCTTCGACGCTAAGCGTCTTATTGGTCGCGAATGGACCGATACCAACGTCCAACACGATTTGAAATTCTTCCCATTCAAGGTTGTCGAGAAGAACTCCAAACCGCATATTAGCGTTGCCACATCTCAGGGTAACAAGGTGTTTGCACCTGAAGAAATTTCCGCTATGGTCTTGGGCAAAATGAAGGAAACGGCCGAAGCTTATTTGGGCAAAAAGGTGACACACGCTGTCGTTACCGTGCCCGCTTACTTCAACGATGCCCAACGTCAAGCCACCAAAGATGCTGGTGTTATTGCCGGTTTGAATGTTATGCGTATTATTAACGAACCAACTGCTGCCGCTATTGCTTACGGTTTGGACAAGAAGGACGGCGAAAAGAACGTGTTGGTATTCGATTTGGGCGGTGGTACTTTCGATGTTTCGCTCTTGACAATTGATAACGGTGTGTTTGAAGTCGTCTCGACTAACGGCGATACTCACTTGGGCGGTGAAGATTTCGATCAACGTGTCATGGATCACTTCATCAAGCTGTACAAGAAGAAGAAGGGCAAGGACATTCGCAAGGATAATCGTGCCGTGCAGAAATTGCGTCGTGAAGTTGAGAAAGCCAAACGTGCCTTGTCTTCCAGTCATCAAGTCAGAATTGAAATTGAATCGTTCTTCGAAGGTGATGATTTCTCCGAGACTTTGACTCGTGCCAAATTCGAAGAATTGAACATGGACTTGTTCCGTTCCACATTGAAGCCAGTGCAAAAGGTCTTGGAAGATGCTGACATGAACAAGAAGGATGTACATGAAATTGTCTTGGTCGGTGGTTCAACTCGTATTCCCAAGGTGCAACAATTGGTCAAGGACTTCTTCGGAGGCAAGGAACCATCCCGTGGCATCAACCCTGACGAAGCTGTTGCCTATGGTGCTGCCGTACAAGCTGGCGTTCTTTCGGGCGAACAAGATACCGATGCTATCGTTCTGTTGGACGTCAATCCATTGACTATGGGTATTGAAACTGTTGGCGGCGTCATGACCAAATTGATTCCACGTAACACTGTCATTCCAACGAAGAAATCACAAATCTTCTCCACTGCCTCCGACAACCAGCACACCGTCACAATTCAAGTCTACGAAGGTGAACGTCCAATGACCAAGGACAATCACTTGCTCGGCAAATTCGACTTGACTGGCATCCCGCCAGCACCACGTGGTATTCCACAGATTGAGGTCTCATTCGAAATCGATGCCAACGGTATCTTGCAAGTGTCGGCCGAAGATAAGGGAACCGGTAACAAGGAAAAGATTGTTATTACCAACGATCAAAACCGTTTGACACCCGAAGATATTGAACGTATGATCAAGGATGCCGAAAAGTTCGCCGACGATGACAAGAAATTGAAGGAACGCGTTGAATCACGTAACGAACTCGAAAGCTACGCCTACAGTTTGAAGAATCAAATCTCAGATAAGGACAAGTTGGGAGCTAAATTGTCGGATGACGAGAAATCGAAAATGGAAACAGCTATTGATGAGAAAATCAAGTGGTTGGAAGATAACCAAGAAGCCGATCCCGAAGAGTACAAGAAACAAAAGAAGGAACTCGAAGATGTTGTGCAACCAATCATTGCAAAATTGTACCAAGGTCAAGGAGGCGGTGCCCCGCCAAGTGGCGATGAAGAAGACTTGAAGGATGAACTCTAAGCTAGGAAAACAGAACTGTTAGGAGTTTAGTTAGTCTCTCGTTTAGTTCATTATAATTAATTCATGTCATTTCTATTCATAATTCTGAGAATGATCTTTAATTTATTTGTTAATTTGTCTTTGCATTTTCCAGACATTTTTTATGTCTGCTCTCATTACGCGATAAACTTTAATGAGATATCTATTTCTTGTTGAACAAGAGATCCACCAACTAAAAATATGAAGCGCAGAGAACGTTATTCACTAACAAAAAAGTACCCCAGGAAATTTGACTCGATTTTGTATATGCGCCATAAACGTGTGCTGAAATTCAGAAGAGCGCGTTTTGACGAGCTGATTTCGGAATTTCAACAAACGTTTATATGTTGTAATGAAAAGTATCGTGTAAGCAATCGAGATTAATGTTTAAGTAGAAGAGAATTTATAGAAACAATTCCTTTTGTTAATTCGGTTCTTTCCATCCACGCGAAAATGCTTAGCGAATATAATTAATTATGTTTCGATATAAATATCACATGAGAGAAAAAATATGTAATGTAAAATATTCTTAAAATGTGAACTGTAATGATTGTAGTGAACGTTTAAGGAACATACTTTTCGATACATTATATTGTAATAATTGTTTCGACTGATTGTGTGTATGAGATAAATATAGGCTGTATGATGTGTTTTATAAACAAAAAAAAAAGAATACAATAAAATACTAAGATAAAATATATAAAATTTGTTTTTCTTTTCTCGTTTTGTACACACAGATTATTTTTTTATGTCTCCACTTGCCTCCGGAATTGATCACGCAGGAGCATCAGCTTTTTCGATCTCATTGTAGCTGCAACAAGATCGCATTGGTCTTGGCGATGACGCGATCCAATATTGACCTGCCCGTAGAAATAGCCTGAGACATTGCCGCCAGGAAGGGCGATGTACCTATACCGCAAGTCGAGCGACGCGACGCCATGGAGCGGTATAAAGAACGAGGCAAGAAATAAGAAAAAGGGATTTATCTTTTAGTTGAATTTAAAAAAAGGGTTTCGTAACAAATCTTTTTGCTGCGCTAGCAAAGATTGTGTCTTGCCTTCTAAGTCATTAAATCAGAGTTGAAATTGGATTGATCTTCAAAGTGCATTAAAACGGAAAGAAAACTTTTTTACTGCTGTTATACTTTTTATGGACGTGTGATGAGTTTAAATTTGTAAATACTTATGTAGTTTAGATTTGAGCAAACATGTAATTCGATTGCGTTCGAATGTATGTACATTATGTAATCCGAACTAAGCCGGGGTTGATCCGGACTACAGAGAAATTCGGATTAGTGCAGGCATTTTACTTGTTTTGAATTTCGAGGAAATGGCCAATCTCTAAACTTCATATAAGAAAAAGCAAACAGCTCTTTCGTTTCGTTATAGATTCGCCCTGTGTGTGCGGCATTAGGAAATGATGAAGGATGCTGATACGGATGGCACGCGAAACAGTTTTCATGAATGAATGGAAGTTTGCATACGATATATGTATATATTGTCTGGAATCCCATTTAAATTACACAACCGCGTTCATGTCTCTTCTTCGATGAGTCGTACGTACCTAGCTCAGCTTATCTATATGTGTTATCAAAACATGAACAAGAGGGCATTGATATAGATGTTCTCGCGATAAACCAATGTTAAACCGTTAAACCACAGCACAATGAGTTAAGAGAGTAAATTATCTAGTATGTACGTACAAATGTACGTACAAATGTATTACAAATGATAATAAACACATCAAGAATTATGTTTCGTATCGGATACATACCATGAATACGCGTGCTAGAAAATTATATCAACGCATAGGCGGTACATAGTTGAGTAATTTTACTACCATTTATCGGTATTTCCAAGCATTTTTTTAAATCGACACTGACATGGTTACTTCTCTTATCATTTCATAGATAAATTCACTACGTTGAAATTGTTAGCGTCTATCAATGGTACGAGAAAAAGAAGTTTCTTATGTCGACGATATCAATCCATCTAAACCACAAATCCCCTCTTTCATCACCACCCACAGAAGTGTTTCAAGAATGAAGTCAAGATTTATTACAGGGTAACACACCGGAACCTGACGGTTTTTAAAACGTCGTAGAAAATCGAAAATTCATGCTAAATAATTTTTTTTTTGTCAATAAAACACACAGCACAAATAGGGATTTTATAAAATTCCATGCCACAAACGGTACTCGTTTTACTCACTAACTTACTGAATAAACTTTGAACAAGGTGGTTTCGGGAAGATGAGGCCACAGTCCCATATTACTCACTGCCAGAGTCTCAATGTCAATAGAAATGAATTCCACTGCAAATCGCTTTGTGACAGGATTACGGATATATTGACATTTAGAGCTGTCCCAGTCTTAACCATCTATGGCTTTGATCTCAGCGGATTCTTGATATCAGACATTTCACGAAAATAATCCATATACGCACGTTGAAGCAACTGAAGGAATCCATCCAAGAAGAGATCTGGCGAAATGGAGTGGTGGAAATGGATGGAAATTTATGGAAAAAAAACTCCTAAAGTTAAGTCATGAAAACGACCCATTCTTTGCTATGGAAATAGAGTTTTTTAGAAGGAAATTTTAAAAATCTTAATTTTTAGCCGATTTTGACCCCTGTAACTGCTTCATTTAGCGAGGAAATCGTACTTTTGTGTTTTCATATGAAAATTTTTGAAAATGTGGTTTCCAAAAGTTGATGTAGAGCTCATGCAGATCTACATTTTGCTTAAAAATTCAGAGTTCTAGCTATCACCGTTGCAAAGATACAGCCGTCTAAAGGTGCCCTAAAATATGCCCATTTTGACCCCTGTAACTGCATTATTTAGGTAGAAAGTCACACTTTTTTGTTTCATATGAAAATTTTTGAAAATAGGGTTTCCAAAACTCGATTTAGAGTGCATGCAGACCTATATTTTGCCGAAAAGTTCAGAAGCCTAGCTTTACAACTGCACGCGTATAAAACAAACATTTTATCACGAAAAACAAGTCAAGTGCAACACAAGCGGAAACGGCTCTTTCCATTTTTCCATTAGTTGAAAATTTGGTTCGCTATATACGAAAGATCGTTATATCCGAGTTGACTCTAACCGATAATTTTTGTTTGAAAAAAAATTAAATTTAAACAGAAATTGTCAAACATTTCGTTATAAGGGAGCATTTGTTACAAACGGGTTTGTTATGGCCGCGGTTGACTGTACTTTGCTAGGGTTGGGTACGATATCCCGCCCATCATATTCCCGTTTTTTAAAATCCCGACATTCAATATCCCGCCATTTCAAAATCCTGTCAATTAAAAATCCCGCTCAATTAGAATCCCGTCTAATCAAAATCCCGCCATTTCAATAACCCGCTTATTCAAAATCCCGCTTTTCAATATCCCGTCACAAAAGGTAAGTAAAATAAATAAATCGCTCGCGCGATTTTTGTAAAATATTAATTACAAATTTGATGACCGTTTTCGGAAAGTCAGAGTCCAGTACAGTGAACTAAACTGAATTACATACTTTAGTTCACCCGATTTGGATTTAGTTCAGTTCAGTTTCCGTCTATTTTGTTAAACACTCAACTTGTGATTTCAACAGCTCCCTGGATAAATAAAATGATGCACCATTGATTTTCTCTGCATTTTTGTGTGTTCGAACGTTTGTTACTTCATCCATCTAAACAACTGCCATAAAAACATTTGGTGTGTTTCTTTGGTTATCCCGTGTAGGTTTGGGTAACGAAACTCCATATAAAAAAAAGCTGATCCACCTGTCATTTTTTTTATATGAAGTTTCGTTACCCAAAGCTACACGGGATAACCAAAAAAACACACCTATTGTCAATAAATGGTATGAAATTCTTCCTGCTTCACTATCAGCTTTACATTTTTTCCATAAAATTTGGTACGAAAACTATACGTTTACCCAGCTCACTCAATTGGAAGTACCTAAAATCTTTTCTGACACTGGATGTAAAACATTTATTATCGTTGCGAACAATTTTGTACAACACCGTTCAATGCTGAAAAAATCGAATTTATTGCCTATTTCCTACAAATCTATTTCCCATTTCAGTAGCAAAATATTTAGAGATTTAGGATTTGTCACTTTATTTTTTTGTCCAAAATTTTCTTTTTAGCTTTCCTTTGTGCAAATTAGCCATTTCACTGTAAAAAAAATGGTCACAAATCCCCTATCTATGCCACTGGATTCTGGAATATATAAATTGCATATAAATACAATACACTTACTCCATATTATTTTTCGCATCTGTGGACGCAATTTGCAGCCAGTATGCTCATGGACCGCAGTTGTGTGATCCTCGAATTGAAAAATGTTCTCCAATATCAGTTGGGCGTAGTGTCGGTAGCTTACAGTTCTTTCCACGGGGTTGTTTTATAAATTCAAAACGAAAAAATACATTGTTTTCATTATGTTAAAACGAATAATATTTCATTTATTATTCCAACTACATTTCGTATTTAAATAATTTAATGTTCTTTTCATAATGACCATATTAAATTATGTTTTTGGAATTATGTATAATAATAATTTCATAATTTTTTCATATTTTTTTCTTTGTTTTTATTTGATGTCATATTTTTTAAAACTACTTATTAACTAAACAACAAATCTTTTCTCATTTGCATATCGACCTGTGATGTATGTATTTATATACTTTCATCATTTATTTTGTTTTTTATGTACTCGTATGTATGTATTTAATTTTTCACCCTCTTCTAACTTTTTCATCTTGCTAATTAATTGATTTAAATTTTTTATCTACTATCTCATTTGTTTATTATTCAATATTTCTTTTTTGTTTTGCTTATTTTACGTATAATAATAATATTAAATTTATTAACAATTCGTTTCGTCTATTATCATTTATTTATTTATTAATTTTTTTCAAGTCTTAAATCGATAATTTTTGTTTTATATTTTTTTCTGATTTGGTTTCTGTTTAGTCCATTTATGTTGTGGTTTTTGTTCTTTTTAACGTTTGAATCAGACATTAGCTCCATTGCTTTGGAACCAGAAAAGAACAGGATGACCTAACTCTTCATAGGAATCGTGTCCCTAACTACCGCCTATACAGAACAACTCTTCTTTAACATTTCTATGGAAGCTATAGAGGTTATAATATCCTGTCCTTGGGGCAGAGAAATGGAGCTATTAAGGGCCATCTAGATTGATCGCCAAATGGTGTCACGTGCAACCAAATGGCTGTTGTCATTGCATCCAAACTGATCGTTTTGATATTCAATATGGCAACTCATCCAACCGCTTAAGTGACAATTTTGCAACTTTTGTTCGTTCTTTTGTGTGAAATTGAATAATTCTTGAATGGCCGTGTAATAATTCAAATGCGCAGAGTCCAATTTTGATAATTAAATTTAAAAAAAATCACCAAAATGAAATTTTGTTTATGTAATTTTCTGTCTCCATTTGGTTGTTAGTGTAGATAGATGCTAAGTAGCAACCAAATGGCTTTTCGTGATGCCAGTTTTTGGACGCGCAACCATTTGGCGATCAATCGAGATGGACCTTAATATGTGTTTTATGTATATAAAAAACGATTTTAATTTAATATTCGTTTTTCCGTTCGCTTTTTCAGCCATTTTTTTTATTTTTTCAATATCTTGAGCTTACTGAACCAATTTTAAAATTTAATTCGATCAACTAAGATGTATATAATTTATACATTTACATACATATTACTAATCATTAATCAAATATTTATTAGTTATGTTTTAATTTAAATATTTTATGCATTAGTGATATCAGTCTCATGAGAATAAATTGAATGCAATTAATAGAATGATACATACACATTATTATGTAGTTTTACTCTACACATAAAATATAAAAATAAAGAAATTGGTGCCAAATTATATGAGAAAGAAAAATACTGGTATGGATGTTTGGTGGTGGCAGTATAGTCATTCATCTGATCTTAATCATTCACATATTGAGGGCGAGATGAGGGACCGGAGCAGTACCAATGCAACCCAATCCCTTGAAGGAACCATGGCTAAAAAGAATAACACATTAAGCTATGTTGGAGATGCGACCATGTGAGTTTTGTTTCATTCTTAATCATGTACCATATTCTTAGAGGACACTCGGTACATAATATGGAATGGACTATGTTTCCGAATTCAGGAATTTTAAAGTAAAATTCATCCTTTTCATCTTAGTCTAAGTGCCTTAACGTCTGCCGTAATTTTCCGCTAGTTTCGTTTGCTGAAGTGTTTCTAATAAGGTAGAATCGTTGCTATGCCATTTACGTAGATTCAAGCCACCTTTCTGCAACATTTATGCGTATTAGCTCGTAATGGAGTTGAACTCATGTTACGCATGTCAGGGACCACATCAAGAGTAGCTACATCCGAGGCAGCTTGTCCATAGACCAACCAATCACCGAAAAGCTCGAAGACCGACAAATGGATTGGTATTGCCATGTTCAAAGGCGTCCGCCTGAGAGCCCCGCAAAGAAAGCGATATCAATGGAAGTTCCACTTGATGGACCCAAGGCCAGAGGCAGACCGAAGAACACCTGGATATGTCAAATGAAAAAGCAACAACAACGCATTGGTCTCGGCGATGACACGATCCAAGATAGAGCTGCCTGTAGAAATATGCTGAGAAATTATCGCCAAAACGGGCGATGTGCCTACACCGCAGGTCGAGCAACGCGAAACCGTGGAGCGGTATAAAGAACGAGGCAAGGAAGAAGAAGAAGGAGTTGAACTGATTCTTGTTTAGTTTCAGCTCCAGTCAGCAAATCGCACTTGCGCTGCAACAGGTTGATTATGTTTTTCGTCTTCTGCTAATTGTACTAATGCTCGTACCGCTAAGAATGTCCAGTTTTCTGGTTGCGATTCGCATTTTGAGAGGGGCAGTTCGTTAGGCAGTTCCGGATCGTGTTGTATCGAGTTATGATTCCCTCAGCGGATCGATGTTCTACTTTTTTTGGCGTCTAGGAAGTAATCATACAAGTCCATCATTTTCGTTCGATAAACGTTCTTTTACTAAAGAGTCATCGCAGTTTCATAATTGAATTCTGATAGCTGCGAATGCGCTACGGCATCCTTGACTTCTCCATCTAACGAGGATAGTAGATATTGCATCTACGTGTATGGGGTTTAATGTGCGGTTTTCATCAATGGTGCCGTCGATTAGCCTATAAAAGTTTATTCTAAATTTCGTCTAAATATAGTAGAGTAATAATCGGCAGCTTCGGTAGCTGGATTGCTTGATGTGGGAAAATTGTCATCGTTTGATTGGGCATTGGTTCGCGTTGAATGATAATAATAGTTTGATGGGTTGGCCTCAATTAGCAAACTTTCTTAAGCTGCGAAGTTTTGATTTGCAGTAGCTTGCATATGGTCTTGTGGTAAATGTACATGTGTGGTGTGGTGCTGCCTTCAGCAGTTCTCTGTTCCCTTTTCGGATGGTCGACAAAGGCTGGAGGTTGAAATGCTGATTTGGAAGTAGAGGAAATCAACATAAGTACGTAGCTTTCAGCATCTCATGGGCTGCTAGTGCCGCATCGTATAGTTTAGTTTCTTCCAAGTATGGATGATTCCCATCAAGCATCTTCTTCAGGAGTTCCTGGTGATTTTTCTTGAATTCACTGATAACTTCTGGCCTCTATTTTCTGTTCGAAGTATTCCTCAGATTTCTTCGTAACAGAGGAGTCCTAGTGCAAGCCTTAAGTGCAACGTCGATTTTGTAATCTTCCGAAAATCAAAGCTATTCCTTTTAGTTAGTACAACTGTATGTAGTCAAGGACTGAGTGCAAGCTTGTATCTAACCAGTGAGCATATTCAAGTGGAATTGACCAAGCAATATTTTTTCTAATAATTGCAGTCGGTGCTAATGAGTGATAACTTGTTAAGAAAGAATCTGACCTTGAAAGGACTGAGAGAAACCGGATTCCAATGATCCGGCTCAACGGACCAATCTTGTATTCATATTCAAGGAGCCCTACTCCGGATCAAAATCTCACATTATACAACATAATGACACGCCATATTTTGGAAAATAGTCGATTGCTTGCCATTCGTCAAATCAAATGGTACACTTAGCTCTAAATAACTGCCATGAGAGTAGAAAACGAAATACGGCGAAAGCAAACCCACTACGCGAAAATTGGTTGAGGATATGCACATTAGGGTTGGATGGATGGATTAGGCGCTATGATGGGTTGGGCTGGTTACGTCCAATACTGTATTTCCCATTAAAGCGAAAGAGTTTCAGGTTATTAGCTCTGTCCTTCGTAAAAGGCTTAGAAGAAAGTTAACCAGGTTTACTTTGGGTGCGCCCATTCCATTGGTTTGAGCCCCACCAAAGGTTTGTCTCCAGCTCATAAGAGCGGAGCATTCGAAAACTACGAGCGAGGCTGATTCCTCGTCTTCGTCTTGTGAACGTGTCTTGTGTGTAGATCCCGATTGTATGCAGATGTTTTTGTAGGGTACAACTGCCCTGAGGTTCATTTTGCTGAGGCTTTGGACTTCGGTGCAGCTGGTTTGCAAATTGGTTCCCAGCATACGCTTGCTATAAACAAAGCATCAAAAACATTGTTGTTGGACGGTGGATGTTGCATGCTCAAAAAATGATTTGAGTTATCCACCGTCCAGTTTGCCCATAGTGGGCCAGCACAATAGTATGCATACTCCAGCGAGTTGCGACACACAGAATGCATTTCGAGCCGGTTTCGAACTAGTATTACATGGCGCGCTGCAATTCGCATCAGATGCCTCTACGTATGCAGCGCGTCATGTAATACCAGGAGAGGCATTACCGGACTCAACCAGGCAAAGGTGTACGATCCTCTTATATAGGACACGAAATACACCCTGGTATCGAATCATTTCAAATGGGGCTAGGCAATGGCTAGCCACCGCGAAACGCGGCCGTATCGAGGTAATGCCTCTCCTGGTATTACATAACGCGCTGCATACGTAGAGGCATCTGATGAGAATTGCAGCGCGCTATGTAATACTAGTTCGAAACCGGCTCGAAATGCACTCTGTGTGCCGCAACTCGCTGGAGTATGCATACGCTTGCCATGTCTGAGCCCTTCAACTAGTCTCCAACGTTTGGCAACGGTCTTAGCAGTGGATTTACTAATTCCGATTGCTGGTTCCGAACCGGTGAAAGGTAGTTCGAAACCCTCTCTTGTAAGGGCATCCGCTTTCTCATTGCCTTCGATCCCCTTATGTCCTTTAACCTATTTCAGAGTTACGTTGTTTCGGGTAGCTAGGTTTTTGAGGTTGTGTTGGCATTCCCAAACCAATTTGGAGGTTGTTTTGGGACTTGCCTTTATGGCACACACATTAGGGTTAGTCAGATAGCGGTTGGCAAGGGAGATAATGAGAGCAAATAGCAAACGTAGTAATTCGCTCAATGCATGGAAATTCACTAGAGGATAAAAGACAAAAAAAGGATTCGATTAAAAAATAAACCGTTAGGATGCATTGGGTGTAAAATGCTAACGTTAATGCTCGCAGCTTAACAATTCATCGGTTCACTGGAAAACATTTGTTCAAAGTGCTATACAAAAATGCCACTAAACAAAGAAATAAAAATAATGTTGCTATAGTTAAAAAATATTTAATTATCACATATAAACGTAGACTAAAAAAAAGAGAAAAATTATAGAAATAATAGAAAAGCAACAAACAAATAATGTATACATTGCTTGGACTATTTATCCTCTCTCCGTAAATAATTTCAAAAGAAAGAAAGAGTTGGTAGAGGTAGTACAATAATTCGGTCAACAGTCTTAACGGTATTTGGAAATTATGTGCTTTCATACTTAATTGTATTCCAAAAAAAAATCTAAATGGAGCTAAAATTGCTTTTTTTTTAAATAATCGATTTTCTGCTTATTTAAAACTCACGAATTAATATAAAGATTTGTCGTATTTGAAATGCAAACAAGTCCATAGATTTCCATACTTTTAATTGCGTTGGCCAATATTCTACTCAGTGGTTACTTATTAACAACGAAAGAGATTAAATTACTGAATAATTTCACATAGTTTAGCGTGTTAATCGTTTTTTTTATATAATACATTAAAAATTGACTCGTATGGCTCGTTTCACTTCCTTGAATATTACTCATATGTACGTACTTTAAAAGCAAGCCTTTATGTTTTTTTTTTGGTACTCGTTTCTTCATTTTCATTTTGTTTTATTATCTATACTTTTAGAATATGTCAATCTGCGCGCACACACACACTCTCTCAGAAATGTTGTAAATGAAGCCTTATAAAAACAAGATATATGCTAAAGAATGAAAAATGAAAAGTGTTTTTAAAAACGATTTTACAAACATTTTATTTATACTTAAAATGTAATCACCATATTTTGTTTTGTTTTTTTTTTCGCCTCCGCTTTCTTCTTTTTTTACACATAAATTTAATACATAATAATTTATCATACAAAAAATCTTAAATATTAATGCTTAATCATAAATGTTTACAGTAAATCTCTTATTATGGCAATATTTCACAGAAATATAGGCAATAAAATGCCTGGCGGCCGCTTATACTAATCACTTCGGTTTCTATATTTTTTTTATCCCCCCAGTTATCTACGTTTGAAAATGCAATGCATACAGTGTGGTTGTGTGTGTTTTGTTTTTTCGATATTCGAGGAGTGACTACGTGAGATGCGTTTTCCAATTATTTGTTTTTTTCGTTTTGTTTTATTAAATTGATTCATTTAGATTCACTCACTTCACCCACCCCAGTACGGTCAATAATTTAATTTACTAGATTTATTTGCATCTTATGTGCTAATTAGCACTCTAAAAATTATCATGAATAATAACGGTCACTAACAACAGTTTCGTACGATTCTATTCATTTTTACGTTCATTAATATTGTTTAAAGTTATTATTTGTTTTAATCGGGTCTCTTTTCAACTGTTTTTTTTATATAATATTTTCAGTACTTTTTAAAAATCTAGGAGGTGTTCAGATAGTAAATAGTAAGATCTAATGTTAAATTTGGTTCATTGTATAGATTCTTTTTATGTTAAGTTTTCAGTGTTTAACGCTTATTTCGAAAAGATATTTTAGTTTGCAGTAATTGCATTAATGTAAAATCCAAAAAAAAAATATATCGAAACAGTAATTATATTCGAATTATAAGGATTGTGTGTGTGTTTGTGCTTCGTTTTATTATTATTTATATGTACATAAAACGAATCAACAATTTACTGACTATTTTTTTATAAATGCGTTTTCTTTTTGTCTTTTTAGTTTGTTGGCAAAGTGCGCTTAACTACCTGATCTAAACGTGATCTCTACATAGCGATTGAAAATTGAGATTGTATTTATAATGTCGTAATTGCGATTGTGAAAAAATAGATAAAAAAAAAGTTTCTCCTCAAAAGTACCACAAAACTATTTTGAAAACTGTGCGTTTTTTCGTATTTTAAATTATCAAAAAATTCTCATAAATCCAAATTTTTTAAGAATCTCCGCAACTACAGAACCCTACAAATCGGCCAATCGAAAACAATTCAGAACACTTTCATTCGTTAACAACAAACTTAGGAGCTCTCTAAAAATCATACTTTAAACGTTTTCTCGCGATAGTGACGATGATGATGGTGATGTGGTTGGATATAGGCTAGAACATCATTTGAACACTTTTGTTGTGGCTGCTGTTGCGATGATTGGTACGATTGCGTTTGATAACGTGGCTGTGGCTTAATCGTTGTATATTCTACGCCACTGCCTCCTTTCTTATTGCCAAACGGATCCGCGAGCTTTTCGCGACGCGACACTCCAACATTCGAATTGTTCGAAGCACGCTTCTTCTCACTAGCCGCCGTATAGTAATAATTGCCCGCTGTACTTGTGGCAATATTGTTATTATAACGCTTGAGTCCAGACGATGATGACGTAGAGTGGTGTTGTTGAATATGGTGTTGTGTTGAGGATGATGTTGATGACGATGAACGTTTATTGGATTTAGTAATAGCGGCCGTTGTCGTTATTGGACCAGTATTCTTACCCGATAGCGCCGAATTTGTTGAATTTTTTGTAACAATTACAATGGCAGGACAACGTCGTGTCACATCAACACCACCGGCGCAACAAGCACACTCCTACAATTCCGTTACGGAATATAAATCACTATTGGCATGAGTGCCGCCGCGTTTCAACGAGCGATAGTATACGTTCGATGGTGGCTGTTGTTGTGTTTGTTGATCATAGTTCTTGTTACTAGACGATGTTTGATGATGACCACCTGATTGCGATTGACCGTGATGGCTCATTTGATAGCTAGGCAAATTATTGTTTTGCTGATGTGAATGATGATGCGATGACGAAACATTACTGGAACCGTGACGTGACGATTGCTGTTGTTGTTGCTGCTGCTGCTGCTGTTGTTGCTGATGGTGTTGCTTCGAAGCGGCAGACAAATTGGATTTGTATTGTTCCACATAGGGTACACCTCCACCGCCACCACTTCTACTATTATCTTGATACCTACTGGACGATCTTTCCGATTGTCCTATATTGTGCTCGCGATCATAGCCAAATGTACTGTGCGTGGTTGATTGATGCTGTTGTTGCTGCTGCTGTTGCTGATGATGTCTGGATAGATTCGATGACTTCGAGGGAAGAGTTTGTGTATTGTATTGACGATTCGAACGTGACGATTGTTGATCGTCTTTATGACGATTTTTCGGCGGTAAGGACGGTGGAATAGGTTTGGGCAGTTGTTGTGATTGTTGTTGATGGTGCTGTTGTTGTTGTTGCTGCTGGTGTTGCGAAGATCCTTCTGACGAACTCGTTCGATTGATCTCTCGCAATTGACTTCGTGATGGTCTTTGCAACGAACGGTAATTATTTAAATTTGTTGCACATAACGGTTGTGTGGTGTTCTTTGTTATGTCGGGCAATTTAACAGTCGTTTGGGGAATGTCGGGCAACGGTTGATTTAAAATTGAAATGCCCTTGGAGAGTTTACCACTCTGGAAGCGATAGTTGGATGTTTCGATGCTATAGACGGTTGGTTGTTGGTGTTGTTGTTGTTGTTGCTGCTGCTGATGATGATGTTGTTGCGATTGCTGTTGCGATTGATGCATTGAAATTTGATGTTGATGACTATGAACTTGCGGTTGCTGTTGTTGATGATGGGACTGTGGATGTTGTTGTGGTGGCTGGAAGAGAAGAATAAATAGATTTACTACGAATGACAGCTAACCCAATAGGCAATAGATTAAAGTGAAAGTTGCAGCCTGAATGGGCGTAGTTATGGCTTACAACGGTAAATTATGAGAGACACTAACGTTGTCCGTTGGGGCCCGTGAAACAACAAATACATACAAATGAAATGTTCTCGACTTGCACTTTTATAGGATACCGTATACTTGTCTTTAGGATAAATTAGTGCCTTTGTTATTCCTTTTTGGGACCTGTCCGGTCAAAATTTTTCTCTACAAAATTGATTGTACGACTCTTGACACCCTTCTGATTTCAAAACCACAAAAATTAGCCACACCCAATTTTTTTCTATTTGAGGCTCTGATTTTTGATTGTACTAATCGCTGTCAGCGTTAAGAAGAGAAAGTGGTTCATTCCCGTTGTTACAACGGCCAAGAGCTACCAAAACCCCCTTCAGTTCAATAGAAACGAGACCGTGTTCTAATCGTGCGGATATGAGTGTATACCCTATACCAATGCACAGACCTAGAAGGCAGCACGCAAAACCCAAAATATTCAATTACATAGATATTTTTGTTGTAGGGGATGTAGGGATAGATGGGATTGATTTGACACGCATTTAGTATTTTATAAGGACATCCATCAGCTACCATCTAACACAAATTTGAAAATTTTCGCGGCATTTTATCAAAAGATATAGCTGAATATAGCTTTGTAGGGGTAGTCAGACCTACTTGACTTTCCATCAACTTCAAGCATATGTCACAATTGGGCATTGATCAAAACTTCAGGTCGCTGGCGATATTCTGTCGAAAGTAATGGAGGAATTAAAATATCAAGGAGGAGTACAATGTTTTATCAAAACAAACATCTCACCGAAATTTCAAAACGCTAGCTTCATTATTTCGGTATATCGTGTGAACTGACAGACACACAGACAGCTACGGGCAAGGCTTATGCGAATCAAGGACGACAGGTTGCCTTCTGATGTCTGCCCAGGATCACTTACATCAGGAGACAAAATTGATGCCAATACGTGATCATAATCTCCTACTCTCAAAAAAGTATCTTGTTGGTTGCTACCGTGAGGATCATCCCAATAATCATCTCATGGACCGAATTCCTCCACCACGACATGTCAGGCGTGGTTTACGAGACCTTGAAAGAGAGGTTCAGGGATACAAACGGGACCCTTACGATGAAGTTACATACCGAGCCGCCATTGCAGCGATCCACACTGAAGAAGTGAATCGGTCTATCGCGAGTTTAGGTGCGAATAGAGTCCTCTCAGAGCGCCCACCACCAATTTCGCCTGAGGAGATTAGGCTCCCGAGAGCCACTAGAGTAACACTAGCTCAACTTCGGTCGGGCTTTTGTTCACGCCTTAATTCGTACCTTTCTCGCATAAACCCGGACATCCAAAACATCTGTCCAAACTGCAATGGTACTCCTCATGATGTGGGTCACTTGTTTCAATGCCCCGCTGCGCCCACTGATCTTACCCCTATATCGCTGTGGGAAAACCCTATCGCAGCAGCAATGTTTTTGTCCTTAGACCTCACGGACACAAACATTGACGAACCATAAATCGTACCCACATAGATGCACAGAGGTTTCACACCTTTCTGTACCGCTACAAGAAGAAGAAGAAGGACGACCCTGATCATGTATATACAGGGTGGGCCAATTACAAGTTCGTTTTTAGAAATGCAATAAAATAAGCAAAATTATTTTTTTTTCCATGTCTTATGGCTTTATTAGAAAGTAAGTAAGCTCCCATTAATGATGGAACACAACTTCATTCAAGTGGCTACCCCGGCTGGCGTTGCAGTAGCGCATTCTGTCACACCAATTTTCCAAGAACCTGTTGATGGTTTGGGGCTGTAGCTCACGGATTGCCTGGATATTGACCTTAAGTGCTGGAATCGGTCCTTCACGGTTCCCCACAAAGAAAACTCCAAAGGGGTCAAATCGCAACTCCGAGGCGGCCAATTCACATCGCTAAGACGGCTGATAACACGATTTGTGAATTTTGGTGCGTAAGAGATCGATTGTGGCATGGGCTGTGGGGCATTGCGCGCCATCCTGCATGAACCAGAGGTCGTCTAAATCTATGTCTTCAATTTCAGTAAAAAAAAAGTCGGATAACATGGCTCGGTAACGCGCACCGTTGACCGAAACATTGTTACCAGCCTCATTTTGGAAAAAAATGGTCCAATGATGCCACCACTCCACAATCTGCACCAAACTGTCATTCTCTGTGGATGCATTGGCTTCTCGACAACAACGTGCGGGTTTTCCGAGCCCCAGATGCGACAATTTTGTTTATTAACGTAGCCGCCGAGATGAAAATGCGCCTCATCAGAAAAGATAATTTTTCGCCCAAAATCGTTGTCAAATTCAAGCTGCTCTAAGGCCCAAACTGCGAAGCGATAACGAAGTGGATGGTCGTGCGACTTTAATTGCTGAGTCAATTGGACCTTGTAAGGGAATAAGCCAAGATCTTTGTGCAGAATTCTTGTCAGGCTAGTGCGTGAAATGTTTAACTGTTGAGATCGATGGTGTGTTGATGTTCGTGGATAGAGTCTCACACTCTGGGCTACAGCAGCCACAATTACATCTGTGCGCACCGTACGACGACGGGGACCGTGAGTGTTGCCAACTAGCATGCCAGTCTCACGAACTTTTTACACAAACTTGCGTACGTGACGCTCGGTGGGTGCTTCATTTCGACCAAAACTTCTTTTCAATAAACTCAGTTTGGCCTAGACAGCACTCACTTTGAAAATAAGTTTTCAATATTTCCCAACGTTGTTCAAGCGTAAAGCGACTCATTTCGTTCCGCGGAGTTGTGATACTGACTTTCTATCCAGATTTCGAGCGAAAAACAGCTGTCAGTGTCAAACTAACCTATGATTTAAAAACGAACTTGTAATTGGCACACCCGTTATGTATATACTTTGCAATAACTACGGTGGCTCCTTAGAGGTGTTACATAATATCTGCGTAACAAAAACAATATACCGTATACCGTCTTATAGGAATAGGGTATAAAAACTAATCTGTTGATTCGCTACAACACATTCAACAATATTACATTTTTGGGATAAACCACCGGGTTACTTCCAGATATATCCGTTGCTCTCCATGAAATGAGAAGTGCACCGTTTGCAAAAGCGTTTTCAACTAGACTAAGCTGACCAGCCGTACAGCATTTTGCTGTACAGTACAGCATTTTGACCTCTCGTACAGCATTGGGAAATGTACAGCATTCCCCACTCAACACAATGAAAGCCTGTTCACTACATAATAAGTTCATTTCGATTGCTCGGGAACCCTTCCCGATCTTTCTGAAATTTGGCACACTTGCAGAACTACTTGGCGCTCACATGACCTCCAAATTACATGGTCCTAGTCTATCTGCGCCCGGAAGTTACGACTACCAAAATCGCAATTTTGAGTTTTCTAATTGAAATAATTGTTCATCACTCGGAAATTTGTAAGCGAAAAATTTTGAAATTTCGAAAACTTGTAGAGCACTGTACTGGCCACATTTGGAGAAAATTTCAAGGCTCTAGCTATCGCAATGTTCAGATTTATAGTGCAAAGTTCGACCGATGGACGATCGATATTATTCAGAGAGATAATAAAACTTTTATGTTTGCCAATCGTTAATTTTGGATAACTCGGAATCCGCCCGAAATTTCTGAAATTGGCTCACATTTTCTCCAAGTTTGAAAGTCCTACCTCTCCGCATTCGGAAGTTACAGCTGCCCAAATCGCACTTTTCAGTTTTTTAATTATAAATCACTTGGAAATTCTTGAGCGAAATTTTGAAATTTGGCAGACTTGTAGAGTATTGCACAGTCCATATTTGGGGAACATTTCAAGGCTCTAGCTACCAGGGTTCTAAAGTTACAGCCGTTGAAAGATGCGATTTTTTATTTTTCCTATAACAAAACGATGGAAAATCATCTGATTCCCTCTGCAAGACTTTTCAAAGTTCAAATCCATTAAAATTGGGCTAAGAGCTCAGGGGACCGGCATGACATCACTAATGTCACCATGGAGGAATGGATACTCTCCTCCAGAAATATTGAAACCATGATAAGCCAGCTTTCATCCGCTCTGAAGGTTCTCCTCGGATTCTACTCCATAGCTACATTAAAAACGTGCCTAGAAAGCTACCACCAGCTTAAGCAGGGTCGGTTTTAGGTTTTTGGGAGCTCGGGTCAAATAATATAAACTGGGCCCCAAAAATATTAAGACTGTTGAAAAGAATCTTTTGATGTAAGCTTTGATTAAGTCTATCTCGTGGAAAAAAATCGCTGTTCTTTAACACCTTTCTATTTTTTCATTTTGCCATAGTACAGGTACAGACGTTCATCGAAATTTTCTTGGTCGTCACCATTACCAATAATTTAATTGATATACTCGTATCTGGCATGTTTTTTCGTAATTAATAAGTAAAAAAAAAATTGCAGAAAGAAAGTAACTTCGCAATCCAAAATATTGATTAGGAAAAGGTTTCAAAGTACGGCTAAATGCGAGCAATATCACCCACAATGAGTAAACAGCAATCAGAGAGAGATTTTTGGGTTGTATTACGCGTTCTGTAAAAATACTGCCCAAAAAGTCATATCTGAGTAGATCGTATATGGAGACGTAATTGCCAGTATCAAGGGTAATGCAGCAGCAGCATTGGCAGAATTTCATAGCTGACAAATATGCTAAATGCCAAGTCTTCTGCTCAACATTTTGGTCAGCAATGTAAAATGCATTGAGCTTGACGTTTGGCGATGCCGATGCTGCTGCTGATGCGCGTAATCTATTTCAAGCATAAATCATGAAATTACCGTACCATGGTAGTATGGCTGAGGATTTGTCTGAAAGCCGAATTCCGCATTGGGCCTTCGGGAGTCTGGTCACCTTAAACTAGACCACCCCATGATGTTATTTTTACAAAAACTAATTTTTATAGCGTCTTGCAATGTCTGCTGTCGAATATGGCAGTGAATGACTATACAACTCACGCAAGCAGGGCAGCTATTTCCACTCTACGGACTGCAGCTCAGCCTTCCGAAATTATTCATGACATCGTGACATGGTCAAAATTTCACCTTTCACATGGGCGTAGCCAGGATAAGCCCAAAATTTTTTTAACATTATGAAAGTATCATACTTTTCACGTTTTCCATTCTAACAACAAGCGTTCTAACACCATAGATACGGTGTTTATGCGCACAATGGCACAGTATTTGAAACACCCAAAATACCGTGAAAAGAAAGAGGAACTGGCATGTTCTTAGTTATTATTTCTTCCGGATATGAAAATTTTTTTCAGATCTAAAATACACATTGTTCCGAAAAACATTTCATTTATAGAAAGTTTTGCCTCGCAGCCGACGGGATAGATTGCGGCAGTGATGCTTATGCTGATCTGGAAATTTTACGGTATTCTTCCAGTATAGGTTAGGTTACGTTAGGTAAAGGGGCTGCTGAGTTTATCCCCAGCGCACTTAGACCAGCCTTGGTCCGTTGTGATACCTCTGTAGAATTCGAATCTAATAACCTATTAAGCTGAGAACCACCCCGTGCTAACAATGAATTTGTTGAGCAGTATTGGGCTCACATCACGAAGATCGTCCGTATCATAAAAATACCTGGAACCAAGATAACGGTTTCGTTTCTCGGCCAAAGCAGGACATTGACAGAGTAAGTGATGTACGCTCTCTTCCTCCTCCTCGTCATCACAGCTTCTACAGAAGTCGCGCCAAGTCGTCTGCGCGTCGATTCCCTTCGAAGCCACTATGACCCGGTATCCAGCATAGCGTAATATCGAAAAAACGACCCATCTCTCTCAGTACTAACCGGCACTTCTCGATGATTTTTGATGTGGTTAGCACTGATTCAAGTGATCTAATAGCAGCCTGACTATCGGTGAAGAGTATAACGTTCCTTCCTGTGACGACGTACCTACCCAACCAATTTAGGGCCTCCAAAATCGCTGAGACCTCTGCTTGTAGAACACTACAGAAGTTAGGGAGACTGAGAGACAAGTTAATGTTCAGTTCCTCAGAGTATATTCCGATACCCACTCCTGCGTCCGTCTTCGAACCATCAGTATAAATTGCAATGGATGCACTAGGGAGGGATATGCTATTATCCCACGCTTCCCTTGACGGGATCAGGCTACAATGGTTTCTTCCAAATAGGTATTTGGGAACAGTGTAGTCAGTTGCGGGGGGGCAGGTTGAAGTTGCGAAGAATCGTTGAGTGCCCATAGTCCAGCGCTCGCCACAGGTCAGTTTCACGAAGACGCAACGCCGTGCATGCCGCCATCCGTTGACCGAAGACGTCCAGTGGCAGTAGTCCCAGGACTATCTCTAGTCCCAATGAAGGTGTTGTATGAAAAGCTCCAGTTATGAGAAGAGAAGCCAGCCTTTGAACTTTGACGAGCAAGTTATAATAGTAGGTGGCGGTACTTAATGCTGTCCACCACACGCTAACTCCATAAAGTAGAATAGGCCGCACAATAGCTGTGTACAACCAATACACAACTTTTGGTTGCAGGCCCCACGTTTTCCCGATTGCTTTCTTGCATGAGTAAAGTGCCACAGTAGCTTTGTTCACCCTTTCTTCAATGTTGGGTTTCCATTTTAATTTCTTGTCTAAAATCAGACCAAGAAATTTGGCCGTGTCGGACAACTCTAGTTGTGTGCCCCCTAGTCTAAGCAAGGTAATAGTAGGAATCGTGCGCCTCCTAGTAAAGAGGACTAAGTCCGTTTTTGCTGGGTTAATTCCCACGCCACTGAGGTTAGCCCAGTCCGTTAAGATAGTCAGGGCGTTCTCTAATAACCCGCTAAGAGTGTCAGGAAACTTGCCCCTAACAGCTATAGTAACGTCATCAGCATAAGCTGTGACTTTGCATCCGATACTTTCCAGGTTAAGAAGCAATTGGTTAATCGCTATATTCCAGAGTAAAGGAGATAGGATGCCTCCTTGTGTAGTGCCCCTACAAACATATCTGCAGACAGAGGAGGCACCCAGACTACTCTGAATGCGTCTCGTGGTAAGTAGCATATTAACGAGGGTCATATAGAATCGTCAACATGTAGATTCCGAAGAGCATCCGTAATCGCCGTGGGCTTGATATTGTTAAAAGCACCCTGAATATCCAAGAAGACCACCATCGTGTATTCTTTGTGATGAATAGATGTTTCTATAAAACTGACTAACGAATGTAGAGCTGTATCGACAGATCTCCCTTTGCAATATGCATGTTGTGACATGGATAATAGGTTTTGTGGGATCGTCGCTCTAACATGAATGTCGATTAGCCGTTCTAGTGATTTCAACATGGTGGATGAAAGGCTAATAGGCCGGAGATCCTTTGGCCTTGCATGCGAACTTCTACCTGTTTTGGGAATAAAGGTGACTTTCACTTTTCTCCACAAGCGAGGTATGTATACTAAGTTCAGGCATGCAGTAAATATGCGTACTATCCAAGGGTACGTGATGTCTATACACTTTTGCAAATCAGCAGGGATAATACCATCAGGCCCGGCTGATTTAAAGGGATCAAAGCTTGTGATCGCCCAAATTATCTTCTCACGGTTGAGAATAGAAGCCGTATCGCAAGACCCTCTATGAGTTAAGGGAAGATCAGGAAGAGCGACGGCTGAGTTTCCAGGGAAGTGTGTGTCGATTAAACACTCGACAGTTTCGATACAAGAAGACGTCCATGATCCGTCTTCTTTCTGTAGAAAGCTTGGCATAGATGGGTGGGATGCTAAGACTTTCCTTAATCTGGATGTCTCCGAGGCCCCTTCGATGCTTTCGTAGAAGCCTCTCCAAGCGCTACGCTTAGCGCTTCTTAGTTCTTTTTTGAAAGAATTAAGATGTTTCTTGTATGAATGCCAGTCCGATTTGAGTTTAGAGGCCTTAGCCTTATTAAAGCTTCTCCTACTCGTAACTCTTAATTCAGAAATCGTAGAATTCCACCAAGTAGGTTTTTTCTTTCCTGCCCTTAAACTGACAGGGCAGGATGCTGCAGTCGCAGTCTTCATCGCTTCGGTGAAGACGTTTACCATATCATCCAATTCTCGCTCAGTGCTTGAAATATAAGGAATCAACGGAAGCTCCTCTAAAAGGGACTCTCGATATCTAGTCCAGTTTGTCTTCCTACGATTCACAGTGCGTTGAGCCACTTCAGAATGCGCAGCAAGACTAAATTGTAGATACCTGTGATCAGAGAAGGAGTGCTCTGCCGACACTCTCCAGCCTGTTTGTTTGAGATTTGATGGCACCCTGTATTAACATTTTAAATGCTGTCAAGTTGCGCAGCGACCTTTTTAGTGACATTTGTTTTACGCCATTTTTGTATTCTTTTCCTTCTTCTCGATTATGTGCTTGAATAGAGCGGACGCTTGTGAACAGCGCTCCGCAAATAAATGTTTGAATTAAACTGTTCAAAAGTGTTTTCATTCTTCCTGGTGTTGGGGCGATCCCCTGCCCAACACTGTTATTAAATGCAAGATATCCTCCGATGCCAGAGTAATGTCCAGTACCTCTTGCCTGTTTTTGGTAACGAAAGTAGGCTCGGAACCCACATTGCAAATAAGGAGATTTGTTCCTAGGATATATTCCAGAAGCAGTTCACCTCGTTCGTTCGTGTCCGTGCTACCCCAGACAACATGATGTGCATTTGAGTCGCACCCGAGGATTATACTAGTACCTGAAGACGTTGCTACTGCAACGGCTTCTCTCAACTTAGGAGAAGGTAGGAGGTCGTCATACGGCATGTATGCCGAAGCAACCCACAAAACCTTACCCTGTAGCTCAATGCAGACCAAGACAAAGTCCTTATCACTGAAATTGGGCACAAGAAAAGCCTTAAAGGTTTTTCTGACTAGAATACAGGACCGCGGGATACCCTGTCCAGTAACATAAAACGTATCAAAATCAGAGCACTTCAGGCCCCAGACTAAATCATCCACAACCCAAGGTTCTTGAATTAACACGATATCGTCTACACCCTGCGATAGACGACAAGTAATAGCAGCCAGTATTCTTGATAATACTTAAAACATCGGGGATTATAATCTGGTCGATAATTATTTCTCGAATTCAAATTATGTACATACCTGTTGCTGTTTCATTTCCACATCCTTATGCATTTGCAATAGATCCCTCTGATTCAACATGACCGCTCCTCCAGTGGACGACGAATTTGCACCGGGTATATCCGAAAATGTATTCAAATTACTCTTCTTATACGGCAACGTTGAACAATCGGACGATTGTTGTTGCTGTTGTGAATAATCTTTTGAAACTGTTGCAATACTTGGCGTCTTAGCACTTTTCAAATTTGGACTTGGACTCGCCCCTTTCATTGTCAACGATCCGCCATAACGTCCGCCATGTCGTAACGTTGCACACTTATTAGCCGTTGCCGCCGCGACAGCTGTTAAATTTCCATTACCACGAATAGATTTCGGTCCAATACTTATATATTTCGGATCAAATCGATTGAAACTTGTATTAGTGACATCACGTGGATCCTTCTCCTTATCGATTAGTGAGCTATCTTTATCGACATTTTTATCGATACTACTACTTAATTTACATTTTGGTAAGGTTAACGAATTTGATTGTGCTTTTAAGGTGGATGAGCTGCCTGCAGTTAGATTGCAGGCAGGCGATTCTCAGTAAAAGTCGTTCGATTCTAGTGTTTTGCATTGTTTGCTCAGTGTTGCGTATTTTCCATTGTTTGGTCCAGCCAAAGCGGATGATTGTTGCGAGGGTAGACGACCGAGCGTTTGATGACCTGACCTACTATAAGAATAAAAAAAAAACATGAAAATCGCATGTTAGTATGGTAAAAGTGAATTGTATTGTTTCGTTGAATATTAAAGCATTGTGGCTGAAATTCAAACGTAACGTATTCAAGTTGTAGTACCTTGGCTAGCACTAGTTGGAAACACTCATAAATTAACAATTAACAGTGCAGATTTTTAAATAAATGAACTGTGGATTGTGCAAACAAAAACAGACGTCTACGTCCGGCTAAGAGAATATACATCAAGGGTATGGTAATATCGTGAAAAAACAACTGAATAAAAATACATGCTGCACTTAAATTGTATATAAAGAACGTATATTTGAATATTTTTAGCTTATTAGCTAATCGTGTTTAATGGCAAAATGTTGCCTCTATTTAGATAATCCCTAATATGAATATTTGACATTCGGACGTCATGTTTTATGGCAAGTATTGATTATATATGTATATATTTACACACGTAGAAAAAATAACATAAAAATAATTCAATTGGCTAGCGCTACAGCAAATCCAGAAAAAAATATCTAAAAGTGTATCAAATAAACAATGAACTGTACTAGATGGACATTTTTACAATGCAACAATGGATTATTATTAACATTAATATTTGTTGATTATTCATTTTAAAATGTTGTTGGATATTTACGAGTTTTTGTATGTATTGTTAAAGCAAAAAATAAGAAAACAAATTGTTTGTATTCTGGTTAAGTATTTTACGAAAAATGAAGTCTAGCATATGTGTGTCAACAATGATAAAAATTATTAATTGTTCATTAGCATATTATTACAGTTAATATATATTGAGATACGAAACTATGTGCTTCCTTTTTTTAATAGCTGAAATAAATGATTATGTAAAAAAAACATTAAAGTAATTGTGTACGAGTCGAAACGAAAATAAATCGATAATAAAAATTAAATATGTATAAACAAAATTAAAACAAGAAGCCATGCCTTTTTCCATGCACCAAATCATTATAATCAGGTGGAGGCGATTCGCTATCATATGTAGGCATCATAGGCACCAACCCTCTATTATAACCAGCCGATCCATTCTTATGATGGCTACTGGCTGTGGTGACCAATGGTGCGCTCGGTATTGTATGATTTTGTTGATGATGCAAAAGTGTTCGATTTATTGTACCAATTCCTGCGCCACCGCCAACAACAGGCGAAGTTGTACATCGTGTCGTATCTTGACAAAGTGGTGCCGTTTCGGATTTATCCACATTTAGTGGTCTGAAATAGATCAGAAGTTGTATAAAAACGATTTGTACATGTTGTTCGAGTATTTATTTTAAATCACCTTTTGGTTAAATAAATCCATGCATGCGAATCGGCGTATACAAGTATTGTCAGCAATATCGCTGTCAGAAGACCGGCTGCAGTCATGAGACTTAAGCCCAACAGACCACCGCCACAGATGCCTTTCAATGCGGCTGCATAGTGCTTATCTATTGAACGACGATCAAGCATTGCTGTCACTACCGATAGCATTCTTTTCGTTTCTTCGAGATCTTTGATTATCGTTTCTGTCGTTCCCACAACATCGATTCGTGGGTAAATCTCTCTGCTCATTCTGGAGAAATTCGAAAATTTAACATAAAATTAGTGTTTTGATGAGTGTTTCTTTTAATCAAGACAACTATGACAGAAAACCACTATGGGCCAATAATTGATACGTTTTAAATGCGAATTGCCTCTTACCGTTGAACTCTATAAACAGAATCCCGCGCCTTGTCGACATAGTCCCGTGATTCATTGAATCGTAAAATGAATCGGTTTCGCAGTGTTCCACAATTCAGGTAATAGATATCGTCAGGACTTCGCTGTAAAAGTTGAATTAAAAAATATTTTTTGTGACATTTCACAGAAAGAATTAATTTTTTCTATACATACTCTAGCGATCTGATGACACATAAATTCATTCGGATTCATACAAAAATCTCCGGCGGCCACAGATGTTGTCAAATATATGCCAGCCAATAGCCAACATATGATTATACCAAAAAGTCCCAGTACACTAAAGAAAATCAATGCACAACGTGATCGTCTTGCCAGTCCGATAACCAGAATCGTACAAAGCAGTAAGAGTGCTGTCAAGTATCCCAGTGTGGCTGGCCAGCGAATGGATTCGTAAAACTCTCCTTTCTAGAATGGATAAAATCAGGAAATTCATCAAAATACACGAATGATTGCATCCAATCAAGACAACTTACCAATAAAACATTTCTCAATGAAATATCAGGTTCGTTTGTCGGCTTCATAAAATACAGGACCATATCCAAACTCGTTTTGGCATTTGTTGTATTATCCTTTATGTATCGACACGTATCGAGAATAAGTGAAACGGCTGTTTGATTATAACTCGGCTTATCGATGGAATCTTCCAATTTACTTGTTTGGATTTTTGACTCAAGATCATTTTTGATTGTTTCCGTCTGAAAGTAATGAAAAAAAATATGAATGACAAGTTGTATAAAAAAACTGCCGCGAGTTTTTACAGCGCTTATGACAAGGAAAAAATTCGCGAGGAATTCTAAAATGGTTTAACCATTGATCTACCAATCGAAGTAGTTTTCTGAGTGTGAACTTATAAAAACGCTGTAGCGTTAAAAAATATAACGGTCAAAATGCCCAAAACGAGTATTTTTGTGCAGTGTTTTTTTTTTTGACCTGCTGAAATGAACGCTCTTACTAGCTGCCTCACATTAGCAAAATTTTGTACAAATTTTTGTGTAAAAGATTTCTCCACGTATTATTTCTGCATGCATGTTTAAACTGTGAAAATTTATGGATTTGGTGGTATTGACAGTGAAAAGAAAACTTTTTAGCTCAATTCCCTTGAGCCTAACACCTCCATGGAACATTTTGAAGGGACCTTGGATCTGCCCTAACCTCGAAAAATTTTCCAAGTTATAACTAACTTCTAAATAATTTATCTAACATAGGTATACCGGTCTTAATCCAGTTCTAAGCCGTAGTACTATACCGGTTTTTTTTCAACCAAAAGCCGGTTTTTCTTTGAACCATTTTTCAGGTTCTGTAGTGTCGATTTTACAATTTTTACTCGATATTCTAAAGCAACGGTCCTTAAAATCGATGGTCAGCGGACCAGTGGACCACCAGTAAGGCGATCCTAGGTGGTCCGCGAAGGCTAAAGGTTTGTATTAGAGCGATCATCACATGAGTCGTCTCTACAAACACAAACCTGTGTATATGTGGTTCTCGAAGATTCTCGAATTTCAGCTCAATCTTCCTTTTCTTAAAACAAACTTTATGGTTAGCGGAGGGGAGTTCTTTTTTGGCAAAGCAAGCCATTCAGACTTTTTTCTTTGATATTTTTCACCATTAATTGTAAAGAGAAATATACGTATATAAAAACGAAGCAGTCTTCAAGGCTGATCGAAATGGATGACGGACTCAGTAAGCATCAATGATAAAAACTATATTTTATTGTACAGTGTAGATACATACAATGGATTAACGCTGATCCCATGCCCCAACAGGTGATGAAAGCAAAGTAATAGCGCAGATCAAGAAAACGAGAACGACCGAGAGTTCACCATTTTATCTTATGATAAAAAAGTGGGACATAAAATGAATGAAGTATCTCTGGTTGAAACAAATCGAAATATAGGGCATTCCTCTTTACCAAAAAAAATTGAATATTAGCTAAGAAAATTTTTTGTCACCCCTACAAACAAAAACGAAATCCATTCGTTCAGACATAGCAAAATCAAAGATCACAATCCAGAGTCCTTTGCAGGGCGATCACCATCAGCCGACTCATTTTGGATGACTGTCTTAAAAGTGATAGTCCGTTTGTCCGCATTTCCTTGAACCATAATATGACACATTATCCGTCGATTCATTCGAAAACGTTGACTGACAAGACTACGATAAGTTGCGTTCAAATGGTGAATTGAATTAATTCTATTAGTTTCCTTATTGATATTACCGAGGTGTAATACGATCAGCACGTTCTGTGGCTCACTTGGTTGGGTTGTTGTTGTTGTAGCGGCGCAAGAGGGGGGGGGAAACTTGTATCATCATTCATAAATCGTAGGCATCCTCTCCTCAAGGTCAAGACCTAAGAAGATCGCAACTTCGATGGGGTTCTCCCATAGTGCGATAGGTGTTAGATGCGTAGGTGCGGCAGTGCAGTCAAATATATGATCCACGTCGTGTGGGCTGGCTCCACATGCTGGACAAATATTTCCAATGCTGTTGTCAATGCGTGACCAAAACGAATTTAGTCTGGAGCAATATCCAGAACGAAGCTGAGCCAAGGTGGTACGTGTGGCTCTCGGTAGTTGTTGTTCGTCGGCTGAAATGTCGGGTGGTCGAGCGCGAAGGACGCGGTTTACGGATAGCCTATTAGTGGCCTTGGTTACCTCGCTGGTGTGCAGTTGATTTAGGGCCGCCTTGTATATGTTGGAGTTGTCGAGAGGAACTCGTTTAAACCTTTGGACTTCCCTTTCCATGTCCCTTAACGAACGTCTTACATGACGTGGTGGTGGGGTTTTGTCCATGAGGTCATGATTTGGGTGTAGGCTTCGATGACAACCAACAAGATATTGCTTAGCCAGGAGATCATTGTGTGCCTTGAGGTCTAGCAGCTTGGTTTCTTGGTGCAGGTGGTCTTGAGATGACATGCGAACGCGACCAGTAATGGTACGCATGGCTGCATTTTGGCATGTTTGAATCCGTTTCCAGTTGGTTTTGCACAGGTTATTTGTCCATATCGGTGCTGCATAATTTACCACAGAACGACTGACGGCTTTGTAGGTGGTAAGTAAAGTCTCCTTATCAGTGCCCCATTTGCTGCCAGCAAGGGACTTCAAGATCTTGTTTCTGCCCTTCATTTTGTCACTAATGTTGTCGGCATGGGTGTTGAATAGGCCGTGATTATCAATTGTGACGCCAAGAATTTTGGGGTGACGGATAGTGGGAACTTCAGTGTCATTTACTCTGATGTTAAGCCGTTGGTTGAATTCTTTGTTGTATGTGGTAAAGAGGGTGGCCGAAGATTTGGGCGCTGATAGCATTAGGTTCTTGTTGTTGAAGAAAAGGTTGAGCTCTTCCAAGTAACCGTTGATGAGATCGCACATGTCGGGAATGTCGTTGCCAGATGTCATTATGGTGCAGTCGTCAGCATAGGATACAATGTCGATTCCTTCAGGTGGGGTGGGAAGCCCTGACATGTATAGGTTGAACAAGGTGGGGGAAAGTACCCCGTCTTGTGGTACGCCTTGTTTTATCCTTCTTAGTTTAGATTTCCCATTTCTAAACTCGGTGCTGGATTGACGTCCGGCAAGGTAGTTTGCGATCCATTTGACTATATGCGGCGGTGTGGATGAATTGCGGAGATCCGTCAGTAGGAGCGAGTGGTTCACAGTATCAAACGCTTTCGACAGATCTAAAGCCACAAGAATGGTACGCTTAAACGGCGGGGGCTGGTTGATCCCATTGAAGACCTTAGACATGATTCGGTCTAGTGCAGTGGTGGTGCTGTGCATTTTTCGGAAGCCGTGTTGGTGAATAGCGAGTTGTATGTGCGTCGCAAGAATCTTGTGTATCAGCGATTCCAATATTTTCGCCACAGGGGATAAAAGCGTGATTGGTCGGTAGGATTCTCCTAAGGAGTGTTGTTTACCAGGTTTGGGTAACGGTATGATACGGCCTCTCTTCCAAATTTCTGGTATGATGAATGTTCGTAACGAAAGGTTCATCGTGGCAGTGATATACTCTATGGCCGGTGTGTCGAGGTGTTTGAGCATGATCATTGCTATACCGTCTGGACCAAGTGCTTTTGCATTTTTGGCATTCTTTATGGCCATTGCAACTTCTGTAGAGGTGATTTGGAGATGTTCATCAACTTTAGTGTTTCGGATGTCTCGTGTGATTTTGCGCTTGAGTTTATCCTTAGTTGGGTGTTCGACGAATTGTTTGTTGAATAGGTTTGCGCATTTATTATCGTCGCTCACGGTTGAGTTCCCAAACTTGATAGAAACCCTCCCTTGAGTTTTAGTGGGGTTGGATAGGTTTCTAACCGTGCTCCAGAGTTTGCTCACACCAGTGTTTGAATTTAGTTTTCTGAGATGTGATTGCCATATGCCTCTCCTGTGGTCGTTGACCTGTTTGACTATGATGTCATTAAGGTCGTTTATCCGTGGGTCACTTGGGTCTGCACTTCTGAGTTGATCCCTAGTTTTTGCCAATTTAGCCGCAGATGTTGGGAAGTTGGGTTTTAGGCTGGGAATGCGGCCTGCTAAAATGTATCTCTTAGCTGCAGTGAGAATAATTCGTCTAATTTGTTTTTCTGCCATACGTACATCATTTGGGGCGGTGTGACTAGCAAAAGCTTCGTTGGTGAACCTTTTAAAGCTGTCCCAGTCAGCTTTGTTGAAGTTGGTGTACGTCTTCTTATCGGGATGGATGAATTTCGACGGCATATCCAGAGTCAGAATAATTGGCAGGTGATCAGATGATGTTGTGAGGATTGGTTCCCATGAGATGTCATTAATAAGTCCAGGGCTGGCGATGGAAATGTCAGGTGAACTTGTGCAGGATCCAGTGATACGGGTCGGTTTATCGTCATTTAAAGGGCAGAAATCCGAATCATCCAGTTGATCGGCGATGATGTTACCTCTGGTGTCGTTTTGGAGGTTGGAATGCCATAAATCGTGGTGGGCGTTGAAATCACCAAGTAGGAGGCGATATTGTCCGTTTGATAGAGGGCTGATATTGACTTTGTAACCGGTGGGACAGCTGGAGACAGGTGGAATATATATGTTGTAGATTTCAAAGTCAATATTTCCTGATTTGACGATTATTATCGCTTGCTGCTCCAAGGTGTCATCGGCGGAAGTGACATCAACGACGCTGTATGGCAAATTATTGTGGATGAGGAAAGCCAAACCTCCTCCTGAGTTCCTATCACGGTCTTGTCTGATGACGTTGTAGTTCCCATGTAACCTGAGTGAGTGACTAGAGTTGAGTTTGGTTTCCTGTACTGCCGCTATTTGGATGTGGTGTCTGTCCATGAGTGCTGTTAGTTCAGCGATTTTGTGCTGGAGTCCATTACAGTTTAGTTGGAATATCCTCGTGCTGGTGTAATTTGCATCGACGATACGTGGAGCTGGGGTCAAATTGGGTGGAGCGGGCCTCACAGCATTTGCAGGGGTGGGAGGTGATGATGGTTGGGAACCTTGGTTAGGCAGCTGGTGATTGGATGAGCTTTGCCTTCTGTTTCCACACCAGATCGCTCTGTAAGATGTTGACCATTGATTGGTGTTGGTGAGTCCCGAGCAGTTCTTGAGGTGGACCCATTGTCCGCAGCATGGTTGGGTCGCACTCTACGATGCTAGTAATCTAGAGATCTCGAGATCGAATCCCGGCGTGGTCCAAAGTTTTCGTACATGTGCGGATAGGAAATATTTAGTGCTTGTAACCGAAACTATATGTTGACTCGAAATAGCCTATAAACGGCTGAGTGAACGCACCATGCCCCACAAGGTGTAACAGTACAGAGAAGAAGAATACGATCAGCGCAAAAAGGGGGTATTCGGTACAAGATTTCATTATTTTAAACTCTAAACCTTTTCAATTTGATGGTCCGCAACAACTAACGAGCTGCAAAAGGTTAAGAACCACTGCTCTAAGTCAAAAAAAACTTCGTTTTGTACCTAATTCCGAAAAACAGGACAACTATCCCCGACACTTAAGAGCCGGTAAATACCGGTTTTTACTAAAAATGAAGAAACCCGATAAACGGAACTAAAAAACAGGTCATAATTGAAAAAAACATGTGTTGTAAAAAAAAAACTATGAGGTCTGTATACAGGAATACGGAGTTCCGTGTGTATAAAACGATCATTCGAATCGGGCTATGCTGTGATTACGAAACATGGACCCTCCCCAATGGGCGAATAGACGATAAATCGCATACCGATTTAAGTTTATGAACGCACAACAAGTGGCCTGGATAAAATGCGAGGACGGCCGAGAGCTCGCTCAGAATTATCAGTAGGTGAGCACGCTCTGTTGCGGGGCTTCCGAAATTTGAGGTTAAGGTCGTGTAACCGCGAGAATAGAAGGTTGTTAACGATTAAGGCGGCTAATGTTTGCACTTTTTGTGTGCACCCAGTGAGTCCGATTTAAATTCTTACCTGTTTCTTTAAATTTCCAACTAAAATTTCAACCTGTCGACCCGAATTGAATGCTTGCAATAATCCATTGTGAAAATCATCGTTACCGTAAAGACCTGCAACAAGAGGAAAATAAATTAATACTCGTAATAATAATTAAGGACATTACACAAATTCTTGTTATTTTCACAAAGTTATACATACCTAATCCAATAGCCGCACAACATAGCAACGTTATTGTTATCAGCGTACAATTCTGGCATTTTTTCGAACTAGGCTTACGTGGCTTACGATCACAGCATCGTGTTAATAAATACAAAAGCAATCCTAACAGGGATAATATTAATAGTGCAGCCGGTATTGATAACAAGATTCCCAGACTCTGAAAAGAAGTTGAAAAACAAAATACATATTACACATTTTCAACAGCATGGATTTAATTTAAATTAAATTTTTTACAAAGACTGTATGTAAGTACATAACATACAAAGTTTATTTGAGATGTGCATAGGTACAAAAGATGTAATTGTTTGTGTGAAATAATACGGAAATACACATTACAAGTTTCCTTTTGTAAAATCTAGAGCAAATCAACACGCAGATGTGAACTACATTGAATGAAAGGATATTATGTATGTATGAGAACAAGCTGGAACAACCAGTGGCGATATTAATATATTCATTTGCCCCCCCCACACATAATGTTTTCGATAGCATTACACCATTCCTTTAGGGAAACGCGTTCAACCCTTTTCACGCAAGTTGAAATGAAGTTATGTGTGGAAATTACTTATTTATTCATTAGTACGGAAAAAATCATGATAATGAATTGCAGAGAAAAGTATTTCATAGTTGTAGTATGTAAAGGAGTTTCTGCTAAATAGGCAAAAATATTGTTTAGGATCGAAACAATTCTTTGGGAGTTTACGTTATTTTCTTTGGAATCTTAAAGTACAATAAAAAGAGAAACTATATCAGAGGATCGCAACATGCATTTATGATTGAAAAACCGTGGTTTGCAAAGAAGAATTCACTGATAATTTATCAGGATCAGCAGCGATCTACATATGCGGAAGCACTGGGAATTAAAGTCTTCTCCATAAATTTATTGATGATGATGAACATTTATTTGAAGAAGAATTACAAAGATTTTAGGGAATCGTTTTTAATGTCATGACTCATGAGTCATGACATGACCATGTGTGTAGTGTTCGAAATCGGTGGCCATTGCTGGTAAAATATTTACAATGATTAAAAAGTTGCAGTGGAGGAAGTCTAATTAATAATTTCATAAAATTATAATTTTAATTCGAAAGAAACAGAATATGAAATTTCATTTCCAATCATTAACAACAATTAATATCATATTCTTTACATGATTTTTCTATTGACTTTTAAATGTACATACAACGAAAAATATTGTTAAATTGATAACAATTTCACGATGGCGGCGACCGGTTCAGGTCAATGTGTGACTAATTATCATAATGGAACGACATCGAATAGTGCAGAGTCGACTAATTAATAGCAATTGCTGTCAATTCGATTTGCACACATAGAATACATTTCATGAGACGAGACATTATAATTGAATATTGAATCTTGACTATTAATGCTGAAATGTGATATGATTGGGTGCATTATGTACACAGATTGAAAACCAAAGCAATTTTATATTATTTTCTGTTTTTGTTCGTATATGCACGTAATTTTGTTTAGTCAAGCTTTATTTTGTGCATGTAGGTCGGCAGAATGGTGGGGCTCTGTAGATATGGTATTACATAATACCCTACTTGTTTGTATTATTTTTCTTCTTTGATTTCATCAATTGATTGAATAATTCATGTTCTGTCAAAACACACTTGACAGCAATAATAGACTCCAAACCCTAAACCAACCTACTTTTAATAACATTTAAACTTTTGACATCTGAATCTTTTTATAAAAATATTATGCAGAAAACATTTGATATATTTGACGAGTTATAAAGAGTTTTGAAGAGGTTAGATGGTAGAACCACTATGGCTTATTGAGTGATACTGTGCAGAACATTGTTTGTGGACGGTTAAGCACAAACAGAAAAAATAAGCAGCCTACTTCACGAGTGACAGAAAAAGCATTTCTACAATTTTTAACCTGTTGTAAGGAAAGGACTTGACCATCCGAAGAGGCCCGGGGGACGGAGCCAATGCCTCTACAACCGTACAGGTTAGGCACCGAAGATAGGGTTTCTCAACGAGCGAGCAGCGGCATGCGCTTGCTGCAGCTCAGTTCGGGAGATACGGGTGTGCCACTCGTTGCCCCTGTTCTTCTACAAATAAAAGGTATATCGCATATACAACAAGAGGGTTAAAATGGGGAAGAAACGGTTTGAATATGAGCCGACGCGCACAGGTGCCATCTTATTGGTGCTCCGTAGACCCGGATGGCATCGGGTCCCGGCCTAACTAAATCCACACAATTTCACAAATAAACCCGTGGCCGAACAAAGAAATGTAGGGCGCCTCCCTTGCACAAAAAAAACGCTAGTGCGGTCTAGGACTTCACCCCATTATTCGCCACTGGAATGGGAAGGGGGATATAAATGGTGCGGAGCACTATCCGGCGTTACATTTTTCTTTTGGGGAGATTACTTTATATTGGCTCCACTTCACAAAAACAAGACACCACTGACATCACAATAAACACTTTGGCACTTAGCTTAATTTCCTCCGAATTTTCTCGGCTCACGTCGTCCTTCTTTCATTCCTTTTTTTCTCTCCAACAAAATTACGTGTTAAGCCGGCCCCATACCGACCGGAGTGTGGCAAACACCGCACAAAAGATTGATACGAAAAATCGTGCAGCAGTGTGGTTGGGCGACTCCATTCCATTCTTGGAACCGGTCTTTTGCGCGGTGTTTGCCACACTCCGGTCGGTGTGGGGCCGGCTTAACACTTGCCAAAGTGCACCATCCACTCCTCGAAGCCAAAAACCGCGTGTACCCCCAGGTGACATCTGTCACCCAAACTCCCCCGAAGTTGGTCGCGCCCAATCGGTCCGTTCCACTGTTCTGACTATTTTTAGCACTTATTGTACGTTAAACTAACTAACGTTAAAATTATGTCATGTAGGAATTATCAAGAAATGCGAGAGTATCCGGCCCTCCAAAAAAAGTGAAGCGAAAAAGCATAAGATAACCGAACGGAATTAAACGTCGTTTAATGACTTGCTTCTGCACTGCCTCTCCCCATGGAGCGTTCTAATGAAATTTGACACGCATATGATCCTCATAATGGTCCTTAGAAACTGCGATTTATATCAGTGACGGGGATAACGGTAAATTTTTGTATAAACTGAAAAGAAAACGATTTCTTCCCATATTGCGCGTCTTTCTGACTCTTCCCGTCGTTTTTTATCTTGGAAGTCATATACGGGTCATATGGATGTCAAAACACAAGTTTTGCCAAAAAGAGTTTCCTACAAATCTAATCTAAGGTATTTTCAATTTGTACACTCAGAGAAATATTCACTAATATTGAACAAAATATATTTAATTCAAACGATTTGCGCTTTTGATTTTGCTCCACAAGCAAATGCGTTTAATTCTAACGAGTGGCGTTTCTTTCAAAAGCATAATGAGTTGTAAAAAAGCGTTTGAATTAAAAGAATTTGCGTTTACCTAGAAAGAAGGAGCCAGTCGATTTAAACCTATTCTTCATTGCAATAAACACTTATACTTTGATTGTAAACGGGTAACACATTTTGAATAAATGAAAGGGAATTGTATTGTCTCCGTATTTATATTGAACATTTTTGTTATTTAAATTAAACGAAGCATTCTTTTTAAAGAAACTGTTTGTATTTCGAAAGTAAGGAATCCCGTTTTCATTTCATAGAAATTACCCCATTCAAAATAATTGAGTTTTATATGGAATTAAAAGCAAACTCTGCTGAAATAAAATAATACATTGTGCAAGCGTCCATTCCTCCAGATGAATGCAAAAGTACATTCTCGAAAATACTTTTAACATCGACGAAGATTCTAATGAAATATGCGTTTGTTGTTAGACACTACACATTTGGAATGAACATGAACACGTGAGACTCATCGGGCCGGCCAGAAATATTTACTACCTTTTGTGCTGCGTTGAAACAAATGATATTTTGGCATCATGTCCTTTGTTGTAGAGAGAGAATGTATTTTGTCAATGCACAAATTGAGTTACACGCATTTATGACAAAGAATGAGTTACGAGTGTAGGTATGTGTATTTGTTACGTAAAGGAATGTATACACATTACTATGTAATGCGGAATCTTTTGATTTAAACGACCGCCGTTTGAAGTTTAGCTGCTATTTTGTTTTAAAAGAAATTCTATTAGCGTAAATGAAAACTCGTTCAAATCAAAAGATATTTTTCAAACGAATACTGCGTTCAGTTTGAATGTGGAGCTTTTAATATGAATGTGCATTTTTTTCTCTGAGGCCCGTATTTATGAACATTCCTTAACTCAAGGAGACCTTGAGTCAAGGATGCCGAAATTCAATAAATTAAATGTCATGTCATCCATACTTTTTCATAGAAATCACTTATATTCACGAATCAATGCATCCTTGATTAAAGGAGAAACTCAAGGAGACCTTGAAATTTTCTATAGTCAGCCTCACTTGAAGTCAAGGTTACTACCCACCTTCCTTGAAATATAATATTTGAAGTCTATTGAAAACTTAAGGTCTCCTTGAGTTTCGCCTTAAATCAAGGATGCATTGACTCCTGAATATATGATTTCTATGAAAAATATGGGAAATGACATTTAATTTATTGAATTTCGACATCCTTGACTCAAGGTCTCCTTGAGTTAAGGAATGTTCATAAATACGGGCCTGAGTGTAGGGGATATATGGCCAGAAGGACTTTTTCCCAGCTAAACGAGGAATTCGAAAAAAAAACCGAGCTCTGAAGGACTTTCTTCGTTTGAAAGAAAATGATAACTAGGTGGTATCAAGGAAAATCTCCGTTTAGAGTCTCAAATGGAGCCTTCGTTTCGACATTTAATATGCACAAGTCCCAAGTGTATTGTGTGCTATCTACACTAAAGCGAATGGATACCAAAATGTTCAATGTGTGTGCTTCTTCTTATTTTATTATTCTGAGGTCCAGCCACAATAGTAGAGTGAAAACCGCCTTGACTTTCTGCTAGATCATGAGTTTAGAAATTACATAATCACTTTTTTTACTAAAGCAATGACCTTTGCTCTTTGAAATGTAATGTAGCATATTGTAGTCTAGAGATATCACACAACTGTCTGTCCCATATTCATAGGAATATGGTTTCTTTCATTGACATAAGAGCTACAGCCTTCAGCATTTGTGTCCGTCTGTCCGTCCCATATTACTCTCATATTTATGAATCATTTCAGTTCACCCAATACCCATATTTTAAATTCAAACCTATTAGTGCAATAATTACTATTATCTATTGACAGTCGAAAATATGTAGACACTATACATAAGCGCACCATAAACAAACATTAACAAATAACATTTGTCACTTTTCTCTCGTAATCACTATCGATATCTTTTGTATATTTATCGAACACATTCATAAGAATCTTCCACCAAATGGCATCTGTCCGATAAGATAACAATGTTTTCCTATGACAAGAGAATTTCCGGAAAGACAAATTCTCTCATCTTTACTGATAACAAATTTTGGTCCCTTTCTCAATATGAAAAAAGGAAAGAATACATATTTATTTCAGTCCCCTGATACAAAAATTTACACGAAATGAAGAAACATAAAAATGATATCAATCAATTCTGTATTGCGAAATAAGGTGACTGTATGTATGGCATGGGGTTTTTATTTTTGAGCTTTTGGAATAATAGCCGTTGCCCAAAATCGATCAGTCTCTTTTGAGTCATTATCGGTGAATTGCAGCACTATATGTGATAAAGAGCGCATTATGGTAGCAAGATTTGTATGTTACATACATAAATAGAGTCGATAAGGTAAGCGGTAAGGTTGTTCTACTTTACTATCAGCATGCAGTAAATTGATATGATTGTGGTAGAAATTTATGGCGTTTGTGGTATGAAAAATAACACAAACGTAAAGATAGTCCAAAGCGGATGAAATTTTGAAGGCGCCACTAAAATCAGCACCATGACACGTAACCAAAATACATACATATGTATTGTGATATCCATACAAAATGACCCGAAAATTGCCTACGAGCAAAACTATAATTTTGGTTGACTTGTTCCCTTATTTCTTAATAAACTAGTGGCATTGAATTTGAATAATTTGTACGGGAGGCAGTGCCGGATTATCCTTAAGGCACATAAGGCACGTGCCTAGAGGTCCCGCACTCACCCCACGAAATTTTTTATTTTTTTTATATGATAAATTATAAGTCTTTTATTCTTTGATAAGCTCTCGCAATGAAAAAGTTAAGGAAAACCAGCTAAACCGAAGGTATGATACCCTTCACGTGATAGATCTAGTGGCATAATTTTATCCTTTCTGAGAATAGTAAACATTTTCGTTCCAATTGTATAGCAAGTTGTAAACTGATTTTAGCTAAAATTAGGTATGTGTATGTACTTGAATGGGAAATAGTTTTTACGACAACTATATGATAGAGATAACTAATTCAGACCAAATTCTGAAATGCGGTCTCAGAAAAGGTACGACTGAAAAATCTTAAATTTGAAGATTTACATTCAGAAGCCAAAACTCTTCTCACAAAACTATATGTTCCCACTTACGCCAGGCGAATGGTCGTGAAAAGTGGCTCAAGAGAGTATGCCTATGCACTGTCTGATATTATATAAGAAATCGATAGAGGCTTTGTCAGAAGGCTTAAATTTCCACCCCCTCAAAACTTTTTAATGCTACTTATGGGATGTTTTGTCGTACTTTAAATGAATTTGAAAACGAAATAATTCTCCATTAAGCCAAGTACTGACATCGAGATTGAATTTTTTGTCCGCTGCGATTTTTTCAATGAAAATGTATTCTTACTGTCGTTGAATATGTCACAAACGGTGGGGAATTCCATAAGCTACAATCCGAGACCGGTTCCATAATTCTCCTTGGCCATTTTATGTATTATTTTTCGATTCCCCGGTCATTTGACATTTCACGATGAAATAACCGGGGAATCGGAAAAAATACATAAAATGGCCGAGCAAAATTATGGAACTGTTTTCGGATTGTAGCTAATGGAATTCCCCAGCATTCCCCACATATTTCACGACAGTAAGAATACATTTTCATTGAAAAAATCGCAACGGACAAAAATTTCACTCTCGATGTCAGTACCAGGCTTTAGCATCTAAAATTAGTATTACAGGACAAAAATTCGAGTGAACTGTTCAACTGTTTAAATTTAACGTTGCGATAGACTTAAGGATATATTTAACGATGCCTTCTGTCAGTGAGGGGGAACGAAGTTTTTCAAAATTGGCAATAATTAAAAACGAAAAACGTTCTGTAATGAAGCAAAATCGACTAAACGCCATAAGTTTAATTAATAGTGACATTGCCAAAACATTCAATTTCAGAGATATAATTCACAAGTTTGAAACCGTAAAAAAACAAGAAAAGTCAATATTTAATTTAGTAAGTTTTTGTACTACAATATATGCTCTAAATATTTTGGAATACCTACAAAATCCCGAAAAACAAAATCCTGCCCGTTCATAATCCCGCTTTTTCCAAAAAATCCCGCTTTACGTTATCTCGACATTCCAAAATCCCGCCATTCCAAAATCCCGCCATTTCAAAATCCCGCCACCTCAAAATCCCGCCACTCCAAAATCCCGCCATTTCAATATCCCGCTATTAAATAATAAAAAAATCCCGACAAAATATCGCAAACATTTTTTTTTATTGTTAACAAAAAAAATATAGATATGCGTTCGACTTATGAATTATTTACATTAGTTTATGCGCCAAGTTTCTCAAAAAATCCGGTTTTTCATAGTCCTCTTTAGTTTAAAGTCACTGCTGACTACATGTTGCATGCATATAATTAATTCCAAACCAATCTGCTATTTTTATGGCATCTGCATCCTCCAAACTTCGTGTCAATTCGGAAAAATACATAGGTATTTTCACTAATATTGAAATTATATCTCACTGCCTCACTAATAAGAGAATACTAGCTAGCTTTCACTTTTCAATCTGTATAGCAGTATCAATATTTTAACGGCAAACGTGATGTAGTAAGAAGGTAAGTATTCTTTTCTGCCCCGCTTTTCAATATCCCGTTACAAAAGGCAAGTATTCTTTCATAAATCGCGCGCGCGATTTTTGAAAGAATACTTACCTTTTGTGACGGAATATTGAAAAGCGGGATTTTTAATAAGCGGGTTATTGAAATGGCGGGATTTTGGATTTGCGGGATTTTGATTAGACGGGATTCTAATTGAGCGGGATTTTTAATTGGCGGGATTTTGAAATGGCGGGATATTGAATGTCGGGATTTTAAAAAACGGGAATATGATGGGCGGGATATCGTACCCAACCCGAATATTTTGTGTTGGATACGATCATCATATTCCCATTTTTTAAAATCCCGACATTCATAATACTGCCATTTCAATAATCCCGTTTAATTTAAATCCCGCCTTATCAAAATCCCGCCAGCTTAATATCCCGCGATTTCAATAACCCGCTAGTTGAAAATATCCATGAGCGGGATTTTAAAACAGCGGAGTTTTTAGAAGGCGGGATTTTGTAGTGGCGGTATTTTTAAGTAGCGAGGTTTAGTAATTTGAGGATAATGTAAAGCGGGATTTTTTGTAAAAAGCGGGACTATGAACGGGCGGGTTTTTATTTTTCGAAATTATGTAGGTATCCCAAAATGTTTGCGAATTAAAATATATATTTCTTATTTCGTGAACTATATTATTTACGAAATTATTTCTTGCACATAATTTACGAGTTTTATTTGAAGACAGTTCACAAAAAAGGAGACTTCAATTGTTTTATGCCTAGGAGCCCCAAAGGGTCTTAATCCGGCACTGACGGGAGGTAACCTTTGTATTAATCCGATCGAAGTAATATTTGGTGGAGGGTCTAATGGGACTAAGCCTTAAAGTTTGCCAAATTTTTTCCAGCCTGCTGTGATTTGGAGATAAGTTACAGGCATGTCTTTTTGAAAAATGTTAATAGGGGAGATATGGGTACGCTTTGTCGGAGCAGCCTGAGTCTCCTTGTGGGCCAGCTATATATTGATAGGAATAGTTATCCCAATGACCATGGCTCCAATTAAATAACTTCAGGAGCTAGAGAGACAAATGTAACTATCAAAAGTCAGCTCTTTTTTTGGATGTTTGGGTTTCATCATTTTTTCAACTAAAATCACTATACTAAACGTAGAATTTAAAATATACATTTGGCATAGGACGAGTCACTCGGCCTATAAATTGTGCGACGCAAAGCGAGCATTTTCTAGGGGAATTCTGTAAGGAAAACAGAAGAGGCGGCATACCGTGGTGTCAGTGGGACCCTTTACAAGCTCATAAAGCCACTTACTGGCAAATATTTGTATCATCATGGAAATAACCAAGGCCTTTCAATCATTAGAAGCAGGTAAAGAACCGGACCCGTGGCAGATGGTATCCCTGTTTCTGATTGTTCATTAACTTCTAGAAGGTGCTTAACATCGTTGATCGGGCCTATATCTGGACCGCCTAACGTAGGAGAGACATACCAGAGAAGCTTATTTCTATCATAATGGAGTCCTATAAAGGCGCCGAATGTCATGTCTAGTCTTTTTGAGGTGAATAATGGAGTTAGACAAGGCTGTATTTTATCACCAATGCCGTTTCTTATTATCCTTAACTATGTAATCTGAGACGCTCTAGGAGGCGTTCTGTACGCGAATCGTGGGACCAGCTAAACGCGATGGCTGCTAACAAGGAAAGGTGGAGAAGAAGCGTAGTCAATGCCCTATACCTCATTAGGGGTTAAAATAAAAGATACCAGGGTTAAAATAAAAGATACAGAGAAAGATTATCAAGGAAAATGCGTGCCTTTGTCACCTAAACTTCATTCGCATAGTGAGCGACCGAAATGGATAACTCTGAGCAGAATCAACTCATTTCTGATAGTAGCCATTTACCTCTTTAGCACTTCAGACTATGATATGTATGCACTGATTATATCTGATCTTGCCACAAGTTCCGCCATAGTCTGATAGTATACTTCAAAAGTCCTTTTAGGACGTCTTCGCAGAGACTGACGAGAAAGTACTACAATTCGCACAACTATCTATGTAATAGATGTACTTATAACATCCATAAAAAACGTTCCATCCCACTTGACCTGGAGACGATTAAGTCTTGTAACAGATTCCATATTACACCAGGTGACCAAAGAACAAGACAAGAAAGCAATATCATCAATCCATTCCCTCATATTATGTGATTAAGCCCTGAAAGACCATAAAACGTTGTCCTTGTACGACATAATTCCAACAAGGACATACGTATAACATTCTCCAATACACGTCCATATTATAGTTGACCTCTTTCTATCTCCTTCACCTTTTTGCTTCCACTGGAAATCTGCTCACTTGTGCATGCAATATCCTTGAGTAAATATCCATAATAGTATTGTGTATGCAATGCTTGCTATACACATAGGACATAGTAACTAGTTGCTTCAAAAACTGAACTAAAAAATGTTCTAATAATCGTTGCTATTTCGATTGTACTTCAAGCAGCATCTTCAGAAATTTTAAATTCGGATTAAGTTGCACGAAAAAGGAGGGCAAGACAAGAATAGGAAAACTGTTGTACGTATGCTTTACGTCAAGCAGTTTAGTAGCAAAACAATAGATCCGTTCGCTATTATTTCTTATTTGAAAGTGAACCAAACTGTTCGTTTCTCGCTGAATGATTAATTTCCGAAAAGTTTTAGAAGCCCAGACAGTATTTGCTTAAATGAGCATCGGTGCATGAACTGTTCTCATTAGCGTCAACAGTATTAAACATTGCAAAAGTAATTGAACACTCATTAATTGCTCGTGCAGAATATTGAAGCTAAAACAACGCTATACACTTTGCCTCCTGCTTGTTCTGTGCAAAATATGTACGTACATTTCTGTATGTGATTCCTCCACGCATTCCTTTTAGCAATGTATGTACACACAACAAATCGCACCAACAAGCGAATATCTCATGCATCTTAGGTGAATTTTCAATTTGTGTATACGCGGCGGGTATCCTTTTTCAACACTTTCCTATCATTCTTTCTCCATTTCAGTTGGTTCTCTTTATCGATTTTCCCATTTTGACATTCAAATGATGGTTAAAGGCTCTTTGTGTGTGCACTTTTCTCAAACCATTTCGTACAACTGTGTCCGGCCATCATATACGCTGCATCCTATAATACGAGAGTCGGGTATAGAACTCAAAGAATCTTCCCCCGGGAGGTCGAGATTTATCATGTACACACAGAAGGCTTTTCAAAAAATATATATTATGGGGGTGACCGAAGAAACACCGCACCGCACAGTTGATTCTCTCGTTTTGTACAATGTACGCAAATCTATATGGTATCCCCCGGTGGTGTACTCACTCTTATATGTGTGTATTTGTATTTATTTGAAAATATCCAGAGCGCGCAATGTTTGCCACCCTCACCTTTAGAAAAGGGTAATGAATATGAGTATGTACAGTATACACAACACAGGGCGACGCTTAAGGATAAGATTTCCTACATATGAACCGCTCGTCGTCGTGAATGGGATGAAAATGTACATGAGGTCATGATACTTATCAACGGCCAAGTGGACTTGACAAGGGTTATTTGTCAGAACTTGAACTTTATGATGCTTAGTAATATCAATTTCTTGCAGTTTTCCATTTAGTTTTTTTATGTCTTTTTATTCTGTGATTTTTTTGGACACTACATTGCCTTCTTCGTGTAGTAGTTACACTTGAGTGACAGTTTCATCTACTTGACATGGTTGATTTCATATTTTATTTATACAGTTCAAAGAATATTTCTATGTATGCAAATGTAGTATAGTTTGGGGAAAATTTCAAACATATCCATGTTCGGATTTTCGGCTTCTATTTATGAAAAGTGTGCTTGACATTTTCACTTAAATGGATATGTAGACTGCTTCGGATAATTCGAAAACATATTTTACGTGATACGCATATTAAGCTTAAAATATTTAAGTTTTAATGTGACTGAAAAAAAAAGAAATCTAAATAGGAAACAAGTCTTCCCATATATAATTGGTTGTGGATAAAGTCGCGACCATTGCTATTTTTTCATCTTCATTCTCAGACCAACTTGATCTATGGCAAGACAACAAAGTTATCAATAAATTAAATTAGTACATTATATAATGCAGTAAAGAACGTAATGTTATACGAATGCACATCAATCAAGGAAAATGGTTAGAACTGGATTAACATCTAGCTCTGGAAAAGGTTGTGGTGCGAAAGCAGCAAAGGCCACAACTGACCATAGGAAAAATCAGTTTCAATAAGCTGAACATCCTGACCTGAGTCGGACCAAGCCCACATTGGGTGTTGTGTGATACCACTACCACATTTCGGGTTATTTAAGTCATCAAAATACAAGTTGACACACGTGAACCTGAAATTTTTTTTTAAAAACTCGTAAAAAATCTAAAGTTCGTGCTACACATTTTTTGGACACAAATCACTTACCACAAATGAGGAATTTAAATGAAACCCCCGTATAGAAAATTACACGTATGTTAAGTTTGCAATATACTATCCGATCGATTGAACAATCGATTGCACACAATCGATCTGACGCCCATACAGCACACACATATACTATGCAATTTATCGTGTAATTACAGTCTCACGGTCCACACGACACAACACAACATAGCGAAAATTATATATTGCTACTCTCGATGGAGAATGATCGCCACAACCACAATATGAAGAATGCGACCACTGGTTTATGTAAAAAAAAATCAGCAACTGAAAACACATGATTGTCATGATAGATTGTATGAAAAATATGTTCCACACGTCCAATCAAAAAATTGGATTGGATGGTCACATACACCTTCCAATTCATCTGACAATCAAAAAATTGCTTCAATCGATTGGAAGGTCTATGGACACTTTTAAACTTTCGAAAAGACTCATGCAACATAATTCAAAGAAACTCGGACGTCATATATCAGCAGAGATCGCCATCAGACCAGAGATCTGATAACCTGATCCGATTGGATGAACACACGTGCCATCATATTCATCATTCTGTGGAACAATTATTTGGCAAATAAATTAAACTATTTTGAAAAGAGAAGCTGCTTATCATCCCTGCAGTTGACACCAATAAGGTGCGCTTTTCAAACTTACTTTACTTACTGTGCCTGCCTAGGATCAAGAAAATTACGTGTACATATAGTCATAAGCATAAATTTCCATTGGCTATTTTATTCATGGCGTGGCGTGGCGTGAACATTTTTATTTGGGTGAATCAGCGTAATTTAGTTTTAAGTAGTACTGATTTTTTACTTCGCTTTAAATGGCAGTTTAAAAAAATCTTAGGCCGGAAACACACTGATCGAGTTGTGCCAAAAAGGTGCACGGTATGTGAAGAACACACGTCTTGGAGGGACAGAGCCGATGATCTTTGACCGATCTTCTACGTTGGGTTTGGCAAACTCCACGCAGTGTGGGGCTGGCATTAGAAAATAACTTAATACATTTCTATTTAAAACCAAAAGTCCAAAACAAAGACCAAAACGCTGAGAATTTTTCTATTTTCCAGAGTATAGTTACAGCTTACAGGAAAGACCACAAGGAGCTATGGTCGATGAAAATTGTGTTTCAGTCATCACTCACAGTCATTTTCCATACAATTTGACAGATTGTCAGTTAATTAAATTTTTACATGGAACATACGTATTTTCCGGACAATAACACTCGGATATGAAAGAATATCGATTAATTGGGCAAATTTCGGCAGAGTGGGCTGTTGATCACAACACCTAGATTAACTCATTGCCGGACACAACGCCAAAATTTGACACGATTTGTATGTCAAATGCTCAAAATTGGACGTCTATAGACGTTCTGTCCGGGAAAGGGTTAAGGTGACCAGACTCCCGAAGGCCCAATGCTGTACACCTTGCGGAATTCGCTTTTCAGACAAACCCTCAATCATACTGTTTCTTATGGTGATACTTGAGAAAGCAAAGGCTCTATTGATAATGAGCCCTGAAGTTCTCAATGTTCTCATTTACAAAACATCATCAGCATGTAAAGTACAAAATGTAAATTTTAACATGCAAAGTTATAACAAGTAAGGGCGGCGGCGTAGCCAGGATCAGGTTCAGAAGGAGCCAGCGCAACATTTTTGTATTTTTAAGACAAAATTTTAATGGTTGATAGGGGAATCGGATGGAGTACATTGATTTCCATTGTTTTGTGAAAAAATAAAATCGCATCTTTCCACCGTTGTAACTTCTGGATCTTAGCAGCTCTACATGCTTGAACTTTCTACCGCCTTAGGCACCTACCTTGTCAGACTAGTCTGGCAAATTTCAAAATTTTCCGCTCAAAAATTTGCGAGTTTCGATTAGAAAACACAAAAGTGCGATTTGGGCAGCTGTAACTCCCGAACACGAATAGAAAATATCAGCGGGAAGTAGCTCTACAAACTATAAGTGTTCCAATTTAGAAAGGTCGGTCAAAGTGTTCCCGATATATCGAAAAAAACGATTGCCAAATATAAAAGTAAGATTATCTCGCTAAATATCGATCGTACAGGAGTTAAACTTTACACCTTACATCGCATCTTTTGACGGTTGTAATTTCTGAACCTTGACAGCTCCTCAAATCTGCCAAATTTCGAATTTATTGGAGAAATTTTATGGACAATTTTAGATAAGAATAGACAAAAGTGCGATTTAGGCAGCTGTAAGTGTCGAACGCGGGTAGGACCTTAAAATATGAAGGAATTATGTGCTCTAAATAACTATAAGTGTGTTAAGTTTCAGAGTGATCGATCAAAGAGTTTCCGAGTTGTCGAAAATGAAAGTGCGATTATCTTGATAAAACCACTTTTAAAAGAGACAATATTGACCACAGGCCTCACCGAGGAGCTTATTATGTGGTGATTTGAGAAAAAACGAGGCGATTTTCCTGTTTTCGACTATTATTTCAAAAATGGCAATTTGCTTAGTTAGGACCAAATTTATCCAAAATGTATTTTCTGGCCATGATCAACTTTGTGTTGTCAAATCAAAATCACGAAATATGATTTTTATATCGGTTCGTACTCAAAATCATTTCGGCGATTTTGTGTATCACCCAGAAAAATTCAACTTAGAATTTCTTTAATATAATTAGACCAGGAAATATCCGATTTTTGCCATCACATCATGTGGCCCACTTGGTTGAGTCGCACTCAGCGTTGCCAATTTAGCCGGAAACTAGAATGTTTAGCCGTGAGAAATTACTAAATCTGGCCGACCGGATTTTTAGCCGGAATTGATTTTTCTCTGCCGTTTTCCCGGCTAAAACTATTTTATGATATTTTTGCTTTGAAAATAGAATATTCACAACAAAAATAATTAATCACCGTGAAAATTTTTTCTACACACTTATTGTCGTGTATGAGGGTACTATGTAAACCGAGTGGAAAACTTGCATTTACATAAATGTCTCCCGGGAAAAACTGGCCGTGGAGACTTGCCTTTTTTCAATAAAATTTGATAATTGTGAACTCGCGGCTTGATTGCTTGTCGATGGCATTTTCCCAGTGAAATAGAGTTCAACTGCATTGTTTTCGCTAGCGACATGTAAAAAGCCGGTGGGGCGACTTTCGTGCGAAGTGAGTATTATCAAGCGAATTGGATTTCACGATCATCCAAATTTTGACAATATTTGCATGGCTTCACTTATACTGACGATGTTAGTAACTACTCTAAGCATGTAACTAGCTAACCACCAAAATCCTGAATAATTTGCAAAATGGAACATGGTTTCTTAAATAAAGTACTTTGCTGAGCGAATCTTGGAGAAAAGGGCTAACGGAACATTTTTCCATTTTTCAATGTGTCATTTCATTACCATGCCAATTAAGCACAAGTGTAAAAACCTTCTAGGACAATTCATAGAACCTATAAATTTTCGTAGATGATTGACATTCTGTTGTTGTGTTTGTAGCCGGCAAATTTATCAAAAATTTACTTATACTATTTCTCGGTCAAGTTCATAATTTTGGAACATCGATTTCGCATCTTTAGAATATCAAATTCGTAATTGCGGAACATCAACAAATTCGCAACAATGGAACAACAACTCATGGAAAATAAAATCCGTTTTTTGGGGAGCTCAAATTCGTTATTGCAAAATTTTCAAGCATATCTGGACACTGAACTGGTTAATTGTTAATCAAAATATAAAATTATTCAGGAACGATAATGTTAAGTATAATTACTACAAAAATTTCGACTAGTTGAGCTCCGAACAAGGTAAATTTTGACTGTAATGCCAGCGATTGGAGCATATGTGTATGTAATAAAACTAAGAAATCTGCCTAAAGCATAAAACATAGTTTGTTGGTAGTACTCCGAAGAAGAAGTAAAATGATTAGAGAGTTTTAGCATGTCGTAGAAAATATTACGATAGTACGACTAGGCTTAAATATTCTCTATGAAAAAATCGCTTGCCTCCGTACGCAAAACAGTATACCACAATGTTGAATATCCCAAGTAGACATAGGCGGATAATCACGACAAATAAAAAATGAGGACCCACAATTTCGACTGTTTAAAGACAGTCAAATTCACGGAAATACACCTATACCTTGGGACATGCAAAATTGTGGTATACTGTTTTGCGTACGGTAAACAAGCGAATTTTTTATAGAGAATATCCAAGCCTATTCGTACTACCGTAATATTTTCTACGACATGCTAAAACTGTCTATTAAAAATAATTTTTTACTCTATTTTGTTTTTATATTCACTCCGAAACTATATGCAATGTAACGTTGACTCGAAATTGCCTATAAACGGCTGAGTGAACGCACCATGCTCCACAAGGGGTTACGGTACAGAGAAGAATACACCATGTGCTTCTATTGCAAATTCAGAAACACAAACCAACCTTTTTCAATGTGATCAATGTTCTTGGCAAATATTTGACAAAATTAAGTTTAAAAAATATGTTTTTGATATCATTTTCAGTTTACGACCAGGTGTTTCAAATTAAGCTCTTTAATGAGAAATCTGTGCACTCTTCTTAAAGCCACTACTTTTAAAATACGTATACAACAAACTACTTAGTTATATGTATGTAATTAAATGAAATGAATTTTTTCGAACCACGAATGATCTAAAAAAAATCTAAAATTATCGTTCCCAAATAATCACAAAATTCCCTTTAGACAAAATTGACTTCAAAATGTAAGGGCTCTAATAAACAGGCCTCATTAAAAACATTTTGTAAAAAAAAAATCACTTAAACATGTTGCATAAACAATTTCAATACATTTTTTTTTGCACTTTGGTTTGCTTTAGAGTTTTCAAAATCGCCTGTCAAATTCCCAAATTTTGTCCTTGTTTCCATTTTGAAAATTTTGCACCATCCCATATTTACCACAAATCCCTCCTGGCCAGAAGTTACCCTCCAATAAATCCTATGCATATGTCGCCTACACTCGAAAATCCCTTCTCTATATCGTTAACTGATCCTCAGAGACTGCATATAGTGTTGAAAGACTGATGCTACACATTTGGTATTTTTATATTCTCTTTATTTGTTATTTCCCGTAACAAATCGCATCTGTTTGACATAAGTGCGCAGCTACTACACGATCTGTAGGCATACTCGTACACATGTATACCCAATATATTTTAGGGAATATCATATGATTATCCTTCGGGTCTGTGTGTAAAATTTATGACATTGTCCAAAAGGATCGTTGTAGTTTCAGAGCTACGATGCAGTGCAATATAAAGGAAACATTATATACAGGACATTGCTTTTCAATTATTTATACCTCTATGGCTCTGTGAGATGTGACTTTTCAACATTTTAGAGATCTTATGAAAAAATAAAGGACGAAATTTGGGATTTTCATTACAAAAGAGCGTTTTTGCGGCACTAGAGCACAGTTTTACGCCTAGGTATCGGTTTCTTTGAACGCGTGCGTTTATGGCTTTGCGCCGTTTTGGCATAAAGTATTACGCTGAAAATTAATTTGTAGGACAGGGAACCTTGAGAACTAGCATGCAATTTTGTAACTTTTTCTTCATTTATTGATTTATACGAGTTACTTCTTCACACTTATTCAATAAATCGTAGTAAGTAAATATGTATGTAATAAGTAAAGCTGATTGGCCGCAGGCATGCATTTTTGTTTATCGACTTCTCAATCTTTGGCGCTTTGAAGTTTTTTTTTTGATATTGCTTAAATTAAGTAAACAGCATGCTACATTTTTAGCTAAGTAGAAAACAAAATGTTTCTTTCTTCGCACTTTATGTGTATGTATGTAGATGTTTTTTTTTTCTTGAAATCTTTAGCAATGTGGTTTTTTAAAGTGTGATAAGACAGAAATAACCCATACACTATTACTCATATAATTGTGAACATAATAAAATAAAGAATATTGTGGTTGGTTTCTTCAAATATCTATCGCTGATTTTTTCTTCCTCTGTAAATCAGCACTGAGATGTATGTATTTATCATCACATCATATCAAATTATGACTAAGTCTGGGTAATTTCAAAGCAATTTTAATTATTTGTACCATGTAGTTGCGTTGAAAAGCGTTTTGTTGTTTTGCTTTTGGTATAAAACCAGAAAGACGGGAATAATCACCCAGAAAATCAGAAGTGGGTTCATGAATCAAATTGACTGTTTTCAACGTAAATACATATTATGCGGAAATTGTGAATCATCATCTAGTATATTTTGAACTCTGCAAAGAGTCTTATTGGCTCTCATGCCTTATAATTTCTAACTTTGTAGTCCTGCATCATCACACTATACTTTTTTACTATTATAAATATAATTTTCAATTCGTATTCAATTTACTTTCACATAAACGTTTCGTCCCACATTCAGGGCTCGTACTCCTCCTATATTTGCATTACCCCTCTTATTTTTCCTAGATTTTTCTAATGTTCCTATTGTTTAATTCAATGTAAATATAGGTAGCGCATGGGTTTCGTAAACGGTAACTAACTCTTTTACCATTTGCTCCAAATTAAATTGAGTGCAAGGACGGTAGCCGTTTATAGTTACAGAGGGTCCAGATTTCTAAAACCAGATATTGACTCCCCTGTGTGATAAACTGAGCTGACATTCTGTACGGCGATAAGCGACAGGCGACAGTCACTTTCATTTTTATGGTCTAACGGTAAATTTGACAAGATAATAGACGTAGATTTGCAGCGAACCATCAAAGGTAGTTGATCTTAAGCGACATTACATTACATTACAGATTTGAAGTTAGAATGTCCCATAAAATGAAGTGACTGTCGCCTAGCCTAGTGTTGCTTATACTTATTGACCCAGGTTCAATCCATTTCTTTCTTTTATTTTAAATCGAAAGTTGAATTGTGTTTAATGTTCCCCTACGGGAAGGTAACTCGCCGGGTTCCATTAGTTCTGCGAGTGTTGTTCATCGTTGTGGTGATTCTTTGACTTCACCTCCGAATTCCTCACAGCGACTTTTGCAGAAGTTATGTGATGAAGAAGAAGAGAGTGTGTATCACTTACTTTCTCACTGTCCCGCACTGGCCGAGAAACGGAGGAGTTTTCTGGGCTCAAGGTATTTTTACGATTCCGATGATCTTCGGAATGTGAGCCCAATACTGCTCAATAAATATATTGTTAGCATGGGCTGGTTCCTAGCATAAGCAGTTAGTAGAGGCATGATTCTCTCGGTGGTATCACAATGGACCAAATTCTTTTCTAAGTGCGCTGGGTGCAAATCTGGCGGCCCCTGTATCTAACCTAACATTGACTTCCCCTCGTCTCACATTGTCATAAGGAGAGGCACAACATCGGTCTCGGCTGTCTCTCATAATTCTATGCATTTCTACAGGGGTATTGTCTATTGGACATGGAGTTGCCAGTAGAAGCACAACGAAGTTAGTGATATAGCATGCTCTTTCTTAAATTTGTGAAGTTTCAATCTCACCAATGACATGCAAAGAATCTGGTAAGTTGCGTCAATGTAAACACCTAACTTCCCAACTTATACACGACACATTTAGAGAAAAAATGTTGAAATAAGGATTTCTAAAATAGGAGCCTAAACACACAGACGCTTCCGTGTAAAATCATCTGTGAGAGGAATCAAGGGAGGAAAGCCGAAAAAACATGTGCTGTATTTCTTTTTTAATGCATCTCCCTAACCGGTTTTTCATGTTACATATAGTAATCAAATCAAATCAAACGCCGTTATTAAAATTACAACATCCATTCACACAATTGATTATCCGAAAGACACGATTTAATGGACGTGTGGACAACTAATGTCAACATCAGCTCATGCAAACTGTGCTCAAAACAAAAATCGTATCCAAGCTCTCTCGTTTAGGTTCTCTATAGTGGCTCCTATTTTGACTCCTATATTTTTATTGTGCTCAGCGCTTATGATCCCTGCCTATTTTATCCAGTTATGTCGTACATTGCAGTTACATATTACACTGTGTGACAAATTTAAAAAAAAAATAACCGTCATCTCCAATTTTTTTTTCTTTTTAATTCTTATCTAATCCTTACTAAAACCTCATATTTACTTTTTACCTTGACCCCCCAGTTTCAGAGATATGGAAAGATATTGATATTCCCAGAAAATAATACAAAATAAAGTTCCAGTAACAAATCGGTTATTTTTTATTATTTTTTTTTGTAAAACGGAAATAAAACAATATAATTAACATATTTAAATACTTAAAATTATAAACTTAATTGTTAAACACATTTATTTTAGGGGAAAAATAAAAAAAATCAACTTTTTCTCTTATGTTAAGAATTGTCTTCTCGCTGTAAGCGCCAAAAATAATCTCTTAACATCGCTGCATCTCAATGACCTTGAAAACGTTCCTCAAACCTTTTTATGTCCTGATAAAACCGCTCACCTTGTTCATCACTTACGGCTCCAAGGTTCTCAGGAAAGAAAGAGAAATAGGAGTGAAGAAAATGAATTTTCAAAGACATTCTGCACCCCATCTCTTTATATGCGTCTAAACATATTTGTTACTAAAAGTTCTGCGTTTTCGGCTTTGTGATTTCCTAAGAATCCTTTTATAACAGCTTTTAATGAAGTCCATGTACCAAATCATTCAATTCCTCTTGGCGAATTAGGTGTGGTTTTCGTTGATCGCTTGATGAAGGAGAGGGGAAAAACTGTGTATCCTGAGGGTCGTTACTTTTATCACTGTGAGGAGGGCGAATAGTGCTGTTTACACTATGAGGCACATGCTTCGTGACAGAACTCACTATAGGTTACTCCACCTTATACTTATGCTTTTTCGTAGCAGCCCGCAAATCGAACACACAAAAATAGCAATCGTCGTGATGATTGCTAGGCTCGCTCCAAACTGCTGGAACCACGAAAGGCATTTCTCGTTTTCCAGTTTTTTGAGAGTGCAGTGACATACAACACGATATGCAAAAAAAACGGATATCCAAGGCTTATCCTGACACACAACGCGGCCAAAACATTCGAAATAAGCATCCCTTAATTTTTGTGTTACTTTTCTCTCTAGTGATTTAAAAATATATTTGCCGCACACGTAGCAAAATTTATTTGGGGAATTTTTTGCACAGGTTGCGAATATGTACTTCTTTCAGAATTCATATTGTAAACCAATTAAAGTAAAACTATTACAACACGTGCTATTTATACGATAACAATATCTTTTTTAAGTTTTTTTTTTATTTTTGTACCTGACGGTTTTCGCACTTTAAGGGGTATTATAAGGATAATAAAAAAAGAATATGACAGGTAAAAACAAAAGGGATAATATAAGGATAATAAAAAACGAGTATATCAGGTAAACATGTAATAAATATAAAAGTTACGTAAAGATATGTAGCCGCGAAAAGATAAAAAATATGGTTTTTCACGGTTTTAAGTCACAATAAAAGGGGAAAAAAATAAAATAACCGAGCAAATTATATTTATTTTCGGTGATTTTTATTGCCAAGAGTCCTCTTAAGGATACTGATAAGAAATTTACTTATTTTATTGCAATTTGCAGTAATTGAGTAGCAGATACTATATGAGGACCATTAAAAAAGATTTCGGCGTGTAACTCGAAAACCTGAGGGTCAGGAAAAAAATTAATTGCACTTTTGTCATATGGGAACCAATAGCTAACCAAAATAGCATTCAGTTTTTTTGACGGTTTTTTGGTGTCACGCAGTGTTATTTGACAATTTTTCTTGGTTACGCAAGACAATTTCAAACATCCGTTTAGCTTTCAATTGGAAAATTACCCTTTACATTCACAACAAAGCACGTCTCTGTCCTACAATCGCAAATGTCTTCAAAATAATTTCACCCTTCCGCAATCAACTGACACCAATCAGAAAACAGAAAATGTCTTTCAATTTCCAACTTATATTGTATGTACACACCACACATGCATTATTACGGGGGGAGAGAGAGAGAGCAGGAAAAGGATGACAGGAGATGTTATCTCTAACAAAAACCCATTCTCAATATTCATACAATATTACACTTCCTTCTTTTGAATGATTAGGGCAACACATTGAACAGAAAATAAACACCATACCACCAGCATATGCTATGGAGGAGCAATTCGAGAGAATATTTATATGGGACATCATAGAACACTATTCGAGCTCAGGATAGTCAAGTGCGGGTGATGTACAAAAATTAAATAACATAAATTATGACTTTTCTGTCTATCTGTTAAGACCTAGTCAATTTATTTAAGTGTGCTTAAGTGAAATCATTTAAATTAAATATGTTTGTTTATGAAAGAGAAAGAGGGTTCAACTTTTCTGATAATTCAAACCAGAGACAACACACAGGGGGTCCTATTATAAGAGTTGGACACAGATTCGTGTGGTAAAACTATGTCTAATGTCTTTATGATGAATCTGATTTGTTACGAAACGTAGATTTCTACGAAGTAATTTTTCAATTTCATCATACAAAATTTAAATAAAGATAGTCGAACCGTTTTTATGGAACAAAATTGTCTAATTTTCGGTCAGTCAACTGATTTAAGAAAATCTCTCGGCATATGATATGAGCCGTTAATTTAATTGCTAAATTAGAGATGCTATATATATTTTTAAGATATCAAGTATTAGCAAATAAAATGAGAATCGTAGAATTTCATATAACTATAGCACAATGGAATCTCTTTTTCTATGCGTAAACATAATACCGGGGTGGGTGGTACATTGATTGCATTTTAACAGTCACTAAACTAAACTAAACTCGCATGAAAAATTACTTTGTTGTATAGAAATGGATAAAAATTACCATATTTTGCCCGAAATAACATCTATCGCATACCATTGTGAAAATAATTTCAAACAATTTAAATTGTCACGAATATGTGATAATCTCTGGTTGTTTGCATTTCCATAAACATGGTGTTTGTGCATACAAAAGAAATTTATACAAAGAAAGAAATTGGGATAAGAAGGTAAGTTGCTAGCCGTAAATAGCATTTTTAGATTTTTTTTCTTCAAAGAAAAGTCAGAGGTGTGCAATTAGGTATGTACATATATGATAGTAGTGAGGTAGTGATTAGCACTACCGCGTCACACGAGGCGAACCAAATGCTAGGCGACTCGGAGATTACAGGACCAAATTTTGTAATCGAAAGTTTTTACCCACATGGGGATATCCAGTTTCAAAAATTCAATTGTTTGATTCTGCAAAAATGTTTTAGTTCTCGAGACTCCAGCGCCCGAACTGTCTGGGGATATGTCTCTAAGACTAAAGTCTCTCTGTCTGAGAAGAGTCCTAAGGTTTATGATCGATTTAATTATTGAAATTTCGATTTGTGTTTGAATATTAACTTCAAAACAAAATATCATACATGTCATAAGTATACTCTGCTTTTCTGGTGACCGCATATACAAACCAAACCATATTAGAACTGGGGTGAAAAATGAAAGATGATAACATCAGATAAGATTTTATTATTTTCGTATACATTCGGTAATTCGAATTATACACGCACAAAGAGCAATATACGAATTCACATATATTTCTCTCTCTGTAGCCGCATATAATGGGGGCTGTTAAATTCAACTGAGATAGTGACATTTTGACATAATGTTGACTAATTATGGTCCTAGCTCGATCAATAATTAAAGGGACATTATGATAAAGAAAAACTGTTGGCGTTTCGAAAGATTAATGATGTATGTGTAGTACGATAGTGTTAAATCTTACGACAGTTAAAGTTGTTCAATTAAAGCAGAATTCGTGTTTTTGGCAAAAAGCAAGCTGATGTTGAGATAACTTTTTTTTCACATTGTCAAGAAGGTCCTATTTTATTGATTTTTAATTTAGCTTGTAGCTTTTTTCTGCTTACATTGCGTTTTGCATGTGATGCGGATCAATGTTAACATACGTTTCCTTAATGAGCAAAAAATAAAGTAGTTTATATTTTTCAACGTAGTCCCCTTCCAGCTCGATAAACCTTGCTCCCCTGCAGTGCTTTTTCATGTTTTCGCAGAATAGTAAGGTTTTTGCTTGAAATAGATTACGCGCATCAGCAGCAGCATCGACATCGCGAAACGTCAAGCGCAATGCATTTTACATTGCTGACAAAAATGCTGAGCAGAAGAATGCCAATTCAGCATATTTGTCAGCTATGAAATTCTGCCGATGCTGCTGCTGATGCGCGTAATCTATTTCAAGCATTTGGGAACGTTGTAAAATAAAAGCTATTGTCCTCAATATTTGACCGCTTTGTCCGATCCAAATCTTCATGTTTATATGACATCGTTGTCAAATTCAACCATTGCGGTCGGTTTGTGCTGAAATAAATGTATTGAAACTGTGCGTTGTACGAGAGGATTATTTTCACTGTATAATTTCGTCCTAAGCTCCCCTAATCGCTTGCAGAAGCTCGTCAGTGTTGTTAAACCATCCGGCCACCGCTATAGATCTTCCTTGTCATCCATGCCCAAACATTTTCGATGATATTTAGATCTGAAAGATGACGGTGAACGACAGTTTAACAACACTGAAGAGCTTCTGCAACCGATTAGGAAAAACAATTTATATTATAGCCCGGATAGGCTTTTCGAGCTCAAACACCTAACGGAGGTTCTTCTCATTACTAGCCATATTTTCCAAAATAAAATTATCTTTTCATACCTTTATTTTGTGAGATTTCTGGAATTATCCTATGATTATGTTTGTACTGTTCTTAAGAATTCTTGTAATAAAATTCTAATGGGACTCCGGTTTTGAGAAGAACATGCTTCAAAATTCATCAAAATAAAAAATTCAAAATTTCAAATTCCAAAATTCAAATTTCAAAATGTATATACATACAGAGTGTCTTATAAGTTAATGTAATGAATTGTAACTGTAAATCTAAACATTTCTCAAATTTTCGTTTTGCACTATACAACCCAACCTGAAAAGACTCATTTAGCTTTGAGAGAAATCTGATCTTCTTTGAAGATTTTTTTTTGTTCGTAGCAGACACCATTTGCGCTATCATCTACAATCTACATACTTCTTTACGTTCACTTTTTTCACCCTGTATATAAAAATGGTATGAAAAGTGCATAGTAATTCAATTGAGAACGGCTGGGTCGATTAGACTCAAATCAGTTCTTCGGAATTGCTAGGAGAAGGTTTTTACGAAATAATGGGAAAACCATCCGGGAAAGTCGGTACATTGGAATTGATTGTTTGTACATATTTGTATTAGCACAAACAAACGGACGGCGAAAGCTTTTGTATTGGCCAGCAGACAAGCATTGTGCATTTCAGATTGTAAGAACGATGGTTCTTGTCTTGCAAGTTTACCCGTCCGGTTTCGTCTTACAATGTGAATTCACCCATTGCCTTCATTGCAATCAATTGATTTGATAGCTAAACTACACAAAGTACTACTTCCTTTTAGTCCCGCCGTGCTATGCTGCATTCAAATAGTTTGACCTAGAAACGTTACTCTTGCTGTTAACCATCTCTTCTTGTTTTTATCCCAAAAAATATAATAGGGAAAATATATGTACATACATTAAACATTCTGGGAACTATAAGTATACTCAAGTACATACATATTTTCAAATACAGGTCACTATCAAAATAAAACACATTGCAGGACTGCTTCCTATACATATTCAAATGTACAGGATTTTCATTTCAATAAAATGCAAGTCAAGTACTAGAACTCCATAAACCGGAAATGATAAATCCCCTTTCAATAGAATGAATTCCACGAAGATTTTGGATTTCGATTGTATATCATACGTATTATAGGTGTACAAACATACATGAGAGTACATTATGTACATACATATTTCATATCTTTCGTTTCATCATAATCATAATCACATCCGAATTCGTTCCAGCCAAACACAAATTCAATGGAGAAAACTCGCTCCAAATATACGTAGAGACACAAATCGTTGTATGTTGGATTTATAAATAGTTTAGCTCTGGTAAAACTTTTTTATATGTTCTTGAATTGATTTACATGTGCGTACACACTACATTTAGAGAACTCAATGATCATTTTTATATAGTGCATTATTTCGACAGCCTACATCATTCACCAGAGCCATCAACCTCTTGAACTCTCTCTCAATAGCTGTTTAGCTCCAACCCGAGTTTCGCTATTCATATTCAAATTCAATGGACATGCCATCATCCATACATCTATGTAGCAGCCCTATCAGTTCGAAAATTAACTGAAATCAGAGAGGTCGGTGTCAAAAGGTATTTAAATTTGAATTACATAGTTTATGTTGCCTATACGGATGATACCTTGTGTTGCGATGTGATGATGATGATGCTTGTTAGCTATATGTTAACGGTGATGTTAGTAGAGTATGTCATAATGTAGTTTCATGTATCTGGACTTCATACAGAATTATAAGGCTCAAATGCTGAAATGAAGCAGAACTTATGAAAGATATGAACTTGAATTAAAATAAAACGGAATTCCGGTCATTTTGGTTATTGGAGCATTGAAGATCGTAGGGCATCGGCATGTATAAACATACATTCGAGTAGGGTAGCAACTCGGATGATTTTAATATCAATGTAGGTCTTGCCATCCGAACTATAGTACGAGTACAATTATTGTGTATGTAGTCTCCTTCCAGTCGAGTACACCATTTATTATGTACGCCTCTTGGCTCTCCTTCTCTCTGGGATCACTTCCGATAGAATGAAACTATTTGTTGAATTTACTACGAGCGGAAATCATTTACGCAGCGTGACTTTCATATGACATTTTCATGGGAGTAGGAGTATGTGTTTTCGTTTAATTCCATGTTTCGAACCAGACTAAATTACACGAGTTGAAACATATAGGGACTATACACTATGCAGTTTCTCTTTAATGTGCCTCTACATTGAACCAACCCAGATTCCTACGTACATGAACCGAGAAAAAGCTGTTACAGCCACTCATCTACTTTTGGACGACGGCGAAATAAATCAATATATATTTATATTATATGGATATTCCTAATCGAACATAAAATCAGTGGGAGTATGTATAATGTACATAAGGAAAATGTCTATCGTAAACACAGATATTTTTATATATTATTCATGTCGTTAGGAGAGGTCTTTCACTTTTAGTGTTCCACATGTTATGGTCGTTACGATAATCTCAACAAGGGCACACAACCGTTGGTGTCCAGAACTTCTATCTATAACAAACAAACACTGACATTTCGGCATTTCTTTCTGTTATGTTAATTTCGTGTCATGTCAGAGATTTTTTTTACATTGCACAACTTATTTTTTCTTTTTAAAGAATACGAATTTACTTCTTGTCATACCATACCAATCGTCGTCTGCATAAATACGGAGAGAGTTTTTATTCATGATGACTTTTGGGCTGGACTACTCTAGGCCATTAATATGCCGGTCACGTAGTGGAAGTTATACGTTGACCATTTAAAGAAGTCTATGCAGTATGGTATAGATCTATAGTTGGTGCTGGTTTGGTGACACATCAGTATGCAGAATACCCAGAACGTGTGTGAAAAGATTTTTATTTTGCCACCCCAATGAAAGAATATTTTGTATAGATATGAAAATGAAATGAATATTGTACCTATATAATTTTCGTGTTGCCTTAAATGTTGGCAAATGAATTAATCGAGTAACTTCCGATCGAATAGAATTTCTTTGAAACTAAGATATGGCACGAGAATAGCAGCATGCTATTGATTTCAGAGGATGTTTTATAGGTACGCTGAAAAAAATAATTTGCTTAAAACAAGAAAAAATACAATAAAAAACAGCCAGGAAATAATTTTTCCTGATTTAAGATGTATTTTCTTGTTCCAAGGAAAGTTTTTCTAATTTAAGATGTATTTTCTTGTCCCAAGAAAAGTTTTTGCTTAAAATAATGCTTATTTATTTATTTTAAGCAAAGACTTTTCTTTGAACAAGAAAAACAACAACTTAAATCAGAAAAACTTTTCTTGGAACAAGAAAATACATCTTAAATCAGGAAAAAAAAATTCATGGCTGTTTTTTATTGTACATATTTTATTCTTGTTTTTAGCAAATGATTTTTTCAGTGTAGGTTACTTGTTAGGTATATTGGTTTCATTATAAGATCATTTAGAAAATTTTCTGGTAAAGTGAGTAATTACTTGCTTTGAAAGAAGAGAAAGTCGATGACAGAATCTATATTCGCTCAGATAGACTCGGACTAATGGGCAGTTCACAACGATTTTTTACTGTGCTCTAATCACCGATATCAGCCATGTGGCAGGCAAAAACAGGAAGTTTTAGTTCTTCTTATTTAAAAAGAAAATGGAGCCGAAAAAAGGCAGAATAAAAGCGCCTTGTTGGATTTATATGAACTCAGAGCCGTGAGCAGAACGGCCTCAACGAAGCTAGAGAATCTCGACTATCTACATTTTTTCTCAGCAAACGGTGACCTCTGGTAAAGTGTTGCGTGAAGTCTCGCTCGAGCTAACTTGTGGATGCGTCTGTAAGCTGTAACATATTGAGAAACCCCAACTGCCCAACTTATTGATATTATATGCCCCGCAGGGACAATGGTCTCGTAGTGCGCACACGTAATCTGCAAAGTTATTACACGAATTGATGTCAGATAAACTTTAAATATCTCTTTGTCTTATGTTTTGCGCTATTCAAAGCATTTCTAGACTCCTATAGGATCGTTCTTTGGCTACTTTTTTTAAATTATCATTGCTAATGGTTGTATCACTAAGGGCCCGAAAAATCGGAGTCATCCAATGCTCAATATTTACCAACCATCCATAACTGCTAACTGGTCTAGCGGTTAGTGCGCGCACCTTCGGTGCACAGCGTCATGAGTTCGAATCGCACCGTGGTTCATGGTGTTTTTCGAACTCACGAGCTTGTGACGGACTATGATCTCACTCAGATGTTAAACGAGTACCCATTTATGGGGATAATTAACACTGCTGAGCGTGATGCTGATCTCATTACCTCAACATAAAGCAGATAAGATCTTGGAAATAGGATGTCACTAACACATCCTGCGGCCTTAGTCCAATGTTGGATTGTCGCGCCTGTTATTTTTTATTTATAACTGCTATACATAAATTGGATCACACTAGAATTAGACGATCTAGGTTAAGCTGACCAGACGCACAGCATTTTGCTGTACAGTACAACATTTTGACCTGTCGAACAGCATTACTGAATGTACAGTAAAATGTACAGCATTCCCAATGCCACCCAAAAGAAAAGTTTCGGAGCTTTTTATCAATAGGACTTTTTTCTCTTTATCAGAGTATTATGAGTAGAAGGAAATGTTGTCCAAAGTTCATATTTTTTAACTCATATAAAAAAATCGTCGTGATCATCTATGATTTGTAAAAAGTACGAACGGGAAGACAAACACGATAGACAATAGTGTAACTTTTATGAGTTGTATTTGATCAGTCGTTCTGTATAGGTAATAGTGTTGTATGTAGCCTTTTGTCCAAAAGTGCGCTTCTTTTCTAAATTGATTTTTTCCTAAATTGGAGTATTCCCTTTCGAGCGCTCCCAGGAGCTATCACCAAAAGCACTTTGGTTACTTATGATCAGTAACTTTGACGTTTCAAGTTGATTGAATTTGATTTGAAAATTTGGCTAATATGGTAGTTTGCAAAATACCGTGTTCTTGTGTACAACACAGAAGAATGACTGACTGTGTAAGATTCTCCCGCATTTTTACGGATAGCGGTCATATTTAGCCAATCTAGCGTTTTAATAACGTACAGCTATTGGATGATTTTTGTCTCTATAATTCAGTAAATTAAGCATTGATTGTATTAAGTGATTTTGCTCACTAGATAAGTTGAATTATTAAAATGCGAGCCAAACTTATGCTATTATTACCCCTTGAGTGATTGGTTGTTGCTTGGTCGCTTTTCCATACATATTTTGCTAATCAACAAACTATGCGTTGAGGCGAGGGCAATTTAGAATTTTTAAGTGACTTTTACGACCCCTAAGCATTTCTTTAAGCAAGGAAATCATTATTCCCGATTGGTCATTTGAGACGCCTTTTATTTTCATTACTCATCGTCATCATTCATCAATGATGGATTTTAGCGTAAGTAAAACAAAAAAAAAAAAAAGCGAACGTATCGAGCGACAAGAATCATGTACACATACAGTCGAACTCGGGACTTTGAAAATCGTTCTTTATATCCGAGGTTATATACAGGGTGGCCCATTTAAAGTGAACTAGTGTAACATGCATAACTTTTTTATTTTTTAAAATTTTTTCTCAAATTTGGTAAGAACAAACTAAACACATGGGAGATATGTTTACACTACTTTCCAGATAGGTACGCGTTGAGCAAGGGTCAATTTTGGTATGTTTTATAAAAGAAACTATTTCATTCACAAAAAGTACGTATGCGGACAGGTAGAATATAATTTTACTAACGATTCATTAACTCAATGTTTAAAAGGTAATTTCTGCCCAAATTACCATTATTAGACAATTTATTTAGAAATTAAGTCGTAAAAATGTGTCAGGTAAATGAAACCATAATAACAAAAAATTAATGAATGGTAATGAATATTTGTCTCGTTGCTCAGATTTATCAAGTTTTATAAAATTACATCGATAAAATAAAATGGAAAATATCCATATGCGTTAGTATTGAAAAGTAGTAATAGCCCTCAACGAGCCTGGAGACGAAGTGCGAGGACGGACGAAATCATTGAGCGGGTGGAAGTCAGGGTAGAATCAGATGCAATAACATCAAATCGAAGAAGGTCGTTTCAATTGGGGATATCACGAACAGCATTACAGCGTATTTTACATGGATGCAACATGTTTCCTTACAAGACACAATTTGCGCAGCACTTACAACCTTCTGATTACTAACAACAATTAGCGTATGCCATCCAATTCCAGCGATTGTTCAGAGGAGAAGGATTCATTCATCGTCTTATCATGTCGGATGAGGCACATTTCTTATTGAACGGCTTCGTCAACAAGCAAAATTTTAGAACGTGGAGCGCAACAAATCCCAGAGACCTACACGAGCGTGAGACTTTTTGTGCAAAATGTACTGTGTGGTGCGGTAATACTTCAGAGGAGATCATCAGTCTGGTATTCTTCGAGGACGAGAATGGAGAGGCCCTGACTGTGAACGGACAACGATATCGTGAGATACTCAACAATGTTATTCGTCCTTTTGTCCAAAACCGACCAGATATGTGGTTTCAGCCAGATGACTGAAACCGCTGCATCCACAATGGAGATTTTAACGGACCGTTTCATCGAAAGAGTCATTTCCAGAGGATCTGCAATTAACTAGCCGGCTAGATCTCCACACTTAACTCCACTAAATTTTTTTCTGTGGGGATACCTTAAGAAGATAGTCTACAATAATACACCAAGGACAATTTTAGGAATTGAAGCAAAATATTGTAGCGGAGATCCGAGGTTTGCAGCCAGAAATACTGCGAAAGGTAATGGAACATACCGTAGAACGATGCCATCTTTGCGTCATCTAAAGGATATAATTTTTTTTAACATAGTGTAAACATATCTCCCAAGTGTCTATTTTTGTATGTGAAAATTAAAAAAAAAAACGTTTCAAAAATAAAAAAATTATTCATAGTTTACACTAGTTCACTTTAAATGGGCCACCCTGTAGAGCCAGGGGTGTCAAACTCAAAACCTGGCTCGGGCCAAATGTCACTTTGTTCAAGATTGAGCGGGCCGCAGAATAAAAATTGTATGAATAACTATATTTTCGAAATTCTATCAAAGAATATTACATCTAAAAATATCAGTATTAATCTGATCACTAATGACCAGCCATCTTTTAAAAAGGATCTTCAAGCAAATTTAGAAACTTTAGACAAGAAGTTAAAACACAAAAATTTGGTTTGAATAACCACTATTTGTACAATTGTAGACAGCTGATCAGAAGATTGTAGCACCCATCATCCAGAAGCAACTAGATTGTCCAAAACAACCTTGGGAGCCAAAATTATTAGGCTGACATAAATTAAGTTCAGGCAGAAAAGTGGTTAAAAAGAGACATAAAATTGTTGGTGTTGTTTTGTGAAGTAAACGCATGCACCAGTCAAACTTAATAAGCCGAAATCTAAAAAATCGGGCAATGGGCTGAAATTGTGTTTAAGAAAGTTCATATACTGGTGATCTCCTCACCAAATTCAGGATCTCTGGGTTTTAAAGCTTGCCGTCCTCTTCAAGTAAATCTCAATACGAGATGTTCATGTCCCATAACCTGAAAAATTCGAACGCGTATGCAAACGTTGCAGATAACTATCAGGCAAAGCCGAAAGTTTATTTCTTAACCGAATTTCGGAACAACACAATTTCACCAAAAGGCTTAGTATTTTTTTTTCACAAAAGAGGCCATCTTAAACAAAATCTGCCTCAAAAAACCGTCAACAGAGACAGAATATTTCTCAAATACATAAATTCATGCTTACATACGAGGGTGGTCTGATAAGTACCTAGCCTACAAAAGAAAAACAAAAATTTTGGAAAAGTGGCGATTTATTTTTCAATATAGTCTCCTTTTAGCTCGATACACTTGATCCAGCGATGCTCCAACTTCTTTAACCCGTCTGAATAATACGCTTTTTCGAGGCCTGCAAAGTGGGCCTCCGTGGCGGTTTGACTAAAATTTCTGCCCGGCGAGTGACTTTTTCAAGTTTGGAAACAAAAAGAAGTCGCACGGGGCCAAATGTGGAGAATACGGTGGATGGGGCAGCAGTTCGTAGACCAATTCGACCAGTTTGGCGTTGGCGGGCGGAGGTGTGAGCCGGTGCGTTATCATGGTGGAAGAGCATTTGCCAAGTGGGGCCGTTTTTTCTTCAATTCGGCGTTGAATCGGCCCAATAATTCGGCATAGTACAGCCCTGTGACCCTGTTGCTGGCCATTTCCTTTCCGGGCGATGGAACAGTCTTCGCCTTCTTCGGAGCACGTTCGCCGGATGAAGTCCACTGTTTCGACTGTTTCTTGGTCTCTGGTGTGTACCAGTGTATCCAAGTTTCGTCGACTGTCATGAAACGACGCAGAAACTCCTTCGGATTGCGCTTAAACAGCGTCAAACACTGCTTTGAAGTGGTCTCACGGTTGCGCTTGTTGTCCGGAGTGAGCAAACGCGGCACTCATCGCGCCGACAGCTTTTACATGCCCAAAATTTCATGCAGGATATGACTCACGCGATTTTTTGAAATGCCTACTGTCTCAGCTATCACTCGCACCTTCAATCGTCGGTCTGCCAAAACGAGATCGTGGATTTTTCTCACGTTATCCTGCGTGCTAACCGTTTTCGGGGCACCTGGACGTGGCTCATCAAAAACCCACGTGCGACAACGTTGAAACTCGTTAAACCAATTTTTGACGGTCGCCATCGAAGGAGAAGAGTCACCGTACACAGCATCCAAACACTCTTTGATTTCGCTGCGCGATTTCCCTTCCAAAAAAAAGAATCGAATCACCGACCGATATTGCTCTTTTTCCATTTTTCTAAAATCGGCGGACATTCCAGGTTTCACACGCGGCCAAAGCAAAACTACGAGTTTGATCCGGCTGAAATTTGGACAGTTGCCGTCTAGAAGAATGTACTACACGATAGTAAATTGCTCTTGCGATAGTGACACCATCAGGCGGGGAGGCTGGGTACTTATCAGACTACCCTCGTATAGCCACCGACTTGTTAACGAGATTTAGTTAATTTCTTAGTTTCTATTTCAACACCTCCAATCTTTTTATTTTCATGTTTTTGTGCTGATACACATTGTGTTTTTTTCGACCTGGCCGCGGGCCGCACAGAACTGCGAGAAGGGCCGCATGCGGCCCGCGAGTTTGACATGTCTGTGTAGACGATCAACAATTCTAATGAAATATTTCTTAGGCAATCACTGACTTTATTTTTATAATTACAAACCAATGTGATTCATTTCTGCTAAAAACTGATGCAAACTGACGAATCAAATTTTCGGGTAAAATGTTGAATACGTGGTTTTTATGTTCATCCTGTCCATATCCATCTTCCATCGCCACAAAATATACTATTTTCAATAGTTGCGTCGTGTGGATCGCGAGACTTATTTTACATCGTACGACGAATTTTATAGTGTATGTGCTATACGGGCATCAGCTATTTTCATTGCAATCCGCACATAACATAGTATACGAATTAGAAACAAAGGTTTTCGCGGTCACGCTAAAATATTTTTGACTGCGATTAATTTGAACATTCTACGAGTAATTCGGTTTGTCCTCAAAGTCACCTCTCTAATTTTCGTCGAGTTTACTGACTAATAGCTGACGAATTTCATAGGTAAACTGACGTATTTGCTAAGTTTAGCACTTCGTTCTGCCGTTAAAACTATTTGGCCAATGCAACATCCCTAAAAAACCCTTTTTTTTAAGCCAGCCAACCAAATCAGGACTTCAATTGACGGCTAGTGTTGGGCAATCGCCTGAAGGGCCACCCCTGTGACCATGCGGATGTGAGCCTTGTCCTGAAAACGAAATGCTCCTACGTCAGCCAGTTCCACGATGTAAATCGTACCGGAGTGAGTCCGATGTTACGGCCAAATAGCCCTCGATTCAAGAGAAGAAAGAAGAAGAAGCCTCGTGGTGGGGAGAGAGGTGTTTAGCTCTAATGGCAAACAAAATACGTGAATCCTATAGATCTGCACAGTATTACCTTTGCCACAAACAGAAGCTACAACAAATTTACTGTTGCTTTCCACAATTGCCAAAAAAAATGAATCAAAAATCCACATGGCTGTTTGGGAATTTTACCAAAATACATTATGCAGAGAAAGGATTTCCCACCTTTATTATCAATGGTAATCTCCCAAGTACAAAGTACAATAGCAACAAAAAAACTTCTTTGGATATCCAGGCCAACTGAAAATTGTCACGATTCTTTGTTCCCGCGATGAACTAAAACTCTCTATGCTTCTGTAATTAATTATCCTCAAACAAAGTTTCCGCTCTCGCACCTCGACCGGTGCTTTGCAAATGAAACCCACATTTGAACTACGAGCATGTACCGAATAGCAAAATTAAATTCCCCGACAAAACGCAAAAGGCAACAACAGAGCAGCACAAAAATAAAAACATTATGATAAAGCCCATATCCCTCCGCACTATTATGTTGTATATCCATGCCATAACTGATACCAAGTCAATATCCTCTCAAAGATATCCTCCGCCCTTGTTACATCACAACTCACTATACACTTCGGCAAAGAGTGTAACGCCAGTGTATGTATAGAATATCCGCGCGTTGAGACCCAAGTGGTATTGGGAAAAAGCTTTAATATCAGTACAGATCATGATAAAAGTGTAAAGTTGATGGTTGGTAACTGAAAATGGTTTGGGAGAGCCGGCCATAAAAAGGACGACGATGAAGACGAAGAAGAATGAAGCGAATATAAGCGTGGAGTACGGTGTGGTGTGTGACGAGGACGAGGAGCGCACGAGATGCCAGAAGAGACCAGGAAGTAGGGCATCATCAACATACAATAGTAGTACAATGATTTCCACTCACTGTCGATATACGAGTAGTAGTCGAGGCGAGGTATACCAATCATTCGCCATCGCAGTATTTTGTGTATTTGATTATGTAAAAAGAGTGTGGCAGTCGTACAGAGTTCAATTTGTACAAGATTCCAATGTTCTTCCTTCAGCTTTTTCATCATCCACATATTTGGCTCCATTCACTGCAAAAACATCGGTTTTGTAGGATGATTTATGGCTGTCCGCCCGGGGAGGGTTTTGCTGGAGGCATATTGACCATCACCCGGGCGGATCTGTTTTTTCTCTGGGGGAGCCGTACGGGCAATTTTTGTATCACTAATCGGTTCAGTTTCATGGACAATAGTCCTCGAGTATAACGAGGCCATTATAGAGAAAAAAGCGACTTTGAATGCATATAATGCCCGCTCTTAATCGACTCTAATAAGCTGGTCACTCAAACCAATCAACTGCACCAGCAGGTGAATTTGCAGTAGGTGGACCAATTAGCGGCAAGTGGCCGGGAGTAATGCCCTAATCGCATTGAGAAGCTTTGAGTGACGTGCATGACGTGCTTGTATCATGCGTGCGGGAATGCCGGGTAATAGCGACGAGACGGTGAACTAGGACATTTTACAAACGTCACGAGAACGAGCCCCACTTTTCGGTGGCATGGAGCGCCGAGGGGGAGTGATAGTGATGTCCCCCTTTTTTCCAGGCAACTATTATTACTTTCTCGAGGACCCTTCACCAAGTGCATGTACACACATTCCTTCTCACGACACTCGCATTGTTTAATTTACTTCATATATGGCCCATGCTCACTGCATCAAGCCGCAGGCTACAATCAGATCAATTTTAGCCTATTCCAGGAGGAAAGGACATTTTCTGGTTTGCTTTTTTCATACATTTTTTTTTTTTTGTGAACGTCAGGCCTACACTTACCTCCAAGTAGACCTCACTGTCGGGATTAAAGGTATCGTTGACACGTTGAAAGGTTCCGTTCACGTGCGGTATCGAATGCAGAATCCGAACAAGGATGCTGGGCTGGTCCATGGTGATGCTGCTGCGGCTTTTCGATGTTTGCTTTTCTTATTAAGAACACACCGTGACGGAATTAAATTAAAAAAGGTGGACAGTTTAAGGGGGTGCGCGGACAATGAAATTTTAATGAATGTACCGCTGCCACCACCGCCACCGTCGTCTGCCTGCTTGCAACGACAACGAAACTGGTGACAAGTCGTTTTTATCAGATTGATAAAGATTACGTGTGTCGTCACACACAGGATAAATTACACTGCACACGAGAATGCTATCCCGGAAACACGCCTTTTTCTTACACACTATTTTTCAAGACCGATTCCACGACCCGTTGTATTCTATGCAACACCGAAAAGAGTCAAATTGATCCTGATCTCGACACGGCATATTTCCTCGAAGAAGTTATACAAAAAGGCGACGAAGGACACCCACCCCCGTCACGAACGAGCGACTACGACGACCCTTCTTTTGCAAACACTTTACAGGGGCGGCCAAGATGTCGATAGTCGACGAGAACGACGACCGCGGCACAACATGAAAGGCCAATTGCACAATGTGAAAATAGGCGCAGCCTGATGCCGTGCGGAATGCGGGACACACAGAAATTGGAAATTATTATCTCAACAGCACATAGCACACATACTAGACGATTTCACGGCACAATTTTCATGATTACAGACCACCGTTCTCGTGTTTTTCGCAATATGAAATCGACACGAAACACTGACGGACTGCTTCAAGGATATCCGATCTCCGGACACACTTTTTTTCTGGTCACAAGCGACACGAGAAAATTACACCCCAATTGATTCGATTGATGGGTGATATTGACACGTATTGAAATTCTGATGAATATCCTTTTTTCCCACGATTTCACGCACGGATCTACAGAGGCAACAACGCACGGATCTACAACGCTCGACTCGACGACTCACTGCACTTTGCGCTGAGCCTCGTCTTCTCGTCATGCAAGATGGCGACGCGTTTGACGTCACTAGTAGACGTGTGGTGAATTTAGACCGCAGTGTCAGTTGAATGAGCGGCCCGTTGTCAGCTGTTTGTCGATAATTTGTTGAGTTTATTTTCAGGTGTACAGTGATGGTTAAAATTTGTTTGTTTTTCTTTTATCAAAAACCCGAATAAATTATTAAACTTTAAAGGTCCATATGGATTAGTCGTCAAATTGCGTCACGTGCAACCAAATGCCTGTTGTCATTGCATCCAAACTAGTCGCCATTTGGCTGTGCGTCCAGTTTTGATATTCAATATGGCAACTCAACCAACCGCTTGTCAAATTCAAAGTGACAATTTTGCAATTTTTGTTCGTTATTTTGTGTGAAATTGAATAATTCTTGAATGGCCGTGTAATAATACAAACGCGCAGAGTCCGATTTTGATAATTGAATTTTAAAAAATCACCAAAAGGAAAATCGGACTCTGCGCGTTTGTATTATTACACGGCCATTCAAGAATTATTCAGTTTCACACAAAAGATTGAACAAAAGTTGGAAAATTGTCACTTTGAATTTGAAAAGCGGTTGGTTGAGTTGCCATATCGAATATCACGCACAGCCAAATGGCGACATGAGGCACGTTTTATTGAGTTTATCTCGTGCAGGTTTGGGTAGAACTTCATACAAAAAAATGACACTTACCCAGGTAAAGTTAACCCGTGCAACTACCCTACACGGGATAGAGCTCAAATGTAGATGGCGGACGCATAGGGAAAATATGAGGGAATTTGTTTTTTCAAACCAAATGTGAGAGTTTTTCTAATCACGAGAAAAGATTTTGCAAAGAAATAATCATCTTTTGTGATAAAGTCCACCATATCTAAAAAATAAGCCGACGAAAGCGATTCAAAGATGCACAAAACTGTCAAATGTCAGCTGTTTGGTCTTAACCGGGATGTTACCCGCGATCGTTTTTTTTTCGAGTCAGACTTACACGCGATACGAAAAAAACGTCGCTATGGTTGGATGGAATGACAACAGCCATTTGGCTGCACGTGTCGCCGTTTGGCGACTAATCTAGATGGACCTTTAGACATCTTGTACGGAAAATTGCATTGGCAATACGTTCCACATGTCAAATCATAAAATTGAATCCGATTTATCTCGCAGTAAAAAAATCTGGCCGATCGATCGGAGGGTATGTGACCCCTCTAATGATGTGCTGTACGGGCGGCAGATCGATTGTGGCCAATCGATTGCCCAATCGGTCGGCCGAGAAATCGCCAGGTTTGTGGCGCCCTTAGTACACTCGGCCGCAAAACTATCGACTCAACCTGAAAGCGCGTGTATTTGTACGTGTTTTTTGGAAAGTATGATAGCTATCCATAAAAGTCGTATGTCGTTTAAAAGTTTGAAACTTTAGCTAACTGTTAGTACCCTTTTTATCAATATTTACTTCGCACTTTTTAAATTATTGCCACTTGTAACAAAAAACCCAGAAAAATTGAAATTTCAGGTAAAGGTCAGGTCAGGTAAACTACCCCTATAAACGCGCCCGTGATCGGTTTCTCATTATCAGTTGCATCAGAAAAAATAGGTAACTTACATCTGAAGTAATTTCAATCACTGTTTGGTCATCAATGGATACGTCGTCAGATCAGGCGGCACAAGTTGTAGCCCTATTGTCGGAAAATCATAGTCAGCGAACCGTCGCTCGCCGTCTTGGAATGAGTCAGTCTGTTGTCTCGAGAGTTAGCAGGAAATTTCGAGAGACTGGTAGCTTTAATTCGAGACCAAGAACGGGCCACCCTCGATCCATTTCAGAGAAAGACGACCGTTTCATTGTTACAAGTACGTTACGAAATCGGTTCCTCACGGGTGTTGCTGCGCAGCGGAACCTGAGGCGTGTTCGCGAAGTAGCTGTTAGTGTCTGCACAGTAAGGAGACGATTAAGGGAAGCGAATATCAATCCATGACGGCCTGCCAGGGGCCCCAAATTGACTGCACGACACCGACAAGCGCGCCTCTTATTTGGTCGAGATCATATTACTTGGAGCGATACGGAATGGAGCTCAGTATTGTTCACTGACGAGTCGAGAATGTGTCTATATGGCAGTGACAGAAGATGTCGAGTCTACAGGCGTACTGAGCGATTTGCGCAGTGCCGTTTCACTGAAATGGTTGCATACGGCGGCGGTTCCTGTATGATGTGGGCTGGCATTTTCTTGGAAGGAAAAACGGATCTCGCATTCGTGCCCACAGGAAGGCCGAAGAGGAGGGCTGACAGCTGAGCGATACGTTACCGATATTCTCCGTGTCCACATTGTGCCCTATGCAGCATTTATTGGCGAGAACTTCACTTTGATGCACGACAATGCCCGGTGTCATGCATCGCACCTCACTCGACAGTTCTTGAATGAAGCCAATATGTCGTCACTTAACTGGCCTGCACGCAGTCCCGACATCAATCCCATTGAACACTTATGGGACGAACTCAACAGAAGAGTCCGAGCCAGAAATACAGTCATTTCGTCCACTGAAGAATTGAAGGCAGCCCTATTAGAGGAGTGGACCGGTATTCCTCAAGATACCATCAGCAACTTGATCAGATCAATGCAGAATCGACTGGAAGCTGTCATTAGAGCAAGAGGAGGCAATACCAAATACTAAAATAATAAATGCTTAACTTATTTTCCAACAGCTTTTGTTTTATTTGCAAAAAACCTAACCAAAAACCATTTTCATATTTGCTCATTTTCGCTACGATTTCGCTCAAAGAGCATCAATTTTAAAAGTGCTCACCAAATATTGGTTAAAATGGTACCAACGTAAAGCTAAGGCCTTAAGCTTTTCAATGACATACGATTTTTATGGATAACTGGTATACTTTTCGAAAAACACGTACAAATGCACGCGCTTTTAGGTTGAGTCGATAGTTTTGCGGCCGAGTGTAGATAGATGGATTTCTTTTACAGCATTTGCTTCTTGCGCATTGAATTTATAGTACATATATGGAATCAACGCCATCTAGATACATCAAGGCCGTAACTCAGCTGCTCCATGCCGCCATAGTTTGCCTACTAAATTTTGGATTTACACGTACAAACAACAACAACAAGCATATGACGTAATTAAAAGGAACAACAAAACAGTGCAAATTTAGTAGGCGATTTTTCTACATTGGGCCCTTAATATATAGACGGCGTTGATGGAATGCGCATACACTAAGAAACGGGTAAACTTTTTGAATATTTACACGTCACACGGGTCAACGATTGTATTGAACAGCTCCTGTCAAATTTGTTGGGAAGTGTGCTGTTTTGTCCGGTACCGGACCCAATAAAACGGATCCGTTAAATTTATTTCATTTACCACTTCTTCTATGAATGCTGGCAGTGCCGGCGTCAGCTTTGCATCGTCCGACTATTCATCCCTATCCATTTCATCTGCATCTACCTACAACACAGAATTTGTCGTCGGCTGTCAAAAAAAAATTATCAAAAAGTACGCCTTTTACAAAAATGAGTGTTTCCCGCATTTCCCTATAGAATTTTGTGTGTTTACTGAAGTTTTCACGACAAGGAATAAAAAACGTTCCGATTAGCCACAATGAATGTTCATATATTGGATTTCGCCAATATATGTCGCACCTGTTTGAAAGCCGACAAGACTATGAGATCCTTGTTTCCGGACGACACGGATGAAGCAAATGAGATGCAAGAAATTCTGAGAATGATTGAAAATGTCGTAGATTATGCGGTAAGAATATAATAAGGATAGCAAGAAGTAGTGTAATAGGGATATTTTGTTCGATATGCGCGGCCTTTCAGAGTTACGCACGGGACGCGTCCACCGTCCACTTATTGCCGTCTAATTGTCGAATTAAGGCGCCAGGAGCCTCAGCTGAGCGATTCATGTGTGAGTGTCGCTCTTGTGGCTTTTGGAAGCCTACGTCTCCTCAGGCGATATGGGGGCATACCGTTGTAGTCCCCTTCCAGGACATCTCGGGGGAAAATGGCGGCATTATTCTCAACCACAGGACTACTAGGCTAATGCAGGAAATCATTGCCAGTCCTAGGAGTTAGACAAAGTTAGACACAACCAAGCAATGAAAATCCTCCTGTATAGTGCAGGATCGACGGTTTCGGCACAACTAATCTCCTTTCATACATTCACATCCGTCAACATTACTTCTTTTTTGTTTTGGTTCCAGGATTCAAATGCGAAAAGCTTTCCAAATAACATTTGTACAGAGTGCATCGGCCAACTACGCGCCTCGTACGATTTCAAAGCTCAATGTGAACGTTCCTTCGAAGTACTCTCGTCCATTCTAGACACCTGTACGTCCGGCTTGAAACAGGAGCCGGCGCTTGTTTTTATTGACGCCCAAGCGAAACCTGAAAATTTAAAAGAGGAAGAGGAAGAAAATGAGCATGACGCCTTGCAGGTAATTTACACAATTCCGTTTCAGCAATTTAAATGTTATATTTCTGTAAATTTTTTCTTTCAAAGGAACTCAGCGGCGAATACAATTGTGCGTATTGTACCAAGTCGTTTAGACAGGAGGTTCATCTTCGCAAACATGTCGCCACATTGCACGCAAATGTCGAGAATACATGCAATTTCTGCGACAAGCAATTCGTCAGCGCGGCAAAGTTGAATAAGCACATTGCCGCGAACCATCCCGAAAGTTTTAACATCAAATGTTTGTTGAAATGTGAAAACTGTGAGGAAGAATTCGAAACGGAAGAGGCATTGGACGAGCATCCCTGTTCCGGTGATATATCGTAAGTGGTCACATCAGATGCATTGATTCTATAAGTAATCGGATTTTTCTTCTTCTCCAGCTTTGATCCAACCAATGTTGTTGAAATACTGGGCTTGGACGAGTCGCGTACACCCAAGAAACGTGTATTGTCCGATGATGACAATGACGATCCCGATTATGAAGGATTCAATGATCAGGACTCCGACGATGACGATGACAGTGGAGATGATGATAAAGTTCCACTGTCGAAACTCCTCAATACAACACCATCCCCGAAGAAAGGCAAGAAAAAGTCAAAAAAGAAAAGCAACGCTAATCAATCGCCCAAAGGCAATGACGACGCCAAAACGAACAAGGATAATCGATGTGATGTTTGCAGCAAAACATTCAAACGTGCGTCACATCTGAAGCGTCACAAAGTCACTCACATGGACGAGAAACCGTTCTCCTGTAATATTTGTCACAAGGGCTTTTCACGTGCCGATCATCTCCGGGCACATTCGTATCATCACGAAAACGTCAAGCCGTTTGTTTGTTCCAATTGCGATCGTGGATTCTTCACGGCCGAACGTCTTAAGCGTCATACAGACCGAAACTTTTGCGACAAAGACAAAAATCCAGCACCGAAAACCGAGTTCTGTAAGATATGCAACAAAGGATTCACGACAACTAAATATCTGGCGATTCATGAGCGGACTCATACAGATCGTAAGTGGAATTGCAAACATTGTCCGGAGACATTTACTACAAAGAAGGACTTGCAAAAGCACAATAAGGACCATTCGATTGAGACGGAAAGGCCATTTTTGTGCTCCGAGTGTGGTTTACGCTTTGTGCGTAACGATTATTTGATCATTCATATGCGACGACACAAGGGCGAGAAGCCGTACAAATGTAAGTTTTGCGGCAAAGGATTTCCACGTGCGACGGATCTCAACGTGCACGAAAGGTGAGAATTAGGCGACAATCATCCTCACAAATTTTAATACTTATCAAACGGCCATTTTCAGATACCACACGGGCGTTAAAACTCATTTGTGCACGACGTGCGGCAAAGGATTCCATCGAGCGTACAACCTACTGGTTCATACGCGAGTGCATACGGGCGAAAAACCATACAAATGTCCACACTGTTCGAAGAGCTTTGCACAAGGTAAAATCATAACTTTGCTCAATCGAGCAGACACATTCGAATAGTATACAATTTAATTTCAGGCAACGATTTAAAATCTCACATTCGACGACATACGGGTGAACGTTTCAAATGCGAAATTTGCGAGGAGGGATTCATTCAGGGCTATCATTTGACGCAACACAAGCGCAACGCGCATGGAATTGATACACAATCTCATATAAAGCGTGTCGCCAAATTCACGACCACAACGGAACAGGAAAAGCAAATGGAAGCTATGAAGCAACAAACTAAACCAACTGAAGAGGAGATGGTCGAGCATTATTTGCAGATTGAAATTAAACAGGAGGTTGTCGGCATATGACAAAAACGTAAGGCATAATTATACATTATAAATTTTATTGTGAAAAATATGGTATTAAGAAGGAATATTGTCAAATTGGTCAGAGAATAAAGTTAATTTAAGAATTGTGGGAAGGTTTTATTTTTCAATTTGATACGATTACAAAGTTCACTCAGCGGTCTACGATATTTGAACTTCAAAGGACGTATGCTAGTCAAAGGAGAGAAAAACGAGACTTTCGCCCATTCTGGCGGTAATGTTTCAGCCTATTTTCATTGTATCTTCCATTTTCTTTGTAGTTGCTTTCCCAGGCTTATCAGAGAGAAGATCAATCGTTGGGGCATACTTCTTTATCAAAATGGGAAACTTGGAGGGGTTATTATACCCGGGATATTTATATCAAAATCCCTATAAAGGTCGATCCACACTTTTCAGTTAGTCATTTTCAGTGACAACTAAATATGTACTTCCATTCTTAGAGAAAGCATGCGTTAGTCCAGAGTGGGCATCAGAAAATAAAAATGGCACCGTTCTCACACTATTGCAGTTCATAGTATGCGTTAAAATATTATTCAAACGTCAATTTTTTGTTTACAATTGAGAATATAAAATGCGCGTAATATTCATTACTCTCTTAAAATGCCGACGTGATATTTAATCCTTCTGTTGGCGTATATATCCAGACAGACCATTGGTACTATATCTTGATGAAAAATATCGTTCAATAATATTTTCCACCCCTTTCCATATAAATTTCAAAGGAACCGACGGCCACAAATGCGATCAAACGTTCGGCGAAATGTAAAGTATGTCTAAAGAATCGAAAAAACGGCGCATCATCGTAAGACACAGTGTGTAAACTGTTTCTAGAACCAAAATTAGACCTCTTCAAAAAATAAGATTGATTTCACAGAAGATTCAGCTACACCTTAGGCATAATAGCTCGTAGGCGGCGTCAGAAGGGTTAATAATTGCATCGACAATATTTTGACATTTGCATTATTTCGCGGAGTGTAGTGTAATAAATTTGGAGTCAAACACATATGGGTTGTGTGATCACATAGCCACTCTGGACTAACGCATGGCATGAGTTGCTATGTTTTCTCTAAGCTTCCATTAAATTCAAAATGTTGTCGATGAAAACCTGATTTAAACAGGTGACTCTCATACAAAACGGAATTTCCATTTACCGCCAATTCCCTAGGGATTCTCAAAATTTTCTCGATCCTTAAACCTTCTGCAGTGTAAGACGGATTAAACAAAAAAAAGAATCATTCAAATCGGTCTAAAGGTTTTCGAGTCTATGCATGACAAAAAATCAGGTTCAATTTTGTGTATACAAGACCAGAAGATATGTCAAAATTTACCAAATTGGAAGGATATCTCATAGGTTGGACACCATTTTAATAGATCTAAACTGATTCCACCGCCGTCTATATATTAAGCCCGCAATGTAGACTCGTAAACGTCAAATCCGCAGATTAAATTGCATTACATTGTTGTTGCTTCTCATGACATTGTTGTTGTGTGCCCGTGTCCGACGAACAATTTAAGCAGGATCCATGCCGTCATCGTACATCTGACTTGCGGCCTTGATATATCTAGATGGCGTTGCTGATTCCCATATTTGTCAAGTTATAAAGTGCTAAATTACGTCATTTTTTCCTCAGAAAACTAAGTTTAGGAAAATATACCAGGATAGAGAACTATCGTACAAATGGACTATCGAAAAAGGGACCACTTTCGGTGTTCTCCTTCTCTTTCTATCCTTCCAGATGTATTCTTACCCATTCTTCGTCTGGCTGTCATCCCAGTATATTGGTTGAATGAATGAATGAGATAGCAAATGGTTACCCATTTTTGGTCTATGACTCTGTCCTTCTATTTTCTTGGTCTGTGACAGAAAATTACATTTCATATTCCGATCAGCTGATCACTGGTCCGAGTATAAAAATGGCGTTGGTTGGTTCTATTATGACAGTTGTTTGTATGACAGACGTGAGTTTCTAGTGGTCTATACTTTTCCAACACAATAAAATCAAGCAAAATCCTCGAAAACTTCGTTTGTTCGGTGTTTCAGAGCTTCAATTTAGCCATCATCTCACAGTGCATAACATATTAAACTTTTCGTTGCAAAAATTGAGCAAAAACAAATATATTTGTGACAAAACGTGGCCCGGCACTGACACTGCCCGGATTCCTTGAATACCACTACATACATCGATTGATTGCATAGTGATTGAAGTGGTTTTCGATTTGGTGTCTACACACGAGGTGGAGAATTCTAAATTAAAAGGAAATGAAGTGCGTGGTTCCCGGATGCCTAATCGAAAATTCCCCCAACAAGGAAACATTGTCATTTCACAGGTAGGCTATTCTTGCCGCATGTATATGTACACAATTTACTTACAGACATGCCGAGATTTCTCCATCTCCATAAAAGTCAAATATGACAAAAAATACACATTGTGAAAAGTTTCCATGGGCGTAGTATGATTTTTTAAATCTGGGGGCTAATTTTTGTTTAGCTCAGTTTAGTATTTTGACAAGAGGAGAGGGATATTTCCGCTTTAGTGATTGGAGAAAGTGTTTGATGTAATAATTTTAATCAGTCATACTAGAATAAATTTTACCAATTGTGCAAGATTTTAGTTAAATGAAATATAAGGGTGTACGGAAACTGCCGCATAAACGCACCGGACTATGATTCCTCAGTTGATTACCACCAAAAAGTTGTACGAAACATACCCCCTCAGCTTAACCCTTTAGCTGGCACAGGTATTTAAAGATTTTTGAAAAAATCAATTTCTTCCACGGCTTAAAGCCTAATATCTCCAATGCTAGACCAGCTAGAATAGTGAAATAAAATGATTATTACAGCCAACAAATTTACCTGTAAAATAAAACTAACCACACTAAAATCGGATAAGAGGTTTGGTTTTTACAGAGCTTCAAAGTCAAGTTTGCGTGATTTCACCCAAAAACAATCTTTTTTTCCATCTCAATTTTCTCCAACTTCTGCCAAGGTGAGGTGTTTATACGATTCTTTTAAAAATTGGCGCATAGTCTTACGATCATATCTTTCTTACATCATTTTGATCTAGCTCCATTACCTCTAACAGTTTTTATACGTTAAGTGTAGAAAACTAGTGTTAATTTTAAGTTTTTTTTAAATTCAATACAATTCAATTCACACTGCCCCTAAAGATCTGCATTTGGTAAAATCTATTCAAAGTATGTCGAAATCGAGCCAAAATTAATTAGTTTTCTGCACTTAAGGTACTAAAACTGTTAGAAATAATGGAGCTAGTATAAAATGATGTAAGAAAGATATGATCGTAAGACTATGCGCCAATTTTTAAAAGAATCGTACAAGCACCTCACCTTGGCAGAAGTTGGAAAAAATTGAGATGGAAAAAAAGATTGTTTTTGGGTCAAATCACGCAAGTTTGACTTTGAAGCTCTGTAAAAACCAAACCTCTTATCCGATTTTAGTGCGGTTAATTTTATTTTACAGGTAAATTTGTTGGCTGTAATAATCATTTTATTTCACTATTCTAGCTGAGAGAGATATTAGGCTTTAAGCCGTGGAAGAAATTGATTTTTTCAAAAATCTTTAAATGCCTGTCGCAGCTAAAGGGTTAAGCTGAGGGGGTATGTTTCATACAACTTTTTTGCTGGAAATCAACTGAGGAATCATAATCCGGTGCGTTTATGCGGCAGTTTCCGGACACCCTGTATAAAAAAATGCGACAAAAAAATGGTAAAGTTAATAAATGCCAATTTAAAATTTATTTTTCTTCTTCTCAGTACCGTATAGCCCCATGTGGGGCCATGGTGTGTTAACTCAGCCGTTTAAAGGCAATTTCGAGTGAACTTTACATTGTATATCATTTCGGAGTGTATATAATGTTGCAAGCCGTATATTTCCTTTCTGCACATGTACGGAAGTTTTGGACCACGCTGAGATTCGATCTCCGAACCTCTAGATTACTAGCATCGTAGAGTGCGACTCAACCAAGTGAGCCACAGATGCTTGAATTACATTTGACGCATCAGCATCGGCATCAGCAGAAAAATTTCAATTCAAAACACACGCATTTGTCTTTGATGACCCACATTGACAGCAGAAGCAGAAAAAATGCTTCTGCCGCTGCTGCTGCTGTCAATGTGGGTCATCAAAGACAAATGCGTGTGTTTTGAATTGAAATTTTTCTGCTGATGCCGATGCTGACGCATCCAATCTATTTCAACTAAGAGCATGATTGTATTTTTGGTGCATTGCAATTGATTCACATCAAAATGAGGGAAATATACCCCCGATTTCCAATTATTGGCTGAACTATCCCATAGAATTTTGAAACTTTGAAACTAACTATCTAGAGAATCTTTATGTTTTCGAGAAAAAGAATTGCAGACTATTGTTTCAGGCCAATATTATTGAAATACCAACATCTAAACTTGGGACTATAGACAGAAATCTTGCTCCACGACGATTTCGTGAATTCGAATTCATGGATTTTTGTTCTGTCAAAAGCCAGAAAATGTATGATTTTGACAGAACGAAAATCCAAAAATTGGACTTGGATTGACCGTGGGTGTGAGGCTTTAGAAATAATATAATAATAGAAATAATTTTTAAAAGAATTGCACAAGCACCTCGTCTTGACAGAAGTTGGAGAAGATTGAGATGAAAAAATGCATTATGTATTTCTTTTGGTCAAATTAGAACAATTTCACTTTAAAGCTCCGCAAAAACCACTTATCTGATTTTAGTGCGTTTGGTTTGTTTTTTTTTTTAGAAAAAAATTGTTGGCTGTGATAATTATTTCATTCTGGTATTGAGGCTGACCTAGTTTTGAAGATATACGGTGCGTTTTTAACTATTCTGTACAGCACCTACTTTAATGACTGAATAGTCGGCGTGGCGTGGTTATAGAACCACTTACAGAGAGACTCAAAGTCAGCCCAATGCATTTTACATTGCTGACAAAAATGTTGAGCAGAAGACTTGGCATTCAGCATATTTGTCAGCTATGAAATTCTGCCGATGCTGCTGCTGACGCGTGTAATCTATTTCAACTATGAATCTTATCGAGTGAAGCCGAGTACATGGCATTTTTCCATCACACGATTGCCCCTTATTTTACTGTAACTCTAATAGCAGCCTTGTTAATCCACAACATTATAGGAGCTTGATTCATAGGATTTTAATTTATTGTAGATTTCCCACGGACCCACAACGTAAACTAGTCTGGTTGCAAAAACTAAATATAGATGAAGTCAAAATTACGAATAAAAGTGTGGTTTGCTCTCAACATTTTCTTCCCGAAATGATAATCAAATTAGCCAAGAAATCAGCACTCAGATTAGATGCCATTCCGCAGCTAAAACTATCACGCAGTAACGATATAGCATCCGACAACTGTGATTCCATTAATGGTTGCCAAACAATTCAGGCTAATGTAACTGTCAACACCTCTCATGGGGTGGTGAGTATTATGCGATTGATCTTTTTAAATTAATTTCAAATGACTCACGAGTAATCCTGCTATTTTTATTCACAGATATTTCTTGATAATGTGCCAAATTTAATCCAAACTGGAGCGCTGCGACGGCTAAAAAATCCCATTCCGGCAGTACCGCAACTACCAATAAAACTGGTCACATTAGCTACAGATAGATGCCCCAAAACCTCTCAAGAAATTGTAAGTAATGCGCACAATCCTAAAAAAAATTTGTTAGAAAAGTATGTTTTATGTATCTATAATAAACGGATTTGTGATCCACAGATCCCTTCAAATAATGTACCACGACTGCAAACAAATATGGTTCCATCGAAAGCGCCAAATCAGGGAGTGTTGCTAACAAATCTGACAGCACCGACTGCAGTAGGATGTAACATCAGCTCCCAAGGAACGGTTAGTAGAATAAATAAATAATAAACCATTTTCAAGCAAAACATAAAGAAGATAAGACCAAAATATCAAGAATCAAAAAGTTTCAAATCCAATTACATATTTTTTTAGGACATTCCGTTAATCAACTTTTCCAAAATATGCCGATTATGTTTGAGCACTGATACGGAAATAAAGCCTTTATTCTCTAATAATACCGAGGAAAACAATGAAATGATAAGAATAAGAGTTATGATAAATGCTTTTGGAAAATGTCCGGTAAGTATAATAAAAATAAATAAATTAACATGCTGTGAGTCACGATCGCTTGGATTAAAACCATTTAAAACCCCCTTACAAAAACTGCGTGGCAAAGGTTTTTTTAGAAGATCCTACTTTTTGGAGGGGGCCCCATATCTGGTGAGATTTTGTCTGCTGCTTTTTCCATGCTTTCGATATCTTTTAGTTAGGATTGGTTCATAAAGAAGAAAATATTGTTTTAGGTGAGGTTTATATGGCAGTCCCATGATTCCGTTGTCCTATTGCAATAGTCGAGATTGTGTTTCGGTTCATTCTTAAGAAATTTTTATTATACAAATTACAGGAAAAAATCGCATTTTAATTACGTTATTTCTATCACAGGTTGCACAGTACGATAGAATGCCGGATAAAATTTGCGTGAAATGTATTGATAAAGTGCGCGCCTCCCTTGATTTTATACAACAATGTGAACGTTCCTACGCAAAACTCGCATTGATACTGAAACCTTACGGCGGTACAAGTAGAAAAAATAGGACGAAAACTAAAAAAAATAATTCAATGATGCAGGGTCCATCATCAGCGAGTGCACATCGTAGCAAATCAAATGTAAACGTACTTCACACAAAAGCAGGATCAGCTTGTCTTGAGACTTTGTAAGTATAAATTCAATTTAATTTTTTATTCGACTTCCTTTTACTTTCCTTTTCTACATAATTTTAAGGAAGCCTCTAAAGCGTTGCAATGCAAACAATAATTTGAACCGTAAACGTCGCCTCTTCCGATGCAATATTTGTGATAAAATGCTGACAGATCGTCATAGAAAAAACATACATAAAAAAATACATATCAGAAAACCATATGCCTGCAAAATATGTCACAAAAACTTTACACTTCTCGACGATTTAGTGGCACATCAATTGAAAGCCCACAAAAATACGCCATTTGAATGTTCCGAATGTAATATCAATTACAGGGAAATTCGAAGTTTAAAAGCTCATCTCCACAACAAACATCAAGGTGGACCACATGTTATGCAAGTAAATAAAAAACGGCCTAGCTTAAAATGTGATGTTTGCGGTCATCGATTTAAGACAATATCTACTCTGAGGCACCATCAAAGGATTTATGACCATCACATTCAAGATGATTTGAATAAAGTCTACGAAATTAATGTTCCTTACGAGGAAATAATAATCGATGAAACTGTATCGTTAAACCAGCCCGAAATAATTACGGATGAGAGGTTTGATGAAGAATATATTATGAAACAAGAAGTCGATGAAGGACGATACATGTTTGGGAATAATAATATTGTTTAAAATTTCACAAGCAAGCTTCTTAACCCTTTCGGGTGGCTATTTCAAGGGGCTTGTAGAGTATAAGTACCTTCATATATGTATATCAACATATTCCATAGATTATTCATGTAGCATAATAAAATGATTTCGATATTTAATAGTACATACATTATTTAAAGTGTGTTATTTTATCTATACAATGGCGTATATAATAGCTACCCAAGAGCAGGCACGCAGATCTAAGATATATATTTTTATCTGATGCTTGAAATCCATTGGATGCAGCAACAGTGGCAGCGGCACAATGCATTTAAATAGGTGACGCTATGTGACGTCAGCTTAGGGAGACTAAACCATTTCAATTATCTATGGTCAAGCACAAACGACAAATTTTGGAGGACGATTTTAGAAGTTTCATCCTGCTCGATAATTTTTACCTTAAAAATGAATGAGAATCCACAGCTCTTCTAAGATGTTGATGTAATTTTTTCAATTACAATGGCATGCTATGCCGATATAAACTCGGTTACATAAAGTTTGTACGTACATATATTTTAAGGGAATTACTTCGCTCCGGTACAGGATATAGAACGAGATGAACAATATAAATAGCATTGCAGATAGGAATTACATATTTACACTCTAGTTTCGCTAATATTTAGAAAGTGTCCAGTAACCCCTATATGAACTCTTAATCTATTTGACGGTCTGGGTATTGCAGTTGACTACTACTTTGCAAAATTATTTTTTGCTTATGCGGTTTGAGTGCCGAGACGAATGTAGACATTATGAAAGGATCATGACGTACTGGAGACGGAGAGTATATGCATAAGTGATGTTTACGGATGAGTGTAAGTTCAGACAATTTGTATATTTCGAATGAAGATTTGCATGTGCATATTTAAAGGTCTCTGGTAGAGGATAATCTAGGTTCAAAGATTCAGCTTCAACAATGGGGTAAAACGGAACACTGCGTATGCTCCGCAAACATGCTTGCCATTTTGCGGATCAGAAATAATCTCCGGTGTTTTCGTTTGTCTGCCTTTGTGGAATATGTTAACGAAAATAACCGGAGATTATTTCTGATCCGCAAAATAGCAGTTAGGGGATCAGAATAGCGAAAATATTTGCCGAACATACGCAACTATCCGTTCCGTAACCCCACCCAATATGAACGCTATCAATCGTAAAATTTCAGAAGCCCCTATTGTCGAACCCTTTAAGACAAAAAATTTTCTTAAAAAATGTCCATCGGATCCAAGGCCTTACCAAAAATGAAACTCATTCAGCCTGTGGGAGCGAACAAAATCCGAAAATGTGTTCTCAGGGCAAAACACGGAGTTAGTAGTAGTTAACCAAATCGTACAAAACACTTTCTTATTTCATCGCACAAGAAGCTCTCATTTCCTTTCATGATGCATCAGCATCGGCATCAGCAGACAAATTTAAATTTAGAATACACGCATTTGCCTTTGATGACCCACATTGACAGCAGAAGCAGAAAAAATGCTTCTGCCGCTGCTGCTGCTGTCAATGTGGGTCATCAAAGGCAAATGCGTGTGTTCTAAATTGAAATTTTTCTGCTGATGCCGATGCCTCTGCCGATGCTGACGCGGGAAATGTATTTCAGCCATGGGGGTCATCAAAGGCAAATGCGTGTGTTCTAAATTGAAATTTTTCTGCTGATGCCGATGCTGACGCATCCAATCTATTTCAACTATAAAGGTATGTACTGAGTTCACCGAGCGAAAAACCTGCATATACACATATGGCCAAAAAAATAAGTACACCCCTCATGTACTATTTTATGCCAAATTTTCATACCCTTTTTAAAATTGAATTACTCCAAATAGATAGCCATTACAACAATTAGGATACAACAATGCCAACGGAACCAAAAAACTAAATGGCATCCCCCTATTATCTTAGTCCCTCCCGATATTAGCTTTGAAGTGGGTTTTCAGCTTGGTCAAAATAATAAGTACACCGTCGGGTTTTTAAATTTTGACAACAACTTACCATTTTCCGTAAGGATTTGTTTTTTTATTCATTGGTGTATGCAACAAGCGTTAAATTAAAAACAAACGAAAATTCTTAAGGGGCGAAAAACGGATGTTAGGTACGAAAAAAGACGTTTAGAGTCAGAAAATTTGAAATAGCTGAAAAATTATTCTCTCATTAACGAAATAAACCAGCTAAACATTGTATTTACTGTGTAATTCATTAAACTAAATAAAAGCAGTCTCAAATGCGTTAAATAGGTCCATGTAAGGGCTTTAAGGATAACTGTCGATCTCATTATCACTATGGCGAGAAAAGTTCCATTGGCTTGACTGATGATTTTCGCGGTAAATATTCAAAATAGAGAATCCCTTTGAAAAGTTAATCGGAGAGTACAAGAAGTAAAGCAGTTTTCGTAAAAAGTTTAGAACTTTCCATGGCGATGTCAAAAAGTGTTGACAGTACAAGAAAATGTTGTATGGATAGTTCTTCTTGTTCCAGACCGAACAATGAAAACTCACAGAATATTTTGTTTTATTTATGAGATCGTAATAAATTTGATTGAAAACTACTCTTATCGTAATATTCTTCATTCAGGAAAAAAAATATGAAATACGGTACATCAACTGGCTATTTCCCATGGAGTCGGAAAAAACTTAGTCTATGGCTTAATTTGCATAGTTTGGTTTCGTTCAAATGTACCTAATAACCGTTACTATGAGGCAATTTCCATATAAGAAATGTTAGTTTATAGTCCCAGAATATTTTACTGGTGGGCCCATACACTTTAAATGGGTATTTCAGCAGGATATTAACCCTAACCATACCTCACAAGGATCCGCTTCAACCAAATCGAGTGGCTTTTCACGTTGTTACTAGAGTCAAATTGAATCCAGAAATTGAATCTAGAAACAAAGTTTTCACAAAACGGAATTTCCTGGAAGTAACTGGATATATGGATGTATGGGAACTTAAGAGTAATTCTTCACCAGAGGGCCAACAAAAACCTTTTTTTTTCAAAAAAATGGATCATTTACTTTTAAATAATAAAATAAATCAAATTCTTGTCGAATCAGAACATAATATTTTAATTAAAACCAGTTTTAATCAAATTAACTGACATGTACTTAATATTTTGTCCAGCCTATTTTAGTCAGTTCGTACTTTATCAAGGTAGATGAAAGCTGTTATTTATTAAAATATGCTAATTTGCATATTAGGTGTGTTTTTTGGTTATCCCGTGCAGGTTTGGGTAACGAAACTTCATATAAAAAAAATGACAGGTGCGTCAGCTGTCATTTTTTTTATATGGAGTTTCGTTACCCAAACCTGCACGGGATAACCAAAAAAACATACCTACTATCTGATTCCTCACCAATTAAGTATTTAAATCTTTCCATATGATTTTATTTACTCAAATAACTACTTGGCTACAGGGTGATATGAAAAATTCGTATGGGTGTACTTATTTTTTTGGCCATATGTGTATGTCTCCCGTGAAAATTGTGCCGTGGAGACTTGCTTTCTATTCACTCAATGTAAGATAAATGTTCACTCGCGTTCTGATTGATTGTCGATGACATCTTTTCATTGTGAAAAAGTGCAACTCATTGAATAAAGAAAACTAAAGGAATGCCCCGTAGAAACGATAAATGGTTCAATTTTTCATATCAGACTGGATCTGCCAGGTGGGGACAATTCGCCTTTTTTACCTTTGTGTCGCACTGAAACTGCGATCCACCTGTCATTTTTTTATATGAAGTTTCGTTACCCAAACCTAACGGGATAACCAAAAAAACACACCTGCTAATTGCTCGACTTTTCACCGTAAAATTGCCCATAAAACCACTACTTTAACAGTGAATGCTAGAAATGACGCTAATATGACAAATGACATTAAATCTGACGAATTTCTGATAGTGACATTAAACAATTCGCTAACTAGTATACATTTGAAAATCTGGTCTAAATATTCAAAAAGATTACCCAGATGTTGGAGCCACATTTTGATCACATTTTCATATTGTATGCGCATTCCATGTACTAGGAATTCAATGTAACATCGTCAGTTCACGTGAAATCCATGCAAATACTGTCAACATTTTGATAATCGTGAAATCGAATTCGCTTGGTGGTACTCACTTCACATGAAAGTCTCCACACCGGTTTTTGCCATTTCGCCAGCGAAAATAATGCAGTTGTACTTTATTTCACAATGAAAAGATGTCATCGACACTCAATCGGAACGTGAGTGAACATTTATCTTACATTGGGTGAGGCTATAAAACACAACGTTCGCGTGACGTTATCTTTAATTTCAAATCAACCGGCCGTTACGGATCAGAAACTTCTCCCTAAAAACAGATCCCCTAAGCGCTTAGGGGATCTGTTTGTAGGGAGAAAAGTTTCTGATCCGTAACGGCCGGTTGATTTGAAATTAAAGGTAACGTTGCGCGAACGTTGTGTTTTATAACCTCTCACCCATTGAGTGAATAAAAAGCAAGTTTCCACGGCACTGTTTTCACGGGAGACATATATGCAAGTTTTTCGCTATGTGAACTCAGTACATATACCTTTAGTACCTACTCTAACTACACGCGATGACTAACGAACTAACGAAAAAAATGCCAGCTGACCCACCTGAATTTTTTTTATATGAAATTTCGTTACCCAAACTCCCAAATCCACATGGGATAACCAAAAAAACGTACTTCTAGACGGCGTTGTCGACAAGCATGTTTCAGTAGTTGCCAGCACTGAATATACGCTTTCTCAGCGCAAAGTCCGGTGTACGGTCGTCCTTATTGAGACATCTGTCAGCTGTCAATGGTTAAAAACTATTTACTTTACCTTTAGTTGCAAAATCGGGAATAATACACACTTAATATGATATAAAATGGCTACTGTTGATATAAAGAAATCTGACTTTGTGTTTATGTGCAGAATGTGTTTAGGCAGAGATGCGGAAATGCGGTGTTTCTTCCCCGCAGATGAAGCCGTACTGTCCGAACTAAAGGAAATGGAAAACATTCGCAACATGATAAACAACTTGATAATATATCCGGTACACAATACATATTTATGCCATTGTATCTAAAGTTAATAAGTTCTTTACTTTCCATCATAAAGATTTCCCTGGAGGAAGACAATCTGCCCGATAAAATTTGCTTGAAATGTATCGATCTACTTCGACTAGCCGACAATTTCAAAAATCAATGTGAACGTTCCTACGAGTTGCTCACTTCTATAAGGGATACCCACAATGCCGGTTTGAATGGCTGCATGGATATTATTAGTCTTGATGAAAGTGACGATGGTGATGGGGATGAAAATGTATGTCCGGAGTTTATTGTAAGTGTGTACATCATATACTCGTTATGTTCCCTGAAGTAATCGATGTCTTGTATTTGTCTTTTAAGGAAACAATTTCGGATGATGGTGAATTCGATTGTTTGTATTGCGTCAAGACCTTTTCGGAAGAGTCTCTTCTTCATAGACACATTTCGACAATGCACATGAATAAATGCAGCAAATGTAAGCTCGACTTTAGCAGCATGGACGAATTGAATGCACACAATACTGAATTTCATCTTAATATCAAAACTGAAGATAATACTAGCGACGATGGGTTTGAAAATGAAATGCCTGATTCATCCGGAAGATTTAGATGTCGTATTTGTCACAAGTCTTACGGCAACTTTGCATCATTGCGACGTCACGAAATGGGACACATTAGTAAAAAGCCAAAATGCAAGATTTGCAATAAAGTTTTTTCGCGTGCCGACTATTTGAGAGTTCATCAGTTGCGACTGCATTCTGTTAAGCCATACACTTGCCCGATATGTGGTGAGGGCTTCTCGCTGGCCAATGATATAAAAAGGCATCAGTCACGTTGTCATGCGGAGATCCGTCTAGATGATAGTTCCAATAACCAGGAATACAGTTCACCAGAAGATATTAAACCCACATGTAACTCAAAAACGATAACAAGTTTGAAGGTAGTTCACAAAATAATCACTAAAGGCAGAAAAAAAATGCCCAAGGAACGAGCTAAATGTAATATTTGTGACAAAAGCTACTCACGTACAACACATTTGCGACGACATGAAAAGTATGCCCATAGCAATCCACCAATGCCAAGAGGCGAACATTTTTGCGCTGTTTGCGGTAAATGTTACTCGTTTCCGGGAAATTTAATTCATCACATTCGAAGGTTTCATCCAGATTATACGTGGAGCTGTGAACAGTGCCCGGAGACGTTTCAGTCAAGAGAATTATTTGTAAAGCATGTGAGAAGTCATCGATATTGGAGGCCGTCGGAAATTTCAAATGACGATCAATTTGTTTCGGAAGCTGAACCGAGTTCGGATATTATGGATGAAAATGACACGTTAGGACTTGAAGAGCAAATGACCAATGATGATTTACAGATTGAAATCAAGCATGAACCTGATAGTTCAATATACAATTACTAGAATACAAAAAAAAATGTTTTTATTTTGAATTTTTATAGAAAACATGCTCAGGGCTTGTACTCTTCTCCTATATTTCCTATGTTTCAAGTATTTCCTATATTTTCCTATTTATTCAAAGTGTGTATTGTATTGTAGGTAAATGCGTGGTTTTAATAAATCCTTCTATAATTTCTTCCAAAATTAATTTGAATACGAGTATGTACTTTAAATTAGACGGCAGCAATTGGCATTTATAAAACTGCCATCTTGTTGACCAGATTTATGAAACAGGTTCTCGAAATGTATAATCAGGAATCACGTATAGCAGGCTCAGAGCCTACCCGAAAAGAATAACTTTGTGTTGAATTTAAACCTTGAATCCAGAGCAGGGACGTAGCCAGGAATTTGTTTCGGGAGGGGTCCAAATTTCGATTTAAGAAATTGAATTTTAAATATTTTTTTTTTGTGTTGCTAGTGAATAACTGTTTTGTTGTGTTTTTGATGATACAGAAAAAATACATCACTATAAAAAAATGTTGCCATTCATGCCTTTTTATTCGATGTATAACGATTGATTTCATCCGCTCCAATTACATAGGGGATTTAAGTAGTTTCTGAATCTCTAAAAAAATTGAAAACAAAAGTGGATCACCGTATCTGATCCCTGAGGAATGCCTGATGTTGGTGGAAATTGATTTGAATTAGTTAAAGTTATGGTTATAATCACGGAACGGTATTGTCTGGTTATTCTGTTAATGAGGGGCCAACGAAGTGAAAGTTTTTTAGTTTAACTATAGTAAAAGGTTAGATTTAAATTTATGAATCGGTTTGGTAAAGTGGGACCAATTTTTGAGAGACTTTAAGGTGTAATTTTAATATAAGATTTGTAGTAGTAGATTTACCTCTGAAAACCAAAATTATTAGTGGTCGAACTAGAGGTGTAAAGGATGTAACCCTGGTCATCCTCCAGGTCAAATAATTGAAGAATTGACTAGTTCGTAGATACTTTTCAGTCTCAGCTTTGTCGTAATTTTTAAGTGTGGGTACGAGGCAAGACATAGCTTAAACTCCAGTGTTGAGAATAGTGATTGGTTAAATAAGCAAAGAAAGGGGATACCTTATTTTTTTCTGTAAATATCTTTAAACAAATCGGAGAAAAATCATCTGGGCTGGTGTCATTAAAGATGTCAAATTAATTTATGTATTATTTTAGAATCTTGGTCTTTTTTAAATTAATCAGAGGGGAAAAACTTGGAGACTTGAGAACTAAACAAATTGGAGGAATATTATATCAGCGAAAAATTAACGTACATAACGTTTTCATTTCAGTTGGTTGGAAAGAACAGCGGTCGATCAAACACATTGAGTGATAAAACATGAAGCTGTTCTTGAAAACCAGTACTTTTAGCAAAATCGGATTCAATGTAGGTATTCTCGGTTTTGTCCTCCGGGTATTGTAGAAATTTAACAAAATTTATCACTGACAAAGGAACAACTTTAGCATATCTAAAATAAATTAACTGTGAGAGAACTGAGAGAAGAGGTTACTTTCCAAAACGGGGTAATTTATTGATAGAGCCAATTAGGACAAGAAAATCTAATGTTAACTGCGAGGTGACTCAAATAAACTCATTCCTAATTTCTAACAGACGTTGACTTCTTTGCAGCTACCGCTTCTAACGCGATTCATAGCCAATATCCATTAGAAAACGTATTTCAAGCTAACCCAACGTTTTGACACGTTCATTATAACAGTTTTTATGTTATTATCATCACTGAAATTTCAAAGCACATTGAAAACATTTCGGGAGGGGCCGGACCCCATGGACCCCTCCCCTGGCTACGTCCCTGATCCAGAGAATCCGACAATGGTTATTTGCCATTTTTAGATTTATTCTGTGAGTACCGTGCATCTCAACAGGTGTTTCCTCGATTGCCATCAGGAGAGGCAAAACCGCGAATGAACTCCACCCGACACTATTCTTAAGCTGTGTGAATGTCGATGCGTACTGTCCAATCCAAAATTCGGTTTAAGAAATTGTATCAACGTATGGATACCAGACCCACAGAAGTGGAATCATTTTTATGAAGTCATGTTCACATTTGAGGATTTGCGGTTCATGTGAGTATGTGTACATGGTATGGCATCACATTCACTGGTCTTGTTAGGCAAAAATATTCACACGGTTCGCTCTGGTAGATTTATCCATTATTATACTGAAGCTTCAATTGTCGTCAATAATTTATTTATTCAGCTGTATAATTAAACCCCCTCCTCACAGACAAGTATTTGGTCTACTAAGTAGATGACTTTTCTACAAATATGAAGTTCACTACCGGCCTCTATTTTATTCCGATATTTTTAATGTGCTCAACGCGTACATTCCCTGTTTGCTGTGGAAATTAAACAATCGTAGAGATCTGAGAACCAATATGTTTCTTACTACAAATTTAATATTTTTCCATGTACGTATTTCGTACAAAATTGTAAACTTCAGTCGATTGGCATGCCAATCTCAGGACTTGTGAAGAAGCGGAATTTTAGTGAAGTTATGTCTGGCTTCGGCGAATTTTCGGAGCAGTTCGCGAGCGAGATCAATGGCGCACTCGGTGCAATCACGCACGAGTTGTAGGATGAGCTGGAAGTATCGAAAATGATCGAAATTATTGCAATGGACGGGACATGTCCAACGAATGGACGATAATCGCATGCCAAAGAAAGTGATGAATACACAACGAGTTGACGGAGCGAGATTGCGCGGACGACCGATAGCTCGCTGGGAGCACTCATAAATAAATAACAGGCGCGACAATCCAATATTGGACTAAGGCCGCAGGATGTGTTAGTGACATCCTATTTCCAAGATCTTATCTGCTTTTTTGATGAGGTAATGAGATCAGCATCACGCTCAGCAGTGTTATTTATCCCCATAAATGGGTACTCGTTTAACATCTGAGTGAGATCATAGTCTGTCACAAGCTCGTGAGTTCGAAAAACACAATGGAACACGGTGAGATTGGAACTCATGAGCCTGTGCACCGAAGGTGCGCGCACTAACCGCTCGACCAGCCAGACTACACTCATAGTCCAGTTAAAATATCCCAATTCAGGCCTCCAATTAAAAAAATAGAGTAAAGCTAATTTTTATTGTTTTTGAGTCAATGGGCTCCCAGGAATCTAAAACTCATTTTGCTAAAAACAATTTTGATCGGAAAGGTCCCAAAAAGGACAAAAAAGTATACTATTTAACCCTTGAGCGGAGGTCTGCATGCGGGACATAAAAGGACACTAATTACAAACCTTGATCGAACGTGGGTATGCGGGGTGTCATATCAAAAAGGACATCGAGTGCATTGCATATCCGGTGTTCGTTTCCTGTTTCAAGGAAATTAAATGGAGTAATTGGGGCTTAAAATTACGGTTTTGAAAAGATACTGATACGGGAAACACGAAAATTTTTCATTTGAGCCAATTCATTCAAAGAAGTAACAAGCGCCGGTTATGGAATGCACTCGACGTCCTTTTTGATATGACACCCCGCATGCCAACGTTCGATCAAGGTGTGTAGTGTCCTTTTATGTCCCTTTTCAGAGCTTTCCGAATTTTTTTTTTAGCAAATTTAATAGTAGATTCTTCAGCTATTATAGATTCTGAAAAGTAGTGACAACTTGAATTATATTCTCGTAGTTATGGCTTTGAAAAGATACACGGAAAACAAGATAATTTTCCATTTAAGCTCGATTTATTCCGTTGGGGTCCTTCAAATAGGAAATAAACACCAGATACGTAATGTACTCGCCGCCCCCTTTGATATGATACCCTGCATGCCGACCTCCGATCAAGGAGTAAAGAGTATCCTTTTTTGTCCTTTTTGGGACCTTTCCGATCACATTTTTTTGTAGCAAATTGAGTTTTAGATTTTCGAGAGCCCACTGATTCAAAATTAACAAAAATTAGCCTTACTCTATTTTGTCTGTTTGAAATGCTAATATGACTGGACTATCAGTAGGTGAGGATGCTCACCAGCTCTGGTGGACTTCCGAAACTAGAGGACAAGGTCACGTAACCGCGACAATTGGAGGTCAACGGATCAGACAGCTAGCGCGGCTAACGTTTCCGATGTTTTTTCGTTTTTTTCTTGTTTGTGAATTTGTGTATTTCTTGAATGGCCTAATATTAATTTAAACGTGTAGTCCGATTTTGATAATCATATTTTAAAAAAAACCCTCCAAAATGACAATTTGAATATGTCATTTTCAGGCTTTCAGTGTAGATGCTAAGTAGCTGCCATAGTTTTTCGACGAGCCAATGGGAGTCCATGTGGTTGTGGATACAGATAGATAGATAAACGTTTTATTTGCTACTCGAAATTCACAATTATTTATAAAGTAGTTAAAAAAAACGATTAGTACGTGCCATATTGGCATCTGCCCGGTTCGATTGACTAAACTAATTAACTACATTCAAATGTTTACATTTAGCATATTCAATTGATTCATCGATTCCTTTTTTCATAATTAGATAAGTACATAATCTTATACAATTGTATAATTGTAAATTAAATAATTGATTGAGCTCATTACACATTCGTTTACTATACGGTGTCGAGATTTCAGCGCGATATTGCAGTTCTCGTATAAATCATCCCAGTTGATCCGTTTAATAACTCTTTGACTTCACATTCATCCAGGACATTTTTACCGAAACATGATCTTCTAATTTCCTTTATAATTGGGCGTACTCCCATAAAGTGACGCGTATCCTCTCTGGTGTTTAGCTTACAAAGATCGCAGGTTATCGGTAAATCGTTTCAATGCAATATAATAGTTCAGAGGCAGCATCTCCCCTCTAGCTTTGAAAATCGTCCGTTTTGGAAATACCGTGTTGTGCTGAAGCTCTTGGATTAGTTTTACGTAAATTTCCCGATGATGTGACGCCACAGCATCTTCCTTCGTTTTTGTCACTTCAAAATGTATCGCATCGTTAACAAATTTTCGGAGCAAGCGGAATGTCTCGTGGTCCCCGTTCCAATTTACTTCGACTCCTATTTCGGCTTAAGGACAGTCTCTCGTAGAAGCAAGTAGTTGGGGCTTTTTTCGGGAAGATGGAAAGTGCGCTCCAAATAGTACCGTTATAGTTTCTCAACTTCATCGTACCTATTCCCACCCCATACTTACGCACCTTATACTGGCCTCGATAGTGCTTTGTAGATATTATGTTACACCGTATGACATAAGTCAGGATTATGGAAACAGTTCTTTCAAATCGAGTTCATAGCCCATTTAGCCTCATTAAGTTTCTTCTCAAGATGATAATTAAAGTTCAGATTGCTGGTAATGTGAACGCCGAGGTACTTATAGCTCTTAACAATTTCGATCTCCCTTCCGTCAAAGGTCCACTTCCCATTTCGCGCCAGTATATGTCGCTTCTTAATCCATCCTTTCCATCACTTTCAATTCTGAAGGTTTGCCGTCAACTTCCATTGATTGCAATGCACCTCAATATGGTTAATCATGCTTTGCAAATCTCTCGGTGATTTGGCGAAAACACCATGTCGTCAGCGTAAAATAGTCCTTTGAACGTTGTTCCAAAAGCATCTACACCACCAGGCATACCGTCCAATATGTCGTCTACATACGTCGCAAATGCATCCGGAATTATGATACACCCCTGACGTACTCCTGAATTTGTACCGAATTTTGAGGATATTTGAAACCCGTTCCATATTATGGCTGTGATATCCTCATATAATTGTTCCAAGGCATATCAAAATTTGTACGACAATCCATCGTTGTACAACTTATAAAAAAGAGACGGGCGATCAATAGTGTCGAGAGCGAACTTGAAATCCACAAAGAAAGCATATAGTCTGCATCCTTCATTGTTGTTGTTGTTGTAGCGATTCAAGAGATTTTTTTTTCTCTTGAATCGAAGGGGGTCTTGGCTAGCTATTGGCCGTTTTAATAACGGGTAGCTCCGGGACGATTTAGATCCAAGAACCGGCTGCCGTAGGAGCATTTTATGGACAACACAATACAAACATCCACGGGTCACAGTGGGATTCGAACCCACGCACCGGCAACTCAGAGATAGAGTGACAAACAGAGGAAAAATCACCGCCTCCCGGAATTCCTCTGGAATATCTCCGTGATCGAAAATACGATTAAACTCTCTCCTCCTTCGATATAACCGCATCCAGCACATCCTCGTTCCATCTGGGCCGCGCATATTGTATGGCGTTTTCTTCACTCCTACTTTGTAAGTTCCTTTTGAAGTGAACCTTCAGCATGTCAACATTGATTTCTGCCCTTGCAGCGCTTCTAATACATCAGAGACGACCCTCAGATGATTTTGCAATTTTTTGCAGAATTCTTGGAATTCGTACATGTTGTCAGTCTTGCTGCTTGCGCTTGGCAAAATTGCCGTTTCTTTGATCTGCATAGTTGCTTAAAGTTTTGATTAGCATGTACGTACATACGGCTTGTAACAGAATTTTTGGCTCTTCGAAAGATTCTCAATAAAGCGAAAGAGTGCTTTCTCATCTTATCACATTCACTGTCATACCAGGCCTGTTTAAATGGTCTCCTATACTTTTCTGTCTTCTTGGCACTCATTGTGATAACTCTAGCTAGATTTTTCAAATTGACACTCGCAATCTGTTGTTGTAGCGATTCAAGAGATTTTTTTCTCTTGAATCGAAGGGGGTCTTGGCAGCTCTTGGCCGTTTTTAGCAACGGGTAGCTCCGGGACGATTTACATCGAAGAACCGGCTGCCGTAGGAGCATTTTATGGACAACACAAACATCCATGGGTCACAGTGGGATTCGAACCCGCGCACCGGCAACTCAGAGATAGACATCTCTGCCACTGAGCTACCGAATGCCCCTGTGCTAGATTTCACTCCAAATTTGCTTTATACTCACTCGCATATTCATCTCTCCAGACTATTTGCGGCAACACCTCCATTATGGTTGTTAAGCATTAATCTATTATCCAGACATTGTAAATAATATTGTAAGTGCATCGCACTGCAGGGTAATGTCTCATAAAAGAAAGAATAATTCGCATATTGCCAATTATGCATTATTGCATAATTGCAATATGTGTATTATACGAGTTCAATTGAGTACATTGTTCTGTTGGCGCGTTTGCATAATTTTTATAGATGTAAGCAATTTAATTGTATAAAAGAAGTGATAATTTTATGAATAAACACACACTAATTTGGAAAAAAAAAGAAAACAATCTCTGGTTCGAAGGGCCAACATTTCTGAAACACCCCATCCGTATCCTACCGATACCAGCAGAAGATAACTTGCCAGAAGTACGAAAAATGAAATACGTCCTGACAACTACGAACACTTCGTCTAATATCATCACTGAAATCGAACACCACAACAATTTCCAGCGGCTACAAAACGTAACAGCCTACATCTTGCGTTTTGTGAACAACTGCAGAGTCAAACGAGAAGAACGATCAACTGGAAACTCAGCAGGAAGTACTCAACACACCGGTGCAGCAAAAAAGGTTGAAAATCACCCCCTACAAGAAGCATATTCTAACAACCTCAGCAGGAGATAGTCAACAAAACTTGAGGAACACCCCAACCAGTTCCAACGTAGAGGAAAATAGCTCTTCAAAACGGAAACCGGAGAGAACGGAACACAAACAAAAAGATACGAAGCCACAGCCAACATCAGCAAAGCGAGCAAGGCCATCACTGCTAACATCATTGCTTTGCTTATTAATTGTCCTACCAATATCTCACCAAGCAACGAGCTCTCTAGAAATATCTTCATATCAACCTGTAGAAGTGCGCTACTTTGAGCAGAGTCCCGGCATATTCTATGAGGAAGTGAATAGAATAAGACTGACGCACAGTACGTGGAAGCTGATAACATATTACGACCTAAAAAGCTATTGGATTGAATACGAAGGACTTACAACGTACACCAACAAGATGCTAGAAATTTGTGCAACAAACAAACATCTAGTGAACACATTGCAATACTGCCACGCGATTGTATCACAGCTGCAACATTTGCAGATGGAAATACAGGAAGGAAACGAACTTCTATATCAACATCAGCGCAGACGGGCGAAAAGATCCCCGTTGAACATCATTGGAACTGCTGCACACGCACTGTTTGGCGTTTTAGATGAGGAGTTCGCCCTAAAATATGAACAGCAAATTGAACAGGTAAAGGAGAACGAGAACTACCTCCTTGCGTTAATGAAGAACCAAACAAGCGTTATTGAAGAATCAGTCAATCTTCTCAACAGAAATACAGAGCAAATATTCCAACAATTAAAATCAATGGAAACTCAGATACAGGATTTGACAAACGACACGCGCAAGACCGAAGAGTTCACACAAAATTTTACATCGACCGCTCTACAGGCTATCCTGCTTATTATCCACTTTCGGCATACGCAAGATACACTGTTGCAAATAGTCACGAACACATACCAAGGAAAATTGAATCCTTTACTATTAAATGCAGACCAACTGAGAAAGGAAATAGAAAAAATGCGAGAACACCTTCCAGCAGCGTACAAAATTCCAGCGACATCTGAGTCTGTTCTCCAGTTATACAATATAGCCGTCGTTAAAACAAGAACAACGCTAAAGAATATCATTTTTGACATTGAAATTCCCTTGATCAGCACCGAAGAATATCAACTGCTAAAGCTACATCCAGTCCCAACACGCTTCAAAAATACAACCATCCAAATCAAATCTGCAGCAACATACCTGGCAGTGACGTTGCTGAGAGATAAGTATTATCCACTTTCTGAAAACGAAAAACAAGCCTGTACTCATTACAGCGCCCATCAACTAATCTGTAAACAGCAACATCCAGTTTACACGGCCAACTCGAAAATATTTGAATGCGAAATATCAATTTTAACGCATCATACTGCACTTATTCCAATTTGCGAAGTCCAAATAATCGATAATAGGAATTACTGGGTGCAGCTGGAAACAACAAACAATTGGATGTTCGTCGTACAAAACAAAATAACCCTCGATGTCATCTGCCAAGGCAACCTAGTCGCCACAACGATAGTTGGTAGTGGAGTACTGACCATCAAACCAGGATGTTCCATTCACCACAAAACGATCATCATCGACGGAACTGATCACTACAAGAAGAAAGTAAAATTCTCATTCGAGCCCATCCTAAATTTCAACGAGTTACTTGACCGGCCCAACAACCAGCCAGCTCAGAAAAATATTTCAACGTCATCATCAATACTCAAATTTAACAACACCGAGTTTCACAAGCTGAGGGAATCCATAGGTCAACAATTACGAGCTGAATTACCTAACACCCTAACGAAACACGATACACACAACTACGTCATCAGCTACTTTAGTCTAAGTATCATCATCGGAGTAGGCGCTTATATTATAATCGTCAAAAAATGCCACCAAGGGAAGATACTGAAGATATCTACAAAATCACCACAGCCCGAGCAACCTCAAATTACCCCAACACCAGCCCCTAGAGAAGCATTCCAAACATCGACATCCACATCAATTGAATCTCCTCCACGTAAATTCAAGGTGGCGGAAGATGTTAAGCATTAATCTATTATCCAGACATTGTAAATAATATTGTAAGTGCATCGCACTGCAGGGCAATGTCTCATAAAAGAAAGAATAATTCGCATATTGCCAATTATGCATTATTGCATAATTGCAATATGTGTATTATACGAGTTCAATTGAGTACATTGTTCTGTTGGCGCGTTTGCATAATTTTTATAGATGTAAGCAATTTAATTGTATAAAAGAAGTGATAATTTTATGAATAAACACGCACTAATTTGGAAATCGTCCAAGCGCCTTTTATTTTACTTTCAGGTTTGATTTCTACTTTCAATGGATAAAGCTTCAGAACTAGAAGAGTGTCTGGATGAACACCGATCCTGGTGTGGTTTTTTATAAATTTGCACCGAAAGTGCGTTTTTATTGTTGAAGTTTGAATAGCAAAGAGTTTCTTAAATCGAAAAATCTACTGAATAAGTGCTTCTGACAATGGACAACGTCCTTCCATGAATATTTTTCTTCCATCGATGAAATAAAGTCAAAATTTCTTCCTCCAAATGTTACATCATTGATCCAAGCCATGGGTCAAAGAGTGATTGACACTTTCAAGAGAAGATACCGAAAATCAATTATTCAGGAAATACTGCTTTGCAAATGATGATTTAATGAGTCAGATTTTTTTAGTTTTCTGTTTTCTCGACTAAGAAGTTATAATCGGAACAAACTCATTTTTTAGGAATTTTCCGAAGCTGACAAGTAATGAGTTAAATATTTTTGCTATGTCTGAAAGGATAGTCACAGTTGAAGAGCTCAATTTAGGTAAAACAACATCGTTCGAAACCCCATACTCAGCTTTTTCGAAAGCTTGTGTGAAGCCGAAGGTGAGCAGTAAGATAACGATACCAAACAGCAAAAACATTCGTGGATGAGTTTCTCTACGGCCGATCCCGACCACCTCCTTTCGAACTCTTGGCTTTTTGCCAACAGACGACTAGCGTTGAATCCAATAGTTTTTCGCCCTTTAAGAATTGTATGTCTGCCTGTTTTTATGTCGGTAGTATTTTTTACTACTATTGGATTCAACGCTAGTCGTCGAGTGAGATCTAACAACACGTGCAGAAGGTTTGTCGAGATTGTGAGCAGTTCTATAGCTGAAGCTTTGCTCAACCAGGAATTAAAACAAACCACCGGTTGAGAATCACTGCCTAGCAGAACACATCAAAACAGTAAACATGAAATGCCGTTAAATATTAAAAAAAATACGCCAGGAATCGGGATTTGATGCTCCAGAGATCGCTCTTAAATATGTTGAAGAGTTACTACATCGGATTTCAGATCGAAGCTGCTGATGAAATATTTTGATTAAATTTATCAGGCCGCGAGTGCACATTTATCCTAAAAATTAATTGAATAAAGGCATGTCACGACGACACATTTTTTCATGAGAGATACATACATGCACATTTTTTGCACACCTTGGAATGAAAATTAAAATTTATTAATAGTGGTGACCGTGCTGTCCTTTGCAACACAGAGCTGTGGGCTAGAAATCAACTTAATGCAGATCCCCGACGATTTATTTTTACTAATCAACGCTTCATAAAAATATTATTAAAACACTAATATTTATTTCTTTGCATAATCACTTTATTCTTGTCTATCTCTTAGCCATCTCGCAGGCTACGTTCGTGTACTTTCAAGTGTACCTGCAATTAAATTATTATAAAACAAGAATTAAAAACTAAACTAGAATACAATCTTCTTTTGAAAAATTACCTTTAAATGATGATTTCTATAAAACACTTTACCGCATATCAGACACACGTACTGATGCTGTTTCATATGAATGGTTGTCACGTGTATTTTGAGAGAGGCTCTTGTCTTATACTTTTGCAAACACATTGAACATTCATACACTTTATCGGTGGCATGCGTCTCCATGTGTTCGGTTACGTGACTTTTCACTCGAAAACCTCGTCCTAGAAGCAGTAAACATATCGAATAACCAATTCTAACACTGATTTCGATTCATTTCATGTATGTGGTGTACTTACCACATATCTCACAACTGTACGGTCTTAAATCTGTATGAGTTCGCATGTGAACCTTAAGATCCCAACCAGATAGACACGTTTTACTGCAACCGTCGACCGTGCACTCAAACGTGCGATAATTATTATGATTCTTCATATGATAGTCAAAATTAACTTTGTGCTTGAAGTCCCTTTGGCATATAGAACAACTGCAAAAATTGTTTATTATATAAAATTCGATTATCCTTTTTGGGTATTGGATATACCTGTAGGCTGGTAATCCTTGATGGACATTCATGTGTGCGTTATAAATGTCCTTATTGCGGAATTTCTTCCCGCAAAGGCTACACAAACGTTTCCATCGAATTTTACTAAATTTTGAAGGTTTTTCCATTCTGCAAGAGACGTTTTTTCATCGACATTCATAACATCTATGCCCCATAGGGATACTTACTCTTCTATATCAGTGCCCATATCTACTTCGTTCACTTCATAATGTTCTAATTCATTGTGAGTTACATTTTCACCCTCTTGTTCGATCGTTTCAGTCTCATCCAATATCTCGTCTTTACACGCCAGATGCTCCTCTGATATTGCATTTTCCGCGTCGTCCAGTCGCAGCACGTTCTTCACGTCATCGACATTGATATCTTCCTCCAAATATTCGATATTTTCCTCGTCTATGATAAAATCAGAACAGTCCGCATTCAGTGCGTCATTTAGAAGAAAAACCTTGTTCTCTGTTTCGGTTTCCTCCTCAACAGGATCCTCCTGTTGATGTTGGGGTTGGGTTAGTTTCAGCAGTTCATTGTGATTTTTCAGAACCAATTTCTTAAAATCATAATAGTAGGTCAGTTGTATTTTGCATGTCATGCAAAGTTTTATAAATTCCGGAATTTCCGTGACCTGGAAATATCACACCAAACAAAGATTTATGCAAATAGAAAAAGAGCTTCACAGATCATATGCTTGACCTTACCGTTATACCAAAACAATTTTCAAACATGAGTCCCAAGTTGAGCACTTCGATTTCATCCTCTGTCCGTATAGTGGCCATTGGTAGGGTGTCTTCTGTAGCTTCCATGCATATTCGGCATATATCGGCCATTGAATTTGCATTGAATTTTATAGAAATGTAGCGAGAACCAATGAACCAATAAACAAATCTTCGTCGAGGATTGTCACCACATGTCAAGAAATGTCAAAAATAGGGGTTTTGATTGAAAAATTCGGTGTCCAATCAAGAAGAAGAATACTGGTCGTGTTTGAGAAACAGACCGCTTAAGGTCCATCTAGAAAAGTCGCCAAATGGTGTCGCATGCAGCCAAATGGCTGTTGTCATTCCATTCAAACTAGTCGCAATTTGGCTGGGCGTCCAGTTTTGATATTCAATATGGCAACTCAACCAATCGCTTTGACAACCGCTTGTCAAATTCAAAGTGACAATTTTGCAACTTTTGTTCGTTTTTTTGTTCGAAATTGAATAATTCTTGAATGGTCGTGTAATAATTCAAAAGCGCAGAGTCCGATTTTGATAATTAAATTTGAAAAAATCACCAAAATGAAATTTTGGTTATGTCATTTTCTTTCTCCATTTGGCTGCTAGTGTAGATGCTAAGTAACAGCCAAATGGCAATTCGTGGTCCATCTAGATTAGTCGCCAAATGGAGTCACATGCAGCCAAATGGCTGTTATCATTCCATCCAAACTAGTCGCCATTTGTCTGTGCTGAATATGGCTTAGCTGTAGAAACATAAATGAAATGTCACTTTGACATACGCCAAAATAGACGCATTGAAAAGAACTTCGTATTATTTTAAAGTGTTGTTAAGTGCATAGTGGTTATAAATCATAAAAATCGTATAATATCAAATCGCGAGATTAAGTTGAATCACTTCGCTACAAAAAACTGTGAGTTATTTGAATATTGTATTAATTTTCGTTTAATTCTGTTGATTGTGGTCGGTAACGGTACTCTCCTTTGTTCTAAATATTACATTGAATATGCCGCGACTATCTAAATCTGATGCGGATGCTGCTGATTGCCCGAAATGCAAAAAAGCAGTAACAAGTGACCATAAAGCAGTATGCTGTGAAGGTTTCTGTGGAAAATGGTTTCACATTGAATGTATAAAAATGAATAATGAGGAGTATAGAGCAGCGCAAATTGTACCGCGCGGTTACATATGGCTTTGCGATAGTGATCGTTTGAAATGGAATAAATACATTAAAAATGAAAATTTAATCTCCCATGTATGTGATATTACGTCTAAAATCGATGATAAAATAGATTCGTTAATAAGTAAAAATATAAAAACTATTAATGAAAACATTACTTCTGTCATCAAAAAAATTGATGAGGACAAACACCATAGTTCCTCACAAATCAAAGTTGCAATGAAGTCGTATGCTGATGCAACAAAAGAAAAACCCCAAATTGATAAAACCAAGATCTTTAATGGCGGGGTTATAGTGAAACCAAAAAAAGAGCAGAGTAATGAATCGACAATGACATTCGTTAAAGCAAATTTCAATCCGAAAGAAAACAAAATACCTGTGACATATACGCGTAACTTGAGAGAAGGAAGTATGTTGTTGAAATCTAATAATGAAGAAAACTGTAGGAAGATGTTAGAAAATTTAAAAACTAAAATGGGAAGCGAGTATAGTGTTGAATACACAAATGGTCGTCTTCCGAAATTAGCAATTTACGGTCTGAGCAAACAATATTCAATTGAGGAACTCAAAAATGAAATCGTTTCGCTTAATTATGGCGTAAAATCGGATATAGAGATTAGGTTTCTTCGATATAAAAAATACAAAAAACAAGAAAACAAATTCACTGCAATTTTCGAAGCCACTGGTGAACTGTTTTCAAGGTTAGTTAATAAGTATGTCAATATAGATTTCGCAAGCCATTATTGTGCGGAAGTAATTGATATACGAAGATGCTTCAGGTGCCAAAAATATGGGCACATAGAAAAATTTTGTAAGAACTCCAACGCTATATGCCCAAATTGTTCGGAACATCACAGAAATTCAGAGTGTCAATCTATAAATAAGAAATGTATTAATTGTATAAACAAAGGCAGATATGACTGTAAACATCGCGCTGATAGCAAAGATTGCCCCGAATATGAGCATGCATTAAACATGACTGTTTCCAAAATCAACTATTATTCAACACAATGAATTTGTCCACATTAAAAATTTTTTATGCAAATATTAGAAGTATTCGAAATAAGATTTCTGAGGTTGAAGTAATGGCATGCGCAACAGAAAAAGCTGATGTGATCATTTTTAATGAAACATGGCTTTATGAAAATGAAATCAATTTCTTTAACTTGAATGGCTATACGGCCTTCTTTAACTGTAGAGCTACGACTGGAGGTGGTACAGCCATATATGTGAAAGATAATATAAGGTGTAAAGTCATTTTAAAAGCAGCAGATTACAATATCATAATTATTGAACTCTCCACTTTTGATGTACCGATCAAAGTCGGAACCTACTATAGAGCACCGTCTGAAAATGCACACAATATGATTGAATACTTAGATAATATATACCATCAATATAAAAATCTAATGATGCTCTCTGATACGAATATCGATATCTTAGATTCAAATAGTACTATTAGTAATGAATATCTAGAAATGCTTGCTATGAACAATATGGCACTTATCAACGATAATGAGCCCACCAGGGTCACAGAATCTACTGCGACCTTGATTGATCATGTAGTATCTTCTATTGATAAAAACTCACAAAATATTAATTTGAAATTAACTGATGTAGCAAATTTAGATCACAAAGCTACAGTATTAAAACTTAACAAAATTAGCTTGAACAAAAAACCAATTGAATCCATAACTATAAAAATCCTAAACAAAGATCTCTTTAAAGAAAAAGTAATAAATAAGCTTAATGATTTGAATGTTATCACTTCTAGATTTGAAGATCTTATAGAAATCATTACTAACTCTAAAAATGAATCCATGAAACTGAAGAAAGTCCGTACAAGACACCAATCATGGATCACAATTGAAATAATTCAAATAGTAAAAAAGAAGAATATTGCATATAAGAGACTTAAACTCGATCCAAATAATGAAGATAAAAGAACTTTATATAAAATTTTAAAAAATAAAGCAACAAGGCTTATAAATGAAACTAAACAAAATTCGATAAAAACACAGTATGAGAATGCATCAGGTAACAACAGAAAGATTTGGCAATTAATAAAGAGGGAATTATCAGCAAATTCAGAAAGTAGGAGGGAATTAGAAAGTAATCTTACAGCAAATGAAATGAATACATATTTTGCAGCAATTGAAGAAAGATTACAACAAACAAATTCTACAGCAAGCGTTAGATGCAATAATAATATAAACGATAGAAGCATATTCTTAGAACCCACTAATTGCAGAGAAATTCTAGATATCATTAATAATCTACGAAACGTATCTGCAGGTTATGACCAAATAAAAAGTACTGATATACAATTAATTGGCAATGAAATTACACCATATCTATGTAACTATATAAATAACCACCTAACTGAAGGAACATTTCCGACAATTTTGAAGATTTCTAAAATTAAACCAGTTTTTAAACAAGGAGATCCTAATGATCCATCAAATTACAGACCAATTGCATTGACCAGTGTGTTTAGTAAAATATTCGAAAAAGTAATTAATAAAAGAATTTTAAGTTTTATAAATAAAACAATCAGTTTTGATCCAAACCAATATGGATTTCAAGCGGAAAGTAATACTACCGCTGCTCTCATTGATGCAATGCACTTTATAAATATGGAATTGGATAAATCTAAATATGTCACAGCAATTTTTGTGGACTTAAGTAAAGCATTCGATACAGTGAACCACACTGTGTTATCAGAAATTCTTAACGAACTAGGAATCAGAGGTATAGCAAATGAGTTAATCAAAAATTATCTAAAAGACAGAATGATTATAACAGAATTGAATAATAATGAAACTAGTTCAGAAAAGATTCTAAACTCAGGAGTACCGCAAGGCTCCATACTAGGCCCTACCCTATACCTGTTATATGTAAATAACTTGAAGAATGCAGCACTTAAAGCCAAATATGTAACCTTTGCGGATGATACACTTTTACTCTACTCTCACTATGGAAAAGATGATGCAGAACACATGATAAACCATGATATGATTGAATATCAAAAATGGCTACTAGGTAATAAATTAATAATCAATGTTGAAAAAACCAAATTCATGCTGTTCAAGCAAATCAACAAAGATGATATTGATATCACTATAAAATTCGCCGATAAATATATTGATAGGGTTAAAAAGTATACATATCTAGGTGTTGTTTTCGACGAAAAACTTAGTTGGAATGAACACGTGATCCAAATGAAAAAAAAATTTTGTGCATTTGTTGCAATGCTGAGGCGTAAAAAACACCTCAACATTGAGTTAAAAAACATGATCTACAATGCATACTTGATGCCAGTTGTAACATATGGAATAATGATATGGAGCCAGACAACTGGCGGAAATATTGATTCAATTGGTATAATGTTAAATAAAGCTTTGAAAGCAATACATAACTGGAATTCAAGAACACCTACTGAAGAAGTGTATAACGTTTCGGGAAAGCTCCCTATAGAGAAAGTCATAAAACTAGAAAAAATAAAAACAATCTGGAAAATTATAAACAAAAAGAGTAAAACATCAATTACATTAACTCTAAATAGACAAGTGCATAACTACAATACAAGATATGCTGAAAACTACAGAACACCAGCAGCAAATACAATGAGAATAATAAAAGATCCAATAAGAACTTCAATAATGTTATATAATGGTCTACCACAAAATATTCGTTCTATAACATCTTATGAATTGCTTAAACGAAAATTAAAACAATATTTACTCACACACAATATTCTTTAAAAACCACTTATGCATTTACCAACATTATTTAATTACCGCGTTTCGCGATAGTTAAATGAATTTTAGATTATAATATTGATAAAATAATTATTTTGCATCCCTTATACCAGTATTTATACTGCCTGGGAATGCAAAAGAAGATTTTTTAAATTTTTAAATTTTTTACTTATATGTTTAATGTTTTGTAAGCGTCAGAATTTAGGTATCTACATTAACCTTCATTCCCCTACTAACATATGTGTTTTCCCTTCCATAATCCTAGGGAAATGATGATAATGCTATGATATTATTATCAAACTGATATGTAATGAAGGGTAGCGCCTAACTCTGATCCCTATTCCTTGTAATAAAAAAAAAAAAAAAAAAAAAAACTAATACATTTCGTCAACTGCTGTCAAGGGACAAGCTGAAGAATGTTACGAAATACGCCTCCTGTGCTACAGAGGAGTTTTAAACTTTGCACTCTTTTCAGAAGTCGCATACATAGCTGTATACCGAACGTAGCTATTTTCAAATGCGTGCTACCACACTTTTGCCAGCGATATACCTGCAAATAGTGTTTTTCTGGTTGTCGAGAAGAAGAAGACATAGAACAATGATCGGCAATGCAGTTCTTGTTCAATTGACTTGTATCTTGTATTTCAACTTGCGTTCCTGCCTGCTGTTGGAAAAGTATATTTTTTCGCGCGGAGCAAAGTGATTTAGCATGGATTAAAAGATTGCCTAAAATCAAACCTACGCTACAGGAAAATTGTTATTAAAGTTCTAGTGTTTTTTACAAACTTATCTACAGTGCAAGGATACATTTTGTATTCTCATTTGAATTCACAGGGGAAGACATTTTGTTTTTTTCGCGTGTGTGCACGGTGAAAATTTGCAAAGTTCTCACGACGTGGAACGCAATCGCATACTCGATACAATAAAATGGTTGCCACCCGCCAGACGCCTAATGGCCAACGTAAAGGCAACAGGCCTGGCAATAATCGAGCATTCAATGGTATAGGTAAGAATCCGCGATTCAATCCCCGAATGGCTGCAACCGGCATCAATCCCATGTTCAGCGCCAATCAGATACCCGACAATCCCGGCTATGTGGACTTCAACGAGCCTCCGCTACCGCGACCGCCTCCACCAGCACCCGTCAAAGTAGCTCAAAAGCAACCAACGTCGAATGGAAAACCGCAGCAACAGCGTGGTCCTCGGCGAGCACCACCAGCGTCTCAGGGAAATTCCAAACGAATGAATCAGACTCGTAATCAGAATGGCAATGGTTGGGGTCCACAACGAATTCCGGGAACGGCCATTCCCAATTCAATGCCACCACCAGGACCGCCGGGTCCACGTGGTATGCGAAACTTCCAGAATCCACCGATACCACGAATGGGTGGCAGACCGCCACCACCTGGTATGCGACCACCGCCAGTAATGGGACCACCACCGCCGCCACCACCAAATATGGCCGGTCCGGGCCGTTTTGGTCCGCCTCGACCACTTATGCCACCACCAATGGGTGGTTGCCCACCGATGGGTCCTCCGCCACCACCATTAGCCGGTCCACTTCGACCGCCAATGCGTGGTCCGATGCCGCCACCACGTATGGGTCCAATGCGTGGCGGACCTGTTATTCCGCCACCCGGGCCGCCCGGTCCCATTCGACGCAACAAGAACATTGCAAATCAGCGCAAGAATTTACGTAGCGGAAACACTAAACGGCGACCTGGCGGCAATAATGGACAGCCCGGGGCCAGTAGTTCAAAAAATGCCACAGGATCTGTGCCCAAAGCAAACAAAACCGTCTCGAAGAAAACTCTTTCAGAAATTCTCAATCAATATCCATTGGATCGAGCCTGGGTGACGGACGAGATACGCGAAGAGCATCGTAAGAAGGAGGACATTGAAAATCGACTGAAGGGCAAGAAAAATGACCAACTTTTCGCCGAATTTAAAGTACAGCGCGACAAATTCGTAAAAATGTACGAAACGGCGCGAATTGAGTACATTGGGAAGCATCCGGAACAGGTAATCTAGCGTAAGGATCTCTATAGTTTTCTTTTTGTATAGCTCTTCTATAAACTCTTTAGATCTAGACTATATTTTTGGGCTCTTATTACAATTTGTGTCGGTTGAGGGAAGCACGTGGGATGCAAGGGACGCGAAAAGGGTGAGCTCTTGAAAGGTAGACACGAAGTGTGTATGGTTTGAACTCAGATGAATTAAGCATTTATTTCTAATTCGTCCATGGATTTGAATGAACTTTTACAGGCGTATTTTGCATGTATGTGTTGAGTGTGTGACTGTAGAATTTACGACAAATCGTAGACATTTTTTTCCGAAAGTTTTGATAGCTCATTTTGAACAGGTCGAAAATGCAAGTTGACAGTTTGTATACAAGAAAATCAATAGAATTTGATGAATGCAGTATAAAAAGGGAATGCCAGGTTGTGTTTTACACGGATTTATTTTCAACTGAATTTTTTTTTATACAAAGGTAAGGCATTCTGTAAGATTGGATTATGTAGGTTTCACACCACAATTTTGAGCTTTTCACTAGAATATTTTCGAAAACTCGCGAACTATTGCCTCAAAAAATCTGAAATTTAACAGTCGTAGAGCAAGGCTCTAGTTATCACCGTTCAGAAGTTACAAAATGGTGTGACATTCTGGAGGAGCATGGGCTGAGGGAGACTTAGTATAAAAAAGACTGTGTTCTTATGCTGCTCGTTCTCAGACCCGGATGCACCGATACCAGATATGTACGTCAAGGGAGAGCAGCTTAAGTCTTGTCGCAAGTTCAAGTATCTTGGCTCGATGGTGAACAAAGGAGCTACATGCGATGATGATATCAAACAACGCACAAAGGTTGGCTGGGTGAAGTGGCGAGAAAACTCTGGAGTTTTCTGCGATAAGAAAATGCCACTGAAGCTAAAGGGCAAGTTTTACAAAACGGTGCCCTGGAGCGGTATAAAGAACGAGGCAAAGAAGAAGTTACAGCCGAAAAATGCTATTCGAAGCGCCAACTTTGACACTCGTGCGATGCGTATTCAGCAAATTAATCTCACTTTTATGTTACGCTTTTGACTATCGATAACTCCGGAATTATTGACGGAAACTTGTAGAGCGTTCACAAGTTACAGCCCTCCAAGCTGCACCTTTGTGCATATATCACATCATATAATAACTTTTCTCTTGGTCGAAGAATATTTTGATAGTACTCGTTTCCAACTAAATTTATTACCATCTAAAGGTATGTACTATGTTCACCGAGCGAAAAACTTGCATTTATGTCTCCCGTGAAAAATTTTCCGTGGAGACTAGCCTTTTAATTACAAAATTTAAGATAAATATTTTCCCTGTGAAATAAAGTGCAACTGCATTTTTTTCGCCGGCGAAATGTCAAAAACCCGTGTGGAGATTTTCGTGTGAAGTGAGTAATTCGATTTCGCGACCATCAAAAATTTGGCACTATTTGTATGGACTTCACGTGAAATCGCGATGTTAGTACCTACTCTAAGCCCTAAAACAATATCTAGTTTTCATTGTTTGGTCTGGACCGTGAAGAATTATTTATTTAAAAATGGATTCACGCCGTTAATATTTTTTACTGTCGCAAAGGCTGATTGTCATCTTCAAAGTTTATATCGGCAACAGTGGCGTACAGTCTATAGTTTGTTTTGACAAACATTTTCGAATACATCATATTATGCAGTTTTCTTTATTTAAAGTTAGATAATATGTATCATCATTTTGTAAAATGTACACCATAACACAATATGATACCCCGAACTAAGCCGGTTTAACCCGAATGATATAAACATGCCCAATAATCGCCATTAAAACGCCAGCCCTTAAATTCAGTAATATACCACTACATACTTATGAACTTGCTCCATGCCACCATTTCTCATTCATAAGTTCAGTTCATAATTTATGTTCAGGTTTCAGGTTCAGAGATAAATGCTGGGATTGGACGCCTTACAGCAGGGGTGTCAAACTCAAAATCTGGCCGGGCCAAATAAGACTGTCTTTAGGTTTGGGTGGGTCGTAGGAGCGAAATTTCAAATACTTTTATTTAATCATATTACGGTAGTTGATTACAGAATATTACTTTTAAAATATGGCAGAAAGCCTGGATCACTAAAGCGGATTCGGGACGTTTAACTTTTTATGTAGATAAATTGAAATAAACTTGTTGCCTATCAATTTTTTAACATTAAATCTATCGAGTTTATTCTTCTACCTTAGCTTCTTATTTATGTTATTTGAAAAGAAATGGCTGAATAAATTATAAAGTTTTATAACTGTTAACTTTTATGATCGGCTTATACATTATCCATCTTCTTAGAAGTTCTACCAAATTTTAAGCTATGTACTTAATTGTTTGCCATTTTTATTTTTTTCTTATCGAAAGGGTGTTTTTTAGAGCCATACAAATTTAAATTAAAATCAAATATGGAAAACTGTCATCAATATTTATGAAATTAGAAAAAATTGTAAGAAAATTCTCTATGGCAATTATGTCTGATTACGATTTTTACAAATAGTCGCTAGGTCTTACGCATATGTAGGATTATTTAGAAGAGGACTATTTTTTTCAGAAATGCTGTATTTCTGCGTTCTTCGATTACGTAACGAATGATCATTATTCAAAAGAATAGCTACATAATTCTGTTTCATCGGTGTAAGCATTTTATTATGCATCATATGCCCCAAAAAATAAATTGGACTATTTCGAAGAAACGAGGAAGGATGATCGAATCATTTCTGCTATGATGATTCGATCATCGAACGAATCTGGCAAGCAATTAATTTCTATTTTTTGCTGTATGGCAAAATGAATTCTTTTGATAAAACCATTATGTTCGCTATATCAATGGCTTTCAATCGAAGGATGAACAAGTTAACATGTTGTTTATACGCTCACTGTAACATTGTGACCATTTCTATGTTCAAAGTTATCTTTCATAAATAATGAAGGCATTTTTCCATGCTTTATTTCAATTTAAAGTTGTATGGTTACAGCAAAATGACCTCTCGAATGTTGGTTTTTCAGTTTATAATACGAATAAACTTATAAGGGAGTGATTAGAAATCGTCAACGAACTCCGCATTTAAGATAAATTCTGGTGATTTCTACTTTTTTCGCCACATTGATATACATATGTCACTGCACGCCACTGATCGGTAAGGAGAATATAGGTAGGCATCATTTTGTTTCTCCGGTTCGTTGGCATGGCTGTATCTGAATTGTTAGGCCGCAACCACAATGAGTGGGGTTTGCCAAACCGCGGTACGAAAGGTCAAAATTATGGACAACACGTACCTGAAAGGGACAGGCTACGGGGGAATTTAATTTTGTTATTTTCCCGGCATTCGGCAACTGCTAGCAGTGTAGATGGGTAGGGGGAATCGGAGGGTACCGATCTTGGACCGATATATTCCCTGGTTTTGGCAAACACCGCACAGAGTTGGGCCGGTATAATGACTATCCATTTCGAGTATTAAAATATAAACGAAACCTAGTTCTAATGGTGCGAGTAGCTTGATGAGTATATACCATGCTTGCGAAACATACAGCAAGGAAATTCGAAGGAAATTACCCCACAGAAGCAACATTTTGTACAAAAAAAAACATTCTTGTGCACAAATTCATGGATGAAGTGACACGTTCGATAAGGCTCGATTCCAGTTTTTCTGCTGAACGAAAAACCACAAAGTATTCAGCCCAGCAATCACTAAATTTATCTACACAAAATGGATCAGCAAGCGCTTAGATTTTCTGAGTTTTTTTTTTAGTTAGTTTTGAGGAGTATAACTTCTCGACTTACCTTATTTAATATCATCAAAAATTGGCCGTGATATCTGATACGCTTCGTTAATGAGCCAAACTTCCTGATTCTGGGCTGCCAGGAAAAATTCTGTCCTGGCGAGATAGTCTTAAGTCTCTAGATGAGGCTTAAAATATCGGATTTTCCTCCCGTCATCGACGAGAGCTGACTCCTGACAATTTTCCAAAATGCAAGTGAATAACAATTGCCTTTACCCGCCATTCAAATTGACCTCCCTTAAAAGGGGATTCGGTAGCCAAATGAGTTGAGATGCTCTATCTCTGAATTGCCGGACCATAGATTCGAATACCACTATGACAATTAGGGATGTAACGGATGTGGTTTAGCGGATACGGATGCGGATGCGGATCAATGAAAATGTGAATTTGCGGATGCGGATGCCAATGCGGATGCGGATGTCATAAAATTTGCAAATGCGGATGCGGATGCGGATTAGTTAGAAAAATATATAAAATAAATTTAACTAATTTTACTAATACCGAAAATGAGATACATCTACACTAGCAACCAAATGGAGACAGAAAATGACAACCAAAATTTCATTTTGATGATTTTTTAAAATTTAATTATCAAAATCGGAATCTGCGCGTTTGAATTATTACACAGCATTTGAATTTCACAAGCAGTTGGTTGAGTTGCCATATTGAATAACAAAACTGGACGCACACCCAAATGGCGATCAGTTTGGATGTAATGACAACTGCCAGTTGGTTGCACGTGCAACAATCTGGCGATCAGTCTGGATGGACCTTTAGAAGTAAAAGTACAAGAAAGGGCCAGCTTAGCCAAATGTGCAATCTTTTTGAGTGCTAGACAAAGTCATTATACTTTCTTCGAATTTAAAATGCAGTGTCATAGTGGAAAGCCTTCCCTTACGTTTACGTTCATCTGGCAGGAACAACAATAGGCACGTTTTATTGAGTTCATCCCGTGCAGGTTTGGGTAGAACTTCATATAAAAAAAATGACACTTACCTATGTAAAGTTCACGCGTGCAACTAACCTACACGGGATAGAGCTTAGATGAATCAAATGTAGATGGCGGACGAATAGGGGAAATATGAGGGAATTTGTTTTTTCAAACCAAATGTTAGAATTTTTCTCATCACGAGAAAAGATTTTGCAAAGAAATAATCATCTTTTGTGATAAAATCCACCACATCTAAAAAATAAGCCGAAGAAGGTGAGTCAAAGATGCGCAAAAACTGTCAAATGTCAGCTGTTTGGTCTTAACCGGGATGTTACCCGCGATCGTTTTTTTTGAGTCAGATTTACACGCGATATGAAAAAAACGTCGCTATTAACCCTGGAATACTAACATGACCGTTTAGGGCGTTATTACTAACAACACGTAATTTTGACGTGTTCATATTTTCCTACAGTCGCTTTCCCAGTTTACATATTTTACCGAGCTTATCATCTTTCAGTGCCACAGACAAAAATTATTTGACCAAAATATGCCCTCGGAAAATGCGCTTATATTACTAACAAGACGTATGAATTACATGCTATTTTCTATTGGTATTACTATTTACACGTCAAATAGGTAGTAGCATCTAGAACATTGCTAAGCTTACCGCCATAGAGTACAGATAGGATGCTGCCACTCATATGGACATACAACAACTAACTGAGGAAAGCACTGCTGCAGTGAGTAGTCAACCAGACTCGTGGAACAGCTTATACACAGTATAATGTGAGCGAACACGTCAATTTTACGTATTGTTAGTAAATTAGGGTTAATGCACTCTTGGGACGGGTGATTCACTAGATGGGAAATTTGTTTTTTATTGATATCCGCATCATATCCGCATACAAAAATGCGGATTGCGGATGCGGATGAGGATGTCAACATGAGGATGCGGATGCGGATGCAGATGTAGAATGTGATGCGGATTATCCGCAGTTGCGGTGCGGATGCGGATATCCGAAACATCCCTAATGACAATGGATGTTTGTGTTGTTCTTATAACAATGCTCTTACGGCGCCCTGTCAATTATTTAATATGGGCAGAAGATTAAAAAGTATAAATAATTTAAAATGAATAAAATCGAAGCTCTATTTGCGAGGGTATACACATATGTGGTTCAAGTATCGGTGAATTGTTAAAAATGTTTTCCTTTTGCGCCTCGCAAAAATGCCTTCTCCTTCATAATAATGTTTGGCCCGCCATTGCTTTCGAAAAGTAGAAAAATTAATTTAGACACACCTGCCCTATATCCATGTATAGACCTAGAAGGCACGCAAAATCCAAACTATTCCATTTTAAATTTTTTGTTGTGGAGGATGGGGTAGATGGGTCAGGAACCTGACAATTTTAAAAACGTCATTAAAAATCGATAATTTATTTTACAACTATTTTTTGGCCACTAAAACACTCAGGACAATTGCGGAATTTAGATGACACTCTTTACAAAAATCATATGACAAAAAGGTGTCGGTTTTCATCACTAAACTTTTAGAGTGGTTTTCGGTAATTTTCATCAATCAATCAACTTGAATTTGTTCCATATCGGGCCCTACCGTGAAGCTATTTGCGGAGGTTTGGTATTGAGGCTGTCGCAGTGTTTACTGTGCCTCGTTTTGCTGAAATCACCCTGTTCGAAGTTTTTCAGTCAATGCAATATGGATTTACGTGGAGGAATAGGTTCATTCCGAAGAATATTGAAGGGACGACGAAACTCTCACTGTAGTCAGGCAGGGTATTACGCTTTAACGCATCAAAGGTGATTACTGGCGATCAATGGTCCACTGGTTTATCTTACAAGCTAAAACGCTTCTAAACAAGCAATGGCATGCTTACCACGCTGCTATTTTTTGCTATTATCGTCGTCGAATTTCCGAATGGAAATTGATATTGAAGTGGATCTACTGGAAAGATTTTAGGACAACTTCCGAAAACGACTCCAGAGGTTTAGTAACGAAAATGGGCAACATTCCATGGCATACTTGTTTTTTGAACTTCTGTCTTGATTGTCTTAGTGGGAAAAAATTGTGAAGAATGAATTTCCGATTTTTACGACGTCCTGACATTTTTACGTCAAGATTCCGTGTTCCACCCCGTACAAGCGGAGCTCACTTATTTTTTTGTCCATGTGTAAATGTAAAAGTTACAGATCAATGTGTTTGTTGGGACCTTAGAAAAAGCATAGTAACCCATGCCATGCGTTAGTCCAGAATGGCTATGTGATCACACAACCCATATGTGTTTGACTCCAAATTTATTACACTACACTCCACGAAATAATTCAAACGTCAAAATATTGTCGATGCAATTATTAACCCTTCTGTCGTCGCCTACGAGCTATTATGCCTAAGGTGTAGCTAAATTTTCTGTGAAATCAATCTTAATTTTTGAAGAGGTTTAATTTTGGATCTTGAAACAGTTTACATACTATGTCTTACGATGATGCGCCGTTTTTTCGTTTCCTTAGACATAGTTTACATTTCGCCGAACGTTTGATCGCATTTGTGGCCGTCGGTTCCTTTGAAATATATATGGAAAGGGGTGGAAAATATTGTTGAACGATATTTTTCATCAAGATATAGTACCAATGGTATGTCTGGATCTATACGCCAACAGAAGGGTTAAATATCACGTTGGCATTTTAGGAGAGTAATAAATATAACGCGGATTTTATATTCTCAATAGTAATAAAAAAATTGACGTTTGAATAAAATTTTCACGCATACTATGAACTGCAATAGTGTGAAAAAAGGATGCCATTTTATTTTCTGATGGCCACTCTGGACTAACGCATGGCATGGGTTACTATGCTTTTTCTAAGGTTCCACCATACAGGGGCGCTTCCGAATTATACAAATTGTGTAGATTGCATCTAGAACTTGAATAATCGGCTTATAAAGTAGTCCTTTGGGTATTAATCTGGCATTCCCTTTGAAACAATAGTCTCAGTTATGGAGAAATGCATTCATTATCTTATCATAGTTAGAATCTATTTTTATATGACTATCCTATATGCATACATACATATAATATCGATAAATTTAAAATATATACATAGTTGCAAATCAATAGAAAAAAATCTTCCTCTTTCTCATATTTTATTGAAAATACAAATATACAATAACAGCAACAGAACATCCCTGCAATACTTTCAATTCTTTTGGCATATCTTTTTGCAGGATATTGACAAAATCATGACCGAGTCGTCGGATGAAAAAGCCAAAACAAAGAATGATAAAACAATTGAAAAACAATCAGCAGCAACATAAATTGAATATATTTATCTACATATAAATATATTACAATCAATTCGATTTTAAATATATACATAAACAACTACAAATTTGTGCGTGTGCTCGAAACGAAACACTAAAACATTGAATTGAATTTTCATTAACGAGATGATGCGGATGATGCAAACGTGATTCTCCCATTATTTATACATTATGAATAAAAACTATAAACATAAATATTCTTTACGGAAAACAACATAAAGACCAAATGCAAAATGCATTGTAATTTTTGCAGAATGTAACGTTTAAAGCGATTTGTTTTCAAATAAATTACACCAAATATTATGATACGAGATTATTAGAGCCACATGTGCGAGAGGAGTTTAATGGATTTTAAATGGAATGTTGTACGTTTCTTGTTTATTCTTACTGGAATCTTTAATGTTAAAATAAATATTTCATTCAATTTAATACCGATTAGAATATATAAAGATATGTCCTGAATTATTAATTTATTTTAAATATTCCCTCGCATTGAATATTGTTTAGATTTAGTTCCAATAATAATAATTGCATTCGATTTCATTTATAAACATAATATTGTAAATAATTTGTTATTAAAAGTATTTTTATATCTGAGATACAAAAAATATATTTGAATGTCTTTTGTAATAATTCGAGTCATGAGAAAAGCATTGACCTAACGTTTAAACATTGTACGTAGTTTGATTATGTCTTTGCAATAGAAATAAAATAAAATTTCAAAATGATGTGACGAAGGCATTTTGCCCGTGTTGACTATCTGTTTTAGTACTCGAAGAAGCTATTATTTTATTAATTTGGGAAGTCGTCTTTTTAAATGACGATCTCAAAACATTTATAAATTAAATATGTAACAATACATTTCCAGTATATGAATCAGTTGACGACTTGTAAGATTGTGTTTTTTTCAGCAATATGTTGGGCTAAATGATAATTTTAACAAACATAAATATATGATTTAAAAATATGCACCCAAGACAACAATTAACTCCAATATGCAAAATTTTACAGATTCTGGCAATCTTTGTTTATTTCATTTTCGATGGTTTCATTTTTCATCATAAAACACACATGAAATATGAAACAATCCCCCCATAAATGCATAATGGACTTAAATGAATATTTTTTATGCTGTTACCGATTTACAGGGTATCATATTGCACGTGAGTCAAATGGGTGTGTATTAGCATATATATCTCGTATCAACAATCTGTGGCATTTTAAACGTTCATAATGTTACTATCGATGAGGAAGTAATAGTTGACTAAACTTTAGAACTTTATTAAAAAAAGAAAAGCACACATTCGTTGTGCTTGTTCGCCGAGCACATTTTTTTTCTGTAAACTCAACGAAATTTCTTTATATTTTCCGTTTCAGTACAAAATATTATAGAATACATATTTAAAAGTTAATATTACATTCAAGAAAAACAAAAATGAACTTTTTATGTTGATTCATTTAATTACCCTAAAATAGAATTTGCATTGTTCAATTTGTGCTGTCATTGCTATAGGCTTTATAATGCTTTGTTTGTGAGGAATATGAGTCAATTTGTTCCTCCCTAAGTGTAGATTTAACCCATTTTTTTTTTAGTTTATAACGGATATACATACATACATTAGCCATAAAATGGAGTATTAATGGAATCGTAAACGATTTGTCTGTATGGACACAATAAGAAGCGGGATGGGACTACTAGGTTCGAAATTTTTTGTAGATTTCTTACAAAGATCGTACGCTAAGGGTTTACTACTCTCAAAATATAAAATTACCTAAATATATAATAATAATATAAAAAAAACTAAATTGTCCATGTTTTTGTTTTTTTGAGAAATGCCAAACCGTAAAATAGGTAACGTGAATACCGGAAAAGTTTCAGGTAAGAGAATTTTATATTAACTAAATATCACTCTTTATTGCAGAAGTATAGTGCTTTCAAACTGTTTTTTTTTTCGCTGGGCTACTCAACATTGCATTTATAATACAGGGTTTGTCGCATTGGGTCGATAGGGCATTTTTGCAGCAAAAACGCCATTAATAGAATTGTTACAAAATTTACCGTTATGGTGCTCTAGTTTTTCAGTCAATTAAAATCACGACTTGTTTCATCATTTATGTGGCACGATAGCCCCACGTCGGGCCTTGGCCGCCTGAATCGTTGACCTCCAACTCCGACTTGTTTCGTTAAATTAAAATTTACTACAACTCTAAGTAACTACATAAAGTTCACATTAACTGACTTTGCGATTTCAATTTTTAACGTTTCTGTAAAAATAAACAAATGTTAAAACTTTAGAAAAATTTCATAATTGATTTTTCATTGAAATTTGAAACATTTTATAACGGGGTACATTGAACTGTCAAATCTGTTAAGTTGACAAAAGTTGCCTCAACGTATATGTACTACTTTTGGCATTCACATTTGAAAACTTGGCAAGACAAATTTTTAAAGCAACAAAACAGGGTATGTTCATTTACAAATTCAAACTAGCCTTTAATTTGAAAGAAATTGCATAATTGTAATTTTCAATATTTATTCCAAAATTATCTGTTTTCTAAATTCTGAATAAATAAGAATCTTGAAATCAACTGATAACTTGGAATTATATTACAAAAAATCTCCAGATAGTAACATTTTAACAAACGAGTTTCATGGAGAATCACGAGAAGGACTCTGCTAAAGCCGAATATCCTCCCATTCGTCAATCTGCCCGTATCGACAACCGTGTCAGAGCCGTTAATTTTAGGGGTGCATTAAATTAAAACGAGACTTTGAAACAAAATCAAACCCGAATGGCCTCCAATTTGTCGATCTCTCCGTACCGAGAACCGTGTCATCATGACCGTTAATTATAGTAGTGCAACATTTTAAAACTGAACTTTGGAAAGAAAAAACAACTCATTAGTCATTACTACAACGAATCAACGGACAGAACAATCTCTCACAAATGTCTTGCGGATCACTTAGCCTAAAAATATGTCGTTACGGACCACACATTTTTAAGCATGGTAAATTCTGTCTTACATTTGCTAAAAAGGCGATGCATTCTAGAATTCCAGGTAACTAACACCTGTAATGGTAATGGAAATACATAATAGAATACATCATCGAGTGAAATTATAAAAAAGGGCTCGCGGAGCATTTCTAACGAGGATCCAGGATGTATCGGACTTTCGGGGGACAAAGCGAATAGGTACAACGTGTCTGCCCTTCATGTTCATGTGGCTAGGTGTCGTCAAGCTGCAATGGTTATTCCTTACTCCGCGGAACAAGTAGCTCAGCCCAGGACCGCATTTCCCATAAAGGCATCATGGGAAATACCCAGGGAAGTAAACTTTGATGGTCGGCATATTTCTGAAACTTCCAATTAATTTCAAGTTCTGTGAAATACGCATTCCGAGGTATCATAGCACGATAGCCCGACGTGTCGGGCTGCCTGGATTAATGACCTCCAATTGTCTCGCGATTTTGTCCTCCAGCTCCGGAAGCCCAGCATCTGGTCCTCACATACTAATTGCTCCCATCAAGCTCTCGGTCGTCCACGCAATCTGACTCCGTTCACTAGTTGCGCGTTCATCACCTTTTTGGGCATGCGATCGTCGTTCATCCTTTGTACGTGTACCGCCCAATGCAGTCGCTGCAATTTCACAATTTTCGACAAATGTAGCTCATCATACAGCTGATACAACTCATGATTGTACTGGATTGAGGCAGTTTTGATAAGCTAAAAAAAACGTAAAGCCAGTCAGTAGCAGAATTTCATATTTCCGCTTTAAGGTAATGCATTGATTGCGTGAAAAATGTGCCGTGGAGACATGCCTTTTATTCACTAAATTTAAGAAAATGTAAACTCGCGGTCAGATTGATTGACGATGACATCTTTTCACTGTGAAATAGAGTTCAACTGCATTGTTTTCGCTGGCGAAATGTAAAAAACCGGTGTGGAGACTTTCGTGTGAACTGAAGCTAATTCGATTGCACGATCATCTAAATTTTTACAGTAGGTGTGTTTTTTGGTTATCCCGTGTGGTTTGGGTAACGAAACTCCATATAAAAAAATGACAGGTGGATCAGCTGGCATTACCCAAACCTACACGGGATAACCAAAAAACACACCTAGATTTCACGTGAACTGACTATGACTCTTACGAATTCTACGAGCTAACTGGGAAAAAGGATAAACATACATAAATTAAAAAAACAAAGTACGCCAAAGGGCATTCTGTCAGAAATCATCAAAACAAAATTATTTTCTTTTTCGAAACAATGGAAGTCGGTTTGCATTTTTTTTTACAATTTTACAATTATTTATCGATTGATTCTTGATTCTTGTTAATACAAACAATAGGCTCTTTGGACAAAAAGGGAAAGAAGAAATAACACAGGTCTAGAACGCTTACAGATGAGCTGATATTGAGATGCGACGATGTTGCTGATTTGGCATTATTATAGTGTGCCCAGCAAACAATTTTATCGTTTTTTTTTTCGAAAAATCACAAAAATTATACGAAAACGATATCATTGAGTGCATTCAGCGAGCACATATTGTGATGTGCTACATATCCCCACCACAAGAAATTGGAAAACTGCAAAGTTTGTGTTCGCTGAATGGACTTGCTACATGAAATGTCAGTTCTCTCTAACCAGCTGATACATCCGTAGACATTGCGGCAATCCAAAATTCAAAAAACCTAAAACTGCAACTTTCCTTTCAAAATACGTACTCTCATGGCACAATTTATAACGTTCACTAAAACCTGGCTCAGAAATGACATTTTTTTCAGCTGAACTGTGAATAAACAATTTACAGTATTGATGGTCGAGCAGCTGTGCGTGACAGTTGATCGAGCAGTCCAAGTAGCAGCTACACATCTAAATGTAGCATTCCAATTCAACGCTATATAGGGGAAATTTTCGATACATCGTATGTGGAGCGATTAGCGGGTGAGTGGGACGCGGAGAGAGAACACTTTCCAGTAGCTCTTTCCAATATGTGCTCGCTGAATGCACTCATTCAAATGGAAAATTTATCTTAAACTTGTCTCCTCGACGAAAAATCGCTTTTTCGTCATCAATATGACTGGAATGTGACTCCTATTAACGAAATATTGTCTTATTATTGCAAAAACGATAAAATAGTAATCCCTCACAACGAGAGAATTATGAAATTGTCAAAAAATAAAACGAGTAATTTATACCCATAATTTGTAATCTTAGATAGCTCAGGTGTAGGACGTAGGACTACATTAACACACACATCATCATAACATTACGCCACGGTTTTCCCCAATTGTCCCCACTAAAGGCCTGAATAGACCTCGGGCGGAATGAAAATGAAATTTTTGTCCGCTGCGATTTTCTCAATGGAAATGCATGCTTACTGTCGTGGAACATGTCGGTAATAATGGGGAATTCCATAAGCTACAATCCGAATATGGTTCCAAAATTTTTCTCGGCCATTTTATGTATTATTTTTCGATTCCCCCGTCATTAGATATTTTCCACGGTGAAATACCGGGGAATCGAAAAATAATACATAAAATGGCCGAGAAAAATTTTGGAACCATATTCGGATTGTAGCTTATGGAATTCCCCATCATTTCCGACATGTTCCACGACAGTAAGCATGCAATTTCATTGAAAAAATCTCAGTGGACAAAAATTTCATTTTCATTCCGCCCGAGGTGTATACTGCGCTTAATTTAAAAAAAGAAATTACGTTGCTGCATTTTTTGCATAGTTCCAAGGGAATTTTAATAGCACATACATGAACTTTGAATACGACTGGTTTACTTCCAGACATAGTGACGAAGAACGGCAATTTGATCACTGTCCAGGGACAACATTGAGGATAAGCCCTGGCTCAGCCAATCTCCTCTAAGTCTGTAGATGAACATGCTTACTCACGGGTCGTGTGAAACATTTTTATATAACATTTTATATACCATAAGATGGTATAGGCAGGGTATATTGTTTTTGTTACGACGATTTATGCTCAAAGGAGCCACCGCAGGTATGGCAAAGTATATATATAAATGATCAGGGTCGGTCCCTGATTCGAATAAGCCATATCCGTCTGTCTGTCCGTCCGTGTGTCTGTCAGTTCGCACGATAACTCCCGAAAAAATGAAGCTAGCGTTTTGAAATTATGGTCAGATGGTTGTTTTGATAAAAGGTTGGATGGTATTGAAAATGGGCCAAATCGGACCAAGGGTTCCCCTACCTCTCATACAAATGACCCTTCCGTGATAATTCGGCCATATTTTTCGACATAATATCGCTAGCGACCTGAAATTTTTATCAATGCCTAATTGTGACATATGCTTGAAGTTAGTGGAAAGAGGTTTGACTACCCCTACCCCTAAATCCCCTACAAAGCAATATTCCGCCATATCTTTTGATAGAATGTCGCGAAAAACTTCAAATTTGTAGCAAATGATAGCTGCTGGAAGCCGTTATAAGATATTAAAGATGTGCTAGGTTCAACCCATCTACCCCTCCCCCCTTAAAAAAAATTAAATTGAATATTTTCGATTTTACGCGCATTCTAGGTCTGTACATGGGTATAGGGTATATATACACTTAGCGTGTTATTCGCAAGATTGGAACCCGGTCTCGTTTTTGTTTGTTCTAGCCTGTATCATGGAATTAAGCAACTGAGTTTTGAATTCATGAAGGGTTGAGCTGAAGATTAATCGGTTCTGGGATATAGTCAGTAACAAATGTTGCACTAAATCAAATGAAAATGTCATCCCGTGTCAGATTGTAATTAACTGACAGATTGGGAAAATTGACTTTTTCCGATTTTGGCCAAAATGTATTCATGTACCTGATCAAGAAATCTTGATTTGCTGAAGCCTAACTGGTGCAGAATTTAGAGCTCACTGAATACCCAGAGCCTAATAATGTTAAGTCCTAATGGGGGAATTGGGCCGTTCGTAGGAAAATATTTTGAAGGGGTTTTCGGAAATATAATAATAACATTGATATTATTATTATATTTCTGAAAACCCCTTCAAAATTTCCCCATTAGGACTTAACATTATTAGGCACTACTCTACAAGACACTTGTCGTTATCAAATGCAGACTGAAACTGAGCTTTTAAGTTTTTTAAGGTTTGAATATAGAAACTTAATTTTTAGTATGTACTTTTCATTAGTTATTCACAAGAAAATAAAACTAAATTATTTGTAATCTAGGAAAAGGACATACATATTTATTTTTTTGTAATAAATTTAAAAAAAAAGTCGATGCAGTTTTGCTAATATCAAGGGTTGCTTTTAATTTGTTTCACGTACACATCATGATTAATTTTGCTTGGGAAAAATGTTTTCCCAAAATTTCGAGATGTATATTTCAAAAGTAATGTGTCGTTTGAAAGTCAACACGTTGAAGCAACTTTTGTCAACTTCGCATATTTTACAGTTAAAATTACCGTTATCAATTTAAATTTTATCAATTTTTTAAGGGAGCGATACATTTCAATCTAACAAGATAAAGTCGTGCTTTTGGGTGACTGCTACAGAAAACATAATAGTACGATCTCGGTAACCTTTTTTACAATTTTATTAGTGATATTGTTAAGCGGTATCCCCATTGACTCCAAATGACAGCTCGTTAAAAAACTGGCATCGGAAATTGCCATTTGGCATCATCTACACTAGCTACCAAATGGAGCCTGAAAAGGGTATAACCAAACTTACATGTTGGAGGTCTTTTTAAATTTAATTACGAAAATCCGACTCTGCGTGTTTAAATTATTACTAGGCCCAGCGAGAAAACAAAAACGAGTAAAACAACTTTCCGTTTTCTAATAGGTGACCTGGAATATTTATATTTACATATAAAATCATGTATATTACTGTATATAAACTGAATTTTTGTTTAAATAAATTACAATAGTAAAATATAAATCACGCATTTTCTATTCTAGAAAATAAAATTTGTATATACTTAATCATCACTAAAAGCGTTTAAACGGTAGTACTAAAAAATCGTGTACAATGCTTTCAACGAGCAAATATTGGAATAAGCAACTAGAAAAGTTTCCCTCGGACTCATCCTGCTAATAAAACAGCTGCATTGACGCACGTTTACGTTTTCTGGTGGCATCCTGAAAAATTTCCTGTCAGCTATTTGCTGTCTTATCAGCTATCCAGAAAAGCACCAAGTCCATATTCAGCGAACACGAAAATGGCAATATTCCATTCCAATTTTATGTGGTGTGGTGTAAGTAGCATATTTTAATATTTGTTCGTTGAATGCAGCCAATAATTGGAATAATAATCTCTACCCATTATCTATCATCATATTTCGTCAAAGACAAACTCAATGGGATCATTTATATCAGTCACACCGTGCTGCTCCCTAATGTGAACCTGGTTGAAGAAAGAAAACTATGCATTAAATGAAAATCAAATCAATCAAACAAGAAAATCAAGTTTTGTCAAGTAATAAAAAGTGCACATTACAGCGTTTGATCAGAACGGTCTACGTATGGACTAAGACCAACTAGCTTTAGCGGTAGGCATCCATTCCAATCCAGGTCCATTTTGTTGGCAGATTTGAGGGCGAAACAGATAAGTCCGTTTCCATTATGTTACGTTCCGAATGAATGGACAGAATGCTTTCGTGCCGAGCCTTGTACAATGGAATTGAAATGTAACTGCATAGAATGAAAGGCACGGAAGCAAAATTGTATAGCGCCCTTCTGCACGTAACCGGATGGTTACTTTCGCCTTATTTGTTTGAAGCCGTGATTGGAAGGTACACGTGTTAAATTTCAATTATTGTTTAACTCACCAGCAAATCCTCTCTATAAATAAATAGTTGCTCACATATTTCACAACTATCCGTAAGATCACGTCCATGAATCGACTTGAAATGATCGCGCAATGTTCGCGGTGTACTATAACGATTGGGGCATGTGGGACATTGAAATTGTTTGCCCTTATGAGTATAATGATGATTACGAAGATGTGAACTGGATTTGAAACGTTTGCCTGTAAGTTTTCGATTATTATTTCAGTTTTACGATATTCTTAATAAGATTTATAATTGCACACATACCACACGTCCGACAGAGGTAACGCCTTTCCGCTGCATGCGTTATTCGTAAATGTACTTGCAGCAAGTTTTTCCTATAGAACATTTTACCGCACTTTTCACATTTCAAGCCGAATACATGGTCTGTAATGTGTTCGACAATATGTTTTTTGTCCAAATATCTTTGCGGACATTTGTGACATTGATACGTTTTACATGTTTTGATGTGACAATACAAGTGACTGCGGTACTGTTTTTCGTCCCAGAAGAGTTCGGTACAAAATTCACATTGACGTGGTTCAATGTGCAGTTGTCTGCAAAAACAAAATCATACTAAGGAAAAAGGCATCAAAATTGTAAAAAATCACTACTTACTTGTGCTCTGTAAGTGCCTCCTCTGTCTCAAAAACTTCTTCGCACTGATCGCACTTGTGATGGTCTTCAGGAATTACATAAACCAGATGTAGATCGGATTGTTGGAGCAAGTTTTCAAGATCATTGCTATTATTGACGACTGGCTGCTGTTCATCGCTTTCACTATCATCCTCGATGTACTTTATTTGGAATTGTTCCGTTTCTGAACTGTTGGCGTTGAATACTGATACTTCCTCCACGCGTACCGGAATAATGTCCCCTTGTGAGCTTGCGCTTAACGAACTGCTACATATCTGACCATTTTCAAAAGTAGTGGAATCTGCAGCTGGTTCCTGATTTACATCAATTATTTGTAAAAGGTTAGAGTAGGCTTCGGTGGATTTCTTTTTGAATTCGTGGAATTGTTTTAAGTGTAGCGAACAATTGGAGCACAGATACACACCGGCTGTGTTAACGTAAATCTAAAAGTATAATCAGTGAGAAGTCAATAGGATTCGTGAATTCAGACGAAGCCGGCAGTCAAGCATACTTACCACAATTTGCAACAGTTCTTGAAAAAGCAATCCGACTTCCGATAGCTCCTGTCCATTGCTCTTGAACAGACAACTGAAGTCCTTTCGCTTCTGTTCTTTGCACACTAAGCAGCAATTTCTATAGGAGTCCGTCATTCTCTCCAACTATCAGATATTAGTAGTGACAGGACATTATTTGCTACAAGAATATGTAAAACATAGCCAATACTCCTTGGAGGGATGGAGACGACCACTTCCCAAGTGGAAGATATTCAACGAGCTGGTTTAGCCATAGAATTAGGATATGATCTAATTATTGAACTCTATGAATGATAGCTTCTTAAAAATATATAAGGACCAGATTTTCATCTAAAAGCCGCCACTATATAACTTCTTCGCGCAAACTCTAAATTTGTCCGGAAGAATAACAATATTTTGGTTTGACAGTTCGGTGTTTGTAAGCAAATGTGAACAGCGCTGCTCAAACTTTAAGTGTCGAAAAATGTATAGCAACATGTTTATGGTTACACACGTCAACATTTATTTAGGGGCATACCCTACTGTTTATTTTTGCCAGTACATAATTTCATATCCAGAAAATTTAGAACTATGTATGTATATTTGAAAGCATAGCAACATACCATATTATACAGGGCGGGCAAAAAGTCCCTTTCCTCTTTGTATATGTAATAACTTTTAAATGAATTCATTAAAAAAAAAAAAAAAAAATATCGCAAAATTGGATTTAATTTATGTATTTTATTGACATTAGGTGAGACAATGAACTTGTTGCAACTTGCACTTTCCAATCGTGTTATCTCGAAAAATGGTAACATAAAACGGTCTCAATCAGCATTTTAAGTAGCGAATACCAATTCTTTTAATACCGCCACTTTATTAAGTTTCGGTTACGTTTTAGACACCAAAATGTTAACTTCATTGTAACAAATCCTGCAAATTAGTTTTTGGGACGGTCCAGGATGGTGGTAGTTGGAACTTTGTAGTGAACGAAATGTTGCTACTACATTCGACAAGTGCGGGGGAATGGTACGGCTTCGGTACCACACTTGCTACTACATAGCAACTCTAAAGTAATACTTTTCAAGTGACAAAACCGTAGCCGTGTAATTTCTTTGTACCTTTGAAGGATTTGCTACTTTATAGTGAAATTTAGAATAATGCAGTGGCTACTGTTACTTCAAAGTCCTATTGGGAACTTTAAAGTACCATTGGGACCTGTTAAATGCTTGTCGCCATATTTTCCAAGGTTTTACAAAATCACTTTTTACACATTTCGAAAGTGCAGCTATTTTTTTTATGAATCCAATTAGAACTTTTTTGTTTTAAGTAACTATTTTGGTTTGCTGAATATTTAGAGTGGTAGAATTAGAAAGTTGAAGAGAAAACTAACTTCAGTTAGGTTATGTTTTGACAATTTATTTAAGAAATCTTTAGAAAAATATGAGGGTATCACTTTTTTTCTAGGTAGAATATCCACTTCTACAGTGAAATTGTCCTGGCACAAAGTTTTCTAGTTCAAAAGAACTGGCAAATGAAAAAATAATGTAGTCACGCAATTAACTCCTTTCAGATTATATTCTTTGATTGTCAGAATAGGCTGAAGCACAACTTCAGCAAATGTGTAAAAGCATTATGTATGTAGATGTAAATCCATTCAATTTATGTTTACTAAAATTGTGTCGACTTTTAACTACACATATTCATAACTATGTATGATTGTGTGCGAAAACGGGACCAATAAAGTCCCAATTGGGTGGTTGGACAAAGAATGCCACTTGGTTGGTGCGTTCCAATCACTTACTGGTGGCAACGGGGCCCTGGTCACCAAACTTTTCATTCCACATATTAGGGACTTTTCGGTGACAAAAAGGCCCTTATCACGGAACGATTGGAGGTATTTGCTACTCCCAATGGCAATATTGGAGTGGTATCTACCTTTTCGCTACTAAAAATGCTAGTTGGGTGGGGCTACCTCAAAGAGAAGATCTACGTCAACAAACCACAGACTTTACCGGAGTCAAAAGAGAACATTCGAGCGGAAATTGCGCAGATCACACCAGTCACACTCCAAAACGTTATGCAAAATGTCGTGAAAAGAGCTCAAGCTTGCGTAAATTCTAATGGTGCACACTTATCGGAGATAATTTCCCACACCTAATGTAAATAAAATACATAAATTAAATCTAATTTTGCGATTTTTTTTGGTTTTAATCATTTTTTTTTAAAGTTATTACATATATAAATAGGAAAGGGACTTTTTGCCCACCCTGTAGCTATAGTTATGAAAAGTAAATATTTAATATTTTTAGAAATTCATATACGCTATGAGAAGTGCCTAATCCCCCACTTTTTTCATTGGGATATGGCAGAAAAATGAAAAAACTAAAGGAAAGGCCCGTATAGAAACGACTAATGGGTCAATTTTTCATATCAGACTGGATCTGATTCGTCTTTTTTACTCTTGCGTCGCACTGAAACTGCGATATGACTATTACATTTTATAGATACACTTCCTGACTTCCTCCAGCAACAATGGGTGAGGTTATAAAACACAACGTTCGCGCAACGTTACCTTTAATTTCAAATCAACCGGCCGTTACTGATCAGAAACTTCTCCCTACAAACAGATTCCCTAAGCGCTTAGGGGATCTGTTTGTAGGGAAAAGTTTCTGATCTGTAACGGGCGGCCGGTTAATTGGAAATTAAAGGTAACGTTGCGCGAACGTTGTGTTTTATAACCTCACCCAATCTTTCCCCCCACTTACTTCGTGAAAACTTCACAATAACAATTGACAGATAGGGACCACCTCTTTTTAAAATCGGACCATGCAGTTTGTATGGGATGACAGCTGATTTACCTTTCCGTTTAGCTGTCTATTCCATGATTTTAGTCCATCCGCCCGGTTGTCCGTAGTATGAGTGTAATACATATGTCATTTTTGCGTTTCTGTTGGATGATTTATTTGGCGAAAGGATCAACCGATATAAATGAAATTTGTAACAAATAGGTAGAAATCATGGGGAGAGCCCTCGGGCTGGTCAGCAACTGGCCCAGAAGCTGTGGCTTTCGCGTAAACCCAAGTAAAACAAAACTGATGCTGTTAACTAAAAAAAAACAAGTTACCACCTTTTTCCCTTCCAAAACTAAATGGTGCCTAAAGACAGTTTAATAGAAGGTGAGGCATTAAGTCAAATGTGATATTTTGGCTCAACACCGTGATTCCATCTTAGAATATGGGGCACTCTGGTATGGTGGGCAGCGTTCAGTAGAGCTTACTATGTAACGAAGCTAGGCATAGTGTAAAAATCGCCATGTCGGCTTCACAGGGGGTATGCGAACATGCCCGAGGGATGCGTTGAATATAATCCTACATTTTCTGCCTAACAAACTTTTCATCAATGAACTAGCGACATGTAGTACACTCTAAAAAAAATTACTACAATAATAGGAGGAAACTTTTTTTCCTTCTATTATAGTAGTAAATTTACACCATGATATGAGCGAGAGTAATTTTACACTTTACGGTGTAAATATTTACTACAAAATTACTTACATAAATAAGTAAACTTACTGTTAGAATTATGTAAATTTAAATCAGAAATAAGCAAATTTGCACTGGAACAAATGTAAATTTACACCGGCGAAAATGTAAATTTACATCTGGGTTTATGTAATTAGTTAATAATATTTACGGCAGCCGGTTCTTCGATTTTAATCGTCCTGGAGCTAGTCGTTATTCCAACGGCCAAGAGCTGGCACACTCCCTTCGGTTCAACATCAAAAAACGCTATAACAACAACAATAATATGATGCTCACACGAACGCACTTCGGACGGAACAGACTAACTGCACACAGAACAAGCCACTTGACAGATACAGGAAAATGCAATAATTCACAAAAGTATTGTAGCACACTCAGTTTTACACATATGTAAGTGTAATTTTCACACCAAAATCGCAATATTACATGAAAATTACACAAAAATAAAGTAATGGCACATCCTCACACCAAATGTGGTGTAAAATTACACCAAAATAGAGAAATATTAAAAAATCTGTGTAATATTACACTATTTTGTGGGTTTACTAGAAATTTGGTTGAAAAATAAACGTTTACTGTAATTTTGCGAGAAAAAAGGTGTAAAATTCAACGAATTTTCGATGTAAAATTCAACCTTGTTTTTACAGTGTACGGTCAGGCTCAAAGTTTCGGGAATAACTTCGATGTCCGATTTTCAACCAGGTGCGAATGGATGGAGAGTGAGTTAACAGCAGAATACGATCTCTCCCTTTTCGCAGATGGGTCCAAAATGGACTGGGTGCAGGAGTCTTCTGTGGCACACTCAAGATTTCTGAATCTTACCGTCTCCCTGATCATACCAGCATTTTCTAGTGTGACTGTTTGCAATTATGAAAGATGTCACGCACTGGGAACATAAAAGACAACAGCATTATAGCCATCTGTTCAGATAGTCAGGTTGCTGTCATGGCACTGAAACATAGAACCTGTGTAATATCAAGGAAGCTATGGCCATCCTTTGATCGGAAAAGAACGTCTGAGTTTCTGACCAGACCGCGTTAAGATATTGTTAGACGTAGACTTACAGCGGTTATTACTGGACATTGGCTAATAGGGGACCATGCAGCCAGGCTGCGTATTCCCTACAACTCGCAATGGCGCAGTTGGAATAATGCAAATGAAAGAGAAACTCTATTTCACTTTCTATGCGAATGATCAGGTCTCTTAAGAAAATGCCACTGAAGCTAAAGGGCAAGTTGTACAAAACGGTTGTACGCCCCGCACTCATGTATGGATCAGAATGCTGGACCATGTATGAAGGTTACGCGATATTATGGGCATTGTTTAGTAGTCGATCACTAATATAAGTTGACCAAACGTACAGCATTTTGACCTGTCGTACAGCATTGGGAAATGTACAGCAAATTGTACAGCATTCTCCATGCCACACATAATGAAACCTAACTCACTACATAATAAGGTCCTCGATGAGACCTATGATCAGCCTTGTCTGCTTTTAAGGTGTCAAGTTCGACTACTGCACCCTGTGTGATTGATATTTAGTGAGATAATCGCACTTTTATATTTGGCAAACGTTCATTTTCTATAACTACGCAGCCTTTATTGATCTTTCTGAAATTTGGCACACACTGGTAGAGCTACTTGTCGCTTACACACTGAAAAAATAATTTGCTTAAAACAAGAAAAAAATACAATAAAAAACAGCCAAGGAAATATTTTTCCTGATTTAAGATGAAGTTTCTTGTTCCAAGAAAAGATTTTTTCATTTAAGATGTTTTTTCTTGTTCCAAGAAAAGTTTTTGCTTAAAATAAATAAATAAGCATGATTTTAAGCAAAAACTTTTCTTGGGACAAGAGAATACATCTTAAATCAGAAAAAATTTTCTTGGAACAAAAAAATACATCTTAAATCAGGAAAAAATATTTCTTGGCTGTTTTTTATTGTATTTTTTCTGGTTTTAAGCAAATGGTTTTGTTCAGTGCATTTTCTCCAAATTACACGGTCCTACCTATCACCGGCTGGAAGCTACGGCAGCCACAAATTTTGAGTTTTTTAATCGAAAATTGTGCATAACTCGGAAATTCGTAAGCGAAAAACGTTAAAATTTAGATAACTGGTAGAGCACCGTACTGTTCATATTTGATGATAATTTCAAGGGTCTAGCTGTCATGCTTATTTATTTATTTTAAGCAAAGACTTTTCTTGGAACAAGAAAAAACATCTTAAATCAGGAAAAATTATTCCTTGGCTGTTTTTTATTGTATATTTCCTCTTGTTTTAAGCAAATGGTTTTTTTCAGTGATGATGCATTAAGAAAGTTAATCCTGGATGTGCCATAATGCCGCTCAATTAAACCCGTATTGTATCACTAGATATTCCAAAATACTGATTTCCGCTAAAATGCCAAATTTCCTTAGTAAATTCCACATCTCCTTGACAACCAATCAGACCGCGAGAGCACATTTATCTTAAATTTAGTGAATAAAGTCTCCACGGCACATTTTTCACGCAAGTTTTTCGCTCGCTGTGGAGATTTTTGTGTGAAGTGAGTACCACCACGCGAATTCGATTTCACGACCATCAAAATGTTGACAGTATTTGTATGGATTTCACGTGAAATGCCGATGTTAGCACCTACTCTTATGATAAAATCAACCAAATGTAAAACATAACCCGATCAGAGCGGGAAAAAGATACAAAACAACTGTCAGCTGCCATCCGTTTGAGGGAACAGCTTTTCTTAACCAGAAAAGTTAAACGCAATTCATGCCATTTTGCGGATCAGAAATAATCTCCGGTTGTTTTCGTTAAAACATTCCAAAGGCAGACAAAGGAAAAGAACCGGAGATTATTTCTGATCCGCAAAATGACAGTTAGGGGATCAGAATGGCAAACATGCTTGCGGAAAATACGCAACTGTTCCACTCATCGTGTGTGATGAAATTAACCCAATTTGTATATTCAAATACATTTAACTGCTCCAAATAAAAAAAAACTCCATTTATGCGATACTTTGCCATTCATTTTATGAATTTATTATCTGTCTAAATTCCTTTCACATTTTGTAACATTTGAGCTGTGCTTCATTCTTTATATTTTATATTAATAATATTTATAAATATATTTATAAGTACTTGCTTCCATTCACGAAGAAAGGAAGACTTAACATTATTTTCAAACATTATTTTGAAATTTGTTCGTTTTCGAATGATTGGCATTTTTAATTGTTAAAATAGTTGTTGGCTGATAACTTTACAAAACCATTATTCTTTTATTATTTGGAATTGGAATAGGTTGTGTTATATATATTCGTATGTATAAGTATATGTATAATTAAATATTATAGGAAAAAGTAAAAGTATTGATTTCATAGGAAAGAAACCGTTAGGATATGAAATATTATGCTTTGAGCTAACTAAATAATTTCAAATTATTGTCTGGCCGAAAATTGTTTGTTTATTAAAATTAAATGTGTGCATATGGGTGTGTTCAAGAATAGATTCCTTTTCGGCGCCAATATTATTATTACATACATTTGTTTGTATTTAAAGTTGGAGTCTATACTTAATTCAGTAAATCCTGCAATAAACCATATTTTCTCCTCTCTCTCTCTCTCTAGATATTTTGTCTGTAAGCTTTTCATAACAAAAGCTTCAATCACATTCTGTTTTCGTCATAGTGAAATATAAATTACATAATGTTATTGTAAAACTCTAAAACTACGTGTAATAATTGTAGTAGTTTTTATCTAGATATTTACACAATATTTAAAATATTTTTTTTTCTGTCAGTTTCTTGTTGATGCTGTTGGTATATAAATACGTTTTTGGCAGTTTATTTGCGTTTATTTTTTTATATTTTGTATTTTTCTTATTTTTGATTTAAAATTCAGATGTTTTTGATTGTTTTCAAGTCTTTTCTTATTGAAATCTAAAAACGGACATGTTTTTGTTGTTGAATGTTTCAAGAATTTTGATCATTTTGTATGGAAGTACAGTTAATTGTGAGAAATTGTTTTGTTTTGCTTTCTGTTCGGTTTAAATGGGACAAAGGCAAACATAAAAAAAATAGTTAATTAATGTCAAATTGTCTTTGAGGATATTAGATAAGCCAAACGCATCATGTGGACGGACTATTAAACAAAATTAAAAAGCGTATGGCAAGTTTTAACAGGTCGTATGAATACAAAAATACTTTCCTTTGTGCTTGGCTAAACTGGTTGATTCAAATGTAAATTGTTGTTGTTTGTGCTTGTTTAGCCAAGTATTTAGCAAACTATCTTTTTATTCATGGGACCTAATAACTGGTGCAACGTTCTGTTGATCCTTCTTGAGATGAGTAAGCGTCTTCCAATTTTTTTTTCAGACGGTGGTGGCATCAACACTTTATTGGAAAATATTATTACATTCTCACAATAATTGTGTTGAAGACTGTGATCCTATTATGTGCGGCAATTGACTCATTTTTTAATGGAGTGTTGGTAGTAGCCGTCGGTATAACAAAGCATGAATATTGTTTCAAATATCCTTTCAGATAATGTGTTCCACCTCGTATGTTTTCCTGATTTATTTTGCAAATTAAAAATAAAGCAATTTCTCTCCATTAAAAACTGTTTTATATATTGATTACAAATGCATCCTCTTTTGCGGATGGGCATATGATCCCTTTTTTGTTGCGACGCAAATCGAAACAAAAATGTAAAATTGAAAGTATGCTTCGCGATTTGCATCAAATATATTAAATATTATATCAAGCCTCAAATAGAATGCGTATGTACTGTATCTATCGCTTCAATATGTAACGGCCAATTTTAAAAGACTAAATATAAAAAGCAGTAAAAAACTTGTGTGCATTTGATCTTTGTTCCAGTGTCTTCTGTCTAACAACCTCTAGGAATATCTTTATGTTTTTATTCTGTTAAAATCTATATGCACGATATAATTTAATTTCCTTCATCTATTCTAACCCTGTTCGTCATTTATAATACATAGCTATACGCATAACACCATTTTGAAACATATTTGATTCCCATATTTGTCAGTCCTGCTGAATACATTATACTTAATTCCATCACGAACTCTACTTGTTTGTTTCATTATTCCATTCTTCATCTTTTCCGTTTTTTGCACTAATAACAAAGGATATTTACCAAAACTTGCTTGCAATTTTGTATGTACTTTCGTTTTTTTTTTTTTAAGTATTACAACCATACAAAAATATATTTACCACATTATTCTTAATCACATAATTGCTTTATTTTATTTTTTGAATTTTCCTTTAAATGCAGTTTTGGTTAAATTTGGTTTAGCACCACTTTGCCTAGAATTTGTACTATTCAAAGATATGAGAATGTTCAGTGAAGTCAACTAGATAAAGAAATTGTCTTTGAAAATTTATAAAAACAATTAAAATACATTCACTATATGTATTTTCGTTTACCATACTATTGTGTCATCTAAAGGAACGTATACAAACACACTCTGAATTAATTCACCTGAACAAAATGAACACATCAGTTGTTATGAATTGATCAGTTTTTCGTTTTTTTTTTCGTATTTCGTATTTAAACAATCTAATTAACGATTACAACGGTAATAATAATCATACTTAACGAAATAAATCGTTTAATCGTATAAAATTCAACGCGGTACACTGATCTATCTCTATCAAGTCTTGCTCAAATCTAGGCTAAGGGTTTATTTTTGTGTTGCAGTTTCTTAAACATTGTGCATTATTACTTCAGCATACTATATTGTACCATAGTAATGTATGTAATTAATTTTTGGTTTTCATTTCACTTAAATGCTAGATGTCTATAATAAATATTACACACAATTCATAATTTTTATACATCGCTGTATTATGCTTGAAATACATTTGACGCGTCAGCATCGGCATCAGCAGAAACATTTCAATTTAGAACACACGCATTTGCCTTTGATGACCCACATTGATAGCAGCAGCAGAACCAGAAGTATTTTTACTGCTGATGCTGTCTAAATTGAAATGTTTCTGCTGATGCCAATGCTGATGCTGACGCGTCCAATCTATTTCAAGCTTTATTGTTTCGCATCGAAACAATTTATGAAAAATAAAAATCTGAACGGATCGCTATATTATTTGGGTCATCCACGCTCATTTATAATCTCAACTTTATCGCCCATTTCGGAGTCTGGAATGTTTGTCAGGTGAGTGCGATCGCTACGCATTGTATTGCGATCGTGTGAGCTGGTTTTGGTCGAATGTTCGGATGGAGTATTGGTTCCAGGTTGGATTCGTTTTTGCAAGGCCGACACATAGTTCTGATCACAAAGCAAAAATCAATTAATCAATTACATCGAACAAGTTAATATGAAATTTTACCTGCGATATAATATCACCCCTTGCGGTTCTAACTTGATATAAGTATCTGTATTTTCGTTGTCTGGCTTCTTCGCGAGTTGTCCGTGGTCGTGAATTGGTCCGTGCACGATTGCCTCGTCGACGATGTAACAAGGGCTTGCGATGATCCACCCGCCAGCCCGTTATAAAACATTGAACCATTACGCTTACAATAGCCGCAACTGGCCAAGCACAAATTAAAACACCACCCCAGCATGGTGGCGGTGGTGGATCGGGTTTCATTGAGAATAACTGCACAAATAAAAGAAAAAGATTATGAATAAATTAATCAAGTTCAGAATTCATATTTAGCACGTTTCGTTCCATACCCACTGAACAGTATCCAGTCCATGCATGAAGAAATCTATTGATGCCATTATCATGGCCGTACCAACTACACTCGATGCAAATATTGTTACGTATTTTACACAGCACAATGTGAGCACAGCAAAGATAATTGCTCCCCCGGCGACAGCCACCAATATTTCACGTTGCTATATGTGAATGTGATTTAGATCTCAACATTATTCGTTTATTCATTAGCTACAGTGAAATTCAAACACCTTACCCCAAATTCATTGTTTGGCATCATAGCAACACATATTGCCATTGCAATTGCAGCCATTACGGCACCAGCAAATGAACTGACCAATGCTGATGCCACCGGATGAGCGGAACCTACAACGGCACCAAAGAGCCCAGCAATCACTGCCAACGCAGAATATGCTGGACTGACGAAGAGCGTGATTTCATGTTTCTGTAATAAAAATATACAACCAACTCCCGCGGCTAAACCACTCAAAAATCCTACAGCGCGAAGGCATCGATATCCTGAAAACATGTTAAAAAAATAAGTTTGCATCTTTTATAAAGAAAATTTGTTGACTCCTTACCTAGTAAGGCGTAAACAATTCCAAAAACGGCTACAGTTGTCCACAGAAGAGCTGATACTGTTTCAGAAGGTGTTGATGGACATGACGGGTTCTCCATGGCGCCCTGCAAAAAAAGAGATGTTTTCTAATTTATTTATTTTTGATTGGAAATAATTGTAACAGTGAAATCAGACCAAAAAAATATCACTTATGTAACATGTTTCAACAAATGGAAAATTCTGCACCTAAGTGTTGTGAAAAACAACTTCAAATCGAAAGATATAGTTGATACGAATGGATATTGACTGATTATTATCACTCAAGGATCGATAAATCCCAGCCCAAATTCAAGATTTCCAACCTTGGTTGACTGAAGGAGTAATTGGTTCTATCAGAACCAGAGACAAATTAAAGCAGAAGTTAACATTTAACACCAACCTTAGAAATTACTACAAAGCATATAGGAACAAATTATCCGATACCATGAAGTTTGCTAAGAGAGAATATACAGAATTCCATCAATAACAGCAGCAATAGCCCAAAACAGCTATGGAACACAGTCAATGCGCAAAACATCCCCTGGCAGCGATAACATAGGAAGTAACCTACCAAAAGCTGTTAAACACGAAATAGCAGAGCCACTGGCTATAGTTTTCAATAAATGCACAAAGGAGGGAACTTTTCCTACACTGTTTAAAAAAAGGTATTGTTGTTCCTATCTACAAAAATGGTGATAAAACAACCCCACTTACCTACAGGCCTATTTCACTTTTGCCGACATTCTCGAAAACATTCGAAAGATGCCTAAAATCCCGACTAGAAAAGCTTATCCACGAAAACAACATACATACTAGCATCAAATCAATTTGGATTTAGAAACAGCGTCTCAACTGAGAACGCCCTTACTGAAGTTTGTGACTTCCTACACTCTGAAATCGAATGTGATAGAAAACTTCTAGCTGTATTCATGGATCTTTCAAAGGCTTTTGATACAATACCTCATTATCCTTTGATAGGGAAATTACGGCAATATGGGCTCTGCGGCAATGCTTTGAAACTAATCTCTAGTTACTTAGCAAATCGAAAGCAATGTGTGAAAATTGAAAATACTTAAAGTGAATGGAACATGTGGGTTACCGCAAGGTACAGTTTTATCCCCCTATTGTATCTTCTATATGTCAACGATTTATTATTATTTATGCACGATGAATTAATCTAAAAAAAAACAAAAGCCATGGCTTCCTCGTTAAATAGTTCCGGTCAACCTTTATTGAATACTCTGACACTGCATAAAAACTGTTTGTCGACAGGGAGACTTCAAGGTGCTACATGCAATTGTCCCCAAATAACATGTGTAGATAAAATAAAATATCTCGGCATAACTTTAGATAAATATCTTAAATGGAATGAACATGTGGCTCATTTAGTGCAAAAACCTCGCTCAAGCTAGGCTTTAAAGGAGTTAAGCAGAATTAATTTGTAAACTATGTATAATGATTTGATTAACCCTGCAATATAATTGAATTGAATTGAATAAAGACATTTTAATTTAACTTCATTGCCAAAGTACCAAAAGAGCTAGCTTCAGATATCACTTGGTACCACGAGAGATGTTTGCATTGTGATGAACCAATATTTGTGGCCGATCGGTAAAAAATGGGCGTTGTTCAAGAATATAAAAAAAAGCCGGATATTTGGTCAAAATGTGCACCTATATAGTATTGTCTATATCAGTGGCTCTTATCTTTTGCACATGAGGGACCTCTTGATATAACTAGCTAAGTTTCGCGTACCGCAAAATTGCGCAGAGCCATAATAATGTATATATTGTCGCAAGCACTATATATTTCCTAGACCACGCCGAGACTCGATCTCCGGACCTCTAGATTACTAGCATCGTAATGTGCGACTCAACCAACTGAGCCACAGAGCGTGTCAATTATATCTACTAGTACTGCCATAAACAAAGTTTTGTTTCTATCTTTTAAGTAGTCTAGTTGCTGTGTTGGTTAGCGTGCTCGACTTCGTAACACTGAGTCATGGATTCGAATCCTGATTTAATTTAGGATATTATGATAAGCTCACTCAGACACTAAATTTCAAGATATTTATCTGGGTAAAACGTGCTGTTCATATGAATACATTTTCAAAAAGTCAGCAAGATTATGTATATTGAACTGAACTCGACTGTCTTGCCGGTTATTTACATTTAACCTTAAAGTTTGTGAATTATTAACGATTTTTCAAGTGAAATTAACGAGGAAACCTTCTAATACCTTCATTTACCATTGATTTATTACGGAGCAGTTGCTTAGGGTAAATGTATGTAAATTAACTCAAAGATCATCAGCTTGGAAGTAGTCCAAAAACAAGGTTTTTAAATATAAATACATAAGCTTTTCAATAGCTTGCACCATAGCAATACCTAATAAATTATTACATAGATAAAGACATTATAGGAGAATATAGCTCTTAAAGTTGCAATTGGAGCAAAAAAACTGATATCGCGAGCCATGCTACTTACCATCCACATGAGATGGAAAATCATGAGGTATTTTCAGGTCCAATCCCATTCATTGGGACTATATTTTAAGAAATACGGATAGTAATGGAGAGGCAAAATAGGTTGCGTAGCATTAGTTTTTGTTAAAATCCTTTTCCTTGGCATTATTGGGACTAAAAAGGATCAGAGGTACTCTAAACTGTTTTTTTTTACCCGGTGGACATGTTGACATTATGGTTGGTGTAAACAAAAGATTCGAGACATCATTATCAGCAGGTGCGTTCCGCTACACCCCCCACTTTGGAAAATTACTAAAAAAATCATTGCACCGTTACGTGCTCATTATGTGCTAATTATGTACCACATTTAAACATTTTGTGCTAGTCAACTTTTAGAGATATTAGCAATTGAAATGGGGGGGGGGGGGTGTAGAAGAACGTTCTTCTACACCCCCCCAAACAGAAAAAATCAACTTACGGGCTTCAAATCTATATTTTCGTAATTGTTGAGTTATGTGCTAATTATGTACCGAAATTAAACATTTTGTGCTAGTCAACTTTAGAAGATATTAGCAATTGAAATGGGGGGTGTAGAAGAACGTTCTTCTACACCCCCCCCCCCCCAAACAGAAAAAATCAACTTACGGGCTTCACATCTATATTTTCGTAATTGTTGAGTTATGTGCTAATTATGTACCGAAATTAAACATTTTGTGCTAGTCAACTTTAGAAGATATTAGCAATTGAAATGGGGGGGTGTAGAAGAACGTTCTTCTACACCCCCCCAAACAGAAAAAATCAACTTACGGGCTTCACATCTATATTTTCGTAATTGTTGAGTTATGTGCTAATTATGTACCGAAATTAAACATTTTGTGCTAGTCAACTTTAGAAGATATTAGCAATCAATTTCAATTGCTAATATCTTCTAAAGTTGACTAGTACAAAATGTTTAATTTCGGTACATAATTAGCACATAACACAACAATTACGAAAATATAGATTTGAAGCCCGTAAGTTGATTTTTTCTGTTTGGGGGGGGTGTAGAAGAACGTTCTTCTACACCCCCCATTTCAATTGCTAATATCTTCTAAAGTTGACTAGCACAAAATGTTTAATTTCGGTACATAATTAGCACATAACTCAACAATTACGAAAATATAGGTTCGAAGTCCGTAAGCTGATTTTTTTTGGTGGGGGGGTGTAGAAGAACGTTCCGCTACACCCCCCCTTTGAATTGCTAATATCTCTAAAAGTTGACTAGCACAAAATGTTTAAATGTGGTACATAATTAGCACATAATGAGCACGTAACGGTGCAATGATTTTTTTAGTAATTTTCCAAAGTGGGGGGTGTAGCGGAACGCACCTATTATCAGCTACATCCGAGGCAGTTTCTTTATTGACCAACCAATCACAGCGTAACTCGAAGATGAAGACCGTCAACACCGAGAAAAATAACGTCCCTTAAAATTAACTCGATATCCTTTTGAAATCGAGTTACATTCCTATTAAATATAATCCTTTCCTTTTAAATATATATCGCTTCAATTCAAATTCATTCTTTTTAAATTAATGGGAAATCCTTTAAATCCAAATTTTCAATAGGAAATCATTTTGAATTAATGGGAAATCCTTTAAATCCAAATTTTCAATAGGAAACCTTTTTAAATTAATGGGAAATCCTTTAAATCCATATTTTCAATAGGATTTTTTTTTGTTTACACTCGCAGTTGGTCGGCAGTGCGGTAGAGCGATGTCACAATGTATGGTGTAAATTATAAACGTCGTCCCGTATAGTCTGTGTGGTGTAGTAGATAGGGGCGTTAGTCTTCAAATCATAGGATCGCGGGATCGAATCCCACTGTAGGCAGGTAATTTATTATGCATTTTAGAGTGTAAAGAGGTAAATGAAATGTCGCCAACGCCTATAGCGAGGTCAGTTATACAAAACTCATTTATGAGTAATTTTCACAGGGAAAGAACACCCTGTGAAAATTACTCCTTTTGGTGTAATTTAAAGTATTCTTTTGAGTTCATGCATTTAAAACATTTTAAATTAAAAGGAAATCTTTTCGATTTATGATTGTGGCCTGATTAAATTGACACTGAATCACTTTAATTTAAAGTGATTATAGATAGACTTTCAAAAGGAATACCTTATTAGTTCGAAGGGAAATCTGTTTGAATTAAAAAGTCTATGAAATAAAGGGATTATACAATGATTCAAAGGGAAACAAATATGAAGCAAAATCATATTTGAATCTCTTTGAATCATATGCGTATTTTTTGAATTTACAGGATTTTTTTTCTCAGTGAAATGGATTCGTGTTGCCATGTTGTATGTGTTAAGGATGTGTGCCTGAAAACACCGCAACGAAGTTAAGACGACAGAACGGGCCAAGACCTGAGCGTAGCCAGGATTTCTATTAGGAGGAGGTTAAAACAACAACAACAATTAATATAATAACCTAAATCCCCTGCGATTTCTGCTTTTCAGACCATTTCAAACCGATCTTCAATAGAAATTATTATTTTAGGGATTGATTTGGGAGCTGGACGACGGAAGTTAATTTCTACCCAACATGGCGTTTAGTTTTCAGTATGACGACGTATCTACTTTGTGACGGAAAAATATTTCCTTGCAATGATCAAGGTATGTTGGCAACATGATCACAAACATAGGTGGTTGGGATCCTTACGGAAATAAAACCATAGGAGATTTCCTCAGACAAAGATTTTAGTTTCAAAGGATTAGGAGAAACGCGGAATTGCAAGATCTTATATTGAAGTCCCGAGTATCAAATACCAGCCTCGGAACATTGAATTTCCAATAATACGGATCTTTTCAAACATTGCATTGCACACTCTGTAGTCCGAATTCCGAGATCTTCTCTGATCCGAATTTCACTTTTATCCTATAATGACAGCAATATTTTCGTCCGAAATAAAATCTTTTCTCCGTTCTTGGAAAGAGTAAACTGTATAGAATAAATGAACGAAATTCTTCGAAAATAGAAAACCGAACCTCCGAACCCTACCTTAAATCGACCATTTCCTCGAAATTCAAAACAAATAAACGGCCTTTACTAATCCGGCGCGGGGCCCGTGGCAAGAGTCAAGGCCCCTTAGATTTGCATCAGGTGTTCATGTCTAGAGTTCACTGCAACGAATGATTAGTCCAACTAATAACATGTTCGAAAATTAACGCAAAATTTAACAATCGCATTTATATTTCGGTTTAATCATTAATCTTACCTAAAGTAAAATATTTAAAATTTTTAGCGTATCTACTTTTTCGGTTATCCTGTTTTAAATATTACATATTTAGTATGTCCTGTGGATATGGTACACTTGGAATGCGACACTTTCTGATCTCATTCTCCTTAGCTAACACTTTACGTTTACGTTCGGAGAATTTGATTTTGACAAGTGTTTATTCATTCCGAATTAATCAGCCAATTTTATCATAAAATCATAAGTACTCGGGTCGTGTATACCTATGTAGTTCATTTAAGATGATAATGATAGCGACGCTATGTACACGATGTACTGAAGACTCTAAACGTCTAAACTATACTATAGCCACTAAATGAGCAATCTCTTTGATAACCTTGCCTCTCCTGGTTGTACCTGTTGTTGACCAAGTTATGCACAATTTTGCTTTAACATAGTTTATAACATAATTTTCATATGACCGGAGGGAGGCACTCAAGAAGCTGGCGGGAGTGCTCCAATTCAAGTTGTTCCGCCACTGGTTGAGTTACTTTTATATTGAATCATGAATAGCATTTCTGGCATCTACCACGAGGGCAAATTCTCATCACCGAAAAGAAATGTCTCAAACAAGAATTTAATTGCTTCACGGGCTATATATTTTCCTCTGTTATTGAAATCAATGTACATACATATTCCCCTCATAATTATAATCTAATTCAGGGGAAAAGATCGCGACTTCCTATTGCCGGAAGTCGCGATATCGGCAACATTGTTCAGCCGAATCCATGCAAAATAGTCATGGAAAATTGAGACACAAAAGAGGCCTTGTCCGCAGAGTTAGAAGCCTTATTGGGTGTCTGTATTAGTATATTTATATTGAAAATACTACCACTCTTTTTTGGATTTGGTTACTATTTTTTTTAATGCCAGCGCGAGTCCCCCTTAAAGCGCGGGGCCCATGGCATTTGCCACCTGCTGCCACGAGGATAATCCGGCACTGATTCCTCTGTATTCCGGGTCGACCCCGGTTTAAATTAGTCTGGACTATGAAGCACGCCCTTGTAATGACTATGACACTCACTCCTTGGCATCCCAGTCATAAAGTACCAGGCGCTAACTGACCACCTCCTGAACTCAGTTGTTTATTGTGCGAAAATTTTCTTGATTTTCTAATAGTCAAACCCGGGGTTCTATGCTTTCAAACATTGAAAGCGAAAAACGACTCTTTCGAATTTCTTAAAATTCATTTAGTTGGGAATGGGAATCCTTTTTAATTTTTGGCGTAGATTAAAAATGACCTACATCAGACGTGTCAAACTCCACACATGCGGCCCGCCTCGCAGTTCTGTCCGGCCCGGAGCCATGTCGAAGCAGCACAATGTGTATCAATACAAAAATGGTGAAATTGGTATGGTGAGCAAATTAAGCCGTTGAACTCAAGTCTACAAAAATTACTAAAACTCGTCTGTGGCTTATGCCAGATTTTTTTTAGGATTTTTTCTCCAAATACTACCAACAATTATTTATTATTTCATTATATTTATTTATTTATTATTTCATTCATATAAGACAGCTCATCTTTTTTATACAGGACAATACTAAGGCCGGGTTTCTGATAGCTCTTATTCAGTACCTGTCGGCTGATTAGTCTTATCGCGTAGAGAAGACACAAACCATATTTAGAAAGCTTTTCCATTGTGTTGAATGGAATTTTTGTTTATTTTGCATAGCTACGCCATATTTTGCTTGTTTAAGCCAAGGCCGGGTTTCTGATAGCTCTTATTCAGTACCTGTCGGCTGATTAGTCTTATCGCGTAGAGAAGACACAAACCATATTTAGAAAGCTTTTCCATTGTGTTGAATGGAATTTTTGTTTATTTTGCATAGCTACGCCATATTTTGCTTGTTTAAGCCATCATCTTAGATTGAGAAAATCATTGCGCACTTTCATCCAACAGCGTAAATAAGCAAAAGATAACATAACTATGCAAAATTAACAAAAAATCAATATAATGGAGAAGCTTTTTGAATATTATAAGACTAACCATTCTATAAAATCTACGAGAGAATGGGCCTAAGTCTCTTCATGAAACTGTTCTGTCCCGAAATCCAGTTAATAAAAAATTGGTTGGCTTTACCGAACATGAATTAAGATTTATTTGGAAAAATGGCAAAGCTTTCAAAACTACAGAAATCTTGGAATTGTTAACTAAATCACCTGGATGTGAAATTCCAACATAATAATCACAGCCCATGTGCCTGGATTTTAGACCTATACTTATCAAGCTGTATTGGTGCATGAGTTTGTACCACATCACAAACAATTTTTTGTCTCTTTTAGCCATCATTCTGCTTAAATTAATTTAATCTGACTATTTTGTTATTTTGGGTGACCTGGATGACTGGTGCTAAAATTAGGATTAGCCGATCTCGCAAGGGGGACACGGACTGGATCCAGACTTTCTGTAATATTTTAAAAGTAATATTCTGTAATCAACTTTCGTAATACGATTATATAAAAGTTTTTGAAATTTTCCTCCTGCGGCCCACCTAAACCTGAGGAGAGTCTTATTTGGCCTGGGCCAGGTTTTGAGATTGACACCCCTGGCCTACATACAGTCTTGACTCGATAATCCGGATCAATTATTGCAAGGGGTTATCCGGACCATCGGAACATCCGGATTACCGAAATCACTTTTTTCTCATGAAAAACAGTCCAAATAAATAAAAAACAGGAACAAAAGCCGATAATTGTATAATTTCTTTGAAATTAGTCAGAATCATGTCATTTGCCAAACGGTCCCGTAAAAAAGTTCGAGACCAAATCTACTATTTCACCCTGAAAATCTCAAATATCCGGATTATAGAGTCAAAATCGCTGCCGAAATCCGGACTATAGAATACATAGTGGAAACATTTAGTGGTCCGGATTAGCGTGATATCCGGATTAAAGGAGATCCGGATTACCGAGTCAAGACTGTATTTGGAATTTTCATAATAAACTTCAGTACTGTCACGAAGGATTCAATAAGCGTTGCCAGAAGGTTAATAAAGAAACGGACAAAATTTGGTTGATTAAACAATTATATCTATGGTCGGTTACTCGTACATATTTATCCATAATTTAAGCTTAAAGCATACTTGTAACATGGTCGTTTACACTGGCTATAGAATGCTTTAAGCTTATTTATTGGATAAAATGTATGAGTAACCGGTCCCTAATAAAAGGATTGCATCTGACTTTTACCGCAGTATATTTTCCACAATCTAATACTGATTCCATCTGAGAAAAATACCAATTCATGATTGCTCATTCAAATAATAATTATGCAAAATATTCATATGTACATTATGTATGTTTGCCGAAAATATAACGAAAAAAAGTGTGTATCAAATATTTGCTTATGCACTGAACCGAATTGAATCTGTCTGACCAAAATGAAATCATCTTGAAATCAAAAAACCATTAATATGCATACAAATAAAAATGAGAGCAAAATCATTGAAAGACCTGATAACTATCCATATCCATATCTATCCATAACTATTTCTGCATTCAAGAATAATTTCCAATATATATGTACGAGACTAGCATGGATGGATTCATAAGCATGATAAATTGTTTCGCATCGATGACGCTTAATCGATGGCTTCGTTGAATGCAGCAGGAAAAATGCAACAAAGATCACTAATGACACTCGATGATGAACCAGATAGATGGTATCTGGTCTGGTATGATTAGTAGATGATTCTTACCTGCAACAGAAACGGCCACACCAACGTTTGTCCGACTTTTGTATCTGGACTAACATTTTTCGATCGATTGTCTTCCTCCTCTCGAAAATGCATGATAAATATATTTCTAGTTTACGGAACGCTGGATTTAATTAACTTCGAACTTGTTCACTACGGGGATGGTACATAGAGTGTGTGTTTAGCTTTATTTTAGTTCGGGACGATAAGCAGAAGCACATTTAAAACTTTTGGTAGAGATATACATATATGTATGTGTTAAGGATAGGGGTTTGTTTATTTATTTTCACATTTTTTTTTCACTTTTCACATATTGTATATCACGTAATTAACCAGGAATTTAACACTGTGGCACACTGTAAGTAATCCTCGACTATCACTCGTTTTCCGGCCACACAAGTCAGTGTACTCCACATTAGATTTTCTCGGCTATCTGCGAGATCACAGCACTGCATGTGCTTGTAAGATGCGATGACGTCGAATAAAATTTATAGAATTTCTCCTCAATGCTCCTCAAAGACGGATAAATTACCTAAACATGTGGCGCGAGTATCATCTATACAGGTACTGACGGTGTGTCCTATCTTCTTTTTACGTAATGCGGTGAAGTAGCGATGTCGTAATGAACTATGCAGATGCTGACGATCGGGTGGAATTAGAAATTGGAACTCTTCTTTTGTATGTAGCCACAAAATCGAGTGCGCCCCTTCCGGGTGCCACCTTGGAAAGTGAAGATTAAAACAGAGAGGCAGCAACTTGCGATTTATCTATTACATTCTATGTATGTACATTGCACTCAGATACTTTCACGATGACGACGGAATAGCGACGAAAGACTATACTGCAACAGTACAGTAATGTATAGTGGGCACATGATATGGTGCTCCCTAATGCACGTCTTTAGCTTCCATTCCCGCACCTCATTCCATTGTTGTTCTTAACGCGTTCCCGTTCAACAGTCACACTTGGGTTAATTCCTAAATTGTGTACTAACTGCCCACAAACACGGCAATCATATTCGTTGTTGCTTCATAATATTCGCCTCAAGTGGGCATCCTCTCTTTATTTTGGTTTCAAAGACTCGGTAATTATCCAATTGAAAACAAGAACACCGCAATGGGTTGATAGATAAGTTTAAAACATCTGAATCCATCAATTCAGATTCTGGAGATTCTTTTTTGGCTATGGGCGCATATGGTGTATTTGGATGGATAATAACAACTTTGAGCACACACACTGCACTATATCTGCAATTAATGAGTGCATTCAGCGAGCACATATTGTGATGTGCTACATATCCCCACCACAAGAAATTGGAAAACTGCTAAGTTCGTGTTCGCTGAATGGACTTGCTACATGAAACGTCAGTTCTCTCTAACCAGCTGATACATCCGCAGACATCGCGGCAATCAAAAATTCAAAAAACCTAAAACTGCAACTTTTCTTTCAAAATACGTACTCTCATCGCACAATATTATAACGTTCACTAAAACCTGGCTCAGAAATGACATTTTTCTGCTGAACTGTGAATAAACAATTTCCAGTATTGATGGTCGAGCAGCTGTGCGTGACAGTTGATCGAGCAGTCCAAGTAGCAGCTACACATCTAAATGTAGCATTCCAATTCAACGCTAAATAGGGGAAATTTTCGATACATCGCATGTGGACCGATTAGCGGGTGAGTGGGACGCGGGGAGAGAACACTTTCCAGTAGCTCTTTCCAATATGTGCTCGCTGAATGCACTGATTGATACAGACTTATTCAACACAACAAAATAATTTTCGACTAAATAAAAGGACTAGCAAATGCACTTCACTGCACTAGTTTCCCGGCCATACTTTCTCGCACAAAGGAACAAACTGTGTAGGTCGTGAGATTCTTCGCGCATGGACTGCTCTCGCCCTATTCGATACTGTACTGTATGATGGATACCATGGAGAATTGTTATTTTTACTTAGTAAATACCACAGTAATTACCGGAAGCATGAAATAACTATACTGTGACAATTCATATGAACAATATAAACTGTTGTTATTAATGCTCGCACTTTTTGCTGCTAACTATAATTTATACTTTATACTCGCTAGATTGAAGCGAAACTAACGCACAAATCCAGAATATCCAACCATCACCACTACGTTGACGACCTTCAGTGAACTCGGGTGGATGCGCGATACAGCGATATACATATTGATGATCCACAGTCCACATTGAAAAAGGAGCAAATCAACAACAAACGAAAGGGTCCGGGTTGATTCGTTATTCAGAGTCAGACAGCGCCATAGTGTATATAGATGCAGATAGTCGCGCAACAATGGGTATCACGACGATTCACTCGAGGGGAGATAAGAAGCTACTCTATAGGTACGATACGATTACCATTATAATCGCCTTCGAAGCTCGGACTATAGACAGGTAAGACCCTAAGGTGCCGAACTGCCGACGCTCTAATCCCTTAATGCTCAGAGCAATTACATTCGGATTAGATGGTAATTGCGAGGGTACTACACATGTATGTGCACATTCAGGCTTTTAGACCTATCCAATCATTCGTAAAGAAAACCGAGTACAGTAGACACTCACTTATATTAACGCTCACTTATACAGTAAAACCTGTCTAATCGGACAACTCTCAAGTAACAATTTCATCCCTATAATTCTTCGTAGAATATTTTCTTCAAACGATAATAAGGGCACTTTACAGGGTATAAACACTGAATAATAGTCCAATAATGGCATTTGGCGCCGTTTTTTTATCCAATTGAACCTTTATTATAACACTGAATTACACTTTGAAAAAGATGTCATCATTTTCTGTCATTTACTCGCGTTTGCAAAAAAAAAGAAAAAAAATTCGCGCAGCCAGCGTCGAACCAGCGACTGTCGTACGCAAGTCCGACGCCTCACATATAGTCAGCATTGCTCGTAGACACTACAAGTACATAATTTGATGCTTTTATCGAAATGCTCAACACTTCTCTTCAATGCACCTTCTTCTTTATATGTCAATCAGTTGAAGCTAATAAAATTCACACGTTCATCAATAAAATGCAGCCAGTTTCTGCGCTGAGATTATCTTAATTGATTCATAAGTTAAGAATGAGTGAGGAAATGTTGGTTTCATGCAATATTTCAATGAATTCAATTCAAGAAACGTGGTGTTCCAGAGCACTTCATAAGTGTCAATTCTTTAAAAAATCACAAAGTTCATCCTTCTATAAAACTACGCTGAGCAATTTATTGGATGATCACACGAATGTCACACTATAAAAATGAAATCGACAGCACTATAGAAGATTATATGTGCATGTGTGTGTGTTGATTTCAGTCATGTGTGTTTATTTCATTCAATAAAGACTACAAAGAAGTATTTAATGGAGCATCTTTTTAGGTTAACGTTTAGAGAAGTGTTATCGAAGTCTTATTGGATGTAGTCATGAATTGATTATATAAGAACTTTTTAAGCTTTCCGAAAAGTGTTTTAAGGAGTTTTTATCGGATCAAAATACTTATATAAGCGATGTCACATGATAAACTGATTTTGTGTTACTATATGAATGTTACAGGATGAAGTGCTTCTTTAAAGCATACGAATTGTTACTTGGGCTGACGGGTCCAATCAAATTCGGTCCGATTAGCAGGTGGTCCGATTACCAAGGTATGACAGAAAATTTATAAAAAATTAAGAAAATCATTTTTAAACGTTGCCATGAAATTTAGGCCACTTATTCATGAGCATTGGACCTGTACAAAGGTCACTTAATGTTTAGAAACCGCTCAACACCTTAACTGCTTTGTGATTTTTTTAATTAGCTTCCTTATTATAAATTCTCCATACACACAGTTCAACCGTATTTAGAATATTCTTCAATAGTTTACAAAGCATTTCTATAATGGAAGTCAAATGGATTCCCCATTTCCTAATATGTGGATCAGGGTTAAATCAATCCTCGATTCCTTTAGTTCTCAGACTTGCCCTTTAATTTCACTGGCATCTTCTTGTCGCAGAAACTCCAGAATTCTCTCGCCCCTTCATCCACTCAACACGGATGCAATGGTTGATGCCGTCTACGAAATTTCAAGTCGCCATGGCGAATAATATACGTATAGCTCATTGTAATCGGAACTTAAGTGAATGTATTAAAAAATGTCTAAAGGCCTGAATAGAGATCGGGCGGAATGAAAATGAAATTTTTGTCCGCGGCGATTTTCTCAATGAAAATGCATACTTACTGTCGTGGAATATGTGGTAAATGATGGGGTATTCCATAAACTAAAATCCGAGAATGGTTTCACAATTTGTCTCTGCCATTTTATGTGTTATTTTTCGATTCCCCGGTCATTAGATAATTTCCGCGATGAACTCGTCGTGGACAGTGAATCGGTTTGACGTTTGCAAAACTCACCACGCCCGACGGAGAATATGCTACAGAGTCGACTCATTTTCACGTTGAAAATGCATTCGGACAATGGGGAAATTATTTTTTTTAGTTATTTTTAAGATTATGTAGGACGTAAAACGCCTTTGTATCAATTTTCGAAGCTAAAATTTTAAATTCACCACGGTTTTTATGCCGGTTCATTACCGTTTCATTTTCATTCCGCTCGAACTCTATCCGGGGCTTAAGATTTTTTTTTGCCTGCGAACTAAGAAGTACTCTGTAAAGTAAATTGTCTGTTGGTCAGTGTGGTGAAATTGACCTCGTACTGCTCCAGGCAAATAAAGTTATCAATTTGTAGTTTTGGTCCGATTTTGGAGATTTAACCAGTGGGTGTGGAGGTTTGTCCGATTGTGGAGGTTTGTCTAGTACTGATCCATCCAATTGGAGTCACCGATTGTGGTCCATGATCCGATTAAGGGGTGGTCCGTTTATAAAGGTTATTTTGTATGAAAAACCAAATAAAATTGACCGAGGGTGGTCCAATTAGAAGGTGGTCCGATAAACAGGTTTGACTGTATTTACATCCTTTTATATTAACACCCCGATTTTGCAAATTAGGCACCTTTTGTTATATTAACTGACCATTCACTTATATTAACTACCACATATTTGAATAGCTATTTATGCGTAAAACTTGTGGAAAAAAATAAATCTTGGATAAAATTAAATCTGGGAACATAAGCTACTCATCCTTATGGAAAAAATATGGTGTCACAAACCCGGTTATTAAAAAAAATCAGCGAAATTAAATGGTAATGATTTTATTCTCTGAACAAAAAATATAAAAACTTAACAAGGAGAATTTCCAAGATTTTTACGTCTATTTTACAGTATATCACACGAAAAGCTAACGTCGTAAAAAAAGTATGCTACAATTTTTTGGCCACTAAAACCCAGCACAATTTAGATGACATGCTCTAAAAAGAATTGTCCAACAGAACGCTGTCCGTTTTCTCCACTAAACTTTAAGAGCCGTTTTCGGTAATTTTCTTACACTTTGATTTCCGTTGCCTGAGTGTATGCGACCCTGTCGAAAAGAAATTTTCACAGTATGATATTGAGGCACTGTGGTCTCATATTGCTGAAACCGCCTTGTTCGAATTTTTTTTCAGTTAACGCAATATGGTTTTACGCGAAGGAACAGATGAATTCCGAAGAATATTTAAGGGACGACAAAACTCTCACTCTAAACAAGGTTATTACGCTTTAACGTCTACTCGTCTAATTTGGTAGGGAAGGCTAACTTCGCTTCCTGGATGAACTTCTTCGTTAGCGAATGGAAATTGAAGTGAATTTACTGGAAACACTTAGGCCCGTATTTATGAACATTCCTTAACTCAAGGAGACTTTTTTTTTCTATGAAAAAGTATGGGAAATGACATTTAATTTATTGAATTTCGGCATCCTTGACCCAAGGTCTCCTTGACCTGTGGACTTTCGCATAGCGGCGGTGACATCAGGAACAAAGCACAACCCTGGTCAAAGGAGACAAAAAAGTCTCCTTGAGTTAAGGAATGTTCATAAATACGGGCCTTAAACGACTCCAAAAGTTAAGTGAATAAAATGGTCATCATACCTTGGCAAGGAAAACATTTTTTATTTGCATTCCACAAGTGTCCTGAGTTTTGTAGTGTAGTTACTATAGTTATACATAGTTTTGCAAATTTTCCGGTTCGTCTTTGCTAACACAAACTAAGAAAGAATCAGTTCAGTTCTTGAGCATTACAAAAAAAAATCTTAGGATAATTTTTTCAACAAAAAAATACTTAAAATATTCCCTTTATACTTGTAAAATTTTAATACAAAAAAAAACAGAAAAATCTACGTTCGCTTATATTAGCGACGTTTTTTTCGTATCGCGTGTAAGTCTGACTCGAAAAAAACGATCGCGGGTAACATCCCGGTTAAGACCAAACAGCTGACATTTGACAGTTTTTGTGCATCTTTGACTCGCTTTCGTCGGCTTATTTTTTAGATGTGGTGGATTTTATCACAAAAGATGATTATTTCTTTGCAAAATCTTTTCTAGTGATTAGAAAAACTCTCACATTGGTTTGAAAAAACAAATTCCCGATTTTTTTGCATATCGTGTTGTATGTACCTGCACTCTCAAAAAGCTGGAAAACGAGAAATGCCTTTCGCCAGCACTTTGGAGCGAGCAATCATCACGGCGATTGCTATTTTTGTGTGTTTGCGATTTGCGGGGTGCTACGAAAAAGCATAAATATAAAGTGGAGTACCCTATAGTGAGTTCTGCCACGAAACCTGTGCCTCACAGTGTAAATAGCACTGTTCGCCCTCCTCACAGTGATTAAAGTAACGACCCTCAGGATACACAGTTTTTCTCCTCTCCTTCATCAAGCGATCAACGAAAACCACACCTAATTCGCCAAGAGGAATTTAATGATTTGGTACGGGACTTGAATTTGTCCCTAAGGCAGGCGGAGCTGTTAGGATCAAGGTTACAGGAGTGAAATTTATTGAAGCCCGGAACGAAAGTGACAGTTCAGCGTAAAAAACAAATATTTTAGACGCATATAAAGAGATGGGGTGCAGAATGTCTTTGAAAATGCATTTTCTTCACTCGCATTTCTCTTTCTTTTCTGAGAACCTTGGAGCCGTAAGTGATGAACAAGGTGAGCGGTTTCATCAGGACATAAAAAGGCTTGAGGAACGTTTTCAAGGTCATTGGGATGCAGCGATGTTAGGAGATTATTGTTGGCGCTTACAGCGAGAAGACAATTCTAAACATAAGAGAAAAAGTTGATTTTTTTATTTTTCCCTTAAAATAAATGTGTTTAACAATTAACAAGATGATTTAGAGCCAACAAATTTTTCTAAAAAATAAAACTAACCACACTAAAATCGGGTAATAGGTTTGGTTTTTACAGAATAATAAAAGATGTAAGAAAGATATGATCGTAAAGGGCGCCACAAACCTGACGATTTCTCGGCCGATCGATCGGGTAATCGATTGCCCACAATCGATCTGCCGCCCATACAACACATACATTAGGCAATTTATCGGGCAATCTGAAATCGACAGTCTCACGGTCCACGAGACACAGCACAAAATAGCGAAAACTACACCATTTTTGGCGATGGAAGATGGACATCCATTGCTACTTTGTTGGAGAATGACCGCCACAACCACAGCATGAAAAAATGAAAAACGACCACAGGTTTATGTCAAAAAATCAGCAAGTGAGAACACATGATTGTCATGACAGCTTGTGCGGAAAATTTCATTGGCAATGCGTTCCACATGTCAAATCAAAAAATTGAATCCGATGGTCCCATACACCTTCCGATTTATCTCGCAATCAAAAAATCTGGCCGATCGATCGGATGGTCTATGGTGCCTCTAAGACTATGCGCCAATTTAAAACAAAATCATATGTACAAGCACCTCGCTTTGGCACAATATGGAGAAAATTGAGATGGAAAAATATATTTTTTTGGGTCAAATCAAAAAAATTAGACTTTGAAGTTCTGTAAAAACCAAACCGATTTTAGTGTGGTCAGTTTTTTCTTAGGTAAATTTGTTGTCTGTAATAATCATCTGATATAGCTATTCTAGCTAGTCTAGCTTTGGAAAAATGTAGATTTAAGGCGTACAGAAAATGATTTTTTCAAATATCTTCAAATGCCCGTGGCAGCTAAAGAGTTAAGAATTCGGGGTATGTTCCTTACAACTTTTTTGCTGGAAATCACATGAGAAATCACAATTCGGTACGTTTATGCGGCAGTTTCCGGACACCCTGTATGTACAGCCGAAACTAATAAAACGCGGTAGAGCTATATCTTTTTTGCTGCTTTTGATGCAATCTTTTCTGTTTCGGGGAACTTTCCCAATGCTGGCCAACTTTTTCAACAGGAGATCGGTAACGGTTATGTGCCTGTTCTTTGCAAATTAATGATCCCGGATTTTGCGGGACAGTCCCACATTTTACAAAGCTGTCCCCCATTAAAAATCCTACCAAAATTCTCCCGCTAAACTTCCAATCAGTGGTTCCCAACTCATAAATCACTACGGACGGATATTTTTTAATGAAGGAGTGAATGAATGAAGGCGATTTTTCTTTTACAAGGTTTTCGACTTTTTTATTATTTTTTAATGACAACAAAGTGGACAACTTATGGCAAAAAATGGTTGGAAATATCAGAAGAAAGCACAACATTCCTTCTCTCTAACTGTCATTGAAATAATTTTAAGAAGACTACAAATATACTTGGTCAAAACACGCACATAAAAGTTCGGCTGAACCACGCGCAACCGTTTAATCGAACCACGCTCAAAAATTCAACGTCAGCGGATTGAATTCACGCAAATGACGATAAAATGCAATTCCCCTGGTTTTCTTTTGGGTGGTACGGCGAATACCGCGCTAAGTTGGGCCGGCTTTAGAAAGACCTAAAACCCACAATGTAAGATATCATCGAGTCATTTACATAGTACCGACTTTTGCCCATTTTTCATGACGACAAACTGTACGTGGGTGAAGAGTTCAATGTAGTAACTACCAAAATTTAAGTGTAGGGAAAGGCAGTAACATCGGATTTTTTTTTTATTCTTAAGAACTCTCTAATTTTGAGAGTTTAGGGAGCCTAACTTTGTCAGATAATAATTCATTGGATGCGGTTTTACCGGATTGATTTTAACCTTTTTCAACGAAAGATTGAGGTGGTTGGTCACAACTAACATATGTTCTACATCGACTCTTTGATCCCCATGTATCCCAAATTCTCTCCTTAACTGGCATCTTTGAACAACTTTAACTCCTGATCACCCTGTATCATTCTTTTTCCCCGAACCCGTTTGCGCTGTTTCTCTTTGCAACCGCTAGGACTCTCAAATTTTCAACAATATGGTCTTTTGATCCGTCTCTAATTTTTTTCTGAAAATCGATCTCCATTCAAAATTGTTCGGAAAATCAGTCTTCTTGTCTCAATGTCGCCTCTTTGAAGACAGCATTTTGAGCAAAGCGTGCGCCACTATATGCTGAAGGAGCTTTTCACACTTACGGCTAGATTACGTAATCTATGCAAATTACTTAATTTGAGCTGTCAAATTCCATACAATTTTAAAGTTTCCACACCGCCACACTTACGACTCCGTATGTGCTTGGCCCCCATTTGGCGTTTGTTTTGTGCTTAGATAGCTTGAAAAATTGTCCCCATTTGTCCTTGGCCTCCCTCCCAATTTTATTGTCCTTTAGGCATTAGGGTTAGAAACTGCGAGACTGTATAACTAAACATGAACCACTTCTGGTTATCCTGCTAAATATCAACGAAATAATCGGATCAAATGTGAACGTTTAGAGTTAGAGTGCCTGTTTTGTAATGTTCTTTTCGAAGTCTGATATCGGTGCCTCTCCTGTTTTGGCTAATAATTACGAGAAGGTCGTCGTGATATATTTCCCCAAATCAGCGAATTCGTAGGATGCGACAGGAAAGTGAGTTCCAGTAAAAAAAAATACCTAGGACAAGATTCGTATGTAAAGGCAAGTTCCCATGGTATGTTCAGGGCCCGAAGAAATGCAGCTTATCTAACATTATTATTCAACATCTAAAGAGATTTGCAACTTCAATCCTATTTCCAGGATTTAGTAAATCATCAACATGCAATAACTGCTAGAGAATAGATGGTATAGAGAGCATAAGCCGCAGTCCTGGGTTTCGGACCACTGAGTTCATAAAGTCAACGAATTAGAGCCGAAGCGACAGAGACGTGGCCATTCCGAGGTAGGTCCAGCGGTCCAGCGTCGCAGCGATATGATATACATATGTACTATGTATATTAGATTTAATCCAATGGCGAATCAAGTTGATCCTAAAATCACAGGCAGATATGGAGTTAACTCACTAACGTTTTTAGAGGGCATATACAATACATATCATGAATTTAAATCCAAATCCACAAATAAATCTGGTTTGATATAGCGCGCTTTTAGTTGAATACTACTGAATTTTTTTTTTTTGTAAAAGAAGCCAACTAACAAAAGACGTTGCTGCAACATATGATTCACGTTGGCTTAGTTTAGTATCCCACATTAGACTACAGGAACAAACAGATACTAAATGCATTCAACTGTGGCCAGATCCCCGACCCAAGAGGATGACAAGCTACGAGCAAAAAAAGTATCATTTTGTCTTTTTATTCATACATATATGTACAAATGAAGTATGTACCTTCATATGTATTTATGCATCGTACAGTTCTGCATGCAAATAAACCGTCGTCGACTCCTTTGTAGCCCAAAAAGAATGAAAAAAAAACCCGCCCAAACCCAGACTATTCATTCGGTAGCTTTAAAGAGAACATCCGAAGTTTTGTCGGTCGATTGTAACGCTGTTTTCTAGTATGTGCACATTATGTCCTTTTTTGGATTTCAGCTGAGTATGTCACTCTAGTTCCATCTCTTGTGGGATCCATTATATCGTTTGTCTTGTATGTAATAAGAACAATATTTATGCCATGCGCTTTGGCTTTTATGTCCATTATATCCTTGTGTTTTTTACTCTTTCTATGCTCGTCTTTGTTATATGAATCCTATGTAGCGCGTGAAACGAAAGGATGGGAGAAAACATGTAAGGCAAGGGAGTAAGACTAAGTAGAGCAGCAAAAGGATATCTCCACTTCCCATCAATGACAATTATTGTCTAGAAATCAGACAAAGTCTGTGCACCGCATAATGGTAATATGTATATTGAACTGCTAGTCTATTGGGATTTTTGGAGCGTCAGTGAGAAGCAGCAACGGCTCGGCTCATCTCGTGGTTGATGCATTCTAACCTTCTTACCCTCTTGGTCCAATGGAATGGAAAACATTACTTGCATATACTCGTACTCGCACATATAGTTCACTTTTTAATTATCTAGGACAAAACTGACGTCAGAATTTAATGCAATCCTTATCATTTTCGGAATTTGCATTTTTTTATTGCACAGGACGAATATAGCAAAATAAAAATAGTGAACACAGTACAAACAAGAAAACACTTAGTGAATGAATTAGGTATGCATACGTATATGTGCGAATCTAGATGCATCCTTTATTACATTCTTAGCATCACCTCTTAATGGATTCTGGAGGATGATTGTTGTTTCTAGGCCTATAGAGACAGGCGGTGGTGTATCGACTTAAGTTGGGACTGAAGTATGGAAGTGTTTTTTTTTTGCATTTATTACTTGCGTGCGCGTATTACGAAAATGGTGCAGTGACCTGGTTTGCTCACATGGTTGACCTCGTAAACAGCTTTGCCTAGCTTAGGGTTAAGTATAATGCTTGGGGTGGGTCGTTTTAATTTGGGTGCGGATATGATGCACGAGGATACGAGAAGAGGTCAATAGAATTATTAAATTATTAATTCAGATTTTCGTTCAGGTCAGCTTGTTCTTATTAGGTAGAAAGAAGGAATAGAAACTAATGCAATCCAAACACTAATAAGATTAAAATGAAATTAAAATAAAGCTAAAGCATTCAAAGTCCAAAGACTTTCTACTGATATTTTACTCCGGACTTCCGGTCGCATTCTCCCAACTTATGAGCTGAGTTTCTTTGAGATAACGGCGTCTTAGATTTACGTTATCTATTTACGTATGATATCCTCCAGGTTTACGCTTCGAACTGTAAATATTGACTATATATCGGTCAAATTTGGCCTAAAATGTTGGTCACCTTTAGGCGGCTGTATTTCGGAAACGGTGATAGCTGCTAGGACCCTGGTCGTTTCACTAAAATGTAGCTCTAAATACGCCCTACATCGTCTTTTTCAAAACCCATTTTCGAAAATGTTCACTTGAAAACACAAAATTGCCCATATCTCCGTAAATTTTGACCCTAGAGTAAGCTGACCAGACGTACAGCATTTTGCTGTACAGTACACCATTTGGACCTGCCGTACAGCATTGGGAAATGTGCAGCAAAATGTACAGCATTCCCCAAGCCACAAAATGAAACCTGATCACTTCAAGATAAGCTCTTCGGTGAAGCCTGTGATCAATCTTGACTGCTTTTAAGGTGTAAAGTTTGACCCCTGTACCCTATATGATATTTAGCAAGATAACCGAACTTTTATGTTTCTGAAATTTGGCACACTTGTAGAGCTACTTGACTCACATTTCCTCCAAATTGCACGGTCCTACCTAATCGCGTTCGGAAGTTACGGTTGCCCAAATTGCAATTTTGAGTTTTCTAATTGAAAATTGTCCATTACTCTGAAATTTGGGAGCGAAAAACTTTAAAATTTAGAAAACTTGCAGAGCACCGTACTGTTCATATTTGGTGATAATTGGCACCCTTGTAGAGCTACTTGACTTGACTCCAAGTTTCAAGGTCGTACCTATCCGCGTTCGGAAGTTACAGCTGCCCAAACCAAACTGTTTTCTAATGGAGTTTTTAAATTTAGCAGACTTGTAGAGCATCGCACTGGACATATTTTTTTAATATTTCAAGGCTCTAGCTTCCAAGATTCAAAAGTTGCAGCCATCGATAGATTACAGAAATCTTAAATTTCTGAAATCTATTTTCAATTTTATGTGTATAATCTTATTTCAAGTATTCTTCCTTGCTATACTTTTTGTGTTAAAACATACGTTTGTATGAGCACCAGTGGCGTAGATAACTTTTCAGAAGATGGAGGGAGTCTGTGGTCTGAATTTTTTTTTTCAGCACAGAGGAAGTGCAATAAATGAACTTTAGAACCCCTAAGATCTAAAAAGAGACCGTTGCTGAGATTCTGGAGGAATATTCTTGGCACACCAAGAAAGAACCGTGAATCCCCGCCGGTTTTTCAACCAAGACGCGGTTTTTTTCAGTACCGGGCTTTTTTTCAACCATGAGCGGGTTTGGCTGGTTCTGCTATCCGTTTCCGTAAGCAGAACTTTAGTGTTTCTGATATTGTCCGTTATATGGTGGATGGTAGGATAAGTGTCGCAAGTGTCGATAAATAGAAGAAGAAATTCTTCTTTAGAGAGCTGATAGCCTAATGTTCCACGGGTTTTATTCAAGTACCGATTTTTAAGCATTACCCTGTTTTTTTTTTCAACCATGAGCCGCTTTTTTTACATGAGCCGGTTTTTTTAGCAGGACCCTGCTTTTTCTACCATGAGCTGGGATTGGCCCAGGGTTGAAAAAAAAACGGACAAAAAATCGAGATATCTGTACTTTGAAATATTGGTACCGGTCTTAAACCAATGTGCCGGTGTTAGGAGCAGGCGTACTTGAAAGTTCAATCCTGGAAAGTTATGGGGTGAACTTAAAATTGAAGGTTTGTTTGCAACACCGAGCGCAAATGTTAGGAATCGTTCCCGCGCTGGAGATAAATGTAGTAAAATAGGCCTCAGTGAGTGATTTGTCTGCAGAATACAATAATGTTCTGCAGAGCGAGGATGCAAGACGTAAAGATGAGAAAAACCTTTCTTAACTACATATCGGATAGCATGATGCAGTATTGTTCAACCATGTTGTCTTAGTAAATTCCACCTGATCTGGTCTTGTGGCAGTAGCACTATTTGAAAAACAGCGCTTGAAGAAATCCAAATCTCATGTACGCCAGTATACGCTTGGAATTGCCAAAATTCAAGCCAAGGCACTAACAATTATGCAATTAAAAATACTGTAAAAAGGGTTAGTTCCGTAATTCCCCTGAAGATGGCATTTTGGTAAACATTGTTACAAAATGTAATCAATTAATAGCACAGAACTAAAGTTATATTATTTTGGTATAAAAAAATATGTGTGACCAGGGGGGATCAATCCCCGCTTATCTACGCCACTGTGGGAACTTTAGAGCTCCCTCTTTAGTATCAACAGAACTTTGCCATCCCAAGGTTTACCACATATTTCCGAGAATATCGGCTACTATTCCTTCTGAATTCTATTTACGAAGATATCATTTATGAAGGGAAGAATAATTAGATAATTTTATGGCATGCATCATGGTGGTAGCCTCGTGTTTCTCCAAATAAAAGCTGCATTCCGCAAGCATGTGTACAGCCTTGGGTCTTCGGAAGTCTGGTCAGCTTACCCTAATGCAGTCAAATTTAGGCGGCTGTCTCTGCACCATTTCAAACTTTCTGAACCTGGGAATAGAGCGAAGAGAGGAACGGTCCTGAAATGGTAATTTTGTCTAGCTTTTTATAGCACAATCTATCAACCACACCAAAAAGGCGTCGTCAGGTGTCCATATGATGGGGCATACATTTGGTGGTGGGAAGCTCCTGATTCGTGCTCAACACCCCAATAACCAACCAGAAAATGTCTCCACCGAACTTTGCAATCTGAAATCACGTAATGACGGGGCTAAGTTAGCAGCAACAAAACTGTGTAGCCGCCGAGACAGGAGAAATTAGATACGCCTATGGAGATGAGACGAATTTCGGTCGTGAGCGGTCCTACCTAGGTTAGGTTTATACAAAACGTGACATTAAGGTCCATCTAGATTGATCGCCAAATGGTGTCACGTGCGACCAAATGGCTGTTGTCATTCCATCCAAACTGATCGCCATTTGGGTGTGCGTCCAGTTTTGATATTCAATATGGCAACTCAACTAACCGCTTGTAAAATTCAAAGTGACAATTTTGCAACTTTTGTTCGTTCTTTTGTGTGAAATTGAGTAATTATTGAATGGCCGTGTAATAATTCAAACGCGCAGAGTCCGATTTTGATAATTAAATTTAAAAAAATCACCAAAATGAAATTTTTGTTATGTGAATTTCTCTCTCCATTTGGTTGCTAGTGTAGATGCTAAGTAGCAACCAAATGGTTGCTCGTGATGCCAGTTTTTGGACGCGCAGCCATTTGGCGATCAATCTAGATGGACCTTTACGTTTTCACGTTATTGACTGGAACACCCGACAGCAATGCACTTTAATTCTGCAAAGAACATGTTTTTTACAATATTTTTTTAAATTAAAACAATACTACGGGAGTACGACCTACACTCTTTTAGTAAATACATATATGTAGCGCGTGTGAATTTGCGAGTTTTTCCTAATGATTTTCGACTACATTCGAAAATAGTCGAAAATCATTAGGAAAAACTCGCAAATTCACACGCACTAACTTTTTCGTTCATTCAAGTTCAAATATCAAATTCCAATCCGTTGGCACTACCCTTAACTTCAACCCGCCACAGTTTGAGAATCACTATAACACTATTTGACATCTTTCATTCTCTCTGATTTGACAACACCACACAGTCTAGTCTTCATTCGCGTTTCGCGATGGGCATAGAATTCGTACAAATTCTGAGATAAATTCTATTAAGTTTTGTGATATTATTAGCTACAAACATTTCGTCTACATTCGAATGTTCAGCATAAGTAAGTCGATGGCCCTATAGCATCTACGAAATCTTGAGTTCAAAATTTGTCCGGGGTGCGCAACATTTCTTTGTGTGCTAACTTTTTCATTCGAATTCGAGCATTCATTGTGTCTTCCCTCAATTGGTACGCGAGCAAAAATTAATATCTATGTGCAATAAGTGTAAAGTGCTAATTTATAACACTTTCTCCGTGTGAATTTAAAAAAAAAAAGTTCGATGAGTAATCTCAGTTGACGTGGGTACCACCATCATAAATACAAAAACAGACCAAGTTCATCCCCCGACGATTTATGTAAATAAATCGTGGTCTCTTCGTTCATTGAACGCGAATGTCTTCAAGCGACTGTGATTCAATCTTTTACAACTGCCACGAGTAGTTACCATCGTTTAGTGAATATAGTGGAAAAATTTAGAAAAGTTTGCCAAGATTAGTTTAGTGCAATGCAGAAAGGTGGATTAAAACGGGCCCCGGCAACGCCGGCGGTGGGGCCGGGTCGCAGTCCTGGGATGCTTCTCTCGTCGCCGCAGGCCCATCATCAGCAAAAGAACGTTATTAATTCGATTATGAGCATTTTGCCGGACAATCGACCCATAACATCGCTACAGATAGTGGAGGACAGCGATAAGTAAGTTTTTGTGCATTGTTGTTGCATATGCTTCAACTCTATGTAAATTTCTTTTTAGAAATACATATTCTATTGTTGGCTCGGTTTCAGTGTCATTATCTTATTAACGATGTGACCTTATCCGACAAGCTAGAAGTGAATCGAAAAGTATATGAACCACTCTTTATCTACCAACTGGGGTTTTCCTTATTGTCTCTCTGTCTGACTAACCACAGAAAGTTTCAAATTTGGTTTTTAGCGAAAACAATAGTTTTTTTTTATTTATTGTGCGCTGACGTAATATCCGTTGAGATTTAAAATGAAAGCCATACACTTTTTGAGTGTTATTGTGCCTGTCTAGACAGTTTCAATTTTCGTTCGTCTTCATCATTTTGACAATTGAAACTTGAGATGTATGCGCTATTGAAGAAACGCATTCATTCTTGAACGCAATTGCCAATGTTAAATATTAACAACACATCATCTATTCATACAATTCATGAAAGAATTTATCATTTACCCGTCCTGACCAAAGCCGTGACACATATTTAACGATAAATAATGAAAAGATCTGGATAGAATGAGACATTGATCTCTTCTGTTCACTTGACGCAATCAATGACATGTTCAATGTTGAAAGTGGATACGGAGCTTGAAGACGATAGGGAAGACGAAAGCGCACATGTGTGGACATAGCCATTTAAAGTCACTCCTCGACTTGCGTAAGCATTTCGTTCCAAAAGTCTATACGTAAGTCGGAATTTTACGTAACTCGAAATGTTCCTAATACATATATCAATATTATTTAACCTTCAAAGGACCGACCTCAAAAAATTACGTTAAGGACCAAGTGGGGTGCAGATGCACCCCAACGTTTTTTCATACAAAACTGCTAAAAAATGTATTATACATTAAACCAAATAGAAGAAAAAAATAACTGAATATGTTTTTGATATATTTTATTCGAAACAATTGTTACAAATTGTATTTTCTTCTGAGTGCTCTGCACAAACGTGTTGATTGCAACGAATACAACATTTCTTGGATTTTCTGTCCTTTACTCTGCTGCATAAGTAGGATCTTCGTTGAGTTGCAATCGCGGAGCTCTGGAGCTGATTGGGTTAACCCAGTAACCATATTCTGTTTTATTGTAGCTTGAATGGATGTGTCACTGTTGTATCTCCTAATGATAAGTGGGCTGCAGCCGCACCCCAAGCAATAAAATGGTCTACAGCTACCGTTAGGATACATAAATATTTTTTATGTTTTTTTGTAACAGAATTGTAAAGATATTTTGAAAACATATTCCCAAGAAAAAAAAATTGAAAATAATATTTTCGAAGCTATCTTTAAAAAAGTGTGTCTAGGGTGCAGCTGCACCCCGGTCGGTCCTATGAAGGTTAAATTGCCCAAAAAGTAAACAAATGTTTGAATTTTAGACTTAAATTAGCATGTGCAAAAATTTAAATTTAAATTTAAATTGCTTTGTTTATTTTGGAAAATACCTGCGTTTTTCCCTAAGCAGAGATTTATTTAAGTGGATAATCCAAGAATTTTTCATGGGTTGTGGCTTTTACGTATGTGCGGAATTACGTAAGTCTGCCTTACGTATGTCGGGGAGTGTCTGTATATTATACGACTCTCTGTGCGACTTTTATTTCATTTTATACATTTATGTATCGTCAAACCGATTTTCTATTTATTCCTGATTCTGAAAAGTACAATTTAAACATAAAACGTTTGGACAGTTAGAAACTCTCCAATGCATCTATGCATTGGGTTGTAGAATATGGGTGCAACCCATTTTTAAACATTTTCTTTATTTTAATTTTTCACATTTTTTTTATTAACCAGATATTGGCAGTTCTGTTCACCGACATTTTAGAATCACATTTCACATTTTCAACTAGAGTTTTACCAGTCAACAGAAAACGAACATTGACGTATCAACAGCTTAAAATATGCTTTTTGTTGCTTAGCAGTATCGGTTAGAACGGTGCAATTTGTAAACGCCAAGTAGTCCGGTCTGTGAACAAAACTAAATTATTGTTATATGAAAAATTACTTTTTTTCTTGTCATGCTGCTCCTTGCATCCTACCCTATTCCGTTAATCACAGATTCTTCTTGAAAAATTAATTGCATTCGGATTCACTTCATACCTTATTACAGTGCGTACTCGATAATCCGGACTAATAAAAACCGGGGTCGATCCGGACTACAGAGGAATTCGGACTAGTGGAAGTCTTTAATTTGCTCTAAATTTCGATGAAATAGACGAATTTAATCAAATTGTTCGAAGAACCGGTTTCTAATTTCGAAGAATTTCACTCTGTTATTCTAGATTTTGTTGTTTCCAAGAACAAAGAAAAATTTGTTTTTATTTCGGGCGATAATATCACTGTTATTATGAGAAAAAAAGTCAGATTCGGATTAGAGAAGCTCTTGAAACTCGGACTACAGAGTGTACAATGCTATCTTTGAGGTGATCCGGATTACTGGAAATTCGAGGTTTCGAGGCTTCGAGGCTTCGGATTATCGAGTACGCACTCTATATAGCTCTTCTCTGATCTTCATGAACGTGTTCCTAGAGTTGTTTAACCTCTTCCGAATTTTGTTCATCAGAAGGTGAGCCACAAGGATCTATTCTTGGTCCCCTCCTTTTCTTACTTTTCATTAACGATATCCCATTTTTTGTCTTAACTGTCACTCTCTCTTTTACGCCGATGCTAGCAAACTAATTTCAGCTGTCTCATCTATTTCTGATTGTATAGCTTTGCAATCCGATTTGAATCGCTTTACGTCTTAATGCCTCTCAAACGAACTGGACTTTAATATTTCTAAATGCTCCGTAATGGGGTATTTATTGAAATCTACTCCTTTCTCTTTTCAGTACCAAATAAACTCTATTCTTCTCCAATGTGATTCTACGTTACATATTTAGGGGTCGTTTTTGACTGTAAGTTACGCTTTGTAATCCTGACACACTAGGGCATAAACCACGAAAGCATGACGCATTACACAATTGCGGGTTATGAACCTCATGGAATATTTAACACGAGCTTTTGGAAATTGTTTATTAAAAACTATTTGTACAGGGTGCACGCCGCTCTCTAGAGCTTCTTTTCTAACGGTACCTAACTTGTTGCTAACGCAACGTGCCTTCCGCGTTCACTTTGAAATTCCTCCTCGCAGACTCGTTCCTGACCGTAATTCGATTCTGTCGGGGGTTAACTCATTTCGGGAGCGTTGAAGTGTCGACAACATTTCCCCGACCGCCTCATCTCTCTCAGAGGCAATCTCTCCAGATTTGGCTCCAAGCGATTTTTTATTAGGTTATTTGAAATTGCTGGTTTATGTCGATCGACCACGGACCATTGCCATTGTCAACATACCGATTGACTTCAAAAATCGACTTACGAATGGGGTCGCCATTTAACCGATGTCATTTTCAAGACTGCATGAAAAAAAAACTTTGGATATTATATTCTCAAATAAGAAAAGAATTAAAGCAATAACTGAAGTACTTTAGTTTTTATTGAACTTTCAAATAAGTTTCTCTGGCGCAACCCTGTATTTACTCTTCTGACTACTGTCTTAAATATCAAGAATTTACAGCATTCCTCAAGTCAATGAAGATCACTGATCGTCTCTTATTAAGCGCTGTTTTCACGATTACATTTGTCGTCCAACTTTTGAGTATTCAAACAAGTTGGACACCAAATCCATCGTGTAAACAGAAGTTGGACAACAAGTTTGAAGTGGAACGAGCATTCAAACAAATCCACCGTGAAAACAGAAGTTGGACAACTTGTTTGAGATGCAATGGTTATAGTCCAATCGAAATATAAATATACTTTCTAATAATAAAGAATTAATGCGCCTGATTACCAATATTTGTGCACTATCATCTAATTCTGGCGTTCCGTTGACTTTTGGGGCACGCTGTATACTCATTCGGGCATGTTTCCTTCAATGTTTAAAATATTCACGAAAAAATAAAAGAAAAAGCAAATATATTTTTCCTGTACAAATACATACGTATTGCAAAAACTGATAACGTTTTACGACCGCTCCAACTTTCAACTACTGTTTACACGGCCAACAAGTTGGATAGGATTTGTTTGATAGGATTTGTTTGAGAGAATATCGTACGTGTAAACAGCCTTCCAACTTGGATAAGTTTGACGGAAAAGTTGGATGCAAACAAGTTTGATGCCATCTAAACGCGCCTTTAGCAAATTGTCGAGATTAGCTGGCTTCATGTTACGGTGCTCCACTAGCTTTCAATCTATTAATACTTGTGTGAATTTATTTGTGGCGCTAGCACGTAGTATATTAGAACTCGCCTCGGTAGTTTGGTCTCCATATTTTTCTGTTTCTCGTGATGCATTAAAAAAAAAAGTTCAAAGAAAGTACTCAAGAACCTTAATGTTTAAATTTAACCTTGCTTATCGACCTTATCAAGATTGATTGAATTTTCTCAATCTATCATCACTGAGCAGAAGAAGAAACTGTCTTGACTAATATGTATTTCTTTTACAAAGGACTTACTAATTCACAGGGCCGGATTTAGCCCCTATGGCGCCCCTTCCTTTACAAGTCGTGCAAAGGACTTACTAATTCACAGGATCGGATTTAGCCCCTATGGCGCCCCTATGCAGTAGCCGAATTGCCGCCCTCCGTCCCTGGCTAGGCTTGAAAATTGTAGAAGTCTCGTACATATAATATGCAAAACGTAAGGAGGCGTATATGACTATGAAAATTTTATATTTGTTTGAGTATATTTGTACAAAATGTGTTTGGCTTCAGGGACGTATCGGGGAGGAGAGCAGGGGTTGCGGCTTTGTACGGAATTGTTTTTTTTTTTCAAAAATGACGACAACATAAAAACTGAAATGTTGCACACTCATTCCAATTGGCTGTAGATTTTCTTCAGAATGTTCTAAATTCCTTTTTTAATTTTTATGTTGTTTTTTTTTCATCGTTGCGGAAATCATGAACGTCCTCTAAAAATCATATTTGACGGAAAATGCTTTTAGTCAGAAACCTAAATTTGACGTTAGCTTTTCCAATTTTGGAATATTTTACGTGGCGTGTAATCGGAAAATCGGAGCTCGCGGCCAAGTACTAAAAACTTGTCCAATATTTAATGTATATTCACAATTCGTTGATTGTTCGGCCTCCAATAAAATGAACACTGAAGCATATACACATATGGACAAAAAAATAAGTACATGTATCTTTTTATGCCAAATTTTCATAGCATTTTTAAAATTGTAATACTCGAAATAGATAGCGATTATAACAATTTGGATACAACAATACCAACGGAACCGAAAAAGTAAATGGCATCCCCCAATTATCTTAGTCCCTCCCGATATAAACTTTGAAGTGTGTATTTAAAATAAATAACACGCGCGACATTCCAGCATTGGATTGAGGCCGCAGGATGTGTTAGTGACATCCTATTTCCAAGATCTTATCTGCTTTTTGTTGAGGTAATGAGATCAGTATCACGCTCAGCAGTGTTATTTATGCCCATAAATGGGTGCTCGTTTAACATCTGAGTGAGATCATAGTCCGTCACATGCTCGTGAGCTCGAAAAACACCATGATCCATGGTGAGATTCGAACTCATGACCCTGTGCACCGAAGGTGCGCGCACTAACCGCTAGACCAGCCAGACTACTGTACTGTGAAGTGTGTATTTAGCTTGGTCAAAATAATAAGTACACCATCGGTTTTTACAATTTTTTAACAATTTCTTGGTATTTTCCGTAAGGATTTGTTTTTTTATTAATTTGTGCATACAACAAGCGTTAAATTAAAACCAATAAAAATATTTAAGGTACGAAAAAAGACGTTAAACTTCCAAACTTTAAAATGGCCCCAAAAATTATTCACTCAATAACGGAATAATCCAGCTAAACATTATATTTACTGTGAAATTCATTAAAAACTAAATAAAAACGGTCTTAAATGCGGTTATTATAAGGGCCTTAAGGATAACTGTCGATCTCATTATCACTATGGCGAAAAAAGTTCCCTTGGCATTAATGATGTATGTATCTAATATTTTCGCGGCAAATATTGAAAAATTGTAATCCCTTTGAAAAGTTAATCGAATAATACAAGAAGTAAAGCAGTTTTAGCAAAAAGTGTTTAGAACTTTCCATGGCTACGTCAAAAAGTGTTGTTCTGTAGTTCTTCTTGTTCCTGACCGAACAATGAAAACTCATAGAATATTCTGTTTTATTTATGAGTTCTTATTAAAATTTGTTTGGAAACGACTCTTATCGTGATATTCTTCATTCAGGAAAAAATTATACGGTATATGCTACATCAATTGGCTATTTCCCATGGAAGTGAAAAAAACATGGTCTATGATTTTTCTTTCATAGTTTGGTTTCGTTCAAATATACCTAAAAACCGTTACTATGAGGCAATTTCCGCATAAGAAATGTTTGTTGAGAGTCCTAGAATATTCTACTGATGAATCCATATACTTTAAATTGGGATTTCAACATAATATTAACCCTAACCATACCTCACAAGCTGGACAAGGGTCCGCTTCAACTAAATCGAGTGGCTTTTCACGTAGTTACTAGAGTTAAATTGATTGCGTAATGTCTAGGGAGAGTTGAATCAACGAATTAGAAACAAAGTTTGCCACAAAATGGACCAATTACGGAAGTTCCTGAAAATAACTAGATATGTACACTCTAAAAAAAATTTACTCCAATAATAGGAGGAAACTTTTTTTCCTTCTATTATAGTAGTAAATTTACACCATGATATGAGCGAGAGTAATTTTACACTTTACGGTGTAAATATTTACTACAAAATTACTTACAAAAATAAGTAAACTTACTCTTAGAATTATGTAAATTTAAATCAGAAATAAGCAAATTTGCACTGGAACAAATGTAAATTTACACCGGCGAAAATGTAAATTTACATCTGGGTTTATGTAATTAATTAATCATATTTACGGCAGCCGGTTCTTCTATTTTAATCGTCCTGGAGCTAGTCGTTATTCCAGCGGCCAAGAGCTGGCACACCCCCTTCGGTTCAACATCAAAAAATGCTATAACAACAACAATAATATGATGCTCACACGAACGCACTTCGGACGGAACAGACTAACTGCACACAGAACAAGCCACTTGACAGATACAGGAAAATGCAATAAGTAATTCACAAACTCAGTTTTACACAAATGTAGGTGTAATTTTCACACCAAAATCACAATATTACATTAAAATTACACAAAAATAAAGTAATGGCACATCTTCACACCAAATGTGGTGTAAAATTACACCAAAATAGAGAAATATTAAAAAATCTGTGTAATATTACACTATTTTGTGCGTTTACTAGAAATTTGGTTGAAAAATAAACGCTTACTGTAATTTTGCGAGAAAAAAGGTGTAAAATTAAACGAATTTTCGATGTAAAATTCAACCTTGTTTTTACAGTGTATGTATATGGTATGTGTTGGAACATACATAGGATATGTCTCAACTTTGGAGGCCGCAGCCACAATACAATTTAAGGTGAGTTTGTGATTGGGCGCCATGGATTGAGGCAAATACACGTAACAAGAATAAATTATAACGAACTTCTTGAGTTTTCGAAATACATCTTTCACAAAGTGTAAAACAAATAGCAAGTTTTACAAATTTTCCGCTCTTGAAATATGCCCGTGTTGCCCCTATGGGAAATCCGGCCCTGGTGCTAATTCATCTCTCCTGGAAGATATTAATTAGCGGTTTCCATCTTACTACACACGATCGGCTGCAATTTTTAAACCTCCGCAATCTTCACTTTCTATTTGTAAGAACTTTACTTACTTACTTTACTTTGAGCTATGAGAAACTATAACCAATATAATGGTTTACATTCAACTTTATTTAAATAATATTTTCCTTTTTTATTTTTGTTCCTTTTAGTTGTTTTGTTTTTCATTATCTTCATAATTATTTGAAGATTCCTTTCTATTTTGTAATCCTATCAGTATGTCTTTATAGTTACGAACTTCTATCATTAACATTTCGATGACGATTACTTACTTTAAATTCATTTTATTGCATGTTTTGGGAAAGTGTTGTTGTAATAATAACGTGTTAAATATGTAAATTAATGCTAGAAAACCGATCTCTTTGAGAACAACTTATCTGTTTACAGACATGCCCATTCTGCCTACGCTTAAGCAAAAGCTTGAAGCTTATTAGTAAAAGCTTTGCAGAGTATTACAACAAAAAAAACTAAGAAAGATCATTGAAGATTATTTTTGACGAACACCGAAATCTATAACTTAACAAAAAATAAGCTTTAGTGAAACTAAGCCAAAAATAACTCCCTTTCTTTGGTATCCAGTACAGGACAGGATAACATAACTGGCAATTAGGGTACCCCGGGACAAGATTTATAAGGGAAGTTGGGCATATTATTAAAACTAAGCTAAGTCAATATACGCACAATCACCTATTATTATAACTAATGCACTACATATGTCATTTATGGTCGATGATTTCCTATATTTATTTCGAAGAGATAATCAAATACATATGCGTTATCTATCTTTATTGCAGTTGAGATATAAAAGAATTTGCTCATCAAAATCACATCGTTATCAACCAAAAGAGAACATAATGTATTACAACTATTATACGAATAAGAAACACGTAACAGTGGCTTATATTGTATATGGATGATAAAGGACTAATGTAAATTATTATCTGCTTTTCTACGTAGTTTACATACGTATTTCACAACAGTGATTTCTCTTATCTTGCGCATTACTCATTGACTTGATAAAAACGAGATCCCCCAACAATTTAATCCGTTTGGATAAGAGTACAATATGGTATTATGTACTTGCGTTTTATTGTCACTAAACAGTACCAACATGACTATATGATTATCAGTGTGATGACGCATATACTTTAAGAATCTGCGCTTTTTCTAGTTAAACCAAATTATGTTCGTCTGTCTGAGATTGATCTTTTTGATTTTTGACACATTCGTAGAATTATAAATGCTGGTCACGTTTGCAGAAAATTTCGTGGTTCTAACTATGAGTGTTCGTAAGTTACAGCCGTCGAAAGATGCGATTTAAAGTTTAAAGGTACGTTGTGCTCGGCACGACTGCATAGGCTCTAGCGACAGCGACTCGCTCATTTCATATAAAAACTCATTGTTCTCTCATTCTAAAAACGAGTTTTTATATGAAATGAGCGAGTCGCTGTCGCTAGAGCCGATGCAGTCGTGTCGAGCACAACGTACCTTAAGGCTTGATACCTTTCCAAGCTATATGTAGCGATTATCTACTTTTATGTATGACGATCTAACATTTTTGATAATTTCTATAAAAATGTTATATGCTTGGCACTAGTACATTTTCAATAACTCGTGAAACAGTTGAAAGATCTTCCTGAAATTTGGTACACTTCTACAGCAACTTGTCGCCCCCTGGAGTTCCTCAGAGATCTATTCTCGGTCCCTTTCTTTATTTATTTTTCGTCAACGACCTGCCAGCTTTATTTAAGTACCATACCTTGCTGTATGCTGGCATTCTCAAGTTATTCTATATTCTTGGTGTACTTTAAATGAGCTACACCTGAACATCGCAATATGTATAGTTATGATTCATTCCTTAGACGAATTTGCCACATCGTTTGCTAATAAAATCAATGACATTCTACTGAATGTGCTTCTTCTGCAATATATCTTGATTTTGTCTTTGACACAAAATTTAGATTCATCTAATAATAATAATCTAATCGGTGATCGGTATCTTCATTTATAAAAAGCTGTATTTGTCCTGTAATTTATGGTCAATTTTCGATCATGGTATACGCGTATGAACTTATTCTTTTTGCTTGAATACATACTTGTATACGCAGGTTGACTAAGTTACTTTTGTTTAAGTTTAAACTCTCATATAATTCCTATCCTGAAAGGCTAGTTTTTCTTGTGTTCTTGCGTAAAAGAAGAACATTCATCGACGAATGCGTTCTATTCAAGCTTTGTCAATTACTGTTATCGTCATGTCTTTCCGAGGACATTAGGTTTCGTGTTTCATATTATAGCACCCGTTCTATTGCTGTCTTTAAACCACCATCTTCTGTTATTACTGTATATTTTAATTCGCAGTGGGTGCACCGGGGCATGGAAACAAGTGTTCCACATAATAAGCCACCGCAGTTTGTAAAAAAATCGAGATATGTAGGAGTCAAGGCATGAACACTTGACCACCTGATGGCTTACGGCGGCCTAGTCTAAAGTAAATATGTAAATAACTGGCGCTGCAGTCCAAATTTGAACTTAGGCCGCAGATGTGTTAGCGACGTTCCAGTAACATGATCTTGACGCTTTTTGTAGAGATGTTGGGATCATGCCGAGTTATTTAAGCCTGTGTTGTAGTTAAACCAAATTATGTTCGTCTGTCTGAGGCTGATCTTTTTGTCGTTTGACACATTCGTAAAACTAAATGCTGGTGAAAATTGCATTGCTCTAACTAGCAGCGTTTCTAAGTTACAGCCGTCGAAAGTTGCCATTCAAAGTTTGACACCTCTCCGAGCTATAGTTAGCGAGATAATAAAAATAACAGGCGCGACAATCCAACATTGGACTAAGGCCGCAGGATGTGTTAGTGACATCCTATTTCCAAGATCTTATCTGCTTTTTGATGAGGTAATGAGATCAGCATCACGCTCAGCAGTGTTATTTATCCCCATAAATGGGTACTCGTTTAACATCTGAGTGAGATCATAGTCTGTCACAAGCTCGTGAGTTCGAAAAACACTATGGAATACGGTGAGATTCGAACTCATGAGCCTGTGCACCGAAGGTAAGCGCACTAACCGCTAGACTAGCCAGACTACTACTAGCGAGATAATAGCACTTTTATATTTGACAAAGCATTTTGCGATGTTCAGGTGTAGCTCATGTAAAGTACACCAAGAATATTGAATAGAATAGCTTGAGGTCATCAGCATACAACAATGTATGACACTTAAATAAAGCTGACAAGTGGTTGACGAATAATAAAAAAAGAAAGGGGACGAGAATATATCCCTGAGGAACCCCTGAGTTGCTCTAGAAGTGTACTAAGTCTCAAAAATATCTGTGATATCATGTTATTGAGAATTTCGAATTTCGAGCAGGACATTCTAAAGGGCAGGTCCTTTTTACTATACGCCTAATAAATGAAACCGAGGCTAATTTCGGGCGCGATAGAAATTTGAACACCCTTCTCGGGCTAATCATTTTTTTCTGGCGTACCTATGATTTGTGTCCCCCTCCCCTCTCTCTCCCTTAATTTTCCTTTCGATTTCACTTAAGATGTGAAAATCATTAAATGCGCCATTTATGCACGCAGGCACAGCGGCGATTCTAGCAGCGGTGCGCCGCCGTGCATAAATGGTCAACAGCGGGACGACATAGCGATTCGCTACTATGCATAAATGATCGCTATCATCCCAAGGCAATTAAAAATCGCGGCGGGGCCCGCTGCTGTTTCTAGATTGAGTTACTTGGATTTACAGATCGCCGCGGTTCTGAGTTGGATGAAAATCGTTTCGTGGCAATTGAAAATTTACTAGAGGGCCCGCTGCGGTTTCATTATACATGGAATCAGATGAGAGCATTTATGCACGCCGATTCTAGCACCGGCGCACCATCGTTCATAAATGCGCCCTATGTTCCGTGACGTCGAGAAAACAATATTTGTGTGAGGTTTGCTTGGAATAAGTGTGCACAAATGAAAATAATGTTCTTATAAAATTTAATTTGGGGGTGAGGCCCTCATATAACGATTTTATCTGTTTTAAATTTTTGTTGTTTCGATGAAGACACATTAATATAAGGTTCGGTTGGAATTCGTACAAAAAAAAATCTTAGAAGAACCAAAATGAGAGTTCGGTTTGTACGGCAGCCCCAAAGTCAAAGTCTAAAGTTTAACTCCTCTCCAAGCTATATACATATATAAGATAATGGCACAATATCACATTTTCAATCATTTCTGTGAAAATGTCTATTTTTTTTTACTGTATTAATAAGTACATTTTCGAAATCTTATTTTCAGGTGCCCAAGAAATTTCACAGTCATCAGCCGTACATACGATCAAGACTCCGATGCCGATTTATGGCGTGAAAACAATATTTTGTTTGGCAAGCAAACATGGCGATATTTATGTCTTTCCAAGAGCGAAGGTCTTCCCGACTACGTAGTTGAAACACTAAAGTACTTCTACAATCTTTCCCGAAACGAACTAAATAATTTACGAAATTTCATTTTTTACATATAGAATAATATCAGAAAAGGACCATGCCCCAAAGGAATTCTCATTGTTATCGCGAACCGCCGATAGCGAACAAAAAGCCTGGCGCAAACGACAAATTGCATACAAATTGTCGAAACGTGGTAACGTATCACATGCCGTGACCGATATAATTGTTTGTTCAAAATTGAAGGTAGCGCCAGAAGGTTTTATAATGGCTGGGTAAGTTTTGTTAGAGACTGATTTACTGATTAAATAGTGTAAATTGTATCATTCATTTTTAGGGAAATAAATGGACTTTTAATTTGTTATAAGACTGCTCCGCTTCCGACGCGTGTGCCACCGCCTGTGCCCAGTGCCAATATACAGATAAGCCAATTGCAAACGGCAATAGATAAAATCAGTATTCACACAAAACCTGATTTCAAGGTATGTACATAATAAATGTTATCTGTGGTAATTTGTCCAATTGGAGTGCATTCTTTGTGTGTCGTTCCAATCAGGACTCAGCACTAACCGATCACGAATATGAAGAAATTTCTTCCTATCAACATCAGCACGTAATATCACCAAAACGACCAGCGCCAATTCCACCTGTCTCCTTAGCGGGAACTTTAGGGGCATATTCGGAAATTGAAGGTGTTCCCTTCATATTGAATCCCGAATTAAGTCAGAATTTCACGGTGAGTAATTTTTGTTTTCGAACTGTTTTGATATTCTAAAATTGGGATTTAGTTGAAATGCAATGATTATTTTCTTTAATTTTTCAGATGCCAACTCTACCACAAATTCCATCCACAACAGATCTCAATTACGACTTCCAACTGGAACGACAAATCCTATGTACGACCAAGTCAGATAATACAAATTTGAAAAATCCATTTTTCCGATAAGATGCTCTTCAAATCGATGCTCTAATGAAATTTTTGCATTTGTAATTCAATATTTATTACATTATTATGACAAAACCAGCGAAAAGCGCTATAATCCCTTCGTATGTATACAACAAACAAAAAAACGAATTGTGTTAAAAGCAATCATAATGGTGTTATGTATTTTCAAAAACGCAATGAAACCGAAACAAACATATTTACTATTGAGACTGCCATAGGAAAAGAAGAGGACGGCTTTACAGGACGATTTATTATGTCTGTGAAATGATTTTTGTTATAATGATATGTGTATGTTTCTTATCCGGTACCATAAAAGTATTTTAAGAGGCCATTGAATGATTTCTCTAGTAAAAGAAAAGAAACCGTAAAGACTTTAATTGGAATTCTTTATATACCAAGTACGTAAAAAATGTAACCAAGCGTATACATATATTTAGTAGAATCTAATTTTATAATGTGAATCAATATATGTACGAGTATGTAATCATTTCACTACGAATTTAGAAGAAAACTTTTTTTTTTTTCAAGTTTTCTGGACAGCTGAATGGGAACGAAGTTCTTGACGATGCGACAGTCGCTACGATTGAATGCGATAAACGTTTGCCTTACCGTGTAAATTCAAACGTAGCAATGAGATTAGAAATGGAATGTAATATTTAAAATGTTTTATTATAATGATAAGTTTAGTGCACTAAACTTTGCACAATTTAAACAAAAATACAATTAGTATTTAGAGAAAAGAGTGTATTTCATTGATTTGGTTATTTTGATGTGTGAAGTTGTGCAACACTGTATAATTGGATTGATCGATAGGAGTTAGTGCTGGGCGAAGCAAGTATGATGCAATTCAATGGGGTAATAGCCTTCTGAATTTTCTCAAGCGTAATGGGTCGTGACGCTGAGAAGACTCTATTGTATGTGGTCTCTTGATTGAACACAACACCTGGACTACCCCGACGACATGTGCCGTCACTCCAACTAATCAGGTAATCTAGAATAAATGGCGGATGTCTTGTACCATGAGAATCAAGGCGCGATATTAAACATTAATGCTGCTGGGACTATATATTTGAGCTCCAGAAGGGCGATGCGCAATTTATATTTCCTGGAAACCGAGAGACCGCCTAGACTAGACCTTTAAAGAAGCCATTTCGCGATTTTCCGCGTTGGGAGATTGGTAGCTGTCGCGATTTCCGTTCCCTCTTCTGGGCTTTCTCAACTCTTTTTTTACGGACACCGGAGGGCTCTTTCTAAAGATTGAATAAACTTCCTGAAATCAGTTTGCCAAGCATCGCATAACCATAATCTTCCTTTTCAACAACGACCGCATTGTCCGTTTGGAGATAAAATACTCTCTTGAGTTGTGGGTCTTTCATGGTCCTGTATTGTGGCTTTGCACCGAGCTTTTTTTTGTAGATATGTCATCTGTGATGCAACCGATGATTTGAGGTTTGTTCTGTTATTGCGTATAGGTACGTTGTCCTCGACGCGGCCGCACGACAGCGGCTCGCTCATTCCATATAAAAACTCATTTTTCTCTCATTCTAAAAACGAGTTTTTATATGGAATGAACGATTCGCTGTCGTGCAGTCGTGTCGAGGAAAATGTACCTTAAGGCGTTGATGGCCTTGCGAGTATGCTCCCTAAATCGCGTTGAAACTAATCGTTTGCTCTGCCCTACGTATTTCATGTTATATTAGGCGTATGATATCGTGTAAACTCCACTTGTTTCCTTATTGAGGGGGTGTTTTGCATTAATAAGCCGTGTTTTCAGCTGTTCGTGCTTACTTGTACCCACTATTTCGACGCCATATTTCTTCAGTTGTGTTCTTCATGGGCAGAGCAAACGATTAGTTCCAACGCGATTCAAGGAGCATACTCGCAACACCATCAATGCCTTTTGCAATGGCAGAACAGACAACAACTATTTGTAGCACGAAAAACTGTTTCTTTCTTTAAAATTATTAAAAGCTGCAAACAACGGCAAAAAGAATATTATTTTTTATAAGACGCTTAGTATAAGAGTTAAGCTACTATAATAACATTCTTATGAGAGTATAACTCTTCAAGAGTTAAAGTCTCTATGAGAGCTAATGACAAGAAAATAAGATCATGTAACACGAATATGACTCTCTAAGAGTAATATGTATTCTTATAATAAATGTGTTATAAGAGTTTATTCAAATCTTGTTACTAGAGCTATATTATAAGAGCAACAAAGTGCTATACTAGTCTTAAAAGAGTTTGCTGCCCGCTACGAAAAAAAAATATCAAAAAAATTGCAGTCATTTGTTTTTACAGTTTTTCGCAATCAAAATATAGTGGAACAAATGCACGCCTTGAGTATTTACATATGCGTATGCTTTTACCCTCGACCGTTTCCCATTCGTGCGTAAGAAAGTTCCATATTTTTAGAGTTTCAAGCAATTTATATACAAACTATATAAGTTTCCTGATGCCTGTTTTTAGTTTAGCTTAACCCTTTAGCTGCTACAAGCATTTGAAGATTTTTGAAAAAAATCATTTTCTTGTACGACTAAAACTACAATAGGTGTGTTTTTTTGGTTATCCCGTGTAGGTTTGGGTAACGAAATGACAGGTGGATCAGCTGGCATTTTTTTTATATGGAGTTACGTTACCCAAACCTACACGGGATAACAAAAAAAACACACCTAATGTCTCAAAAGCTAGAATAGCAAAACGAGACCGAGTTCTAATCGTGCGAATGGCACGATGAGTGTATACCATACTCATGTATAGGCTTGAATGCGCGTAAAACCGAAAATATTCAATTTCATTTTTTTAAGGGGGAAGAGTATATGGGTCGAATCTCGCACATCTTTTAATATCTTATAACGGCAGCCAGTAGCTACCATTTGCTATAAATTTTTCGCGACATTCTATTGCTTTGTTGGGGACGTAGGAGTAGGGGTAGTGAGACCTTCTCTACTTTCCACCAACTTAGCAGCATATGTCACAATTAGGCATTGGTGAAAATTTCAGGTCGCTAGCGATATTCTGTCGAAAAATATGGCCGAATTAAACTATGACGGAGGGGTCATTTGTATGGGAAGTAGAGGAACCCTTGATCCGATTTAGCCCATTTTCAATACCATCCAAGCTTTTATTAAAACCATCACCTGACCAAAATTTCAAAACGCTAGCTTCATTATTTCGGGAGTTATCGTGCGAACTGACAGACACACGGACGGACAAAACGGACATGGCTTATTCGAATCAGGGACAGACCCTGATCATTTATATATATACTTTGCCATACCACCGGTGGCTCCTTTGATGTGTTACATAAATCGTCGTAACAAAAACAATATACCATATACCATCTTATGGGTATAGGGTATAATAAGATGATTATTACAGCCAACAAATTTACCTAAAAAATAAAACTAACTAAGTTTTTACAGAACTTCAAAGTCAAATTTTTGTGATTTGACCCAAAAACAATATGTTTTTCCATCTCAATTTTATCCAACCTCTGCCAAGGTGAAGTGCTCGTACGATTCTTTTAAAAATTGGCGCATAGTCTAACGATCATTTCTTTCTTACATCATTTTATTCTAGCTGCGTTATTTCTAACAGTTTTAATGCCTTAAGTTAAGAAACTGGGGTTAATTTTGGATAGATTTTGACATAATTTGAATAAATTTTACCAAATTGCAGATCTCTAGGGGCAGTTTGAATTGAATTGAATTGAAGTCGAGCTAAAATTAACCATAGTTTTCTGCACTTAAGGCATTAAAACTGTTAGAAATAGCGAAGCTAGAATAAAATGATGTAAGAAAGAAATATCCTTATCGTTAGACTATGCGCCAATTTTTAAAAGAATCGTACGATCACCACTTTGGCAGAAGTTGGAGAAAATTGAGATGGAAAAATATAATGTTTTTGGGTCCAATCACAAAAATTTGACTTTGAAGCTCTATAAAAACCAAACCTCTTATCCGATTTTAGTGCCGTTAGTTTTATTTTTAAGGTAAATTTGTTGGCTGTAATAATCATCTTAGCTTGCTATTCTAGCTATTGAGATATGTATTGAAGTTTTAGTCGTACAAGAAAATGATTTTTTCAAAAACTTTCAAATGCCTGTGGCAACTAAAGGGTTAAGCTAAGGGGCTATGTTCCGTACAAATTTTTTGCTGGAAATCACATGAGAAATCGCAATCCGGTGCGTTTATGCGGTAGTTTCCTGACACCCTGTATATACATACATACAAGTTGTTTTGTGGTATGGGTAGGGTGGCCACCTACCTGCCTTCGATTTACGGGTCACTAGCATTTAAAATACGGGTTTGCGATTTTTAAGGGGAAAAAATAAAAAAAATGTTTCTATGCCGATATGTCCTTTATTGTGTAACAATATTTCTTATTTGGTGATACAGCCTCCAAAAACTCTTCATTTTGCAATATAAAGTTACAAAAATCTTTACATGTCATTTTAAACTGCATTTCTTTTGAGGCTCAGCCTTTACAGTGTGTATTTAGTCGGTTCTGGCTGTATCTGTCCATGCGTTACCGCAAAGCGAGAATATTTTCTCGACCGGAGAATTGCCGGGACGTGTATTTAGGAAACCTTGTCCAGTTCGTCACCTGGACGTCATCGATTAGCTTTTCTAGTGCCAAAACTACCCAAAACCCTTATCGATTCCGTCCCCTGATAATGGACGAACTCGCATAGGGTTTCGAGTACATTCTACGTCGAAAACAGCGAAAAACTCGTTCGAGATGAACAAGGGTTTTTTGTGTAAGAGTTTTTTGATACTTTTATTTATTTATTTATTTATTTATTTACTTACTGAACAGAAATAATCCAATTACATCAGTAACATTAGATATTAATACAGGAGTTCAAAAAGGAAAAAAAAATCAATTTCAAAGCAGAAGAATAGAATATTACAAAAAGCAAAAATCATTATGCAAAATATTGAAAAAAAAAAAGTTAAGCAAACGAGAAAAACAAAAGTATGATGAATGAGTTATTAGTTAGAAATTTTGGACGAAATATGTAATACTTTTGGAATGATGCAAGAGAAGAGGGTAGAGGTCCAATTTCCATAGAATCATATGTTCTCATCATTCGAATCAAAGGAGAATTGGCATATCTTTTACCCTCCTATAACTGATCTAGGTTATAGGAGGGTAAAAGATGGCATTAGATCGAGTGTTGTATAATGGAACTCTATAATCAATTTTATCCGCTAAACTTGAGTGTATAAATCCTCGGCAAATTTTATATAAAAAACATTGTTCAAGGAAAGTTCTTCGCTTCTCTAGGGAAAGGATTTTAAGGAAATCAAGTCTTTCTGGGTAAGGAAGATACGGAAGTTTACTTAGCCACTATAAAAGATGATCGATTTCGTCAGCTGCGTGGGAAAGAACTGAACAACGGCTCCTAAATACACTGCCAGCATAGGAAAGAGTCGTTTTAAAATTCGAATCATATTTTGCTGCTTTTATTGACAGCTTTAAATAATTTTGTCTATGTTAGGGCTTATTACTTCATCGGCATCTCTTCATCTCTTGTACATTTATTAAATAGGTGCGAAATTGCATAAAATTCCGCATAAAGTTCATCCAAATTTACTGTAATTATGATTAGACATCCGACTACTCTCTTCAGTTGCTAAATTTCAGTTCATGCTGCAAATTTAAGGGTTACAAACAGTACAGGTAAGTGGGTTCGGCAAACGCATTCATGTACAATTTAAACAGCGTTAGCTTGATTACGTCATTTTCGCGTCCCGTCAAATTGCAATGTATTTGGTTGACTTTAATACAATACAAAATTGTCTGTAACCCTTTGGTGGATTTTTTGTCTTAAATTATCCATTGTTTGCCCTGTATTTAATTTTTTGGATTACGGGTTTTTTTCACTTTCGGCGCCCGAAAAACGGGGTAACCCGTAAAATACGGGGCATCTGGCCACCCTAGGTAACGGACAGGTTACAGGTTACACAACTAAGGGCATAGTCACAAATAAACAAAATTCTAAATTCCTAATAATTTTCGACGGTCGCCTTCTATATTATATTATATTCACCAACAAATCCTAAGTGCCGATAGTTTTACAGATTTTATGCAAATGCCTTTTCACTTTTTATTTTGCGCAATATAACGAAAAATACTTCTAATCTGCTTTCCCCGGCAATGCTCTTTTTTCGAGTAACGGTGTTGTCGTAATCGAAATTTCACATTCAGATGGCGCTGAACTGCGTTCGAAAAACGAAATATAGGCACGTAATAGCGACGTTTTTTTCGTATCGCGTGTAAATCTGACTCGAAAAAAACGATCGCTGGTAACATCCCGGTTAAGACCAAACAGCTGACACTTGACAGTTTTTGCGCATCTTTGACTCACCTTTGTCGGCTTATTTTTTAGATGTGGGAATATCGGGATTTGTTTCTTTCACTGCATTATAAATACTTCAATTCACGACACATTGCACTTTTCGTGACGAAAATCGACCGGGAACCAATACTTTTCGTGTAAAGTTTGCCGCGACCCAACCCGATTTGCCTTTACCGCAATGTAAATTTTCGATCTGAACAGGCCTATGAATTGTCGTTTCAGTATATGACCGTGCTCTGCTTCCGGGCTTGTATTAAGGTGGCTTTGGTTTTTCCCCATCTTTGACTCACCTTCGTCGGCTTATTTTTTTGATGTGGTGGATTTTATCACAAAAGATGATTATTTCTTTGCAAAATCTTTTCTTGTGATGAGAAAAACTCTCACATTTGGTTGGAAAAAAACAAATTCCCTCATATTTCCCCTATGCGTCCGCCATCTACAGTTGAGCTCTATCCCGTGTAGGGTCTGCACGCGTGAACTTTACCTGGGTAAGGGTCATTTTTTTAATATGAAGTTCTACCCAAACCTGCACGGGATAAACGCAATAAAACGTCCCTATTGGCAGGTTCAATTTAATCAGCTGATAATCCGTTGTTCAAATTAATGAGACTGCATTATCGCCGCTGCTCCTGCTGCTACATCCAATCTGTTTCAAGCATTACTAAGCAGCCGTTCCATTTCATCCGCATCGCAACAATTTTCGCCATCTTGGACATCATCGGTGGTACACACTAAAAAGGAAAAAGTCTATCCTGTTCGTGGCGAAGCGTAGTGAAATAAATTGTTGAAAAAACGTTTCAAACGTTTTCCGAAATCTTGTGAAACAGCGTACGAAAGTGTCTCGCAACCGTGTCGTTCGCCATCATTGAAAAAAGTGTCTGGAAGCCGAAAAATCGTAACTCGCACACAACTCGTTCGTCGCCGTCGTCGGGAAGAAAGAAGAAGTCACCACACACGCGAACGGGAGCATCGAACGAAAAATCCGTAAATTCGTGCTGTGCTGTGTGTGCTTTCTAGTGTTGCGAAATATCCAAGTGAAATAAAAAGTGCAATTTTGCGGTGACGTCGCCGCCGTAGCCGTAACACAGAACGCGGTGGTCTCAGGTCTCAGCAGACCCAGCAAAGCAAGAGTCATTTTTCGGGAATCTATAATAAAGTGTGAGTGTGTGTCGTGCAAAGACAAGGGAGTCGGCAAACGCGCCGGACATTCCAAGAAAAAAAGGAAATACCTGGCCACGCCAAAGTCAAGCGGATCGAGCATAGTCCGGTGGAAAAGGATTTGTGTCAGTCGCAAGCCGGAAAAGCAAGCGGAAAAAAAATTGTGTAAGTTTTTCATACGTTTTGTTGGGTTTGCTGTGCTGCGTGCTTCGCATCGCGGCGACGGATGACGAACAGCGACGAAGACGACGACAAGTCGATTTTGCTTGAAAGCAGCGAAGCAGCGCCCGGAACAAAAGGGAACGGGTGAAAGGCAAAAGGCGGAGGACAGCAGACACAAAATTCACACGAAAACACGTAGTCGGGTTCCGGGTTCGTACTCGCGATCACCGACACGATTGTTTATTCGTGAGGTGTTCGTCACGGCCGTCAAATTTCGCCGTTGATCTGTCTGTCGTTTTGGCTGTTCCTGGTGGAAGTTGCGGATCGGGGTTTTCCATTTATTTCTTTCCATAAATATTCGCAAAAACGTTGACGGATGCAAAAAACGTGGATTGTAACTATCCGATCTATCAGACATCAAAAAGTTTGCGTTCAGTTGGTAGTATCAGCCTATGTTCGTACCGATCTTCGTGTCGCGATTTTGCTGTTTTCAGGTGCAGCTTTCTGCAGATTTTTAATTAACAACTAAAGAAATTTCAATGCTCTTGGGGAGCATTAACAGCAAGGTAAGTGGCACTGACAAAGCCACCATTGCGCGCAGCCTTCGCGACCCGCAGTGCATCTGTTGTTCGTTTCGTGTGTGTATTTCAGCAGCCATGGTCATTTCGGCTTCGTTCAGAGTGCTGTTTGTGCAAACTTTTGCAGGTAGAAGGTCAGCATTCTCACAAGAATCGCTGACCTCACAGATTTTCGCAAGACGCTGGCTATGTATGTAGTCAGTGCATGGTCTTGTTCGCATCTCTTTTTTTTTTTCCTCTTATTTTGCACACTACGGTGTTTCCGATTTCCTCTCGTACGGCCCGTTTCCGAACATTCTTATAATGCCGGGCCATTCAATGCTTGCTTGTTCCAATGTTTTCGAATTTGCGAGGAACGAATGGTAAGAATGGAACGGCATATTGGCAGCTATATCGTTCGTTCTCTTCGATATATGCAATCGTCGTCGCACACACAGGTGCAGATGAGCGCGTGTGCGTAAACGAGACGACATTGGTATTCCCTCGAACGCGAGGTGTTTTGCGAGGTGAATTTAAAGACTTGCTTTGCAAATTGCAACGAAAATGCACATGGGTCCCGGAAAAATATTGGCATGCGTTGAACTGTGTTGCATCAGACAGTGGAAAGCAGGAAAATGACAGTTGTCTGTTCGATACCGGGAGCGAGATGCGAGAACGAATTGGAATGTTAGGCGAAACGGAACGATTTTGGGATACATCAAAATGGAGTGCGGCCTGCCGTGAGGTTATTAGCCTAAGGAAATATCCGGCCTGTGGTTGTGTGGTAACTGATATATTGCAGCACAGGTTTATTTTGAATTGGGAGGATAGAACTATGCAATCTTTTGTAATTAAAAAATTAAATAAAAATAATTGCAATGAGGCGAAACGGAACGAAGGGAAGTTGTACGGTTGTACAACCTGCACTCATGTATGGATCTGAATGCTGGACCATGCACCATGTATGAAGGCTATGCGAAAGAAATGGCAGCGACCGAAATGAAAATGTTTTGTATGTCAGTTAGTGTCACCAAAAGGGACCACATCAAGAGTAGCTACATCCGAGGCAGCTTGTCCATAGGCCAACCCTTCACCGAAAAGCTCGAAGTCCGATAAATGCCATGTTCAATGGCGTCCGCCTGAGAACCCCGCAAAGAAGGCGATATCTTTCCGGCGCTCCTACAAAGAGGCCAAAGCGAGCTGATACCATTCATGGTTAGTATCTATAGAAGTAGTTATGCTTTGGGATATATTCCGACAGCCTGGAGATCAGTTAGGGTAGTCTTCATCCCCAAAGTGGGTAAAAGACCGGCGGACGATCCTAAGTCGTACCGCCCCATCAGCCTTACATCCTTTCTCATGAAAGAAAGATACTGGACTTTCACATCAGAGGCACACTTCTTAAGACACGGCCGCTGCACCCAAAACAATACGCCTACCAACCGGGTAAATCCACGGAATCGGCACTTCAGAGCTTGGTAGAAGAGATCGAGGTAGCCATGTCCAATAAGTAAACAGCACTATGTGCATTCCTTGACAGAGAAGGCGCCTTCGATAACACCTCCTTCAAATCCATAGAAACGGCACTACGAGCCAAAGGAGCCGACAATACGATCATTACCTGGGTGCAGTGTATGCTTTCGTCAAGAATTATTTTTACCATTATAGGCAATACTACCCTTTCTGCTTTAGCCACTCGTGGCTGCCCCCAAGGAGGGGTACTATCCCCCCTCCTGTGGTGTCTGGTAGTTGATGGATTGATGTGGAGACTTAGCTCAGCTAGGTTCTCCACACAGGGGTATGCGGATGACTTGGTTATCACGGTTAAAGGCAAATTCGAGAAGGTCCTACCGGATGTCCTGCAGAGTGCTCTGCATATAGTCCAGGAGTGGTGCACAGCAAACGGGCTGCGCGTCAATCCAACAAAGGCTGCCGTGATACCATTCAGTAAGAAAGGGAATCTCCAAAGACTGGAGTGTCCCTCCATGTATAATGCACGGCTAACAATGCCGGAAACTGTCAAGTACTTGGGGGTCACACTTGACAAGAAACTGCTATGGAAAAAACATCTTAGTCTGGTAGCAGAGAAAGCAGTTAAGGCCTTGTGGATCAGCAGAAGCTATGCGGGGTATTAAGCCTTACATAGTTCTGTTGATCTACAAGACAATTGTTAGACCTATTGTGGAATATGGGGCGGTCGTGTGGTGGAGAAGAGCAACCACGATAGACGGAAGACGGTGTCTCGAGGAAGTTCAGAGGCTGGCCTGTCTTGCTGTCCTTGGGGCCTTCTTTTCGAGCTCCACTGCCGCCCTGGAGGTCCTGCTAAACTTGCCACCTCTCCACATACACATCGAGGCAGTGAGGCAGTGGCAAGATTAGCTGTCATTAGGCTCGTAGCATGTGATGCGGCGTCTCCACTGAACTCAGTTCAACAAGGATGGTTAAGTAACAACAGATTACTGGATATGCCATCAGATCATCTGGTCAAAACTCTCCGTTTTGACCCTTCTTATAGTGCAGAGATATGGGAAAGGGTGGACTGGACTGACAGATTCAGATCACTCACTCCACCCTAGCACCATCAAATTTTACACGGACGGCTCCAAGACCGATACAGGATCTGAAGCTAGAATTACTGGCCCGAACACTAATATCTTTATTCCTATGGGAATACATCCGACCGTGTTTCAGGCGGAAGTGCACGCAATCGAAGTGTGTGCAAGATTATGCCTTGACAAAGGTTACATCAACAGGAAAATAGCCATATTCACTGACAGCCAAGCAGCAATAAAAGCGCTGACGAGCTGTACTGTCACATCTAAACTCGTGTGGGTTTGTCAGGAAATCCTCCAACAGGTGGGCAATCTCAACAATCTCACCCTTTTCTGGGTACCTGGGCACTCGGGGTTTTACGGCAATGAGAAGGCCGACGAGCTCGCAAGAAGAGCATCCACCACTCCCTTCTATGGCCCAGAACCTTACTGTGGGTTACCACTCTGTATCTGCAGAAATGTGATTAGTGAGTGGGTAAAAGCCAAAGCCAGCACACACTGGGAAGCTCTTCCAGGGCTTAGGCAGTCAAAACTCTTTGTCGCTAACTGCTCACCCAATCGTACCCTTGGTCTGATGAAATTGAGCAGAAACAGGGTTAGGATCATATGCGGGCTCCTTACGGGGCATTGCCGTTTAAAAGGTAATTTAAAGCGCTTGGGCATTGTTACCGACGCCAGCTGTCGCTTCTGTGAGGCTGACGACGAAACTGCTTCTCACATCCTGTGTGAATGTGAGAGGCTAGCTAGGCGCCGATTGGAGTGTTTCGGTATCGCTTTTCCCTTGGAAGAGGATATCGCCACTATCAATATGGCCCAGCTGAATCGATTTATCGAAAGCAGTCGATTAGATGAGTTCATCTAATCCATAGTAGGGGCAATGGTACAATAGACCACCGGTCGCAGTGCCTAGGGCAACTCTTGTTGCCTGTGCCCTCAATAAATCTAATCTAATCTAAGGCGATATCAATGGAAGTTCCGCTTGATGGACCCAAGGCCAGAGGCAGTCCGAAGAACATCTGGATGTGTTAAATGAAAAAGCAACAAACAACGAATTGATCACGGCGATGACACGATCCATAGATAGAGCTGCCTGTTGAAATATTCTAGAGAAATTACTGCCAGAACGGGCGATATGCCTGCACCCAGGTCGAGCGACCCGACGCCATGGAGCGATATAAAGAACGAGTCAACGAAGAAGATGAGTAAATTAATTGCAGTGTCTCTGCCGTCTCTACATGCTTGAATTTATGATACATGTATAAGTATGTAGATAAACTATACTGGACTGCAGGTCAAAATTGTCAAGCTAACAGATGATCGACAAGACACTTTATCCAAATATTAGTTGTACGTACGTAGGAATATGCTCCAGCTCACCTGACGTTTATATCGCCCGCTTTGGACTAGATGCGATCACTACAAGCATAAGAGATGGGATGAACGTCGTCCGTGCCATAGAACCATCTCGGTGGCAATTGAACTATCAAATGCGTTTCATAAGGTCAATCACCTAATGATCCTCGCAAACTTGTTGAATATGCATATTCCTGAACCAGAGATTCCTTGGATTGCCAACTATGTACATATCTACCTATAGGTAATCCTCCACTTAGTTTCGAGCTGACTTTCCAAGCTTAGGAAAATTAAATTAGGAATTCCACAGGGCGGGGTACTCTCTCCCACACTGTTCAACATCTACATGGCCCGTCTTCCCATACCACTGGGAGATATTGGAGTGATTTCCTACATAGACGGGGTTGAATAAAGATTATATGCGCCTCTGTGTTAATAGTTTCTTAGCACGATACCAAACTTCTTTTAAAAGCAGACACGTCACCGTCTCAGCGTCAAAATCTTCTACAACATTCCCCATCACCTGGTCAGAAGATTTTCGTTGGGCTGTTGATGTATCTTTGGCATTGGCAACAAATGTTGTTGCTACTGTAGCTAATCCTATAAGTGTCGGGCTTCACCTAGAGCTGACATCATCAGCTCATCATGCCGCAGCAGTATGCGAAAAGATGCGCAGTAGGAACAAAATTCCTAAAGCACTGTTTGGAAGCACCTGGGACAGATAAAGAAACTATGCTGCGCTTACGAGCGGCATGTCGAGCAGCGGCTGTTCCTCCGGTTTTGTCCCACAGTTTACGTGACACAAATAGGAGTAAAATCCAAGTCCCCCACAATGCACAGCCACAGGGTGCCACAGGATGTCTGCCCACTAAAAGGGACCATTGCAATGATTCACACTAATAAAGTGAATCGGTCTAGAGTGCGAGTTTAGTTTATACGAATAGAGTCATCTCAGTGCACCCATCAAATGTCTCGCCTGAGGAAATTAGGCCCCCAAAAGCCATCAGAGTGACATTGGATCAACTTCGTTGAGATTTCTGATCACGCCTTAATTCATACCTATCTCGTATAGACCCGAGCGGACAAAACATACGGAGGTAGTCCTATAAGTACTTAGCTTCGCCGCCTGGTGGCGTCAGTATCGCAAGAGCAATTTACTATCGTGTAGTACATTCTCGTAGACGGCTACTGTCGAAATTTCAGCCGGATCGGACTCGTAGTTTTGTTTTGGCCGCGTGAGCAAGAGTGTCCGCGGATTTTAGAAAAAATGGAAAAAGAGCCATATCGGTCGGTGATTCGATTCTTGTTTTTGGAAGGGAAATCGCGCAGCGAAAGCGTTTGGATGCTGTGCACGGTGACTCTTCTCCTTCGATGGCGACCGTCAAAAGTGTTCTTCCACCATGATAACGCACCGGTTCACACCTCCGCCCTCGCCAACGCCAAATTGGTCTAATTGGGCTACGAACTGCTGCCCCATCCACCGTATTCTCCAGATTTGGCTCCTTGCGACTTCTTTTTGTTTCCAAACTTGATCGCCGGGCAGAAATTTCAGTCGAATGAGGAGGTCATCGCCGCCACGAAGGCCTACTTTGCAGACCTCGAGAAAACGCATTTTTTAGACGGGTTAAAGAAGTTGGATCATCGCTGGCTCAAGTGTATCGAGCTAAAAGGAGACTATATTGAAAAATAAATCGCCACTTTCCCAAAAATTTTGTTTTTTTTCTGTAGGCTAAGTAACCGCTCTCATATGTCCAAATTGTGCTGGCGCACCTCATGATGGGGTTCATTTGTTTCAATGCCTAGCTGTGCCCACTAATTTTACTCCTTTGTTACCTTTGGGAAACCCCTATCGCAGCTAATACATTCCTCTTCCTGGAGGCCACAGACGAGAACGATGACGAACCGTAATGGGCACTCGGTGACTCAGTGGTAGAGATGACACACATTCTCTCTCTCTGAGTTGCCGAAGTATGTGTTCGAATCCGACTGTGACCATGGGTGTTTGTGTTGTCTATAAACAATTATCCTACTGCAACTGGTACTTCGATACAAATTGTCACACCTCTCTGCACCGCTAGAAGAAGAAAATCACAAAGTACAGAAGGAGAGGAGAGCTCACATTTAAAAAATTGTAACATCAGCTCAGGCGTGAGTAAGCTTTGGAAAACAGTGAGAGCCATTTCAAACCGAAATCTCATAGACGCACTGTTTGGACCTCCGGTGATTTTGTCGACACGATGTTTTAATTCGAGTGCACCGGGAGCGTCAATGCCCGAAGGTCTTTGTACACATTCACGCTATGGCATATCCACCATTCCACCATCTCTATGCAGCTCAGGTGCGTAGTGTCGCCTCCCACTAAATGCCAGTGCTCCATAGGACACAGACTTCCTATCGGAAAGGATTTCCACAGGGATCAGTGTTATCTGTTTCCCTATGAAAGCTCCGTTGATCGCCTATAGGAATCGAGGTCATATACGGCGATTGTATCATAATTGCAACTCCCAAAAATGTGGTCACTTCCTGTGTATTATGAACGCTCAAATGCAGTACAATTGCGCGAATATCTGCCCCATTTGGGGTTAAGGCAAAGTAAATATTAAATGCTCCATCATCCATTCAATAGCCATGCAGCAATTACATATCTGTGACAAACCTAATAGGAGTAATGCGATCCTGCAGTACTTGACAGAAAAGTTTACTCGCAACATAGAAAGTTGCTGGCAGCTCAGCGGTGATCAGCTATCAATCTTTCTAACTACGCTGTGTATTCCGCCTAAATTTATTGCCTTTGGGCATATATAAATGATCAGGGTGGGTCCCTGATTCGAATAAGCCATGTCCGTCTGTCTGTCTGTCTGTCTGTCCGTCCGTGTGTCTGTCAGTTCGCACGATAACTCCCGAAATAATGAAGCTAGCGTTTTCAAATTTTGGTCAGATGATTGTTTTGATAAAAGCTTGGATGGTATTGAAAATGGGCCAAATCGGACCAAGGGTTCCCCTACCTCCCATACAAATGACCCCTCCGTGATAGCTTAATTCGGTCATATTTTTCGACAGAATATAGCTTGCGACCTGAATGTTTCATCAATGCCTAATTGTGACATATGCTTGAAGTTGGTGGAAAGTGGAGAACGTGCGACTACCCCTACCCCTACCTCCCCTACAAAGTTATATTCAGCCATATCTTTTGCTAGAATGTCGCGAAAAACTTCTAATTAGAATCAAATGGTAGCTGTTAGATGCCTTGCTTTAATATTAAATATGTGGCAGTCCGAACCATCTACCCCTCCCTCCCCTACAAAAAAGGTGAAATTGAATTCTTGGGTTTTGCGTGCCTTCTAGATCTGTACATGGGTATAGGGTATACACTCATCGTGCTATTCGCACGATTAGAACTCGGTCTCGTTTATCCTGACGACTAACATTAAAATTAACCAATTTCCTTCTTTTCTATTTCCAGCAAATAACCTTCTAAGTGTGTTCAAGTTGTTCGATTCAGAGGACAATTTTCAAAATTCTCTCACTACAGTCCCACGTAACGAAATCCTATCCAGCAGTAGTACAACTAACTGCTGTAGGATTTAGGATAAAAGTACAAAATCTGCCGAAAATAGTTTGCCGTCGATATATAAGCGACTACTTCAACGCAACCATAAACACTCCAAGCAGTTGTACTCCATTGCGAGAGATCACATTGAATCGGACACATTTACGCGAGGCAGCTGTTGTCGGACGTCATAAGCCTCATTTAGGGGCTTTTACGCTGATGACGATTCACTGGCAGCATGAGCACACTGGGGGGAAGTAAGGGAGAGCGCCAAGCAAAGCCCAAGTTTGCAGCGTTGGATATAAATCGCTTATACAAAAACAGCCGTGTAAGTGCTGCGAATATACCAAAGAGTTCAATAGCGTGCGAAACTATAATCATATTTGTTTGTTACAGGGCGAATCTCTTGAACCTTCTACACAAAAGAACCAGGTACCCCGCAAACATGGAATGCAAATTTTGGGAAAAGTACCGACCTCTAGGCGACCGCCAGCTAATCTTCCATCCTTGAAAGCTGAAACACAAACTCCAGGAAACTCGGCTCAAGATCAAGGTAAGCTCAATCGAAACGTGTGTTTGATTTGCGATATCTGATTTTTTGATATTCATCCGTGACTTTAGGTGGAAATCAAGTTGGTGGCTCAAATAGTGGATCATCGGTACAATCTGGAAATCACGTAAATTCATCGACAACAAACAGCAACAATTCCATTACTAATTCGCAAACACTCTCAACATCGCATCATACAAACCAATCTTCCCCACAATCGGCGAATTCTTCGGGAGCACATCTCGCATCATACTCAAGCAACTCATCATCAAATTACGGCGGCAACAACAACAACAATTCATCGTCGGTATCATGGTCTGCTGTGACAACCGGTCAGGACGGCAATTCATCGTCCGTGCCGCCACTGTATCAGAGTCCACAATTTCAACACGAATTTCCATCGCTGGATGGCACCTCACCAAATGCAGTTTCACACAAGTCGCACCACAAAGATTCTCATTATTATGGCGGGAAAGATGGCAGTGGCGTAGGAGGTGGAGCATCGAGTGGCAGTATTTCAGGCGGAAAGGCGGAACATTCGGGCGGCAACGATGTGCAACAGGTCAGCTTGCGTCCACACACGGATGCAGCCAGCTGGATACAGCAGCAGAGCGGAAATGGCAAAGGTGGCGACGCTCATGGAACCCAACCGGGCCAGGCCCACCTACAGGGGGCACCGCCTCAATTCCGTGCTCTGATGCCATCGTTTATGAATCGCGGAGGCGTTCCGATACCGATCGATCAACCGACGACCATGACGATGAGCAGTGGAGCACGACCCGTGACACCACCCGTACATTCGAGTGGTGGCGATAGGGGTGGAGTCGGCCATCAAAGTGGCCCAGGTCATCATCAGCAACAGAATGGAAACTATCCACCGCCGAATCGTTACCGTGGAACTGGATCGGCTGGTGGTCCCGGTCCGAAAGATCAGCGATCCAATTCTCCGAATTTGGGCTCATATTCCGGAGGTAACTCGCAACAATCTCAAGATGAACGATATTCAGGCAACAGCAGGGCCCCATTACCGAAACGCGCTCCACCCGCTACGGCTCCGCGTTTCAATCAACGCTCTGAGCAGCAGAATGCGTCGCAAGAAAGTGGGACACCGTTCGTAGAACTGGAGGAAATTATGGTCCAGAGGCCAATCATTAAAGAAGAAGATTTAGAGCGGATGGATTCAATAGCGAAAGATGACGGATGGACCCGGACAGATGATATTGATTATAATCAAACTCTTGTGTTTTCCGACGAGGAATCAACGGATTCGCCCAATAACGAAAGGCATGCTCGCAACGAAAGCAAGAGAAACGCTGCCAAACAACTGCAGCAACAACAACATCAGCAGCTGTTGCAGCAACAAGAGGAGGATAATCGTGCAACGTACGCTCGTGAAATGGAACAAATGGAGCGTTTAGAGCGCGAAAATTTGGAGCGCGAACGTAATGAGCGAAATGAACGCGATCATCGCTTGCGGGAGGGTAGCAGAGAACGAAATCGCGAATGGGATCGTGAAAGAGAACGTGAACGTGACATTGATCGAGAAATGGCGGGCGATAACCGAAGCAGTTCAGCCACACGAAAGGCAAGTGTTGATCAGTCTCGACCGCAGCAGAACGGTCACCGTGGCGGACTTGAGCCAGCCGTTTATGAAAGGGTCAAGCAGCGTAAGGAAGAAGAGGAGAAACGTGAATATGAACGAAGACAGGCAGCGGCCAGAAAATTGCAAGAGCTTGAAATGAAAATTGGCGTCAAGAAGAATGAGGAGGAAAGTCCAGGTGACGAAGGCCTGAAAACGACCCCGGCGAACGACGAAGAGTTTAACAGTCGAAATCGGTCGTATCGCGGTGATAAGGAAAGAGATAATCGCGACACTCGTGACTACGGTCGTTACGATAAATATGAACGTGATGCGAACCAACGGGAACGCGACCCGGCATATAAAGACGCCTACGGGAGCGGTGGAATGAATCGTGGAGTTGGGCCCAAAGGTGCCGTCCACTTTCAATCGAATCTGCCGCCAAGATTTCAACGAAAGCAACAAGAAACAATGGCCCGACAAGGCCCGATGCCAGGCGGAGGAGGTGCGACGAGTAGTAGATCGTCCAACACTGCCAATCATCAGCCATCATCTCGTGGTTATGATCATAATTCTGAAGCTAATCAAAAGTCTGTTCCATTTGCACAACAATACGATCCACGGTACATACACTCGCAGAATTACAAGCAACAACAGCAGCCGCAAGTACTTCGTCGCAATCAATCTGATGAGATGATGCCAAATAGACGAAATGCCGGTGATTATCCCGGACAAGGACCAGCACCACGACGACGTGGCGATTCGGAGGACGATGATCGTTTTAGTAGTAGCGGGCGCGAGTCCATCAGCCGAAATTCGATTGGTGATCAACCACGTAGTGGAGCAGGCAATGCAACTCCCCAGTTGGCTCGTAGCATTTCCGACTCGTCGCAACGCAAGACCAGTGTATCGTCTTGCGATGAACAGAAATTGAATGAGAGCCTCCAATCCAACCGGTCTGATTCGCGTGAATTCACTGCTGTCGGGTCATGGGCCGAAGAGAGCGATGTTGAAATGCAACAACGCCACCATCGTGAAAGTGTCTCTTCCACTGATCATCCGCATAATGACTCACGTTATGATCATTCATCGCAGAAAAGTGAGGAGCAATCCCAACCCAAACATATTCTTCAACGGCCGCAGACCAGAAGTATTTCCGAAAGTAGTAACAAGAAGGAGGACGTCAAGTCTGACGTTGATCATCATAAAAAAGAGGAGGCCTCGCCGCTAACCAAACCGCGCGATCAGCCCACTCAAATCTTGCGCCGCTCGGAGAGTCCAAAATCATGGTCTGAATGCTCAACGAATGTCAGTGAAAAAATGGAAACTGAAACGGTCTCGCCTACGAAGGACAACAATGCAACAAGAATCGGACAACATTCGGATGACGGAAGAAATTCTAGTTTGGATGACAAAAAGACTGAACCGGACATGGACACTAGTAAAGAAAAGAGCCCCGCTCCCTCAGATGAGGTCACGTCTCGCGGTAAGGAGGTTGAAGGCGGTAGCAACACGGCGGCTCCCCGAAAAGAGTCGATCGACGAAAAAGCTGAAGATGCATTGGGCAAAGGTCATGGATCTGGTCAGAAGCGACCAAGTCCACGTGGCGGCGGCGGTGGTGGTAGAGGGGGTGATGGTCGCGACTCACGCGGGCCTCCCTCGCGAAGTTACGGCATGTATCGTGGTGGTGGAGGCGGCGGCGGCGGCGGTAGTAGCTGGGGACGTCGCGGTGGTAGTAACGTGCGTATGGGAGATCGACGAAATTACAATAGCCACATGAGTGAATCTGAGAATTCGGAAGAATTGGAAGAAGAATATCACGGCACGGGACATAGAACGGAACGCAGCCCCAAGTTTCCACGTAAAGATGTCGGCAAACAGGAGGGCAGTGGACGAGGAGGACCCGGTGGACCGCCATCATCAAAAGATGGGTTCGCTCCGAGAGGAGAACCTTCACGTCGTGGTCGTGGGGGCTCTAGCACGGGCAGTACCTTGTATCGACGCGGTGGAGGTGGCAACGTAAGCATGAGCGGTGGTGCAAAACGCAATGAATCGTACGGTCAAGGTCCCAAAACGGGTTTCGCTAGCGGTGGTCAACCTACTTCCGTTGAAAGCAAAGAACTCGAGAAAGGTGTGAAGCACGATCAAGGCGATGACAGCAAATCGAAATCAGCCCCGGTGAAGAAGTCGGGCGATAGCTCTGATGAATCGAAAGGCAAGAAAGCACAAAGTTTCCAATCGTCGTCAGGACGACGAGACGAAAAGAAATCGTCACCACCCAAAACATTTGGCAACATGCATTATCAGTCTCAATCGCTTCCGCCACGACGCGACACAAATAGCAGCGGCTCAATTTCGAAAACCGATTCGACATCAGCAAATAAGGCTGAGGATGACGACAACAAGAAAGATCAGTCGGCTGAAGCGACTGGCAATAAGATGGCGGCAAAAGAGAAAGAATTTGCTCAACGTAGCAATAGTTCATCTCATATAAACACTGGTCGAGGACCGCATCCGAAAAAAGATGAGAGGAACATGAGCAAACCGGGCGTCGTGAAACAGTCACCTCCAATGGGCGCCGGTGGCGGATTCAAGCAACAATCCAATTCAAATCTTAACCAAGTCGGACAGCAGTCGCAAGGTTCGCAGCACAGTAAAGAATCGGCTATCAACAAGAGCAAATCGACTGGAGATGCTCGTGATCCACGAAATACCAACAAGACCAACTTGCCACCACGCCTGGCCAAGCAGTGGGACAGTCGAGGAGGTGTGCCAGGAGGAAAGCGTGATGGTAATCATAGTGAGGGTGGAAACTCTAGCAACAGTGCTTGGGAGAAGCCCCTGTCGCAAGGACAAGACAAAGGAGCGCATGAAAGCGAGGGTGGAGCCCAAAACGTGGGTGATGGAAAGTCCTCGGGCTCTATAAATAAGGGCGATCAAAAACCGGTTTTGGACGGTTCCTCCGCTCCCGTAAATACGATAATTTTTGAAAATACCAACTATAAGACAGTGGCGGGTCCAGTGAAACGACAGTCGTCGAACCAGAATCTACAACAAAACGATCAAAAGAAACACGATGATGTGTACAAATCGCAATCGACAGATGATCAGCAAAACAGGGGACATCCCCAATCGCAACAACAGCAGGGCCAGTCTATGCAACAGCAACATCCGCAACAACAAATGTCCCAACAACAGCAAATGCATCACCAACAACAACAAGCGGCTTCCCAACAGCAGCAGCAGAAACACCAGCAGCAAGAGGCCATTTCGAATGCTTTGTCGCAAATGTCTTTCAACAAATCCGAAAATGATTATGATAAGGACATCAAGCTCGGTTTTGCTTTCGACACTGAATTTAGCCACTTGACGGACGAGAAAAATGCTGCCGCAGTGGCGGCCTCAAAAGCATCCAATCTGGGCCTTACCCGCCCTTCTTCTGTCATTCATTCCGTAGTCAACTCCTCCTCACATAATACAATTTCGCCGTCAACTGTCGATCTCAACATGAAAATTGCCAGCGTGAAGAAAGTTTGGGAGACGATACCGTCAATGCCGCCCGTTCTGGAACATGGCGGACAGGTTGTCGCTCCCGGCCAAGATGCCGACTCTCATCTACCATCGAATTTCGTTCAATCTCAACATCAACAACATATGCATCACTTTGCGGCCGCTGGCTCAGCAGCAGCTCTTCATGCAACCGGTAATATTCACGTTCAACACACTCTCTCATCGCCCGGCCCGGCCTCATACTCCAACACTTTTGATCCCAATATGGAGCCACATTTTGGCGCCAAGGATGGCGGCGGTGTAGTTGTCGCGGGCAATGCAAATGAAAATGATGCTGGCGGCTACAGTCCAAGTCCGCAACACGTTAACCAACAACAACAACAGCAGCAACAACAACAGAATCCGAACAATCCGCAAAACATGGCGCTCAAGCATTCGGTCGAAGGAAACGTATGCAAGGTGAAGCCAAATCAACAGCAACTACATCAGACAGGATTGGGTCTGTCGCCACCGCCCACGATGCAACAAGGCACGACTCAAATGCACCAGGCACCGCAAACATTCTATCAGCCGTCGCAATTTGGTGCAATGCCCACGATTCCTAGCCCACCAGCTGTGATGTTCAATTCGTCTCCCATGCCGTCGCAGGGGGGTCTCTACGCTCCATTCCAAATCGAGGCTGGTCGCTCGCAATTCTCACAATTCCCGGCCCATTACGGAACGGCTGGCAGTGGCCCGTACAGTGCATATATGCAAACGCCACCCAATATGCCAACCGCACCCGGACCCGATATGTATCAAAATCTGACATCGCAATTTCGTATGGGCGGTGCCGTTCAGACGCCGTTCAATCAATCCCAACAGCTAAACAATCCCAGCACGGTCCTAATCTCATCCAGTTCCAATTCATTGATGTCCGCCTCGGTAAAGCCGTCGTCACAGCAAATTGGTGCGATCGGTTCGAAGAGTAATGCGGCCGCAGTAGCTGCCGGTCAACCGTACGGACAACAATATATGAATTTGTACCCGCCCCAACAGGCACCGCCGCAACTACAGTCGAACAGCTACTATACAAATTCCGCGGGCGGACAAAGTGCTGCATTTTTCGGTGGTCCACAGGCAACGGGTGCTACACAGAGTTACGGTCTGCAGGCAGCGGGAATTTTTGGTGGTCATGGTGCACCGCCCGGACCCTCAAATGCTCCGCCACAACAGCAAATTGCCAACTTTAGTTCGCCGTTTATCAATTCACCGCTACTGGCTGCAACGGCCATCAATCAATTTCGGGGAGGACCGAATCCGCAGAATCCTGCCTACATGAAATCGAATCAGAATCAAAATCACATGCAGGATTCCGTAAGTAACAAAAAGAGACATGTGTATTTGTGGAAGTGATAAATTGTAATTGTCTAAGTGTACGAATTTGATTATTGTAGATGGGGCGACAGTTGAAAAGTCCGCTAAGTACTGATGTTAGCTTGAATTTGGCTAAACAGGTGCAACCACAACAGAGTCCTCCCCATCATAAAAACTATGTCCCAACTGTAAGTGTACCGTTTTACTATTGATTCATGTTTGTGTCTCTGTTCTGAACTTAGTCTTTTTATTTTCTTCGGTTTTTATTGCGAAATGCTAAGCATAGTACTATGTTCGTTAAAAGTTAAAAAAAAAAAGTTTAAATAGTAAATCCTGTTTTCCAACTAGAAAATTTAATAAAATAAAAGTTTTAGATGTATGATTTGTTTGTTTTCTTACCCGTTTTACAAATTCACGTAACAGAGTACTAAGCTGGCCTACTTTCACACAGATCGCACGAGTGCGCATGTGAAATTAGGCTTTTGGTGTGTGCACGTTAGTTTTTGGTTTCAGAGGGTTAAAGATTGTTTTTTTTTTTTCATTGATTTGTAATGTGCTTTGGTTTTGTCGCTGGCAACTGTATATGTAAAACATTTTCAGTGGGATCATATGATGCAACAGCAACAACCGCCACCATCGCAAAATCAACAGAATCGCAATCAAGGACCAAACAATTTGAATAGTGGTCGACCCGGACCGGTCACACAACGATATCCAGCTCCAATTCAACGACCAACCAACTATCCACCACCACAACAGTCGCAACAACAGCGACCCGGACGTCAAGGACATTCGGGTGGACCGGGCGGTGCCAATAGCGGCGGACCGATGAACAAGCATTACTACAGTAATAGCGGGGGCAATCGAGGTAAGTGTAAAATATAGTTTTTTGGGTTTTAGTTCAGAGTTGTGGGGTTCAGCGGATTCTTGTCCCGTGATACGTCATAGGCGGCTGTGTATGAATTGTTGATTCATAGTTCTCTATTGATTGGCTAAAGTCACCCCATACCTGTGCGTCTGACCTTGTTTTGGGATAAACTTATAGTCGATGGGTTATGCCGATTTTCTACTGGCTAAATAGGACACCTCCTTTTACGTCCCCTGCGAGACCACCTCTCCGTATTCTTTCGTAGGGCGGCTTCGGCTTATTAGCTCTCGTGTAGATTTGCTAACTTCCGTATCCAGCTTCTTTTCATCTTCTGCATCCAGCGAATCAAGGGACCGATTTAGCACATGTTGCACGCACAATCTATTGAAATTTCCGGAGTCGTCTCAGCTGTCTGCGTTCAGAAGTTACAGCCATTCAAAGATGTTAACCAAGAACAAAAAAAAATTGCAAAAGGGAACTAATAGCAAACGGGGTCAATTTTTGAAAATTTCGTACAAGGGGCCGATGTAGAGCAAGTTGCGGCGCACATCTTGCTGAACGCTGTCCGCGACCCAATCCGACCCAAGAACAAAATAAACTACAAGGGCTAAAGGGAAATCGGATTTAGAGCCGATGGTAGAGCAAGTTGCGGCACAAATCCCGATCCCGATCTTAGGATAGGTTAAGTACAGGGGCCGCCAGGTCTACACCCAGCGCACTTAGACCAGAATTTGGCCCGTTGATGCCGGAGTGCATCGGCATCGTAAAAGTTCCTTGAGCCCAGAAAACGCCTCTGTTTCTCGGCCATAGTGACAAACTAAGTAATGTACAGTCTCTTCCTCTTCTTCATCATCACGTGTCTAACGTGTTTCCCAATAGGACAGTGCCTCGTTATGACCCCTACCATATTGCGAATATCCTTAATGTCCAAGGACAGCATGGTAGAACGGACATTGTCTATTTTTAGCCAGATGTTCCTCGTCGTTGCGCAAGCAGCCATGGTCCTGTGTGCTACAGCGGCTTCTATTTATCAACGCGACAATAGTTTCAGCAAAATGTAGGTCTGGATGCCCTCTCCATCGACTTTTTCAAACCCCATTTTCGCCAAATCTCATAGAAATTTAGAAAAGTGGCATTTTCAGCCCAAAAAGAGTGTTTTGGGGGTGATTTACTGCCCAATCTTTAAACGGCTGTATCTCCTAAACGGTGATAGCTAGGGCCCTCAGAGTTTCAGCAAAATGTAGGTCTGGATGCCCTCTTCGTCGACTTTTTCAAACCCCATTTTCGCCAAATCTCATAGAAATTGAGAAAAGTGGCATTTTCAGCCCAAAAAGAGTGTTTCGGGGGTGATTTACTGCCCAATCTTTAAACGGCTGTATCTCCTAAACGGTGATAGCTAGGGCCCTCAAAGTTTCAACAAATGTAGGTCTGGATGCCCTCTTCGTCGACTTTTCCAAACCTCATTTTCGCCAAATCTCATAGAAATTGAGAAAAGTGGCATTTTCAGCCCAAAAGGAGCGTTTTGGGGGCGATTTACTGGCCAATCTTTAAACGGCTGTATCTCCTAAACGGTGATAGCTAGGGCCCTCAAAGTTTCAACAAATGTAGGTCTGGATGCCCTCTTCGTCGACTTTTCCAAACCTCATTTTCGCCAAATCTCATAGAAATTGAGAAAAGTGGCATTTTCAGCCCAAAAGGAGCGTTTTGGGGGCGATTTACTGGCCAATCTTTAAACGGCTGTATCTCCTAAACGGTGATGGCTAGGGCCCTCAAAGTTTCAACAAAATGTAGGTCTGGATGCCCTCTTCATCGACTTTTTCAAACCCCATTTTTGCCAAATCTCATAGAAATTGAGAAAAGTGGCATTTTCAGCCCAAAAGGAGCGTTTTGGGGGCGATTTACTGGCCAATCTTTAAACGGCTGTATCTCCTAAACGGTGATAGCTAGGGCCCTCAAAGTTTCAACAAATGTAGGTCTGGATGCCCTCTTCGTCGACTTTTCCAAACCTCATTTTCGCCAAATCTCATAGAAATTGAGAAAAGTGGCATTTTCAGCCCAAAAGGAGCGTTTTGGGGGCGATTTACTGGCCAATCTTTAAACGGCTGTATCTCCTAAACGGTGATGGCTAGGGCCCTCAAAGTTTCAACAAAATGTAGGTCTGGATGCCCTCTTCGTCGACTTTTCCAAACCTCATTTTCGCCAAATCTCATAGAAATTGAGAAAAGTGGCATTTTCAGCCCAAAAAGAGTGTTTCGGGGGTGATTTACTGCCCAATCTTTAAACGGCTGTATCTCCTAAACGGTGATAGCTAGGGCCCTCAAAGTTTCAACAAATGTAGGTCTGGATGCCCTCTTCGTCGACTTTTCCAAACCTCATTTTCGCCAAATCTCATAGAAATTGAGAAAAGTGGCATTTTCAGCCCAAAAAGAGTGTTTCGGGGGTGATTTACTGCCCAATCTTTAAACGGCTGTATCTCCTAAACGGTGATAGCTAGGGCCCTCAAAGTTTCAGCAAAATGTAGTTCTGGATGCCCTCTTCGTCGACTTTTTCAAACCCCATTTTCGCCAAATCTCATAGAAATTGAGAAAAGTGGCATTTTCAGCCCAAAAGGAGCGTTTTGGGGGCGATTTACTGGCCAATCTTTAAACGGCTGTATCTCCTAAACGGTGATGGCTAGGGCCCTCAAAGTTTCAACAAAATGTAGGTCTGGATGCCCTCTTCATCGACTTTTTCAAACCCCATTTTTGCCAAATCTCATAGAAATTGAGAAAAGTGGCATTTTCAGCCCAAAAAGAGTGTTTTGGGGGTGATTTACTGCCCAATCTTTAAACGGCTGTATCTCCTAAACGGTGATAGATAGGGCCCTCAAAGTTTCAGCAAAATGTAGTTCTGGATGCCCTTTTCGTCGACTTTTTCAAACCCCATTTTCGCCAAATCTCATAGAAATTGAGAAAAGTGGCATTTTCAGCCCAAAAAGAGTGGCACGGGGGTGATTTACTGGCCAATCTTTAAACGGCTGTATCTCCTAAACGGTGATAGCTAGGGCCCTCAAAGTTTCAGCAAAATGTAGGTCTGGATGCCCTCTTCATCGACTTTTTCAAACCCCATTTTTGCCAAATCTCATAGAAATTGAGAAAAGTGGCATTTTCAGCCCAAAAGGAACGTTTTGGGGGCGATTTACTGGCCAATCTTTAAACGGCTGTATCTCCTAAACGGTGATGGCTAGGGCCCTCAAAGTTTCAGCAAAATGTAGGTCTGGATGCCCTCTTCATAAATAAACTACAAGGGCTAAAGGGAAATCGGATTTAGAGCCGATGGTAGAGCAAGTTGCGGCACAAATCCCGATCCCGATCTTAGGATAGGTTAAGTACAGGGGCCGCCAGGTCTACACCCAGCGCACTTAGACCAGAATTTGGCCCGTTGATGCCGGAGTGCATCGGCATCGTAAAAGTTCCTTGAGCCCAGAAAACGCCTCTGTTTCTCGGCCATAGTGACAAACTAAGTAATGTACAGTCTCTTCCTCTTCTTCATCATCACGTGTCTAACGTGTTTCCCAATAGGACAGTGCCTCGTTATGACCCCTACCATATTGCGAATATCCTTAATGTCCAAGGACAGCATGGTAGAACGGACATTGTCTATTTTTAGCCAGATGTTCCTCGTCGTTGCGCAAGCAGCCATGGTCCTGTGTGCTACAGCGGCTTCTATTTATCAACGCGACAATAGTTTCAGCAAAATGTAGGTCTGGATGCCCTCTCCATCGACTTTTTCAAACCCCATTTTCGCCAAATCTCATAGAAATTTAGAAAAGTGGCATTTTCAGCCCAAAAAGAGTGTTTTGGGGGTGATTTACTGCCTAATCTTTAAACGGCTGTATCTCCTAAACGGTGATAGCTAGGGCCCTCAAAGTTTCAGCAAAATGTAGGTCTGGATGCCCTCTTCATCGACTTTTTCAAACCCCATTTTTGCCAAATCTCATATAAATTGAGAAAAGTGGCATTTTCAGCCCAAAAGGAGCGTTTTGGGGGCGATTTACTGGCCAATCTTTAAACGGCTGTATCTCCTAAACGGTGATAGCTAGGGCCCTCAAAGTTTCAGCAAAATGTAGGTCTGGATGCCCTCTTCGTCGACTTTTTCAAACCCCATTTTCGCCAAATCTCATAGAAATTGAGAAAAGTGGCATTTTCAGCCCAAAAAGAGTGTTTCGGGGGTGATTTACTGCCCAATCTTTAAACGGCTGTATCTCCTAAACGGTGATAGCTAGGGCCCTCAAAGTTTCAACAAATGTAGGTCTGGATGCCCTCTTCGTCGACTTTTCCAAACCTCATTTTCGCCAAATCTCATAGAAATTGAGAAAAGTGGCATTTTCAGCCCAAAAGGAGCGTTTTGGGGGCGATTTACTGGCCAATCTTTAAACGGCTGTATCTCCTAAACGGTGATGGCTAGGGCCCTCAAAGTTTCAACAAAATGTAGGTCTGGATGCCCTCTTCATCGACTTTTTCAAACCCCATTTTTGCCAAATCTCATAGAAATTGAGAAAAGTGGCATTTTCAGCCCAAAAGGAGCGTTTTGGGGGCGATTTACTGGCCAATCTTTAAACGGCTGTATCTCCTAAACGGTGATAGCTAGGGCCCTCAAAGTTTCAGCAAAATGTAGTTCTGGATGCCCTCTTCGTCGACTTTTTCAAACCCCATTTTCGCCAAATCTCATAGAAATTGAGAAAAGTGGCATTTTCAGCCCAAAAGGAGCGTTTTGGGGGCGATTTACTGGCCAATCTTTAAACGGCTGTATCTCCTAAACGGTGATGGCTAGGGCCCTCAAAGTTTCAACAAAATGTAGTTCTGGATGCCCTTTTCGTCGACTTTTTCAAACCCCATTTTCGCCAAATCTCATAGAAATTGAGAAAAGTGGCATTTTCAGCCCAAAAAGAGTGGCACGGGGGTGATTTACTGGCCAATCTTTAAACGGCTGTATCTCCTAAACGGTGATAGCTAGGGCCCTCAAAGTTTCAGCAAAATGTAGGTCTGGATGCCCTCTTCATAAATAAACTACAAGGGCTAAAGGGAAATCGGATTTAGAGCCGATGGTAGAGCAAGTTGCGGCACAAATCCCGATCCCGATCTTAGGATAGGTTAAGTACAGGGGCCGCCAGGTCTACACCCAGCGCACTTAGACCAGAATTTGGCCCGTTGATGCCGGAGTGCATCGGCATCGTAAAAGTTCCTTGAGCCCAGAAAACGCCTCTGTTTCTCGGCCATAGTGACAAACTAAGTAATGTACAGTCTCTTCCTCTTCTTCATCATCACGTGTCTAACGTGTTTCCCAATAGGACAGTGCCTCGTTATGACCCCTACCATATTGCGAATATCCTTAATGTCCAAGGACAGCATGGTAGAACGGACATTGTCTATTTTTAGCCAGATGTTCCTCGTCGTTGCGCAAGCAGCCATGGTCCTGTGTGCTACAGCGGCTTCTATTTATCAACGCGACAATAGTCTGCCTAATCTTTAAACGGCTGTATCTCCTAAACGGTGATAGCTAGGGCCCTCAAAGTTTCAGCAAAATGTAGGTCTGGATGCCCTCTTCATCGACTTTTTCAAACCCCATTTTTGCCAAATCTCATATAAATTGAGAAAAGTGGCATTTTCAGCCCAAAAGGAGCGTTTTGGGGGCGATTTACTGGCCAATCTTTAAACGGCTGTATCTCCTAAACGGTGATAGCTAGGGCCCTCAAAGTTTCAGCAAAATGTAGGTCTGGATGCCCTCTTCGTCGACTTTTCCAAACCTCATTTTCGCCAAATCTCATAGAAATTGAGAAAAGTGGCATTTTCAGCCCAAAAGGAGCGTTTTGGGGGCGATTTGCTGCCCAATATTTAAACGGCTGTATCTCCTAAACGGTGATAGCTAGGGCCCTCAAAGTTTCAGCAAAATGTAGGTCTGGATGCCCTCTTCGTCGACTTTTCCAAACCTCATTTTCGCCAAATCTCATAGAAATTGAGAAAAGTGGCATTTTCAGCCCAAAAAGAGTGTTTTGGGGGTGATTTACTGCCCAATCTTTAAACGGCTGTATCTCCTAAACGGTGATAGCTAGGGCCCTCAAAGTTTCAGCAAAATGTAGGTCTGGATGCCCTCTTCGTCGACTTTTCCAAACCTCATTTTCGCCAAATCTCATAGAAATTAAAAAAAGTGGCATTTTCAGCCCAAAAAGAGTGTTTTGGGGGTGATTTACTGTCCAATCTTTAAACGGCTGGATCTCCTAAACGGTGATAGCTAGGGCCCTCAAAGTTTCAGCAAATGTAGGTCTGGATGCCCTCTTCGTCGACTTTTCCAAACCTCATTTTCGCCAAATCTCATAGAAATTGAGAAAAGTGGCATTTTCAGCCCAAAAAGAGTGTTTTGGGGGTGATTTACTGCCCAATCTTTAAACGGCTGGATCTCCTAAACGGTGATAGCTAGGGCCCTCAAAGTTTCAGCAAATGTAGGTCTGGATGCCCTCTTCGTCGACTTTTCCAAACCTCATTTTCACCAAATCTCATAGAAATTGAGAAAAGTGGCATTTTCAGCCCAAAAAGAGTGTTTTGGGGGTGATTTACTGCCCAATCTTTAAACGGCTGTATCTCCTAAACGGTGATAGCTAGGGCCCTCAAAGTTTCAGCAAAATGTAGGTCTGGATGCCCTCTTCATCGACTTTTTCAAACCCCATTTTTGCCAAATCTCATAGAAATTGAGAAAAGTGGCATTTTCAGCCCAAAAGGAGCGTTTTGGGGGCGATTTACTGCCCAATCTTTAAACGGCTGTATCTCCTAAACGGTGATAGCTAGGGCCCTCAAAGTTTCAGCAAAATGTAGGTCTGGATGCCCTCTTCGTCGACTTTTCCAAACCCCATTTTCGCCAAATCTCATAGAAATTGAGAAAAGTGGCATTTTCAGCCCAAAAAGAGTGGCACGGGGGTGATTTACTGCCCAATCTTTAAACGGCTGTATCTCCTAAACGGTGATAGCTAGGGCCCTCAAAGTTTCAGCAAAATGTAGGTCTGGACCGGATGATGTCACTCAAATGACAGAAGCTCTAAATTGCGCAAGTCGTAATGCGGGGCTGAAAATCAATGCTGCCAAGACTAAGTTCTTGAGCACATATCCAGGGGGCAAGGTGGAATTTTGTATTTTGGGACAGGCAGTCGAAAAAGTTGATAAATTTTGCTATCTCGGGAGCGTAGTTACAGCAGATGGTGGAGCGGATGCTGATGTAAAATCACGGATAAACAAGGCTAGGGCGGCTTTCTTCAATTTGACTCCTTTCTGGCTAAACAACAATATTTCCAGACGCACCAAACTACGAGTCTTCAATTCTAAAGTTAAATCCGTGCTGCTGTTCAACCTGGAAGGTGACTAAAGAGATTACTGATAAGTTGCAAACTTTTGTAAATCAGTGTCTACGGCGATCCTACATATTCGTTCGCCAGAGATCATTTCAAACGAAGATCTTCTTACTATAACGGTCCAAAATAATGATGGGAAATTGATTCAGAAAAGGTTTCAAAATACGGCTAAATCCGAGAAATATGACTTACAATGAGTAACAGCAATCAGAGAGATTTTTGGCTTGAATTACGGTTTCTGTAAAAATACTGCCCAAAAAGTCCTATCTGAGTAAACCATCAAACTTTCGCTAAGATCGGCCAACTTAGTTTACTTGGAAGTTGAGAGTTAATGAAAAATGCTACGTACATTTTCAAATTAAGCTCGTTTCGCGCGGAAACCTAAGTGCCAGTATCAAGCGTATATAATGGAAGTTCCGTACCATGGTAGTATAGCTGGGGATTTGCATGAAAAGCGAATTCCGCAAGTATGTGTACAGCATTGGATCTTCGAGAGTCTGATCAACTTATCTTAGAGGATTGCCAATCCGCCTCTTGCCTTGACGCCTTAGCTTTTTTCAAGCTTCTCCTACACACGACTTTTAGTTGGGAAATCTTAGAGCTCCACCAAGATGTTTTTTTCGTACCTGCATGTGAGATGCCAGGACATAATGCAGTAGTCGCAGTCCTCATAGCATCAGTGATGCGGCTCGCCATATCGTCGATTGTATGGAGTATTTTGAAGCGAAGCGATCTCCCAATCTTACCCTATACTCTATATTGCTGATATCATCGTATTGCAGGACACGCGTTAAAAGGCAGCTTGTCGTTATAAATGCAAGTTGTGCGGAGACATCCATTGAATTAATGGAAGCTCAATTTGCGGAATTGCAGTACTATCGTGAACCGTATATATATATAGTCATGGTTTTTAAGTCTAACAGCTGTCGCACATATTTATTCCTTTCCAACAATTTTCTTAGTAAACTAAAACTATCTTTTTTCCCACCAGGTGGACATTCATCAAATCCAAATGATCACAACATGAAATCTAACAATGACAAAACTCACGAGGGAAATGCTGGAAATCAACAAGAAATGAGTATAAAGGATGACAGTGGAAATGTCGAATGAAAATCAATGAAACCATTTCAACACCATCCAGTCGGCAACAACAACAACAACAGCAACCAGCATAAATATTACAACAACAAACCAAACATGATGAAAAATAATTTCAACAAGGGAAAATTCAAAAATGTGTTTAATTGAAAGTAAAAGATCTAAACTAATAAAACAAGAAAACTGTTCAAGATATTTTCCGTTCTTCGCGAATAAAGAATGCAATGAGTTAAAAAAAAAAGAATGGAACGTGAGAGCCGCAAGGATAAAAACCATAATTTCATAAAATATGAATTAATACATATATACTTATATATAACTATTAAATCGCAAAATCGCAAATTTATTAAAAAGCGAATTAAATGTATATTATTAATTCTACTATGCTATGAAATACCATATAACGACGAATGATGTAGACATCTTTTCGTATTATATACTTAATATGGAAACTCAGTTAAATGCAAATGCAAAACAAAAAAAAAATAATATAAACTATAATTTAAAAAAAAAGCAAAAAACATTTATTAAACGAAAATAAGAAAGCCGGAAACAGGTGGAGAAGAATATTCATATTCAATGTAATGTTAAAAACAGAATTAAAGTTATATGAAAAAAAAACAAACACACACATTCACACACTGAAACCCAAAATGTACTCTTGTGAACTAAATTACATTGCATACCGGACAAGAATAGTTGTCCTTTTCATAAATACGCTGTGCATATATATATATAAAAAAAAATCTCTGAAAGACTTTGAACAGAATTATAAAAATCACCAGAAATCACGTGATTGGAACATATTCAAATCGGCCATGAGTCAGATTAAGCTACAAATCAGCAAATCAGAATAAGAAGTGCAACACACGTTTCAATAAACTTATGAAAAATGGCATATACGATCTTTTTACATACACATACAGAAATTACCAAAATTATTTCATTCCCAATTTCATAATGTGGCATTGGTTGATACAAGCTCATAATGCCCGGAAGAAGAAAAGAAAACAACAACAACAAAAAACTATTTACATACATAGAGGATGCACTTGCACATTTTATATTCTAATACTTTTAATATTCATTTCTTTTTATTAATATTTATTACATTTAGTAAAGATTAAGATCAAATAAATCAAGAAAATGAAAAATTATAATCGTTTTTAACCTAATGGAACTTGTATATACAAAATGCACGTGTAAAGCGGCTAAATCTAACGATTATAGGCTTTCAATATATTTCCCCTAAGTTTATTAATTTGCGTTTTTGTCGTAAATGTATTTTCACATGCATTGTAATTTGTTCATTTTCAATATAATGTACACAAAACGCAGGAAAGGGTAGATTTCTCCTTTTTTTATGTTCGCATGCCTTTGATGCGTTACACCCGAGATGGCGCCACTTGCACATTTATCTTTCAAAAGAAAACAGAAAAACTAATTTGAAATATATATTATTGTTTATTGATGCTATACAGAAAAATCTATATATATATATTTAAAATATATGATAAATTAAAAGAGTTTATACGAAATAAAACAAAACGGACTTTCTTCTCCAGTTTTTAATTAAAGCTTGTCAAATGCCAAGAGAAAGAGTTATGGTTTTCTGTTCAACAGAAAAAGGAAATTAAAACCCGTTGAAAATTTATTTATACTGATCGATTTATATTTTATTTATACATACATATATATATATATAGAGAAAAAAACAATATTTTTATTTTTACTAAAGCATGTTGTTTTTTCTTATCTTTTCTGTCGACCAGTTCCTTCCCCTGAAAGTATATTGTATATTTATGTCATTCTCTCTCTCTCTCTCTTTTTTTACATAACGTACGTTACTCTTCTCGGACGGAAATCATAAAACACTATTAGATTTATAAAAATTTACAAAATGCAATGCAAATGATAGGTAAACACACATGCCTCGAGGAAATAACCGAGTAAAGGAAAGCTGAGAAAAATGGATATGATTTATTATTATTTTAGGATAGAGCAGTATATGATACGCTGTAAAATGAATAGGATGTAGCAAAGAAATTAAAAAAAAAAACGGAAAGGGAAAGACAAGAAAACACGAAAAAGCAAATGATATATGTATATGCAAAGAAGAAAATGAAACGATAAATCGTAGTATACAGTAAACAAAACAAAAAAAAAAATGCAGAGATGATTATTATGGCAGACTTTACAAGAAGATAAAAGAAACTGAATTAATAAATGATAAAAAAATAATAATAATGAAGATTAAAAGGATACAATAGAAATGATTATATTTCAAATTATATAAGTGAAATATCAATAAGTACGAAAGAATACATATTGAGTTTTCTTTTTTTCCTAATTCGAAGCATGACATTTATCTTTCTCCTTTTTTTTATAAATGCAGAAAATAAATTCTGATTAGCCAATTTTGCGAATGCGTTTTTAACAGGAATATTGTTCTAACAGACGTAATTGAAAAATATCAACGACAACCAGCTCTGGTTCATATGGTTCAACCGAAACACAAAATTAAATGGCTGTGATATTCAACTCTGCCAAAAATATATCGGCAATGTTTTTTTGAGATAGCTGGTGTATTCCACTTTGCCAAACACTGCGCAAAAAATCGGTCCCAAATATATTGGATTGCGCCAAACAACATTGCTAGCAGTTGAATATCGAATATCGAACAAATAACAAAATTGTATTCCTTCATCACCTCTGTCGATCCCAGGCGTGTTGTCCACAATTTTTTATATTTTGTGCGCGTTGTGGTTGCGGCCTTACGCGAACGAAAGGCGAAATGTGCAAATATATTTTCAAGAATTTGAAAACAAGAATTCAGTTAGATGACAAGAATTAACGCGGCTTGATTTCAGCATTATTCATAATATTTTCAGAAACGAACGATAAGGAGGGGTATAGAATCAAAACCGGCTATCTCCACTCTACCCAATTTTTCAGTATAAGCGATTTTCTACGTTCAAAGTAGACAGTATTTCCTCAAAGTTTTAATTATAATGAAAAGTTAATGCCTCCACTTTTGGGAAAACAAAAAAAAATCTAATAGTAAAACATAAAAGAAGTTTTAATATAAATAAAATTGGAGATAGCCGGTTTTGCTTTTTACTAATATAACAGGAGACTGCCACTTTTGCTACTAAATAGCACAAAATCAAATAATCTATTTTAGTATAAGGTGTTTTGTGAAAAGAATACTTCTGATTGCACGAATTTGTTATTATGTTTCATAGGAGGGCTCCCTAGGCTCCAAAATTTTCAGTCATTAAAAAAAACGTCGACAGGACCAATTTTTCCCGATGTTGCGAAATGTGGACATTGAGTGCATTCACGTCGAAATGAGCATTTTCGAATTTTAGAGCGATTTCTACTTATATTTTTTCCCACCAGAAGGCGCACAAGTAAGAAAAGTGTTATGTTACAAAAGTGTTGGAGCAGATTATGGTTATGATAAATATTTAAGGTTTTTAGGTTCATTGTACTGAGCTACCTTGCGAATGGAGAGACACACAGTCAACCGAGAAAATCAGGGAATTACGGATCCATACTTTTATTACCCCAATCTTCGGATGATTTGGAGAGGTCGCACAGAAAGATTTTTCCTTACAATTGGTTTCCTAGCGAGAATGATCACAGTGCTATTTTGATTTTGATTTTTTTGTGACAATCCAACCTGCGGTGAATATCATTCTTATCCAGCTTATCCACATTCTCGGTTTATGGGTGGGTAAACGAGAATCTTCTGACTACAGTCACACGACCTTTGTCGTGATTAATTCGTGCCCGAAGCATAACCTAGGAGTTCGCACAGTTTCTTATAGTCCCGATTTGACACCATGCTATTTTTTTGGTTTTCCAATTAAAGATTGAAAATTAAAACATTGGCAGTTGCAAGAAAATATACAAAAGCACTTTACTAGGTTTTTTAGAGACATTCTCTTCGAGGAACTTCAGTTTGCAGGGAAGGCATCTCTTTGCCAGTGCATTGGTGTTCGAGGAGAGTATTTTGAAAATTTAAGTATTTGTGCCGATAGGACTAATCCAACAAAGCAACAAAAACATTGTTGTTGGACGTTGCTTTGTTTAAACCCGTTCTCTGATACATAGTTCAGAAACGCGGCCGTATCGAATCGGTGGCTAGCCATTGTCTAGCCCCATTTAAAATGATTCGATACCAGGGTGTATTTCGTGTCCTATATAAGAGGATCGTAGACCTTTGCCTGGTTGAGTCCGGTAATGCCTCTCCTGGTATTACATGACGCGCTGCATATGTAGAGGCATCTGATGAGAATTGCAGCGCGCCATGTAATACTAGTTCGAAACCGGCTCGAAATGCACTCTGTGTGCCGCAACTCGCTGGAGTATGCATACTAGAGGACTAATCAATCTATTTTTTGTAGAATATGCTCAATAGTGTATATGAAACTTTTGATTGACGTTATTTATTTAAACTCATGCTTAGAATTTAATCATAATCTGAAACAGAAGTTGTATCCCTTCGTTTGACTTTAGTTCATTTAGGTCAACCTCATTGGTATATTTTTCAAATTTGTAAAACAATCTATACTAGAGTGAAATCCCGATTTTAAAAATTTTCAATAATTCAACGGAACCGGAGACTGCAGTTTTCTCATTAAATGCGTTTTGTTAACCAAAATATTAAACATCTGGAGCAAATAGTCTTTCGTCAATTGTTCTGCGTTCGAGTCCATTTCATTTATTGAATCTTTGATTTTATATAAATTTTCAGTTTCGGATAAATCGATACTCTTATGAATTTAGATATTGAAGAAAATGCGCTGCCATCACTACTTGCACTAAAACTGCATCCTCTTGCGAATCTATGGGTACAGTAACTGCAATAAAGTCAAAAATTGTCAAAGACAAAATAATTTGATTGAATCCTTGATCTCACCATTTTCAAATGTTTTTTTGCATCAATTAAACACATTATTTAAGTTAGGAGGTACACAAAGAATAGAACTCCAAAAGGAAAGCACAGTATAGAACCGATTGGAAGTACCTGATCTACAAGTTTTTTGGCCAATTCTATTTCCAACAAAAAAAAAATCGTACCCCAATTTACGTGCTCCTGTATAATTTACCTACCATTTGTAGATATCCGTTTTGATTCGAACATGCAAGTGGAGCAACTGAACATATTTTTCAATAGTAAAATTAACATGGATTTACGCTTATTTCCAATAAACTGATAACAATTCTGTAAATAATATTAATTAATTAAACCATTAGGTCATTTTGTCAAAAATGTGAAGATTGCCGGTTTTGATTCTATACCCCTCAAGTGCATTAATGGTAAGTATTAAGTAGATCTTGTGTTTAACATATTACAGGGAATAGAGATACTTTCGTCTCAAAGCTGGACTTGGCAGCCTTAAATCTGAAAGGAACTTAGGTTACTCTGTCCTGTTTTGGAGCCAAAGAAAATAAGTCGGATTGTTTCAAGATTACCACTCCAGAGACTGGTACCTTGTGTCTTAGCACCCTTAATTAAAGGCCAAGAGCGTATCATCATCGTACGACTTTAGAGAGAAAAAAAGCATTTGGCCAAAACTGTCGCAAGAGCATTTGAGACGTATCCGCGTCTCACTTTTTGTTAGCTAGAGAGAGTGCAAAATTCGGATGCAACCGACGTCCAACAAAAACGGCTGCCAACGACTCTACATTAATTTCACGTCATTGCTACGAACGCTTTTGCATTGCAAAATAGTAAATAAACAGCCGGTTTCAAAATGTTATTCGTTCATCTCCTTCATGCGTATGGTGTCATGTCGCGCTCACGGTTACCATCTGTGCCAATTGCCGTCTTTTCCTTTTATAAGTTAGAAATTTGTTATCCATATACTCAAAAATGTTATCTCAATGGACCCTTGACTTAAGGCGCCCTTAACTCAAGGCATCCTGGGCTCAAGGAGACCTTAAGTCAATGTATAACATGTTGATTCAGTATTATTTAAAAAATTTCATTAATTTGACAAGTTTTATGTCAAACTCTTTCAATAAACGTAATTAATTCACATTAAAGTTGTAGTTTCCCAAATTTAACAAGAAAAAACAGTGTAAAGTTGTGAAGTGAAATTATCAGAACCTAAGGTAGGTAAACAGGCTATATAAGTTTAAGTGAGAGTGTCTGCGGAAATTTCAAGGATTCCTTGACGTCGAAGATTATTTAGTTTCAAGGAATGTTCATAAATTAAGGTCGCTTTTAGTGAAGGGTGCATTTTCAGTATACGATCAACTATTTCAATTTTTTTTATCTTCCGTTAAGAGCGCACTAAAAAATGTTCACCAAATAATTCATGTTTGAACTAAAATACCTACTTGGAAAAATTAATTACATATATTTAGATAAAAATGTTACTGAAAATTACATTTCTTTCCGTGACCTAAGGTCTCCCTAAGTATTTCCTGCACTAAAGTCGCGGTTAGTAAGGGTTTTCTTAAGATACGTTTATAAATGCGGGCCATAGTCGATCATACTTCAAAAATAAGTTTGAGTTTTGCTTCTACTAGAGCATTTTTTTCAATTTGTCAGTTACTATATTTTTAGACTCCTGAATAAAATTAGTTTATTAAATGTAGCATTAATTTCACCGCGAGAACTATACATATGTACAGAGTGTCACAAGGAAATCTGACGATTTTTTAAATTTGTAAAATAGTTTTAAATAGAATTGAGTAGCAAAAATAAGCTACTGATATTTTCGGATAGATTTCGGTAGCATTGAATAGTTTTAAATAGAAATTAATATGGCCGTGTTTTTAATTAGCTAACATACACTATCCGGGGTAATTTTCATACAAACGCTAACCTGTGACTTTATTCAGGTTAGAAATTATATTGCTATCCAGATTTAATGAGCTTTCCAAAACTTGCCTAAATGTATGCAATCCCAATTATTTTCTAGTACGTTTTCCAATGACTAGCAAAAATTAAATTTTGAAATGAAAAGCTCTAAGGTATAGTTTACATGCAGCACACAAGTGTGTGCAAAAAATATAGTTTTTGTTTGTAAATTCATGTTAAAAATGTTGTTCGTCGAATTCTTATTCTAACAAAATTATGATTCCTACATAAAAACATGTTTTCATTAAAAAAAAAATTACATGTTAACTTTTGCGTTTGGAAAGTGAAAACGGGGCTTTAATATTTTTGAGCAATGTTTTGAAATTAATGGCAATGCCTACGTGACAATTTGAAATTTAACCTGGATGCTACCCTCGATAGTTTTTTTTTGCGCGTCTGGGTTAGCAAACCTGCCCCCGATGTAAAAAAAACACGGCCTATGTTAAAATAGCAATGAATAACTTTGATTAGCAATGACCAGCGTACAATCTTAGAAACCCATTGCCTGCGTTAGCCGAGAGTGGCTATGTCTCAGAGAAAACATAGTAACGTATTCTATACGTTAGTCCAGAGTGACCATCAGCAAAAAATAATGGCACAATTTTTTTGACACTATAGCAATTCATACATATTAAATAAAAACACAATGGCGTAGCTAGGGCATTTTTCTAGGGGCTTGCTTACCTTTTGCCCGTAAATTTTATAAACCTATTCGTAATTAAAATATAATAGAACGCTCAGTAAATGACACCGCACATTTACTGAGCGTTCTATTATATTTTAATTACAAATAGGAAGGCGTGCTTTTCCCCTATAATCTACTCACTAAATATGAGCACATATTTTAACTTAATTATATAGTTTGCTCACCATAAAAGGAGGCTCCTTCAATTTTATAAAATACGAACTTTTATTTTGCAAAAGGAGTGCGCGAATATTTATCAGATTGGATTTATGGGAGGATTTTCCTATGGAAAGCGTATCAATGTATGAACGTCTGAAGCAATTTTTGTTCATTTTCTTTTGGAATCAATTTATGCAAATATGTACGTATTGTTGTGTCACGAACTTAGAATTGTTTGATACATTAGATCAGTTAGGGTTATTTCCCACATATTCCCTAGTAAACTAATTTTTGAAAATGTAAGATATCATTGATTATTTAACATATATTTCATACCAAAAAATGTTTGACATTTGTAGCAAATTGAGTGTCGACGAACAAAATAAGCCCATTGGCATAGCAAAAAACATACATTTGGGGGGCCTTTTTTGTACAAACATACGAACTACTGTACTGGCAAATTTTAATTTATTAGTACATATATACTAAAAATACTAAATTAATCGAGTCAAATCCCGCTTACTTGAATGTCATTAAATTTAAATGCATAATAGAATGTACTTGCATTATTCAAATTGCAGTACAATATTATACAACTGTTAACTAAATCTAGAATTTAGTAAATCTTGTCGATAGTCTGAATCCCCTTTAATTATTAAAAATTTACAAAAGTTCTAAATAAAAAAGATTCCAAAATATGTGTTTTTTAGTATGTGTGTGAACTCGATCGTGTGCAAAAATGGTGCCATTATTTATTGTTGATACCCACTCTGTACTAATGCAGAATGTATTAACATAGTTTCTCTAAGCGTGCAATACACTTGCAAGGCAAATAATAGCAGTGGGTAGTTTTCAAATTATATTTAAAAAGGCAATAGTTAATGGCACTAAATCATGTTTTACTATATTTCGGTCGTTTTAAATAGCGATGGGTATATCGCTTAAATATCAATGAATAGCTTTGAATAGTTTCAAAATAGCGATTATCGTTAAATAGCTATCAGGCTGACATAGCGAATTTATGCTTTTCCCTTCGTATACATTTTGATGAGTACTAAAAAGTAAAATAATAAATCAGCCTATCTTTTACATTACGTTGGTTATAATATGAACGAGTTTCAAAGAAAAGTGACCAGTGGACCAAGCATTTCTGTCAACATCAATGTTAAGAAAGTGCATCGTATCATGGTTTTAAGAAAAATTACTCGTACTCATATCCGTAGGCAAGTTCTTCTATATTTTCTTCAATCCAAACGTTCCGGTACATTGTATTGAATTTCAAAGGGAAATGCGAAACGTTTTTTTTTTGTAGAGTAAATGTGTGTAATCTGAGTGTTCAGGTGGAAGCAATACCAACATTCCAAAGCATTTTAAAAAATTTGTTTAATATCTAGAGCAACTTGCCAATGAGATGGACAAGAACATAGATGTCACGGCTATAAAGTTACTCGGACGGATACAAAATTTGTTTTTCAAATAATTGTTAGATAGAAATTGATTCACAAAGTGTTCAAGACTCTAAGTTAGACTAGTAGCAAGTTTTGGGAATGGTGTGGTTGAGGCAGTTTTTCGATAGCCTTTAGATTGTAGCATATTATTTAATTAAGCAATTCTGTTTCCGTTTCCAATAAATTCAAATAAGAAAAATTAAATTTGAAAGTTATTAAACACACACATTTAAATTCTAATGTTATTATAATTTTTTTTTTTTTCAAAAAGTCACAGTCCAGTCTTGATTTTGTAGCGCTCTTGCAAACACAAGACCACATCCAATTTGGTTTAGCTAGTATACATACTCTAGCGACTGGACACATTCTACCGTTGAGTTGAAAGAAAAATCGACCTAAATTTCATAGTTCACCTAACACGGAGCCATCCTTAGTGTTGTTTGACTGAATCCATACGTACAGCATACACAACAAATCCTAAGAATAGATAAACCAAACAATAATCATCTTCTGGGACTCTGGGCGACCACCGTACGATAACATATGGAAATGATGAACCTTCATCATCAATATCGCACCCACTTTGAGCTTTCGTCTAGATATTCTCATTTTTCTCTTCAGACCTAAGACTATTGAAAATGCAATTTTCATAAATGTTTGGTGGATGTTATTTTTAGATTATTGCATTGTTAAACAATTTATGGAGGAGCAAGATTGTATATGGTATATGTGATATTGATAGATATAGAGCACGAATTGATGCCGTGGATCACTGGAAAGTAAGCTAATGAGGTGTTCGTGGCTACTGGAGCATAAAGACATCAGATATTACGACGAAGTATACGTATAAACGTTGGATGGTACATATCTAGTATGTATTTACATTTAGCTGAACTAATCATACAGCATTAAGGAAATATGTATATGTATGTATGTCCGACAAACAATTATAACATCTTTCATAACATTAGAATTTCAAAATAAAACTCACACCTGTAGAAATCTTTCATTCATACCTACATAAAAATGGTCGGAAAGAGTAATATGTAATTTGAAAAAGCAAAATCAAACATGGACATGGCAATGACCTGAAACGCAAGGGACGTTTTATTGTGTTTATCCCGTGCAGGTTTGGGTAGAACTTCATATAAAAAAAATGACACTTACCCAGGTAAAGCTAACCCGTGCAACTACCCTACACGGGATAGAGCTCAAATGTAGATGGCGGACGCATAGGGGAAATATGAGGGAATTTGTTATTTCAAACCAAATGTGAGAGTTTTTCTAATCACGAGAAAAGATTTTGCAAAGAAATAATCATCTTTTGTGATAAAATCCACCACATCTAATAAATAAACCGACGAAAGCGAGTCAAAGATACACAAAAACTGTCAAATGTCAGCTGTTTGGTCTTAACCGGGATGTTACCCGCGATCGTTTTTTTCGAGTCAGACTTACACGCGATACGAAAAAAACGTCGCTGCAATTATACAAATTTTGCTATAGTCTAGTAAATGATGTTTAAATAACTTCAGAATACATTTATGCATTGCCTTAGTCGAACCCATCCCATCTTTTCCTATTTTCCTATTATACCTTCAATCTTCGTGTGATAGTGCTTGAAGATGTATCTACATTATTTCTAAATTTATTTTTTTTACAAAATTTTCAGGCATGTACCTACATTTCGTATGGAATCTATCAAAACAAAATGATGCTTATACGAGTGTTCAATGATCTGCATCCATATGATGGTACTCAGAATATTATATCCGCAGATACATTTATATATATCTTTCACAATAGATTCTAGCAATTAGAGATTTGAATTTAATGCTTCGTTTGAAATTGCTTGAAAATGGAATATTCATACAGAAGATACGCAAGTATGAATGAAATTGCACTCAGTATAGCCTCTTCACTTATAAGACGATTATGCGCTCATTGAAAGATGAAAATTATCATTTGAGCAGATTTAATCGATGGGAAAATAGAAAAAAAAGATTTTTTTTTCCTCTTATCTGCACGAGCGCGTTAAATAAAGAAATAAAGTGATCCAATAGATTTTAGGTTACTGTAAATTTTTTTTACTTAAAATGGATAAGAAGTATTTTCATAGTTCTTAGTTGTTGTTGAGTGTTTTTTCTTCACAATTGGTTGTTTAGTGGTTCTTTGCTTTTGCAAAACTCACGTGGTTACTTTTTTCTTGCACCGGATAACCCAAGCGACTCTTCATCTCCATCACCATCCACAACTCCATAACTAAACATAAAAATCTAATTAAAACTGTGTGTATAGTAATTATTTTATTAAGCTGTTGTTATTAACACATTATATAAATAAAATAAATAACAGGCGCGACAATCCAACATTGGACTAAGGCCGCAGGATGTGTTAGTGACATCCTATTTCCAAGATCTTATCTGCTTTTTGTTGAGGTAATGAGATCAGCATCACGCTCAGCAGTGTTATTTATCCCCATAAATGGGAACTCGGTTAACATCTGAGTGAGATCATAGTCCGTCACAAGCTCGTGAGTTCGAAAAACACCATGGCTCACGGTGAGATTCGAACTTATGACCCTGTGCACCGAAGGTGCGCGCACTAACCGCTAGACCAGCCAGACTATACATTATAATTGGTTTAAAAATTGAATAAAAGGACCTATTTCACCAATTTTTAGTGATTACTGCACAGCGGGAAACGAAGCGCTCGAAAAGTGATTTTGAAGCGAATATGAATTTTAGTGTTGCGTTTTGCGTATGTCCTAGGAAAAAAGCTTTTACAAACATAAGCGAAATATTTCGTTTATGCTTGAAATACATTTCACACGTCGGCATCGGCATCAGCACAACCATTCAAATGCTTCTGCTGCTGCTGTCAATGTGGGTCATCAAAGGCGTGTGTTCTAAATTGAAATGTTTCTGCAGATGCCGATGCTGACGCGTCTAATATATTTCAAGCTTTATAGTATTCATTCTCTTAGCATTGAGAGGACAAATTTCGAACAAGGAGTTTGGGTTTTAGCAAGATGAGGCATGGGGCTACGGTACACACTACCAAAGATGCAGAGCCCTCCCTAATACCGGCATTAAGCTAGGTTTTCCGAATTTTACTAGCTTCTTCGCATTTATGAAAAGAAGTTCCAAACAATTCGCCCACGCAGAGATCCGGCTAATTGAAGTTTATTTGCTCCGCAGTGTGTAGTGAAAACGAGCACAATTCTTCGGCAGAAAATTTTCCAAAGCAGATTTTTCGAAAATGTGTTGACGTTTTAGTGAAAAAAATATTTTCGCATTAATTTTCGATGTCTTACGTTTTAAAGCCGCCAGGTTCCCGTGTGCCATTTGTATATGTATTATCTTTTGCTGAAGGCGAAAAAAATGTCGCTCAAGTAATTCAGTAGTAAGCTTACATTTCCTAATTCCAAATTTCTCTACAAAGCCTTACTGAATTGTGCTGAACTGAAAACAAAATCCATTTCTACAAGAATAACGACATAAAAACTATCTCTCCGTTATAGTACAGAAAGGGACGGTAAATTGTCCTCTTGCCCGAAGCGGCGTAAGCGCTAGAGCGGGCGCTGTTAATTTGATCTGACAATTTCATTCGAATTCCAGTTTCAATCTTATAAGATCGACAAGAATAGACAGAAAAAAATATTTTTAACATTTTAATTTATTATTATGATTCACATTTTTTGTTGTGTACTGTTAGATGCATGAGATATTTCCAAGCACTGAATTAAAGCAGCAAAAAGGAAAAACTTAAAAAGTCGATTTTAACTATTGATCTATTGATCTTAACACATGTACAATCCATCAAGATCATCAAGGATTTTTATTCGTCTCGAACCAGTTTTCAACATATAAATATAATTACATATAATTAATTCTTTTTATAGCCATACCCATAATATTAAAAAAAAAATAAACATATAAAAGAATTGTTTTCGAGTAGGAACTTAAACTAAGAATAGGGACAACCATTTTCGAGACATTCAAAATTTTAAAAATATTTTAGTTCCTAAATTTCAAATTAATAAGTAATAATTTACTAAGCGTTTTATTTAATTTTATTTAAAAATCTCTGTAACTACTCTCATCGTATCAGCTCCTGAAAAAAAAAACATTTTCCCCCAATAGCAAATACTCAGTTAAGAACTCCCTTGAGCTGACTGAGAAATTGCAGAAAGTGGAGCGTATTGGGCATGACAAGGTGCTGGTGTCTTTCGACGTGAAAGCATTGTTCCCTAGCACCCCCGTAACACAGGCCTTCGAATCGTGGCTGAACAGCTGTGGTAGCACTCCTGAATGGAAAAGGAAAGTTAAAGTGTATGCTAAGCTCGCATTGCTGTGCATGCACGAAAACTACTTCAAGTTCCGGGATGGCTACTACAGAACAACCGTAGGAGTGGCGATGGGCAATCCGCTCTCCCCACTCCTGACGGAAATGTTCATGACCTCGATAGAAGAATCTATCGAGTCGAAAGGGTTAATGCCAAGAGTATGGTGGAGATACGACGATGATGTGTTTGCCATTGTAAAAACAGACGAAGCAGACCAGATCCTTTCGGCAATAAATGGGACTCATCCTAATATCACTTTTACGGCCGAAAAGGAGAAGAATGGTTCTATCCCGTTTTTGGAATTGCGAATCTGTAATAACAATGGCAGGCTCGAATTCGACACATATCGGAAACCCACTGCCTCGCAGCGAACGATACCGGCATCGTTTTAGTGAAACACGTTATCTTAGCAATCTACTACCCACGACATCTTCACGAACAAGACCGACTAACCGGATGCGGATCCCCTTCTTTCCAATGAACTGAGTTCCGCCCGCAGTGCCATCTATTCGTGAAGATACCGCGTAGTATTATTTATTAATTTTATAAATTATTCTTACAAAAGTGAAATGAATTTCATCCTGGACACGGCCGTAAAAAACGGATATGTGCAATCCGTCATCCAGAAAATGATCCGGCGTACGATCATGGCAGTGGAAATGAAAAAGCATACAACGCTCTTTGATCAGGTCCCTGACGAACCAGTACGGCATACGTATCAGCATACCAGTAACCCATACATTCCAAAAAATTAAAAACCTTCTTAACCGTTTCGATTTACAGGTAGTTGGATCAAGCAGGAACTCAACGCTACGGACCGCACGAAGTAACGCCAAGGACCCACTCACTATGGAAGAGAAAAGCGTACCGGACATATTTCCCGAATTATGTACTCTTTAGCTGCCATATGTATTTGAAGATTAAAAAAAAAGTATTTTCTCACACAACTTCAATCAAATATCCAATATAAATGCCTTCAAAACTAGACCAGCTAGAATAACTAAAAATGATTATCTTAGTCAAAAAATTTCCACTAAAAAATAAAATCGGATACGTGGTTTAGTTTTTACAGAGCATCAAAGGCAAATTTTTGTGATTGAAACCAAACCATTTTTTTATCTTAATTTTCTCTAGGCCAGTCGCTAAAAAATTGTCATTGCGAGCTGCAATTTGGCAACTACTTAGCATCCTAACTGGCTGCCACTGCCAAGCAGGAAAATGGCAAAATCAAAGTTTCATTTTGGAATTGTTTTTTCAAATTTAATTATTAAAATCGGACTCTGCGCATTTAAATTATTATTAGACCATCCAAGAATTTCGTAATATTTCACACAAACAACGAACAAAATATGCAACATTAGGTGTGTTTTTTTTTGTTATCCCATGTAGGTTTGGGTAACGAAACTCCATATGAAAAAAATGCCAGCTGATCGACCTGCCATTTTTTTATATGAAGTTTCTTTACCCAAACCTACACGGGATAACCCAAAAAAACACACCTAATGTCACTTTGAATTCGAAAAAGTGTCAGCTGGATGATGTGTGAATATTAAAACTGGACATAGCTAACCAAATTGCAGCTAGTTAATAAGCGATATGACAACTGCCAGTTAGCATCACGAGCTGCAATTGGCAGTCAGTGTGGATACAGCCTTACGATCATATTTTTTTACATTATTTTATTCTGGCTCCATTATTTCTTTCAGTTTTAATGTCTTAAGTGCAAGAAACAAGGGTCATGGTTGAATTAGATATCCCGCGTCAGCATCAGCATCGGCAGAGGCATCGGCATCAGCAGAAAATTTTCAATTTAGAACACACGCATTTGTCTTTGATGACCCACAATGACAGCAGCGGCAGAAGCAGAAAAATGCTTCTGCCGATGCTTCTGCCGCTGCTGTCAATGTGGGTCATCAAAGGCAAATGCGTGTGTTCTAAATTGAAATTTTTCTGCTGATGCCGATGCCTCTGCCGATGCTGATGCTGACGCAGCCAATCTATTTCAACTATTAATTTTAACTTGAATTCATTCAAACTGCTCCAAAAATTCCGCAATCGGGTAAGATGTATGCAAATGATGCCAACATCGAGCAAAAAATGCTCATTTCCCTGCATAACTGCATGGAGAACCTACCCAAAGCTACAAGTAAATTTATTCATACAAGCAAAACCTAGCCCGACTTCAGTAATTTTTTGTTCAATAATGAATCAATACAATTTCATTGCCTTTATTCCTTATCTAGTACCACAGTTGTAACTAAATCTACTACGCTACATTCACCGGCTGTTCGTTGCTTTGATTTCCCTGCTGCGAATGGCTGCGAACCAGCAACCAAACCATTGGCATGTGCAGAAGACGAAACGCTTGGAAACTGGAATGAAACAGCGAATAGGGGACCAACCACAGTGCGTCGCGAAAATTGAGAACACAATTTTATTAAAACGCTCAACAACATTAATTATACGACGCCATAGCTATTTTAATTATTCAAATCAATGAAAAATGTAAACTAAATTGAATAGGCTTCAAATCGAAAACGATTTTCATAGAGAAAAAGGTAATACCCGCATTTATCTTGTCCTATGAATTTATTCACACGCTGTTGGAAGCACTGTCTTCTCCGATAAGAAAAAGAATCTTGCCGTTCAGTTTTCAGTAGGCATGGTACAACCAGTTCTTTTGAGAGAACAGGTCGATCTTAATGATCTTATGCATCGGAACAGGTCTCTAAAACTAGGTTTCCTGACCTATTAGGCAGCCAAAGAGCACCACAGACCTAGCGGTTTATTGGTCAATTGATCACGCCCGCGCAGCACACACTAGGCAATTTATCGCGCAATCTGAAATGACAGTCTCACGGTTCACACAACACAATACGACATAGCGAAAATTATCTGCTTGGTGGCGATGAAAGATCCATTGACATCAATGGTCACTTTCGATGGAGAGACCGCCACAACCACAGCATGAAGAATGACCACCCGGTTTATGTAAAAAAATCAGCAACTGAAACTGAGTTAGCCTTTCATTCTACATATATTAACTGAATTTATTAGCTGTAAATCCGTTACCCTTTTTCCGAATCAAGAAACAAGATCTTATATGAAGTGACTTCGCTGAGCCCGTTGCCCACCCAAAGCTTTCTTATGAATTGTGGGAAAGTAGACTTTTTAAGCTATTCAAAGACACCCTGTTAATTTTACAAACGTCGTAAGTGTTTGCGACAAACACTATTACCATTATATGTATTCCCACCAAAGTTCATGTTCATTGTTTGGTACAGTCACAAGATATGCACAAATGCTTCAGACGCTGCCATAGTATTGTGAAACGCCTTTGCTAAATATTTGATTCCCTATATTTCCGGTTAAGATAAAGATATTCGAATGAAAATTTTCAGGCATATTACTTATGTAATTTTCTTAAAACCGTCATCATAATTTTCACATTTACAGACTTAACAGCCTATAACTCCGTTCCCGTTACTCAAAACTGGAAGAAAGCAACTGAAATGAAATGTACCCATCGAGTTTTTTGATTTGAGTACCCATACGTCCATGTCCGATAAAGACTAAAAAAGTGGACTTTTTCAAATCTTCTGGACACCCTGTTAACTTTGCCCTACCAATTTATAAGTATTTCGTGGTAAAGACTGTTAGGATTCTACACATTCTTACCAAATTTCATGACGATCGGTTAACCCGTTCGCTAGTTATTTAGTGAACAAATCCTAAAATCTGCGGGACACCCTGTTATCTTTGCCTTATCAACTTCTAAGTATTTCGTTCCAAAGACTGTTACCATTCTACACATTCCTACCAAATTTCATGACGATCGGTTGAGCCGTTCGCGAGTTATTTAGTGAACAGACGGACGGACAAAATCGATTTCATAAGGGTTTTTTTTAAAAACTAAAAAACCCTAAAAACGAAATTCTCGTATTTTCCCTATTAGCTATCTACATTTCATTCTCCCCAACTCGTATCCCGTTTTGGGATGCACACGTGAAAATTAGCTGTAGTTTTTTTTTAAATCGGGGAGTTATGAACATGCCTTTCTGACAAATTTAAATGGGAGGAATAATTGGGGGTCCTTGATTGGAGCGACTCTATTTTCAGCAAAAATCACATTCAGCTTAATGTTAGAAGTCGCATAAAATTCCACGGCTGAACTTGCGTTTTTCAAGAATTATAGAGCTCTTTAAAAAGGTCCAAAATATTCTAATTTATCGTTTAGTCTACCACCGAATTTTCATTGCATAACCCCCTTCCTCCCATTATTCAAGGTTGCGGACTCCCAATCGGTCAGAAATCTTTTCCCATAATCAGGGTGCCATAACCAACTATCATGCAAATATCGTATTCTTCTTTGACTATTATATTGACCTAATCAACTGGTCTTCATGTCTACCTGTTCATTCGACTCTTCAGTTCAGGTATTCCTGATCATTCGACTCGCCTGGTCGACCTATTCAATCGACTCTTCAGGTCGACCTGTTCAATCGACTCTTTACGTCGACCTTTTCAATCGACTCTTCAGGTCGACCTGTTTAATCGACTCTTCAGGTCGACCTGTTCAATCGACTCTTCAGGTCGACCTGTTCAATCGACTCTTCCCGTCGACCTGTTCAATTGACTCTTCAGGTCGACCTGTTTAATCGACTCTTCAGGTCTCAAACGAGTGTCACTGATCTGAGTCGTGCTGTGATGCGGTTGGATAGTAGACGTAGACGGAATTGACCTGATTTGATTGCGTGCATATTTATGGGCGTATTATTGAATTTGCTTGCATGTTATTAGTATGTAGAATATATTGATATTATTTTGGTACTTGATGTGAATGTGTTCATTGGAAAGATTGTACGTGACTTACTTAAGATAGCGATCAGACTAGTTTCATTCAATGCTAGGAACCTGTTCTTTTGAGAATTGCGGAACGGGAGCGATCAACTCCTTGTACGGAGCGGGATCAAAATAGTAGTTCAGTTCATTAAGAACCATGACTAGTTTTCAGCCAGCGTTCAACCAGTCGTCGTCGTCGTTTCGACGGTTTTTTCTTCGCGTCCGGGTTCAAGTCGTGTTCGTCGCGAAAAAGGAGGGTTGAGTTTGAAGCACTTGTGTCTACCGTGTTCTTTCTTTTGCGGATAAAACTTCTCACCCTCTGACCACTCTGCACTGAAAAATCGTCATCTTCGGGGCCAATGGCAAAGTGGAAAAATAGGAAGTGGTCCTGAGTTTGTGAGATTTTTTCGCGACGCGGTCGGTGCATTCACCGGCGGCGCACAGGTGCAATTATATTGAATTGGTTAGTTATGATAACTTCAGCCATTCAACGATTGAATCACCTGGAAGTTGATTGACAACGCGTGTCGCGTGAGGCAAATTGCTATCACACCAACCACCCCCACTGTGGCAAATTCCTCGAAATAGTTTTCCGTGTGGTGTTGTTGAAGGACAAGGAGAGTGTTGAGTGTGGTGGAGTGGCTCTTGGAAAACAACATGATGTCTTCAGCTGTACGAGAGGTGCTTATAGATCGAGTGGAACTCGCAAAATAGTTTGCAAATTTTTTTCTGTCTTTGCAATCTGCGTAACGGTCAAATCAAACATTTCGACGCACCCGCGACAAAGTTAACAAGTTTTGCCGATTTGTTGTGTACACTCTGAATTTGCGGAATATTGTCTTACATTTATTATAATTTCGCGTTTTGTTTGTTGTGATGATGCCTGGTGCGCGCTACCGCTATACCTCCTCGTCGTCCGTTTCTTTCAACCGTTTCCATCGTCTTCGATCATGAGAGAGCGATAAGAAAAAAAGTCAACGGACGGGTTTTTTGTTGTTGTTCGTGTGCTGTTTTGTGTTTTGCTTTCTGCAAAATCGAAAGACATCGTCGTCGGAGTCGCTGAAACTCAAAGTGTGTCAATACAACAGACGAGTGGTTCTTATCAGCATTCACTTGATTCGCTGATATTCCCGGTTCGGTCGCGTGCGTGGTAAGGTGAACTCGACGGCTCATCTATTGTATCGGGAGGGTGAGAAGGTCGTGTGAAAGTTAACGAGAAATGTTGCAAAAAAGGAAACGTATTTGTTTGTTGTGATTAAAGAAAGGAAAATCTGAAAAAGAATATTCATTTCGTTATGTCTCGCTTGTACATCCGTGTGTGTTATGTGATTAAAAGTTGCTAATTCAAATCACCGCGAAGTCACAGTGCGATCACAACTGAAGAGAAGTTCCTTTATGCAATTCTATGTATGATTGCCTGAAGTGAAATTGAAAGGAGCACAGGTGGCTAAAGAAAAATATTGTTCACCGTACAAGTGAGGCGAATGGTTGATCATGATTTGTGAGTGAATGTTTTTTGTGCTGTGCCGTGCTATGGATATGGAGCCAAACCGAGTGGAAAATCTTGCAAAGGGAAGATAATGTGTAGAACATACTTGGAGCGTTTCATTTTTCCATCCTGCTTTGTCGTCAAAGTGAACTTTTCCCTGCGCTTTTTGATAAAGTGTGTGTGAGTGTTCTGCACAAAGCAATAAGCTGCTTTTAGTTGGAAATATACAAAAAGGATATACGATCGAGAAAAGGATTACAAAATGGGACGACGACCAATTACACGTGCAACCTCGATAACATACCCGAGCCGGGTGGAGGGATGGTTGGATGTTTGCGGTAAGTTTTGCTAGCTTTGGGACTTAGGAATGGGATGAATAGTATTTTTTTTTTATATGTATGGGGTAGCAGTTCCGAAGAAGTCTGAAGATAAATATTTAATTTCATCAAATTTTCCAACAATATACAATAGAATTCTCTTATATCGACGATGAAGGTCAAGAAAACCACTGTAACTGTAACTAAACTCTGCGCGACTTAATCAATAAGCAATTTATTGAACACCCCAAGACCAAAATGCTTAACTGCAAAATTGAAAGAAGGATTCGTAACCGACCGCGTTGACATCATTCCTGCATATACAGCGGACCAAGTTTCACCAGCTATCAAGAATATTAAACACTAAAGGTTTGTGTTCGTAGAGACGACTCATGGGATGATCGCTCAGCGATCGAAGTTAAACCACCGGTTTTGAAGGCTATCTGCGAATATTATCTATACAGACATGTTCCTTTAGTCCATAGTCGATACTAGGAAAGTAGAACCATTCAAAAATTATTTAAATACGGCTCGAAATTGGATGCAAAAATACGATCGCTGAGCGATCATCACATGAATTGTCTCTACGAACACGTACCTTAAAGGTGTTCGTAGAGATAATTCATGTGATGATCGCTTGACGATCGTAGTTTTGCATCCAATTTCGAGCCGTATTTCAATATTTCTTGAATGGTTATACTTTCCTAGTATCGATTATGGACTAAAGGAACATGTCTGTTTAGAAAATATACCCATATATGTATGTAGTGCTCAAAACCGGTGGTTTAACTTTGTTCGCTGAGCGATGATCCCATGAGTCGTCTCTACGAACACACACCTTAAGGCCATTAGACAGATTGCATTTCAATGGCCATGCTGAAACTTCTAGATCTTCCGACAATTGAATATCTCACGACGGCTTTCAACTTGTCGATATCTACGCTTGTCATCCCTGAATACTGTAAAAAGGGGCGAGTTATCACCCTCCTAAAGACGCAAAACTCACCGAAAGCACTGCCGTCCAATCACCCGCTGCAAAGACGCTTGAAACACTTATCCACCCTATACCTTTATATTGCATGCTGAGCAAGCAAGCTTCTCACCAGCATGGCTTCAGGAAGATACATAGTATAGTACCATACAACAGCTTTGGATTTGGTCACCCATCACATCCACAATGGCCTCAACCAGAAATCGTCTTAGTGGCTCTTGACCCAGGCCTTCGACACGGTCATTCACTTTGCGCTGTTGGCCGATTTTCTTAATATGCATATTGCCGCAAACCTACACAAAGTTTCGACACCATTGTCCAAAGCATAGGAAAATTGAGCAGGGAGTTCCACAAGGTACCGTACTCTCTCCTACATTGTTTAACATCTACCTAACGAGCCTTCCAAACCACCGGAAGGTATCGAACTAATTTCCTATGCAGACAATTGCACCGTACTCACCACGGAATTTAAATGGAATATGTGCCCGATGAAATGACTACATTGGAAAACTGGTGGTTTTTCAATATCCGCAACCTAGTTAGTCATCTCGCGGTCTAAATTTATTGCAACACTTCTCACCACCTGGACGCAGGAATTTTCGGGGGAGCTCGCGATCCGTACTAAAATACAAACGGGGACCTTTAAGTAGTTTTGATGGCACAGCTTATCATGTGTACATCACAGATATTCACACGACCGTTGTGAATCGGTCACTAGGGAGATTAGGTATGAATCGAGTCCTTTCAGAGCTCCCACCACCCATATCGCCTGAGGAGATTAGGCTCTCGAGAGCCGCAAGAACGACACTAGCTCAGCTTAGGTCAGCCTGGCGTTCGCGCCTCAATTCTTACCTATTTCGAAGAGACCCGGGTATCCAGAACATTTGTCCGAGTTGTGAATTTGCATATCACTTACAACCGCTACCATGTTTTTGTGACTATTATTTCCAAGCTTGACCAGTGGCGGAGAGCGGTAATTCGTATACTGCCCAGGGGCGATATAGAGGCCCTGATGTCCGGATATAACGACCACTATTTCCAGGTCCCTTCGTTGTTGTTGTTGCAGCGGTGCAGAAAAGCGTGAATCGCTGTGCATGTCTGTGGATGTGTTCTAAGGTTCGTCGTCGTTCTCACCTATTGCCTCAAGAGACAATAAGGTATACAATAGAGCTGTACCATAATGGCCTCGGATTGAGGTTAATGGGTGCATCCAAGAGGGAACCAACAGGTGGTCCACATCATGACCACCTGTTGGTGCTCCTCTTGGATGCACCCATTAACCTCAATCCGAGGCCGTTATGGTACAGCTCTATTGTACTCGTGTATTAAAAATATGTCCACCATTTATTGTAGGTTAAGGTTTCAAGAGTTCTTTCAATGTTACACCCAACAGCTCCTCAAGGCTTCATAATAAAAATGGACACTGAAGCATATGCTAGAAGCCTACCTTTTTAACCGAACTACCCGCCGTTTGTTTAACCAACGCAATATTCCATACAAGTTAATCAATTGTCAGTCAATCAATTAACAATCAACTTGTACTGAAAATGGCTGTGACTGATGACTGAGAAGTGTGGATAGACAGACCTAAAAAGAATAAATTGAAAAGAGGAAAATATCATTTTTTCTAATTAGCACATTACCCCTTAAATTTTCAACTTTCAGAAAATTGAAAGCCAGTGAAAAATTCTAAAATTTGCCGCCCCTACAAAACTGTCGTTCTGGGTAATCACCCAGGTTGTCCATATGGGAAATCCGGCCCCGCCGGTCATGCTAATTTTTAGGTGGCAAAAATAGTTTACGATTGTCTTATGCATTAGCCAGCAAAATGATTAGACAAAATAATAATTGAGTTAAGTTAAGTTAATTCAGTTAAGCCCAATTGATATTTTAATTAATTTGCTATTTCCCTTTGTTCACTGTCATGAATGCCCGCATTCCTTCAAACCGATAGAATTTCAGCAATAAAATTATAAAAATGGAAAAAATATTAGAGCTAGTCGAAACATTTTTGTTGCATATTAGCACTTTTCAGAGAAATTTATCCAAGTACTATTTTTTGTATGAGATTTCGAGGAGCTACAAAATGGGGTTTAATTATTCTGGAAGCTGACTTGAAAAAAATATGATTCTATTTTTAAACACGATTTATCGTTGACTTTTATCAACCCGATGAAACCTTTTGCAACCACGGTGTTCCTCGATACCGAATTTTAGTAAGAATATTTTTCCAGATTTCATGGTATTTTTTAGCTTAGTAAATTGCAAAACTCGAAATGTAAATGGGCCTCTGGAGGTCCACAAACTGCAAACTGCCCTGGTGCATTTTGTTAGACTAGAGTTTTTTGAGCTTTAATGAATTAACGATTTTGATCTCTCGGTTCCACAATTGTACTGTAATTGATAGAGGATTTTTCAACTGATTGCGTATAAATGTAAAAATAGGCGACTGAAATATTTCTGATTTTTTTTTGTAGCGGGCATCATGTGCTGCGCCATCATCCACTATTGGGTTGACTTTAACTTATAATATATACAGACATATACAGTATAATACAGACACTTAATTAAATTTAAACTTAATACTTAAGCTTTGAAAATTTTAAATTAAGAATTTTCAGGAAAACGTGAATTTTAATCTTAATTATAAAAATATCATCCGCCCTTTGAAAAATTAGTAAACTGTGTAAACCATTTGCTTGTTCATGCATACATACTCGTATTTTACTTCATATAAAAAGTTTTCAATCGAATCTGACTTTATTTTTAAACATGTCTTTTTGTCAATATGTTAGTATGTACATGGTATACTAGAACCATCATGTTACAATACAATCTTGCTTCATTTCATACTTTGTTACTGCACTGCACAACATGTGACCTAGATTTGCCGAGTATGTAAACAAATTTATCAAAATACGCGCTCCTCATCTTCCGCACGGGTATCTGGAGATCATCCAATATATTCTCAAAAGTTCAAAGATATGGTATTTGCAACTTAGTTTGAATATCTAATGAGGTAAGCAGAAAATTGTGCAGACTGATGTTTCTTCTAATTCTATACAATGTTATAATCGATGAGGTAAAATTTATATTAAGGGATTGTGGTGGCAAACGGTATATGTACCTACTTTTTGGCTCGTTCGCAAAAACTGAAAATTTCTTGGTTTAGAATATAGGGAGGATTTTAGGGCGGTGTCTGCTGTCTGCAACCACTCATTTTGTCCGGGAGTATTTCGTAGTTCATAATTTTTAGGTGAAAATATAGATGTAGAATTGGAAAAGAAACAATAATACCCATAAAAGGAAAATAGTCAATTTTATAGCCGCACTCCTCATTGAGATACACTCAACTTAAATTCAAATGTATTTATTTCGCATGAAAATCAGATACAAACTTTTCACCAGATAGTGTTATTTTTTGGCAGTATTTGTATAAGATTCCATAACGGTGCATTCATTTCAATAACAACAAATTAAAACAAAAAACCACCCAAACTGAGTTACATGTTACATCAACAAATTAAAAGGTGTAAATAATTTTTTTCCTTTCCAAGTAGTTCTGTATACAGTAGGCATTTCCAGGTCAAGTTTATAATTTTCCGAAACAAATAGATAAATTTCCGAATCAAAAAAATACGTTTCCGGATCAAAAAAATAAATTCCGGAACAAATAAAAACGGTTCCAAATCAAAAAAATAAATTTCCGAATCAACAAAACACTTTCCGGGATAAAATAAATAAATATGCGAAACAATTAAATGAACTTCTAAATGAAAAAAAGAAATAACCAAAACAAAAAAATATATTTCCAAATAAAAAAATAAATATACAATTCAAATAAAAAAATGTTCAAATCAGAAAAATCAATTTACAAATCAAATAAATAAATTACAAAGTCAAATAAATAAATGTATTTATACATGAAAAAAAAGTAAATCAAATAAACACATTTTCAAATCAATAAAATAAATTTCCAGATCAGGATTATTATAATTTCTCAATAAAAAAGTAGAATTAAATTCCTAAGAAGTTAATGTCACCGCAAGATATTAAGGGACGAGGATGGTGGACGGTATAATTATAGGTACAGCTGAGCAGTGCAAATCGTATAATTCAGAAGAATCATGCCCAAATCGGGATCACCGTTACTAAAGCTGTGTTAATGATTGATTGCGTAAAGTGCAAACAACAATGAACCTTGTTTTAAAATAAACCGCATGAGTTCCAAAAGAACCATCTTTATATTAAGGAGTACGTATTGCATAAATACTCCACGAAAAGTGTCACCAATAAAGGAAAAATATTATTTTCATCGAATAACGTTCTCAATTTGTATTTCGAGCGTACTTTACTTGGGTCATACCACCTATGCAGTTCGCGGGCATAATTGCTGCGATAAGTAATCAGAACGTTGTTTTCATATTTGCAAAGGCTAAACCCGTAAAAAGTGCTTTCCCATGTGAATGGAAATGTGCGCGAACGTTGGTGAAGTTGTCGGGAGCATGTGCTTACATAATTAATACATTAGAGAATTAATAAAATATCGACCTTGGGTTCAACAATTGCTATTGGGCATAATGGTCTTACTTGTAGCCTCTGCAACAAGAAGAAACTCTACTAAAACGCTGTTTTAGTACAGTTCCTGTCCTACCGCAGCAGCAGGAAGTAGCATAATCATGTCCAATACATAATTGGTACAATCAGAAGCCGTTACCGAAGCAACTTCCTCTTGTATTATGTCTGTAAGAACGTGTTCCCGACTCACGTCTCCTAATATTTGCCGCACATACGACTTCACTTTTGAAAAAAACCTTTCGATGGGATAGATAAATAATATATCATTAATTAAATAAATTTTCAATGTGCACATTCAAATAAAAACATATTATATACTATTCAAAATACTATCTTTTTAAATCGCTTCCTTTATACAAAACTTTATTTATTTGATTTGTAAAATATGTTTTTTTTATGAAAAAAAAACACTTATTCGATTTGTAAATTAATTTTTCTGTCTTGAACAGTTTTTTATTTGAATTGTATATTTATTTTTCTGAATTGGAGATTTATTTATTTGATTTGGAAATTTACTTTTATGGTTTGGGTATTAACACTAGAAGGGTCAGAGCCGTCAATTTGACGGTTTTGTGATTTAAATCATCTATATCTTATAAACTACAATTTTTTCAGCTTTCATATTTATTGACTTTTCCTAAAATATGTATTTGATTATATATTTGGATAGAAATAAAAATAAAAAAATTTAGTTTATGAGATATTTCTTGTTATACCTATTAGGGTCAGAACCGTTAAATTGACGGTTAAATCTTATCATCCCAAAACATCCATAAAGCCGAAGGTTTAAATTTGTGTTTTTGTTAGAGTGCCTATGTAAAAGAAAACAATTGTTTATAGAGGTTTTATACTTAAACTTTTTATGATAATGTGGGCTTTTGGAGCACTCTCATGTACTAGCCTAGAGTTCGGCCTTGAGTCATTTTCACGGTTGTTCTCGTGCTTGTTTGCCCAGTTATTATCTATCTTTTGGTGTTGGATGTCCTGCTTTGGTTGTCCTGCCTCAGTACTGATACTTTCCACAAAATTAGTACACGTCATGAGCTAAGAGGCGGAATAGGGGTTTCTTGAAGCTTTCAAGACAACGAGTATACAGACACCGGAAAACATGCGGCCACTTATGCTGAAAAAATTGCGAGCTAGGTAGTAAATGAAATAAAGCAAAACACTAAGGGCGGAATTCATAGTCCCCACTTAAGTAATAAGGATTCCCTTAAGGAATAAGGGATTTCTCTATATAAGTGAGTCCTTAAGGGAGCTTCGTATTCATAGACATGACTTATTAGGGCGTTGCCTCATGAAATAAACGATTCACTTATTTGCCATATCTATTGAAAGTGACAAATAAAATGTAAAAAAATATCAAGTAGTTAAAAATTCAAATTTTTTAAAAATTTCAAAGTGTTTGAATAAGTATATGTCAACAAATATATGAGTTCATATGAGGTTACTAGATATGAATCTTAACGAATAAGGGAACCCTTTAGGAGACCCTTTAGCGATTGCTTATTGAGTGACTATGAATAGCGTCAGTCCCTTAAGGATTCCCTTAAGTATAAGTGAGGACTATGAATTCCGCCCTAAGATTTCTAAAATACATTGAAGTACAAGAGAGAGAGAGAGAAAACTACAAGACTAGAGTTCCCTGCAAAGCAGTAAGACTAGCATACACAGCAAACTAGCGCCATGATCAGTCCTGCCATAATGTATAACGCTCGTAGTCCTGATTTTTAGCACCTTCATCTAGTAAAACTGGATACAGCTAAGGCACTAAGAAAAAAAGATCGCCGGAGGATATAAGTGTAACTGAGCATATAAAAAAGAAAAAAGAAACAGTTGTTCCTGCTACACTATTTTTATTATTTTAGCATATGTACATTTCGAAAACAACTTATTTTCATCATCAGTGCCTATGCTTCTAATTCTTACAGCTAATGGCGTGTTATTATATACTTAAAAAAATTTATAAAAGGTTACATAAAAGTCAATACAAATTCCAAATTACAAAAAGTGCTAATTACCCTCTACCTGGCTTAGTCTACCACCAAGTTTTATTAGTTTCGAAGCGCAATTTCCCTCGTCGTCATTCATTCGTTCGTTTGGAGCGGTTTTTATGATCGTCAGGCTTTCCCATGCATCAAGCTTTGACGGTTTTCTTACCTGCCTCGTGATTTCGACGTCGCTCCAATCCATAGGATGTGCAAGGTTTTTGATGTGTGACGCAACCGATGATCGGATTTCCGTTCTCCCATTTCGTAGGGCGTTGGTGGCTTCCCTTGTGTGCTCTTTGAATCTCGTAACAACTAGTCGTTTACTTTGCCCTACGTATTTCATGTTGCACTCGGGGCATGTGATCGTATATATTCCGCTTTTCTCTTCTTTCTTCAGGGGGTCTTTTTCGTTGGTGAGCCGTGTTTTCAGTTGGTCATTCCTGCTTGACCCCACTATTTCGATGCCGTATTTCTTTAGCTGGTTTTTCATCGGGTATAGGAGCCTTGATGTTGGGATGCTCACCCGAGTTGTGGGAGTTTTCGTGTTGGTGTCAAAAAATGTCGTGTGTTGTCTCTTCCATACCTCAATTTCTTTCCGTTTGATACGTTTTTCCATGATATGTTTCTCGTAGCCGTTTATTAATCCCGTTTGTATTATGTATTCCTTCTCCTTTGCGTAAGCTTCTCTGGTTAAGGGGTAAGTTGTTAATCGATGTATCATCGAATTATAGGCAGCCATTTTGTGTGCGTGCGTGTGATGTGATGTATTCGGAATCGTCCTCTGCGTGCTTGAGCTTTTTCGGTAGATTTCGTATGTCATTTGACCATTTTCTCGGCTAATGAGTATATCGAGGAAGGGTAGCTGGCCATTATTTTCTTCTTCGACTGTAAAGTGTATGTTTCGGTGTATTTTGTTTATCTCATTCACTAGTGAAGCCAGTTGGTTTTTCTTTACGATCGCAAACACATCGTCAACGTAGCGCAACCATACTCTTGGCATTATGCCCTTTTTCTCGATCTCTTCCTCTATAGATGTCATAAACATTTCGGTTATTAGTGGAGATAAGGGATTTCCCATAGCAACCCCTGATGTTGTTTTGTAAAACTCGTCGCGGAACGTGAAGAAGTTTTCACTCATGCAGAGAGTTGCTAAGTTTACATACTGTTTGATTTTCCTTTTCCATGTAATAGATGTGTCGAATTGTTTTAGCCATAGTTCCAGTTGATGCAAAGCTTGTTTAACCGGTGTATTCGGGAACAGCGCTCTTACGTCAAACGAAACTAAAAGTTCATCCTCAGTTGGTTGTTCTATTGTGCTGATGATATTAATTAGTTCTAGCGAGTTTTTAACCGAATGCTTGCTCATTGTGTTCCCTAGGTCCTGGAACTCGCTTATTAGCCATTTAGCTATATTGTAGGTGGGTGAGCTGACGTCAGCAATAATTTCGCGCATTTCGTTGCCGGGCTTGTGAGTCTTCGGTTGGCATCTGATTCTAGGTAAACTTGGGTTGGGTGTTCGTAGTTTCGTAATATTAGCAAAGATAGTTCCGGCTTCTTTAAGAGCTTTTTCAACCCGTTTGATTGAGTCAGGCAGGGGGTCAGCCCGTAATTTATGAAAGTTCCCGTTGTCCAATTTCTCTTTTACAGCGTTATCGTAGTCTGTTTTATCCAATATTACTAGATTATTACCCTTATCAGCTTTAAGATAATAGGCCGGCTTCTGCTTTAGTTTTCTCAGTATTCTCGATTCGTTTTGGGCTGCTTCTGTCCTTGTATTAGCACTCTCCCTGCGGATAATTTTAGCAGCTGTTGTTCTAACGTCTTCTTTAATGTCTGCCGGTAGCCATCTAATGCCCGCTTCGATGTTGACGATCGTTTCCTCCGTGGGGGTTTTACCAGCTATTGCAAAATTAAGGCCATTATTGAGTAGTCTTAACTCTTCTACTGTATACGTGATTGAGGATTTATTTATAACAAAGTTCTCGAGTTGAGTTATTTCGCGAGCAGCTGGCTTCGTCACGGTTGGTGTTAATGCGGACAATTTCTTCGATAAAATTCGCCTTTTTCGTATCCTTTCGCTTTCGTAAGCTCGGTGGATCTTCTGCAGTGTTTGTTCGAGTGCGGGCTCATTGTACTTAGCTAGTTTTAAGTGCGTATGGTAGGCTTCTAGGGTCTTTTTATCTAGTTTTCCGTATGACCTCGCGATGGATTTATCTATCAATTTCGTTTCGATGCTGTAAATGTCCTTTTGGGACATAGGTTGGCCTGTGTGTATTTTTACTCGATGCGATTTCGGGGTTAGGTTTCGTCTTTTGCAAATGTGTAGGAACCGTATAGTTTCACTAATTTTCGCCATAGCTTTCTTAAGTTTTAGAAGTTTTTTGTAATCGGTGGAAACTTGGTCGGATGCCATATTTAAAGTATAATTTTTCACCGTTGTTTGTAGCTTTTCCAAATATAAAAAAGAAAAAAGAAACAGTTGTTCCTGCTACACTATTTTTATTATTTTAGCATATGTACATTTCGAAAACAACTTATTTTCATCATCAGTGCCTATGCTTCTAATTCTTACAGCTAATGGCGTGTTATTATATACTTAAAAAAATTTATAAAAGGTTACATAAAAGTCAATACAAATTCCAAATTACAAAAAGTGCTAATTACCCTCTACCTGGCTTAGTCTACCACCAAGTTTTATTAGTTTCGAAGCGCAATTTCCCTCGTCGTCATTCATTCGTTCGTTTGGAGCGGTTTTTTTTTTTTTTATATTTGGAAAAGCTACAAACAACGGTGAAAAAAAAAAAAAAAAAAAAAAAATTATACTGTAACTGAGCATTTCAGGATGGCTAAAAAAGCATTGAACTATTACTTTTGAGCCATGTATAAAAGACTTTTTGAGGAAAATGTGCCGTCGGTCATCACCTTAAAAAAATATTTTTTTTTACATTTTTCACTTAAAAATTTTCAGAAATACATTAATTCCCAATTATTAAAAAGTTAGGGCGGAATTCATAGTCCCCACTTATACTTAAGGAAACCCTTAAGGGACTGACGCTATTCATAGTAACTCAATAAGCAAATCTTTCAGGGTTTCCTAAAGGGTTCCCTTTTTCGTTAAGGTACATATCTAGTAACCTTGTATGAAATCATATAATTGTTGACATATCCTTATTGAAACACTTTGCAATTTTAAAAAAAAATTGAACTTTTAACTACTTGATAATTTTTTATATTTTATTTGTCACTTTCAATAGATATGCACAATAAGTAAATCGCTTTATTAAATGAGGCAATGCCCTAATAAGTGATGTCTATGAATACGAAGCTCCCTTAAGGACTCACTTATATAGAGAAAACCCTTATTCCTTAAGGAATTCCTTATTTCTTAAGTGGGGACTATGAATTCCGCCCTTATTGTCTTATTTCTTAGTTTACTTAAGCATTTTATATTTATCGGAGTACCAATTCAGCTATAAACACCTTGCCGTCAAATTGACGGCTGTGACCCTTTTAGGTATGCAAAAATCCTGACCCTTCTAGTGTTAATTTATTTCATTTCATTTAGAAATTCATTTTTTTTTGGATCGGATATTTATTTATTTGATCCCGAAAAATGTTTTGTTAATTCAGAAATTTATTTTTTTGATTTGGAACCGTATTTATTTGTTCCGGAAATTATTTTTTTTTATCCGGAAACGTATTTTCATGATACGGAAATTTATCTATTCGTTTCGGACGTTTATCTATTTGACCCGGAAAGTTATTTACTTGACCCGAAAATGCTAGTTTAGATCATTTTACATGTTTATATGAAGAAAACGACATTTTCATATGAAGGCAATATGGGTATCAAAAAACAGAGATTGTTAAAAGTATGTGAACCTAACAAATACCTTCTGCATACATTTACTTTTTTTTCGACTACTATCGAGATTGGTATTTTGCATGTTTATAAGATTATATAGCATTTTCAGGTCAAGTAAATAACTTTCCGAGTCAAATAGATAAATGTCCGAAACAAATAGGTAAATTTAACAAAACACGTTTGCAGATCAAATAGATAAATGTCCGAAACAAAAAAATGAATTTCTAAATGAAAGAAATTAATAAACAAATCATAAAAATAAATTTCCAAATCAAAAAAATAAATGTCCAAATCAGAAAAAAAATGTACAATTCAAATAAAAAATTGTCCAAAACATAAAAATAAATTCACAAATCAAAAAAATTATTTTTTCCATCAAAAAACATATTTCACAAATCAAATAAACAATGCTTCGTATGAAGGAAATTATTTAAAAAGATAGTACTTTAATATAGTAAATAATGCGCTTTTATATGAATTTCGTTGAGCATTGAAAAAATAATTAATTAATTATTTCAATCTGAATGAGATTTTGTTTATTCAAAATGACGTATGTAATTGTCAATTGTACTACACACGCTTGGAATAGGACGACATAAATTGTTTTCTTAGACGTTATTTGCCATCTCTAAACTACCATAACTTCATCATAACTCAAGTCACACCAGCTGAGCTTTTTAAAATTTTTATTTTGAATTAGAATCGAATATAGAGGTGACCTCAAAATGATGGAGGTTCGGGAACATAACGGAATCTATACATTGACAGTGTCTTCGAGTCTGTAAGACAAAGTGTCGGTACTTAAAAGTTAAAATTATTAGGTCTCGATTGAATTTGAATAAAAGCTCCAAATTAGAAGTGTTTTTATTATTTTTACAAGAGAACGTTTAGCTTTTTATTGTCATGATCAATTAGATTCCTTTTCTTAAAAAATATTTCTATCGCAATAGGTGAAAAATACCAAGGAGGAGGGAGGGTGGTATTCCAGGGGAATAAACCCGAGCAAATACTCAGGGGAAAATGCGGGAGAGTCTGCACCCTAAGCAGACACATTGACACAGCTTTTCGTAACGGCGATCCGAATCAGACAGGAATCTGTTGAATTATACGAATTATAGTGTTCAGCTGATGTCGTGTACTTTTACTAATAGAGAGTTTTAGCATATCGTACTATCGTACACATTTCAACTTTAATCGACAGTCTCCGCTGTTTAATGTACGAAAAAAAATTGCAAAATTGTGGTATACTGTTTTTTTGGGCGCTACACAAGCGAATTTTTTACTTTAAAATCTCATAGACTTCCACTTCCAACCGCCCGCTAGGGTCTCATAAATTTAATATAATTTAATTTTTCATATTAGAAGAACATTATTAACCTTTGAGAAAATATTTATTTGATTTGGAAATGTATTTATTCGATTTACTTTTTTGGCATGTAAATATATTTATTCGATTTGGAAATTTATTTATTTGATTTGTAAATTTATTTTCCTGATTGGGACATTTATTTTTTGATTTGGAAATTTATTTTTTTGTTTTGATTATTTTTTTTTTCGTTTAGAAGTTCATTTATTTCGTCTGGAAATTTATTTATTTGTTCTGGAATCGTGTTTTGTTGATTCGGAAATTTATTTTTTTGATCCGGAAATGTATTTTGTTGATTCGGAAGTTTATCTATTTGTCTCGGAGAGTTATTTACTTGACCTGGAAATGCTATATCATTAATTAAATAAATTTTCAATGTGCACATTCAAATAAAATCATATTATTTACTATTCAAAATAATATCTTTTTAAATCGCTTCCTTTATACAAAACTTTATTTATTTGATTTGTAAAATATGTTTTTTTTTATGAAAAAAAAAACACTTATTCGATTTGTAAATTTATTTTTCTGTTTTGAACATTTTATTATTTGAATTGTATATTTATTTTTCTGAATTTGAGATTCATTTATTTGATTTGGAAATTTATTTTTATGGTTTGGGTAATAATTTATTTCATTTAGAAATTCATTTGTTTGGATCGGATATTTATTTATTTGATCCCGAAAAGTATTTTGTTAATTCGGAAATTTATTTTTTTGGTTTGGAACCGTATTTATTTGTTCCGGAAATTATTTTTTTATCCGGAAACGTATTTTCATGATACGGAAATTTATCTATTTGTTTCGGATATTTATCTTTTTGACCCGGAAAGTTATTTACTTGACCTGAAAATGCTAGTTTAGGTCATTTTACATGTTTATATTAAGAAAACGGCATTTTCATGTGAAGGCAATATGGGTATCAAAAAACAGAGATTGTTAAAAGTATGTGAACCTAACAAATACCTTCTGCATACATTTACTTTTTTTCGACTACTATCGAGATTGGTATTTTGCATGTTTATAAGATTATATTATATTCCTATAAAATTTACCATCGATTGGTGAGCTTCATATACCATACCCTCTGTGTTCATCGTGTAGTAGACCTATAGAGCGAATTATTATCTTGAATTACATTTAAAATGGCTACATCTGTAATGAAGCCGATTATGCCTGCCTTGATCATTACTGTTGTAACTATTTTTGGATTACTCAATTACTCAATATATTAAACGCTAAGTTGTTGTAATTTAATTTATTTTATTATCTTATTGTGAAAATATAAATATTATCAGATACATAATAATTTAAAGCAAATTTTCACAGCTTGACTAATTAGTTTCGACCGAAGGTTCGCTTTTATATAAATTATATTTTGTAAGATTTTTTCATTTTCATGCAACACTGCTTTTAAATGCAAGGACATTATATGCAGAAAATGAATCGTTTAAATAAAAAATAAAGTTATTATTTATTTATTTTTTTAATTTGAACCTTTTTTTATGTTTATGCTAAAATTATGCTAAAATGAACAGCAACTGCAACACTATGTAATTATTAAAAGAAAATTCTCTTAGTTTAAATATAATACGTATTTGGTATAACCGTATTTTCTTTTTTTCGGGTTAATCAAACTGATTGTATGATATATCGTTTTCTTTCGCTATAGCGCCAATTCTATGTATTTATCCGTATCGGATCAGCAATATTGAACAATGCAAACAGTATACCTTGAAAACTGACTATTACTTTACATCTTTAAATAATGCATAACGAAATTTAATTGTAGGTATACTATGTTTGCTATGAATGGATTATGCAATATTTAGAAAAAAATACAGTTAAGTAGGTTAATTTTGGGCTTTAACATAGTTCTTATTTCGGATAATGTTACGATGAATCTGTGAAAAGATTTTACAGATTCGATTCAAAGTCAGACCAGACCATTGATTTCAATTTAGTGTAACATTTTAAGAGAATTGGTTCAGAAAAAATAGTTAAACTAACTTGACTGCGAATAGCGAATCACTAATTGCTATACACAGATCATAGTACTGATGTCTGTGAATTTGAAGTACATAGTGAGGTGTACGATATATATTCTCTATTCTAAGCTTAAGAACAAATTTCTTGAATAAAACAATGATTTAAGCCTGAAAATAGTGTTCTCATTAAAAAATCAAGCCATTGCACTGTAATGTAATTAGAGCAGAGACCACCTAGGCAGCTTTTTTTTTATTCTTCCAAACACGACATTTAGTTATATTTGTATCTTGTTGTCTTACATCTCCATTTGGGGACAATTTCCATTGAATTCATCAACACACTATAGTTGTGTCATTGCACGTAATTATAGCGTCTGTTTGCTCGCACACTTTTTGATTCAAAACAACTGGCCGACTCTTAACGTTTTCAACGACAGAGATTCAGGTAGAATCATTATTTCTATATTATACGAGAAGTATTATATTACGTTCTGCCATAAAACATCAGTGTGAAGTATGTGTATACAATATGATTTCTCTTCTTCCTCTTACTATTTTTTTTTCGTATACTTACTGAAATATGACATCATCCATTGACACGGTTTGAAGTTTCACGATCTAAAAAAAAAAAAGACTTCAACGAATTTCCAGGCGGTAGTGACTAATGGTGAATTAAAACACGACATGCTCGCCAATTGAATAATAACTAGCAAAAATATGCGCAGATTTTGAAAACGTTCAGTTCTCAGGTTTATTTCATAGACGAGTACACACACATGACGTGAATTTTAGACCATTGTTTTTAAACTATTTTTTTAGATGGCAACAGTATGTAATCTAGTTTAAGGTCGTTTCTATATGGTAGTTAGCTGACTACATAAGTGCTTCAAATATAAAAACTAAAACGTTTAATTAAATTCTGCACACCCAAATATTCGTTAGTGTGCACCACGAAATGTCCACATTAACCTCGCGGTTTTGGATTGAATCAGAGTTGATGTTGATGAATTGCACGAAACAACTATTTTTTAAATTAGATATTTTTTTTTCTGGATGTTTAAACGTGACGGTTATAACTATTTATTATCTGTCATCAGACAAAAAATGCATTTGGAGTGTTTTATCTTAAAGGATGGCTAATCTTTAAGTTGACTCATACACAGAGAAAAAAATCGTTATAAAATCAAAAATAATAGCTACGATTCAAAAAATTTCAAATATGATTTGGCTCCATATACTTTGAATCAATAGTGGAAATATTAAAGTGATTCTTGTACTTTTAAAATTGTTGCATGTCAAATCAAAATTGAATATCACTTTATTTTCAAAGTGATTTCACTTTATTTTTGTTTTAAATTATTTTTATTTATTTTTATTTTTACAATATTTTAAAAATTTTATTTTCTCACTTTGCTTCTACTGGGAATCGAACCGGGTACCTATCGTTTCGTAGTTCTACTTCCTAAGCTATCTGAGATTACTAGCACTGAACAAAATAGCTTATGTACATGTGACGGACACAGCCTTCAAAATGAAACAACTATAAAACAAAGTTGAATATATTTAAATCGATGTTTCAGTCAATTTTTAACAGAGCATTAAAGTGAATCATATTAAATTTAATATAAAACTATTTGTTTTTAAAATGATTTATTGATGTGATCCAATTTTGTTTTTAATATGTTTCACTTCAAATTTAAGTGATGATTTTTTTCTCTGTGTACTGCAAATTAGCAACGGTAATTGATTATTATTATTGCGCAATATGTATGTCATGCCATGACCAATGCTGTTTGTGCTCAAAAGTTGTAGCTGTGAAACAATACCTAATAAATGTCCTTTGGCGGTCGATTGCGGTGAAATAGGCAAAAAGTGCCGCAAACACCATCATAAATATCAAATATCAATCGCTCCAAGGAAACATACCCTTAACAGTATAAACAAAAGTCTATATGTATGCTCATACTAAAAATCATCCATTTGGTTGCTAACAAGACAGTCACTTTCTATACTTCGAAACGTACTAAATCAAATCGTGATCACCTGAAAAAGACCCAGCAGCTAAATGGGATCGCCTACAATTTGCAATGGCAGGTAGACAATTTTCAGATTCCTTGATCTTATACATACATATTTAAAAAAAAGAAACATGTGTACCGAAGTCGCGCACTGACTCTTATTTAGATTTATTGAAAGACAGACGAAACAGGTACTCGCCTCAAGGCAAGGGAACAGGTGAAGCATATGTGTAATAAACGGCTATGACTTGTTACGAATTGCATTCAACAAGGCAAAAACAAGAAATCAGTCTGTTGTTTGGTCAGGTTGGTTAACCTTATTTCCAGGGAAATGTTGAACCCTTATTGCAGTTATATGATATTTTATCGTTTTTAGGTCAACGCAGCTGAACATATGAATGAATGTTCGTGCGCCCGATGAAGAGGGTGATAGGATGTGATATGCATTTTTATATGAATTAATCGTGAAAAATAAAGGCATGTGTTTTAAGTATACGAGTATTGTCGTTGAAAACTCGAGAAGTTTTCACGGTGTGTTTCTAATTGCTTATCTGCCAAATATAATTTCTGTATCTAATGTAGTGTCAATTGCAGTTGGTCATTCATGAAATTTGTTTTTTTTTTTTGTTTTATTTATATATATATACAGGGTATCCGGCAACTATCGCATAAACGCACCGGATTGTGATTCCCCAAGTGATTTCCAGCAAAAAAGTTGTACGGAACATACCCCCAATTATTAACCCTTTAGCTGCCACAGGCATTCGAATATTTAAAAAAAATTATTTTCTTGTACGACTTGAACCTCAATATCTCCAAAGAAAGACTAGCTAAAAATGCGAAATAGGATGATTATCATAGCCAATAAAATTAGATATAAAACAAAATTAATCGTATTAAAATCGGATAAGAGATTTAGTTTTTACAGACCTTAAAAGTCAAATTTTTGTGATTTGACCCAAAAACAATATATTTTTCCATCTCAATTTTCTCCAAATTCTGCCAAGGTAAAGTGCTTGTACGATTTTTTTTTTCAAAAATTGGCGCATAGTCTTACGATCATATCTTTCTTACATCATTTTATTCTAGCTCCATTATTTGTAACAGTTTTAATGCCTTAAGTGCAGAAAACTAGGGTTAATTGTGGCTCGATTTTGACATAATTTGATAAAATTTTACCACATTGCAGAACTTTAGGGGCAGTTCGAATTGAATTGAATCGAATTCGAGCTAAAATTAACCCTAGTTTTCTATACTTAACGTATCAAAACTGTTAGAGATTTGCTGGGAATCAGAATCCGGTGCGTTTATGCGGCAGTTTCCGGAAACCCTATATAGCCAATAGCATTAAACACTTAACCACCACCAGGATATTTTGTAAATTTAAATTTGTTGATGTAAAAAATATAGCAGAATTCCCTGAATGCAATTTATAGAAAAGAGTTGGGGCAACAAAATTATTCTAAGCACATTTCCCAATCAGCCCCGCTTTGCCTCCCAGGAGCTCCTATCATTAAGGAAAAAGTTCAATATTCTCTAAAGTAACGGTAAAAGTAAAGACTGACTGAGTTTAATGTTCTCTAAAGTAACGGTAAAAGCAAAAACTGACTGAGTCTCAAATAATGCCTTTAGTCTATCTCTTGCCTTTCTAAAACTGCAACGCACCCGTTTTTGCGTTGTTTAGTAAACTCATAAAGGACAAATATATTTGCCTTTGGTTTGAAACGGAACAAAATGCACTATGTGGTTCCTTATTATATTTGCAACAGTTCGAGTTACAGTCGCGAAAATGAATAGTGTAGGAAGGTTTTCCCACATGCACGTAATCTGGCGACTTTATGTAATTTGTGGAAGGGTAAATTAAATTTTTTTTTTAATTAATTTATAATTGAGAAGGCGAAATTTGCTACTCCTCTAAATTCTTCTAAAAGAATCAGTTCCATCAAGAAGGCCTGCGTTATTTATTATACCAGAGCGCTTCAGTGCCTCTATGTGTCTGGCTGGAACTGGCTACACAACATTAACATCTCCACTGAGAAAAAAAAAACAGTTTAACGAACACAGAATTGGTGAGTTTGTTGTATTAGAGTTATGCCAACTAATGAATTCGATCGCAGGAGCAAATAACGTTTTTATTTCCATTTGTTTTTGGATCTTTTCGAATAATTGTGGATACACAATAATAAAAATAAATATATAGCAATTCGACTGAGGTGAATTTCACTGAATATCGAGCCGGTTTAACGAAGGAATGCATGAGCTTTTGGCCACGAGTCCAACTTTTCACAGAGATTATCAGAAATCCAACTAACTTTCAGGCAATACGCAAAGGACTTTTCATAAAATGGAAAATCGAGAGAATTGAAAACATTGAGCTCATTGTACTTCTATGTGCCTGTCTACGCATTTTCAATGTTCGTTCGTCTTCGTCATTTTGACAATTGAAAGTTGGGATGGCTGCGCGATTAAAAAGAGGAATTCAATCTTGTCAGTGGTAACCAAAGTTGATTACGTCAAAATCGAAGAGGAATGGATGGAAAATTGCAACCCACTGAAGTCGGGTTCGCTATCGTTTTCTCTTTCAATATTTTATAAATTTACTGTGTCCAAAGATTGTGAACTAAAATTGATCGGCAATTATGTGTCTGCGAATTGAGAAAAGAGTGTTTTCATTTCTTAGCGATTGGGTAAGTCCGGACATAAAATTTCGATTTTGAAAAATGAACAGAAATCTTGGGGAATTTACTCTTGGTCATTCAAAACATAACATTTTATCATAATTTTAACAAACGAAGTAATTATTTACACGTTCTGAACAAGTCGCGATAAATATCTTACGACGAATGATGAACAAATGTGACATTCATCTCTTCTGATCCCTTGACGCAATCAATGACAAGTTCAATGTTGAAAGTGGAAACGGAGCTTGAAGACGATGGAGAAGACGAAAGCGCACATGTGTGGACTTAGCCTATGGATAAATATGACCGCATAGTTGTACTTTGCAATATGTTCCTTTGTTCTACATCTCGCAATTACTTTAGTATTTACCAGACAACTTTCAACATTCATTGTTTTTAATTTGGTTCTTTTTTAATATTTATCTCTAAAATACTATATTCCCATTCAACCCACAGGTATATATTTACCAGTCGAAATGAGGGGCCAGGAAAACAACTTTTGGTGACATAACTATTATTGGGCCACAGATCACAAATTGCTTCGGCCAAAAATATTTGGTCCACAAAGGGTTAATCAAAGGCATCGCTTTAATTTTCGCTGTATACAAGCACCTTTTCTATTACTAATTTAGCATTAATTATTACGCTATAGAGTAGTCTGGCTGGTGCTGTGGTTAGTGCGTAGGGTGCACAGGGTCGTGGGTTCGAGTCTCACCGTGAGCCAAATCAGTTTATGGTGTCTTTCGAACTCACGAGCCATGTAACGGACTATGGTCTCAGATGGTGAATGAATACACATTTATGGGGATAAATAACACTGCTGAACGTGCTGTTGTTGATCTCAACACCTCAATAAAAAACAGTTAAGATCTTGGAAATTTGATGTCACTAACAAATCTGCAGTTTTAGTCCGATGATGGACTGTCGCGCCTGGTATTTTTTTAATGATGATAGAAGTTGGAATTTTGAATAAAATAAAATAATAAATTTGAAATTGTGAGGCATATCACGCGTTTGTCCATCGACGACGAAGCTTCGCAGTATACTGCAAAGAGATACCTGCTGCATCGCAAGTTTGTTTGCAATTTTTTAATAGCTTTTTTTTCGCTGAATTCATTTATGTTCGTGTTCCATCAATCTTTTAGAATTCCACATGATGAAACGGTAAATTTTCCATATGGTAGAAAATTGCATTATTTCTACGTGCAAAGAATACGTATAAGAAGAAAAATATAGGAATAAAACTCATAAAAATTCAAATTAGTCGATAATGTCGGTATTCTCCCTGTCACTGGGTGAGGTTATAAAACACAACGTTCGCGTAACGTGTCGCGTTTTTCGAAACGTTTCCTATTGTGTTCTGTAAACGCATAGATCCGGATCAGACTTGGTGTTACCATCGCCATCTCTCGGAAAGTGACAAATGTGACAATTGACACATCACAGCTGATAGGTTTCGCTCGAAAATTAAAATTTCCAGTTTTAAACGAGATGCTGATACATTTTATTTTGATTATAAATACACTTACGGTCAAAAGTATCGACTCAACCTAATAGCGCGTGTATTTGTACGTCTTTTTTGGAAAGTATGATAGTTATTCATAAAAATCGTATGTCGTTTAAAAGTTCGAAACCTTAGCTACCTGTTGGTACCCTTTTTATCAACATTTGCTTTGCACTTTTTAAATTATTGCCACTTGTAACAAAAAACCCAGAAAAAATGAAGTTTCAGGTAAAGGTCAGGTCAGGTAAACTACCCCTATAAAAGCGCCCGTAATCGGTTTCTCATTATCAGTTGCATCAGGAAAGTTAGGTAACTTACATCTGAAGTAATTTCAGTCACTGTTTGGTCATCAATGGATACGACGCCAGTACAGGCGCCACAAGTTGTAGCCCTATTGTCGGAAAATCATAGCCAGCGAACCGTCGCTCGCCGTCTTGGAATGAGTCAGTCTGCTGTCTCGAGAGTTAGCAGGAGATTTCGAGAGACTAGTAGCTTTAATTCGAGACCAAGAACGGGCCGCCCTCGATCCACTTCAGAGAGAGACGACCGTTTCATTGTAACAAGTACGTTACGAAATCGTTTCCTCACGGGTGTTGCTGCGCAGCGGAACCTGAGGCGTGTTCGCGGAGTAGCTGTCAGTGACCGCACGGTAAGGAGACGATTAAGGGAAGCGAATATCACTCCAAGACGGCCTGCCAGGGGCCCCAAATTGACTGCACGACACCGACAAGCGCGCCTCTTATTTGCTTGAGATCATCTTACTTGGAGCGATACGGAATGGAGCTCAGTATTGTTCACTGACGAGTCGAGAATGTGTCTGCATGGCAGTGACAGAAGATGTCGAGTCTACAGGCGTCCAACTGAGCGATTTGCGCAGGGCTGTTTCACTGAAACGGTTGCATACGGCGGCGGTTCCTGTATGATGTGGGCTGGCATTTCATTGGAGGGAAAAACGGATCTCGTATTCGTGCCCGCAGGAGGCCGAGGAGGAGCGCTGACAGCTGAGCGATACGTTACCGATGTTCTCCGTGTCCACGTTGTGCCCTATGCAGCATTTATTGGCGAGAACTTTACTTTGATGCCCGGTGTCATGCGTCGCGCCTCACTCGGCAGTTCTTGAATGAAGCCAATATGTCGTCACTTAACTGGCCTGCGCGCAGTCCCGACATCAATCCCATTGAACACTTATGGGACGAACTCAAGAGAAGAGTCCGAGCCAGAAATCCAGTCCCTTCGTCCACTGAAGAATTGAAGGCAGCCCTATTAGAGGAGTGGAACGGTATTCCTCAAGATACCATCGGCAACTTGATCAAATCAATGCAGAATCGACTGGAAGCTGTCACTAGAGCAAGAGGAGGAAATACCAAATACTAAAATAATAAATACTTAACTTATTTTCCAACAGTTTTTGTTTTATTTGCAAAAACCTAACCAAAATCCATTTTCATATTTGCTCATTTTCGCTACGTTTTCGTTCAAAGAGCATCAATTTTAAAAGTGCTCACCAAATATTGGTTAAAATGGTACCAAAGTAAAGCTGAGGCCTTAAGCTTTTCAATGACATACGATTTTTATGGATAACTGCTATACTTTTCGAAAAACACGTACAAATACACGCGCTTTTAGGTTGAGTCGATACTTTTGACCGTAAGTGTAGTTTAATAAATAAATGAGGGCGGAAATGCACGGTTCGACGGCAGATTGTAAATTTCTGTCAATCAATCAAGCTATGCCTCGCAAGGGGGCGCTTAGGGGATCTGTTTGTAGGGAGAAGTTTCTGATCCGTAACGGCCGGTTGATTTGAAACGTTGCGCGAACGTTGTGTTTTATAACCTCACCCATTGACGCAATACATAAATGTATTTTTATTTATTCATAGTTAGGTAGGTATGAACGGTACACACACACTGCACGACACTATATGCATTAACCATATATCATACCTAATACCCCATAGACTTCGATTTTTTGCAAGCATGACTCGATTCGATAACTTATAGATTGCATTATAGCATATTTAGGCATAATCGGCCCAACAATATGTCTATATGATATCATAATCATATCGACATGTACCTATCTTTTGCCTGCCTACCTATAATTGCTTCTATATGGTGTAATAAAATAGCCGCTGCTACCGTCTTGTTTAAAAAGCGTAGAAAAAAAGATTAATATTCATTTCATCGAACGGGTAGCTAACAAAATAAGAAGGTAGAGCTTGAATATCTGTTATTTTTACTACCTACATGCATACATATGGACTCGCATACAGATTAAATTTACACTTCATTACTCTTATTATTTTCTGCGGCGTTTAGGCTATGTGCACAGTGCTCGTTCGCATATTTCTTTATATGTTATAGCAAATTACATACATACATGTAGGTATCTGATTGATGCCAGATTTAATGAAGTATTAATAACGGGTCAAAGCTCTTGGAAAGTACATACATACATACGTGCGTCATACATGACATGTTTTCTTTCTTCTATCGAATTCGGACATTGCCATCATTTCGTAATTGTACGCGTATACTTATGTACAATCGTTTTGCTTTACGATCGAAAAAGAAACAATAGGGATTTCTTGCAGTTTTGCAATTCATGTAAATATGCAATGCAAATTTATTATTAAATGACACAAGAAGCCATTAAGGTTTTTATGGGATTAGATGTTGCTATATTTAAATAATAAACGATTCTAAATCTAAATACACGAGCCGATAATAGACCTTTGAGCTTATTATATGATATTCTATTTTTTGTCTAGTATCCGCACTTGTAAAGTCTCGTTGGTGTAGTGGTTAGTGCACTCGCCTTCAAAGCACAGGATCGTGTGCTCGAATCCCCCTTGTTAAACGAGTGCCAATTTAAGGGTATTAACTCTTGTGCAGAGCATGCTGTTGATCTTAACACCTCTACATAAAAACAGTTACGATTTTAGAAACAACAATGCTGAATTTTAGCGCCAGCTATTTTAAATATTTTATCAATGTCATTAATTTTCAAAGATTATTAAAAATTAGTTGTTAAATTTATATCTATTATTATACATATAAAAATGGAGCGAATTGAGAACGGCTGGGCCGATTTAGCTCAAACTTTTTTTTCAGTTGTTTCCAATTGCCAGGAGAAGGTTTTTACGAAAGAAAATTTTGGAAAAACCCTTCGGAAAAGTCGGAAAATTGGAAAAATCTAAGTAATTTATCAATTGAGAACGGCTGAACCGATTTGGTTCAAATTTTTTTTTCAGTTGTTTGCAATTACCAGCAGAAGTTTTTTACGAGAGAAAATGTTGGGAAAACTCTCCGAAAAAGTCGGAAAATTGGAAAAATCGAAAAAAAATAATCAATAGAGAACGGCTGGGCCGATTTAGTTCAAATTTTTTTCAGTTGTTTGCAATTGCCAAGAGAAGGTTTGTAAATGCGAAAACTCTCTGGAAAACTCGGAAAATTGGCAAAATCGAAAAAATTCATCAATTGAGAACGGCTGGAACGATTTGGTTAAAAAAAATTTTTTAGTTGTTTGCAATTATCAGGATAAGGTTTTTACGAAAGAAAATGTTGGGAAAACTCTCCGGAAAAGTCGGAAAATTTGAAAAATCGAAAAATTCATCAATAGAGAACGGCTGGGCCGATTTAGTTCAATTTTCTTTGTCAGTTGTTTGCAATTGCCATGAGAAGGTTCTTACGAAAGAAAATTTCTTCTGTTCATATTGGCGTATCCAGACTGCATTGTGGAACAAATACAAGTACGAGATGGCTGAAGACATTTAGCATAGAGTTCGCATAACAACTTAGAATTTCGATCTTGAAATTAACGACGAGATGCACAACGAAGCGTTAGTTCTTATCGAAGACTTGACCGTGCTCATGTGCGGCAGTCTGCTGTCGAAATTGGGAATGCCAGCGCCAAATCGTTTGATGGACGATGCAATTAATCGCGACTTGCAGCAGGAGTAAGATTATGATCGAGAAGAGCTGGCCGAACGAGTTCGAATAAATGTGCCGCTGTTGAATTCCGAGCAGAGGAACGTATACGATTCGCTTATGTTGTTGTTGTTGTTTTCAAATTGCAATGGCTTTTGCATCCTCTGCCATTGCTGCTACATTGTTGGAAGGCGGTCGAACTGCACATTCCGCTCTAGAGCTGCCGATGAATCTACTCTTGGTTGAGAATCCAACGTGCACAATCACCAAGAATTCGGCAACAGCGAAATTGATGCGAGAATGCATAATCATCATTTGGGATGAATGTACGATGGCACATAAGCGAGTTTTGGAGGCAGTTGACCGAACGATGAAGGACTTACGAGGTGATTCGAGATGATTTGGTGGGGCTCTGATATTACTCTCCGGAGATTTTCGTCAAACGCTTCCGTCATCTCGAAATTTACTGCTGCGGATGAACTTAATACCTGCCTGAAATTGACATCTTTGTGGCGGCATGTCAAGAAGTTGAAATTGACTACGAACATCAGAGTCGCATTGCAGAACGACCCATCGGCTGCTGAATTTTCAAAAATTCGTAAAAATCCGTTGACACCGTGATCGACGAGGATGAAGCGACCAACTATTCGACGGGGTTTTTGAACTCGCAGGAGCTCCGCTGCATAATCTACAGCAGAAGGTGGGATCGATCATAAACATGTTACGGAATCTGAATCATCCGAAATTGTGCAACGGATCGCGGTTGTCCGTCAAGAAACTGATGAACAATGTGATTCAAGCGACGATCATCAAGGGAAAATTCAAAGGAGAGGAAGAACTTATCCGAATTCGATTATTCCAACTGATCTTCCATTCCAATTCAAGTGGATTCAGTTCCCCGTTCGATTGGCTTTTGCAATGACAATCAACAAATCGCAAGGCCAATCGTTGGAAGTCTTGGGATTAATTTCGAATTTCCCTGTTTTTCACACGGTCAGCTGTATGTTGCCTGTTCGCGTGTTGGCAAAACGTCTTCATTGTTTGCTTTTTTTTTTCGCCAGAAAACAAACAAACGAAAACATTGTTTATAATATCGATATCTACACTCAGAGAAATATTCACTCATATTGAACGAAATATATTTAATTCAAACGATTTGCGCTTTTGATTCGGCTCCACAAACAAATGCGTTTAATTCTAACGAGTGGCGTTTCTTTCAAAAGCATAATGAGTTGTAAAAAGGCGTTTGAATTAAAAGAATTTGCGTTTACCTGAAAAGAAGGAGCCAGTCGATTTAAACGTATTCTTCATTGAAATAAACACTTATTCTTTGATTGTAAACGGGTAACGCATTTTGAATAAATGAAAGGCAATTGTATCAAACGTCTTCGTTTTTATATTGAACATTTTTGTTATTTAAATTAAACGAAGCCTTCTTTTTAATGAAACGATATGTATTTCGAAAGTAACATATCCCGTTTTCATTTCATAGAAATTACCCCATTCAAAATAATTGAGTTTTACATGGAATTAAAAGCAAACTCTGCTGAAATAAAATAATACATTCCGTTTGATTGTCCATTCTCCATTCGATTAGATACTCACTGTTACGTGGGTTGACAAATCAATAAATAATAAAACTTATGAGAACTTCAGGAAAACACTTTATTTTTTATTTATGTCTTATTTTAATATGATTAATACATAACACTTTTATTTTAACACCCGCTAAACTTAAATTGCACGTGTGTTCTCGAAAACACTGTTAACATCGACGAAGATTCTAACTAATGACATACACGTTTGTTGTTAGACACTACACATTTGTACACAATGAACATGAACACGTGAGACTCATCGGACCGGCCAGAAGTATTAACTACCTGTTGTGCTACGCTGAAACAAATGACATTTTGGCATCGCGTCCTTTAGGTATGTGTATTTGTTACGTAAAGGAATGTATACACATTACTATGTAATGCGGAATCTTTTGATTTAAACGACCGTCGTTTGCGGTTTAGCTGGTCTTTTGTTTTAAAAGAAATTCTCTTAGCGTAAATGAGAACTCGTTCAAATCAAACGAGATTTTTCAAACGAATACTGCGTTCAATTTAAATGTGGAGCTTTTAATATGAATGTGCGTTTTTTTCTCTGAGTGTACTGATTTTGATTCCATTCAAATAAATCAAACTGAAAATTGAACTATCTGTGTTTCTAGAGTTTATTTGAAGGCGTTGAATTTGGGCGAGGCGAATATTTATAGGTATAGTTAGGAGTTGGGAGTCAAAATCGCTAAAGTTGTGTCAAATTGTGAGCGAAGCGAGCTCTTTCAGCTAGTATGTATATACATATATATAAATGGAGCGCAAAAATGTATAGTAATTCATCAATTGAGAACGGCTGGGTCGATTTGGTTCAAAGTTTTTTTTCAGTTGTTTGCAATTGCCAGGAGAAGGTTTTTACGAAAGAAAATTTTGGGAAAACCCTCCGGAAAAGTCCGAAAATTGGAAAAATCAAAAATAATTTTCTTTGCTTGCAACTTTGTGAGCAATTTATCTACAATAGCTTTTCAAATGAAAAAAATATAAAATTCTTAGTGCAAAACTCGGAAAATTCAGGAAAAAAGTCGAAAAATTCGACGAAATTTTGCATTTTATCGAATCATTTGATGATTTTAGACGATGCAAAGGTGGCAAATTCGCTGTGAAGCTTTTGATAATTTCGAATAATAGCGGAATTCATTGTGATAAAAGACGTTTTGCGTTAAATTTTGGGTGAAGAAGCTAACGATAATAAATAATAATTGCTGTGCTGTGCATAACTAATCAAACACGCGCAAAATTCACCAAGGGCAAAATTATGAGGACAGTGCATTTTCTCACACTACTTTTACCTACATCTTCTTCTGTTCATATTGGCGTATCTCGGTAAATTTTCCTTATCGGATTGGACTTCACTCCGAATAACTACCGAAATACGAGCAAAATTCACTAAAAGCAAAATTATGAGAGTTAACTTTTTCGAAGCTTTGCTACTATCTCCTGAAAGACTAAGCGGTTTTCCGGAAATTTGCCCCACGATCCAAAATAGTTGTACGACTTAAAACCTGGGATGAGTTCATTGAAGAAATTAACGCAAATTTGAGGCGGCACTTAGTTCCAAAAAAAAAACGCAAAGAAAATTTTTTGGACGAAATTTGCATTTTATCGCATAATTTTACGATTAAAATGATGAAATTTATTGTGATAAAAGACGTCTTGTGTGTATTTCGGGTGGAGAAGATAACGAGATAAATAATGGATGGCGCTGTGCTGCGATCAATGCTATAACTGTGCGCAATTTGACAGGTGTCCATTTCGCATTGTCATTTTCTATTGAGTGCAACTCATCCATAAACAGTACAATACAAACATTACGACTAATTGAAATTCAACACGTTAATCGATCGTTTCGATATTATATCGATCATTTTTTCAAAATATTAGTTTGTGTGTGGGTTTCCAATTGAATAGTAGGCATTCTTTGCGAAACATTCATTCTGTAAGTTTTTTTGAAGAGAATTTTGTATTGAATAGGATAAGTCTAAAACGACTTTGTTATTCTCCTAGGGAAAATCGCTCATAAATTTAAAGTAGGGCGCGAGCGTAGCGAGTGCTAAATGAGAGAACGAGCGAAGCGAGCTTTCTCAGCTATAGTTTATTATAATTTTTTTTTTTTTTGAAAAGTAGGATTAATGTATACGAAAAATCGTCGTTTGGCAGGACAATGCTAGTAAAAAAGGATGACAGAAAGAAGGAGAGCCAGCAACACAAATAACTCTGTAATATTTGCGTATCTTTAGAATTTTTCAGCAATAAGGGTGTTTTTTTTTGTAAGCTCAAAACCTTGTTTCAGTGCAGTTTGATCAGAGAAGCATGTTGCTTTGCCCTCGCATCTTTGACAATCATTATATCAGCCATACACATATTTAAAGGTTTGTGTTGCCAGAAACTACTCAGGTCAGAACTAATATACAGGAATACAGCACATACATCAAATATGGAAATATTGTTCGAGGTTACATGTAAAATAGCAATAGTCGCAAAGCGATCATCGCATCAGTCGTCGCAAGTAACGAAAACCTTTACAGTACGCAAAAGTTTCTCTTCTCTTGCCAATGGGCGCCTCTATCACCTTACTAAATTAAGTCTCTATGGATGATATTCATAAAACTTTTATTATTTATTAATTTCTACGAAAATTGTTTTCTTTACATTTATTCCTTATCTCGTGAGTGATGAGATATTAATTTGCTGTCCAAAAACAGGGCAAAGCAGGACTTTCGACGTTTTAGCAGGATCGCAGGTGAAAGTCGAAAAAATGGGAGTGCCAAAAACAAGACAAATACGGTCTTATGGTCTTTATTGAATCGTATTAACACCGATACTCAAAATAAACTTTTAAATTTTTCCCAAATATGTACATACATTGTCACTGTCAGTCTAGTTTGATCTTGGGTAGATTTTTTTAAGAAGTTTAGATACTGTTGAAAGGATTGGAGCAAATGTTACTTTATTTTTTTTTTATTTACAGTTTCTGAGGTAGAATTTCCATTTCTTCAACGTAACTCAATCCGTAACACATAATATTAATAATGCTTAACCCTTTCGAGTGATTTATGCACCGAAAATAGATGAAGATTTTCTGGCAGTTAACCTACTTTCATTAACACAGTAAGAAGTAGTCTTACATTTGATAAAAGAAATTTCTAAATACGCGTCAATAAAGACGCGAGAAAAAATAAGGAGTTGTAAAAAACTTTACAAGAAATTACTTAAAAATATTTTTAAAAAAATCCCAGAAAAGTTAAAAAAAAAGAAATAACCATTTTCAAACGATGATAAATCCAATCGTTGTACTTGTACTTGACCACTACATGGCGTCTCTTTGGTTCTAGTCTTAGACAGACAGACAGACTTTCACAGAAAAAACCGTATAGCGTATAGTAGTAAAGAGAGTGATTATGCATAAAATGCACTGTTCACTCCCGTCGCTTTACTTGATAATAAATTTTAAGTGTGTCGTTTGTCAGTAAAAGTTGGAATGATGCCATCATAAAACGTTTAATGGAATAGCCCGTAGAAATAAACACACAACAAAAAAGCGTCAAGTATGCGCTTCTTCATTCAATTGAACTGGAATGATATCAGCAAAGTGAAAATTGTTGCCAATATTTCAACAGAGCATGCCGGCCGTCTTTTACATGACAGATAGGAGCGCATTGCCTGCGAAACCCACATCGAACATCATCATCACTCGCTCATCACATCATACCATGTGTGCACGCGCATTTGTCACAAATTTATTCGTAAAATGCAGTCAATTTTGCAGAAAATGATATTTTAATGCAAAATGAGTCGCCTATAAAATATTAAATGGACTTTAAGGATTGTATTTCATTCAACGGAGTATTAGTGAAGATTTTGGATTTTCATTTGATTCAAGTTGCGTTTGGCATTCGTTCAAATGTGACTCTAATTTTTTTATTTTTATTTTGCCGTATTTTTCCAGTTGAAAAGCTGGGAGAACTTAAGGACTACATAAATATTCAATCCGCCCTCCAAAATATAAGTGTTCATAGTGGGGACTAATGTAAACAAATGTTTTTTTTTGATTTTATTTTTTTAATAACTAATTTTGTATTTATCTATGCTTTTAATATGGCAACTAAATCTGCTGTAAATGGTGCTATTCGAAATTGAGCTTGTGCATTTGGCCAACATTTAGTGCTAGACGAAGGTTTCCTTGCTGTCAATTCCCAATATTCATGCGATTCAATTCCGCATATTCATTATGCGGAAGACCTAAATTGAAGTATGTATAAGTTTTGGGTACTCTACTTCAATGCGACCCGGAATTCTCCAAAACTAGTTAAACATTGGGATTGTCACATTACCATATACAGTGAAACCTCTCATAGCCGGACACTCATGGTGTCAGTCTTTTTGTCCGGTTATGGGAGGTGTCCGCTTGTAAGAGGTATCGTACAAAATGCAATGTATAAACGTATATAAGCCTCATTACAATATAAAAAGCATTAAAATAATACTATGTGCTTCATATTTATTATTATTGGTATAAAAACGGGTTTTTATATTCATTTTACATAATTTATAGTAGTAGGTACACAGTATGTATAGAAGAACGATATTTACTTGGAAGAAAAAAATATATATGATTTTCATGATTTTTTAAATATCAAAAGGTTTAAAAGTCTGTCGCTAAAGTCTGCAAACTGGCAAATCTTGGAGGCGTAGCTTCCTGAATGCTCGAGGATGGGATGGGATCTGCCATGCCGATCACCAGAGCATCACCTTTTCGCCTGCCATGTTAACACAAAATAAAATTGTCAGCCTTTCTTTAAATAGTTCACCACCAGCACAATTTTTCAACTTCAATGAAAGAAAGGGCTACTCTCATCAGTGTTGTAAATGACTTCACGCTTGTACCTATGTAATATGGAGGGTAATTTTGCTGTGAATTGGTCAACGTCTACTTTCGACGCATCCGAAGCTTCGCCAGTTATACATTTAAGGGATACTCGTATATTGTGCCTTTTACTCCACTTCTCAAACCATCCATTGGACGCAGAAAGGCCAGAATTATTGACTTGGCTTTAATTATTGGTCCAGAAATAGGAATGTTTTGGTTTCTAGCTTATACAAATCAATCAGAGCAGGCTTCATTGATTCTTTCTTCCTTCTGTTCCAAGAAAACTTTTCTTTTGCTTAACTCTGACTCTGTAATGGACTAGAGTTTTTAAGCGAACTGTCGCGAAGACAGGACGAGGGCAGTTATGGCCGTGAAGACCCAAGGTCGAAAGCTAAGAAGGGAGCAAGTCCGAAAATACTCTCTTCACCCGACTGCCAGGTACGCACGCTTGCAGACCGCTCAGTTATCATGAGAAACGAAGGAGGTTTATAAGTGTGGCAGCGGTGACCTGACCATTACTTCTAAAAATATCGTGAGTATGCTCGTTAACAAAACAAAAATAATAACAAAATAGTCAATCGTTAGATAAATCTGTGGGAATCATCCACTCTAACTATAATTCTTCCTCTTCCACGAACGATGATAATGAGCCTAAAGAGCACCACAGACCTAGCGATTAATTTATAAATCGATTGAGCAATCGATTGCACATTATCGATCTCACGCCCGTACAGCACACGCACTAGGAAATTTATCGCGCATTCTGAAACGACAGTCTCACGGTCCACACAACACAACACGACATAGTGAAAATTATCTATTTTGTGGCGATGGAAAATGGACATCCATTTTTTTCTATTTATTTACTATTTATTTTATTAATTCATTATTAGTATCGCATAGATATTACAATTAACTTAATTTAGATACCAGCAAAATGGACATCCATTGCTACTTTCGATAGAGAATGACCGCCACAACCACAGCATGAAGAATGACCACCGCTTTATGTAAAAAAAAATCAGCAAATGAAAACACATGATTGTCATGACAGATTGTCCGAAAAATTGCATGGCAATATGGTCACACACATTAAATAAAAAATTGAATTCGATGGTTTTATACACCTTCCAATTTATCTCGCAATCAAAAAATCTCTTCAATCGATCGGAAGGTCTGTGGCGCCCATTAGGGGTGGATCGGCTCGGGAGACAGCCTAGATGTTGAGGCCTGCGCTCTGTACCCTACCCTACCTTGGAGTTCCTAGCGCGTATAGAATCACTGCCATCCAGATAGACAGGCCGAACTGCAGAAACCTAAGTTCCACTCGAATCGACAATTTGTAACATGGGTACCTGTTGTTGTTGAATCCATGGATTTTACATGGATTTTACTGGATTAAAATCCAAATCCGCCCGTGTATGACATTTGACAGAACGAAAATCATTTTTATGGATTCGAATCCATGGTTTCACCATGTGCCAGCATCTTTAAGACGACAGAAAACATAATCTCTGAAGTGTTCAGAATAATATCAAAACGCCAAAGAAGAACGACTTTCTTGAACAAACGAATGGCATTCGAATACGGGGAACCACCAATTGCATTACAACCAAAGACTGCTCTCAATATCTTAAATTAAGTCAATTTTCTGTCCGTTTGTGAGAGGTTTTTCGAATCATATGTACAGAAATATGGTGTCCGTGTCCGTCTATTAGAGGGTCCGGTTGTTAGAGGTAAATTTGCTCCCGAAATGTATCCTAAAACGTGTGTATCAAAAAATTGTCCGGTTATGGGAGGTGTCCGCCAGTAGAGGTTTCACTGTATATATATGCTGTTTTAGGATGACACATCATTCAATTCTTTAAATTCAACCCATTAAATGAAATTATTTTGCCGTATGACTGTGACTTCTCAAATAAGCTCAGAGAAAAAGTTTTCTTTTTTTTTTGTAATATGGGTCTTCCTGTTATGCATAGGAATTCAATATGTATATATTAAAACCTTGACGGAAGTACCCTATTCCGCCCGTATTCGACAAACTTTCTGCATTATAAATTCTTGTACGCCTCTTGTGATTCTGATGAGCAAGACCAGGTTAAAACACCACAGTCTGTTGAAATGCATTTCTTAATATGTGACAACGACATCAGAATACAATGTTGGCGTCCATCAATTAACACTCAACTGTAGCAAATAAAGTGCTTTATACGCGATGGGTAATCATTTGTTTCAATTTGTTGGGCGATCTGCAATGAATGCGCCTCCTCTTCATAACAATTTAAGACTTCATCCACACATGTGTGCCCAATTATGTTAAATTTATAATAAATTTACAAACTCTATGTGTATGGCGCGTATATTGCACGTTTAATGTAAGAGCATAATACTGATATAGCGATTCACCCTTTCGCGTAAAACATATCTACATAAATGTGGATAAATTGTATGTAGTTATGTATCTAACATTCCATTAAAAGACCTCACATCACACTTTTTTCGAGTGAATCCAACCGTTTCGTCAATTTAAACGAAACAAAAAGTCATTCGTTCAAGTTAACGTCATTGTTTAATTGAAGAAATTATTCAGAGTCAAGCGTCTGGGCTGGATGGTTGTACGTATCTTGTATCTGTATATTCTCGGTATATGACAAAAAGATTACACGACATTATTATACGAGTACTAATAGTATGATGTACTCGTACATAGTGTATAGTGTATTAACGGTGAAGTGTTTAATATTCTAATTACACTTGGGTGGGATTAAATTGACAAAGCTTCAACAAATAAGGGAAGAGTGTTTTGTTAAATACTGTTATTTTGTCGTTGAATTAAATTGCGATTTAATTATGCAAGACACAACATATTGCGATAGCGAAATTTGAAGACAGATGTAAAAGAATTATGTTTATTTGACTAACGTTGCGATAGTGGGGCGGAAGTGTAGTCAAAATTTGAAGTATTTTTAGCTGTGTTTTTTTTTTAAGTCAAAAGACAATATTTTTATACTCTTCGCTCATAGAGTGAAAGGGTATATTAACTTTGTCATGAAGTTTGTAACGCATTGAAGAAAGCATCTCCGACCATATAAAAAAAGTATACATATATGATCAGCATGACTTGGGGAGTCGATTGGGCGATGTCCGTCTGTCTGTCTGTCTGTCTGTTGCGACGCGTTTTACTCGGCCAATTTAAGAGCTATGAAGCTGAAATTTCGCACGAATGCTTCTTTTTGCTGCAGGCAGTTTGTATGTTTGAATTGGTAAAATCGGACAATGGGGTCATGGGGCTGCCATACAAACCCAACTCCCCAAATTATGTTCTTCTAAGAAAAACTTTTTTATTTGAGTACCAATTTCAACCAAATTCACACAAATGTATTTCTATTGACAACACGAAACATATGTCAGAATGGATCAAATCGGACCATGGGGTCTGCCATACAAACCTAACCCCCAAATTAGGTTCTTAAAAGAAAAACTTTTTTATTTGTGCACCAATTTCAACTAAATTTCACACAAATGTGTTCCTCTTGATGACACAAAACATATCTAAGAATGAATCAAATCGGATAATGGGGTCATGGCGCTGCCATACAAACCCAACTCCCCAAATTAGGTTCTTCTAAGAAAAACTCTTTTATTTGTGTAGCAATTTCAACCAAATTTCACACAGATGTATTTCTATTGACAACACGAAACATGTCAGAATGGATCAAATCGGACCATGGGGTCATACAAACCTAACCCCCCAAATTAGGTTCTTCTAAGAAAAACTTTTTTATTTGTGCACCAATTTCAACCAAATTACACACAAACGTGTTTCTCTTGATGACACAAAACATATCTAAGAATTGATCAAATCTGACCATGGGGTCATGGGGTGGCCATACAAACCCAACCCCCATTTTGGTTCTTCTAAGAAACATTTTTTGCACCAATTTCACAAAACCTTGAATTAATGTGTGTTTACCAAAGCATCAAAAAAGTTCAAAACGAATGGAATCGTGCTGTGGGGTCATTCTCCCGCAACCCCAATAAAAATTTCCCAGTAAATATATTTATTTGCCCTCTTATTTCAACCAAGCCCAAAACTTTTGTCAAGACTGAAGAAAAAGAATGAGGAGGTCAAGGTCAAGTCATAGGTACGCCCGAAAAAAACTTTTAGCCCAAGGAGAGCGAAGGGTATCCGAATTTCGGCCGCGCCCGAAATTAGCCTCGGCCCCAGGGGTTGGTGAGCGTAGCGAGCAGGGGGCGAAGCCCCCTTTTTTATTTTTGCTTTAATTTTTTTTTGACGAAATTAATTGTATTGAGTTTATGTACTTCTCAGTTGATTGGTCAGGGTTTGCGTTATTTTTGACAATACTCCAAGCCGCTAATTTCTTCCCAATTTCTTCCGCTGGCAGAAGCTCATCAGTGTTGGTAAATTGTCGTGTACCGGTATAGATCTTCCTTGTCATCTATTCCCATATTTATATATATATATATTTTTGGTGATACATATTTAGATCTAGGGAGTATGGTGATCATTTCATAACGTTGATGGATTAGTCTTGAAACCAATCTTTTATTAGCCTTGCTTCATGAATGGTGGGGCCATTATCTTCTTAAAATCTGAAAGGAGTTGAATGGAAAATGTCGGTTATTTTAGGCATTACATTAGGTAGAATATTTGTATAAGCCTGGGCTCTCTATTCAACCCAAATGTAGAAACTGTATGAATTGGACTGACTGACGAAAAAAATCAATCTCGTCGGTCCAGATGGATTTAGGTGTTATTTTCAATCTTTCAGTAAGAAGGAATTAGTTTTGTAAACACATCTCTCAAGAGTAAGAAATGTCGATGTATGGGATTGACTATCTCGGTGTGGAACAATTAAGCTTGTGCAAATTGTAAGTATTGGGAACGCCCAAGTTAAAAAAGTGGCCTAATGTAATGCCTAAAATTACCGACATATTCCATGCAACCCCTTTTAAATTTTAACAGGATAATGCCCAGTGGCGAGGCGTGATTCACCATACAAGGGAAGCCCGAAATTTCAATACTTAATTCACACATAAAATATCATTTATTTTGGATTTTGTCATGTTCTAGATAATTTTAAGGTTTGCATCTGTTTCAACTTTGCAGGTTTCAAATTTATAAAATATTGAAAAAAAATGATACTCGGAGAGGATTAAATTCGTGCAAATTCATATACATTTTTCTTGTTCCATTAAATAACTTTTTTATTAAAATTCAAACAAGCGAAAACTCATTTTTCCCAAAAGCTAACTTGCTTCATTAAAATATCGTAAATATTCCAATACCTCTCAACATACAACTATCAATCATATCCAGACTCCACTCGCCTATTATCTCCATCTCCTCTCTATCATCTTTCGCACATGCATCAACTTTTTATACGTGCAGGCATCCCTCTATAACCGCCAATCAGCAGAACACTGATCAGTTGCCGAATCTGTTCAAATGTCTCCGTATTCTGAGCATTCATTATAAGCCAGAATTTTCCAGCTTTCCGGCCCAATCGCAATACTCCGTTCCGTTCAGCTGTCAAAGTAGACCTTACGGACTGGGCATGTACGCACACAATGGTTGTAACGGATCGGAAGAGTTGACCAAAATCACCGCCGTCTATATACTAAGGCGGCAATGTAGACTCGTAAATGTCAAATCCGCAGATTAAATTACATTGCATTGTTGTTGCTTCTCATGACTGTAGTTCGACTGTAAATAGTGTTATGTTGAGAAGTAGCAAAAGGAAGCCGCGAGGAATCGGCTTATATGGACGCCTCGCTACTGATAATGCCCTCATTCATAAAGCAAGGCTGATAAAATATTTTTTTCGAGACTAATCCATCAAGTTAGTTTTTTGTTATAGAAATGAAAAACGCGAACTCCACAATATTATTATTGAGTAAATTATTAAAAACACCTTTAATTTGAGTTCGCAGTTTTTGTTTTGAGTTCCATCAAGGTTATGGAAATACCGCCACACTTCCTAGATCTAAATTTCATCAAAAATGTTTGGGGATGGATGACAAGAGAGAAATATACCAGTAGACGACAATTGAACAACACGAAAAAAAGCTTCTGTAACCGATTAGAGGAACTTGGGACGATATTAACTAAAATTTCCTTCAAAATACATATATACAATTTTATCTGTGATAACATTTTTTTAGCTGATATCACTTAACGGAAGTTCAAGTTATTATTAGACATGGTTTTTTTATACCGTCATTTTGTGTTTTATGTTTTATTTGCTGCGGTGAACTATCCTAATGACTTTCATATTTATATACTATTTTTAAGAATTATCGTAGTAAAACCTAACGGTACTTCGTATCTTAGATCTTGTGTTATCTAAGCACAAGCAGGCTATTGAAAACATTGTCCACAAATTTGAAGAAAATACCGTTATCACTTTTCGTCATAGAGCCATTTTTCAAATGGAACTATCCTCTTGATTGGGTGTGTAAAAATGGGAAGTTTTGAAAAATTTCGATTCAAACAAATTAAAATGTGAAGTTTTTCGAAAATTTCAATTTAAAATACAGTTTTGTTATTTTTTTCCTTTTGCCATAGTTTATACTCGTCGTTCGCTGTCTAATCTTTTTAATGCTGCTTTAAAACAATCAGATTAAATATTTGCAATATTCAAAATAATGTATTATGCGTATACCGTTGAAATTACATTTGAGCAATATAGGTGCTCAAATGTAATTTAAACGGTTTACTAATTCCAATTTTTATATAAGTATTTTATAGAACAGTAGTCCTTCGATGTACAGGGTTGTGGGTTCGAGTCTCACCGTGAACCAATTCAGTTTATGGTGTTTTTGGAACTCACGATTCATGTGTCGGACTATGATCTCACGCAGATGTTAAACGAGCACGCATTTATGGGGATAAGTAACACTGCTGAGCGTGCTGTTGATCTCAACACTTCAACAAAAAAAGTATAGTTAAGATCTTGGAAATTGGATGTCACTGACATATTATAGTGTCTTATTCCAATGTTGGACTATTGCGCCAGTTATTTTTTTTATGTTATAGGACCAGTCTCTATACTTTATTGTATTTTTCTAAAGTTTCAAAATTTAAACATTCCATCGTTGTTTTTCATTAAGTATCGTTTCACTGACTGAGCGAATCTGTACTTTTATCGATAGCAACGCCCAAAAATCAGATAGGAAACATTATACCTTATACATAAATATAAAAACCTGAATGCTCTTATTTTCAACATCAATTAACCCAGATATGCCTGTTTCTGTCAACTTAATGCCGATTAATTATAAATCTATAGTAGCATGCTAATATGAACGTGCAGATCTATATAGAAATCTATCAAGTCCATTAGTCGATAGCTATCTCAAGTTGTCAGACAAAAGATAATGAAGCGTAAATTGGTTACGAGTTGCTTACAAGAGCCCATATTCCCGACCATAATTCCATTATAATCCTTTCATCAACAGATACGTATTGAGCATGGAAACAGTTCGCACAGAAGCTCTAACGTATTTTAACACATGAATGATTACTTTCTTCCATGTCGCCATATCATAACTTCAAATGTATGGATACAAGCTACAGATTGCCTTATTTTTTAATTAGTTTTTTTTGATACTGTCACTTATGCGCTTGCTATGCAATATACCTATAGTGCTTTGATAGTATGTTTTTACTTTTAATAGCCCCAATACTTCTGCACAGGAATTGTCACAAAAATAAGATTTCATCGTCATCGTCATCTTTCTTCACATATGAACTTTCGTTCGGATGGAATTCTGAATAAGTGAAAGTGCTTAGCTAATGCCACCGCCCGAAAGAATAGATATAAGATATCAACATGTCGGCAAACGTGCAAGTATCAATTGATCGAATATATACACTTCTCGATTTTATGTACATAATACTTGTTTGCATAGCCTCAAAACATGCTATACAACCTTTCAACTGACCATACATACCGGATTGGCAGAAATTTTGCTGGTTTTTCGCGAAATTAACATCGGATGGAAAGTGGTAATCACAATAATATCCCGTGTATGTACTTTGCTCATTAATCATTTGGCGACACGGTGTAGAAGAGTGAGTTGCTGAAATGGCTTCCAGCTACAGTAGAGTGTCAATAATAATCCGAAACCAAAGCGGGGGTTCAGATTTTTTCTTGAATTTTGGATTTTGAATTTTCTCAGCTTCTCGCTTAGATAACTTTTTTTTGGCATTCCTTTAATTTTTCTATGGAAACTCGATTAATCAAACGTCCGGTTATCCGAACCAACCCTGTCGACATAACATAGTTAGGATAATCGACGATCTACTGTATTTGATTATAGCCTATAACGACTGTCAACATTTTGTTTGCTATACTATGTTTAACTACAAGAGTGAACCATCTTTGGCCAAATAAAAATGCGAGTCGTAGTATTAATTTACAGTATTTGGGAAATTATTCTTCATGCGTGTGTCACATCAACAATAGAACAACGCATCCATATGCTTGTATATGTTATGTACGTGTATGTATATGTAACTGAAAAACCAAATAAATAGCCGTGCACTTCACGGTAGAGGGCAGTCTGCCGGTGGCACTCATTAAGGTCACGTCGTCTATTTCTTTCCTCATTACAAATTCAGAAGTGGGATAACTCCTTACTACGAATACAAGGAAAGGAGGAAACCCGAAAATACAAAGAGCAAACTTTACAAAGAGCAAAAAAAAAAAATTACTTTTCAGGAAAATGCCAACCATCGCAATTGACGATTTGACGGTGGTTCAATTGCGGCGGCAGTTGAGGGCCAAAGGGCTCCATTTGTCGGGAAACAAGCTGGCGTTGCAGACAAGGCTGCGGGAGGCCAGTGAAACAGAGACGATCGACATCAGCGACGACGAAGACGATTACGATCGGGACATGGTAGCGACGGAGCTAAGCGATCTTCGCAAATTAGTGGAGACGCTGGCAACCTCAGTCGCGGCTCTGTCAACCAAGGTGGGCGATATTTCCGAACGGCAAACGGCAATAGGCAGCGAGGAAGTTGGAGCATCACCGTCGACAGCGCAAGGTGAACGCGGAGGATGTCAGCCAACCAACGTATCGTACTCAGACACGGCAACACATCTGCCTCTAACGGCGCAACGTTGCGCGCCTCACATACCAGATGCGGTGCACACAGCAAACAACCCTTTCACGGCTACACAACCGCTCGTGACAACGCAGTGTCACGAGCCAAGCGTAGCAAGCAGGCTGTATACGCCACAGCCGCCAAATGAAGGACGTCAGCCAACCACGGTGTCACACTCACAAACGGCAACAAATCTGCTGCTGATGGCGCAACGGTGCGCGCCACACACAGCAGATACGTTGCACACGGTAAACCACCCTTTCACGGCTACACAGTCGCTCTTGACAACGCAGCGTCACGGGCCAAGCGTAGCAAGCGGGCTATACAGGGATCAGCCACATACGGCGGCACACTTGCCCCCGATGGCGCAGCGCTTCGCGCCATACACTGCAAGTGTGTCGCAAGCACCAGACAGATACGGAGAGCCTCCACTGACGACTTGGGTACCTACCGCAACACCGTATCAAACGTACAGCAACGAATACGGCCAGCAAGCGCAACAGATGCAAATCCGGGACATCATCGAAATCTTGCCGGATTTCGATCCCTCTTCACACGCAAGTTTGACGGCTCAGCAATTCGTTTCTCGAGTGAAACAGCTCTGGGACACCTACACCTGGAGCGAACGTATGCTGATGTGTTCGATTTGGGCAAAGCTCAAGGGCAACGCAAAAATTTGGGCGGACGCGGTCGACGTAAATTGTACTCGATTCGCCGACTTCGCAGCAAGACTGATGCACAACTTTCCGAGCGACAGCTGTAGTGCATCAACACATCTACGCATGGGTAAGACGATGAGGCTCAACAGCGAGACTGTGGAAGATTATTTCCATAGAATCAACGCCCTAGGACGACGTGGTGGGTTATCCGACGGTGACATCATCACGTATTTCCGCAACGGAGTGAGGCATACAGCGCTACAAAACGGAATCGCAAGCGCACACATCAACACAACAAGCGATTTGTTGACAACCGTCCGGCAATTCCTGGAAAATTACCGGGCACCAAGCGGAGCATACATGTCCGTAGGAAGTCAACCGAACAGTAATCAGAGTGGAGGGAGCACTAATGTAACGGTCACAGCTTCGAAACCGCGCCGTGACCAAATACAGTGCTTCAACTGCTCAGGGATAGGGCACATGTCATTAAACTGTCCCAAGCCACCGAGGAAGCCCAGGTGTCAAAAGTGCTCTAAGACGACACACCGAACGGAGGACTGTAGAGCGGGAGAAAATCGTGTGCAACAACTCAAGGAAAACGGCGTACACGTGGTAACGTGTCCAGTAACAGTGCATGGTGTCACACTGGACGCAATAGTTGACTCTGCCAGCGAGCGATCTCTAATACAAGAGTCTGCGGCGACAATGTTAAGCTGTGAAGTCCTTACGGCAGGGAAAACATTTAAAGGATTCGCAGGCGGAATTTTGCGGTGCAATTCGAAGGTCATTGTCGAGCTTAATTTGCATGGTGAACGAATCACTTGCGAATTGTTTGTTGTCGGTGACAACGAGCTGGATAAGCCCATACTACTCGGAATTGACGTTTTAGCGCGGAAAAACGTTAAGGTTGTTATTGATGGCGGTGCATGCAGAATAACAACTAAGGACCTAAACCTTAATTGTGGCGAACTAAGCGATGACGATTTCAACAAACTGCAAGACGTGATCAATCGATACCGAACTCGATTTGGGACTGAGCTTTCACAACTTGGCAGATGTCATGCTGCCGAGATGAGTATAAAACTCAACAGCGATACACCGGTCAGTTTGCCACCACATCGCATACCATTCGCAAAACGCGAAACCGTTAACGCAAAAATTGACGAACTGCTGTCGCACAACATCATTAGGGAAAGCGAGTCCGAATATGCAGCACCGATCGTACTGGTGAAGAAGGCGGATGGAAGCGAGCGGCTATGCATCGACTATCGTGCCCTCAACGCAGTCACAGTAAAGGAACGTTTCCCCATGCCAACTGTCGAAGAGCAGTTGTCACGACTGGCGGGGCGGAAGTACTTCTCTACATTAGATTTGATGTCGGGGTACTATCAAATCCCAATAAACGAAAACTCGCGGAAGTACACCGCATTTGTCACCAATAATGGGCATTATGAATTTAATTGTATGCCCTTCGGATTAGTTAACGCGCCAGCTGTCTTCCAACGTGTGATGTCATCAATCCTCAAGCGAATGGAGGGCAACATAACAGCGTACGTGGATGAGATCATAATTGCCACTAATACAGTCGACGAATCGATAGCGACTCTTAGCGAGTTCCTTGGACTATTGGAGGAAGCCGGGATGACGCTTCGACTGGACAAATGCGTGTTCCTGACTTCAAAATTAACTTTCTTGGGACATACAGTGTCCGAAGCTGGAATCGCGCCAGGAGACATTAAAACCGAAGCCGTTCGTCTCTTCCCAACACCAACGAGCGTTCCAGATGTAAGGCGATTTCTTGGCCTAGCTAGCTACTTCCGACGATTCATCAAGGATTTCGCAAGGAAAGCCGAACCATTAACCAAGCTGCTACGAACAAAGAACGGTGTCGAATTCGAATGGAGTACGGATCAAGATGCTGCGTTTAACGAGCTGAAGGAAGCACTGACGAATCAACCGGTACTCGACATATACAACCCAACAGCGGAACACGAAATACACACAGATGCCAGTAGCGTGGGCATCGGTGGTGCATTGCTGCAGAAATCTGGAGACAACTGGAAACCGGTGGCATATTACAGCCGAAAGTGCAACAACTCCGAACAAAACTATGCCAGTCACGAACTCGAAGTTTTGGCCGTTGTAGAGACGGTCGAGAGGTTCAAGCTGTATTTACTCGGGAAACCATTTCGCATCATCACTGACTGTGCAGCTATCGCCATTACCAAAACCCGGAAACCATTAATCCCTCGTATCGCAAGATGGTGGTTACGCCTTCAGGAATACGACTACACTATAGGCCATCGAGGTAGCGAAAAGATGCAGCATGTGGACGCGCTGAGCAGAGCGCCTGGAAACGACGGAGAAAGCGCGCACACTGTAGCAGAAAGCGTATTACGAATCCAATCCCATGAAGATGATTGGCTTGTTGCGATGCAGCGTCAAGATCCTTCCCTGCAGGACATCGTGAGTGCCTTGAAGGGAAAACAACAACACGACCAATTGAACCAGCTTAAAACGGACTACGCTTTGAAGGGAGGAAGACTGTATCGACGCGTAGGCAACGATCTGAAGTTCGTCGTTCCAAAGGCGATGAGATGGCGAGTGCTACGAACATTCCACGACGAAATAGGGCATTTTGGGGAATCACGTACGTTGGAGAAACTACGGGAAGTATTTTGGTTCCCTAAACAACGAAAAATAGTAAAGCAGTACATCAAGGCCTGTATTGAGTGTTGTTACCACAAACAGGGACAAGGCAAGCCTGAAGGGGAACTTTACGCAGGCGTGGTTAACCCCATTCCCTTCCGCCATATTCACATCGATCATCTCGGGCCGTTTCCACGCAGCCGAAACGGGAATATGTATGTTATAGCAATCTGCGATCCATTAACGAAGTACACGGTTCTCCGGGCAGTGAGAAACACTAAGACGAAGCCCGTCATAAAAATGCTCAACGACCTGTCAGCGTTTTTCGGCACCCCGGAAAGGATTATAACCGACAGGGGAACAGCGTATACATCTAAGTTATTCCAACAGCATTGCAAATCGACTCAAACCGAGCATGTCCAAGTAGCCGTGCGGACGCCAAGAGGTAACGGTCAGGTTGAACGAGCAAATCAGACGATTCTACATTTCATGCGGACCGAAGGAAATGCACCACGCGATTGGGATGCAGAAATACATCAAATGCAGTTCACGATGAATAGTTTCCGGAACGCAACCACCAAGTTCACACCCAATGAGCTGATATTCGATTTCAAGTTGCGAGACGTAGTAACGAATCGATTAATCCAGGCAGTAACCGATGACTTTGACCCCACAGAAATCGCCATAACCGAGAAACGCAAACTCGCCATCGAAAACATCGAAAAGGAGAGAGCCAAGTGGAAAGAACGCTTCGATAAACGCCACAAACAACCGACGAAATACATTGAGGGCGACCTAGTCGTCATACGGAATGTTCCAGCAGCGACTGGCGAGTCACGTAAATTGGAGCCTAAATTTAAGGGGCCATATCTGATAACGCGAGTATTGCGGAACGATCGGTATTTGGTAGAGGATATCGAGCCACAGCGAGCTGTAAAACGTTACGCAGGAGTGTTCTCAACTGAAAACATGAAACGCTGGTGCGAGCTTGGACCCGAAATTGACCCTTTCGTTGACGAGGATGACAACAGCAGCAGCGACGAGGAACTCGAGACGCGTTCCAGCAGGACGGCCGATCTGTCACATCAACAATAGAACAACGCATCCATATGCTTGTATATGTTATGTACGTGTATGTATATGTAACTGAAAAACCAAATAAATAGCCGTGCACTTCACGGTAGAGGGCAGTCTGCCGGTGGCACTCATTAAGGTCACGTCGTCTATTTCTTTCCTCATTACACGTGGAAGGTAAATATTGGATGAATTGTCAACTTTATTGAAATACGTCTGAATTTAAAGAATAAATAAACTGCCTATACGAACAAGCTTCCATTAAAAGTGAGCACCGCCAGAAAATTCAAACAAATTTATACGCATAGTTTTCATACGGTAAAACAAGATTTAGCAAAGACGTTACTGTTTTCTACAACACCTTGAACCTTCTGAAGGCAGTTTCCGGGAAAGCACCAGATGATAACCCAACCAAGTTTTCGCAAATTAATGGGGATGCCTTGCATGAAATACTACAAAAGATCTCAGTTTTATAGTATAAAGATTGACGCTTGTCCATATACGCCAGGAAATTTGAACAAAAATTTGGCCAAACTTCGGAAAAATTAAGGGAAAGCTGGATTTTTGCATGAGCCTTCCTTTCAAGGTCCTAAACAAGACCCTAAAAGTCTCCGTCTCTACGAGTGCCGCTAGCGGTGCTACAGACCGTTCCAGTTAAAAAGAAATTCACGAAAATAACAAAAAATATCGTTATTGTGCGTTTCGGACCCTCATAGCGCCCTTAGTATTGCAGGAATCAATCTGAAATTCGGATATTTAAATAAGCGTTGTATAAGCTACAAACTCGCCATATAACAGTTTTCGGTGCACATGACCGTTATAGAGATATACCCGCATTTTTGGATGTTCGGACCCTCATAACTTCCCTAGGGGGACTTCCATCGTTGGGGACTTTTGGCCCGTTACTAACAGCCACATGAGCTACATATTTCAGATTGGTTCTCTCATGAGGTTACCGTTATTAACAAATTTCCGAGAAGTGGTTTTTGGTTATCTCTTTGACCCCTTATAGCTTCGTTGGGGGTGCCCGCATAGATGAGTTCTTTTGGCATTTTAAGTTGATGTTACAGAAGCAACAAATTGGTACAGGCCTCCTTCCCGAACGCGGTCCCGTTATGAAGATATTCACGAAAAACCGAGAAGTACCGTTATTGTACGGTTCTGACCATCAGAGCGCCCTTAGCATTACACGCATCGATCTGAAATTCGGATATTTAGTTAAGCGTTGTATAAGCTACAAATTCGCCATATAACAGTTTTCGGTACACGTTACCGTTATAGAGATATTCCACAAAAACAGTTTAATTGAATCTTTGGACCCTCATAACTTCGTTAGGGGGGCTCCAATCTTTGGAGACTTTTGGCGTCTTACTAACAGCTACAGAAGCTACAAATTTCTCCGAGAAGATCGTAGAGTACACTCCCCCGTCTTAGCGCCATTCACGAAAAAAACCCAAAAAACACCTTTTTTTAAGGTTTGAACCCCCATAGCGCCCTTAAGGCTGCACGTATTGATATGAAATTTGACCGCTTTATTCAAAACTACATAGACTACAAATTTTCCGTACAAAGCTTTTAGCACGAGTTACCGTTATAGAGATTTTTGTGAAACATTGTTAAAAATACCGTTAGACCTCCTGGCACCGTTAGAAGTACCCGAACGTATTCGGTATTTCCATTGTATATTGACAAAGCACAAGAGCTTCAAATTTGCCATACACGACTTTTCTGTATATGCTACCGTTATCGAGTTATTCAGAAAACCCTGTTTTCGAGGGTCTTTGACCCTCTGTAGCACCGCTAGCGGCACTCGTAGAGACGGGGACTTTTAGGGTCTTGTTTAGGACCTCGAAAGGAAGGCTCATGCAAATCTAGCTTCTCCTTAATTTTTCCGAAGTGAAATGCCAATTTTCCTGGGGTAATAAGGTTTCATTAAAAAAAAAACCATACCATCCAATGAATGTGTATAATTACTTCAATCAATAGAGACGAAATAATAGGGGTTCTTCTTCTTTATGGCACGATAGTCCGACGTCGGGCCTTGGCCGCCTGGATTGAAAACCTCCAATTGTCGCGGTCACGCGACCTTGTCCTCCAATTCCGAAAGCCTAGCATCTGGTGGGCGTCCTCACATACAGAATGCTCCCATCGAGCTCCCGGTCGTCCACGCAATCTGGCTCCGTCCACTCGTTGCGCGTTTATCACCTTTTTGGGCATGCGATCGTCGTTCATCCTTTGTACTAAATAAGAAAAGGTTAAATAAATAATAGGGGTTAGCGTGCAAAAATTGGGGACGTCTCAAATTTTTGATATGTTATAAAGATATGTGGGGTAGGTTAAAATCCAAGTTTGCGTCACTTTCCCCCCTGTGCTCTCGCCATCATCTTGAAAAAAAAACCATCTCAAATCGGCCCGTTCATCAGTTTTTGACCTGTAACTTCTTTGCAGTCCATTTGACGACGAAATCATCTGCATTTTAGCATAGAGTTCTCCAAGTATTGTTTGAAATTTGCTCGTAATAATAATATAACTCTGTCAATTTTGATTGTAGAGTAAATCTTAGCAGATTAAATTTATAGGAAATTTTGTGCTCTACAAGATTTTCTCGGCACATTTCGTGCTAAGATGGAGGCGGGAGCACAAGGGGGATAGTGACGCAAACTTGGATTTTAACTTACCCCACCTGTTCTTATAACATATAAAAAATTTGAGACATACCCAATTTTTGCGAGGTAAAATCTCCCCGTTGATTGGAGTATCAAACCCAAATTTGTAAACAGGCTTTTCATTACAAAAATAAAAATGCATAGGCACCTCATTTACATTTACCCATGCGCACCGTACAAAATAAATTCATGTGAACTAGATTTAACAAATTCTCTTTCATGCGTCTTAAATCTCTAAACTTAGACGTACGCATGCATAAAATTCCCAACAGTTCGACGACATTGTTATTTTATCACATACTATACGTCTTGAAACATACACCGAAATGCCGATAGAAACGTTTTAGCGTTTCTTCGCAATCTTGTACACACATAAGCAGCGAAGATAGATATTCCCGTTGATATTGCGAGTTCATAAAGTTTGCTGATGTTGATCGAAATGATATGACAAAATTAATGCTTAAAACTGTTAAATGGGACAGCAAAAATCTTTATAACGTTCATTTTTCCCTGTGCAAATTTCCCATGGGTTTGAAAAGGTCTACAAATAATATATGTATCTTACATGTTGTCTAAACTAAACCAAATTTTTTTTTGTATTATTTCAACAATTTATTCAGTTCATTTGGATTGATTAAAAGGCTCCTTATGTCTCTACGTGGCACTAGAAATAAATAGCAGGAGTCGCACAACTTAATGAATTTAATGAATATAACTCTTTGCGAAAAAATACATTTTTTATTTCGTCTGAATGCTAATGTCTATTCTGTTCAACTATAAAAGATCTCGAAGCTGTCGTACTACAATGCTGGCTAGACGATCAAGTTTCGATCTGGTTACTTTTGTTTTGAACCAGTCAACTGATAAATCTTCCAAGATTTTCTATGATTAAGATGAATTAGAGTCCACGACTCTTTTTTTCTCATGAGAACGGAATGGAAAAATGTCGAAATTAGACATGATGGCTTGAAGCGTTTCTTACTTAAATGTTGAATTATTGTGCCGTTATTAAAATTAATCAGGCAGATGAAGTTGTGCGGCTCCAAGCGGGTGGTTTAGTCTTTCTTTAAGTAGTAGATTGAATATAAACTTAGTAGCAATGACGATGAAGAATGTTTTGAATTTAGTATGTTGTCCGCACACAAGATTAACTGTTAATATTTTGAAATTTACTAAAAGTTCGACTAGTGTTGCACTTCAAATAAATAAAAAAATTGCTGAAGCGAAGTCAAATATTGAACGTAGACCGGTGACGTATAAGCAACATTTAATGTGGTGAAGCACATTAAAAAACATGTATTGGAATTACACAAATGCGTCATAATTACAATAGTTTGCCGCCATTAACACGAATTTAAAATTAGGCACTTTGATCATCTTCTTCTTCTTTATACCATGGTTTCGCGTTGCTCGACCTGCGGTGTAGGCACATCGCCCGTTTTTGCGGTAATATCTCAGCATATTTCTAAAGGCAGCTCTATCTTGGATCGTGTCATCGCCGAGACCAATGCGTTGTTGTTACTTTTTCATTTGACACATCCAGGTGTTCTTCGGTCCGCCTCTGGCCTTGGGTCCATCAAGTGAAACTTCCATTGATATCAGGCACTTGGATCATCACTTACAAAATAATGAAAGGAGACGCCATCTTTGCAAAATTGAAGAATAAGAATTTTTGCAAAAATGGTAAATTTGTTATCAACCTTTACTCACACTTTTCAAATTCTTTAAGACAAATTATTATTGAACCGGCTTATTCATCAAAATATCGCTATTATTGTGAGGGGCATTTTCAAATTTTACTCAAACGAACTTTCATTATCATGACGGATTATCGTCATGATGATTTTCCTATCTATCTAAGGCCTAATTCACATGATCGTGGCGAATTTTCGCAGAAGTGTTGAAAAGCAGTACTCTTTAGCATCTGAGTTACATGGATTTCCTGAATTTGTAAACTATATGCATATATATACCAAACTATTATTTTCAGTGGATTGTGGATGATAGTCGGTTTTCTTCAAACTTCGTTGAAAAGGTGTAAAAAAAATACTTCACCTGATATGAACATTAAATTTTATCAGCTGGGCCAGTTGAATTGTCAAGCCTCAAAATTAAATCTATGTTAAAAACGGAAACAACCTTCAGCTAGCACATATAAATAAATAAATAACAGGCGCGACAATCCAACATTGGACTAAGGCCGCAGGATGTGTTAGTGACATCCTATTTCCAAGATCTTATCTGCTTTTTTGTTGAGGTAATGAGATCAGCATCACGCTCAGCAGTGTTATTTATCCCCATAAATGGGTACTCGTTTAACATCTGAGTGAGATCATAGTCCGTCACAAGCTCGTGAGTTCGAAAAACACCATGGATCACGGTGAGATTCGAACTCATGACCCTGTGCACCGAAGGTGCGCGCACTAACCACGAGACCAGCCAGACTACACATCCTGGTCCAAAAATTTCTATATATCGGAACGTTGACTCCTCAGAAATTTGGGTAACAATGGAAATAATAAATTCTTTCGCAATCACCACCTAGCTTTGTATACTTTTCTGATACACAGTTTCTTTTTCATATTCTAAGGTTTTTCGGTTCTTTCTTCTCAGAAACATTTCCTGTTCCAATCACAATTATTCGAAAATACAATCTGCAAGCTTCTTTGTTCATATTTTTTTACTACTTCAAAAATATATGAAAAACATAAAAAGAGTTGAGACGAACGTGGGAAAGAAATTCAAGCTTATCGCGTCACGCACATCTGATACGAATCTAATAATATTTCTAATATAAAAAATTGACGTTATGGTTGAACGTGCCATACATGTACAAACGTTATGCATATCACGTTCATCACTTTATTACCGAATGAATGAAAAGAAAAATTTGGCCGTTTCACTATGGATGTTCAGTGTACGAATTTGTATGTACATGCATAATCTTGACTATGGCCACAATTAGTGACCTCTTGACCAAATTTGTATGATAAGTCTGTTGACCTATACGTACTCTTTACAAAATTCAGTTCAGCGTTTTTTTTTTTAATTTGTCATTCGTCATTTTTCACTGTGGTTAGCCATAAGGTTATTTATTTGGAGTGACATAATTATTGAAAGACAATATGTATGTGAAGTATCAGTGTGGTCAGCTATAGCGAATTTATGAGAAACCAAACCGACTCTTTTCGCAAAAACAGATTCGGTAAAATAATGGTTTAATTTGATTTAATTTTTCTTCTGAACTGAACATTGAAACTCTTGCGTCTATGGGATAGTCTCCTTTAAGGCAACCAAAAAATATCAAAGAGTTTTTGAGACAATTAAGAAATTTTCAAGTATTGTGATTAAAAATACAAATACAATATAATGTAACCCGCTCTTTATTCCATTAGAAATAAGTTAGTCTTTAGGTTCTTCTAAAGCCGAGGATAGAGCTCAAATAAAATGGAATACGTACTCGTATGTATAATACGAGACGCATGTTTTTGTTAAATCTCTACTAAATTTGGATCATTTCATATTGTAATAAATATTATAAAAAACCCAATGCCATTTCTAATTACATATTGATTTTAAAAATAAAAGAAAAATCAATTTCATCAGCCTCAATGGAAGACCCTTTAATTTAATATTCAACATTAAGATCCAGCTGTATCTTTTAGTCTCTTTGTCTATCAGATGGCTGACATATCACCGTCTGTAATTCAGCTTGCGTGGTCTTTTCATAATTTCTTATACATAGTAATTTTTTTTATTCTTTTTTAGTATAATAAAGAAGACAAAAAAAAACAATATCCGTTGTCGTCTTTCGAAGAAGCATTATGAATTCAAGAGTACTCACGTTAGAGACGGTTTGAAACAAAATTTCCTGACCTTGGTCACAATAAGCGTTGTGAAGCAAGAAAGATTCCAGCAAGACGGTTTTGTATGACTTGTTGCCTCTGTCTATATGGCCAAAATGATGAAACATTGAATAGAGTGCTTCCTACTATGTACTTAGGTTAACATTGTCGCAATGGACGACAAAAGGATGAATGTACTCATATACATTTACATATAATATAGTAAGGAGAAATGAGTTAAATTCAATGAAATTATTTTCTTTAAGAAAATGAATTGAAGTATGTCCTCTGTGTGTAGAAATTATTTCGGAGTCCAGCAGGAAAAGAAGACCTTAATTTGCTGATGTCGAAAGCGAAAATTTTATATGACGAAATTAATACATACATATACACTGCCTGTCATAAGAATAGCCGCACCATAAGACGGACTGATCCTTGGAAATTTAAAGAGAGCGCACAGTTATTCTACATACTATAAGCAAAAGGGATACTTCAAACACAAATAATTTCACAAAAAGTTTCCTTCTATTTCAAACCGTTATTTCTCTATAAAGGAAAAACTAAATTTCCGGTCTGTCATAACTATAGCCGCACTTGGAATTATTATAGCAATTAAAAAGCATAGATTGAGTGAATTAGTAACGGGAGAGATCCTTTTCGGATAAAATGGACTCTGGGAGATTGTTTTGTTTATGTTTCACGAAATAATTTTAACAGTTTTTCGAGTTTTAGGCTTATTAGCTTGTCATTAGCTTGTTTTTTTTTTACTAAATTTTACGTTATCATGTTTTTCGAAGGTTTCCTGTCTCATTTGGATCAATGGGAGGTTCCTCTCAAACATTTGAAACATTGCAACCAACTTTAAGTACTACGACTGGTAAGAGTTGATGCAATCTCTTGCTTTAAAATCCGTTATGTGTCCTATCTGCTGTAAAAAATGGAAGCAGTTTATCGCCAGGACAATCCTATGAAGTTTTTCCTATGCTGGAATTGACAAAATCAAGTATTCTATAGGTAGACTATCCTGTCCAATACTTTTAATGCGCACTTGCCAGATTTTCATATATCTCAAAACAAATTTTGGACAGAGTTCCTTAATAGTGTTAAGCAGGGTTGACAATAAACACACTTCCAGTTATCCGATTGAATTCATTTAAGTTTTATTTTTCAATGTAACTCATTTTACTTCAATACAACGATGAGATCGTTTGATCTTATTAATCATCCCTTTCAAAAAGTAGTCCGCGGATTTGTCTTGAAAATGGTCCAAAACAGCATCTTTCAGTTCCTTCTCAGTCTCAAATTTTCGTCCTCGGAGGTCCTTTTTTAATTTTGGGAAGAGGAAGTAGTCACTTGGGGCCAGGTCTGGGCTGTACGGGGGGTGTTCAATTTCTTCAAAGCCGCATTTGATCACAGCAGCCTTGGCCACCGCGGCGGTGTGACCTGGTGCATTGTCGTGAAGAAGCAGCACCCCTTTCGCCAGTTTTCCATACCGTTTCTCCACGATGTTGGCCCTTAATTGGGTCAAAAGATCTGCATAATATTTCCCTGTTACTGATGTGCCCTCTTCCTTGAAGTCAATCATTATAATTCCCTTGGAATCCCAGAAGATGGTGGCCATGATCTTTTTCCGGCTCTGCTGCACCTTCGCCTTCTTGGGGCGCTCCTCATAAGGCCTCCTCCATTCCATGGACACCCTTTTGGTCGTGGGATCATAGTAAAGGACCATGGTTTCGTCTCCTGTCACAATTCTGTTGATAATTGCATCCGAGTCGGCGCGACACAGCTCCAAAAAGTCTTTCGAACATTTCATCCGCTGCTTCATTTGATCTGCTGAGAGGAGTTTTGGGATCCATCTTGCCGAGATCTTCCTCATCCCCAAATGGTCGGTAATAATTCTTTCGACGGTGGTTTTTAATAGACTTGTCCTTTCTGCAATCTATGATAACTTTAACTCAATACAACTTCCTCGACTAATTGGACGTTTTCTTCGGTGGTCTCAGTTATTGGGCGTCCGGTGCGAGGTTCATCAAAAACATTCGTCCTTCCTCGCTTGAATTCCAAAATCCACCGGTAAATAGTCGCCTGGGATGGTGAAGAGTTGCCGTACACGGATATGAGTTCATCTCGAATCTGGGACGCCGTGTATCCTTTCAAAAAAAGGAATTCAATGACCGCGCGGTACTTGATCGGCTCCATTTCAAATACGAAATCAGAATGCGACACAAATAATTACCTAGCCGGGCCCTTGATTGCACAATTGAACTCATGTTTAGTCCTGTTATGACCGAAGAGTTGTTCTATCGAATAGCGGTAAAATGAATTCAATCGGATAATTGTAAGTGTATTTTTCTCAACAATTTTGGATTCTACTACGTACAGTAAAATCTTCTCTGGAATATCCTAACGATCAACTTTTTTCATTTTAATACAGAAGACATGGCACATAAAGGACTTTCTAACAAGAGATTGCATAATCTCTCGCCAATCATTGTACTTCAAGAAGGTTCCAATGAAACAAATGTTACGGAGGTCGCCCCTCCTTCATCAAAATTAGACAGGAAATCTTTAGGAAACATTATTACGTCAAATTCATAATATGTAAACGAAATGGTTATTGATACTGAGAAGTCAATAAGCAAACATCTTGAAAAACCGTTATAATGATTTATTGAGAAATAAACAAAATAATTCCTCAGAGTAAATTATATTTAAAAAGATTTTTCACGTTATTAATTTCCTTAATTTAGGCTTTTTTTTAGCAGTTTTTACTATACTGATTCCAAGTGCGGCTATAGTTATGACGGACCGGAAATTTAGATTTTCCTTTATAGAAGAATAACGGTATGAAATAAAAGGAAATTTTTTGTGGAACTATTTGTCTTTTTAATATATATAAGTATATAATATGTGGAATAACTGGGCTCTCTTTCAATTTCCAGTCTGTCTTATGGTGCGGCTATTGTTATGACAGGCAGTGTATATATATAATTTTTTTTTTAATTTTTAATGTTGAATGTAAATTTCAAATTTTGAAGCAGCAAAATGTTAATTTGTTTTGTAATAATATAAATAGGAAAAATGTCCATTTGATTAGGTAGGTTAGGTTAGGTAAAGAGGCCGCTAAGTTTATATCCAGCGCACTTAGACCAGACTTGGTCCGTTGTGATACCTCTGTATAATTTGAATCAATAATAACCTATTAAGCTGAGAACCGCCCCGTGCTAACAATGACTTTGTTGAGCAGTATTGGGCTCACATCACGAAAATCGTCCGTATCATAAAAATACCTGGAACGAAGATAATGGCTTCGTTTCTCAGCCAAAGCAGGACAGTGATAAAGTAAGTGGTGTACGCTCTCTTCTCTTCTCCTCTCCTCTTCGTCATCACAACTTCTACAGAAGTCATTGTGGGGAATTCGGAGCCTTCAAGCAAGATTTCCAATAGGACAATGCCCCGTTATTTTCCCCACTACATTACGAATATGCTTTCTGTCCAAAGACAGTAATATGGTTGATCGATCGACCGTAATTGGCCATATCATCCTCGTCGTATTGCAAGTACAACCATCTTGTATTGGCCCTGCGTTCTACAGCGGTTTTTATTGCCATTGCACAAGCAGCAGATGGCGTTTTTATGTTGCAACGGACGCCTTCAGTGGTACTAGCTGACGCATGTCGCGTCAAGTCGTCTGCGCGCCGATTCCTTTCGAAGCCACTATGACCCGGTATCCAGCATAGCGTAATATCGAAGAAACGACCCATCTCTCTAAGTACTAAGCGGCACTTCTCGATTATCTTTGATGTGGTTAGCACTGATTCTAGTGATCTAATAGCAGCCTGACGATCGGTAAAGAGTATGTAAAACGTTCCTACCTGTGAGGACGTAACTACCCAACCAATTTAGGTCTTCCAAAATCGCTGAGACCTCTGCTTGTAGAACACTACAGAAGTTAGGGACACTGAGAGACAAGTTAATGTTTAGTTCCTCAGAGTATATTCCGATACCTACTCCTGCGTCCGCCTTCGAATCATCAGTATAAATTACAATGGATGCACTAGGGAGGGGATAATATGCTATTATCCCACGCTTCCCTTGACGGGATCAGGCTACAATGGTTTCTTCCAAATAGGTATTTAGGAACAGTGTAGTCAGTTGCTGGGGGCAGGTTGAAGTTACGAAGAATCGTTGAGTGCTCATAGTCCAGCGCTCGCCACAGGTCAGTTTCACGAAGACGCAACGCCGTGCCGAAGACGTCCAGTGGCAGTAGTCCCAGGATTATCTCTAATCCCAATGAAGGTGTTGTAGGAATAGCTCCTGTTATGAGAAGAGAAGCCAGCCTTTGAACTTTGACGAGCAAGTTATAATAGGTGACGGTGTTTAGTGCCGTGCACCACACGCTAACTCCATAAAGTAAAATAGGCCGCACAATAGCTGTGTACATCCAATACACAACTTTTGGCTGCAGGCCCCACGTTTTCCCCATTGCTTTCTTGCATGAGTAAAGTGCCACAGTAGCTTGGTTCACCCTTTCTTCAATGTTGGGTTTCTATTTTAGTTTCTTGTCTAAAATCAGACCAAGAAATTTTGCCGTGTCGGACAATTCTAGTTGTATGCCCCCTAGTCTAGGCAAGGTAATAGTAGGAGGACTAAGTCCGTTTTTGCTGGGTTAATTCCCAAACCACTGAGGTAAGCCCAGTCCGTCAGGGCGCTCTCTAATAAACCTCTAAGAGTGGCGGGAAACTCGCCCCTAACAGCTATAGCAAAGTCATCGGCATAAGCTGTGACTTTGCAACCGATACTTTGCAGGTTAAGGTACGTTGTCCTCGACGCGGCTGCAGCGACTCTAGCGACTCCAGCGGCTCTAGAGCAAGTTCCCTACCCCAAGCAGCCGTCGCCCGAAGCCCCACAAAGAAGCAAGTGCACCACGTTCACCATTCGTGCATGCATTATGTACAACAAGAGTCCCGCGACTGCTTTCTATATACAGACAGATTCGTGTATCAGCCGAATCAGTACGACTATTGTGCGAAACAACTACCCTACCCCAAGCAGCCGTCGCCCGAAGCCGCCAAACAAGCAAGTGCACCACGTTCACCATTCGTGCATATGCATTATGTACAACAAGAGCCGCGCGACTGCTTTTTATATACATGCTATTCGTATATCGGCCGAACGAATACGACCGTTGTGCGAAACAACTACCCTACCCCAAGCAGCCGTCGCCCGAAGCCTACAAACAAGCGAGTGCACCACGTTCACCACTCATGCGAGCATTATATACAACAAGAGCCGCGCGGTTCATTCATTGTGGAGCTATGCCAAGCGATTATCAACTAAAAACGATTTTTTGTATGCAATGGCCAATGGGCGAGCTGCAGTCGCTAGAGCCGCTGGGGCCGTGCCGAGGAAAACGTACCTTTAAGAAGCAATTGGTTAATCGCTATATTCCAGAGTAAAGGAGATAGGATGCCTCCTTGTGGAGTGCTCCTACAAACATATCTGCAAACAGAGGAGGTACCCAGACTACTCTGAATGCGTCTCGTGGTAAGTAGCATATTCACGAGGGTACATATAGAATCGTCAAAATGTAGATTCCGAAGAGTATCCGTAATCGCCGTGGGCTTGATATTGTTAAAAGCACCCTCAATATCCAAGAAAACCACCATCGTGTATTCTTTGTGATGAATAGATGTTTCTATAAAACTGACTAATGAATGTAGAGCTGTATCGACAGGACCTTTCCAATATGCATGTTGTGACATGGATAATAGGTTTTGTGGGATCGTCGCTCTAATATGAATGTCGATTAGCCGTTCTAGTGATGAAAGGCTAATGGGCCGGAGATCCTTTGGCCTTGCATGCGAACTTCTACCCGTTTTGGGAATTAAGGTGACTTTCACTTCTCTCCACAAACGAGGTATGTATACTAATACTAAGTTCAGGCATGCAGTAAATATGCGTTCTATCCAAGCGTACGTGATGTCTATACACTTTTGCAAATCCGCAGAAATAATACCATCAGGCCCGGCTGATTCAAAGGGATCAAAGCTTGTGATCGCCCAAATTATCTTCTCACGGTTGAGAATAGAAGCATTAGAAGCCGTATCGCATGACCCTGTATGAGTTAAAGGAAGATCAGGAAGAGCGACGGCTGAGTTTCCAGGGAAGTGTGTGTCGATTAAACACGCAACAGTTTCGATACAAGAAGACGTCCATGATCCGTCTTCTTTTTGATTAGGTAAAATTATCAATTTCGTGGGAGACGTTAATTTGGATTTGATTAGAAAAAAAAAAATTGTATGTATAGAAAATACTACAATAAACTATTTTGAAATCGTCACTTGTTGTTGTTGTAGTAGCGATTCAAGATTTTTTTTTCTCTTGAATCAAGGGGGGTTGGCAGCTCTTGGCCGTTGTATTAACAATGGGTAGCTCCGGGACGATTTTATCGTAGAACCGGCTGCCGTAGCAGCATTTTTAAAGACAACACAAACATCCATGGTCACAGTGGGATTCGAACCCACGCTCCAGCAACTCAGGGTTAGAGTGTCATCTCTACCACTGAGCCACCGAATGCCCAATCGTCACTTAATTCTTAGCATCATTAGGTGACACGAAAACTTTTACTATAATTTTACTATCAATAAAATTTGATTTAATTTGAATGACCAGTTTTTCATCATGAGGCTTTAAGTCATTTAAATCTTTGAATGGGAAGTAGTGTATATTTCTCCTTTCAAAACGGAAAATCGTGTGATTTCATTAAGTATGTTTCCCACTGGCTCAATTCGTATGATATTATAATTTGCAAAATAACTCTTTGTTCCTTGTTCTCATGTGCATTGTATTTTCCTGCTACGAACACAAAAAAAAAACCAATGGAACCGAACTTGTTTATTTCAAATATGTTCCTTTTTTGTTATTATATACAATTCTACCGGTGTGGGGTATCTTTTCATAACTTCTCAATATGCACAAAACATGTGGCCATAGCGTAGAATTAAATTTCCATTTTGAACTTAACACTGGCCGTTATGTTAAGGCGAATTTAATATTGAAAACAATGGACAATAAATTGAATGAGAAGAGAAAAAAAACTATACAGATAAAAGAGTCGATGTACATTGTCCGTGTTTCGCTATGTTTGACATTATCTTCTATGATGATTGCGATTATATCGTTGAATACTATTTAATGCTAATGAGAGCTTCCAGGAGTTTTTCAGACTTGATAAAGTTTATTGATTCTAAAAATACATTTGTGAAATAAAGAATAAAAAATAAATACATAAATAAAAAAATGCAAAATAAAACACTATACTTATCTAAATATAATCTATTATCATGTAGTAACACAAAAAGAGTGTCGATATGACAAACTTGTAAACTGATTGAAATCTATGATAGCGCGTTCTAATGAGTGCTTTTACTGACACTTTTTTTTTCTTCTTCAAAATGGATTTTAACCAAATCCGTAACACGACCAAAAAAGTCAAAGCTAATGGTAAAATGATTAGCAATTCATTTTGGATTTAAAATGTTACTTAGTGGAATTTTTCAATTTGTAATGGGCTGATTGTTTGATTCGCACGACGAAAAGACGTGATAAAAGAAAACAATCATCATCATGCAGTGATGACGGTGTATATAGGTAGGTATGTGTTTTTTTTTTTCAGTGTAAAGTTTATGAGAAAAAAGTGAAAAAGTTAAGGTCATTGGAAACATGAAAACTTGATATCGATGGGATTGGATGCGGATAGTTTTGCTTCAAAAGTGTTGAAATTTGCCAATCACGATTCTTTTTTTTTTTCAAAATTGATTAAGTAATCAAGATTAATGCTAACTGTATTTTTTTTTTCTTTGGACTAAGTAACTAATGAAGTTGTATGGATTTGGATGATCCCATTGTGTGTGAAAGAGCTATGAAATGGTAGGGCTTACGCTGTTTTCTTAATTAGTTGTATAGCGGAATTTTTTTATTCTGGTTGGACTGTTGACTGGGATTATATTGTTTTTTGAATGAATATTGAACATAATATACATATGTATTTGCTATTTTGAATATGCCAAATTTAAATAAGTCATGTGGCATCAATAACAGTTTTTGAAGGGAAAGCAAGTATTCTGAATGTGGGTCCTATGAAAGTTGTGCCTTTTTGCTTACTTTTTCATACTTTTTTCTTTTTCAGTATATACTTTCTGTCTGTCGTCTCTGAAATTTTATTAAAATTAGCGGTGTTGTTCGGATATGCTTATCAGGACTAATAGAAGAAAACCACTTCAAATAATTTTAATCTATTTCTTGTTTTTGGTTAAATTTTATTTATTGTCTATAAAATGCGACCAAATCCGATAAAATAGTCACACAGAAAATATACTTACTCTTGATGAATTTCAAATTCCACAACAGTATTTTATATTTTTTTTTTTGTAAAAGAAACTAAAGTGGACAAACATTTTCCAGTTCGACCTGTTGCTTTTTTCCTGAAAATGAAAATGTTTATTTAGTCTCATTCCAACTCTCAATTAACACATGCATATTTATAAAAATTCTGGGCTTCATTATATTTCATATTTTCTATAATCTAATTTATTTCACATCACAAGATTCGACAAAATCTCTAAAATTAAATTTATTATAGATTTCATTCTATGAACTTCGAGTCAAATGAACAAGTTAACAAGCCATTAAAACGCTCTATAATTATGTAGTCTTTGACCTCAACTACAGTAGTCGTCGCAGCGTAGACGTAGGCTTTAATTATACAGACATGACTAATATCTAATTGAAGATTAAATTGGAATTGGCTTTAACATTTATATAATAACCACGACGAATAGAATCGCGCGCGCTAATGTACGTTCAACCATTTTTGGCGATGACCTCTATTGTACCGAACCGAGTATAAATACATTTTTTTTGTTGATTGTTCAAATACGTGTGTGTTGAAAAATGGGGCCAATAGAATAGAAATAATTTAAGTTGTAATTGAATGTAATTTTTGTTTTGGAATTTCAGAATGTAACACGCCTTTTTTGTTTGGGTTTATATTCATTTAATAGAAACTATAATTTTCAGACGCATTTTGAATATATGCAGCGTGTCCCATTACAGCAGTCTATAGGACTCTTATAGGAGCCAACATCAAGACATCAATTCTTGAAATTTAACTCTTGAAGAGTACTATAAGATTCTTGTAGAGTAGAGTCTTATAACTATTAAATGAACCACTTTACAAGAGTTAGTTTGATCTTATATCAAAAATGCATCTCTCTTTATAAGAATTACATATGGCTTGAAGTTTTAAGGCTTCTTATTAGAGTAAGTGTTTATTCATGTAAGAGTAAGTAAGCGCAATAGACTCTTATTATGAGACAGAAGCTCTCAATCTAAGTGAAGCAAGAAAATGTGATATTGAAACATACGCTGTCGTTGTTTGGCAAATATAAATATACGATATACGAGAACTTCTATGGTCGTGTGATATTATTTCGACGACAACTTAACTAACATTTTTGCATGAAGGATATATTAACTTGTCACACGATGCTTTTCCCACAATTATGAGTCAACATTTTAATGCGATTAAAATTTTATCGTTGAATATAACTATTTTGCATCGAAAAATGACAATAAAGCCCTCTAAAAATAATCTATTTTTTTTTTTTTTTTAAATGATTATATCTTGTGTAACACTTATTTGAATAACATTCGTTAGTTTAAAAAATTACAATCCTTTCAATTTGGCATATGCGCAGACACATAATCGCTCATAAATTCAAATTTATTTTTTCCTCTAATGCAGTTTTGTCTGAAAAAAGATGGCAGCTATTCATGAAATTTTCATTCAAAACTAGAATTCTAATAACAAGGTGGTGGCTCTTTTTACTATAAATTAAATTCTTCAAAAAAGTCTAAAGCTCTTATTTCAAGAGGGTGGCTCTTTTTATAATAACTAAAGTCTCACTAGAATTAAGCTCTATTTAATAAAATTAAATTCTCCTTATGAAACTTAAAGCCTCACAATAAGTTTTCTGTTCTTTATAAGAGAGCATAAATTTCAGTATGAGCGTAAATAATTTGACGTTTATTTATTATTTCTGTGAGTGGGCAATAGCATCGCAGAGTATAGAGTGTGTGTTCCATATTTAACAAAACTAACAAAAAGTGGTAAATACTACATATATCCAGCGGAGAAAGGATTTAGTGTTTTTTCAGTGAATTTTGTTACGCTCATTGAGTCGACTATTTTATTCCGTTCATTCCCTTCTTCGAATAGATTCGCAATATATAATCCGGGTCGGGTACGCTGTGCTAAATTTCTTGTGTGAGTAACAGATTTCTTTGCTTCTATGATGTCAATCGTGCACTCACAACACTCTTCTTATACACAGAGAAAAAAAATTAGAATGGTTATCTAAAGAAATAGTCGAATTCATCTAAAGTTCGCGTTGATTTTCAGCTTATGATTCTATGTAGTTGAAACAGTTACGAAGATATGGATAATTTTTCTATTCGTCATTAGTTGAAACATCTACTATATTTGCAAATTCAATTAATTCATTTGTAAAGACAGCTATTCATTATCTATAAATTGTTAAATGTTGGATAGCTAAATTGTGTTGAAGAAAAAAGAACGATTGTTTGTAGTTAAATTTTATATTTGAATAGTACAATCAACAACTTTTGTGAAAGAATTGACTAAACCTTTTCTTCTAATCTTGCGTGGATCAATGAACGAATTTAATAGTATTTTCAGCTACGAAGATTAGAGAAATCAGCTATTTCTTTGGTAAAACTATCTAAATTGAAGTCAACTACTTCACTTTAGATAAAAAGTCTAAACCATTTTTTTCAGTGTAGGTGTTTAAGTATATACCTTTCTTATAAAAGTATTATAATAAGATGTTAAAAACTAAAGCATTTATAAAGCTCTCATTATAAGAGTCATAAAAATGTAAGAACATTTTTATAAGAGTTTAAGTCTTGAAGAGTTAAACTCTCACTAAAAAGTCTCTATGAGAGTCCATGGCAACAAAATATGAACTTGTAACAAGAATACAGGAGTAATAATCTTATAATGAATGTACTTAAACATTTTATTTGAATCTTGTTACTAGAGCTACATTATAAGAGTGGTGAGGGCCTTACTATAGAGTCTTATGAGAGCTTATTCCACTTTACAAGAGCTAAATTCTCAAGAGGTTGTTAGTTGGGAACGTCAAGCCGACAGTGGATCATGGCGCACATGATTACCGCAACGAAAAAAAATCAGTCGCCTATTTATACAGTTATACGCAATCAAAACAAAATCGAAAAAAAAATCACGCCTGGTTTTAATTGCTTACATACTGTAACTGTAAATGTTAACATTTCTCGAATTTTCTTTTTGCTCTATAGAAAGGCAACAAAAGGCTCCATCAATTGAAACCCAACCCAAATAACAGTTTTAGTTTTGAGACAAATCTGACATTCTATTTGAAGCCGAGAGATCCAAATTGTTAATTCATCAAAATTCAAATAATTTTAAAAGTTTGTGCATGTTGAATTCGAGAAATATTAAGATTACAGTTACACGCGAACAAGCATCCACTCCCGGCTTGAAGTTGACTTCTGGGACACCCTGTATATAGTGTTAAACGAAAATTTACTATGTTATATTGATTGTAACAAAATTGTGGCATAGTCATGCCCACACCACAAATATAATTTACAAGGTCATTTAGAAATATTCTTTTGAGTGAGATTAACCCATATTGTCCGGGGGTAGGAAGGAGTTGTGCTAGTATTACGAAGATTTACACAGTAGTTTGGCATAGGAAGAATATGCAAATTTCGAAGAAATGTATTTTTATTTATTTGTATTTTGGGCTGTGGAGCACGTTGCGAAAACGCAACGCTAGGACTTAACGTGTACTTTTTTGGTCAAAGAAAAGTGTCTTCCATATACAGAAATCGTCTTATTCTTTTTATAAATAATAGCCTAAAATTTAGAAGCAAAAGTTATTATTAGCTTTATTATGGATCGCCCCACTAATTTAGTCGTCGAAGATAGTCGCCAAGTTTTCTGGTGGAGTCCGCATGGGGATGGGTAACCCCCCTCATTCTCTGTGCAGCTTCGATTTTTACCAGAGGTTTGTTGGAATCAGCAACCGGTGCAAGATGCAATGCCCAAACCGGATCGCTCATATCAGATAGGTGGAACTACTCCTTAGAATGTTGTCTGGATATAAGGCTGGCGATCTCCCTCCAGAAGTAGTGCCCCTTCCCTTTCCATTTGTAGAAGTGTGCTCTATGATAAAGCTAACTTCCCAAGGTCATATCCGGATTATATTTTATACAAAGTTTAAACTTCACACGCTATTTGAGGAATATTGGGCCGTTGAATCGGGTGAAACTTGGAAATAATCATTTCGCTGATAAAAGGTAGTGGCCGTGCATAAAACCAAATAAATTAAATGTTCTAAATAAACTTTTTAATTTGCAAGGCCAGTTTTTACAAATATTTCTTAAATTTATCGAAAACTTAAGTACAAACAATTTTCGCCTCGCTTTATCTCAAGAAGTTAAACAGAGTCAAACAATAAAAGCAAAAGTTAAATAGCATCAAAACTGAATTGTAGTAAAAATAATGGAAATCATTTGTCCATAGAATTGGAAAAAGAGGATATCGTTATAGTCCAGCGCTGCATTTTCGCAACCTTAAATTTTGAGCGTATGTTCTGCGCTCATAATACAACTTTTTTATGAAAGAGTAAGTAAGTAAGAAAGAGTACAACAGATGCGAATATATATATATATATATCATATTGTACTCTTTCTTATGTTACTTCCGTAGATTCCAGGAAAATATTTGATCTAAGTATTTTTATACACAAATTAGCATTCATACCTAAAAACGTGGAATTTTCACAATTTTCAAACCCTTAAAAATCATAGAAAACGTCAAAATACATCTTTGAGCAAAAACAGGTCGATTAGATAATTCTAAAATGAAACTTTCTTCCTCGGGGATCAAATTTATATTTTTTACCAGAAAAGCGTGAAACATGAAAATGTAAAGCGTTGCGAAAACGCAACCGTAGGACAAAATGGGTTAAAAAAAAAATAAAAAATTAAAAAAAATTAAAATTAAAAAAAAATAATAAAATTGTTAAAACTTTTTGCTAAATGTAGTTATATCTTTTCTTTACAGGTAAGTGAAAAAATGCATCACAGTTTAAGTGGTTGCAAAGGATATTTATGAGGTTCATGGTTTGTTGTAAGTATGCATTCCACTGTTCCACTAAAAAAAGAAAGCTCGTTCGGTCTGTGTACTATATTGGATCCTTCAATATAAAAGAAGTGTTAATCGGCCCCGAAATATTTTTTTTTTAATTTGAATGTCATGTCATGCTATCCAACTGCCCTATAATTTACCATATTTAAAGGTCGATTAGGCAGAGGTTTCCATGAGTTTACACTATACATATCTTCTCATTATCAACCCCAGTCGTCCTTATAAATGTATGCACTTAGAATTCCTGAAATTCCCTGAACACCGTTTACAAATTTATGATTACACAGATTAACTGTCCTTCGACACGAAACTCACTTAATACTGCTTACCACCTGTAAATTAAGTATCATTTACACCGTAATTTCAATAGACGATAATAATGTCAGTCCCATGTCAGTTCTATTTTCACCCTAGAGGTAAAATTTTACATAACTACTCGCAAACAGGGAAAATTCGTGTTCATATGGGGGATGGGCAAGTTGATTTGAATTGTTTACTCTAATTGTCACGCAATCCTATGTCGTGCTGTGCGTACCCCCATACATACAATGCATTCAACATTCATCCATCAATCAACATTGCTATGGTAGATTGCATCTGAATCTGAATATTTCACATGCGTGTGGAGAGACCATACAAAAGATATGTATGTATGTTACTTGAGATATGGGAAGGTCTCACATTCGATAGAAGTTAACGGCATATGACTTTTAACTTCACATGTTGGTAAGATATTAAAGTCAACTTGAGCTGTCATTAAATTCCGCAAGATGTAATAGAAAATAGATGCGATAGATGCGATAGATGCGAATTTTACAACAAAGGTAAAGAGACTCTACATGTGACTTGAGAGTACTGCTGTGCCATGCATATTAAAAATAATAGTCCAATAGTTAGGATAGTTTGCTCTATGGTACTAAATCAATGTTTCCCAACAGGTGGTCCGCGGACCGTCGGTGGTCCGCGTTGCTTATAGCCCAATTCCAAAATTATTAGAACTTATTGTCAAAATTAAAATTCGATAGCAAAAATTCAATAGGGTTTTCGCGCTGAACATTGTCACAAATCCCAGTCTAAAAACCGGTATAACTCGGTTACTCGATTACTGGATAACTTTTAATCGAAGTTAGCTCTTCGAGACAAGACACCTATGCGAGAAAAATTTCAGCTGGTGAGGCTAGTGTTGACGCGAACAAATCAGTTTTTCTCCCTTCTCTCAACCTGGCAAACATATGGCAAATCTTAAATCATGCTCCCTAACAAGATGACGTTAGTATTCAAATTCCAGCGCAATGACAATCGGTTGCATCAGGAATATCAGAACTGCGCCTTCGAAGAGATGGAAGCCGAACCTTATTCTCAGTAAGTTATCTTACTCAAATTAGAGCACCAAGGATGATGTATGTATCTGTTATGCGAAGGATTTTTATATGATCAGTGCTTTTCCACTTTTTATTTTTTGAAGTAGGAACACTCAGAGAAAAAAACGCACATTCATATTAAAAGCTCCACATTTAAATTGAACGCAGTATTCGTTTGAAAAATCTCGTTTGATTTGAACGAGTTCTCATTTACGCTAAAAGAATTTCTTTTAAAACAAAAGAGTAGCTAAGCCCCAAACGGCGGTCGTTTAAATCAAAAGATTCCGCATTACATAGTAATGTGTATGCATTCCTTTACGTAACAAATACACATACATAAAGGATAAAGTGTTTTCCTGAAGTTTTCATAAGTTTTATTATTTATTGATTTGTCAACCCAGGTAACAGTGAGTATCTAATCGAATGGAGAATGGACAATCAAACGGAATGTATTATTTTATTTCAGCAGAGTTGGCTTTTAATTCCATGTAAAACTCAATTATTTTGAATGGGGTAATTTCTATTAAATGAAAACGGGATATGTTACTTTCGAAATACATATCGTTTCATTAAAAAGAATGCTTCGTTTAATTTAAATAACAAAAATGTTCAATATAAAAACGAAGACGTTTGATACAATTGCCTTTCATTTATTCAAAATGCGTTACCCGTTTACAATCAAAGAATAAGTGTTTATTTCAATGAAGAATACGTTTAAATCGACTGGCTCCTTCTTTTCAGGTAAACGCAAAATCTTTTAATTCAAACGCCTTTTTAAAACTCATTATGCTTTTGAAAGAAACGCCACTCGTTAGAATTAAACGCATTTGCTTGTGGAGCCAAATCAAAAGCGCAAATCGTTTGAATTAAATATATTTCGTTCAATATGAGTGAATATTTATCTGAGTGAAATAACAAACAAAATAATAAGAACAATTTGTGATGGGAGATAGAGCGTAAGCTTTTTAATACAATATCTCGACAAAATAAATTGAAAGCTTTATTCGTTTCATTATTATTTAATGGTGGTCCGTCGAAATCCATCTTCAGGATAAGTGGTCCGCAGACGTTTCTGAGTTGGGAACCACTGTACTAAATAAATGCGTACTAATGAACTGAATATTTGTTGAAAAGTTGGAACGGATTAATTCAAGATATTTCTTGGTATTTGCTCCATTTTCTATTTCAAGCATTTCAAATTGGCGCTTGTGAATAATTTAATTTATAAAGTTGTCTCGTAGATGTCCTAAAAAGGTACTTACTAAGATTACACACTACAGTTTAAAAGCTAAAGTATTTGAAGAATTTATTTTAACGATCCTTTGCTGTGAAGCATTTGCGCTCATGTTCTAAAACGAGTACTTAACATAACATAACATAACATATGTGTTTCAAAATGACAAATGATCATTGCTGAGATTTGCTATACAAAAACGATAAGTCCTCGATTATATAGCGATAGCTGCCATCGAAATGTCTCCTACTGAACCGATAAGTCATCGATACAAGTCACTAACTTGTCTACTATACTGATGTAATCGACAAGCCTTTGATCCAAATTCGATTATTTACATCCAATTGTCTCCGATACACAACAGAATCGAAATGTCTTCGATCCGAAAACGATGACTTTTTATTAATTTGTCTCAGATACCATGTAATCGAAATGTCCTCGATCACATGTCGATGACTTTCATCTAAATGTCTCTGAATTAGATTTAAATTGTCAAAAAATAAAACGACAACTTATTCTCATAATTAGTAATCGTAGATAGCTCAGGTGTAGGACGTAGGACTACGAAACAATAGGTGCCCGGTTCGATTCCCAGTAGAAGCAAAGTGTAAAAAGGTAAAGTTAAAATAAGGTAAAAAAAGTTAAGTATAAAACAAATAAAAAAAAAATTAGAAAAAAGGAAAAAAATAGTTTTTCACCACAGTCATCGTTTTTCATAAATTCTTCATAGCCCGCAGAGGTCGATTCTACATCAACGATAGTCCTCGGAGTAAGATCGATTCCAGTTCTCACTTTCGGTATCGAAAAAACGGCCAAGCCCATACAAATGTCTCCATAGTTTGATCGATAAAGTCATAGATTCCTTAGGGGTCTTCGATTCTTTATCGATGAATTGTCGATTCTGTTCTAACTGGGATCTATTCACAAATTGTCAGAATATATTCAAAATTGGACTACATTACAACGCACACATTTTATAGTGTACATTTCAATTGTTGATTGTTATCGTTTCTGAATTGACTCTATCTAAATCACTCATCATTCATTTGACGCAACGCTTGATTATACATATAAAGTTGCAAAATTATACCACTAACACTTCTCCTATTAGAAGCTTAATTCAATATACAATGCATTCCTCAAATCGATAGTTGCGTTCGTTTTGAATTTGGTCTGAGACCGATATACAAACGTTCCGGTTTTAAATGTTATCTAATGAAGAAATGACGTATGACTCACAGTGGACACGTTGTTCTTATTTGAGGATTTGCTCAGATTTCAACTTGCCAACCGAATAGGTGAAGAATACATTGAGATCCGACGAAATTCAGAGTGAGACTGGGATTTTAGACCGGTCAACACATTTTGTACTGAAATGAACGAACATCAAATTTCGTAACTCTCGAAAAAAAGTGTTCCCATCCTACTTTCTGTATCTGTACATTTTTATCATTTGATTACAAATCGAAAACACCCAATTCCCGCCAACATACCATACGTATACGTATGCATTGTAAACTGCAATATGTAATTTTCTCATAATGTTACGGTAATTGAACAACAGCCTGAAAAATTCTGACTAGGATTATTTATTATAACTTACATACTTTGTGTCTTGAGCCGGCTTTATAATACTTTATGAAGTCGACACTTTAGTTACGGTACAGTTATGGTTTGTATGGTGAATTAAATCTAATCATGAGTGCAAATATAGATAAATTTCTTTGTTAACACCTTTTTGTAGGGGCAAAGCAAATGAAATTATACCGTGAAGCACGCTTTGACCTAAAAAATTAGATAAAAAATTTGCTTCATATGAATCGGAAGAAATATACATTTATTTGTACATAGGTATGTATTTAAAAATTCAAAAAGCAATAAGAGAGAGGGTTAAATTGCGATTTAGATTGCGAGATTGCAACATGTGCGCTGGTTTAATTTTTATTTATTTTTTTCATACATATATTTTTATACATAAATAGTTACATTTACATTTAACGTAGCTAGTGTAGATAAGTAAGTAGCTGCCAAATGGCAGCTCGCGATGCCAGTTATCGATGACAAGCTGACATTTAGAAGTCAGTTGGGATACAACTTTAGACTTTCATACAAGTTATACAGCCATTCTGTTAAATCTTATTTTGGGTCGTTATTTCTTGTCTTATTTCACAATACTCGGTAGATTACTCATTTTGACTATGAATTTGAACAAAGGGTATTTTGTTTAAGACAACTTGGTATATTAATGAGCCATTTTGGTCAAACTTATTAGTACAGTAAAGATACGGTTAGACCTAAACATCAAAAGAAAGAGTCAAGTTTTAATGTCAAATTGTTGAATAAACTGCCCACTATACACGGTCAACAATTTTGGATTTTTTTTTAAACCTGGAGTTTGATTACAAATACAAAGGGTGTCCGGAAACTGTCGCATAAACGCACCGGAAAATGATTCCTCATGTGATTTCCTGGAAAAGAAGTGCAATGGACATACCCCCAATTCTTAACCTTTTAGCTGCCACCGACATTTGAAGACATTTTTGATAAAATCATTTTCTTACACGACTTAAACCTCCATATCTCTAAAACTAGACTAGCTAGAGTAGTGGAATAAGATGACTATCACATCCAACAAATTTGCTAAAAAATAAAACTGCACTAAAATCGCACACCTTAAGTGCAGAAAACTAGGTTTAATTTTTGAATAAACTGGAAATGCTGGAAATCACATGAGGAGTCATTTTCCGGGGCGTTTATGCGGCAGTTTCCGGACACCCTGTATATACAATGCACAAAATACTGGATTTAAACATCGCTAAAGTTTACATTTTATATCATCAAATTTCCTTCGAATTGCTATGTAACACCCTAGACATTTTAGACATTTTCTTAGAAATACATACGCTCCAGGGGTCTCAAACTTAAAACCTGGCTCGAAAATACTGTGGGCCGCAGGATGAACGTTGCGAACATGTTCATAGAATCTTAGTACTTTTATTTTTTTTTTTTCGAAGATTGGAAATAGAAAAGAAAATGGTTTCTGCGAATGGTTTTAGTAAAATCAAAACATGCTTCAGTCGTTAAGAAAACTTCAGGACACACAAAAATGTTGAAGGCTATTTCTGTAGTAAAAATGCACTTTGGTAGGAAAGATAGCTAAAAAAAACATTTCATGGACAATCTTTTTTAATTTCATTTAAAAAAGCGCAAGCTCCAAAAAGGCAAAATATTCGCGTAAACGGGAACTTGGACTGAAATTATTCGGAGTCAAAAATAGAGAGTTTTACACTAACGTTCAAAATACCGTAAACGTTTAATTCGAAATTACAAAGTAAAAACTCGCGCGCGTACCGTAAACAAACCTTTTCCGAGAATTTTAAACAAACACGGAAAATCAAAATCACGACACAACAATTTTGACTGTTTACATCAGAACATCAAATATAAGGAAATACACCCACGCCTACTTGGGACATACAAAATTATGACATACTGTTTCGTATACGGTAAGGAAGCGAATTTTTATATAGAATGTCAAATTATGTCGTTCTATTTGCAACGACATGCTAAAACTCTCTAATATCTCAATCCAAATGGCTTTTGTTCCCTAAGTTGAAATGTGTATTCAGAGATTTGTAATTTAACTGCAATGCTTGGAATAAATTTATCATATTTCAGGCGAAACTATAATAACTTTTTCATAAACGCAGCTCCGGAACGTAACAGTCTTACTATCTTATGACCAGAGGTACGAAAATTTCGTTTTTACGAAACAGATGCGAATTTCGGCGAAAAATGCTCGATTTTTGAGAATAAATGCGAAATATTCTAATTTGTACTTTTTCGACGAAAAAGTGAATTATTCGCATTAAAAACTTCAACCATGGAAGGCAATTTTTAATTTTTTTTAAGTTTCCCGTTAATGAAAATTAGAGACATTTGTAAATGCTGGAAGTTCGCACAATCATGAGCACGATGTTTTGCCAAATTCCGAGCAAGTTGTTTATTCGGAAGTTGGACAACTGAACCTTGTTTTTTACAATGCGTTATTTTTATAAGCTTACCTCGTAATTTCGCGAACAACGAAGACCGAAGTTGAAATGAACTATGCAAAAGGAGAAAAGCGTGAGAATATTGACGTCCTTATCCCTTAGCAGTTTATATTTTTATCGCTCGTTTTTGTTTTTGCAGTGCTCAGTTTTGAACACTCGTTTCACTGTGAATCTCTAGAATTTCCAGAGTAATAGAATCTTTGACAACACCGAAATATAGAAAATTATGTTTTTATGTGAATTTTAGCGAAATTTCTAATTTTCAAAATTAGTTTATGCGAAATGTCCATACCTCTTATGACTTAATTTCTTATACACATCTTATGACTCCCCTAGACCCAAAAGCATTTTAGTGAATTCAATTTTTTTAAGATTTATATTTCGTACTGTAACTCTTGATAAAAATGCACCCAGAGTCATAATATCTTGTCCATATATTCTTAACACAATTTATTTAATTTACCAAAAATTGGTTTGCTCCGACAAAGGTCACCCTCTCTTATTCCTTTTAACATTTTTCAAAGAAGGATGCCTGAAACTTCTCTCGAAATTACGTCAGGGAAATCAAATTTGGAGTGGAGTGGCTGGTGTAAGCCCCATTATGTTCCTCACAGTGTACAAAGTGAAAACTTCCCTCGAAATTACGTCAGGGAAACCAGATTTGGTGGAGTGGCTGGTCTAAGCCCAATTATGCTTCCCACCAAAAATTACTACCATCTAAGTGTACTCCCATGCAAAGTGAAAACTTCTGAAACTTCTCTCGAAATTACGTCAGGGAAATCAAATTTATTGGAGTGGCTGGTCTAAGCCCCATTATTCTCCTCGTCAAAAAATACTACCATCCGATTAAAACTAAGTGTACTAGTACTCCTATACAAAGCGAAAACAAAACTAATTCAATAAAAATAGCTCAATAAGCAAATTAGTGCAAACAAAACTGAACCACTTTATTAAAACATCTGCTCGCATTTTCAATATTCCAAAGTCAGTAAATTTCGTCTCAATTACTACAACCATAAGGCCATGAACCTGGCCTCAACCTTATACGCATCGCGATTTATATGAATTCGTTTTGAGTTCAAATCAAATTAAAATTATGGCCCCAATTCACATTTGCTGCGATTTTTGCGGTTTAAGCCCCCTTTTAGAGACTTAAAAAATTCCACTGGTTTTTCATATAAAAAAAAAAGTACATTAAATAGTATAAATCTAAACCTGGCCATTGTATCTCTTTCAATCGAAATTCTGACTGACTTTCTCAGGTAGCAAACATGTATGTAAAATTTCGTACTCCATACAACAACGGTGGACAATTTATTTCTTTTCAGTTTTGCACTGCCTGTGGTGGAAGTATTGTGTACATCGTATGTATGTACATACATATTTTTTTTAACATGGCCGTCTTCACACCCAAGTGAAGAAGTACTTTGGTCAACGGAAATAATTGTTGCTTACACTTGAGCGTAAGTCCCGTAATGAGACATTAACCGTGCGCGTACTTGACTTGGAGAGTAACATACTCGTACATAAGTTTGTACTTGCGATATTGGCGATTTGTAATCATGCTCTTGTATTCGTTCCTATACTACACTTATATGGAGCATACTGCGCATACCGGGATCCGGTATAGGAACATATATGATAAAGAATACAAATGCGGATAAACTTATGGAAAACCGGCGTGTATGTCGGTGCGCGGCATGCTTTCACATACAGAGACGATAATTTGATTGAACGGTTGCTGATGGCTAAGAAAAGTCTACCGGATATTCGAAAGATTAATGAATCGAATAGACTGTGCGATAAATCAATAATGAACATTTTAAGGGGGATTAATGCAGACTGAAATCTCTTAATTTTGAATGAATTAGAGTCGAGAACAAAGATGAGCATTGGTTGGATGTTGGCTTCCTGAAAATATGTAATTGGATTGCTTATCATTTCATAGTGCATCATTCAGCGAAAATTCATTTTATAGAAAAAAAAGACAAATTTCTATTAAAAAAAGTTGAAACCTGCAGATCTTGATTTCTTAGAACCGAATGAGAAAAATGAGCTTACTTAACCCTGAAAGGTCGAATTGACGACGCATCATCACATTTATCCCGTTTTTCTTGACAATTTTCATTATTTTGAGCTGATTTTTCGTACAGCACTTACCGTGTCAATGTACTTGCCGGGTACATTGCGTCTATTCTAAGTAAGTTGGATAAGTTGGATTTTTAGAAATTGACGTCGTCGAATCGAAACGACGAAGGATGAACTTTGTGTAACTCTTAGAACTGCAGAATTTCTTATGGCTGGTTGTCAATTCGACGATAAGTCTGTGTCCATACAACTAGCTCAAATATGTTTCTTTTTGAAATGTTGGACCTATTTTTTTCAAAAATAATGGAGAAAGTTACTAGGACAACAATGGGACAAATCAGGAAAATGGCTCAAAATTGTTTTTCATTTTAGAAAGATTGCGAACTCATGAAAATCGCCTCCAAGGCACTCAATGTCAAAACCAGACATCATACATAGAATAAGAATCAATCAAGGGAACTCGTGGAGAAGAAATTCATAAATTTATTGTAAATACAGTAGACGCTCAGAAATTAGGACCACTTGGTAAATGAGGTGATTCTAATTTCTGAAATGTTCTAATTTCTGGACGTTTTTATTTTCTGCCTTATTTTTGATAAAAAAGACGTAGATATTTCGTGATTTATTTATTAATCGTTGTAGTGAACTTCAAAATAATACATGTTAATTACAAATCAAATTTTCTTCATATAATCCGTAATATTTGCTTGTTTTCTTGGTTTGTTTAAATTTGATTCAACTATGTCGTTACGGATTGCTAAAAGATTGTGCATATGTCTAGCCGAATACAATTGATTGTTCTTGCACCACCTTATTAGCTTATTACAGTGTTGACACTGTCAATGGCTGCAGAGTAGGAAACAGCTTCCACGATATCATGAACATCATCGTCGCTGCTTTGCGAAGACTCACCGTTGCTGTGCGTGATTTCCGTCTGATGCATCGTCATAAGCATCTTCATTCCACTGTTCAATTTCCTCTATAGTGATAATATACTCTGGAATGATTGATGCAAGCATGGCTTGGCTATTTTCGAGGAGTTGCACTTCAGTTACATTTCGAGTTGGCAAAAATTCTGCAAGCGGTAAATCATCCTCACTATCAAATTGGTCATTGTCCCAATTCAACAACTTAGACCATGCCTTTTTAATTATACTTGATAGCACTTCATCCTATGCTTCCTTGATAAGCATGATTGCATCGCGAACTGAATGCTTTTTTAGACACTGGTATAGTTCACCGCCCTCAGCGATCAATTGCGAGAGTAACTTATTTCTATAAATAAGTTTCGTCAACTTAATTGGATTTTGGTCCATTGGTTGAACTGCTGCTGTAACATTTGGCGGAAAGAAATAGGCAACTATATTCCCGTCTTCGTTTTGAAGTCTTTCATTGGGTGCGTGAGCAGAACAATTATCAATGAGCAGAAGGGCCTTCGGAGGTAAATTATTTGCTGTCGAAAATCGAATGACCTATGTAAAATAGAAACGTCGTTTAAAAAGTATGAAATCAAACAAAATATTCCCTTACTTCGTTTACGAAAAAAAAATTCGAGATGTCATCCAAGCGTTTCTTGAACAATCGTAATGCAGTGGGTTGTTGAATCCATTAAAACATCTCGGTTTCTTAGCCTTTCCAATAACCAACGGCTTCAATTTATGCGAATTTTTTTATTGAATTTTGTGTCCGGGTGCACTTGTTTCGTTGGCAGAAACATATGTTTTGTTTGGCAAACACCGAAAAAACAAACCGCTTTCATCAACATTGTAGATCTGGGTTTCTAAAAGGCCCATTTCTGCAACTTTTGCACGAAGCCTATTCAAGCCTATTAAACTTCGTAAACCACCCGTCACTTGCATTAAATGCACATACACTTTTCTCAGGATAAACGTCTAGGAAAATACTTTTAGCTTTTGCCTTAAGTATTGGTCCAGTCAATGTACACTTTTTTTCGCGTTGGTTCAGGAACCACTCGTACAAACGGTTTTCCATTTCGGGATATTCTGCACTATGTAAAGATTTTTTTCGTGATTCCTGATATGTTTTAGAAACCGCAGCCAAAATCGTTTCCTTTTTAGATTTAATGTAACTTATAGCGGACTTTGAGACTTTATACTCCAGTGCTAATCGATTGCCGTTAACACCTTCGTCAAGTCTCTTTAATATTTTCACTTTTTGTTCTAAAGTCAAAGTGTTTTTTGAACGTTTAGCAGACATGCTTTAAATACTTTTCGATTCAAACCGAGTCCCGTTTAACTTTCACCGCGAAACAAATGTACAAAAACATTCGAACCAGACCAGAATTACTCCAATTACTAGATCAAATTCTAGGTACTATTTTGCAACGCAAAATTTCCAGGAAAAAAGGATTTATGGTTAACATAAAAACACAACATCGATTCATTTCTCTGAAATTAGAACTCCAGTTCTAATTTCAGAGCATAATACGCATCAATGAATCTCAATGCATTAGAACTTGTGGTTCTAATTTCAGAGCATGTAATGAAGCGAAAGATGTGGTTCTAATTTCTGGAAGATTCTAATTTCTGAGAGTTCTAATTTGTGAGCGTCTACTGTAATTCTAAAATCTACTCTAAAGCTTGGAATAGGCGAAGTGGAAGAAAACCCGTGCTGGAACCCCAAAATGGATTGCTGTTCCACTTGTATATAAAAGAGCGTCTTATTCATTAAACCCAATTTCCTATTAAGTTTAGAATATATACTTTGTGATTCAAGCACATAATTATATCAGCGTTAAGTTTTTATTTATTTCATCTTTAAATGCAATGTTTCATATTTTCGGCCAACTAACATTAAATTGAGACAATTTGATTCGTAAATCAATTTACTTACAAAATTACTCAAAATTTATGTTTTTCCACTCTAAAGAAACTAAGGATTAAAATCTATCAAATTTCATAAATATTTTGCGAAAGGGCGATTTTTATGAGGCGTCAAAGTTGAGCTTCGTCGATTCGACGAAGCACCTTTCCGTACTAAAAATAAGCATGACCTTCCAGGGTTAAGAAAGTATGTAAGTTTAGGTTCCAAACAAAATATGTATTCAACTGTGATATCAGCTTCCAATCCCTACTTAAAAAATTGGCTTACGATCTTGAAATATATGTAGACAAGATGGCTGTGGTATACGTCCAATTTTCACGATGATCTACGCATATTTGATTATCGCTCTAGGCTGTTTCTTAAGCCGGTACTGTTTGTTGATTCAAATGTCGAGATTTAAATTTTTTTTATGAGCAACATTAATATACAGGAACATGCATATATGGTAAATTGACGAATGAAGATCCAACAGATGTGTGAATTTAAATTTGTCATTTTTCCGAACAACAAAGTGATCAATTAATGTCAAATTGAAATTGGTTGGCTATTTATAAAATGGTTTTACGTCAATATACCTTAGTATAGTTAAAAGGAAATTTTAATATTTTAGTAAATGTTAGTTGACAATATGGCACAGAATGGGGTAACTGGTAGTAAAATGTAGTCATGCTTAAGACTTAATATTTGGTTAGAGAGATAGATTCTATATTGCAGTTAAGCAGTAGCACCAGCCAATTAGTACGGTAGTGTTATTTGTTTTAAACTAAAAAGCCATGATGGAAAGATTGTGCTAACCTGTAGAATTAAGCTTTCCTCTTTCTTCACTAGAAAATCGCCGGCAGCAAAATTATATTGCTCTACGCGGCAGTTCGAATATTTTGGATAGGACTTAATGCCATACTCACACTATAATCAATGCTATGCATAATAGATCCAGTTGAACTAAATTTCCCACATTCATAACCAAAGTTGCTTTTTTTAGCTCGTCCCAGAAAAACGCTCTACGTCTTTAATCCTTTCTTGATCGTCCAATGTATGCCGCCCTCCCCAACAAAAAAAAAAACATCCAACATAAAACCTCATCGGATAAGCAATCCATGTAATTAGATAAGAGGTTTTCTTTTGATCCGGCTAATAGCCTAGCCTACTTCTCTCAAAGACCTCAATTCACCATAGCCTCGATTCATTATCCCCGCAACTCGTTGTCAGTCAGACTAAAACCGCAACTTTATTTAACTTTTCTGCTGAAACTCAAAGTCTATTTCCACAGCACACTTGAGAGAACTTTGTCCGGACACTAGACTTCCGTCCTTGCGAAACCAATCAACGTTTCAGTATTTTTTTTTCCTTCATCCTCATCTGACGAGAAGCGAGCGAACATCCTTCATTCTTGAAAAACGGCAACGGGTTTACAGAAAGGAAAATATACAATGTATATGTATATAGAATGGCCGACAACGCCGGGACGTACATAGATACATATTTGATACCAAGTGATGAAAAGAGAAGACAACACAGCATCAAAGTCCAAAAAAATAGGAAAAATTATCGTCGACAGCAATTTGCAGGACTCTAAAAAAAGTAAACAGTGTTCCCCATTTTTTTTTTGTATACCCGTTGGAAGTTTAATTTCAGCTTTAGTTGCTATGTGACTTTTTGTTAGGTCTTTTAAATGCAGTTACTATGACTACACATCTACTTATACTCGTACCATAACATTTCTGTATCCTTGTTGCGAGAGACGAACAAACAAAACGACGAGGGTGGATAAAAGTGAAATTCCGTCCGACATCTATATGCATATGCCTATCTAGTTGGCATCCTTTTGCAGAATGATGCTGTGTGGGTACCCTCCATGAATTTCCTAACTGTTTGGTGCATGCATAAATCACGAAACGCCAACGCAGCTATAGGCATATATCCTTTTTGGGGACGAGAAACGAGCCCGGGATGAATTGCAAGAATGTACATGCGATATAAGAGTCATTCATATTACGAATAAATTCGTCGAATTCACAGATAGCAGCAGTGCGGTTCATGATACTTTCGAAAGCAGGAATCATGAACCATTGGCAGGAGCTGTTTTGTTGGTACGGCCATAACAATAGTGTTCCCATTGTTCAGGATTAGTATCAATCAAGAGAGTATTGTCAATGGGGATCTCTTCAACGAACGTGTTTTATTGGGCATTTCGTGGATCTAGATAAATATGTGTGTGTATGTGATCATATTCTCATATTTCAATGCACCCTTTATAATTTGGTTTGGAGATAATTGCATTCAAAGCTAGCTGTTATAGCTATAATAAAGTTTGAAGTATGGTATCAGCTCTGATTATCGAAGGCATTGTGTCAAAACATTCAATTCACTTTGAAAATTATTAAATTTTTGGTTGAGGGCTTTTCTTTTCAAAATCGAAAAAAAAAAAAAAAACATGTTGAATTCGGCAACCCTTCATAAAAAAAAATGTCTGAAATAGGATTTATTAATTCGCCGTCTATATCAACACGAACAGGAGCACGAGGATAATCGCGCGTCTACAACATACATATATGTATATTTGTGTGTGTATAAAATCGATATATTGATTGGCAGGATGAAGGACTGCTTACTGTTGTCGGGTTGGATTTCCCCATTGTTTGGCAATGAGTGATTTAGATGTTCATAAATGAACGGATTGATAAAATGTTTCTGCTGAGGAATTTATTAACTGCAAGAATATAGTTTATGGTCAATATATAAGACTAGAAACGCGAAGTGTCTATATTGGGGACACTCTATACAACATATTCGTTATGGGTTTAGAATAGCTTTCTGAACAAAAATTTAATTTAGCACGCGGGCTTTGACTTTGTTATAGAAATTTTCATCAAATTTTGCAAGAAATCAATACATGCAGCAATGTGTGTATAGGAACATATTTATTTTAGTAATGGATTTGACCGTCCGTTTTTCGCTTATGAAATATGGTCGACTTGACCTTTTGTATGTAGACATGATGTGTTTTATGTTATTTTTTGTGTATTTTTAGCTGAGTCATGACGTGTTTTTTAGTCCTTTACATTGGACAGGTTTGTTGTTCGTGACATAGGACACAATTTTATAAACGCGATGATTTCATGCTTGAATACCATCAGCAAAGTTGTGTTATGCAACAAATAGTCCACAAAAAAAATTTAGGGAGAGTCTAGGTTAGTGGACCTTTGATTAAGTAAAATTATGTTAATGATATATGACGCTATAATTTATGGTCTAGGCTAAGTTTTTTCTTCTTGATTTTGAAGCGTTTTTCTTTTTGTTCAGATGTACATAATGTACTAAATTGGATTGGGCTGATTTCAGATTAAACAAAATTCAATTTCTCAGCTTTTCTATTATCGGCGTGACGCGGCCGGCGTGAGTCTAGGAAATGACACAAAAACGGCCTAACCTAAGTACTAGAGTACTACCGTTCTTTTTCTTATCTGTTTTAGATCAATATTGGCTATATAAATTCAGATTTGCAACTCTTAAGGAAATTGTGCAAAATTTTTGGCGATCGAAAAAGGACATTTTTTTCGCACCTTTTTAACATTTTCGAAAATACATATCTTCTAAACTATTTTTCTTGGAAGCAAATGGCGGAAATTCAAATTGTTAGAAGAAAGATAATTCAGTTCCCTTCCTCATTGATGGCAGAGACAAAAGTTAAGGAGCTGATTCGAAATCTCAATTTCTAATTTTCGAGAGACATACATATCTTAGTAAGTATGTGGTCTCCAATATTCGCTAAATATCAATTTGTTGAAAATTGTATTGTCGAAAGCAATTTTCGACCAAGACAATTAGTTTAGGATAATGTAAACAAAGAGCAAAAAATGTCCTTTTTCGTCCTCCTGAAAGTTAGCACTTTATAAAGCTGAAATAGATCTTAAACAGATAAGAAAAAGAATAGTAGTATAACCCATTTATTCCGAGGTTCATGTCGAGTTATATCAGCCTAAATACATACTGAATACAAACATATTTATATGTACGCATATACAGTAGGACCCCGATAATTCGGACCTCGATCATCCGGACTAAGATTTTGACCAAATTTAGTTTTCAATCTCATAAAATTTCCAAATTTTGATGATGGGCGGTATATTGTAGCCAACCCGAAGAAAACCGGGAACCGGTACTGAAATCTGAGTATCGAACAGGACTTCTGCTACACTGTATTGCCATGGTCGATTAGAAAAAGATTTTCAAAAATGTACAATTGTACGTTTAAAGTAGCGTTATGAAATTATTGGAAGAATTTACTAAATGCTCTCGTTATAAATTGACCTTTGCCTTTCCGTTTGATTTAGCTGATTGGGAACTCGTTGTTGCATGGTTGAATGTGTCATGAAGAATATTATATTTTTTAGTAAAAAGAATTGAACGCATTAAGCAACTGAACAGTAATTTGAATGTGTGACTATTTTCACTTTTCTAATCGTTCTAACTTGAGACTTCCTTCCGGGTCTCTCTCTTTCTTAGCTAGCCCTCATTAAGTAAAGACGTGTTCTGGATGTCTCCAATAAACTTAGATTATTCTTGTCAACTTGCCTGCGTTAATTCATTGAAAACTACAACATAATTGGCGATGAGGAAATTTATTGGTGCGTATTGTGATCAAATTCACTTAATATTTGTGGTTTTCTTTGAAATAGTGAATTGAAAAAGTGTAATATTCACCGAACATGAATTATATCGGTTCGATAGAGCATTTTTTGCCGGGAGACGATACAAGCGAGTATATCGAGCGGATGGAGGAATTCTTTAAGTGCAACGGTGTCGATGATTCAAAGCAGTCGTGCCTCTTAATTACTTTAATTGGCCGGGAGGCATACAAAACTTTAAAATCGGTGGTTGCACCGGCGTCTCCATCGTCAAAAACTTACGTCGAGCTCGTGGCAGTATTAAAAAAGCTGTATGCTCCTAAAAAGCTGACAATTGCCGAGAGATTCAAATTTTACCACAGGAATCAAAAGCAGGGCGAAACAGCCACGGAATATATCATTGGACTTAAGGTGCTCTCCAAAGACTGCGCGTTTAATAATTTCTTGGACGAGGCTCTGCGGGACAAGTTTATTTTGGGGTTATCAAACGCAAAGTGGCAAGAAAAGTTACTCGAAGAAGACTCATCTACCTTCGAGCAAGTATGTAATAAAGCGTTAAGTCTGGAGGCACTTCAAACTCAGTCGTCAAATATGAAGCCTTCGCAAGTCAATTTAGTCAAGTCTCAATCGTCAGCGTCACAGTCGAATCATAAAGATAGTCAAATCGTTCGAGCTAAGAGTCATGCGTCGTCGGGTAACAAGTCGTTTATGTACATGTTTTCGTTGTGGAAATAGTTTCCATAGAACACAGTGTCCAGCGTTTCAGATAACGTGCAATGTATCCAAACGTAAAGGTCATTTTGCTAAGATGTGCCGAAGTTCTAAGAGGGTCAACCTGTTCCAGTACTCCAATCGCCAAGTCGATAGTGAGATAGTCATCTTGGATGATACAAGTGCCGACAGCATAGACAGTCGTCGTCTCACTATAAAAATTGTTATCAACAATCAAGTTATCACGATGGAAGTCGATACCGGAGCTTGCGAGAGTATCATAAGTTACGTAGATTATACTAAGTATTTCAAATGTATAAAAATTGATAAATGTCCTAATAGTTTACAGGTTGTGACAGGTGACAAATTGAAAGTCCTAGGAAAGATAGTTGTTCAAGTGCGAAGATTAGATGTGGAAGAGGTTTGTGCATCCCTGGAATGGCTTGTCGTAGAAACGAAAAACGATTTTACACCTATACTGGGAAGGACGTGGTTGGAGATATTAGCACCAAATTGAAAAGATTGTCTGTCTCAAAATCTGAATAAGCTTGTGGACAATAATAATAGTGCAAATAACACTGCAAATAGTGTTAATAATAGTGTAGAAAATGATTGTGAAACACTATGCCGGCTTAAGTACATGTTTCCAAAGGTTTTCTCGGAAAAATTAGATTCACTAATTAATACGTTTACTACGGATATTAATGTGAGTGATTTATATGTGCCAATACTTCACAAAAGCTACACTCTTCCCATTCAATTGAAGGAAAAAGTGGAATCGGAATTAGATCGTTTGTGCAGTGTAGGAATTATTTCGCCTATTAAACACGCAGAAAACGCTAGTCCAATTGTAGTGGTCCCTAAAAAAGACGGTTCCATTAGAATTTGTGTCGATTTTAAAAAGACTGTGAATAAATTTATTCATTTGGAACATTATCCCCTTCCTAGAAGTGATGAATTTTTTGCAAGCCTATCAAATTGTTGATATTTTTGCATAATAGATTTGACAGGTGAAAGTCGCGGTATCCGGGGCATCAAAAAAATACCTTGCTATCAATACACACAAAGGCCTTTTCGTATATAACCGTCTTCCATTCGGTATAGCTAGTGCTCCAGCTGCTTTTCAAAGCATAATGGACCGTATTCTGCTTGGTATAAATAAAGTGGCAGCTTATCTAGATGATATAATTATTGCCGGTGATACTAAGGCTAGTTGTGAAGAAAAGCTATTAGAAGTTTTATCAAGACTGGATAAATTCATTGTGCGAGTGAACTTACAAAAATGCGTATTCTTTGCATTAGAAGTTGAGTACTTGGGTCACATTTAGTCATTTAATGAAATTAGGCCAAGCCCTAAAAAAGTTGAGACAATTATGAATGCTCCTTCACCCAAAAACATTACACAATTACAAGCTTATTTAGGCCTTTTGAATTATTATAATCCTTTTATGCCAAATCTTTCAACTGAGTTGAGTGATCTGCATGCATTACTGCGGGAAAATGTCAAGTTTAACTGGTCTGCTAATTGTGAAAAGACCTTTCAAAAGAGCAAGGAGTTACTTCTGAAAAATGCTGTTTTAGAGTTATTTGATCCAGATAAAGCGATCGTCATTTCAACAGACGCTTCACCCTATGGTGTTGGCGCAATTTTATCTCACCTGATCGACGGAAACGAGAAACCCATATTGTTTGCGTCACGGACTTTGTCAGCCGCTGAGAAAAACTATTCGCAGCTTCACAGAGAAGCTTTGGCTATAATTTTCGCCGTCAACAAGTTCCATAAATATATTTACGGGAAATAAATCATAATTTACAGTGACCATCAACGTTTGCGAGAAATTTTTAATCCCAACAAGTCCACGCCAGCAGTGGCAGCAGCCAGATTGCAGCGTTGGGCAATTATCTTATCCATGTATAAGTATAAGATAATATACAAAAAGAAACCTCAAATGTGCCATGCTGATGCATTGTCCCGTCTTCCATTAGAAGATACTGAAAATATCACAGAAGATTTAGTTATAAACTCATTCAATCTGTCTGGTGAACTTCCTTTAGATTTAGAACGAGTTAAGCAAGTTAGTCAAAGCCACCCGATAATTTCTAAAGTCATCACATACGTCCAAACAAAATGGCCCTCCAAAACTTCTATTAAAAAGAAGAGAATTCTTTTATGGTAAGTTTAACTATTTAGCCACGGAAGACGGTTGTCTATTTTACGGGAATAGAATATAGTTCAGTAATATCGTGTCGATTTAGTACCAATCCGTGAAAAAAATACAGAAGTTTTTTTCTCACTCTTTCTTTATGTATTATGGGGCGCTGATTCCGATTATGAACTTTGCACCCTAAAAAAAGTGCCGCAACCTTTAAAAAAAGGGGGGAAAGGGGGCATTTTTTCGGTTTTTTGCGATTATTTCAAAAACGGTAAGAGAAACAGAAAAATGGTCTGAGGACGAAAAAAACTACATAAAATTATCTTTGCAATGATATATAACACATTAGAGTTTAATTGCATATTTCGGCGTTAGAATAGAACATAAATTAGAATATTTTCATTTTAGAGCTTTTTTAAAAGCTCCATAACTTTTCAAAGAATGTTAGTTCAGCCGTACAATTTTGTACAAGTATTAACAGCAAGTTTAAGATATTTTTAACGTAAACGCTGAGTCACTCCGGTCAAGGACCCCCATTATCCCCCCATTTAAATTGGTCAAAGCGGCATGTCCATAACTCCCCCCAAAATTGGAGCAGAGTGCTAAATTTTGGTTTGTTGCGATTGGAGGTCATAGTCACCCCACCCACCAAAAATCAGCTCATTCGGATAAAAACTAAGGGTATCTCCCATACAAAGTGACCCATCAAGAGTTTGTTCTACGTACAACGTACTACTCATTTTATAAACTACTGTAGAACAAAGTTGTCATGGGTCACTTTGTATGGGAGGTACCCTTAGTTTTTATCCAAATGAGCTGATTTTTGGTGGGTAGGGTGACTATGACCTCCAATCGCAACGAACCAAAATTTAGCCCTCTGCTCCAATTTTGGGGGGAGTTATGGACATGCCGTTTTGACAAATTTAAATGGAGGGATAATGGGGGTCCTTGACCGGAGTGACTCAGCGTTTACGTTAAAATTATCTTAAACTTGCTGTTAATACTTGTACAAAATTTTACGGCTGAAGTACCATTCTTTGGAAAGTTATGGAGCTTTTAAAAAAGCTCTAAAATGAAAATATTCTAATTTATGTTCTATTCTAACGCCGAAATATGCAATTAAACTCTAATGTGTTATATATCATTGCAAAGATAATTTTATGTAGTTTTTTTCGTCCTCAGACCATTTTTCTGTATCTCTTACCGTTTTTGAAATAATTGCAAAAAACCGAAAAAATGCCCCCCCTTTCCCCCCTTTTTTAAAGGTTGCGGCACGTTTTTTAGGGTGCAAAGTTGATATTCGGAATCAGCGCCCCAAAATACATATAACAAAATTGAGAAATAAACTTCTGTATTTTTTTCCTGACGAAAATACGATATGATTGGACTAATAGTAATACCGGATGACTTGGAAAAGGAAATATTAAGCTTAATCCATTCGGATCATATTGGTGTTAGCCGAATGAAATCTATTGCTAGGTCCTACGTATATATTAGGAACATAGACGAGAAAATAGAACAGCTAGTGAAACATTGTCTTGTGTGTCAACAAACACAAAATCGCCCAAAGTCAGTTACTGTTAACTGGCCAAAATGTAATAGTCCATTTCAAAGAAACCATATCGATTTATTTTATTTTGGAAAGTTTGAAATTTTTAATAATTGTGGGTGCTCAAGTTTTAGCAAGTGGGTTGATATTTACTCTTTAAATAGGTCTACTGCAAGTGTAGTGATAAAGAAACTTAAAATATTTATCGCAAATGTCGGACTACCAGGTCAGATTTGCAGCGATAATGGTCCACCTTTTTCTTCTTTTGAATTTATACAATTTTCCAAACAGAATGGCATAGATGTAATTAAATCTCCCCCATATCATCCTCAAAGCAACCGTTTGGCAGAAAGATATGTTGCTGAAGCAAAGAAGTCCTTAAAAAAGTTCCTTATGGATATAAAATTTTCCAGTTTAGATGTGGACGAAAAAGTTTGTCAATTTTTATTCACGTATAGGAATACGCCAACCACATCCACAAATCAATCGCCATCGGAAATAATTTTTAAAACTAAGCCTAGAATACCTATCGATTTAGTCAACCCAGTTGTAAGAAATAAAAATCAAAAGAAATTGTTACAAATAAATAAAAAAGGAATTTTAAATTATGAATATTTTACAGTCGAACTTTTCATAAGCGGACACCATTGCGGAAGAAGATTTTGTCCCCTTATTGCAAGTTTTAACTTATAGGAAAATTTTAAAAAGGGATGCAATTTTATAAAATGCTTCAAAACGGTCTTCTGCGAATCCATTCAAAAACTGCGATACATATTAATTTCTAGTCTAGACGTCTTCGTAACCATTTCATTCCAATTCTTTGACCACTTTTTCAAAACAAACCTTAATCTTTGATAGCCGTTTTTCAACATTTCTGAAACTTGACTTTCAATAATGCATTTTTTTTTTCAAGATCGAGAACACTATTTTTCGGTAATTCTAATCAGATCAGCAAGTTTTCTTGAATTGGCTAAATTGTAAATGTCCACAGCGACATAAATAGAACTAACTTGTGGATTTATAACAAAATGGGTGAACACATGCACCGTCCGTTTAGGGAAGTTCGAATGTACTTAGAAAAAGGTATTAAGATGGTTTCGGAGAAAGTATTTTGTGCCTAAATTCTTTCCTTATACAATGTAATTGTATGTTTGTATCCACTCGTATGACTTTAATTCAATTGTAGAAGTTTCAGCTATTCGGTGCAAATAAACATCTCATGACTCATATTTACTACAATAATGCGATGATTCATAAATTATATTTATGCTAGCACTGGCATTGTCAAAATATGTACATTATTATTATTTTCCACAACACTCAAAGCCCACAACAATTCTGAAGAAACATACCCATGTTTCGCGGATCTCTAATACAATAATATAATTACCATACCATTTTTTTTGTATTCAACATAGTTATATTCTATACATACATAATTTCTATATTATCACTCAGCAATTTGCTTGTTAAGGTATGTAAAGTACGTGTGAAGATATTGAACATGCAGACGTAATATGAACGCATTAACATAGTTGTTCAGGCGTAATTTTAACTACCAGAGTACTGTACCATACTACGAGTTTGAGGAGTGAATAATATTGTGGCTTCGTCCCGGTGTAAATACCGACTAACCGCGAGGCTCGTGAGCATGATATGATGCGTGTACAAGTCAATTTAGATGTTGATAGCCTTGACTTTTTCATTTTTTTTTTCAATTAATTTATGCTGTTGCACTTTGGCGTGCTTTTGCTATAAATTTGCACTAGTCTAGTAGTAACTCGTTAATTGGATTTCATGATAAAAAAAATCAGTGTGACAACACTACGTTGAGTGAAGAAAACTACCCGATGAGCACGAGAGATTTTTCCAATACAAGTGAAAAAGAAGCTGAGCAACTAAAGTGGATCACAGATTAGCTACATATGTATTTAGAAAAAGAGTGCTGCTGGACGATGTCGACGCTACTAAAACCGTTCAGAAAATTAAGAGACGGTGATACCAGTTGCTTAAGTAATTTAACTGATTTTGAGAAAAGTTTTTTTGATTGAGTTGACCAAAACTCTTCTATATGATCCCAATATGATAAACCTGGAGTAGTTGGTCCATGACTTCAAAGGTAACAATGTAGTGAATAATTTTGAATATTTTATTGGGCTCAAATACTATCAGTAAATACATTATAAATTTTATCAAGTCCACTAACTATTCATTCGCATTTAACAACGTTTAGTTATTTCAATTTTCCCACTTATCATACGCAACATAGCGATAGCACATCCAATGAGTAGGAGTATACAAAATTTATCATTTAATGAAACATCCATACAAATATTGGTGAAGTGATTGACACTATATCAATTATGATAATGTTCGAATGGAATAGAAGCAAACCTTAATTTTAAATGCATGGTGTTTACTTTTATTTGTAGTCTCAAATTCCCGGCTCACGAAAGTACCATGATAAAAACCCTCGAACAAGGTTGATACCCAAAGAGATACATATTGAATTGCTATGTAAATATTTAACATACTAATTTCATTTTTAAACAATATACCGCGCATAGATACGATGCGCTGTTTAATTCAAGGTTGATCAGATTGAAATTTATAATAAATGGTTAGACAAGCGTATCGAAAATAATATAGTCACAAAATCCATTAGGCATACGATTTGAGATAATTTTATGGTTTATGACATTCATGCAGATATATAGAAATTGCATATTCAAATTTATTAAGATGAAACATTTAAAGATGTCATTAACAGGAAAGGAATTTGCGAGTTGCCATTGAAAACAAGTACCCATATGAGCTGCACCTTTAACATTTGGTTTAAGAAAAATATTTACACCAAAGACATGCTCGTAATTATGCAAAAAGTAATTATAGCATTTTTTTTTTTGTATTTCATAGAATAGAAAAGGTTCAATGACACTATTTCATACACTATGATGCAATTGTTTCCATAGCTATCATTAGATAACTGACAGTGAACGACCTTCCATCATGTATACTTCTTCTGCAATATTCACGAAACTAATCAATAGGTGATAAACAAATTACATACAATGGTGCATTATTCGTCTTGTGTATTTTATTTTCACTTATCTATATTTTAACAACACACATTTGTCACTATGTTATCTCTTTACTCAACGCTATCTTCAGCGTGCAATGTTGCAATCAACAGTATACTCGTATTATCAACACTATGTTTCGGTGTCTTTTTATCTTTAACAACTTTCTCGCCGAAATAATTTTATAAAAGTGTGATATAATTAGCAAGTGATAAGGAACCCAGTTAATACATCATAATGTTTAAAACACAAATAAAAGATAAATGCTTCGTTATCTTTCCGTATATATTTTCGCAGAGCAATTTGCCCGTTAAGATAATATTGTGTGGATTTGACCGTGATTTAAATCGTTTTCAATCTATGCATAATGATTTGATTATACAGAAGTTTTGTTGGTTGATTTAGTTTTTGAAAATTTCCGTTTGCATGCTAATAATAATAATCGAATATGTATTCTGATTTTGAACCAGAATGCATCGATGGCTTTCTTCTTTTTATGATAAAATACATATGTATATGAAATCTCACAAAAACAACTGTGTTGTAAAAGGTGTTCGCCAAAGAAAAAGGCATCAGCCGCAAAAAGGATTGATATAAATACAATCCCGCCAAAATACTCGCATCTTGTCTCAATGATGGTGGTGGAGCAATTTTTTTTTCAACGCTTATTGGCGCTTATTAACTCATCAGAATTTTTTGAAAAATCGATTTTCCACATGCCATCATCACTCTGGTTTGAACACAACAGAATACACCGTCTAGACAAAACCGATTTGGTGTCCCAGCGCCATATTTAAGCTTCCACCAAACCAGCGCAGAACGGTAGCGGTACGTGTCAGAATGTATGAAATAGTTTCCGCCGCGGTACACCACGGAGTACTTGTCAATTCTTGTGGTGTGTGTGTTGTGTGCACCGCGTACCGCTACCGCGCTGGTTTGGTGGAAGCTTTAGGATCATCGGGATGAATGAAATAGTGCGTATGAATCGCACTTTATGCTCATCCAATATTAAATTAATATGTACCTACGTACTCGTATATATGAGACGAACCAAAACAGGAACTTTGACCCGTCCCCGCTCTTGTAGACGATCTAAAACTGAAAATTTTGGATACAAAAGATTGTTCGGTCCTGCCAACTATACTATACGATTCTTTTCTAGGCTTTTTTCGGGCCTATCCCCGACTTTTACAAAATGCTTCCATTAAAACATATAAAAAGACTTAAGCGAGAATCTCGATGCATTTTTTCAACATTTTTCGCTGTATCTTTTTTTCTACCGCACGGATCGGATTAAATGATAGCCTATGCACACCTTCAGGACAGACTCTATCAATGGGAAAAGAGAGCGAGTCCCGAGATGCTCTCTACGAGGCTGTAGCCCTGTTAATGAACAACAAGAACAACGAGAACGACGAGAACAACGAGAACAAGATTTTTAAAAAAATGCGATTTTCAAACTCTTATATCTCCGGTGTTTTTTATTGTATCATCTTGAAATTTTCTACACTTCGTAAGACGGTGCGAGCGACAACGCTTACCGAATTTGAAGACTCAGGACCAACCAGGGTCCGAGCTACAGAGCTCCGAAAACCCGTACTTGTTCCGTCGTGTAAACATAGTCTTAGTCGCTTCTCACTTTTTATTTGTTCAAATTTCTTCATTTTTCTTTGGCTAGATCTGTTACTTTTGCATCATCTCAATTTCTGTTTGTTTGATTTTTATTTGTTTCAACAAAAGATTCAAAGGGAAATTTGATTTGTTCTCGATTACTTTCAGAAGTATCGATCGAGTTGTCTGTTGTGTTCATATTTCCGGCTTTCTTTTTTCGGGTATCATATCAATTTTCAAATAGAAGAAGACATTTCGTTTTGCTATAAAGAAAAGACTAGGGCATCGAGTGAATGTAGTGTATACTCTTAAGATATAGGTACGTTTCCAATGTGAAACACGATGGGCGGTGAAGAGTGCAATGAGCATCGCCAGAACATTGATGCCAAAAAGTTTTTGGATATTGTGGATTAAGAAAAATACAGTTTTCAAAAGTGTTAATTTTTTTATTGTAGTCAGCAGAACGATTTTTTTTTGTTCCGTTATTATTTCTTAACAAACCCATGCAAATAACAAAAACTGGGTTTTCGAATTAGATGGCCTGACTGAACTGAACAATTTGAAAGTAGTTTCTATAATCCCTATGTAACAGTTTCAGATTGATCGGTTTTTCGAAAGAAAAAATAGCCTTGTCTGTATGGTAAATTGAAACGTCGATTTAACCGGCTTAAATGCACCATATGTGAGCTACGACTTCAGGCTATGGTTCTTTAGCTGATAAAAGGAAAAAAAATACTATTTTGCAATTACAACTTTCCATACAAATCTTGCCTCTGATAAAATTTATGCAGATTAATTATTGTCAAATTTGCAAAGATTGGGAGAGTATCAAGTCCTATGTTCTAGACAGAAATTAACGCAGCTTTTAATTTAACTTTTCAATATAGACAGCAGTCCCCGCAACAAAAGCTGCCTACTTAGATATTAAGAAAATACACAATTAAAATAATTAGAAAATATGTTTGCAAAAATAAAAGAATATTGAAGCCGAGCTTAATCACTGGAATGGCCATAGTTTCAGCAACATGATGAAGAGCGAAACCTCCGCACCGAGGTGTATAAAATTTACTTTAGCAACTTTGACCAACTGACAACTGAAGCTCCTGTTAATTTCATCAAAATATAGTCTTAAGCCCGGATCGATTGATATGCATGCAATGCGATACAAGCTTTTTGAAGCTTTCTATATAAATCGAATCGTTTAAATTCTTAATCATTTGTTTCTAGCTTTATGGAATTGAATAAATTAATGAATTAAAAAAAATCTTAACCGGACAAACATTTTTCATCCCAAATGTCCAAAGACACCCTATAGATTAAGTATTCCACGAATACTACTTTCCGCATCACAACCTATGGAGCATGACAGGCAAACGCCAAAAATAAATTGTCATCTTTTTTTCTTCATGTCTCGAAGGAGCTGATTTATATTGTCTCATGCTATGGTTCCCTTTCATATAGCGACTTTGCAATACAGATAGACCAACCGGAGACTTGTGTCACATTTCTGTTTTACAGAAATAAAAAAAAAAAATACACTCGTACGTAATCAATGTGTCCCCGTCCATTGATCGGAGGCATCACGATGTCTTTGACATGCTGTCTCAGGCTATCTGCAGATATTTTGTGTATTCGATATAAAAAATATAAAAAATAAAACAGAAGAAGAAGAAGATACGAAACGGAAGTACGATAAATTTTCGTGAATGAATAAAAATGAAAGAAATGCTTAAGTGAATGTAATGTATGTATATGCAAGCAACCATTCATTGAAGTACGAGTATCTGTTGTGGGCGCACTAGAGGGAAGTAAAATTGAAAATTATACCTTAATTGAATTTGTCAAAAGGCACGTTATAGGTTATAAATAATTGTCGAAGACTGTTGGTTAAGTTAATATGATGTTTCCGGAAAAAGTTTTTTTTTTATTTAACGTAAGGAAGTTAGTTGGGTATTGTTATGTGTGGTGATGGAAACTAAGATTCATTATGGAAATCTATATTATACAGGGTGGCCCATTTAAAGTGAACTAGTGTAAACCATGCATAACTTTTTTATTTTTTAATATTTTTTTCTGAAATTTGGCAAGAATAAACTAGACACATGGGATATATGTTTGTATTACTTTCCAAGTAGGTACGCGTTGAGGTAGGGTCGATTTAGGTAGGTTTTATAAATTTTATTTTGGAACCACTTCAATCATAAAAAGTAGCCAGAAATATTGCAAAAGGTAATGGAACATACCGTAGAACGATCTCGTCTTTGTGAAGCCGCCCCCGGCGGCCATCTAAAGGATATAATTTTTCATACATAGTGTAAACATATCTCCCAAGTGTCTATTTTTTTATGTGAAAATTTCAAAAAAATCGGCTAAGAAATAAAAAAGTTATTCATGGTTTACACTAGTTCACTTTAAATGGGCCACCCTGTATGTGTATATAAAAGAAAGCCGTGTTTGTTACACCATTTATAACTTGAGAGCGGCTGACATAACGGAAAAAATCGAGACATATGAAAAAATCACAATGGGGCACAATTATGAAGACAATTCTTTTTCTTATACTTCTTTCTGAACGAATTACAGGATTTCAGTATGTTGACCCCACCTTATGGGTCTACACAAGGCTCCGACTGGAATAGCTATACTATGCTTTTGTAGTAAGCAGAAATTCACAACGATGAACAATTCACAATGAGTTTTTTTTTTACATAGTATTTTTGTTTATATTTCTTGAACTTCTTAGCGGATTTTCGGAAGATTTTCCTGCCAAATTGGTCCTTTCCCTGAATATCAAAATAATATTGAAACACGTAAAAAAGTCACCATGAGCAAAATTATAAAGAGCATAAGCATAAGGACCAATCGAATAGCTTTTGAAATATCTGCAAGATTGACGAACAGAAAATTTGCAGTTCATTTTAACCTTTTCGTGGATTAGCGAATTTCTATAAATGCCAGCACGGCCCATCTGAATGAGTTCTACACCCAATAAAAGAGACTCAGCGGGTAATTTGGTTAGGAGTCAAATTATGAAGGCAACTTATTTTCTCCAATTTTTGTCTATATCTCCTCAATTCGCATTTAGCACATTTCATAAAATTCTCATTTCTCCTGTTTTCACCTATATCTCTTGAACGGTATGCCGCCCAAAATTCTCATTTCTCCTGTTTTTACCTATATCCCATGAACGGTATGCCCCCTCCTTCCCGGAATTGACTTCCACCCTCAATAGCAGAACAAGTCTTCACAAACCTGGAAAATTCAGCAGCAGACTGCAATTGAAGCCATCCCTTGAACGGGATAGCGTATTTCAGCAAACTTCCACCCGCAACTGAAACCAACCATAGCAAAGAATGACACTTGACGCATCTGGAAAATGGCCAGCCACCAAATTACGAAGTCATCTCTTAAACGGCTTAGCGTATTTCAGTAAACTTCTCCACCTGGAAAATCGTCCAAGTGAAAATCATCAAGGCAGCTCATTTTCTCATGCTTTTGCCTCCTGAACGAATTCGTGGATTTCAGCAGTTTTGCCCCAACCGCAATCGCTAATATCTAAAAGGTGGAGCCAGATCAGCAACTGTTATTCCAGCCACATCGTCAACAATATTTTTTTTTTGTGCGTTAACAGTCAAAATATTTACTAGAAATTAAGTGTATATTTCATACAATTAGGCTCCCTTTCACTTTTTTTAATAGAATTTAATATTTAAATTTTATTCATTTTGAAAGGGAGTTTTAGTGCGAGCTCCCACAGCTTTTATAATATACAGGGTGTCCCGCAACTGGTTAGCCATAGACCAATGGTAGACTCTACAGGATGTATTAGGAAAAATGTCGTCAAAATTATTTCTCTAGCTTTTACCGTTAAGGAGCAACTGTGCAGATTTGCCACTACAATGTACCGTTACGAAATTCGGGTTTAATTTTAACATTAAAAGTTGAAATTGACATTTCTGCAAAATTCAAAACGTCGTATCTCGGAAGATACGAAACCGTTCGAAACGTTCGATATGTCCTTTTATTAAAAATTTTGTGTACTTTCAGAAGAATATGCAAAACATTGATTTGGCTAAAGTGGAACCTAGAAAATAGGAGTTTTTCGAAAAAAGTCGTGTTTTTGACAAGAATCACAAAAATGGCAATTACTCCTTAACGGTAAAAGCTAGAGAAATAATTTTGGCGACATTATTCCTAAAACATCCTGTAGAGGCTGTATCTCCTAAACGGTAATAGCTAGGGCCCTCAAAGTTTCAGCAAAATGTAGGTCTGGATGTCCTCTTCATCGACTTTTTCAAACCCCATTTTCGCCAAATCTCATAGAAATTGAGAAAAGTGGCATTTTCAGCCCAAAAGGAGCGTTTTGGGGGTGATTTACTGCCCATTCTTTAAACGGCTGTATCTCCTAAACGGTGATAGCTAGGGCCCTCAAAGTTTCAGCAAAATGTAGGTCTGGATGCCCTCTTCATCGACTTTTTCAAACCCCATTTTCGCCAAATTTCATGGAAATTGAGAAAAGTGGCATTTTCAGCCCAAAAGGAGCGTTTTGGGGCTGATTTACTGCCCATTCTTTAAGCGGCTGTATCTCCTAAACGGTGATAGCTAGGGCCCTCAAAGTTTCAGCAAAATGTAGGTCTGGATGCCCTCTTCATCGACTTTTTCAAACCCCATTTTTGCCAAATCTCATAGAAATTGAGAAAAGTGGCATTTTCAGCGCAAAAGGAGCGTTTTGGGGGTGATTTACTGCCCATTCTTTAAACGGCTGTAGCTCCTAAACGGTGATAGCTAGGGCCCTCAAAGTTTCAGCAAAATGTAGGTCTGGATGCCCTCTTCATCGACTTTTTCAAACCCCATTTTCGCCAAATCTCATAGAAATTGAGAAAAGTGGCATTTTCAGCCCAAAAGGAGCGTTTTGGGGGTGATTTACTGCCCATTCTTTAAGCGGCTGTATCGCCTAAACGGTGATAGCTAGGGCCCTCAAAGTTTCAGCAAAATGTAGGTCTGGATGCCCTCTTCATCGACTTTTTCAAACCCCATTTTCGCCAAATCTCATAGAAATTGAGAAAAGTGGCATTTTCAGCCCAAAAGGAGCGTTTTGGGGGTGATTTACTGCCCTTTCTTTAAACGGCTGTATCTCCTAAACGGTGATAGCTAGGGCCCTCAAAGTTTCAGCAAAATGTAGGTCTGGATGCCCTCTTCATCGACTTTTTCAAACCCCATTTTCGCCAAATCTCATAGAAATTGAGAAAAGTGGCATTTTCAGCCCAAAAGGAGCGTTTTGGGGGTGATTTACTGCCCATTCTTTAAGCGGCTGTATCGCCTAAACGGTGATAGCTAGGGCCCTCAAAGTTTCAGCAAAATGTAGGTCTGGATGCCCTCTTCATCGACTTTTTCAAACCCCATTTTCGCCAAATCTCATAGAAATTGAGAAAAGTGGCATTTTCAGTCCAAAAGGAGCGTTTTGGGGGTGATTTACTGCCCTTTCTTTAAACGGCTGTATCTCCTAAACGGTGATAGCTAGGGCCCTCAAAGTTTCAGCAAAATGTAGGTCTGGATGCCCTCTTCATCGACTTTTTCAAACCCCATTTTCGCCAAATCTCATAGAAATTGAGAAAAGTGGCATTTTCAGCCCAAAAGGAGCGTTTTGGGGGTGATTTACTGCCCTTTTTTAAACGGCTGTGTCTCCTAAACGGTGATAGCTAGGGCCCTCAAAGTTTCAGCAAAATGTAGGTCTGGATGCCCTCTTCATCGACTTTTTCAAACCCCATTTTCGCCAAATCTCATAAAAATTGAGAAAAGTGGCATTTTCAGCCCAAAAGGAGCGTCTTGGGGGTGATTTACTGCCCATTCTTTAAACGGCTGTATCTCCTAAACGGTGATAGCTAGGGCCCTCAAAGTTTCAGCAAAATGTAGGTCTGGATGCCCTCTTCATCGACTTTTTCAAACCCTATTTTCGCCAAATCTCATAGAAATTGAGAAAAGTTGCATTTTCAGCCCAAAAGGAGCGTTTTGGGGGTGATTTACTGCCCTTTCTTTAAACGGCTGTATCTCCTAAACGGTGATAGCTAGGGCCCTCAAAGTTTCAGCAAAATGTAGGTCTCGATGCCCTCTTCATTGACTTTTTCAAACCCCATTTTCGCCAAATCTCATAGGTCTATGGTTAACCAGTTGCGGGACACCCTGTATATACATTGAACTGACATCGGCAAAGTTGGGAAAAGTAAAAAAAAATGTACTTTGACATGCAAGTTAAAAAATACATTTGAAAGGGGAAAAGTAGTTTGAAAAAAAGATAACCCAGATGTCATTTTACATCAGACTAATTTCGGTTATTCTAGAATCTGTAGGTCTATAGAAGTTTTATCATTATTTTGAAAGGAATAAAAAATAGCAGAAAATGTTCATAAGGGGCAAAAAAGTACTTGAATTCAGCATTAACCAAAAAAGGCATGTTGGTTATCATTAAAAGGAGACATCAAAAACCTTTACCGTTACGCGGAGTAATTGAATTTTTTGTGAGTCTTGTCAAAAAACACGACTACTTAAAAATGTAGATTTTCTGGGTTTTGATTTAGAGGGGATTTATACTAATGACAGGATTTACTAAAACTCCTAGATTAATTGTGTCGAAACTCGCCTACTACCTTAAATCCTATGTCATTAAATTCAATATGCATCGTAGAATGTCTGTACTGGCATTATTCAAATTGCAGTACAATATGGTACAAATGTTAACTAAATCTAGGAGTTAGTAAATAAAAAAATGCATAATTTTCTCAAAAGTACATGCAAATTGTTAAAATTATACAAAAATTTCAAAATAAAAAAAAATATAAAGGAATGTACACACCTTACCAACATAAAGTCTCTTTAACAAAATGATAAATTTATTTCGATAATCGCAAATAAGCTCCCTGTGCTTGCTCCAATTTTCGGAGGCACTTATCATAATCGGATCACTTGATTTTATACCTATAACCTCACTGCTACCTTTATACAATACCTAAAATGATGATCGTCTATTCTTATTTCTAATTCATCCGGATCTGTTCTTTTCAACTTTTACCGACCAGCTATGTATTACACAGATCAAAAGTTATCATAACTAACTTAAGAAAAAAGGTTCCGCCCGATTTTAAACTGAACTGACATTATTATTTTATTCTCGTCCATTATACCTGTTGAGTTAACAATCGTCTTGTACTCCTAGTAATTTACTATAATAGAGGCAAAGTCGGATGACATACATTTCATAGAAACAACAATCTGCGGCTAGTTGTTAGGCCGGTTACACAAACTGACTTCTTCTTCTTGTATGTGAACTTTGCGAAGGAAGAAAAAAGTATACCAGCTACTCTAACCCAGAAGTGAGATAAAATTGAGGATTACGCAACCGAGAAAAACTCAGGCTCAGGTCCAAGCTAATAGATTTCAAACGACACTTGACAAGTAGTGAAGCTAAGATAGTTTTTTTTTACAATCTTGTTCAATTAATCCGTTACCAAGCCGAGTTAGAGTTTAGTTTAGCTGCTTTCAGTTTGAAAGATGACCATACAGCATATACCTACCTAAATGTCGTTGACGTGATACGATAAGCAAGTTTTCTTCATGTCGTCTGAGATCATGAACTGAGCAATCTTTTTTTTTTAGCTTGAATCTAATAAATGTAGTGAGTGTAATTTCCAGTTTGGCGACATTTACGAGTAGTTTCACATTAACGAATATGATATAATATGCAAATACACTATCCTACACCGCATACTAAATACTTACTAGTTAAGCAGATCGAAGCGTGATTTAAAATTAAGCGAGTCTTACTTTTTAACGGTCGTTAAAAATAGACTAAGTTTATAGTGATCTAAATCGTTAAAAAAATGTGTGTCTCTTTTGTATGCAAACGAAAAAGATTTAGGTCATCATCAGCATTTTTTCTTCGTTTCTATACTTACTTTTCAATTAAATAAATTCAAATCTTACATTTATTATTTCTTTTTCTATTTGATTCTATATTATTCTAGCAAATAAAGAAATATACGATTTCATTGTGTACATAGAAAGCATGTCATGTTATTATTTATGTACATAAATATTTTGCTGAAATCATCTTGACACTATGTTTTGTATTATATGCACAGCACTAGAAGATGGAACACCTTCACATCTTGATGAAAGAGAAATCATTGTGCAATTTATTCAAACATCATAAAACATTCCTATACGTATGCGTATTTATAAATAAAATCTGTAATTATTATTCTTACTACAGCGCATAGCGTAAAAGTGAGATTTGAGATGGCTGCGCGCGGCATTACAAAATACAAAGGTGTCTATGGAGAAGAATCAAATCATCATAAATATAGACCGTCAAAAGTGTGGGTGATTCAAATTCAATGAATCGTTTAGTAGTCAATCAACATTTTGATGAAATTAGGTGTCAAACTGAATTGTATGTCAGAGGAGAGAAGATCTCTTGCTCTCAATAAATATATTGAAAATTTTGAAAGCAACGTGCTGTTGAAATATTATGCAGAACAAACAAAAAATATCATTGTTCTATCTATCATCGAGTTTGTGGAAATTTTACTGCTGAAAAGAGGTTTCGTCTAAAAGAAGGCTTTATTATGTAAATGTTATGTATCGCGCCGACCCCAATGCATCTAGTACGTTGAAAGAATGATCAAAAATTTGTTGAATTTTATGACGTCCAACCGGGCGCCCATATAGAGTTGCAAAATAGGACAAGAACACGAAATTTAAAAAAAATCGGAATGATTACATAAATAAGTAAAAAAAATGGATATCTTTCAATTTTATGTAAGAGTATAATTCGATAAAAATGTGTCAGTAAAACGTCGTGTAGTTTCGCAATCGACAAGTAAAACAACACTAAAAAACATAAACACTCCATTTAGATCATCCAATCTAATTTCTACTGATCAGTTTTCACAACAACAAAATCAAGTAACTCCACTTACGAAAAAAAAACAACTCAACAGATGTCTGCATAGATAAATCTTTATAATAATAATCAAAGAAAATTTAGATTACATAATTTCATATCATCCCGCATAGTATGAACCAATATGTTTGTCTGTAATCTTCATTTGATTCAATTCAATTCTCTCGGTACGTACAGCGTATACACTATATGCAAAGCAGACGGTCAGTAGTACCAATCATATTGACGAGAAGACATTTGTTTTGATTATTATTTTCATTGTAAATCAATTTTTGGAAACAAATTGAAAACAGAAGTGATGAGGGACTTATCAGTTGTAATAATAAATCGAATGTGGGCTCGTATCGTCGTATCGACAAAAGATTGGGTGGGCGTTGAAAGCGATGGAGTTTTCCAATCGTGCTTCCGCCTTCTTATGCAATTTATAATGTATAGCAGAATTCAAATGAAGATGGACAACAGATTGCTGTTTATATTAGATTAGAAATTGACAACACCGTTTTGTTTTTATTTTTTCAATAAATTTATTTTTTAAACGTTCAGCATTTCTTATGATATATTTTAAAATTCTGAACGTAGCCTCAGATTAGAGGGTTTGGTCTGTAAATATTTGTGTTGTGTTATAGAAGTGGTACATTCGGAATGAAAGCACTGGAAAATGATTCCTAGTGTGAATTTCATTAAAAAATGTATAAAAAGTGTAAAATCACAAAAAAATACTTGATACGTTAAGTGGAGAAAATTAGGGTTAATTTTAGCTCGAATTAAATTCAATTCAAACTGCCCTTCAAGTTCTGCAATTTGGTCAAATTTATTCAAATTATGTATATCAAAATCGAGCCAAAATTAACCCTAATTTTAGTTTTAGTTTCTATACTTAAGGCATTAAAACTGTTAGAGATAATGGAGCTACAATACAATGATGTAAGGAAGATATGATCGTAAGACTATGCGCCAATTTTTAAAAGAATCGTATAAGCACTTCACCTTGGCAGAAGTTGTAGAAAATTAAGATGGAAAAATAATTTGTTTTTGGGTCAAATGACCAAAATTTATCTTTGAAGCTCTGTAAAAACCAAATCACTTATCCGATTTTTGTACGGTTAGTTTTATTTTTTAGGTAAATTGTTGGCTGTTGGCTGTACTAATCTTCTTTCGCTATTTTAGTTAGTCTAGCATTCGGGATATTGAGGTTCAAGTCGTAAAATAAAAAAAATGATTTTTCCAAAAATGACTGTGGCAGCTAAAGGGTTAAAATCGGGGTATATTCCTATCACCTTTTTTGCTGAAAATCACATAAGGAATCATATTCCGGTGCGTTTATGCGGTAGTTTCCGGACGGGCTGTATAATGATTAGAAAGTTATAATAATTAATTGCATTTTTGCGGATTTATAATTTTTAGTCTGGTTGGTCTAGTGGTCAGTGCGTTCACCTTCGGTGCGCAGGGTCATGCGTTCGAGTCTCATCGTGAGCGACCTCAGTTTAAAATGTTTTTTGAACTCACGACCCATGTGGCGGACTATGATCTCACTCAGATGTTAAATGAGTACCCATTTATGGAGATAAATAACTCGGCAGAGCGTGCTGTTGATCTCAACACCTCTACGGAAATGCAGTTAAGGTCTTGGAAATTGAATGTCACTGACATTGCGGCCCATTTCCAACGCTGGGCTGCCGCACCAGGTATTTTTATAAATTAAAGGCTGTATAAACCACTTCAAAACCAAAAGCAAACAATAATGCAACCTGCTCAACGAGTTCTTTGTAAAAAAGCAGTGATCTTCAGAGATGTTAATTTTCTTAAAAAGATTTGGAGACAAAAAAGGACACTTTTTTGAATCTGAACACTTTTCCCCGTTTTCAGTTCTGGGTGGAGACTCGACCGATATTACAGTTTCCTCCATTTAGTGTACTGAAAACGACGAATTTGGTGAGCTGCGTCGGGAGAACGTGATGACTTGGGGAAAAGGACCTTAGATCTATTCATCAGCACCCTTTCTAGCACTTATAACGCCCTGGCAAGACTTCAAGTTGCCGCCCTTATATTTGAGAGTGTTAACTGCATTTCATTCGATACGAAAACAGGTGAAAGAACCAAAAATTAGCCTGATCCGTTTCCAGCTGACTGAATCATGGGTGTATCCAAGAAGGGAGGGAAATTTTTCCCTTAGTGACAACTCCAAGGTTATCTTTTCGCTATAGGATCTCAAAAGTACTGACAATAGCAGTTCTGTAAAAGTGAAAATTATAACCGAGTTTAGTGTAATCAGGAGTAAAGGTAAAACGAGCGCAGATTATTTATCGTAAAAGGTGCAGCGCCCGCTCTAAGGGGGGGGGGGGGGCAAGCTGGGCGGTCCCCCAAGCCCCAAATTTTAGAGGCGGCTTTTTGGCTAGCATTCGAATAAAAAAAAATTGCAGAAACCCGAAAATAAAAATTCAATATCAAATGGATGTAGTGGAAAGGAAACAATAGACATAAATGAAATAAAAAGTGGCGACAAAAATGTCGGAAGACAGGAAACCAATAAATTGACAGCCACAAAAATAATTTTACATTTTTTTGGAGACGGTGGAATATGTTTTTTATAACACTTCCTAATTAAAAAAAACGCGTTCAAATTATTTTTTTATGATATCAACTATCATCATTAATTCTCTTTTGAAAGTTGTGGTTTGTTCTTGAGATGCTTTGACTTGAGGTGAGGAGCTTTTTCGATAACTTCCACTCACTTTTCGCATAAATTCGCCCGATGACCTCGCGAAATTTCTCCGCCGCAGAGTCCTCCCTAATTTGTTTCTGCCAAGATGCTTATATCAGAATTTGGCTAGGTTTTCCCGATTTAACTACATAGTTCTGATTTTATTCTCTAAGCAAAAATAAGCCGCAGACGTTGAAACCATTCGGAAATTCGTCGGCGAAGATATGTGGCTTATTGAAATTTGTTATCAAAAACTACCTGCTCCAAAATGCAAGTAATGAAAACGAGAACAATTCATCCCCGAGGTCCACTATTCGCTAAAGATTTCTCAATAGCAGGAGTGATCATCCTTTGGTCCCATTTCGGTTAGACCTAACGAGTTCAGCTCGCCAGCCGCAGGATCGTTTTGCCTGTGCTACCGTTCACTTCAGGATGGCTCCATCCGCTTACTAGGCAGCAATTCGACTAGTTAGATATAGGCGCGTAGGCATTTTCCACCAAGGCCATTCTCCGTAACTAGCCCCTTAAGCCTACTAGATTTCCTTTAGTGCACGTGTAAAAAATTAACCGAATGAATCGAGTAGGCTTAATTATATGACTAGAAATATGACTATAAATATGACTGTGTCATGGAGCCCTAAAATATGAGCATAAATTCGAGTCATTAACGGCAACGGGATTATATTATTTAGAAATACTTTTTTTCATTTGAACATGTTCTTCAAACAAATTTAGAAACTTTAGACAAAAAGTTAAAGCGTCAAAATTTGTTTTACCTATCAACAACTATTTGTGAATTAGTTCCGCTAAATGTTGTACAGCTAATCAGAAGATTGTATCATCGGTCATCCAGAAACACCGAGGTAATCCAAATCAACCTTGGTAGCCAAAATTGTTAGGTTGACTTGTCATAAATTAAGTTTGGACAGAAAGGTGGCTTAATATGGACAAAAACTTCTAGGTGGACCGCATGACATACCTGGCTCAGTTGGTAGAGTGGCTAGGGAGTCTATTTTCTGAATTACAGGAACGTTGGTTCGAGTCCCACAGTGACCAGGATTTTTACCTTCGGAGCTACTTGCTATACTCTTAAATTCCTTTTACAAAAATAATAAATGGTATAATACAGAAGGGCGGCAAATTGTCCACTTGCCCGGGGCGGCGTAAGTGCTAGAGCGGGCGCTATAAAGGTGACATCAGTCATTCTCGATTGTCCTATTTCAAAAAAAAATTGCCTTTAACATTTTTAACACCTTTGCTATTGATATTTTTCAATATTTTTGGAATCGGCAATTTAAACTGATGGGAAACCGTAATTGTTGCTGACGATTTTAATAACATTAGGGGTGGACGTAAAAAAATTCTTGGCTAAGATCATAAAGTTGATTTTAGGGGGCTTGGTGCTGGAGTACTGAAAAACTGCAAGCAAAGATTTAGCATAAGAAACATAGTGGTGCCACTTGTAGCCCTGTACTTTGTGTCGGATAGCCAGGCAATTATTATGTTACTAAACAACTCTTTGATTTAATTTTTCGGATAGATTTCATTCCGGTCTGAGTTGTCCTACTACTAAGTCGTTCGTGGAAAAATATGTTCTGCCGACGAAGTACTATATTACTGGAATAATCCCCATGGTAATACGTCTTTAGGGTATCTAAGAAATCAAGTCTGAGCAAAACTAAACCAAGCATCTGCGCGATTGCTCAGTTCATACTTACGGTTCTTGAAAATTCATCTGATTTACTCAGGTTTTTATGAAAATAAAAAATAATTTATCTGCATAAAAGTTTCTTTTAACCTGAGTCTAATCAAATATGTCCTTCGGTTACTAAATAGGCATCGGAAAATGCAACATTTAGTGTTGATTTTAATGTTGGAAAAATATACAACACACTGACTGTAAAACGTTGGTGTCAGTTTCCTTCGTTGCTTTAATCCTGAAATTTATAAAATTGCAGTGCTTTGTCAGTAGCAATTTAAAAGAAAAACTCTACCCCCTGGTGTGTTATCTTTAATTTCTGCTTTTTCTTCTCTGTACCGTAACCCCTTGTGGGGCGTGGTGTGTCCACTCAACCGTTTATAGGCTACTTCGGGCCAACGTTACATTGCATATAGTTTCGGATTGCTAGCACTATATATTTCCTGGACCACACCGAGATTCGATCTCCGGACCTCTAGATTACTAGCATCGTAGAGTGCGACTCAACCAAGTGAGCCACAGAGCGCATACATATTTAACTTACTAGGATTTTTATTTTTCCACCGAACATAGGTTTCATCTTTTAGATTGCTTATAGAATAGTTTTATTTCTATGAAGTGCTGGTCAAAATGCCGCACGAAAATTTGGCGCCCCGGGCGACCACCCGGCTTGCCTCTTCCTAGAGCGGCTGCTGCCATTCATTGGGAGTTGGAGACCTTTAGACTGACACCAATTTCACTAGACATCACGGCAAGTGGATTAGGGGCAAAACTTTTCACCTTACAGACCAGAAAATTTGAAATAAGAAAATAAATGAGTGCTCACTTGAGTGCGTAACAAGTGTTCAGCTGAAGATGGTTGTTGCACCAGCGACCGAAATGCATATGGATAAATAAATAAGAAAATTCTCTCAAAAAGAAACAGTGACTCCTCGTGTTTATTTTCTTATTTCAATAATTGAGGTCTATAAGGTGAAAAGTTTTGCCCCTAATCTCCAATATCAAACAACGAAAAATCGTTCAACTGTTTAGTGATGAAAGACTATAAAAAATATCTGAATTACGGCAACTGTTAAGATACGTTGTCCTCGACGCGGCAGGACGACAACGACTCGCTCATTCCATATAAAAACTCGTTTCTCTCTCATTTTAAAAACGAGTTTTTATATGGAATGAGCGAGTCGCTGTCGTGCAGTCGTGTCGAGGAAAATATACCTTAATTTCGGCTTATTTGTACTGTACAGTACTGCGAAAACGGTCGATTTACGGGGCTGTATCGGGAGAGCGGGATCAAGATCTTTTGTTAAGGTAATATGGAAAATTATGTGTCCGGTGATTTTTTTTTTGTCTCCGAGTGTAGGTAATAATTGATGCAAAACCAAAGGATAAAAAAAAAATATTTTTTTCCGATGTCCTCTTTCACAAGGGAGAAATATCTTACCTTATTAGAGACTATAGTCAAAGTCTGTGTTCGTAAAAAATGGAATCGTATCATCATCTGTAGCAAATTATGTTGAAAAGCGAACAAACATAATTGTCATTTCAGTAATTTTCGTTAAATTGTTTAATCTCATTTCGCATTACTTTCCCGAAATCGACCTATTAATAGCATCCTCCTTTTCATTTAATTTAAGAGGATAACTTTACATCAGAATTTCTAGATGATTCCATCGTATGTGTTTATTTCTCAAAATTATTTCTTCGGTGCAACTGCGCCATTATAGTGCTGTCCTAAACTTTCATAATTTCGAAAACTGCTCGAAATAGTTCGAATGGTTTGTGTCTTGGAAACATACCATAGAAATTTGCTATAATGGTTTGGTGGTGTGCTAGGAAGGTTTGTGTATAAGGTCACAAAACTTTCGGAGCTTTCATGAAACTTTTATTTACCAAGCTTATAATTCCTCTGTTTAAAATCATACAAATGAATTTTAATTTTGATTATGCGTTTTTATGTGACATATTTTTACTAATTTAATTTTATTCTGTTTATTTTCAGAGGTGGAAGGACTTTCACAACAGCTCAAAAATCGAATACTCCCATGGAGTCCATTATATTGTGTTCTACAACAGGATGAACAAACATATACTGCATACTGTAGTGAGGAGATATCGGTAAGTGAATTTTCAAATTGTAATTATTCTCTGTATGTAAACGTAAATTAATTTGTATTTTGAGGAAGATTTTAAACTAACAATTTTATCCTGTTCTCATCGTTGCATGACTGAAAATGTATACAGATATTTCCTGCAACGCCAAATAAAGAGGTAATGCGCAATTATGAGTGTAGTGTATGAATTATTTTCTAATAAATAAAATAATAATCTTCGTTTCTCACATTTTCTACTATGATTCGCATTTTTTGTTTATGTAATCATTTCATTTGCAACATTTTAAATTTTTCAAAAATTTACCAATTTTTGCTCCTCCTGTTTGCTTTTGTTTATTTGGAACGAGCTCCCAACTCAATGCAATAATGTTTTTACGACCTTAAAATTTATAACGGGAGAAATTTTATCCAAAATGTGGTACATAGTTTGGTTGTTCGTCTTCGAAGCACAGGGATGTGGGTTTCAAGCTCATGGTAAGCGAAGTTTGTGATGGTGTTCAAATTCGCGACCCATGTGGTAGACTATTATCTCATTCAGGGCCGATTTCTCGTAAATCTTATCGGCTGGTTAGTCTTATCATATAGACAAGACGCACATCACTTTCCGAAAGCTTGTAATTGAATGTTTGGCTACTTTGCATAATTACGCCATAGATCATGTTAATGGGATGTCACTAACAAATCTGGGGACAAGGCTCAAGTTTTACGCGGCAGTTATTTGTTTTCATTTTATTTTTTTTATTTTACATTTTTTAAAGAGACCTCTATTCTGGCTATTATTGTTAACCATGTTTCAAATTTTCATGTTTGCATTTTCGCATTTAAAACTCTAAAGGCTTCGGCTTTATTGGTCAGTTTCTTGATAAATTTACTAAATACGCAATTTACACGAACTACGACTTTCGGCAATATGGGCATCAAATTATTGGGTGACATATTTTATTTTTATATTTATATTTTATAACAATTTTCAATATCCTGTGACCTTCGATAAGGGTTTAAGGGTCATTTTATCTGCATCCCTGTTTTGAGTCTTTTTAGTTATTGTTCATACTTTTTTGTTTCTAACTCTGAAGTCTGAGAGAAACAACTTTCATTTAACACACACTTTTTTCTCTATATTCTTATAGCTTACCGACATATTGTTTACAGAGTTTCCCAGAGTACGACTTGATCGTGTGCGACGTCCGATCAAACCACTCTGGGAGGCTCCACCGACAGTCACCGAGGAGCCCGAAGACTCCGATGGATACCAAATGGATATTGCTTTAAATACAACGCTCAACAGTGATTTAGGTATGTCAAATATTTTCTTAAATTCTATACAATTTATATTTAACCGAGGGTATTTGATATTCGGGTGAGTTTGGTATAATTTGTCGACAGTTGGCGCAACACAATGGTGTCAGCAATTGACACACTTAGAGAAATATGTGCTTGTGTGCCCTGAAAATATCTGAATAAGCAAAAGGTTTTAATTACATTAATCTTATCTTATATTTCGAAATTATAAACCTTTGTCCCCTTGTGAATAGTGACGAATAATAATTTGTGTCTTCATTTTCTGTTTCGAAATGAGATGCAAATGTGTAATGCGGCTAGACTTTAAATGAAACTGAATATTATACGGTGAAATTTAAATTACTGTACTTAATTTCGTTTCAAGGCTGAATAATAGAAGCATACAAGAAAATATAATTTATCTGGTAGTTGCTTTCCGCATTTTTTGGTGTGTTGTCTTTTACTTTTATGGATGGATACTTGATGTATGCACTTTTGTTTTTTAATCAGCGGTCATCTGAGTTTCTGAATAAATATCACTTATGAGCGCGGATTGCTAATGCTATTTTATCATACGCACTATCATCCATAAGGCAACACTTAATTAATCATTTAATTTTCTGCTAAAGACGTCATGAAACTCATATAGTTTCATATGAACATTTATGAATTTATGCAAAAATTAATTAATATTACAGCATTCACTCCTAACCCCACTAACCCAATTCCATTAGTTGCGAATTCCCTTTTCTGCAACGGCTTTATTGCAGAATATCATCATGTGGTATGGACAGATGGAGCCAGCAAATTGATGTTTTATTGCTAATGTATTCAAGCGTCTTCAGACGCTCTTAATGTTACTTTACTTCTTCATCTGGTTCTTGTTGATGCTGCGCGTCTCTGTATGAAATTAAAAGGAAACGACGTTATGCTCATATTAATGAAATGATTATGCTTGAATGAGAAGTTATCTAGTTATTGACTAAGTCACTAAGATGGCATTAATAGTTGCGAAGTAAAATAGAAATGGCATAGAAGTGGACTTGATGTCCACTCTGGGTTGCATTAAGCTCGAATATCATTTTGTGAGTTGGTCAATATTAATTTAGTTCACCATTAATGTCGATGTATATACATAATTGTTGTAAAATAGGAAATTAGTTCTCAGTTATGTATTTCTTGACTATGTACCTTTAACCATGCTATTTTTCAAGTACATTATCATCGAGGATGTTGGTTATTAGAATGATTGAATTTCAAGTGAAACCTAACTACTAAATTGTTCTTGAAATGGGGTCAAAGTTTCTGGATATGGTGATATGATATACGTATTTATCGTAACCAGCACATATTGTGTAGTGTCGGTATTTTAAGATCTTTAATCTATCGTAATTGCAAACAATTTGGAACATATCCACTTCTGTACACCTAATTTGGAGTAATTTCTATAGTTAATATGACGATTTACCAGCGTGGTGCTCAACGTGACCATCAATCAGGCAGCCGACCGAAAAAGTGTGCTGCGGTATATGCTCAAAAGCTGGAATCACATCAATTTATTGTAGTCTTACATTTGGGGAGTCGTTTTTCGAATTGTGCAAAAATGAAACAGATCTTTTCCCGTCAATTATATTTGATGGAGTTTGTGTCGCCTTGCCTTTTTGAAAAGCAAATGATAACGTACCAATGCAATTCGGGAAAAGTAAAAGTAGTAATCATACGGGAGGTCACACTTTTTGGTTTAAAATAAAAAACGATGTTTGATCAGAAAATTGGAGATTGAGATAACTTTTATGCTCAGTGTTTGCGAAAAAAATGAAGAAAATTTAAGAGAGTAACCTGAAAACAAAAGAGTTGCATCCTCTGGTTCTGTCGACGGCCAGATTTTACCCAAATTAAAAAAAAAAATTAAAACGACCCTTATTTAAATTATTTTATTTAAATTATATGTGATCAATCGCCCGCCAAAGGAAAAAAAAACGATACGGAGTAAGATTATCGGACAAAACACGGTCTTACTAATTGACCGAGCCACAGCCTTCCAGGAAAAAAAAATGTTTACCAAACTTTTTAGCATATCGAAGTCTAGAGCATAGACTCTTCGATCGGTGCAAGAACGGAAAAGATATAATAAACGACATTTTTTCTCTCACAGACGAGTAACCCGATTTTAGAATGCTCAAATGAACTAAATAATGCCTCTTCCCATTGCGTCAATGAAAATGAAAAATGGAATATGGAAAATCAGAAATGGAAGATTCAAAATGAATAAAATGGGACATGAAAAATGGAAAATTGAAAATGGAAGATGGAAAATTCAGAATATAAAATTCAATATTTAAAATTCAAATACATTTCAAAATTCAAATTCCAAAATTCAAATTCCAAAATTCAAAATGCAAATTCCTAAATTCAAAATTTAAAATTTGAATTCAAAATTAATTCAAAACTCAAAATTCAAAATTCCAAAATTCAAATTCCAAAATTTAAAATTCAAAATTCAAATTCCAAAATTCAAAATGCAAATTCCTAAATTCAAAATTTAAAATTTGAATTCAAAATTAAAATTCAAAATTCAATATTCAAAAAATTTAAAATTTGAATTCAAAATTAAAATTCAAAATTCAAAATTCAACATTCAAAATTCAAAATTCAAAATTCAAAATTCAAAATTCAAAATTCAAAATTCAAAATTCAAAATTCAAAATTCAAAATTCAAAATTCAAAATTCAAAATTCAAAATTCAAAATTCAAAATTCAAAATTCAAAATTCAAAATTCAAAATTCAAAATTCAAAATTCAAAATTCAAAATTCAAAATTCAAAATTCAAAATTCAAAATTCAAAATTCAAAATTCAAAATTCAAAATTCAAAATTCAAAATTCAAAATTCAAAATTCAAAATTCAAAATTCAAAATTCAAAATTCAAAATTCAAAATTCAAAATTCAAAATTCAAAATTCAGAATTCAAAATTCAAAATTCAAAATTCAAAATTCACAATTCAAAATTCAAAACTCAAAATTCAAAACTCAAAATTCAAAATTCAAAATTAAAATTTCAAAATTCAAAATTCAAAACTCAAAATTCAAAGTTCAAAATTCAAAATTCAAAATTCAAAATTTAAAATTTAAAATTTAAAATTTAAAATTCAAAATTCAAAATTCAAAATTCAAAATTCAAAATTCAAAATTCAAAATTCAAAATTCAAAATTCAAAATTCAAACTTCAAAATTCAAAAATTCTAAATTCAAAAATCAAAATTCAAAATTCAAAATTCAAAATTCAAAATTCAAAAATTCAAAATTCAAAATTCAAACTTCAAAATTCAAAAATTCTAAATTCTAAATTCTAAATTCAAAAATCAAAATTCAAAATTCAAACTTCAAAAATTCAAAAATCAAAACTCAAAATTCAAAAATCAAAACTCCGGATTCAAAATTTAAAATACAAAATTCAGGATTCAAAATTCAAAATTTAAAATTCAAAATTCAAAATTCAAAATTCAAAATTCAAAATTCAAAATTCAAAATTCAAAGATCAAATTTCAAAATGAAAAAGGGTAAATTGAAAGCTGAAAGTGGGAAATTGAAAATTGAAAGTCGGACATTGAATACTGATCAGAGTCAATGAGAGAGAGAGAGAGAGAGAGAGAGTTCAATGTTTTGAACATTAATGTTTTCTGGAATTAAGTGATGCTTGATGATGATGCTCCATCTACTGCAAACACATATGGTGTCCGCCAAAGAAAAATTCCCTAGCTGCGAAAAACAATTGTTATACATTTCCTTGCTGAATTGATATCAATTCCTCTCTTTTGGGAGATATGTTTATCTAAGTGAAGTGAGTCTCCTAAAAGAGTACAAGCTAACCATCTACAGGTATACCGTCAGGGGAGCACCTAGCCTTTCGGCCTTTATCTCCCGGTCCCGCTAAAAAGTTTGGACCTTCGGCTTTTTACTGACAAGGTGTTGTTGTCAGACGGAGATTTCTCCATCAGGCGCATGCACACACCATCCGGAATCCAACCCCGGGATTGCATCACTAGCTGGATGACTTGGGTAACAACCTCCAGCCACTACGAGTCCAACACCTTGATGGGCAAGGACCATGGTCCCCTGGGCACACCCATCCCCGTAGTACACTATTCGCTATGGACTTCTCCATAGCAGGTGTGATCCTCCTTCGGCCCCCTATTGGTTAAGCCTTACGTCGAATTCGGGCATGCACACCCCAGGCTCGTTGGACCTGTGACTACGCGTCTGTGCAGACAACGTAGCGCTGCTTTTCACATCCAGGCGGCCCCTTCAGTTTACTAGTCAGCAATGCGACTCAGGCAGTGTGGTCATCAATCCACAAACTAGCTAGATATAGGCGCGTAGGCATTTTCCACCAAGGCCGTTCTCCCTAGCTAGCCCCTTCTTGACTCGGGTCATGCGGAGCCGTCACCTCCGAAGCTCACACGACTTCCGTATGATGTACCCCCCCACCAGAGGACATCAAAATCGTGCTAGGCCTTTAGTGCTTCCCTCCCGCAAACTATGGGGGGAGGTAGGCACGCCAAGAGCCACCCGTGCATAACTCAGGAGCACGGGACCGTTAACGCCCGAATGGTCTTTGTACAGATCCTCGCCATGGCGTATCAACTGTACCAGGGGCCCCCTTGCGCTACTAGGTCCGTGGTGTCGTAACTCACCAAAGATCTCTGTCCGACTACAAACAGCCTTCCGAGCTGAGTGTCACACGGACACAAACCCCCCTGCGGGGTCCTAAAAGAGTACAAATGACTAAAGCCGGCCCCACACCGACCGGAGTGTGGCAAACCCCGTGCAAAACATTAATACGAAAGTCGTGCAGCAGCAGTGCAGCCGTGGTATCATTCTTGGACCGGTCTTTTGCGCGGTGTTTTCCACACTCCGGTCGGTGTGGGGCCGGCTTAACCCTTATCCTATGATGATAGTTTTTTTGTAAGTGTAAAATAATTACTCTGTGGAGCGTTTCGTGTCTAATTTATATTTGAATGATAAACTGTGTCGCAGTCTCCTCAAACCAACTATACATACTACAAATTAAAATAACACCCAAACTGTTCGAAAAAATTTAAAAAATTTCTCATACAAGACTCAACCATAATTTTGTTCCAATATGCCGCCATCGTCCCAGTCAGAATGATAGATGGACGTGCACGTCTCCCCCATATGCAATAAACAAAGTCTCGTATGCACGGGAAAAACCAAAACAGAGAGAATCTAAAATGCATGCATCTATCGTATCAATACACACATGTTGCTGGCTGCTCCAAAAGATATTTTATTCTCCGACTCCTGAAGTTATTTCACCACACAATTTGCTTGCGTCAACTTTTCGCATGCGTGTTCCATCGCACCGGTAAAATTGAATACATTTTGTGTTTATAAAATGCTCCACGTACATCGTACATACATACGTACGGACGATGAACAATAAAAAGATACAACACAATAGATTTTAACCGGCTGAGAACATACGGAAAATTTGTATTTTGCTGTGGGGAATTTCTGTATTGGGGCTGGGGGCTTGCTTAATGCCGTGAGAGTACGTACATACAGTGCGAGAAGCAGAAGACACTCTGGTGAACTGGTGCTCGTTGGTAGTTGAGTCGTGACTTTGGTGAAGTTGGGAGCAAGCAGGTTTGCCGCGGCTTGTCGTATGGATCGGGAACGGCCGGTTACGGTACGGATATCAATCATCTTATGTTTTGGAACTAAGTACGAAATCCTTGGTTGAGTCCTTAAAATTGGTAGTGTGAATTCGATTCAAGTTGGTGATGAGTTCGCTCGGTCGGTTAAGTGCAAAGGCTCCGAAGTGTATAAAATTTAATTATTCAAATTAAAATTATAAAAATAAAAATTCATGGCGTGGCAGTGGATTTGCTTGAATTATAAACTAAAAGCATAATAAAGTTAATACAGAGTGCATGTCCAAGTGAAGAGTTAGAAAAGTAGTGCACAGTGCGCACTAGGCCTAAACGCCATAGTTCTGTCGATCCATATTTGGAACAACAATATTGGTTGATAGTGTTTGATGCATTTTGGAGCTAACAAAACAGCCATCCGCAGCCGCTGTTAACGTGTTCCTGAAAACAACAACGACGACGATGGCGTTACCATAAATACATACGAACGTGGGTGCACAATCCGATCATTTTCAAGTGCACTGTGTGGATTAGAAATTTCAAGTACCTATTCATTTCATTTCCTAAACTAGATAGCGCGCTCTCTAGCCGTATGCGATCATTCGAATGTCAATATCTAAAAAAAAAATTATCCAATTCAATTTAGGTTCATTCAAGATATAAAACACTATTTAGTATGCACTGCTCTGTTAGTATGGTAGCTTTTCACATGTTTGTTTTTTTTTTGTCTAACTACAAAAATGGGAATGCGGGACTCTCCAGTTTTGATAGTAATGTATGCTGTTTCTGGTCTGTTTGTTGCGGAGGAGTTTACATCAATATCAGGCGGGCAACAGCTGAAAATGAGCAGCTCCATAGTACCACCCAAACTCAACGTCATTGATACCCTAATATGTCGGGTATGAAAAAATGAACAGTAGCCGCGATCGCAAACACAGAGTGAACAACGGGAGATACTCATGTTTCATGTATAAGACACATGGTGGAGTGGAGACATTTATAAAGGATGATCTAAGTTCTAAGAGATCTAAGTGACTCTTTGTGAATAAGCTATAGTAATTGTAGCGCTAATTCATTTTAATTGAAACGATGCTTCTTAGCTCGATCGTATAGTTAGCTTAAGCTGGAAATACATTTTAAACATGAGGCTTAGTAATTGATATTATAAGTTACCGAACATTAGGGTGTGGATAACAGAGAAATTAAATACTTATGTATTTAATAAGTACATACATATATGCATTGGAAATTATCGAAAGTACTTTAAATGATTTTATTTGAATTTTCGTTATCAATCTGAAGTATTATGAGTCTATTTGAGTTTCGTGGAGTGTGCTTCCAAAAAAAAATTTACAAATGATTCAATATTAGACCTCTGGGCTAGATGTGTATGAAAGTTCAGAAACAATAAAGATATTTATACCCTTCGCTCATAGATTGAAAGGGTATATTAACTTTGTCGTGAAGTTTGTAACGCATTAAAGGAAGCATCTCCGACCATACAAAAAGTATACATATATGATCAGCATAAGGTGACCATACGTTAAGCTGACCAGACGTACAGCATTTTGCTGTACAGTACAGCATTTTGACGTGTCGTACACGTACAGCATTCAGAAATGTACAGCATTCCCCATGCCACACAATGAAATCCAACCCACTACAATCATGCATGTCCGCTTTTAAGGTGCGTAAAGTTTGTCCCATGTTCACTGTGCAATCGATATTAAGCGAGATAATCGCACATTTATGTTTGACAATCTTTCATTTTCGATAATTCGGGAACCCTTCTCTGAAATGGTGCTCATATTTCCTCCAAATTTCACGGTCCACTTATCCGCGGTCAGAAGCTACAGCTGCCCAAATCGCACTTCTGTATTTTCCAATAAAAAATCGTCCATAGCTTGGCAATTCTTGAGGGGAATTTCGAAATTTGGCAAACTTGTAGGGCACCGCACTCCCCATATTTGGTGAACATTTCAATGCACAATGAATAATTGTTTCCAAGAAAATGAATATTATTTCTATTTCATGTTAAGACGAGAACTCATTTATAATTTATGCCAAGACTCAAAGTTACAGCCGTCAAAAGACTTTATTTTATGACAAAACCATGGAAAAATCAGCAACTGTACTCCGATTCCTTTATCAACCTCTTTATGAAAATGCATACTAAAGAAAGGACACGGCGCATGGAGCTTAAAAAAAATTCCCACATTTCCCTAGAATCCATTTAAAACGACCGGTATGACATCAACAATGTATGTAACCATGGAGAAATGCATGCTCTGCTCCTGAAATATTGCAACCTGGTTTAGATAAGATTTTTAGACCTTGCGCCTCACTCCGATCAAACCTCGCAATGTCTGTCGCGCATTAGAAAATTCGCCAATATTTTTGCGATGCAGTGCTGCTGTGAAATAGGATAAGGCGAAGTACAAGCGCAACGGGCGGTGAACCAAAGAAAGGCAATTCGTAAAATTTAGATCTATGGCTTGTCCATACATTCACTCAGTTCCTGTGGCGCGCCTTTGGCTTTGCTCAGAACTTCTCGTCTGTCGCGCTTTTCATAATTCGCCAACATCCTTGCGACTAGCACTGGTAACAAATGAATAATTGAGGTACGATCGTAGCAAGCGGTGAGTCAATTGAAGGCAATTGGTAAGATTTAGACCTTTGGCTCGTGCTTAGGATTACTGGACCTCACCCTTCGCTCACCTCAGACCTCGCTTTGTCTGTCACGCTAGACAGTATAAGTAACGCGCTTGTCTAGTCCATACAGTTTCTACAGTGCGGTTGAATATCTAGGTATGGAACTATTGAGCTTTTTTAAATTAGGGGTATTCAGAGTACCGAGGCGTTTAACTATATTCTTCCTAATGTGTTGCCTAAAACTTTCAACATGTTCCATGCCATTCCTATAAGATTGTAACAAGATAATGACACCAATTATGAAGCAAGGCTGATAAAAGATTGATTTCAAGACCAACTAATCAAGGTTATGGAAGTTTTATTCCCACTGGAACTTTCCTATTGACTTCACCATTTGTACTGTTTTTAAGAATTCTCGTAAGAAAATCCTAACGGGACTCCGGATTTGAGACCTTCTGCTATATGTTTTCCCTTGATAGATCAGAAAGGACATGTTCAGCATTTTGAGCACACATTTTATCAGTATTTCCGTCGCAATCTCTAACCAAGAGTGAAATGCTAGCCACAAATTAATATAGTTCATGCAAAATAAGTCAGTCCGTGAAAGACGCTCCAAATCCCAGGATAAATGACAAGCAAACCATCTACGAGGTATACCGTCAGGGGAGCACCTAGCCTTTCGGCCTTTATCTCCCGGTCCCGCTAAAATGTTTGGACCTTCGGCTTTTTACTGACAAGGTGTTGTTGTCAGATGGGGATTTCTCCATCCGGCGCATGCACACACCATCAGGAACCCAACCCCGGGGTTGCATCACTAGCTGGATGACTTGGGTAACAACCTCCAGCCACTACGAGTCCAACACCTTGATGGGCAAGGACCATGGTCCCCTGGGCACACCCATCCCCGTAGTTCACTATTCGCTATAGACTTCTCTATAGCAGGTGTGATCCTCCTTCGGCCCCTATTGGATAAATGACACCAGGAAATTATCTAATTCCCTTGGAAAACGCAACAAACATCAGATATATCATCCTCAAGGCCAGGCGCGTCAAACTCTATAGGCACGCGGGTCGCATGCGGCAAATAAATACTTTTGTCCCTAAATTCGATCCAGGAAAAAGTTTTTGGCTTTGCCGAAATTGATAGTTATCTGTCACGGTTCCAATATAATTCGCCTTTAAATCTTTGAAGTTATGGGACAAGAACATATTGAATTAGGATTTATTTAAAAGGAAGGCCAACCTTTAAATACCCCGAAATCATAAATTTTTTGCCTTTTCGCTCATAAGTTTTTCTGCCCGAAGTGAATTGATGCTTGAACTTAACAATTTTGACTCCGAAAGGTTGTTTTGGGCGACCTCGATGTACTTGGATATCTGGTGCAACAATGTTTGGTGCTGTCGAAAATGTTGCGGAAATTAATTTATAAATAGTGATAACTGATCGATTCACCAAATTTTGGCATTTTGTCTTCTTGTCTAAAGTTTCTCCCTGACCAAGCTTTGAGCTTTACACTCCAGCTCTACGCAGCTACCAAAGAGCTAGGTGCGAGAGTTGCAGCGAAGGCTGAGTCCGTAGAAGTCGAAAACAAATTACATAGGGAGACACTTGAATCTTCAGAGAAATGAAGCTTAGGTCACCAGAGAAGTGACTCAAAAATTGAAAAACGCCTATTGGCAGAACCTGCGAATACTTTATCAAGAAATATTCGTATGCTTTGAATCTGTCAGTAAAATTAGATTGAGAGAATTTGGGAGTTTTTTCTGAACTGAAACAATGTGATTATTCTGGTTTTCATCGAGGAAAAGTCACGGAGTCTACTTGGACTTGATCGCCATCGATCTCCATATTTGTACAATGACCATTTGTGTCCTCTTAGAACTGCCCAAATTAATTATGAAATTATAAAATTGTTATTGTAGTACTATTCACTAGATCGGATGTAGAAAAAAATCAGATATTTGCGCATTGGCTTGTGTCAAAATAATTAAACAGCAGCAAAATTTAAAGAACCGACTAACTTCCTTAAAAAATTGGTTAATTCTATGTAGCCTGAGTGTTCAATGCTGTACATACGCATTGAACACTCAAGGATCTAGTCACTTTTCAGCATGACTTGGGGAGTCGATTGAGCGATGTCCGTTTGTCTGTCTGTTGCGACGCGTTTTACTCGGCGGCAGCGCCCGCTCTAAGGGGGGGCGAGCCGGGCGGTCGCCCGGGGCGCCAAATTTTAGGGGCGGCTTTTTGGCTAGCACTCGAATAGAAAAGAAGATAAAAAAATCAATATCAACTTCGATTTAGTGGAAAGGTCTGCGGTTTCCTTTCTATGAAAGGGGAAGTCGAATAAACGCTGAGCACATTAAGGCGTTTAAAACAGACTCCTTTGTGAGAAATGTTATCCACAAAGGCATTATTTTCATCAATAATTTGTTTGGAGTTGTTTTCCGTAGTTTCCATCGACATTTCGCAGCATAATTTAAATACAATTCGCCAAACCTTCGCGTCAATGGATGACGATGGTCCCGATTGCATTGATTCATCTTGCACTGGAGGGCAAACTACTAAGAAGCTGGTTTGGATTTTAGCAAGATGAGGGATCGAACCACAGAAAACATTGCAGAGCTCCCTAATTTGTGTTCGGTCATGCTAATATAGGAATTTGACTATTTGGGGATATAAATAGCTCTGATCTTATTCTCTTTAAAAATTCTCGAGATGACACATTTATGAAAATGAGCCATGCACATTGAAAAGCCTGAGGCAATCCGGCTAATTGAAGTTTTTAAGGAATTTATGGAAAGCAACTGCAGGAGGTTAGTAATGAAAGCGAGCACAAATTTTGGCCTATTATTTTTGAGGGCAGAGTTTTCTAAAAATGTATTGAATTTTTTAGTGGAAAACAAAATTTCGCATTCATTTTCGATTTTCTACATCAAGCTTTAACATTTTTAAATTCCAAAAAAAACTCTGTAAGATAAGGCCTTGCTGAACTGTGGTGAATTGCGCTTAAGAGTAGCTGATATTATATCTGAACGGTCGCTCCGGTGATATCATTTTTCGTGCTCAACGAAGCCATGGCGACGGCCGAATTCATGACGAAATTAAATACTTCTAAAAATTTCCAGAAGTTCCAAAATATGCACTAACAAAAAAATTTTTCAAACAATTTAAAACGTGAAAAGAGACCCAGAACTTACAACTCATTTAAGCAAGGGGGCACGAACTAAAAAAGATTAGGAACCACTGATCTAGATAGTATGGATATCTACTATCAATCTGTTTGCTACAGTACCTAAGGGGCGGCAATTTGTCCTCTTGCCCGGGGCGGCGTAAGTGCTAGAGCGGGCGCTGCTCGGCGGGTATTGAAGCTAGCAAGCTGAAAATTTTCACACGAGCTTCTTATTGTTCCAGGCTGTTTGTATGTTTGATTCAGCAAAATGGGATCACTGAGTCATGGGGCTGCCATTACAAACCTAGCCCCCCAATTTAAATTCTTCTAAGAAAAACTTTTTTGTTTATGGACCAATTTCAACCAAATTTCACACAAATGTGTTTCCCTTGATAACACCAAACATATGTAAGAATGGATAAAATCGGACGATGGGGTCATGGGGCTGCCATACAAACCCAATCCCCAAATTAGGTTCTTCTAAGAAAAACTTTTTTATTTGCTCACCAAATTCAACCAAATTTCACACAAACCTTTAATTCAAAAACATTGGTAAAAGAGATTTTCTAAAGAATCAGTTTTATAGCAGACTGGTTCTAGATTTTATCCAGTGGCTCGTTATGTTTATAGTCTGGGCGCATCAATCACCTCGCGAGCTACCATTGGAAGGAGAACAATTTGACTAGCTGATGCTAGTAAAATTTTAATTCATTCCAGCCTCAATGGAACACTTAGGCAAATTTCATGCGAAAAGACTCTAGTCTCTGCGTGTGGGAAAATCTTAAAAGATCGTCCTGGCGTTTAATCTATTCTGCTATTCTTCTTCTCTGTACCGTAACCCCTGGTGGGGCGTGGTGCGTTCACTCAGCCTTTTATAGGCTACTGCGAGTCAACGTTACATTGCATATAGAGGAGTGTATATAATGTTGCAAGCACTATATATTTCCTGGACCACGCCGACATTCGATCTCCGGACCTCTAGATTACTAGCATCGTAGAGTGCGACTCAACCATGTGAGCCACAGAGCGTGGATATTATCCAGACTAAATTCAAATGGAATTCTTTCGAGAATTGCATACCGATTAAACTTTAAAGGCTGCTATTCTGTCGTATAAAATTCTTTAAATTAGATTTCAAGTTTATCTTTTTATTCAGGCAAAATCAAATTCAAAATCAAAGTCTCAATCGCAAACCAAGGGCAGGCTTATTTAATTTTTCAATTGATTTTACTGTTATTTCCACTTTATATTTTTTTATCAAATCGAACTTGCGATAAAACGTCTAGGTTCTTATCTACCTTATTACGTAAAGTTTTTAGGGGAACTATATGCTCGTATGTATTTTTTATGATTGACATTTTTATAACTGCTGTTAAATTTTTACTATGCATTTCCATTAGAATTTTTTGCTCACGAAATCAAGATTAAATGCAGCTGTGCAAAGAGTTCTATTGTGTAGGTTCATATTTGTGTATTAGCTCATTTATCATAAATGTATATGAATGGAGAATAATGTAGGTATTGATAAAAAAAATTTCAAGTTCATTGTAGCTTAGAATTGTAAACATCGTGACGGCGCATTTAATAAAAGAAAATAAAAAGCAATAAAGTAGCAATACATAGTACGACGTATACATACTAAGAGTTGATGTGCTCTGTGGGACTTTTTGATATTCGGAATATTCGGAGTAAACGAAAGTTCAAGTCGAGGATAAACCCGATTCGAGCACAACTTTGCGTCCCATTTTCACTGAAAATATTAATTGATAAAATTGGGTCCAGGAAGTAGTATTGCTAGCAACTGGGTCACACTCCGAATTTTGTGTGTTAGGGAAACATACCGTTTGGAGTAAACGCAGGCAGAGATGCTGCTAATTACACATTAATTTACAACAAAGAGCCTTCTAATGAAATGACTTGTCAATATTTAAAGTCGATAATTTCATAGTTTTTCAAACACATAGAAAATGGCAAAATCAGAACCTATTAAAAAAATATTCCACTCCGAAATTTGTCAACTGTTTCACCAGTTTATTTTTTAATTTGAATTTTTTTAACATACTCTGTTTAATCAATCTGTAATTGATTTTATTATCATTTTAAAAATACATACAGGTTATGATGAAGAAATGGAAGCCTGCAAAATTTCGGAGTTCATACCTTTTCGTATGATAGGTCCAGATAAACAAGCAATCTTTTCAAGTGGTAATCGTCTAAAATTGTTCAAAAATTATAAATCATCCTCACATTCACTTGAATATGAAATGCATGGTCATTTATTTTTTCGAACTCTTGCATAATCTTAGCCCCTAGGGTACAATCATAACATCACTTTCCCTTCTTGTCACAAAATTGTCATATAAGTCAATGGCAACACTTGCAAACATCAACTCTTATAATGAATCGTACTTGATCCAATAGCACTCGTCAAAACCCATTTAATATAGAATAATATCGCAATAATAACGATGACAATATCGTTTTATTATTTCTTCCGCTTGTACTCGTTGTATATTTTCTTGCCTTTTTCACTGCGTATCGTCTCAACATCTTCAGACTCTATCATTGTAAAGAGATATTATCATATCATAACCAAGATGATGATATTCAAGTGATCCGCGCACTTCTTTGCCATATTTGCTTTTCATTCGTATATAAAAGAAATTCAGCAGAATGCATTTATTGTTCCAAGTGTGTACTAAAATATCGCGCGAAGAGACTTGAATAATATTACTTATGTATGTATGTATATCATACAAATATCAGTTTTCTTGTGCTTTTTTTAAATTTATCATATTTTGCATGCAGTAAAGAAATTGTAATTAGGCTGCATGATTTAGTGATGCGTAACACATCTACATACATACATACATTCTTTAAGAAAACATGATATTTATTAATAGCGCGTCTAGCTTCCATATATGAATCTAAAATGGAAGTGCCATCTCTCTTATATATGGCTATGACACAGTTGGTTGCATTGGACGAGCGGCTCTTTGATCTTCTTATAAAAAGTAAGAGAAGAAAATTGAAAGTAACGAGAAAATATATGATCTTGAAACAAAAACTCAAGTTACTTGACGACCAGCTGCTCTAGTAATTAAATTGGCTTTTATTATGCTGATTTTGAATTGGTTCTGCTGCGCGACATCGTGTCTTTCGTTTCAAAACTGAATTTTCTTTACTTAACGTACAGAACACGGAAATAAAAAAAAACTAAACCATTGTGAATTTTCTCATTTCGCTCATGCCTTTTCACGACTTGAGAGGAATAAGGAAAATAAATAGAAAAAAAATGAAATGTTGTTGTAGTACGCTCCTATACCAATTACCGTCACTTGTTCGAGCTTCTAAAGCAATTTTCCACCACCAAACACTTAATCGTTTTCAATTGGAATCTAAAATTAGCCCAAGAAAACGTTTAACAAGAGCTAAAATTTGTATGAGATTTTTTTTAATGATCCTATTTTTCTCTCTTAAATTTTTGTACAAAATTGATTTTTTCAGTCCCATTTCCAAAGTATGCAAACGCATAAATCTATTTATTGTACATAAATTTAGATTTAATAAAAGTTGTTTAGAAAACATTCAGCCGAATCTGAATTCACTGATCGTTTATACCAAATGAGTCACCTCACCTATCTCACTTCTTTTTCACATAAAACATCATCCTTTGTGGAGCATATACGCACAATATACTTACGAAGAGATCTGCGGTGTGTTATGTTTGTTTGACATTTCATATGATTTATGTTGTGATTTTGAAAATTTAAAACATAATTACTATGCACGAAGGTTATTTCACAGTAAATTTAGAAACTAGAAAAATGGGATATGAAGAGAAAAAAAAAGAAGCCGCGCACCAAAAAGTTTTCTGTTCTAAGGTGACAGAACATTATTTTAGAGGTCAGGTGTGTAACCTTCTAGTAACGGTGTCGCTCTTTTTCTAAATAGCCTAATGCCTTCTCATCACTCTGTTCTTCTTAGTTTTTGACAAGAACCTATTTCCTTCCGTGTCGGTCGAGTGTGAAAAGCATCAGATGCATTTGAGACTTGCGGCCACTATACCACTCGTATGCTGTTGTATAAAAAGCTATAAGGCGGAAACAGAAACATATATTAATAATCTCGCAGATGAGATTCAAAGATTTGACGTCAAAGATATACCAAACCGAGTCTTTTTATAGAGCTCGCAATAAAACCGGAAAGACAACGGACACGTAACTTAGAAATATGCGCTCAGCTTATGAGGGGAAGAATCAAAGACAAAGCAAATACGTTTAGATTAGATTTATTTACATTTTTGTTCTTGATTCTATCTGTCGATCCCGTATTAGTTTTTGTTTTCTTTTTATTAATTTCCAACGCGATTTTGAAGATATGTATGTAGGTATATTAGCATTTTTAATTGACTCGCTGATTATAATGGATTTGAAAATGAAAAGGAAACGTATCATTTTTAAAATTCTCCAAAATAGGTCAGATGTGTAATAAAAGAGATTTTTCATTAGATTATCGTAGGTTTGAAATTTAAAAATTTGTTTGTTTGCCGTGGGAAAATCTTAAGACAGTGAGAATAGATCGTTTGTATATTGAAATTCCGAAAATGGTCACCCTTTGAAAGTTTGAATAGAAATGTGTGCCATTGAACTCGAGTAGGATTGTCTTAAGTCAGTTTTCGAGAATTCAGTATGAGACATATGGAAATGATAGCTTACTCCTACACTGAATCAAATCGTGTATACTAAAGCAAAGGAAATATGATTAAAATCAAGTAAAAAGGAAACAGCATTTAAACGAAAACTGACCTTGAAATAAGTCAGCTTTTCTTACTGAAAGGACCAGACCTTATAAAATAATTTAATATCCAACATCGAACACACTACATTATGCGTCCCAGGCGAACGCATTATAAACTACACCGCAGACACTAATGACACCATCAGACTGTTTCAATAACAGAAGCCATACATTCATCATCGAAATTTCTGCCTAAATTAGTAAATGTTTTTCAAAACAATGTTTTTGTAAATAATATAATTTTCAATTAGTACTAGTCTGGTTGGTGTAGTGGTTAGTGCGCACAGGGTTGTGGGTTCGAGTCTCACCGTAAGCAAATTCAGTTTATGATGTTTTTCGTACTTGCGACTCATGAGCCGGACTATGATCTCATTCAGATGTTAAACGAGTACCCATGTACAGGGTGGCCCAATTGAACTGCAATTTTTGGCATACTGATTTTTTTTTATTTACTTAACTCATTGCCGGACACAACGCCAAAATTTGACACGATTTGTATGTCAAATGCTCAAAATTGGACATCTATAGACGTTCTGTCCGGGAATGGGTTAATACATAATTTTATTGAACATAAGCAAAAAATGTTGAAATACAATTATATTTTTAAAATTTAATTCAAATTTTCGATGTGACCACCATTAGCGCGAACTATGGGTTTGAGTCGGTTGACAAACGAATCGCAGGCTGCACGAATGTGAGCCTCTGGTTTTTTCGCCCATTCACGGCGAAGAGCTGCCTTGAGCGCATCAATACTCTGGTATCTTTTAGTGTTGGCATGGGCCTGCAAAATCCCCCATATGGAGTAGTCTACACGGAGAGAAAAATGTGCAATGAATTCAAGAAAATCATACAATGAAATTCACAACATACATACAAAATGTAGTGAAATTGATTACAATTCAGTTGTTTTTACTGGTGTTGGCCTATTGTAAAAATGGCCCATTGTGTAATGACAAAAATCATTGCATGATATTTGTATGGATAGTTCCATTTATTGCGTTTGAGGTAATTTTCACCACAGCCTGTAATAATTATTATTGCATGGTGTAATAGTTTTCATCCTTTCGTACATGAAATTAACAAGAGCACGTAATAATTATGAAACTGTCAAAAAATAAAACGACTAATTTATTCGCATGACTTGTAATCTTAGATAGCTTAGGTGTAGGGCGTATAGGACTATGAAACGATAGGTCCCCGGTTCAATTCCCAGTAGAAGCAAATTGTAAAAATGTAAAGTTAAAATAGGGAAAAAGAAAGTTAAGGATAAAATAGAAGTAAAAAATAAAAAAAGGAAAAAATAAAAAAAATCACTTTTTGTATTTTTTCTATTGTCGCCAAATTATCTTCCTGGCAAATTTTATTATCAAAATTGTTAATTTTATTACAGCGCAATGACATTTTTCAATACAGATTATTATTACCTTTACATCAGTTGCAGTAGGGTAAAAAATCATTACAAATACAATCGTTTTTATTACAGTTTTAATGCCTTTCACTACTTTTTTTTCTCTCCGTGTAGCGTATTCGCATCGGGTGAATGAGGAGGCCACTGTTCGGAAGAAATGAATTTTGGAACATTGTTTCTTAACCAGTCTTGGTTTGCGCGTACTTTGTGTGACGATGCAGAGTCTTGCTGATATGTCCATTCTCTTTCAGTAAAATGTCTGCGTGCCCACGGCTTCCAAAACAATTTTTCGGTAAACTTCGCATTCATCTTGATGCCACGATCCAAAAACACTAGCGGAGATCGGCCATTCGCCGTCACGGCTGCCCAAACCATCACAAACGGTGGGGATTAACTTTTGGTGGCCATCCGGATATCTAAATTCTCGGACGACCTTTCTGTTAGGTAGACACGATCGTTTTGTTTATTTATAAATTGCTTAATAGGGCAATTTTTCTCATCGGAGAAAACGATATTTGGTAATTGGCCACGTTCGTGCAATCGCACACTGTTACGTTTTACTTCCATCACGGATAAAAAGTTTTTCACAACACTCAGGGGCAAACGCTTGCGGATGCTTAAGCACAACAAGGTGAACTGTCGTGGAACAAAATATGAGGACGCTATCATTAGCGGTTACAGATTTACAGTTACCTACATTTGGTTGCAGTTCAATTGGGCCACCCTTTATGTTGAGAAACTGTTCTAAGCGTGCTGTTGATCTCAACCCCTCTACAGAAAAGTAGATAACATCACCACATTTGCGGTCTTAGTCCAATGTTGGACTATCGTGCCAGTTATTTATTTTATAATTTTCAGGCATTTTGATATGTTGAGAAATTTTGTCTAGATTTGACAATGTTGAAAATAAGAAAATAATTTTAGTTAGCCCAACTTTTTCTTCGTATGGAAAAATTTGTAAAAAAAATGAACATTTCAAAGCCTCTCATATAAGTATTGTATGTATATTTTGTTTATTTTATCACACAAAATCTTAGTTCGAAATTTCGAAAATCATCACGCATTACATCAGCATGTTTTTTGCCTTTAAATTGTGTCTTCAAAAAAAAAAACATTAGATCTAAATGTGAAAACTTTTATACCGTTAGAAAGTCAACTCAACGTGTTGTCAACTTTGCCGATTGGACATTTCAAAGTACCGTTATACAATTTAGTATTGTTTGTTTTCATTGAAAAATCATTTTCGAAATGTGTCTAAAGTTTTAAATCTGAATCTAGGCTAAGCAGCGACGTTATTATTTTAACCGTAGACTTTCACTAAACCACGATAACGTTAAAAGTTCTACAAATTCCAATTATGGCGTTTTTACTCAAAGAAATTGTCATATCGTCCCTTGCAGTCTTGCCCATCCAGTGGCGCTGGAGAGGATTTTTTATTGGAGGGCAAGATTTTTTTTCCCAAATTCATGTTCAAATTTAAGTGGTCTCCATATACCGGACCTCTACCACTTTAATATCATGTGAATGGGTACCAAGAAGTGATTATGAAACATATTAGAGAACAACACCTAGAGTAGTCTCCAAGATGAGAATAACCTTTAAGTTTCCTTTTGTTACCCATTACTTTGATCCCATTGTATTGTATATAGTTTTATATAGATAAAAATCAAACGATTTTTCCAATTGTTATTTTCTGGTTTCCTCGGGGAACGAATTCTTTCACGATTTTTGGAAGATCTTAATTCCCTGTTCGATCCCAGTGAACATGGAGAAGGATTAGATATGTAAGACGTTTTTGTGTCATTGTTGAACGTAGACATGTTTTAGGACGTCGCAAAGCGCTGAGATACCTTTCTGATGATGCTGCTGATGCTGGAATCGTCAGCAGTAATATTACTTGCCGTATTACCTCCGTAATATTAGTAGCCGTATTACCGTCAGCAGTACTAGCCGTATATTACTAGCCATATTAAGTCGCTCAAAAGACACTTCGTTGTGCTTGATCAGCGATTTCGGCGCAACATGGAGGTGATGCTCCCGGCATATTCTTCAAAAGAGTTAACTGTGAGCGAAGATCATCAATATCGAAATCTTCAGCATAGCAGCCCAATCTTACTGTGAGATTCTCTACCGTTGGCACGATTCCCTTACAGGCATCAAGTAAAATATTTTCAAGCTATTCCAACGTGTCTAACGAAGAAGAAATGATCATGTACATAGTCGTAGTATACATGCACTAGATGCACGCATGCAACTTTCTGTGAACCAGGTATTCCATCATGGAAAAAAAATATCCACTCGAATAATAATTGAATATGTATAAAAAATATAAAATAATTGATTTTTAATTTTTAATATAGTCCAACATAGTACTAATTGCCCCCGTAGCCAAAATATTGAGGCGGCAGTTGCCCCCGCTGCCCCACCCCTGTTCCGGCGCTATTGTGCCTACCCTATGAGGGAGACACTGCATTTCGACGCAAATCTATTTGTACCTCCACGCGCAGCTGTAGTGCGCGACTGCTCCGTTATTTTAGTTAAGTTTTTATGACGGTGTAGGTTGCTTCCTCAATGTTGTGGCGAACTTATCACACTACAACCTACAACAGAACAGTTTTGCCCTGTATCTTGCTAATTAGAATATGGAATATCTGTCTATAAACTTGTTGATGAAAATGGTGATGAGATGATACAGCACCATCATCATCATAACAAATGGTGGCCGAACATCCACAAGAATCGCGCCATCAACAGCTAACCTATTGAACACATATGAACACACACAACATATTAACGGCTAATAAAAAAACACGTACTATACTATAACGTTAATTCTATTCTTAATAAAATTAAATGCAACCTAGAAAGAGTTAAAGAAAAAAGAAAACATGTTTTGTGGTAAGGTTCTATATAATAAATTTTTCGCTTTTGGAACCGCAAAAGAAGAACTGTTGGTGTAATTACATAATTAGGGCAATGGAAATCGCAAACCGTTTAGCAACATGAATATGTATATTCGTTGTGAAATGAGATCTGTAGGTTAGAGGTTGTAACCACGATTATGTGTGTTGTGTGGTTAATTTTGCGGTTAATGTTTTCGCTATTATGTCCCCGAAAAAAGAATGAGCTGAATATGATGTATAAAAATGATTTCTATTCATTTTATAGGGTGATGGGTATGAAATTTTGAGGTGACTAATTAAGTATAGCAGGGTAACCTAGTTTGTATTTAGGCGATCAAATAATGCTCAAAATAGAAAAGGATATGGACTGATAAACAGAATAAAGAAATAAATTAAAAATTTCTATCTAGACGTGAGTGAATCTAAACAAACTTTTCGCTCGATATCAAGACGAGAAATAAAATAATTTTTCGATTTTGGTGCGGAGAAAGTATATTTCCTCCAGAAATTCCCAATCATCCCACTGTACAGTACAACATCAAGCTTTGTTTACAAAATGTGTCTACATGTACATGTTTGTTAACATACATATTTCTTGTAAACATTTAGAAAGTTTCATTGAATTTTATGATAAAATTCATTCTACAATTTGTGCGCTTTACAGAAATCAATTTTGGCTTGAATGGTTTTTGTTTTTAGTTTTCGAAAGATCTAGATACAGAATGGAATAATCAATAATTTGTCTATATGGCGATTGTAAGTCAGATAATGTAAACAACTATGGTTTATTTCATCCAAAATAAGTCCGAGAATGAAATATGATTGTGCTGCATTTAAATTATATTTTCAAACTTATAGCCTGACTAAAGGACACAGTGCATACCCTGTGGTTTCATTTCATCGTTGCGACTGTGCTAGAGTGGAACCTGCAACTCGGCAGTGCAACTGCATCGTAGGGAAATGGTCCTTTACGGAATTTTCACACAATTTCTGAATTTTAACTGCAGTGTAAATAAAATGTTAAAATTCGGACACTTTATGAATTCCTGAAAACCATTACATTTGTACATTTGTATGTATTACGTTTGTTTTCAACAAACTTCATATAACAATGCCTACCATGAATACCCCTTAATGCCTCACTCTCGCCCATATATTAAAGTGTTCTGAAACGGAAGAAAATAAAGTTTGTATCCAAAAGCAAACAATGATGGAGCTCGAACTGATGATGATGATCATCAAAAGAAAACCACACACATCCAGGTTACATGGCGGCATGATTTTCAATCACCCAAAGAAGAGTGCATTGAATAAGAATCTCCCAGCCAGCCCATCGGAAAAAGTGTATACATACTACATAGTTAGGATTATGTTTCATTCAGCACGATTCAATGCGGTGTAAAGCGCGGTGCGGTCTGTTCACTGCTATTGTACTGCGTTGTGGCAGTGAGTGAGTGACCCAGGAAACCAACCATGGCTACTAAAAAATTCAAAATAAAAATGAACCACAGTGTTTCCGGATATTGTTTGTTACCTACATACAATTTATCTTTTTTTTAGTCTTCTTTTCCGTTTATTTGTATCTTTATTTTTGCAAAACAGTTAAACAGTCAATAAAAGTAAATATAGAAGACAATGTGACGTGCTTTTGAACGGAAGAAGTGCTAAGAGAATTCTAAAGAAATTGACACTAAAGAAGAAGAAGAGAGAGAAACCATTTTCGGAAACTGACTACTAATCGGCGAATGAATGACAACAATGCGAATCAGAACTGATGGGAACGAATTGTGTTCATTAATAAATCTATTATGCCATTATGCGAATAAGATGATGGGGATTTGTATAATCAAGTTTGCGTTTTCATTAGCGGAAGACGCGCAATGATCGCGAAAAAAAATCCGAAACATAATAAAAAGAAAACTGCAACAAGTTTCAGTTGTATTATTTTTAAAAGTCGGCCGAAGAATCCGATAATTTTTTTTACGATTATCGAAAAAATTCTAAACAAGATAGAATTTCTTTTCATTGAGAGGTATGCACGCTCTGTGGTTCACTTGGTTGCTAGTAATCTAGCGGTCCGGAGATCGAATCTCGGCGTGATCCAGGAAATATATATTGCTTGCAACATTATATACACTCCGAAACTGTATATGCAATGTAAAGTTGACTCGAAGTAGCCTATAAACGGCTGAGTGAACGCACCATGCCCCACAAGGGGTTACGGTACAGAGAAGAAAGAGAGTATGCAATTGATGGTACCTTTGGATGGCGTGCATATTCATTTTCGAAGTTTTTTTTTTTAGGAGTACGATTTAGATCAGTGGTTCCCAACCCGCAGATGTCTACGGACCACTTAGCCTCGAAGGGAATTGCTACGGACCACTGTTCCGAGGATGGATTAAAAAGTTTGGATGATTGCACATCGGATTTACCCAATAAATTAGGTATTGTCCGTCATCGTTTCTTCCTTTTTGAATAAAAAAATGTATGCGACGCCTGCATGTCTCATAAATATGACCTTATTCCAAAAAGGGTGATTCGATTAAAAATTTTACTACTGCACAACTATTTGAACCCATGTTTCGCCAACAGAAAAAGTATAGGGCGTATGCTCGCGTCCTCTTCTATCTCGTCCAACATCATTTGGTACCACTGCTATTTGATCACTTCCTTATATCTAATCGTCTTTGACGGCCACTGCGTATGGTTAATATCGCTTCACAAAACCTTGCCAAAAATTAGAATTGATAATTTTTCCTAGATTAACCAAATTTAATATAGCAATCAATTAAATATCTCTTTTTTTACTTTTCTGCTTTCATTAAATATTACCGCACATCGTCACTTTCAATCGCAGTTTCAGCTTAGTAAATGTCGTTGTTTGTTTTCAAACTACATAGTTGGAAAATAAACATTTTTTTTTGTATACTGAAAATGTAGTTGAAAATATTAGGAGGCACTCTAAGCACTTCGGCGAATATCCGTATTTAGGAAAAGCCAGGGCTTTCTAACAGCAAAATTCTCATCTGATTCAAAGAAAACCTGCTGTAATTTCTAGATTTTGTAATGAAAAGATTTTCTGTCATATTCTACCAAATAACGAGAAAATTCGCATTTTAAGAAATCTAAATACATACCTGAGGAGAACCCGGGCGCCACTGCAAAGAAGACGAAACAACTGCTAATTTTCGAATGCGTGAATTGAAAAATGCTTACAAACCAAACGTTTGCTTTTGTGGTAAATGTAAGTGAAAAGTAGTTGGAGCAATGGGGACCAGGCTCAGTAATTTGCAAATTCGGTTTGCGATTCAACTTTCGCTATCTAGATATCAATTTAACACCGTCAGAAAGATTGCTTCATGAAAATCAAAAAAATGATTTAGTCCCGGGGAATATTTAGTTTTTACAAGAATAGTCACTAGTTTCTTCCGCGGACTCTAAGGCTCTAACGGACCACCTCCGGTCCGCGGACCCCCAGTTGGGAAACAGTGCTTTAGATAGAGCAATGTTTCCCAATCGATGGTGGCCAATGGAAGTATCTGGTGATTACTATTTTTTTTCTGACTGAATTAAAATTTACTGCTTTGGTTGAACCATCTTTTTGTAATTGATGATTTCTTGATCGCGAGCCTTAATACAGTGTACGCTCTGATAACCGGACACCATCGGAACAAAAAAAGTTGTCCGCTTATTGGAGGTGTCCGCTTAATAGAACGTCAGTTTCATCATAATTATTTTCGTACCAACCATAACGAGGAAAGAAATCACCACAAAAATACTAAATTACTGCTCATAATCGTGTATGTCTGAAACAAAAAAAAAACAGACAAATTCGTCCAAAAATACTGAATTACTGGACAGAATTCCTGAATGTATAGACAAGAAATTCAAAAGCCTTCAGAATTCAGAAATATGTATTAAAACAAAAGAAGTTCACTTCTGAGGCCTTGATGATGCAAATGGAAGCCAGCTCAACAACTGAGCTGTCCTTTTATTAGAGTTTAAGTCGGAAAAATAAACGAAAAATCCGTGTTCCTGTGGAATCTATTTGGTATGAAAGCAGTGCATTATTTTAATGGGAGACAAAAACGTGTCCGTATACCGTAAACTGCATTTTCTGATAAAAATAGGAAAATAGCATCTGCATCTGCAATTACCGAATCTTGATCACCATGAAACGAACGATTTTTCACTTATGTTTCACCAAAAAGTAAATTTGTATAAAAATTTTTTCGCAGCCGAAAATCGTTTCAATACTTATGCCCAAGTAAAGGCTTGGATAGACCTCGGCCGAAATGAGAATTATTTTTATTTTTCGCTGCGATTTTCTCAATGAAAATGCATACTTACTGTCGTGAAATATGCCGCAAATGCTGGGGAATTCCATACGCTACAATCTGAAAATGTTTCCACAATTTTTCTCTGCCATTTGATGTACATATTTTTCCTTTTTTTTTGTTTTCCCGTTCATTGGATAATTTCCACGGTGAACTAGTCGTGGACAGCGAATCGGTTTGACGTTTGCGAAATTTACCACGGTTGTCGGGAGTATATGTTACCAACGCCATCTAGATATATCATAGCCGCAACTCAGCTGTCAATGCCGTCATAGTTTAACTCTTAAATTTATGGTGGAACAAAAACCAAAAACAAAGCATATGACGTAATTAAAAGCAAAAACAAAACAGTGCAACTTTGGCGAACATAACCAAAATTTATGAGCTGATTTTGACGTCTAAGATTCTGCATTCCGGCCTTAATATATAGACGGCGTTGATGCTACCGAATCGACAAATTTCGATATTGAAAATGCGTTCGGATAAGGGGGAAATTAATTGTTTAGTTATTTTTAAGATTAAGATTAAATATAAAACATTGTAGTAATGTATGGAGATAAAATTTAAAAAATCATAACGGTATTTTACAGGTTCATTACCGTTTCATTTTCATTTACGCTCCAGGTGTAAAGACCTCTTATGTTGGAGTTAAAAACCGTTTACGCAACCACAAAAAGCTCTTGAATTTAATTCTCAACTATAAGTTCTTGGTGGTGTCGCATTTCCGCACTCTAGACTCCGATTGCATTCGGATTTCAAATATGTATATAAAAAAAAAACATTCTACTTTATTTCTTAAAATTTTTTTGCTTTGGATACCCTTCGCTCTCCTCCGGGCTAAAAGTTTTTTCGGACGTACCTGCGACTTGTATTTAACTTCTACCCCCCCAATTCTTTTCCTTCCGTCTTCACAAAAGTTCCATTGCGTCGATAAAACAATATTTGTGTGGGGTTTGTTTGGAATAAGTGGGCAAATAAAAATATTTACTCAGAAAATTTTATTGGGAGATGCGGGAGCATGGCCCCATAGTTCGATCCCATTTGTTTTGACCTTTTTTGTTGCTTTGATTAAGACACATTAATTCAAGGTTTTGTGAAATTGGTGGAAAAAATGTTTCTTAGAAGAACCAAAATGGGGGGTTGAGTTTGTTTGGCAGCCCCATGATCCCATTGTCCGATTTGATCGATTCTCACATATGTTGTGTGTCATCAATAGAAATGCCTTTGTGTGGAATTTGGTTGAAATCGGTGCAAAAACAAAAAAGTTTTTCTCAGAAGAATCTAATTTGGGGGGTTGAGTTTGTAGGGCAGCCCCATGACCCCATGGTCCGATTTGATCCATTCTCACACATGTTGTGTGTCATCAATAGAAATACATTTGTGTGGAATTTGGTTGAAAGCGGTGCACAAATAAAAATGTTTTTCTTAGAAGAACCTAATTTGGGGGGTTGGGTTTGTATGGCAGCCCCATGACCCCACGGTCCCATTTGATCCATTCTCACATATGTTGTGTGTCATCAATAGAAATACATTTGTGTGGAATTTGGTTGAAATCGGTTCACAAATAAAAAAGTTTTTCTTAGAAGAACCTAATTTGGGGGGTTAGGTTTGTATGGCAGCCCCATGACCCCATGGTCTGATTTTACCGATTCAAACATACAAACTGCCTGCAGCTAAAAGAAGCATTTGTGCAAAATTTCAGCTTCATAGCTTTTAAATTCGCCGAGTAAAACGCGTAGCAACAGACGGACAGACAGACAGACGGACATCGCTCAATCGACTCCCCATGTTATGCTGATCATATATGTATCCTTATTATATGGTCGGAGATGCTTCCTTCAATGCGTTAAAAACTTCATGACAAAGTTAATATACCCTTCGTTGACTCTACGAGCGAAGGGTATAAAAATCAACCTAACGCCTGCCGTCCATTACCTGCTTCGAGCGGCGCGGCGCTCCCGCGTTTAAAGCTTTTCCGAATTTTAATGGCGTAACCAAGCAAAATATGGCGTAACTATGCAAAATAAACAAAAATTCCATTTAATACAATGGAAAAGCTTTCTGAATATTGTGTGTGCTTATACCTTTTACTATTAAAAGCTTTTTTTTCGCACATTTTGTGAAAGCTTTGCCGCTGGAGCGCCGCGCCGCTCAAGTTTACGCTTCCAGTGGACGAGAGCCCTAAGGCTGCGGCTTGGATCTTTTGCGAATTGCTTAACCCTTCTGTCTGCACATAGGTCTGGCTAGACCTTTAGTATTTCGGTCAAAAAAAGTATGGAAGATGAAATCCCAGCAACTTCATACTTCACGATATCCTAATATTTTATAAGCATTTTGAAAAAATTTGTGAAAATCGTTAGTTTTGAGCATGTTTTTAGCGAATTTCAATTTATAGTGCTTTTTAATACCCAATAGGTATTTTTCTAAAAACTAAAATTGTTTTCTCAGTAGGTCCGGCCAGACCTATTCGGTATAGAATATCCTTATTGTACATAGTAGGTGCCGACAGAAGGGTTAAATTGCTTGAAATTGCGATAAACTTTTATGCTTAAAAACGTTAAATTCCGTTTTAGCTTTCAATCACTTTAAGCAATTCGCAATTCGTGAAAGATCCTATCCTCAGCCTTAGGCTAATTTTTGCGGTTTTGGGGTATCCCCAGGAAAAAAAAATGTTGGTCGAAACGGTCCCAAAAAGAAGATAGCAAGATTGGTACGTACGTTCCCGATGAAAGGTTCAGATGGCAATCGTAAGCTCCACACAATAAAATTCTTAGTTTAATTTATTAATAGTTTTTAATCAGCTGCCCCATGGCCATGGCTCTTAAATTCCACCTGTGAACACAACTTGCATAATTTCTAATAGTCCAGTCGCGTAATTAATAAATGCATTAGTCCAGCATCGCGGTTGTTTGTTTGCACTGGTATGGTGTGTAATTAAATGTTCAGCATTCGTTTCCGCTATGCAACTGTGACAATCACAAAAGCAGAAGGGTAAGGGCTCGTCGCGTCGTCACATATGCACGAGTTCAAACCGCACATACTGCATACGTGTATGAATATGAGTCCACATGTACAAATCCTCAACCGACACGTAGAACTTTGTTTAACATGAAAATATAATATATTTTGTAATATAATACACATAATGATAGTATAGTGCGCAGCACTTCACCACCAACGAGGGCTGTGTCCACCTCATTGAATATGTATGATGGAAAATAATACATTTATTACAAAAACTAAATGCGAAATATGCCGACACTGTATACGCTTGAATGATAGCATATTCGTATAAAGTATTGTAAAATTGAAACATGAACAGGCTCTCCTCAATAACTTACTACCTGTAAGCATAAATTTGTAATATGCAAAATACCGTGACGCATTCATTTCCGCTTTTGGTGAGCCAAAATTCAAATGAGCCATCGTGCCGTCGGTCGTCGCCATAGCAATTGAACCGCAATTTTACACACTATAGATGGAGAATGAATCGCAGAACTAGAATTGTTACGAGAAGGTGTTGAATCCTTATATGTATACCAAAGGAACGACGCGAGTATTATATTGGTTTGATTGAAAAAGGCATAATGAAGAAGAAGCATGACCACAGGGGAAGTCCAAATTAGTCAGGCAGGTGTCGAGTGATGGTAGTAGTAAGAGTAGGTACATACATTTGTATTATTCGTGAACTTAGGAACAATTTATTTTATTCAAAAAAAGGTAATCATTGTGGGTGCTCTTTTGGAAAATCGTAATTTTAACACGATAGAAGATTTCTGTTTTCCGAATTAAGTAATTTCAACAGTGAGTCAACAGATTAACCATTATAAAATTACTGCTCTAAATCGGGCCTTGCGAATTATCGGAATGCTGCTGAACAGGATTACATTACAAAATTCTGTTGGTCTAGGTCCAGGACATTTTTTGGCTCTTTGTTAAAGCAAAATATTCACTTATACAAAATAATAATGTAATCACAAAGAATAGAGAGGTACATATGTACATATTTCGAATAATTCATATGCCTACTTTTGTATGTATTTGTCCTCTCCAATTCCGAGGACGATAGCATAATAAATTCACTTTCCAATCAATTCGATAACTTGATGGCCAAAAAATTAACAAATTTAAAATTTTTCCTTTTCATTCATCGTATACATCAATAAATTTCAATCTTATAATTCACAACTACACCCCGAAATCAGCAATACGTACCTACTACATTTTCTTGCACTAGATTTTCTTGAGTCTAGATAAAAAATGTTGCACAACAAGATATCACTTCGATTACGTATCCACGTAGCAGTGGTGGATTATTGTTGTTGTTGCTTCTTTTTCCTTAATGATAGAAAGTGAGTTTGTTTCTACCGTCTGTGATACAGGCGATTTTTCGAACCCCATACAAACACGCGTCTTTCGTATTGAGTACTAGATTTTTTTTTTATAGATTTTAAAGCAAACAAACGATGAGCTTGTGATTTATAATTAGATTTTCAGCATAAACAAGATACATATACGCGTAAAGAGCGTGCTTAACATTATAATGTCTATTTATTGCAGTCCATATCCATACGCATCGTATTTATGTTTGAATTAAGACAAGTTGCGACGCGCCACAAAGTCATTGGGTCTGGTTTCTTTTTACTCTACTTACGTCATGAATACTCGTATAGTATAGAGATTCCTGTGATTTAGCATTAAATCTGCATCTTAGGATTTATGCGAATTGTTTTACTATGATGCAAAGACTACGGCGACCAGTGTGTGCGGAAGTTTTGAATAAGTGAGGTATTATACGATATGGGTTTATTAGCAGATTCAGTGGCGATTTTAGCCGTTGTGATTGAGTAAGTGGCCGGTCTGATCACGAGATAGCGTCAAGGATGTGTACACATTAAGTTGTGGAGATTGATTTTCGAGCGTTTTATAGGCGGCTTTAATTCATAATATAGAAGTGGAAATGGAGAAATCTCTATGAGAATGATTACACTGAAAAAATCAGTTGCTAAAAACAACAAAACAATACAACAAAAAACAGCCAAGGAATAATTTTTCTTGATTTAAGATATATTTTCTTGTTCCAAGAAAAGTCTTTGCTTAAAACAGTGATTCCCAAACTGTGGGGGGCGCCCCCCTAGGGAGGCGTGACGATCAGGGAAGGGAGCCGCGGGCACAACTCTTAATATTGATGCCATTAATAAATTATGGTTTGCTTGTCATAAATGAATTTTGGTTTTCTTGCGAACTTCTTTCGAAATACACCAGGGGTAATCGATTGTTGCAAAGCGTCGCCAAATGGCAAAAATTGTATTCTCGTCGATTAATTCGCTGTTACTAAATCCATTTGATGAACACCGCTAAGAATATTTTAGGACGAGATAAAAATTAAAGAAAATCACTTGATATGGCTGATGTGAATCGCATCAGCCAGCTAGTCTTTGAATGATTTTTGATAAAAAAAATTACGGATTTTGGTCGCTCCAGTAATTTTAATATCAATTTTACTGCTCGACGTTTCACTGAAATCACGACAAAATTCAGGATGCGGATATCATGAAATTCAAATAATACTTCCTAAAAATTCCACTAGTTCCAAAAATTGGGCTACACTAACAAACAAATGTTCAAACAATTTAAATTGCGACAATGGATGCCGAACTTATGTCCCAAATTAAAAGCCTTCCTTGCCCATGACAATTTTTGCATCTATTTTCGGTTTTTGGCGAACATTTTCTCGGGGGGCGTCAGGATCAGTAGATCTCGCAAGAGGGGCACGAACTGAAAAGGTTTGGGAACCACTGGCTTAAAATAATGCTTCTTTATTTATTTTAAGCGAAGACTTTTCTTGAAACAGTAAAATACATCTTAAATCTGGAAAAATTATTCCTCGGCTGTTTTTTGTTGTATTTTTTTCTTGTTTTTAGCAAATGATTTCCAGTGTATATACTAAATACTGTCAAGAGCTTCTTATTGTGTATCTAAGTCGAAGTTTGTTTAAAAAAAGCCTAAACCAACGTAGTCACTACATCCTAGGACTAACGGCAAGGTATATAAAATAAAACTTGACTGAACCAGATCATAAAAACAGAATACAAATGTACATATTTCTTTTTATTTGAGACGTGGTCACATTGATTCAAGTAAAATGCCGATGACAACTTTTGAAGGAAAAATGGCTTGAATCCAGCAAATTTTTTTACTTAATAATAAAAATATTTGACATTAATATTTTTTAGTAGTACATAACTAAATAAAAAAAAACAATTGTGGAAATCTTGATTTATCGTTCCATTCTGTACACCAACTGCGGTGCATGTCTGTAGTGTTTTTTGGCATGGCAACTTACCAGCTCTATGGGAACTACGCGGAACTTTGTCTGTAGGAGAAATATCGAGTTATTCAATTTCTGAAATGTCACATAATCTTTGCATTGAGACCTCTAAGCGTCTATAGCTCAGTAGGTTAAGTTGCTGACCTTGTGACTGAAGGTCGGAGGTTCGAACCCCGATTGGGACCAAACTTTTTTCCCTCAATTTCCGAAATTGTTTGGTATTTTTTCCCAAAGTTTTGTGGGTTTGTACATATAGACACACTAATCAGGTCTTGTGTCTGTTGCCTATCTGTGCACAAGACGACCACTTAAATTTTAGCAGGAGAATTCTATGGAGATTTGATTTGACGCTCACATTGCCTTGGGAGTTGTGATGGTAGTTAGATATTTGTTCCCTCTCGAATTTGCAATTATTATATTAATTCTAGTTCCCAAATTTCGTGGGTACTAGTAAGTTGCCATGCCAAAAAATACTACAGACATGCACCGCAGTTGGTATGTATAGAATGGAACTATAAGTCAAGATTTCCACAATTAGTTAATACACGAACCCACGAAATTTGGGAACTAGAATTAATAAAACAAATCATATTGAACTCACGACCTTACGCTTCGGAGGCGAATGCGATATCCACTACAACAGCCACTACACATTTGCATTAAATTCAATTAGTGAACAAATTCTATTAAAAAGCAAACCAATGCTTGAGTTGAGTTTAGGCTTATCTCAAGTCAGTATTTCCCAATTTTGTGAATAGCATGTTATTTTAAGACAGAATTTTCATATTTTGATAAATTTTATTTGGATTTGAGAACTTTGAAACTACAGTGTAGTGAGCCTATTTTTATTGCATTGCAGTTCGTAGATTACAAATTTTCAAAGTTTCCTATCTACAAAATCCAAAATCCTTGCTTTTTATAAAATCACTTTTTCTAGGATAATAATCAGTTAGGAACTTCTTCCTAGCTGCCGTTGATATTTCCGTTTTAAGAAAACTCTGCAAATGTGACACACTTAATCAAAATATCCATGTTTCTACAAATCCGCTTCTTTGCTTAGCTGCAGGATTCAATATTCTGTGACCATATGATTCATTCATTATAATGTAAATGTATGTATATCTTCAGTGTTCTATATTTGGATGTTGTCGCACAATCTGCGCGTTTTCGCCTTGACGCCTTCTTCTGGCAGGCGTGCGACATCCTCAAAAATCTAACAAACCGTCAGCGTCGTCGCATCGTTGTCTGTCGTCAGATTTAGCGAAATAAAGACGACAAAATCTGTATCGCATTGCTGCGCTGCTGCTTACTCAAATGACGCATTCTCGCGTTTAGAACGAATCGTATATCTAAGAAATTTCAATGGCAGGTCACGCACTGTTACCGCTCTACTTGGCGTGTTGGCTTATAAATGCTAAATAATTATTTAAAGGTGTCAAAAGATGTTGTCTTCTGACATGTTGGTTTATTTCTCAGTTTTGTATATGATTCGTGAATATAGATATAGATAGAATGACAACTTGACTTTGTCATTGACTCTAGATAGAATATTCAGCATGATTCTACTAGTATCTTAAATTACACACAGAAATTTATACAAAGGTACAAAAGACGCACCACAGTTACAGCAGTGTTCTTTGAAAATGTAATGAAAGGAAATTACATTTAACTTGCCCAGCACATCGTGTGATTTACGAGTGCGAGTGCGTAAATAAGTCAAGGGAGTAGTTCTTCATTTAATTTGTGCACAATTGCGTTAATAATGAACAAGAAGTATACAAACAATGGAGTATTGTTCCCATTTCCAATTTTATTTATTCGATTTAACTAAAAAATTGTCAAGATTGTTAAAATGTACGCCACAACATTTCTGCGCTGGGTTCCGTGCTGCGAATATTTTTTTTTGTTGTTCATGGGTGTCATCATGTAAGGACTCTCAATTTTGTTGAGAATTGTGCGCCGGAATACGCTCTACATCGGGTCCAAAAACCCCAATTTTCGAAAATTCCGAAACATAAAAATGGTGTTAAAATTTGCACTTTTTGTGGGAACTTTGGACGACTCTAACTTCCAAACGGCGATAGCTGGAAATCTCAATGTCTACATCAGGTCTCAAAACCCCAATTTTCAAAAATTTCGATTTGAAATCAAATGATTAAAATCACGAAAATTTCGATTTAAAATTGTGAAACTGCACGATTTATTTTTCTAACTTTTGAACGCAGACAGTTAAGACTGATAATTTCAGCAAAATGCTCGACATTAGTCACTTGATGCGTTCTTGGTCCATCCTCTCCGATTTTTTTGTTCTTGGGTTTCATGAAAATTTGACAACGTTTGCTCTTGGTCCGCCCTTTGCGACGATATCGTCAAAATAGTCAAAAAAAACTTCAATTCGTCCATCACGAGTCGACGCACTGAAAGTGAATCACATGATGGCCATCATCGTACACTTGTCGTATTCTTTTTACTATATAAAACGAACGCAAGTTTGATTTTTATTCATATTTCTGTTGTTGGCGTGATTATTCCCACGAATGAAATCTAGTCTGGCTGGTGTAGGGGTTAGTGCGCGCACCTTCGGTGCACCGGGTTATGAGTTCAAGACTCACCGTGAACGAATTCAGTTTATGGTGTTTTTCGAACTCACGACCCATGCGATGGACTATGATATCACTCAGATGTTAAACGAGAACCCATTTATGGGGATAAATTACACTGCTGAGCGTGCCGCGTAAGTCGTGAATATTATTTAGAAGCGATGCATTGAACATATATGATACATAACTATTACACCATTTTTATGAGTAACGATTTTGTAATCATTATCCGTAATAAGGCGCAAAGGCATGTATAGATGATATAGGAGGACATCGTCATATACTGTTTGTATGAAAACGTGATAAATTACAAAGGTATCTTAACACTGACGCGTGGTGCATGAATGATAGGTCACTCATGTGTTTTTTGCTGGCTGGGATAGACTTAATCGTATGTCATTTAACTCAAACTGCATCGTACTTGCCTTATTCAAATTGCAGTACAATATGGTACCACTGTTAACTAAATCTGGGATTTAGTAAATTTTGTCGATAAACTAAAAAAAAAAAAAATATTAAAATATTGAAGGGGCTAATTAAATGCCTGTTGTGGCCCACATTTTGCTGAAGTCTTGAGAGTCCTGCGTTTATAAGTTAAAGCGGTTATAAAAGCAGGACTTTGAAGACTTCAGCAAAATGTGGGCCGCAACAGGCTTTAATTCGGCCCCTTCAATCCTTTTATATAAATATATGTATATTTTTTTTTTTTTTTTGAAAAAATTATCCTTGTTTGCGCTTTTTCCTCCTTTTTGAAAATTTGTAAAAAGAATCGAATAATTCTACATTATGGCTCGATTCAAATGAAAATCACAAAAATGTCTATTTGAAATCAATAATTCTATTTATTGAAAAAAAAAACTTTCTGCTTATATTTCCAACATCGTGTATCCATTTTCAATTTCTTCATGCCGACTACCGACTTCAATCAGTAATTCTGTTTCAAACGACTAAGAAAATTGCTGTTTCCTTGGAATTAGCATAAGAACATAAAAAAAAGGCTTACGCCCTCCAGCCAAGTAGTGATGATGCTCCTCATGATGGTGATGACGCTGCTCTACGGCAAAAAAATGCCGTCAAATGGATAATAAAACATTCAACACACCAGCTGAAGTTTTGTTGTTCTCTCTATTATTTTCTTATTTCTAATTTTCAGAGAAAGAAAAGAAACTAGCCTGATGTATGGAAACGGAAAGAAATTATACAGCGAGAATGAAAGCGAAAAACTGGAAAAATTGAAAAGAATGGCAAACACATAGAGACACAAAAATGTGCTGCAACCATACGAGAATTCATTTATGATCATTATATGCTTCCTTCCAGACACATTCTGCTAAACTATACATATACTGTACTCAACTATTCATTGAGGAAAGACGACATCTTGCTGCAGGATAACCATATACACATACTCGTGGATGGGCTTTTCTTTTGTCCGCTTCTGTCATGTCAATTTCTTGCATATTAGTTCTGTATAACGACTCTGCCCACTAACTCTGAAGAAAATGAAAATGATGATGCTCGGTTCATGTTGATGATGATGATGATGATGAGTATGAAGATGATGATAGAGATGAGGATGAAATCATTACGATGATAGTCTGAAGATACTGTTGATATGTCCTCATACTTGAAAATTTCTACATTCATATTTCCCCTGCGACTATATGTATATTCTCGCGCCATAAAGAATCCATTTCTCATCCGGGAATTATTTTCGCATGAAGATTAGTTTCTATTGCTACTATACAAATCTTATGGGACTTCCCGAAGAGACATCCTCCTATACCAGTGTATAGTTGTTGTGGTATGCAAGGTTTCTATACTTTAAATTGGAATAGACAACGATGATGATGCGATGCAATTTCGAACACTAAAGTATGCAGCAGCATCGGCAACAGGCAACAATTTTGTATGCGCATAGACAAATTGCCTGCCAATTGAATTCCGTATGTCAGTGACCAGTATTTGGACGTACACGATGAGCATTTAGATTGAAAGTAGAGAGGCATTGCGGATGAAAGATGTCAGATCAGGTCAATTACACGTGCGAACTATGGAACTGTAGATTTTGAAAAATATGCTAAAGCCAGTACGGTGATATATTTGCCTAGTCAGTAATAATTTAATGGGTTGACGACGGCAAGAGACTGGTTTGAATGGAATGACAGAGCTGACATAGTTTTCGAAATTGAAAACATTCACCTCGAAATAATAAAATAAAAGGATGAATAACTTTGAATATTCACTATCAGTTAAGTACCTTTACGATGAAAAGAGCTAATTTGCTTTTCAATATCAAAGTTGATCTTGAAAATTATTCATTCAAGTTTTAGTCAATGCAAGAAATTAATTGAGAGTTTCGGATTTCTAACTGTCATGTCGGTTGGTACACTTTTCAGGAAACTGTACACGATTTTTAGTTTTTACTTTTAACCCTTTCGACCCGGCTCCTAAACCGGTGATCGTAAAAATATTTTTTCCTGATACACGTACTTATAGCATGACAAAAAAGTATTTTCCAAAATTTCATCGTGCCACTTCCCCCTGGTGACCGGGAACAGGAAGTTGCTTATAGGCAACTTCGGGCAATTGAGGACGTATTGTGAGACTAAGTGAAAATTATTTACTTTTATGCTTAAGGCCTGAAAATATTTATTTTTTAGTGGAAATTGCTAATTGCGTATGATAGACAAAAAACAGTTTTCAAAGTACTGAAATCGTATTTAATTTTTTTTATATAGGGAGTTCCAGCCATTCGGAGGTTTTTATGGCTTTAGTAGAGAATACCCAATGATATGCCATTTTTCATTCTACTCTTTCAAAGTTGGTGTTTGGGCGGATTTCTTACAGTGTTTGAACGAGGGAGTCACCTGAATGAAATATAGCATGCGAAATCCTTGTGAGATTCGGCTTAAGAAACAGGCAACAGGATATAATCGTTTCGAAATCCAAACTGCTAAGGAAGGCCTAAAATCAACCGTATCAATTAAACTACTGACTTCAAACACCACACTATTTTACGAAGATTCCCTTAACAGGTTAAGACTTAAGGTTACTGTTATTCGGGGTCGCTCACGCGATAACCGATTATTATTGTTCTCTTACGAGTCCTGAGCATTACATATTTGCATATTTTATAAGTTCCGGAACACTATTCACATGCCTATATGTTTACGGACGAGTATAAATATATGTATAATATGGAGCTGTGTATGCATTTACTACAATCGACTATTGTTTGGATGAATGCAGCTAAATAATCCAAATAGGTATACAAATAATATCCCAAAGGAAAATTCCCCGGAAAAAATCACCAATCGCGTTAGCCAGGGCCGTCCAAATCTCTCATTTCGTGTTAAAGTTTCACGTTGACTCTAGTTTTCATTTTTTTTTCATCACAAGAATCGCTCCAATCAAAATAGAAAATATTCATTAAACAGGTTCACTGTCTGATGGCCCTTTTTCGTTATTGTTACCACCACGTCTGTGGCTTCCAAAAATCCTTTGTTTCCTATTGTTTTAAGAGTCACCTATGACTCATACGTGAACGGCGCGGAACGCTGTGTACACATGTGACTCATAGACCATGAACGCGTGTTAGTTCACAGAATTTTATTAAACTTTTGAAGAATTTCTATGCAGTTGTGCTATAATATATGGAGAACGTAACCATGCCTCGGTTGCCCAAAGTTGCTTATAAGCAACTCCACTAATTAAAAAATTACAGCTTCGTTACAAAAATAAGTTTTACCAAAATTTCAAAATGTTAATATTCTTCCACTTGTTACGAATCAATATGTGAACCTAATTGCTAAAATTTGTTCACGAAAGTATTTTAAATATTTTTTTCTTTTTCTTTTTTAAGAAAAAAATCACTGCTTTCCCATTGACGTGACCTCACCTTAAAGAAAGTATCCTAACTTGGACTAAGCAAGCAAACTGCCAGGTATTTTGAGGTTTTCCGCTTCTGCAGACTTCAACTAATCTGATCTATTTCAATTTTAATAAAAAAAACTCATTAATGTTTTTATAATCGATGCCAATAATGAAAGTTGCTTGTAAGCAACATTGGGGGCGAAAGGGTTAAATACACAAACGACTGGAAAATTGTTATTTCTGACATTTAAAGGTAGAAATTCAAGGGAACGCAAGATATCTTGATTCTGGTATCAAATATGACGAAATTCGATGAAATTCCCAACTGTTACTCAGTACACTTCTCGGGCATCCGTATCTCCACCAAAGCAGGTTTGAATTGTAAGTTCCAACTGTTACTCAGTACACTTTTAGAGCAAGCGTAACCTTAAGGGTTCCGATTTGTTTCCTATTAAAATGCAGAAATAAATAGCAGGGCCAGCAATCCAACATACACTCAGAAAAAAAACTTCGAAGGAAAAATTAAACATACAAATTAGAAAATAAAGACGACAATTTTGAAAATTATTTTCAAATAAATATGTATAAGATACGTTAGATTAAAAATAACCACTATCAATGATTCACAAAAAAAGATAAATATTAATTTCAAATAGTTACAACTTTATTTCAAAGATAGTTATTTTAAAACATCGAAACTACATATTTAAAAATGATATTAGAGCGAACTCGACTTTGTTTTTAAATGCAGCCTTATCCATTTTAGTTTGAAACACTTTTAAAGTGAAATTATTTTCATTTTGATTTGACATGTACCAATTAAAAAATTTATTTGATTTTGTTCACTATTGAATTGAAGTAGTAAATTTTGAATTTGAAATAAACGTATATGGCAATAAATCGTATTTGGAGATGATTGATTCATTTAATGTTTTTATTTTGATTTTACAACGATTTTTCTCTGAGTGTAGGCCGCAGATATTTGCTATTCTTATTCAAGATCCTTCGATAGCGCTAACAAAAAATCGAAGACGGTAATTTTCATGAATCACTGTAAACTGAACCAAAAGATTAAACAATGAAAAAACAACAACCCCTTTCTTCACTATACGTTAAAACGAAAATTTGTCAAAAAAAAAGTAAATATTATAGCAATGCCCAATTCAAATAAAAAGTTAATTTCCTACCAATCTAAATCAACGCTGAAATGTGAAAATGATATTTTGAATTTTTTGTAATGAGTCATACACACTCACACGACCATCAGTCAAGTCAAGTTCTCCACAAGGTCGATCAAAGATCTAAGTGATCTGTTGCTTCTTTTTTATTTTCTTCTATTCAGTTCTCTTCAACAGAGCGTTCTAATGATCGCAATGGTTCGTTAACTGACTAGTCTTGAACTAGCATAGCAAGCATCCGAAAATAGATATGTATGTAATACCACATGTATAGAGACACTATAATTTCTGCGCCCACCATCATGCTAAATTATTCATCTGTACGTAACAATTTCCACTGAGTGAAACAAAATTTTAAATTGAAACATATTTCAAATGCAAGTCAATTTATGCCAAATTTTTCGATTTGCGTGTTTTGGTTTCAATCGCTGTGTTTTTTTTTTCTGTGGAGGTGAGTACGTCAAAAGACGTCAAAGATTTTAGTTTTGCGAAAATAAATAAAAATGTCGACATGTAACAATAAATTGCTATTGTGCACTATGTTTAGTGCTTTCATAAAGGAATGTAGGAAGTGCTAAATTGGTATGCATATAGAAAAATGAATTGTGTTTGCCGCGAGACAACTTGAGAATGTACACCGGTACAAAATTGCAGACTAAATTTATTGTTATACTCGTAAGATGTAGGCTCGCATGAAGTTTTTTTTTTTCAATGGGAACACAAATTTATCCCGACTAAAGCGCGATGTTTCAAATCTTGAATGAATGTGTGTTCAAATGGAACTATGCTATTGCTTTAAATAAAATTTACTTTTTTGAAGAACAATGAAAGTTCGAAATGGTCGAAAATGATTTGCATGTATGCAGATAGAAAAAAATGGTATTCCACTCATTATATTGGCCTGTCAGAGAGAGAGTATAGGAATGCAAAGAACTTTAAAGTACATACGTTTTTTTTAAGACGATCTACTAATACTCTTAAAAAATGTTGCCACTCATTGATGGTAATCAGTGCATCATTAGATCATCGATGTTCGGGCAATGACCCAGGTTTGTAACATTTCCAAATTAGAGTGCCGGGCGATGTAGTGGGTGAATGTGTTTTCTTATGTCTTCGAATGTATAGTTCTTGCCACTTACTTGTTGAAACTGAATTGAAAGCCAATTACTGTATATATACCGTTTTCAAGACAAATTCTTTTTCTCAGCACCAATTAACTATCTGTAGTCTGGCTGGTCTAGCGGTTAGTGCTCGCACCTTCGGTGCACAGGGTTATGAGTTCAAATCTCACGGTGGATCATGGTGTTTTTCGAACTCACAAGCTTGTGACGGACTATGATCTCACTCAGATGTTAAACGAGTACCCATTTATGGGGATAAATAACACTGCTGAGCGTGATGTTGATCTCATTACCTCAACAAAAAGCAGATGATAAGATCTTGGAAATAGGATGTCACTGACACATCCTGCGGCCTTAGTCCAATGCTGGATTGTCGCGCCTGTTATTTATAATTAACTATACATCAAATGAAATTAACGATGTCGCTAATGAAATTAACGTTTTAATAAGTCAAATTAGCGATTTGACAATTAGAAGTGATTTGCTGAATAATTCTTTTGACTTGTGAAACAGTTTATCTAATTTGCGAAATCGTTGATTTCATTTGATGTTTAGTTAATTTGTGTTGAGAAAAGGTGAATTTGTTTTGAAAATGGTATGTATTATATTGAAGAGGAAAAAAATTACAAAAAGTACAATTGTTGCATTAGGACGCGGTTAAGACTTTCTGCAGAATGGGGAATGGCTTCAAATTGCCTTTGAGCTTTCAAGAAACTTTAAACTTTTAAATTTCAAGAAACTTTTTATTGCAATAACCTTTAAGTAATTTGCCATCATAACTAACGCTCGTATATTTTTTTTAACGAAAAAATCTGGACAAATCCTCCAAAAATCGTCGTTTGACATGCCACTGAAAAAACAGGACAGAAAGAAGGACAACCAGACACACAAATGCCTCTGTAATATTTTTGTCTCTCTCGATTAACGTAACTCCTAGTGGAGCATGGTGCGTTGATGACTACTGTGTGTGTGTAGTCATCAACGTTACAAAGACAACTGAATTCGGAGTGTGATACGGTTGTCAGCCATACCACTTCCTAATCGCATTGTACAAGTGGTGTGGTGTGCGGTGGCTGTGTCACACAAACCATTCACGCACTGTTAGTTTATTATTCTACGCTAAGAATATCTCTTATCATCTTCTCCTGAATAATAAACTTGCGACGAGTTCGTGCCGAGTTTGGAAACTCGTTTCTCTATGAGTGACTATTTCACAGAGTGGCGACCGAACGATCACGGCCACAGAGCACGACAATTTTTGTGTACCTTTCTATTATTTGTCAGCAATAAGTGTGGATTTTTTGTCAAGCTCAAACGCTTGTTTCAGTGTAGTTCGATTAGAGGAGAATTTCATTTAATAACATAACTTCTTTGACAATCACTTAGGCATCAACCTTAGGCCTCTGCATGCCCTAAATAGGGTCTTCAACATGCCTTCAAGGGGAACTGCTTAGAATGGGTGAGGTTACGAATCTACCGCAAACGTAATTGCCGTTCTGTTTCCCTAACTGCCAATTTGCGGTTCAGAAATAATCTTCGATTTTTTGGTTTGTCTATCTTTGTGTAACATGTAAACGAAAAGAACCGGAGATTACGAACCTAATTCTGGAAACCTTTTTCATACGGATGACGTTGATGAAACGGCAGCGTGGTTGCTTTTTTTTAATTATTTCAACTCCCGATGCATCGCATTTTGCTTTCGTTTCCACGCGAACCTAACGGTTTTTAAAACGTCATAAGAAATCCTAAATGCATACCAAAACATTTGATTTGCACTAAAACACTCAGCACAATAGTACATTTAAGACACATTCCTTGTGAAAAAAATGCCGTTTTCATTACTAAACTGGCGTCGTTGTCGGTAGCTTCCTTCCACTTTTCACAGCAGATCAACTTTAATTCGCACGGTCTCTTCACAAAATAGTTGACGTTTCAACGTGTCTGGTTTATTTTAACAATTGCGTGATTTCAAATATAGGGTCAGTGCTGACTAAATTGGAGGAACGACTGGGGCGTGAATGAGTCTGAATATCCTGGCGGATCCCATCCCATCTTGCTGAAATATTTTTTGAAGTTTTTTTCTCGCAATGCAATGGTGTGTTGTGCGAAGGGCAAGTTGCATTCCTATAAATATTGAAAGGAGGGTGCTCAATCCCTCATTCCGCCATCTTACCAAACCAACTGAAACGTTTTCAACAAAGGAAAGAAATGCTAACTCCTCTACTATCCTACCTGGTAGTCCGTCGGTAATAAATTAAAGTTAATCTTATGCAAAGATTTTAGATTTCTACAAAAGTTAAATTTTCCACAGGGGAAAGATGTCTAAAGGTACGTGTTGGTAGAGACGACTCGTGTGATGATCGCTCAGCGATCGTAGTTTTGCATCCAATTCCAAGGCATATTTTTTGAATGGTGCTTCTTCCCTTATGTCGACTATGACCTAAAGGAACATGTCTGTATAAAAAATATGCGCATATAGTGCCAAGAACCGGTGGTTTAACTGCTATCGCTGAGCGATCGTCACATGAGTCGTCATTACAAACCTTAAGATTAGTATTTCATTTCATTTATTAATTCAGTTAATACATTTCTTAGCCCCTTACTGTTAACTTAAATTAGGTGCCGGCAATGGCCTTAACTCTACGATATACTGTAGTTGCATTGCGCAGTAAATTTGAATTAAGTTTTTATAACTTAATTATTGAGTTATTTAAGGAAAAAATTTTTAAAACAAAAAACCAAGTATTGTTAGCGACAAAACAATTTTTGTGGCATGAATTTGAACTGTTACGATGTTTTAAAAGCCATCAAGTTTCATCAAGAGGGATTTTGTGCATTATAAATTCTACTCCATCAGCACGGAAAACGTAGCATTACGCACATCTAAAATCTCCGTCGTTATAACCTATCGGTCGCCATAGCGATAGTTACTATATCCATCAAAAATTATACTGCAGGGGATTCATAAACCTTGACACCCGGGAACTCCGTCGTTATAGCCGATACATCCTTATAACCGATGTCGTTATAAGGGATTTCGACTGTATTTATCAAGAGTAAAGAGCAACCAATTGGCGATCGTGGCCGCGTCTGGGTATATGAATTTGTGCTGAACATTATGTCCAAAATTTGTTGTATAGCTGTGCTGTTTTATGCTGTAATATTTGAAAGCGGAGTTATTGACAATGTGTGCAAATAATGTCTCAGGACGCTTCAGGAGCAATAATTCCCTGCGATCCCCTTTCTTGCTGGACTCACTTAGACACTATAAAAAGCTGACTTGGTAGCCTATCATCCTACTGAATGGAGGCTCATTCATACAATTTATTTGTAAATTTCTATAAAGTTTAAGTGGAGTTTTCATTAAATTTTTTCGTCATTTGGTGAGATGCCAATATGCGGTTAAAAAACAGGACAAAGCCGGACAAAAGCAGGGCTATCGAGGTCTTGGCAGGACGGCAGGTTATGGTAAGCAGGACTGTCCTGCGAAAAACAGGACGGATACGACCATTAATCATAACCGAAGAATTGTCCATAATAGAGAATAAGTGAAAAAAAAACGAGAGAGAGAAAGGAGATGCAGATATATTTCTCTGGAAACGTAACTATGCAATGACACGTATTCGTTGCTCTAGTAAAATATCACTCATCCTATATGCACGAGTATATTCATGGAAAACTCCCGTAAAGTATAGGCCCAACTAAACAGCACTTGTCTTGATTAATTGCAGTCATTTCAGACAAAGCCATAATTAAAAGCCCCTTATTTTCATTTAATGTTGCATTTTGCTCATCTTATCCGCGCGCATGCAGAGTCAATATAGGCGACATTGAGCTCATCATCATCATCATAACAAGGAACCGCCATGCCACTCCCTGGTACTACATACTCGTACATTTTATACTGTATGTAATTTACTTCGCGTCCCCGCGTATCTATATGGTTTGTTGCAATTATCGTACAAATATTTAACTTTATGCCGGGTACCATTTGATGTTGTTGTCGTTATTATTGTCGACAGTGAACAGTTTTTAGTGTTTTCTTTTCGTAAGTTTTAATTACATTTGACGCCACAACATGTTCTGTTACACCATTGTGTGCACGGTGCAGTGCCATAGTTGTTGTCTCGGAAAAGTTGAATGTTGAACATGGGAAATTCACCAGTCAGATGTTTTGCACTATACGAGAATGGATTCAGCATAAATCAACTGATGATGGTGGCCAGAGGAAGTAACAATGTTGCAACAATAGCAATTTGTAACAACACTCAGAACAATGATGTCACGACACTGCCAAGCTGTTCAAATATCACACTTCCTAGCTCCCTGAATATTGGTCGCTTTTCTCTGGATGCATGTATCTTGTATATGTATCTATGACTAAACTATAAACAGTCTGATCCCATAAACAACAATTTTTGTTGGCGACACGACAATAAAAGTCTCCCGAAGAAACAATGCAAGAAGTGTGTCATGCCACTATTAACAGTTTTTCCTTGTTTCGATTTCTCATCATCCGACTTTGCCGTCAAATCGAACTTTGTGAAACTGTAATACACATAGCGAGGGAGGAGAACTGTGTACATGTATGAACAATGCATTTTCCAACGAAGTGTAACTATAGCCTCCCTCGAGTTCAGGGATGAATGGCCGAGCGAGACTCTATTATTCCTACTGACTGAGAATAAACTGTCGTGCGGTCTGAATAGTCTCGTGTGTGTTCCATTTATGGAATTGAAGAATTTGTTGCGGATTTCAGACGGGTTGGATGATTCATTTTAATTTCCTTTCTTGACTGCACAAATGAGATTTCCTTATTTCGGTCGAAAGTCAATATTGTATAGGGCGGAAGAGCGTGTCGACGATTTTATGGAGGAATTAGTACGCAACGACCGTATTTGGAAAGCATATAATACTCGTACCATACAAGGAACATATTGTAAGAGGGTGATTTCCAAACGGTATTGTTAAAAATGATCAGAATTCTATCGAGGGGCTTTATGAGTCTCTTAATGGCTGTCATTGCATCTGACTCCAACATTTTGAGAGGGGACAATGTCCTTTAATTATGTATAACATATTAGCGTTATCTGTGTGCAACAGGGGTGGCCCACAAGGACCTGCAATGCCCGTGTGGCGGTGGGGTCTACGAGATTTAGGCACCCAAAAGCAACGAGTGAGATTTTTCGAACCATAAAAAAATTACGACTACAAAAATAAACAACTTTCCAGTGTAGATATTTTTTGTAGAAGAGAACATATATCTCTTTCCGAAGTCAATTATTTTTTTGAAAAGCTCCCCTAAATAAACCTGTACCTTCAAAAAATGTTATTTTGTCCAAAAACTTTTGAAAATTCATCAGACCAACCGCCGGACGTTCAAAATTTCACCTAATAATGTGGAAAATAGCATTAACTTAAAACTTAAGTTATAAGTCAGATCCTAGGCAATATATTGCAATTCTTTATACTCCCAAATATACCGAAATTGAATTCTGTAAGGAGTATAGCATAGTTCGCAATCTCGCCAATAAAGAGCGACAGGCATTTTGCGAAAACATAAAAACTACGATTTTTAGGGTCCTCACTCAAGGAGTTGGTGGGAGGGCCCCTTCGAAACGGTTCTGGGCTTACGATTAATCAATAAAAAGATTAAATACATATAGCTTCCGAAAATTTCAAAGAGATTCTCCCGTGCAAAATGGCTAACCTTCTGCATAGAATTGCCATGTCAAACTAGACTTCTGTCTTACTGTTACTATTATCAAATAGCAATTTGTTTTGCCGGATCTTTGCATTTTGTAGTGTGGAAGGTTCACTTATATCAAATTGGCTAACAACTATCTCGAAAACAATTTCGGAATAGTTTCGATCGGCTGCAAATCGTTAGCTCGTATTTGCTCGGCACTTAAAAAAGATTTGAGCTTTCCTATTTATTTAATTATAGTTAGTTAAACATTCGGAGTATCAAGTTGGCTAAAAATATCGGATTGGCTATGTACTGTCTCGAATCCGTTACGGAGTAGTTTTGATCGGTTGCAAATCGTTAGCGCGCATTTGTTCGGTACTAAAAAGATTTGAGCTTTACCTATTTATTTAATTATATGTAGTAAGTTAAGCATTCGGAGTATCAAGTTGGCTAAGCATGTTCATAACAGATCGTATGTGGTAATAATTGGATGGGGATGATTGTTATATTAATTTTTTTGAATTGAACTAACGAAAAACGCGACTATTCATTAGTTATTAACGGTTATCTATTCGGTTCGAGTCCTGACTATGGCCACCAGATGGCCAAGCTGGCCTTTTCATAGACTCGAATCAGAGTGTGTTTCAATTATAGCTTGAATTGGAACACACTCTGATTCGAGTCTACGAAAAAGTCCGCTTGGCCATCTGGTGGCCATAGTCAGGACTCGAACCGAATAAATAACCGTTAATGTTAATAACTAATGAATAGCAGCGTTTTTCGTTTGCTCAATTCCATAAAATGAATATAGCTGTCATTCCCTTTCTATTGACACCACATTTTTACCCATACGATCTGTTTTGAACATGCTTAGCCAACTTGATACTCCGAATGCTGAACTTACTATAATTAAATAAATAGGATAGCTCAAGTATTTTTTTAGTGCAGAGCAAATACGAGCTAACGATTTGCGACCGATTAAAATTATTCCGTAACGGATTCGAGGTCGTGTAGAGATAATCTGATCTTTTTAGCCAACTTGACACTCCGAAAGTTCAACTTACTATAATTAAATAAATCGGATAGTTCACATTTTTTTAAGTGCCGAGTAAATACGAGCTAACGATTTGCAGCCGATCAATATACTATTCCGTAATCGTTTTTTAGATAGTGCTTAGCCAACTTGATATAAGTGGAAGTAAGTTTGTTTGTAAAAAAGCGCCATCAATAGAATACGTGAAGTCCACGAAAACCAAGACTTGTTCATTCAAATTTAATAAGGATATGATTTCAAAATTTGAATTCAGTTTTTGAAACTCCATAAAATTTCAGTTTTTTCAGGGTTTTAAATATTAACGTTTTTGCCAAGATACAAATATTCAGACTTAAAGAGAAATTAGAAAATTGATTTTTCGTTGAATCTTCGAGCAATAATTTTATAACGGTTCTTTAAACTGTCAAATCTAAGTTGACAGTTGTTGGGTTTCTAATGGTATATTAGTTTTCACATATAGAATTCAAGATTTTGGAAAATCGCGCTTTGTCAACTTTACGAATTTGACAGTTTAACGTATCGTTATGAAATGATTGTTTGAAATTTCAATGAAAAATTAATTTTATAATTTATCGTAATTTGAATAATTGTATTTTGGCAGCAAATTCTATGAATTTGAAACACTGAAGAAGTCAGTTTATAATTAAATCTGAAGACAATATTTTTCATTTATTGATTAGGGTGTGATAAAGTTTAATTTAATTTCGTGATTTTTGTTGGATTTAATAAAAAAAACACGTTTTATAGTTCAATTGGGTAATTTGAATTTTTGTCTTGTCCCCATCAATAACATTTACATCAACTGAACGAAATTTTTAGTCAGTAGTCTTATGATGACCAATTTTAATATGTAAGCATTGCGATATTACCATAACTATGTACATACTTTATGTTCGACCTTATCAAAAGTTCGTAGCGCCCATTAAATAATCAATAAATAGTTAAAAATTAATATGTACTCATTGTACTACCAAAATCTGTTAATAACTACGGTTCGAAATCAAAATGTAAATAAAATTGAATTTAAACGAAAAGCTACTTATCGTATGAAATGAAAATGGTCTGTTGCACATATGTTTACTCGATAAACAACCATACCCTGGAAAATGGATTAAACAAACCGCAATATGATTAGGAAATCAAATTCGAATGATCGCATACCGCTTTGAACGCATTATAAGCTGCCACTAATGACAAAATACGATTCTGTGGAACTTAAATGCATAATGGAATTCTTCTTTTATATTTTAGGCCCTTATCGACCCATTCTCTTTGTCCACAAAAAAACAATCAAAGAGAGAAAGAAGACGAAACAACGAATTATACGGAATTTTAAAAAGTCTCCTCTTCATCACTGAACTAAAATTATAAGCTAAATTGTGATAATTTCAAAACGATTAGAGAGCAAACACACATGTTGTATTTTGAGAGGAAAAGAAATCTCATTAAAATAAAATTACAATACATAAGTGCATAAAATACAACGTACGCACATACATAACCCAAAGAACGATTCAAATCCTATTATAAAATTGCTTAAAATATCGTTAATAGCATTGTTGATAGATTCGAGTATCTATTGAATTGTGTGTACGAGAGAAATCGAATATAATCTTCTACTGTTACGAGTACGTTACGCATCGTATACGCGAGTATTTTAGACAAGCGGATTTATTAATTTATTGAAAAACCCTCGAATATTTTATATTGGTTTGCCACAAGTGCAAATTTCGAAATATGTATGTACATACATGAAATTTCAGACTTTTGTGTAATTTAATTAGAAAAATCAAAAAAGATTAATTTGCGATGCCTTTTCTGAAAATATGTATACAGAACGCACATTAATGTTAATGAATACTTTACACACTCTTCAACTTTTTTTACAATTAATCGCATTTCTCCGGTAGTGGCTAGTAAAAAAAAAACAAAACACGACAATAAAATGATAAACATACATTTTCAATTAACTATCTTGACCTAATTATTATCATAAGAAACGCGCCGTACACGTATACGCGTACGTCGAATCATCGAATAAAAATAATTATCTTGTTAATTTAGTAATAATAACCACACAGAGTGCCCGTGTTGTTGTGTAACAAACATGAATTGTGTTGCAATTGTTAAATCCGATGAACCTGGTTCACCGAAATACGAACAACCGCCTCAATATCAACCGCAAAATCATCAAAATCAACAACACTATGAGCAACATCAATTTGTGCAACATGACAACAATGGATCAAAGGATATTCGAATATCTAACTATGATCCATCAACCGGTCAGAATACGGCCGCCGGAACGAGATTGACAATTGGCGGTACGGCGACAACAACACATCAACTTTATTGTCGATCTTTGGAAAAAGAACGCGATCGAAGAGTGTCACGCGGTTTAGCATCGTGTTTGCGTGGTGAACGTGATGAATATTTTAGTGATTATCGTTATAGTGATGGCCAGCAGCATCATCAACCGGCAGAGGGTATGTATTTGTTTTTACATATATTGAGTTTTATGGGTTGAATTAATTGTTGTAATTAAGGTTATATCACCCTTGGATCTATAGAAACTGTGCATAGTTCCAAATATTTTTATTTATGGATCAATCTTTACCAAAGCACATAAATGCATTTCTATTGAAGATACAAGACATTTGGCAGAATAGCCGAAAGCAGACTGAGGGGTAATGGGGCTGCCATAGGAGCTCCACCCTCAGAAGTAGGTTCATCTAAAAAAAAACTGCTTCATGTCGGGTGTCCCAAGCAGAGCACCGGATTTGATTTTTAAATGAAACACTGTTGTTTGTTGGAGTGAAATTATTGAAACATAAAGTATGCATCATGAGGATAACCTATGGAATAACACATGCGGGTAAATGGCTGCCTCGGCTTTGCTGGCATATATGCGCTCTTTTCGTGAAATTTTCCATAACCGTTTTGCATAAATGTTGGGGTATTTCATTGATGCATCGTGTAATTTCTTCTTTCAATGCTTGAAGTGTCGTGGTCGTGGGCTTATTCACATAAACCTGTGACTTCAAAAAACCCCAAAGAAAAAGTCCAGGCCTCAGATCACTGGATTTAGGCGGCCAATTTCTGTCACCAAACCGCGAGAGGACACGACCGGGAAATGACTGATGCAGTAATTGTACTGTTTCCCGTGCTGTATGGCATGTGGCACCGTCTTGTTGAAGCAAAAAAAAAAAAGCTGGTTAACATTTCTGAATTTCAAATGCTACAATTTTGCCTGTTAACGAAGCCATCGAGATTAAATATAATTTTGTCTTCAAAATCGGAATTTTCCTGTTATTTTTCCATGAACCAATTGATGAAATCACTTCGCTGTGCATGGCCTGAAGGCTTCAGTTCTTAAGTCAATTGCACTTTGTACGCATGAAAATGCAAATCTTTCACTGCATAGTGGATCTGGAAACACTGAGTTCCTGTGCTTGGTGTCGAATTGAAGTGGTTGGACTTTCAGCGACACTATCGCGCATAGCACAGCACAGCTATTTTCGTTTGAGCAACCTCGACGAACACGCAATAATGGTTTCACATTACTTTCATTGAATTTTTTTAAGTAATTTTCGCAAAGTTTTTTTCATTTGAGTCATTATGAATACCCGAAATTGAACGCAGTTTGCGAATTGTGGCCGCGAAATTTTCACTATTTTGATAAAAAAAAAAATTTACGATGAGAATGTGTTGTTCTTTTGTGTAGCGCTCCATCTTTACTAACCTCACACTGTCAACGAATGAACGGCAATCTATTTTTAAGTTTCTCAAATGAAACAACAATAGTGCGAAATTCAAATCCGGCGCTCTACTTGGGACACCCTTTATTCACTTGCATTCCTATCGAAGTACCAAAACCTTCGAAATCGGGGCATGCATGAAGACATGAGACTACCATAGAAGCCCTTTCCCTAAAGCAGGTAATAATAATCGATAATGTGGGAACAGACGGGTTTGGAACACTAAATCATAGCGTCACACATGAATTTATATTTACTTATTTAATTGTATGGCTGGTCTAGCGGTTAGTGCGCGCACCTTCGGTGCACAGGGTCATGAGTTCGAATCTCACCGTGGATCATGGTGTTTTTCCAACTCACGAGCTTGTGACGGACTATGATCTCACTCAGATGTTAAACGAGTACTCATTTATGGGGATAAATAACACTGGTGAGCCTGATGCTGATCTCATTTCCTCAACAAAAAAAGCAGATAAGATCTTGGAAATAGGATGTCACTAACACATCCTGCGGCCTTAGTCCAATGCTGGATTGTCGCACCTGTTATTTTTATTTATTTACCCTTTCATTCCCAAATTAAATTCCTTCGGGCAAAAAAATAATATTGTTATTATTTCGTCTTTATTTGTGTCTAATAATATATTTTCAATGAAAACAAGGAAAAAAAAATTGGGTTTGGGAAATAATAGTATGTAAACTGCAGTTTACATTGAGATTGAGTGGAAACTTTTTCAAATACAAATAGTTGAGGGCAATATGAGTTATTAATTTATTTATTATGGAAACGATAAAAGAAATTTTCTCGATGAGTAAGACTAAGGTCCCACCCATTTACTGGAGCTATGTTTAGAAACCAATAGTGTAAAACCCGGCCAATCCGGACCTCAAAATCCGGATTATTTGTTTGATAATCCGGATTTAGGGCCATTTATCAGTAAAGGTCAAAATTAAATAAGAGTTTTCAAATTAAATCAAGTTTAAAATAACTGGCAAAACTATAAGTTTTTCTGATCGAATCTACAGGTGCTAAATTTATTAAATTTAGTTAGAATTTTAGCATTATTGATATATTATAGACGAGGGTGGAGTCTTTATCGGTGCATTTTGGAAATCCGGACAATTCGATAATCCGGATATTGGTCCCAATCAGTGACGTGCAGTGAAAATTCCTCATAGTCAAGCAGTTGATCATTCCAAAGCCAATTTCACATAAATAAAAATGAACTGAATAATACAATAAACACAGTTGCAAAAGCGTTTATAGCAAGAGGCTTTATGCCTTATAGAAGAAATCAGGTATAAAAAAATAAAGCATTTCTTATTCTTCACGCCTCTCTTTATCCAAACAAGCTTTAATTACTTTATAAAAAAAATTTTCTCTTCGCATTTGTATGAGAATATCCTTTTCGGCAGCAATCAAAACAAGATCTGAAAACCTTTCCTAGGATTGGTGATTCTTAAAAATTTATGGATACGTTATAAAGATAAAAACGACCTCTCGGCAGAAGCCACAGTGACTGGAAATATTGTTAATAATTTTGCTCGAATATATAAAACTATTCGCGACTTAAGGCCGATTTTGTAAATATTCTAGAATTTGATTCACATTTGCCCTTCTAAACTCTTCTGACGAAAAAATTACTTTAAGTTAATTTTTTAGGTTTATTCTATCAAAAAATTAATTGTGAATCTCAATAAGCGAGTCAAAGTTTTTTCTGGAAAATTTGATTTAAATTTGGAAAAATAATTTGGTTCGAGTAATTCTAAGAATGAAAGATTTTTTAATGAATTAAATCTCTCTCGAATTTGCCCGAGAATGACGTATATACTCTAAATATCCTTCGCAAATTTTGTATCGGACCTTTTGAATTTCTAGATTTTTGCGGCGGTGGCTCATATTCTTCTGCTACTTTCGAATATGCATAAATTTTCAAACTTCTGAGAAAAGTCTTTTTCAAGCCAGTTCTCAAATCCAATAATTTTTTGGCTTGCATATGAAATATTTATAGCTTTACTCTGAATTATATTAAATTAAACATCGGTTTTGGAGAATATTTCTGAAAAAATGAAAATCTAATTCTGTAAATTTTGATGTGTACGTATCGGAAGAGGTCAAGGAATTGCCATCCCAGTTCTCGGAATTATTTAAAATCGTATCAAAAACTATTATAATATCATCCTAGTCTTCAAATATAACGTTAATAATTCGAAAATAATAATGCCAACGCGTTTTGGAAACAAGTGGTAATCGGCGCTTAACTATAGATAAAAAAAGATCTGCCCTTTAAGTGGATGTACTGAAAAAAGCTATCTCGTTTATGCACGCAAAAAAAAAGCTTAATTTCTGTAATCAATTCAACCGTTTTAGACAAAACCAAATTTAGTGAATGAGCATAGCATGGAACGATCGATGCGCATGCGGGCTCATATCTTTCGCGAGTTAGAGATTGAACTCCGCGGATTTGATAACTCATTACTGCTGCGCCATCGTAGCATTGTGCATTTAGCTTATTGCCGACATAATTTAAAATCCTTTGAAAATATGAGAAGTTATTGCCTTACGGTTGGCACTTATATCATAGAATCCGATAAAGGAAGCTCTTGCTCTGCGAGATGAATCACTGTATCGATTAAACGTTTCAAAATATTCCGATTACGGTCAACTTTTTCGTTATGTAATAATCAATAATGCCGCCTGGTAATTTGGCATAAGCTCTATTCTTTGCGATCCGAAGAAATCTAACTTAATTAACGATTGAAGATGTGTTTCCGAACTAGCGTGCTTTACAGCTGAACCCGTTAAATATTTAAATGCTAAATCCGGATTTATTCCAAACAGATTTCTCGTTCGCGAACAAAAGACACGGCCAACAAAATAATTTATTTAATTTACAACTTCCGGTAAGCCAAATGTACTTTTCATATGTTTCAAAATTAAATTTCCGTGTAACGCTTTTTTGTTTACATTCAAAATGAATTTTAAATTTTGACCACCCAGATTGAACGATCCTCCTTTCTTAGCGAATAAAAGGGTCGAAAATTCCGATGTTATTAAAAAATCTGCCGCACAGCACAACTCCGACATAATTTGAAGAGAAAACTACAAACATTTTTTTAAATTCCACAAAAAGTCACCAGTAGTCAACTGATTTCTTCTGGAAAATGTAACTGAAGTTTATATTTTCCTCTCAACATGCATTTAACGTCTACTATCCATATTCAATCCACACGCAACATGCAAGTCAATCAACACCAATTCTGCTTGAGTGCGCTCATATAAATTCGCACATAAAACAAACAAAAAATATTCGCCCATCATATGAACCGACTCAAGCATCTGGAATCAACATGTTCCTCTGCTCACTGCATCATGTACGTGTACATGAATTATGATATGATAGATACATTCGCCAAGTCCGTACACATGCTGCAAACAAGTTTGGTTCGATTATGTGCGGCATGGTGTTCGTTTTAGTTTTTGCATGTACATACATACTTCGCGGGGTTTTCGGAATAAATCGTCAGGAGGAGAAAATGTTGTCAAAAATGATATTTGGTGATGTCGGTGATAATGAATCCGGAGTTTTTCCTAGTCAAGCCGTTTGGAATTGCTTATTATGAATGCACGTCGCTGGTCCCAATTAATCCGGAATATACCCCAATAGGTCGAAATCGCTCAATTTTCACCATCTGAAAGGTTTTGTGCTACTTTTTTCCGCCTAGTTCATCTTTTTCATATCGGATTCATTCAAACACCGGTAATAATATTATTCCATAAATGCCCAATGTAAACCACAGTTTGCATAGCTTTCAACGTCCCCCAATGCCGCCCTATTAAATTTTTGTCACAGAAAATTCTGGCAAATGAATCTTTTGTTGTTGGCGAATAACGGTATATTTTTTTCACGGATGGATTTTGCACCTAGAATTATGTAGGAGGGGAGCAATTCATCACTTGTCACAATGGACGAAAACACCCTGACGGCCTTAATTCTAAATGCGTTCATAAAAATTTGAATTCATATGCATTAACTAAATGTTTACTATTCTAATGTTGTTATATGTAAGTTTCAGTGTATGTCACTCATTTTTATTTGAAGTAAGCCAAAACATGGAAAAAGTGTTTTAAAGTTGATGTAAACTGCAGTTTACAATAGGAATGAAAGGGTTAATAATAACAGTCGCCTATCATTAGAAACAAATTCTTGTGCAAAAAATACATTTTGTATTGATTTGCAAGTGCAAGGAGATTTTTCTACAAAAAATACAAAATACAAATTTGACAGGGTAATTTTTGTGTAAAATTTTGAAAACAAGTTTTTGTACAAAATTTTTCTTTTTCGAACATTTTCTGAATTTTGACAATTTTTTAAATTTTTACAAAAAATCCTAAAACGGTCCATTTTTAATCTTTTTTTTTATTTTTCAAAAATATCTTATAAACCGATGAACGGCTGTAGAGCATGTTGCGGCCCACATTTTGCGGAAATTTTCAGAGTCCTAGTTGTTTCCGTTCAGAAGATGCAAAGATGCGACCCAACTATAAAAAAAAACTGTCAATTTCTCAATTTGAAAATATTTATCAACATTGTCCTATTTTGGCAAAAAAATGTATTAAGCTTTATGCAGTATTGATTTGGAAGTTAAACTTATCATTAGTATGCCTTCAAATTAGCAAAAATTGTTTTTTCTATAGAATGTTCTTGGGTAAATCGGTAATATTTCGCCAAAATTTTTCGTTTTATAAAACATTTTTTTTTCTCTGTTTGACACAATGTAACTTTAATTTTTATTAAACACAATTATGTATCTATTAATACTTCAAACAATCCGAAATTTCACTAAACGTAGGACTATTATTGAAATTAGTCAGAATATGTGCGCTGTCGCAATTTCATCAAACACACTGAGTGTGACCCATTTAACATCCTATGTCCATTTTAATTCAAAATTTTATTGAAAAAAAAAAATCGCCCATACATTCAAGTGTCAAATAAATATTCATAACACGCAAACACTTCCAATTTGGGTACCTCGTAAATTTTTCGCCCAAAAAAAATTATTTAATAACCGTTTTGCTAGATTTAGAAATGTCAAAATGTTGACCCAAAACAAACTTCAAATTTACGACTATGCGAGTATGATGCGTGATACAATGCAAGAGGATAAATTGTTTTTAAAAAAGACAAATTTTCATGTAAATTGGATGATGATTTGATTTGTATACAACACCGCATAGTTGGCTGTTTCAAGTATACACTGTCTCTTCTATCCATAACTCTGAGACGAATCACTTGGCTTTCTTCAATGGGATGGGACATCTAAATATGACCGTGTGGACAGCATCGAGACATACAATGATACTTTTTTTTTGTGAGTTTATTTTCTCGAGAAATTGCACTTTAAGTGGCTCAAAGTGGTCACGTTATAAATCGTTATTATTGTCATTATTTCGCTTCTTATTGTGATGGCTACAGAGCTAGCAGCACGAATGAGTTAAGAAAGATGATCAAGGTCTTACGTAGAAGCGGTTATGATTTGATTGTGACCGTAATTATTGTTTGAAGAGTTTCGATTGTGTTATACTCGTAAGTAATGATACTATCGTCGCGTCTCTGAATAATTTGTTAATGCGTAATAAGACAATTTTCCAAAAAGACTTCACTTCACAAACAATATATAACTGAATTTTGCGATTTTAGTAAATCTACCCATAAATCTGTGTGATTCACTAATCTTGATTCTATATTCTATAACAAGCTGGCCCGGCGAACTTCGTATCGCCTCAACTTTTAAATGTTACCAATGTGTGAGTGCGCCAAAAGTACTGAACTCAACGAATGTGTTGAGGAGATACAGGCATAGTCTAAGAAAATTGTTCAAGATCATGCCGTTCGATGGCCATATTTTGGCTCAATTTTCTTAGACTATGCCTGTATCTCCTCAACACATTCGCGGAGTTCAGTACTTTTGCCGCACTCACACATTGGTAACATTTAAAAGTTGAGGTGATACGAAGTTCGCCGGGCCAGCTTGTAGGCTGAATAATGTAAGAAGAAATTGCCTTCTAAATTTCGCTTCAACTTATTCCGATGAATAGGGCAGAGTGAGCAATACGGTGGGGCGAATTAACTGAAATCCTCTAATCCGTCTAGGTGATTTTCGAGACTAAATTCATCTCAAAATTCAGTTTCGAACTTTTGCTGGGTTTTAGTACAAATTAACTGAAATAATAGGATAAGGCAAAAGGTTTCTTTAGCTTTCCAGCCTTTCCAAGCGAAAGCAAAATTTGCTGAAATATGCAAAGGCTGAGGAAATTCCAACCGCTTTCACATTATTATCGATCGATTTTTGAATGTTTCAGAAGCTGTTCGGTTGGTGCTTATGGAAGAGAAAGGGGACGGGAGAGATAATTTAGCGGAAGAACGGTCATTTGATAAACATACATATAGCCAAACAAATGAAGAATATAAACTGCTTTCACAATTTTTCTCGGGTTGCAGATGTCTATATAGGTATTCTGCTATTGAGGATGGAAAATCATTCACTGCTGATGAGAGCGGTGATAAATCAGGCGAGGGACAGAATAAAACAAAATCCGCTAATCTGCTCAAAAGTATGGTCTTTCTGGCAAATGAACACGTTGCAAATTTTTCGCATGTTTCAACTTTTGACAGTTCGAAGTGGAAACCAAGGAGGGTCCAATTTACTAAAATTACATAGAATTGTGAGGGCTAATGTGGACAAGACCTGTCTTCATTAACTCTGTCGTTCAAGTGTCAATCCAGTCAAAGAAATTTATTGAAATTCGCAAATATGTGACGACAGTTATTCAATTTTCAGAAAAATTTGTTTTCATAATTTTGCCTTTTGTGAATTTTATTCGTGTCTCAATAGCAGTGATTCTCTTGTTCGGGGTATAGACATATCCGATGGACCTTATCTTACTGAAATCCACTAAGCTATTCGGACGATAGAGACAAAGGTATGAGAATGAAGTATTTTCACAATTTTAGTAATTGTAATTTTTACTACGTTTCAATGGATAGGTATTGTAGTATAGGTGACCATATACTCTTCACTGAGTAGAGACAAATGATTTAGAGTAAGCTTACTGAAATTCTGTAATTCGTTTAAAAAATATCGGAAAAGCTTGTGAAACACAACTAACAAAATAAAACAAACAAAACACCAGAATAACTATATGGATAGGTATCCGGTGAGGCAAATTTTCTTAAATCACCTTATTACCTAAAAATAAAGCCTAAAATTGGCTCTTTTAACATTTTTTTTTGGAAGCGGTAAAACGAAATTTCGGTGGCTGTAGGAACGTTGCAGAAGTCTTTTAGAATTTTTTCGCAAGTTAGATAGAGACCGTCTAAAACGTTGCAAATGACGGCCAAAGGACAAACAAAAGCTGCTTTTTAAACTTTTCTTATAGAAAATTTTATTATTGTTTTTTTTTTAGAAGAGAACAATGCGGAATAGCAAATTTACCTGGATCGGCTTATCCTTTCAGGAGATAAATGCAAGTTTTGTGAAAAAGAATTCTTCTTTCTTTTTTTCTCATTGTGAATTTGTTTGAGTTTCAATTTCATTCAGATATTCAGGATGAGGATTAAATCAGCAGGGCAATATTCCAAAATTACGTCAAGACATTCAAGTAATAAAACCCAAAACATAAAAAAAACTCATTGTTGCTCATTGTGAATATTCGGCTTATTTCAATGGGTAGGGCAAATCCAGTGGAATCAATTTACTGAAATCCAGCAACTCATTTATGAACTGTACGAAAAGGAACTGTTCTTATAATTTGATCATTGTGAATACATATTTTGCATCAATAATTACTCTGCTATTCGTGGAGGAGACCTAATCGGTTGCAGTTCTGTTCGCTAAACGATCAAAAAATAAAGACAAAATTATGAAAAAAAAAGTTATTGTGAATTGTTGCCTATTGTGAATTTCCTGTACATACATATACTGCTTGTATAGACCAACCTGTTGGGGTACACTTACTAAAAATCAGTAATTCGGCCAAGAAATACAGGAAAAGGTACGATAGATAGATAGATACTTCGGCTCATTGTGAATTTCTCATATGCATCGATAGTTGTTCCTTCAATTGGGCTAAACACCAATCCTGTGGAGAAAATTTGCCGTTCTCGAGTTATAAATGGTGTAACTAACACGACTTTCTTTTATATATAAAGATGTGTAGAACCCGATATCTTGTGATATCTGCCTAAAGATATGCAATATAAAATTCAACTTTGAAGCAACAGCTGATATTAGCGACTCAGATTAAATTGGAAAATTTTATCCATAATCAAGGACTACTACTCCATCTTGAAAAAAAAAACTATCTAAAATAGGCTCTTTTATCAGTTATTGGGCTATAACTCTTTTCCAGTCCATGTGCCAAGAGTATTTTTTAGAGCACAACATTTCCTAAAAATTCAATCTAAAAAGTTACATTCAAAATTGACAGAGTTTTAGCGCCAAGAAAATGGAGGAAACATCAAAAAATCATACGAATTTCAGAGTTTTTGTCCATTTTATTTAATTTGTATTTCAAATAGAAAAAAATAGAGTAAGGCTAATTTTTGTTGTTTTTAAATTAGTGAGGTCACAGGAATCTAAAACTCATTTTGCTAAATCAAAATTTTGATCAGAAAGGTCCTAAAAACGACACAAAAGGACACTATTTATTCCTTAACCGGGGGTCGGCATGCGGGGCTTCATATGAAAGGGGACGTCAAGTACATTACATATCCAGTGTTTGTTTCCAGTTTCAAAAAACCTCAACGAAATAAACTGGGCTTAAATATATCGTGTTTCCCGTGCGTATCTTTCCAAAGCCAAAACTAAGCGAATAATTCAATTTACCACTGCCGTTTTTAATTTTTAGAATTTATAATAACTGAAGATTCTATCAAAAAATTTGCTAAGAAAACATTCTAACATGGGGAATATTTGACAAAAATTTCGTAGCATAGGAAGAGAAGGGAAGAGAGCCTAAGCATGTGAAGACTCTGTCAAGTCGATAAAAGTCATTATACTCTCTTTGAATTTACTCGCTTCCTGTGCATCGTACAAACACAATTTATGATGAAATTTGATGACAATCAATATTCCTATAAAACATACTTAGAAGACTTTAAGCTACAATGGAGCGGTAATGAGTTTTTGATATGTACATAAATGCAAAAAACTGCAAAATTGTCATGATTTTTGGAATTTCCCGCATTTTCTTGCAGCTATAACTCTCTGTCAGTTTTTATTGTAGAGTACAACTTCTTACATTAAGTTCATAGGAAATTGTGTGCTCTACAAACTTGTCCTAGCACATTTTGTGCTCAAATGAACAGGGTGGTAGTTATAGGTAAAAAAAACTGATAAAACGACCGATTTTAGATGTTTTTTTTTTTCAAAATGGCGGCGGGAAAACAGGAGGGTAAATTGACGCAAACTTGGATTTTAACTCACCCTACCTGCCTTTAAAACATTAAAAATTTGGGACTACCGCAATTTTTGCAAGGTATGTAAAACCTCTCCATTGATTGGAGTAATTACATATATTGGAATCTTTTACCCATAGTAGTGTGTGGATCGACCTTTTAGTAACTCACAGAAAATAACAATATTGTCTGCCTGTGAATTCTAGGATTAATCAATTCGCGACATCCGACTCAAATTCATTTTAATATCAGCTTCTTATTTATGTTACCTCTAATCGTTTTTGCTGTTGTTGTGAATGGCGGCCACATACTTATAAAAGAAACATGGCATGTCTCCAAAACCCAAATTATACACACTTATTTTTGGTTGCGTTTGCGTTTTTCATTATTTTGTGCCACTGCTAAAAATCATTTGGTCATACAACATTCACAAATTGTGTTGTTTTTGTTTGACTGTTCTGCTTTTTTTCGTATTTTTTTTTTATTTACGGAAGCCAACACTTCGTAATTCTTGCAGTAAAATATATTTTTGCTGAAATCGCAGGTTAAAATATAGTAACATCGTCGTTGTCGTCTTAGTTTGTTGTTTCATAACATCATACTAACATGATGTATTATTGGAGACAATGAACTTTATATAGTTGTTTGACACTTGCTGTTCGTTGGAAGTATTTTAACGTGTATAATATGTATGGGAAATTGAAAATAGAGTTATGACAAAAAATCATGCACATACACAACAGCTTGAGTCGTTTTGTTCTGGAAATTGCACTAGTTTTGTTTCGTAATTACAGCTCGTAATTATAGCAGCGCGTTGTTGGCTTTTTTGGGTGCTTTCGATGGGAGTAATGTTTGACATACTGCTTTTTTGGGTATTGTCATTGTATGCCTGTTTTAAATGCGGAACCTCTGCTTCTTAAATTATAAAGACATGAATAAAATTAGCACACGTGTTTCCAACCAAAATTATTATTATGTTCACATTTTCAGTCATTTCGCGGTGCTAGAAATATCTTTTAGAACATCTTTACCTTTGGTTCACAATTTTTTTTATCGTTATGGGGAAATCGTGAAAGCTTGGATAACACAAAAACATTTGAAAATGAGTCGTTGTTAGTCCTAATCTTGGAATTTAATTTATATAAGTAAATAGAACACACATACTCTTGTATTTGCAGTTTGGTATCTACCTCAGACCTCGAAAACGAAAAATTCAATTTGATGCAATTTTTAAATATTAATTAACCAATGTTGACCCCGAAGCGCAGTGGCGCTAAAATTAATTTGTACCATAAATTCAATTCGTACAATAATATATCTGCACGAGTTTGTATTAAGACATAATGGTAACGTAATAAATATTTATCATTATTTTCATATTCATCAAGTTCAATAAACACTTCAAGCTTAATGAATTTTATACTCTTCAATACATAATTTCAATGTGCTATTCATCCAATCTTTTTGCATTGTTAATGCATGAGAAAAAAAATAAACGTAACAACCAAATCTACTTAGCGCCACTTTATCCATTCAAATGTTAGTGTAAGTTTTTATTGCATATTTTTTAAATATGCATACATACTACAATAATTATGTGTATTTAAGCTGATTTACTATTTTTTGTATAACATTGATTTATAAATATCGAAACCATCATCAATGATTAAAATTTCAAAACTTAGGCATGATGCCACTTACTTATTTTTTTGTAATTTTAACCAAACTAACGTTACAAAAATCATCAAACGGCTAATTTTAATTTTTTATGTTTTTTCTATTCATTAATGAAGAAGGCAAATACACAGGAAAGCGAAACAGAATATTTAAATACTGAGTATACTCGCGGTGATGGGTCAAATCGAAGATCTAACAATCACTGCATTTGTTTTTTGTTATTTCTAAATTAATGAACTTGGTTTTCAAAAAGTTTTCAGGTCAAGAATGCTTTACTTATTATAATGAATCGGGTCAACTACGTCAAGAACTTTAGTTCAATGTATGCAATTTGCCAATCAAACATTTTTCGTTTCCATCTCATCGCTTGAGATGAGTTGAGGCGAAAAAATGATTGATGGGTTCTTTTAATTGTATGATTCAAAAAGGAACGCAATAAAAAAGAAAACAATGAACTCGGCCAGTTAAGAGTTTTAAATTAAAGTGAGTTTGTGTTTGTGTTAAATTTAGCCGTTATTGAAATCAATATGATCGATATATTGTTTACAATTATTCTCACAGTTTAATTAATCACATTACTGTGTAACAATTGATCCAATTTAAATATTGATTTTAAATGATTAAAGACGCTGTACTGGGAGCCCTCATATTTGATGGGTTTTGGTACGAAAATCCACAAACTAAAATTGACCTGATAACAATCCAGCCAACCAAAAGTCGACTGGTCAAAGTTTGAATTTTAAATGTGTGGATTTTTATTGCCTTATATTTCCCTTAGGTAGGGGCGATTCAGACTATCGACAAGATTTACTAAATCCTAGATTTAGTTGACAGTTGTACCATATTGTACTGCAATTTGAATAATGCAAGTACATTCCACGATGCATTTTGAATTTAATGACATACGATTTAATCTAGTAGGCGGGTTTCGACTCGATTAATTAAGTGGTTTTAGTCAATCTTGTCCATAGTGTGAATCTCCTCTTATACTTTATAATATGATGAGCTTCTTCCTTAGTTTTTTTTGTTCAAAAGCACCATACAGGCAAATAAATACGAGCATGAACTTATAATGCATGTAAAATAACAAAATATCAAGTGTTTACTTCCGGATGTATACGTGCGTGGTCCTTTTCGAAGAGAATATTCAACATTTCCTCTACTGCAGCATAACCTTCCGGACTGCTTCACATCACTTTATATCTCGAGTACTATGTCTAAGGAGATCTTATGTTTTTGATGATAAATGCATCACTACATGACTATATTATACTCTCTAAAACAAATGCAGAATCATATAAAAAGCACGAGCCAATTTAAAGACAATAACTCAATGGCGCTATGTCATTGCCATGTGTGCGAGTGGATAAGACAGATGAGAACAAGATAACTCTTTGTACGCTGTTTTATATAAAATTGAAGAACATCACGTATGTTGGTGGAAATGGAAAGTTGTCTTTAACGTTTGAGAGGATAAAAATCGTAACAAATGCATTTAAGGTTAAGGTCGGCATACTCTACATACATAAGCACACGATATGAACAATTCACATCTTAGTTTGCCGATATGTATTTATAAGAATCAAAATGTATATAATCCGTAATAAATTTATGTTTTCTAAATGTTGCCATAAAAGGCGTTATGACATAGTATGGACGTTCGGTACACGTAAGAATCATGTTTCTGCAATAATTTATGGAAAAATATGTCACTTTATCGAAGCCGGCAAAAAAAGTAGCATAGCGCAATAATTGAAATTGTTTTAATTGAAAGTGGATTTAAAATATTTTTATGTGTTCAATGGCACATTTTGAAGTTACATAATTAGATGTTTGATTTTAACTGACTTATTTTATATGCCCCGCTGCGGTCATTCATTACTAAGAAAAATAAATTTAATAAGCAGGAGTAGTATCGAGCGATCAGGATTGCAATGCAGAATTGATTGATTTTCACCTAAAGTACCAACCGCTTAGTTCTACGAACTCAATTTGCTGAATTGCTTGCATTAATTATAAATATATCATAGAGTTAAGGCCTTCAGCCGGAATCTACATTAAGTTTTTGTAAACCGAAACTGTAATATTAAATAAAATAAAATGAAATGGAAATGGAGAGGAGTAAAATATATGTATTTAAGGACGCGTACTCATACAGTGCGACGCCGGGCTTTTCCGGGCCGGGCGATGCGATGTGTGCACACTCATTGCGATTTCGGCAGGGCGATGCGATGCGTCCGATCGGCGTGGCAGAAACATTATGGTAAATTTGAGTCGCCGATTCGGGGGTTGCCCGCCCCAGAATGTTACATCTGTTTTCTCGGGAAAATACTCGTCCAGTCGGCGTGGCAAGAAATATTAAAAGAGTTACGGGCCGCTGATTCCGAATTCGAGGTAAAAAGCAATGAAAAAAAATGTTACCCCGGTTTTCTCGGGGAAATACTCGTCCAATCGGCGTGGGAAGAAACAATAAGAGAATTATGGGCCGCTGATTCCGAATTTGAGGTTAAAAATAAGAAAAAAATATTGGGGCTGTCCGCCCCAGAATGTTACCCCTGGTTTCTCGGGGAAATACTCGTCCAATTGGCGTGGGAAGAAACACTTAAAGAATTATGGGCTGCTGATTCCGAATTTGAAGTCAAAACAAGAAAAAATTTTAGGACTGCCTGCCCCAAAATGGTACCCCTGTTTTCTCGAGGAAATACTCGTCCAATCGGCAGACAGAAACACTAAGGTAAATTTGGGTCGCTATTTCCGAATTTGAGGTCAAAAATAAAAAGAAACTTCGGGGTTGCCTGCCCCAAAATGGTACTTCGGTTTTCTCATCACCATATGTTCCCACAACTGAACTATCTACCGCTAAATTCAATAATTCATTGCAAATACATGTCGCTGTCCGAAATGTTCTTATACGTAAGCTTACGCGACAAACCGGGTTGTGCCGCACTGCATATTTCCACAAATGTTACTACTTTGACCCATTCATAGATTTATACAACAACTACTGTCAAATCCGATTATTGCCTTTTTTGGGGGTAGGCGTACGCTGTGAACTGGGTTGGACAGCACTGTAAATTTCGACAAAAGCTATTTAGTTGACCAATCCATTATTACATTACCTACATACGGCTACCCATTCATTTAATATCTACAAATCTTTAACACTATACAACATTCCACACGTATGTATGTATATATAAAAATTCCCAATGGTAATGGAAGCCGATCTGCACAAATCATGCCTCTAATGTCGATATATCCCTACACAGAGAGAAAAAAGTAGTGAAATTTAATCAATTCTGTAGTAAATTTTACAAAAATGTAATTAATTTTGACCCCATCGCATTTGTAGTAAAATTAACTACTCGCGTTGTGAATAACTTTATTAAATTTAAATAAGATGAACTTCCTTTACTGTAAAAGTTGACTACAACCGTAGTAATAATTTACATTTTTGACAATTCGAGTTTCATTACAGATTAATGAATATTACAATTTTTACAGTGACTTTTCACCACGAAATAATGACAATACAAAGCGCTATTTTTTATTGTTCGTTTGCAAGAAATGAAAAACAACAATTTTTCAATTTAATTGAACAGTATTTATTGTTAAATCATAAGAAGATTATACAGGAAAATTCACATGGCTGGTCTGGACTGGAATCTTCATTTATTACTTCAACATTTTGTGTAAGAAGAATTTTTGATTGCAATGCATTCATTTAGTCACCTTGTCCTTGATGTATGTGTGATGAATTCCGCCTTCATTCTCAATTTTAAGACTGAAATTATATTAACACTAACAACGTCTGTCTCTTTCCTGTTAAATCTTAAATTCTGCCTTCTTCAGTCGATTCAATATACTTCCTGTAATAAGATAATAATTTAATTAGAAAAAAAAATTATAAAAAAATAATAATAAACGGAAAATTGTATATGTTTGTTCACTTACCATCGGATTACACGACTAAATTGCAAGATAATCTTCAATTGAAATTTCGCGACACGACTTACAAACTAATTTTTCAAAAAATATTGTTTTTTTTTTTATATTTTCACAAAGTTTGCAAGGAACTAGAGCTCGGTGAAATTTATTGCATTTGTAGTTAAATTCTACCGAAATAGTGTGTAATAACTTTTTTCATTACAACGTAATGAAAATTGTATTAGCAACCAATATGTCATATTCACAACATTTTGTAGTAATTCGATAAAAATTTATTAATAATGCAATGAATATTAATTATTTTATTTTTAGTGAATTTAATTAATTGTTTTAATAAAATTTACTGCAGAAATTTCTCTCCGTGTATCAGCATCAAACAGCACGAAACCAATCTCTCTATTTATATGTACACACATACAATACACCATGCCACTACGAACCCTATCCAAACACAAATCGTATCCTCCATGTCGCTTTCATCGGCGACAATGCACATTGCAGTTGCTGAAAAAGCACGATGATTCGACATGGAAAAGTTCTCCATCGTATAACCCGACGTCGCATCGCAAGCAGAATGGTACAAGCAGGTTCGTGCTGGATGCTGGTTCCCATTTAAATGCTAAGAAATTGTTTTTCTTGCGGTGGGAAGCTTTTCGCTTCTTATCGCCCGCAGTGTAAACGGGCTGTAAAAGTATGGTAACAGAATGTACCTACATATTTTCGAAAATTGTGCAATTGGTTTTCCAAATTTAAACGATATTGAACTGAAGCCAGATAAAATTCTATTGCTTCACCATATACTTATTCATACTAGTATTGTATTGACATTTTACAATCACTATTTTTATTAATTTCAATAAATTCCCAAAACAATCTACATTGTGGGTGAAACGTTTGTCGTATATGAAAAATGCATTTGAAACCAAAATTTCATTACGTCTATAATACAAACGCATCATTTCCTTTTCAATTGCCAAAATTCAATTCAAATATTATTATGCAACAACATTGACCATAAATGAAGCTTTTCCTATTTACTATAATTTATCGCGAAATTGATGTCAGCAAATAGGTTTTTTTTTTGTGTACGAATGGGTTTGAAAACACACTTCGTTCACACTTTTTTAATGGACAGTTCGTCGTATATGTTCGTGATTTATGTATAGGTATATTCATAGCATATGCCTATCCAATGTGATAATTACGAGTATCAGTAGCAGATTCTATATAAACTTGAATTATCGACAAAATTAGTCACACACTTCTAAAATTGATATCTTTGCAATTCACCATGCGGAATGGACACCTACAGAGTACAGACAGCGTGCATGACGTAAAGAAATTGCAAACTTAATTGCGTTATTTCCAAAATTTTAATTTTAAGCACAAATTATAAATCTTTTTTTTAAGTAGTTTTTGATAACCAGAATTTTGTTGGAATTGGAAATTTTATAATGGTATTTTTAAGAAATTTTAGGAAATAAAAAACCGGACAAGGCAATTAGATGTAATTATTATTTTTGTTTGAAGGTTTCATAGGGTTTTGACGATGCTTGAGTTTTTAGTGAAAGATACTAAATACGACAAAACAAAAAAAAACAATTTGGAAGACTTCAAGGTTTCAAAAATCGTATTGTCAATAAATGCATTTAGCAAAGCAATAAAATAACCTTTGAGATATATTTTCATGGGAACCATACGAAATCCCCAATCACAAAATCCCCAAACGTAGAAAAATACCCAAAATCAAAATCCCCATATTCAAAATCCCCATAATCATAATACCCATTTACAAAATCCCCATAATCATAATACCCATATACAAAATCCCCAATCATAAAATCCCCAACCACCCGAAATATGCTGGTAAATGGTAAATGAATGGTAGTAAAAATGGTAGATGGATGGTAGATGGTAAATGGTTGATGAAAGACTGTAAATTGTTGATGGTTGATGGTAGATGGAAGGTGTTAAATGGTAGATGGTAAATGCCACTAGGAGGGTCGTAAATCGATACTAACTTTTTTTTTGATTAGCACAAACAAAATGTTCGAGTACATTATATTGAATAAACGTTTGCATATATCGTTCTAAACATATGTATTAGGTTTTCTTTAACATCGTCGAGACATGTCCTCATCCGAACGAATATTCGCGGAAAACTTGCTTGGCTTATTGTTGGAACCGATTCGCCTGCACATTATCTGATTTTGTTCTGTGTCACTTCAAAGAGTTTGCCGTTGATTACCATATACATGTATCAGTCCACGACGGTGATTTTTTTGTTGCATAGTAGGACTATTACAATTACAATAGTCTAAATCACCTACCATTTACCATCTGCCATTTAACATCTATCATTTACCATCTACAATAGACTGAAGAAATTCCCCATTTCCCATTTGAGGTGTGATCTTAGAACGCGCGCGCGTTCTTAGATCACACCTCAAATGGGGAATTTCGTTTGGGGATTTTAGTTTTGGGTATTTTGATTTCGGGGATTTTGATTTCGGGGATTTTGATTTCGGGGATTTTAATTTCGGGGATTTTGTGACTGGGGATATCGTATCCAACCCTATTTTTATATGGCAATGCTTCTATCGTATTATAGAAAAAAGATAGATACCTATAACATTGAAAATACCAAATAAATTAATTATTTAATAAGGAATCACGTAAGGATTCTACTAAAAGTTATTATGCAATTTCATACGATGGCATAACCAAGCAAAATGTATGTAAACGCATTTTGCGTAACCATGCTAAGTAAACAGTTTCAATTCAAAACAGCCACAAAACAATGTTCAAGCTTTGTGTCTTCTCTATACGATAAGACTAACCATTCGACGGGCACGGGCATAAGATAAGATGTAAGAGTTTTCGCGTAAGCGATATTCAATTCAAACAATCAAATCGAACACTGCCGCAACTTTTTAAGGGTACGGTATAACAAGGTTGTACTGCACTGCATATTTCCATCAATTTGCGCATGTCAATGATTTTATCCTTAGAATAAGTATAGACGTGGAGAGGTAAAATGTCGAATTTCAAGTTGATTTCTTCCGCTTACGCTTTTACATAATGAGTAAAGATGCCGCGATATTTTGATATAGTGCACAAAAATTGCAGCATGATTATAAATGTTAAAATAATCGTATTTGGCCAGTTCTTGCAGTTATTCTCTATCATGTCTAAGTCCCTTCCTTACATAAATCTAATACCTTTTCTAAGGCAACAACATGATATCAGCTGTGAGTGACAGTACCCAGCGAATTATTCGCGCCGCACCGGTGTGGGCACCAAAAAATGTGCTGCGAATTTTCCGGCGCGATTTCGTGACGCGTTGGTGTGGGCATCACTGAACTCAGTAAATTGTTGTGAGAACAATTCAAACGAATTGCGAATTAAAAACGAAAGATTAAAAAAAGAGTAATAAAGGGAAAGAAATTAAAAAAGAAAATTTAAGAAAGTTATTGAGAAATCTTCTGAGCATCCTTTCGATTGCCAAGAAGCGGGGACTTCTACTGTTATTTTAGATTCATTATCTTCTACAATTCCTTCTAATATTGACAAAAATCAATCTCCGGTTGAATTTTTTTTTTTTGAAAATGCCTCTTATTTCATTTGAACTTACGTACATATTTACAATACATACATATGAAGAAAATCTATGCGAGAGCACCAAATCATACAGCAGCCAACATTTTTTTAACTTTGTAAACAATTTTTTTTTGTTTTGCAATTAGCACATGTACGTGACATGGCTGACATAATGTGTGCTCATACATTACAAAAGTAACTCAACAATTTATTTAATTTTTGTAAATTCTGTTCGCTTACACCTGTCTGGATTCAGAATAGACGAAAAATGTCTAAAGAAATCTAAAATATGAATTATACGCATTGTGGTCATGAATAATGGATTTGACAAGCATGTTGTTATACTCGTACAATATGTGGGCTCCTAAGTACCTACATACAAAAATTAACAAAATCAGTGAATGTCGTCACATTTTTGTTACGTTGAATGTTAAAAAGAGTTAAGAGTTATTCATAGATACAACATAATAAGAATAGATGATTGTAAATAATTTTAAATGCATAAAAATTGTCAACCAAACTAGGGAACTTATTCTGTAAAATGGGCTCAAATCTTTTGCAATTGTATACAAGTTCATGTTGGAAAAGTCTTATTATAATGATTCAACACAATTAAACAATTAAATTATTGATTTATGTACAAGTAAAGCTGAAATTGATGTTCCCGATGTCAGTGATTAGATTATTGTAAATGCAATGGCAATAGTCTTGAAACGGTTGGACTAGAATGTATATGTACATATGTCTATAACATAATTACAGAGAATTGTGCATTTTGCGGCTTAACTTTACTATACTTTAATTTTACACCACAATTAGACCTACTCATATTTAATATAGCAATCCGATTTTAATCTGTCATGCAAAACTCGAAACGTTTACCAGTTTATAGTACATTCAAATAACAACAGTCATGAGGTTTTCTGTCGGCTTTTCTGTGTTTTTTTTGTCCTGTTTTTTTTTGCATTATTTTATATTAATGTCGAATGCGTATATATGATTGTTAAAAATATACAGGGTGTCCGGAAACTGCCGGATTGTGATTTCTCATGTGATTTCCAGCAAAAAAGTTGTACGGAACATACCACCCCCTCAGCTTAACCCTTTAGCTGCCACAGGCATTTAAAGATTTTTGAAAAAAATCATTTTCTTGCAGGACTTGAAGCCTAATATCTCCAAAGCTAGCCCAGCTAGAATAGTGAAATAAAATGATTATTACAGTCAAAATTAACCCTAGTTTTCTGCACTTAAGGTACTAAAACTGTTAGAAATAATTGAGCTAGAATAAAATGATGTAAGAAAGATATGATCGTAAGACTATGCGCCAATTTTTAAAACAATCCTACAAGCACCTCACCTTGGCAGAAGTTTTAGAAAATTGAGATGGAAAAAAGATTGTTTTTGGGTCAAATCACGCAAATTTGACTTTGAAGCTCTGTAAAAACCAAACCTCTTATCCGATTTTAGTGTGGTTAGTTTTATTTTATAGGTCAATTTGTTGGCTATAATAATCATCTTATTTCACTATTCTAGCTGGTCTAGCTTTGGAGAGGCTTTAAGTCGTGCAAGAAAATGATTTTTTCAAAAATCTTTAAATGCCTGTGGCAGCTAAAGGGTTAATCTGAGGGGGTATGTTCCGTACAACTTTTTTTCTGGAAATCAACTGAGGAATCATAATCCGGTGCGTTTATGCGGCAGTTTCCGGACACCCTGTATAAAAATACTCTGTGCTCATATGGTTCAGGCGCGTCTCGCGATGTGTGACCACAAGGTTATTTTCAGGTCACCGTAGTTTGAATACAATAGTAATTTAATATTGGGACGGCAAAAAGGCAGATCTCATACTAATTATAAAACATACTAATCTTACTTATAGGTATGGTAATTGAAGACTCACAATATATAGTTTATTTTTGTAATTAAAAATAGGTTACAAATATATAATATATACGAATACATATTACGAAAAGTGCATGCGGTTTGTAATTATCATATACTACTTTCGGAGCAAATGACACAAATGAGCATTTTAACGTGACATACGAGTATGTATGAAAGGGTGTGGTGTGAAAATGAATGAATGTAGTTTGTTTGATATAAGGTTATCTGACTTTTTGAAGGCCAAGATAATGTAGAGAATTTACGTTAAATGTTTAGAATATTGTATAAATTTGTGTCATTTGGTTTGTCCCTGCTGGCGAGAACTTATGTGTTAATTATGCAGTCTTCGCATACGTTATTGTTATTAGAATTGCATTACAAATAATGTCAATGTCACGTTTTCCCCTTAATTCTCAATATTACATATCTTGACATAGGCTATATGTAATTAGAGCGTTTGTAAGAATATTTAAATAGAGTTATACACCAGACCATATATATTCTCTCCGACAGTCAAGCTGCTATAAAAGCCATTGCAAGTCCCAAAACAGCCTCTAAATTGGTTTGGGAATGCCAACAAAATCTCAAAAACCTAGCTACCCGAAACAAAGTAACTCTGAAATGGGTAGAAATGACATAAGGGGATCAAAGGAAATGAGAAAACGGATGTCCTTGCAAGAGAGGGTTCCGAACTACCCTTAACTGGTCCTGAACCCGCAAAAACAGCCGTTTAAAGGTTGGCCAATAAACCACCCCAACGCTTCTTTTGGGCTGAAAATGCCACATTTTTCAATTTCTGTGAAATTTGGCGACAATGGAGTTTGAAAAAGTCGATGAAGAGGGCATCCAGACCTACATTTTGCTGAAACTTTGAGGGCCCTAGCTATCACCGTTTAGGAGATACAGCCGTTTAAAGGTTGGCCAATAAACCACCCCCAAAACTCTTCTTTTGGGCTGAAAATGCCACTTTTCTCAATTTCTGTGAAATTTGGCGATAATGGGGTTTGAAAAAGTCGATGAAGAGGGCATCCAGACCTACATTTTGCTGAAACTTTGAGGGCCCTAGCTATCACCGTTTAGGAGATACAGCCGTTTAAAGGTTGGCCAATAAACCACCCCCAAAACGCTTCTTTTGGGCTGAAAATGCCACTTTTCTCAATTTCTGTGAAATTTGGCGATAATGGGGTTTGAAAAAGTCGATGAAGAGAGCATCCAGACCTACATTTTGCTGAAACTTTGAGGGCCCTAGCTATCACCGTTTAGGAGATACAGCCGTTTAAAGGTTGGCCAATAAACCACCCCAAAACGCTTCTTTTGGGCTGAAAATGCCACTTTTCTCAATTTCTGTGAAATTTGGCGACAATGGAGTTTGAAAAAGTCGATGAAGAGGGCATCCAGACCTACATTTTGCTGAAACTTTGAGGGCCCTAGCTATCACCGTTTAGGAGATACAGCCGTTTAAAGGTTGGCCAATAAACCACCCCCAAAACGCTTCTTTTGGGCTGAAAATGCCACTTTTCTCAATTTCTGTGAAATTTGGCGATAATGGGGTTTGAAAAAGTCGATGAAGAGGGCATCCAGACCTACATTTTGCTGAAACTTTGAGGGCCCTAGCTATCACCGTTTAGGAGATACAGCCATTTAAAGGTTGGCCAATAAACCACCCCCAAAACGCTTCTTTTGGGCTGAAAATGCCACTTTTCTCAATTTCTGTGAAATTTGGCGATAATGGGGTTTGAAAAAGTCGATGAAGAGGGCATCCAGACCTACATTTTGCTGAAACTTTGAGGGCCCTAGCTATCACCGTTTAGGAGATACAGCCGTTTAAAGGTTGGCCAATAAACCACCCCAAAACGCTTCTTTTGGGCTGAAAATGCCACTTTTCTCAATTTCTGTGAAATTTGGCGACAATGGAGTTTGAAAAAGTCGATGAAGAGGGCATCCAGACCTACATTTTGCTGAAACTTTGAGGGCCCTAGCTATCACCGTTTAGGAGATACAGCCGTTTAAAGGATGGCCAATAAACCACCCCCAAAACGCTTCTTTTGGGCTGAAAATGCCACTTTTCTCAATTTCTGTGAAATTTGGCGATAATGGGGTTTGAAAAAGTCGATGAAGAGGGCATCCAGACCTACATTTTGCTGAAACTTTGAGGGCCCTAGCTATCACCGTTTAGGAGATACAGCCGTTTAAAGGTTGGCCAATAAACCACCCCCAAAACGCTTCTTTTGGGCTGAAAATGCCACTTTTCTCAATTTCTGTGAAATTTGGCGATAATGGGGTTTGAAAAAGTCGATGAAGAGGGCATCCAGACCTACATTTTGCTGAAACTTTGAGGGCCCTAGCTATCACCGTTTAGGAGATACAGCCGTTTAAAGGTTGGCCAATACACCAACCCCAAAACGCTTCTTTTGGGCTGAAAATGCCACTTTTCTCAATTTCTGTGAAATTTGGCGATAATGGGGTTTGAAAAAGTCGATGAAGAGGGCATCCAGACCTACATTTTGCTGAAACTTTGAGGGCCCTAGCTATCACCGTTTAGGAGATACAGCCGTTTAAAGGTTGGCCAATAAACCACCCCCAAAACGCTCCTTTTGGGCAAAAATTCCACTTTTCTCAATTTCTATGAGATTTGGCGAAAATGGGGTTTGAAAAAGTCGATGAAGAGGGCATCCAGACCTACATTTTGCTGAAACTTTGAGGGCCCTAGCTATCACCGTTTAGGAGATACAGCCGTTTAAAGGTTGGCCAATAAACCACCCTCAAAACGCTTCTTTTGGGCTGAAAATGCCACTTTTCTCAATTTCTGTGAAATTTGGCGATAATGGGGTTTGAAAAAGTCGATGAAGAGGGCATCCAGACCTACATTTTGCTGAAACTTTGAGGGCCCTAGCTATCACCGTTTAGGAGATACAGCCGTTTAAAGGTTGGCCAATAAACCACCCCCAAAACGCTTCTTTTGGGCTGAAAATGCCACTTTTCTCAATTTCTGTGAAATTTGGCGATAATGGGGTTTGAAAAAGTCGATAAAGAGGGCATCCAGACCTACATTTTGCTGAAACTTTGAGGGCCCTAGCTATCACCGTTTAGGAGATACATCCGTTTAAAGGTTGGCCAATAAACCACCCCCAAAACGCTTCTTTTGGGTTTTCAGCATTTTCAGTGCCACTTTTCTCAATTTCTGTGAAATTTGGCGAAAATGGGGTTTGAAAAATTCGATGAAGAGGGCATCCAGACCTACATTTTGCTTAAACTTTGAAGGCCCTAGCTATCACCGTTTAGGAGATACAGCCGTTTAAAGGTTGGCCAATAAACCACCCCAAGACGCTTCTTTTGGGCTGAAAATGCCACTTTTCTCAATTTCTACCTACATTGCAACCCTCAAGCCCTTATGGCTTATTTGAGTTGCAATCTGAATTTTAAAAGTGTATTTGTAAACTGAATCTTTTTATATATTGCAATTAATGTATTATTATTATTACAAAATCGGAATCAGTAAATCTACTGCCAGAACCGTTGCTAGACGATGGACCGAGGATAAATTCCAAGATCGATGGAGACTCGCTGAAGGGCTCAGGCACAGCAAGCGTATGCTGGAATCTAACTGGCATACCAGCTGCACCGAAGCCCACAGTCTTAGTAAAACGAACCTCAGGGCAGTGCCAGGCCTTATAACCGGTCATTGTACCCTACGGAAACATCTGCATACAATAGGGACCACAAGACCCACTATGCCGCCTCTGCAACGAAGATGAGGAATTTGCCTCGCACGTTATTATGAGCTGGAGACAAAATTTCTTTGGGGCTCAAGCTACCAGAATGGGTGCACCCAAAGTAAACCTGGTTAACATTCTTCATAGCCTTTTACGTAGGACAGAGCTCATAACCTGAAACTTTCTCGCTTAGATGGGAAATACAGTAAGCCAATAGGCTGCAGTATTGGCCGCAACCAGCCCAACCTCTCATAGCGCCGTATCCATCCATCCATATTCACTAACGTACATAATACCGTATACGTAATACGAAATTTTAAAGGAGGAACTTTTAAGAGAGTTTTGAACTGATAATTACGAAAATGACGACCCGACAATTTTGACAGTTTAAAGATCGTCAAAAACACGGAAATACACCCATGCCTATTTTGGAACATGCAAATTTTTGGTATACTGTTTAGTGTAGAAGTAGGCAAGCGATTTTTTTCTTTAAAATGTCTACTATTTTCTAATATGTCCTACTATTTTGTGATGATGATGTTGATTTTGTACGACATGCTAAAACTTTCTATTGACACCTATTTTTTAAACGATACTATATGAACTACATATTGGGTCTTGTCTGCTACTGAAATAGTTGAAGAAAATTTGTCTCATTTGTTTCGTACTTGTTTTATATTTTCACTACGAAAGCTCACAGAAAATTCCCGAATTGAACCGTTACGTCTGAACGTAGCCATACAATTTACATTCTTAATACAATTATTGTTTTGCTGCGTTATAAATAATTCCAAATAAAATTATTCCTTTTTGTTAATTTTTCCGCTATGATATTTAATGATTTTTCTTATTTTGTATCCTTTCAGGTGAGTCAAAATCAAAAACTCTGCCAAGAATACATTTTGATCCTACGACAATTGAATCGTCATCAGCTCAAAATGAAGGTAATATACTCGTACAATAATAAACTCTATAGTAATCGCGTATTATGAAAAAAAAACAATGATTTCAAACAATAGGGTGATTTAACGAAATTTAAACACAGAGAGAGAGAGTACCATTAAATGGTAATGATCTCTATTACTTGCATGAAAGTGCGTTTTGTGTTACCCTTAACCCAGATACTTCCAATTCAAAAACCACGAACCGAAACGGAAAGATACAGTACATACTCGCAATGGTATGTTATGATGATGGAACTCACATACTTAGCTGCGCATTCAAGCTATTAATATAATGATGTACAAACGCAAAACACATGTCTAGATTCTACTTATTGTAATTTATTATAATGATGAATTTATTTATTAGGGGGTCTAGGCCTAGTATAAGTATTTTCACATTTCAACAGTTTTATTTATTATTAGCTTTTGGTAAAATTTATATTATTATGATGGATACAGTAGTTACTGCTGGTTAGTGATGTTGATTACAGACGCATGGCAAGAGTATGATTTTATTGTTAGTTTCTCATATTGGATCGACGACTGTGTTTACAGTGCTACATACCAATAGTATGATATTAAGTTCTTATTCCTTTGGATCACCCTCACTTATTTACAAAAATCCCACAGGCATAACCCAGTGGGAAACGAAGTTGTAGCTGTGAAGCGTGAAGTTGTAGCTCCAGAAGTGCTTCGGTTTCATATAAATTTTAACATTGCATGTCCTAGGAAATAACTGCTGTATGTTCTCGTAGTTTAACCGCTTTTCAAGTGATTCAACAACTGAATTTTATTGGGAAAAGCATGAAAAAACGTTATTTTAGAAGCTATTTCACTGAAAAAATCATTTGCTAAAAACAAGAAAAAAAAACCGCCAAGGAAGAATTTTCCTGATTTAAGATGTATTTTCTTGTTCCAAGAAAAGTTTTTTTCTGATTTAAGGTGCATTTTCTTGTCCAGAAAAGTCTTTGCTTAAAATAAATAAATAAGCATTATTTTAAGCAAAAACTTTTCTTGGAACAAGAAAATACATCTTAAATCGGGAAAAATTATTCCTTGGCTGTTTTTTATTGCATTTTTTCTTGCTTTAAGCAAATGATTTTTTTCTGTGTTGATTTAACTGATTGTAATTTCATATGTTCATTATTATTATACCCTATACCCATAAGATGGTATAGGGTATATTGTTTTTGTTACGGCGATTTATGTAACACCTCAAAGGAACCACCGGAGGTATGGCAAAGTATATATATAAATGATCAGGGTCGGTCCCTGATTCGAATAAGCCATGTCCGTCTGTCTGTCTGTCCGTCCGTCCGTGTGTCTGTCAGTTCGCACGATAACTCCCGAAATAATGAAGCTATCGTTTTGAAATTTTGGTCACATGATTGTTTTGATAAAAGCTTGGATGGTATTGAAAATGGGCCAAATCGGAACAAGGGTTCCCCTACCTCCCATACAAATGACCCTTCCGTGATAGTTTAATTCGGTCATATTTTCGACAGAATATTGCTTGCGACCTGAAATTTTCAGCAATGCCTAATTGTGACATATACATACTTGAAGTTGGTGGAAAGTGGGGAAGGTCTGACTACTCCTACCCCTACATCCCCTACAAAGCAATATTCAGCCATATCTTTTGATAGAATGCCGCGAAAAACTTCAAATCAGTATCAAATGGTAGCCGTTGGATGCCTTGATTAGATAATAAAGATGTGCCAGGTCTGACCCATCTACCCCTCCCTCCCCAACAAAAAATATGAATGTTTTGGGTTTTGCGTGCCTTCTAGGTCTGTACATGGGTATAGGGTATATACTCATCGTGCTATTCGCACGATTAGAACTCGGTCTCGTTTTAGGGCTCCATTAGACTACGACATACCATCATATCCTCAAGCCAACTCGATTTCATTCGGTGCACGTATAAAAATTGAAACCGAATGAATCAGGCATAGGCTTAATTAAGAATATGATAATAGAAATATGATGATATGACATGTGTCTAAATAAGCCCTTAAGTTAGTTATTTATGTATATTTCATTCGTTCGGCGAAAAATAAAACTACATATGTCTAAAGAAACGAAAAAACGGCGCATCATCGTAAGACATAGTATGTAAACTGTTTCAAGATCCAAAACCTCTTCAAAAATTAAGATTGATTTCACCGAAAATTCAACAGAAGGGTTAATAATTGCATCGACAATATTTTGACGTTTGAATTATTTCGTGGAGTGTAGTGTAATAAATTTGTCAAACACATATGGGTTTTGTGATCACATAGCCATTCTGGACTAACGCATGGCGTGGGTTACTATGCTTTTTCTAAGGTATTTACCTAGAATGTGAACTTTTTGTATGCTACTGTCTCGTATCTTTGTAGCGTGTCCTCGACGCTTAAAATAAAGATCTTGGAAAACTACTTCCCACAAGCACTTCAAATGCGTTAACCCTTTCGTACTCAAATCATGGATTTCAAGTGGCGAATTTTTCTAACAATATTTTAGCGTTCTTTTGTGATATTTTCTTGCACAGAAAAATGTTAAATGCTATAGTTAACAAATTAGAGCATGATGCCATATGACATCGTTGGGATTGAAAGTGCACTCAGCAAGTCCCGTATTCATATGAATGTCGTTGATTTTCTACTGTCATTAATAACACCTAGTCGGAAATTATAGTTAAATTTTGGAATGGGAATTGGATAACAGATATTGGAGTAAGTAATTATTTTTTTGAAGATGCAGTTATAAAGGGAAATTGGCGCCCTGGATGAAAAACGAACAAATGCCTCTTTTATGTGTCGGAAAAAATATTTATTTTCTACAAAAGTAATAGGAATTACTATTTAAGATCTATAAGAGACAAGGTTGAAATAATGAATCATCAATTTGATGAATTTAGGCGATCTTCAAATTTGGGAAAGGGGGTCGTAGTGCCTTGGCGATTAACGAGGTTGTAAAGCAAGGCTTACTCAACACAACTTTATAAAGTATTGATTGGACTTTCGTTCAGAAGAGTAATTAGGGTTTTGGTTAGTGAATGTACACTATTTTCGTTGTGTTGTGAATTTGTTCATCCAAGACAGCCACCATTCCTACCGGTAACAGCCTTCGAAAAACTCGTTCTTATTGAAATTTTCTTTATAGAATTTCTATCGAGCATTCGCAAAAATGAGAGATGTTATCTGTACATTTGATTTAATAAAAACAGTAATTATTACATTATTATCATTGTTATAATTGAAATAAATAGAATTATTAAATTATAAAAAAAATCCAAAGTAAAATAAATTATATCTGCATTAAAGTAGAAATAGTGGCTTAGAAAGATTTAAAAAATGTATATATCGAAAGTGTAGCCATCTCACTAAAGCGAAAGCAATAAAAAAAATTGTGCTGCTCCGGCCTCGTTTGACAACCACGTTCATCTTCTAAGCATTTCGACCCCAACCATATTCAAATACGAAGGACGCTTTAAACGATAAAAATGATGTTTTATTATTTCAAATACAGTAGGGCCTCGGTTTGCGTCGGTAATTGGTTCCTAAAAATCGCGACGCAACACGAAACAACGCAAAACGAATTGTGAGTTTTCCATAGCAAATTTTGTAATAAAATAACGACGCAACGCGAATTTTCACAACGCAAATCGGAAAAATGGTGTTACTTCTAAAACAGCACAATACGAAAACAACGCAATGTGAATCGACGCAAATCGAGGCTCAACTGTATCTCTCTTATTTGTTTTAAATAGTATTTTCTGTTACTTTTGTAGAAAAATACTTTTTTTAGACAGACAAAAGGAATATCTCTCCAAAAAACCTCTTGTCATCCAGGATTTTGCTATAATTGGATCCGAGAAAAAATAAATGTTTGCCTCAATTAACTGTTACCCAATTCCGATTCCAAAATTTAGTCGAAATGACTAGAAAGTTACTGACACTTCGCACATGACATCATGCGTATGCCAAACTACTTTATAGGGACTCTCCTAAAAAAAAATCGAAAAATCTTTTGATATTCTTTTTCAACAGCCTCTTTACAAGGGATAACCTGAAAAAAGATTTACATATGAGTGTTATGCAGAAATATTTGGAAACGACTATGTCAGTTTTACGGCGATCATTCAACCTTCTCTAACCTTTTATTCATGAGTTCATGACCTAAAACCAAAAATTTCAGGCTAAAAAAAATGAACTAGGCATTTCACTATTGGGAGAGTCTAACATCATAAAAAAAGTTAAAATTTATTTGCATTTTCTATGAAAAATCATCAAAGGACATGATCCCATATGGCATCATTGGCTCTTCACAAAAAAGCGCACGAGGAGCGCTTATAAAATAATCGCTTCAAATTGGAAAGACAATTTCGTCAGTGTGACAATTAAAAAGTTACTATCGTACAACTTATCGGTTGGTTAGTCTTATCGTCCTTTAGTCTGTTTGAAACACTAAAAAACCATAAAAGCCTTAATATAGTGAGTCTGGAAATGGTGTTGATTTCGAGTTGAAAATCGAACTCAATGTACGTCCTTCCCTTGAAGCTTGAATATTGAAAAAAAAAAAATTTTTAAATCATTTCAACAAACCTTGATTGGTGTCTATTTTTCATTATCTTTAATGTGTTCGTTGAAGTTTATCTGTAACTAAATTTAGTAAGGAGTTCCTACTCTGGTGGAAGATCTAAAATTCACTTCTATAGGGTAGTCGTTGGGCTAATAATGTGGCTAATCTTATATTAATCATATGCAAGTACATCCTTAAAAGTACAAGTCGATGACCCCGTCGTGAAGAGTGTATTCCTAAAACATTGCTCCCTCTGTGAACAACATAAATGCACACCCTACCTAATTACTCTGAACTAGCCGTGTTCAAAAGATTGATTTTTTGATAGATCACCCACCTCTTCAATCAATTTCAATTTTTTCCAATTTACTTTCGACGAAGCGTTCATTTGAACCCAATATATCCATATCCAATTTTATTAGTCCAGATACTTTCTTAATCTTTGGTCGGTTGAATCTATAATGTCTATAGAACAGAAAATTGGTGAATGTAGCATGAGAAAATTAAGAAGTTCAATGATGTTCCAAATAAGTATTCGATCGAATTTAGTTTTAATTAACCATTATAATTATGAGATTAATTGAATTAAAAAGTTCCCAAAGCTGAACAATATTATTCTCATGTCTGTATAAATTTAACTTTTTCGCACTTTGATTCAGTCGGCGTTTCAGGCGACTCATTTATTTGCTCCTTATTCTTATACACTGTTTAAAAAAACTATACTCTTCCATGTAAACTAGAGGATTTTTGCTTAGTACATAATATATCTTCTATTCGAATTCAACGTGACTCATCGCCCCGAAATCGGCGTAATTTTACTCAGAGCGTATTGTGAAGCCAAACCTATCATTTTTACACTTTTCGATTCATCTCGAACAATAAACGATTGGCGAGGGGTGAATTTTATTGAATCACCCCAATCGGTTTTTTTTTCTTGTTTCCTTTTTGCGGATGCCTCCACCTACATTTTATTTGCTCATTTCTTCCAATGAGAACAATGGTTTGGTTCGGTAATTGAACAACGCCCATTCACGCAATTATTACTGTGCGTAAGTATGCATGTATTCTTCAATGACTCAATCTCTTAGAATTCATGTGATTGAATTTTATCCGTTTTTGTATTTATTTTTATACAAAGTCGTAAAGTGGGTGATACTCGAACTCCGGTTCATATACTCAGCCCACTAGCGACTAGTACTCGGAACTCGGATTAGTGCAGTCAATGTCCCAATGAATGTTTGGATGAATATAAATTAATTACTGTATTGTTGCCTATATTTTTCGATGACGATTCTAAGAAGTCTTAAACGAATTGAAAAAATATTATTGCACCTGCTGAAATTTATAATGTGTAAAGTACATAATATGAGATGAATAATAATGCGCACTTAATTGCATAGTACGTAATTCATTTGGACAGAACCGCAAATTCTTTAGGGATTCCAAGAGTAAATGAAATTGATAATGATATTTGACCCAAATACTAAAAAAACATTGCAAGTGTCATAGCAAACTTTATTGTCCAGATTATTCCTTCGTGCGATTCTGATTTAAACCAAGTCGCACAGTCGTTCCAATTCGAAGACTCAGATCCAACAGGATCAAACTGTTGGGTTCGAATTTAACTCTTTTTTTCTTAGTGTCCAGAGTTCATTTCCGCTTCAAATAATCTAATAGTAATAGCTTTCACGGTCTGTGTCTCACTTGGTTGAGTCGCACACTACGATGCTAATAATCTAGAGGTCCGGAGATCGAATCTCGGCGTGGTCCAGGAAATATATAGTGCTTGCAACATTATATACACTCCTCCTCCTCCAATGTAACGTTGCCTCGAAGTAGCCTATAAACGGCTGAGTGAACGCACCATGCCCCACAAGGGATTACGGTACAGAGATACACGGTTAAAAAAAATGGTATAAACTTTATAAATTTTGGTATACATATAGTTCCATAGACTTCTCTGTATAAAAATTATACCAATCTTCTTTATTAATCGAAGTTATCAGTTGAAGCTATACAGTTCATGCTAATTGCGTATAAAATATTTTTATAAGCTAACAATATAAAAATAATCCGAATAAGGTGTAAATAATATTTATCCAGATATATGATAAAAACTATACAATTTTTTTATTGAAAATTTAAAAAAAAACGACATTCATTTAGATCTGAGGGATAATGTATGCCTGCAGAAAACCCCTTCTGGGACATACTGTTGCAGGCACTATACTCGTATATTTCCTATCCGCACATACAGAAATTTTTGACCACGCCGAGATTCGATCTCCGCACCTCTAGATTACTAGCATGCACTCTCAACCAGGTGCGCCACAGCGACGCACGAAGTCCACCTTTCCAAATGCGAATGCAATGATTTTTTTCAGAAATGTACAATTTAGGATAAACTTTACCTCACTTTGGTATAAAATTTTTCTATCAGTTCAATATTATTACACGTTCTGATAAAAGATTCATATAAATGCTGCTTAATTTTCAATAGTATTTTTGGATTAATTTTGTAACAGCTTCGTATAATTTTTATACGAACATCTCGAATTCAATATTTTAATACAAGCTTCGGATAAATTTTATAAAAATTAATATAAACAAAATTTATACATCGCTGTTTATTAAAATTTATACTAAAAAATGTATGAATGAGCTTTGTACCATCAGCTGGTATAAAAAATACACCAGAATTTTTAACCGTGTAGAGAGAATAGCTTTCAACAGGTCGATTTTGAACGGGCCCGGAGGCTGATTTAGATCAACTAAATTCCAAAACAGACCTATTCTAGTCTATTAATTGAAAACTTATCGATAAAAACATAGATTTTGCATATACATTGTAACCAACTTTCAAAATTTTGATAAATATTGTAATTTAAAAAAAAAAATTCTTAAAAAATCTTATAAATTGACTTGTAATACTTACGCTTATGCAAAATCAGTATCGTTATGTGTGTATGTATGTTTTTAGGTCAACCTATCGTCAATGGAATTTCTGATTGTTTTGTCACGCATAATTTTGAATAGATAGTTCATAATACATTATGTATTGTAATTTGGCCTTAACTTATTTCCATTTAAATGGCATAGCGCATTCTTTTTTCACTTCTATTCTATGATAATTTCATTCTGTGGACAGTGACAGTCGAAAAAAAAAAACCATTTAAAATTAAAAATATGCAAATCACATTTATGTCATTAGAGCTAATTGCTGATTAATACATCATTAATTACTTCCTTTGTTTCCAGCGGAAACCCACCCAAGTCGTTAACATTGTATCTATGCCTATGTGAATGTTTATATGATTTCCTTAAGGTCGTTAATTTATTATTGTTTTGTGATTCACCTGATGCATCTAAATCTATTCATATTGTTCTCTCAGTTACGAGTAAGTAATTGTGCAGATTCACTACTGATTTGTTTTTCAATTAGCGTCTTTGAATTATGCTTAAGTCAAGCGTTTCCGAGCAAACTATTTTGTTGGGCGTTAAGGCTGCCCGTAGGATAATAATAATTGTAAGTCCGTGGCTAGACTAGTGCATCGTTTGTGTAGAAATATTTGGGTCGCCTCAGTCTAATTCCTTTGTACATCCCATCTGAGATCTCATTTTAATTAAATTTGCATGATATACAGATGATCCTTTGAAACCTCTTTTTAGAATGATGAAGTGCAATCTTAATTAACTAAAGGTAAAATAAAACTGCAAAATTTCGGGTTTTTTTTATTTAATTTCTTCTGTTTTGATTTAATTTAAATTTGATGTGAACGATCCACGTACATCAAGGAGTCTGGATATTTTCAGTATTGTTTTAATGCTTATATAAAAACGCTCAATATAACAAAAATGGAAAATTTAAAATTTAATCAACATTCACATACTCTTCCTCAAGAAGCCTCTTGCGTGCGAAATATTTATTGCCATTCACATTCAAATTTTATTCATAAATATAAATACCAACTGCAAAACTACTTCATCTCATCAAAAGAAATATAAATTGCAGATAAACTCGTATTTCACATGATTCCGTTGTCTAATAAATTCATTAACATACAATGCGAATATAGAGTTCTTGAACAAGACAAAATTATGTATGACGATGAAGATGATATTTGCAAACAAACAGCACAAGTAGGCACTTCATCATAATCAGCATCTTCGTCATCATCTATCTGTTGCAGAGTTATTTATATTAACATACTGATGAATTAATTAAAATTGATAAATTGAAAATTAGTGTCATTTCCTACTTTGACTATAAGAACAAAAATTTACCGTCTTTCTCACCTTAGCCTGTACTTACTATAAATTAGACTGATGCAATAAGATTACTTGGATTTTACGAATACTTTATCCAAGTACAGTCGAGCATCGATCGTCCGAACTAATATGTCGACAGGGATGGTTGGGATAATCGAAAGTTTGGTTAATCGAGTTTCCATAGAAAAATTAGAGAAATGCCACAAAATTCATTTAAGCGGCACGTTAAAAACATGCAAAAACACTAGAATTGAACGAAAATGAGAAATTTGAAGCAATTCAGTGATGCTGTTAAGATCGATTCAGACACTTTTTTTTGCATTTGATTCGATGCATTACATAAGATACAGTGGTGGAAATTGGAATAGGTTCACCCAAAAAAGGTTTATTCTACGGAAATTGAAACCATAAATAAAAAAGTCATTTGGTGTGAAACACAAGTATTAAAAAAGTTTATTGTTTTGGGGTTATTAAACTTGCAATTAATAGTTTATACAGGGTGTCCCGCAACTGGTTAGCCATAGACCAATGGTAGACTCGAAAAGATGTTTTAGGAAAAATGTCGCCAAAATTATTTCTCTAGCTTTTACCGTTAAGGAGTAATTGCCGTTTTTGTGATTCTTGTAAAAAAAAACACGACTTTTTTCGAAAAACTCCTATTTTCTAGCTTCCACTTTAGCCAAATCAATGTTTTTCATATTCTTCTGAAAGTACATAAAATTTCCAATAAAAGGACATATCGAACGTTTCGAACGGTTTCGTATCTTCCGAAATACGACGTTTTGAACTTTGCAGAAATGTCAATTTCAATTTTTAATGTCAAAATTAAACCCGAATTTCGTAACGGGACATTGTAGTGGCAAATCTGCAAAGTTGACAAAAGTTGGCGTAGTATCTTAGTTTTCGAACGGCATATAAGAAAAAAGCACAGAGTCATCCAGTTTCTGAATAATACGTATAAATAAAAAAAACAGAGTCTGCAAATGTACCAAACCGACTTCAATCTTGAAAAGGAAGTAAACATTTTTACATCAAGCATAGACTTGGCTGTTATGCATTATGGAACAATACTTTTCGCTACTGTTGTAGATGCTACTTTACTAATTATAACGGTAAGTATGAACAAATTTGTTTTATGTGTTGAATTATTTGTACGAAGGTTCGCTGTGTACACATTAATATTGTGAGAGTATTTTTCATTTTCATCGTCTAAACTAAAGGATAAACATTTTAATTTGTCAGGTATTAATTAGTGTCCTTTTATGTCCTTTTTCAGAGTTTTTCGATCGAAGTTTTCCTTAGCAAATTTAATGATAGAATCTTATATTCTAAAAAATGAAAAAGGAAGTGGCAACTCGAATTATTCGCGTAGTTATGGCTTTGGAAAGATACAGATGATTACGAGAAACACGAAAATTTTCCATTCAAACGCGATTTATTCCGTTTAGGGTCCTTGAAATAGGAATCAAACACCGGATATGTAATGTACTCGGCGTCCCCTTTGATATGATACCCCGCATGCCGACCTCCAGTCAAGGATTAAATAGTGTCCTTTTTGGGACCTTCCCGATCAAATTTATTTTAGTAAAATGAGTTTTAGACTCCTAGGACCCTACTGATTCAAGACCAAGAAAAGATAACCTTACTGTATTTTTGTCTATTGGAAATGCTTATATGACTATATACTATTTCCACGTAAAAGCAAGCTTTCTTCCACTTACGGACTATGTTTTTTTCCAAAAACTGGATGATTCTGTGATTTATTCTTATATGCCGTTCGAAAGCTAAGATACTACGCCAACTTTTGTCAACTTTGCAGATTTGCCACTACAATGTAACGTTACGAAATTCGGGTTTAATTTTAACATTAAAAATTGAAATTAACATTTCTGCAAAATTCAAAACGTCGTATCTCGGAAGATACGAAACCGTTCGAAACGTTCGATATGTCCTTTTATTGGAAATTTTGTGTACTTTCAGAAGAATATGAAAAACATTGATTTGGCTAAAATGGAAGCTAGAAAATAGGAGTTTTTCGAAGAAAGTCGTGTTTTTTACAAGAATTACAAAAAAGGCAAATACTCCTTAACGGTAAAAGCTAGAGAAATAATTTTGGCGACATTTTTCCTAAAACATCCTGTAGAGTCTACCATTGGTCTATGGCTAACCAGTTGCGGGACGCCCTGTATATTATATTATGATTTACAAAAAAGCAAATTTTTGGGTGGAAACTAGAATAGGTTCACTAAATAAAATACATCAATGACATTCGGATGAATCCTTCCTTTTAGTAACTGATTGAATCAACCCGTTTCTGAATCCATTCGTGAATCCGATTAGGCATCGAGTGAACTAGATATCCTGGGAATATCTGGATTAACTTTTCGCCATTCGGATGAGATCGCCTTTTGCAATTCTAAAACATCAGAAAACTGACGCCCATTTGCATAAACCCTTCTGACTAGTATCCCCCATAGATTCTCAATTGGGTTGCAGTCAGGGTTTCTGGCCGGTCAATCCAAAATCTGTACTTCAATTCTTTGCAACCATTCCTTAACCACCCTGACAGTGTGAATGGCCGCGTCGTCTTGCTGGAAAATGACATTTGGTTCAATAATATTTTCTGCGGCATCAACCATCACATTTGCCAGCACATCGATGTAACGTTCAGAATTTATTCGACTATTTAAAAACGCGATCGGTGCGAATGGTGCACCATTGCTGAGTTGCTCAACATTTTTCGAATACGCCGAGTTGTCACTGGGACATTTAGATTAGCCTTTATCTGGCTTGAATTCATACCGTTGCTGATCGCTTTTCGTAAAATGACTCGAACAGTCCTATCATTCACTTTGCAATTCACTCCATATTTACCTCTGTTTCCATAATTATTTCCTAAATTGACAAAATTATTAATAACATTTACGGAACGACGGATTCGTCTCGCATTTTCGCGGTTACTCAGTTGCATTTGTTTGAATGCGTTAATTTTCGCAATTTCTTCGGAAGATAAACGCTTTCCTCTTCTCATCTCCTTAAAAAGTCATTAATTCTTTCGTTTTTGTCCTAAATTTATCAAAACTTCTATTTTTATTAGATTCGAAAATTTCAACACTTCACGTGAACCTGTTCTAATTTCCGGCTGTTGGTTGGCTTCAAATGAAATGATCGAACTGACGATTAAATTCAATAGAACTGGCATGCCAAATACCGTTATGGCAGCGTTGTGGAATGTTTACTTTAAGGTAATTTGACTTGTGTTTATTTGCTAAGTAACGGAAATAAATGCGTTTATTGTGAGCCCTTCAAGGTGAACCTATTCCAATTTCCACCACTATATGTGTATAACAAGATCTTCACACTCACGGGGCAGATGACGAAATCTGTGGCTTCAAAATTCAAATTCGATTATCTGAATGCCAATATCCGAACAATCGATTAATCAACCGGGACTCAGTTTTTAGGGTTTTTTAGAATTTTTTCAAAAAACCCTTATGAAATCGATTTTGTCCGTCCGTCCGTCCGTCTGTTCACTAAATACCTCGCGAACGGCTCAACCGATTGTCATGAAATTCGGTATGAATGTGTAGAATGGTTACAGTCTTTGGCACAAATACCTTAGAAGTTGGTAGGAAGAAGATAACAGGGTGTCCCAAACGTTTGAAAAAACTCGACGTTTTTAGTTTTTATCGGAGATCAACGTATGGGTATTTAAATCAAAGATCTAGACGAGTATATCTCATATCAGTTAAAATTTTCCAGTTTCGAGTAACGGTAAAAAAGTTATTGGCGTTTAAAGTTAATCTTCCTTTTCGAGCTCCGTTTTTCTAAACCGTTATAGGGATCGATATGAAACTTTGCACAAAGATTGGTCAGTATGGCCTTATATACGTTAAATATTAAGACTGTTGACTTTTGCTAAGGAAAAGTAAATAACAGTAAATTTGTAAAACTTAAATTTGTTCGTGCATAGCCCCTTAGGTTTCCAAATATGAAAATTCTGCTGAAGGTTTTTAGAAAATTACACAGGGAATATGTCTACGAATTTTCATTCGAATAACTGTATCCAAACCGGAAATATAGCCAAGTAAGTATTTAGTAAGGGCCTTTCACAATGCAAGGGAAGCCTCTTAAGCATTTCTTCAATGCATATCATTTAACTTGATGAAACAATGAACATGCAATTTGGTGGAAATGCATAGAATAATAGTGTTTGCCACAAAAATTTTTAAGTTTTTAGGACCAAGTTAACAGGGTGTCCCGGAAAAGCTGCAAAAGTCTACTTGCTCAATACTCATAGGAAAGCTTCCGTGAGCTCTAATGTCAGGGGACACAATGGAATCATTTCATATAAGTTGGTTTTCCTTGATTTAAAAAACAGGAACAGTAGATTTACAGCTAATAATTCAGTTCATATATAATGCCAAGCCATCCTTTTGCTCAAAGGCCATCAGAAATCTGAAATCGAAAAAATCCTGTAGATTTGCCTTGGAGTACTTTTATACAGACTGGGTAAATAGTAAATCTATTTTTGGATTGGTCTAATTAATTAGCGCCTTTCATTCTGGAACGCGTTTATTTAGACCAATCCAAAAATAGATTTACAGGAAGCATTTCATTAATGTTGTGCACAATTCTTATCTATTGCTTATAAAATATATGTACAAAAAATATTCACTATGCATCAAACTTCTAAAAAACCCTCGTATTGCGGGCGCAGCCCTCTGTACGCCGGTATTTTTGAATTTTTAAGAGTCCCCAGTTCGGTTAATTGATTGTTCGGATAATCGACGCTCTACTGTATGTCGGTCCATTCAGTTAGTTCATGCTCCGTTTGCATAAATCACGTTTCAATGTTCGTTAACGGTAGTATTTCACATTTTCATACATAACTTTGATCTAGATCTACAACAATAGATACATGTATGCAGATACTTTTGTACTAGGGTACTTGGTGGATGCATCTATCATATTTTATGCACCCATCGAACAATATACGCAATGATAGCAAAGTCAGCGCAAATCTTGTCTTTAGAATCATTGCATGTGATTCGGGGTACACACGCGAAAGCGTAAACATGTTTGTGGTTATTCTAATCAGAGGTAGGCTTAATTTAATATTTTTTTTTTATTTTTCAAAGAAATTGCAGCGGTAGAGAAAATCTGGAACGTTCTCATTAGCATAACGTAGTAGTACGATGATTATTATCTATGTATGTATGTAGGTGCATCGAATTAGAAGGAAAATAAGTAAGATAGTATGGCAAGGAAAGATGCATTCTTCTTATTTGAGTTATGTATGTGCCTAACGAACATATCGACCTGAATTGAAATAAATTGTTGAGTTGATATCCTATCGAAAATGAATTAATCTGGCTACTACCTATGCATTGTTTGAGGTTTATTTAATTTTAATTGTTGTTGTTGTAGTAGTGATTCAAAATATTTTTTCTCTTGAATCGAGGAAGGTTTTGAAAGCTCTTGGCTGTTGTAACAACGGGTAATTCCGGGACAAATAAAGGCGCGTTTAGATGGCATTAAACTTGTTTGCAACCAACTTTTCCCTCAAACTTATCCAAGTTGGAAGGCTGTTTACACGTACGATATTCTCTCAAACAAATCCTATCAAACAAATCCTAGCCAACTTGTTGGCCGTATAAACAGTAGTTGAAAGTTGGAGCGGTCGTAAAATGTTATCAGTTTTTGCAATACGTATTAGTACAGGAAAAATATATTTGCTTTTTATTTATTTTTTTCGTGAATATTTTAAACATTTAGGGAAACATGCCCGAATGAGTATACAGCGTGCCCCAAAAGTCAACGGAACGCCAGAATTGGATGATAGTGCACAGATATTGGTAATCAGGCGCATTAATTCTTTATTATTAGAAAGTATATTTATATTTCGATTGGACTATAATCAATGCATCTAAAACAAGTTGTCCAACTTCTGTTTTCACGGTGGATTTGTTTGAATGCTCGTTCCACTTCAAACTTGTTGTCCAACTTCTGTTTACACGATGGATTTGGTGTCCAACTTGTTTGAATGCTCAAAAGTTGGACGACAAATCCATCGTGAAAACAGCGCTTAATGGCTGAATTCAAATTGTAAGAAAACGACCGGACGGGTAAACTTGGACGACAAGAACCATCGTAAGATCATTTCACACTATCCGATCAAAACACGGACCGGCGAACAATAATCACACAGCAAGTATGTATAAATGTTGCCATGCACGCTCCAAAGTTAGTGTACAATGAAGTGACGAGTCGACAAGATTAAAATGCAAGTAAAACACGCGCTAATTGTCTTTGCAGAACGCCTGAACTATTGGTAGATGCAATCGTCTTATCGATCGTACGAAAGATCTTACGAAAGAAAAACAATCACGATTTTTTTCTTTCGTAAGACGCGTTCTTACAATGTGAAATGCACAATGCTTGTCTACTGGCCACTACAAAAGCTCTCTTGTCTTGCAAGTTTACCCGTCCGGTTCCGTCTTACAATCTGAATTCACCCAATACATCGTAAAACCGACTTCCATAGCAGCATTTTTATTCGTATAAAGACAATTCACAGTGGGATTCGAACCCATGCTCCAACAATTCAGAGACTGTTGTGCCGTCTCTATCCACTGAGCTATGCCATGCACCTTAAAATCAATTATATTCCTTTGCAATTGCAGTCAACGTTTCGAGTTTGTGTTTATTCAACAATAATGATTAAATACTCGTTTTTGTTTTTCATCTAGACCAATATCATTACATGATTTGACATGGCAGAAAAACATGACCATCTATTTACATTTAAGTATGAATTCATTTATAATAATTTTTCCAACATGGATGAATGCTTCATTTTTAATAATACCTATGCATCTAAGTCTAATCATAAGTTACGTTCGGATGGGATCGGACGGATATCATAAAATTGATTTTTCCCCCTTCTCTTCATCATCTTTATGCAATTTTCAATTAGACCGGAAATTATTGACTAAGCTGAAAACTTGCACAATGTATGTAGTTAGATACTACCTTTACGTATGTAACCTTCTAATCTCGGATGTACTTCCGAGTATTTTAGTAGCTAAGCTAAGCTGAGTCTTCTCTACCGACTAGTATGCACTTGGTACTTCGTATGCAAGTGCATTCACTCAGGTCGGCATTTCAAAAGAGCTGAGTCGATTTTCTATCAGTAGCCGCTCATCTTTATATACTACTTCCGACGAAGGTATCTATCATCATCATCATCTATCTGCACGATGAAATGTATGGTTGCATAGATGGTGCATATCAACCGTGAAATAAAATAATCATGCAAACCCTTTGGAAAAGTTCAGTGGCACTCTGTTCAAGAGGTAGTCAGTGATATGCATAAAGAAAGGGATTAAATATTAATTGTGAGGCTTAAGATTAAAGCACAAAAAAAACTACAACTGAACCGGAAAATAGAGGAGAAAGTTGAGAAAAAAAATAACTTTAAGTAAAAGGTTTGTTTATAAATGAATATGCTAACGTTTAATGGACGTTTACGAAGCAGGTTGTTGTTTGTACTCTGTTTTCAATCTTTTAATATTCTTCTCTGTTCAATATTTTTTAAAGACCTCAGAATGTTTCATAAGACCAAAGGATGCATTGGAGTAAATAATGTAGCTTCATCAACTCATAATAATTCGAATTTGAATAACAGGGACTCTTCAATATTTTCTCGTTTATGGTAAAGATTAGGCTACAGCTCTAATAAAAATTTATCATTTTGACACCACATATTGCCATATGAATATAGCCATAACCTTTACGGTAACGGATAAGGGGATAACAGGATAAGATTTTGGCAAATTTTCCTTTTTTGTTTTGCTCCTTGGGTGCTGTTTTGATTGTTTGTGGTAGTCCGTTGAAGTAGATAAGTGACTGTATTACAGGATCAGTTCGTAATCTCTCAATTCTTGGAATGATGATATGGTGTAGTTTTCTGTAGATTTAACACGTTGGCTGCGGCAGTCATTTTCGGTATCTTCTTTTCTGTGCGGCACATGCCCCCGGGGGCATGTAAGTCGTTATTATTCATGTGCGGCACATGCCCCCCGGGGGCATGTGGCTACTGCAACAATAAATGAGCTCTCATATCCCGGAGTTTAATTTTAATCGATCAAAAATCAGATAAAATACTTCCTTAGGTACAAACCCGTCTTCAATTCAGCCAGGAGCCCATTCCAAATAATTATAATAATAAATTGTAATTTTTCGTTTTTTTTAACCATTGCTTTGGCCAATTGACCATGCGACGCGAGCGTTCCGACATGTTAACACTAAAAAAAATGTATTTTCGCACTTCAATTCAGCAATAGACTAATAAATGAACACGATGGAACCAAAAATTAATTCCAACGGTGTTTTTTTCTGGCACCCCATTAACAAGAAATACATGCCTCCGGGGACATGTGCCGCATATATATAATATTATAATATAGGGCGAACTAAGTAAAATGCTCTTTGTCTCGTTTAAATCGGATGAAAATTAGAGATTTTACAGCTTTCGCACCTGGAGAATGAAAAGCACAAAAATAATAACTATCACATGCCCCCGGGGGCATGTGCCGCAGCCAACGTGTTAACTGGGTATGAATGCATTTTAACTCATTGTTTTTCGCTGTATACAGAGTGTCCGGAAACTGCCGCATAAACGCACCGGATTGTCATTCCTCGTGTGATTTCCAGCAAAAAAGTTGCAGGGAACATACCCCTCAGCTTAACCCTTTCGCTGCCACAGGCATTTAAAGATTTTTGAAAAAATCATTTTCTTGCACCACTTAAAGCCTTATATCTTCAAAGCTAGACCAGCTAGAATAGTGAAATAAAATGATTATTGCTGCCAACAAATTTTCCTATATAAAATAAAACTAACCACACTAAAATCGGATAAGAGGTTTGGTTTTTACAGAGCTTCAAAGTCAAATTTGCGTGATTTGACCCGAAAAACAATCTTTTTTCCATCCCAATTTTCATCACATCGTTCTATATTACTCTACACTATTAGCGCCTCAAAATTAGTTTTCTCCAATTTGCTTTGCGACAGGGACGATATGATACAAGATTCGACGACGTCCTAGTCGGCTTCCTGATTTACCAGCTCTTTACCAGCTTTATTCTCTTAACCCCCGGAAATCAAGAATTTATGAAAAGAAACCTTTTTGAAAAAATAAAGCAGTCAACCGAAGAATTTTAATTTAATTTAAGTTTACCTGCTGTGAAAAGTAGACTGAAGTTGCCGAAAATGACTCGAAAAGTTTAATGATGAAAAAGTGCAAAACTTTAATTTCTTTAATTTTTACAACATTTTAAGAACCGTCTGGTTCCCGTGTCCAACCCTGTAGAGACTACAACAAATACAGGTCCTGCTTCAGGTTTTATCGACGAAAAATTGAAATCCTAATTGAAAATCTGTTGATTTGACTAAAAGATTAACGATGTGGTAAGGAAAGGACATTGCCAAGATGCCCAGGGCCAATGCCTCTATAACCGTGCAGGTTAGGCAATGACGATAGAGCGAGCGAGGGAGCAACGGAATGCGCTTGCTGTAGCTCAGTAGCGAGGCGGGGTCTTTTCCGCTCGTTGCCCCTGTTCTTTTACAAATAGGGATATCGCATGCCTCCGGTAGACGATACACACAAGGGGGTTAAAATGGGAGAAAACTAACGCGAATTGAAGCCAGCGAGCACAGGGGCCGTCTTTTGGATGCTCCGTATACCCGGATGGCGTCGGATCTCGGCCGTACTAAATCCACACAATTGCAAAATTAAGCCCGTCCAGAGACGCCAGGGGCCGAACAGAGAAATGTAGGTCGCCTCCATTTTCGATCAAAATTCGCTAATTTTTTTTTTTTGCTTTTCAATTTTTTTTTTTAAATCACGCGTGTTACCGTAGTGACATCTTGCACCCAACTCCCCGAACTTGGTCGCTTGATCAGTCGACCCAGCTGTTCTGAGCGATTTCGACACATATTTAGATGTTTGCTTTTGAATTTGTCGAGATTTTTATAAATATTAATCATTAAAAAAAAAAAATTGTTAATATTTGCAAAAGAAAAGAAAATTCAAAAACATACATTATGGGGCAAAATCGGTACGTTACAATGAGTCTAAAAAAGTTGGAAGGGTTAGGGAAAAAACTGTAAAACCACAATTTGGCAATTTGCTAAATTCTCCATTTATGCCCTCATTGGTACTTATAATGTTCTCCCGTATTTCTTATTTCCGAAAAATAATTTAAACAAAATTCAGAATCAGCTATTCCATTCCATTCATTTGTTTGTCACACATTTATACCATTGTCGTATACCATTTAAAAAGTGGTGCAATAACCGCTTATTACGACGACAGGATGTTATAAAAATTATATATAACGACGGTGTTCGTTATAAGCGATATGAGGGGATATAACGACGATTGGCTATAACGACGTTAAACAGTCGATCCCTTCGATGTTGTTATAAACGATATCTACTGTATGTCGAAATCGAGCCAAAACTAACCCTCGTTTACTGCACTTAAGGTAGGTACTAAAACTGTTAGAAATAATGGAGCTAGAATAAAATGATGTAAGATACATATTTTATTTCATTCACACGGGTAATTTCTTCATTTCTAATTTGCAGTTGTATTTCAATTAGCAGTTTATTCTTCTATCGACAAATCATAAAGTTGGGTTTTGAATCATTTAACCCTTTCATTCCCAAATTAAATTCCTTCGGGCAAAAAAATAATATTGTTGTTATTTCGTCTTTATTTGTGTCTAATAATATATTTTCAATGAAAACAAGGAAAAAAAATTATAGGTTTGGGAAATAATAGTATGTAAACTGCAGTTTACATTGGGATCGAGTGGAAACTTTTTCAAATACAAATAGTTGACGGGAATATGTGTTATTTATTTTTTTATTACGGAAACGATGAAAGAAATTTTCTCGATGAGTAAGGCTAAGGTCCACCCATTCACTGGAGCTATGTTTAGAAACCAATAGTGTAAAATCCGGCCAATCCGGACCTCAAAATCCGGATTATTTGTTTGATAATCCGGATTTAGGGCCATTTATCAGTAAAGTTCAAAATTAAATTAGAGTTTTCAAATTAAATTAAATTTATAAAAACTGGCAAAACTATAAGTTTTTCTGATCGAATCTACTGGTGCTAAATTTATTAAATTTAGTTAAAATTTTAGCATAAATGATATATTATAGACGAGGGTGAAGTATTTATCGGTGCATTTTGGAAATCCGGACAATTCGATAATCCGGGCATTGGTCCCAATTAATCCGGAATATACCGCAATAGGTCGAAATCGCTCAAATTTCCTCCATCTGAAAGGTTTTATGCCACTTTTTTCCGCCTAGTTCATCTTTTTCATATCGGATTCATTCCAATACCAGCAACAATATCGTTCCATAAATGCCCAATGTAAACCACAGTTTACATAGCTTTCAACGTCCCCCAATGCCACCCTATTAAATTTTTGTCACAGAAAATTCTGGCAAATGAATCTTTTGTTGTTGGTGAATAACGGTATATTTTTTTCACGGATGGATTTTGCACCTAGAATTATGTAGGAGGTGAGCAATTCACCACTTGTGACAATAGACGAAAACACCCTGACGGCCTTAATTCTAAATCCGTTCATAAAAATTTCAATCCATATGCATTAACTGAATATTTACTATTCGAATGCTTTTATATGTAAGTTTCAGTGTATGTCACTCATTTTTATTTAAAATAAACCAAAACATGGAAAAAGTGTTTTAAAGTTGATGTAAACTGCAGTTTACAATGGGAATGAAAGGGTTAATACTAGTTTGTTGTGCCGTAGCCAGTTAGAATTTTTTTCGAGGTCATTATTAATCATATTTTGCAGGAGGTTTGCGTCACGACTGGAGTACAAGAACAGGGTATCGTCTGCAAACATGACAGTTTTAGCAGCAAGATTACAATTTTGAATATCATCGACATAGAGCAGAAACAGCAAAGGACCCAATATTGAGCTTTGAGGCACTCCAATATTTACTATTTCAGGTTTGCTTATTCTGTCAAGATTTTTCGTTGATATACATACTTCGGTTCCGTAGATAATTACAAATTACATCGTTAGCCTGATGAATTTCGTGGTTCATGGTATCGAATGCTTTTCTAAGACCCACAGAAATAGCAACGGCGTATTTTCCCTTATCCAACTGTTGGTTGATAAAACTGATCGCATCAGATTTAAGATTAAGTATTCTATCTCAACAAAATGCAACGAAGAAAACAAATTCAATACGTGATGTGTTTTTTTTACACAATCCACACTCATTTCATTGACAATAAATCCACAACTGAAGGACACATTTTTTGTTAATCTTACATCTTATCTGAACTCGATGCTCTGGTTTCGGATAAAACATTTGTAATTGATTACACAAGGTAATAATAATAACGATCAGTTAATGATCTATCAAAATACAAAAAAAAATCAAATAATAAACACATCATTATGTAAGCTCACCCAAAATATAAATTTTTTATAATGTACCATATGTACATTTATATTGATTTTTAATTTCTTTTTGTATTTCTTTCATTCAAGCGAAGATGATATTATCTTCTTTGAAGATTGTTTTTTTTTTTTGTTTGCGATGTGCATCTTAACACAATAGCGGCCCATATGGATTAAATTTTTCGGTAGTATAAGTATTTGTTGAAACACACAGGTGATTTATCAGGCATTCGGGCATTTTTCATTTCGGCAGCTATTCACGTTACAGTCAGATTGAAGGCAGAGCTTGTCTATTTGTAAGGTAGTGTGTCATGTCTGTATGTACATACATTCATATGTATGTACGATCAAACATACAATTTTAACAGATTTCCGGAACATGCAACAAATATTAATGATGCAAAACAATGATGGGAATCCAATGTTGTGACCCTAATAGTTTTTGATGATTGCTTAAGTAAATTCGCCGCTATATAGATGCGGTATGGTGAAATGATCGAGATTTTCTATTATTATTTTTACACTGCAGTGTTTGCATGAAAAATGTTTCCAATGAAGATTTAGTGCAAAGAAACCAAGTATGTAGTACACACATTTTTGAGATTTTTCCGAAAATTAATTTATTTGCCTAGGTTTCTTGAAAATTTAATATATACATATGTACGTATTGGATGGAATGCCGTAGATAATAATGAGATCACATCGAAAATGTCACAACATAAGATATACTAGATAGATATAGAATCATAAATTAACGGGCGTAGTGACATTTAATTTTATTTAATGTTATTTTACATCGAAAATGTCTTTGATTTTTGAATACATTTTAAAAAGTTCCTGTGACTTTTTACCTTGTTGATAGAAAATTGTATAGACTTCTCTATACTATAATTATTATTATTGTGATCTTCTAAAATCTAATAACTGAATTCCATCTACCCAGAGAGAATTCCAGAATTCACCACAATACAACGCTACAAAACAATTAATTACGTAATTGCAGAAAACGTCCTATCTGTTGCAAAGTCGTTCATGCAACTGCATCTTTAAACGTACCTCATTTCCAAACAATCCGAAAAACTTTCACTAAACAAAACCCATCATCTATGTGAAACAAAAAATTACAACCAGAATCATTAAAGTTATTATTTATTAAACGAAAATGTATATAAATGTATAAATGTAAATATATTTAATGCAATGCAAAGAAAAAAGATTTATATCATTTTTAAAATAAAAACAGAAAAAGTCCCGTGAAAAATATTTATGATGCGACGAATGAAATGACGTGCGGCAGCGTCCAAAATGTTACGATGACTTTTATACGTATTGTTGCCGGTTTTGTAATCATGGGAAAAAATGCTCGCGCAACAATGCAATCGCTGCGGTGTCTTCTTTCCGCCTTCTTGTTGTCGAAATACTCGGCAAAGAAAAACCGCAAAACAGCAAAAAGAGCCCGCGAAATTTTTCAGCAAGTGGAATTTATACTAAACAAAAAGTTTTCAACGCAGCCCTCTGTATATTCATTCAAGTATTTGTATGGCATTGGATTAAGGAAACGAATTTTTAATTCCCGACATACATGAACATATGATCGTATGTGTACGTATAGGAAATTATTATTATACATTGTTAGTTTCCTTGACGTCACTTTAAAAAAAGTGGTGAGTCCACCAATTAAATTGTGAAAAATTATTACAAATATACTGGGGAGAATAATTATTAGGAATAAAAAAACAAATGCAGTTCTCAAGCATTAATCAAGGTGTTGAGAAGAAATATAAGTAATTTAAAGAAATCATTATCATTTTTGCTCCCTATGTCTCCCCATATACAGTAGAGCGTCGATTATCCGAACTAATGTTGACAAGGGTGGTTCGGATAAACGAAAGTTCGGTTAATCGAGCTTCCATAGAAAAAATTGAAAATAGCCCGAATGCGAAATTACGCGACAAACTGAAAACGTGTAAAACGACTAGAACTGAACAAAAATAACAAATTCGTGGTAAATGAGCGATGCAGAAGAGAGGTTGCTTCCGAGTGCCCGGTTCGGTTAATCGAGTGTTTGGATAATCGACGCTCTACTGTACATATAAATGGGTGCAATAATTAAATTTCTAAATCCAGAAATCATTGAGTTGTCGAGTTTGTTCGTTATTCGTAAATTGCAGAATTGATCTCATAGTGAAGCAAATAGAGCATTATTGGAAAATGTTAAAAATTAAAGTGTACTTAAGCTTATGCAACAAACGTTACCTTCTAAGGCTCTATTTCTTGGACTATCAACTTACAGCGGATAACTCGTACATCTTATCTAGTGCCTGTCGGCTGTTTAGTCTTATCGTATGGATAAGACGCACACCATGATTTTTTTCTAGTTTGTATATAGGCCAGTCAATAAACCGAAATATAAGGCGTTAGGTCACAAAAATAGCTCGGCTCTGTTTTTTTTTTTATATTGCAAGGATAGATACCAGTATAGTGTACCACTAAGTTTGCAACTTCGAAAAACCTGTGCTAACCCCGTGACCCTAAAAAAAATCTCAAAATTTTCGGACTTTTTTCATATTTTGGTTTGTAATTTTTAAAATGTGCTTCCTACAAGAAAGTCGTCCACTGCACAAGCTAACAAAATCTTCTTTAATTTGAGTGCAACCCCAGCTTTGTTGGTACAAAGGATCCCAAAATACAGCATTTTAAAAGATGTTTCTTTTTGTAAAAAAGTCCGAAATTGTAATACGACGTACTCTATGACGTGTTCCGATTCCATTTGTTCCTGGATTAGCCTCAACGCATCCAGGAACAAATGGAATTTGTTCCGGTTCCGATTCCATTTGTTCCTGGATGCGTTGAGGCTAATCCAGGAACACAGTTGGATGAATTTTGGTTAATATTCAAAAAGAAAAAACTCCGAGAAGTTTTCCCTTAGGGGAAAAATCTTAGATCATGTATATGTCTACGTTATTGCTTACAAAATAATCCACATTGCATCAGGCGTTATCTCGTCACTCCAGACGCCCAAAAATCCTTTCAAACCGATTACATACAGTACCCCAAATATCGACTTTCGAACGACAACCATAATGCCCATTCTCAGTTTCCTTACAGAAGTGTCCTTTTTGGTGGTCCTTTGAAAACCCATAATGGGCTTGTGCTGATTTTAAAGGGCTCAACTCACCGAATACTGTATTTTGATATGCATATCGACTATAATGCATTCCCAAAGAAAAAGGGACCTTTTTTGTCCAAGGACATCTTTCTCATAACAAGTGCCGACACCAAAATAATAAGGATCGCACCACTTAACTTCCATCCGAGTTTCATCCAAATCGCTCCACAGGGGAAGCCAAGAGAACCAATTAAAAGATAACTTTTCATTCGCTTTAACGGTGAATTTACCGCTATTCCCGCAACTCATCAGTGATTGTCAATTCTTTCTAAGGGCGAACAAAGGAAAATGTATACCAAATTTAAAGCTTCGTTAGGTTTTCGCTATGTTTTACAACGTCACATTTTGTCACGGAACAACCCAGCGTACGCATCCTAATTTCCTTAAAACAATCACACGTGTTTTACTATGTTCCAAATAATTATCACCAAGCTAAAACAAAAATTGTTTTCGACACTAATAAAAGAAAAAAAAAAATATGTTGCTGTGGGGACTCGAACACATTGCCCCACGCACCAAACCGGGCGGATACCCAACCAGGCTACATCGACTACAGATTGGCCCGATAAATCTAGCAATCATCACATGATCATGTTCGAACATGTTGCAGACGTACGTAGGTACTGTACGGATACAACCACTGTTACGTACTGTTTCATTTCAACATTCAACGTTCAGTGGCTGTACAACCACTGTCAACGACCCACAATGTTCCGAACACAGAATATCATTCTTCCGTTGCCCAGAAGCTCTTCGACTAACGATGACGACGACGACAATGACAATGACAATTATGTTCTGACCATGGTTCGAACCCCCCCCCCCCTGGGACATCAGATTTTTTTCCTTTTTTTTTAAATATTTTGAAACCGCCTCAAGTAACACCTCTCGAACGACACCCATAATGCCCATACTTTGTTTCCTATGTTAGAAAAATGTCCTTTTTGGTGGTAATACCCTTTAACAAAATATAAAATCAACTTGTCGTGATTTTACAAGACTCGTCGCAACGGATTCTGTATTTTGATATCCATATCCTTATACATAGCGTCTATAATGCATTCCCACAGAAAAAAAGGACATTTTGTGTCCAAGGACATCTTGCTCATAAGAAGTGCTGGCACCAAAATATTAAGGATCGCACCACTTAACTTCCATCCGAGTTTCGTCGACATCGGTCCACGGAGAGAGCCAGGAGAACCAATTGAAGGATGAATTTTCGTTCGCTTCAATGGCGAATTTACCGCTATTCCCGCAACTTATCAAAATCGTGATTGTTGATTCTGAGTCAGAGCGATCAAAGGATAATGTATACCAAATTTGGTGAAGATCGAACTACGGGAAGGTCGATTTTAAGCGTCAAACGCTTTCGTTACTGTTTTTCGTGACGCTTTTTCACGGAACGACACCCAGTATTTCTCAGGTAGCCTCCGCAAAGACATATACATGTCAAAAGTTTTTCTTACAAGAACCTAATATTTAGGGGTTGGATTGTATGACAGCCCTATGACGTAATGTTCCGATTCCATCCATTCCTAGGTATGTTTTAAGGCTTAACTAGGAACAGACTTGGGTGAAGTTTGGTTAATATTGGTACATAAAGAAAAAAAAAATTCTTAGAATAACCTAATTTTCAGGGGCAGCCCTATGACCCCATGGTCCATTTCCATTCGTTCCGACATATAACTGGTTTATAAATTCGTGTCATATGACTTTCTCTGTAGAATGCGCATTTAAGCCGATATTTAGTTCGGAAAATGACTAAAATTACAATTTCGAACTTTTTTACAAAAAAACAATGTTTAAAGTGCTGTTTCTTGGGATCCTTTGCACCTACAAAGCTGGAAGTGGACTGAAATTAAAGAATGTTTTGTTAGCTTTAAAAATCCAGTAGACGACTTTCTTGTAGGAACACTGAAAAAATTGGGCTATCTAAAATTAAGAAACTCTTTTCTCATTTGCAAAATTCCCGAATTTAGACAAAATTTCTCAAAATGTGACAATTTCTTCTTGAATCGATCCTATTTTCGAGACCTTCTTTTGAGAAATAAGTAGTAGATTCAAGCCTAAACCATTATTCTCAATTCAAGCAAACAAATGCTTGATAATAATTTTTTTTGACATTTTCCATGCAAAGCTCGTGGAAAAGCTTTATTTTAGCTTTAGCTTATATTGGAGCGTTGTAGTAGATTAGTCAGAAGTTCAGTGGGTAGCGCGCTTGACTGGGAAGAATGGGGTTATGTGTTCGATGTTGGTTGGATGCAAGTTTCTTTTTTTATTTTTGTTTAGATTGTCTTGTCTTTTTCATAAGAAAAGTTTGCTTGATTCAATGTTACTTTTCCTTAAAGCGCTGCTAATGGCATTTCACTTGGATCAGTGTGACTAATTCTCAAATGAAGAGAAATATTTCTTGGCTGTTTTTTATTGTCTTTTTTTCTTGATTTGAGCCATATTTTCTTTACTTTAGCAGGCGATTTGGTTCAGTGAAGCATCTTTTGGAAATTATAAACCAAAATATGAAAAAAAGTCCGAAAATTTTGAAGTTTTTTGAGGGTCACGGGGTTAGCACAGGTTTTTCGAAGCTGCAAACTTGGTGGTACACTTCTGGTATCCCCCCTAACAATATCCCAAAAAACCAGAGCCGAGCTATTTTTTGCGACCTAAAATCATAAAATGACTGGGCTAATATACAGTTGAATAATTATGCAATTTGATACGATGTCGTACCCAAGTATAATATGGCGTAACTATGTAACTAATAATATGTTCACAGTGACCGAAAACATATAATTTGGGGCTATTTTCATGTTTTTGTATGAAAACTGACACTCGAAAAAATTGTTCAGTTTCGTGTGTTTGCCAATGTTCTTAATTACTTCATGATAAGAGAATGGACGGTGAGTTTGAAGTGACGAAATATGTTGCAAATGACTATCGGTGACTGCACCAACACATTATTATACTTAGAACGATTTATAGGCAAACAAAAATTGTCGGTTGTCATATGAAATTACAAATAGTGCACTGTGAAAACTTTTCGGTGATTTCTGAAAACGTCCGGCGAAATCATGAATAATCTGAACAGAATATAAACAAACAATCTTTCGACAAATAGTGTGCGTCTTGTCTATACGATAAGACTAACCAGCCGACCGACGGGCACAAGATAAGATGTACGAGTTATCGACCCTTAGCGTGTAAAGGTAGACATATCACCGAGAATTCAAACCTCCAGTAAATAGATTGTTAGAACAAAATTGATATCCGGAAAAAAATTTGATGAACAATTAAACTATACACAGTAAAAAAAGACGGCGTAAGAATTCACCATGCTTGGATAAGTTACATTTTAACATTAGTTGGTGTATTTTCATTGAAAAATATTATCCTCTATGTGGGGTTTAAAAAAGTCAATCACCAAGTGGTGTATTTGGAACATATAATTTCCAACTGGTGATTAATATAGAAATTCTAATTAATTTCCCAGATGAGCATTACCAAAAACACCAAAAATGCAATAGGCGAACATGTTTGGTTTGGTATCAATAAATTATCCGATTGGGGTTTTTTAAACACCAATTGAGAATGTTCACATTTCCATATTGACATTTTATGATGGTTCTATGATATCAGTGCAAGTGTGCGCTCTGTGGCTCACTTGGGTGAGCTGTAATCTACGATGCTAGTAATCTAGATGTCCGGAGATCGAATCTCGGCGTGGTAAAAAAAATTCCCAACATAATATTTTAAATTAAAACGAACAGAGCAGCATTTTATATGCTTAATTACCCAAGGTGAAGTTTTTTTTTAATCCAAAAAAAGGTATTGAGAAACTCCTAATTACGGTTTTTGAAAAACACCTACCGGAAAACAATTAATCATTTTTTCGAATAATCAAATATTTCCCTTCTGAGGTAATTATTAAACACCGATCTTTTGAAATAAAATAAACACCAGTCGAGGGCGGACTCCATGGAACACCGGATTGGGGTTTTATTAACACCACTTTTGTTACAGTGTAGGAGTACAAGTAATTCAGAAATATGCATAAATGTTCAGGGCTTGACATTGTAATGTCTATCAAAATTACAAACAATACAGAATCTAGCCTTCTGCTGATCCTTATAGACTGCACTACTCGAAACGGAAATAATAAAACGAAAAAACACGTAATTTCCACTTCGGTAAATTTGTTCCATATGTTTTTCGCCCTCCTATACTATTGTAAACCGTCATCAACATGAAAAGTTAGTTTTACATATATTTTTCGAAAAACGGCTGTTTGAAACCGTTCTTCGCAAAATATTTGTAAAACTAACTAACTAACTTTCATGTTGATGGGCTATGGTAAAAAATGTCTCAAAAGATCTCAAATTCTAATGACACACAGACAGAGTCCTTAATCTGGAAAATTGGATTTAGAATTGTGAAACCATCCTCTCAAACACATTAGAAAATCGAAACTCATATGTATATTTCAAATCTTCCCGTATTATTAATTTTCACTGTGGACTCTGACATTTTCCACAAACTTTTCGAGCTGGCAGTACCTTACCTACTACCAATACCTCTCCAGCTAGCTGTTCCACAGATCTCAACCTCAACCAAAGTAACCATAATTTCGATCATGTCGTAAATCAAAGACCTAAACCACGATCAACAATAATAATTCAACAGTCCGCCGCAAAGTATGCAATCTTTGCCATAATGTGGAATGTGGAACATAGAAACAGTGAACAGTGTCGGTCAACACTGTTGAAAATTATCTTTTTTTGTTGTAATTTAATTTACATATTTTAAGATGGTGAAATTCGCTCTTTGTTAATCGACCAAGTAGCATTAGTTACATAGATTGGAATCAGATAAATTTAAACAAAATAAAAATTTGTGTTCACTTTTTTAAGGAATATTCTTAATCAACCTCTTAGTGAACGCGGATTTTTTTTTCAATGAAAATGCACACATACACTGAGAAATTCACAATTTAATAAAATGGTTACATAAATTTGTAATTATTTTTTCGATTGTCCATTGTCGAATTTCCTTGGCTATCGATCCGATTCAGTTTCATATTGTGGATGCATTCTGACAGGGGGAAAATGGAAATTTGAGCTATTTTTGAGATTATTTAGGACATAAAGTGACTTTTCAGTATTGATCTTAGCAAAAATTTAAATTTACCGGTTAATGGAACAATGTTTGAAAGAAACTGAAACAGCCTGTTCAATTTTAGATTTTTTATTTTAGGTCTGTTTGTTATAAGTCGTTTCATTGCCTAATTTAAAGTATGTATTTCAAATGTATATATATCTCCTAACTTCTCCTTCAGGTCAAAGGTTCCTGTGTCATTCCACTTTTTTTTCTCAATCTGTCGGCTGGCTTAATCTTGCCTCTTGTTCGCGTCTCTACTAAAATGCTCCTCTGAATCTCTGACTCATTTGTTCTCTCCCCCACTGATCGCATGATTTACTATCATCGTATATTCTTCACACGTTCGCGTTATAAAAGATTGATAATAATCTGGTGTGCCTGTGCATTCAGTCAGTTCCAAAGCAGCCAACAACGAAAAAAGAATGCTATAAACATTCGATGCATGTGAGCAGTGAGGAAGGAACAAAAATAAGATACGCGCAGCCATAGAGCCGCAGATATACGAACACACATATGCCAGGCGAATGTGCATATTGCATGCAGCATGCAATATAATAAAAGGAATTCTTGGTGTACAGGTTTTCTGTGGAATTCAGCTGCTGCTTTTGCTGCTTGTTATTTGAATTGGTTTTACGTACGCTGCTGCTGCTAGTACTTTGTGAACGCTCTTCTCATCCTTGCAGAGGGCATGTGGCATGTGCATCATATGAACGTTTTGTGCGTTTTTCGATTTTTATAATGAGCCAGATCGCGCGGCGTTTACAATGTCATGGTAGCACAATGGGAAAGACCAAGGTCCTTGAGGATGAAACGCCGATCATATACTTTTGGGTGACAAAACAATGTGATCTTGATCAGCAACAATAATAAATAGGTGTGTCTGTCTTATTTACTGAATGCGTTCAAATTAAAGTCAATTGTTCACAGCACGTGTGGACACTATTTTGGGAAATTTATATTTGAGGATCTAGTCAAATTAAGTATAAATTTAGAAAGTATGCTGCAGAATGTCTCAGGATTTCCCGTGATGGAATTTCATTATGGGATACGGGACACATTGCAGTAATTTCTTTTCATTTCCATTATAGCAAATTTTTGAAATGCATAATTTAATTATAGGTTGCACAGATTCAAAAATTCGAACAAAAAATTTTGGATAACCGCAAACACTTTATTTTTTATTTAAGTGAAAATTCCGCTTTATATTTTAGCAGATTACCAAGAACCAAACTTTCGAATGACTCGATTGGTGCAACCAAAAACTGACAGATCCAATAATTCGGCCAAATAGAAAGGAAAAGCCAATAGTGAGGGGGGTCCAATTTTTTAACAACCATAATTTCGACTCTGGTGGTACATCTATTTTTTCTAATAATGTGTGCGTTCTCTCTATATGAATGGTTATGTTTACATTAATACCATCAATTTTCCATTCGTAGTTCAAATATAACATTCCATTTGCATAGTACAAAGAGAATGGCTCCATCCACATAATATTGTACGGAAATCCAAATACTAATTCATTCCAGTCACGAGTTTCCGGATTTCTTCACTTGCAATCAATGGTGCAGGCGAACTGTATTCACTAACATTAAACAAATCAACCATGGTCGTCTAGTCTAGTGTGAATTCATCCATCTTTAGCCGCTTCACCATATTAATCACTGCCTAGTCAAATTAGAAGCACCCCATTGCACCCATGACAGTCTGCATACCTACAATGAATCTAAAAAGCATTAAATTCAATTTGGCAAATAAAGAGAACCTCCACTATAAGAAAATTTGCCAATATGATACTATAGGTATCGAAAATTACATACGAACCTCTGTAAAGGTAGCATTGAAAAGGTGTTAAAAATGTCAAATCATTGGTTTTCAAGTCATTTATTTCCTTTCTTTGTTGCGAAAAAGCAACAACCGATAAGAATGTGCAAGGAAGAGTTGGGTCGTCATTTATACCTTTTGCATTTTGTCGCAAGACATTATACACCACTGTTTTTATCAAACAGCGTAGCGGAACATTGGACGCAAGCAAGCAGCTGTTTTCTATTCTTTTGTGTATTTGGTACGGATTTATTGCAAGATTATTATCATCCTTCATCATCCTCTCGTTGTCGAGTGATTGGCAATGTTACTACAGACAAGGGTCAAACAGTGAGTATTTAATGTATATCTTTTTCGCATTCCATATAATCTGATTACAATCAAATCCACTGCAATAAATTCACGCGTTTTATTCGCACAACAATGATCTTCAGTTCTATTATACCTACATTTTACAGTACCCCGAAATAGGAGGGTAGTTGTTGCCCGATCATCTCTTATGGGCGTTTAAATGTGCATGAAGGGATCGAAAACTCCTTGTATGAGTACGCGCCAGACAAAAGGGTATTGTTGAAAATTGCACCTCAATAGATAAAAATTCATACGTGTGCAGCATCTTTACGTCCTTTTGATTCGATCAACATGTGTGATGTGATTACGATCATAAAATATAAATCTTCTGATCAATTCTGATTAACAACGTCTTCGATTTTATTATTATTAGCAAACGTGTATCTGTTGTTGTTGGTTGTGTTTCGATGAATTTATTAATATTCCCACGATAGTTTTCGAATCTTTCATAATGCACTGCTCCACATATCGGGGCGTAAACGACGATACCTACTGGCCTCGATTCTACATGTCTGTCGTCTTTTCAATCTTTCTTTGTCGAAAATGTAAACAACACTGTCGATATGGATTCCCATAATGCATTAGTCTACTATTTCGACTGATGTCGAGAATTAGAGAGTGGTTTTTGAATTATAGAGTTTGCCTAACAAATTATCATCTTGTTATATGCATTTTGTGGATATCTTTGATGCGTTTGCATACACATGAGGGAAAGATACATATTTTATCAGTTTATTTATTCGAACGGTTTTTATCTCATTTACATTGGAAATGTTTAGATCAGACTCTGGTTGGTATTTCAGTTGCTTTAAGGTTTCTACATGGAAAATATTTTTGTTCAGTTTTGTACATATTTGTTAATTATTTTTTTCATTTGTTAGACGTGTAAATTCAATTAATTTGAATATTAAATTGCCCTATAAACTTCCGTTGAAATTTCGTTGAATAATATTGTTTTGTGTAAAGGGTCACAAATATATGCAAATTGTGACCTAGTGGTTTACAATAATGATTTGAAAAATAGGTTTCATGTAAAATTGAAAGTAGATTACCTTGACATACGATTAATCAAGTCACGAATACCATATTAATGAAAGTCAAAGAGTTTCTCAAAATCACGGAAGACTATTTAAGAACTGTGGGTACACATTATATTTAGAAAATCCGATTTTTGGCGAAGCTGGAATTTCAGGCAATCTCATGTTTCGCATTATGGGCAGATACAATTCAAAAGCCCGCATATACAGGACTATCTTTTAACTCATTGCCGGACACAACGCCAAAATTTGACACGATTTGTATGTCAAATGCTCAAAATTGGACGTCTATAGACGTTCTGTCCGGGAAAGGGTTAATGCTTTTTTTTGTGGGAGCTTCAACACCAACAAATACATACCAGCAGAAACAGACTTATCATCAAACTCTGACGACGATGGACATTTTTCATACACTCACCTTTCAAATATCGAAAGTCCGAAATATCTTCATTCGAATGACACCCATCTTGCCCATACGTCATTTACCAAGGAAAATGTCCTTCTTAACATTACATTCCGTAAGGATTGAAAATACATCTATAGATCTGATGGGTAACTCGTCAAAACAAAACATATGTTTCGATATATATACGGCCTGTATTGTATGTGCTCTTTAGGGAACAGAAAGGACATTTGCTCCTCACTATAATATGCGACAGGACATTTCTTTTATATCCATATTAGCCGAGGAATCCAAGATATGGCCATCGAGTGACAAACATCTCTGGACTTTTGCGAATGGTATTTTTTTTAGTTTTTGGCGATTATTCCCAAAACGGTAAAGGATATAGATAAATTTTCTGAGAACGAAAAAAAAATCTACATAAAATATGTTTTACAATAATACAAAACAACCCAGACCTTTTGTTAGGAAAATAAGGCGCTAGATATTTTCCAATAAAAGTCTTTCTTGGCGTTATTCCAGTCACTGGTCTAAATGGCAATTTCGCATTCTTTAACCCATATTTGCCCAACGCCCGCCCCATTTTTAAAACGGTGTACTTTTTTAAGTTTTTAAATTAAACTGGTATCCTTTTTTTGAAACGGTTTTACAAAGCTGCAACTAAAACGTGATAACTGTATCTTGGCTAACTTTGTTCCGATTCCGGTTTGAAGTAGAGGGTTTTCGACAGATGCAAACTATCCGAAAACAATTCAAAATAATTCATTTTTATAAAAATAATCTATTATTAGCAATTTCATTGTCAAAAGAGATGTACGAAACGAAAATTACCCATGAACATCAAAAATTTTATCAACCGACGAAAATATGGATCGATTTTGTTAATGCCCCAAAAATAGGGCGTTGGTCGTCTATGGCTACATAAACATTATAAAGGAAATTGTAATGGTAAATCGGTTCGCCGTTATTAATTTACCCGATAATTAAATTAATTAATAGCTGTTATAATTTTTTATTGAATTTTAACAGAAAATCGATTTTTATCGGAATAATTATAAAGTAAGCCGCAAAAATACAAAACAAAAACTTATATTTTGAGCCCATTAGTACTCTAGTTAACGGTAAAAATAGTTTCTGGACAAATGTCAACCAAAATAAAATGTTAGGTAATAATTTGGTTTTGTCGCTGAAGAAGCTAGTATTCCCTACTGAAATTATATTGCTTTCGTATCAGAAATCTCATCCGACAGATTCTGCGAAAAATCCCTTATGGATATAAGTCTACTGACAATCCAGCCTTGAATAAATAAATTTCTTCTAAATCTCTGTTCTAATGCATATGAAATCAACAACCTCTAGCTACAAATATTGGTGTCAAACAACGATTAACGAAATTATTTTGTGTTCTTCATCAAAGCGGAACGACAGCCCGACACCGGGCTTTCGCCGTCTTTATCGCTGATCCCCAATTTCCGCGGCTACGCGACCTTGTCCTCCAGTTACATATGCCTAACAGCTGGTGGACATCCTCACCTATGGAGTACATCCAGCGAGCTCTCGGTGGTCCACGCAATCATGGCTACGTCTCGCTGTGCTACTCGTTGTGTGTTCTCTGCCTTTACTGCGTGCGGAAAGCTTGGAATTAGGGACGCTCCTTCCTTTGACATTCGCCTGTCGTAGCCACTCATTGCACCGACGGGAGCCACTTGACCCCAATAAGGACGATTGACTTGCTGAGACGATTCAAGATGAACTTCACCGTGATTACAACTATTGAGGCAAAAATATATACCTAATGTAATGTAGTATCTAACTAATTACATGCTCCTATGAAACCTCTCGAAAATGCCTCTTTGGTCGACCCTATCTGGCTTACCTAAGGATCTCCAGTTCAAAATAATAAATTTTTACCAAATAACTGCATAAAATTGACATTTACTTGTGTCTTCCCTTTATGGCCCAAACAAATTTGTAAGTAATCTATATGGAGCCCAACATGCCCAACGCCCCATTTTTGGGGCGGCTATTATTTACAACAACAACAGTTTTCTGCACTTAAGACATTAAAACTGTTAGAAATAACGGAGCTAGAATAAAATTATGTAAGAAAAAAAAATTATCGTTAGACTATGCGCCAATTTTTAAAACAATCGTACGAGCACCTCACCCTGGAAGAAGTTGCAGAAAATTGAGATGGAAAAATAGATTGTTTTTATGTCAAATCACAAAAATTTTACTTTGAAGTTCTGTAAAAACCAAGCCTCTTATCCGATTTTAGTGCGGATAGTTTTATTTTTTTTATAAAATTTGCTGTGATAATCATCTTATTTTGCTATGCTAGCTAGTCTAGCTTTTTAGATATTGGGGTTTTAGTCGCACAAGAAAATTATTTTTTCAAAAATCTTCAAATGCCTGTGGCAGCTAAAGGGTTAAGCTAAGGGGGTATGTTACGTACAACTTTTTTGCTGGAATTCACATGAGGAAACACAATCCGGTGCGTTTATGCGGCAGTTTCCGGATATCGGTGCCGTTGTTGCACCGATTGAAGAGTTTGATAGCCTGCGCTAGATTTTGATGCGCTTTTTTTTCGAAAGTTGTCTGGAATAGCCCTGTCAATCGGTAAACCATATTTCGTCCGGTTAACTTACTTGTTCGCGTCTCATTTCATTTTTCTTTGGTTTCTCTTGATTAAGTATGAAGTATGAGGTTTTAGCGATTTTCCTTTAGAGTATTTCAAGTAACAAGATCCTATTATAATCAATTTGTTCTTAAAAACGTATCAATCTATACCCAACAAGGTGTGTGTGTACTTTTCGGTATACGGGGTTACTTCTTGTTCAAGCAAAAATGGATAATGTCGGCATGCTTGACTGTTTTTTTTTACAATCTCCACAAGGTAACCTGAATTGGAAATGAAGGATCATCCAGCGATCAATTGTACATCAAAAGGACGTTATTGCCCCTGGCTAGAATTATCCCTCAAGCAACAGTAAATATTTGTACTTTTCTTAACATATTTTTTCCATAGACGTTTGCCCGAATATACACGCGGATACTTTCTTCGGCAAAAATCTAATCGAAAACGAAACAAGGGTCCCCCATGTTGCGAGAACACAATTTTTAGTAAAAAAAAAAAACTTGCATGTTGACCAGGTGTGTACAGTGTACTCTTATGTATGTATACTACGTACCATGGTCAATGATCACATATTACTTCTGCGCCATTTATACTCTTGCCACACGAATGGACGCACTCAGGTCCCAGGTGAAGCATGACGCGTTTGTAGTATGTAGCATAAATAAAGAAAATAATATACAAAAGAGAAAAACCAGTCAACAAAAATGTACCCAAGCCCAGGAATGCCATCCAATTCTTAGCTTTGCAGTTTACCTTACCTTCGGTTAACCTTGATGAACCCCGAGCGAAGGACGCATATTTAACACGGTCGTTCGGGTGGATGAGGGAATATTTATGTTTTGTATGTTCGTACGGTCCGGCGACGGAATAGGGATTGCTTATACAGAAGTTACCTTAAATGAGCAAATTATCAACATTTATGAATGCAAAGTGACCACAAGACACTGTTTATACTGGTTGCGTATATGCATGCGTAGCGTGCACACTTTGCACAACATTGTGGATGAAGAAGTGTGATTTATTTTAAGTATGCGGAGAGACGTGTACATATTATCTTGATGCATTCATATTGACATTCTTTGTCGCCTAAGAAGTTTAAACTGGAAATCTATTAAGAGGCTTTACTATTCGATACATGGGAAAACGTAGCATAAGTTATGCAAATATCGTAAAAGATGCACTTTGAACGACGTTCTTAAATGAAGGGTACACATACTGCATTTAACATCATTTTAAACCTTTCCTTACATCTTCTTAAGATTAAGTTGAAAACACGGTTGTTCATTCATTAGCAATCCAAATTTTCATTAATTCCAGTTATGCAGTATATGCAGAGCAAAAAGACATTAAAAGTAAAATGAAATGCCACGATTTGTTCGTTTATCATTCTAATACTGCAGCAGCTTAACTTTATTTTTAGGGAAAAAATTCGTACCGAAATTTTATCCCTGTGAATTATACAAAGGACGAACCGATCTTTAAAAACATCAAAACAAACGAAAAATCATATTAACGTATTTCTTGAACGCTGGGATGTCTCAGTAAAACACTCCGTTACTAGTTTCCTTGAGATTAAAGCTATGCGAATTTGATTTGGCAAAAAATACGCAGCCTTCATCATCTATTGCACAATTTGTTCACCAATATTTTCCTTGTGACATTATTTTTTCCAATATATCCTTATTTAGATAAAACCGCATAATCGAGTGTTGATTGAAATATTTTCGCTACGTTATTGTAGTCTGGTTGGTGTAATGGTTAGCGCACTCGCTTCCGAAGCACAGGGTCGTGGTTTCGAATTCAACTGTGAGCAGATTCAGTTTGTGTTGGTTTTGAAATCATCACTTACATATGTAACGGATTATGATCTCATTTAGATGCTAAAAGAGTATTTTATGTATTATGATTGTAATTGCCTCATTTTGTTGGCCTATTGCTTACTTTAATTGGGTAATTCTGTTCTCATTTGATGCGAACTTAGAAGGACTCTTTTTAAGTTTTTTTTTAATTTCCCGTGATATGCATTAATCTGATTCCAATGCTGCCCGAGTAATTTTTTTTCGAATTTCGATTTTTTTTTTTTGCTTTAATTGGGTCGGTCCAAGGTCCCTTAAATAAATTTAACAAAAAAACAAAAAATTTTTTGTAAATACTATGTTTTTATTAACGTATGATATTTCATACGGTGGGCAAATACAGGATGTTAACAAATCAAATATAAATTCTTTAAATGATAGACAATATTCAATAATTCAATTATAAAATTTAACAGAAGTACCAAAAAAAATATCAGTAATAAAATTAAGATGAACATAAATAAATTGGATGAGCTGTAATATTAACGGTTACCATACAATCAGTGTGAATGTGTGTGGTAAGCTCTGAAGCAGGAGGCTGGATGGAGCCCAACGTTGCACTTAGTGCAATGGAATTTCGTGCATTTTCCACAATGTGCACATCTCCTTTGAGAGGACTGGCAATCCACAAGGTGATCAGTTCTATCAAACCGTATTTCCCTTATAACACCTGGTGAACATTTGGGTTTTGGTCCAGTGAGGTGTTCGGGACTGGCTAGAATAGCAAGGACTATTCGTCGAATGAAGTCGTGTAGGCTTATTTTGGGATGGCAATGTCGGTACAATATCCACATGTTGACTACAGCTCCATTCAAACAAAACCTCACAAAAGGCCAATACCATTTTCTAGAACGGATTCTAGTCCTGTACAGGCTCCGCATCTTGTCGAATAGATCGACCCCGCCCATTCCTTGGTAATAGTGACTTATCAGTGTAGGCTATGGAATCGATACTACTGATCGTTCACTTCTGGACCATCGTCGACAAGAACCTTTCGATAAACATAACTCATCGTCGGCTACATTACTAGCAATAGTGACTTGGTTGTTGTCGTTCCATCTTACCAAAGTCAGCTGATTACCAGTGTCTTGCAACACATGACACATGTGTCGTCGCGCGTTTGCATTTTTTTAATTCCTGAAGAGGAGCCTTCTTCACTCTATCTGCACGAATAGTCCCTACACAGTTGATGTCATATATCCTTAGACTATGGAGCAGGGGAAGGGAGTTAAAAAAATTGTCCAAATAAACTGTCGACTTTTTTGGTACAAAGTGGAAACATAAATTTTCGGCAACACTGGTGCCCAAGCTAACACCTTCCTTTTTATCCCCTGCTCTACAGTAGGGATAAAATTTCAAAATATAGCCATCAGTATTTGCAAGGCACCAAAATTTGAGCCCATACCTTATTGGTTTGCCTTTGATAAATTGTTTTAGGTGGTGAGGTCCGTAGTACGGCTCCATCATCTCATCCAGCGAAAAATGTTTTCCTAGAGGCTCAGGGTTGAACTTTATATACCTTATTACTACTATTATGTACGTTAGCGTTATCATTAAAATGTAAGTAGCGATGAATCATCTCAAAATTATTCCTCGAAATACTATTTGCTATGAGTGAATTGTAGCTGTCGGCCTTTGTTTCCCAATAATTTCTCTTATTGGGAACCTTTGCATATCGAGAAAGTAACAATATTGCAAGATATTTGTACATTTCAGTACACGATACAGTGATGTTATGTTCACCTTTGGAGCTTGCGTATTTTTCCGATTCAGCACACACAAACTTTATGAAGTTTTCATCGAAAAAAAGCTTGAAAAGGTCAACAGGTTCCAAATTCTGGTCCGTAATGTCTTTACAAATTTTGGGCGGTGGAGACTTCTCTATTTTTTGCTTGTCATTAGGAATTGGCATATCCAAAAGTTTTTCCGTCCATGATCGGGTTTGACTAACTTTATGTTTTTTGTATAATTCGTGCCTAAATCGTTTTGAAAGAGGTAGATTATCTTCGGTGTCGGAGTCACTGGAGTACACTGATGCATTATTCTGAAGTCCTGCTGTTACACATATGGCCAAAAAAATAAGTACACCTCTCATGTACTATTTTAGGCCAAATTTTCATACCCTTTTTAAAATTGAATTACTCCAAATAGATAGCCATTACAACAATTAGGATACAACAATGCCAACGGAACCGAAAAACTAAATGGCATCCCCCTATTATCTTAGTCCCTGCCGATATTAGCTTGGAAGTGGGTTTTCAGCTTGGTCAAAATAATAAGTACCCTATCGGTTTTTTAAATGTTTTGACAACAACTTACTATTTTCCGTAAGGATTTGTTTTTTTTATTCATTGGTGTATGCAACAAGCGTTAAATTAAAAACAAACAAAAATTCTTAAGGGGCGAAAAACGCATGGTAGGTACGAAAAAAGACGTTTAGAGTCCGAAAATTTGAAATAGCGGTAAATATTGAAAATAGAGAATCCCTTTGAAAAGTTAATCGGAGAGTACAAGAAGTAAAGCAGTTTCCGTAAAAAGTTTAGAACTTTCCATGGCGATGTCAAAAAGTGTTGACAGTACAAGAAAATTTTGTATGGATAGTTCTTCTGGCTCCAGACCGAACTATGAAAACTGACAGAATATTTTGTTTTATTTATGAGATCGTAATAAATTTTATTGGAAACTACTCTTATCGTAATATTCTTCACGCAGGAAAAAAAAAATAATATTATATACGGTACATCAACTGGCTATTTCCCATGGAGTCGGAAAAAACTTAGTCTATGGCTTAATTCATAGTTTGGTTTCGTTCAAATGTACCTAATAACCGTTACTATGAGGCAATTTTTCCATATAAGAAATGTTAGTTGATAGTCCCAGAATATTTTACTGATAAGCCCATACACTTTAAATTGGGATTTCAGCAGGATATACCTCACAAACTGGTCAAGGATCCGCTTCAACCAAATCGAGTGGCTTATCACGTTGTTACTAGAGTCAAATTGAATCCAGAATGTTTAGGGAGAGTTGAATCAATGAACTAGAAACAAAGTTTTCACAAAACGGACCAAATACGGAATTTCCTGGAAGTAACTGGATATATGGATGTATGGGAACTTAAGAGTAATTCTTCACCAGAGGGCCAACAAAAACCTTTTTTTTTCAAAAGAATAGATCAGTTACTTTTAAATAATAAAATAAATCAAATTCTTGTCGAATCAGAACATAATATTTTAATTAAAACAAGTTTTAATCAAATTAACTGACATGTACTTATTATTTTGTCCAGCCTATTTTAGTCAGTTCGTACTTTTTCAAGGTAGATAAAAGCTGTTATTTATTTAAATATGCTAATTTACATATTATTTGATTCCTCACCAATTTTAATTTATTTTAATCTTGTCATATGATTTTATTTACTCAAATAACTACTTGGCTACAGGGTGATAAGAAAAATTCGTATGGGTGTACTTATTTTTTTGGCCATATGTGTATATCCAACAAAACGCCGTCCTGAATTACAGCAATTTCCATTGGTCGCTTCAAAACTCCTTTTCCGATATCACGAACACACGCAAATCCTTCTTCATCAGAATCCCCGTCGTCTTTGTCGGTGTCGTTACCATCATTTGGAGGTTGCAAAATCAACTGCATCTCGGAACACTTATCGATTTCCTCGAATAGAGGGTCCTCATCGTCCAGTTCCTCTAAAATATTCAGCAATTCCTCGGCATCCTTAGGATTATTCGGGTTGTAAATTTTTTTTCTGAAATATAAGAAAGAATCCCTATCTGCCCATTGTATGATTTTTCATACACGAATAAAAAATGACAGTACACAAACACTAATCCACAAGATAACACAAAATAAGGTTTTATAGGACTTTTAAGACACTTGACAAACGAACACAATCACCACAAATACGAAAACATTTCCACAAACATGTATATAAACACACAAACTTACGACTTGCTCATTTTCACGAATTAAAAATGAATCGCTTTCCTTTTTCGTCAACTCAACTTCACTTTCGCAAAATTACAAGCAGACTGTGCTCTTATCTAAAGCAAAACATGCCAAATGTTGCACTTTCAAACAATTGTTTTACCGTTTTGTCACCAGTTGCAGACAAAGTAACAGTAAAGTCAGATTATGTTTGCGTATGATATATCATACGGTGGGCAGTATTCGGTTGCGGCCCAATTTAAAAACAATAAGCATAACCATCTTAATTTAAGAAAATCCTCAACAGGAAGCGAAAACATGCAGTTTCAAAATCCTTTTAATTCCTACCTCTTCGGTAATAATCGCCGGGGATATATCCGATCTTGATAATAATAAGAAAATGCTCACTCCAACGAAAGTTAAAGAAATTAGCATATGAAAATGATTTTTTAACGTTCTGGATGGGAACAAAAAAATTAATCCAATTTAAATCTTGATTTCTCAACTTTCAAATCCGACCCTTAGGACTCCAATTAGTTATTCCCATCGGCTAATTTATTTAAAGCAAATAATTTGTCGTCATCTAATTTATAACCTTTTTTGCATATCTTCATATGTACTTACATTCTTTAAAATTCAATTCAATGACCCCAAACCGTCATCTCAGGAGGCCTAAATCAACAAAACAATGACAGATCCTACCTACACACAGACGATATATTTCCGCCTCTAAGTCCTACCTTATAAATATAACTTCCTTGAACCGTTTCGGATATCCTTCCTTCTCAACGATGAGAATTCAAATCAATGAATGACGAATATAAGAGGCGCAAAGAAACAAACGATCTTTCATCAAATATCATTCATGCAAACTACGAGAGAGAGCAAAGAAAAAAAAAAGAAAATACCTTATAAGAACGATAAATGATCGTTTCAAGGATTTACTGAAGAATTGTTCTTTTCACAGCCGATTAAATATTTCTGATGCCCTTCATATTTCATGTAGGTACATGTTGTATTCAGAGCACACGTATAGAAAAAAAAAAACGGAGGAAGCCCAACAAATAAAATGCTGACGATGTCCTTCCGCTTACAATCACGTTCTTTGAAATTTGAAGCCGGAAGGTTATATGATTATGATCTCATATGATGCAAAAAAAAAGACTTCTTATCACAAATCAGGTATAAGGGCTTATCGAAGAGGTCCTGTCATATTTCATCGCGCACGATATATTCCATTAGGATGCGTAGTGTGGCCTACTTATGTAGTTCCGGTCCAGTTCCGTCTGTTTTTTTTTGTTTTGCAGATTGTTTATCTTAGATTGATCTCGTCAGTGAACTACCCAATTAAATTACAAATTTATTACAACTTTTGTAATTTCCATATGGAAGGTCAACCCTTCGGGCAAATTTAGGGTATCACCTATCTATCACATGGCAAAGTTTCAAACAGCTGTTACGCGGATATAGAGATGCAACGATAACAAATGTAAACCACACATTGAATGCAAACGGCTGAATTAAATAAATACTACTTTGCAGATGGTAACAAATACATAATTTGGCTGACAATATGTAATTTATACTTATGTCGCCTACCAGCTATGGCTCGCTTAACTGACACTAACCCTGAACAACATGCAGACAGATTGTCAATATACTAAAAGCGCATCCGTTGTTATGAGCGGTTTGCGTGTGGTTTAAAAACATGACAGACAATCAAAAATTCACTACAAATTGACACAATTAGGTTTTCCGTAACAATGCATGCATATCATTGAAACCGCAGCTAGATACGCATATGCTAAAGGCGCGTACTTGGGTCGACGACCATGTGCATAAAATTATTATGGTCGGTTTGTGAATTAAAATATTTGTAAAGGTCCAAAAGATTGTTTTGTTCGCCTAAACAAAATTTCACAGGTGAGTGATTTTACACTCATATAGTTACAACGGAAATACGCCGCGCGACTCATCATTTTTGTAATCGGCCCTTATTACACGTACGTGTATGCAGGTCATCTTTATCTCTGCGTAACCTACCTAGATATAAAATATGTATCTCCATATTACATATTGGCCTACCTACGACATTGCATATTTAAAATAAGAATTCTGACTATCTCTCAACCTTAATATTTTATGTTTACACTTACCGAATAGATAGTATACAGTATGTCTACCTACTCGCATATCGCTCCGATCGACCTGGAAAAGAGCTAGGGCACTACGGCCCTTTTTGGGGTGTTATTGTTGCTGATAAAAATACAAATGACAATTTTGACGGCATTGTGGCTTGTTAAGTTTTGAAAATTGTGGCATTAACAATATCATTGACTGATCGGTATTATGAAATACGGACCGGATGGAAAAAAAAACTGATTATGGCCTAATTGAGACGAATTGGATACCTTCTTTAGGTATCGTGCTGTTGCAGTTTTTGGGAGTGGCTTGAATTTGGGGTGTAGTATTGATTTTTTTTTTAATTTTAATCAAACAAAGCACAACATTTTTGTTGGTTAATAGAGAAGCGTGATGCTGATCTCATTACCTCAACAAAAAGCAGATAAGATCTTGGAAATAGGATGTCACTAACACATCCTGCGGCCTTAGTCCAATGCTGGATTGTTGCGCCTGTTATTTATTTAACAGAGAACACAATTTATCTAGCTATTTAGCTGATCAATTCCGCCAAACACAGAATGCACGCAGCTTCTGAGAGCACGTCAATTCACTCTATGATTTTCGGTGGCACTCCTCTTTTCCTAACGTGCAAACGCAAACCTCATACAGTACTTTCCTACTGAGCAATGTTAGAGTGTCGCGTTAAGAGTATATCGTCGGTTATCACGCATTAGTTGGGCCGCTTAGGATAATCAATATCATCGAAAATATTATAAGCTATAAACAGACAGAAAACTTATAGAAATTTTATTTTTTCTTTACAGGTAAGTGCGGATTTCTATGCTCACTATCGATAAATTTAAGGGTGAGTGTTTATAGTAATTACTCGTAGAACACGGTTGAATCGTATACGAAATCCAGGCAGACCATATAAGCATTATGGAACCGTTTCCGAAAAAACAATCCCACCAAAGGTTTCATCTTTAAATGGGTCTGTTTTTGGCACTTTCTATCAATTTGTTTTCATAATTCCTTCAACTAGACTAGAATCTGTTCAGTTCGCCGAACTGCATGGTACAAAAGATCAAAGTTTTGGACAGCACACACCTGGGAGCGACAGGGGCGATGGGGAATTTCATTTTGTTATTTGTTCGGCATTCGGCAACTGGTATCAGTTTGGCTGGGGAATCCAATCCAAGGTATTGTTTTCGTATACATCCCGGAGACTTGTGATTTTGTAAAAAAAAAAGTGCCCACAAAACATTTTTAATTGCTCCTGGGTAAATGACAAGCAAATTTATTTTTCCAAAAGAAATGCGGTCTACAATTTTTCAACATTTCGCACTGAAATTCTGTTCTGCCTGTTTTTTCTTAAAGGGCTGAAATAAGTTCGAGAGTGAAATTCTTCCCGCTGCGATTTCATAAAAAAAAATGCATACTTACACTGAAAAAATAATTTGCTAAAAACAAGAAAAAAATACAATAAAAAACAGCCAAAGAAGATTTTTCCTGATTTAAGATGTATTTTCTTGTTCCAAGAAAAGTTTTTGCTTAAAATAAATAAATAAGCATTATTTTAAGCAAAAACTTTTCTTGGAACAAAAAAATACACCTTAAATCAGAAAAACCTTTCTTGGAGCAAGAAAAAATACATCTTAAATCAGAAAAACTTTTCTTGGAACAAGAAAATACATCTTAAACCAGGAAAAATTATTCCTTGGCCGTTTTTTTATCGTATTTTTTCATATTTTAAGGAAATAATTTTTTTCAGTGTACTATTGTGGAATATGTCACAAACGGTGGGGAATTCCATAAGCTACAATCCGAGACCGGTTCCATAATTCTCCTCGGTCATTTTATGTATTATATTTCGATTCCCCGGTCATTTGACATTTCACGATGAAATAATACATGAAATGGCCGAGAAAAATTATGGAACTGTTTTCGGATTCTAGCTTATGGAATTTCCCAGCATTCCCCACATATTCCACGACAGTAAGAATACATTTTCAATGAAAAAATCGCAGCGGACAAACATTTCACTCTCGATGTCAGTACTAGGCTTTAGCTAAAAAAAACCATAATGTCGTTGATCAATCACAATCTCCTATAATATCAATTTCGATGACTCAAAATTAAAATTTTTTTAGTTTTGTTTTCACAATTATTTGGCAATTCTGAGGAAATTTTAATACAAAAAAGTTGTGAAAAATTGTGGAAAGACACATTTGTGTTTAAAATGTTACTAACGTGAGGAGCCTATCACATACATGATTCAATCGCAAGATATTAAGAGCTCGCCAAAAATTGTTCATCGAACAAGTGCTAATGTTTTGGGTACAAAAAAAAATTGTCTTTGATGTTTTGATTAAAATTATGTCGACAATTTTGTATAAAACTTACTTTTGCACAAAAATGTTGACTTACTGATCAATTCTATGCATTTTGTAGCGGTGATACTTGAGGAGCAGTGTAATCGAAGGGCTGTAACCTTAAAATTAGCCTACACTGAACAAATCATTTGCTAAAAACAAGAAATAAATACAATAAAAAGCAGCCAAGGAAGAATTTTTTCCGATTTAAGATGTATTTTCTTGTTCCAAGAAAAGTCTTTGCTTAAAATAAATAAATAAGCATTATTTTAAGCAAAAACTTTTCTTGGAACAAGAAAATACGTCTTAAATCAGAAAAACTTTTCTTGGAATAAGAAAAAAAACATCTTAACTGAGGAAAAAATATTCCTTGGCTGTTTTTCATTGTGTTTTTTCATGTTTTTAGCAAATGATTTCTTTCAGTGTACATTATTGTAAAAATAAATCATGACATAGTATTACCATCCTCCTTAATCTTTCGTAGAAAATTAGGAAAATAAAACTATGGATAACCTCAATCTGACAAGACAATCTCTGCTAAATGCAGAACGAATGCATACGTTGAAAATTCGCCATATAATGTAATCCATCTTATCGGTCACTTGCAGTTCAGTGACGGCTAAAATTTTACATCTGCCGCAATTTGACTCTATAAAGTTACCGTAACCTTTAAAATTCAAATTTCTTTTCAATAAAAATTGTGGTCAGTATAATGATTTATTATCAGGCTATAGATCTACAGATAGTTGCGAGTTGGAAACCAATCCTATAGAGGCTGGATTTTCGTGCAATAAAAAATTGTAAAAAAGTCCAGTAGAAAATAGAAAACATGCGTCAAAATCGTGCAATGAAACTGCTCAAATAGCTAATTTTTTATGCTATTGATGTTAGCGTTTCTTAAGCTATGCACGTGGGAATGTGCATAAGGTAGCCCAGTGGCGCAACCACTGGAGGAGCTAAAGGGGCTAAAGCTCCTCCCAGGCACAGAAATGAGGAAAGGAAAATTTTAAAAATCAAATATGAAGCAATGCATTTCGTAGCAGATTTTATAAAAATATTAACCGTGTTCGGGGGGCGAATAACCAGCCAGTTTCGTTGATCTGTTTAAATTAATGTAATCCTTGCCAGAATTTGAGAAATATCCTTGTGCAAAAAAAAAAAAACAGAAGACAAAAACAGTACAAATTTGAGGTGATTTTAACAAAAATATCTGCCAACTTTGACAATAATTTTTCCCAGCTTTATATGTATTTCACTTTTGATGTGTTATGCATATCCACTAAAATTTGAGTTTTTCATTACAATTTTTGATGGTGAAAATCGCTTATGAATTATTACGTATCTACTGAAAGGGGGGACCATGTTTCTAAAAACGACGTATGTGCATTTTTTAAGAAAAACTGACGTATCTACATCATTTTTGGCAGATACGTCATTTAGTGTTAATATTACTACTAAAATTTTCACAGATCCGGCAATTCGTGTTAGGAGCCATTGAACAAATCGCCTAATGAAATATGTTGGTTTTATCATTAGTTTTATTATTTATAATTATATTTATTATTTATTATTAGAATAATATAATATTTTTGTTTCTCTTGATATTTGGATACATCACGTAAAAGGAATTATAAAGTTATATGTAGTGAATGTACATACTATTATTTTCTCAGGAATTATATACAGTATGGTTGCAGTGCACTTTTCACTAAATTACACTGCAAAATGCTTAACTTTCCTGTTCCGTGCAGCAAAGGTAATACATGGGAAAAGCGATTACGATAATTTTTAAGTTTCATAATTTCTAACGGGACTTTTGACATTTCAATTGCATTTTGGTTATTTTCCCCTAAATATAAGTATTGACGCAACGTCAGAACGCGTGTCAAATCAACGTTTCGCGAAAGGTTGGCATTTTTTGAAGAGTAAATAAGTTGAAAATAATATTTTCAAATTTAAATCGCTAAACATTGAACGTACAATTTCGATTAAAATTAGATTATGCCGAGTGGAAAGCGACTATCTGAAGGAGAGCAGTTTGCGATCAAAACACTGTTAAAGGAAGGATACAGCAATCGACAAATTGCCAAAAAAAAAATAATCCTTCAAAATATGTAATTAGAAATTTGATGAAAAGAGGTGCAAATTTCGGTTGAAAGCCTCCAACTAAAGGAAAAGCAAAGCTATATCAAGGGACGAAAACAAAATTTGCCGTGATACCACTTGCCGTGAGAAGCGTTATGCACGGTCACAACGCGAATCAGCTCTATCAATTATACTGAACTGCTGGAAGCGATTTTGATCCCATTCCTGGAAGAAAATGACGAGCAGAACAGGACTTTCCAGCAGGGTAACGCTCCTATTCATGTTTCTAGGGAAAGTAGAACCTGGTTTACTGAAACTTCTATTGGACTGGCCAGCTTGTAGCCCGGACCGAAATCCAATGGAAAATTTGTGGGGAATACTTTCGGGCAAAGTTTATGCCAAAGGAAGGCAATTTAAAACAGTAACGGAGCTTAAGGACAAGATTCGTCGTTGTTGGAGTCATTTTAATCAGATCAATGCCCAGAAGGTTGTATCAAGTAACATTTAACAGCGCAGTTTGCTACAAAATACAAATTTATATTTTTCTTAACTAGTTTCTTGATAACCGTTAATGATAAGTCATATTTTTTTCAATGCCTAACGTATATTTACCCTATTTTATGAAAAATCTTTTAATGAATAAAAGAAAAATTAAGAAAATACATTAACTAAAAGAAATGCCGTAACTACAGGGAAAGCACAAGAACAACTGTTAGAAAATGTGACATATCTACAGAACCCCCCCATTAACTAACTGTTCGACATGTAAATATTATTTGTTAACACGGCAGAATTGTTCTTAAAAATCTTTTATAAAAATTGTTTAACTGAACACACTGTTGATCGGTCTTTTATCGTAACATAACGAGAAGAAAATAGAAGTAGATCAAAACGGCAAACGACAAACTTAAGCCGGCCCACAGTGGTTCAAGAGCGGAAAAAACCCCCCTTTTGCGAAGTGTTAATTTAATATGTTCAATTACTTTTATTTAAAGTAAACATATACTAACTAACACATATATCAATAACAATTTTTTTTTGGCAACCATACATGCCAACAGGAGGCCCCCAATTTGGAATATTTATGAAATTGCAAAAATACATCTAAAATTTGAGGCAAGTTCAAACTAACATGGCTGCTGTTCAGTAGATGCGAGAATTGACAATGCTTAGGATATGTTTTTCCATGATGTCAAGAAATAAAATATATTACCAAAAATTCTTTTCTGGAAAATTTTTCGTCATAAATGGGAGCCTTTAGTTAGGATGATGTTTTTTTCGGGAAATTTCAAGTTTTGGAGAGAAAAATTAACCGTGCGCGGTCGATCGCGGTGCTCATATTGGTATTAAAAAACGCGTTAGAGTTTTAGCTAATTAATAAATCAAGAATTGGCTGCGACAAGCTGCGACCCTTCAAGTTATTTCTATTTTACCGAAGCTCTACCTTCCGAAAAATAGCATATTTAGACATTCAATTTGGCATTAATGCCGACAACACTATTGTTTCCGTCCTTCAATACATGCCTTTTCTTAGTATGCCGGTAAATGTTATTGAAAAGTGTGGGGCCGCGCGGCCCCACACCGACCGGAGTGTGGCAAACACCGCACAAAATATTGTGCGAAAAATCAGTGCAGTGCAGCAGTGTGGTTGTGCGACTCCAAGTTATCATTCTTGGACCGATCTTTTGTGCGGTGTGTGCTAGACTCCGGCCGGCTTAAGACGAAACTATAACAACCAATCGGGCCTAACGGTTATTTACAGAGCGACGATCACAGGATTGAGTATTCCCGATACACACACCTTCGCTTTGGCTTGATGAGGTCCACCAAATCCACCACCAATTATCTAGTGTCGTTACTGGATAGTAGTATCATCGCCCAAATTGCGGCAGCAGCCTCAACTGCCCAGTAATATTGATGGTCTTAGCCCCCTCCGAGAGCCGATCCTGGTTGCGCCACTGAAGTAGCAGAGAATTTTTTATCAAAATTTTAACTTTGGCGCCCAATTTGGGGCTGGATGGATTTCATAATAAAATTAACTACATTCGTACAAAAATGAGCATTATTTTTTTTGGAAATTCGTTAAATAACTTACGCTTAGCAACTCAACTATGTATATGCTATAATTATAGCATATTATGTATATACACTGCGCGACAAATGCTTAGGTTCATGGATATTTTGGTTTAAAATCATATAATTTCTATGTACTCTGATCGGAAATAATTTTTAAATAATGCTCTCTCAATTAACGGTTATTTTAGTAAATATTGCAATTCTATCAAACAACTCGCATAGCTAACGGAATTTTTAAAAATGAAAATCGCAATTTCCACTGCGACAATTGTATAGGTTCACTTACTTTAAAGAGTTATCTCGTCCTGGTGAGAAGTGTTTGTGGAAACATTTTTTTCGCGTTAAACTCTGTGAGTCGTATAGTGGATAATGTCAAAAGGAAATCAATTTTCTGCGGAGGAAAAGGCGACAATTTCCATACTAAACCAAGAAGGATATTCAAACCGAAAAATTACAATATGGATTCAGCGGAGCTCGAACGTTGTTAATAATTTTATACGAGATAGTGAAAATTATTGTCGACGATACGCAGGAGGTAAAAAAAAACGATTTCCGGTGCATTAAGGCGACATTTCTTAAGAGAAGCCTCGAATTCGCCCCTTACTGCGCGTAAGCTTGAGGAGATTTTGGTGTTATCAGCAAGTGTAAGGACCACCCAACGAGTTCTTAAATCTTCTTCTTGTTTGAAACGTTTACGGTTAAAGAAAAAAACAGCCTTAACCCCGCAACATCGCCTACAGCGCCTGGAATTGCCTCAAGTTTCATGAACTGGACATCACAATGGAGGCAGGTAATATTTACGGATGAAAAACGGTTTTGTGTGGACGGTCCAGATGGGTTCTCCTACTATTATCATGATATTAGGAAGGAACCTATCGACCTGTCACGCCATCACTCCTGAATAGGTCCCGTTATTGTATGGGGAGCCATATTACATCATGGAACTATCGACCTGGTAATCCTTCGAGGTCGCCAAACGGGTTCATCTTATAAACAGCTCTTAGAAGAGGAAATCCATAAGATAAATGTCATGTACGGAGGCAATCCTTGGATATTGCAACATGATCTTGTCCCAATTCATACAGCGAGGGTAGTTAAATCATTTATTGTGGAGGAAAATGTGATTTTGTTCGACTGGGGGCCCAACTCCCCTGGCATTAACGCATTAGAAAACATTTGGGGGTGGCTTGTTCGGGAGGTATACAGTAGTGGTAAACAGTACAACCCTAAAGAAGAGTTAATTCATGGAATTAAGACAGTTGGGTCTAAAATACCGCTATCCGTGCTGCATTCTTTACACAATTCCCTACCTTGAAGGCTTTATAAAATTATAAATCAAAATGGCGGAAATACACACTATTAAATAACAAAAAAATGCTCTTGTTTTTTGTATTTCTCCTGCTTGACAATTTTCTAAAATATTTTTTAGCGAAAACATTAAGTAAAACGGTAAAATCGTCCCTGAACCTAAGCAATTGTCGCAGTGGAAATCGACTCTTTGAATGAAATCAATTACTGTTATTTAAGGAAAATGTCCTGTTGGGACTCACTCCATCCATTTTATTTGTGATATTCAATAGTTTCGAAAATAAAATTTCTTGAACCGGTAAGCTTTTTATTTACCGTTTCCTGGAAGGAAATATGTGTGAACCTAAGCATTTGTCGCGCAGTGTATATGCTATAATTATAGCATATCGAGTAAAATGTTTTTTTTTTAACATAATATCACATCTAACAGCATTATTGGAGTTCACACAGACTTTCTTCAGCTCTCCAAAGTATGTATGCAAGTGTAAGACCAAAAACTCGACTTTTCCCAAATTGAAAATGAAAATTTTCTATGCAATAAACCCAATCATATTTCTACGACGTCACTATCCATCCATTAGCAGAGTTCACAAATATGTAGTTGTGAAACTTGAAAATCCGCTCACATTTTCCATAATTTCCGGACAACACACTCCACACAAAACACATTTATCTGATAGTGTGATAACTCGAGTTGTGTATGCAATGCACCGTGCGTTGTCCGTGTCGCTAATATGTTTAATGTGGAAACCACACACGTGAAAATGTGACAACAACGCATGACTGGAATGCCTGGAAAATATTTACAAGAACAACAACACCGTTGCGGCTATACACCATACGTGAAAAAAAAAACATTCTACACTGCGTCAACTCGGCGAGATCGAGTACTATGTGAGTTGAGTACCGATTGGAATTATTTGCTTGGACCTTCTCGTGCAACGACGATAGAGCCAGAGCCATGGCATGGCAATTGGGTTTGTGTAGTTGGCGTGTAAAGTACTACGGCGAGCGACTGTAAAAGTCGCTTCCGCGCGCGGTTTATTCAAAAGAAAGCATAAAAAGGTTGATCCTCGACAGATCGGAGGGAGTATGTGATGATATTAAACCTATAAGTGCATTGTGCCAACTTGCCATAAGTGTATTATGCAAAAAGATACATTAATCGGAATCTTTTAACTGTGCTGATCGTTTTTAGATCGACATATAAGTCGATTTCTTTAGTGTTGCCCATAATTAACCTCATTAGGGAAGTGTCCTAGGACTATAGTGAACATCTCTTGTGAAGAAAAACTGTGATTTGATTTTTATACGAACAGCATCGGTCTTTTGCATGGGAAACAAAAATTATTTATCGTCATTTCGTTATCTACGGTCAAAAAGATAAAAATAAATCCTGAAAACATAGTGACTGTTATCGATTTTTCTTCGTGTCGTGCTCTATCTGTTGTTCTGCGGATGATCGGTACAAGTTGCTATACATAGTCTTGTTCTGTGCACAGTGTACTACACTACACCCTACCAGGTCTATCCATCTTACCGTACCATGTCTTGAACTTCTTCAACACGGTCTTGTGGCGGCGGTGTTATTGGCGATAAAAGATTTTTCGTCCAAGAGTTGTAAGAAAATCCGGTTTTTCGTTAGTAATCTTGGTTTACGTTTCGTAAACATGTTTTGTTGTTGTTGTTGTTGTTGCATTCGGGATTTTTGTTGATGCTGTTGCTTTGCTATTGCCGTAGCTGGTTTCCTATAGCCTATACACGCCGTCATATTATTTGGTGACTCGACTCTGGCATTGGCACGACCGGATTGCTTCTCTAACTCGCTGTACCACGATAGTATGTGATAGTGACGTGAAAGGTTGAATAGTTTTAAAATGAAACTCTATCGATACAATCCAATCTTTTCGCGTATATGATGCCGTAAAAAATAGTGCGATAAAAAACAGGAATGTTGTCTTAGTGTGTACATATAGTGTAAAATGTGTTAAACAAAAAATTAAAAGAACGGTTAGGTTCTGTGTTATCTAGTTCTAGTGTAAATTTATATTAAGTGCATGCCAAATACCATGAAAAATTTAACTGAACCGTGAAAAAAATAATGATTGTATAGTGTCCATATAAGAAAAAGTGTTCGTTAAGAAGGTTCCCCCTGTTTTTCGGATCGTCCGTGAAATTTCAATTGGAATTCAATTCACATGACTTGCAACGAGTTGTTACTAGCAACAACAGTATTAGTAGCCCCCTGTTCAGTTGGTCACGATACGGTTGTTTGAGTTCGTCGTCACCACAATGCTGCAAAGTGCCGAACAACCGTCGTTCACGACCACGGATTCTACGCGACGTCGCTCTACCTTCTACGTTCCCCTGACTCGAACCGAGTCCGACGAGAATAGTAGCATAATTGTGAATAGCGAAAAGTTGACCTCCCTATTGGGACGACATTTGACCGAAACCCATTTATACGGCAAAGAAATGAGCCCACCCTGTGGACTTAACTGGAGTCTGGCCGATGCTTTGACTGGTCAAAAGTCACGTCGATCGGACAGTGTGAATAGTGCCAACAGTAGTCAACATACGCCGAACAATGTTCGATCGAAACGTTATGGTGTCGTTTTGAACGGCATCAGTCTCGACGATGCGGACTACAACAATCTGTTGAGAAAGAATGCAAGCATATCCAAATTGGCTGTTGACGAGGACAACAATCAGGATCCAGAAGATGATCCGGAAATATGTCGAATGCAAACGAATACATCGACACCGATCAAAGACATGAAGTCCCGATCGCGATCCAACATTTTATCAGTTCCTCAAACGTCCGAATCCAGTCTAATCTTGGCCGCTCAAGCGCAACACACCGCCCAGGCGAAAATCTCCTCACCATCATCCGCCAGCCTTAAAACCAAATCAAAAACCTTACCACAAAATCTATCGCCCGCATCGGCAGGTATCATTACAAATACATTTCCACCGAAAAATTTCTTTTTGCTCAAATCCACACCGAAAATTTTACCATCGGCCGCAGCATCATCATCCTCATCGTCTAATCATGTGGCGGCAAACACAACAACAACTTGTTCGATAGTCAGCAAGCATTACTCATCGGACACGTCGGTGACGTCACCGCACGTTACACCGAAGAAGTCGTTGAGTTTCATAAGACGAGCCCATTCCACGAAACTTTCACGTAGCAATTCACTCTTGAAATCGCTCACCTCATCGTCATCCGGAGCCGTGTCTTCGTCGAAATCATCGAATGCTGCCGATACGGCTAATGGTGCGGCATCATCGTCATCCATGCATTATGCAGAATTCAATGTTCAAATGTTACCGCTTGATCGACTGGAGCGTTTTTTACGTTCTGACAAGTGTTTGGAAGTCCTGCGAGAGTATTTCCTGATAAAGGAATATGATCCGAATGAGTCACATGATGTGACGGTAATTGGCAACGGAAATACGTCGTCTGTATCGACGACAACGACAAGGGTGCGGATAGCAAGTCCTGTTTGCGATGAGGATACAGCTGTTCATTCTGGTGAGATTATTTTTTTTGTTTGAATGCGTTTAATTACTTCGAGAGAATACGCAGTTTTTAGTATTTATAATCAGTTTGTTGGCACTGACAACGAACGATTTTATAGTGGACAAAATTGCCCATAGGAACATTAAACACTCACGTATTCTAGTCTAGGACAAAGAGGGTTCTATTACATATAAACAATATCAAATATCTTTATTTCTTCAAGAACTTCCCCTTGTTTATGGCCCTATGTGATATGTGTATTGTCTTGATATTCGATTGGCGATGAAATTTCAAATAAGTTGTTTATTAGTACATTACATATTTACATTTCGATTATGTATAGCATTTTCAGGTCAAGTAAAAAACTTTCCGAGTTAAATAGATAAATGTCCGAAACAAATAGGTAAATATCCGAATCAACAAAACACGTTTGCAGATCAAATAGATAAATGTCCGAAACAAAAAAATGAATCCCTAAATGAAAAAAATGAATAAACAAATCATAAAAATAAATTTCCAAATCAAAAAAAATAAATGTCCAAATCAGAAAAATAAATGTACAATTCAAATAAAAAATTGTCCAAAACATAAAAATAAATTCACAAATCAAAAAAATTATTTTTTCCATCAAAAAACATATTTCACAAATCAAATAAACAATACTTCGTATGAAGGAAACGATTTAAAAAGATAGTATTTTAATATAGTAAATAATGCGCTTTTATATGAATTTCGTTGAGCATTGAAAAAATAATTAATTAATTATTTCAATCTGAATGAGATTTTTTTTATTCAAAATGACGTATATAATTGTGAATTGTACTACACACGCTTGGAATATGACGACATAAATTGTTTTCTTAGACGTTATTTGCCATCTCTAAACTACCATAACTTCCTCATAGTTCAAGTCACACCAGCTGAGCTTTTTAAAATTTTTATTTTATATTAGAATCGAATATAGAGGTGACCTCAGAATGATGGAGGTTCGGGAACATAACGAAATCTATACATTGACAGTGTCTTCGAGTCTGTAAGACCCAGTGTCGGTACTTAAAAGTTAAAATTATTTGAATTTGAATAAAATAAAATTTGAATAAAAGCTCCAAATTAGAAGTGTTTTTATTTTTTTTTTACAAGAAAACGTTTAGCTTTTTATTGTCATGATCAATTAGATTCCTTTTCTTAAAAAATATTTCTATCACAATAGGTGAAGAATACCAAGGGAGGGTGGTATTTCAGGGGAATAAAACCGAGCAAATAATCTGGGGAAAATGCAAGGGAGTCTGCACCCTAAAAAGACACATTGACACAGCTTTTCGTAACGGTGATCCGATTCAGACAGGAATCAGTTAAATTATACGAATTATAGTGTTCAGCTGATGTCGTGTACCTTTACTAATAGAGAGTTTTAGCATGTCGTACTATCGTACACATTTCAACTTTAATCGACAGTCTCCGCTGTTTAATGTACGAAAAAAAACTTACGCCTACTTGGGACAAGCAAAATTGTGGTATCCTGTTTTTTTTTGCGCGCTACACAATCGAATTTTTACTTTAAAATCTCATAGACTTCCACTTCCAACCGCCCGCTAGGGTCTCATAAATTTAATATAATTTAATTTTTCATATTAGAAGAACATGATTAACATTTGAAAAAAATATTTATTTGATTTGGAAATGTATTTATTTGATTTACTTTTTTGGCATGTAAATATATTTATTCGATTTGGAAATTTATTTATTTGATTTTTAAATTTATTTTCCTGATTTGGACATTTCTTTTTTTGATTTGGAAATTTATTTTTTTATTTTGGCTATTTATTTTTTTCATTTAGAAGTTCATTTATTTCGTCTGGAAATTTAGTTATTTGACCTGGAATCGTGTTTTGTTGATTCGGAAATTTATTTTTTTGATCCGGAAATGTATTTTGTTGATTCGGAAATTTATCTATTTGTCTCGGAGAGTTATTTTCTTGACCTGGTAATGCTATATATGAATCTATGTACATGCACCAATCGTCAATATTATTCCAAAAGTCGTAATGCAGACATGTTGGATGCGTTATCTAATTGAAATATAAGTCCATGTAAATACATATATAAGTAAATTACTTTATTAATTATTATGTATATAAATTCACCAAATGTAACCAAGCGTCTCGTATTACCCTAATCCAGTGGTCGGCAAAGTGCGACTCGCGAGTCGCATGCGGCTCTTTACCGTGGCTCTTCAGTGACTCAGGATATTGAAACTTTAACTCAATTTTTTTTTTTGGGTGAAATAATGTTCACTATCACCCTAAACTGCAAAAGTCATAGTCCTGAACAAGGCTTGTGGAATCAGTGACAAAGCCCAAGTTTCACAATTTTTTCGATATAATGCAGAAATACTCGCAAAAGTCTTTCTAAAGTCCCATTTCACGGAGGGCTCTGCTATGGTAGTATTGTTCCTTGTTGGTGACACAACTCTTTGGCCATTCTCGGAAAGTGCCTTAATTAAACCGATGACAAAATAAGCATGACGTGATTTGTCCAATTAAATTTCCTAGCGCAGGCCCCATGCATGTTTCAAAGGCATTGGATCACAAGACCATAACGTATGAAATGCATGCTGTGCCAAAAACATTAGCTTTCGTTCCATGCTACGTTTTGAATTCGACGTCCGAACCACGTCATACTTCAAGATTCTGTACATAGGTGTCCATTTCGTAAGGGATAAAAAGCAAGAAAGAGGAGCAATTGCTACTGAAGAGTGGCGTGCTAAGTGTTTGTAAAATATTCATGTGACTCGTTTCGCGGATACCGGTACATAGGTCATAGGTCAGCGTTTAAAGCCTCGATAGCCATACATTCCTGAATGTGTAAGTGAGGCGGGATCAAATTAAACTATAATCGTATTAATCGCAGATGAAGGGCACGTGTGCATTGATCTTGTTATGTTGTATGCCCATGCAGGCCAGTCGTTGTAACTTGTTAAAACTCCTATACAGGGTGTCCCGCATTGGGTGGTCAATACTGTAAGGGTTGATAGCGCAACTTGTTTCAGCAAGAAAATTACCAATACAGTCGGATTATAATTACCTTGTTTTTTACATGCAATATGTGTAATTCCTAAATCCCGCAATGTAGATATGAAAAGTGATATACCGTTGGAAAGCCAGCATGTTGAAGCAACTTTTATCAACTTTGCAGAATTGTGCGTATAAAGTACCGTTATGCAATTACTGTTTCGTTTTTCGATGAAAAATCGTTTTTAAAATTTCTGTTAAGTTTGAGTAACTGTATCTTGAAATTGCCGATAATGTTGGCAACAGGAAAAACTTCAGTTTTTGTGAAATTTTATTTAGTTTCTGAAACTGAAATCAAATCTTGGATTAAGTCATCAGGAGTGCTGCAAATTACGATTTTGCGTGACAAGTCACGATTTTCGACGACTTTCACAAAAAAAAACGATAGCAGGGTAACGGTAAAAAAAATCCGATTGTATTGGTAATTTTCTTGCTGAAACAAGTTGCGCTATCAACCCTTACAGTATTGACCACCCAATGCGGGACACCCTGTATATAGTGTATTTCTGGCGAGTTTTGGCACCCTACGATTACCAATGATGAAAGACTACTCACTACTGCAAACCAAACGTAGCAAATCTGAAAAATTACTTTACCATACTACATAAAACTTACCACTCCACCCTGCTAAAAAAATTTAGGGTGGCAATTCCACCTTAAAATTAATTGAAACTGAATGGCAGAAAGTTAGATAATGCTTTGGAATATTTTCATTTTAATGTATCATTACTAAAATTTACCGTTAGCTTAAATTTGATCATGCTCCTTTTATTCCACATTCCTCTTTCAAACGCAATGTTCCACATCGAAAATACAATCTTGAATCTCTACGAACTACGAATCAGAGCTTCTTCCACGATGTACTGTGTTTTGTAAAAAAAAAAAACAATCTTCTTCCTTCAAGGAACACTATTGGAAATATCCCTAAATTTGGCTCTTCAGAATAATAATTTTGCCGACCATTGCTCTAACCTAGCCATACTCGAAGGGCATGGGTGTGTTGTCGACCGTTGACATCCACAAACATTCCAGTGCGGTGATCAGCAGAATTTTTAACAAAAATTTAGCAATCTATCGATTAGTACTCGTACTATTACTTTTAGGGTCAAAACGGATCTTGGAATCTATATGTAATTTGCTGGGAATTACGAAAGTACAGAACGATATGCTTCAATTGTCTCGAACATGCTTTTCAATTGGAAATGTTTGTGTGATACAGATTTCACTGGCGTAGTAAAAAAAATCAAATTGACAAAATGCTAGCTTGGGTTTTTGAATAAAACATTGGTGAATCTGCTGATGGTTCATTAGATGACCTTCTTTGCGAAGAAAAGCCCCGAATTGACGTTTGAATCAAGATATGTTTATGAATATGCATATAAATATTTGTTTGTAAATATTTGTTTACTTTATTCAATAATATGAAAAGGAAATGGTACAAGGAAATTTAAAAAATCTGCACGATGCAGTTCACAGCGAGAGCACATGCACATGTAGTTATCTATAGAAAGTATGCTGTATACGTCACAAGAATGTTATCAAATGACAGAAAGTTGATATCTTGACGTGAGGAAGATAATACGCTCGATAGTCATATAAACACGTAATATTTCTGTTTGCATTTGCAACAGAGCGAAATACACGTGGCATTTATTTACAGGGGAATACAGTGTCGAACTTCCATATATTCCATATAATGAAACTCTTCGCTACAACGTTTTTTTTTGCGTTTATTTCATTTTTTCGATCAACTTAAGTACTACTATATGTTTCCCGAGATAAAAAGTTTAATTTAACTTATGTAATTAAAATTTAAGAGAACAATGATCATTTCCGTCTATTTAATTTGGCGGTCCCATAAATACTGATAGAAAAGAAGGTGTTATAAATTTTGAAGCCAAATTTTAAGAAAAGACAATCTAGAGCGACCTTTATCACCATTTTACGATTCCAGATTCCAATTGCTGGGTGTACACTGTGTAAAATTTTGGAGTAAATCGAACTTAATTTTCGTATACATATAAGTCCATAAATATTTTGTATACAATCAATAAATCTCGTGGTTATAAAATTTTATTTGAATTTGTTTAGATCTTAAACCATTGATATATTAATTCAGTTAATTTTTCTGATAGAAATTATAATGCATCCATATAAAATTCTATTCTCTCGCTTATAAAATTTATAAAGAATTTGTATTATTTTTTATAATTAGGTGTTAATTTTATCTGAGGCCCGCAGTTCGTTTGTACTAAATAATTTTTAATGTGTATTTAGTATGTTTTTGAATGAAAAATGTTTTCAAGAACACACTAAGTTTATAAACCATAAAAATATGAAAGTATGTAACAAAACTAAGTAAATATAATTTTTTTAGAAATAATCTTTAATTTTCTTTTATAAGTTATTGACATCAACAAGCATACATACATGTGTTTTTTTTTAATTTAAAAGTATTTTCGGGGAACGATGATCGCTTTTGGATCGGACTGCCCTAGATGATGATCGAAGACGTTCGTCTGTCTCTAACAAAATAGAAAAAATATATAGCCATTATTAAAATATTATTGCAGGATACAGGATTACCATTATGTCTCTTGGAGACTGATTACGAAATAGGGTTTCAAGTCACAGCCTGCTTTGACCACTATGATTTGATCACGTTCCCATACTATAGATTGGAGAGAAAATATCGATTTCAATAAATATCAAGAATATTTTGTGTGGTTTCATCATTTGGAAGATATTTTTAAAGACATCCTAACTAGCAATGCTAGTTTGAGGATTATGTAGTTGTGTACTCACCTCTGAAACTGAAGTAGCTGATTATCACTTTCACCAAAAATGTTTTAAAGTTAAGGCTGATGAAAATTACGGAAGTTATTACTAAAGTTTAACATTCACTTAAAAAAGAATGGACATTGCACAACGCGATCAGAATATCAACTACTGAATGGTCCACTTCAAATTCCACAATTCTGCTATTCTACAAAGAAATGGTTTCGACCAAACCTAGATGTATTCGCCTAAAATATACAATAAATACAGAAATAGTATAAACGACATCCGCACTATCTACGATTTGATTCCGTCTTGGATCCTAATCTGGTTTTCGAATTGATTTAATTCGGCCGCATTTTAAAATTAATACATAACATATTAAAATTAATAAACTTTGACGTTTAGAATCCTTTTTTAAACCTTGACAGTATTCATTTTGTGCTCGTCGTCGTTTAAGCTATCGCATTCATTTAGAAAACGTATATAATTTATTTGTGTTTGGTTTAAAACACTTCTATTCTCTTATATTTATCGAATTTTATATGAAAACCTGTATAAACAAAATTTATTCTCATTCAGGTATTACAAATTATCTGAAAATTTTGCACAGTGTAGAAGGGACTTTAGCCCTTCACCTGGTTGCGTCACTGCCATCTGGAATCGCTAAATCGTGAAAAAGGCGCACTAGATTGTCCTTTCTTAAAATTAGGCTTCAATATTTTTAACCCTTTTTCTAGCAGGAACATGACAAAAATAAGTTCCATTTGATCACATACAATGCTCATATGTTTCAGTTTAAGAAACTCATCAATTGACATTAAAAAAAAAATTACATAAAAAATAAGCATGAATACAACGGCGTCCTTACCAAATATTAGCATAAATTTGCGGCATTCCCGTAATAAGAATGGCCTTGGCCCCCTCCAGAACAAGGTCCTGGTTGCGTATCCTTTATTCTAATGGTAAAACATTGTCGTCTACAAAAGGGTTATAAATAACTGACACATTTATGCCCAGAAGTAATTAAATGGTGAAAACACAGAAAATATGATATGAAATGATAAGTAGAGGTTATAGTTCGATAAAGCTCCCCCTCTCCCTCCCTCTTGCTTTGTTACGCCCATGAACTCAACTTGTCTTGAAAAGCTCCTCAAAATACGTGTGACGCGATCCATGTTCTTGTCTTGTCATTTTTTATGAATAGACTTGAAAGTATGGTTGAAACAACAATTGGTTCAGGAAACAGTTTGCCGAAACGAAATTTGTATTAAAAACCAGTGTTCGATCGGTTTTTGTTCTTTATTGTATGAATGTATTCTCGATATTTTTTGCTCGCCAAATTGTCTACCTGATCAAAAAGTGGTGGTATCGGTAGCAAAATTAAGAAACTTTTCTAGGAAATTATATGAGTTATATGCATTTTATTCCCTCGTTCAATAAAGTGTTATTAAATTAAATATAAATATAAGCCTGTCTGAAAAGATTGAATCATGCTGTATTACGTTTTTCATTTAGGTAATTTATGCATATTATTTATCGAAAACCCAGAGATTCTTCACTCATCTTATTTCTGGTAGCTTTATACGTAATAAAATCCCAGCTAATAGTATCTTTTGCGTCAAGGTCAACTAGCTGACACGTATACGTAATCAATTCAAAGTTGTTAGTCATTCTATTATTATGTATTTTATTATGTACATGTGCTTTTTTTTATGAATACATAATAGTATAACCCATAAATTGAAAAGATCGTGTACTCCGACATATATTTATGTGAATATGCTTTTTTTAACCTTAACCCCAAGTTGCCCAAGGGGTCGCGCATTTCATATGTATGTGCGTTCAACGACTTTACTCGTATCTGTTCAATTTATTGCAAAATTCACTTCCATAGCTTTCTCGTGCCACAAGCACAAAACTCATCTCATCATCTTACGCAATTCGCGATATATTTCCATTATAAGCAATATTTTAACTTCTTTCTTTCCTCCTCTTGCCCGTATGTATTTGCACATGCGATCTTCATATGAAAATATTTCGGATATTGGTTTATTATTGAACAATATTGCTATTAGCCGTAATGGACCTCTCAGAGAGTTGCTAATTTTTTTTTTTTAACAATACGAAAAAAAATCACAATATCCGCGTAAGGTTGCATTCCTAATTAGTGATTTGTAACGATAAACTTTGTTGTAGGATTTGATAACGTATCTAGGAAGAGGGGAGTGTATTTTGGAAATATGAATATATGTACATGTTCTTGAAATGTGCTAACGCAGAATGCGTTCATTGTAGGTTAAATTCGTGGAATAAGTGACTAAACTGACATTTAACAATTTTTCAACATTTTAAAATCAGTATTTTCTATACAGGGTGTACGGAAACTGCCGCATAAACGCACCGGATTGAGATTCCTCATATAATTTTTAGCAAAAAAGTTGCACGGAATATACTCCCAATTTTTAACCCTTTAGCTGCCACAGGCATTTGAAGATTTTTGAAAAAATCATTTTTTTTGTACGACCTAAACCTCAATACCTCCAAAGCTAGACTAGCCAAAATAACGAAATAAGGTGATTATTACAGCCAACAAACTTACCTAAAAAATAAAACTAACCAAACTAAAATCCGATAAGGGGTTTGCTTTTTACAAAGCTTGAAAGTTAAATTTTTGTGATTTGACCCAAAAACAATATTATTTTTCCATCTTAATTTTCTCCAACTTCTGCCAAAGTGAGCTGCTTGTACGATTCATTTGAAAATTAGCGCATAGTCTTGCAACCATTTCTTCCTTACATCATTTTATTCTGGCTCCATCATCTAGGGATGAAAACTAGGGTTCATTTTTAGCTCGAATCACATGAGGAATCACAATCCGGTGCGCTTATGCGGCAGTTTCCGGACACCCTGTATAGTCCATGCCAATTTTGTCATAAGTGCGAATTAAGATGAAAAAAAAATCTCTACCCAAATCCCAACAACACCAATTCAACAATATTCGTCTACGCTTGACTTTTAGGTTTTTTTTTTCTTTCTAGGCTTTTAAAAGGAAGCAAAAACGTATTTGCACATACGAGAAAAAAAAAGAACAAAATCTTTCTTGGGAACATTAAATCCCGATCTGATGATACAGATACGTACGGAGTATTTACGATACGAACGAGGCAACAACCTTAAAAGAGATGAAAGCTCGACACTGGGCATTCATTAGAATAATGACTTCCGTCCTCTTACGTAGTTATTTTGCAACCTTGAAGTTTGATTTATTCGTTTATAACAGCGTCTTTGAACCTTTTAAAAGATACATTACAGGGACAGTTTAAAATTAAATTAAAAATGCATGGTCACGTTGATGTGTGTTAGATTTTTTTTAAAGATGGCGACAGACAGATAACAATTTTGAAAGTCAAATTAACTTTTGATGCTTCTGTTTTAATTGCCTGTCCGGAGGAAAGGAGGATGCAAATTAAATGCACAAATCGCGAGGTTTAGGTAACGTCGCAGTTATTGAGAGCTCTGTAGCAAATGTGTATATGTACTTGTTTTCAATTTTGGTAATATGGATGTGTCCGCTGTGTCCTGTGAAGATGCATCATTGAGTGAGAACTCCTACTCCCAGTATTGCGTTCAGTTGTGCGATAACTGAAGAAAAGATGAAAATCTGAGAAATTATTTTGATGTGACTATAACACCATTTCCTGTTCATTAAGGCGCATATCCGCAACAAGTTGGGCAACGACTGAATCTCTGTTTCTTATTGTTGTCTTCGCACCACAAACATTCATGATCCTAATAAATAGTACATCTCGATACTTATCACTATTCGTATTGCCCAATACATAGGTGATCTCATCAACCAAATACCATAGAAAAGTAAAATTCGCCACAGATAATGGTTGTACCATTATCGTTTCCCTTTTACATCAATACGTCTATGTATAAAAATTCCTCCCAATTTCACATAAAATTTGATTAGTTTTATACGAACTCCTCAAGCGTTTTATCTTTTACCGCGCTGTGTCGTGCCTCTACAATAAATCCGCAGAAGCCACAGACATTTCAAAAACACATCAAAAACGAAAAAAAACTTAAACCATACAAATTGAATGTCTCTCTAATTTTCGTGCTTGGATCAGACAATAAATGGAAGATGGAATCAAACTAGATTGAAAACCATCGTATGTGCGCATTGTCATCCATCCAAAGAACCACAAAAATGTATCTCTGGGTTAATCGGAAAATTTTCAAACAATTTTTGTGTTGTTTCTTTCGAATTGACGTACTGAAAACGATTAAGGATTTGCTTGTGGATATCAATTAACACATTCCCTCCGCAACTCCGCCCGTTCGATGTTCTGTTTTGGTAATGGTTGAATTGTTAATGTGCCCTTTATATAGTTTGGTTCAATGAGTACAGCTCAAAGATGTTGTCGGCTTATATGCCTCTTTCAAAGATATTTATGGACTTTGATTTCTATTTCTAGCATTATTGTGTGTGTAGGTATGTGGGCTGGGTTCATTCCTTGAAAACAGGAAGACAATTAGTCGCGCTTTCGCTACGATCAAGAAAATGGAAAGATTCATGACGAATCTCTGTGTCGTTCATAGTTCCGGTACAGAAGGTCCTCCTCGTATAGCTATTATCGATGTTCGAAAACATGTACAAACTTAAAATGGAATTAAAACTTTTGACCTATCTTTGTAGGTTTAAACATTCAGTTTGTACCATGGTCTGGCCTTAATTGAATCCTTGACAATATTGCTCAATTAGACTTTACCAATCTACATATATTATTAATACTGCTTTGAACCCTCCCAAGTAGTTGTGTGTCCCAACAACATGAAACCACTTGTGATTTGAACACGATATGCTTCGGCATATGTTTCAGTTCAATTTGCTTCCGTCCAAAATTATTTTTCAATGAAAAAAAAACAGAAAATTTCAATCAAGAACACAACTGGCCAACATATTGAGCCTTTCGGTAATTCATCTTTTTAGTCGTCCTGCACCATATGCGGTATTACATGTAACATAGTTGAACGTTGAAGTGTTTTTCTTTTTGTAGAGCGGCGACATGGCTCTTACATACCATTTTGTGAGAAACCCCTTTTTTTCTGAACACAATTCAATGGAAGTGCGTGATGCATCCTTCCCGCACAAAAAGCATGCAAATTAATATTAGGTCTAACTACAATCGTCACGCGGCATCTTATAATGTCAGGAGTCTATGTAATAAATTGTGTAGCTGTTAAATTTTAATGATTATTATCTATGTTTTTTATTTATATCTGTTAATTTTTTCTTTTCACGATTTACGGTAGGAGGCTGTACTTCACCGCGAATAACCATACTTTGGCGGTCAATATCTGTCTTCGTTATTTAATGGTTTATTTATTTCCCAACAATGACGAAAATTAAATTTCTATTTTCGAAATATCCAATCTAGAACGGCGAGAATTATCCCAAAATATTACTCATAATAATAATTATATCGAAAATGAAAAGAAACTAATCCAAACGACGTTATGAGACCACTATAATCAGGTCTACGGCCAGTTCAGATTTATTATTTTTTATATTCATTCAACTGAAAACAGAGTACTCATTCAAGTGAATAATTGACAAAGTTTGTAGCAAAGAGGTCAATTTAATTCGGGCAACCATTGCCGTGAATTGAAAGCAAAAGAAAAAAAACTATCAATACAATACGTTGTCGGGTTAAGACAAAAACAAATCAGCAATATTATTATATGGATGGCTGCACTGGAAAAATCCAGCACTTGCTTATTTTAATGGCCATACTAGTTGTATGTACATTCATACATTAAATCTTTTCAGTTACCCTTTTTAGTTGTTTAGAGTTTGGTTGAGTAATTTAGGATGTTTTTCGAGTCGGGGTACGTACAACAAGCACTTCCAATCCAACGAAGTGTTTTAACGAATATTGACTACGCTAATGAGACAAGCGCAGCTGCTTCCATAAGATGACTGACGACGTTGGTTGTGACAGTGTATCTTGTTTATTTCTTGTTTTTTAATATGTTCGACAGGTGATTATAATTTTAGGTTTGCTTGAGCCTTGTCTGTCAGCTGTCCTTATTTTATGGTTTGGAGTAAATGGTACATACACATAATTGAATGTTTGTCGTCTGTGTTTTTACGGAAGCGTTTAAATTAGGTTTTTTATTTACTTTAATCGTTGTTAATTAGTCTCGTTGTTTCTCCGTTGAATCTATCCATAAGACCGCGGGTAGGATCGTTCCCTTTATATTGAAAATGTTTGCTTTTAAGGTATAGATTAAATCCATCCTGCGTCTACGTCGCATTTGTCATTGAGAGTTCCTGAGCTTGATGGCCATAACATCCCTCCCTTGCGGGACGACAAGATTTATCCGACTGATAGCCGGAAGGGTGTTCTCCGCCGGGATGCCTCCCTTTGGAACCCCACCTTGGGATGCGACTCTAGCTGGTCGGCTTGTCTATCACCACAAACCCCCTCGAGTCCAACGCCTAGATGGGTAAGGACCATGGTCCCCTGGGCACGCCCATCCCCGAGGTACACTATTCGCTAAAGATTTCTCAATAGCAGGTGTGATCCTCCTTTGGCCCCCGTTCGGTAGACCTAACGAATTCGGTTTGCCAGCCGCAGGATCGTTATGCCTGTTTACTACTCGTCTGCTTAAAGCAGACTCGTAGCGCTACCGTTCACATAGGGATGACCCCTGTCCGTTTACTAGGCAGCAATTTGACTCAGGCCGTGTGGTCATCAATCCACAAACCAGCTAGGTATAGGCGCATGCGCATAGGCCATATTCCCTAACTAGCCCCTTCGTGGCTTGGGTTATGCGAAGCGCCAGCTCCGAGACTGGACACGTACGCTTATAATGTGTTTCTGCCCTACGAGGAAGCACTGCGTCGTGTAAGCTGGTTAATGTGTCTTTATCAAAGCAGCAAAAAAGGTCAAAACAAATGGAATCGTACTATGGGGGCCATGCTCCCGCATCCCCCAACAAAATTTTCTGAGTAAATATATTTATTTGCCCAATTATTCCAACCAAACCCCACACAAATAATGTTTTATCGGCACCAAGGAACTTATGTAAAAACGGAAGGAAAAGAACGGAGGGGGAGGATTAAACACAAGTCATAGGTACGCCCGAAAAAAACTTGAAGCCCGTTGGGAGTGAAGGGTATCCAAATTTTGGCCGCGCCCGAAATTAACCTCGGTCTCGTTTTTATTTTAAATGATTATGATATTAGAAAATAGCCAGAACATCACAAAATGTACACAGTAAGTCTTTTTCAACTAGATTACAGTAATACACAACTAGATTTGAGCACCTAGATTTTCTAGTTGTTAATCTAGTAAAAAAAATGGTTTTTGGATGAACATTCATCTGAAAATTGAACGAAAATAAGACAGCCTTATCTGGTGAAAGAATTATTTATTTCATCAAATGAGTTATTATAATCATATATCGTATAACGAAATTCAAAGCAAAATATTTCCGGCAAGGGTTTCCATAGAAGCGAAATATTTTGCGTTCCGAATTCATCTTGTAACCTTTAAAAACAGATAATAACGGGAATTAGTTAGACGAATTCCGTGTATTTTTTTATAAATAAACACAACACCAATAGCCCTTACTAATTTGGTGATGGTCTTTCCTGTTGATCATTTGTAACTCTGCAAACTGCACTGACAAAATAAAAATTATGAAAGCATTCGTTATATATTTTAGATACATTACAGACCGCATTTTCGTTTAGATACTTACCAAAGAATTAACCAAAATTCACAGACACTAATTAAAGCAATTTTCGAATTGTTCCGTGTATAAAAATCAACTAATGATCTTGAGATGAGACGAAAATGGAAATAGAATTAAATTCACCTATTTTCTAGCGAAATTTGATAGTCTTTCATTACTATTAACTGTTTATCTAGCGGCAATTTGCAAGAAATCTAGTGAAATTTAATGAATATCTAGTTTTAGAAGACGATTCGGTTCTTTTTACAGCCATTCTATAATTATAATATCTTATAATTTTTTCCGAATACTAGAAGATTAGTAGTTTGACTTACTAGAATGTGCCTAGTAAACATTTACTGGAAAAAAGACTTACAGAGTAATTACAATCTCTATATCGATTTTTCGGAATGAAAAATTTAGATCAAGATTCTGAAATAGAGGGTTGGCTAGCTATTAATGGCTTGCTCACTCATACTACTTCACTCTACTTTTTAATTGTTTTTGAAGTTGATGGATATTTTTGTGTAGTTATACTTATAAATAAATAATCTACGATTATTTCAACATGAAGTAACTGAATATATTTTTTATATTTTATGACGCACATATGACTCATAGACGACAAAGTTACTAACGACATGAGTCATATGTGTCTCATAGATAGCGAACATAAAGAGTAAACTACTCACTAAACAAATTTCGTCCGTAAAACATGGCCAAGATGCTGAAAACTGCTATTTTCGTTCAAAAATTTGTCGAAAATCATACCAAAACAGTGTATCCGCATAGGTACCTATGTGCCTGCTGTCCTATATATAGGGCGGCTCCGAAAAACTAGTTTTGAATAAAAAAATTTATTTTTTTCGCACGTGTTGGAATAAGTGTCCCTAAAATAAGCAACAAAACCATAATAATACTTTTGGAACTTTTCTCACGGCTCCATAGGCATATCTGGGTAAAACAAAATTTGGTTCAAATCCGAATTATCGAAATTCCGTATTTTCAAGGTCCGGATTATCGGGGTCCTACTGTATGTACATATCATTTACACCCCTCGAATTCGTATACGTAACGTAACGAGTCTATGTGAAAATTATAATAATTATATCAATACACTTATATGTACAGATAAGATAAATTGTTAATGATAAAATCAACATCAAATTCCAAGTTGCACGTTTGCGTTGCCAAAATTTTTTAATGGCAGTTGAGTATGAGTTGGCTCGCTTCTTTGTCGTGTAAGCATATTCTATAAAAGTGGTGCGTGCGCGTACATATATAAATTGCGTTTGTCGGTGTAGTAATAATTTTTGCAGACTCGTTTTCGCGTTTAAAGTTTTTGTTTTTGCATAATAATCAACAACAAACTCGTCTTACTTGTTCCTTAAGCCGGCGTTGTACTCACATTACTAAATTCCTTGACCAATTTATGGGTGTTAAGTGTTTTTTTTTTTGCGGAATGGAATCATTCTAAAGTGTCTTAAAATACATATGTATTTAGATTTTTTCTTTTAACTCTGCAGACAAGTGTGTTAAGTTCTACATATATTTTTGTTTTCTGTATTCTTCGAATAAGTGCTTCATTGTATCTTGTTATCTCTAAACAATTTTTATAGAGTCGAAAAAGATACCAAGATGCCTGTTAAGAGGAGTAAGTATGGTCTTGCATTTTATCATTTTATAACACATATTTGTATGGAATTCGTGCAGGGTGCAAATGTATAACACGCAGCTGCATTTATCTACTGATAAGACGAACACTGATAAGTGTGTGTGTTAAAATATTCCTTTAGTGTGCGACTCTTTTGTTTTGCGAAAGTACATATATGTATAATGTATACTATTTCCTTAAATATCTTATTAGACACAAATGCATTGTTTTATCTAAAACTTATTGATCTTCGCAACACTAAGTTCAAGATTATTGTCATTGTCAACGATGGCAGCTTAAGGGTGTGGCAGAATTTATTAAAAATAAAATAAAATACATAATAAGCTTCTCTATAATATTGATATGCTTATCTTCTCTATAAATAACTTAAACATAAAAAATGCAAGTTTTCACCTATCTTAGAATGGTTTCTGATAAGAAAGTCAACTTATCGCTATCGCATTGTTTTGCAAAGTTATTTATTTTTCTATAGATATTGTTGATTTTCAACAGATGTCTATATGGTATTTTTAGATAATTTTTATCAATGGTTGTTTATTTTTTGATACTAAATATTTAAAAAAAAATACTTCGTGATTTTCCAAATGTTAAATTTTCCAAGTTAGCAACGTTATTTGGTGCACTTATTAGGAGAGTTTTTCTCATTTATTTTTTTTCTGATTCTCTTAACTTTTAGTTGGCCAAATGTCGCCATGCGTATTAATCCAAATGCATTTTATACTGAGATGTCCCCTTTCGCTCACTTTTCGAATCAAAATACATGCCTTGTCCTGGTCTAAGTATTCACTAAATTCGTTCTCACTAATTTAAAAAAAAAAGGTTGAATTATACTATCATACAAAAATCCGTCGGCACAAGATCTCTAATTTACTTTAAATTACAGCTTTGAGCTGTGAAAATGATGTGAACTTCTTACACTCTTCCCACTATTTAGTATTTCCATTGAATTTAATTTTTTCATTAATATGTCAAAAATATGTGGTTGTTTTGACGATAAACAACATCTTCTTTATCGTGTCATACACATACTTTTTAAGTGTGGCGTTTTTTTCATCTTTTGAAATAAAAAATCTCATTACCAAGCACTATGGCTGGAAGGGCACCCACATAAATAAAAATATTTAATAAAAACCGCCTTACCATTCTTATCACAGTTTCTTGGTAAAAAACGCATTCTATACTATCGTATCAGTCCAGTTGTGGTATCCGTATCTTTAATGTTGTCCGAAATCATATTTAGTGGCTATATAGTGTTATGTTAAATAGGGCAACATGTTTTTTTCTTCTCATATTTCATTATCTCTATCGAGACTTGAATTTGAATAAATCAAAGGTTTTATGTACGTTGTCGGCTTTTGATGCCCACTCGCCCGGGCTAGGAACGTTTCTGGATAGAGCGTTTTGGTGTATACCTATAAAAATTAATGATTCGGGAATGGGCGTTAGAACTTGCTGGAATTTGAACCTCACATCTGTAAAATAGGAAAATAAATAGTAATATGTGTATATGTACAGAGCTGCTGTATAGTCATTTGAATACGCTAATCTTAATTAGTTGGAAAAGAATGTAGTGGTGATATGATGATACATTTGGTAGCTTTTGAATCTTCAGTCGTTCCATAATTTATATGTAGACAAGATCGAGTTTTGTACGATTCAACTGGCGTATTCTGTTGGCCAGGCGCCCTTTTTTACTATATATTTATGTTTAAATAAATAAAACAATTGTGCAATTAAAATGAAAACCTGAAAAACACATTTTAAGCTTTCATGTTACGAATTCATTGATTGCAATTCGGTGTCACCATTTTAGACAAAGTTTGGATTGTTGTTATATGTAGGTGAGCCTGAGAAATGTAATTTTTTTTTATACCTTTATCTTTCATCTTTTATAACTTCTTTTTGGTAACTTAAAATTACTAAGAAAGATTCGCTGAACCTCATCATCGATCGTAAATCATAAGCAATTGAGTGTTTACTTTTGTGTAGTCAAATATTTCCCCTCAATGTGGAGCAGTTTTGACTAATCCATAAAATGCATTCCAAACAAATTCCCAAACCAAAATATACACATATGGACAAAAAAATAAGTACACTCCTGTTTTTCTTCATGTTGATTGCATTTATTAAAACGAAGATGACCCTCCCCTATTTGCTCACTCCCGCCCGGTATAAACTTTGAAGTGGAAAATGAGCTTGACCAAAATAATAAGTGCGCCATTTACTTTTTTAAAAACATGTTTCGACTTATTTCTGATTCCTGTTATCAAATTAAAAACAAAACAAAAATATTTAAGGGGCGAAAAACGCATACCAAGCCTGAAGAAAGGCGTTTGCTCTCCAAATTTCGAAACGGCGGTCAAACTACTTGTTTAAATCACAAAAGAAATCAGCTAACCATTCCAATTAGTGCATATTTCTTTAAGAATTAAGAAATTTCGTCCGAAGTACGAGAATGTGAAGTTTACTCCATATATTAACATATTAAAGGATAACTGACACTCACATTATCACTATACGGTAAAAAAAAATCCCTTGGTATTATCGTGGCAAGTTTTGCTAATACAGCATCCCTCCGGAAAGTTAATCGAAGTCTACAAGAAGTAATTTTAGCGAATAGCTTCGAAGTATATTTTGTGACAGTAAAAACCATTTGTCCAGACCAAATAATAAAAACAAGTTTAAGGGCGGAATTCATAGTCCTCACTTATACTTAAGGGAACCCTTAAGGGATTCCTTATTAATTTTGCAATTCATAGTCGCTCATACTTAAAAACTAAATTTGAATTTTGCTACTACTAAATAATTTTTAATAATTTATTTGTCAGTTACTATAATTGGGCTCCTGAATTAAATTATCTTATTGAATGTGACAATGCCTTTATAAGTGACATGTTGCTCGAATAAGCATTCCCTTATACTTATTCCTTAAGGGAATCCTTATTCCTTAAGTGGCGACTATGAATTCCGCCCTATTATTTTATTTTATTGGTTAGAATAGAATATAAATAATTTTATTTACGAATCATCAAAGGACTATTTCCAATGGAGGCTAAAATATCATGTTATGGCTTTGTTTTCATAGGTTGGTATCATTCGCATATATACATCTAAAAACCATTCTTGTGAGACAATTCCAGTGTAATCAATGAATAATAAAATCTAAAAAGAAATGCAAATAACCGCAAATACAGATATGCGACTTTTTTCGAGACCAATATGACTTGATTTTGTAGCTTCGATGACATTTCTCATAGGAATTTTATATGGAAAATCAATTTTTAAACAAAATCATGCGCAGCTTAATGGTGCAACTTCGTAGCAGGGGCGTCGGAAAAATGGGGGCAATGAATACGAAATTTAAAAATTAATAGATGCTTAAAATTAATTAATCAGCAACGTGCCTGTTGCATAACTGTATACCAACCAACAGCGTCAAAATTTACACTATTGCGAAAAGTACATTTACCTTAGCCGGACAGAACGTCTATAGCATTTGACATACAAATCGTGTCAAATTTTGGCGTTGTGTCCGGCAATGAGTTAAATGAGATTGCAAAGCGTTTGCGTGGTATAAATTCGTTTAAATACAAAATTTTAAATAGTGTGTATTCTAGTGCATTGCGGTTGAATACTCCAACCAATGAAAAAGCCAAAATGTATTAAACCATACCAGCCCAAACACTAAATTTTCTGCGCCAATGCTAACTGTAAAAAATCAAATTGTCCCCTTTATTTTCAGATATTTCGTTTCCTTCTTTTTCTTCTTCCTTGAGTGTAAGAAATGTATGTTACGAAACATATTGCATTATGCTAAAAGAAACTACAGTGCGTACTCGATAATCCGGACTAATGAAAACCGGGGTCGATCCGGACTACAGAGGAACTCGGACTAGTGAACCTTTAGTTTACTCTAAATTTCGAGGAAATGGACGAATTTAATCAAAATGTTCGAAGAATCTGTTTTCTATTTTCGAAAAATTTCACTCTGTTATTCTAAATTTGGTTGTTTCCAAGAACAAAGAAAATGCTGTTTTTATTTCGGACGATAATATCACTGTTATTATGAGAAAAAAGTCAGATGCGGATTAGAGAAGCTCTTGAAATTCGGACTACAGAGTGTACAATGCAATCTTTGAGGTGATCCGGATTACTGGAAATTCGAGGTTTCGATGCTTCGGATTATCGAGTACGCACTGTATATCAGTTTTGTTGACCTTTCAGCAGGATAATAATCTTAACCCCATTTCAGAAGCTGGACAAGCTTCATCGAAATTGAAGTGTCAATTTTTGCTTGCTGAAGTCGTTTGCCGACCATTCGAAAATTTGTTGGTAGAATTTAATCAAAGAATTGAAAAAATGTATGCCGCAATAAGGACACAATTATAAGATTTTTCTTGAAATAACTTGGTGTTACCATGCCATCAAATTATGTCCAGTAACACAATCAAGAACTGATTTTTTTTTAGGAAATAATAGACAATATAATGAGAAATAATAAATGTAATCACATTCTGGCCAAATCGGATCATAACGTCAGAATTGAAATAGTTTTATTTAAATTAATTGAAATGTACTTATTATTTTTGTCAGGCCTTTTTTAGTCGTCTCATACATTTTTAAGAAAATTGAAAGGCTTTTTTTTATTTTAAATGAATAAGGTACATTTTTTTAACTCTTTTTCAATTAAGTAACAAAATATTAACAAACGAGCTTATTTACTTTAAAAACCTACTTGGCTACAGGGTGTTAAGAACAAATTGTGTGGGTGTACTTATTTTTTCGTCCATATGTGTGTACATGCGCATATTGAACCAATATTTATTCGGTCATATTATCTTCGATTTATTTACAATTCTCATATAATAAAACTGGGTGATTTCCATCTACTCTAATGTAACGATAACAATTTTCTGTCGCTGTATAAAATCACTAATCGTTAGTAGAATGTCCAAATCGAATTCTCTAGATTCCACAAAACATATAGGCACTGCATACCACAATTGGTTTGGCGATTGAACATTTAAATAGTGTACAGTATGAAAATATTTTCTACTACACGGCTGAAAATTTTGGTGTAATTTTTATAAAAAAATATATTCATATGTACATTTCCATATAAAAACTTTATCAAAACGACACCAACGGACGTTATAAAAAGTATAAGTGAACTATATTAAAAGTATAAGTAAGTATAAGATAAAAATGTTACTCTTCAATAGGATAAAATTGATAAGCAAATTTATACAAATTTATCGAAAAAATAAAAATTGTAATACGAGTGCAGTCGGCTTCCACAAGCCTACAAATCCACAATCCTGTGATTTGTAGGCAAGCGCGCTGCTCACTGAATCAGACAGACTACAAATCAATAGATTTCTAGGTTGAATGGGTTTCTTGCATTGATAGTGTAGATTTGATAACATAGTAGGATTGATTCTACCCTTTTATGTTATAACAACAATCAATGCAATTTTTTCTATCCCGAACGGGGTAAAATGTTTGGATAGTTTTATTCTGTATGCGGATATAATTAATACAATTTTCTAATAAACTAAAATTATAAATTGAAAAGGGTCAAATTTGATTCAAGTTTTGGAATAGATAGGAGTTATACTATTTTATTTATAAAATTTACTCCCGGTTTACACCAAAATTTACAACCGTGTATCGAGTAATTTGGGTAATTGCATGTTAGTACACAAAATCAGCCAAGCAAACAACATTCATACGTAAATATGTACATGATCTTAGCGCGGTGGCGCTTTTATAACGATCGATAGATAGATAGTTAGTGTAAGCAAAAGCATCCAAGGAAAATTGCCGACATTATTTGAATAAACCAGACATGTTCAAATTCCGACCTAAATTCAATTCGCTATAGTTTGAGAGGGAAAAATATTTCTTTATATATTTTCAATTGAAATAGATTAACATATTAAAGGCTTTGCGGATTTTAAAAATCTCAAACTCTCAAGCTCGTGTGCAATGTTTAAGTTACCGTATACCGTGGTCTGGGTATTATACAGACTATTTCTGTAGGTTAGGAAGTCAGTTAGCTGTTTCTCATTGTATCGAATTGAATCTTGAAATAAGTTTTATATTTTTTTTTTGACTCTACTATTTTTTTTTAAATATTCGTATCTAATGTGCTTAAATCCTATCTAAATACGATCGTAAACGACATGGTTACACGATGGATAATATATCTTTTGTCAATCAAATCCAAATTGACAATAAAAATACCGATCTTTTTTTAGTCCGCCAACTTAAGTTTGTCTCTGACGTCCTACAGATATAGCGGTTATTTCATAGTCGGCTTAATGCAATGCACGGTTCAATGAATTGTTTAGTATTTGCTTGTAAAATGTGTAGGTTTATGTAAATAGTGTTTCTTTTAATTTGTGTTATTTTCTCGTGACGACGATATAAACTTGCTTTCAACTTGGAAGGGAAATGGGTAATATTTTACCAATTCACTGTCACGACTTTTACCTGTCACCGGTGAAAGATACATATCCCTTCAGTTGAAGAGGTTGTATTGTTTTCATTGTATTACTGTTGATTAATTCGATTCTAAATGGAAGATATGCCAATGGTTTCTTGTTAGAAGAAAACGTGAAGCAACTGTGGTATTTTGACAAAAGACCCTGCGCGTCTTTTCGTGACATGTTTTTTGAATTTATTTGTTTTTTTTTTATAAAAATTGCATAACACTATACTAAATGACATTTTTATTATCTTTTCAGGTAAGTCTGATCTGACTTTATGCCTCGTTGATATCGATAGTAAGTATTTAGAATTTGTTCATAGTTGTAAATATAATGGAAACATCAATGCTTTCATCTTATCATTTAATTTCGAAACTTTCGATAATAAAAAATTGTAAGTATGTATGTACTATGTACTTACATAGTGCATTGTAAATATATAGCTTACTATCATCACAATTCGAGTAAATTCGATCAGAAAATGTAGTTTATGTATGAATGTTTTAAAACTGAATGAAAATTAAATGTGAACAAAAAAAATGCAAAAGAATATTTAAATAATGTGCACAATGTACGAGCTTGGAATATTGACAATGCTGTGCCCATTATTGCAAGCCAATGATTGACACATTCCAGATCTTCTGGACAATTTCTACAGCGTGTACATACGAGTTATTTAACAAGAAGAACTGACAAATACCGATCAGTCCATCAGACTTGTCTGTCACCGGCATCGTGCCCATTTATGTGGACGACAAAACTTTTCATTTCTATTCTATTCAGAAAATGAAGCATTCCTTTGATGGATTTTCTTAGAGGTTTAAAAATAAACTTTTTATAAATTCCTGAGTGTATTTACTTTTTATTCAGACTAGCTCGTAAGGGGCGTTTACATTAAACGATAAGTTGGCCAACTTATGAGCATTTAAACCAGTCGTCACACTTATCAGCTTATCGTTAGATGTAAACAGAGTTCAACCTCATTTAAATTGATTTTGGGAAGAAAATTGACAAACCTTCAAGCTGGTCTAAGGTCGCAACCACACTGTCCGGGATCAACGTTGTAGACAACATACGCCTGGCAGAGACAGAGGCGATGGGGGAATTCAACAAACGTGCTATTTGTTTGCTAAATTCCCTCATCGTCTCTGTCGCTTCCAAGCGTATGATGTCCACAACTTTGATTTTTTGTACCGCACTATTTTGCAAACCCCGCACAGTGTGGACTAACTTTTTCCCGTACTAAAATGTTTTACATGCCTTACAAAGTTGTATAAGCTTATAACGTTGGCTTCTCTCTATCTCATCAACCTGCCTACACGGAACCACAAGTTTGTCAACTTGTATGAACACGCCAAAATTGGACAGTTTATCGTTAAGTGTAAACACAGTCGTCCAACTTGGACAAATCGGAAGGAAAATATTAGACGGCTAAGATTGTTTAATGTGGCCGGGAATAGAAGATAAATGCGTTTCTCTATATTCAAGTACATAATGTATAAACATTTGCAGAGCCACATGCATGCATTGAATGCAGACCTGTTCCATGGCTGCAAAATGTGAAAATGACAGTGAGTGGATTACAAAGTCACCTATAACGTAACGTTAAGGATTTCATTTGAAATTAAAAATAGAACAATTGTTGTTGTAACTTTGAGATCAATTCGTTCAATTTTCAATTTATCGTTCAAATTTAAATGTTTTTTTATAGAATCTTCATCTTGCATTAGCATAGTTCAAATACATTTAAACTAATTTTGAATTAAAAACTTGACTTGACTTGATGTAATAAAAAATGTAACTCTTACAATAGAAAATTTCAAATTTTCATGTAGCATCAAAAGGTTTAGGAAAATCTTTCAACATTTCACCAATCAAACCATCCATCATTTCAATGTCTGCATTCCGAAAAAAAACCACCTACATTCAATCAAGAATTCAGATGTGTAGATACACTGAACCGGTACTTTAAAAGGGCTTAGTATCATACATATAAGATTGGAAAATTCCATCTTTCTATTTCAATTTCTACCTCTTTGAGGTCATATCTATATCGCCATTGATGGCGGTGTGGTCTGTCCCTGTAATTATAGTGTACAACAAACTACATTTCTTCCAGAAGAATGCAGTCATTCAAGTGGATTTTTTCTAAGCAATTATGTATGTACATACATTATTCAGACATGAGAATACTAAAGAAGAAGTATGTGTATCTCAAACCTTACGATTAGCCTCGAAATCATTCTCTTATGTCGTCTTGAATGTACATATCTGTGTCTCGTACTCACTGAAAAGGTGCTAAGATAAAAAAGAGGCTTAGAAATGAAATGAAAAGAAAATCCTCAGTGTGAGTTTAGATTTAGAGACAGTGGTGATGCTGATGACAGAGGCAGATTGGATGTTCTTGGTAGTGTAACGATCCGATTCGTCAGTTTGCACGGTCACGAATTTTCAATTTGTATATGTGTAAATGCTGCATTTTTGTGGGTCACTGAATGACCTGCCATGAAAAAGATTTCCCAAAAAAAAAAAATTCAGAGAACATCTGATGGTAAAGAAACTATATAGCAAATACAAATACTTCAACGAAATCGATACACTCTATGAATAACAGAGAGTTTTAAAATAACATCTTTCTTACGTTGTCCACCATTTTCGTTTTTTATCAAAACAGGACGAAAATTCGTTGTGATCTTATTTTATAGATAACCATGGTACAATTCGATCTGCCGTCAATTTTTGACAAATCTCCGGAAGTCAAGCTACCTGTTTCTCTCAAAACATATGCTCACTGTGCGTTCTGAATTTCAATTTCTAAAAATAACCAACCCCCAGGAGTCCTATTTTTCCAACACGATATACTTTATGCCTTTTAAGATAAACACACATTCTTAGAGACAAAGATGTCCTACTGGAATCCATAACGCCTGCCGTCCATTACCTGCTTCGAGCGGCGCGGCGCTCCCGCGTTTAAAGCTTTTCCGAATTTTAATGGCGTAACCAAGCAAAATATGGCGTAACTATGCAAAATAAACAAAAATTCCATTCAATACAATGGAAAAGCTTTCTGAATATTGTGTGTGCTTATACCTTTTACTAGTAAAAGCTTTTTTTTCGCACATTTTGTGAAAGCTTTGCCGCTGGAGCGCCGCGCCGCTCAAGTTTACGCTTGCAGTGGAAGAGAGCCCTAAAGCATATAAAGTAAAGTATTGTAGATACATCAAAATCTATTCATATATTTTTCTCGTCTGACCCGAAGTAGATACATACATACGTATAGAAGATTGATGGTCCACAAGAAAAAAAATTGTTACGCCCATTATAAAATGTTTACTGAAATAGAGAGAAATCCGAAGGAAGAGCGATCGTTGTCGCGTCATACTGTGATCTTGAACTTCAGGAGGTCTGCTGTAAATATATCTCGTATATACAGGGTGTCCCGCATTAGGCGGTCAATACTGTAAGGGTTGATAGCACAACTTGTTTCAGCAAGAAAATTACCAATACAATCGGAATTTTTTTTTACCGTTACGTTGTTATCGCTCTCTTTGTGACAGTCATCGAAAATCGTGACTTTTCATGCAAAATCATAATTTGCAGCCGTCCTGATGATTTAATCCAATATTTGATTTCAGTTTCAGAAACTACATAAAATTTCACAAAAACTGAAGTTTTTCCTGTTCCCAACATTATCGCCACTTTCAAGATACAGTTACTCAAACTTAATAGAAATTTTAAAATAGATTTTTCATCGAAAATTCAAACAGTAATTTCATAACCGTGCTTTATACGTACAACTCTGCAAAGTTGATAAAAGTTGCTTCAACATGTTGGCATTCTAACGGTATATCACTTTTCATATTTACATTGCGGGATTTTGGAATTACAAATATTGAATGTAAAAAAACAAGGTAATTATTTTCTTATCGAATTATTCAAACTGAAATTTTATTCATTTATTTTTATATTTGACTATCGCAATTTTGAAAATTTGTCAAATAAAAAGAAAATAAAGTTTTGAATATGAGAAAGAACCAATAAACTAAAAATATTAACTAATGATTAAATGGGTATGTTTGATGAATTGGAATAATGCTGCTGGAATTGGCCTCCTCCATTTTGTATGCAGACTCGACACCTTCGGCTCTTGGAAGAAACGGTCCGAAGTATTTCAGGAGGGTTTTGCTTTATGTTGTGAAAAGCATCATTAATTCGCTGCAGCAGCTGTTCCCGGGAGCTAAAATTTGCAAAATGTTATCCTCCTCTGACAGTCGCTCGGTAATAATTCCTGAACTTGCGTAAGGTGGTACGGATACCGGTTGTCCGACTAAAGAGTCCTTTGGATCGTCATCCGAGGAATATCCAGCTTTAGTTTTGCTCTACGCATGCTCAATTTTGGGTTAGTATCGAAGAGATTAAGAATCTCTTCTTCTCTTCCGACACTAGTACGGCGAGCTCCTTGTGGTTTGGTGTTCGACCTGTCTCTCCAAGCAGCCGATACGTTTTTTCCAAGGTACGTCTGTCTGAAATTCGGCGCTGCAGGAATCGCCGACTATACTCTCGAACTGCTTCAAGTCCATTTCCTCCTGCAACCCCCCTACACAAACACCATATCCGCATACTCTCTATCGGAGAATTTGTTTTCCACCATCGCGATTTTATTTAATTGGTCTAAAAATGAGGGCTATATTCGAAAAATAAATTGTATTATTAACCAAATTATACCTGAATTTCATAACCGCTAAAAAGTAACAAAACAATCACACTTGCGAAGTGAAAGTATAAGAAAGAATAACAGCTTTTCGATTATAAATAGAAAATATTAAATTTTAACTGTTATAAGTACCGTTGTATTTGCCAAACAATGAACGAAATTTCAAATAACAGCTCTGGTCAAAATAATGTAACGAATTATACGGATTATAGCCTTTGTTTGTCTTTTTTCGAGTAAAGGGAAAATTGTTAGCGATTCCACTGAAGCCTTACCATTAAATGCGTGTTTCCCTAAAATTCTGCAATGTAAATATGAATAGTGATATACCGTTGAAAAGCCATCATGTTGAAGCAACTTTGCAGAGTTGTACATATAAAGCACCGTTATGAAATTACTGTTAGAGTTTTCGATGAAAAATCTATTTTAAAATTTCTATCAAGTTTGTGTAACTGTATCTTGAAAGTAGCGATAATGTTGGCAGCCGAAAGAACTTCGGTTTTTGTGAAACTTTATGTAGTTTCTGAAACTGAAATCAAATCTTGGATTAGGTCATCAGGAGGGCTGCAAATTGTGATTTTGCATGACAAGTCACGATTTTCGGTGACTTTCACAAAAAGAGCGATAACAAGCTAACGGTAAAAAAAAATTCGGATTATATTGGTAATTTTCTTGCTGAAACAAGTTGTGCTATCAGCCCTTACAGTATTGACCACCTAATGCGGGACACCCTGTATACGCAGTACTTCAAAACATCGTTGGATGGCTTGTACAATATTTCGACATTAGCAATGCGCATTTTTTTCCATTCTGAATATTGGTTATAGGTTGAGGTCAAGTATTCGTGGATGTATGCTCTGTAGTGAATAGAATGTGTTTATAGAGAACCTCCAGTCTAGAACCTCCTCGGAGATTTCAGTCGATATGCTGATGGTTTGTTTCTCTTTATGTGCATTCTTATGAACAGCTTGATAAGATCAAATATGAATGTCTAAATATCTGTGTACTTTGTACAAATAGTCGAATCGCATTTATAAATTTCCAAAGATTGAGTTGATAAAAAAAAACACCCATAGTGCCGTGCAATTTCAGGGAACCCTCTCTCTCGTTATATGCTTTTTCTAAAAAAAAAGCAATTTGAAAAATGTCTAAAAAAATGCTACTGAATTCAGTCGAAGAATTTATTATTTTTCAACAGGGTCAAAACAATTATTATTATTAGACAAATAGAATGTTTATCATAAATTGGGACGATCGCGCATGCTGAGCGACACAAAACAATGCTCAAACTTAATTCGATGATCAAATCAAATTGAAATTTTAGCTGTACAAAGGTCTAGGCTACGGACAAAAAATACTATTGCCGATTTTCGATTAACTTAAATTCCGCACAAAGTTGAGATAGACATTAAGTGTATGGAAAATGTTTCGCTTTTTTGCGCATACCATAGTCAATTTACGATGATGTTTAATTGTTTTGGATTGGTTTGCAAAAAAAAGTCTGCTCTTTCACTGGATACCCACTTTCGTTTACGATTGAGTTGAAGATTATCTGTTACGTGTGTGATGTTAAGATTTTTGACACAACGATAATTGTACTTGTGACAGACAAACAATATATTATATTTAAATTGATTGTTATTGCTCAATGCATTTGCACACATTTGTATCTTGAGTCTATTCCGCAATATGTCTTTTTTATTGATTGAAACATGGAGAAATGTACATAATGTACATATTTAATTGCAGTGTTCAAGAGATGGGTCTGAAGGTTTTCGCGTGCTTAACAATATTAATTGACTATACGCCATACTTGCGATTGTTATATAAATTGATCATGTTGTCAATTACATATGATTTTCTTATTGGTTGTGGAAATTATTAAAATTCAGTTGAATAGTAAGACGATTTCTATAAGAGTTCGTACTTGTATAGATTTAAAAAAAAGCAAAATTCTGAATCGATTTGTTTGTTGTTGTGTTTTTTTTTCTATAAGCATAAGTTAAAGTCTAATATACTTTAGTTTTTTTTTTGGTGATGATTGAATTTTTTTTTATCTGCTCTGTCTACCTGTAAAAATAAGAAAGAAAACCAAACAAACAAAACTACTCAGGAGCCCGCATAACTTCCGTTCCGGTGTCAATTCTTTGAATACTAATCCACCATAATCTTTTGTTTCCGTTGGACTGTCATATTTATACTTCTCTTCGAAGAATTCTAAATTGATTTACCAGTTAAGTTTGCGTAAGTGTCGCAATAAAGCGCATGGAAATCACAATGTCAATCAAGACAACGCTCACATAATCGTTGTATCCGTATGTCTATTTTACACAAATGTTTGCAATATGGTCACAATAGCGCTATTTTCAACCACTTAAGTAAAAATTCTTCATAAGCAATTAAATGAGTAATAATTTATTCATACTACGTAGTACAATAATTTCAACTGTTTTATTCTATAAACAAACAAAAAAATTGCAACGTTTCTACAACAAAATTCTGTGTCGTTTTTCATATCATCCATACAAACTCAAATATGGCGTATGTGGAAGTTTTATTTATCTTTTTCTACAATACATTCATAATCAAGTTTATGTTGTGTAATTGTTTAGCTAGACAACAGTCACGAAATACTAAATAAAAAGATAAGCTTGATTTAACAGATAGTAAACGGAGCGGATTACTTTTAATGATGACTCAAGTCGCGACTGTATTCGAGTTTTAATGGAGATGGTCAGTCTTAGATAAATATGGATTCTAATGTCGGCGGGAGAGGTGTGCAGGATTATGATAGCAAACACAACCAGACGCTTGATATTATACACCTGAAGGTTTAATGATGATAGAGGTGACAGGAGGATGAGCTTTAATTAAAATCGACTGGAATATGGGCGTGGTGTTAGTAAATCCGATTGACTTTGGCATATATTTTTCTCCCTGGACGTGACTTGTATATAGTTGATAATAGTGAGCTGCAACACAAAACAGAACCGTCTGTGCGGCTGGTTTGACAAGTCTAGCTGCTGTTTTGCGCTATTTGATTCAACCTTACGAACCGAACGTTATAATGCAATGTGACGAGTATAAGAAGTGAAAATTTTCATAGAAATAGAGAAAATAACACAATTGGGCGCAATTAATTTGAGAAATTATTCAATCCCTCCCGCCCCTCAGACAAGTGGTAGATAGAAACTGAAAACAGAAAACTGCTTTGGGTAGTTGATCGCTAACGATTAAGATACTGTGAGTTGCAGTTCAGTCCCTTCCCTTTTTATATCGCTGATTGACGCAAGAAAAACGGGTCACTTAATTTGTCAGATGCATTGCGCCCGCCCGAAGGTTAAAGTGCGTTGTCAAAATACACACCTTCGTGGCTACATGCATTCCTATTCAAAGCTGAAAATTTATAAGTTTATGCAAATCTCGAAAATGAATGAATTTATTCATTTATATTTCCGCATTCAATTAATTCACTTTGAATTAATTATATTTCATCAACAAAATGCAATCATAATCTAAAAAAAACATACTCCATTTGCATTTTTCGTATATCTTGTCAGCACAATTAATTCGTGCAAAATTTCATTGACTTTCAGTCTATAAATAAGAAAATAAAATTTGTGAAAATTTATGAATGAATTAGACGTGTGTGCGATTAATTTTCACCTATAAATTAATGATAATGGCCCATGAAATGGAGTGGAGAATATTATGCGGATGTGAATCAATAATGGAGGAATACATTTTTGTCAATGCTAATCGAAGCTGCTCTCTAAAATGACAAAATAATTTATAAAATTCTGGACTAAGGAAGAAGAAATTGTAAATTTCATGCAAATTTTACGAGCGATCGCTCCAGACGCGTAACTGTTGGGATATGTGCAAGAATGATATAAACTAGCCAACATGTTTGCCCAACTTCCTTGGTACCTTCATGCAAGCTGATATTAATTTTGGTTGAAATTAAAAAAAATGACAACTCACAATAACCTATTTAAAGAATGAACCTCATCCTGATACATTTTTTTTAAAGGAAACGACTACGATTCCAAATGTTTATACCCTACCCATAAGATGGTATAGGCAGTGGCGCAACCACGGGAGGGGCTAAGGGGGCTAAGCCCCTCCCAGACTCATAAATCGCGAAAGGAAAAATTGAAAATTAAATGAAATGAAATATGGAGTAAAGTATTTCGATGCCTAATTTTAGAAACACCGTTGTGCAAAAAAGAAGAAGAGCGACGAACGCTTGTGGCACAGTCCAAGAGGCGTATTTCCTATCCGCACACTTTTTTAAGTGATTCTGTTTTCACGAAAACAAGAGAAAGAACATGCCTAATATAAGTATGAAATAGCACTTGCTTTTTCACTACGGAAAAATGTACATACAAAATAACGGCACCTTTACTGAAAAATATAATTATGGCACCATCACCGAATTTGCGACAGCAATTTCATATTCCAGTAATAGCCCCCTCCAGGACAAGATCCTGGTTGCGCCACTGGGTATAGGGTATGTTGTTTTTGTTACGCCGATATTATGTAACACCACAAAGGAGCCACCGGAGGTATTGCAAAGTATATTTATAAATGATCAGGGTCGGTCACTGATTCGAATAAGCCATGTCTCTCCGTGTGTCTGTCTGTTCGCACGATAACTTTCGAAATAATGAAGCGCTTTGAAATTTTTGTTCAGATGTTTGTTTTGATAAAAGCTTGGACGGTATTGAAAATGGGCCAAATCGGACCAAGGGTTCCCCGATACAAATTTCCCCTTCTTGATATTTGAATTCGACCATAACTTTCGACAAAGTACCGCTAGCAACCTGAAATTTTGATCAATGCCAATTTGTGACATATCCTTAAAGTTGATGGAAAACGGAACTAGTCTGACTACCCCTACCTCCCCTAGAATACTATTATACTATACTATCTGTTGATAAAATTTTGTGCCAAATGGAAGCTGATGGATGTGCTTTTAAATATTGGAGGTATGCCAGATCCAATCCATCTACTCCTTCCTCCCCTACAAAACAAAACTTGAAATTGAATATTTTGGGTTTCGCGTGACTTCTGGGTCTGTATACATGGGTATAGAGTACACACTCATCGTGCTATTCGCACGATTAGAACTCGGTCTCGTTGATATTTTAATTAGGCCATAACTTTCGATACAATGTCCCTATCGACTTAAAATTTTGATCAATGCCTCATTTGGACATATAAAGGGTGATTTTTTAAGAGCTTTCGGATTTAATTTAAGAAAAAAACACCAAATTCAGAAAAATGTATGAAATCTTTATTTTAATCGATAGAACCATCTCTATAATTTAATGTTTAAAAATGGTTTTATGTTAATGTTGAACGCGCAGCGCCGCCAATGGTTCATACGCTGGGTCCAACTTTTGCATACTCTCTCCAACATATCGGTCGGTATCTCACGAATAAATTCTTCAATATTGGCTTCCAGTGCGTCAACCGTTGTGGGCTTGTCGCTATAGACATAAGCCTTAACATAGCCCCACAAAAAATAGTCTAAAGGCATTAAATCGCACGATCTATACGGCCAATTGACCGGTCCCAAACGTGAAATAAACTGTTCACCGAACTCGCCTCTCAATTGGGCCCTGGTTTCGGGTGATGTGTGGCATGTGGCATCGTCTTGTTGAAACCACATGTCAGTCAAGTCTACCTCTTCCGTTTTGGGCAAACAATAAAAAGTTCGTAATCATCGCACGATAGTAACGTTCCGGCCTTCGTCGTCTATGAAAAAGTACGGTCCAATTATGCCACCGGCACATAATCCACGCCAAACTGACTTTTTCGGAAAGCATTGGCAGTTCTTGCAATGCTTCTGGCTGATTTTCACTCCAAAAATGGCAATTTTGCTTGTTGACGTATCCTTTCAACCAGAAATGAGCTTCGTCGCTGAACACTGATGCACTTTCTTAACCGAGCATCAATTTTGATTATAAAATTCAATAATCTGCAAGCTTTGTTCGTTTGCAAGTCGATTCATGATTAAATTATAGACCACACTGAACATGTTTGACAGTAACACAAAGCACGAAACCCGCGTGAGCTGCCGAAAACAGTGTTGCCAAAAAGAAAGTTCCTAAAAAATCACCCTATACTTTAAGTTGATGGAAAATGGAGTAGGTCCGGCTACCCCTACATCCCCTACAAAGTTATATTCAGTCATACCTTTTCGTGTAGAATGTCGCGAAGAACTTCAAATTAGTATCAAATGGTAGCTGTTGGATGCCTTGATAAGATGTTAAAGATATGCCAGGTCTGACCCATCTATACCCTCCCTCCCCTACAAAAAAAAAACATGAAAATGAAAATTTTGGGTTTTGTATGTCTTCTAGGTATGTACATGGGTAAAGGGTATGCTATTCGCACCATTAGAACTCGGGTCTCGTTTATTCACAGATTTATTTTCTGGTATATTACTCAAATAAGGTATTTTCGATTAAACATTAGCCCAGAGCCCATATCTAGAATATCGGTTGCAATATTTTTAGGTCATATGCGTTCTATCCATCTAAAGCAGAAACCCAACTCAGAAACCTTTGCGGACCACTTAGCCTGAAAATGGATCTCGACGGACCACCATTCAATAATAATGAATCGAATTTTCTCGAGGCATTGTATTCTCACATCACAAATTGTGCTTATTTTTTATTTTTTTGTTATTTCCTACTTTTATTCCTAAAGGCCTGGATAGATTTCGGGCGGAATGAGATTGAAATTTTTGTCCGCTGCGATTTTGTCAATGAAAATTCATACTTACTGTTGTGTAATATGTGGCAAATGGTGGGGAATTCCATAAGCTACAATACGAAAACGTATTAATTAATTAATTTTTCACGGCCATTTTATGTATTATTTTTCGCTTACCCGGTCATTTCATGGTCAAAATCATCTAATGACCGGGTAATCGAAAAATAATACATAAAGTGGCCGAGAAAAATGTTGGAACCATTCGGAATCTAGCTTATTTATTTATTTATTTTCCTCAGCATTTACGACACTAAGTATGCATTTTTATTGAAAAAAATCGCAGCGGACCAGACCTTAAAGTGGAAAACCACTGATAATATAAAAATCCTTCGCATAACGGACTACGTTATCTTGGTGCTTTAGTCTGAGGAAGATGATTTATTGAAAATTAGGTTCGGCTTCCATCATTTGGAAGGCGCAGTCCACAAACTACTGACGCAACCGTTTGTCATTGGGCTTGAATTTTTAAACTAACGCAATCTTGTTAGAAAGCATGATTTAAGATTTGCCAGGTTGATGGAGGAAAAAAAAATTGTTTTGTTCGAGTCAACACTTGCCTAACCAGCTGGGATTTTTCTTGCATAGGAATTTATGACTTCTTATTGTCTGGAAGAGCTAACTCCAATCGAAAGTTATCCAGTATCGCGAAAAAAACTCTTTAAATGTTGCAGTCTGAATCGAATTTGGATAATAAGTTTGAATAATTTCGGAATTGGGCTATAAGCAACTTAAGCATCCCATTTTGCTTTCCCATAAATCACAGGCCTAGTATGTAGTAGCAAAGTATTTACTGGATAATCTGTTACATGATGATGAGATCGCGTGGTGTACATGTGACTTTAATTCGTCCCAAGAAAATATAACTTTGTTTTAAGAAGTCTTCAGAGTCTCCCCGCGGACCACTTAGAGGTCTCTCGCGGACCACCCCCGGTCCGCGGACCACCTGTTGGGAAACAGTGATCTAAAGCAAACCATTTGTTTAATTTATTTCATTAGTATCAATACATGAGCTACTCAGCTGTTAAGCATATGTATATCATAAAACTATACTTTTTAACATATTTTCTAACGATAAAAAGCAAACCAGAAAAAAATACAAATCACGCGACTGCATTGTCATACTCAAAACTGTCGTCGCTCAGCTTCATTATTTTGTCTACATTCACATAAATTTTCTATAATCCAGAATGAATAGTGAATTTTTAATCGGATATGATGATATATCCAGAATGTGTGTCGGGTGACCACATCTTAAAAAAAAACTCTTTTTCAAATCCAGTCTTGGGACCATGGCACGAGCGATTTGTCCCAATTTTTCTAAAATCATAGACATCGCTCGCTAGGTCATCGCACTGATCCGAAATATATGAAAGAAATGAAAGTTGTTTGGTGTCAAATAGTCGTTCGCGACTAATAGAGCGCCGCGCGCACGCGAACTGGTCACCACTTTTCGAACAATGCATATTGAAAATGATGTACATATGTATATACGAGTACTCGTATATTTAATTTAAAATTTTCTTTTGGCTACCAAACGTACGTACCTACTTCACATAACATAACACATTGACCCGATTCACCTAAAAACGAAATCCAATCATAAAATATATAATTTTAATTTTTTTCCCTTTTTGGCGTTTCAGTGTTGATCTTTATATTTTTTTTGTGTGCTAACCGTAAACAAATTTCATTGACCATCATTAACATTTTGAATTTCTTTCCGCAGCAATTTCGGGGTGTCCGGGCGGAAATGGTGGCTTTGTTATTTGGCTTTAAGGGGGCCAGATATGATTTTTGTTGAGTAAAAATTCAACGGGTGTACTGTTTAATTGAAATTAATTTAATTGATTTTAAATAAAAATTAGCACGGTCCTTAGACTAACGTTTGCTTGCAAATCATTGGTTTACCGGTTCGAATCCCACTGCAAGCTAAAAAATGTTAAGGGTCGTGATTAGGATCCTTTCGCTTTAGATTGCCAATACTTGAAATTGCTTTTAAACAAGTGTATATAGGTGGTTGCAGTCTAAATTTTTGTTCGTGCAAGTTTAGCTTGTTAACCCAAAAACCTCAACAGAAATCAGCCATTAGCAAGAGATATGTACTACTCCCACTTTAAAGCGCGGTTTACAGGAGTCGAGTAAATGGTACTGTACTTTCCACTCTAGCGACTATGCTCTTCTACCACCGTACTAGTCGCACTAATTCGACTGTTTTCTAGTCGGTAAAGTCAAACTCTACTCTACTGCAACCATTTACACGGGTAGATTCGAGAGATTCTTCTTTTGATACTGGAAAAATTCCACTCTCTTCTACAATTTACTCGACTCATATAAACCGCGCTTATCAAATCACAATAGGTCTACAAAGAACAAATTAGATCTAGAATATAGGATAACGTATACTCATTATCTAATAATTTCAATATATGCATTGTAATTGATTTCGAATCAAACTCGAATTTGTATTCAATACGACTGCTATCTCACTATCGCTGAATCTAAAGTTGTTGCACATAAAACATGGAAAAATTTTAAAATTCAATCGAAACATCCAGCGATGCCCCTTAATACGTATAGCTAAAACATAGAAGCTACTTTTATTTGATAGTAGCCCAGACTACTGGCCACATATGTACACACATCATACATACGTACGTACGTACGTTCATATCGCTATAAGACATATAGGAGGAAACTGATTTATTCAACCGAAAATCAACTTTAAAGAAAAAAAAATATTTGATGAAATTTTGCGGGTCACTACGTACCAGCGACCATACTAGACTACATAGCTTTAGCTATAGTATTCGGTCAGCTATAATTTGATGATAGCTGCTTCAACGCCCGATTCATCATCGAAGCAAATTCAGTGCTGAAATGAAGACTACCGAATGAAGAAGAAACATAGGTGTGGTGTGTTGTAGTGATTTATGCACACATGTACAATTAACGGGTATATTCGTTGCTCTTCTACTTCTTCTAAAAATATATCCGAAACGAATCGCGTGAGCCTGCCTTCTGTTGTCCTTTAATTAAATCGTTTGCAAAAACAAATTAAATCTACTCGCAAGGTCATTTTGTTTGCTCGGTGCGGTGTTACGTGAACTAATTTAACTTATCCGATACCTCTGAAAGACAAGCAAACAAGGAGGCTACCGAAAATTACTGCTGGTGTCGGATTACAATGCAAATCTTTTGATTAAGACCTTTTAATCAACACGGACCTAAGTTTAACTAACTTTCTCATTTTCCGAACAAATTGGGTGTACTGGCGTTTATTAATTGGAAGTGTCGAAGAAATAGTATGGTGAAGTGATAATTATTATAAATCGACGAAATTCAGTGGTTTTATTTAACCCCATAGGCCAATTAATGGTAAAATTTGATCTATCGATTAGTAGCACACAGGAAAACAAGTGATTGTGTAGTTATGGTGGTTTATAGTGGTGAAAGTGATATATCGAAAATTAATAAATGTAAAGTCACTATAAATTATGGTCGAGGAAGACATTGTCTCAAGTGCAAGGAATATAAATTATGGGGTAAATATAGAATATCCTTTTTCATAATGTACTGTTTTGGGGTCGTTGAAATAGTGTCTTTATTAAATCATTTACATATATAGAAGCTTAAAAAGTCAACGCTGCGGATTATATGTATACAGATAAATCGACAGAAAAGTGTGATTTGAATTTTAAGATATTAAAATCTTTAACGGATATTTTTTAAAGACTCTATTCTCGTTTTTGTATCAACAGTTTTTGACGACCAAAAAATTCAATTTATATAAAATGATTTCCACTTCCGTTATTTTTAAAAACTTCTGTGGAAAAAATCTACTCAATTTGAACATTTTTGAAAAATTTCGAAATTTCCTTTTTCGTCATTTCCGAAAAATGATTTAAACTTAATCTATTAAAAAAACTCAGTCATTTGAATTAAACCTTATCGCAACTTTCAACTCAATTTGTTTATGAACAATATTTCTTACTGATTCTTTATTCATTTGATTTATTATACTTCAAAGCGAATGACATTCGCATACAAAAATCATTTGAAAAAATTCTCGTGTGCTAGTACCTATGTATGTACTGATAATTTAACATTACTCCAATGCCATCCGTTTTAGTACGAGTACTACATCATATTACTATACGAATGGTTAGTGATCATCTAACAAAATCACACTTAAATGCCATAGTTAAGAACGCTAACTAATTGACGTAATATGATATATTTTACGAGCATACATACATACTGTTCAGTACAGAGTTTTTATTTTTAATCAGTAATATACGCTCTATAATATTATTTTTTTTTTTTTTGCTTTGTTCTCTATGGGCTAGATTGACGCGCCGACCTCAAAATGGATGGAAATAATCATAATTCAATGATTTTATTGGTTTTCTGGTCTGCTATATGTATACACAGAACGTTGATTGAGGTACAGATTGTATTGAATTTCTATAAACCCAACATATTCCCAGCTGATTATATTCAAGATCATTGGAAATTTAATATAATTGTGCCCTTTAAAATGATCGATATTTTACAGAATAATGTTTCTTTACAATCATAAGTGTATTATCGCTGGAGTTGATTGGTATTAAAAAGTAGTAGTACTCGTGAGTAAATCATTATTTGTGTACGTACTTCATCATAATTAGTGGATCCCGTGAGTGGGTTAATTTCATCCAGTTCCGACAGGGACGTAGCCAGGCGAGGGGTCCATGGGGTCCGGATCCCTCCCGAAATATTTTCAAAAATAATCGAAACTTACTTGATAATATGGAATTTAAAATAAGACTGTGTTAGACATTTTTTTTAATGGCAATCGATTTGACAATTGAATCGATTTGTTATTTATGCCTATGACAGATATCCAAATCATTATGACGATAATCCGTCATAATGATGAAAGTTCGAAATTGAGGTGACACGTATGTTTTCGTCATTAGGATTCATCATTTACTTTTGACGTTTGTGTAAACGCGAAAATGTCCCTTACAACAGCGATATTTTGATGAATATTCTGTTCAATAATTTAAAGACACACTTTTCTTGAAGATTTTGAATAGAAATGTGTAAAGATTGATAACAAATTTAATATTTTTGCACAAATTCTTGTTCTTCAATTTTGCAACAGATGGCGTCACCTGTAATTATTGAGCAAATGATGGTCCAAATGTGTAATTTAAAATTCGTCATAATGATGGTAAATATTCGTCATAATGACGTATTTGCGTCATTCGAAGTTAAGTGTGTCAAGCTTGTTAAATCCGTAATATAGTCGTAATACCGAAAATCAATACAATTTAGTCGGTAGTCGCTTGAAGAGACCCCGGGAGCACTACTTGCCTATACTCTGTGTAGAAAATGAATACTAACCCAGAATTATTTATTTTTTACTATTATTATTCGGAAATATTTGCTAATTTTCCTCAGAGCATATTTTTTTTTTGCTGAAATTCACATTCGATTGATTCCTAGTATGCATGTATGTTATTATAAATTTAGAAATATTACGTCAACATGACATAACAACAAAAACAAAACGAAAATTGTAGAAGTACATATAGATAAATGCCCACAAATAGAGTGGGGTCTGGCCAGACCCTTTAGTACCTTATGTGACTATTCAAACATTAGTTTCTCCGAGGGTTAAATTCTCTATTGCTAGGATCCTGAGTGTTGCTATACAGAATTATTGCCGGAACGTTCTTTAGCCGGAGGCTGCTATATTTTCCTGAGCATTGCTAAGAAATTAACGAATGCGATAAATGATTCTATAGTCGGTGCTTGCTAACCTTGACTCCTACTGCATAGAAAAATTGTCATATAAAAAGTGCATTGTCCAGGCGTCCTTCTTTTGAGGGCAAGTTCTGTTTTTTTTCTCTATTTTTTTGACAAAAAGTGCGAGCACAATCGACGATTTACCTTATTATTAATGGGCGTTTTTTTATTCTGAAATAAACTCTACTCAAAGCGATTTTAACATTTGCCGCCAGTACATTACATTTTTCCTCACTTTCCGATCTCTACAAGAAATTTATTTACCTACATCTATAATGATTTTTTACATTAATATGTACGCATGAGCTTTTAGCTTTTCGCTTCATGACTCCTAAGTGTTCTTCAACCTTTATCACAGATTCAAGTCCAATGCAAGAGAGGATAGGTAAAATTTGAGGCCTATCCGAAGTTTTTTATGGTGACGGTTAATTCTTTTGACATCGTTCTCAATTTGGTGTGTATATTATTTTATTGTGAAAAGTGCTTCGCTCTGGATCATTCAATTTTTCCAAAGTTTTGCGTGAAATTTTACTGCTTGTCACACTCATCATTTAATATGCGCAGCAATCAATCCAATTTTTTAATAAAGTCAACACTTTTTTATTGCAGCATTCCTATAATTCATTAATTAAAATCAATGTGAAAAACGACTTGATTTGCCTTATCTAGAATGGTACAATTCGTTTGACCATAGTAGCATTCGATATAATGTGCAGAGGCGGTGCGCGGCAAAACTCGCTTCTTCCATTTTTTTACGAAATTGAGTTATGAATTGCATTCGAAAGTAGTTTTCCTGCTCTACACGTTAGTAAGCTCAGTTTTTATCAAAACACATTTCTTTCATATTGTTCGAGTCTTTGAAATTTGCAGTTCGTTGCAAAACTTACTTCTTCCAGTTAAAGTGTACTTATTGTACCTATCAAAACTCTTTACTTCCATCAGTTTCGATCAAAACTCTTTTCTTGCCATAGCGGACTCATCAAAACTGTCTCTTTTCAGTAAAAATTTGTATTACCGAAAATGGAAAATATTGCATTATCATTAATATTATTAGGTAAGGGTTTATTGTTTTCGTCCTTAGACACGTTCTTGGACAAAATTAAACTAAATACACCACCAACTTTGTAGAAAACTATGTGGTTCCACCAGGACACATCAAAACTCGTTTGTTGCAATTTATAATTCGAAATTAACGCCAAAGTTATTATTAAATATCACATTTCTGTTTTACAAATCAATCTGCTTGCATATAGCTTCCGTTTAATAGCAACACGAATATGATACAATAATTTTTCATCTTGCTAAACGTTTTTTTCGGTTACTGTATTAATTCTGGTTCCCAATTTCGTGGGTGCGAGTTTTAACTAATTGTGAAAATCTTGACTTATCGTTCCATTCTATACACCAACTGCGGTGCATGTCTGTAGTATTTATGGCATGGCAACTTACCAGCTCTATGGGAACTACGCGGAACTTTGTCTGTTTGGAGGAGAAGAGCCCCAGCGGGAGAAATATCGAGTTATTCAATTTTCGGAAATGTCACATCAAATCGCATCAAAAATATATGTACTCATATTTATTAAAATCTCAAAATTGATTTTTCGTTTAAAAATCTGTCAAACTTTTCATAACGGTACTTGGAGAACTATTAAATCTGCAAAGTTGTGAAAAGTAGCTTTAGTATGTTTAGACTTTCTAACCGTTGAAAAAGTATCAGTATGAAAGAAGTATCAAAATAGTAAGAAAAATGTGTTTGCCTTCCCTCGGACATAAAGCTGAAGCTTAGCTTTTTTTTTGTACGAGAAAATTTCCTTGAAACTCGACGGTTTTATTATCAGTTTGAGGAAATCAGTTTTTTAATTTAAGGGATCGTTGTACATTGATTGATTTCCGGATTTCTATTTTTAATTTACTTAGAAATAAAAAAGGAAAAACAAGAAAATCTAAAATACTTGTAGTTACTTCGAAATACATAAGTGAATTGCAATACAACCACGTTTCGTTAACATTGGCTTGTGATCTTCATAAATATCCTAAGAAACATTTTATCTTAATGTCTAGTTAATTTAAATATCCGATTTTTTTTTTTTAATGTTTTCCCTTTCCGGACTTCAAACTTAAACCTACCGCTCTGGGCTCCAGCCTCCTGGCGAATCCGCTACTGATTATTTGCAAAAAGACGCTATGTGAATCTTAGAGAAAACTTCACATCTAACAAAACTTGGAAATAATTTGTCCTCTCTTTTGAATTTAATACATTTAAAATAAAATGAAATAAGAAACCAAAATTTGGTACCTCGGTAATATTTGGACCCCTCCCGAAACAAAATCCTGGATACGTCCCTGAGTTGCGCAATATATTCTCTTAAATTTTCGACGGATTTCGTCTAGCGTGCTTATGGGTCCAATATAATCACACTAGCACTAGAACTAGACGAAGGAGCAAGCTAGAGTTGCTTGCGAAAAGAGGTCCATGATATGTGCTTTTAATTTGATTCTTCGGCTTTTGTTGTGCTGTTGAATCATAGGAATTCACCGGAAAGGATATTTTTGCGAGAAAGTCGATTGAATCTCTCTCCGTATTTGTGTACTGAATGGTTTTTTTTTTCAAATGGTCTGCCTTACACCAGACTTCTGGCGGATGTTAAAAAGTTTCATAAAGACCCAACATTTCATTTGACCTTAAAGCCACAATAATACGTCTATGGCTTCGCTACACGCCAAAACATAGCACAATTATTTACTTGCGAATTCTATTATCAATAAAATATGTATGTATGTACACACATAACTAAAATGTATAACAACGAGGAAGTGTTTAATTCATAGGCGCATAATAATTATTTCTAGACCGTATGTCTCTATGATGCCATTCTAACGGAAACTCTGTAGGAGGCAAACTTGATAACAAAATCTTCCTAGGTCCATGGGCGTACTATATTCACACATCTACGTAGAATCAAATCTGCTCTGAAACGTATTTTACTCTTTTTATGACCATTTCAATTTTAAAAGGGATTTGATTCCTACGCGTTGGGTGGTCTGTTGCTTTGCGCCGTATCAATGAGGGTAACTTTACGGTCGTTTACGTTAAAGAAACCATCAAATTCTGCCTGAACCTTTCCATGTTATTTATTACCGGCAGTAGAGATCAGAAACGACGGACCACACACGACGATCAAGTTAAGATTAGTATGATGAAATAAATTTCGGGACACCGACTGGTTGATAAACCAAAAAATATAGGCAAACAGATAGATACTTTTGATTGGATACTCATGTATATAATTATGTTAATCTTAATTTATGATTTAGGTAGAATAGAATTGGTTTATTAGCCCACTCTAAGATGATATCGTTAATAATAATTAACTGACGAAATATGAATCCGGAAACCAACACAAAATGATAATAATTGGCCTCTCTAAAAATTATCGATTTTACTTATTTATAATTACGGACCAATATTTCAGATTTTCTCCAAAAATTTTCCCATAAAACAAAAACTCACTTGTAATCGTAATAGGGGCCTTCAATCAAAATGCCAATTTCGACCATAAAGAATTTTCAATGTTTTCGATATGCTAATTTTAGGTAATGAAAATCATGAATTCTAAATCAGATTAATATACGATGCTGTCGAATTTTTCTTCCATAAATAAATTGGCTCGCAATCATGAAGGAACAAAAGAAAGCGTTCACTAGTCCTACGCGCAATGTTTTGTGCTGCCCGACAAATTAATGAGAAGAAAACTCCGCTCTAGACAAAGTTAAATCGATGTGCAAAAATCGAAATATATTACTCGTAAATCAATGAAAAGCCTCCGCATCGCATCGTCTATATTTGCATTTTAAAAATCGAAAGTTTATGCAAAATATGATCAACCTCATGCCGCGCCAAAGTAGGTTTTTGTACATACATACATTCATACGATTATGTTAATGATTAATAACAAAACATTTAACACGAGATTTGCAAAACGTCAGCTCATTTAAGATCTCTGAGATTATGTCTGGCCGTGAAAGTGAAATGAATGGTTGCAGAAAAAGTGATGAAACCTTTCCAAATAGTTCCCATCGTCAAGGAGAACTGTTTTTGTCGCCAAATCGTAAATATGTACTATGAATGAGCTTCTCCCCATAAAAAATGTGACCATCAAGATACATTTCGAATAATTTAAAATATCAATAAAATAAATTCTTAATTTATTATTGGTCGATAAGATTTCCTTGTGCCGTACCTTTTAAATAGAGTGAAATAAGAGTTAGCTTTTTTTTTTTTTGTTAGTTGTAGGAAATATAGTGCAGTCATATTAGCATTTCAAATAGAAAAAAATAGTGTACGGCTAATTTTTGGCTAATTTTTGTTGTTTTTGAATCAGTGGGCTCCCAAAAATCTACAACTGATTTTGCTAAAAAAAATTTTGATCGCAAAGGTCTCAAAAAGGACAAAAAAGGATACTCTTTAATCCTTGACCCGAGGTCGGCATGCGGGGTATCATATCAAAGGGGACGTCGAGTACATTACATATCCGGTGTTTGTTTCATGTTTCAAGGACCCTCAAAGGAATAAATCGAGCTTAAATGGAAAATTTTCGAGGTTCCCGTATATCTTTCCAAAGCCATAACTACGAGAATAATTCAAGTTGTCCCTACTTTTATCACTTTTCAGAATCTAAAATAGTTGGAGATTCTCCCATTAAATTTGCTAAGAAAAAAGATGATCGGAAAGCTCTGAAAAAGGACATAAAAGGACACTAATTGCACACCTTAGTCGAACGTGGGCATGTGGGGTGTCATATCAAAGAGGATGTCAAATAAATTCCATATCCGGCATTTGTTACTTGTTCCAAGGACCTTAAAAGGACAAAATTGGGCTCAACTTAAAAATTTTTGTGTTTCCCGTATCTGTATCTTTCTAAAGCCGTAATTTTCCATTTAAGGCCGACTTATTCCATTTAGTGTCCTTGAGACAGGAAACAATCACCGGATATGCAATGCACTCGACGTCCTCTTTGATATGACACCCCACATGCCCACGTTCGATCAAGGTGTGAAATTAGTGTCCTTTTATGTCCTTTTTCAGAGCTTTCCGACCAACTTTTTTCTTAGCAAATTTAATGGTAGAATCTCCAGCTATTATGGATTCTGAAAAGTGATAAAAGTAGGGACAACTTGAATTATTCTCGTAGTTATGGCTTTGGAAAGATACACGGGAAACTCGAAAATTTTGCTTTTAAGCTCGATTTATTCCTTTGAGGGTCCATGAAACAGGAAACAAACACCGGATATGTAATGTACTCGACGTCCACTTTGATATGATACCCCGCATGCCGACCTCCGGTCAAGCATTAAAGAGTATCCTTTTTTGTCCTTTTTGGGACCTTTCCGATCAAAATTTTTTTTAGCAAAATCAGTTGTAGATTCCTGGGAGCCTACTGATTCAAAAACAACAAAAATTAGCCTTACTCTATTTTTTTCTATTTGGAGGCCTGAATTGGGATATTTTGACTGCACTAATATGTTCGGATGTTGCCGTGTGGGAAGCCGGATTGTATTTATTATTTATCAACAACTGCCGCCTCCATCTGCGGCTGTCTTTTATCGGAGAGAAACTGGATATGAAAATTTAAGATTTTCATATTGATGCATTTTTTTATTAGTGTAGTTGGGAATTTGGTAAAGAATGAAACTGAACATTGTATCTCTAACCTTTACGTTTTTACGCAAAAAATAAAATTTGTGTACTTGATATGAATAATAATTTAATTTTACATATCAAATCTAGACCCAAAGAAACCCATACTGTAGGCACTACCTACTAAGTTGCCTTAATCTAAGGTGACTCCCAGACTCCCAAAGGCCCAATTCTGTACACATACTTGCGGAATTCGGTTCTTAACCCTCGGATGGTTCAGGTAAATTTTACATACGTAAATGGTTCAGTGGGGTCTGACAGACCCCAAGGCAAAAATCGCTCTAAAACTTAAATTTTTGCTTTTTTGCGACATTAGTTTGAACTAGAAGTAACTGTGAAGCCTTTTGATTAAGTGGTATATAAAAAAAGTGGAATTCGGACAGTAGATTTTAGTATGTGGAAGAAAAATTAGGTGGTGTCAAATTTGAGGGTAATTTGAACTTATCACAAATAAATTAATATAAAAACTAAAATTTTACCAAAATTCTATTTTTATTAGTCAAAACGTATTTAATACTAATTAACATAGATAAGTACATCAACATTTTTTAGCTAAGGTTAATATTTTTTCTTAAATCGGGATCCAAAGTTAGTCAATATTTAGAGCATTCTTCTTCACTGCTTTTTCCTCGTTGGTCTTCGCAAATTGGCTTTTTGCACTCGTTGCAATTGTATTTTGTCTTCCGATCATTTGCGCGTGGGCATAGAAAACATCTTTCCCTCTTTGGGGGACCATCTGACCCCACTAGGGGACCTGGGGTATCAGCCCCCAGGGGGGGGGGGGGGCAAGCTGAACAATGCACAAAATGTCTTCAATATTTTGCACTGTGCTTCGGGGAATATTGTCCGATGATTTCCTCCTTCTTAGAAGAGGTTCGACAAGTGTACAGCCAAGTTCGCTGAGGAAGCTTTATGTATTTTATAAAATACCCACCTAATTCTTACGCTCAAAACGTCATTAATTTATGTCTTGACTTAAAAAACATAATGACACAATATTGAAAGGATATCCTCATAAATGAAAACTAGGTAAAAAAACGGCATAATTTTGAATTGATTGAGTAAAAAATTAAAAAACCCCTAATTCAAAACACCCTAAATTTTCCATTTCTTTCAAAATTAACATATCTAATTTCCCAAATGTACTCTAATTACAAAGTTTCAACACTTCCCGACTATTATTATCACATTTTATCGTTTGCCAAATAACATACTTTGAAAATTTCCCAAAAAACGCAAATTGTACTTTTGTAAAAAAGACTTACGTAAATGGTTCGTGGGGTCTGACAGACCCCAGAGCACTTTCAAAGTGCTATAACTTATTAACAAAATCACGAATTCAAACAAATTCATGCTTAAATGGATGTCTGTGACACATACTTAAATTACATATGCATCAAAATACCATTCAACAAGTTTTTCTATGAAAATTTTAAGATTTAAATTTCTCTAGGGTCTGTCAGACCCCACTGAACCATCCGAGGGTTAAAAATCCTCAGCCATACTTCCAAGTTCTAGGTCCAAGGTCTATGTCGCAAAAATGTTGGCTTATTTTCTAATGCACGACAGACAAGTCCCTGGAGGATATCACCCTAGGATGATATCCAAGATTTAACGTGCCTCACCTGGCGGTACGCCTTTAACACACGGTATTCTTAAGACACGAATTGTACGATGCGCAATTGACCGTGTCCCATGGTGTTTTTCGAACTCACGAGCTTGTGACGGACTATGATCTCACTCAGATGTTGAACGAGTACCCATTTATGGGGATAAATAACACTGCTGAGCGTAATGCTGATCTCATTACCTCAACAAAAAACAGATAAGATCTTGGAAATAGGAAGTCACTAACACATCCTGCGGCCTTAGTCCAATGCTGGATTGTCGCGCCTGTTATTTATTTAATGGCAATTTTGTGATTTCAAATGAAAATTTCCGAAAATGGGTTTTGAAAAAGTCGATGTAGAGCGCATTGAGAGCTACGTTTTGCTGAAAGAACCAGAGTCCTAGCTATCACCGTTCAAAAGATACAGCCCTCCAAACATGACCCAACAGGTGCCTCTACGATCAATATTAAGCGAGATAATGGCAATTTTGTGATTTCAAATGAAAATTTTCGAAAATGGGTTTTGAAAAAGTCGATGTAGAGCGCATTGAGAGCTACGTTTTGCTGAAAGAACCAGAGTCCTATCTATCACCGTTCAAAAGATACAGCCCTCCAAACATGACCCAACAGGTACCAAGTTTGATGCCTCTACGATCAATATTAAGCGAGATAATGGCAATTTGGTGATTTCAAATGAAAATTTCCGAAAATGGGTTTTGAAAAAGTCGATGTAGAGCGCATTGAGAGCTACGTTTTGCTGAAAGAACCAGAGTCCTATCTATCACCGTTCAAAAGATACAGCCCTCCAAACATGACCCAACAGGTACCAAGTTTGATCCCCCAACGATCAATATTAAGCGAGATAATGGCAATTTGGTGATTTCAAATGAAAATTTCTGAAAATGGGTTTTGAAAAAGTCGATGTAGAGCGCATTGAGAGCTACGTTTTGCTGAAAGAACCAGAGTCCTAGCTATCACCGTTCAAAAGATACAGCCCTCCAAACATGACCCAACAGGTACCAAGTTTGATGCCTCTACGATCAATATTAAGCGAGATAATGGCAATTTTGTGATTTCAAATGAAAATTTCCGAAAATGGGTTTTGAAAAAGTCGATGTAGAGCGCATTGAGAGCTACGTTTTGCTGAAAGAACCAGAGTCCTATCTATCACCGTTCAAAAGATACAGCCCTCCAAACATGACCCAACAGGTACCAAGTTTGATGCCTCTACGATCAATATTAAGCGAGATAATGGCAATTTGGTGATTTCAAATGAAAATTTCCGAAAATGGGTTTTGAAAAAGTCGATGTAGAGCGCATTGAGAGCTACGTTTTGCTGAAAGAACCAGAGTCCTAGCTATCACCGTTCAAAAGATACAGCCCTCCAAACATGACCCAACGGGTACCCAGTTTGATGCCTCTACGATCAATATTAAGCGAGATAATGGCAATTTTGTGATTTCAAATGAAAATTTCCGAAAATGGGTTTTGAAAAAGTCGATGTAGAGCGCATTGAAAGCTACGTTTTGCTGAAAGAACCAGAGTCCTAGCTATCACCGTTCAAAAGATACAGCCCTCCAAACATGACCCAACAGGTACCAAGTTTGATGCCTCTACGATCAATATTAAGCGAGATAATGGCAATTTTGTGATTTCAAATGAAAATTTCCGAAAATGGGTTTTGAAAAAGTCGATGTAGAGCGCACTGAGAGCTACGTTTTGCTGAAAGAACCAGAGTCCTATCTATCACCGTTCAAAAGATACAGCCCTCCAAACATGACCCAACAGGTACCATGATGATGCCTCTGCGACCAATATTAAGCGAGATAATGGCAATTTGGTGATTTCAAATGAAAATTTCCGAAAATGGGTTTTGAAAAAGCCGATGTAGAGCGCATTGAGAGCTACGTTTTGCTGAAAGAACCAGAGTCCTAGCTATCACCATTCAAAAGATACAGCCCTCCAAACATGACCCAACAGGTACCTAGTTTGATGCCTCTACCATCAATATTAAGCGAGATAATAGCAATTTTGTGATTTCAAATGAAAATTTCCGAAAATGGGTTTTGAAAAAGTCGATGTAGAGCGCATTGAGAGCTACATTTTGCTGAAAGAACCAGAGTCCTAGCTATCACCGTTCAAAAGATACAGCCCTCCAAACATGACCAACAGGTACCAAGTTTGATGCCTCTACAATCAATATTAAGCGAGATAATGACAATTTTGTGATTTCAAATGAAAATTTCCGAAAATGGGTTTTGAAAAAGTCGATGTAGAGCGCATTGAGAGCTACGTTTTGCTGAAAGAACCAGAGTCCTAGCTATCACCGTTCAAAAGATACAGCCCTCCAAACATGACCCAACAGGTACCCAGTTTGATGCCTCTACGATCAATATTAAGCGAGATAATGGCAATTTTGTGATTTCAAATGAAAATTTCCGAAAATGGGTTTTGAAAAAGTCGATGTAGAGCGCATTGAGAGCTACGTTTTGCTGAAAGAACCAGAGTCCTAGCTATCACCGTTCAAAAGATACAGCCCTCCAAACATGACCCAACAGGTACCTAGTTTGATGCCTCTACCATCAATATTAAGCGAGATAATAGCAATTTTGTGATTTCAAATGAAAATTTCCGAAAATGGGTTTTGAAAAAGTCGATGTAGAGCGCATTGAGAGCTACATTTTGCTGAAAGAACCAGAGTCCTAGCTATCACCGTTCAAAAGATACAGCCCTCCAAACATGACCCAACAGGTACCAAGTTTGATGCCTCTACAATCAATATTAAGCGAGATAATGGCAATTTTGTGATTTCAAATGAAAATTTCCGAAAATGGGTTTTGAAAAAGTCGATGTAGAGCGCATTGAGAGCTACGTTTTGCTGAAAGAACCAGAGTCCTAGCTATCACCGTTCAAAAGATACAGCCCTCCAAACATGACCCAACAGGTACCTAGTTTGATGCCTCTACCATCAATATTAAGCGAGATAATAGCAATTTTGTGATTTCAAATGAAAATTTCCGAAAATGGGTTTTGAAAAAGTCGATGTAGAGCGCATTGAGAGCTACGTTTTGCTGAAAGAACCAGAGTCCTAGCTATCACCGTTCAAAAGATACAGCCCTCCAAACATGACCCAACAGGTACCTAGTTTGATGCCTCTACCATCAATATTAAGCGAGATAATAGCAATTTTGTGATTTCAAATGAAAATTTCCGAAAATGGGTTTTGAAAAAGTCGATGTAGAGCGCATTGAGAGCTACATTTTGCTGAAAGAACCAGAGTCCTAGCTATCACCGTTCAAAAGATACAGCCCTCCAAACATGACCCAACAGGTACCAAGTTTGATGCCTCTACAATCAATATTAAGCGAGATAATGGCAATTTTGTGATTTCAAATGAAAATTTCCGAAAATGGGTTTTGAAAAAGTCGATGTAGAGCGCATTGAGAGCTACGTTTTGCTGAAAGAACCAGAGTCCTAGCTATCACCGTTCAAAAGATACAGCCCTCCAAACATGACCCAACAGGTACCTAGTTTGATGCCTCTACCATCAATATTAAGCGAGATAATAGCAATTTTGTGATTTCAAATAAAAATTTCCGAAAATGGGTTTTGAAAAAGTCGATGTAGAGCGCATTGAGAGCTACGTCAAAACAATTTAATTAAATTAAAACTGCACTAACGTCTGATAAACTGCACAAAAACAACTCAGTGAAAACAAATATTTACCGCTGGCACCACTGGCTATTAATTTTAATACAATTTACATTACATCTTTCTAGTTTTCCCCTCAAGTCATAAAGTGTTATGAAATCGTAGCTTATCTCGTAACTACTTCATGTAGCGCGCAAACACAATCTTCTACTATACAACAACATGCTGATTTTTCCAGTTGCATTACAAATCAACAACAATCTCACCATCGATAACTACTTCACAGTACTAATTTAGTGAAATAAACTTTAAATCGTGACGATGCAATAAGATAGATATTGGAGACAGTTATGTAGCAGGAAAGATTACCATCATTCATGCACAACTCAAGTAATATGAAATGCAATCTTTATATGTACATATTATACGCGTATCATCCATCATACATAATCTTAAGTATGATGATGAGATGACTATGCATATCAGCAGATCAACTCTGTGGTATTCTTCCCATATAAGAATAGCCCGGGAGCCTCTCTTCAATTCAAACTATGTATTTAAAATATCTTTTCCTGCTACATCTCATAACTCAGTGAAAATCATGTTTAGTATAATGTTGTCCCCCTTGTCTCGACTCGTGGTTGGCATTTGAAATATGTAATATGTAATATTATTGTGGTGAGAAGAAATGAAATTAAATGTTATGACGTTGATGACATGATTTTTAGCTTACTTCTATGTTCATACTTTTTCAAACTTTGTACATATATCTTTTAGGCAAACTCGGAAGCTTTAGTTTATTTGAACGAGAGAGCCAAGTGATCCATCCATCAATTGACATCATCATCATCGTTGTCGTCACTATGAATTCTAATATATACTAAATAATGATGCATTTCTAGACTGTACAAAATGTATGAACCATAATATGTTGAAGCATTTAAAGGGGAGAATTATTTCGTTTCTGAACGAGGTTCCATCCGAATAAATGGTTTTCTCAAGGGCTACCCTATATTATGTGAAGTGCATTCTCATGGTGATTTGGTTCGTTTTGGGTGGTAAGAGCAGGAAATAGATCTATATCTAGGTACTTAGTGGAAGATACAATGTACATAATCATATATATGGAATTCAATGATGAATCCGGAACTTTAGAGTTGCTTTAATTCAACTGATACTGGCAATGAATGTTTTTTATTGGTCTCCCAAATCAGATGGCATCACTATTCAGTGGGTAAACGAAATCAACCATTCGAACTGTCCCGCATTACTCCAAAGTTCCGACTCTAAAAATCTTAAAAACAATAAGACACAAAAAAGTTTTAAAGCTCCATTACATTTATAAGTTCTTGTTAAGTAGAATAATTGTGAAAAGAACAGGAAACTAGTATTCAACATAAAATGTCTATTAGTAGTATTGATTAGAAAAAAGCTCGGGAATAATTCGAGGAGCACGTCAACCCTTAAATAGAACTAATCAGTCTTTATCCTATTGAAATCGAGGAAGAAACTGACATGCTCTACATTGCTTTTGGCTACTTGTTCTCTAACACTATTAGATATACATTCTAAATTACGCTTAAGTGAAACGCAGCCTAGAGAGTTACATTTTTAGCTTCTATTGAATTGCTTCTTCATAAGTCGGTGGCGTCTATCCAATAATAAGACCGCAACCGAGACGAAATTGATTCTTTCGATGTTTCAGTCGGCCGCTAAGTGCAAATGAAAATGGTAACGGTTGAAGACGCTTTTCCAGCACACCGGTCACCGTCCACATTGAATCCACCATACCTAAAACCAGTAAAAGACGTCAGTCAATTTCATCTGCTACCATAAACTCCAGATTCCCTACCTCTAAATATTAAATCCGCCTTGGGCAAATCGATTTGATAGCCAATCGATGCGATCGACTCCTGTAATCGAAAATTGGTCACCAATTCGGCACCCAATTGTAACTGCTCGCTGGCCTGTTGGTAGTAGCACAAATGCACGCCACCGGCTCCGATCGTACCAGACCAAACAGACCTACCGTTTGTATAACGTCCTGCCGCGGATACAAACGCTGCCTGACCGTTTGGCATATTTGGCCCATATTGATAGACTATTTCGCCACCCAGTGCTAAGCCCCTCGTAACCGATTGCAAATAATGACCCACAATGACGGCGGAGTTGTTGAAAATATTGGGATTCGCAATCGTCACGGAGGCGGTGAAGTCTTTGCCGCGATAGTCACTTGTGAGTTGAGCTGCTGCTATTTTGCTCTTTTGGATCTGTGGAAGAAATCCGATTGGAAGAGGACAATTTTGTTTTCTATAAACTCGTACATACCTGAGAAACAAATTTGAGACGACACTGTGATGAGAATTGATGAATTATATTGGCATTCATATTGCCGGATGGATCAATGTCGCCCAGAAGGACAGGAAATATTTCGTTCGGCGGGAATTGTTTCGTACCAACGTATGTCGCTCCAAACCGATAGCCAGACAAGTCTGCTGAACTTAAGTTGATTGTGTGGGAAATTTGAAAGTGATTACTCAGACCCTTGTTTAGCATCATCTTGGCGCCCTCGAATGGCACCGGCATAATATCTAAATCATCGTAATAAATTGAATTAATTTATCCTTTGCACATTGTTCATATGTATATTTTTTTCGCAGTTACCTTTACACTTTTTGTGTAATTCCTCAATAGTTCCTGGATTTGTTATGCTCTCAAAAATTACATCTCTGACAGGATCAGGATCTGGTAGTTTGGGTATATCCATTGGTGGTTTCGCGGAAGCTATCACGTTTCCCATTATTACGATGTTAATTCTTGCTGGCTGTTGACAAAAGAAAAGCACTAGTCTTGCAATGAGAAGAATACTAAACTCGTCACTGTATCTACATATGTCCGGAACAGAAATATTCGGTAAATTATACGAGCATCGATTACACTCAATAATAACAAAATTGAAATTGAATTTCACTACCTAAATGTTGTCCTCGAATTAATGATGAAATTTTGCTGACGATTTATTTAATTGACACTGACAGTTGCCGTTGGATACGGCGTATGTATTTGAATTTGTCAGGATTCGTAGTAGGAATGCTGCGAAACTATTGAAAGTATCGATACTACGAATGGGGAATATGTATATAATTTATTGAAATATGAAAAGTTTTATTATAGCCGACTCACATTAGCAACATTTTGTACAAAAGGACATTTTATCAAAAAAATTGCAAGTGTGAAGAGAATTTTGTGCAAAATTTTAAACGCAAATTTTTGTACAAAATTTTCGAGAAAAAACAATAATGTCCAAATAGGTCTTTAGGACTTTCCTATTTAAATTTTTAAAATGGCGATGGACTCACAGGTCGCAAAAAACACTTTTTGAAAATTTCTGTAATTCTGATAGTAGTATAGTACAGATAGCTTAAAACCCCAAAAAAAAAAAATAATTTTTGATGCCAAATTGTTGAATACTCTGCCAAGTATGCGCAGTAAAAAATTACACTAAATTGCGTCATGAGGGAGGGGGTGGAAAAGGGGTGAAAGTGAAAATTCATTTTTTTGTAGATATGTATCTGGAAAACTGTGAGTCTGACCGCATTTCTTGAGTAAGAAATTAACTACACAAAATTGCCTTTGTAATGATATATAATACTCTAGTCTAGACATTTTTTTTTAGAAAATTATACCCTAGATCCAAAAGTATAATGGCGAATTTACATTTTTTGAGTTTTACATTTCGCACTGTAACTCTTGATAGAATAGATTTAGAGGCATAAGATTTTGTCCATATATTGCTAACAAAATGCATATGATTTGAACTAAAAATTTAATGGTCAATGGTCGGACCATTGACACCCCCGTCACTCCTCCTAACATGTTTCAAAAAGGCATGCCTGTAGCTTCATTTTAAATTAAGCCAGGCAGATCAAATTTGGTGTGGTGCCTAGTCTAAGGCGCATTATATCCCCACCAAAAATGGGGCTCAGACTAGGCACCACACACTATTTTCGTTATTTTATGGATCGTTTTTTCTACCAAAATGTAAAATTCATATATGCATTTCCTATCACTAAATAAAAAACCGAAAACCATTTATTTTTATGACGTTTTCACGAAATTTATAAAAATATGAAGAAACAAGGCTCAAAAAGGAATTGAATTATTGAATTTTATTTCCTCATTTTTCTCCAACATTTTTTATTTAATTTTTAATTTTTGTATTTTAGAAAAATACTGAATGTAATGTTAAGAGAATCATCTCGTTTAATGCAAACTAAGTCAATTAATTGCATATTCTGACAATTTTAAATCAACCTGTTAATAGGAAAATGACTATTTCAGTCAAAAGCCTTTCAATACTCTCCATACTAACCATTATGAGTGAAATTACCATAGGAAAAAATCTTGTCAGTTAAGAATATATTCAAAATTGTGATGAAAACGTGAAATTTATCATCTTGAAATTTGTGGCTAAACTATACGTAATGAAATTTGTTCATTATTTACCCAAAATCAGTTATAATAGGTCCTTAAATTATCAAAACTCTGTACGGAAATTTGTCTTTAAAATTTTGTACAAAAAATTGTCCTGTCAAATTTGTATGCAATTATTGTGCCAAAATCCTTTTGACTATTGCAAATCTTGTAGAAAATGTCTTTTTGCACACAAATTTTGCTAATGGGTGCCTGTAAGATTTGTAAAGAGGTTACAGTTTACATTTTTTTAAGGAAATAATTGACAAAAAAGGTAAATGTTTTACTGGGTCAGAACAGGAGAACAGCACAACTCCCATACAAATTTGGCAGTTGCTGTTCTATATAAAACAACTCCTGTGAAATTTGTATGAAAATTGTTCTGATTCAAACGGACTTTATGTTACAAATCAATCATTCTGATGGATGTAAATAAAAGCAAGATCTAGTAACAATGTGAATAGATCCCCCATACCCTCACAAAATAGCAAGAAAATCCCAACTCATTTAACTTTTTTTTTAAGTTTTGAAACAAATTTTGGCAAAAAATTTTGCTTCTGTGACGGAGTTATAAATTGTATAAAAGAAACAGTTTTAGACTAATCCATTTTGCATGCTCGTTTCTAATAGTAACGCCCATGAAATCTATCCGGCCATTAAAACTTCCTTTCATTCCGCCCATTTTCCAAAATGCTCCCACGATTCCAAAATATGATTTCTTCAAAAAACCACTTGCACTCCCGTATGCCTTTTAAAGAGTTTGACATAGTTATTCCACTCCACACACACATCGGAAAGCTATACCAGATGTCTGATACAAAATTACAAAATGCAAATTTATTCACATTTCTACTTGTTGATTGCCATTTATGCCAAAAATTTATTAGTTGCTCAATTGCAAATTGCATCTGGTTGTTTTTTTTTTGTCGGCTGTTGTGTATCTGTGTCGTTTCCTTTTTGTATCTTTTCTTCCCATATATTCTAGTCAGTCATTTTTGAATGTCAATGTCAGAGATTCTGTTTTGACTTTACACATGGATTGAGCGCTCTGGTTTAACATTTTTTGAAAGCCGTTTACCTTGAAATCATGCCGAGATCACTTCATGTTGATAATAAGACGAAATGAAACATTATATGAATGTAGATGGCATTTCATTTGATAGTATGCTTCAGGTATTTAATAAAATAAAAAATAAAAATAAAATATATGTTCATATGTATCCATGTATATACATATGTAAGTGTATCTTTGTGTATGATTAAGACTGAAAATATCTTGATTATGTTAGCCGTTTCGTAGAACGTAGAATAGAGAGGGCTTGGTTGTTTCAACTGCTTCAGAGCTAAATAACACTGTACCTACCTATACACATGACATGCAATTTTTATTTAATTAATACTGTAATCATATTTTTTATCTTCTCGTCTATACAACACATGTACGTACATTTATATGATAAAGAAAAATAGAATTCAAGGTTTAACATGCATTTTTTCAATTTTTTATTTACAGATACTTCGTACGAGAAAGCATGTCGTCGTGGATCGGCACCAGCTACACCAATTTTGGGACAAAAACAACCACCACAAGAGACACAAACGACGTCACGTTTTACAAATTTTTTCTCAAAACGGTATGTAGAGTGTTGCACTTATGTATATAATTAATTATATAATTAATTTGAATATGTTCAATTGATTTTTTGCATTTTTTAAAAAGTTGTTTTGATTATTTATTTAAGGAGTTAGTAAATAAACTTTGTGGCACTTAATTAAGAGATCTTATCTTATGACCGAAAGTGAATTAATTCTAATGTTAATGATCTCAAGTTGCGCGATATTTTCCCAGTAAAATGCTTTTGTAATTACTTTTCATTTTATTCCAAAAATTAAAACATCACTTTCGAAAACTAAAATATGTACATATTAGGTACCATAGTAAGAAGGTTACTGCATTTTTTGTGGGATGTTTTTGAATATTTAAGCATGTAACTGAAGGTACAGAGTATTCCACAGATAAGCTACAAATACTCGTATGGAATACTCTTGCATGGCTAACATGAGAACTTGTCGTTTTCTGTGCATTTTTCGGCGGGGAAAAACTGGTGCGTATTATCTGATAGAAAGGGGGCGGTGTGGTGTAATCCACTGAGATCAGTGTCGGAAAACTATGAGAAAAGTAAATTCCTATTTTTTCTGTTGATCAATTTTCAATTTTGCATCATGCTTCAATAGGTACTCTGCTATTCGGAATCATAGCCATCTTGGGTGGGGAAAGACTTTTTGGAAATTCGCTGATTCGTTCAGGAGATATAGAGAAAAAAATTTTAGAAACTCAATTGAAAGTGAAGATCTGATGGAAAGACTTTAGGGCAGATTCCGAACCCGCCTCCGAAATTCAGTGACGAAAACGGGCTTCTTGGTTTCAAATGTTATACAGGGTGTCTTCTTAAGTCCTAAATCGTGCTGAGAGTTTTAGTGGCAAGAAAAATTTTAAACCATAAATTAATCACTTCGATTTAAAATTTTTCGGGATCCCGTGTTCAGTTGCCTTTTGAAAAAGAAAAAGACGATTAAAACGACTGGTTGGCAGTGTTGGCTGCTCCATGGGATACGTGAACCCCCAACCCCAATTACTTCAAAATAAGTTCCACACGCTATAATTATTACATACTAAACTTATAAATTTAACAATTCATACGCCTCTTCCGGTAAAATGAATCTTTACTCAAAGAGATAACAAAATCAAACACAACAAAAAAATGTGCTCATATTGAAAAATTATACAGCTATGGACGTGGCACATTATTTTCTTTACACTTTTTTATGCTTCTAAATAAATAAATATTCAATAATAATACAAACTCAAGTTATATTTCAATAGTAAAAAAAAAAAATTAGAAAATATTTAAAAAACCGATGAAATGAGATGGACGTATAAATGGCACAATCTGAAAAAAGTTAAAAAAAAAAAATTGTCAGAGTTGCATTTTTTGTATTTTTTTGGCGTATACAAAACATTTTTTAATCCTTAATATTTTGTAATGTAGCCTTTGTTTTTGATGACAGCTTCACACCTGCGACCCATACTCTCTACCAGTTCTTGGCATTTGCCTTCGGTATGGCATACCAAGCTTTCTGTAGGGCAACCCAAAGATCATCCATATTTCTATAATTTTCTTTTGTGACTTCTGCCTTGACTTCGTTCCACAGGTTTTCTATAGGATACAAGTACTTTATGCTGGCCAATCCAAAACCTCAATTTTCTCCGCGCAAAACCAATTTTTCACTAGTTTGGAGGAGTGTTTTGGGGTCATTATTCTGCATATATGCATAGCGTATGGTTTTTAAAATACATATCTAAATACTGAAATTTGTCCATTTTTCCATTAATTTTTACAAGTGGGCCATGCCATGAAAATGTACTCCAAACCATAATATTTAAACCGCCATATTTTACCGTCTTCTGGGTGAATCTTGGGATTTAGGACAATCCTGGACCCAAACTATTTATTTTCATCACTCGATAAAACATTTTTCCAGAAATTATTGCTTTTTTCATGATGAGTGTGAGCGAAATTTAGTCGATTTGAAATATTTTTTTGACAGCAATAGTTTTTTTCTGGAAATGCGTCCAAACAATTTTGCCTTATTCAATCGTCTTCTAACAAGCAGGCTGGAGATTTCTAAGTTCAATGACTCCTTCGGATGCAATCTTCCGTGATGACATGAATGGATCTTTTTTGACCATATTTACTATGGTACGATCCGTAATTACATCCTTTTCCCGAGGCTTTGGTTTCCGAATTTTACCCTCTTTTAGCACATTAGCATTTTCAATACATAAATCAATTGCGTTTTAAACTTTTTTTCCGGGAACAATACAAAAGTTCAGCAATTTCCTTCACTTTTTTCCCCAATTGTTTGCATTGTCCACATTAATCGTCTTTCCTCAACTGTTGTATGTTTACCAGAGTCCTTTTCCAAATAATTTGTACTCTCCGGTGCTTTTAACAAACTACACAAAATTAGATATGATTCCACTAAGAGCTACGCAAATACTAAATATTTTTTACAACTTGTGCCAATTATATGTCCACTTTAATTTTAGTACTGGCTACGAAAAACCAATACGGTAAATATTAAACAAAAAATAACGGAATATTTGTCTGGCGTACAGATAAGACGTTATGTGCAGCTGCAAGTTGCATTCAAAAGCTTTCATATTAGTACGTTTTTAGTTGAAAAATTTTAATATTCGTTTGAAATTTAATTTTGTGCCATTTATGTGTTCATAGCATGTACAATATGAGCTGAGTGTGATCACATGTGATATGTTCCCATAATAAAATGTGTTTGATAATTTCCTCAGGTCGATCTATACTAAGCTGACCAGACGTACAGCATTTTGCTGTACAGTACAGCATTTTGACATGTCGTACAGCATTGGGAAATGTACAGCAAAATGTACAGCATTCCCCATAGCACACAATGAACTCAATAATAAGCTCCTCGGTGAGGCTTTCGATTAGTCTTTTCTGCTTTTAATGTGCAAAGTTTGACTCCTGCACCCGGTACGATCGATAATTAGCGAGATAATCGAACTTTTATGTTTGGCAATCGTTCATTTTCGATAACTCGGGAACCCTTCTCGATCTTTCTGAAATTTGGCACACTTGTAAACCTCTTTGGCGCTTACATTTTCTCGGAAGTTACGGTTGCTCAAATCGCAATCTTGAGTTTCTAATTGAAAAATGTCCATAACTCGACAATTCGTAAGCAAAAAACTGAAAATGTAATTTAAATAACTTGTAGAGAACCGTACTGTCCATATTTGGTGAACATTTGAAGGCTCTAGCTGTCAAGGTTCAGAAGTTACAGCCGTCGAAAAATACGATTTAAGATGTCAAGTTTGACCCTGGTACGATCGATATTAAGCTAGATAGGCTGGAAACAGATTAGACGCGTTGAATGCTGCCGAAAAAAGCAGCACAATATGCATTTTAAATAGCTGACATGCAACAGCAACAGCGAAAAACATGTCAGCCATTTAAAATGCATTGTGCTGCTTTCTTCTGTTTCAAGCAATAATCGCGCTTGTATGTTTCCCAATCATTCATTTCCATAACTCGAGAACCGCCCGAAATTTCGGAAATTTGGCATACTTGTAGACCTGCTTGTCGCACACTTCCTCCAATTTTCAAGGTCCTACCTATCCGCGCTCGGAAGTTACCGCTGCTACCAAATCGCACTTTTGTGTCTTCTAATAGACAATATTGTCCATAACTTGAAAATTCTTGAGCGGAATTTTGAAAGACTTGTCGAGCATCGCACTCTCCGTCGAAAGATGCGATTTTAATTTATTGTTCTTATCACAAAACGGTGGAAAATCAGTCACTCCATCCGATTCCCTTATCAATCTCCATAGGAAAATACTAAAGAAAGGAATGTGCAAGGGTTTTTAGATAAAGTTTGCATGCATATTCCCCTCCAAAAATATCGCAAACAGAATTAGGCACCATTTCACCGCTCTGGAGGTGCCTGGAAAGCCACCACCAGCTTAAGAATTCTCGACCCAATGAGGTATCAGTTTATCTTTTGCAATAAACGAAACGAAGCTTTTGAATAAGTAGGTACTTTGTGGGCATCTTGAAAACCAAGATGCCAGATCATGCGACTGTCCTTACAGAAATCTGAAATTTCGGAAATCAATCTTTTGTTTTATGATATCGAGTGCTGTTCTCTCTTAACAGGTTTTTGTGTTAAAACAGTCCTTCACATGATGATGATTTTTTGTCAAGGAGAACCCGTGGCGTAGATAGCTTTTCGAAGGGGGAGATGATCGGTGGTCAGGATTATTTTTTTCAGCATAGGAGAAATGCATTAAACTCAGGAGCTCTAAATAAGGAATTTAAGGAATAGTCAACACATCTTGTTTCTATGCTTTTCTACCGAATAAAAATGTTCTTTAGTCGTTTAAGATCTGTCTGCTAACGAGATCGAAAAATGGGCTGGTTTTGAAATTATTCCAATTTCGCTTGTTTAGCTGAGATTGCGGAGGAGTTTGACACAACGAAGCAAATACTGTTGTGGGGTGAACATATAATTGAAGGTTCGTCTGCAATATCCAGCGCAAATGTTAAGAATCGTTCCTGCACAGGAGATGGATGCGGTAAACATAGGTCTCAATGAGTGGTTTGTCTGCAGAGCGAGGAAGCAGGACGTAAATTCGTTCAGGCAGCCTCTGTGAAATAATACCGAACGATGATCCGGCGGATGAGGGAACGAGATGGTTCTGAGAAAAATCCTACTTATGTAACTGCATACTGGGTAGCATTGTTCAAGTTCAAGCCCCTCATGTGCCGCTGTATCACAAAATTTTGTTAGTAAATCTGTGATCTGTTCATGTGACGCACTATCTAAAAAACAAAGCTTGAAATCCGAGTATGGCTGAGGATTTGCCCGAAAACTGAATTCCACAAGCATGTGTACAGCATTGAGTCTTCGGGATTCTGGCCACCTTAATCTATACTGTTCTGACATCGATTACAGTTACAGCCATTTTCCATACAAGTTCACAGATTGTGAGTTAATTGATTGACTAACAATCTGTATATATTATGGAAAATGACTGTAACTGATATCTGAAAAGTGTGGATAGACCTTTAAGTTTTTGATTGTAACATTTTTTTTGTTTAAAAACTTAGATTGTTGGTTGTGCAATTTAAATTTTTCCATGCTTAAACAATGATTACTGTATGACACACGGGAATCACCGGCGTACAGAGGGCTGCGCCCGCAATACGAGGGTTTTTTAGATTTTGGATACATACATAGTGAATAATTTTGCACGTATATTTTATAGGTAATAAATAAGAATTATGCACAATATTAATGAAATGCTGCTTGTAAATCTATTTTTGGATTGATCTAAATAAACGCGTTCCAGAATGAAAGGCGTTAGACGAATCCAAAAATAGATTTACTGTGTATCATGGCTACACATAATAACTGAATTTATTAGCTGTAACTCCATTACTATTACTCCAAACTGGAAAAAAGCAACTGATATGAAATGTACCCATCGAGTTATTTGATTTGAGTATCCATACGTCCATGTCCGTTAAAAACTAAAAAAATCGACTTTTTCAAATCTCCGGGACACCCTGTTAGCTTTGTCCTACCAACGTCTAAGTACTTCGTGCTGAAGACTGTTACGATTCTACACATTCCTACAAAATTTCATTGCGATCGGTTAAGCCGTTCGCGAGTTATTTAGTGAACAAATTTTCAAATGTCCGGGACACCCTGTTATTTTTGCCCTACCAACTTTTAAGTATTTCGTTGCAAAGACTGTTACCATTCTACACATTCCTACCAAATTTCATGACGATCGGTTAAGCCGTTCGCGAGTGCGAGAGTGAACAGACGGGCTGACAGACAGACGGACAAAATCGATTTCATAAGGGTTTTTTGTAAAATCTAAAAACCCTTAAAAAAAATTTAATACTAAACAAATAATAAATTTTTCCAACTAAAACATTCAGCATAACTCTAACAATTTAAATTATTTTAACAGGGAAGTTGTCTACTTGATTGTGTTTATTTTAAGGCGAAAAAAATTTTTGTAACATGAATTTTGGTTTTTTACGGCGTTTCAAAAACCGTCAGGTTACGAAGAATATTGTAGAATATATTTTTTGTGGGCCTCAATGTTAGTTATGCACATTTGAAATTTGTTTTTCAAAACTCTTACTACGATTCGTATCCTTTTTTCTACAAAAATCCCCTCAGATTTTCAATTTTTCGTATAAAATATTACTTGAAAGTCTGTAATGTGAGAAGTTTACACATCAGCAACAATTTGTTCTCCAAAAGTTTACAATTGGCTTTTCTTAATCGATGTAGGTGACAGTGACCGATTAAAACCATCCAAACGTCGTTGAAGATAGTAAATTTACCCAACCCAGATTCTCCACAACATTTCCACAAAAAAAAAAATCAACAAACAAGTGCAAACTAATCCGAAATTCAAACAAACCACCATATGAAAAACGTTGTATTTTTATTATATTTTTTTTTGCATATTGAGCTAATGCTAATGATACCCATTCATGGTGTGCTTTCAAAATATATGCACACTGATTAAAAAAAAAAAAAACATAATGTCCGCAAAATTTTGATGAAATGCACAAAAACCCAACCCGGAGATTATGTCTCTTTGTGCATCAGGTCATGACTGATTTTTCATTGCCCCACTATCATCGCGATATTTGCAGTTCACACAGTATCAGATTGGATTTCCTCCGGACAATGTCAGTAGCAAGTTGACTGCTGTTGCTGCTACTGATATTGCCGTCAATCGCGACTACAATCACCTTTTCTTGTCAATTAATTTATTTCTTTCTCTTGCGCCTGAATTTCAATCATTCGTCAAACCGATAAAGTATAGTGTGCATACAGTGTTCTTTCTTATCCGTATCGCAGTTCGGCTCTGTCCGTATGGAGAGTGATAATGGCGGCGATGAGTTGTTGCAATCAATTGCGACATTCATATATGCGATCCAAATCAAAAATGAAGTACAAGTGTGTGCAACCGATTTTATCATTTTATAATTTTCTGTAATCAACAGATCTCCAGGACAATGTTATCCTATCTTTGTGTTATTTCAATTTCTCATTTTGTTTATTTTCGATTATCCGATAAGAGTGTTATTTACAAACCCCGAATATCTTAGTTCTTGAATGTTCTCATTATTTCATTTGTTTGTGTAATTTTAGATCCAATCCACTGAAACGTACAAAATCTGTAACCAAATTGGAACGTTCAAAACGAGGATCAGGTGGACTAAGAGGCTCAAGATCACATGAAAGTTTATTGTCCAGTCATGCAGTTATGTCGACAATAGGTAAGAACTGTAAATTATCTCTATATGTATTTTATTCTTGTTAAGAAATTTTATATGATGCAATCTGATTCATCAATCTTATCATATCTTCTTGAATGAGTCACCACATCATGGTTTGAGATTTCTATAAGATTCAGCTGGATTGAATTTGGATCCAGCGACGTTATCGTAATTTCGTGTAATTTTTTCCGATCAAACATTTTAAAATTTATAATATGACAAAGAATTTCGTAGATTTAAGACTGTCTCTAGTAAAGTATACAAGTTTTTCTGATGAACGCATCTTGTAAAATTTAGTCTCTTTGTTACTGGAAATTTCAAACTAAACAAAGTGGCTAGCACTATGTTGACTAGACTAACTTCTTGGTTGATAAAAACATCCTCAGCGAACAAAATATAGATACATAGACATTGTCTACCGTCCCATAGCCTAAACCTGGCCTCATTGAAAAAATGCTGATCTCGATTTTTTCCACTTCTTTTTCAGACCTCTCCTGCACGGGAGCCGTAGGCGTTGCACCCGTCCATCAATCGGTTCTGGGACGACAACATTGCTTCCAAGTACGTGGCGGACCACGAGGCGAACGCTACTATAGCTGTGGATCGCGACAAGAACGCGATCTTTGGATTTACAGTCTTCGTAAATCAATAGCACCAAATGCCGAGCATACACGTCGCACCGACAATTCACTGAAAATGTGGATCTACGAGGCGAAAAATTTGCCGGCCAAAAAGAAATATTTCTGTGAAATAAGCTTGGACAAAACCCTGTACGGTCGTACCAGTGTCAAATTACAAACCGACCTTCTGTTTTGGGGCGAATATTTCGATTTTCCCGACATACCGGAAATAAATGTAATAACGGTGAACGTGTTTCGGGAAATTGAAAAGAAAAAGAAACGCGACAAGCACAATTTGGTCGGTTCGGTGAAAATTCCCATACACGAGGTGACGACGCGAATATTTTCCGAAGATTGGTATCCCATATTGTCGGAAAAGCACGATAGCATCGGTCGAAATTCATCGAAGGAAGCCGTACCAACGTTGCGGATCAAATGTCGTTTTCAGAGTATCGATATAATGCCGTTATCCGTCTATCAAGAATTCTCCGAATATTTGAAGGATAACTACAAGAAAGTTTGTGAAATTCTCGAGCCGGTGATCGGCGTCAAAGCCAAAGAAGATATTGGTCAAGCTTTAGTGCTTCTTATGCACGCTCAAGGTATGGCCGGGGCGTTTCTTACCGACGTTGTTGCGCTCGATTTGTTGCGAGTAGGCGATCAACGATTGACGTTCCGCGGCAACTCGTTGGCCACAAAGAGTATGGAAGCTTTCCTAAAATTGACCGGCGAACAGTACCTGCAAGACACCCTGTCCGAACCGCTCAACGAAATCATTCAATCGAACAGCGACTGTGAAGTTGATCCGCTAAAGGCAACGGGCTCGTTATCGCGACAACAACAATCGCTGCGCAATGCCATTCGCTCAACGTGGGACAGTATATCGAAATCGCACAAAAGTTTCCCGCCACAATTGCGTGAATGCTTCGCCACGTTCCGCGAACGCCTGCAAATGCTCGATCGTGAAGATATGGCCGACAATTTGATTTCGGCTTCGATCTTCCTTCGTTTCCTGTGTCCGGCAATTCTTTCGCCGAGTCTCTTCAATATTACCAACGAGTTACCGTCGGCTCGAGTTACCCGAAATTTAACGCTCGTCGCAAAAACCCTACAGACACTCGCAAATTTCACACGCTTTCAGGGAAAGGAGAGTTTCATGGAATTTCTAAATGATTTTCTCGAACAGGAGGCGAATAATATGAAAGAGTTTTTGCATCAAATATCGACACGACTGGAGAACAATAATCCCGATTCGATTTTAGAATGGGCCGGATACATTGATCAAGGCAAACAGTTGTCGATTTTACATCAACTTTTGTCGGAGAGCATTCAAAAGTTACCTGTCGATAAGCAGCAGGAGTTGGATCCACTTCAATACATACTGGATGAGATCTCAAAAGCCAAAGAGAACGGTGTGATCATTAACACTCTTCAAAATCAGGAGAACCATAATCCCATCTATTCGCAACAACAGCAGCATCAATCAGTTGGTCCTAGGATTCCGGCCGAACGTGGCATTATGCGAGGCGTGCTCACGCCCACATCACTCGAAAAGAATATTTTCCGGTACAATGATCCAACCGTGTCACCACTTCTGCAAAAGAACAACAGCCAAGTGAGTATCAACAGCATGTCGCAACAAAACTTCCAAGGCAACATGCAACTGTCGCAATCACAATCGTCGCTTGCATCCTCGCATAATGGCATAACATTGGGCATAGTCACGCCGGCGACAATTCATTTGCCTCCATCCGGCACAAGTACGGTTGATCGTCATCTGAACGGCGGCATGAGCGGAGGAGCAAGTGGAGCTTACATAACAACAAACAGCTCATCGCATTATTTTCCAAGCAACGGTAACTTGACGACGAGTGGCAACAACGCTATGGACAACGGGGATCGATCGAGTCCCAGTGGCCTCAAAGCGAGTACTCTACCTCGCAACAACACTCACATTGCAAACAATAATTACGACGAATCTGGCGCGAATTTGATTCAAATCGAACCGGCCACGGCATTTGTTCGTAAAAGTCCAACGCCTCTGTTGAAGTCGAATGCAAACAACGTAACCGGTCGCGGTCGCATTCAATCGACCAATTCACAACTGAGCCTGGCTCTAAATGAACGATCGCCCAGTAAAAATACGCTCAACATAAATCTCGGCGGAAATGAGTCACATCATAGTGCATCTCCGGTTTTGGGTAACATTGGTGTGCAACAACAGAATCCACCCTGCAACATGCCAATGAATCTGGAAGACTTGGACGATTTGTTCAAGTATGCCGAGGAGCATGCCAACGACAATCCGTCTACCAAAAACAAATCGACCAAAGAACACTTGACTTCCAAAGGAAGCAATATTTCAATCGGCGAGTGCAGTTCCGGTTACCAAAGTATAAATACACCCTCGTCCAGTTCGGTGGAGCATCACGACTACACCAACGGCCTGCCAACGAAAATGAACAGTTCGTACGGCGGCAATCGTCAAGTGAAACAACAGTCTGCAAACAATAAGTTCAACAATTATACAAATTCGACGAGTGATAATAACAATGCAATTGAAGCCTTGCAAGCCCTCGCCTTCCGTAATCCGGTGTACCAGTTGAAACAACCCACTCATCACCACCATCATCATCACAATCGCAACAACGTATCGTCGTATGCCTCGTGTAACGGTAACAGCCCAGGCTCGAGAAAGAGTACGTTGAATGTTTGTCCGGTAGCTTCGTCCTCGCTGACACCGTCGAGCAGTGACGAGAATTTGAGCAACGATAATTTTGCAGCCAGTTGTAATCCGACAAGCTTTAAGAATCTCATGAACTCGTCAGGCGTTTCGGCTGTGGGATCCGATCATTTAAATGGGAGCGCTGGTAAAGAGCATTGTTTGTCGCATAGGACTTTGAGCGGTAGCAGTAGTAGCGGCACGAGCGGTCGTGTGCCACGTACAAATCCACTGATGCAGTACAAACGTGAGGATTCGCATACGAGCGATTCATATTTGCCCGTGGCACCGTATATGGCGGCGAATCGTGATGGACTTTTCCATAACGGATTGGTGGCAAGGATAAGCGGATCGGGTGGATACAGTAGGATGCAGCGACGATTGAGCTTGGAGTCGGTCGTTTCGGATAGTTCAACCGATACTGAAGGTAAGGCATTCATTTCTTAAGCTTGCGTTTTCCCAGAATGTCAATTTAAAATTTAAATTTTCTCTGAATGTTTATTCCACTCTTGATTTATCATAAATAGACAAAAAAATGTATAGAGAAAAAAAACATCATCTGATTTCATATTTTTCATAAAAATTTTCCAGCTGGTGGTCGTACTGTAGCGGAAGGAAAACGCCGACGCCCACCACGTTCAGTCGAACAATGTGAAATTCAACGACTTCAAGCCTCGCTCGATTCGCTCCGACACAAATTAGATCAAGACGCAGCCGAGCTTCGAGATTCTAATGATGATCTGTTCGCCTTACAAAAAACAGGCAGTGCAGTCAGTCTATCAGGCGATTCCAGGATGCGTAGCGTAATCGAAAGGTAAGCACGCATAATGAAATTTCTCAACATATTAAACTAATCAAAACATCTCACATTTCAATTGAAGGTTAATCACGATGGAAGAGGATTTACGACGTGAGCAGTTGAAAATGTCGTTGGCATTGTCACACAAACAGCGTGTCATCGAAGCTCAGGGACAACAAATTGCCGCACTCGATGCAGCTAATAATCGCCTGCTAAGCGCACTCTCGGCCTTGCGACAACGATACGAAACACAGCATAGTCAACAACAGCAACAACAATCGAATGGCAATTGTTAAGTTGGTCGTTTTGCCGACCCGATGCATACCCCCCGACACACACACATATATACACCTGCACGCCTTAGGCTAAATATGTACAATGCATTTAATCGTAACCTTTGTATAGTTGGGATTAGTACTTTTACTTGAATGCAATAGGATTAATTCCCAGCACAGTCTGTAATGTCATGATACTCTACAGTGGAGTTGGAGGCTCACTCGAATGTGACCTCATACCAAAAATAAATAATAAAGAAACGAGCGAACACAGCATGATGAAAACGAGATGATGAAGAAGGATAATATTTGGCGAGCCCTTGAAATACGGCACCGCAGAAATTGGAACCCTATAATGCAGATTTTTCTTTGCTTTTTCGTAGTGTGTATTAAGAGAGAGCAAACAAAAAAGTGGAATCTGAAAGTAGGCTTCCATTATTAGCTCTTAGATATTGTACAGTTTATTATATTATTATTATTTCTCTTTCGAAGTGTATTTATTAATTATTGATAATTGTTTAATTATGTTCAATCAATCTGAAACCAGAGAAAGTAAAGTATTTTGTTTTTCATATTGTATATAAAATAATTACTTTTATAAAATGGTATTTATAAATACAAAAACTTTTTTTTCGAACTTTATTTTTGGCGAAAAGATAGTCCCTTGCTCCCGTCCCACAGTGAAGATCCTTTCACCCCTCCTTTTTTCAAAAGTTTTCTTGACGATTTTTAGTTTATTTCTAATATTTTTTATATAATGCGAAAAAAACGGCAGCCACGCGGGGTATCATTACACTTTGTGTGTCATAATCAGGCGTGAACAATCAGTATTTATAGAACTTACATATATAACACAAAGGTAAACAAATTTGCCATTCGCGTGACTGTCAATCAGGCTTATATCACATTATCTCATGTACAACTGACCGCTCTCTGACTTGGAACACATTAGGATCTGAAATACAAAATCTGTGTCTTTTTCTTCTGACAAGTTTTTTTTCTACGTATAGAAACAAGTTGTAGTGAATGCAATAACCAAAGACAATTTAATAAAAAGTTTACTCTTCCATATAAATATGCAATCAAATCTCCAAAATAGTAGACAATGTAAGACATACATACAAAAGAATTTTCAATAAATTTCTATAAACCAAAATGTAAATTTAGTACCTAATCACACGAAGCACAACAAATATGTACATGTGTACTACATGTACATCCAACATGGACTTTGAACATTTTCATAAAAGCGTTTACTGCCCGATTAGACATCACCTCCGTTCACATTATTATACGTAATATTCGCACAAAACTTTTATTTTTTTTTGCCACCAATTTATTGCATTATTTCAAACATAACATAAGCATCAACGCGCGTTGCACTCATAAATAAATAAATTTCATTGTCGAAATTGAAAATTAAAAAATCTGATCTACGCTCCCAATTGTTAGGTTCAATTTTTGATTTTTCCCGCTTTTTAATTTTATTTCATCTTGTGCTTGATTCAGGCTACGATACATTTGAATTGGAAATATTCGGCATTTTATGAAGCAATTGAATATTATGTAATATTAGTTGGACGTGATTGGAAAATACTGAAATATATATTACAAAATAGAATATAGAAATCATAAACTACTGAGTGTTATTATTCATGTTCTTTTTCAGAAATGGACAACAATTAGGAGATAATAAGAAATTAAAACCAATCATAAAGTAATCAAATCAACAGGTTGAGTCCTTCGTTTCTGATTGACATCCAGGAAATGCGTAAAACTAATAAAAGAATTTAGTTATTTGGGGCTTATTATCGTGAGCGATTGCTTAACTAACTAGGCTATTTGCACCACATCTTTTTTTTCGTTCACAAAATTGTTCTTCATTCCAACGTTGTGGAAATTGTATTTCTTGCATAGATACTTTTTTATGATAAGAAATGACTCTTCGACGAAAAATGCTATACAAGAGCTTTGTTTATCCGAGACACACACCATCTAAAATTGGCATGAGTACAGTCTAGATCAAAATTTTTGAAAACATATCTACATTCACTCGAGTCTGTAGATGGCAGTGAGATCGAAAAATTGTACTAATTGGTTAATTTTTATTAGTTTGAGTATTGAACTAAAATTCAAATTTAAACTGTTTTTTTTATAAAACAACAGTGAAGAAAGAAGACTGCACGATTTAATGTATTTTTTTTTAATATTTTAAAATTCTGTGGAAGGCACGTTGCCTTATTACAGGGCTGCTGGTTCTAAATATAATTTTTGAGGTATTTTTTAAAGATGATATCTCAAAAATGATATTAGATACAGGTCGTGGATACAGGTAGCAGTAAAAAATGGTTGTGATTATAAATCCTCGTCCTGATAAGTCATTTACATAATAAACGCGAAGAAATTTATTTTCTGGAAGCGCAATGCAATAAAGAAGTTTCTGCGAATAATTATTATTTGTTATTGTAAAACATCGCAAATGGGTGACCAAGGAAAACGGAATCAAATCTGTCTGCGTTCAGAAGTTACAACTGTTTAAAAGATGCGACCCAAAGAACAAAAAAACGCAAAGGCTACTAAGGGCAAACGAGGGCAATTTTTCGAATTTTTTTATAAAAATCGGATTAAGAGGCTGATGCGGAGCAAGTTGAGACGGACATTTTGCTGAAATGTCCTAGCTGTCTGCGTCCAAAAGTTCCAGCCATTCAAACATGCAATCCAAGAAAACAAAAAAAATGGCAAAGGCGGGACCAAGCGGACTTTACAAAATATAAAAATCACATCAAGGGCCAATGTAGTAGAGCATGTTGTGGAGCACATTTTGCTGAAATTTTTAGAGTCCTTTTAGCTTTCTGCGTTCCGAAAGCCGTTCAAAGATTCGACCCAAGAACAGAAAAAAATCTCAAATGTGGACCAAGAGCAACTTGGGACAAATTTTCATGAGACCCACTGTTGTCAGTGCTACCCAGCAATGCAATGGACAAGACAATTTTCGATATTTCAATGGAAACTACTTTTTAATACACATGAGAAGAACAGAATTTGCGAAAATTTGGTTGTTACTTTTTGAAGTGTCGGCGGCATAATTTTACACAATTTATGCTCAAATATTTTCTTTAAACTCCGTAAGAGCCTGTGGTTTGTTGATATACGTTGATATGACCCCTGACTTTCAGGTAGGCCCAAAAAAAAAATCTGGAGCCTTTAGATCAGACAATCGCTACACCATTTTTTGTCATCATTTTCCGAGAAACAGAGATTCTAAAATTGCAGGCCCTAATTCCTTATTTAAAATGTGGCTCATCGAGTCTGACTTTATATGCAACTGTGTTAAAAGTCGTCGTGGGGATGTTTCGGAGCCCTCTGTAAAACCTTCCCCAAAACTCCATGTTTTCAGCCGGTCGTCCAAATCGAGGTCTTCCCGCAAATTTTAGAAATCTAACGTTGAAATATCGCCGAGTGGTGCAATTCATGTCGGCCGGCTCCAGAAAAAAAGCAATATGTGTCTCAAAATTGAAAATGTCTCTCGTTTTCATGTATAATCTACGTTTTCGCGGTAAAGGTAAGTACTGTGTTCACCGAGCGAAAAACTTGCATTTATGTCTCCCGCGAAAAATTTGCCGTGAAGATTTACCTTTTATTCACTCAATTTATGATAAATGTGCAATCGCGGACTGATTTATGGCTGATGACACTTCTTCTCTGTGAAATAAAGTGCAACTGCATTATTTTCGCTGGCGAAATGTCAAAAACCGGTGTGAAGACTTTCATGTGAAGTGAGTACAACCAAGCGAATTCGACTTCACGATCACCAAAATTTTGACAGTATTTGCATGGATTTCACGTGAACTGACGATGTTAGTACCTACTTTAACAGCGAATGTCACCTATTATAGTGAATATGGCAACATTAAAATACAAGTACTTTAAGCAGGACCTCCAACAGCAAAATGCAGTGCAATTTTCTTAAAAGGGTTATTAAACCCTTATTAATTTAAATTTAAAATTATCGTTCTGAATCATAAAACTGCACTCACACGTGCTGCCAAACGGCAATGGGGGAAAAAACGGCACAATCAAACGTTTATTTTATAGGTTTGAAATTTAATTATCATTATAAATCGGATTCAACGCTTTTAATTTAACCCATTCAAAAATTAAAACATTTCACAAAAAAATATGAATTCGATAAGTATGGTTGTCAAAGCGTCAGCTAACAGATGATAGAGTGGAGATCAAAACTTGCCAGCCAGCCAAAGGGTTGGTCACTCGTGTTCCAGACGCTTTGATTTCATTCAGTAGCCCATTTTTTAAATAATATGTAGTACAGTCAGGGCCGGTCAGGGCAACTGCCCGGGGCGGCAAATTTTGAGGGGATGCATATAATGAAACGTTCATACCTTCCATTGATTTGAATTTCTCTGACACACTTATTTTAAGATATGAAGCTCCCATTTACAATATTTCAGAAAAAAAATGAAACTCTGCTGAAACGGTCACACTACCTAATTACCACCAGTATACTTTCAAATCTGGCTGCCCTACATACTCTACAAGTTTAAGCTTCCTTATTTTTGCAATCGGGCGATTTGTGGATTGATCCTTGATTCTTAAATTATTCGATATGGCTGGATAAAAAAGCATTAAGCCTAGAATTCCAAAGTCGGAATAAAGGCATCAAACGGTTAAAATTAACTGCAATTTTCACTCATGTTCTGCTACTTCGAAACGGTTAAAAAGGTAAAAATTTTGGGACTAGTGTATGAAATCTTAAGAACTATATCTATTTTTCAAAGGGCTTAGAATTTATACTGAAATATTAAACACTAAACACGAGGATTTCGGTAAATTATACTTAATCGGTCCTTGACAATTTTACACTCATGTAACAGTGAATTTGGGAAGATAGGTCGAGGAAAAGAATTTAACAGTATGAATTCAGGAGATCACGGACACTGATTGATTTTTGCAATTCTTCCTTTTTGAGGCTAGTCAAGGTCCATTATTTGCATCTGGGAAGAGTTATGGTCACAGTAATCGGGAAAATTTATTCTAGTGTTCCAGCAGAATACTGATGGGCAGACTAACCTCTCTAAGCCCATTCCGAAATTTAGTGCCGGTCGAGTACGTCGGGTCGTCGAACGAGGCTGTTGGATCTTAGTCAGTAAAACATCTGGGATAAGCGAATATAAATACAGTTGGAAAATTTACCCTGTCTCTGACAAAGGAAATTGTATTTGAACGTTTGGATTCTCATCTTTTCCCCATATTATCCAATTTATATTGCAAAATTAAAAGTCATAGGGATCGCGAGCAACCCATTTGTTGATGTTTTTAAAAATTTGGCGCCAAAAGAGTTGGGAACTAAAAGGCTGCACAATAATAACATTGCCTCATCAGATATTAGCATTGATCTCCCAATGCAATGAACTACACTGTAAAAAAAATTACTCCAATAATAGGAGGAAACTTTTTTTCCTTCAATTATAGTAGTAAATTTACACCATGATATGAGCGAGAGTAATTTTACACTTTACGGTGTAAATATTTACTACAAAATTACTTACATAAATAAGTAAACTTACTCTTAGAATTATGTAAATTTAAATCAGAAATAAGCAAATTTGCACTGGAACAACTGTAAATTTACACCGGCGAAAATGTAAATTTACATCTGGGTTTATGTAATTAAATAATAATATTCACGGCAGCCGGTTCTTCGATTTTAATCGTCTTGGAGCTAGTCGTTATTCTAACGGCCAAGAGCTGGGACACCCCCTTCGGTTCAACATCAAAAAACGCTATAACAACAACAATAATATGATGCTCACACGAAAGCACTTCGGACGGAACAGACTATGTGCACACAGAACAAGCCACTTGACAGATACAGGAAAATGCAATAATTCACAAAAGTATTGTAGCACACTCAGTTTTACACAAATGTAGGTGTAATTTTCACACCAAAATCGCAATATTACATGAAAATTACACAAAAATAAAGTAATGGCACATCTTCACACCAAATGTGGTGTAAAATTACACCAAAATAGAGAAATATTAAAAAATCTGTGTAATATTACACTATTTTGTGGGTTTACTAGAAATTTGGTTGAAAAATAAACGTTTACTGTAATTTTGCGAGAAAAAAGGTGTAAAATTCAACGAATTTTCGATGTAAAATTCAACCTTGTTTTTACAGTGTACGCTAAATAAAAAGCACTCCCCCCAAAACATGTAAATTGTGTACTAGCTTGTATTCAGGAATCAGATGTTTTTACAGCAAGGAACCAACGCATTTCAAAATTTTTTGATGATACTGCATTTTTTGCATAAGCTGCATACAAAATTCAACATCACATACGTACTCATTAAACTTTCCATGTAAAACGATACTGTTCTACTTCCAGGCCTAGTAACGGAGGGCGGCAATGTGACTACTGCCCAGGAGCGCTGTAGAGGGTAAATCCGGTCCTGACTACAGTTGTATATGAAAAAAAATTGCTTTGCTTAATGCTTGGCTGTTGTCGTTTGTGCTGGTTTTATTGTTTTGTGGTAACTCATTGGGGAGCATAGCATGGTGCGCTGGCGACTGCCGCGTGTAGTCGTCAACGTTTCAACGACAACTGAATTCGGAGTGTGATATAGTCGTTTACCGTACCACTTTTCCCAGTCGCATTTTTTTTTAGATTATTATTCCACGATTCTTCTCTATATCATCTATCATCGCATGTAGCTCCGTTGTTCACCATCGAGCCAAGGTACTTGAACTTGGTACAAGACTTAAGCTGCTCTCCTTTGACGTACATTTCTGGTATCGGTGCATCTTAGTCTGAGAATGGGCAGCATAAGAACTCAGTCTTTGTTATACTTACCCTCACTCCATGCTCCTCCAGAATGTCACACCATTTTGTAAGTGCAGCTTGCAAGGCAACGATGTTTGCGCTACTGAGGACTATATCATCGGCAAAAAGAAGAGATATTTCTAGGCCGTCGATGATACGTGTTAATAAGTAGCACATGATGATGTTGAAGAGCAACGGACTCAATACACTGCCCTAGTGTACTCCGACATTCACCGGAAATTCTTCTGATTCACCGGCTGTGCATCTAACCTTAGTCGTAGCTCCATCATACATGTCTCGTATCATCCTGACATATGCCTCAGGGACATTAAGTGCTCTCAAGGCCAACCGTATCGGATCACGAGGTACTCTATCGAATGCCTTTTCCAAATCGATGAACACAAAGTGCAAGTCCTTTCGTGCTGCTCTATACTTTTCCATTGCAATATGAATGCACTGAATCACATCGACTGTAGATCGACCTTCAACAAAGCCGCATTGATTGTCATTCAACCGCACAATCTTTCTCAATCGGTTGCAGACAACTCGCTCCGAGATCTTCAGTGTATGAGGTGTTAAATTTATAGCCCTATAGTTGTTGAGTTTGCGTGAGTCTCGCTTGTTCTTATAGAAAGGAAGAAGAAAACTTTCCCTGAAAGCATCAGGCATCGGTTGCCCGCCTTTGATTTTGTGGAAGAGAACTGTGAGCCAACTAGGCCCGACATTTTCCATTTTCAACCAAAATTCCGCGGGGATTTTGTCCGGTCCGACTGCCTTTCTGCGTTTCATCTGATGCATTGCCTCCATCACCTCTTCCTCTGAGATATCTTCAATATTTGTGGTATTCGGCTCAACATCTCGAAAAGCTGCTCGAGGAAATTCTTCATTTAGAAGTTCGCCAAAATACTCTCGCATCCTGCTACAAATTGCCGTATCGTCAATCAGCAACATTCCTTGCCCGTCCTCCACGTACTTTGGCGCCTGTATTTCCCGAGCGTTCCTTCTCCTTTGGGCTGCGACCCTAAATATCCGCTCTTGTCGACTTACTGGAGATAATTTGATGGCATGGTTCAAGTTATACCAAATTATTTCAAGAAAACTGTTATAAATTCTCTTATTGTGACATGTACATTTTCCAATTCTTTAATTTAATTCTTTACAAACATTTTCGAATGTGTATGACGCTAATGGTTATTATACATACATACTTTTTTCGCCATAGTAATACATAATGTGATTGTCAGTTACACTTGAGGCCCTTGTATGAACGTTATAGTACTTCCATCTGATTTGCTTTAGTTCTCAATTAATTATAAAATAAATGAATTGGTCAGCGGATTTATTCCTTAATTGGACGAGTAGTTTAAACTCCATTTCAAAATTTTGGAAACAAATCGCCTTTCTCCAGGCCTAGTATCTGTTAATCACCCTTTAAATTTTTTTATTTTTGTTTTTAATTGAACGTTAGGTGCACACAAAAAGGAATGAAAAACAATACCTGATGAAAAATCAGAACCTGTTATGAAAACATCTAAAATATTATTTTGGCCAAGCTCATTATCCACTTCAAAGTTTAGACCGGTCAGAACTGAGATAATAGGGAAGGACAATCTTCTTTTTCGGATCCCTTGACTTTGAGTATTACAATATAATATGTAAATGCAATGAAAATCGAGAATGAAATGGTACAAGAGGGGTGTACTTATTTTTTTGTACATATGTATGTGTATATGAAAAAACAATGGTTGGCTAAAGGCAAATTGTTGTCGTTTGTGCTGGTTTTATTATTTTGTCTTAACTCCTTGAGGAGCATAGTGCGTTGGCGACTGCCGCGTGTATTCGTCAACGTCAACGTTTCAACGACGACTGAATTCGGAGTGTGATACGGTTGTCAACCGCACCACTTTTCATACTCGCCCGTATAATTATTTTATGAAAAAGCAGGACAAATGGTCTAAAAATCGGCGTTTGGCTACTAAAAAGCAGGAACAAGCAGCCCAAAGAAAGACAAAAATGCCGCCTCAGTCTCTGTCGAATTTTCAATCAAATTGCCACCTTGTATAATTAACAATTTGAAAGATACACGGGAACCTGACGATTTAAAAAAAAAAGAGTTTGTCACTAAACATTCAGAACAATTACAGAAGACATCATCTTTTAGAATCTGAAGATCAGTTAAAATTTAAAAATTGAACCACTGTCATCTATCTAAGTATCTAAGAGAATTGAAATTGTTAACATATCAATAGACTAAGAGCGACCATTTTCTCTCTCCAAAATGAAATACCAATTGGAACTCCACTTCCAATACTGCAAATATTCCAATTGTCAACGTGTCGTCGACCCCACAAATCAGAGATTCTTATAAGAGAAACATTCACAGGAATCTTATCACGGCACATTGCTTTTCCCGGATTCTCTTCGCTTTGTAAGAAATTTACGCGCCCGCTCGTTCTGTTTGACATACTAGCACGAGACATTTCGTCTCTCTTTCCATTTGTGTGTATTTAGTCACAAGCATACGCCGAGTACGAGCTACTCTTTGCTCTGTGCATGGTACATATACGCGTTCTTCGAGTCCCATTCATTCCTGCAGATCTCGAACTCGCATTGTTTTGGTTCACGTCGAGGCCGTTGAACCCCGAAAGTGAACACACAGAATTTCGCCTCTTGTGATTGTGACGTGCGTCGACCCCGCAACGAGGAACAAGACGGGTGCGGATTGTGGAACTTAAGAAAACTCCAAGTGGCCGTGGAAAACGCACGTCCGTCGTAATTGTGCAAACAATAAAAGTGCGTGCGTGAGAAATAAAGAAAAGATAAAAATCAAACAGTGACCGAAAAGCCGGCTGCTAACATTTTCGTATTCCACTTGCCGGCGTGTGAGCACAATTAATAAACGTACAATTTGATCGTTTTTCGGGTAGTGGCCATGCCAGTGAAAGAAAGAAAGTCCTGAGCAGACGAGGATAGCGAATAGTGGTGGTTTTTGTGCAAATTGAAAGGTGTAAGACCTCCTTATAATAAGTGAGTGCGACGATGCAAGCAAATCATTTTTGGTTCGACCGCAAGTGAACTCGGTGAAAAGTGGCCAAAAGTGCAACCCAAACAAAACGCTAAAAGGGCAATCGTTGGAGCAGTGGCCCCGCAGTTAGTGGTGCGGTGAAAGTGAGACAGCAAGCGGAAGTGCTTCGAACTGAAAATTGCATTTCTGGGGGCGCGCGCGGTTCTTGACGAACCACCCTCGCGCGTACGTCGACCCTGTGTACGCGAAAACCAGGCGAATCGTAGGTGAGCGAGGAAAATCGATTTTCCCCGAGCGTCGGGCCGGTGTATGTTGTTGGGTGGCAGAGTGCAAAAAACTCGGCCATTTATTGATGTTTTCCCGACGTCGACGACCTCGGGGTGGCATCGCAAAAGAAAAACTCCAAGAAAGCAGCACACACAAACACATTGGCAAATACATGGGCGCACGTTCGCGGCGAAGCGAAGTGAGTTGGGTTCGTCTTGTTCGCTGCGTACTCGATTTGAATCGGCTCCGACGACAGCGAACGACCGAGCGATGAGCGCGCAGTAACTGTGTGTGTGTTAGGTAATACACGCGTGTTTTTCCGTTCGGTCATTGACCCCAAATGCCGGTCCGTCGATGACTCGCAGTCTACGTCACGACCGTAAGAGAACAGAGTGCATAGCGAAGAGAGAGAGAGAGAGACAGTTCTTGTGGAAAGTGGGCCTGGCGACGATTTAACACGACGACGAGTGTTGTGTTCTTATCGGAGAGATAGTGGCTAAGAGAAGTGGTGCAAAGTCGGTTACAGCGGACGTTGGCTTCGTTTGCTGTCATCAACCGGCAAAGTAAATTTTGTGTTGCCGTCAAAGTTTTATTGCCGTTTCGTTCATTCACACGCGGTCGGCCAGTGTGGCGGATGTGTCGTCATCGGTGCAATATTTGAACGCTAAACGGCGAGAAAATTAAAGAAAAACGCTAGTTAGTGGATCGCGGAAAAGCGGAAAATCTTCTGGAGTACATCAGTCAGTCGGCTCACTTTAGGCCGAACAGAGACATTAATTTTTCGAGTTGTGCATATTACGTGGTGCGCTCCATCACCTCGAAGTGTCATTGTCCGATTATGGGTCTTTGGCACCTTCATTTTAAGTGAATAGGACTACAGCTGTTCTTTTTTCAACACGGCCTACCATTTATAACATTTAACGTGCAGTGAACTGTGAAAAATCAGGAAAACAAACTCCATATGAACTGAATCCCAATAAAAACCAAACAGAAAAGTGTCCGTGTAAAAAGAGAATAATGTTGATCTATAAGGATGCAAATTTTGTGCTACTATTTCAAAATCATGACCGGCGTGAGCTATGGACTGATCCGGCGGCGACATAGTGTAACCGGTGTCCAGTCATAGTGTCCTGGCACTCAATTATTAAAATTAGTCCAAAAACAGCTAATCGCTCTCTCACAATCCATAAAGTGGTCAATCATCCTGCTTATCACTGATATATTCATATTGTATTAAACCAATAAAAAGAAATTATCAAAAACAATCGAAATAAAAGATATAAAAAGAAGTACGCCAACAGCAATCAGTCGTTGACCTTTAATTTTAGTGTCTATCGTTTGCTCTGCATTATTTGTTTTTTTTTTTTGTGCTGCCCCGCGGCATGAAGTCAATCTGCCGTTGCATTTTGGGGATTTGTTAATTGCCCGATAGTCAATTTGTTTAAACGATATTTCTTTGTGGTTCGCCCGTCTGCATTTTATATTTGAAATTGTTTTCAATGTACATATAACTTGTTATATGCCATAGTGCAACATTAAATCAAATTTTCGTGTATTGTTTCATATGTGTTTAGCTAAATATGTGTACATATTTTAAATTGTGCATGTGCGTGTTGGTGAAAGTCAATTGATGATTTATGGAATGGAAAATTCATGAAAATATAAAGAGTTTTATCAATTGCGACAAAAAAAGTGCAAATGCAAGTGTATTGTGATTAAAATAAAAATTGAAAAAAATTGTGCTCTATATCGATACTTAGCAGTCCAATCAGTGATTGTCTGTGTTATCCAATGTTCTGTGTTTTTTGTTGTGAGTACGTTTAAAGAATTGTAGAAAAACTACAGAAACTTAAGTACTGAAATTTATGATAACATAAATATCGAAGAAGATTTTTTGCATATGGATAATGGATAAAACATCAAGCAAATCTCAGAGATATTCAAGGTAAGCCCTAATGATTATTTCATTAAGTACAAACCATTATCAAACCAATATGTATGCACTTGGAACGATTCGAAGTCCCTAATAGTAATACATTTCTGACTTTTATTTCTTTCCATCTGTAGAGAACTTTTGAATCCAATTATAGTAATGTCCATATGTTGACGATTCTATATGTACCCTCGTGAATATGCTACTTACCACGAGACGCATTCAGAGTAGTCTGGGTGCCTCCTCTGTCTGCAGATATGTTTGTAGGGGCACTCCACAAGGAAGCATCCTATCTCCTTTGCTCTGGAATATAGCGTTTAACCAATTGCTTCTTAACCTGGAAAGTATCGGGGGAGATTTCAGTATCTGCGGCGCCAAATTTTGATGATGCCATTTCATTAATATTGGTCTGAAACGACCGAATCTGCAATTCTTTTTCGCGAGATCGTAACGGTTCTCCAGATATTCAATGTCAAAGATTGACTTTTCTATGAAACGAGTTAAGTAATTTGATAAGAAAAGGGGGATATTTCCGCTTTACACATTTGGGAAAGTGTTCGGTGCCATCAAATTGACGTTTTAATTTTAATCAGTCCCATTAGAATAGTAAGTTTTACCAATTTTACAAAGATGTTTAAAAAATGAAAAGTCGAAATATATTTGCGACCAAGAATTGTAAAATTTGCTAGACAGGGAGGCAAATGAAATTTAAAATGTTATTTTCGGTGCAATGCTATTGATTCGCATCAATGTGTAGTAAAAATTCCCCGAATTTCCCATTAAAAACTGAACTACCCCATATAAGTGTCAAACTTTGACATTGAATATCTGGAGAACCGTTACGATTTCGCGAAAAAGGATTGCAGATTCGGTCGTTTCAGGTCAATATTAATGAAATGGCATCATCAAAATTTGGCGCCGCAGATACTGAAATCGTGCCAAGTATCGGCATAAAGTAAGAAATTGGAATAGAGATGGAACTCCATATAACATCAAAACCTACTGAACAACATTTTACCTTTGAGTGTGTGCTGTATGTAACGTGTACATACAAGGAGATATCTTCCAGTATGTACACGTTACATACAGCACACACTCAAAGGTAAAATGTTGTTCAGTAGGTTTTAATGTTATATGGAGTTCCATCTCTATTCCAATTTCTTACTTTATGGTATCGGATGCAAAGTCACAGCTTATGCTGATGACGTTGCTATAGCTGTTAGGGGCAAGTTTCCTGACACTCTTAGCGGGTTATTAGAGAACGCCCTGACTATCTTAACGGACTGGGCTAACCTCAGTAACGTGGGAATTAACCCAGCAAAAACGGACTTAGTCCTCTTTAGTAGGAGGCGCACGATTCCTACTATTACCTTGCCTAGACTAGGGGGCACACAACTAGAATTGTCCGACACGGCCAAATTTCTTGGTCTGATTTTAGACAAGAAATTAAAATGGAAACCCAACATTGAAGAAAGGGTGAACAAAGCTACTGTGGCACTTTACTCATGCAAGAAAGCAATCGGGAAAACGTGGGGCCTGCAACCAAAGTTGTGTATTGGTTGTACACAGCTATTGTGCGGCCTATTCTACTTTATGGAGTTAGCGTGTGGTGGACAGCACTAAGTACCGCCACCTATTATGGCTTGCTCGTCAAAGTTCAAAGGCTGGCTTCTCTTCTCATAACTGGAGCTTTTCATACAACACCTTCATTGGGACTAGAGATAGTCCTGGGACTACTCCCACTGGACGTCTTCGGTCAACGGATGGCGGCATGCACGGCGTTGCGTCTTCGTGAAACTGACCTGTGGCGAGCGCTGGACTATGGGCACTCAACGATTCTTCGCAACTTCAACCTGCCCCCAGCAACTGACTACACTGTTCCCAAATACCTATTTGGAAGAAACCATTGTAGCCTGATCCCGTCAAGGGAAGCGTGGGATAATAGCATATCCCTCCCTAGTGCATCCATTGCAATTTATACTGATGGTTCGAAGACGGACGCAGGAGTGGGTATCGGAATATACTCTGAGGAACTGAACATGTCTGAACTTGTCTCTCAGTCTCCCTAACTTCTGTAGTGTTCTACAAGCAGAGGTCTCAGCGATTTTGGAGGCCCTAAATTGGTTGGGTAGGTACGTCGTCACAGAAAGGAACGTTATACTCTTCACCGATAGTCAGGCTGCTATTAGATCACTTGAATCAGTGCTAACCACATCAAAAATCATCGAGAAGTGCCGGTTAGTACTGAGAGAGATGGGTCGTTTCTTCGATATTACGCTATGCTGGATACCGGGTCATAGTGGCTTCGAAGGGAATCGACGCGCAGACGACTTGGCGCGACTTGCGTCAGCTAGTGCCGCTGAAGGCGATCGTTAGAACATAAAAACGCAATCTGCTGCTTGTGCAATGGTAATAAAAACCGCTGTTGAACGCAGGGCCAATGCAAGATGGACCTATGGTTGTACTTGCAATACGACGAGGTTGATATGGCCAAAGCTAGATTTTGTTCGAGCAACCATATTACTGTCTTTGGACAGAAATCATATTCGGAATATAGTGGGGGTTATAACGGGGCATTGTCCTATTGGAAATCGTGCTAGAAGGCTCAGAATTCCCCACAATGACTTCTGTAGAAGCTGTGATGACGAGGAGGAGGAAGAGAGCGTACATCACTTACTCTGTCAATGTCCTGCTTTGGCCGAGAAACGAAACCGTTATCTTGGTTCCAGGTATTTTTATGATACGGACGATCTTCGTGATGTGAGCCCAATACTGCTCAACAAATTCATTGTTAGCACGGGGTGGTTCTCAGCTTAATAGGTTATTAGATTCGAATTCTACAGAGGTATCACAATGGACCAAGTCTGGTCTAAGTGCGCTGAGGATAAACTCAGCAGCCCCTTTACCTAACCTAACCTAATGTCCATATGACACTAGATTAAAAAAAGAGGAGGACAGCTTTTTGCATATAAGTCTGTATACAATTAGCCGGAGTTAAAGGGGAGCGTTGTCTCGTTTGCATATTGTTGTCTCAATTTAACAAATTTTTAAATTTTATAGCTCACAGTTCAAGTTTAGTCTAATGTCATATCAAAGTAATCAAAATTATCAAAAATATAAACGAATTCTTCGTTTCCTAACGAAATTGCTTTATACCGCTTCATGGTGTCGCGTTGCTCGGCCTTCGATGTAAGCACTTCACCTTCACCTATTCTGGCGGTAATGTCTCAGTCTATTTCTACACAGCAGCTCTATCCTCATCGTCGAGACCAATGCGTTGTTATTGCTTTTTCATTTGACACATCCACGATCCACGTATTCTTCGGTCTGCCTCTGGCCTTGGGTGTATCAAGTGGAACTTCCATTGATGTCGCCTACCCTTTTGCGGGGTTCTCAGGCGGACGTGGCAATACAAATCCATTGTTCAATATTAAAATATTCAGATGAAATTCGCGAAAGTACTAAGTTTTAAAGTCTGTTATATAAATATTTACAAATAAAATGATTGCAAAAAGAGTTCAGGTTCGAAATCAAATAGCAAAGAAATGTAATACATACAGTCAAACTTCTCAAGTTCCATTTAACGTTACTCCTTAAAGAAATTCAATAATTAGTATTAAAGGTTGAAGATGGGACAAAAGGGTAAACGTATGTAAGATCAAAAAGGCTTCGACTTAGAGTAAAGGCCCAATCGCAATAATTCCGTTCCGTTCCGTTACCATCCAATCCTTTCCTTTTTTTTGTCAAAAGCACGTTCCATTCTGGCAGTTGTCGTGACGAATACGTATAGCAGTTTTCTAATTTTAAAATTTCGGAGTTTCTTGAAATGTTAGAATGTTTTTTTTTTTCATTTATACTTACTGTCCCTAATGTACGGCTTCGATGAATTGCTCGTCATCCATATCCATTTGTTATGCTTCTGAACTGTCAGTTTCCATAAAGTGAGGTTATGTGATCCGTAAAAGTTGAATTTTGGTCAACTCTTCCGATCCGTTCCGTTCCGTTACGACCATTGTGTGCGTTTACATGCCCAGTCCGTAAGGTCTACTTTGACACCTGAACGGAACGGAATCATTGCGATTGGGCCTTAAGTCTCCTGGTTTCTCTTCCACGTGTCCGTTCCTTAATTGTTTTGGTCAGACTAATCCATTCCATTTGTTAAACTCTCCCTTACTCGAACATTTTGCCTTGACAACTCGTAATTTGAGTTAGAGGTTTGAATGTATCGTAATTAGAATGTACCATTGTGGTGGAACTGATTAAAATTAAAATGTAAATTTAACTGCATTGAAAATGTTTCCCCAACTTGAACAAATATAACCAAGGCGATAATATCCTCATTTCGAATCCAAGTACTCAACGGGCCTCAGAGAAAAGCCAAACTTTGACGCTAAATATATATCTATAGAACCGTATTCTCCCAAAAATAATAATTGGAAATTCGTTTGCTTCAGGTACAATGAATAAGGAAATATAAAAAGGAACTGCGAATAATCGCATAATTCACTGTATATGCGACTTTGCCTACGGAACCAAAACATTTTCTATGGTAACTAAGACTTCGTAATTCTTATGACATTTCTCATATGCGTAAAGGGAAAAATGGAACGCTTACGTTACGTTACGTGCCGAACACCTGTCAAAGATAGTTCTATGGAGTTTGCATGCAAATTCACAGAACGCACGTAACGGAACGGAAGCTTTCGAGACACTTTCCGAAATGTCAAATTCACGGAAATCTAAGTTGTTTTGAATTCGGTCGGCGCGTTTTGTTTCGTCTTGTCATTCGAGTTTGATCATTTATTTATTTCCCCATCCATCTATGCCTATTTCTTTTTTTATATCTTTCGTACATTTTACAAAGTGCATAGTTTCAAATTTGACGTTTCGGAACGGAACGTATGTGGCTATCTAATGAGCGCCACGGAACGAAAAGAAACGGCACGTAACGTAAACATTCTGGTTTGCCCTTAAGTACGAATTTGACATGAAAAATTAACTGTGAACAAATTTATGCACATGCGTAGCTCAATGCTGCAACTTTTTGTAGTGGGGGGGGGGGGAGTAGGTAAAATGGTGGCAACTTTCAAAATGAGTACATGCTTCAAATTAATTAATTAGTAACATTCCTATTGTATAACTGTAAAATAGCAGCATCAACATTTAAACTATGGCAAAAGATACATTTAAATGGGATTGCAATGCGCTGAGTGGTATAAATTCGTTCAAATACATAATTTGGCTGGATACTCAAACCAATGAAAGCGCCAAAAAGTTTAATCATACCAGCCCCAAACACTAAATTTTCTACGCCACTGCTCACTATTAATAAAAGCAAATGGTCCTCCTTATTTTCAGTTATTTCGTTACCTTCTTTTTAGTGGGTAGTTGAAAAGGTAGATTTTAGGTGAATGAATTTCGACGAAGTGTACCTTTCACTGGATGGTGTTTGACATGGCGAATTTTGAATACATACTTGTAATCCCAGTAAATTTGTTTACTCATACTTGTTTTTGTTGCTAGTCAACAAAATATATTTTTGAATGAAGTAAACAAAAAAATGTTTACCTAAAGATTATTTTTCTAAATCAATTAAAAACCTTTCTATGCCAACTGTACAAATTTCGAATAAAATATAGTGGTAACCTATAGAAACAATTAAATTTTAAATTGTGCATTTTTAGTATTTAATTGTTCTTATTTAATATTATAATTAAGTATTTCACATTCACGTAGGATGTAGTCAGCTTTGTGTGTGTAGTCTCAGAAACCTGGTCCTATTCCCAACGATCTTATCTAGTAAAAATCAATTCTGTGCCTATGGTGAAGACGGAAAACATAAAAAAAAAAACATTTTTCGACCGAGTCACCATAATTTAAACTTTATCCTCCATCACCAAATTGAAAGGATAATTATTCATTTGACTAAATTAATTTATTTGTTTCAGAAATTTATTTTTTTTTTCCCAAAAATGTATTTATTTGATTTGGAAAATTATTTATTTAATTCGGAAATTTATTTATTTACCGTGGGAATTTACTTATTTGATTCGGAAGTGTATTTTGTTGATTCGTAAATTGATCTAAAAGCTACAGATTATGGGTGTGATGTGCCAAGCCATAACGTTGCACTCGGTACTCAATTTCTCTCCCAATTCTTTGTTTTCTTGACTTTTAATGCTACTAATTTCGTAACATATAGAAAAGTTTCAAGGTTTCAATATTGAACTGTTTCCTATACGAATTAGATTTTTGTTGGATTTTTGTTTATTACTTAAGGCCTGGATAGACCTCGGGCGGAATGAAAATGACACATTTTTCCGCTGCGATTTTCTCAATGAAAATGCATGCTTATGTCGTGGTCTTGCCTTGTCTACAAGGCAATAAAACAGATAAGAAGATAGATAGATAGTATCATTTTTGCTGTAGCTGCATAAACTATGTGGTACAGCATAGAATGATATTCGATACTCAATTAAATGCTCTGCGTTGTCTATCAAATGATGTGAAATTAATCCATCCGCCATACCATACAAGTGTTAAGCCGTCAAAAATCTGTTTGACATTATGCCATATACTCGTACTGTGTATGGTTGCATATTCGATACCGCGCACACACACATTATCATCGTAACCAAGGCATCGTTTGCGCTTTTTGTTTTTGAACGAGCCCTTTCAGCCCGTTTCAGTGCAAATAAGTTCGCTGCCCTTTTGTTCGAATTTCTTTATACACTCATCAGGCTTGATGCAAGCAACTCTCTTAACAATATTGTTATGTACTCGCACTCATCATAATACGAACGAGCCTAGAATGTATAAATTCTAAAGGTATGGCATGGCCCAACCAGCCACCCGGAGAATATAGAGAGAGGAGGAGGCCTTTTCAAATGAATTGCGGAAATGATTTCTCTACTTCGACCCAATATAGTTTGGTCGTACGTATAGTTCGCCTATAAATAGGATGACTTGGCTATGTTGTTCTAGGCTAGGCAACTGTTTAACTACATGTGTATGCAACCAAGTTAGATTATAGTCTACTTTGTATATGGCAGAAAAAAAGCAATGCCTTCTTGTTGCCTTCGATGCAGCAGAACGGCTATACGTCGCGTAGTACTAGAGGCAAACATTCAATTGCTATACCACACATTAAATTTTCAAACAAATACGTTTCATGTACACACGCTTATCGTTGCGATTGCCACATACGATTGTTTGCAATGAATCGTCGACATATAAAATAAATCGCGGAAGAGAAGAACCTCATCGTATTGTAATTCAAACATAAGCACACTTGGTGGTGGTGGTGTATTTTATACGCGGAAAAGCAAATCATAACAATAGTATGATCGTCCCATTTGCCCGGGCGGCGGCAGATTGCTTCATTATCGCTGAAGACAGGATTGAGCTACATTAATTGTACGATGGGCAACATTTTATGTTTCTCATGTTTATAGTTATTGAGGCACACAACTATGAATTTTAAGACCCTATTTCCGCGTTTATGTTTATTGGAATTAAAATCATATTTTTAACTAGTCGATTACAGAAAGTACGGGGCCGAAGAAAAGGTAAAACCATACCTTATCAGTTCATTTGAGACTTTTTTTCTTTTTAATTTTTCGTAAAATTAAATAAAGAATGACAGAAAAATTTTATTCGTAGATTTTCTTAAAAGTAACTTTATTTCGTCATAGTCCTTAACAAAAGTTTACAAACACATCTTGTAAGAAGCGCCACAAACCCTCCGATCAATTGGCGAGATTTTTTGATTGGACATGTGGAACGTATTGCCATGCAATTTTCCGTACAGGCTGTCATGACATCGAATTCAATTTTTTGATTTGACATGTGGAACGCATTGCCATGCAATTTTCCGTACAAGCTGTCATGACAATCATGTGTTCTCAGTTGCTGATTTTTTTACATAAATCTGTGGTCGTTCTTCATGCTGTGGTTGTGGCGGTCATTCTCCATCAAAAGTAGCAATGGATGTCCACCTTCCATCGCCAAAAATTGTATAATTTTCGCTGTTTTGTGTTGTGTCTTGTGGACCGTGAGACTGTCAATTTTATATTGCCCGATAAATTGCCTAGTGCGTGTGCTGTACGGGCGGCAGATCGAGTGACCAATAAATCGCTAGGCATGTGGCGCCCTTAAGAAAATACATATCTTCGGGACAAAATTTGTCGCCAGATTGGCCAGATCATAAAAATTGCATAAAGGTATCGCCAGATAATCTGACGATCAATTGAATATGGTGACTCTTACTTACTTTAGAGTATTGTGAGTCTTACTGGCATTTTCTTATTTTTATAAGAAATAATACAATAGAATGTTAGAAGTTTGTAGCTTGACAATGAAATGACCATCGTCGCCGAAAACTTAGTCTCCCTATCTTCAATAAATGACAACAAAACGCTATTCTACAATAAATTACTGATCCGTAACATAATTATAATGTACAACTGCAATGCTAATATCACAATATTTTTTTTTATCAGAATTGAAATTTAATGTGCATTTTCCGCATTACTTTCCTTTTCGATGGTTCGATGCATTTAATGCAATTTTATCGACACCACCGCACGATCATGATGCCTCTCGCACGTTGATTATATACGTAAAGCTGGCTCGGCAAGGCAAAAATAAACAGACAAGACTTGCGGAAGAAATGGATAAAGTTCATGGAAAATGAAAGTTTTACACGTTTCTAACATGCAATGAAAAATATGCATACATATCTAAATGATCAGGTTTTCACAGGAAATGAAAGAACTGAAGCTGTTCACCATAAAGCAGATATAGAGAGCCAGTTTCTCGTACATCTTATCCAATAGTTAGTCTTATCGTATAGAGAAGACACACACAATTTTCAGAAAGCTTTTATATTATATGTATATTATATTGACTTCAATTTTTGTTTACGGTGCATAGTTAAGCCATATTTTGCTTGTTTACGCCATTGTATTAAATTGCGCAATGATTTTTTTTTTTCAATTTTAGATGATGGCGTGACCAAGCAAAATACGGCATAACTATGCAAAATAAACAAAAATTCAATTCAATACACTGTAACGAGCTTTCAGAATATTGTGTGTCTCGTATAGAGACGATACGACTAACCATTAGATAAGATGTGCGAGAAAATGGCCCAGAAATGAATGTATTGTAATAAGCCTCTAGGTCTCATTCGAAGAAGGATTCGCAAACTTCATTAAATTAGGAGTAAAGTTGGAAAACGTAATTTCGTCGTTCTTACTTTGATTTACACTGTAGAAAGCGCTCTAAAGTTGTTTTTTCGCAATATAACTGCGGATTGATGTTTTCTATGCCATTTATGATTATTGCTTAATTGATTGAAGTCAACAATATCTAAAATCGTTTGAAAGAAAAGAGAATTAAACTTGTGTTCACCGGTGAACACGATATTATGGTGAATAATTTAATACATTGTTAATTTGCTTTTTTGCGGTGTTTTTAATGGGTTTTACTTCATGTTTTAGCTAGAAAGACAAATGGTTTCAGTTTTAAGGATCAAAAATACTAGAAAGAGGAAATAAACAACGCAAACTAAATTTTCCCTTCTGTATTATGTATCACCGGTGATACAAAGTTCATTTGTTATAAAACAGGCTATTCCCCACAGGCCAATGTGTCACCGGTGAACACACGTTAAAATTGAGTTGAAACTACGCCGTTGTATCATCAGTAAGCACCCTAAACAATATTCCAGTAAAATCCGCCGAAAACCTGAAAAAAATGCTTGGCCTGGGAGGAATAATTGTGTGGTGTTCACCGGTGACACATTGGCCTGTAAGGAATCGAGTTTAGTGTGTTCACCGGTGATACATGGTAGCCAAGGTGTTAAGTGCAAATTATTGAGACGTATCCATTTTCTAAAATTAGCTGACTGAATTTTTTTTCGGCTAAAAATTCCCTTTGGAGATTTATTGTTTGTCATGCTAACTGTTGAGGGCAGAAAATACATTTTTCAGATGAAAGAACATTTTAGCAAAAAAAAAGTCCTCTTTACAACGGTTTTTCTTCAAAAAATTGAAAAGAGGATTGAAAAGAAGATTGTGGAATTGCAAAAGAATGATACACTGCAAGTCGAAAATACATCTCGAGAGAGACTCTCTAGAGTGAGAAATGAACAACACAGATTACGCAAAATTTCGAAAATAGTGAAAAAAAGTAAATCGGTTGTGTTTAACTATTAAAAAAATAAAAGTGGATATGGGCGAAACATAAAAGGGCGTACGCGAGGTGCCCAAACCGCCAAAGAGAAAAGGGCCATTCTGCGAGCCGCCTCTAAAGAAAACTTTGAAAAACATCAGAGACAGCTCCCCAAACCATGACACTACCTTCTCTGCTATGATGCCTTGACAGAAACCGTTCGTTTTTACGTAGATCGTGGAAATAGAAATGGAACCCATCTCGGCCATCCAGGTTGACTTTCTTTTCATCCGAAAAAAACTACCCTGTTCCACCCCTGCCGCCATGACATATTTTGGCGAGCAAAATCCAGAGGATGGCTTTTCCTCTTTGTGTCTAACGGTGTTTTTTTCTGAATTTTCTTGAATTTTCTTTCGTTTTAGGTGTGAGGAATTCCGTTGTCCTGTTGATAAACTAGCTGTAAAACCGACTTTAGCTCCAATTCTAGCCGCTGATAGTGGAAATTAGAGGCGGTTCGCAGAATGGCCCTTTTCTCTTTGGCGGTTTGGGCACCTCGCGTACGCCCTTTTATGTTTCGTCCATATCCACTTTTATTTTTTAATTAGTTAAACACAACCGATTTACTTTTTTTCACTATTTTCGAAATTTCGCGTAATCTGTGTTGTTCATTTCTCAAAACATCGATTTGAGCCATTTGCGCGGTATTTAATGCTTTTTCCTCTACCCATGATTACCGAAGTCTGGCTGGTCGAGCGGTTAGTGCGCGCACCTTCGGTGCACAGGCTCATGAGTTCGAATCTCACCGTGTTCCATTGTGTTTTTCGAACTCACGAGCTTGTGACAGACTATGATCTCACTCAGATGTTAAACGAGTACCCATTTATGGGGATAAATAACACTGCTGAGCGCATGGGCGTAGCCAGGATTTCGGTCATCGGATTTCCAACATCATGATTTTCTTAGTAGTTGAAATTTCTGGTCGCAGAAATATTGTTAGCAAATTTTAGAGTAGCCTGGCTTGTGGTTGGATTGGTGCACAGGGTCATGGATTCCGGACTCACCGTGAACGAATTCATTTTATGGTTTTCAGGTTTGATTTTTGTATTGCCGGAATCATTGAATTCAATGAAAGGTGCAATGTTGTGTTGCCTCTATAGCGATTCGCGATTTTTTTAAATGAAAGTTATCATTTCCGTGCTAAACCAATATATTTCGGGCTAAAGTGCCCATCATCAGGGTTTCTATTTTCTATTTTTAAAAAAACTAAACCACACAAAGACTTTTGAAACAAATAATGACTATTAATTGGCGGAAAAAATATGTAAAAATAGAGGCAACACAACATTGCACCTTTCATTTTATGGAGTTTTTCGAACTCACGACCTACGTGACGGACTATGATGTCGCTCAGATTGAAAACAAGTATCCATTTATGGGGATAAATAACATTGCTGGGCGTGCTGTTGATCTCAACACCTTAACAAAACAGCAGTTTAGATCTTGGAAATTGGATGTCACTCTGCGGCCCTAGTTTACTAGTGGACTGCCACGCATGTTATTTCTTCTTTTTCTAATTTTAGAGTCAAATTTTTAAAATGGAGATGAGAATCATTTTCTTCTGCATTCTGATTACATTCAACTGGCCTCCAATATCTACCTTTTAGAGCGTAGTTTCTCTATTTTCAGTGCATTTTTGCATCTCGGACTGCATACTCCACTTGCGAAATCAGCTTGTTTCGCCTGTCACTTTCATCTTAGCAAAGTAGCACCGTCAGAATATTTATAAATCCTTTATTGATTGAATTATGGTTAACGGTTTTAATAAGATTTCCTCTAAATTTATCAAAGTATTAACAGTGGCTAAATTTTATTGCTGTATGATTCAGCTAGAAAATAAATTTTGATTTAATAACTTGAAAGACCCGCTCTGTGGCTCACTTGGCTGAGTCACACTCTACGATGCTAGTAATCTAGAGGTCCGGTGATTGAATCTCGGCGTGGTCTAAAATTTTCGTGCATGTGAATGGAAGTGCTTACAACATTATATACACTCCGAAATGATATGCAATGTAACGTTGACTCAAAATTGCCTATAAACGGCTAAGTTAACGCACCACGGCCCCACAAGGGGCTATATGGTACTGAGAAGAAAAATAAGAACTTGAAAGACACTGAAATATGAGACCCGTTCTTTGCAAGGTCCTTAACCCTGGAAGGTCATGCTTATTTTTAGTACGGAAAGGTCATGCTTCGTCGATTCGACGACGCTCTACTTTGACGCCTCATACAAATCACCCTTCCTCAAAATATTTATAAAATTTGACAGATTTTCAATCGTTAATTTATTTAGAATGGAAAAACATCGATTTTGGAGCCGATTTTTATGAGTTCGTAATGCAATCTTCCTAAACTGAGGAAGAATTTTGAGCCATTTTCCAGATTTGTCCGATTTTTGTCCTAGTAAATATTTTTTCCATAATTTTTGAAAAAATTGGTCCCACATTTCAAAAATAAACATATTTACGAGCTAGTTGTATGGACACAGACTTATCGTCGAATCGACAACCAGCCATAAGAAATACTGGAGTTCTAAAAGTTACACAAAGTTCATCCTTCGTCGTTTCGACGACGCCAATTTCCAAAAATCCAAGTTACTCTGCTTACTTCGTCTAGTCGCAATGTACTCGGCAAGTACATCGGCACGGTAAGTGCTGTACAACAACTCAGCTCCAAATAATGAGAATTGTCACGAAAAATGGGATAAATTTGATGCGTAGTCGATTCGACAAAGCATAACCTTCCAGGGCTAATAAAGCAAAGCTGTATACCAATTGTCACCCTTTCAGATGAAAATAAGTTGAATTCCACTAACTTCCCGAAGGGACCTAACGGTTGAAATTGTGTACTCCAGCTCAGAGCCCATGAAATGAAACAGGAAATATGGGATCCACGCAGCCACAGTAGCACACTCTCAAGTGAATTTTTTTGAAAATGTTGTATAGTGCATCGATTTTTTTTACTATATCGATAAGGATTTTTTACCATCTTCATCGACCAGGAGGGGGCGACCGCCCCTCCCTGCCCCCCCCCTGGCTACGCCCATGGCTGAGCGTGATGCTGATCCATTACCTCATCAAAAAGCAGATAAGATCTTGGAAATAGGATGTCACTAACACATCCTGCGGCCTTAGTCCAATGTTGGATTATCGCGCCTGTTATTTTTATGATTACCGAAACTAACAAAAATTAAAGTCAAAACACAATCTGAGTGGATTAAAACAAAAACAGTTAGGATACGATCCTAGCACTTTCGAAATAACGACCGAATCGCAACAGTCCCTATTCAAGTGACCCAATTTTGAACATAGAATTTATTAGTGCATCAGCATAATGTTGATGAAACATAACTGTTGTTATTAAATGTTTCTTTTTTTCTCGCAAACTATGAGCAACATAATAGCCTTTGCAAAAAAATACTGAGTTATGCTCTCTGCTGCAAGGAAAAGGATATTTTGAGATAAACAACTCTCGAAAAGTTTGTCCCTATTCAAGTGATTGGGAGTGTATGTTATTTTCCTATGGGAATAACTTATTCGTATGACTTAGTCCTGTTAGATAACTCAGGAATAGAGTAGTGCCAAGTAATGACATACATATCTTCTACTTCCTGAATATTTGTTAACATTTTATAGAATACATAGTTCAATGCTTTAATACAAAATAAATTTCAATAAAAGTCAGACTCTCCTGCTACACTTCATCAAAACTTTTCCGCCTTCATGGGCAACACAATTACCAACTTTTCAATACTGCCTGCATCTGTATGATCTATCTCGTGAATATTCATTACAACTTTCTTAGTAAAACAACCAATTTCACATTGAATTACAAGAGCAACTTTGCTACGCAATATGTCTAGGTATCCCCATACAATCAGTTCACCTATTCGCTTGTTGACTCAAGACGTATTTCTTTGCCGCCGCAAGATATATGGGCGCAAAGGTTAATCCCTCCAATTACTGTTGCCACAAACGCCCGTGTATACCAAAGTTAAATATCACTGCCCATGTATATTTGCTATTCATTTATACATAACCACTCGCACACGGGCCACTGTGCACGATAGTGAAAAGAGAAAGTGTTTTTTTCGTGGGGGAAGTATATTCGTATGTCTTCTTGACGAATTGAATGTGTGTAATTAGAGGTGATTGAACTTTGGGTCGAAAAGATCGTTGCGATCACTTTGGACAAACTCAAAAGCAAAAATGTATGTACATGCTGATGATATGGAAACAAGAGACTGCTCTGCTCAGCGGATACTACAGATACTAAAAGTGGGACGTATCACAAATTTATTGGCGGAATTGATTATCAATTCGTTGCGAATTTCAAACATATGTATTATATCCTATGGGTTAGAAATACATAACATGCATAATATTCGGTTTAAAGATGTTGGCTAAAGTGGAATTCATTAGATTTGTTTTTTTTTTTATTGAATTGTTGCATGTTAAAATTGTTGATGAAATATACCTATTTCTGGTGCATTTACGACTTTGCTATTATTTGGAAAAAACCTGAAAAGAATTCAAAAATAAGTACTCAACGATCTTCTTAAAATAATTTCATCGTATCTATTCACCAAACATTTCTCAAACAAAAATACATATCAAAACACGTAAATAATCAGCGGTTCAATACACTTTGCTCCGTATTTTTTCAACGAATCTTAGCGCCAGCCAATGAACTCTCATAAAACTGGAACTCAGCGCTAGCCGAAAAGTCCTCGTTTCAACATTTTTAGCGCTAAATAACGCGAATGCATCGCGAGGCAATATTGAAATGATCTGAATCAAAACATTTTTTTGCAAAAGAGCAGAAGCGCAAGAAAAAAGTTGCTGGTTCGTTTTCTGCAAAATTAGCTAAACGAGAACCTGTCGAAGGAGAAGAAATGACCGCAACTATAAAACATTAAGAAATAAATACGCTAAAGAAAAAAAAGACACAAACAGAAAAATCAACGTTTTTCCTGACGAAGCCACAATGCTCGACCACACTTTTGATTATGAATGCAACAAGCGCTGATAAGTTTCACGTTTGTATGGGCAAAATTGCGTCGTACTCGTATGATATGTTCGTATAGGTTGGAGCTCAAAGTCTTGGCCTTTTGTACTCTAGCTCACTAGTACATGCAGTTTTGAAGTGCGGTTCGTACTCTGTACTCGGAAATGCTTAACCATATGCTATGCAACATTTGTTGCAGAAACAAGCGGGCAATAAAAATAATAATACATAATTTTGCCGTCAGCATCGTGTGGAGTGCACGTTATCGTAGGTTAGTTACTTTCTCTGGAAAATTAATATAAGTATGTTCATGTTTCGAGGGCGATGCCCTTCTTCGCGTATGGTGCAAGTTTTCTCATATGGCATACTGGCGATCCCACGATAGCATTCATGATGGACATGATATTTTTTTTTGTTAACTGCGCTGTGTATTCATTAAGATTCGATGATGTGGACATTTAAAAAGGTGGCAACGAACATTATTGTGGTGACACGATCGCTTAATCGGAAATGTAAGTGGATAAACTTGTTACCTGGGCGATTAATTAATAAAGCAATATTACATTTGTATGTGATTGGGTTTCTTATTGTAACATTTACAATGAAGTGTTCTTGAAAGTTTTATTTGTTCGGAAGGCTACTGACCGGGCTTATAACGTATTTTTGGAACACCTGTGTACACATACATGTCCGACAACGAGTTTTCGGATAAAAATTCAACAGATGCTGTACTTGAATGATTTATAAAAAGTACGGTAGGGACGTGATACCCAATTCTGGGTATCGGATCCATATTCAATATTAATATGTCATTGATAACGGTGCTGCATACATCCTAATTATATTAAATTAAAATAACCGAAGAATCACCCATCATCATATACTCGAATAAAACCTCGGTTTGCTGCTAAAAAAATAATAATAAAAAGATCCAATAGCTGCAAACCAATCTCGTTGAGGTCACTGTTGTTTCTACAGGCACTGAAAGTATTCAGGACATAATTTATAAGCCCGAAATGTTCACCTGGCTTGAAAATAAAAATAAATAAAAAGTAGTCTGACTAGTGTTGTGGTTAGTGCGTACACCTTCGGTGTACAGTGGGTCGTGGGTTCGAATCTCATTGTGAACTAATTCAGTTTATGGTGTTTTTCGAAATGACGACCCATGGGACGGACTATGATCTCACTCAGATGTTAAACGAGAACGCATTTATGGGGATAAATAAGACTGCTGAGCGTGCTGTTGATCTCAACACCTCAACAAAAAAGCAGCTAAGCTCTTGGAAATTGGTTGTCACTAACACATCTGCGTCCTTCGTTCAATGTTGGACTGTTGCGCCTGTTATTTATTTATTTTTTGAAAATAAAATAAAAATGCACAATCCTAATAGTTAATCATCTAGTCTTCGAGGCGAAAAGCAGTACCTTAGACCATCACCATCCACCACATAAGAACATATGAGTCGCTTATTTTGAAAGTGGCGTAAGTCCACTTTTTATGAAAGTCGAGTTAATGATGGCATTATTGTGGCAAGGACAGCTTTATTCTATGATAAAAAAAATATACAGATTTTTGAAAAATTTACTGTTATTTTCATAGCCACAATTTTTTCCACTTAACAACAGCTCCCAAGTGTTTATTTCGATCTGGCGTAAGTCCATCCATGTGACTTACGCAACTTTCAAAATTAAAATTAAAATGTTTACGGCGATATTGCAGTAGCTTCTTATCTGAAAATTATGTAGTAGACATTTATTTTTTTACGAACTTGTCAAAATTAAATTAGAATAATTAGGGTGGAATTCATAGTCGTTACTTAAGGAATAAGGATTCCCTTAAGGAATAAGTATAAGGGAATGCAACACGTCACTTATAAATTTATTGCCGAATTCAATAAATTTTTCTGAAAAATTTCATGAAGGGCGAAAATTAATTTTTTTTATTGTATCAGAAAATGTTAAGTGATTCAGCTTTTTGGACAAGCGTGACGTTTCACTGCCGAATTATTTACCCACAGAAATGGGTTAGCGTTTAATATCTGAGTGAGTTCATAGTCTGTCACATGTGTCGTGAACTCTGAATGTATTATAAACTGAATCTGTTTACACTGGGATTCGAACTCACAACCCTTCAGAGGTGAGAACGCTAACCATTACACCAATCATTCTACAGATTGTTTACCATTCACTTGACTCGTTATTTAACTGACTTTTTTTGAATTTAGGAGGCCTTATATTATGTTCAAAGTGGACGAAAGTAGATGGATTTAGCCGTACGTTTTCAGAAATTTCCGAAAAGTGTTCACAATGCACTATTTGTAATTTCATCTGACAACCGACAGGTGTCAGTTAAAATATCGGACTGAGCCGAAATGGGCTGAATAGAGGAATTTAGGTTTGAGACCTGGGTGCTTACACATTTTCATTTGAAAAAATCAAGGTTTCATAGAAAACACGCAAAATAGGGTATTTTCAATGTGTCAATTTGTATGGGAATTGAAATGTTTTGGGCTGTTTTCATACGAAAATATGAAAATAGCCCCATTATTATATGTCGGTCACTCTGAACATATTATAAGTCGTCTTGATAATAAATAATTGATTAATTTAAGTTTGTACACTGTTCGCAGAGCGAAAAAACGGCATTTGACTCTCCCGTAAAAAAGTGTTGTGGGCGCCTGTTCTTTATTTTTAATTTTTTTTGAAATAATTGCATAGTTTCGATACAATTTGATACCGATGATTGCTTCTTCACTCGAAATGTAATGCAGATGTAATCACGAACGTCGAAAGCCGTTGTGGAGACTTACATATTCTATTACCTTTTTTTATCACGGATAATCATATGACAAAATTTGATTTTAACACCTTGCATGCCATGTGTCACCGGTGAACACCACACAATTATTCCTCCCAGGCCAAGCAACTATTTCCAGGTTCGCCGCGGTTTCCAATGGAAATATTTTTAGGGTGTTTACTTACGATACGATGGTGTATTTTTAACTCAAATTCAACGTGTGTTCACCGGTGACACATTGGCCTGTGGGAAATCGTCTTAATTGCAACAAATGAAATTTGTGTCACCGGTGACACACGGTATATAGTAAATTTAGTCTGCGTTGTTTGTTTCCTTTTTTCAGTATGTTTGATCCTTCAAAATGAAATCATTTATCTTTCTAGTTAAAATATGAAGTAGAAATCATTAAAAAGATACAAAAAAGCAAATACAGGATCTAATAAATTATTAACCATTATATCGTGTGTCACCGGTGATACAAATTTTTCATTATTTTTCATTCAAACTTTAATTTTGACTTGAATCAATTAAGCAGTAATCACAAATGGCATAATAAGCTACAAGCCAATAGTTATAGAAATAAAAAAAGAACTTTACAGTACTTTCTACAGTGTAAATCGAAAGAAGAACGATAAAATTACTTTTTCCAACTTTCCCACTCTACTACTCCTCCTAATTTACTGAAGCTTGTGAGCTCTTCTTCGAATGAAACAAGATTCTTATCAAAGTATAATTTTTGACAAATATTATTCAGATATTTAATAACTAAAAATAAAATTAGTTTTGGAGTAAAATGTAAATCAAACGATGACTACAAATGTGTCACCGGTTACACATTTGCCTGTGCGCAATGTCTTTTTCCGTGCTCACCGATGACACATGGCCTGTGGTGAATCGTTTGTGTGTGCTCACCGGTGACACAATAGCAGCCAAGGTGTTAATAATGCCAAAGTCTGCGAATATATCGTGTGTCCTTTTTGTCCTTCTAGGACCTCTCCGCTAATTATTATTATTATTCCTAGCAAGATGAGTTTTAGATTTCAGGGATTATTACTCCAGCACAATCAAAAATAGATGAAGTTTGTTTTATTTTTTTAGTGTGCTAATTTGAATGGACTACTCGCCAAAATTAAAATTGTTCGCACCTCATAACTGAAAAAAGTGTTTACATTAACAATTTATCTATATACATATCCAGCTTAGTTACCTTGCTCCATTAGAGCAGAAAAATGGCAATAATTTAGCTATTTTTGTTATATTATATTTGTTTGTTTCCAGAGTCTTACCGTATGAAAAATCCCTAATGAGTAAGTGCTTTTGCAAAATGTCTTATATAGATGTAAAATTAAGAATCTGAAGAATAAAGCTACAAGTGAATATTGTCATATTGCTACCCAGATTTTCAAACGTATTGACATGCAAAACTTCAAATATCTCGGTTCTTGAAGAATGGTATAACACATAACTCAATATAAATTAACAAATCTACTAACCAACATGCAATTTTCTGACTCATATGGCAACAAACTTAAAACTGGAATTACCCATGCAACACTCGTGTAAGCACTAAAATAAAACGACCAACACCATCAAATGCGTAAAGTCTGCATTGAGTCATTAATCCAATCATTCAATCTAGGCCCATAACCGTCACTTTATTTTTCCCACGCTCCTACATACACACCAAACAGCCTAACGTCTATTCCAACATCAAACATTTACGTTATGGAGCAAGGAACTCGTCTATCAAATTTCCTTTTTGTCTACATCTGAAAAAAGGAGCAATGTCCTCTTTTGTCTATGCTCTCGCTATTTAGAAGGCCAGAATTCTTATTTGTAAAGAAAACACTCGGCTCGATCATTGAATCGGTCCTGAAAGGGGTTTCACAACCGTTGAATACGAAGAATTCTATTAAAACCCGTACCCCATTTGATATTACATTATGTTATACTAAAGATAAGCAATTTTATTCGCGTAGGCTTATAGCGGAGCTTTTGTGAATTAAGTATCCACCATAACTTACTTAGAGAGCCTCCTATGGCAAGAATCAAGCCGAATACCCGGTCGACCGCAAAGTTCAAGAACCCGACATGTCTAAATGTATAACGTCCTAGAGGCCTAGGAATATAGCCTATAATATGGACTACGCCCCGGACAGTGTTTTTTTTCTCGTATAGTCATTGCCACACTGCAAGGTGCGTTTGTGCGTATACATTTGTGTGATTACTGCAAAATCATACGGTGTTGGTTATTCAGCGCGGTGAGTCAGAAGAATTTCAAAGAGGCCAGTGTCCTGACACTGAACAAATTCATTTTACTTTTCAATACCTTTTTTTTTTGCTCCGGTTGCTGTGCGTCACGCATGCTATACGATGGGAAATGAGTGTTAAACCCTGCGGTGTATGGAGAATCCTTGCGAAAATTTATTCAAAATAGACCTAATAAGAGAAATTATTGTTGTATGTAGGTGGCTCCTATTGGGCTTTTCTTTTGTCATGAATGTGAAAAGGCGTCCTGTTCGGAGGCATTGAACTTGAATGTGTTTGAATGATTTTGGTTGTTTGTACGGATGAAATAGAATATTAGTGGTTAAGTTGGTTAGCTATTTAGGCGTAGTTGTGGGTGGACATAATGGACACAACAAAGAGAATGATAAATTATATTTTTGATATGGGTTATAGTTTGAATATAGAAAGAATTTAATATAATGGATAGCTTTACTAATGATTCGAAAAAATTAAATTCCTAACATTTTTTTTTATATTGACTTTTGTACTTAATGATGCGTTTGCCAAAAGCAAGTAAAAAAAATGCTAACGCAAAAATTAAAAAAAAAAAGAAATCCAAAATAGTTTTCTAGCTCAAAAATTGCTTGATATTGTAGTTATAAGTGGGTTGTCCTTCTAATCTTAGAAAATGAATAGGTAAGAAGCGTAAGAGTCAAAAAAATAAGGTACTAAATCCAACATTTGCAGATATTATCAATATAAATGGAAAACAAAATAAATTCCATTGTCTCCCACTATAATGATCTCCATCGACCTTCACACAAATTGAGAACTCACATTGACATCCACCTTGACTTTCAAAAAACCGTATATGCTCTTTGTAACATCCCCATTCTTATTGTATTGAAAACATCTGCAAAAGACTTTCAACATTTCTTTGAAGAGACATTTGTATGTTCTATCTCCAGCCACCCTCGAATCCGAATACATATACATACTTTATGAAATCCGATACATTGTTCGTGTCGCCCCTTCTATATATGTTTGAGAAAACATCGTCAAAAACGCCCTTCCACTTACCGAAAACGAAAAAAAAAACGTGAATCAATTGCACTCGGTATTTCCGTTGCAAAAAGTTCTATTTTTAGATAAAATCATATCGACCCACCCGGAATTGACTATTTTCAGTTGCACCCTCTTCCGCCTATATTCTGTGAATTATCCGCACTCACCTATTCAACTGTCTATAAAGAAAAGGTGATACACGCTTACAAGGGGAGAAAGATCCATCACGCGACAGGGCGCACCCTTTTTTCGGTGGATACAAAGCGACTTTGATTCGGTTGGTAAATGTTAGCCACCCTCACAAAATAAATGTGTATGGGGGAGTTGGGCTATGAATTCAATGTCGTTGGTCTTGAAACCATAAAGTATGTACACATACCTTACCATTTTGGGGAATATCTTCAGGGTTACGCGTTAGCCATTCCGTTCACCTCCTCCCCATCTCCGTTGCTAACTGAACAAAGTATATAACGAATTTTGTCTGAATCGATATGATGTGTAAAGGGATTCCGTACCCTTCATACATACATATACGAGGAAATCGTGTTAAGTGCGGGGTGACGTTTGAAGGATGTTAAGCGGAGTCGACTGCTACATGAATATTTCATGAAATTTTAGTTAAGTTTGTTGAAAAAATGGCGATGGTTGGGGGGTTTTTGTTGGCCTGGAAACAGCCACGGGTTTTTTGGTGAATGATTTTTGGAATTTTCGTGAGAAAAACTAAGAATTTTTCGGTGAAAATTTTCAGAAATACATAAATTTAATAATTCAAATTACGTGAGTTGAAAATATTAGAAGAATGTATATATGAGTATCTAATAGTCGGGTGGTCTCTCCCTTGTAACGTTGCAAATTTACTTTCACATGCTTAAGGCCATGATTACAGAATAATATTTGGTATAGTAGATATTATCATATCGTTGAGCCTACTCGATTTCTGAATGAATCGAGTAGGGTCTTAATTAAATGATAATAGAAATATGATTATGTTATTACTTCGACGCCTGGGTGCATGATTTACATTCTTACAGATATTAAGCTAAGCATCTGTAAGAATGCAAATAATAGGGCACACATTTTGCCTAGCCGTTTTCTTCTGTAAACATTTCGTTACACATTTGCGTGCTCCACACATAAATAAATAAATAAATAAGAGGCGCGACAATCCAACATTGGACTAAGGCCGCAGGATGTGTTAATGACATCCTATTTCCAAGATCTTATCTGCTTTTTGTTGAGGTAATGAGATCAGCATCACGCTCAGAAGTGTTATTTATCCCCATAAGTATGGGTACTCGTTTAACATCTGAGTGGGATCATAGTCCGTCACAAGCTCGTGAGTTCGAAAAACACCATGAACCACGGTGAGATTCGAACTCATGACCCTGTGCACTGAAGGTGCGCGCACTAACCGCTAGACCAGCCAGACTACCTCCACACATGATCAACAAATAAATTGTTTGAATTCCGAAACATCTGTTTAATAGTCTAGTAGAATTGGTTCAAAATAGCACAAAAAAAATAGAAGAAATAGAAGAAATTGTTGATGCCAAATTGTTGAATACACTGCCTAATATACGCAGTTAAAAGTTACACTAATTTGCGCCATGCGTTAAGGGGGAGGGGGTGGCAAAGGGGAAAACATCCAGTTTCTTGCAAATATCTGGAAAACTATGAGTCTGAAAGAACAAACTACATCAAATTACCTTTGTAATGATATGTAACACTTTAGACATTTTCTCAGAAAATTATACCCTAGACCCAAAAGTATTATAGTGAATTTACATTTTTTGAGTTTTACATTTCGCACTGTAACTCTTGATAGAAAAGACCTTCGGTCATAAGATCTTGTCCATATATTGTTAACAAAATTTATTTAATTTCCACTAAAAATTGGAATGCTCCCACCATTGACGCCCCCCTCACTCCTCCTAACATATTTCAAAGGCAAATTATTATCATCCGATCAAAACTAAAGGTACCCCACATACAAAGTGACCCAAATTTCTAACAAATTTCACATTTTTTCACTTCTAAATTCTATCTAAAATAGAAAAAAAAAATTTTTTATCTCTTAGAACGTCCCTATAACAGTTAACTGTAGTCTTCTGAATGTATATCCAAAAGTTTGTACCAAAGCGTGCCTTACAAGTACGAAAAACCGGGTTTGAAGGTTACTAGTACACGTTACTCGAAATATTCGCAAATAGTCTTAGAACTGATATCACTGACCTTCAAACCCAATTTTTTGATACTTGTAGCGTACGCCTTGGTACAAGCTTTTGAACATACATTCACAAGACTACAATTAACTGTTCTAATGACGTTCTAAGAGATAAATTTTTTTTCTATTTTACATAGAATTTAGAAGTGAAAAAATGTGAAATTTGTTAGAATTTTCGTTCACTTTGTATGGGGGGTATCCTTAGTTTTGATCGGATGGTGATAATTTTTGGTGGGGAGCATAATGGAGCTTAGACTATTTTAAACATTAAATTTGATCTGCCTGGCTCAATTTAAAAAGAAGCTACAGGCATGCCTTTTTGAAAAATGTTAGGGGGAGTGAGGAGGCGTCAATGGTCGAAGCTCTCCAATTATTGGTACAAATGAAAGAAATTTTGTTATCAATATATGGACAAGATCTTATGACGGTAGGTCTATTCTATCAAGAGTTACAGTGCGAAATGTAAAACTCAAAAAATGTAAATTCACTATAATACTTTTGGGTCTAAGGTATAATTTTCTGCGAAAATTTCGAGAATGTTATATATTATTACAAAGGTAATTTTATGTAGTTTGTTTCGTCCTCAGAACATTTCTAGCTCAGACTCATAGTTTTCCAGATATTTGCAAAAAAAAAAATTCACCCCTCCCCTCCCCCTTTAACCCATGGCGCTAATTAGTGTAACTTTTTACTGCGTATATTGAGCAGTGTATTCAACAATTTGGCATCAAAAATTTCTTTTTTTTATGTTTGAGTTTTGAGATATCTGTACTAGAATATAAGTGGCTGTTGTATACAAAGCCCCCTATATTACAAACCAGGAAGCACAGAGAGAAACTGGGTAAATCAGCCCAGGTTTGCCTTTGTAAACAGGTCAAAATGTACGGGAAAGTTGTGCCGTCCGGATTTCAAACACAAAATCCACTAAAACTAAAAGTTTTTCGCGTTTTTTTATTTTACTGTTCTCACAATCTTTTGGTTAATTAATTTTTGGCCACGCAAAACGACCGGGAACCAATATTTTTATCTTGTAAAGTTTGTCGCGACACTGCCCGATTTCCGTTTAACGCAATGTAAATTTCATTTTTCATATTCTCAATCCCAAAACAGTCTTTTTGGGATCAAAATTTTAAAATGTACACATATGGCCAAAAAAATAAGTACACCCCTCATGTACTTTTTTATGCCAAATTTTCATATCCTTTTTAAAATTTAATTACTCCAAATAGATAGCCATTACAACAATTAGGATACAACAATGCCAACGGAACCGAAAAACTAAATCACATAATAAATAAATAAAACGAATGGTAGGTACGAAAAAAAAACGTTTAAGTTCAAAACTTTGAAATAGCATAAAAATTATTTTCTCGATAACGAAATAAACCAGCTAAACATTGTATTTACTGTGTAACTCATTAAAGCTAAATAAAAGCAGTCTCAAATGCGGTTAAGTCCATGTACCTAAGGGCCTTAAGGATAACTGTCGATCTCATTATCACTATGGCTGGAAAAGTTCCCTTGGTATGACTGATGATTTTAGCGGAAAATATTGAAAATAGAGAATCCCTGTGAAAAGTTAATCGGAGAATACAAGAAGTAAAGCAGTTTTGGAAAAAAAGTTTAGAACTTCCCATGGCGATTTCAAAAAGTGTGGATGGTACAAGAAAATTTTGGAGGGATAGTTCTTCTTGTTCCAGACCGAACAATGGAAACTCGCAGAATATTCTGTTTTATTAATGAGATCGTAATAAATTTGATTGGAAACTACTCTTATCGTAATATTCTTCATTCAGGAAAAAAATAATATGGTATACGCTACATCAACTGGCTATTTCCCATGGAGGGAAAAAAACTTGGTCTATGGTTTAATTTTCATAGTTTGGTTTCTTTCAAATATACCTAATAACCGTTACTATGAGGCAATTTCCATATAAGAAATGTTAGTTGAGAGTCCTAGAATATTTTACTGATGAACCCGTATGGCTGTATGGTTTAAATCGGGATTTCAGCAGGATTTTAACCCTAACCATACCTCACAAACTGGTCAAGGATCCGCTTCAACCAAATCGAGTGGCTTTTCACGTTGTTACTAGAGTCAAATTGAGTCCGGAGTGTTGTGTGTGAAGAGTTGAATCAATGAACTAGAAACAAGGTTTTCACAAAACGGTCCGATTTCCTCGAAATAACTGGATATATTGATGTATGGGAACATGCCATAAGAATTATCTCCAGAGGGCCAACAAAAACCTTATTTTTTCAAAATAATGGAACATTTACATTTAAATAATACAATAAATCAAATTCTTGTCGAATCATAACATAGTATTTTAATTAAAATCAGTTTTAATCAAATTAACTGACATGTACTTATTATTTTGTCCAGCCTATTTTAGTCAGTTCGTACTTTTCCAAGGTAAATTAAAGCTGTTATCTACTATATAAAAATAAGTCGGGTTTTCCTCCCTGACGCTATAACTCCAGAACGCACGAACCGATTTGGATGATTCTTTTTTTGTTTTATCCGTCTTACGTTGGAGAAGGTTTATGGACCAAAAAAATTTTGAAAATCTCGAAGGAAGTGGTGGTAAATATCGAAATTTCATTTTGTATGAGAGTCACCTGTTGCAATCAAATTTTCATCGACAACATTTAAATTTAATGGGAATATTTTAGTTGTCATTGGATCAAATACAGTGTTAATTGTAGTCAAGGTGACTATGTTTTTACGTACACACATCCTTGATGTTGGTCACAGCAATTTCCCAATAGACTTCGTACTACTTCGGAAATCCGTCGATATCTCCGCAATCCTTTGGCGGAACGACACGATTGAGATGTCGCCGGATTCGCAACAAAATTGACTAAAGGGTCATGGGTTTTTTTTTTCTAATAACCGTCAGCCCGGATGTTGGCATAGCAAGGTTACAATTAATTACAATTAAGTTACATTAACAACCGTCAACCTGGATGTATGATGGTTTCTGGGATAGTATGAGCATTGTAGGTGGCGTGCGCACATTTTAGTGCACGAAAAACTGAGTAAATGAGTGTGCTGACATATTTAATAGAAATTTATTAAATTAATGATTTTCGAGATAACTCGCTAATATAGTTGAAGGGCAAGTGCAGTCTCATCAATCAGTCAGGGGGTTGAGTACATATGTTGTTGTTGTATTACCTTGACCGCTTAACCCCCCGACGGAAATCTATAGCGTTGTTTCCATTATACACTTTGGTTTCATCATCGAGAGGTCGATCCCGGGTCGATCCCAATAAATTATAGTTAGCAGGTTGATTGGCATTCAAATTAGTGTCAAGTTGTGAGTGAATAATAATATTAATTAATAATAATTACTTTTAATAATAATTAATATTCATTACATAATCAACTACTTAGGGCTCGCTGCGCGAAGCGAACAACGCGAGCGCAGCGAGCCCTAGATGGGAAAGCGAGCGAAGCGAGCTTTCGCAGCTAGTTTATTATAATATGCTAATTTACATATTATTTGATTCCTTACCAATTAAGTATTTAAATCTTTCCATATGATTTTATTTACTCAAATAACTACTTGGCTACAGGGTAATAAGAAAAATTCGTATGGGTGTACTTATTTTTTTGGCCATATGTGTATATTGTATGTCAAATATGCGTAAAAAATCACAAGTTATGCATTTATACTCTTGTTACTATGTACATGTAACTGTAACTGTAAAAATACGTAGCTATGATTTTTTTCCCTAACGGGCAACATAAATGTACTACCACCGATGTTTGGGTTGATGTTGATTTTTGGTGCCTCCTGTATATTATTAAAAGATTATGTTTAAATCGTTTTCATCACATTGGACTGTATGCACAAACTCTTAAATCTATGTAAATCTAGGACTCGGTTTCTATTTTCTAAGATTTAGTAATCCGAATGCAGCCATAAATCCAAACTCAATAACTAAAGTGCGAATTTGTCGCAAAGTGTAATTTGGCGAATTTCTCGACCAAATCCACTATTAATTTTTAAACAGCCATTTATATCGAAAAGATACTTAAATTGCATCAAGCCACTTAATCCCAAAAGGCAAAAAAACCTTTTTTCAATTTATTTTTATTAACAGTAGACTAATCTTTTCCAGCCAAGATGCACTCGACGCTAAGGCCAAAAATAGATTCTTACATAAAAAAAACTACTTATTCTAATCATCGGCTTTGATTGTGATATCGCACTCTAGTACTGATAACAACGTAAACATTTTTACACAATGTACACGTACATGATATAATACATAAATTGGGGAGCAAAGCAGATGATACTGGTTGGTTGGAGTGGAGGCGCATTTGATATGGGAACGCGGACGACATGGACGTACGGACGGGTGGAGATGGAGGAGTAAGTGTGTGAATATAGTTAACAAAGTGCTCGTCCACCATGACTCCATGTGCGCATGTGCTCCACTTCCATACAAAAGTTGCCGATGGATGATGAGCTCACATACAATATTCTTTCCTGGTATGTATGTTTTTTTGGGAGGTCAATGCCCTGTAATATTGTCATCTGCCATACATTTTGGTATAGTAGTTGGCGCTTCGCTCACCATTGTATGGAAAGTTTGGATCCGTGTCTTTGTGTCGTGTTCATTCCATGCAATCTGTTGGCTCGTTCGCTCGTTTGTTTGAAGCAATTGGCCTTCAATGTTATTTCTTCTATTTCTCGAATCCGAATATTTCGATTCTTTCGGTACTCTTTGGTTATAATTTGGGGATATCATCCTAGCTTTAAGCATTTTGGTTACTTTTATGTTGCAAATTTTATAAAGGGTGCGGTATGCGTTATGTACTTGTTATTTTCCAATTATTTTTTCGATTTTTAAAGGAAGAGGTATGTAATAGGAATTTACTTTGATGTAATACATTTCAAAGGATTGGATAAGGATAATTGAAGGAACGCGTATGCCCCTTCTGATCTAAAATAATGATGAATGAAGGGTAGTAGCAAAATTAATTTATTATGGCTCATTTCGATTAGCATCCAATAGTAAAAGAGCATGTTAATTTAATAAACTGAAACTTTTATTAGTACATATTTAAAGGGAAACCATAACCAACCAATTTTCTGATTTATGCAAATAGTATTTCAAAATAGATTGAGGCATTTTTATTAACTAACTTTTTTTTACAATTATTATATTTATTCTGGGGGTTAAGTTGTTACTGTAACTGTAAGTACCCAAAAAAAAACCTGAAAACAAGCACATGTGACTGGCATATCTGAAATATTATTATTATCAAATGATTTACTTGTCAACACAAAACTGTTTTTTTAGTTTAAGATTTTTTGACATCCAAAACTAGCTGGGCATACTATACAGGGTGTCCCGCAACTGGTTAGCCATAGACCAATGGTAGACTCTACAGGATGTTTTAGGAAAAATGCCGCCAAAATTATTTTTCTAGCTTTTACCGTTAAGGAGTAATTGCCTTTTTGGTGATTCTTGTCAAAAAGCTCGACTTTTTTGTAAAAACTACTATTTTCTAGCTTCCACTTTAGCCAAATCAATATTTTTCATATTCTTCTGAAAGTACACAAAATTTCCAATAAAAGGACATATCGAACGTTTCGGACGGTTTCGTATCTTCCGAGATACGACGTTTTGAATTTTGCAAAAATGTCAATTTCAATTTTTAATGTCAAAATTAAACCCGAATTTCGTAACGGTACATTGTAGTGGCAAATCTGCAAAGTTGACAAAAGTTGGCGTAGTATCTTAGTTTTCGAACGGCATATAAGAAAAAAGCACAGAGTCATCCAGTTTCTGAATAATACGTATAAATAAAAAAAAAACAGAGTCTGCAAATGTACCAAACCGACTTCAATCTTGAAAAGGAAGTAACATTTTTACATCAAGCATAGACTTGGTTGTTATGCATTATGGAAAAATACTTTTCGCTACTGTTGTAGATGCTACTTTACTAATTATAACGGTAAGTAAAAAAAATTGTTTTATGTGTTCAATTATTTGTACGAAGGTTCGCTGTGTACACATTAATATTGTGAGAGTATTTTTCATTTTCATCGCCTAAGGGATAAACATTTTAATTTGTCAGGTATTTATTAGTGTCCTTTTATGTCCTTTTTCAGAGTTTTCCGATCCAATTTTTCCTTAGCAAAAATTAAAAAGGAAGTGGCAACTTGAATTATTCGCGTAGTTATGGGCTTTGGAAAGATACAGATGATTAGTTACGGGAAACACGAAAATTTTCCATTCAAACGCGATTTATTCCGTTAAGGGTCCTTGAAATAGGAATCAAACACCGGATATGTAATGTACTCGGCGTCCCCTTTGATATGATATCCTGCCGACCTCCAGTCAAGGATTAAATAATGTCCTTTCTTGTCCTTTTTGGGACCTTTCCGATCAAATTTATTTTAGCAAAATATGTTTAAAACTCCTGGGAACCCACTGATTCAAGACCAAGAAAAAAATAGCCTAACTGTATTTTTTTCTATTGGAAATGCTTATTTGACTGAACTATTTCCACGTAAAAGCAAGATTTCTTCCTCTTACGGACTATGTTTTTTCCCCTTTTACACATATTATTCACAAACTGGATGATTCCGTGCTTTATTCTTATATGCTGTTCGAAAGCTTAGGATTTTGGCCAACTTTTGTGAACTTTGCAGATTTGCCACTTCAATGTATCGTTACGAAATTCGGGTCTAATTTTGACATTAAAAGTTAAAATTGACATTTGTGCAAAATTCAAAACGTCGTATCTCGGAAGATACGAAACCGTTCGAAACGTTCGATATGTCCTTTTATTGGAAATTTTGTGTACTTTCAGAAGAATATGATATTGATTTGGCTGAAGTGGAAGCTAGAAAATAGGAGTTTTTCGAAAAAAGTCGTGTTTTTTGACAAGAATCACAAAAAAAGGCAATTACTCCTTAACGGTAAAAGCTAGAGAAATAATTTTGGCGACATTTGTCCTAAAACATCCTGTAGAGTCTACCATTTGTCTATGGCTAACCAGTTGCGGGACACCCTGTATAATTTTTCTTTTCCTCAACCTGTGCCCATTGTAGTCAAATTGTTACAGTCCTCTATAAATAGATTCCCAAAAACAATTTAAAATCGAAATAAATTTTAATTCAATCGTCAGACATGCATAGGATCGAGGTCTGTCTGAGCGGGCCAATTTGATTTATCCATAGAGACGTCAATTTATTTCTGGACAGAGGTTTCCAAACTTAACATATGCGAACCATATATTAGAGTTTTTAAAAAATTCTTCTTAAAAGCCCATTCCTTAGCCCTGCATCCTCCTGTCCGGGACTATTTCACTTTATTGCAAAACGTATGCTGCTAACTGACTACAACTTGAGAAAAAATTTTGGTTGCAAGTGTAGGCCTAACTCAGGTTTGAAACATATCTACCGATCTTTATAAATCAGTATGACTACTAACCGCATGACCTTCATGCCAAAAATGCATCCAAGTTTTTTGATAATTCTAGATTTTTTAGAAAAAAAAAACAAAATTGGGACTATTTTGGCTATAAGTCTGCACGCTTTACATTCTTTTCATATCCCAGAGCTATTTAAAATACATTTTGCTTGCGAGTTTAACATCCCTGATTGACACAAAAAAATTGTCGATGATGTGTGCTGTTTTTTCACCCCGTTTTAGATTCTATCTAAATTTGTGCATCTTTACTTCTCAACTACAGTCTTTAATATTAGACTTTGACCACTTGACTACGCTGCTTCTTTCGCTGTTTGTTTGGTTCCAAATTTATCTAATGCATATAAAGCAATCAAAAATTTACAATTGATTCAACTTAACAGCGAATTACATATTATTGCTTTTAGATTGGAAAGATTCAGTAGCAAAAAACCTACTCAGCCATACAAATGAAACACAAGCTTGAGCTGAAGTGCATTTGAGATCGAATTAGAGCCAATTTATTAATTATGTTGATGACATTCCAAGACACAAACTAGCAGTCGGGTTCCCACAGATATGTGCATATGTGTGCCCTTTTGGGGGTGATCAAGTTCAATGTCAGATGGGTATTAATAGAGTGGAGCTTGCATGTGATCTTATTGAAATTTGCTTGTCGGATTGATAGATGAGAAATACGTACTGTACATTTACAAATTCGACATTATATGAGTTTATTTTTTTTTACGCATATCATATTTTCTAATTGATGCTATTCATCGACACAAATTGTATAAGTTAGCTAGCAATTCATCATCATCATCATTTGTTTTCATCGTATGTATGTAACATTACTTTCATCAAATCCCTAGTGTAGTAGTGCAATTTGCTGGCATTTGTACACACCCTATCTCTGTAGTCGCCTTATACGCCAGGATCACTGTGATAGATTGTTGAGCATCTGGTACTCTTAAAATCAAATCTGCTCAAATCTGCAAGCTTTATTGTTCAAATCTGCAAGAAATTCACTCCTGTTCTTTAGTCGCCTTCTACAACAGTGGTTTGTCGAAATTGTTAAATTTTTCATATTTGTAAGAAAGATGTGGATATAAATGACTGTTAGCTTCAGATACCATATTATAATCTTGGGTCTATCCAAACGAATCGGTATAAGACCGCTCGTGATATACCAGAGAGTCTCAATATTATCCGATTTATTCAATCTGTGCAGAATGACGAGTAATTACTCGTGTGGATTTGCATCCTCCTGAAAGCAATTAGTTAGCATTATTATTATTATTTTTTTGAGTTACTTGGATCTCGGCTTTAAGAGCCAGATCTAACCTGCAATGGACGCAAGCGTCAAGTTGCTAGGCTCGGACGTATTCGGCTGATGTTTCGCCTACATCCAGTCGATTATGATTGGAGGATGCCGAGTACTTTCCGCACTATTGCGCACGTTTGCAGAAGTACATACTTCTGCCAGTGGCGACCCGTGGCACCAAAAGTAGGTGAAGTGACCATTAATAACAAGGATCGATATAATGTAAATTATATTCTCAAACCTTTTGTTTTACAAGGCAAGATATTATCTTTGCATAACTCAACCGAACAAATTTGTACATCCAAAACAATTTATCAATTTCCGCAAATGAAATTCTGCATCAACAAACACAAGAGAAATCGCAAAGAATCACCTCATACGATACGGAAGTGAAGATGAGGTACATACTAGTGATGTGCGGTTCCGGTTATTTTAGGAACCGGTTCCTCCGGATCCGGTTCTCAGTGGAACCGGGTATTGAACGGGTATTTACAGCGCAGGGAAAAAAATCACACAAAAACAAAAAAAATTTTGTCAATATTTTTAACATCTACCTCAAACTTTTTTTCGATTCCAAAATATTACTTTACAACAATATGCCTCCAGAATCTACCGATTTTAATTTAATCTCTATTAATCTCCAATTCCAGTCCGCTTCACATGTCCGGTTCCACAGACTCGCGAGTCCGGCTCCGCAAGAACCGAAAATCGGGTCCATCAGAACCGAATAACGATTCTGTGGAACCGGACTCGGTTCTCTTGGAACCGGCGCTCGTTTCTATTTGGAACCGGTGCTCGGTTCTATTTGGAACCGGTGCTCGGTTCTATTTGGAACCGGTCGGGGCGGTTCTTGTAAGGAACCGGGTACCCGGGTTAGGTTCCACGGTTCCGTGCAACACTAGTACATACCAGCCAAAAAGCTATTCACTTGCTAAGAAAATCCAGTGTACACATTTCGTGCTGAATACATTGTTGCAGTAGAGTCGTGTATCTCAAGTGAAGAGGTGGAGCTGTGACACGATTATCTCTTCACTTGTTAATCATTCTATGGATGGGAGAAAATTTGCTGTGCAAGGGCACAGAATTTGAAGTAGAAAAATTTCGGTTTGTGATATACAAAATATGTATTTTATATACATTTTGATTATGGTTTTTTATTGAGGAGTTGTTTATTGTTAGAAGCTACTTTTTAATATTTTTAAAATAATAGTATTAGAGGAAATTTTCAATTATATTTTGTAGTGAAGGGGTTCTTCACCTACTTCACCTGAAGAGCCGCCACTGACTTCTGCATGGTGTCAACTACACTGTGCGGCAGGTACAGTTTATCAAGGGAAGACAGAAGAGCCTTAGGTATTATTCCGGTAGCCGACAATATTACAGGAACTACCTGCACTTGCTGAAGATGCCAAAGTATTTTGATTTTTTCGGCAAGTGCCCTATACACGCAGAAAAAAAAATCTTCAATCTAACAGTTTTCATATGTAAATTTGAGAAAAAACGTATATAGAATTTAGTCAAAATAACTTGCATTTCATTTGTAAGCCGCAAAAATGTTTAATTTTACATTGGCATAAAATGTTATATGTACATGTTCTAGCTGTATTCTCAAAATGTTTGTAATTTGAATTAAAATTATTGCAATGTCATATTGAAAAGCTGCTTTACGTTTAATTCAAAAAAAAAAATTTTTATTTTTTTTATACCCTTCGCTCATAGAGTGAAAGGGTATATTAACTTTGTCATGAAGTTTGTAACGCATTAAAGGAAGCATCTCCGACCATATAAAAAGTATACATATATGATCAGCGTGACTTGGGGAGTCGATTGGAGCATGTCCGTCTGTCTGTCTGTCTGTCTGTCTGTCTGTCTGTCTGTCTGTCTGTCTGTCTGTCTGTCTGTTGCGACGCGTTTTACTCGGCGGGTATTGAAGCTAGCAAGCTGAAATTTTGCACACGTGCTTCTTATTATTGCAGGCTGTTTGTATGTTTGATTCACCCAAATTGGATCACTGGGTCATGGGGCTGCCATACAAACCTAGCTCCCCAATTTGAGTTCTTCTAAGAAAAACTTTTTTATTTGTTTACCAATTTCAACCAAATTTCACACAAATGTGTTTCTATAGATAACACAAAACATATGCAAGAATGGATCAAATCGGACTATGGGGTCATGGGGCTGCCATACAAACTTAACCCCCCAAATTAGGTTCTTCTAAGAAAAACTTTTTTATGCAGCAATTTCAACGAAATTTCACACGAATGTATTTCTATTCTTGACACAAAGCATATGTAAGAATGGATGAAATCGGACCATGGGGTCATGGGGCTGCCATACAAATCCAACCCCCCAAATTAGGTTCTTCTAAGAAAAACTTTTTTATTTGTGCACCAATTTCAACCAAATTTCACATAAATGTATTTCTATTGATGACACAAAACATATGTAAGATTGAATCAAATCGGACCATGGGGTCATGGGGCTGCCATACAAACCAAACCCCCCATATTGGTTCTTCTAAGAAACATTTGTTTACACCAATTTCACAAAACCTTGAATTAATGTGTCTTTATCAAAGCAACTAAAAAGTTCAACACGAATGGAATCGTACTGTGGGGTGGGGTCATGCTCCGGCAACCCCAATAAAATTTTCCGAGTAAATATTTTTATTTGTCCACTTATTTCAACCAAGCCCAAAACTTTTGTCGAGACGGAAGAAAAAGAATGAGGAGGGGAATTAACCCATTTTGTTCTACGGTTGCGTTTTCGCAACGCTTTATATTTTCATGTTTCACGCTTTTCTGGTAAAACATATAAACCTTATCCCCGAGGAAGAAAGGTTCATTTTACAATTATCTAATCGACCTGTTTTTGCTCAAAGATGCATTTTGACATTTTCTATGATTTTTTAGGGTTTGAAAATTGTGAAAATTCCGTGTTTTTAGGATCGGATGCTAATTTGTGTATAAAAATACTTAGATCGAATATTTTCCTGAAATCTTCGGAAATAACATAAGAAAGACTACAAAGGATGCGAAAATATACTTAGTTCATCAAAAAGTTGTATTTTGAGCGCAGAACATACACTCAAAATGTAAGGTTGTCCAGCGTTGCGTTTTCGCAACGATATCCTCTTTTTCCTATCCTACGGTCAAATAATTTCCATTATTTTTGGTAATAATTCAGTTTTGATGCTATTTAACATTGCGAATATTGTTTGTACTTAAGTTTTCGATAAATTTAAGAAATATTAGTAAAAAGTGGCTTTGCAAATGAAAATGGTTAATTAGAACATTTAATTTATTTGGGTTTATGACGCGGCCACTACCTATTATCAACGAAATGATTATTTTCAAGTTTCACCCGCTTCAGCGGCCCAATATTCCTTAAATAGAGTGTGAACTTCAAACTTTGTGTATAAAAGAATCCAGATATGTCCTTGGGAAGTTAGGTTTATCATAGAACCACCTGCTATAAATGGAAAGGGAAGGGGCAGTACTCCTGGAGGGAGGATTGCCAGCCTTATATTTAGACAATATGTATTATAAGGAGTTGTTCCACCTATCTGATATGAGCGATCCGGGTTGGGCATGGCATCTAGCACCGGTTGGTGACTCCAAGAAACCTGGTAAAAATCGAAGGTGCCCAAAGAATGAGGGGGATTACGCATCCCCATGCGGACTCCACAAGAATACTTGGCGATTATTTTCGACTACTAAATTGGTGAGGCGATCCACAATAATGCTAATAACAGCTTTTGTTTCTAAATTTCAGGCTATTATTTATAAAAATAAGACGTTGTCAGTGTATGGAAGAGAATTTTCTTTGACCAAAAAAGTACAAGTTAAGCCCTAGCGTTGCGTTTTCGCAACGTGCTCCACAGCCCAAAATACAAAAAATTAAAAATACATTTCTTCGAAATGTGCATATTCTTCCTATGGCAAACTACTGTGCGAAATTTCGTAATACTAGCACAACTCCTTCTTACCCCCGGACAATATGGGTTAAATACAAGTCATAGGTACGCCCGAAAAAAACTTTTAGCCCAAGCGAAGGGTATCCAAATTTCGGCCGCGCCCGAAATTAGCCTCGGCCCCGGGGTTGGCGAGCGAAGCGAGCAGGGGGCGAAGCCCCCTTGTTTTATTTTTCTTTTATTTTTTTTAACTATTTTTTTTTTACAATATTTTAAAAACTTTATTTTCTCACTTTGCTTTTACTGGGAATCGAACCGGGTACCTATCGTTTCGTAGTCCTACTTCCTACCACCTAAGCTATCTGAGATTACTAGCACTGAGCAACAAAGCGGCGGGCTTATGTACATGTGACGGACACAGCCTTCAAAATGAAACAACTTTAAAACAAAGTTGAACATATTTAAATCGAGGTTTCAGTCAATTTTGAATAGATCATTAAACTATTTGTTTTTAAAATGATTTAATGGCAAATACTGTAGAGTGAGATATTGAAATATTTTGTATTTCAGTATTACATATGACTGCGGAATATCAATGAAAACTTTTCGTGTGTTGAAATAAAAAATGCATACGATTTAGTCTAAAAGAAAATATGTTCGAACAACGTATTATATTATTTAGAAATAAATTAAGTTTGTCAAAGTTACATGTTTCTTGCAATGTTGAAATGAAAAACGTAAATTTTTAGTTTGAAATACGTTTTTTTTCTCAGTGTAGTTATTATTTTTGGTAATAATTCAGTTTTGATGCTATTTAACATTGCGAATATTGTTTGTACTTAAGTTTTCGATAAATTTAAGAAATATTAGTAAAAAGTGGCTTTGCAAATGAAAATGGTTAATTAGAACATTTAATTTATTTGGGTTTATGACGCGGCCACTACCTATTATCAACGAAATGATTATTTTCAAGTTTCACCCGCTTCAGCGGCCCAATATTCCTTAAATAGAGTGTGAACTTCAAACTTTGTGTATAAAAGAATCCAGATATGTCCTTGGGAAGTTAGGTTTATCATAGAACCACCTGCTATAAATGGAAAGGGAAGGGGCAGTACTCCTGGAGGGAGGATTGCCAGCCTTATATTTAGACAATATGTATTATAAGGAGTTGTTCCACCTATCTGATATGAGCGATCCGGGTTGGGCATGGCATCTAGCACCGGTTGGTGACTCCAAGAAACCTGGTAAAAATCGAAGGTGCCCAAAGAATGAGGGGGATTACGCATCCCCATGCGGACTCCACAAGAATACTTGGCGATTATTTTCGACTACTAAATTGGTGAGGCGATCCACAATAATGCTAATAACAGCTTTTGTTTCTAAATTTCAGGCTATTATTTATAAAAATAAGACGTTGTCAGTGTATGGAAGAGAATTTTCTTTGACCAAAAAAGTACAAGTTAAGCCCTAGCGTTGCGTTTTCGCAACGTGCTCCACAGCCCAAAATACAAAAAATTAAAAATACATTTCTTCGAAATGTGCATATTCTTCCTATGGCAAACTACTGTGCGAAATTTCGTAATACTAGCACAACTCCTTCTTACCCCCGGACAATATGGGTTAAATACAAGTCATAGGTACGCCCGAAAAAAACTTTTAGCCCAAGCGAAGGGTATCCAAATTTCGGCCGCGCCCGAAATTAGCCTCGGCCCCGGGGTTGGCGAGCGAAGCGAGCAGGGGGCGAAGCCCCCTTGTTTTATTTTTCTTTTATTTTTTTTAACTATTTTTTTTTTACAATATTTTAAAAACTTTATTTTCTCACTTTGCTTTTACTGGGAATCGAACCGGGTACCTATCGTTTCGTAGTCCTACTTCCTACCACCTAAGCTATCTGAGATTACTAGCACTGAGCAACAAAGCGGCGGGCTTATGTACATGTGACGGACACAGCCTTCAAAATGAAACAACTTTAAAACAAAGTTGAACATATTTAAATCGAGGTTTCAGTCAATTTTGAATAGATCATTAAACTATTTGTTTTTAAAATGATTTAATGGCAAATACTGTAGAGTGAGATATTGAAATATTTTGTATTTCAGTATTACATATGACTGCGGAATATCAATGAAAACTTTTCGTGTGTTGAAATAAAAAATGCATACGATTTAGTCTAAAAGAAAATATGTTCGAACAACGTATTATATTATTTAGAAATAAATTAAGTTTGTCAAAGTTACATGTTTCTTGCAATGTTGAAATGAAAAACGTAAATTTTTAGTTTGAAATACGTTTTTTTTCTCAGTGTAGTTATTCCTCTTCTCTGCGTGTTTTCTTTCGATATTACTGTTCTGTTACTGGAATATCAATATCGATAATCCACGCAGAGTGACTAGTCTTGTCGACTAGGAGTATATCGGGTCTGTTGTGGACGACCGAGTGATCAGTAAGGACCTGGCGATCCCAGTACAACGTGAAGCGAGTGCTTTCGAGCACTGCTTGCGGGCTGTACTGGTAAATCGGTTTTGTCTGACCGATCAACTCGTGCTTGTATGCAAGGTGTTGATGGATTACCTTGCATACCGCATTATGTCTATCCGCGTATACTCTGCCGGTGCCAATGCAGGACAGCCAGAAATCATGTGGTCTAGCGTTTCTTGCACCGAACCACACATTCTACATCGATCATCATCCACCCGTTGATTGCAAATATGCTTAAGATAAGCACGGGTGGGGACCACGCCGTCCTAAATAGCAATCATCATCATTCGGCAAAGAGGAACCCTACACTAAGCCATCTGTTTGACAGGTGAAGATCAACAAATGGCTGCCAAAGGCAACCCACGTCCATACCATGAATTGTCTTTGCCTTCCATTCATCAATCCTCACTGGGTCTGACTTCACTAAACTTAAAGGAGCAAATGAATGATCGTTCAACTTAAGTGGAGTAAGTCCGTCGTCCGCCTTACAGACAGCGTCATGCAGAGAGCTCGTTGTTGTTTTGCTGTACTGTAATGCCTATGATGTTGAGCGGCAATGTCAATTAGGCCTCTGCCTCCGATGTTGCGAGGCAGGTAAATTCACTCCACTGCGGATTTGGGGTGCAACATTCGGAATGCAGTCATTGTTACACGAACCCGTTTTTGGACTGCCTCCAATTCGGTGGCACTCCAAGGCACTATTCCGAATGAATACGTCAGTGAAGGAATGACATATGCGTTAATCGCACTTATTTTATTTCTTCCCGACAAGTTTGTTTTTAGCACCAATTTCAACCTATGCATGAACTCCCCCAGCAGTTCCTCCCTTAGATCAACGACGCTGGCGTGGGCGCCTTGCAGAGTTCCTAGGTACAGATAGGTGACTCCTGCTGTTAGGAATGCTGGAATACTCTCTGGGTTACTAATAAGCCGATTGTTTTGTTGTGCATGTAGACCCCATATATACTCGGGAATTGTTTGTACCAGTAATTCTGCACCTGGTCAAGACCTGGCCCTTTCCAATTCATGCTCCGCTTGATGACTTCGCATAAGTCCGATTCGGTAACATCAGCGAAATTCATGTCAGGTAAGCTGGCATGGCGGATGGTTTCAGCTTGAATCCACTCGGCTTCTTGGGAGTGCCGAGCTGGGACTCACAATTCACTGAACAGAATACATTCCCAATAATACAGTAAAGTACAGTTACAAGTTATTGCAATAATTTGGTATAAATATATGCCAAATATAAAAATATAAAAAAGAGAAAAAACAATAATGGTAAAAATATAAATAGTAAAAAAAAATAAGTTAATAGTAAGATGTATAAATAAAGAATATGTACAATGCAAATTACTAAAATTTAAATAGAATATCGAAGTCCAGGATTCAATAGGGATACTTTTTGAATTAATATTTACTTAAAAGTATAGCAAATGAAGGAGGGAGAGGACCAAGCTCTAGCTTATCATATTCGTGCATAAGCCTGATCAAAGGGGAATTATAATAAACTGATATCTCAGTTTGAGGTGGGTCAAAAACAGATATAGATCGCGAGTTGTAAGTTGGGAGGCGGTACTGAATGCGGTCGGATAGTCGACTTAGCAGATAGCCGCGACATAATTTATATAGGAAACACATCAAACTCATTACATTTAAAGTTCGCAGAAGATCAATATAAGATATGTAAGGCAAATCGGTTTTGAATATTAATTGGCGGGAGAATTTTCTTTCTACTGATTCTAAATCTTTCGTGCTGTTATCTGTCAGAAGAGCTTTCTTCACTCCTGTCCCTTTAGTCGCCTTCTTTACACATACGTTGAATTTATCAGTACTAATTACCACACAAAATAATGAAATCCGAATCTATTCTATTCTTTTTCTTAACTATTCTATTGTAAAATAAAAAATAATTAAAATGATAAATTAATACCAAGTGCAATTTAGCTCAGGGCGAAATATTTGATTTGTTTGAAACTGTCGTAACGACTTTATTTATCTTAAATTCACAAGATTTCAAACTTAGAGAAAGTATTTATGGTCAACAACACAATTTATCATGTTACAATTTTTTATTTCTTTTATCTGCCTAACAGATTTTCGAAAACGGGAAGTAAAAATTCATCTTCTTTCATGATAATTTCCAAATATTTCATCATGCTATAAAAGAAAGAAAAAACAGATACAGCAAGATCAAGCAACCAGAATTAGAATTGTTGAGTGCCAAGGCCAATGAACGCGCGACCGAAAACAACAAATACATTTCAAGCATTTTTCCCGCATTGATGTCATCGGGCGGCAGTCGAGACTCGAGACGGTTCCACAGAGAATCAGCTGTGTGTAGATATATCTATTGCTCATCGTAAATCAGACCAGGCAACGAGAAGAGTCCAATCAACCCGCCTGACTCCATTGACGCTAGAAGGTCAAGTTTAAACTATGACTACACTATACCATTATAATGTCCAAACGTTTCGAAGCGTATATCGCCCTAGAAACTGTAGTAAAAAGGCAGATTTTAAAGCTTACATACGATAGGAACTCATCAACATCCGCGTCAATGTTCCATTACTGTCATTATTTCTGTGATTATCATCACTTATGATGACAATCATTAGTGGATGATGTTTCCACCTCTTCGTCCGAAATATTTGAATTTGGCCCACCCAAAATGACGGAAAGTAACGGTTTTAAATGGGGAAAAATGTGTATGTATGCATCTTTTCTTTTGGCACCAAATAGGTGAATAAATCCGTGAAATGCCAAGAAACGAGCTTGCTAATCAGAGTAATTTCTCATAGCTAAAAACAGCTTCGGGTGTCAAAAAACAAAAGAATAAGGAGTTTGAGAGATTTGGATTATTTTCATGAATACTCGCGTAGTTTAGATTCTTTGATGCGGAAAGACATCTTTCTCTCTCTCTTCTTGTTCGCATGATATTCAATGAGGTATGTTAGTTAGATCTTTAACCATTAATGGAATTGCACATACATAATAAGAGAGTATATGTGAATCGTGTTTTATTGAGAAAATATTCGAAAGATTCTCACTGATTTTTCATTTGGTTTTAAGGTGTATGTTTCCACGGGCCCGTGATACAGAGCTAGAGGCCGCTTTTTGTGATAAATAACTCGAATGTAGATTTTACTATCGAAAACGTATACATATTTCTAATTTTTTTGTAGTAATAATCTAATTCCTTTTTGTTCATGTTAGTAAGTCAACATAAATGAATCACAATCTTCATAGAATTCCACCAGAAATTAGAATGGGCAACACATTAAATCTCCTCAGCTTGCCCATTCCGTTTCGCATGACCGTGAAAAGCGCGTGTCAAATTTCCACCATTTCCTTATCGCTATGGTGGTTTTATGGGTCAAATTCAGCGCGCTGCTGCATTTCGAAGAGAGCTTGGGTGTTGACGATGTTTCACTCATGAACGTCCTCATCGTATACCTACCACCAGAGAGGTATCCATGCCCACTAGACACTGTTGTACATGGCAAACGTTCAAGTGCACAGTGCAGTACAAATAGTCCTTCTAGTAGTACCTATATCCAGTACTACATATAAAACTTGGGGAGTCGATGATGGAGTTAGAAACGGGTGTAGGATGCGCTAACCTTGAATTTTGCGCACTGTAAAATGAAACGAGTTCATGGAATGAGATGATGGTAAAATTCGATGCACTCTAAAGATTTCGGTGTGAATCTGTAGTTAAGAGACGAAGTCGGTTATTCACCTCTGTTATATATAACCTTGGGGAGCGAAGTAGCATTCTGAAGTCTAACGGATACAAGGCAAAAATTTAACGAAAAGAGATTTCCTATTTAGTAAATATTTATTTCAGGATATTCTTTGATGAAGCCTAAGGACGACAATATTTTATAGAAAAATTATTTTGAAGTGTGTACTTTGTAGATTGCATAACTTTACTTGCAGTTCCAACAGGAATCAGAAAACCTGTAGGCTCCCTTTTTTTTGGATAAAATTTTTTGCAATTTATATTAGTTTCAGTGTTTCGACTCCATTTTTTCTCAATTTATATTAGTGTCAGTGTTTCGACTTATTTTTTGAGGATCGCGATAGATTCGCGTCAAAAATAGTGGTCGATTTGCTCAATTTTAAAAGGCCCTTATGTTTTTATTCAGAATCATTAAACATATTTATGGTTTTGTTGTTATCATAAACTATTGTCACAATGATTTAAAAAAAACTAACTCATGATTTGACTTTGAAAATAAAAAGCAATTGTCTGCCAATCATTGACTCTGGGGAAGGGTAAGCAGGACGACCGCCTCGTAAGCCAGAATTGAAAAGCTTCTAGTCAAGATTACATCATTTTTATATGCTCCAATATTTGACAAAAAAAAAATCTATCAAAAATATTTTTAATTGTTTTTTTGATTTGTTGCCACTGATGCTTCTTCGTTGCACTGAGTTTGAGTTTAGTTTTCTCGTCGATACTTCACCCTCGGAATACTATATTAAAAATCGTTTCGACAAATCATTATACCAATTTGAAAATGAGGACAGTCAACGGAATGTTAAGAAAACTGATCGCTTATACGAAATTCTCACATTTATTTTAAGAGGTTTTATAACTTAACATTAACAAAATGTTTAAACTTTTCCTGGTGCAATATTGTATTTCAGTCGTTGCTTCAAAATAAACCGGAAGAGCCAGGGGTGCTTGTCTCTTATTGTGACGAGTGAATCGATAAAGCCACTGAACACTTGAAACAGGAAAGACGAAAATGAGAAAAAATATAAAATCTAAAGTTAGACTTTAATTGAACCCTCAGGGACGTAGCCAGGGGAGGGGTCCATGGGGTCCGGACCCCTCCCGAAATGTTTTAAAAATAGTCGAAACTTTCGTAGTAATATGGAATTTGTAATAATGCAACTCTTTTAATTCAACTATTTTGATCAGACTGTGTTTAAAGTCGTAAGATAGTCGTTGTACCGAGAATCAATACTAATTGATTCATACTATTTTCGATTTATTAGTTTAGTTAGTGGAGTCGCTAGAAGAAACCATGGGAGTGCTAGAAAAGACTCCTCTTTTTTATTTATTGAAAATATTTGCCAATTTCCTTTCGACTTTGTTCCTTTAATTTTCCACATTGCAGTTATTGCGGAACGTACTGAAGTCGGAGCATGGTGTTTACTGAGCGTTGCTAAAAAATTGAAATTTATTATAATATATATATATTATAGCCGCTGTTTCCACCTAACCTTTACTGCTGCTTAATAGGGTCATACAAAGATTGCATTGACCAGGCGTCCTTCCTTTGGCGGCATGCCGTGTATTTTCTTCTCTACTCCATGGACACAAAATACAACCACAATCGACGATTAATCTTTTTTTTTAATTCTGAAATATTTTTTGCCTCCCATACTGGTAACTCCATAGATGAGGCGTTTGAATTTTCGTAAGTTATCTTCATATCAAATTGTACAAAATGTTTGGAACGCTATTTCAGAATACGTTGTGTCGAAAATAAATACTAATAACTAGATTTGTATTTTCCTACATCTAGTGATTTTCAACATTTGTATGTAAGCATGAGCTTTGAGCTTTTCGCTTCGTGGGTCCTGAGTGTTCTTCAGTCTAAATTCAACGCCAGGGGGCATAGGCAATATTTGAGCCATATCCGAAGCGTCTTGTATTTTTTGTGTTTTCAGTTGACATTTAAATCGTTACACCCTTTTCAATTTGGTGCGTGTCCATGGAATAGACAACATCGACCTCATATAGCAAAATCGCTTAAAAGGAATATTTATGTACATAGTAAAAAGTCTCAAAATCTATTTTTTTAAAGTTCTGACAAAAATTTCATAACGGTACTTAGAGATAAGTATGCAATTTGAAAAAAGTAGCTTTAGTATGTTTAGACTTTCCAACGGCTGGAAAGGTATCAGTATATCAAAGAAGTATCAAAATAACAAAAAATGTATTTCCCTTCCCTGGGACATAAAGCTGAAGTTTAGCTCTTATTGTGCTAAAAAATCTTCTTGAAACTCGAAGGTTTAGCATGAGCAGTTCATTTTCTATAATTTAAGGGATCCTTCTGAATTGATCGATTTCAAGATTTAAATTTTTATTTAAAATATATATAGATTAAAAAAAAAATAAGGAAAATATATTTTTTTTAATTAATTTAAAAATACTTTTATTTGCTTTGAAATATTGGCTTTTATCTTAAAGGGGATTCACACTATGGACAGGATTTACTAAAGCCACTAAATTAATCGAGTCGAAACCCGCCTACTAGATTAAATCGTATGTCATGAAATTCATTGTACATCGTAGAATGTACTTGCATTATTCAAATTGCAGTACAATATGGTACAACTGTCAACTAAATCTAGGATTTAGTAAATCTTATCGATAGTCTGAATCGGCCCTTAATTTCTACCTTATTAATATATATATTTCAGATTTATTTTTATTCCTTGAGTTTTTCCTCAAATCAGGGAGGCATTGACTCGTGAATATAAGTGATTTCTATGAAAAAGTATGGAAAATGACATTTAAGTTTTTTAATTTCGGCATCCTTGACTCAAGGTCTCCTTGAGTTAAGGTATGTTCATACTCGTAAATACGGGCCTTAGAAGCTACAATGATTTCATGAAATATTTGCCACAAATTTGCGGCCCCGCTATCTGGATTTGAGAGAAAATTTTACATTCGGGGTTCTTGAGAAAATTTGGATATCATTTTTTCTCTCTTCGAATTTAACACGTTTAAAAAAAATAAAATGAGAAACTAAACATTTCGTGTGTCGGCAAGTTTTGGACCTCTCCCGAAACAAAATCCTGGCTACGTCCCTGAGCCTCTTGGTACGCTTTGACCTCTGGAAAATTCGCCAGTAGGTGGTAGCTCCTGATTAGCCCCAGGCACTGTGTATTGGGTAACGAATATATTTGCTTGACAAGAAGAACAAATGTGTTAGATTTGTTTGCGGGGGACCTTCTAAACTTTCTAATAAAAATAAATCCGAATATATCCATGCGAATATAATTTTGGATAATTTAACAAGGTTTTGCCAACTCCTATGGTGACAATTGTTTCGATAATTTGAAAAAAAAATTGCGATACATTTTTAAAATTTCAAATTGTGATAGATTTGGACTTATTTGAAATTTTTAGTTGTAGATTGTAAAATTTTGTGAAAAAAAGTGGTAGATTTACCACAAAAGTGGTAAAGTCAAAACACTGATTAGTGTGCCCGTAAAAGCAAATTACTGTGGTGATTCTTAATAGTAGATTCTAAATAGTACAAATCATAAAATTACTATGAAAATTATTATACTATCATAATAATATGGGAATGTCCGGAAAGGACCGTACAATGGGGTCTAAAAAGTGATTGAATTTTTCTTTTAATAATGTTAATCATAAATCATAAAACCTTCCTGGGCCCTTCAAATTGGAAGTGAGTAGATCGATAAAGAAATTCTTCTCCCCATAAAACAAATTGTATCTAGTTAAATGCTTCAGAGATTACTTAAACCATGTGTACTTAAAAAAAATCAGCATCTCTTCTAGACCCTTGAAAACTACCATCAAGAACGTTTTTTTTTGTTTTGCCATTAAATCAAGGCAAATTCGCGATTTTTTTGCCCCATAGCGATCATCGAAATTTTAAAGAGGTCTAACTTCTCTCTCTTTTTCCTAATTCCAAAAGTTGGTTTTTAATGTAGCGGAAATATTGGGTTTATTGGGATGTCATTTTTCTAGATGAGATGGCAACACCGATAAACTAATGGTAGTCCATCTTTGACATACATACCATTTGAAGTTTCTATTCATAAGCTGGCAATGTCAGTATAAACATTTCGTTTCGAAAATTCACGAAAAAACAACATTTGCGGGAAGTTTTACTTGGGCATTATTTTGCTAAGAAGAAGAAGCTCAGAGTCATCAATTGCTCGTGGAAGTTTACGGTGACGATGTTTTTTCGCGTGCACAGTATTTTCGGTGGTTTCATTGGTTCAAAAAATGATAATTTCGACATTACCGACGAAGAGCGACCTGGCCAGTCAAAAAAGTTTGAAGACGAAGAATTGACGAAATTACTCGAAGAAGATTCGTGCCAAACGCAAAAGGAGTTCGCAATTTCGTTGGAAGTGACTCAGCAAGCCATATCGAAGCGGTTAAAATCACTGGGAATGACCCAAAAGCAAGGCCACTGGGTTCCGTACGAGTTGAAGCCAAGAGATGTTGAGAGGCGCTTTTGCATGTGCGAACAACTGCTTCAAAGGCAAAGACGGAAGGGTTTTTTGCATCGTATTGTGACCGGCGATGAAAAGTGGATACATTATGATAACCCAAAGCGAAAGAAATCATGGGGACCGCCCGCGCACCAATCAACATCGACCGCGAAGCCAAATATTCATGGTTCCAAGCTTATGCTCTGCATTTGGTGGGACCAGCTCGGTGTTGTGTATTATGAGCTGCTAAAACCAAATGAAACCATTGACGGGCAGCGCTATCGACTGCAATTGATGCGTTTGAGTCGAGCATTGCGTCAAAAACGGCCACAATATGCTGAAAGGCACGACAAAATAATTCTTCAGCATGACAATGCTCGCCCTCATGTTGCGCGAATCGTGAAAACGTACCTGGAAACAACCAAATGGGAATTTGTTCGCTTCGATGACTCATGCGTTGGCTGATCAGCACTTCACTTCATATGAGGATACTAAGAACTGGCTCGATTCATGGATAGCCTCGAAAACCCAAGATTTTTTCCGCGACGGAATTCGTAGACTTCCCGAAAGATAGGAGAAAGTTATCGCTGCTGATGGCCAATCTTTTGAATAATTTAGTTATATGAATAAATCTATGAATAATTGCCCAAAATTAAAAAAAAAGTCTCATTATTAAGTTGTAGGCATGCGGGGTGTCATATCACAGAGGACGTCGAGCAAATTCCATATCCGGCGTTTATTACTTGTTTGAAGGACCCTCACAGGAGCAAATTGGGATCCAATGGAAAATTTTCGTGTTTCTCGTATATGTATCTTTCTAAAACCGTAATTTGTCCTTGAAACAGGAAACGAACACCGGATATGCAATGCACTCGACGACCTCTTTGATATGACACCCCGCATGCTCACGTTCGATCAAGGTTTGTAATTAGTGTCCTTTAATGTCCTTTTTCAGAGCTTTCCGATAATTTTTTTCTTAGCAAATTTAATGGTAGAATCTCAACCTATTATAGATTCGGAAAAGTGAGAAACGTAGGGACAACTTGAATTATTCTCGTAGTTATGGCTTTGGAAAGATACACAGAAAACACAATAATTTTCCATTTAATCTCGATTTATTCCGTTGAGTGTCCTTGAAACAAGAAACAAACACCAGATATGTAATGTACTCGATGTCCTCTTTGATTTGATACCCCACATGCTGGCCTCCGGTCAAGGATTAAAGAGTATCTTTTTTTTGTCCTTTTTGGGACCTTTCCGAACAAATTTTTTTTAGCAAAATGAGTTTTAGATTCCTAGGAGCTCGCTGATTCGTAAACCACAAAAAATAGCTCTACTCTAGTTTTTTCTATTTGGAGACCTGAAATGAGATATTTTGACTGCACTATAAGCAAAACACACAATTCACGGTATCCTCAGATACCGCATCAAGCTATATACATACATATAATGTTTTTAGCGTTTGCACGGATTGCTTAAACTGCCTAACGAGGGATGTGCTTGCTCCGCAGGCCCGCGATGCCGGAAAAAAAGTCTGAGGAAGTGGAGTTTTTTAGAATCTCTGAAACTATGGTAGCTAAGGGGCTAAGAATTCAGAGTATCTCTGCAAGCCTTTTTTGCTGGAAATAATATGATGCGCATCACTTTCCAGTGCATTATGCCATAGTTTGCTGACACTCTGTACTTAAAAATTGCCACCACGAAGGATAGTATAGATATATCACCAATAAGTGAATCATTGGAATGTAGAATTTTAAAACTTTGCACGGTCAAGGCCCAGGAAGTGATTTCATAAAATTGTTGTAGGTATTCTCTGGGGATACATAAAAAATCCACTTAATATTCAACATAAACATACAGTTTGCGCATCCATGTATGTAATTCGAAATCCAGACAAGGTATTGAATCAAAATCCCCATAAATCCAAATTGTGACAACACACCCCCCAAAGTTCACTCATTCCTAGTCAATCGGTCGCATGAAGTGTATACATTGTATACTACCACATCTCTATACTACATATTAAACAGAGTTCAAGGAACGTCCCCAAATAAATGCCTACCCAAAAATAATAAGAGAAAAAATAGCCAAAGACTGTTTGCTTTTGCAGGTCAAAGCCACCGATGATGATGATGGTGAAATTACCTCACCATCGACATTGTATACAATGAAATACTCGTAGAATAGAGGAGGCGCGCTTCACGCATCACGCGTCGATTGCTCGCGCCGCACCGTGATAGAACTATACAAAATCGTATCGCTCCATGTTGCGCCCATCCATACTCGCCAAACAAAACACACATCGATAAGAATATTTCGCTGGGGCTTGCATGCTGCTGCTGACTGCTCACTTTTATCTGTGGATTCTACAATATAATACGCGGCGAGTCGCAATAGATTGCTGTGAATGTCTTCTCAATTCTCTTCGGTTCGGACGCGGCTGATCCGTTGCCGACCGGCGATTTTAAACACGACTGAGTCAGAATACATCGAATTCTGTTTGTGGGGTCTCCAAGGCCATGCGAAACTCACCTTTCCACAGTCCATTGCTAGACTTTGCCTAATTTGTAAGCAATTTTTGTCGGTAGGAGTGAAAAGATTCGTTAGAATACATTCGTTAATATCGCGAAAAAATATTGAAATTTAATGTCGCAGGAATTTAATGTAGCAGGATTGTGTGTGGAAATTTATCGTGGTACAAAAGTTCTTCCACTTCTGGATGCAAGCAATGTGAATGAACTGTGTCTGCCTCTCTGTTTTCATTTTGCAACGTGCATTTTGTTGCTATCGAGTGAAGTGCTGCAGTGTACGATTCCTGAATGCGGTCTCTTTCGACACTCTCTTCAAATTGTGATCTCTTCGTGGTGTGCTTTTCTCTTTGGCTTGATATGTGTGCTGTGTTGTGCTAGATTTTGAGGTGAACGACCGACCTAGCCATGCTGTTGTCGCAAAGAATGGCTATTTCATTCTTCTAGCTCAGAAGTGTGTGGTGGAAATTGAGTGTATATTGTGAGTGAGCACATACGAAGATATTGAGGCGGATATTGATGCCCAAAGAGAGCCTCGCTGTTCATTTGGGCGTTTAACGAATGGATATTGTTGCAATCGCTACAAGAACAATACAGTGGCGTGTATTTTGCAGACACGGTGGACCTTGGTAAGATACATGGATGAGTGCATTGCTAGCGATAATAAATTTCTTTATTTAAGGCGTATTAAATATATATACGAAACGCTACAATGCGATTACTATGGGAGAAGCTGATGCTATTTTTATAAATTCATTATCAGTCGTGCATTCGAGTAAACACATTATTTTGTTGACAATGTCAGTAGCGGTTAAGGTTAACGATTGAACTGCTGATGATTTCTAAAGATACGGAGTATGCACTGATTTATTGGCTCAAATACGGAATAGGAAACATTCCAAATTCTTGTTGCAAGTACGCTCCCAAACATATCAAAAATTATTATTACATATTATGTATTTTGAATTAAAAAGAAAAAAAAAATTAAAACGTCGATAGAAAAATCCGAAATTCCATGCTGCAAAAATGTTTGTAGGCACCATAGCACTCAACCAAATTTCTTCGTGTTTGTAAAACCTCGCATATGTATTCATGAAAATAATCCATGGGCGTTAGAAGAGCTGAAGAGATCAGACGAGTCATTTAAAGTAGATCTGCTGCGAGTGGACAGAAGCTATTTTAGTGATGAAAACTGGCACCATTCTTTGACATTCAATGTTTCAGGAGGCTGTTATCTAAAATCCTGTGTTGTGCTGAGTAAAAAACAAAAAAAATTGGCAAAAAGTATTTTCTAAGGAATTTTATACGTCTTATAAACTGTCAAGTTTCACGTAAATGCCAACCTCTGCAATATACTATAAAATTTACCGTCATGTGTTTTTTTAATAAAAGGTGACTTCCGAAAATGTTCAGGTGCTCAGTTTGCTAATTGCAAATCATTATATGTACTTCAAAAAAATTTCTTTTGTACCGGGTACCAAATGTTGTATTAATTAAAATTTAATCTAAAAAAAGGCTACTTTAGTCTTTGTTGAAATATGACATCAAACTATAAAGTGGAATTAAACTATATTAAACTCTGCAATATACTATGCTTTTTGTTCGGCTGTTTCGTTGGCCACCGGCTCATGTTTAACTGCGTCCAATCCCTTTGCCTTTAGTGAACAATTCACTTGAAATTTCCATTGTCGATAATTCTTTCCGTTGAATTTCGGCACGAATCTAATTACGGAGTTATTAATCACACGCGATATCTGGGCCCATAACCTGATAAAGTGGACTGAATTAATACCCCGATTGCGTTTGATATAAAGATTTTATTAAACTCGTAAAAACACGTCTTTAAACATGGACTGTCAGAAAAACGGAAGCGAGTGATCATCGTTCAAGTGTTTTACATAGTATTACCATCGAAATTGTTTTTAGACCAAAGACTAATATAATAGAAGGCGGGAATTTCAAATAATATTTCAATACTTTTCGTCTAAGTTAATATAACTGTAATGTAAAAAAAATTGTGGCAACTTGATAATATTAAATATTGGAGCACAACGTTATGACATTTCCTGCTTTGCTCCTAATCATTGGTTCCCATTCAAAGCCTGAATCATTGATCATCTCATCATCTGAGCTTTGAGTAGACAAAGACACTTACACATATGGACAAAAAAATAAGTACACCCCTCATGTATCTTTTTATGCCAAATTTTCATAGCACTTTTATAATTGTGATACTCGAAATAGATAGTCAGTATAACAATTTGGATACAACAATACCAACGGAACCGAAAAAGTAAATGGCATCCCCCAATTATCTTAATCCCTTCCGATATAAACTTTGAAGTGGGTATTCAGCTTGGTCAAAATAATAAGTACACCATCGTTTTTTTTTTAGTTTTTTGACAATAACTTGGTATTTTCCGTAAGGATATGTTTTTTATTCATTTGTGCATACAACAAGCATTAAATTAAAAACAATAAAAAATACTTAAGTGTCGAAAAACGCATGGTAGGTAGGAAAAAAGACGTGAAAGTTCCAAACTTCGAAATGGCGGAAAAATTATTCGCTCAATAATGGAATAATCCAGCTAAACATTGTATTCGCTGCGTAATTCATTAAATACTAAACAAAAACAGTCTCAAATGCGGTTAACTCCATATAAGGGCCTTAAGGATAACTGTCGATCTCATTATCACTATGGCGAAAAAAGTTCCCTTGGCATGATTAATGATTTTCCCGAGAAATATTGAAAAATTGGAATCCCTTTGGAAAGTGAATCGAAGAATACAAGAAGTAAAGCAGTTTTGATAAAAAGTTTTGAACTTTCCACGGCGACGTCAAAAAGTTTTGACGGTGCAAGAAAAATTTGGAGGTATAGTTCTTCTTATTCCTGGCCGAACAACGAAAACTCGCAGAATATGCTGTTTTACTTATGAAACGTAATAAATTTGATTGGAAAGGGGTCTTATCATAATATTCTTCATTCAGGAAAAAAAATGTGATACACGCTACATCAATAGGCTATTTCCCATGGAGGCGAAAAAAAAACATGGTCTATGATTTTTTTTTCATAGTTTGGTTTCGTTCAAATATATCTAAAAACCGTTACTATGAGACATTTTCCGTATAAGAAATGTTTGTTGAGAGTCCTTCAATATTCTACTGATGAACCCATACACTTTAAATGGGGATTTAAGCAGAATATTAACCCTAACTATACCTCACAAGCTTGTCAAGGATCCGGTTCAACTAAATCGAGTGGCTTTTCATGCAGTTACTAGAGTTAAATTGAATCCGTAATGTTTAGGGAGAGTTGAATCAACGAATTAGGAACAAAGTTTGTCACAAAAAGGGACCAATTACGGAATTTCCTGAAAGTAACTGAATATATGGTATGTTTTGGAACATGCCGCAAGAATCATCTCCAGAGAGCCAACGAAAACCTCCTTTTTATTTTAATAATGCACAATTTAGTTTTAAATAATAAAAGAAATCTAATTCTTGTCGAATCAGAACAAAATATTTTAATTAAAACCAGTTTTAATCAAATTGACTGAAATGTACTTATCATTTTGTCCAACCTTTTTTAGTCAGCTCGTACTTTTTTAAGCTAAATTAAAGCTGTTATTTATTTCAATTGGCTTATTTATATTTTATTTGATTCCTTACCAATTACATATTTAAATATCAACACATGATTTGATTTACTCAAATAACTACTTGGCTACAGGGTGATAAGAAAAAATCGTATGGGTGTACTTATTTTTTTGGCCATATGTGTATATTCATATGTATATGGGAATAGTTACCAAATATATATAATGCTAAATTAGCTGCTCAGCGCTCTATTGCTATAGAAAATAAGAAAAACAAGTGTTTCAAACTAAGCAAAAAACCGTCACCTCGTCACGTCTATTAATTAAAAAATAATAAAGAAAAATGCGGCTAGGAAATGGTGTGGCTGCCAACAGAATCAAATGTGCAGTTAAATAGCTTCGTGTGCAATTGATCATTAGATTAGAAGATTGCATCCAGACATGTCCAACAAACGGCCCACGGGCCACTATGCGCCCCACCAAGGTCTTGCATTCGCTCCCCCAGAAATTTTGAAATATAGTAAGAAATACTTCTTTAAGGTTTGTGTTGAAATCTACTGTGCTTTTACTCTTTTTATTCCAAAAACGACAATTCGTGTTCAAAAGGTTTTGGAAGAACCTTCAAATTATTTGTGGTATTAATTGCGACTTCTGTGATCTTCAGCATAAAATTTTGAAGCCGTAGTTAAGCGTTCGAAAAGACTCATAATTTTTAAAACATGGTTCAAAAAAGCTCGGTTGCCGGGGTAGGCGCTGATTTTATCCCAAGCTCGTACCGTCGTCAGATACATAATTCCGCGGAATTTTTATTTCCCAGAAAAATTACATATTCTTAAAATATAAAAAAAAAAAAAACAAACACAAATTAAAAAGAATTGACACACATAGGGCGGAAATATGATCCATCACCACCATGATCTGTCATTTTGTATGGAGAATAGCTATAATTACGACTGATAACACTCTCCGAATTATTATTGAGCAATCCGCCGAATGGAGATCCCCATGTTTATTGATTTCGAGAAGGCGTTCGATAGTGTTGATCGGAAGTATATCTGGAAAGCTCTTCGTAGCAGGGGCATACCAGATAAAATAATTTCCATCATCAAGGAATCTTATCAGGGAGCCCAATGTCACGTTTTGGACAAAGGTAAGCTTTCAGATCCTTTTGAGGTGCACAGTGGAGTGAGACAAGGCTGCATTTTGTCACCTATTCTTTTCGTCATAGCCATTAACGATGTATTAGTGAGCGCACTTCCGAACCAAATGAAAGGTATCAGATGGAAAATGTTCGATCACCTGCAACTCATGGACTATGCTGACGATATTTGTCTGCTATCAAATAAAAAGGAGGATCTAGCTCAAATGGCCGATGCTCTGCATTGCGAAAGTCGTAATGCTGGGGTAAAGATAAACGCTGCCAAGACCAAGTACTTGAGCTCTGATCCAGGGGGACAAGGCGGAATTTGTGTTTCGGGCCAGGCAGTCGAAAAAGTTAACGAATTCTTCTACCTCGGAAGCATAGTCACAGCAGATGGCAGCGCGGACGCTGATGTACAATCGCGTATCAACAAGGCTAGGGCAGCCTCCTTCACTTTGACTCCTTTCTGGCAAAATAACAACATTTCCAGGCGCACCAAAATCCAAATCTTCAATTCAATTGTGAAATCTGTGCTTCTTTACGGCTGTTCAACTTGGAAGGTGACCAATGAGATAACAACTAAGCTGCAAACTTTCGTAAACCGGTGACTACGGCGCATCCTATAAATCCGCTGGCCGGAGATTATTTCGAATGATGATCTCCTTAATATCACAGGCTCGGATTGGATAGGCACTTCTGTCAAAAGGCGAAAGTGGCAATGGATAGGTCATACTCTTCGAAGAGGGCCAAAAAATATTTCAAAACAGGCCCTAGATTGGAACCCACAAGGAGCCAATGCAAGACGCCATTTTGGACGACCAAGAAACACTTGGAGAAGATCGGTTAATAGCGAGGCTGCTTTATTAAACAAACAGTGGTCAGACGTAAAGACGATGGCACAGAACAGAACGAGGTGGAAAGTAGGCGTAGTTGATGTTCTATGCCCCACAAGGGGTTAACAGAAACCAGCGAGAGAGAAAGAGACGACTGATGACTGAAAAGTGTGGATCGACCTTAAATGAATACGCAATATCCGTCATATTATTGGGTTAAAGAAAAAAAGAAGTTTCAATACGTATTTTTTGCGCAATGGTATTTCAAATGGCACAATCCGTGATTTGCTTCAAAAAAAAAACAAAGATTTAAATATCTCAGTAATCACTCTAATAAATTCCAACATTGATACCTTGGTTTTGTAGCAATTTGAACCTAGTATAACGTGTTACAGCGAATACGTAGAGTTAAGAGTTCCTAACAAAATTATATTTCGTATTCGTCCTTTATGAGACTCAATGAGCAGATGGCATTGCTTCCCCAAAACAAATTAACAAAACCTACATGTGGAGAAACTCTGGTCGGTTTTTTTAAGCCTATTTATTCTCTTAAGCTGTTGCATATTTATAAAAACATGCAAAAACTCTGAAATCATGATAAGACTCCTTGATCAGATAATTAAACACAAACAGACGCTCTTGAGGGTCAATAACTTCAACGTCATTTCAAAAGTAAACGTATATGATTCAGCTCTAAGTCAACAAACCGCGTCTTAAATTTAACGGTCGCGTTGATAATTGCGAAATATTTGCACAAAATTAATGATGATTGTTATGAATAGTGATGAGCTTTTGAGAGTGTTGAAGCATATGTGTTGTGGGTGACTGAAAAGATTCAAGTCTGGGTCAGGGTCCGGAAAACATTGAACTTGGCATTTGAGCATTCGATTCAAAACCGATGCATATGCCAAAGCAGATAGACAACACAACGGGCAACGTGAATTAATCTGAAATTGATAAGCTTATTACGTTGTTGGTCAGGAAAGTGCCTTTCTCATCGAATTTGTCATCGACATTCTATGATCAATTCCAAGTAACGGTCAAATATGCAAAACATTTCACCATAATGTATCACGTCTGCATATTATGATGAATCGTCATCATATCTCATACAGATCGAAATTTTGCTCGTACGTTAGCTAGTCCGTCCCGCATTGTGTATATGGCATAAAAAAGATAATCCGCCAACAGCAGATCTAAAAATAATCCCAGCCAAAGATCACTTTCTTAGTTTTGTTTGCGTCAAGCACGTACACAGCAGATATTATTGTATGGTCCGTGATAGTGAAACATTGCTGGCCGGCTCCAATACCGTTGGCTTCACTGAAGACAACATACTTGCCGAAACGTATATTTACGTTCTTCTCAGCAGTCTGGTGATATCTTGAATCTTGTTGTATGCAACCCAGAGTCGCACAATCATCTCAACTTTATATGTGGTACTCCTAAAGAAAAAAGACGGCCGGTAACCATATAGGAGCTGCGCCAACGGGGGCTGAGAGGCAAACTATATATGTAACTGCCTTTCGTAGCAACGATGAAGCCGGGCTGCTGCCGCTTCTAGAGCTTCTCTTCTTGTTGTTTATCCGCGAGTTATTCGAGCAATGTGCTCGCAACATTTTGTTGCCAGATTACTCGCCGTATACTAACCGTACGTTTTGTATTGTGTGTGTGTGACTGACTGCCTGTGCTCCATCTTCATTCTGGAGGAGTCATCACAAGGTCCAAACAATTCCCCCAAAGTTTAATGACCGCTGAACTTGAAAATGTTCATCGACATTTGGTTTCTGCTATGAATGTGTTGTTGTTGTAGCCAGCGTTGCTTTGCTGCCTCTTATCGGTCATGTGCATTGAATACTGTTCTGTGCGAATTTTTTTTCTTTACATTATTTTGATTTTGTATTCTTGTAGATTGAAAGAGTGTTGGTGATTTCTGTAAGTTTGAAATGAGATCGTTTCAAGCCAATGGTATATTTCAGATTATACTCGTATACGTTGTGGGATGCTTTTTGTGGCCGAAAATAAATTTAAGTACATACATACATACATACATATGTACATTAAAAACTGATATATAATTAATATTTAAATACGAACAGGTGAAAATAATCAATTTTAAACAGTTGCTGGCCGCTTCTTATCTTTTGCTTGCGGCGTATTATTATTAGCGATTAGACTATGGCGTTCTTGCGTCATTCTGAGCAAATGACAGGGGTGTGATTTGTTTGGAATAAAGGTGTAAGAGGGGATGAATTGCCGATTTGTCGAGGTTTTTTGTATAGAATAATAAGAATATGGAAAAATATTTGAAAAGTACAGAATAAATTTTTAGATTTTTTTTTAGTTCAGGCATTACGTGATTTGAGATTGCAAAATGTGATGGAGTAATTTTTTGGTTGTAGGTAATCAATTAGAAGCTGTTCTCTAAAAATTCATTGCGGAACAGGGTCAAAATCACAAAAAAAATAACCCGAAGGTTTGGTTAATCCAGTTTCCATAGAAAAATTAGACGATTAATTTCCGATTTCCTCATTCTTCTATGGAAATTGGATTAACCAATGCATTTTAAATGGGTGACGTAATATTCTCAGCATGCGCCACCCAGTCAAGATGCATTGGTCCTGCTTTCGTCGCTGTTTTGCTGCATCATATTTATTTCAAGCAGTCTGGTCTGGTAAATCGCGATTTAGACTGGACAACGAAATTTGGGTTTGTTATGAAACCTCGAATCCTAATGACACCATCGTCCTAATTTTCTAACACAATTAGACAGAGCACAGTATAATTCTTCAAAATTTATATTCTGACCATTTGATACATGATTAAAACGTTTTTTGATTTTTTCCTACAAGACGCATGGGCGTAGCGGGGGGGGGGGGGGGGGTGCAGGGAGAGGCCCTAAACGATGATCACGGTACATTTTTTCTACTTACTATTGTACAAAAAAAAATAGGTGGACTGCAATATTTTAAAGCGTAAACATTTCGTTGGAACAGGGCCAAAACCGCAAAAATCCCCAACATTTTCGAAGTTTTTCCGCTTTTGGCTTATGACTCCGAAAAATTTCTGCGAAAATCTGTCATGATTGCGGGTCCAACGCGATATTAATCTTCAAAATGAGTTAAGCGGTATCGCTACAATTGATAGTAATTCTTTTTTGTTTTTTTTTGCGGTTTTGACATTGTTTTGAAACGAAATTTTAGTGGGAAGCTACGGGCTCGGTATCCCAAAATCCATAATGTATAAGAGAAATGCTACTTTTGCCCCCAAAGATGAAAAATCGTTCAATCTTAAAATTCTTTCATAATTATGGATCTATCTTAAAAATGGCAAACTTAAATTAAGTAATACCGCTCAACGGATTCATAATATTTATGTCTCTTTAGACGCGTAATCATGTGCTTTCTAACATATTCCTGGAGAGTTTTTCGCCGAAATAAATAGTTTCAGAGTGAGAGTCCAAAAAAACGAAAAGAGAGGCCCTAAACGATGATCACGGTAAATTTTTTCTACTTACTATTGTACAAAAAAATAGGTGCAATATTTTAAAGCGTAAAAATGCGGTTATATCTGGAACGGCACTTTCTTACTAAAAATAAACAACTGCGCGTAGGAGGTGATCAGTTGGCGCCTAGTCTCGAAACTTCAGGTTTTCTTCAAAACGAAAAATTTTAATCTCAGCGACTCGGATATTCCGAGACAGGAAAACTAAAAGCTGTCTAACTGCAGTCTCGAAGACGAGATTTATGTTCGTACTTTTCAAGCCTTTTACATTCGGGGCTTTGCTATAAGATCCTGCAATCTTTCGTTTCGCCTAGTGTCTCGAATCTGAAATTAGTGACACCCTAAGGTTTTTTTTTCCGATGATCCCGAAAGTATAAGCGAGCTACGGAATAAAAAGCAGAAATCGTAACCGAATTCAATGCAATCAGGAGTAAGGAGTTTATCGTTAAAAAGCGATCAAAATCATTTTAGATTTAGTGTAGTCATAAGCTGATTTGAGACTGCGAAATGCGGTGGGGAAATTTTTTTTGTCTCTTATGTTTTTTCTTTTGAGTACTGATCTCGATTTCGGAGCTCTCCACCAAAAATTTCGTTGCAACAGGGCCAAAACCGCAAAAATCCCTAAAATTTTCGGTGGTTTTGGCTTATGACTCCGAAAAATTTCTGCGAGAATCTGTCCATGAACATCTTCGACTTCGAGAAAACATGATTGCGGGTCCAATGCGACATTAATCTTGAAAATGAGTTAGGCGGTATCGCTACAATTGATAGTAATTCTTTTTTGAGTTTTTTTTTGCGGTTTTGACACTGTTTCGAAACGAAATTTTAGTGGGAAGCTACGGATGTGGGCTCGGTACCCCAACATCCATAATGTATAATAGAGATGCTACTTTTGCCACCAAAGATGAAAAATCGTTCAATCTTATAAATCTTTCATAATTATGGATCTATCTTAAAAATGGCATACTTAAATTAATTAAATTATTGTAATACCGCTCAACGGATTTATAATATTTATGTCTCTTTAGACGCGTAATCTTGTGCTCTCTAACATATTCCTGGAGAGTTTTTCGCCGAAATAAATAGTTTCAGAGTGAGGGTCCAAAAAAACGAAAAAAAAAACGAAAGTTTTGGGATTATTTTTTTCCGCAACGAATGTTTGGTGGGAAGCTCTGGTTTTGTGCTCAGCACGCCAAAAGACATAAGAAACAAAAAAAAATCTCCACAACATGCAATCTCATGTATACTAGGTTAAGCACCAACTTAAATAAATAACAGGCGCGACAATCCAACATTGGACTAAGGCCGCAGGATGTGTTAGTGACATCCTATTTTCAAGATCTTATCTGCTTTTTGTTGAGGTAATTAGATCAGCATCACGCTCAGCATAAATGGGCACTCGTTTAACATCTGAGTGAGATCATAGTCCGTCACAAGCTCGTTAGTTCGAAAAACACCATGAATCACGGTGAGATTCGAACTCATGACCCGCACCGAAGGTGCGCGCACTAACCGCTAGACCAGCCAGACTACTTACTACAATTATAATTGTGCTTTCTTAAAAATTGTCTTTAAAGGTTTCACACCTTTTCCATCAATACTTATCAGTACTTTAAGGGCCGACAATAAACAAAACGGAAAAAAAAACCTTAATTGTTGTTGGCGATTTCAAATATTTATTCTCTGATAAAAGAAGAATCCTGGATACGATCATGAAGTTCAAAAATTTTTGGGCTCTTCACCTGAACGAAATCTTGGCTACGCCCATAACAAGAGCTCCAATCAAACTTATAAAAATCTACGTCAAAGATTCGTGTTTATAAAAAAGTGAAGTGAAGTCCACCACACTTTACCACGATTTCGTTTGAGATTTTGGTATAAATCGCGTTAATTTCGTTGAAAATATATGGGAATTCCGCTTTACTCATTAAGAAAAGGTTGTTGAATTTTTTTCTGCTGATTGGATTTAAAGTTTAGTACAAAAACTGTCTGTTTCACTCATTATTTCTTCTGGTGATGAGTGAATAAATTTCTTCTGTTCATTTCTTACGAAATGATCTTCATTTTAACTTATTGTGAATAATTATTTAAATTTTTCAACGCTGTATATGTAACAATATTTAGACGGTAGAGAACCGGAGCGGCCCCAGGACACCACACCACATAAGATAAATAAAATAGCATTTAAATTTTCATTTAACTAACTTTTCATTTATTCCATACGTGAAAAAAAAAATATTTTTTAAAACACCATGGAACGTGAGTCAAAATGCTAGCCATACATTTCTCAGAATTATAAGCATCAAGTTGTTGTAAAACAAAACAAAGTTCAATCAGCTCTTCAACCAAAATTTTGGTGAGAGTACAAAATACAACTAACCAATAATTTGAAAGCATGCACTCACTGTAGTTACTTTAGAATGGAATTACTAATTTGCGCTTAAAGAAATACGAGTGCTGATAGCTTTCAATGGTTATTTTTGCAGCGATACCTATAAGGCTTTCGGCGAAAATTCATCTGGGGTTCGACGGTTTTATAAGAAATTTCGTGCTTTTGAAACCACTCTCAGTCTTTAGTACAAATTAACAGCTTCAAAATTAATAAAATACAAAAAGGTGCAATAATTGGATTACTTTTTTTCTCATATTATTTTGAAATTTAGTGTAACTTTTGCGAAATGAGAGAGAATTAGCAATCGGGTTTATTTTCTACCGTCCTTGCAAAAACTAATGCCACCTCTCGTAAATGAAATGCAGTTTTTCAGCAAAACAGTAAAATGTTCCACGAAGTTCTCAAATTGCTTGGTAGCAAAGAAAAAATTTCCCAATCATCATTCTATCGAACACTTGGAACACCGTACGTTACGCCACTAATGTAATAAGCACTTTGAATCAGAACCTATTAATCGCTGAGGCTCGCATTTTAGATTTATGTCGAAATCCTGATGAGAGACAGTTGAAACAACATCTCAATATGGAGCTTAAGTAACAAGCCCCGGCATGTTACGTTTATACAATCCATATTATTATTACATATTTTTAATTGACAGAAACACAAACATAAAACATTATTATAATAAATGTTCAATAATTTATTTTGTTTTTTTTTTTTCAGGTAAGACCATTCAAGGGTATTTAAAAAGTCGATCTTCATCGGTACGTAATTTAAGAGTTGTCACATTCACATAAAGCAATTATAATTTTTAAAACGTGCTACATATCAAGCTTTTCATTATTTCAATTGAACATCTTTTTTTTTTAATTTATAATAGTCTCAAAGGATGTGTTTTCTGCTCACCAATTAAGCTGCAAAATTATTAATATTATGACATAATGAAGTTCACAAAAAATTGATTATTGAGAATTATTTTACTCTCATTCAAACGTCTAAGATCAGTAAATTTTGAAAACACCTCTACAAAATTATATTTGCTTGTCCACAAAAATATCGTTAAACTAATGCCTGAAAACACCCATCAAATACAATTATTGAACTTTTTGCTTAAATCCCGTAGAGCTCTCCTGCCCTATTCCTTTGAACTTGAATCCCTTAAAAAAAAATTAATCGCGAATATGTCGTGTTGATTCTCCCTAATCATTACGAATATAATTCGTTATTTAATATAAAAAAATCATTTCTCTCTTGTCCTTCGCTCCAAAGGATTTCCAGCTCCACTTGTAAGTGTGTGTGTATCTGCTCGCTTGACACAGGATTCATATTCGTATTGTAGACAAGCGTGCGATGTAAACGAAAGCGCAGCATCAGGATGGTCGTCACTGGTTAACAGGGAGAGAGAGAGAGCGAACGGACGAGGGTAGCAGGAAAGCAGATTGCAGCTGTTCACTGTTATTTACACATTTTCGAGTTGAATGTCCTGAAGCGACCCTGAGGCGAGGTCACCAACCCCGAACTCATATGTGCGGGGACGAGTTTGCGCAAACACGCATACACATATTTTACAGTCGGTGTGGATTTTTTTTTCTTTCCATGAAATATCTTTGCTTGCTGGTGGATATGTATGCATACATAATAAAGTGTATAGGGACATACCGATGGAATGATTTTATACAGTGAGTGGAAGGGGTATTTTAACAATGTAAATTGAAAATTTAACCACCTTGTCGCTTTTTGTAGTTTTATCAATAAATCTCTATTTTAGAATCGTACCTCATAGTCATCCGCAAATACGCTGAAATCTGAATTCTCACTCAATCTTATTTTATATTCAATACGGGAACAACTGATTGGTATATTATACGAGTACTACTGTAGTTATATGCGGATCTATATAAATATGTAAAAGATTCCAAAAAATTACATCTATGTATATTTATTATTAACTCTGTATAGTTCTTTAGCATCCTTTCGGGTTCCTTTGATTGCATTTTAGTTTCCTGGCATTTGTCTTAATCCTTCGGTCATAGCCCTCCCAAAATGCACCCTTGTATGGTTGCATTGCAGACTCGCAAGACTTGAGCTATATACAAATATGAATATTGACTTGTACTTGGTACTCCATTCAGTTCCGAGTGAATTGAAAGGAATTGTGAGCATACTGGTGGTGCTTTGTATCTTGGAAATCGATTGAATATGGCGCGCATTGTAGGAATTTCCATGAATAAAGTTAGCGTAATGCAATCTAAGAATTTTAACATCGACCGGGCGATTGATTAGTTTAATTGTTATAGTTATAGCCGATGCAAACAAATACTGATGTATATTAAAATTAATCCAATCAAAACCCTGGATACCAGATCGAATTGTATGCCACTAAATTGCTTTATTAAAATTGCAGTACAATATGGTACAATTGTTAATCAAATCGAGGATTTAATAAATCCTGTCGGGTGTGAGAACCTCTTCTTATTAATATGAACTCCGATCTTTTTTCGAACAATATCATTTCTGTTTTTTTTTTCACAATTTTTCGCAAGGATGTACAATTAAAAAGGGCCCTGGAGAATTAAATGAACTTGTAAATATTATTTAAGGAAACTTCATCCTAGGTGTTTTCCAGAAAATATTTCAAGTCTCTTGCTTGAGTTTTTTTTTTTAAATTAGGCATCACAATGTTCTTCGCAATTAGTTTAAATTTTCATATTTCCAACACACAAATTTCGTCTTAACACTTTGTAATGTGCAAAATTGACTTTAACGGTGGCAAAACAGGATCGGCACAATTATAATTTTCGTTAAGAATAATATAACGCCTTTGTCAACGTGAATATTCGCTGTAAATTGCATTGTGTACGAGTATCAGTAAGTGTGTCATTTTGCCAAGAACCGAAAAATTAAGAAGCTATAGTGTGTCTCTAGAAGGATATAATCGAGTTATACTGTGAGTGCATGGAATGTAATGGCTTATTACATATATATGCTGGGACTTGGTATTTTTTAAACTACGAGAATAGAATATTTCATGCGAGATAGAGTTTATTTTTTTTACCAGAATATCAGCAGGGGGAACTAGAGAAAAATATAGATTTTTTCTGCACTCAAGGACATGACATAAAGCCTGGAACTAACATTCAGTGCGTAGAACGTCTTTTAAAACACATTTCATACCTGAAAACTTCATCCGACTTAAACCTAATTAATTAAGAATTTTTATGTTACTCAGCGCTCAGCCTCTAGTATAGTATATTCAATAGTCGATAACTGATAGTAGTAAAAGACAAATTTTAACAACTTAAAGGACGTTTTCAAACACTTTTGGAATATGACTTTTAGATAACTTTTCCAGTTAAATAGCTTAAACCTTGAAATGCATGCATACTTATAAAACAAATTTGCATGTAAATGCCATTGCGCGTCTCAATTCATTTTCAAGGGCAGACAATTTTCAATTTGCATATGAATATTTTACTCAACATTCCCTTCTCATAAAAATGTCTGGTTATGAAGGGTTCATGTAAATCTCATCAAAAAAATTGCCTTTATCAAAAGTCCAGCCGCCATGCAACCATGGAATATACAGGCTATACGTTATTCATCTGCATGTATGTTATGTATACACTCTTAATTCATCAAATCAAATTTTCAACATCAAGTCTATGCGAAATGTACAGAGTGCTCATGCAAAAAAAATAGTAAATTTCAATCTTCAAATAGGCAGACGTCGGAAAACCACCCAATCCCTTTCCATCGTAGTCACTGCTATGCCCTTCACCATGGTGCCCTATTGCACAACTATATCGCGTCCATGTCTGCTCACATGCACATTACGTATTCCATCCTACTAGGCGAGTATTCGATGTTTAAATTTGAGGTAGGTCCTGTCTGTTTTCCAAATCGGCACGGGTAGTGGTGCGGTGGTGCATCATGCACACGCGTCCCGATGCAACTTACTCGTCGCGGCTGCACAGACACGAATTCATGCTAGCGAACACACAAAAAGGATAAAGTGAGATGGGTGCCATAGTAAAACCGCCCAACCATCGCCATCCCAGTGAATCCATTTTTTTCGCCAGTATATCTTGGTATAAACTGTCTGCGCAAATTTTCAATATAGGTTTTGCAAGACTTGATAAAATCGTCAACGGCTCCTTCTCGTTACAACCCTTCTTCGTCTTCAGACATGAGTCGAAAATTCGAACCCTTTTGCTCCTGTGTATGTCGTCTATATCCACTTCCGTCGTTGTTGTCCTTTCGTTCTATCGCGCGTTTGGGCTTTTGTTTGTAGTGCACATCATCGGTAACGACTATACGGTAGACGAGGGAGCAGGCATAAAAAAAGAAAATCCTCGAAGTAGAGACGATCGTAATTGCATGATGGGAATGGAAGGGGTATGGTGGGGTGAGCATTGTACAATGCACCTCGAACGTATAGAGATGGTAGATGAAAGGCTGTTTGTACTCGTATAGCGTAGGCGAACACAAGACTAGTCAATGCAAAATTTTTTGGGGTAGGTTCAGATTTGCAGACGGAATTGCAAGTGTATGTACGCTTGTGCAAATTGAAATTGCAGGTGGCTAGACATTTGCATGGATTTTATCGATAGGATGTAATTTAAAATGGGAACGATGAGTTCGACAATGAGTACTGTTTAAATGCAATACAAATTGTTATTTTTGGATATTTTTTACGGGCTAATGCCGAATACTCTGTGTCGGATTTCGCAAAAAATGCAATGTCTGATTTGTGCAAGTCTGCCTACAAATACTAGTGAAAATTTTTGTGCAAACATGTTTTTTTTGTGCAAAATTTTGCTAATGTGAGGTCTTCTTCAGAACAATCAGAACGCACTATAATTCTCTTTTTTTTTCTGTTGTGTTGAACACTAAACTGTCGGTTTCCTAATGTGATTGGGCTTTGAAATAAAAAAAAAATATTCTCACTCAATTAAGAGATAACCAAATAAAGTATGCCACGCTCTGTGGCTCACTTGGTTGAGTCGCACTCTATACGATGCTAGTAATATAGAGGTCTAGAGATCGAATCTCGGCGTGGTCCACAATCTCCGTACATGTGCGGATAGGAAATGTATAGTGCTTGCAGCATTATATATATACACTCTGAAATGATATGCAACGTAAGGTTGACTCGAAATTGCCTATAAACGGCTGAGTTAACGCACCATGGCCCCTCATGGGGCTATACGGTACTGAGAAGAAGAAATAAATTATACAATTGTGAAACAGGGAAATTCGTCAATTCAAAAAAAATTGCGCCTGCATTGTTTATTTTGTGACCAAAAAGTGAAATACTCGTAAGCCTCAATATTTCGTCTGTAAGAGTCAAGTATTATTCTTCTTTAATCAGATAAATGTTAAAAGCTCATAAATTTATTGTACTTTTGATATGTATACAGTTTCTGGGTATAATATTAACCGTTTTTTTATAACCTCAATTTTGTTTCAAAATTTTGGGTTGGGGTTAGTTGAGCTATAGTTGCTCAACTAACGCCACAATAAATTTTGAAGCTATAGTTGCTCAACTAACCCCAACCTTACATTTTGATACAACATTGATATAAGTTTTGTTGTTTTGTCATTTGAAGTCTATAAATAAAAAGTTGATTATAAAACGGAAATTTTATTTCATGCCTAGCAACATTGAACACTTGGTTCGGCTAAACTTTCTATGTGCTCAATTTGCCCCATACCCTTGCTCAACTTACCTCACCTATGGGGTAGGTACTTTTTTTTTCTTACGTACAGGATTGAGTGGTGGTTTTTTCTTTAATTTTAATCTCCTTATGAGTTCAGCTTTCGAAATAATACGACGGGCAGTGGTTACACTTGCTTTAACACCAGCTTTATACAGGGTGTCCCGCAAATAGTTAGCCATAGACCAATGGTAGACTCTACAGGATGTTTTAGGAAAAATGTCGCCAAAATTATTTCCCTAGCTTTTACCGTTAAGGAGCAATTACCTTTTTTGTGATTCTTGTCGAAAAACAGCTTCCACTTTAGCCGAATCAATGTTTTTCATATTATCCTGAAAGTACACAAAATTTCCAATAGAAGGACATATCGGACGTTTCGAACGGTTTCGGTTTCTGTGCTTTATTCTTATATGCCATTCGAAAGCTAACATACTACCCCAACTTTTGTCAACTTTGCAGATTTGCCGCTACAATGTACCGTTACGAAATTCGGGTTTAATTTTGACATTAGAAATTGAAATTGACATTTCTGCAAAAATCAAAACGTCGTATCTCGGAAGATACGAAACCGTTTGAAACGTTCGATATGTTCTTTTATTGGAAATTTTGTGTACTTTCAGAAGAATAGGAAAAGCATTGATTTGGCTAAAGTGGAAGCTAGAAAATAGGAGTTTTTCGAAAAAAGTTGTGTTTTTTGACAAAAATCACAAAAAAGGCGATTACTCCTTAACGATAAAAGTTAGAGAAATAATTTTGACGACATTTTTCCTAAAACATCCTGTAGAGTCTACCATTGGTCTATGGCTAACCAGTTGCGGGACACCCTGTATAATAAATAGATTGGACAATCATAAAAAAAAACTATTTAGCCATTTCACTGAAAATCTGCTTTGGTTGTGTTTTTTTCTGAAATTAGGAGGCAGGTTAGCTGACCCAGACTCGCCAAAAAATTATCGAGGATAGCATCCAGATTAAATTCCAAATTGTCAAAGGAAAATTTCTTTTTTACTAAAACATATTTTTCCTTGAACCACAATTTTTTAAATTTAGAATTTGGCCTTATTACATTTCTGTTCAAAAGTTCTTAAATTGAAAGGATTAAATAATAAAATTTGTATAGAAATACACTGGCCGGCATAGGTATTTTCACTTCTGACACTCTCCAGCCCAGACACTGATTTTGTTTAACTAGAGCGAATAACGGTAAATTTCTTATAAGGAAATCAAAGTACATATCAACAGCAATAAATGTGCTCAATATTTTCCATGTCCGTTTTCGCACTTTCCTGCTATAAAGAAGAGAACAGATAGGTGCGTATTTCTGGTGCGGCATAAGTATTTTGACAATATTTTAATATTTTTTTGTACACCAATTTCTGTAGAAAAAAAATCGACAAACATAATTTTATTATTGTTTTGTGTCTATATTTTGAATTCCAAGTAAAAAATGTGTCCAGTGGCTTGAAACATTGGAGAAAAATTGGAGAAATTCGAAGTTTGGTTTAAAGTCTCCGTAGAGGCAAACTTCAACCCTGGTTTAAATGTTGGAGACGCTGCAATTGAATTTAATTTAAAACGGCAGACTGTTCATTATTAAACACCAAAAGTGAATAAGAGAAAAGAAATGGAAAACTATTCCATCAATCACCGAAAAGGGATGTGAATATCGAATAATTACCGAAAAATCTACCAAATATTTATGGGAAATGTACTAATTGACCCAAAGGATATTATGGATATGGAGAATGTACCATCTGAGGCACAGATAATAACGACCGCCTTCGCCCTAGAAGTAAAAAAAGCCAAATTGCATGCATACGCAGATAAAGTGAAACCAAAGAAAGATTAAAAAACCATCAAAAGCAAACCTCTTTTACTAAGGAAAAATTTCAAGCCACTGCAACTTTGGGAAAAAGTTTTTTTTTATCTAATATTCGTTATTTTAGCACATTTGTACAAAAAAAATCAATATTTAAATAAAAATAAAATGTCCGGTTTATGTAGAAAAACGGATTCCGGGTTATCAAAATGAAAACCACAGTGGAGGCTCTCTCATGATGCAGGGATATATTGCTTACAATTGCCTAGGCTGCTTAAATTTAAATCACTGTTTCCATGCCCGAAGATCGTCATTGAATCGTTGGAAGTCATAATCGATCTTTTTGCGGCACAATTTGACATAAATTTCACTTCTTTCTTAAAGTTCTTCATCATGGCTCACTCATCACTCGGGGTTGACATTCGCTTTCTTTCAGACAGCGCTAAGATTTGTCTTTGTTTTATTTTATAACATTTTTATGTTTGATAATAAACAGTTTACCGTATGTAATAAAATTAAATAGTAGTGTATTCAATTTGTAAACCAGGACTAAGGCTTGCCTCTATCGATGCTCAAACCAATCTTCTAAATTCAGATGTTTGTTTATGTTTCGAGCCACTGGTGATATTTTTTACATAAAATTTAAAATGGGGAATTCAAAAATTAGTAAGAATATGTTTTGTGTGTATCAATTCTTGCGAATAAATTGGTGCAATCAAAGAGTTAAATGTTGTCAAAATACTTATGCCGCACCAGAATTATGCCTCCATCTTTTCATTTTTCTATAGAATGAGAGTCCGAAACAGAACAGGAAATAATATTGAGCATATTTATTGCTGTCGATATCTGCTTTAATTTCGATAAAAGAAATTTACGGTTATTCGCTTCATTTAATCAAAATCAGTGTCGGGGCTCGACAGTATGAGATATCAAAATACATATGCCGACCAGTGTATGTACATAATTTAACAATCAAATTTTTCTGACATGAAGCTTTATAGATTTGATTGCATAGTTCAAACAGAACATGACATTTCCTGGACCGGCTAAAAAATACTTTCTTGTTTTACCTTTCTGACTTCAATGAATTGTTTTTTCACCCATCATTCATCTTTTCAGTATAAAAATACTACAAAAAGCATAATGAACGACTAATCCTCGTGAATTCACTTATATGATGTATACTTTCCTCCTCTTTCTGTGGTTGCAGAATGCAGACATTCTCTATTGCATCATCACATCATCACCAAATCCAAATGAATTAAATTCTTGCCAAACACTTGAAATCCTCAATTTAATCTCATTATGTCTCAGTACCAACCAAGTACATACACCCAGATCACCATAATTGTCAATCTGCTGATAAATATCGATTTTTGTCTCTCAAAGTCTACCCAAGTTCATCCTCATCATCGCCATCCATTTGTCCACCGATGCCACCGAACGAACAACGACCAACCAACCAGCAGCAGCAACCCATGCCAAAGCAACAACACCTTTCAAAACACAAAGGCCAACGAACTGCGAGAGCGCAATCACACATCTATCTATCTCATCCCCCATCGCATCAAGTCAACAGCTGATTTCTGCCAAATAAGTTTATTGCCCTCGACGAGTTCATACGATTGGAATGCTCTCAGCAAGGTCGTTGGTAAAAACGTTCTCTTTGCATGGCGCAAACTCTTTCTTACGTACTCTTCGTATTGATGGGATGTTCCAGTGAGCGGATTCTCTTCAATACGCTCTCTTAGTAGACTGGAAATGGAAAGAGAAATAACGTTCTCTTTGAAATCAATGGAAGTAGGAAATGTTTTTAAAGAGCCAACATGCAATAAGAGCGGTTGAGTCAAAGAACAGTGCATAACCATGCGTTTGCGGTAAATGCATAAACAATGATTATTGTGCAATAATTGTAACAAAGTGCAATTATTGAATTCAATGGTAATGGCGTATGATTGTGTTTCATTGATGGTTATGAAATAGGAATTAATAAAAACTAACTTAAATTTTAATTAAAAATAATTGATGGTTATTTTTATTTAATTAAGAAAATTGCGTTTCTTCTTATTTTGACATAATAGGAAAATAATTACATATGTATGTATGTAAAGGACGTCTCAAAAATAACGCGAAATTGTTGAAAAAAAATTTTTTTTTAATCCTTTTTTTTTATTGAATTATAAAGAACATACGAATGTGTTTTTGTTTAGTTAAAGAACTAGGGTAGGGTAAAAGACCATAATAGCTTAACTACCCTTTTTGTCGTAATTTTCCATTATCATTGCGATATCCTATGGTGCATGAACTTTGTGCCTAATATTGCGATATCCCATGGTGCATGCTTTGCCCAAAATTACATTATCCCAATGAGAGGGACATACAGTTTCAATACATGAGACATTTTCTTCCGATGAAGAGAATTCGTGATAATTTTCATAGATAAATTAGCCTATGAAAATTATAACGAAAAAGTGTCGACTAAAAAAATTCAAATTTTGCGTTAATTTTAAAAACTGTCCTCTATGCAACAATTACTCTCTCCCAAATACATTGCTTTGGTAAGGAACATTTGTTTTTTTGTGCGATATCAATGGAAGTTCCACTTGATGGACCCAAGGCTAGAGGCAGACCGAAGAACACCTGGATGTGTCAAATGAAAAAGCAACAACAACGCATCGGTCTCGGCGATGACACGATCCAAGATAGAGCTGCCTGTAGAAATATGCTGAGAAATTATCGCCAAAACGGGCGATGTGCCTACACCGCAGGTCGAGCAACGCGGAACCATGGAGCGGTATAAAGAACGAGGCAAGGAAGAAGAAGAAAGGAACATTTGTTTTTGCATCCACATGACATAGTACTAAATCTTTAACCCTTTCGCTCCCAATGATGCCATATGGCATCATGAAATTTAATGATTTTTCATAGAAAATGTAAGAAATAAATTGTTACTTTTAGTGTGATATTAGACTCTCCCAATAGTGTAATACCTAGTCGATTTTTTCCAGCGTGAAATTTTTGGGTTTGGGATGTTATTTTTAATGAAATTTTAGAGAAGGTTTGCCGATTGTCGTAATGCCGAAAAACTGATTTATCCATTTCCCCATATTTTCAATTTTTTTTTAGGAAACCCCAATGAAATGGGTTTGCATGGGCGTGAAAGGCAAATCAGCGAGTCCCCTATTCATATAAATGCCAGTTGCTTGCTGTATGGAGGGCACCCTTAGTTTTTATCCGAATGAGCTAATTTTTGGTGGGTGGGGTGATTATGAGCTCCAATCGCAATAAACCAAAATTTAGCACTCTGCTCTAATTTTGGGGGGAGTTATAGGCATTTCCTTTCGCCAAATTTAAATGGGGGGATAATGGGGGTCGTTGTTCGGAGCGACTCAATGTTTCTCCCAAAATAATATTGAACTTATTGTCAATACTTGTACGAAATTTTACGGCTGAACTAACATTCTTTCAAGAGTTATGGGGCTTTTAAAAAAGGTATAAAATGAAAAAGTTCTAATTTATTTTTAAGCTAGCGCCGAATGATTGAATAGATCTCTAATGTGTTATATATCATTGCAAAGATAATTTTATGTAGTTTTTTTCGTTCTCAGACTATTTATCTATAGCTTTTGTCGTTTTTGAAATACTCGCAAAAAACCGAAAAATGACCCCAATTTCCCCCTTTCCCCCTTTTTTAAGGTTGCGGACCCCCAATCGGTTCGGACTTTTTTTCCCATAATCTGGGGGTCGTCACCAACCATTCTGCAAAAAAAAAATCCCATGAAGGAGTTTCGCCGACAAAATATCTCATTTTTCACACGGAACTTGCTAAGTGCCCTTTCAGTCCCAATGATGCCATATGGCATCATGCTCTAATTTGTTAAATATAGCGCTTAAAATTTTTTTTTCAAGAAAATATCATAAAAGATGCCTACTGAACGACATAATGTTGTTAGAAAAATTCTCCGCTTAAAATCCATAATTTGGGCATGAAAGGGTTAAAGGTTTCCTGTTGGGTACTGATTAGCAGACGATCTCTAATACCAGTGGCGATCAAACTTGGGGTTTTGGGGACTCAAACCTCTTCTGAAATTTTTCATGAATATTTCCGCCATACATATTGCACTATTTCATAATGTTTGGATGGCAGGAAAGGAAACGGACACTTTTCTTACCACAGTAGTTTCAACAAACAGAACTAACGACGTATCATTCACACTTAGAACTGGAACTAGGTAGCAACGAGCATAGAACTCCGAACGAGCATAGGACTCCGAAAATGTATAAAATAACAGGCGCGACAATCCAACATTGGACTAAGGCGCAGGATGTGTTAGTGACATCCCATTTCCAAGATCTTATCTGCTTTTTGTTGAGGTAATGAGATCAGCATCACGCTCAGCAGTGTTATTTATCCCCATAAATGGGTACTCGTTTAACATCTGAGTGAGATCATAGTCCGTCACAAGCTCGTGAGTTCGAAAAACACCATGATCCACGGTGAGATTCGAACTCATGACCCGAAGGTGCGCGCACTAACCGCTAGACCAGCCAGACTACAAATGTATGCAAGATCTTTTTTGTTATCTTGACGATTATCTTAGAACAGAGCTCCTACAAAAATGAGTCAATCAGGTTGAGATATTATGATCGATTCTAGCTCTGTTCAGGAAGATTAACAATATGCGTATTACGTCTTGGAAGTTTATTTATATTTGAGAGGATCTACAATTAATACCTTTGATCGTTCCAAATAATTTGAGGAGAGAAGAAGCCTAACTATTTGCTCTTAGCAGCATACGTCAACATAGCAACACTTTGAGGGTTTAAATGCGACCGCATCGAAGCGATGACGATGCTTAACAACCGAGCGTTACAAAAATGTTTTTTTCGACCTAAAAATGAGTACGACTAAGTTCTTTTATGAAAATTTCGAGATTTGAAATTAAAAAAAATGTTGAAGTGTACTCCTTTAATTACAGTTGGCCGCCTCACCAGCAGTACGATACCCGTTCTTCCTTGGCAAAGTGAACCTCGTTCTAAAAAAAAAACTTTCCGAGTTATTTTTTGAGAACGCCCTTTGCTAATACCATTGTAGCCAACTGGCAAGAATGCGGGTTATACTGCGCTGTATTAATTATAATTTTCGAAAAGATTGATATTAGAACAGACATTAAAATATCGGGTACTTAACGCGGCAATAATAGGCGTGTTTTTTGTACTCCGGTGTAGGTTATTTTAGTGTAACTACAGGGGGCTACAATAACAACATGACCCATACAGGTTTTATTGTATCTCCATGTAGTTACACTAAACTAACCTACACCGGAGTATGAGTATCCGGTTTTTGGAACTAACCCCGAGACAAAAGCTAATTTTGTGTGTCGATTAGCCCGTGAATTTTCTGCGAATTTATGCTAATAACTTTTGATAAGAACTCACATATTCTCCGTGTAACTTCACAGATTTATATTCATAACTGGAAAAAGGGCGTAATTATCAAAATTCCGAAAAAGGGTAACCTTAAATATTGTAATAATTGGCGTGGAATTTGCCTACTTCACGGCTGTCTCCAAGCTGATGGCTAAAATTATTTTGAACCGGATCAAGGCTGAAGTTGATCGCACTTTAAGCAATGAACAGGCTGGCTTTCGTGAGGGTTTTTCATATAGCGACCATATAAACACTTTCCGAATTATTATTGAGCAATCCGCCGAATGGAGATCCCGGAGATCCCCATTACACCTCATGTCGAGTACATATATCTAGTTCTAGAGAGCTCTTCGTAGGAGGGGCATACCAGATAAAATAATTTCCATCATCAAAAAATCTTATCAGTAAGCCCAATGTCCCGTTTTCCACAAGAGTAAGCTGTCAGATCCTTTTCAGGTGCACAGTGGAGTCAGACAAGGTTGCATTTTGTCACCTATTCTTTTCCTCATAGCCATTAATGATGTACTAGGGAGCGTGCTTCCAAACCAAATGAAAGGTATCAGATGGAATTGTGCAGGATCACCTGCACACCTGAACTATGCTGACGATAAAAATACATCTTAAATTAGGAAAAAGTATTCATTGGCTGTTTTTTGTTGTATTTTTTTCTTGTTTTTAGCACATGATTTTTTCAGTGTAATGCTGGGCTAAAGATAAACGGTGCCAAGACCAAGTACTTGAGCTCTAATTCAGGGGGATAAGACGAAATTTGTGTTTCGGGCCAGGCAATCGCTGGCCGGAGATTATTTCGAATGATGATCTCCTTAATATCACAGGCTTGGATTGGACAGTCACCTCTGTCAAAAGGCAAAAGTGGCAATGGATAGGTCATACTCTTCGAAGAGGGCCAAAAAATATTGCAAAGCAGGCCCTAGATTGGAACCCACAAGGAGCCAGTGCAATGCCGTGTGGACGTGCAACAATGCCGTGTTGGACGTCCAAGAAACACTTGGAGAAGATCGGTTAATAGCGAGGCTGCTTTATTAAACAAACAGTAGTCAGACCTAAAGACGATGGCACAGAACAGAACGAGGTGGAAAGTAGGCGTAGTTGATGCCCTATTCCCCACAAGGGGTTAACAGGAACCAGAGAGAGAACTATTTTTTAAAAATGCCCTTTTCTCGTACCTTTTTAGAGTTAGTACAAAACTCTCCACTGATTAGACGAGATTTTATGTAACGCCCTAATTGAAGATACAGTGAATCGACGGACCTGTTGTTGTCATAGATGTAACAATTCATGGCTACGAATAAGCGTAAAAATACCAAAAATTGATTGTCGTAATAACCTCCCCGTTAGGTCGCTAGTGAACTCCTTCCATGATTTCGATTTCTTACATTTTTCTACATCAGATCTCTCATAATCTCTGAATAACTAGTCAAAGGCCATAAAATATTCTCGATTTGTTCTCAGCACAACAAAAAAAACTGCTCACCTGATATTCATGGAATTTCAAATAGAACCGAAGAAAAATAAAGAAAATGAACTTCATTTTAGGTTCACTAGGCGACTAGGCCAGACAAGATTTCGATTTCAATGACACACATCTTTGCCATGCTCCTCCACGCGAGCCCAATTGCTGCTGTCCGTACGCTCTGTTGCTAGCTTTTCAATTGCCCAGGCTAATTGCATGCATGCTTGCTTGTTGGTTATGCGTACGTACGTGCGTACCAATATCCATACGTACGTCCGTATTGGTTGGCTAATCCGAACGCAAAGCATATAAAAGCAAATTGACAAAATGTGGGCAGAGAGCCGTACAGGAATTTAAGTGCTACGTTAGAGCTACTATTGAGCGAATTTAAAAGGTGAAACGTCCAACCAAGCCACGAAGTACGCACTCTAGGTATTACGGCTTTGCTCGTGGTTCATTAGTCTCCCTTATTGTGGCGTTCGCGGCTACGGCTAGTGCAAAACAAGACCAAATAGAAAACAGCATAGCTGCCACGCTAGTTTGTGTGCAACGGTTGCATTTGCGCAAATATCTTATACAAATTTACAGCTCAAGAGTGTACATGCGTGGAGGAGATAGGATTGTGTGCTATGTATAATGTACAATACAAAACGCAACAAAACTTGCATACGCCCAGCCGAGCGAATAGAATCTATTATCTAATGCAGGGTTTACGTACTGCGTTGACCCATTTTTCGAAGCTGCGTGCGTACACAGACCTAGACAATCTATAGTACAGTGTGTGACAGCAGCCACGTCTATTGCAATCATGTGGAATTGGCGTGCAATTGGCAAAAAGGCAACAACGTGTGCAACAATTTACATAGCGTTTGAAATCAAGTAGACGCAGTTTTTCTGTTAAGTTCATGGCACGCCATTGCAAAAAAAAAAATATTACTTATTTTGTGCAATTTGGTATTTGTTGAAAGTGTGAAAATGCAATGTTGTAGGAGAGGAATTTAAATTGAATTATGATTTTAGATAGTTGCTGCAGTTGTCGACGCACAATTAAACGCATTTATGACGGGTACAAAGTGAGTCAGTTAGTTCAATTGCGATACTTACTCACTTATGGAATTCAGTAAAGATGGCCTTGGATTGCGAAAAGTATGTCTGTCAATGTATAACCATTTTGGCTCACCTCACATGGAGAAAATTGAGTCTCGAAGATACGAAGACTAAGCGACTCGGAAACTAAAGATGCAATTGTGGAGTCGAATGTTGACACTCACAAGGGGTTGAATGAAAAATTAGGATGTAGGAAAAAATGTTTTGTAACAGCCCAAAAATATTTCACAACAAACTTACTTATAAAGCTTTTTTCGATCGACGAGCCAAACGGAAACAACCGTAGCTGATTCGCGATCGGGAAATATCCAAAGAGAGGAGGCAGCCAAGAACATTATTATCTGACCAAAAACAACAAAGTTGTAAAAGTTACCCCGCCAAAGAAAAATTCATCTGCCACAAAAAGAATACATATCACTCCAATCCGCTGCTCATATCTAATTTTGTTTGCTGGATGTACTTTTGTTTTAGGTGTAAATGCTGGAGAAGTTTAAATGTACAGGACTACTTCTTAAAGTAATTTGGTGGGAGCTTTAACATTTTATTCAGTGCCACTTTGACGGCTCCCTCCAAATTACTTTAAGAAGTAGTCCTGTACATTTAAACTTCTCCAGCATTTACACCTAAAACAAAAGTACATCCAGCAAACAAAATTAGATATGAGCAGCGGATTGGAGTGATATGTATTCTTTTTGCGGCAGATGAATTTTTCTTTGGCGGGGTAACTTTTACAACTTTGTTGTTTTTGGTCAGATATCATATATTTTTGCATACTTAAATAGCCAACTAATATTTTTGTATTTTTGTTTTGGCAAAAGTTTCAATAGGTTTTTGTTCAGCATATTCCATAAATTTAATATGTATCATAAGTTATATTCACAGGGTCTTCTTTAAAATAAATAGATACTGCAAACGCAATTGCAAATACGCCACAAATGGCTGTTGCTGAGTTTTTTTAAAAATAATTTTGGGATGAAATGGGTATAGTTTATTATTATGTATTTTGTGCAAAATAGATTTGTGCTATCTTTGTGTTATGGCTCTGCTAACATTCTGTTAGTAATCTGTCAATTTTTTGTTAACTCTGTTAATGCTCTATTAACGTTCTCTTAACACTCTATTATCTTTTCGTTAATGCTCTGTTAACGTTCTGTTAATGTTCTCTTAATTCTCTTTAATCATTCGGCTAACGCTCTGTAAACGGTCTGTTACCTTTCTTTTATTACTCGATTTACGTTCTGTTAACGTTCTGTTAAGGCTCTGTTAATTTTCTGTTAACACTCTGTTAACGATCTGCTAATGCTCTGTTGTTGCCTTGCCAACGCTTTGTTAACGCTCTGTTACTGATCTGTCTTAATGCCCCCCTGACCCAGTGTCCCAATGTCACATTGTCCCAATGTCACATTGTCCTCATGTCCCAATGTTCTAATACCCCAGTGTCCCAATGTCCTAATATCCTAATGTGCCAATGTCCCAATATCCTGATGTCCCAGTGTCCCAATTTAGGTCCTATTGTCCCAATGTGCAAATATCACAGTGCTCCAATGGTTTAATGTCCGAATGTCCCACTACCCTAGTGTCCCAATGTCCCAGTATCGGAATATCCCAATGTCCCAGTCTCCCACCTAATGTCCTAATATCCCAATGTCTAACTGTCCTAATGTCCCAAGGTCCTAATGCCCCAATTTCCTAATATCCCAGTACCCCAATGTCCCAAATGTCCCAGTATCCTAATGTGATAATATCCCAATGGCCCAATGTCCTAATGTACCAGTGGTCAGTGTCCCAATGTCGCAGTATACCAAGTGTCCCAAGGTCCCAATAGCCTAATGTTCCAATATCCCAATGTGCCAATATCCCAATGTTACAATGTCCCAATGTTCTAATATCCCGATGTCCCAGTGTTCCCACGTCCTAGTTTCCACAGTGTACCTAATGTCCCAATGTCCTAATGTGTTGATGTCCTAATATTCCAATGTCCTAATGACCCAAGACCCTAATGTTCACATGTTCTTATATCCCAGTGCCCCTATGTGCGAATATCCCGATGTCCCAATGTCACAACATTCCGATGTCTCAGTGGTCCAATGCCCCTATGTACCAGTGTCCCAATGTCCCAATGTCCGATTGTCCGAAGGTCATAATGTCCCAATGTCCTAATATCCCAGTGTCCTAATGTCCCAGTCTCCCAGTGTCCTAATGTCCCAATATCCCAATGTCCCATTATCCCAATATCCTGATGTCCCAATGCCCCAATATCCCGATGTCCCAATGCCCCAATATGCCGATGTCCCCACGTCCCTGTTTCCCCATTGTGCCTAATGCCGCAATGTCCTAATGTCCCAAGACCCTAATGTCCAAATTTCCTAATATCCCACTACCCCAAGATCCTAGTCTCCCGGTGTCCCAATATCCAAATGTCCCAATGCCGCAGTGTGTTTTAAAAAATGGTCAATGCGATGAGCCGATAGACGCAATTGTTGGAAATCTTTTGTTAACTTTACCTATTAATTTACCGTTATTCCATCCACTTATCTAAATGGAAGACATTGATTCTTTAGAAGGATCACCAGAGGATCATTCGTTCCAAATTTCATAAAAATCCCATCACGAAGAGAGACAGTAGAAGCAAGTCTTTCTGCAACTGTAGACTTCATTCTGAAATTGGGTTACTCGCTTAAGTCTGTGAGGGTGAAAATTTCACCGTTTATTGCATATATCTTACCCGTTATTGTGCCGATCGAAGATTTTATTTGGAAAGGCACTAGAACAGGATATGTGGAATATTTTGGAAAAAAAAATTTTTTTGGGCGCTGTTGCCTGGAAAGCTGTAGCCTGGTCAAACAAAAAAGCAAGTTGTCTCCGGTAATCATAGACTTGTTCGCTTTCGTTTTTCTTTTTCCTTTGGCGGGCGAGACGCTCTCGCGTCTCTTGATAATTTAAATTCACGCATCAAACAGTATCTGCTAAATTAGATGGTACACTAAAATCTGTCTAACGCAATTTTTTTTGTACTCTGTAAACATATCTTAGTCCACTAGGTTTAAGCCACAAACGACTTTATACATATAGAACTTTCCCGTAATAAATAAAAATTAAGGACTTATTTGCGGTTTCTACTAAAATTCAAAAATTATTATTATTTTTTCCACAAATCTGGAAACACAACCATATCATCCACTCCAGTGACCTGATTTGAAAATTTACATTTAATGCATAATGAAAGTTTTTCGAACTCCAAAAAGAAAATGTTGCCCTCTGTATCAGCCCCCTCCCGTAAATACGCTACTGGTCTAGGAAGTGTCTCCTTGTGAGGCAAGCATAAGATGTTAAATTTATTAATATGTATGCATATATGCTTGAATGGAAACTTATTTTCTTGTTATATCAGTTTCCAATTAATCAACACTGATCAAATTCTGGCTTTTTGTCACATACACACTGGCAAATATTATTAAAAATTCATTTTGGGCATTATAAAATCATCCGTCCGATTAATGTCATTTCCTATTATAAGTCTTCATTTCAGCCGCCATATAATTATCATTGGCGTCATCGTCATCGTCATTATCTAACACTGTACGAGTACACTTCACATATTCAACTGCATAGCCTTTGAAAATTCTTCATTAAAAGCCCAAAGTGCATAGACCTCCAAAACTGTACCAATAACCTTACACGAGCCGATCTGTGAACTTTATGCAGAGCAGAAGAGTACAACCAACGCGAATAGAAGATGAAGCGTCGAAAGAAAAACGGCCTCTACAAAGTAAAGACACAGTGTTGATGTTGACTACCCTCTAAAAAGGTCGTCTGCCTTTCAACTCATTTTTTTTATGCCGCTTCATTCGAAACCTTCCTTTTTTCCCACCCTGAAAATGAGTATCATAAAGAGACACGAACAGGGACACTTTCTATGTGTTTAACAGGCATCACTATATTTCAATACTTGAAAACACGTACGTGTTGAAAAAGCCTACGGAACTGTAACAAAACTATCATGCAAATGAATCTGTGTATGTATGCGCAAGTATGATGCATAGTTTCCATAAAACTGAACAAAATTTTTTTAATGAAAAGCACACGAAGAAAACTATTCTTGCAATAAAAGGTAGAAAGGAGGGTGTAACGGTTAGATAAAGGCGAAATAGCGTGTAGAAAAACAACCCTGTCTTATTCTCGGTCGTCCGATTATTTCCGCTGGCTTTACTTCAACCCTATGGGTAACATAGGCCGTTTGGTGGTAGGTAGAATGAGAAACTGCACTAAAGCTTTGAAAGTCATTTCCTCATCGTAGGCCATTAGTTGTGTTCTAGAAAAGTCAAGAAACCTCCTGATTATATGAGAATACAAAGAGGTTATGAAAAGACATATGCATTTTATTCACACGTGTTGGACGGGGATGGTATGGCAACTGAAGTGCACTAATACATTTTGGCCCATTTCACCCAAGATCCAAAAGTGCGCTAAACTATGCTAGCTCTTCGCATAGCGACATCGTCACATGAAATCCACTTTCCTATCCACAAACTATCCGTATATATTATATGCAATCTCCTTCGACGTCGTCGCCCCACCACCCCCGTTCACATTAAAAGTGCATCGTTCAAAGAGTGCATAAATGCATTTTTGTGCATACAGTCTCAAGTTGTAGTCATTGCTATAGTACACTATATACCCGTAGACTAGATTTTCCAAGTGTAGGCAATGACCCTAAACTAGGACAAACTAATACCAGGGACGCTATAAACTATACTATACAAACTCAATGTGCGTCCTAAAGCCACGACATTTCGCTTTTTCCGGCTTTGCTTACTTCACTAGCTAAGCTCTAGCACTGCTGGCACCTATTTTGTTGTATGCCCTTTCCGCCGCACTGGTGGAGGTGGTGTAGGTTCAGATCGTCGTGTTAATGGTATATATTCTGTATTACGCCAATAGAGGCGCCCGACACCCCACGGGAGAAGGAAGTGATTTGTTAGTGAACAGTAGTTTGGTCGAGTCATAAACTATTCCAAGGAGGTTACCGTGCAGAAATCTAACCCGAAGCATTTCTTTTTGTTTGTGAAAGGTAAACAACATTTATACAGGACTTTGTGCTGATTGTGACGCTTGATTTCCATCTCAAGTACACTTTTTTGTTGTAGATCGTATAAAGGCGGCGTAAGGAAGATTGTTCGTATAGCACCGGCTTCCTGGGATCTAATAAATATATTTTTTGTCCTTATGGTCGAATTAGAATTGAAAGGAATATTATTCGTGGTGATGTTGGCAAGGATGGTATATGCGTATATGTATGCATATATTTATAGAAAAGACAGTTTTAAGGGAAATACAAACACGTTTGTCAAGATAGATCAAGTTGTAGATAGGAGTTTGTATCAATTTAATGTTTGAAGTAACCAATCGGAGACATAAGCTGCGCATCCATTTGACAGAGACTACTTAAATTTAATTTAGCATAATTACCATTGAACTATCCCAAAAAAAGTCGTGTCTCATAGCGTTCTAGTCTGGCCTAATCCGTATAGTATTAAATATCATATAGCCACTCTGTGATATAGAGATTCATATAGAGAAACGAGTTACTCGATACACGGCATGACCCATCGCACGTTTATTATTGAAAAGAAGATTAGACATGTTCTTATCTGCGAATAATAAACAAAAAATGCGTTTAGAAAGTGGTATGGTTGGCAAACGTATCACACTTCTTGTTTAAACTACGACTACACACGGTAGTCGTCAACGCACCATGCTCATAAACGAGTTAGGGTAAGACAAGACTTATCAGGGATATAGCCAGGTCCTTTTTTTAATAGATTTTGTAACAAGATTCTAACCAAAATCGCAAACCAAATCTTTAGAAATTCGTGGTAAAGTGTGGTGAACTCCGCCCTTGAAAAAAAAAAAACTAAAGACTACATTTCGCTCTGACCACGGCTCTGTTCACGTAAGACTGATTTTTTTTTTTTCACTTTTTTACGAACGTAAATGATTGACCATAGGCCCCTCATCTTAACAAAATTTTACACAATTTTTTATGCAAAAAATAAAAACCGAAAATTTTTGTCAACAAACTCGCCAGTCTGGTGATTTTGTTTATTGACAAAAAATGCCAAATGTTTAAAAAATCAAGTTCAAGTGGTTTAATACAATTTTTGCTGGGATCTAGATACTTCCGGCTGAATTATTTTTTTTGTGCAAAACATTGAAGACACATTTTTGTATAACATTTAGTTAATTTGAAATTTGAAATCAACAAGCGTAAAAAATTCTATTTATTTTTTAGTTAGTTTGCAATGGGAGACGCAGCTCATTCGAATATGTCCCAAAGGATCTATAACCTCTTTTCTTCGGTCCTCGTCACATCTGTCATCTGCTTACCGTCAAAAGCGCCGTCAGCAGCAAAGCCCGCTGTCCGCCATTCACAATAACCTCTCATCATGGTGGCATTAGCCTCTGTTGCCTCTAAGGCTAATTTATTATTATTTAAATTTCTGCGGCGAATAATCTCTTAAATCAAGGCCCCAAAAACTATTCATGACCAATACTAAATAACTCCCTGCTTCTAGGGCAACACTGAAAATATAAATTTTTGAATTTGGGTGTTTACATTAAAAACCATAAAAAATAATTATATGAATGAATTTCTTCTCCTTCATAAACATTTCAGGCACGCCAAACCAGCACAAAATCATACTGCTTATTTCAAAAAGCACTTCCTCTCAATCTCTTTTGGGAAATTCGATTCTTGTATATTTTCTAGATGTACGCAACCTGATAAAATAAATTTTTAAGTTAAATGGAGCTACCAAAAAAGATAAAAAACATCGACAATTTAAAGATCAAAATTCCCAATGATAATAAATAAATTAAGATAATAAACCCAAATTTAGGTAGCACTTAAAAACTTGGACCCCTCCCGAAACAAAATCCTGGCTACATCCCTGGCCGTTATTATGTTTGTCCCAAAAGCCATCGTATCAGAAATACGATTAGATGATGTCGCATTATGATAAAGATTCCAATAATATTCAAAAAACCATTCAGTGGCGCATTTGTACAGTAATATGCTATCTAAAAGAAAGTCGAAAAAAAAAACAACAACTTTTCTATATTTTTGACGTACTCCTATTGTAAATCGTGAAATGAACTACATCCCCCCAAATGTTCATGTTCAGTACTGGGGCCAGACCGAAATTACTGTTTGCGTGATCCCAAGTAAAATTGATGTCAATCTAAAGGGCACAATTCATGATTTTGTTGGAATTCAACCCCTTTCGATTGACATCAATTTTGACATCAATTTCACTTGAGCAACCCTAGTTTTTCCATAAAACTCATTAACTTGGCTGAGGGTTGAGAAAATTGCCATGTTAAAAATTTGTTTTCGGAGTAAATTTTATATGAATGAACGTGGTTGTCATTAATTTAAAAATGAAATATAAAAAGAAGAAAGAAGAAGATGTGGAAAATTGAATTTTCGGCTGACTATTGACGTCGGGTCTGAAGTGCTTATTAATATTTTTTTCTTTTATGACAGTTGATTGTAATATTCCAAAATTAGTTTTATTATGTAAATATCTCTAGAAACATGTTTTATATAAACGCTAAGTACGAAACGAGAAGAATAATGTGCAAAGATTTGCCGAACTACGCGCAAAAGTTTGAACGAATCACGTGCAATCATTTTGTGCAAGTATGATTACTGGGGAAGAGCGCGTTATTTTATGTATTGTATGATATGTATTTTATTTTACTTCATTTACGCATTAATTAAACACTCTATGAGAGACAGGTGAATTGGATTGTGTCGTGAAGTCCGTGGTTCATTTTCATTGAATTCAATGGTCAATGTTTGACGATCATTGGCGCCTGCGTGAAACGATTTTATTCGCGTGGTTCAGCGAAACCCGCTCATGCGGAATCGGCGCTGCATTTCTATTGAGTTTGTATAAATCAAGTATTTATGGTTATTATTATCAGAAGCCCAGAAGGTGCTTTCGGCACTCCTTTGTTTTGCAAAAATTCTAGGCATAAGTTCGGTTCTCTACCTATAGCAGCTTGTGAAAATACCAAATCTATTATTGGAATTCAGTCGCATCGTCTCCCATAGCCAGGCGACGCAAGTGGCTTCTCAATCGCGGATGCCAAACCCATCTGAGTGTAATCTCCTTAACCTCACTATTACTTTTCTTTTATTTTTAATCATTTATGAAAAATGTGAATATATAGTTTGCACAAAATGCATTAAATAAAATTAAATTTGTCAAGAGCTCCCATTTGCCTAGGAATAGCTTTTAAAGGCTGTATGATTCTATTCCACGGTAAAATGCACTAAATAAAATTATTGTAGATTTGGTTTTATAAAAAATACTTACAGTATATTCACAGTATAGACAGGATTTACTAAATCCACTAAATTAATCGAGTCGAAACCTGCCTACTAGATTAAATTATACGTCATTAAATTCAGAATGCATTGTAGAATGTACTTGCATTATTCAAATTGCAGTACAATATGGTACAACTGTCAACTAAATCTAGGATTTAGCAAATCTTGTCGATAGTCTGAACCGCCCCTAAAAAAGAATTATGTACTTTCTTGCTTATGTCATTCAACGAAACTGATTCAGAACCTAAAACACTACGGTTAGGTCAATTACTCAAGGCAGTACCATCGTTTCATCGATATATTTTGTAGGGGGTCCGCGGTCAGACATAAAAGTGTCTGTAGACAAGAAAAGTTTGAGAACGACTGGATTAAATGATTTTTTTTTTATTATGTATACAGGTTGTCCGGAAACTGCAAAAAAGTTGTAGGGAACATACCCCCGATTCTTAACCCTTTAGCTGCCACAGGCATTTGGAAGAATTGGCTCGAATTCAATTCAATTCAAACTGCCCCTAAAGTTCTGCAGTTTGAAAAATTTATTCAAATAATGTCAAAATCTATCCAAAATTAACCCTAGTTTTCTGCACATAAGGCAATCAAACTGTTAACAATAATAGAGCTAGAATAAAATTTTGTGAGAAAGATATAATCGTAAGACTATGCGCCGATTTCGAAAAGAATTGTACAAGCACCTCACCTCGGCAAAAGTTGGAGAAAATTCAGATGGAGATTTGTTTTTGGATCAAATCACAAAAATTTAACTTTGAAACTTTGTAAAAACCAAACCTCTTATCCGATTTTAAAGCAGTTAATTTTATTATTTAGATAAATTTGTTGGCTCTAATAATAATCTTATTTCGCTATTCTAGCTAGTCTACCTTCAGCACCTGGACTACGCCGACGGCATTTGCCTTCTCTCAAACACACCAGATATCAAATGACGGATGCTTTGCATCGTGAAAGTCGAAGTGCTGCCTTAAAAATTAATGCCGCTAAGACTAAATATATGAGCTCGTCATCAGGAGGGCAAAACACTATTTCTATCTCCGGACAACCTATAAAAAAAGTCGGGAACTTTACTTACTTTGGAAGCGTAGTGACAGCGGATGGTGGGGCTGATGCCGATGTAGAGTCGCGCATAAATAAAGCCCGAGCAGTATTTTTCGGTTTGACTCCTCTTTGGCAAAACTACAACATCTCCACAAATACCAAACTCCGGATCTTCGAAAGCAATGTAAAATCTGTGCTTCTATATGGGTGTTCCATTAACATAACCACCAAACTGCAAACTTTCGTGAATCAGTGCCTACGACGCATCCTGCGAATTCGCTGGCCTGAGGTAATATCTAACGACGACCTCCTCAAAATTACTCGCCAAAAATAGGATAGGCATCGACATCAAAAGGCGAAGGTGGCAGTGGATAAGTCACACGCTTTGAAAAGAGCCAAAAAACATTGCAAAACAGGCTCTAGATTGGAATCCTCAGGGAACCAATGCTAGCTGTCGTGTGGGACGACCCAAAAATACATGGAAAAGATCTATAGGCAAATCGTGGAACCAGTTAAAGGCGATGGCTGCTATAATAGGCAGAGGTGGAAAAGAGGCGTAGTCAATGCCCTATGCCCCACTAGGGGTTAAAAGGAACCAGAGGGAGAGAGAGAGAGAGCTTGTCTAGCTTGGGTGATATTGAGGTTTAGGTCGTGCAAGAAAATGATTTTTTTCAAAAATCTTCAAATACATGTGGCAGCTTAAGTGTTAAGAATTGGGGGTATGTTCGGTACAACTTTTTTGCTGAAAATCACATGAGGAATCACAATCCAGTGCGTTTATGCGGCAGTTTCCGGACATCCTGTATATTAAAAACTGTTTGATGTAACCAAAAAAATCGGGAAAGAGCTTACATTTATCCGGCGGGCAAATAGTACATACCAGGGAAGGATTGACAAGGACGATTTGCAGGGTAGAGCATGTTATCAAAAAATGTATTTATGTATAAAAATGATGCTCATTGCGTAATTTAAATTAAAATAAAATAATATAATTAATAAATAGTTTTGAATGTTTATTCTCTGTGCGATGCATAAGCTGGTCTCAAACAGATAAATTTCTAAATGGAAACGAGCCGCGGATGAGCCAGAGCTACAGTGAACACTAATAAAGTTCTCGAATGAAAAGTGAATGTGGTATGGATGGATTAAGCGGGGAATACTGAAACCTAAAAGACTTAACTGAACTGTGAAACAAAAATGGAAAGGGGTACTAAACATTGACAATACCATTTCAGCTAATGGCTACAGTGGGATGATACTAGAAGCTTTGACTCCCGACATCTTTATAGCGCTTACACACGCTCCTATCTAGCCAAGCCGATAGATACTACACTCCCAGGCCATAAGCACTACAGTTCGCCCTCCCAGCACAAATATATGTTTCTGTGCATTTCGTTATGTTTGTTGTCGTTGTCGGCTGTGTTTGACTGTTGTTTGTCGTGCTATTCATTGTGGATAGAGCTTTGGCCTAGTTTAAGGTCATTTCGAGGGTGATTCCAACAATAAACGGTTGCAGCATTATACTCGTACATAGCGCTTTTTTCTCGTATCTATTAATATAGCGGATAGAATAGAGAGCACCAGGCAGGCATTTATGTTTATGTACGTACTTATGTATAAACATACGAGTGTACATATTTAGTTGATTTTTGTGCCGCGCGTTATTACGACAATAGAGGAAAATAGATAATGTTCGTACGAGTACGACTACATGCAATTTTTGTTTTGTGCTACCATTTTATTTGTCTATTGTAAACGTCACACTTTGACTGATTTTTCTTTCCAAACCGATGAGCATATGAGGGTGAGGTAAATGAGTATGGAACGGAGACAAAAATGCATTCAGGCAAGGTATGTAGGTATGTAAATCGAGGGGCAAAAGGGTGACTTTATAGACAAATGGATTACATTGACAAATTCAAACCATAATGGAACACATACTCGAACACGCTTCGAAAAACTTTGCCCATTGAATTAACTTATATTGGTGTGTAAGAATATGTAGTTGAAAATTTTTAATTTGGTCTTTTATCACAATGGCAGCATCCGCAACGTCACTATGGACATGAAAGTACATATAGGACACTATTATTCTCTGGCGAGTCAGACGGATTGTGGAATGAAAATTCCATTCAAAATTACAATGGAATAATTAGAGTCATCGTACTGACCTATATGTAATTGTTTCAATTTATAAGTAGATATTTTAATCAAGCTCGGAGCTGCTCAGGAATAATCAACTGTTATATAAATAAAGAACCAAATTAAATTTGACATAGAAAAGTAAATATGCTCACATACATAGATATGTATTTGGTATTTGTTTACATCAGTGGCACAACCAGAACCTTGTCCTGGAGGGGGCTAAAACCATCCATAGTACCGGACAATTGAGTTTGCCTCCAGAAGGTTGAGTGATGGTGCCATTTTCTAGTAATGACGCTATATGGTGATATTCTCAGCTCTCATTGCATTCATGCTTATTTTCTATAAAACTGAAAAGGCACGTTTCACCATTGCATTGACAGGAGTCTATCTCGCAAAGAACCAATTGATTTTGAATGGAAATTGCTGCGTTCAGTTCAATTTTTTACTTTTTTTTACTCAACAACTCGCCTCAAAATATTTTTACGAAATGTTATGCAGAAATATGTTTTATCGATGGCTTGTTTTATTTTTTTTTTTCAAAATTCACTTATCAGACATCCGCCTTTGTCTTCTTTTTTGCACAAAAATGTTTCAAAAATTCTGTTAAGGATGTTTCATCTTGTTCAGACCATTGAAGCTGATGAAATCTATGCTCCAAGAACATTTCATATTTTTATCAAATTTGCCCCGAAATGAATTGCTTCATATTTCGGTTTGCAGTTTTTTCTTTCCCTATTTCTGGGTCTGGGAGCCCTTAGCCCCTCCCGTGGTTGCGCCACTGGTTTACATTATTTTTAGCCCTTAAAAAAAAAACAGATAACGTCAACCCAGAGACCTACATACACATATGGACAAAAGAATAAGTACACCCCTGATGTACCTTTTTATGCAAAATTTTCATTCCCTTTTTATACCCTTCGCTTACTAAGCGAAAAGGGTATATTAACTTTGTCATGAAGTTTGTAACGCATTGAAGGAAGCATCTCCGACCATACAAAATATGTATATATATGATCAGCGTGACGAGCTGAGTTGATTGGACGATGTCCGTCTGTCCGTCTGTCTGTCTGTCTGTTGCGACGCGTTTTGCTCGGCCAGTTTAAAAGCTATGGAGCTAAAATTTTGCACAAAGGCTTCTTTTTGTTTGTATGTTTGAATCTGTAAAATCCGACAAGGGGGTTTTGGAGCTGCCATACAAACCTACTCCCCAAAATTAGGTTCTTCTTAAAAAAACTTTTTTATTTATGCACCAATTTCAATCAAATTTCACACAAATGTGTTTTCATTGCTGACACATAACATATGTAAAAATCTACCAAATCAGACAATGGGATCGTGGGGCTGCCATACAAACCTAGTCCCCCAAATTAGGTTCTTCTAAGAAAAACTTTTTTATTTTCTTATCGATTGCAATCAAATTTCTTGCAAAAGTGTTTCTAGTGATAGCACGAAACATATGTAAAAATGGACCAAATCGGACAATGGGGTCATGGGGATGTCATACAAGCCTAGCTTCCCAAATTAAGTTCTAAGAATTTTTTTTATTTATACATCAATTTCAACTAAACTTCACACAAATGTGTTTCTATTGATGACACAAAACATATGTATGAATAGATGGAGTCGGACCATGTGGTCATGGGGCTACCATACAAACCTATTCCCCCAAATCAAATTTTACTAAGAAAATCCTTTTTATTTGCATACAAATTTGAACCGAACCTCATGCAAATGTATTTTTATTTATGTTACAAAGGATATGCAAAATGAATTAAATCGGACCATTGGGGTCATGGGGCTGGCATATAAACCCAACCCCTAAATTAGGTTCTTTGTCCACCAATTTCAACCAAATCTCATAGAAATATGTTTTAATTGATGCCACAAACATACGTAAAAATTCAAGGAAAGGCCATGCGTTCATAGGGTTGCCGTACAACCCTCCCCCCCTCAACACACACACACACTTCGTTTTTGGTTCTTCTAAGAAACCCACGTCCCCCGCTTCCCCCAATAAATCTTCGCCCCGGCACTTATGTGAAAATTCAAGGAAAAGCATGGAAGCGGGGAGAATTGAACACAAGTCATAGGAACGCCAGAAAAAACTTTTAGCCCGGGGGGAGCGAAGGGTATCCAAATTTCGGCCGCGCCCGAAATTAGCCTCGGTCTCGTTAAAATTGATTTACTCCAAATAGATAGCCATTACAACAATTAGGATACAACAATGCCAACGGAGCCCAAAAACTAAATGACATCCCCCTATTATCTTAGTCCCTCCCCGATATTAGCTTTGAAGTGGGTTTTCAGCTTGGTCAAAATAATAAGTACACCATCGGGTTTTTTTAATTTTTTGACAACAACTTGCTATTTTCCGCAAGGATTTGTTTATTTATTTATTGGTTTATGCAACAAGCGTTAACAAACAAAAATACTTAAGGGGCGAAAGACGCATGCTAGGTACGAAAAAAGACGTTGAAGTTCGAAACTTTGAAATGGCGGAAAAATTATTCTCTCAATAACGAAATAAACCAGCTAAACATTGTATTTAGTGTGTAATTCATTAAAAACTAAAGAAAAGCAGTCTCAATTGCGGTTAAGTCCATGTAAGGGCCTCATTATTACTATGGCGAGAAAAGTTCCCTTGGCATGACTGATGATTTTCTCGGCAAATATTGAAAATATAGAATCCCTTTGAAAAGTTAATCGGAGAATACAAGAAGTAAAGCAGTTTTGGCAAAAAGTTTAGAACTTTCCATGGCGATGTCAAAAAGTGTTGACGGTACAAGAAAATTTTTGAGAGATAGTTCTTCTTGTTCCAGACCAAACAATGAAAACTCACTGAATATTCTGTTTTATTTATGAGATCGTAATAAATTTGATTGGAAACTACTCTTATCGTAATATTCTTCATTTAGAAAAAAAAATAATATGATATACGCTACCTTAACTGTCGGTCATAGTCTGGTTTCGTTCAAATATACCTAATAACTAATAACCGTTACAATGAGGCAATTTCCATATAAGAAATGTTAGTTGAGAGTCCTAGAATATTTTGCTGATGAACCCATACACTTTAAATGGGGATTTCAGCAGGATATTAACCCTAACTATACCTCACAAACTGGTCAAGGATCCGCTTCAACCAAATCGAGCGGCCTTTCACGTTGTTAATAGAATCAATGAATCAATGAACTAGAAACAAAGTTTTCACAAAACGGAAAAATTACGGAATTTCCTGGAAGTAACTGGATATATGGATGTATGGGAACATGCCATAAGAATTATCTCCAGAGGGCCAACAAAAATCTTTTTGTTTTTCAAAATAAAGAACCTTTTATTTTTAAATAATAAAATAAATCAAATTCTTGTCGAATCAGAACATAATATTTTAATTAAAACCAGTTTTAATCAAATTAACTGACATGTTCTTATTATTTTGTCCAGCCTATTTTAGGCAGTTCGTACTTTTTCAAGGTAAATGAAAGCTGTTATTTATTATAATAGGCTAATTTACATATTATTTGATTCCTCACCAATTAGGTATTTAAATCTTTCCATATGATTTTGCTCAATAACTACTTGGCTACAGGGTGTTAAGAAAAATTCGTATGGGTGTACTTATTTTTTTGGCCATATGTGTACATACATCAACGGCACTTTTGGTCTAAATTGTAGGATGAGATTTTTTTTTATTTCATTTATTATGGAGAATGATTCTAAAATTTGGTTTAATTTATGTCCATTTCCGTGACACTTACTGATTTTGTTACTTCTTGGAATATTGGATAATGTCGAAACGGCGAAAAGGAAACTGTCGGAAGAGCCCAAAAATATGGCCGCGGCAGTAGTACGGATTTATTTGACATTAATTGACATACTAATTCTCCTTTTCATTTGCATACCCTAATATACTTTGTGCAGAGATCAGGATAAGCTAAGGAAACATCTATAGTATTTTCTCAATCACTTCTTTCTGCTTATGTGGATTGATCGATTTTTATATTCCATTTTTTAAAACGTTTAATCAAATTCTATTAAAATTTTATATCAATTTTAATATTTGTTTCTTTTTCGTTACAGGTGAGCAATCATTTTGTTAAGATTCTACCTTTACGGACACATATGAATTCATAATTTTAAAAATGTAAGTGATAAAACAAACAATTTTATATTGAGGGATAATTCGATTACATCATTAATTCAAAACTTTGCAAGACAAGATTTATATGATATGTATTTACTAAACTATGTACAGTTTTTTTTATTATTATTTTTAAATGGCGCTACATTAACAATGCATTAGTCAATCATAACAAGCAGTGTTTTTCACATTTTATTAAAAAAAATAAACAAATAAAAGGGACATAAACATTTTTTTTCTATTTATTTACAAAATAGAGAGTGATACGAATATAATAGGCATCAGGGCCACTTTTAAAACCCACCTTGTAATTCAGCTATAACTTTTACAATGCATTGCATTATAAATTCACCTTGGTATCGAATACTTTACTTGTTGTTTTGTTACTATACGATAGATACGCTTAGATACTTGGAAAAACCATCCATATACATACACTGCATTACGTTACGATACGTTTTCATTGCACTTCGTTGCATTACATCTATTGCATTGCCGTGTTGGCCGACGCCGATGACTCTTTCAATGCAATGCATTGAACTTTTGGCATTTAAAACATTAGAGATACAAAACAAGATATAGCAATTTATGTGTATATTGCAAATCTACATACATAGATACGAGGCGAGTATATTAGCATTTATCTATGAATTGGCAAACAACGACTAAACGAGACGACGACTATGCGCATACATCGCTGAAATGCATAAGCTTTGATGCATTTTTCTTCTGAATCAAATGTATTATGTATATGGGTGGATATTTAATAGTAAAATTATTTGTTCACAATATGACTAATTTTATACCCATATTATTATTTAAAATTTCAATGAACTAGCAGCGGTTATTGGCACTAATATATTTTATCTAAGTTATACATTATAAATAGCATGTCATATGAATGTCATTAAAATTGTTTTCGAATCACAGACTCCGGAGAGATCCCCTCATTTTTGACGTTTCCAGGTGAAAATATTAAATTGAAAAATCACTGAGTTTCATAAAATTTATTTCCAAAATTAAATTATTACAAAAATCGAAACAAATACGATTGTTTTCATAATAGGCCCAAAAAAATATATTCAGCCATATTATCTTTTGCTATACTGCAATACTAGTCGAAGAAAAATACAATACATATTTGATTGACAAAAATCAAGTATGTATCTCTGAATTTTTGCAGTATGTTAAGGCGGCCTCTGCTGATTATGTGAAAACAAAGTTCTGACCGATGGAGAGGTCCGCGACATATATGGAAAAAAGGAAAGAAACGTTTTCTTTTTGATATTTTTTGGTATTGTTTCAAACAAAAAAGGTAAAATATACAAACAAATTTCTCGAAAATGAAAAAAAAAACAAAATTGAAAGCTCTACGCTGGACTAAAACATTAATTCCGATTTAGTGTGATAGTGTTTATTTCTTGTCACTCATCCTTTTTCACGTTCAACAAAAATATGCCAAGAAAAATTTTATAAAAGTTTATATTAAGCTAACATTTGATCGGTACTGTCCACTAAATTGTTTTGCATGAAAAGCTTTTTGGTTTACACTCTGATTGTAAACGTCACAAATTAAATTTGTGTTGCATTCAAAATGTGCACTATTCGTTGCATATGTTGGCACATGTAAGTTTTAGATGTGTTAGCGTTTGACTATACGAGTATGTGCCTATTGCATACACTGACGACAACAACGACAACGCATATACATACTTGCTTGTTTGCTAAGAAAACGTTCAACTCGTATAGTTGCTACTGCAATATAATAATTATTTAGAAGGTTTCACATTTAACCTGCCTCAATAATGTCATGGTTGTGCTGAGCAAAGTTTAAGTTTCCATTGCACACGAGTATGAGTATAGGAATTCTGATCATCTGACGACGACGTCTCTATGGTTGACGTAACGTATATTACACGTGATGTGGAAAAAGTTTTTTCTCAAATATGTAACTGGAATTTGGCGAAAAAAAGTACAAATTATTATTTTATAATGTATGAATTTCATTTTGGACTCTATATACTCAAATAAGCTATACTTGTTGCCCATTCTAACCGATCTGGTCGAGATGCAGTGAATAGGTAACTTATGATGAGATTTAGAAATGAAAAAATAATTCACATTCACGACACATCCCAGCGAACATTCTGAATTCATACTGAAATCATAGTGAATTCATTTCATGAAGTGAATTCACTTGAGCTTCATTTATTCTTCATTTTGATATCACATCGGATTCACCTACGTATAAAAATGTTTACGCCGAAATGGAATCATTAGGTGGATTCAGAATGAATCCTAAATGAAACCATAAGGTGGCTTCAACACGACTTCAGAATATGAGTCCCAAATGAGCAGCATTCTCAGGATTGCTCTTTTAGGTTTCAGTTGCCTTTCATTTCATGAAGCCTAAGTGAAATCATTTCCTGAAAGAAAACTGATCACGTTCATTCATTGTTCACTAGATGAAGTTCAAGTGAAGTGTACATTCAGTATGTGATTTCAGCACGGTTTCACCTAGTGAATGTTCACTAAAATCCCAGCCAACATTTGAGTGAACATTCACTAGGTGAAACCGATCTGAAATCACATACTGAATGTACACTTCACTTGAACTTCACCTAGTGTACAATTAATGAACGTGTTCACTTTTCTTTCAGGAAATGAAAACTAGGTGATAATGTATATATAAGCAACAACAACGCATTGGTCTCGGCGATGACACGATCCAAGATAGAGCTGCCTGTAGAAATATGCCTACACCGCGGGTCGAGCAACGCGAAGCCATGGAGCGAGAACGAGGCAAGGAAGAAGAAGAAATGAAAACTAGGTGAATGCATTTCACTTAATCTTCAGCAGCTGAATAATTATTGAATGTATTCAGCTTACTTTCAGGAAATGATTTCACTTAGGCTTCATTAAACGAAAGGCTCATTTGGGACTCATATTCTGAAGTCGTTTTGAAGTCACCTTATGGTTTCATTTGGGATTCATCTACTGAATTCATTCTGAATCCACCTATTGATTTAATTTCGGCGTAAAAATTTTCATACGTAGGTGAATCCGATATGATATCAAACTGAAGCATAAATGAAGCTCAAGTGAATTCACTTCATGAAATGAGTTCACTATGATATCAGTATGAATTCAGAATGTTCGCTGGGTATAAGCAACAACAACGCATTGGTCTCGGCGATGACACGATCCAAGATAGAGCTGCCTGTAGAAATATGCTGGGATATTATCGCCAAAACGGGCGATGTGCCTACACCGCGGGTCGAGCAACGCGAAGCCATGGAGCGGTATAAAGAACGAAGCAAGGAAGAAGAAAAAGAAGAAATGAAAACTAGGTGAATGCATTTCACTTAATCTTCAGCAGCTGAATAATTATTGAATGTATTCAGTTTACTTTCAGGAAATGATTTCACTTAGGCTTCATTAAACGAAAGGCAACTGAAACCTATAATAGCAATCCTTAGAATGCTGCTCATTTGGGACTCATATTCTGAAGTCGTTTTGAAGCCACCTTATGGTTTCATTTGGGATTCATCTACTGAATTCATTCTGAATCCACCTATTGATTTAATTTCGGCGTACAAATTTTCATACGTAGGTGAATCCGACATGATATCAAACTGAAGCATAAATGAAGCTCAAGTGAATTCACTTCATGAAATGAGTTCACTATGATTTCAGTATGAATTCAGAATGTTCGCTGGGATGATGCCTGGGATTTTGTTGGCGTAATCCTTCTAATTGGAGTTTTTATGTTCTCGATTTGGTTAAGTTAAAAAAATGTTGGTGTATTACCGCTCTTTTAGGTGTAACGTTAAGAAATCCTTTTATATTCATCTATTTGGATAAAAATATTTTTTGAGTTAAATTCACAAAGGCATATTACTCGGCATTTTTACATAGTACCTATTTTTTCGTATGTTATGCGATTGACCAAATCAACACGTATTTTTTTGGCAATAATGTTAAAAAAAATTATTTAAACGATATAAGCGAAAATAACTATTTTACTATACAAATTAACTATTTGTCGGTACAAACTACTACTACTACTACTTTTCAAGAGAAATTTTTGAATCCGCGAGTTATAATTTACGTTTAAATTAAAACAACAAAATAACAAAAATTGTTGATGAATTTAGTTTTTAAAACTTAATTAATTATATGATAATGATTATATTGTAATGTTGAAGAAACAACAACATAACATAACGAGTAATTGGATCATCATCCATTGTAAAGTTTTGAATAATCCGACGGCGATATATTGGCAACTCCGGATTTAATTATATTCATGAAGTCATGCTTCCGGAAATTATCCTCGAACGTTTTGCGTGCCTGGCCTTTGATATTAGAAGAAATGCATGTTCAATAGGATTAAGCATAGGCGAATATTGAGGTAAAAAAGAGAAGTATTAAGCCAGTTTCGGCGACTTCTTGGCCTTAATGAATTTCGGTATTTTCCATATTATCACTTCAGCCTCGTGTCGAGGCGAACCAAGCTAAACCATAAATTTGTAATTGGTAATTTTCAACATTAAAGTACAGTAGAGCGTCGATTATCCGAACGCCGATTAACCGAACCGGGGACACAGCTTTTTTCTTGAGAAATACATCGAATCAAATGAAATGTCAAGTATCTGGAGGAAGAAACTTTCCATCATTATCACTCACTTGTTTTGTATTTGTAATTTTTGTTCAGTTATGGTAATTTTGAAAATTTTCAGTTTGTGGCTTATAATTACTTTTAGGCAATTAACTAGTTTTTTAGCGGAAACTATTAACCGAACCTTTGATTATCCGTCGTTATAATCGACGCTCTACTTTATGTATATTTACACGCTCTACTGTATAGCTATGTATATATTTTTTTGCAATTTTGTTGTTCTAATTTAAGCGGTGAATTTCATGTATGGGATGTGTAAATTTGTCTTGAAAAATTGTGAATTTGTATTGAAATTAGTTAATTTGTGTAGTCAAATAGTTAGGTTAGGTTAGGTTAGTTATAGGGGTCGCTAAGTGATCAAACACCACCACCGATTGAAACGTCCTTACAGTTAACACCTAAGCCGAGAACCAGCCGGTGCTCACATCACGCAGATCATCTGTATCGTAGTAATACATTACATTGAGCCAAGAAAACGTCTACGTTTCTCGGCCAGGGCCGGGCAATGATAGAGCAAATAATGTATACTTTCTTCCTCTTCTTCGTCATCGCAACTGTGACAGAAGTCGTAGGTCCCGACAACCTTGCCGATATGCTTCCTGTCTATTGACAGTAGAATAATAGACCTGGCTGCGTCAAGTCGTGGCCAAATCAATATTGTTGTAGCACATGTAGTAGTAGACCATCTTGCATTAGCTCTGTGTATTGCGGTTTTTTGTATTGCCAGTTTACAAGAAGCGATTGGGGCTTTCAACTTGTTTCGGTCGGCGTCTAAGGTTATAGAAGTCGCATCACGAGCGAGACGGTCAACATTACAGTTCCCTTCAAAGCCACTGTGACTGGGTATCCAGCAGAGAACGATGTTGAAAAATTGGCTCATCACTCTTATAGCTGAGCGGCAACTATAAACAGTTTTGGATGTAGTCAGGACAGATTCGACTGATCCTTCTGACTGTCTGACGATGTTGAAAAATTGGCTCATGACTCTTATAGCTGAGCGGCAACTATAAACAGTTTTGGATGTAGTCAGGACAGATTCGAGTGATCCTTCTGACTGTCAGTGTATATGATAACATCCCTCATCGTATGACTATTTTATTTTCCAACGTGGTTAGGACTTCCATAATTGCAGAAATTTCAGCTTGAAAAAAATAGTTAATTCCACTTATAATCTCCTTAAAACAATTTGTTAAATCCTTAATTTTATTTGTCTTTTCGTTAATTTAATTTGTTATATCGTTTATTTGAGTTGCTGAATCGTTAATTTTAGTGTTCAGATGATCTCTTTATTCTAGTTTGCCATTCATTACGTACTCGTGTACTATTAGCTTAAGTTCAGAAAAGTAAGTAAAAAGTAAGGGTGAGGTTAGGATCTTTTGCGAAACGCCAAGGGTGAGTTGCTTAATTGGTTGAAATTGCGTTTAAGCTTTGCATGCCGTTTAAACAGTTCGCCATAACGCAAACGATCGTAACTGCAGTCTGCAGCCTTAAGGTACGTTGTGCTCGACACGACTGCATCGGCTCTAGCGACAGCGACTCGCTCATTTCATATAAAAACTCATTTTTCTCTCATTTTAAAAACGAGTTTTTATATGAAATGAGCGAGTCGCTGTCGCTAGAGCCGATGCAGTCGTGTGGAGCACAACGTACCTTAAGGCCAGTGTTGCCAACTGGAAATTTAGAAAACGGCTAAATTTAGCCGGAAAACCGGCATTATTTTTTTCAAAAACGGCTAAAAATCCGGCTAAATAAATTTCAGCCAGGAAAACGGCCAAAAAACCGGCTAAATCATACAAAACAATCACATTACGAAAAAATATATTAAAAAACTGATTTTAATAATTTTATTTCTTTCTGGAGAATTACTCGTAAGCTATGCTTTAGGCAGATTTCTTAGTTTTATTACATATATGCTCCAATCGCTGGCATTACAGTCAAAATTTACTTTGTTCTGAGTTAGATAGCTCAACTAGTCAAAGTTGTGGTATAGAGGTACAATTTCTCGGTCAAGTCCATAACCACATGACATTAGGTTCGAAATTGTTGAACACAAAATTCGTAAAAGGAACGTCCATTGCGTAACTATGGGCAAGGGCAACCGCATTTATGTATGGATATCTTACCATCATCGCACCTGAATAATTTTATGTTTTGATTAAAATTTAACCATTTTATTCATTTTCGAATTTGAGCCCTCCAAATTTTATTTTATTTTCCATAGTTACGAAATTCATGTTCCCTTTTTGATGTGCCGCAACTACGAATTTGAGTCTAAAAGATACAAAATTGATGTTCCAAAATTATGAGCTTGGCCGGGAAATGGTATATACCATTTATCCAGTCATAACTTTGGAATTCGTAACTATGGACAACCAAATTTATATGTTTCCATTTATAGAAGATAGATCATTTTATATTTTAATTCAAATTCAAAAAGTTCAGTGCTCAAATATGCACTTACAGTTACGATTTAAGTTCTCGAAATATCGAATTTGATGTTCCAAACATTCGAACTGAGAAATGGTATAGATTTTGGATAAATTTGTTGACGTAGTGCAAGTAGCTTGCCCAGTAAAGTACAAAAATTAAATTTAAGAGAGCATATATGTCGGGGGCAACTTACTACTTCTTCAGCACTTAGCTTTTGTGCTGAAGAAGGAATTGCCCCCGAAAAATATACTCCCTTAAATTTAATTTTTGTATTTTACTGGGCAAGCTACTTGCACTACGTCTGACGTTTCAAAGAACCTCTTTTTGTACGGCAGCGGCATGACCGCATGGCTGCTTTCCATCAATTTTTACGTATGTTTTGTGCTATCAATAGAAACACATTTGTATGAGGTTTGGTTGAATTTTGTGGACAAATAAAAAAAAATCTCTTTGAAGAACCTAATTTGGGGGTTTGTATGGCAGCCCTATGACCCCATGGTCCGAATTCATTAATTTTTGCATATGTTTCGTGACATCAATAGAAATACATTTTCATGAGGTTTGGTGTACATTGTTGCCCAAATACAAAAGTTTTCTTAGAAAAACCTAATTCGGGGGGAATACATACATTTTCATGAGGTTTGGTTGAAATTGGTGCCCATATAAAAAGTTTTTCTTAGAAGAACCTAATCTGGGGAGTTCGGTTTATATGGCAGCCACATGACCCAGTGATCCAATTTCGATGATTAAAACATACAAACAGCCTGCAACAATAAGAAGCACGTATGCCAAATTCCAGCTTGCTAGCTTGAATACCTACCGAGTAAAACGCGTCGCAACCGACAGACATCGCCCAATTGACTCGCCAAGTTATGCTGCTTCTATATCATCATCATTCATCGAGGGATTTAAGCTTGAGTTGAAGTAATGCAGTGGTATACTTTCTTCTTCCCTTAATGCGTTACTTACTTTCACTCTATGAGCGAAGGGTGTAAAAAAATCATAAAATAATTTTAACCGGCAAAACGGCCAAAGAAAATCAATTCCGGCTAAAAATGCGGCCGGCCGGAATTACAAATTTCTTCCGGCTAAACAGCACACTTTCCGGCTAAATTTGGCCGGAAAACGGCTAAATTGGCAACACTGCTTAAGGCAGTCATACCAAACCTCCAGGTGATCTATTTCGCGGAAAAGCTTTTCACTTTTGCAGTCTTTCTATGCGTATGACTCTATGATTTCGTCTATAAATTTTTTACAGCAGTTTACTGATTATTCCAAGCCGTTCATTGGGATAACGGTAAGTCCCGGCTTGTTTGGAACATAAAGTAAAGTTTATAAAAATGTCTGTTTTTTTCCTGGGATTGAATGATATCCAGTCATGTGGAAAATAAATATGTACAAATGTATGTAGTTAAAACAACTAAGGTAAAATAAGGCTGGATTGTGTTCTTACGAGTACTTATAAAACTCATTAAAAAATATGTACAACATATTTACCAAAAAAACAAGGTTTGCTGAGAAACAAGTTATCCTTTCTGGAAGCAACTTAAATGCTTCGGAAGAAAACATTCATTCATGCAAATACATATGTAAAATATTTTATATGTAAATACATTACTATTCTACCTATCGCCTTCTTTCCCATACAACTAGAAATTTAGCCATTAAACCACTAGATCTTGCGCATAACTTTCGATTTCTCGACAACAATGCAGTCAAGTGCAATCCAACGTTAGCTTCCCGCTTAAGTCTACGACTTTATTCCTCCCTCATTACGTACCTATTGCTGCAATTCGCATGAGCCATCTGTAGTCTGCATATTCCAAGCCTTTCAGGCGTCTCCAACGTCCAACGTCGCTGTGTGTGTATCTTTTTCATTTCAATAATCGACACGACAAAGCTTTTTCCCCTTCCGCAATGCAACTGTATAGTTCCAATAAAAGCTCCACCGATTGGAATAGCTCCTTTCCATTTTGTGGGGATATTAGGGGAGGACTTGCGAAAGCATCTACGACTACAACGTATGAAAAAATATCTGGCGTGAATGCACTTCTCAATAAATTCTATGGTTTTGGACGATCGGAGTGCTACGCGAGGGGCAGGACCGAGCTCGAAAGCTTTTGAAAAGAGGGGTGGAAAGCGACGTGAGGGGAAACGATGTTTGATAATTCCGCGCTCGCGAAGAACTAAACTCGGCGGCAATGACAGTGTATTCTCGTTAGTAGGTCAACAAATTCCGGCCATTGGCCTTTGCGGCTTTCAATGTGTGCGAGATACGCGGCGACACATCAGAGCAGAGCAGACACGAAAAGCGCGAATAAAATGCATATACAGTGGTGGAAGCGGTGAGATTGTGTTTGGCTGGCAACGGTGTATGCGTGGGACGTACTTGCAATGTCAATGTGTTGGCGAAAGCGCAATTAATTTTTTTTTCCAAACACTACACTCTGTCGTGTTATTGTGATTATCATTTTTTTTTGCTCAGATATATATCACAGTGTAGCGGCGATGACGTTGAAATTGGTGAGGCTAACAACGGGGGATAGTGTTGCTCCAGAGGGTGGGTGTGGTGTAAAAAAAAGGGACACGCAGCTTAAATAACATTCTCTCCCCACACTCTAAAGTGCAGGCGGAAAATTAGAAAAATTTTGTTATACGCGGAGCTTTGACTTTAACTTGCACATAAAAAAGATAAACCTCACGTTGCACAATAGCATAGGGACAGAGGGGTAGATGTCGAGCCAGAAATAAGCAACACAGAGAGAGAGAGAGAGAGGTAATGCGAGAAAAGGGTTGCATAAAATCAGGGTGTCCAATGTGCATATGGTGCAGCGGGGGTAGCTGCAATTATATCGAGAAAATGTTCGGAAACGACAAAGCCTTGGCTGTAAGGGAAACGTCCTTGTAGCCAGGCAAAAGAGTAATGAACTTTGGATTACTGAAAAGTGGGTTGCAAGTAGGCGCACTCCTTTTCGAAGGACGACCACCCATTAGTACTTTGTACTGCTGGTGGGCAAAACACCACTAGAATGTCGTGTGTACTGCAGGTTCATACTACAAAATAATCCACCACTCTTAAACTACTGAATGGATATGGACAAGGATGCTGGAACAAATAAAGAGATGGATATCATCGTGTGACGACGACCAAGTTTTGATTAAGATATTTGTGACAAAAGTATGTCACTGCGAGAACGTTCTGAAGGTCGTCGATTGCAAGTATGTATGTACATAATTTGTCAGATTCGAGGGGAGGGTTTAAATTTGGTATGGTTTTCGGCTGGAATATTATATGTACATAGATAGGAGGTTTCTGCTTTGGGCACAGAATGCTGTGTTTTGCTCCCCAAGGGATGGCGCGATTTCAGTGGTGGCGAGTTGATGAGAAATTAATTGAAGATACACTTTGACGTTTTCTAGGTCACAAGTTCATAATACGCATTTAACATGAGCTGCTGCGTGAGTATCACGACGGGGGTTGGGATTTAGCTAAACGAAATGAACAGTTTGAGATTCAATCATTCAATTGGGAACGTCTAGGTTTATTTTAGAATCTGTGGGAATTTATCGGTGGTACTAAAATTGGTATGGGGATGATCTACGCAGGGCAACTGCGAACACAATTACATATGTAGTTATTTCGAATGGAAAGATTATTTAAGGGCCTAATTTTCTGGAACTTTTATCTACTTTTTTTAATCTCTGTTAAAAGCTATGAGTCAAATTTGTTTCTTTATAATATTTAACTGAATACATGGGTTTGTGCTACTGAATTCCATATTTTAATCGACACGTTCTAGGACTCTATTTCGATTTTGTTGCATTAAACTTTGATCAACCACCTGGTTGATACCATTGCATTATGAAATCCAAAACTCTACAAAAAAAATCCAATCACTAACAATAATCACGCTACTGTGTGATGAAACTAGTGCAAAATGCACTTCTAAGCACAACAAGATATTCGTACTTATATGATCAACATGCCATGTTTTCATTGCATAACGAATAGCATAAGGAAAAATGTGCACAAATAACAACAAAACAGGCATATAACATGCAAAAGATATGGAAAAAGCCAAAGTCTGAACGAAATATGTATCGACATGATCCATTGGCTTCTTGCAAAAGTTGGTTCTGTAAAATTGGATGATTTTTCTGTATGTTATATAGACGCCGACGACGACGACGACAACGCTGTATTTGAAAACAATAGTGATCATATATTGTGTAATCAATAATCAAATATTCAAACGTGTCTGCGTTACTACGCTGCTCGATTGTAGGTAAACACCAAATGAAAAGATCATTCCAATTAAAATAATGACCGCCACTAATTAGAGTCAAGAAACCTACTATAGAGAATCTTTATCCCAAATGAAAATCTCCCCTCTGTATAGTGGACTAAAATAAGATCGTGATGAATGCAAGAGTTTGTAAATTATATGGTATTTTAGGTCAATTTGGTAGAATCTACATGTGATTGTTCCAATTGAATTTTATTCAGGGGCAAAATTTATAAACTTTATTTAGATGAGGAATCCCTGGAATATGGTTTACGCAATTCATTGTCGTATTATGTACTTGTGACCTAGAAAACGTCAAAATGTATCTTCAATTATTTTTTCATCAACTCGCCACCACTGAAATCGCGCCATCCCTTGGGGAGCAAAACACAGCATTCTGTGCCCAAAGCAGAAACCTCCTAACTATGTACATATAATATTCCAGCCGAAAACCATACCAAATTTAAACCCTCCCCTCGAATCTGACAAATTATGTACATACTTGCAATCGACGATCTTGGAAATAGGATGTCACTAACACATCCTGCGGCCTTAGTCCAATGCTGGATTGTCGCGCCTGTTATTTAATTCATTGTCGACCTTCTTATAAGGAAATGCTTAAGTACATGGATACTTAAACCAATTATTTTTTATCTACAGGGTGGGGCAAAATTATTCATCTAATTTTGATTTTGAATTACTTTTTTTTACTAAATAAAACAAAAACTTATTTTGAATGATGGATTTCTTTATTCTTTCTTTATTTTTTTCTGTTGTGAAAAAGATGGCATCCATCAAGTGGCTGGCCACCATATAAGTAAATACATAAAAAAATGCGAAATTTTTGAAAACTTCGATTCAAATACATAAAACCATCGGACAAATAAATTGTCCCTCACTAATATTTTCTACTAAAAAAAATAATTTCGACCATTCGATCCAAACGGAAATATAACGTTCTGAATAATGGGTTAAGTCAGTCAAATTGGATTGTTACTTGTCAAAAGTGTGCTAACTGGTATGCAATTTTAGCACGGGTGTATTATAAACTTTATACAATTTAAAATGAAAAAATAAATAAATATATAATAAAAAATAAGTAAAGAGTATTGGAAAGGATTATAGTGAGGTTTTTATTATACTTTTCACATTTTGTGAACGAATATCAATTTTATCATGATTTTCCAATGAAAAGGAGGAAGAATCTCTGATTATAAGTTTTTTTTATTGATGAGAGCGACGAGCACAGTTGATTATGTCTGCCAGTTGATCTAGCTGTATCCGCCTGCGATCGAGTCTCCAGTTTATAAATAGTCCAAGTTATCGGACTGAAGTTTTGCGCACGTGTTCAGTGCTGCTCGTGTGATCGAACGCCGGAGTCAGATCACCAGGTCCAGCGTCGGTCCTAGGTTTTATGGCGCCCTGTACATGTGTGTGGAAAGTCGCCCTTTTATTTGTCTTTCCGATGCGTATTATTTGGGGAAGTAAAATGAGGAAAAAACTCTCATTTCGGGCGCGGCCAACTTTGGATACCCTTCAATTTCTATAAAGCTAGTAGTTTTCCGGCAGCCCTATGGCGTAGTGTTATGATTTTATCCGTTATTTTATATACATAGTATGTAACATCAGTAGGGACATTTAGATTTTGGTTAAGATTTCATAAAAACTAAATTTTTTAAGCAGAATCTATCTTTGAGGTGAAGTTTCTATGCCAGTCCTATTACCCTGAAGTCCACATCTGTTCAATTTGACATATAATGAGTCACATCCAAAGTGAGCCACCCTTCAGTATGAGCATTTTAACATAGTGGAAGCTCGATAGCTCGAATCTCTATAATTAAAATAAAAACCCGATTTCCAGATCATTTGAGCAAAATACAATAGAAATAAACTCGATTACTAAAAAGAACTCGAAAGTTGAGTTCTTTGTTTGGCAGTCGGCGAGATTCTATTAGACGAAGCCTTCTTACGAAGGACTCTGTAAGTCGAAGTTTCTCATTCTGTTTTCAGATAAATATTCAAATCGCTGAAAAAAATACACAAAACGAGTATCCGAGTTACATTTCGTCTATTCGTAAAATCCATAGACATCAAGAAATTTATTAAAAATTCGGGTATATTACGCTTTCAGGTCCCCAAGGGAAATTTTTCTTGTTCTTCTTACCGACACTAGCGACACTTATCTTACCGTCCGCCATATAGCGGACACATACGGAAAATATCGGAAACATCAAAAATTTCCCTTGGGGACCTGAAAGCGTAATGTACCGATATTTTCATTTAGTAAGACTCGATTACTTGAAAACTCGATATCTCGGAAACTCCATAACTCGAAGTAAAATACATTCCCCATCAGCTTCGAGCTGGCGAGTTTCCACGGTAATCCCTTTACTAAGTTCGAGAGGCAGTCATTTTTAGATTGTAATCTAAACAAGAGTAATTCCCAAAATAATAAGTTCTGGGACTTTCAACTTTGTAGAGAAATGTGCGACGGAATATGCTCCAAAACGGTTCTCAACGCCCCAATTTTCAAAAATTTCGTTTTTCAAACATAAAATTGGGCCAAAATTTGTGGGATATTTGGGCGCCTCAAATCTAGTCGAAATTTTCGAATATTTTGAATTTCTCTACAAAGTTGAGAGTCCTAGCTATCATTAACTGGAAGTTAGAGTCGCCAAAAGGTCCAACGAAAAATGTAAATTTTTATGTTTTCACATAGAAAATTTTGGTAATTTTTTAACGACGATTTTTTAACGACTCTAACTTCCAAACGGTGGTAGTTAGGACTCTAAACTTTTAGAGAAATGCGCGCCGGATCTTTGTGAAATTGTTTGTTTGCCTTGATTTTAATGGGTTTAGCGCCCTTTTGAATTGGCGACCTGTTCAAATGCACAATCTGCATATATAGTAGATGCGGCCCTGACCATGGTCAGTGCAGGTTATAGGACTGCAATAGAAACCAGCACTTCGAAAGCAGTCGTAGTAGCTTCAATTGAAGGAAATTTGATTTTTAAAAACCAATATTGTGCCTGTAGTAGTCTGGCTGGTGTAGTGGTTGGTGCGCGCACCTTCGCTGCACAGAGTCATGGGCTCGAGACTCACCCTGAACGAATTTATTTGATGGTGTTTTTGAACTCGCGACCCATGTGACGGATTTATGGGGATAAATAACACTGCTGAGCGTGCTGTTGATCTCAATACCTCAACAAAAAAGCAGCTAAGATCTTGGAAATCGGATGTCACTACCTAGTTGTTATTATTCAGTGTATCTTCACAAATCACCATGAACCAATTCAGCCGCGAGAAACATGTGCAAATCATTAAAATATATTACGAAAATCATTCATCGGTTCGAGCAACGTTCCAAAATCGCAACGTCGCAAAATCATCTTCAGCGATGAGGCACATTTTTTGATAAATGAGAATGTCAACAAGCAGAATAATTGCCGTTACTGGGCCGAGAACAATCCACAGGAGGTCCACCAGGTCGCAATGCACCCAGCAAAGGTAACTGTTTGGTGTGGATTTTGGGCCGGAGGCATCATCGGGCCGTATTTTTTTCGAGAACGACGATGGTGTGGCCATCACGGTAAACGGCGAACGATACAGATCCATGATAACGAACTTTTTCTGGCATGAAATCGACAATATGGATGTCGAGGAAATGTGGTTTCAGCAGGACGGCGCTACGAGCCACACAGCGCGCGCCACGATGGATCTTATGCACGAGCGCTTCGGAGGAATGGTTATCTCGCGCGGAGGCGACATCAACTGGCCACCGAGATCGTGCGATTTAACCCCACTGGACTATTTCTTGTGGGGTTTTCTTAAATCGCAGGTCTACGCAAACCAACCACAAAACACTGATGACCTCAAAGTCAACATACGCCACGCCATCGATGAAATACAGCCCGATTTGTGCGCCAGAGTCATTGAAATTTGGGCTTCTCGTATGCGCGCCACCAAGCGAAGCCGAGGTGGCCACTTGAACGATGTTATTTTCCATACATAATGCCTTCGAATACTCTTTCAAACAAAAAATAAATTTCATTTATACCTCTCACACAACTTGCTTTATTTCATTTTAAAGTTCGAGCGCGCTTATTGGCGGACCCTTTACATATAATTATGATGACTCCTTATGCAGGGAGAAAATCCCTTATAGGTGTTTCTATATGGATTTGTTGTTATCATTTATAAATTTGTCGTCAAGAATAAATGTTGAGAGGGTAGTAAATCTACAGTCACAAACGAGCTCTTCCTAAGAAACACAGGTTTTGTTTTTTCGGTATATGGTTAAAAAGTGTTATGCCTCTCAGTGAAAATTTAGCAAATATGTATGTACTTTACTGGTGTTGTGGTTAGTGCGCATACCTTCGGTGCACAGGGTCGTGGGTTCGAATCTCAGCGTGAACCAATTCATTTTATGGTGTTTTTCGTACTCACGACCATGTGACGGACTGTGATCTCACTCAGATGATAAACGAGTACCCATTTATGGAGATAAATAATACTGCTGCACATGCTGTTGATCTCAACACCTCAACACAAAATCAGCTTTGATCTTAGAAATTGGATGTCACTTACCCATCTTCGGCCTTAGTTCTATATTGAACTGTTGTCACGCTTGTTATTTATGTTTTATGTACTTAAAAAAAACTTTTAGCTTAGAAACAAGCATTTTTGAAATTTTTTATTTTGACGTTGCACTATATTTTATGACATCATTGCATTTCTTGATGCCGTGATGAGTTTAGTTAGCCACCAGTTAATTAATATGCATTAACCAAATGACAATTGTAAAATGGTATGGGTATTAACTGTAATGGAAAACCCTAAATGAACCATATCCCAACATTATCAGCTTCCATTAGGGAGCTAGAATGAATTTTGGAAACTATAGGCATAGAATAATTCTATGTACCAAATGGTCCCCTTTAAAATGATCACCATTTAAGGCTGTAATTCGGGTTTCGTCACCCAATGGACCTACTCTTCAGGAGCTACCATAGTCCATTGGGGAAGTAGCTGGACCCTTTTTGCCTGGTGATAGTAACATAGCTGTTACCAACAATTTTCGAAATATTAAGCTGAAAACTCATATGAAGCTTAATTTTGCATAATTTTGATCTTTATTAGATACATTTTATTGGTTAATAATTTTATATGCTTCTTTACCTATCATTGTGGCTTCAACGCTCTTGCAGAGTATAGTGCTCCATTTCTAGTCTGTTTGTATTCTGTAGCTGTCTAGATAAAAACATCATCATAATAAATTTCAATTAATCACTCTACCATTTTAATATTTCATTCATCTCTCACTATAATTATGCTCCTGAAGTACATATGTATAAATCATTGAATGAAATATGATAATGCACTTTTAAGTAATATTTAAGCTATTATAAGAGTACGTTTTCTATGAATCCAGAATCGTGAAAAACAGTCAAAAACGAATGTCAACTGTCAAGTCCACAATATGTACACACATATTTCCAATCTATTTAGGTCAACTTACTTAACATGTGCGTACGCAATAGGTTCAGGCTCGCTTTTTGACTATTTGGAGTAAGTGTGGGAGCGGGCAAAAAGCTCATTTCATTATTTCTTTTAATAGGTCCGAGTTTATACACAATATTTTTCAACATTCCATTTATCAACTATGTACATACGATACATACTCTATAAAACTTAGAGCTTATTCAATTGAACTCGAAACATAGATACGCTTGATTAATGTGTACAAAAAAAAAACAGAAAAAAGATAGATCATCTATGCGACGCCGCACTGGAAACACTAGTAGTAGTAATAAATGTACATAATGAGAGTGTGATAATTATGCGGTCTAATCTACTTTAAAAAAATATAAGCGCACGTTTCATGATCATCAACGATCAGCATAACATATTTGTGTGTAGGCATTATAATATGGAAGCTTTGGTTATATAAAACTTGATACCTATTTAACCTTATTAAAGATCAATGATCTTTGTTTTTTAGCATATGCAGGGGGAGGGGGGCATGATGATGAATATGGTGCAGATATCTTTTTTTTTATAATTTAATTTAATAATAATTTTTTATAAATTGTTCCAATTGATAAACGGTGTGTTAGCAGGAGAAATGGGTCGAAGATTGGAGACTCTTCATGAGGTCAGTGAAAAGTAGAAAAAAGAACATTGGTTTGGCGGTGATACTCGTATGGGCAATAAAGTAGTTTGGGATCGGTTCCTATTGAAAAACCCTTTGCCCGAGAGAAAACTAACTAATATGATGTACACTAGTTTTAAATGAGAAATGGTATATCATAGTCCAGGTTTTTTTCATAGTATGGTGCTGAAAACATTGTAATATAAAAGTTACAACAGCTGAATTCCAGTGAAAACACATGAGTGTAAAAAACCATGGCTTCTTATGCTAAAAATCTAAAAAAATACGACTTAGGTGGCATTCCAACAGGATAAAACTTTCAAACATTCCTCACAAACTAAAATGATTCGCTTCGATTTCGATAACAAAAAAATCGGTTAGCCTAGGCGCCCTAAAAGCACCATAGACAAACAATAGTTTCGTAACGGTACCTACTTTTAATTCTGAATGAATGAAATCATTGAGCTTGAGCCCATTCAACGAAGGAAATTAACTGGAAAAAGTAATGGAAGAAGTATGGAAAAAATTAGTAATCTCAGAAGCTGAGGTTAAATTTTAGATTTAGTGCTGTGATAGTAATGGCAAACTTTATTGATTATACAGGACAAATGTCTGATTTTCGATATTTCTACTATAAAATGTATTAAGCTTGATATTCGTATGTTTTACATACTATACGTGTATATGATATTCAATAGCATTACTAGACACCTGGCAGAATTATTGACATGAAGTACAAGTTTCGCGGATAAGACGGAATCAAAATTTAAAAAAAAAAGATTCCCTGTTTCACGTGAAATCATATCTAAAGTCATTGTAGCTTGTTTTGATAAAAATTCATGTTGTTTTTTCAATCTTAGCGGCAATAAACCAGACTGCGACTTTACTGCCATAACGCGCCTACAGTTAGTGAGGAAAGGAAGAAGAAGCGACGAGAAGCCATCCTCGTATGATATTAATTGTGACAGTAAGGTTTAGAAAGAGTTACATCTACCATACACCCAGAAAAAATACTTTTATTAAGGAAAATATACATAGGACGTATGAAATTCTGGCCATGATTTGGAGCCGATGAAATAGCCTTTTTGGGACAATGATAGAAATATAATTGAAAATATGAATAGGCCAATCAAACAAGACATTATAGAGAACATCGAAGGGGGTGACGATTTTTTTCTTCGGTATTTTGTCAGGAGTAGTTAGGAGGTAAAGGTACTAATTTTACTCGGAGCTGAGGGGTGCGCTAACGCGGGGAGAGGGGGTTAAAGGTGCAATTTTGTGCAATTTTTGGTGTTTTGGGCTATATCTCGAAAACGGTGAGTCGCACAGAAAAAAGTTGTGAGTAAGCATTAAAGCTTTCTAAATATCCTATTTATTTGCATACACTTACATATGCAAAACTCCTAACGGTTCTTCCGATATTGTTCAATAAAAGTAAAAAAAAATTTTTTTTTGCATTCTATTGACTCTGGTGTCTCTCCGATTTGTTTTTCAAAAACTTTTGTAGGGTAAAGTTAGTAAGTGGTAAATTTTCCTTAATTTCATATACTTCTTCTTGGCTTGTCTCCTATCATTCGAGAGTTAAGAGAGTCTCAAGGAAGTATTATTCTATACTCATCAGAATGAAGACAACCATTGTGAAAAAACGGCAAGGGGGGACGGTTTTTTATTTCATGGATCCATAATGGGCGGTTCGGAGTGAGACATAACTACAAGCTCGCGGTCATGAGGTGTGCGCTAACGTGGGGAGGGGGGGCTAAAGGATTCATTTTTGCAGGTTGTCGACTTAATCTTGGAAATATCTCGGAAGCAGTGAGTCGTCCTGAGAGTATTTGTATGGCAGTACTAAAGCCCATTAAATTTCCAAAAACTTATTTGAACACTCAAATGCCGAATTCCTAACGGTTCCCCCGATACAGGTGATTGAAATCCGAAAATTGTTAAAAAATCGTTATTTTGTTTATTTTTTGGCTCTGGTGTCTCTCGCGATTGTTTTCCGGAAAACTGTTTCACGACCAATTTGTACGATGTTTAATTGGCTCTCATTTAATATACGCCCCGTTGTCCGGTCTTCAATCAGTCAAAAGCTTAGGAGTTAAAACCGAGCTTCCGAATTCAATTTTCTCTATTTTCAAGGATAAAGACAAACATTGTGAAAAAACGGAAGTGGGGGGACGGTTTTTTATTTCATGGATCCATAATGGGCGGTTCGGAGTAAGACATACTACAAGCTCGCAGTCATGAGGTGTGCGCTAACGTGGGGAGGGGGGGCTAAAGGATTCATTTTTGCAGGTTGTCGACTTAATCTTGGAAATATCTCGGAAGCGGTGAGTCGTCCTGAGAGTATTTGTATGGCAGTACTAAAGCCCATTAAATTTCCAAAAACTTATTTGAACACTCAAATGCCGAATTCCTAACGGTTCCCCCGATACAGGTGATTGAAATCCGAAAATTGTTAAAAAATCGTTATTTTGTTTATTTTTTTGGCTCTGGTGTCTCTCGCGATTGTTTTTCGGAAAACAGTTTCACGACCGATTTGTACGATCTTTAATTGGCTTTCATTTGATGTGCTCCCCGTTGTCCTGTCTTCAATCAGTAAAAAGCTTAGGAGTTAAAACCGAGCTTCCGAATTCAATTTTCTCTATTTTCAAGGATAAAGACAAACATTGTGAAAAAACGGCAGTGGGGGACGGTTTTTTATTTCATGGATCCATAATGGGCGGTTCGGAGGAAAACATACTAAAAGCACGCGGTCATGGGGAGTGCGCTAACGTTGGGAGAGCGGGTTCAAATATCTCATTCTTGTGCTTATTAGCTCTATTCCCGCTATATCTCCGAAACTGCGAACTCTACGAAAAAAATGTCTGAACAAGAATGAAAGCTTACACAATTTCCTATAAAGTTCATCTTACATGCATCTGTCGAATTCCTAACAGTTATCCAGATATAGCTAATTTAAAAATCAGAAATTTCACATAGAAAACATCAACACAGCCTACATGCATATAGCCAATCTATAGATACATGTATACCAATTATGTTGTGTGGATGTTTTCTATGTGAAATTTCTGATTTTTAAATTAGCTATATCTGGATAACTGTTAGGAAATCGACCTATGCATGTAAGACGAACTTTATAGGAAATTGTGTAAGCTTTCATTCTTGTTCAGACATTTTTTTCGTAGAGTTCGCGGTTTCGGAGATATAGCGGGGATAGAGCTAATAAGCACAAGAATGAGATATTTGAACCCGCTCTCCCAACGTTAGCGCACTCCCCATGACCGCGTGCTTTTAGTATGTTTTCCTCCGAACCGCCCATTATGGATCCATGAAATAAAAAACCGTCCCCCCACTGCCGTTTTTTCACAATGTTTGTCTTTATCCTTGAAAATAGAGAAAATTGAATTCGGAAGCTCGGTTTTAACTCCTAAGCTTTTGACTGATTGAAGACAGGACAACGGGGAGCACATCAAATGAAAGCCAATTAAAGATCGTACAAATCGGTCGTGAAACAGTTTTCCGAAAAACAATCGCGAGAGACACCAGAGCCAAAAAAATAAACAAAATAACGATTTTTTAACAATTTTCGGATTTCAATCACCTGTATCGGGGGAACCGTTAGGAATTCGGCATTTGAGTGTTCAAATAAGTTTTTGGAAATTTAATGGGCTTTAGTACTGCCATACAAATACTCTCAGGACGACTCACCGCTTCCGAGATATTTCCAAGATTAAGTCGACAACCTGCTAAAATGAATCCTTTAGCCCCCCCCCCTCCCCACGTTAGCGCACACCTCATGACCGCGAGCTTGTAGTTATGTCTCACTCCGAACCGCCCATTATGGATCCATGAAATAAAAAACCGTCCCCCCTTGCCGTTTTTTCACAATGGTTGTCTTCATTCTGATGAGTATAGAATAATACTTCCTTGAGACTCTCTTAACTCTCGAATGATAGGAGACAAGCCAAGAAGAAGTATATGAAATTAAGGAAAATTTACCACTTACTAACTTTACCCTACAAAAGTTTTTTGAAAAACAAATCGGAAAGACACCAGAGTCAATAGAATGCAAAAAAAAATTTTTTTTACTTTTATTAAACAATATCGGAAGAACCGTTAGGAGTTTTGCATATGTAAGTGTGGGCAAATAAATAGGATATTGAGAAAGCTTTAATGCTTACTCACAACTTTTTTCTGTGCGACTCACCGTTTTCGAGATATAGCCCAAAACACCAAAAATTGCACAAAATTGCACCTTTAACCCCGTCTCCCCGCGTTAGCGCACCCCTCAGCTCCGAGTAAAATTAGTACCTTTACCTCCTAACTACTCCTGATAAAATACCGAAGAAAAAAATCGTCACCCCCTTCGATGTTCTCTACACCCCCTTTTTAGGCTTTCATTGCTTGGTCTAGAAGTGAATATTCGATTATAAAAATGAAATTGTTCATCGATTCTATGTAAAAATGTCATTCAATTTTATTAAAAAGAAATAGAAAAAAAATAATATTTTTTTATATTTTTTTTAGTGTGATTTTACTTTCATTTCAAATTTTTATATTTTTTTTCATAAAAAAAACCTTATGCCAAAACTTGGATTCGAACCAGGTCCGCCTGCGTGCCAGTCCGTTCAAATTGCCATGACAACAGATGGGGAATATTGTCAACGTTCTTAAAATCTGAACTACTTGACAAGCAGTGCAAATACAAAATTATTATACAGGGTGTCCCATTCATGGTGGAGGATATATTAATGGCAGGTAGTATGGCTCATTTGGGGAAAATTAATGTATAACGGGACCCCTCTATTTTTAACCGTTACAATGTATTAGCATTTTTTGTAAAAATGCCCGACTTGCCACACTAAATCCGAATTTGCCACACCACCAAACATTTCATCCGAAAAGTGAAACTAAATAAAATTTCCAATAAAACGACACCTCAGTTGTTACGAAGTTGCTCGTATCTTCCGAGATACACGCGTTCAAACTTTAAAGAAATTTTAAAATTGGGTTTTCATCAAAAAATCAAATGATAAAAATTGATGAAAACCCGATTTTTAAATTTCTTTTGAACGGGAAGATATGAGCATCTTCGTAACGGGCGAGGTGTCGTTTTATTTGAAATTTTATGTAGTTTCAGAAAGTGAAGTCATATCTCGGATGAAATAATTGGTTTCATTAAACGTTTTTTCTGGGTGTATGTGTGTACTTGTTTAAGGTGGGTGATTTGTAATTTTTTGTAGATAATGTCGTTACTTAAAACAATACGGAATACCAACAAATCAGTCTTTTATCGATTAAGATTTTTAACCGCTTAACTTCTTCTCAGTACCGTATAGCCCCATTTGGGGCCATAGTGCGTTAACTCAGCCATTTATAGGCGTCGTATTTCGGGTCAACGTTATATTGGATATCATTTCGTGTATATAATGTTGCAAGCACTATATATTTCCTAGTCGCACATGTACGGACATTTTGGACCACGGTGAGATTCGATCTCCGGACCTCTAGATTACTAGCATCGTAGAGTGCGACTCAACCAAGTGAGCCACAGAGCGGGGTTGATGTAATATTGAATTTATAGTGTTGAACCAGTTGTACTATTCACTTCGACCTGTCAATATTTCCCACCCAATGTGGAGCACCATGTAGAGTGCTAGGTTATATGTATGTAATATAAATCTTGATTTGCCCTTACTCCTAGTGGAGCATGGTGCGTTTACGACTACCGCGTGTAGTCGTCTTTCGTCAACGTTTCAACGACAACTGAATTTGGAGTGTGATATGGTTGTCAGCCATACCACTTCCTATAGTCGCATTGTTAGTTTATTATTCTACGATAAGAATATTTCTTATCATCTTCTGAATAATAAACTTGCGATATGCCATGCCGAACTTGGAAACTTGTTTTTCTATGAATCTGTAATCACAAAGTGGCAACCGAATGAGCGCGACAATATTAATAAATTTAAATACTATCCAAAAAATCGCACAATTTGGAAAAGGGTTTAACCTTGAGATCACAAAATAAAGAATAAAGAAATTTTGCCGAAATTTCCAGTATTTTTAAATACAATGCAAGAAAATGAATCTTTACTTATTCGATTTATTTAATATTTTAAGCAAAATCACATCTGAAATTTTGAATTTATAATCTGGAGTTTTTTTTTTTATGACAGATTTGGTTACGTATCTTCTAACATAACGGTTTGGCAAATGATATGATGTTATTTCAAGAGAAAATGCATTTATGGACTTTCGTGCAATTATTTATTTATTTGAAATGATGCTCCTTAGACAAAAATAATTGCGCTAATCCTGATGTTTCATTACCCATTGCAACAATTAAAATTAATAATAATAATAATAATAATAATATTTATTTATTCAGCTTGATACAAAATGTGCTTAAATAAAATAGCTATAAGTAACAATAAGGTTACATTAAATAAATAAATAAACAGTTGCAACAATGACATTAATGTCGTCTGCAATTAAAATTAAAAGTCAGGATTATCGAGTCAAGACTGTATATGCATGTAAACATTATGTGTATGTATGTATGTTAAATAAACTTTTTATTTATAAACATAACTATTTTTAACTAATTATCTCCCACATGTGTTAAATGAACTTATCAATCTGCCGAATCACATCTACAATTACCGCCCTAGTCCATCATAGACGCTAAGCTTTGAACATCGAAACTTTTCTTTTAAGTTTTGTTTTTAGTAAACCAACAATACATAAATGTGTATGCACATATGTATGTATACATTAAATATATGAACTTACATATGTAGATACTAAAAAAAAATTGTAATTCTGTGCCCTGAAGAAAGAAAAGTCAACAGAAATTAAACAAAAAACGGAAAGGAAGCATACGGAATTGCGAAAACAAAAAACCACGAACAAATGAAGATGAAAACAAACGACACGAGAGGAAGATAAAAAAAAAGCGCGAGGCTGTAAACCAGAAGTACTTTTATTCGCGCAATAAAAGCCCCCCGAACGTGAAGCCGTGTTCGATTCGTTCATGTCTCCCACCGATGGACCGGGGAATGTGGAGTGCAGAGTGTGTTGAAGCACATGAAAAAGAAAGTAGGTGAAAGGTCGAAGACCTGCCACTCGAACCGCGTCGCCCACCCCCCTCATCGATCAACGTGTTATATTGTACGTCCGAGCCGCTATTATACGGTGCGCGTCATTATCGCAATCGCATTTGCACTAGTGGTGGTGTGCATTCCACGCGCGTCACTGTAAAGTATGTATGTGTACGTGCATGAATGAGTGAATTTTATCATTATGTTCTCCGGAAAGCTCCGAAAGAGGGGCCGAACTCATAAAGCTCCCCATTACGAGCCAACGCAATTAAAGTGCATTTTGCCAGCACCACTACACACAACTTAGTTGGGGGATTGCGTCAAATATGTGCAACCGCGAGTGCATTCCCATGCAATTGTGGCCTTCTATGCAATCGACACAACTCTTATGTCCCAGTAGAAGTTTCGCGTTGGAGTTGAGGGTCGGTTAGCCTGATGAAAAATATGCACCAGGATGTGTCAGGCTCCATTGGAGTTTCCTGGATTATTTTTTTTAGTTTATCTTTTTTTTTAATTCAAGATTGATAAATTCTTTTTATGATATCTTTTACAAAGCAATTATGCGCAAATCCTCTAACACACACACAACTCTGATCATAACTCACGATTTTGTCGTTTTCATTTTCATTTCAGACCAGAAACGCGGAGCCACCTAAAACGTAAGAACTTTCACTTTTCATAAAAGTATAAATAAATTTGCCAATATATTTACATCTTTGAATTGTTTGTATCTTACGAGTATATTCGTGCTGGTCTAGTATCAAGAGGGCGGTACGTATGTAGGTACATTGTACATACTTACGTACGCTTACTTTCTTGGGAATTCGCAATTCGCAAACGTGCGAATTGAGCTTCCTCTGGTTGTTAGATTTTTTGGTACTTTTTTTTCGTATGGCTTGGCATAAGCGACACGGCACGTCTTGTGTTTGTGCGTTTATTTTCGTATCTAGTTGGCCTAAATTTTGCATTAGTCATTGTCAATGACTCGATATTTTAGCAAAATTAAAAAGATGGTGGTGGCCTCTGTAGTCGAGATAGAAAAATTGTTTGGAAAACATAGAACGGTTGGAAAAGTTTTACGAAATCTTATTGGTAACTACGAACTTACTGTCTTATATGTATGTATGTATGTACATAGTACATACATACATAATGTTGTATTCCTTAAAAGGCACCATAAACACAGGAAGTAAAAAAAGCCATAAATGTCATTTTTAGTTTTTGTTAACTTTTCCGAAAAAGTTAAAAAAAGAGAAAAATTGTCCGAAAACGAATTAAGCTAAAATTACCTTTGCAATAATAAGTACATATAACAATAATTAGGCTTCAAAAATTTTTACGAATTGATAGACTGAAATATGTCGCTCACGGAATGCTATAGTGGCACTTCTTCGAAAATTTCGAAATTTGAGTTATGACGTTTATTATACTCCCAATAGTATATTCTATAGTATGACAAAAACTGGCACAACCTAACTTCAATTAAAGGGACTTTACGGCACTTATACCACTATATTTCTATGAGAATTTAGGAACTGAGGAACAAAAATGATAGGATAAGGATATAATGATGAAGAATTCCGACTTTAATTCTATGCAAGACTGAGGCTTCTTATTTTGAAATTAAGAAAAATTAAGAATTAAGCATGAATAACAGGCAAAAATTTGTAGTAATTGATAAAATGTATGCTCTAAAACGGCACATCTTTAATTTCTTATCTTTTACTAGTTTGTGCTATAGTGGCACATCTCACAAAACTTGCGCAAAAAATTTAAAATTTTTAATTTAGCTAATATAGCTAGGAACAGCTCCCAGAACTCTATAATCATACCAAAAATTGCGATGTTTCTAATTTAACTATCAGCTGAAACATCAACACATATTTTTCACTTTTTCTTTAAACGCGATTATCTCGATATTACTCTAATAAAAGATGTGCCACTATAGCATTCCGCGAGCGATGTGTTATCGATGCCTAGTTAATTTTATATAAATTTATATAATCATCCGCATCCACCTCAAAATCGAATAGAAATCCAACACAAATTTTTCGAAACGTAAAATATTCTACAACACTAATCGCAATAAAAATTAAAAATTCTAGTCAATGTGTGAGAAGTACAAGTCTCAGCTCTTGACTAGTTAGATCTCGAGTTAAAAAGTATTATCAAAGTAGGCAGGAGAATCTTTTTTCCAATGCATGTATTTTGAAGAATTTTTTTTTCTGCAAAAAATCGCCTGACATCTGCTTAGTTATATTCTTCATTTTTGCACAAAAATGTTTCAAACAGGTATTGCAACTTGCACAGACCATCGAAAATGGTGATACCCTATTCTCCAAGAACAAGATTTCAAATTTTCAGAAAATATGTAACGAAACGCATAGTTTCATATTTCATTTTTCATTTATTCCTTTCCCGATTTCCGGGTCTGGGGGGGGGGAGCAATAGGATAAAAAGTAAAGTTATCCTATTTTGCAATGGATATTCAAAATTCGGGTCTAAAACATCAAACATTACATAACAAAACCGTCCATAAAAGTATCATGGGATCTATCGGGTTATGGTGCTTACAAAGAAAAATAAAACCACAAAAGAAAAACAAAACGAGATACGATCAACTAAGATTACCCGATGAAGCATGGTTTATCGATCGACCGGGCTGACAGCCTTCTAGGCATTTTCTCCAAAAAAAAAAGTTGTTTGCCAAAATATTCAGCACATGAAAATCTAGTGCATATGCAGTCACACGACATTTCCTTCTCTGAAAGACTTAAGCGAGTCACCCAATTTCCAGAGTCGTAAAAAAACTTCTACTGCCTTTCACCGTGTTTTTTGATTCTTTTGAAATTAAGTACGAATAGGGACGTTCCGATACCATAAAAGTATCAATACCCGCCAAATGAATAGTACTAAACAAAATCAAAGTATCGATACCACTTAAATAAATACTTTAAAGGGATCGATACATTTACTCAGATCGATATAATTACTGTGAGGGACTAGAGTTAAAAAGAAGATAATGGAGAATTATCACTAATACAGGTTCAGTATGTTGTTACTATGTGTGAACATACTTTGGACCTGTACAGAAGGATGCGTCATATGAAATATATGAAATCATTACTTACTTTCTAGAAAATAGGAAGTGCTAGGCAGGAACCACTTTTACTAGCCTGGAGCAGTACCGGCCACCTGAAGGAAAATTTAGAATTGAAATGCCAATAAAAAAAAACACAAAAAATTTCAACGTGAGATTCGCCAGAATATCCTTTCACTTTCTATGGAGAATCTTAATCCGGAATTGTCAGAACATTACGCTATCAGCTCTCGTAAGAAGAATTTTCTTGTTCTTCTTTTCGACACTAGCGACACTTATCTTACCGTCCGCCATATAGCGGATACATAGCGGAAAATATCGGAAACACAAAAGCTCCCCCTATGAGAACGGATAGCAGAACAAGCCGAAAGTATTGGTACCAAAAGTACTTGGTATCGAAGCAAAAGTATCGATACTCTACTTATATCGGAACGTCCCTAGCTTCGAATGATGATGATGAAGTGAGGATCGACCTTTAAATGTAATACGAGGGCGGTTAAAGTATGATCTAGACAAATGCTTTGAAACGTTTATTTATTATACAGGGTGTCCGGAAACTGCCGCATAAACGCACAGGATTGTGATTTCTCATGTGATTTCCAGCAAAAAAGTTGTACGAACTGCCACAGGCATTTGAAGATTTTTGAAAAAATATTTTTTTTGCACGACTTAAAGCGCAATATCTCTAAAGCTAGACCAGCTAAAATAGTGAGATAAGAAGATTTTTCAGCTAACAAATTTACCTACAAAATAAATCTAACCACACGAATGTGAGATAAGAGGTTTGGTTGTTACAGAGCTTCAAAGTCAAATTTGTGTGATTTTACCCCAAAACAATCGATTTTTTTCATCTCAATTTTCTCCAACTTCTGCCAAAGAGGGGTGCTTGTACGGCGCATTGTCTAACGATCATATCTTTCATACATTATTTTATTCTAGCTCCATTATTTCAAACAGTTTTAATACCTTAAGTGCAGAAAACAAGGGTTAATTTTGGCTCGATTTCGACAAAATTTGAATAAATTTTACCAAACTGCAGATCTTTGGGGGCAATCTGAATTGAATTGTTCTGAATTCGAGCTAAAATTAACACCAGTTTTCTAAACTTAACGTATAAAAACTATTAGAAATAATGAAGCTAGAATAAAATGATGTAAGAAAGATATGATCGTGAAACTATGCGTCAATTTTTAAAAGAATCGTACAATCACCTCTCCTTGGCAGAAGTTGGAGAAAATTGAGATGAACAAATCGATTGTTTTGGGGTCAAATCACACAAATTTGACTTTGAAGCTCTGTAACAACCAAACCTCTTATCTCATGTTCGTGTGGTTAGATTTATTTTGTAGGTAAATTTGTTGGCTGAAAAATCTTCTTATTTCACTATTTTAGCTGGTCTAGCTTTAGAGATATTGCGCTTTAAGTCGTGCAAGAAAACGATTTTTCCGAAAATCTTCGAATGCCTGTGGCAGCTAAAGGGTTAAGAATTGGGGGTATGTTCTTACAACTTTTTTGCTGGAAATCACAATCCGGTGCGTTTATGCGGCAGTTTCCGCACACCCTGTAGAAACAAAGTATAAAAATTTACTGTTTTTCTAGGTACTCCCCCTCACTTACGCATTTTTTCCACCTCTTCACAAGCTTTTTGATGCCGGTATCGAAAAATTCCTTGGACAACTCGGAGAGACTCTACACTTCAAATATTGATGCCGAGTTTAGCCGAAATGTCTGGAACATTCATCCTACGGTCCTCCAAAATGAGTTGTTACACGTGAGGAATGTTGTCTGGTGTGATGCTGGTTCGCGGTCGACAATGATACGGCTCATTCTCGACGGTTTCACGGCCATCCTTGACCGCTTTGGCCCATTTCGACACAGCTGTCCTACTCAGGCACTCAATACCGAACTGATTTTTCAAACGCAGAAAAATTTCCGTATTCATAACCTCTTCCCTCACTAAAAAACGAATAACAATAGGTTGCGCAATGGTGGTCGGCACTTGATGTCCACTCATCGTCGTAGCACGAGCGTAAAACATTCGTAAGGCACCCAGCTATCGTATACTCAAGCCGCGACCATCAAAACATACATGCGCGCCATCTACAGCGTTTGTCTCCATCATATTTTAACTGCCCTCGTAGGTCGGTATCTTTTGGTATGTAAAAATTACACAATGGAAAAGTGTCAAGCTTAAAGATCTTAAAACGATGGTTAGTACGAATGTTTATTAGAATGTATTTTTTGAGGAGATCCGTGTGTTCCCATCTACATATTTCATCAGATGTTTTTATTTTTTTCTTAATTTCTTGCAACATCGGCTGAATCAATTCACGCGGCGAAATGCATACTATTTTCGACCTCCATATTTTGAAAAGAAAACAAAAAACTTCAAAAATATTTTTCATGAAAATATCCACACTAATAGTTGAAATACATTACACGCGTCAGCAGCACCATATCGGCAGGATTTCATAGCTGGCAAATATGCTGCTGCCAAGTCTTCTGCTCAACATGTTTGTCAGCAATCTAAAATGCATTGGGCTTGACGTTTCGCGATGCTGATGCCTCTGCTGACGCGTGTAATGTATTTCAACCATAAGGGACGGAATTTTCCGTCGTGTATAAATTTCTAAAAATATTTATGCCTATCTTTTTTAGTAGAAAAAATATGCACGCTCTAGTCGTCTGTATGCGTGTATCTACTTATCTAGACCTAGAGGTGTATTATAAAATGATGTTTCCCAAAACATTTTCAACAACATGAGCTTGGCCCTGAATATTAGGGCAATACTCCAAAACAAAACAATTGCAACATATGAAAAACAGATTCCTATATAACATTTCACATAATATTCGCCACACACGTGAAAGTAAAGCATAATAAAGTAAAACTAGGCCGTAAACATACATACATATATATAATTGTTTTCTTTTTCGGCTTCTCAATATTCGGGTTGATGTTTATTTCCTTTTTTTTCTGGTATGTCTGTGTATTTCAAGACCAATCATAAAACTACACACACTCAATTGCAACGAAATTTTCTTGTTAATATTATTACGAAAATGTATTTGGCTACTGCCGTTGCAATATTTCATCACCATATTCTATTCAATTTACAGCATAGACGTACGATGTGAATAAATGTGCAGACATATTACTTATGACGCATAGTGTTATAATAGCAAGGTCGTCAATTCAATGTGCTTATAAGCAGATGCAATGAAGAAAAAAAGAAGAGTGAAATGTAATGTTATAAAAAAATTTTATTTACATACTTAAAAAAAAAAATAATAATAAGGAATCGTGTGTAATTATTGCAATGGAATGCATTTGCAATATGTACACAAATACACTGGCACATAAGCGTGCAGAATGATTGTTGAAATTTACGTATGACCCTGATTTATATGGTTGACATTTCCTAATTGGGCAAAAGCAACCGAAACGCCTAAGCCAAACCAAAGGTTGAGAAAAAAAAGAATGATAAATTGTAAGCTTACAGTCCTAGATAGAAAGTATTCTTGATTTGTAAGTAATGTACAAGTTAATTTATTCTCTCATTTATTGTCACCGTGGATGAAATTAGTGCATTAACTAAATACAACGAAAAGTTTTTTCTCCAATGATATTGCAACATTTAACTTCGCGAAATCGTGATGAAAACCTGGACAAAATCTTGAAGTTTGCTACGCTAAATGTGATTTTGGACACATACCGTCCATAGAACACTTCAGTTGTTTTGAAAATGAGTGTGCTTGATTATATATATATATATATATATATAAAACAAATGTATAATTAAGTTTAAAAGAAAAACATCGAAATACATATTCATAATTTTCATTTGACGCCACAATTCAGTTAACATCAGATTTTCAATAGACCCTAAAAATAAGAAGAAAAAATACGAAAACTCATCCAAAAAATTTCGTTTCCACTGTACTCTATCTCAATCACCAATCATACAAGTAGGTTTGTGCGGCTACTCGCTCGCTGACTGGTTTGCTTGCTACTGGCCTACACTTAAAGTACAAGTATCATGCAACTATACAAATTGATGAGCTTGATGAATAAATTTGAATGAGAACAAATTGTGCAATTTGTTTGTTTTCGTTTTTAATTCATGTCCGTTGGTAGTTGGGTGTTGTTTGCATTTTCTTTTTGTTGTATTTATTGTTACTGTTCTGTCGCCGTGAATGTTCGAATTTAGAATAAATTGTTGGTGTATGATATTTTGTAGGTCACCTAAAATATTTCTTAAACATTGTTTTTTTTTCGCATTATATCAGGCAACAAAAGTGGTTTATGGCAATTTTTCGCATAAATGTACATATATGCTTATATATGCACATACCTATTTTTACTTGACCGTGAAAGTTACATTGTATCACATGCTCTCCTAATTTGGGTCATTTAAATATTACAGGATATACAGTTTTCGAACATGTACATTTAGCATAAAGCCCTATTGATCGCAAATAAAATATTTGGACAATCCTGAACTTTTTTTAACCATGCACCCAATTATCACATCAATACATAAAGTCGCAAAAAAAAAGACACTCGTTGACCATGAAAATGTCCAGTCTTTTTAGCAAATTTCAGACGCAGTTCAATTACCCCGACGACAACGCCGATGTCGACACCGGGATCATATTATGACCCTTTCCTTGAACCTGTCCGTAAAATATGCATGTCGCTTATTAGACAACAGCTCATCTGGAAAAAATACCAACAAAAAAGATTTAATTTCCACTTCATGCACTTCAAGGTCCCGAAATCGATAGGAGATTGAACTATGCTTCGACATTATAATAATATAACAAATAAAAAAAATGTCGTCCTATACATGGGCATGGGTTGGGGTTTTTATAAGCATGACATTGATTTAGATACACGCTTATGCGATAGAGGATCCCATATGCAGACCCTGAACTCAGATGAGGTTCATTTACTTTTACGAACAAACGATGCAACCTTACCCGAAGATTGTTGTCGCTTCTATGCATTTTGGCGATTTTTTTTTTATCGATGGTTCGATATACCTGAGGGTCCATTCGGCAAAAGGTTTCTAGAAGGAAGGCGCATTCTTTTGGCAAATTCAATCGCTAAAGTAGCTCAGGATTAATGTCCGTATCTTGTACCATTGATTTATTAATGGAAAGGTTTGGATACCGTTAGTTTTTAAGTGTAGCAAAAGGGTCCTTTCTGATGTGGTCATTACGTATAAAGAATGGTTTTATAACAAAACCGTCTATTGTGTGCTTCCAAGAATTAAGATCGTCTCTTGAAATATTGGCAGTCAATGAACCTTTTAATGGGTTTCTGATGAAGAGATGTTTTGCTGAGCTGAACACTATTTTTAGGCGCACGTATGTGTTGAATGTTGTAATTTGTTTGCTGGATGATTTGAACATTTTTCCCGTCCGTCCGTCCGACTCTGTTGCAATAAAATCGGGAAAATGTGAGGGCGTGATTTGGTTGTGTCATTATTAGATTTCGTTGTCAATCGCATACCAGACCCTAATGGCCTATTTGAACTAAATAAATTAACATAAACTCGTTTACTCGATTGAATCGTGAGGTTTTAGTAAATCCTGTCGATAATGTGAATCCCACTTCTCAGTGCTGGATTTACTTAAAATTTCAAAATTTTCAGCGTAAGTCTAGTAATCGGGCAAAAATAGTGGTAGCAATAATTTTGTTTATTATGAATTACATTGTGTGGGGCCCTCATTTGGATCTCGAACACACGATATTTTATAAACGTTACGCCACTGTTGGGAGTACTAGCTATACCAGTTTGAAAGTTAGAGTCTCCCAGAAAAAAGTGTAACCACGTTTTTGTGTTTTCAAACCTAAAAATTTCGCATTTGTATGATTTCAATTCTCTAAAAAGTTAAGAGTCCTAGCTGTTACCGTTCAGAAGTTAGGGTCACTCAAAGATCACACAAAAAGTGAAAATTTTGACTCCTGCAGTTATTAGCGAGATAATCCGATTTTTACGTTTTCAAATCGAAATTTTCGAAAATTTCGCATAAATATGGCTCAACACAGTCGTGCTCTGTGGCCGTGAACATTCGGTCGCCACTCTGTGAAATAGACACTCATAGAGAAACGAGTTTCCAAACTCGGCACGACTCGTCGCAAGTTTATTATTCAGAAGAAGATGATAAGAAATAGTCTTATCATAGAATAATAAACTAACAATGCGACTAGGAAGTGGTATGGCTGACAACTGTATCACACTCCGAATTCAGTTGTCTTTGTAACGTTGATGACACACGGTAGTCATCAACGCACCATGCTCCACTAGGAGTTACGGTAATGAAGAGAGATGGCTCAACACTACGAGACGTCAAAATATGTACATATGCAGGGCGAGTGTAGGTTAAGAAAAATATTATTTTTAAAACAAGACCGAGTGCTAACCGTGCGATTATCATTCTAGTAACCGCAGAAAGGCAAAGGAAATAGTCAACGTCAATGTAGGGGAAGTAGGAGATCGATGTTGTTATTCATTGGCTTTTTTCAGGATGAGTAACAACATCTCACATTTTTGTTGGTGGTGCTCTCAGTTCTGGAATAAGATACATCGGTTGATCTTTTTCAGTCCTTTGTCATAAACCTAAAAAATTGTACTATTTTATTAAAAATTGCGCAAGAAGTCCGCCGCTCCATGTCGAATTTTAAAGCTTAGCTCATTACCACAGGAAAATTGGCATTTCACTTCGGAATAATTGGGGGAAATCTGAATTTTTGCATGAGCTTTCCTTTCGAAGTCCTAAACAAGACCCCAAAAAACCCCGTTTGTACGACTGCCGCTAGAGGTGCTACAGAGGGTCAAAGACCCTCAAAAACAGATTTTTCGAATATCTCGACAACGGCAATACCTATGTGCTGAAAAGTGGTGTATGGCAAATTTGTAGCTCTTCTGGTTTCAGAATAACATGTCAAAAGTCAATTTTGATTTGAGCATTCTTAAAGGTGCCAGAACGTTTAACGGTATTTTTAACAAGATTTCACGAAAATCTGTATAACGGTAACTCTGGCTAAAACATGTTGCATGGTTAATTCGTAGCAAATACAGTTCTGAAGAAAGTGGCCAAATTTATCATTAATATGTACACCCTTGAGGGTGCTATGGGGGTTCAAATTCAAACCTCAGAAAACGAGGGTTTTTGGGTTTTTCGTGAATGCCTCTATAAGGGTGGTGTATGCTGTAATGTCATATATGACATATTTGTAGCTTTTGTGGTCTCAAATAAAATACCAAAAGTCCTCCAAGGAAGTTATAAGGGGCCAAAAGTCAAAATTTACCGTTTTTGGAATATCTCTATAACGGCAATGTTAACTAAAAAGTGTTATATGACTTGCACAGGCCTAAATTAATACTAGATTTCAGATCGATACGTACAATCTTAAGGGCGCTATGAGAGTTAAAGCCATACGAAAATGCAATTTTTTGTTAATTTCATTAATATCTTAGTAACGGTAACTTAAACGGGAAAGTGGTCTGCAATGAATATATCTCTTCAATGTATCTAAACACAATGTCAAAACACCTGATCTGTACCTGCCCCCCAATGGGGGCTACGTGGTGTCAAGCTTAAAATAACTACGTTTTCCCGGGAATTGTTCTACGTATCTATAAGAGTAGAATGTACTTGTAGCGTCCGGAAACTACCGCATAAAAAAAAATTATTCCTTATGTGATTTCCAGCAAAAAAAGTGAATCGGACACACCCCGATTCTTAACCCACATTTGAGATTTTTGTAAAATTAATTTTTTTACACGACTTAAACCTTAATATCTTCAAAACTAGACAAGGAAGAATATCGAAATAAGCTTATTATCACAGCCAACTAATTTAACTAAACAACAAAACTCATCATCAATGTGGCACGATAGCCCGACGTCGGGCCTTGGCCGCCTGAATCGTTGACCTCCAATTGTCGCGGTTACGTGACCTTGTCCTCCAGTTTCGGAAGCCCAGCAGCTGGTGGGCGTCTTCACCTACGGAGTTCTCCCAGCGAGCTCTCGGTCGTCCACGCAACCTCGCTCCGTCAATTCGTTGTGCGTTCAAAACTTTCTTTGGCATGCGATTGTCGTCCATCCGTTGTACATGCCCCGCCCATTGCAGACGTTGAAGCTTCACGATTTTACACTTAATCGCATTAAAATCGGATGAGTGGTTTGAGTTTTACTGATCTGCAAAGTAACATTTTTGTGATTTCACCCAAAAACAAATGATTTTTTCATCATGTTTGCATGTACGATTCTTTTAAAATTGGCCCATAGTCTTACAATCATATCTTTCATAAAGAGTTTTATTCTAGCTAATAATTCTAACTTTTTTATTGCCTTCAATGCAGAAAACTAGGGTTAATTTTGGCTGGATTTTAGCATAGCAGTTTAAATGAATTTGAGCTAAAAGTAGCCCATTTTCTGCACTTAAAGCATTCAAACTATTAGAAAAAATGGAGCTAGAATAAAATGATATTAAGGTTTAAGTCGTGTAAGAAAATTAATTTTTCAAAAAAATTCAGGTGATCTTCAGATGTTTCGCCCCCTCATAACTTCCCTAGGTGCCTAGCGGTCGATGGGGACTTTTGGCTATTTATTTACAGCCCCAGGTGCTTTAAGCTCGTCATAGAAGACTTTATGCTGTCCCGTTACAGAGATATTCACGAAAAACCCAAAAAATGCCGTTTTTCAAAGTTTTGAGCCCCGTAGCAACCTTGAGGGTGTACGATGTCGTATTGATAAGAAATTTGGCCACTTTCTTCGAAACCGTATGGGCTTCAAATTCGCCATGCAAAATTTTATACCGTTATTAAGATTGTCCTGAAACTTTGTAAAAATACCGTTAGACACGTTAGACATACATATCTTGTTCGAAAGCTAACATTATGAGGCAACTTTCGTTAACTTTGAACACTTTTCAGTTCAAAGTACCGTTACGATTTCACAATTTGAATTTTCATTTATTTTCGAATTTCATTAAAGTTCGAATGGTATAGTATCTGGGAAGTGTTTTAAATTATTTAATTGGGAAAAGAGTTATTTTATGTAGAATTTTATAGAGTTTCAGAAAATGAAGTCAAATCTCGGATTAAATATTTGGGAGTGTGGCGAATAGTGATTTTGCTCGGCAAATCGACCTTTTTGACACTATTTACAAAAAATGCTAAAACTTTATATGGGTTAAAGATAGAGGGGTCATGTGGAACATTAGAACTAGCGGAACTAGCCAAATGAGTTGTGCTATCATCCAGTATTGTATGTACCATGAGTCGTGAGACACCCTGTATAATAACGGCAGAAAAAACCTATCAAATTTTTACATAAAATTGGAATCGTTTCTAATAGCCAATACAGACTACAAACAAGAGTTGATTAAAATTAATCCAATCAAAACCCCATTTATTAAATCGAATCTTATGTACAATATGATCTAAATGGTATAACTAAATCCATGATTTAATAAATCCTGTCAATCAGTGGCGCAACCAGGATCTTGTCATGTAAGGGTCAAGGGCCATTAATATGACCCACCACAATGAATGAATGAAAAGCAGAATTTGTATGTCCGATAGAACACAAGAAAAAAATAACTTAGATACAAACAAGACAGACATAAGTTGAGCTAAAATCGCTCGATTAGTTCCAGGGAAGATAAGGTTCTTCTCAGATGAAATAGACAGAGAGATCACTGACAGGACTGTATTAAAAAGCGAATTGAATTGCTGCGATGGTGGCTCGTTATGTTACGAATATGATAAAAGACCGATCAATACCATATCTTTTTAAAGATTTGAACAACAATTTCGCTTAGCATATTTTTACAAAACTTAAGACATCTCTAACACCATTTTCGAAGCGTAAAGTCATCCACAATTTCAATTGCAATGAAAAAATCATATTTTAGTGGATATGCCTCGCTCATCTTTCAAATGTGAAATATTTAAAGCTCGGTAAAAATTATTATTATCGAGGCTGGTTGATTTTTTTTTGCTAAAATTACCTTTCTGTTTTTTTTTTACAAAGATATTTATAAAATTCTAGTAAGGATGTCAAAAACTTTAACAGATATGCGAAACTGGCTGGTTGTTTGCTCCACGATACATATTTTTATAAAATCTGAAAGGAAATTCATTGCTTTATATTATATTTTAAAATTTTTCCTTTCCTCATTTATGGGTCTGCAAGGAGCTTTAGCCCCTCACGTGTTGCGCCATTGCTGTCAATAGTGTGCCGATTAAAAATATATCCCAATACTTTAACTAAATATACTCTTTTATCCATATCCAGGAAATTAATTCCTAGGAAATACTTCAATGAAAAATAATTTAATACATTCACCACACTATCCATCATCAAACCTCTCCTTAACACGAGCAAGGCATCGCGTCATGAAACCGGAAGCTCGCAAAAGTATCTTTTTGCTTGCTTCGCGAATTAAATCATCATCATCATCGTCACCTTTGCCGTGATATGTCGCGGTCGTGCTGCCGCATGTCGTTGTAGTTGCAAAGTGAAAGTTTTGCTTTTCGCACAAAAAACCCCGACCACTAAATCAGAAATTGAATGTCGTTGTCTTCGTTTGGGCTTGCTTTCTTTATAAAGCGCTCATGACACGAGTATAATGTACATTAATGTACGAGTACAAACTATCCGTCCGTACTTATTGTGTGAATGAGGCAGTCAAAGGCCTAGGTAAGGTAACATTGTAGGCGATATCTAAACTAAAGCCGCAATTCCACGGAGGCAACTTTTGGACAAGATGGTTGGCTTCAATACTGTTGCATGCGACACACAGTCATTCGATTGGGGCAACATGATTGAAAAATTTGCAATAGCCGCTCTGCTTTATGCTAGCATCCAATAGGACAACATCCGATTCAGCATGTTGCCCTTATCCTTATCTTCCAGCATCCAATGCTATTGACGACAGAATATCAAATTTTGTCGCAAACAACAAGGAGACAACATTTTGTACGCTACAATTTCGCTTGTGTTGGAATGGAATTGCGGCTTAACGACTATGGCAACAATCGGCGATGGAATGAAACTTTTTTTTGTGGGGCATTCAGGAAGACATCTATTCATCCAGCATACAGCTGTTTGGCGGTGTTCATGTTTATAGTGCATTATTTTACCTGAAGCAGGAAGCGGGGGTAGAATCATGAAAGCGATAGTATACATTATTCGTGTATAATGTTGTGAAACCGGCACAAAGGTAGATGAACTCTGGTTTCGACGTCGACACATACAGCAATGACGGAAAATGAAAATATGAACGCTCTGAACTCTGAAAGTCGGCTTATAAATATGGGAATATTTTGTACTCGTATACCCGATGTGCTTAGGAGGGCATATCTAATAGTGTATGTTTGCCTACACTCTTCTCCTTTGTTTCACGGCGGATTAAAGATGGATGGCATGCTTAAATTTAATTGTTGTCGTACTCTTTAAGCTGTGTGGTATATATAGCCATTGGGAAAGAATAATAAAAAACTATTATGCTGTCTATCTATCATACTATCCTATATAGAGGTCACAGACTGATTACAATGACTCTAATAACACTTATTCGAATACGTCGATGATGATAGGAAGCACTACAATGTGGATGAGTCAAGAAGCCCAAGATCCCAACCGAACCGCAATAAACCTACATTTCCACGTTATCTGAGCAGTGAAAAAATGCAATCCTCAGATACTTTGCGTGAATGTACTGCGTACATATTTGGCAGATGTTTTGTGTTAGAAGTGTTTGCACGAAATTAGTCTAGGTCATTGATAAGATTGAAAAGCTTACTATCGTCATACAACAAAGTGTGAACATTATACGCGAATATTTACACATATAGCACATGTTCCACTAAACTTTCTATTGAGAATGGTCAGATTTTTTTTTTCATGACACGCAAACTAAATTAAACGCTGATTTGATGTTTGTAAATATACACAGAGTAATCATGGAGTGTTAGTGCTGGTGTTGTGGGATCGTTTATGCAGTCGGAGTTGAAGAAGAGTGACTGAGGAGAATGTTTTTCAGTCAATGTCTTATGTGACCCAATTTTTGGCAAATATAGCTGCTTTAACATTATTGTTTTATATTTACACTAGCAAAAATGAAGAAAGTAGTTAAGTACCAATTGGCGTCATTTTGACAAGGAAGAAGTTTCAGGTGCTATGACTATTATTAACCCTTTACGGCTCGAAATCACGAAAATTGATTTTATGGTTGAACACCGATGAGTTATGTCATATAGAGCGATGAAAAAATAGTAAAAAAAATCCTGCTTGAGAATTCGTTGCTTAATCCGTAATTTATTTTTTGCGTTTCAAGTGGAAAATGCCTTGAATAAAATAGTGTCTTAATTCAACGAACTTAAAATAATATACATACTAATAATATAATTTAATATGATTCCAAAATTAAAGCAACTGCCGAATTAAATCTATTTTAAAATTTAAGTAGTATTTTATTTCCCAAAAAGCTAGATTTTATTCTAAAAAATTTTAAGCAGAGAATTTAATTAGATATTCATACAAAGTAGCAGACGCGGGTAATAAGTTGAGGCATATGTTCTATCATTTTTACTAACGCTGAATTGTACCTGCGCAGCAAATATTTAAGCCATGCTTGCTGTATTCTTATTCTCCAAAAAGTATAGCTATATCAATAATTTTCAGAGCGGAAACTTTTTTTTTCGGATCAGCTATACGCATTTCTTTCTAACAACGACATCATAGTTATGCATGTATTTGCGCCTATTATGCAAAAAAAGGTCAAAATACCCTATTTTGCTGATTTGCTCAAAGTGAACCATGAAACGATCATCAAATCTTGGCGCTCCAAATGAATAGTTTTGAGCTCCAAAATTTTGTCATTAGAAAACCACTGGCGCTGCTGCTTTATTTCATGGAATATTATCTTATGATGCCAGTTAGTGGCTAGCAAACCTAGTTATCGAACGTATTTACCCGGCTGAAAGAGGTCATTCAGGCGATCCTATTCGGACTATGCGTAATGTAATTGTGGTAAGACCTGGAAATTCCACAAAACTCTCAAAATAGGTCGAAACCGATGAAAGACCTACGTTCGAAAGTGGTCAATTATCTTTTCTCTGAATTTCTGAAGTTTTGGACAAAAGGACTATGGCATACTAAATGTTACTTACAAGTTACGTAAATGTTGATGGTTGCCGTTCAACCCTAGGCTTTCCTGTCAAAAATTCGTCAAATGTAATCTCTAGGAGATTGGCTTTTGTGCAATCCGCGAAATCTAATCATAATATAAATAAATAATGGTCCAAATCATAAGGAAATAATCCCTTTTTTTAAAGGAATCAGTGTTGGGGACTGCTTTTTCACTATATTTTTTGAGTCTATTTTTGTGCCAAAAAGTGGCAATTACACCCAAATCCCTTACAAAAATTACCATTCTTCCTAATACCGAAAGACTACGAAATTCTTGAATTTCGTTGAACAATAATATAATACATTGATCATTAAACAATATCAAATGTCTTCAAAATATAACCGGTTTTAGTAGGGCATTTACATAATGTTGCAGATATGCAACAAAAACAATTAGTTCGAAAAATCATTTGATATCTATACATTTTGAAAAATTCCTTCAGAAAAAGAAAATAGACACTTTTATCTAACGTTTTCTATATCCTCACAGGAAGTGTTGAAAAATTATAGCCATAACTATTCAAATGAAAATTGCCTAACTGTGCAAAATGTTGTTGTAACGAACTACAAATTCAAATTATTGAAAATTTATGTCCAAATGCCAGAAATATTTTCAAAGAAAAATCAAAACTACTTCTCACTTATTGCCGAACGAGAATAAGGCGTTTTAAAGCAACAAATTCTAATACATAGGTAACTTTCTAGGAACGATTTTTTGTTATGTTGCGGATATGCAACACTAAGCCGTAAAAGGTTAACTATATATTGGCTATTACGCTCTGTGGCTCAGACGGCTTAATGTGAATCTCACTCTACGATGCTAGCTTAGAGAAAGCATAGTAACTCATGCCATGCGTTAGTCCATAAAATAAAAATGGCACCGTTTGCACACTATCGCAGTTCACACATCTAAACAAAAATTTTATTCAAATGTCAAAGTTTTGTTTACAATTGAGAATATAATATCCGCGTAATATTTATTACTCTCTTAAAATGCCAACGTGATAATTAACCCTTCGGTTGGCACATAGACTTAGACAGACCATTGGTACTATACCTTGATGAAAAATATCGTTCAACAAATTTTCCACCCCTTTCCATATATATTTCAAAGGAACCGACGGCCACAAATGCGATCAAACTTTCGGCCAAATGTAAACTATGTCTAAAAAAACGAAAAAACGGCGCATCATCGTAAGACATAGTATGTAAACTATTTCTAGAACCAAAATTAGACCTCTTCAAAAAGTAAGATTGATTTCACAGAAATTTCAGCTACACCTTAGGCATAATAGCTCGTAGGCGGCGACAGAAGGGTTAATAATTGCATCGACAATATTTTGACGTTTGAATTATTTCGTGGAGTGTAGTGTAATAAATTTGGAGTCAAACACATAGGTATGGGTTGTGTGATCACATAGCCACTCTGGACTAACGCATGGCATGGGTTGCTATGCTTTCTCTAAGGATGCTAGTAGCCCTATTCGACTCACTGGATAATTTCCAGATTTATTGGAAATCCCATACAAAATGATAATCCTGGAAGTTGATCCAGGGTATGACTTGGACCATCTGCCAAACTAATCCCCTAGATGTCTCCGCGAGCAATTTCCCTAAAATTTCCCGTATGTCATTTTGTAATTCAGTATTTTCGGTTTGTAAACTTTATTCAAAGTTAATCATTTTAATATTTCTTGCTACTTATCCTTTTAATTTTATCTCGCACGCAAATAAATAAAAGGCGCGACAATCCAACATTGGACTAAGGCCGCAGGATGTGTTAGTGACATCCTATTTCCAAGATCTTATCTGCTTTTTTGTTGAGGTAATGAGATCAGCATCACGCTCAGCAGTGTTATTTATCCCCACAAATGGGTACTCTTTTAACATCTGAGTGAGATCATAGTCCGTCACAAGCTCGTGAGTTCGAAAAACACCATGGAACACGGTGAGATTCGAACTCATGACCCTGTGCACTGAAGGTGCGCGCACTAACCGCTAGACCAAACAGACTACATAATTGCATAATTACAAATGCAATTTATAATTTAGAATATCGCGTTGGGGCCAGACGACATGATAGTCAGCTGTTACCGATTTGGAAAATTTTGATCCGATTTCATTCGACTTGGACAGGATCAATGATCCAGTCAGTCGAATAGGACTAGTAATATAGAGTCCTATTGAACTATAAAATTGTGCATGCTTTATTGCACTCATTCATTTTGCGAAACGTAATCCCTATTTTAATCTATAGTTCCACATGACATTTGGCACTGTAAGCGCGGTCAATGTCCTTTTTTCTTTGTTGCTATGAATCAGTTATATTATAAGATGTATTAAATATGTATGTGCTATCACGTCATGTCTGATGTTATTGTTGAAATATCTATAACACCTTCAACTAATACGGTATTCTATTTCTACGTTTTAGTCAAGTTCATTGTTCTATTGTTGTAACAATACACTTGCATCATAAACAACATGACCATATTTATATTTAGTCTTTGTATTTTTTTTTTGCATTTAGATACATGTCGTACTTCGTACATCCATGCTGATGTCACTATCTTTTCATAGAAATCAACATACTCTCAGATTCCTTTTGTCCATATGACTGGACATCAGAACAGAGATTTTTGATAGGGTAGTCAATTTGGGATGGTCTAAACATATTGCTCTTATTAAAATGTATTTTTTAAGATTTCGTGACAATAAACCGTTTATGGCTTTTTTACTTTTGTATACTATTTTGACTTTTAACAATATTTCAACAAAAAATTTCTAAACTTTGATATAAAATATCAACATTTTTTAAAATTATGAGCCTAATTTTTGTACAAAAATGTACACACAAAACATTTTTAAGGAGTCTATTAAAATCTGAATCATAAACGTTCTATCAGAGTTTTCATTTTGAATCTACTGCATTATAAATTTTTATCTTCATTAATAGAATCCCTAAATGTCTGCAAGCATATCACTAAGATCCACCTTCTAAGATAAAGATGGACTTATATTTATAAAGTAAAGTAAGCAGATGTATATTTGTTTGTTGTTTTGATAATAATGTAGTCAAGACAAAGTTTCACTTTTAGTCTGACAATTTACGTGACGATACACGATACACTACGATGTGTGATGGCATCATCATCATTTTCTTCATCACATCGTTGTCGTGTGTCAGGCATGTCCTCTTTGTGTATACAGGGTGTCCGGAAACTGCGGCAAAAACGCACATCGGATTGTGATTCCTCATGTGATTTCCAGCAAAAAAGTTGTACGGAACATACCCCCATTTCTTAACCTTTTAGCTGCCACAGGCATTTGAAGATTTTTGAAAAAATCATTTTCTTGCACAACTTAAACCTCAATATCTCCAAAGCTAGAAAATTGAGGTGGAAAAAATATTGTTTTGAGTCAAATCACGAAAATTTGACTTTGAAGCTCTGTAAAAACCAATTTAATCCGATTTAAGTGTGGTTAGTTTTATTTTTTAGGTAAATTTGTTGACTGTAATAATCATCTTATTTCGCTATTCTAGCTAGTCTAGCTTTGGAGATATTGAGTTCTAAGTCGTACAAGAAAATCATTTTTTCAAAAAGCTTCAAATGCCTGTGGCAGCTAAAGTGTTAAGAATTGGGGGTATCCGTATAACTTTTTTGCTGGAAATTAAATGAGGAATCACAATTCGGTGTGTTTATGCGGCAGTTTCCGGGCACCCTGTATACTGTGTAGTATGAGCTAGTTCGATGTTGAAAGATTGCATTTGAAAATATATCTACAAAATAAATGTTTTCATCTATTTTTGTCGCATATCTATGCTAATAGGTGGATAGAGAGTTTATGAATTTACGGCTCTGTCCATTTGCCTTTTTTATTTTTCCTTTTTTTTTTCCTTTTAGAGGGTACTTTGTCACGATATGTTAGTAGCTGCAGCGGATTTAAGTTGTATATGCAAAAAAAGCATTCGAAGAACAGTTTTGATTTTAACAAAAGAAAAGTGTCATAACACCATATAATAATAATTTGAATAAGAGTTCCATCCTACAACGGCATGAAAATTCCACGTTGAGTACACCAATCTTTCATAACCCCAAAAAAAAACATATCAAGTTAATTATTTTTATATTATCATTGCAATTAACTCTAAAATTGGACATGGGATTTTTGAAATTGATGATATGATATCGAAACTATGAACTTGCACATTCATAATTTTATAAATGTATCGATGATATGAGATAAAATACGTAATAATTCTTTTAAAAATATTTTTTTCAAGAATTTGAATTAAAATGGGATGAATTTCACTTCAAAAAAAAAAAGGGGAAAAAAATTCTTCCGTTTGAGTTAAATATTTCTTTTTATCCAAACGGGAAAATTAGTGCCTTGTATCTCACATCAAAAATGGTTTTTGTATTTATCCGAATTGAAAAAACGTTAAAACATCTAAATGACTCCAATAAAATAAAATGCGTAGCTAAAAATATTATTTCGTCACTACTAAATAACGTTCATTCCTAGGAATCGATCTCAGGTCTCGCAAATACAAATATCGGAGAGTGGCGACTTAACCATGTAAGCCATGGTTAAATGCCAATCTTCAATCTCTTTCGACACTCCTAAAATTTTTCCAAAAAAGAAGTTCATAAATACCTACATTTGGCGGTAAACGTTGTTTTAAGTAATGCCCACAGCGGCGCGTCAGCGAATATTCGCGGGGAATTTTTCCGCGGTGTCAAAATTGTAAAACACTTCGTTGTATGGAGATGCCCACACCAACGCGAATATTCGCCAGCTTTGTAGTATTTTTTCAAATAATTTAGAATTTTGACTCACTTTGTATGGGGGTACCCTTAGTTTTAATCGGATGGTAATAATTTTTGGTGGGAAGTATAATGGGGCTTAGACTAGGCACCCCACCAAATTTTATCTGCCTGGCTCAATTTGAAAAGAAGCTACAGGAATGCCTTTTTGAAAAATGTTAGGAGAAGTGAGGGGGCGTCAATGGTCGGAGTACTCCAATTTTTGGTACAAATGAAATGAATTTTGTTAGCAATATATGGACAAGACCTTTGTTGCGAGTCCAGCGACACCTTGATCGTTTCGCTGGACTCAAGGATTCCAAAAATATTGACGGCTTTCCGAAGTGCAACACCATGATATCAGCTGTGCGCTGACAGTACTCAGCGAATTATTGTTCGCGCCGCACAGTGCGTCGAATGTATGGAGAGGGTGGTCAAAAATCAATATCTTCAGAACGCGTTTACCGATTTTTATGAAATTTGGTGGATGTGTTTAGCTAGTTAGGTTCTTAATTCTGTATAAAATGCAAGATGAATAAATGATGGATTTTTGAGATATTGATAAAAATGTGAGGAAGATAAATGGTATAAAGATAGGCTATAGTATAAAAAATCGTAACTTGGTAACCAGATAACCAATTTTCTTGAAACTTGGCTATTATCTAAACCAGGGGTTCCCAACCTTTTTCAGTGCATGCCCCCCTTGCAAGGTTAGCAGAATCTGGCGCCTCCCAAATAAAATTTCGCTCAAAAACGGAAGTAGGCATTTTTTAGCTCATTATTTTTATTTTGTTAAAAAATCGCCACGTCGACAAATAATGAGAGAAAATTTGCCATTATTTGGAAAAATCTCACAAAGATTTTGGACTAACCAGATCAGCTTGAGCTTATTAGCGAGCAGCTTCAATGCTTGCATTTATCTCATTTGAATATTGAATTGATTCCACACTTAAACTATAAAACACTCAATTCCACACTAAAACATAAAACGGCGCACCATAGCAATATCTGAATTTGACTGGATGAAGTGAAAAGAACACAGCAGACGTAGCGGCCAGTATACAGCCGAATTAGGCATTGCCGGAGGGCTAGACTTGGCCCTACATCCCTACTACATTGGGTCAAGAATTGAGGGCGCATGATCATAAGTCGGTTATTGCACGCTGAAAATGTTGACTGAAAATCCTGTTTTAGACCAAAAACACATTGGATATACATATTTTATGAAGCATCATTTCAATTTCATTCAAGTTTAATAGGTAGTGCACTCCTGGTTTTTCCCTCGGTCTCTATTCCCAAAACAATTTCAGCGATCATCATCAAACAGACTTCGGACATATTTTATTGTGGTTTAATTAAATATATCTGCAGCGATTCAGAAATTTTGTAAATGAATTGAAGCATTTCACCAGCTCATGGTCGTTGTAATATAATCGATCACATCAAACTCGAGTTGAGCCCACGCCCCCCTTTGCCGAGCGTCACGCCCCACTAGGGGGGCGCGCCCCACCGGTTGGGAAGTACTAATCTAAAGCAAAGAATAAACATTAGTTGGTGAAAAAATTATTATCCGGGAACAACTGAGCTCTGAGATATTTAACCCTCGGATGGTTCAGGTAAATTTTACATACGTAAATGGTTCAGTGGGGTCTGACAGACCCCAATGCAAAAATCGCTTTAAAACTTAAATTTTTGCTTTTTTGGCATATTTGTTCGAACTAGAAGAAACTATGAAGCCTTTTGATTAAGTGGTATATAAAAACAGTGGAATTCGGACAGTACGTTTTAGTATGTGGAAGAAAAAATTAGGTGGAGTCAAATTTGAGGGTAATTTGAACTTATCATAAATAAATCAATATACAAACTAAAATTTTCACAAAATTTTATTTTTATTAGTCAAAACGTATTTAATACTAATGAACAAAGATAAGTACATCAACATTTTTTAGCTAAGGTTAATATTTTTTTCTTAAATCGGGATCCAAAGTTAGTCAGTATTTAGAGCATTTTTCTTCACACCTTTTTCCTCGATGGTCTTCGCAGATTAGCTTTTTGCACTCGTTGCAATTGTATTTTGTCTTCCGATAATTTGCTCGTGGGCATAGAAAACATTTTTGCCTCTTTGGGGGACCATCTGACCACATTGGGGGACCTGGAGCATCAGCCCCAAAGGGGGGGGGGGCAAGCTGAACAATGCACAAAATGTCTTCAATATTTTGCACTGTGCTTCGGCGAATATTGCCAGTTGATTTCCTCCTTCTTAGAAGAGGTTGGACAAGTGTATAGCCAAGTTCGCTGAAGAAGCTTTATGTATTATGTAAAATACCCACCTAATTCTTACGCTCATAAAAGTCATTAATTTATATCTTGCCTTAAAAACTATAAGGTAATGACACAATAGGATATCCTAATAAATAAAAACCAGGTAAAAACCGGCACAATTTTGAATGAATTGAGTAAAAAACCCTAATTCAAAACACCCTAAATTTTCCATTTCTTTCAAAATTAACATATTTAATTTCCCAAATGTGCTCTAATTACTAAGTTTCAACACTTCCCGACCATTATTATTACATTTTATTGTTTTCCAAATAACATACTTTGAAAATTTTCCACAAAACGACAAATGTACTTTTGTAAAAAAGACCTACGTAAATGGTTCGTGGGGTCTGACAGACCCCAGAGCACTTTCAAAGTGCTATAACTTATTAACAAAATCACCAATTCAAACAAATTCATGCTTAAATGAACGTATGTGACACATACTTAAATTACATATGCATCAAAATACCATTCAACAAGTTTTTCTATGAAAATTTTAAGATTTAAATTTCTCTGGGGTCTGTCAGACCCCACTGAACCATCCGAGGGTTAAGAGAGAAATCTATGAATTTTACCCATTTTCGGGGGCTTTATAAAATGCCTAATATCTTTCAAGAACCCAAATTTAAACTTAATATTTTTTCACTCTGACGTTGCTCTAGTGTCACTATTTAAAATATATAAATTTCAAAGAAACGGAGTTTTGCGATTTGGATTATAGTGGTTCAAAAAATTAAATAATTCATTGATATGCATCCTCCGAAGTCGTGTTTCGATAAAACATTTTTTTTTCGTTTTTTTATTTTATTTTATAGAATAACAATAATATTAACAAAATACATACTTATTATTTATTCTGACTCATCGTCGCTTTTCAAATACAGCAAACTTACATCAAAATTGGCAATGGGAAGTAGAATCTAATTGGTTTATATATGAATTGACTTCTGCGTCTATATGATGTTGTTTCTTAATTTTTGGAGCCCGCAGGGACGCTAGAAAAGGGTCCAAGTTTAAGAGGAGCATTCGCATTAAATCCTTATTGAAACTGGTTCTGGAAAACTTGCAAGTGTGAGAAAATCGATTCCTTCTAACTTCCTTATGCAGTGTCTCCTAGGCATCCTCAGATAAATTTCCAATTGGCAAATGGAAGGAATCAATTACCTCAACTCCGTGCACTAGAACCTAGTGCAAACTATTGAACATGTAGTACCACGGGTATAATTCTAAATATAACCCTTTGGTGTGATCTAGAAGGTCCCCAATTTTTTCTTTATTGATGCTTTGACCACTCGCCAGTACCCTTAAAATTGTCGAAAAATTTTAATAAATTTGGCTGAATAAAAATACAAATTACATTAAAAAAACAAAAATAATTGTAGCTACTCTAAATCTTTCGATGCGTATTTTTTAAATCTCACTTTGAAAGTTTTTTCGTATTTTATAGATTTTTAACGATTTTTTCAATTATGTAATAACAATTTATTATTATATTATTATAAATTTTTTTTACATGATATGGTTTACACTGGACTTCAGAAATCAAATTCGATAGAAAACCATATGCATTATGTATTTATATTTATATTTTTTAGGTATTTTTGAATTAAACGATTTTTAAATTTAATTAATTAATTAAAATTATTTATAGTATTTGTTTTGTTCGTGCTTGAAATTTATTATCTCCTCTATCGCAAAAGTGTGTAAAACCTTAATATTATGCTAAAATTATTACTTTTAGTGACTTTAGAAATAGCCCAGTTGCCATTTTCCAAGGAACTAGTTCAGTAAAAATGCCAATTGCGTAAAAAAGGCAAAAAAGGAAAACCAATACTAGTTTAATTTAAAGTAGACACTTGTATCTTTTGGAAAATATCAACCACCCAAAACGTTTTGTGACGTTTTTTTTTTTCATATTTTAATGATTTTTTCACATTTTTTATTCAATTAAAAGATTTTTAGAAAAAAAAATTATCTGAAGAGTTTTAGTGGAACATACTTATTCTAAAAAATATCGTTATGGTTGCCAAAAACTTGCGAAAAGATCGGAAATCGAAGTTATTTTTTGAATTTTTTTATATTTTTCAACTTTAGTCCATAAAATTACTAAAAAACGAAACAATAAAAAATTTTTTTTTACATATTCGGATACTCCAACATCATCAACATCTTTGATATTGGCTAACTTTGATTCCGGGGAAAAATAGTCAATTTTTTTATTTTTGCCTATGGAACGACTCACTGTGCGCCGCGCCGGTGTGCGCACTAAAAAATGTGCCGCGAACTTTAAAGAAATTTTAAAATCCCGTTTATAAAAATTGATGAAATACCGATTAACATTTTTTTAACGGGTGTATCTTGAAAAATACGAGAAGCTTCGTAACAGGCGAGGTGACGTTATATTTGAAATTTTATATAGTTTCAGAAAGTGAAGTCATACCTTGGATGAAATGTTTGCTGGTGTGGCAAATTTTAATTTAGCTCGGCATGTCGGACATTTTGACACAATTAACAAAAATGCTATTACATTGCAACGGTTAAAAATAGAGGGGTCCCTTTGTACATTAGTTTTCCCCAAATGAGCCACACTATTTACCATTAAAATATCCCATCATTGCACTAGGTATTTTCATTTATGAGTAAAAAAAATTCCATGTCCTTTTCAAATACATACTAAAAAAGCATTCTTATCCCTATAATAAATCAATGTTTCTTTTTTTATTATTTACAGAACAAAGAAAATCATTAAGCTAAAGGTAAGCATATGCGGATGACAAGAGCCATAGTATTAATGCGTGTATTAAAAAAATATGCTTAGTTTTTATTTTCATAAATGCTAATCGTTTTTTGTAGCAAAAAAAAATTGACACAAAAAGGCCATGCGTGCTTTTTTATCCCCTTTAACCCTTCTGTCGGCACCTACTACAATATGCATATTCTATACCCAATAGGCCTGGCTGGACCTACTGAACATTTTATTTTTTAGAAAAAGTGAAATTTTTATCGGTAGAATCATTCTACCCATTCTTTACAGCCATTTACAAACAATAAAAGCATTAATATCGTTTTTTGTAGATATACTGGAAGCGTTTTCAAGTAGACAAAATTTATTTTCTTCTTTTTTTGATTCTCTTCTTTCATTGCGTATTCGTACAGAAAGTTTGATCGAATTTTTCGATTGCAATATCATTGGGGAAATATTTGGCGCTTTGTTGGTAGATTTTACCCCGATATTAGTCTGCAGATTTTGGGGAAATAGATTGAAAGAAATAGGGAACTTTCAAGCGCAAAAATCATTTCATTCCAAATTTTCCGTAAATATGTCAATTAAATCTATTTAGAAACACGTTTGTAAGTCACTAATACTTAGTTCTTACTATTGCAAAGGAAATGAAACTTGTTTCAATTTCCTAGAATCAAATTTCAGTTGATTTGGTGATGTTTTAAGATGTGATAAAATTAGGCGTACCCAATTTCCGAACTTCACGGCTTTTTAAAGCAAAATTTCGGAAAATTTTATCGTATCATACAAATTGAACTTTAGTGACATTATTAATCATAAATATGAGAATTTTAAGAGACTTCATTAATTTCACTTTTTACCTCAAGACAAAAATGGGGGAAAAACCTATAGGTCTGCGTCTGGCCAGACCTATTGGGTATCAAAAAGCACTATAAATTGAAAATCATCAAAAACATACTCAAAACGTCAACAGTTTTTTTTTAATTTTAGCAAAATGCTTCTAAACATATTATTCTAGGATATCATGAAATATGAAGTCGCTGCGATTTTATCTTCTATACTTTTTTGACCAAAATATAGTGCCAAAGGTCTGGCCAGACCTTTGTGCCGACAGAAGGGTTAACATTCACCCCAATTATATGCCGAAGATAATCATTCCTATGGACACTATTATGTATCGCGTTTTTATACCCTTCGCTCATAGAGTGAAAGGGTATATGTATTAACTTTGTCATGAAGTTTGTAACGCATTGAAGGAAGCATCTACGACCATATAAAAAGTATACATATATGATCAGCATGACGAGATGAGTCGATTGGACGATGTCCATCTGTCTGTCTGTCCGTCTGTCCGTCTGTTGCAGCGCGTTTATCTCGGCCACTATAAAAGCTACGGAGCTAAAATTTTGCACGCGTGCTTATTAATTTTGCAGGCTGTTTGTATGTTTGAATCACCGAAATTGGATCACTGGGTCATGGGGCTCCCATACAAACGTAGCCCTCAATTTAAGTTCTTCTAGGAAAAACTTTTTTATTTGTGCACCAATTTCAACCAAATTTCACACAAATGTGTTTCTCTTGCTGACACAAAACATATCTAAGAATGGATCAAATCGGAAAATGGGGCCATGGGGCTGCCATACAAATCTAACCCCCCCAATTAGGTTCTTCTAAGAAAAACTTTTTTATTTGTTCACCAATTTCAACCAAATTACACACAAACGTGTTTCTCTTAAGGACACAAAACATATCTAAGAATTGATCAAATCGGACCATGGGGTCATGGGGCTGCCATACAAATCTAGCTCCCAAATTAGGTTCTTCTAAGAAAAGCTTTTTATTTGTGCACCAATTTCAACCAATGTATTTCTCTTGCTGACACAAAACATATCTAAGAATGGATCGAATCGGATAATGGGGTCATGGGGCTGCCATACAAACCTAACCCCCCGAAATAAGGTTCTTCTAAGAAAACCTTTTTTATTTGTGCACCAATTTCAACCAAATGTACACACAAACGTGTTTCTCTTGATGACACAAAATATACCTAAGAATGGTTTAAATCTGACCATGGGATAAATGGGTTGGGTTTGTATGGCCACCCCATCCATACAAACCCAACCCCCATTTTGGCTCTTCTAAGAAACAATTTTTGCATCAATTTCACAAAACCTTGAATTAATGTGACTTTACCAAAGCAACAAAAAAGTTCAAAACGAATGGAATCGTACTGTGGGGTCATGTTCCCGCAACCCAATAAAATTTTAAATATTTTTATTTGCCCACTTATTTCAACCAAGCCCAAAACTTTTGTCAAGACGGAAGAAAAAGAATGAGGAGGTGGATTAAATACAAGTCATAGGTACGCCCGAAAAGAACTTTTAGAGCGCCGGCACACTACAAACTTTTAATCGGCCGATAGTTTGATCGTTCTTCTAATCAGCACGAGACCATATGGAAGTGCGTACACTTGATCTCACTTAGTCTCGTGCTAATTAGAAGAACGATCAAACTATCGGCCGATTAAAAGTTTGTAGTGTGCCGGCGCTCTAAGTCCAACGAGAGCGATGGATCTCAATCCATTCCAATCCATAAAATGGGTTTTTGTTCTGTCAAATCATTTCATGGATTGGCCGTGTATGCGCCTTAAACTTGTAGGAGTCGCAATCATCCCCGATGACTCACCACCACTATGCCAACGAGTAGTTTTTTTAATTATTATTTGAACGTATGAACTGCATTCTTCAGACCGTTTAATTTTTATTAAGTGGAATGACAGCAAGATTTTTTACTTACAGAAATTTGCCGTATAACGTTTTTTGTATCTATATAGATAGTATAGGGTTTCATGTTTTCGATATTGCAAAATTTAGCTCATAAAAGTATCTAGTTAATACAAAAAAAAATTGATTATTATTGTATTCATATATGTACTTGTTTATCTTTATATGTATACCTATTAGTCCCGGATGTAGTATATCATTCATTCGTTAGCGTTACACATATTCATATCTAACAAAGTTGTTGTTTTCCCCGATAAATGCGTCTTCTAATATTCGAAAAATCAACAAATCATTCCCACCTTGAAAATTTTCCATAACTACAGAGAATCGTCTGCTAATACGAGTACATTACAGTATGCAATCAGAACTTGGCACAGCTCAGCAGCATTTCATGTAGGTACAGTGAAAGCACCCCTAACGGACAGTTTTAATAGGTGGACATCTCTATTAACCAGAAAAATTGTATTATAAAAAAAATTATAGTCCAATGATTTTGTATGCACACAACAGGTCAATAAGCGAATGTACCATAAAATGGACACGAACAGCCATTTCCAATAGCCAGACATGAAGTTCCTATAGCCAAACAATTCTGTCGCAGTACCGCATACAAACAATGATATGAATTATCAGTATTATCCGCTTACAGGAGCTTCGCATCGATTTAGTGCAGATATTTCGACGAAATTTTTCTTGGTATAAACCTAAGTTTTGAATGAAAAAATACAACAACAATATTCGTTCTAGCAGCCATACATTTTTTCACATGTGCGATAAACGGATAAACATGGGAGAGCATTTGTGACAGTCCGCTTATAAGAGATTCACTGTACACACACGGGCGCGACTAAATGCACATAAAATGTACACGTATTTACGCATTTTGTCTGTTTGCTCTGTGGTGTAGACAGAAAATCCTTCTAATTTCCACTTAATTTTGTTCTGGACTTGTACTCATACGCATCATGCATTATGTTTATCGAAATGAAAGCTCCATATGGTGAGCATTTTTGGACGGCTGTAACTTTTGAACGCAGCCAGCTAGAGCTTCGAAGTTTTCAGCAAAATGTACGCCACAATACATCGGGCCCCTTATCTTCCTCTATACATGTTTTTTTTTTGTAAATCGACCCGGTTTGCGTTACGTCCTCCTTTGTATTCGATTGTCCTTGAATCGCATCTTTAAACGGATGTAACAAGTTAAAGACCATCAGGTTACAGTGTCTATTTATTGTATCCCGGTCGCGTATTTAGGAACCCTAGTTCAGTTCGTCCCCAAGCAGGTGACGAAATCGGTTAGCTTTTCTAGTGGCTAAGTACCAAAAAACCCTCGTTCAACTCGTCCCCACACAAGGGGACGAACTCGCATAGGGTTTCGAGTACATTTTGCGTTGAAAACAGCCAAAAACCCTCGTTCAACTCGTCCCCACACAAGGGGACGAACTCGCATAGGGTTTCTAGTACATTTTGCGTCGAAAACAGCCAAAAACCCTCGTTCAACTCGTCCCCACACAAGGGGACGAAATCGATTAGCTTTTCTATTGCCTAAACCGCCCAAAACCCTATCTTTACTCGTCTCTTTTTCTGTGGATGAGCACGCATAGGGTTCCTAGTAGATTTTTCGCATAAAACAGCAATAAAAACTTTGCGAGTAACAAGAGAGTTCCAAATCCTGAAAACATGGTTTTTCGAAAGTGTTTTTTTTTATACAGATTTGATTCTGCTTGGCAAAGCTGCAAGTCTTTATATGAATATGTACATACTTTAGGACAAATTTACTTGAAAAATAAAAATGTTTTGTTAAGAAAATTGCAAGGTGGGGATAATGCTTTTTTAGATTGTGTTGGTGCTTCTGTTTCTCTTGTCATTCAATGTATTCAGTAAAATAAGAGATCTTTACCGCTTATCTGACTGGGACTAAATCAAAAGCATTTCCGCTTTACATATTGCAAATTTTAGGTTTGAGATCCGGAAATTATGCTGTTCAGATAAGGTTGTTACTAGTAGCAGTGAGAGAAAATAAAATAAAATAAAAAGTAAATAATTCAAAATTTTCGTTTTTCTAATTTGATTTTTATTCATGTTTAATCTCCATTTAAAAAATTCATAAGTTACACAAAACAAAAATTCTTAGTGTTTTTTTCGGTGGTGGTTCGTTGTCTTCAATGTTCTTGGATAAATTATGTAAACGTTTCTTTGTTTTTTTTTTATTATGATTTTTAGTTGGTCGGCCAGATGGAATCCTGCTGCTTGAACCGTTTCTGGTTTTGCGTCGACTATAAGTAGTAGGTTGTACCCTTATTTTGCGAGTTCGTTTTTGTGCAGTTTTCGATGTCATAAATGAAATTATTTGTGACGGTGTTTGCAAGTTTTCGAGAACTGTAACGAATTTCGCGACTTGCTTTGTCGCCGTAATGTCAAAGTTATGCTCAAGAACAGTTCCTAAACGCGAAACTTCGTTTTTATTTTTTATTATGTTATCAGTTAATTCGGTTCGGTCTTTGGGATCCATAGGGCAATTAAATTGATTCCACACATTTTCAAAAGGGATATTTCTAGTTTGGCTAGAGCTCGATTTGCCTTCTTCCTCTACCTCGAACTCCGTAGCAATATCCTTAAAAAAACATTGGGAACATTGATTAAATGGTTAAATAGAGATTAAACATGTAAAAAAAATTAAATTAGAAAAACGAAAATTTTGATTTATTGACTTTTCATTTTAATCTATTTTCTCTCACTGCTACTAGTAACAACTTTATCTGAACAGCATACTTTCCGGAGCTCAAACCTAAAATTTGCAATATGTAAAGCGGAAATGCTTTTGATTTAGTCCCAGTCAGATAAGCAGAAAAATCTCTTATTTTACTGAATACATTGAATGACAAGAGAAACAGAAGCACCAACACAATCTAAAAAAGCACCTTGCAATTTTCTTAACAAAACATTTTTATTTTTCAAGTAAATTTGTCCTAAAGTATGTATTCATATATAGTATAGTGACTTTAGCTCTAGACCCAAACATCCAAAAAAAGAGCTGACTTTTGATGCCAAATTGTTCTATGGCCTGACCGCATAACGCAGTAAAAAGTTAGACTTTTTTGCGCGTCACATTTGGGGGGAGGGGGTGGCAAATGGGTGAAATTATGATTTTTCGCCTATATTTTGTTAACTGTAATATTTACAGCAAAATGTTCTGAGGACGATTTAAACTACACAAAATTTCCTTTCTAATGATATATTATATCATATACCTTCTCTTGGCAGATTATATACTAGACCGTAAAACATTTGGTGTAATTTAGATTTTTTGATAGTTACATTTGGCGCTCTAGCTCCTGAAGTAATTAAATAAGAGCCATGGTAATTGGGATAACTATTCCTAACAATATATAGCTGTCCCACACGGAGACTCAGGCTGCCCCGACAAAGCATTCCCCTATACTCCCTATTAACATTTAAAAAAAAGACATGCCTGTAACTTTTCGCCGAATCACAGCAGGCGGAAAAAATTTTGGTAAACGTTAAGGCTAAGTCCCATTAGACCCTCCACCAAATATTACTTCGATCGGATTAAAACAAAGGGTACCTCCCATACAAAATGACCGGAAAATTGCCTACGAGCAAAACTTTAATTTTGGTTGACTTGTTCCCTTATTTCTTAATAAACTAGTGGCATTGAATTTGAATCCCGGGACCGGGATACAATAAATAGACACTGTAACCTGATGGTCTTTAACTTGTTACATCCGTTTAAAGATGCGATTCAAGGACAATCGAATACAAAGGAGGACGTAACGCAAACCGGGTCGATTTACAAAAAAAAAACATGTATAGAGGAAGATAAGGGGCCCGATGTATTGTGGCGTACATTTTGCTGAAAACTTCGGAGCTCTAGCTGGCTGCGTTCAAAAGTTACAGCCGTCCAAAAATTCTCACCATATGGAGCTTTCATTTCGATAAACATAATGCATGATGCGTATGAGTACAAGTCCAGAACAAAATTAAGTGGAAATTAGAAGGATTTTCTGTCTACACCACAGAGCAAACAGACAAAATGCGTAAATACGTGTACATTTTATGTGCATTTAGTCGCGCCCGTGTGTGTACAGTGAATCTCTTATAAGCGGACTGTCGACGAGTTGAACGAGGGTTTTTGGCTGTTTTCGACGCAAAATGTACTCGAAACTCTATGCGAGTTCGTCCCCTTGTGTGGGGACGAGTTGAACGAGGGTTTTTGGCTGTTTTCGACGCGAAATGTACTCGAAACCCTATGCGAGTTCGTCTACTTTTAGGAGACGAAATCGGATAGGGTTTTTGCTAGTTTTGGCACAAGAAAAGCTAACCGATTTCGTCCCCAAGCAGGTGATGAACTGAACTAGGGTTCCTAAATACGCATCCCGGTCCTAGAATAATATCATATCATATATTAAGAGTTTCAGACAAAATAAGTTTTTCAATTCGCGTATCAAACTGCATTATGTACAGGGTGGCACACAAAATCGAAAATTTATGTTAACAAAATGCTTCCCATTAAAACATTTTAGAAAACTCAATGTGGAAAAATTACATGTCAGAGCCAGGAGTAGTGTCTGGTTTTCGGACTAAACTGTTTGAGTCGCTTCAGAAATTATTCCTCAACTCTGAGCAACAGATCCATTTCATTGCGGTATCGAACGAAATCAGCCGTGAAGAGATCGGGCGAATTGAATCTCCCTCTGCCGCGAATAGTCAAAGGAAGTTTCCGAAATAAACTTCATAGTTAAAGAGATGAAAAAAACATTTCCACAGGTGCGATTTTTAAGGTTTATTAGGTTGGTATTTTTTTTAACTACGATAGTTATTCTCGAGTAGTCCAGGCTTTCTATTAAAAGAAAAGCAAACATTTTTAAATTGTCTAAGATATTTGAGCACAAAATAATATGAAGATATAAATAGATTACCCAAACCATAGTTGACACATAAACACATGCAATCCGGAAACCAATCGCAATGAACTAAATCAAGTCGACTTCTAACGTGTCCTTCAAATGTACTTAAACCATCCCCAGTGCAGAGTACACCCATCCGTCAGACATTTGTATGCATTCTACAATCAAAAGACACCAGTCGCGGGCTACGGTGTGCGCCACGCCAAGTAGCCATAGTCAAGCCACAAAACCGCGCGCCAGAACTCCTCAACTCAAAACTCCCTTAAACGCCCATCTCTCATGCCCAGCCATAGTCCCATGTTGGTTGAAGAAATGCGCACACGGGATTGAATCGCATGCTAGCGAAATTTTGAAATTGATTCAACACAACAGCAACAGCAGCAGCGTGCGTCGTTGTTGTCGTTAACGTCAGCGACGACACGCTGCTTGAACAACACTATCGCTATCGCTACAAATATTCCCGTTCGTCTGAAATTGGGTCAGCCATTGAACCCGAATGCTTGGTCTATATATAACATTACGTATGGAGGCATGGCGATTGGCGACGACAACATGGCACACATTTCGATCTCTATGTACACGAACAGTATGTACGGCACGCTGCGCGATGTACATTCAATTTCTGTATCTGTTGTATGTTCATAGTAGAAAAGCACGAGATTACGTATGCGAAAAGCAGTTGGGAATGGGGAAGATACCACTTTGGTATTTATATGTAGATGGATTGCTCGCAGCAGCATGAAAAGCTTAAAGAGGCGTATGTACTGAAACTGAAATTGCACAAAAGCTTTCATAATGACGAGTGCTGCTAAGACGATATTCGTGCTATGATCGGGACATGAAGGAAGGGACATGAAGGAAGATTTTCTGGGAGCACTAAATTTTATCCAAACAAGATTTTTGTTAATTATGTAGTTAGAATTTGCTATAGTTCATATTTCACTATTTTGGGATTTGCTTTCACAAGCCAGTGCTGCCAAATGAAAATTGTGAAAACAAGTCAACCGGTGTTTAACAACGGTTAAATGTTACAAAAATGGGCTGCAGCCAGGAACATTATTTTCCAGAAAGGATTGATTGAAACACGATTTTAAATATGTACCAATTTCAAAGAAGCATTGATATCTCAGTAGATGTGTCAAATGTAAAAGCAACCGCAACGTATATTGGTCTCAACGATGACACGATCCAAGATAGAAGCTGCTGTAGAAAAACCATTGGCAACCAGGATTTCGTTAAGGGGGGGGGTAAAGTCTAAAATTGTTTTAACTTCGTGATCATAGCGGGGAACTTTCTTTGGGAGAGGGCGAATTATGTAATTTATTAAAACAACAACAAGTAAGATTTTCCTTTATTTTAAATTGACGCCCAAAAATATTGTTAGAAAAGTTGCTAAAATTTGTAAAGCCAAATTTAAGAGAAAGTTATGAACGCACAACGAATTGACGGAGCGAGGTTGCGTGGACGACCGAGAGCTCGCTGGGAGAACTCCGTAAGTGAAGACGCCCACCAGCTGCTGGGCTTCCGAAACTGGAGGACAAGGTCACGTAACCGCGACAATTGGAGGTCAACGATTCAGGCGGCCAAGGCCCGACGTCGGGCTATCGTGATGATGAAATTTAAGAGAGGAATCGACAATCGCCTTCATCACGTTTTAACGAAAAATGATGCTAATTCGCCTGCGATTTCAGTTTCTAGCCTAAATATAAATGCGCAGAATCCGATTTATAATGATAACTTATTAATTTCAAGCTTCCAAATTGAACGTTTGATTGTGTTATTTTCCCATTGACATTTGGCACCGAATATGGATTCAGCTTTATGTTTCCAAACGATAATTTTAAATTTGAATTTAAACTAACTAAAATTAATCAACACAGTACTATATTTAACAATTCTTGATTTGCCCTAACTCCTAGTGGAGCATGGTGCGTTGATGACCACCGTGTATAGTCGTCATAATAACTGCTTTAAGAAAATTGCACCAAATGCCTTTTTTACTGGATGTCCTGCCTAAAGTTAATTATTTTCGATGCGTAAAAATGCAGGGCTTGACAAAATTTGTAGATTTTTTTTTTAATTCTTTAAATTGATTTTAATTTTGCCATATTATTTTATTATCGCATATTAATCAAACTATACTTAGTGCTAGAAACGTTCAGGGTTTGGGGAAAAGTGTAGCCCAGGAAAAGGATTAACGAGGTTGTAAGTAATCATGAGAAAGTCTTCTGGAAATACGACATTCATTCTTTACTTCTACCAGGCAAATCGCAAATCACCAAATTTAATCAATGATTTTAAATTCCATTAAATTGTCAGAAAGACCTTAACCTTGTGTTGCCACCCAAAAAAACTTACAGTATCTGCCACCCGGGTACCTGGGTACCCCCCTATAAAACTCTTGCTAAAACTCCATTGTAGCTGTAAATAATTGTTTGTATTTTTACCAGGAAAGTTAAGAATAGACTGTAGTTTTGTTTAGAGAACTTAGCGTGCCCTAAATATGCCAGGCATTTAGTCACTGCTGAGAGAGTTTCGATGGACGAATAAAAGAAAACGATGACGACAAAAGAAACGCTGAGGAGGAGATTGGCAATGAAAATTTTTGTCATGGAATTTCACTATCGTCGGTACTTTAAAAATAAAAACGCATTCCTCAAAAAATGAAACTGCCGAACTTTTGACCGTTAGTGTCAACGCTTTTTGGATTTGATGAGGAGGTCGCATTTGTTGGTATGTTCCGAAGAAGAAAAAACCGGTGATTCTTGTCAGTACAATATTGTTGGTACTACGTACGTTACATACTATGAAAATATAGATATATGAATTTTTCTACGCCAGCTCTCGGAAGAATTAGCTATGCTAATGATAGGAGAGCGATTTTCTAACCAGCAAGTCATGCGAAATCATGGAATGAAAATCACAATCGAAAAGTACTGAGGAAGGCCAGTAATAGAAGTGGTAACTAACACCAACGATGAAAGAAACGCTAGACGTAGAAAAGCCTACACTTTTTTAGGATATACTTGAAATATGTATACGATATTCTATTCGAAAATCTTTCTTTTTATATTGGAGTACCCGGGTACCCGGGTGGCAACACAAGGGTTAATGTAACATATTCTTTATTCTAACAGTTAAACATTCCGTTCGACTAAAATATTATGAATGTTACATTTACGCCATGAAATTAAGAAACACAGAAAATAGAGGATCCTCGCTGACAGGAAGCCTTAAGATCTCATTGAGAAAAAGGTTTAAGCTTTGAAAGATTAGGTGAAACGAGAGATTGCAGGATCTGATTATGTTAACGATTAATGACACTCACACATGAGTTTCCAGCCTCGGATATCAAAGGCCTGAAAATTTAAAATATTTTAGCCTTTTGAGACTACAGTGACAGTCTCAGGACTAGCAAATTTTATATTCGCGCCACGGTCAACCCCGCATTTTTACGCCTTCACACATTATAGCGCGCCTCCCTGTCTCCCCTTGGCTACGCCCATGTTGCAAGCAAATTTATGCAATTAGTCTTTGTCAATCAAATATACATGAGAAGAGTTATTGATTAGGGATACCTGTATGCTGTATTATCCCTTGACTTAAGACGCTTCGACTTGGGATATTTCGAGTTAGAACAATTTTTGTTTCGACTTACAACCCGATAATTTATTTGTTGAGCTGATATTTGAAGAAGGAATTTTTTTTTTTTTTTTAAGGCAAAAAGCTGTTTTGTTAAGGACCCTTTAAAGAATTAAATTTCAACGCTAGTGTAAAGTATTAGACCAGCATAGGCCAATAAAAAAAATCTGCGGCGGCGGCAAACAGTTTAAAACTTAAGAATTAAACATTATTGAAACGCAGAGCACCGTATGCCGGAAAATGGAGCACACATCTAATGCCGGCCCCACACTGTCCGGGGTTTGCCAAACCGTGGGGTTCAAAAGATCTCGTGATACACGACGGAAGAAACAGAGACGATGGGAGAATTTAACAAACAAATAACGTTGGTTGAATTCCCCCTTAGCATCTGTCTCTGCCAGGCGTATGTTGTCTACATCGTTGATCTTTTGTACCGCGCGGTTTGGCAAATCCCGGACAGTGTGGTTGCAGTCTAAAGTAAACAACATCCTACATAACAACCAAAAGATATTAGCTAGACAAACTATAATCTCGTAAACATTTATAACGTGCTTGAGCCTTTCGAATGTTACCTAAAACATAAATTATACTGAAAATGGAAGAAATCAGCAAAATCCTTTATTTGAGCCAAGGAAAACGCGCACAATAGAGAGTTTTAGCAAGTCGTAAAAACAGTGGTGGTACGACTTGGCAGTATACGTCCTTAAATTGGTAGCGATAAAATTATGAATTGTTATTAAATTTAATTTTTCTGCCTTAAATTAAGCCGAACATACGCTATCCTAGGATATGACAGCAAAGAATTTTTTTTAACCTGTTTTGCGTTTACACCACTTGCTAAAAGTCTAGCTGATGTGTACACTGAACGAAAAAAATAGTACCATTGACTATTTTCCATATTAACCTAACTATTTTACCCCATGATTCTCAGCCTATCATGTCATAGTCAGTACAACTATGAAAACTGGTTGATTTGTCACTTGATTGCAAAAAAAAATAAAAAACGCAAACGCTGTGTTGGTGAGCGTAGCGAGTATCTCATAAATCATATAACTCATTGACCTCTTCTATATTTCATTAACCTCTTTACGCTCTAAATTGCATAATAAATTACCTACCTACAGTGGGATTCGATCCCGAGACCCTATGATTTGGAGACCAGCGCCCTACCTACTAGACCAACCAGACTCTATGAGTGAAGTTTGTAATTTATACCATACATTGTGAGACATTGCAAAAAGAAATAGCAAAGCTAATATTCAAAAACAACTATGCCGTAGTTATTTTCACTTGTGGATATGACATGTAATGTAAACGATCATCTAATTGGTCGAAAGAACTATTTCTTAGAACAAATCAACCATGTTCATGGTAAATTTGAAATAGCAGTATTAACTTGGTTGCATAGTTAATGTTACAATAATTTTTCTCTGAGTGTAGGACTCTGAAATAACATTTGTTTCCTATTAGACTTGAATTATGTTTATAAAAAAATATAATTTGTACACAGAATTTTCCAACTTATGGAAAAAATGGGGAACAGTTTCTTTGAATATCAGAAATCTAATACCCTGTGCAAATTTTCTACAATGTCTATACACGGAGAGAAAAAATGTAGTGAAAGGTATTAAAACAGTAATAAAAACTATTGCATTTGTAATAATTTTTGACCCTATTGCAACTGATGTAAAAGTTATTACATCTGTAATGAAAAATGTCATTGCGCTGTAATAAAATTAACAATTTGGTGGGTAATAAAATTTGCCAGGAAGATAATTTGGCGATAATAGAAAAAAATACAAAAAGTGATTTATTTTTTATTTTTACCTTTTTTTATTTTGTACTTCTATTTTATCCTTAACTTCTTTTTCCCTATTTTCACTTTAGCTTTTTAGAATTGGCTTCTACTGGAAATTGAACCGGGGACCTATCGTTTCGTAGTCCTACGTCCTACACCTAAGCTATAAGATTACAAGTTATGCGAATAAATTAGCCGTCTTATTTTTTTACAGTTCCATAATTATTACGCGCTCTTGTTGATTTCATGTACGAAAGGATGAAAACTATTACACCATGCAATAATTATTATTACAGACTGTGGTGAAAATTACCATAAACACAATAAATGTTACTATCCATACAAATATCATGCAATGATTTTTGTCATTACACTGCAATCATTTTTACAATAGGCCAGCACCAGTAAAAACAACTGAATTGTAATCAATTTCACTATATTTTAATAACTTTCACTACAAATTTAGTGAAATTGTATGTTGTGAATTTCATTGTATGATTTTATTGAATTCATTGCACATTTTTCTCTCCGTGTAGAAATTTGAATCATTTTTTCATAAATTAAGTATCTGTCGAATAGTATGAAGTTATATTTTGCCCATCCGTATCACATTTAGATTAACTATCACATTTAGATTAAACTGAACCTTTCAACCTTTATCTTCCCCCGTAAGGGGGAAGATAAAGGTTGAAAGGCTTCGGCTAATTCCTATATCTTCTTCAGTTGTGGCATAACTGCGGACCCTTAGCTATGCAGGAGGAGTTTCATAGGAAAAGGACTTCGGCCAATTCCTATGTCTCTCTACGGGGCGTTACTTTCCCGCATTATCCGAGTAACCGCTGCGCCTGAGTGCTGCATTAACATCTGCAGCGTCTCAGGTTACTTAACGTGATAGGTGACAGAAAACATTTAAGTCAACCACTAAAGCAGCATCTTCGAGGCATGCCCATGATGGCCTTTACTCAACGATTAAACCCTATCATGGTTTAGCGATGTGCCGACAACTCATCCTAAGAAAAACTTCAAGTCAAGAAACCTGAAACAAAAGCCTCGGATTGGACGGATACAAAACAACGACGACCCCGCAAACGAACAACTGATTACTCTTTCGGATCCTGGAATGTACGCTCCCTGAATAGACCGGGGGCCTTAAGGGCCCTCCTGGACCAGGTAGAACAATACAAGCTGAGCATAGTTGCAATCCAGGAAACTAAATGGCTCAAAAGCGAGATTAACGACCTCAATTCGCACACTATTTTTACGAGTGGTAAAGAGGAGGGCAACAAGGAGTTTGGAGTAGCTTTCATCGTGAATAAGCAGCTCAAGGACCACGTTATCGGCTTCAAACCCATCAACGAGCGGCTATGTGCGATCCGCATTAAGACCCGTTTCGCTAATCTCTGGCTCATTAATGCGCATGCCCCTACAGAAGTAAAAGAAGACGCGATTAAGGACGAGTTCTACAACGACCTAGAAACACTCTTCGACTCACTTCCATCAAACGACGTCAAGCTGCTGCTAGGAGACTTTAACGCCAAAGTCGGAAATGAAAGCTGGCATAGGGGAACTACTGGAGGTCATAGCCTCCACGACGAAAACAACAACGACTTCGCGAGCGGCAGAAACCTGGTAATAAGCTCTACATGCTTCCCTCATCGACGAATCCACAAGCAGACCTGGAAGTCTCCAGATGAATACACCGTGAACCAGATCGACCACGTACTAATCAGCAAGAGATGGGCTTCTAATGTCCTAGATGTTCGATCCTATCGAGGAGCCAACTGCGACACCGATCACTATTTGGTGAAGACAACCTACAGGTGCAGAATCTCTTCGGTGCACCTAACGAGAATCAACCCTGCCAAGATCTTCGAGGTTGACAATTTGATTGATGATGCCACGGCGGCTGCGTATACAACAGCACTAGAGGAAAAACTGTCGCCCATGCTTGATGACATCAACAATTTAGGCATCCATGAGTTCTGGGAGGAGCTCAAAGCAAGCATCAAGGGGGTCGCAGAAGAGGTCGTGGGCTATAAAGGCCGGCGCAGACGAGCAGACTGGTTCGACGACGAATGCAGGGCCTCGATTGAGGCGAAAAATGAAGCCTATCGCCAATACACACAACGCGCATCCCGAGCCAAGAAAGAAAGATATAACGAGCTTCGGCGAGTATCTAATAAGTTAATTAGACGTAAGAAACGCAAACATTTTGACGAGCAGTTACAGCAAATAAACCAAAGATTAGCCAGTAAGAACATTAGACAGGCGTACAAACTTATAAATAATGTTAAGAACGGATATCAACCCAGGACAAGCCTATGTAAGGACAAGGATGGTAACATCATCAGCGACATCGAAAGCGTCAACAAACGATGGGCCTCGCATTTCGAAGAGCTCCTCAACGCACCATCAACATTCCCCGCGGAGCCAGCTCTTGAGCAGCTAGCCGAACCAGGCCCTCCCGTTCAACCCCCAACAGTAGAGGAGGTGAGTCTTGCCATACAGTCGCTTCAAAATAATAAAGCGCCCGGCGCTGACGAGATCCCAGCAGAACTGCTGAAGCATGGTGGAACGTGCCTGACCAACGCTATACATGTGCTACTGCTGAATATATGGAACGACGAGGAAATCCCCGAAGATTGGCGCAAAAGCATAATCTGCCCAATCCACAAAAAGGGTGACAAGCTGAAGTGTGAGAATTACAGGGGCATATCATTAGTTTGTACGGCCTATAAGATATTATCTAAAATTCTTGAGAAGAGAATTAATCCGTACGCAGAACGAATCATTGGCGAGTATCAAGGCGGCTTCAGACCTGGTCGATCAACGACCGATCAGCTTTTCACAGTGAAGCTACTACTCCAAAAGTGCTGGGAATATAACATCGACGTATACCAAATCTTTGTCGACTTCAAGCAGGCATACGACAGTATCGATCGAAGTGTACTGTACAACATTATGCTGAATTTTGGTATACCGGCAAAGTTAGTGCGACTCACAAGGATGACGATGACTAATACCGTCTCGCAGGTCAGAGTGCAGAATCGACTCACTGACCTATTTGAAACTCGTACTGGACTCAAGCAGGGCGACGGGCTGGCGCCGACGCTCTTCAACCTTGCTTTGGAGTATGTAATTCGAGCCATGAATATGGACAGCAGCGGAACGCTACTCATCAAGTCGACTCAATTAGTAGCGTACGCCGACGATATCAACATCATGTCTCGAAGGTTGGGTGATGCAGAAAGCCTTCTGCATAACCTCAATAACGCCGCAAAGGAAGTTGGACTACATATCAACGAAAGCAAAACAAAGGCCATGATGCAATCGAAAACAAGGACGCCAGCAAATTCAAGCATCACAGTGGGGGACCTCAATATCGAGTATGTAGACAACTTCAACTATCTGGGTTGTAACTTATCAAAGGACGCCAACGAAACCGACGAAATTAAGCGACGGATACAACTAGCCAATAAGACATATTTCTCGGTCCTCCCTATAATTAATTCGAAACTTGCGCACAGGAACACGAAGCTCCGCGTGTACAAAACGATCATCCGACCCGTGCTATGTTATGGCTGCGAAACATGGACCCTCACCCAAGCCTCCGAAATTTTGCTAGACCGATTCGAATGAAAGGTCCTTCGGCGAATTTTCGGGGCCGTTCGCGAGCGAGACCAATGGCGTATCCGGTACAACCATGAGTTGTATCAATTGTACGATGAGCTGGAAGTATCGAAAATCGTGAAGCTTCAACGTTTGCAATGGGCGGGGCATGTACAACGGATGGACGATAATCGCATGCCAAAGAAAGTGATGAACGCACAACGAATTGACGGAGCGAGGTTGCGTGGACGACCGAGAGCTCGCTGGGAGAACTCCGTAGGTGAAGACGCCCACCAGCTGCTGGGCTTCCGAAACTGGAGGACGAGGTCACGTAACCGCGACAATTGGAGGTCAACGATTCAGGCGGCCAAGGCCCGACGTCGGGCTATCGTGCCACATTGATGATGATGAACGTTTTTTGTACTGACCTTCTGAAATAGAGTCGTCACTTTGGAAGCGACCTCCATTTACCATACGGTAATTTATTTGGAACTCCTTTTATATTTTCGAGATTGATAAGTGGCTGTATGCTGCCTGAACCAATTAGCATCCTAAGTCGAGGTATGCCTGTATTTGCTTGGGCAAAGTGGGGAAATATTAGGTTATCTTGGTCTGTAAGTCAACTTTATTCAACTTTTACTTTCACATAATTAATTCTCTGCGCTTTTGTAGAAACGCTGAATACAAAAAAAAAACTATTTCTGTTCTACAACGCCTTCCTAAATAACATATTATGTATACAGAAAATCATCAAAATTATTAATAACAGTAAAAGTCCTTCAAATATTGCCTTATACTTGACAATGGCAATGATCGTTTAATATTATTTACCGCATGCAATTTCAATGTTTCCAACTTCAGTATTTTTTGCTCAGCCAATTTAACAATGTTTAAACTTTTTTTTTTCATTCTCCAATATTTTTTCGGCAATCTTGTCTCGTACTATCCCATATGTTATTTAAAACTTGTTTCAAACATTTTATTTTGTTTATTTGTATAGTATCTCTCTAGCTCAAATGCCAAATAACAGTGTCCGAAAAATTACTTGAAGAAAAAAAAAACAGAAGAAATATTCGCAAATTTGCCAAGTTCAAGGATAGTTTTTGCCCTCGTCAAAAAATCACTCGGGTCGTAGATATTTCGTTGTACAGTTTGATGGAAACAGCGACAAAATCAAGGATAGCATGAATATACGGATCAACGAAGTTGATATTGACGGAATGTTAAAACGGTGTTTTTTTTTAGGTGAGAAGATACGCATATTATTCGTGCGAGCTTACCAAAAATAGATTGTTTGAGGATGTAGTATAATCGGAAATCTGAAATGCTAATGATTCGTCAATTGGACAGAATTTGGATAGATGTTATTCTTTAGTTTGGTCATTTCTAACCTTGGTGTTTTGCGCAAAACGCGGTTTTTATATACACTGACATTTCGAGTATATCTATATACATAGGCGAGTACATAAAAATGCATTTGTGTTTTAAGATTTTGCCTACAACAAGGTGAGGTTCATGCCGTAAAAGCATTCAAATCTGATTAGACTTGATTTCGACATTGTTTTTTTCTTCCAAGATCTTGTACAACACCCATAGATCTAAGTTCCTTATTGTACGACTATGTTGCTCGATTGCCGGAGGCTAAGCTGAATTGCAAATAAAACACAACAACGCAAAAAAAAAAAACGAAGAAACGAGTATACAAGCAATTGAAGCATTCATTAAGTTGATGCGGGGCATATAAAACGATTTCACGATTTTCCCATGTTACATAAAAGCGACATCGACCTCTTCAGGTGAATTGTATGCCGCCGTGTATGTTATGTTTGGTGGCTTTGAATTGAAAAAGACAGTTTGCAGCACAGTTTGTCGGTCGTCGGCTCGGAATTATATTCATTGATCGCTATCATCAACCGTGCCACAGCTTCGCATCGTGTTGTGTTCGTGCCACCTAGACCAGCTTTGCCTATGGCCATCAAGAGCTCTTTGTGCACGTCTGATGACATGGCTTGGTGGCTCCTCGACTTCCGTATCTAACCGTTCGTCGTCTAACGATATTATACACGAATTACCGCAATACTTACATGATCACTTTTATTGGACGACGAATGCGACCGTCTAACCCAGAGGTGGTATGCCTCACTACACACTTTGGTCAACCCTCTTACTAAATCATGGCATCGTCGTTTTTTGTATAGTCGTTCGTCATTGTATGCTGTTGGGCTTTCTAATGCTTCTCACAAATGACTTTGTAGAGTTCATCAAACTCTGTTTGACTGCCCACAAATGGCACTGCGTTTCGGTCGGATTAGCGCTGTGTTGAATTGATGATTAGACAGTGTGATGCATGGGCTGTATGCTTGTTGCCAAAAAAAAAGTGAATAGGTTTCAGACTTTCACTTTCTTTCAATGGCCTTGGTCTTAAATGATTTTTATTTTTGGGTGGAAGCTTAACAACACCGCGGATTGAATCATCAACGAAGAAATGTATGAGACTATGTGTGTGAAGTCATCATCAGTGTTTTGTCTTTCCCAAAGAAGGAAATGAGTGGATATGATGGGTTGCAGTGCAAGCCAATCAGTTTGATAAATTATTGCTTCATTCGGATACGGGTTTCAAGAGCTTCACCTTGGATTGAAGATATGAAAATGAATTTTGTTTTATTTAACGAATTCCTACGCAATTTGCCAGTTACGATTGCAATATGCATACATTTCAAATCGTTCTGCATCTAAGTTTAGCAAATGCATGAGATGAGAAGTATCTAAAGCGTGAGAATGAAGAAATAAACAATGAATTTTTTTTTTATATTCGTCGTAGGACTTACAATTGATAGTCGAGAGTCTGAGGGAAGCAGCGCATTAGCAACACATTCTTGGATAGGAAAGATGTTCAAAATTAATATTACTGCATTTACACACTGCACTTTTTCTGAGTTTCATAACTCAGGGGGCTTCATATTTCCCAGCTGGGGTAGGTAATTTGCTTAGCCAACTGTATTTAACAGTTGAGATTTAAAGGCACTCACTGAGTCCTCATAAACACCCATTTTGTGTGGGATCCTCGCAGAAGCACACGTCTATTTAGCAACTATCGACTTTTTGTTTATCCTTAAACATATTTTACTACATTTCCTCTTGCATGAATACTAATTGGTCAAAACTGCAACTTCACGATGCAAAGTTTGCATACGAATTACTATTATTATAATTTTTGCACGTCATAAGTATACCAGGTACGCGACTATACGATCTGAACTCTTGTTTTTTTTTATCACGTTGAAAGGGAAAGTTCGTATTGGCCATGATCCTCTAAAAAGTTCATCGACAGCATTAATTTCTTTCTCTCTTGTCATGGTATAGCAAAAACGATAAAACCAACTTCCACACTGTAATTTTTATGTATGCGTATGTTTGACGGTTGGCCAAGCTTTAGGTTAAGTTCGCATAATATGTAACTACACAATCTTTGAGAGCAATAAACATATGAATGGGTTGTATGTAAATATTTGTATTTATCTGCAATGAGATAAGTACATACCATCATTATCATCTTCCTCATCAGCGAGTGAAAGAAAATTTCAAAAGAAATGATGTTCAACTGACAGCAAGCCATTTCTCGCGGTAAAGGTTATAATCTCTTAACGTTATATTCGTTCGATTGTGCTCTACTATGGGAGATTTGCATGAAACATTTTTATTTATGAATACTGCAATGCATTCAGAAAAAACGATGATTAACTTGTTTTACTTTCGCCCAGGACCCAAGTGAACTTTGTCACACAACATTCAATTTACAACATTGAGTACTGAATTGGGATGCGCCGGGTGTAAATTTAACGAAAAAAATATTGTATACGTATGCACATAACAGTACGGAATGTGATATTTTAATCAGGGCTGTTTTGGTGGTAAATGAGGGTATGACGAAAATACAGTGTAAAATAAATGTGACAGTTGTCATTTGGTGTCAACTTACAACTGGTTTGACAACTTTTACCCTGATTTGCCCGAAAGGACGTACCTACGTGAACATAATTTTGGGTTTTGTAAAAGGACAAAAGAAAAATTCAACGAAATGTTTGAAACTAGTTTTCTGAAAATACAAATATATTTAAAATAAAATTTGAATAGAGTTAAATGAAGCTCTACAAATTTTAAATAATAACAAAATACATATTTGGTACCAGAGTTCAATATTGGACCTAGGCCGCACGTGCTAATGAGATATAATTTCTAAATTCTTAACTGCTTAACTTGAATCGTTGTGGCTTCGCATCTACTCGTGAGATACTAATCCGCCATGGGTCGTTAATTCTGAAGCCACGGTGGGATTCGAACCCACGATCCTGACTTTCGAAAGCGAGCGCACTAACCACTACACCACCAATTATAAAAAAAATGACTTAACATTCGGGATTATCTTATTTGGCATATATTTACGGATTTTTATTTGAAATCTAAACTTACCTACCAATTTCTTAAAAAATGAGGTCCTTTATTTATTCGTTTTGAAATGTTCAAGATAAAAAGGTAAACCGTCGAGTCCGGGACTATGGATGTATGAAATCGTCGGGTGATTCAGGTTTTCAAAATAATAATAATTCTGAACACGCATAAAAGCTAAAAAACCCATTGCTTTCGTAGAGTAGCATTTGCAAAAAGACTATACAAATTGTGATGAATCTGATAAACATACTTTCCTTTTATGTTTTTTTTTCTGTTTTTATTTTACACGGATTACTCTCTTCTTCCTGTTGCTCTTTGACACATATTTACATATTTCCGCAACAACGATTCATCAAACACAGTCTGCGAAAAACATGCAATAATCTCTACCGCCTATCGCAAGTGAATAGTAGTGCCTGTATGTCGTTAGCTACATCATTCGTATGTTGAATGAATGTTACTTTCACTTTTTCCACAGTTAGCAATTGCATATAATCGCACGTAGTATGGTATGTATACACTCTACCTAGCCTATATCAAGCGTGAGTTGCAACTATCATTTTTCTATTGCACTCTTTTTTACTGTTAAGTGCGGCTACAAACAAAACAGTTATGTAGACTTACCGACTTACCAGTGTCTGCATTTGTGTACCACAAGAGTACAACGAAGAAGTACATATCACAAAAACATGAGGACGGGTCTTGTGATGTGATTAGATTAGATACAACCGACTGACTGTTGTATGTTGTATGGAGCGCGGGTCTGGTCTACACTCTACATCTACAGTCTTATAGCGATTACGTAATGCAGTAATGAAAACTACAAGAAAATTTATAATGTATCTTTGTGAATTCACCAGATTTAAGTGAATGCGGAAAAATGCAAGGCGAAGTGCATGCTATGATGTAATGGAACGTAATGTATTTGTATGTGATTGCAAAAGTTGGAAGCATAGAGTACATTGACTTCTACATGGTTCGGTAATTCTGGAATAAGACAAACGTGGGTAAGAAAATAAGCGTATGCAATGAGAGAAACGATTATAGTGAAGTGTATCTTATGCATGTATGTATTGTTATAATTGAGGTAACGATAAAAATTACAATTTCTGACCACCATTAAGATTAGTTTGCCTCATTTGGAGAAAAAAACTGTCTAGTTCAGTTGTTTGAATTTTTCAAAATCGCCAACATAACTAATCCTTAGGAAAAGCATAGCAACCCATGCCATGCGTTAGTCCAGAGTGGGCATCAGAAAATAAAAATGGCACCGTTTTCACATTATCGCAGTTCACACACCTAAACAAAAATTTTATTTAAATGTCAAATTTTTGTTTACAATTGAGAATATAATATCGGCGTAATATTTATTACTCTCTCAAAATGCCAACGTTATAATTAACCCTTCGGTTGGCACATAGACCTAGAATGACCATTGGTACTATATGTATTTTGATGAAAAATAACGTTCAACAATATTTTCCACCCCTTTCCATAGGTACATATATTTCAAAGGAACCGACTGCCACAAATGCGATCAAACGTTCGGCGAAATGTAAACTACATAATGTCTAAAGCAGTGGTTCCCAACTCAGAAACGTCTGCGGACCAGCGCCGGTCCTAGGTATTATGGCGCCCTGTTCATATACTAAAAAGTCGCCCTTCTATACAGGGTGTCCGGAAACTGCCGCATAAACGCACCGGATTGTGATTCTCCAAGTGATTTCCAACAAAAAAGTTTTATGCCCAATTCTCAACCCTTTAGGTGCCACAGGCATTTGAAGATTTTTGAAAAAATCATTTTTTTATACGAATAAAACATCAATATATCGAAAGCTGGACTAGCTAGAATATCAAATTAAGATGATTATTAGGGACAACAAATTTACCTAAAAAATAAAACTAACCGCACTAAAATCGAAAAAGAGGTTGGCTTTTCTTAATGAAAATGTATGCTTACTGACTGGAATATGTAGGAAATGCTGGGGAAATCTATAAGCTACATCCGAAAATGGTCCCATAATTTTTCTCGGCCATTTAAAGTATTTTTCGATTCCCCGGTCATTAGATATTTTTCACGATGAAATGACGGGGAAATGAAAAAAAATACATAAAATGGCCGAGAAAAGTTATGAAATAATTTTCGGATTGTAGCGTATGGAATTACACTGCATTTGCCACATATTCCACGACCGTAAGCATACATTTGCATTGAGAATATCGCAGCGGACAAACATCTCACTCTCGAGGTCTATCCTGCGCTTAATATGGATTGCATAGAAAATTTTACGCGGTAAAATCTCTTCCTACAAACTATACAGTATACATCCTACAAAACTCCTCTATCGCCCAGTCTCATACAATTGAAACATGTACTACGAGCTGAGACTACGAGAATGAGTCATCAAGTTAATACGCACATCTCACCTACAACGAGCCTGCGAAGCAGCTATTCCCCTCTTTTGCAGAAGATAGGGGTGTACGCTCTACAACAATTTCTTATGTGCACAATTTCTGCAATGCACAACTCTTCACTTCTGCCAAGCATACAATCTATGAAACTAGCGCCCATAGGGCGCCCATCCTGCATATGAAGTGTATGGATTAATTGGAGCATGTTTGCAGTGATGCACAAGTACGAGATATGCGAAGCATTTTTGAACGCGGACGGATGGAAAGACGTCTCTCGTCGTCTTCCTCTCGCGTAGATACAATGCGGAAAAGTTTGCAGATGTGTCTTTCGAGGTTTCACGAGTTGCGACTGCGTCGATAGGTCGGTCAAATGGAATGGAATACGATTAGCATGCGAATTGAGTTTGGTTGTTAGCGGAGTTTCTATGTAATTTCTAGAGTCGCGATAACAGCGGATCTTTGGGAAAACACACCCTTAGATAAATAATTGAATCAGTTCTAGTTCGTTTAATATGCACAATACGTGCACGACATGTATCAATCAATATCAAGTCTTGATCTTATAGGCATATTGAATTTGTGAATTTGGCGCCCCTTTCGGTTGGCGCCCTGTTCAAGTGCACAGCCTGCTCATATAGTAGAGCCGGCCCTGCTGCGGACCACTTAGTCTGAAAATGGATCTCGACGGACCACCATTCAATAATGAAACGAATTAAAGTCTGATGAATGATTTATTGAAAATTAGGTTCGGCTTCCATCTCTTCGAAGGCGCAGCTCACAAATTCCCGACGTAACCGATTATAATTGGGCTTGGATTTTTATGCTAACACCATCTCGTAGGGAGGTTGAGAGAAGGGGAAAACTGATTTCTTTGCGTCAATACTTGCCTCACCAGCTGAGATTTTTCTTGCACAGGAATAGGCGTCCTCTAGCCTGGAAGAGCTATAACTTCGAGTAAAAGTTATCCAGTAAACGGTATATACCTTGGTCTTTACACTCGGATTTGTGACAATGTTTAGCGCGAAAAATCATTTGAAGCTTTGGAATCGAGTTCGATTAGTTAGTTTGAATGATTTCGGAACTGAGCTATAAGGAACGAACCTAAGCAAACCATCGCCTTCCCATAATCATCGATAAATTGCTCATTTCTGCGAATAAATGCGAAATGTTCTAATTTGTACTTTTTCCCGGAAAAAAAATTTTTCTCCAAAAAATCAATTGTGGAAGATAATTTTCCATCTCAGATTGTTTTTCAGAACATTCCGATTAATGAGAATAGAAAAATTTTTAAAAACAAGGAGTTCGCAGCATACGCTTAGCACCAAGCAAGCGGTTTAGTCGGAGGTTCCATGAATGTACATTGTTTTCTGCGATGCGATTTTTCTAGGAAGATTTTTTTTTCATGGTTCGGCGGGCCACAAAATTGAAATAAACTTTACGAAAAAAATAGAAAATCGTAACAATATTGGCGCGCCTCTGCTCCTGTAGTTTCTCTTTTTACAGTAACTCCTTGAAAGGCGTTGTCGACTATTTGTATTGTCAAAATTATTTCTCGACAACTGAACTCGGATTATGATTCAGTTGTCAGCCACACTATTTCCTAGCCGGTTGTTTGCTTATTTTTATTAAATATTTCTGAATTAGGTCGGTCCACATTTTTTAGTCATCAGTCATGCAAAATTTCCGTACCTCTCTAATGAGAATGAGAGCGCGTGTTTGGCATGTGTAATTAGTCACAAGAAAAAATAACTTTTTTGTAAGAAGTTTCTCGAATCACCTCGCGGACCACCTACGGGTCTCTCACGGACCACCCCCGGTCCGCGGACCACCTGTTGGGAAACAGTGTTTTAAAGAAACGAAAAAACGGCGCGGCGCATCATCGTAAGACATAGTATGTAAACTGTTTTCGCAGAAGATTCACCTACACCTCAGGCATAATAGCTCGGAGGCGGCGACAGAAGGGTTAATAATTGCATCGACAATATTTTGACGTTTGAATCATTTCGTGGAGTGTAATGTAATAAATTTGGAGTCAAACACATATGGGTTGTGTGGTCACATAACCCCTCTGGACTAACGCATGGCATGGGTTGTTATGCTTTCTCTAAGAACTGATCAAATGCAGTCCAAAGTATATATTTAGAGGGATTTCTTAAATACTTAACTCCCCATTTTTTATTGCTTTTACATTAAAACTGAAAAAAGAGTAAAACAATATATGTACAGTTTTAGCATGTCGTACAAAATAGTACGACATAGTAGATATTCTAAGGCAAATTCGCTTGCTCCAGTATACAAAACAGTATACCACAATTTTGCATGTCCCCATATATCTTTAAACAGTCAAAATTGTCGGATCGTTATTTTATTTGTCGTGATTATCAGTTCAAAACTCTCGTAAAAGCGCCTTCCCATTGCCGACGATTTTATAAGATATTTAAAGTAGTAGTTATCTTATAATTATAGAACGATAGCCGTCTTCCGTCGTATATTATAGTGAGCAGGGTCATATGCTAGTAATAGTAATTTTAAATTAATAGTTATTTAACTCAATTTATTCTTTGATATTTTCTGATAATTCTTGAAAAAAAAACAATTTAATTCCATAAATTTTTAAGTAGAAAATGGTTTAATTAGTTTTTACATTTAATTCAATGTTATTTAAAATCTGATACCGTGAGCGGTATCAGATTTTAACATAATAACATTGAATTAAATGTAAAAACTAATTAAACCATTTTCTACTTAAAAATTTATGGAATTAAATTGTTATACAAACCAATAAAAAACTATTCAATACTACAGTCTTATAAAAAGGCTATGAAGGATCTGTGAAATTTATCGAAAGAAAAGCTTTTGTTTAAGTTTTACACAAATATAAAATTTGCTCTCTGAATAAATGACAGCAGTCTACATAATTTTTGGGGTTGGCTACGATGGGTTGGGTACGATATCCCGCCCATCATTTTCCCGTTTTTGAAATCCCGACATTCAATATCCGGCCATTTCAAAATCCCGCCAATTAAAAATCCCGCTCAATTAGAATCCCGTCTAATCAAAATCCCGCCAATCAAAAATCCTGCTATTTCAATAACCCGCTTATCAAAAATCTTGCTTTTCAATATCCCGCTTTTCAATATCCCGTCACAAAAAATAAGTATTCTTTCATAAATCGCGCGCGGGATTTTTGAAAGAGTACCTACATTTTGTGACGAGATATTGAAAAGCGGGGCAGAAAAGAATACTTACCTTCTTACTACATCACATTTGCCGTTAAAATATTAATACTGGTATACAGATTGGAAAGTGAAAGCTTGTTAGTATTCTCTTATCAGTGAGGCGGTGATATTCAATTTCAATGTTAGTGAAAATACCTATGTATTTTTCCATATTGACACGAAGTTTGGAGGATGCAGATGCCAAAAAATAGCAGATTGGTTTGGAATTAATTATATCCATTGGAAAAATACTAAGTCGGGAAAGCCAGGAAAACCAGGATTCCCGCCTAAGTTCTGGAGTTTTGCTGACGCAGTTGCAGCAAATTTTCGAAGAACTCAAAATAATGTTGAGGCACAGACGATAAAACTTTATCACAAGGAAAAGCCATACCGGTCTGTACCGGCTGGTGGAATTACTAGGTAAAGAATTAAAAATAACAGGCGCGACAATCCAGCATTGGACTAAGGCCGCAGGATGTTTTAGTGACATCCTATTTCCAAGATCTTATCTGCTTTTTGTTGAGGTAATGAGATCAGCATCACGCTCAGCAGTATTATTTATCCCCATAAATGGGTACTCGTTTAACATGTGAGTGAGATCATAGTCCGTCACAAGCTCGTGAGTTCGAAAAACACCATGATCCACGGTGAGATTCGAACTCATGACCCTGTGCACCGAAGGTGCGCGCACTAACCGCTAGACCAGCCAGACTACTCCTAGCTAAAAACCGAGGGGAGCTGTCCTGATCCGAAGGTCGCATCCAAGAGCAAACTAAGGTCTTTAGACGAAGACTGCAGTTACTTTCAACTAAAGAGGACTATGAAAAAAACGGATTTTTTGAGAAACTTGGCGCATAAACTAATGTAAATAATTAGGAAGTCGAACGCATATCTATATTTTTTTGTTAACAATAAAAAAATTTGGCGGTATTTTGACGGGATTTTTTTATTATTTAATAGCGGGATATTGAAATGGCGGGATTTTGGAATGTCGGGATTTTGAGGTAGCGGCATTTTGAAATGGAGGGATAACGTAAGCGGATTTTTTGGAAAAAGCGGGATTATGAACGGGCGGGATTTTGTTTTTCGGGATTATGTAGGTATCCCGGCTACGATATCCCACCCATCATATTCCCGTTTTTAAAAATCCCAACATTCATTATCTCGCCATTTCAATATCCCGCCAATTTAAAATCCCGCTCAATTGAAATCCCGTCTTATCCAAATCCCGCCATTTCAATATCCCGCTAATTCAAAATACTGCTTTTCAATATCCCGTCATTTGTAAAAATATCGCTTCTATTTAATCTCGATTTTAAAAATCTCGACATTTTTTAAATAAATTATATTTTCAAAGAAGGCGGCCGACTTTTAAAATATAATTTGTTGGAAAATGATAATTTGTTGAAAATTAGTAGAGAGGGATTGCTTTTTTTATCCATGGCCAGGTTTTTTATTACCGGTTATGAATCGGCTTTTTATTAACTGTTAAATTTTGAAACGACAAATATACAGGGTGGCACACGGGAGCTTAGGGATTTCAAAAACGTGATAAAAAATCGAAAATGCATGCTTCACAATTCTTTTTGCTGCTTAAGCACTAAGGACAGTTGAGGAATTTAGACGCTTTCTTTACTAAGCTTTATCATCTAAATTCTGCAAATGTCTTGAGTACTTTAATGGCAGAAAAAAATTTTGTGTGGCCTCCCGTGTGTCATTCTGTATAACGGTGTGAGGTATTACATTCATTCCATCAAAAGGACCTACAGCAGTCGCAGGATATTAGAATCACATCGGTACTTCGTATGGTAATTTTTTACCAACAATTTTGTTGCACATGTATTCGTTTTTAATGTTTTTTTTTTCAATTACTGGAATGGACGTAAATAAAAATAAAGCTAATGGTGAAAGGACGCTCTTTAAATTTTATAAGTATACTAAGAAAATTCAAATATAAATTTATTTTCAGTAGAGATTGTCGAGATTCTTCGAGGTTATAATTTTTCGATATTGTTAACTGTCGAAATAGTGCACAGTCGAGATTTTCAAAAATCGGGATTTTGAAATATTTTTTGGAATGGAAAAAATCTCGACTGGGGCTGTCAAGATATTAAAAGTCGACTTTAAGTCCCAAGTATTCTTTCAAATTTTTTTTTAGCAATGAAAATAATTTTTGGCTGTATTTTGGCGGGATTATTTCACTATCCACTAGCGGGGTTCTAAAACGGTGGGGTTTTTAGTGGGCGGGATTTTTATGTGGCGGGATTTAGTAATGTCGGGATAATGTTAAAGGGGATTGTAAAAAGCGGGATTATAAACGGGCGGGAGTTTGTTTTTCGGAATTATGTAGGTATTCCAGTTTTTTTTAAAGTACATACTTGTAAGTATTTTTTGGTAAGCTTACACAAATGATATTATTTTATATAATGATATAAGCCGTTTAACTTTTTGAAGTAATAGCACATGGAATATAAAGTAGTGTTTAGATTTGGAGTAAAAAGTATCACATATAAAGCTTCATTATACGTTTTGTATATCTGTACTTCCATAATTTGTACTTCCATCATCATTTTTTTTTCTTTTCAAAAATCAAATCAATTCTATTTTTTTTTCATATGCATGAATTTTGTTTACTCAAAATATATGTACAAATTCGCCCTTGCTCAATTTGTGGCCATCTTATCAGACCCAAAGGGCCCGAATAAACACAACATCCCGCAGCCAATGAAATTATGTTGCTATTATAGCTCTTTACTGGAGCAAACAGTCATGTGGTGTAGTATCTATCTATGTCTTTGGATCCGAATACCGATGAAATTACATTCACGAAAATTTCCCAATTGGGCTCCACTAGTACTGTATACATATTCGTATATAATATACCGAATACTGCTTCACTATCAAAGTCAAATTGTGAAACCCCCCAAGACATTTTCTTTACATAACAGACATTGAGAGGTTAACCGAAGAGTTCACTGAACTTTTTTTCGACTTTTCAAAACTGAAAAAACTATCACGGCCAAGTGATTATGCACATAGTGTATCCACATAATATTTTCGGTGTTGAATTGCCATATACTATACTCTGAGGCTGAGGCGTTGTTATGGTTGTTGCTTTTTCCCAATAAATAAAATTTGGTTGTCTCTATGGAGCCATATAGTCACCATCAACATCAACATTGGCAACTATACGATACTACGGCACATAGTGAATAACAACATTATAGTAAGCAACTATCACATATGGTATCCACAATAATAGTGTGTGCTATGTGCTTTTGTGAGAGAGAGAGAAAAAAGGTTTCACAATTTCACTGAAATTTACCTTTGCGCAACATTAAATTACAATTTGATTCTGTTTTGTGTGCCATATTATTGCTCTATACAAGATGCGAGATTTGAATGTTATAGAGACGACCGATGGCTTGGGGAGCGTATGGCTCGGAACCAAGAAGTTTACAAGGAAGAAAACAAGATGTCTAAATTTAGAAAATGTTGAAATTTGGTTTTCCAACATTAAAAGTCACATAAGATATTTTACCAGGTAGCTAGGGAAAATTAAATATTATTATGTACATATTTATTCTATAACGAATTCACATAATTCATAATTCAATAATATTTAATAGAATAAATGTTATTTTTTTTTTCAAATCAATATGACGACAGCATCGTGAAAAAAAAAACAAAATGGCTACCCACTGCTATCAATGCAACACCGAATACAATAGTGACGCCATCGCGCCACATCATGACAACATGAACAACATAGAAAAGAAGAGCAATTGTTGCAAAGCAATGGTATGGGCAAAAGTGAGGTGAAATAGTTTGTTAAGGAAATTATGCCAAGAAGTGAATAACTTGTTACATAAAAGTGAACTCTATTTTATAGTATGGTCGAGCGGTTTTTCTTTCTATTTGATACATAGCTATCGTCTTCTTCTTATACGAGTGTAGCTGAGTCGGTTCGCCTTATGGCCTGTCTTCTACAATAGCAGCTCCGGCTTCCGCCCGCATCGCACTTAGTGCGACTTCGATTGCTACACTAGAAAAACCGGAGCAAATATCTTTACCATGGTTGTATGCATCTTTTGTGATTTAACTTTGCCATAGAAAAAGTAGCGGCTAGGAGTATTATTGTATATGTAGATATAATATGTGATGAAAGTGTACAATATTCCTCCTATGTACTAAAACGAAAACATAAAATATAGGAAATGCAATGCATTCTATTGCAACGTGGAAAACCATCCCTCTAGCTGCCTGTAAACCGCAATCTGATATTCACTATTTTCTAGCATGTTACATATGTAAGGTGGATGGGAAACATATGTATTGATGAACATGTTGTGAAAGGCAACATAGAATTTTTCTAGTCTTGCATACTTTATGTATTATGCACTTCGTTGGAGTCCACCAGCTTGTAGATAGCAAAGAAAATAGAAATGCCACACGAACATTGTGTGTATAGAAATAGAAAAGATCCACTTAAACTTACACGTAGGTATCCACGAAGGCAGATGGTTTCAGTTGAAAGTAAAATTGAACTTATGCATGTTGCATAATTTTTCTGGGTCAGTGAAAATTGGTTTTTCTCACGTCTTTTGTGGTGTAGCTGGTGTGAATATTGTTCATTACAGACGTTAATAGAAATGAGTGCGGGAGGAAATAAAACTAAAATACATGATTGACACTTAAACTTATTTAGGTAAACTGATAAAAAAGATTTCTTTCGATAATATAAACGCCTACCATCTACTGAAATTTCAAACCTACTATACTGCTTCATTGCGTTTCCTATAATTCTAGAGTTGTGCAACGCCACGTAGTGCGTCAGTCGCAACGTTACATAGGCAAACAATTAAAAACAAAAATTATTATGTATTTAAGAGGACTCTTAAAGTATCTAAAAAAAATAATTAGAAAAATTTGGTTTCGCATTTTGAAAATTTTTGGGGTTCAAATGAAAGATGAAAATTTGGTACATATTTTGAAATATGACTCCAGTCCATATGCATGTCTCTTTCTACGTAACACCAGCGTGTAAAAAGTGGCATTCATAAGAGTATATAGTTTTTGCCACCTTATCACTATGGATGAAACATTAAATCTTAAATTAATTGTTCAAATTTTAAAAAATATTGAAATTATAGAATTTTGAATTTGAATACTCTCACTATTTCACTCATCATACCTCACAAATGGAAATTAGGAAATTTGTATCTTTCTTGTTGATAAATCATTATTCATTCCTGTTGGTAGTTGTCAAGTTGCAGAGCTATCAATTATCCTGTTTCAAAGTTGTCATTCACATTCATTAAACACCATCTCTATTAATGGCTCATTGACTCTTAGTTCATATATGTATGTATAACCCGATCCAATCAATTTATTCAGTTCGAATTGATGTAAAGAAGTTTTGTAGCTCATAATTTCTGCTAAATTTCATCAAAATCCATCTAGTCGTTCTGGAGCAGTGGTTCCCAACTCGCAAATGACTGCGGACCACTGAACATGAATCACTACGGACCACCATATATGTATATTTTGATTCAGCGATTTTTATTTTACAAGGTTTGAGACTTTTTTATTATTTTTTTAACGACAACCAAGTAGACAACTTATGACGAAAATGGTTGGAAACATCAGAAGAAAGCACTACATTAATCTTAAGCGGACTCGACATAGGCTTTGTCGAAACACACTGAAGAAAGTTGGGCCGAACCACACGCAACACTTCAGTCGAACCACGCTCAAAAGATTAAGGAACCGTCAGCGAGTTGAATTCACTGAAGCCCGCAAATTACGATAAAATTCAATTCGTCTGTTTTTCTTTTTCGTGGCACGGCGAACACCGCGCTAAGTTGGGCGGGCTTTACCTACAATGTAACATATCATCAAGTTACTTAGTATCGACTTTTGTCTATTTTTGATGGCCACTCTTATACCTTCGACAAAAATGTATATGAGTAAAGAGTTTATCGTTAACAGTAACATCGGCATTTCTTTGGGCTCTTCAGAACAGGATAGATACACCTAACTTTGAGAGTTAAAGGCGCCTAACTTTGTCAGATAATAATTCATGAGATGCGGTTTTACCGGATTAATTTAGTGAAGGATTGAGGTGGTTGATTAGTATTAACATGGTTTATCCTCTAATGATATTTATTGATTCTAATGCTCATTTGTTGAGCACTGGGGCAATTGGGACACTGTACTGCCACTATGCCAATTAACTTAAGAAGTAAAAACAAATAGGTACTGACAATAGTGTCACAGAAAATATGCACTGCTTCACGAAAATCACCGGTACAATGTAGACTAAGACAACCAAGCTTTACGCAACCTAACTTAAGGTCGGAAACTCGAATTTTCAGATCGACCACAGCCCTAGCAACCATATTTATTACTTTATCTGTACTATAATATTTTTCAAAGCCCATTCCTATTATTTAAATTAATCCCAATTAATTACTCCTTTTTCGGAAGTATACAGTGCTGGAAAAAAAAAGTTGCTCAAGCCCTTTTTTAGCCATAAAAGACAGTTTATGATAAAAGTTGGTAGGTATTTTTTGTTATTTGATGTATTGTGTCAGTTGAAACAATATTAAGAAAAAATTTTGCTAAAAAAAAATATATTTGTGATTCCGAGGGAGAAATTAGATAAAGTGGAAATAGGGATTTTTTTACCAATAAAAAGATTGTTTCGTAATAATAAATTAATTTTTGTTTGTGTGTTTTTATATTATTATTGGTTCTTAAGACATAATAGTTTAACATTAATATTTTGTTGGACCACTTCTGGCGTCGATTATTGGCCCCACCTCCAATTCATCGACTCCAATAAGTTTTTCTAGGTTTTTTTCTGAGAATCGCTTGCCAAGTGACTATTATTAACCTTTTCAAGGTCTGAATGGAGTCCGGGCGCTTCTTGGCCACTTCAAGTTTTATGGTGGACTCGTATTTTCGATGAGATTCAAGTCGGGGCTACACGGGGGCAAATCTAAAACGGCAACATTCCTATCTTCGAAGTACCTCTTGACCTTTAAATATAAAAAAAAAAATATAAAATTAAATTTTGTAATATTTTATGATGTGGTTATTAAAGTTTTGACTTTTTTTGTATTTAATACTTACTTCTTTAGCAGTGTGGCATGGCGCATTATCCTGCTGGAACACAAATCTTCCGGTATCACCAAATAGCTTTTACACGCAAGGCTCCAGCTCACCTCATAGGACGTTTAGGTAGACCGAAGCTGTTACTTTTGAATGAATAAAGCATATTCGGTCCCTCTTGTCTCCCGAAAAACAGCCCCACATTATAACTCCTTCTAACTTAACAGTTAGCGCTTCCATATATTCATCACTAAGCCTTTTCCGAGGATCCCGCTGAACAAGAATTCTCCCGTCACCTAAATAAAGCTTAAATTTGGACTCGTCTGAAAAAATGGCTCCATCCCATATCTCCTGAGTCCATTGAATGTTGTCGTTGACTTTTAATTGAAATTCCGGTTTATGCACAGGTTTAAGCGCAAGTAATCTAGCTTTTACGAGCCTATTACTCACCAGCCTCGCCGAAATTCGACTCCTAGTTGCTCAAACTAGATTATTCCTAATGTCCGACGATGTCTTAAATCGATTCCGACAGCTTAGTAAAATGATGAAGCGATTTTCCAAAGGCGCAGTTTTCTTAGGTCGTCCGGAGCCTTTATCGCTATAGAGCTGCCCCCCTCCCCCAAATTTTTTTAATTGCCATGCCACAATGCGTTGAGGAATATCCATCCTTTGACCTATTTAACGAGCGATTAGATTTTCTATTAATATTAATATTACTCTATAGTTCTGCACTAACGTGTCTCATTTTCCATTAAATTCTGCCTCTTTGTGAAAACCCCCTAATTTGACCAAATGAATCAACCTCATTCATAAAATTCAAACTATTAATAGACCGTTTATATGTCCTTTGTTTTTATCTGGCCCACTGAAAAGTTGTAATTCTAATAACTTTAAAGAATATTAGGAAAAATGGCCATTAAAAGGCTTGAGCAACTTTTTTCTTCCAGCACTGTATAGTAGTCCCTAGTATCTCGCCGAGCCGACCACCTTCGGTCCGCGGACCACCTGTTGGGAAACAATGTTCTAGAGATATTGATTTTTTGACCATTCGTTCCATACATTCGACGCTATATAATGCAGTCACTAGGTGATTTCAGATTGCAAAATGTGGTGGAGAAATTGTTTTTTCATTTCTTATGTTTTTTGGGGTGCTGAGCTTGAATCCGGAACTTCCCACCAACATTTCGTTGCGAAACAGGGCAAAAACCGCAAAAAAACCTCAAATTTTTGGATTTTCGGCTTATAACTCCGAAACTGTACATTTCTTTGAAAACCTGTCTATGAACATTTTAGAGAAAACATGATTGCGGGTCCAACGCGATAGTAATCGTTAAAATGCGATAAGCGGTATTGCTACAATTGATACGTCATTTTTTGGGGTTTTTTGCGATTTTGACCCTGTTTCGCAACGAATTTTTGGTAGGAAGCTACAGATTCGGACTCCGCACCACAAAATACATAAAAAAAACAAGAAAAATGCAACTTTTCCGGCCAAAAATGAAAAACCGTCTAATCTAATCTCAAAATTTAATTCATAAGATGGAACAGTGGCGTAGATAAGGGGGGGATTAAGGGGATCAATCCCCCCCCCTCTTCTGTTACACTTTTGTTCTTATTACTTTGGGTACGTAAAACAAAGCAAAAGTAAACTTTTTGCTGTTTTGCTGTTGTAATGTTCTGTTCAAAAATGAAAAAATCATGTGGAATACGGATGGCTCTTCCACAGAAGCGTAATTTCCAATGGTGAAATACACTGTACATAAGATTATAAAGGTTTCTTGCGGAGAGTGGAAAGCTAATGCGAATGAAGAGAAAACGCTGCAAAACTGCTTCCACTTTTTAAGCATCCTTTAATGTTTAAGGTTATCAACATTCTTTTTCCTTTTTGTTTTAAGTTAAAATTTGACGAAAGGTTTTATCGTATATAGCAGGCAAAGTAAGTCTATCTCTAGTTGTTCGCAATTTCATTGAATTTATTACGAAGAACTCTCAAAGCTATAGCCAGAATTATTTTTTTAAACTAAATCTTCAAAAAAAAAATTGTAGAAATTTCCAAAATTGAAAAATGTATAGTCATATGCAGGCAGTAATTCGAAAACAAATTAACAAACAAACGGAGTTTCGCGGTACCCTAGAGTTCCGTGAAAATCTCTCAGGGGTTTCGCAAAGATATCTAAAAATTTGAAAAATTGAAACAACAGGTTTTGAAATTCCGAAGCTTAGTCTGCTACACTGTACCGGAAATCAACTTAACTGTAAAATATTTGACCAGCATCAGAGACTGGACCGATTTCTTTTACAACTTTCTACTATGTATATGAAATGGAAAAGGAAGTAGTGTGTACCAGAAAATAAAGCATGTCGATGTCCATGGCGTCTGTGACAAAGTTTCTGGGATTTAAATTAAAGCGCAAATAAATTCGAGAGTTAAATTTGTTTTCATCAAAACTTTTCTACGATTTTTTAAACGAATGATTAACTGTCCAAATTTTAAGTTCTACTCATATTTTTGGTATCCTTTTCAAACAATTGGCTGATAGCTCGAAATATGTAGCAAATATAAGCTGCTACAATGTCCTAGAAGTTTGGAAATTTTAGAAATACCTACTCACGAATTTCTGAGTTATCGGAAAATTTCGATTTAAAAACACAAATGAAGTACTTTATCCACATATACTGGGCATTCCCAACGAACTCTCGTCTTCACAATTTCCCTTATTTGGACATATGACTATATTATTTATTTTAATCCCTGTTTTGAGGTTTTCCGACCTGCGATGCTAGGTGTTCCGTGACTCCAAAAAGTTTGGCAACTCAATATAAAGCTCTGATACTCCAATCACAGTAGCGACAATTTGTACGAGAATTAGAATACTCACCGTAGTAAATGAGTGAGAATATTTTCAGGATTCAGTTTTTTGCGTATCACAAAATTGCTATCTATTTTCCACCAAAATTTGCTAAAAAAAAACTGCCAATTTGAAGTGTAATATTTACAGAAATTGTTATTCTGAAATTTAACATTTGATAACCGTAAAAGTATAAGTAATCTTGCAAAATGATCCCCCTCCTCTACGAAAAGCTATCTACGCCACTGTATGGAACTAAGCTAAAAATGGCAAATTTAAATTATCAATTGTAGTAATAGCGTTTAACGGATTTTTAATATTTACGTCTCTTTGGACGCATACATATTCATGGGGAGTTTTTCACAGAAATGAATAGTTTCAGAGTAAGGGAACAAAAAACGGAAAAACAGCGAAAATTTTGGGGTTTTTCGCGATTTTGACCCTGTTCCGCAACGAATTTTGGGTGGGAGGCTAGGGATTCGTGATCAGCCCCCCGAAAAACATAAGAACAAATTTTCTCCACCAAATTTTGCAATCTGATGTAGGTACTAGGCTTATCACACTAATAGTATAGTAACAAAATATTTGTTATGCTACGTAACGGGTTTTGTGAAAATCTCTATATCTATCTCTATCTAAGATAGGATTTGATATTTAAGTACTGGTTCCCGGTTTCCTTAAACACTCGGTGCACTGGCACTCGCAGGCTCTTTCCAAAACGACGGTTTCAGTACCGTTTTTTCTGTTCAGTACCGTTTTTTTTTAGGTTTGTTGGCATTTGTTCATAGTATCGGTTTTTTTTTTCAGATTTTTTTCGTGTTTCTTCGCACCTGTTCAGTACCGGTTTTCAGCACCTGTTAAATACCGGTTATATAGGGTTTTAGCACTTTTTCAGTACTGGTTCTCAAGTATTGGGCTTGTTTGAGGTATGCACCTGCTCCACATCAAATAAAATTAATTAATATCAGATTCTTTTGTACCACATTTTAGCATGCTTTTTAATTTTTTTTTCAATTTAATTCTTTAATTGTATTTATTTAAACCACGATTCGTTTTTCATCTGTTTAAAGACTTCATTCATTAATTCAAAAAGGTACCCCAATTTTCTCTGGGAAATATTCGTGCCCAATCCCAATGGCTTCAAACAGATGGAACAGTGTTATACTCGTAGTAGCAGGGCTAATCTAAAATAGACAAAGTAAATAGCTTTTTCATGTGGTGAACATATCATTTGGTTGATACTTTACTTTTCGTTACTACCTTGACGGCAAAATTTATTGGCGTAACGAGTATTTTTAAATTCGTAGCTTTTTTTGGCTTTCAAAATGTCAAAAGTTCCCATATGTGCCGGGCTCAATTTCGTGATACTCATTATGGATGGATTTTCGTGAATGTCTTACCACTTACTTCGGTCCGTTTTCAAAAGATGGCACTAGGCACTATATGTATTAACGGTTAGCTCCGACAGCTGATTTTTGCTGTATCGTGAAGTGTCAACATATGTGAACAAAATATGATTTAAAAGCCTTTGAGTTTTGCACAACGAGTTTGATTTTCACTGCGTTTTTGCCAAGATATTGTTCTGTATTTGGTGGCATCAGGGAAAGCTTCTAAATCATGTTTAAATCATCACGAGAGGTATAGGAAACGATTGATCCTTTTAAAGCTAGCTATAGCCCAAAAACGCCCAGGATATGCGACCAGACACGAGTCTAAAATCGTTCACCATGACAACAATTGTACTCATGTTGATGTTCTGGCTAACATTTTTTAGAATATAGCAGTTGAGAAATTCAGACTTACCCCGCTTTATAGTCCAGAACTTGCCCTTTGCGACTACTATTCGTTTCGATCGATGCAGAACTCGTTGACTGAAATACGCTTCACTTCAAAACAAAAAGACTCGATTCATTCCTGGCTTGAAAATATGAACGTTTCATCCGCGACGGAATTTATCAATTACAAGAAAGATGGGCAAAAATAGTGGCTACCGCATGCAATGCATGTGTGTATTGATATTGATGCATTTTATCGTTCAAATACATAATTGCATTTATAAGCAAAAAGCGGACCGCATTAAGTTGTACACCTAATTATAACTGTTTGATCTGTAGATCCCATATGCATCGATAGGATGTCTGCCAAATTAACGCAATATGAGAAAGTCTAGGGTAAATAAACCACTAAAAATAATAAACAATTACATACAATAATGTCCCATCACTAAAATTCTGTTCTTGAATATCTACCGCTACCATAACTGTAATTCCGCTTCACCAACTAAGGTGCCCTTGTACCATGGACTTTTGCCTGATAATAACATCTAACACTAAGTTTTTGGTAAATATTTTCAAAATTTACAATTATTCTCAACACATGAACAAATATAACAAATTAAAATTTCACTTGTATGCGTAAAAACTATAAACGTAATGGTCTGTTGACTATCCAAACATGACATTCACTCTATGGTTTTTGCAAAAATCAACGTATCTTACTTACAATCATTCGAAAAACTATCACAAATAACTGACAGTGACAGGGCAATCAGACAATAGAAAAAAAGGTGTGAGGAAATGAGCTATTAGTCGTACTTTCTGCACACCGAATACAATCAACGAATATGTTAAAATACAATACTGTGTATCTAGAACAACATGTCATCGAACTTTATTCTCTATTTAACGGAGATAGATACGAATATGGTGTACTGTTCATGTATACACATTATTATGATAACAGGTGATTTTGTTCAAACAAAAATGTGCACACAATTGTTTTGTGTACATTTATGATATGTGGGTCACCAGTTTGGAGGGCAAATATAAAATCAGTTCTTTTTTTCGGATACGGATATCAATTTTTGCAAGATTTTCAGAGCGGATAATATTGGATTGTAGAGTAATTTATTTTCCGTTAAAAAAATTTACATGGCAATATTCTGCAGATAAATATAGTTTGACTAGAATGATGTTGTTTTTGTATTACACATATTGAGTTTCCAACAAGTACTATGAATTCTATATCTTATTCACAAATGAAATGATGAAACCAAATCGTAGCTATTAATCGTATTCATGAATTTCTTAAGTAATATATGAAGTCAAATTAAATCCTCAACATTCAGTTTATCGATAACATCCTTTTCCCTATAATATCCTTACCTAACCTAGGAAATTACATAACAGCTGTTAGTTGGAAACAATTTGCATAAGCAACCCCTTGTACGTGTGTATAGTATGTACGAGTGTATACCATCAGCAACATGATATTGATGTTTCCATCATATATGGTGGTTGCTACCACCATCATAGTCATCACCATCATCGTCATGTACCAAGTTCAGTGTCCCTTCTCTGAGGTCAACCCTGGCAAAATCGACAAATCTCGGGCAAACGAAAAATGCATGAAAAAAAAACTAACGGAAAACTCTGCTCTTCAGCTTTTCGAATGCCGCGAACATGGTCGGAGGGTTGAAGGAGCGGGTTTATTGATAGAAATTCTTCCGTTCCCGACACGAACCGAATTTTGTGTCCCAGATTTCCCCGGGTATATGGCTCAGATTTCATACTATATACATATATACTATTTTGTATATATAAATGTACTCTACGCTTATATAGGGTATGACCTTCAGAAGTTCGCTGCACCGAAAACTGCATCAATATTACTAGGGAGTCGGTAGCTTACGTAAAAGCTTCAATTGCTCACTGTCCGAACAATGCAGGTGGAGGAAAATTAAGGGATTCATGAGGATAGCGGGGTGAGATTAAAGGGTAACCCCAGTCGCGTCCAAATATTGTCATCCTTTATGCAGTATAGGAAACTGTTTGATGAAATTAATTGTATTGGATCGAACCGATTCTCTTTCGCGGACTAGGTCAACTATGTTGGCCCAGATCCATGACAAGAATGTGATACTCAAATGCAGAAAAAAAAACAAATTAAAATTTGCATATGCATAGATGTCGAATATAGACAATTACATGGTAGATATATTTGTTTCTTAATTTCTACCGATTTCCCACCATTGTAGGTTGTGATGGTGGCTAGAAAAATGAAAGCAGAAGTTCTTAATCTATACCTTCATAATCATATCTTAACAGTATTTTGGTTGCATGGAGCTTCAACCATATAACATTCTATCGCATCACGTGTCTACGCCACTGCTCCTGTATATTCATCTAGCCTCCGAAAATCGCTCATGCCTTTCAAGTTTTCCCACAAACTTTATATGTGGGTGTGAGACAAAACGATGCAGCGCAGGTCTTCAATTCGACTTCACATGAACTTATAACGATTGCACTTGCACTATGCTCAAACTATGTACAATACCAAGGCAATGCAACGAAGTATAGAGTGTCGTGCTCTATGCACTTTAATAGCTATACACTCTGTATTGCATTTTCCTGCGATTTTTCCCGCTAGATAGAGGGTGGCTTTTCATAAAGTTTGCGAGATAGGGGGTGAGCGCGCGGTATGGTCATTGGAAAAATCGTTGGATGTGTTGGGAAAACGACAAATGCATAAGCGCAAAGAGTATCATCGTCGTCGTCGTCATAGTTGCAACGAATTCGACCTCGTGCCAGGTCTTTGACCCAAACTTGAAAACTGGGTTAGTTTGGTGTGTTTTCCGTCACCGCACCAGGAAAAAACGCTTTTTCTTTCTAGCACACATATTTCAGTGGCTGTTTAGTGTGCTGCTGGCGCGTCGTCGTCGCTCCTAAGCTCAATCTATACAAAATGCATGCTAACTATACGTATCTATCTTTACTACATAATATTATTATGTAGAGTTCTAGCAGTAGTTGTATAGTGGCAGGGCACGATATGTTTTAGTGTGTATTACGAACAAACTGCACACATAAATGCAACGTTGCAATGCAGCCATAGTCGCACTATTTAGCTTCGGGTGGTATCCTCATGTTATGCCAAGAATTACTGCAACTAAACTTACATGTAAATCGAGGAGCCATTTGCAAACGAAATATATTTGCAATGTGGTAGTAGCACTTTGGCTCTTTCGGACACTGACCATATTACGAATTACCTCGTAATTGATCTTCACCTTATCCCTGCCACTAGTCTAAACATACTAGTAGTTTAGATGGAATTGCGAGTACGTAGGTATACTTCTTAGCTGAAGGTTTTAGGCGGTGGAAAATAAAATATTCAACATTGAGATTTCAAGCCTAAGGAAGTCATAGAAATTCTACGCGAAAACTTTTTAGTGGATAGTTTACCCTGTCAGCAATATTGCCACGCCTAAAATTTTTGTTTTTTTTTTATCTTTTCCGATTACATATTAATACTTCTCCCCACTCAAGCATACATAGGTATGCTGAAGAGGAGTAGGTAAAATGAATTCTCTCTCTTCATTACCGTAACTCCTAGTGGAGCATGGTGCGTTGATGACTACCGTGTGTAGTCATCAACGTTACAAAGACATCTGAATTCGGAGTGTGATATGGTTGTCAGCCATACCACTTCCTAGTCGCATTGTTAGTTTATCATTCTACGATAAGAATATTTCTTATCATCTTTTTCTGAATAATAAACTTGCGACGAGTCGTGCCGAGTTTGGAAACTCGTTTCTCTATGAGTGTCTATTTCACAGAGTGGCGACCGAACGATCACGGCCACAGAGCACGACAATAAAATGAATTATTCCCCTACTAATTATGTTTATGGTAGTCTGGCTGGTCTAGCGGTTAGTGCGCGCACCTTCGGTGCACAGGCTCATGAGTTCGAATCTCACCATGTTCCATGGTGTTTTTCGAATTCACGAGCTTGTGACGGACTATGATCTCACTCAGATGTTAAATGAGTACCCATTTATGGGGATAAATAACACTGCTGAGCGTGATGCTGATCTCACTACCTCAACAAAAAGCAGATAAGATCTTGGAAATAGGATGTCACTAGCACATCCTGCGGCCTTAGTCCAATGCTGGATTGTCGCGCCTGTTATTTTTTTATTTTTAATTATGTTTAAAGGAATTTGCAATAAAATATCAATCAATCTATCCAATCGTGGGACAAATGGTAATAGTTTTGAAAGGATATGGTAGTATGGGTTCATTATTTCATCGATATGTCATCGAACTGAACAGTGGCGTAACGTACAGTGGTCCATGTGTTCAGTGGAACACGGACCCCAAGGGGAAAGGGACTCCAAAGCCCGAAAACCATTGTTAATTAGTAAAATGCAGTAAAACGTAGTCGGAGGTACCAAACTACTACCGCCTTAAGTTAAAGTTCAGAGCTATGCTTTTAAAATTTTGACACAAACAAATTCCAAATTTATAAATTTTCGATCATAATGACGACGATTTTTAATCCAAATTGATCAATTTCACAATCATGTCGATGACATTCCATTTCTAAATAACTGACGAATTTCAAATTTTGTTGAGGAATTCCCATTACAAATTAGCGAATTTCCATGTCAATTTGATGAATTTTCAAACCGTATTGACGAATTTCCATTAAAAAATGATGAATTTCCAAGTCACGTTGACTAATTTCCATTTCAAATCAACGAATTTTAACTGACGAAATTCCATATCAAAATCACGAGATTCCAGAAAAATTAACGATTTTCGAAATCAAGTTTACGAATGTCCATATCAAATTTTCAAATTTCCACGTCAAATTAATGGATTTTCAATTAAAATTGACGAATTTCCATTTCAAATTGATAAATTTCTCAATCAAGCTGACAAATTTACATTTAAAAAAAATTCTTGACAAATAAGTTTTAATTTGCATTTCTAATTGGCAAACTTGAAAAGCATGTCGTTCAATTTCCATGTCAAATTGACGAATTTCATGTAAAATTTGCGATCTTCTATGTCATATAATCGAACGTTTCAATCATAGTCTTGACTTATCGGTTTCCCAGACATAATTACTCTAGAAATGTATGTTAACTGGCGGTTCACGCACAATGCTGAAAAGTCAGGAAATCTAATTTGAAACGAGACCGAGTTCTAATCGTGCGAATAGCACGATGAATCTATACCCTATACCCATGTAGAGACCTAGAATGCGCGTAAAACCGAAAATATTCCATTTAATTTTTTTGTAATAATAAACTTAAACTTTTTCGCGACATTATATCAAAAGATATGGCGGAATATTGCTTTGTAGGGGATGTAAGGGTAGGTGTAGTCAGACTTTCTCCACTTTCCACCAACTTCAAGCATATGTCACAATTAGGCATCGATGAAAATTTCAGGTCCTTAGCGATATCCTGTCGAAAAATATGGGCGAATTACACTATCATGGAGGGGTCATTTGTATGGGAGGTAGGGGAACCCTTGATCCGATTTTTTCAATAAAATCCACAAATATAGCTGTCAAGACTGCTTATTAAAAATTGATTGGAGAACAATAATTTAGTTTTCAAAAATAATTGTTGTAGCGACTCAAGCAATTTTTTTTTCTCTTGAATTGAAGGGGATTTGGGTTGGTTTTGGTTCGCTCCAGGACGATTTACATCGAACAACCGGTTCCCGTAGGAGCATTTTTATAGTCAACACTAACATCCATGGTCACACTGGGATGCAAATCCACGCTCCTGCAACTCAGAGATAGAGGTGCATCTCTACAGGTGCAGATTGAAAAATAACGATTAATGAATAGCAGCCCTGGTTAGCGGAGAGTATTCTACCAATAAAGAATAAATAAATACCTGAGCGACAGACCAACCACGTCCAACTTTGGACTAAGGCCGCAGATTCAATATAGATTGGATATAAAATAAATCGAGAATTCGACTGTATGGTAAACATGTCCACAGAGAAGCTGTCAGACAAACAAAATTACACAATGTCAAAAAAAAATTGATCCCAGATGCAATCAGTGGCGCAGATAAGGCAGAGGGTCAAGGGTAAAAAAAAAGAGTATTACGTGATTTTTACGGAAACAAAATACTCCCCAATAATTTTTCTATTTTATTTATCCATATTTTTTTCGGACCCTCAATAGTTTATAGCTTAAAAGTGTGTGTAGGTAATAAACGAATTTTTGTTCAAAAAGAAATTTCGTACAATAATGCGGTAGACGAATACAATTTCCAAAATGCGTCAAGCATGATTATGAAAATTTACCATCATTTTTACGGATATGCGTCAGTTTGAATTCTGTCTATCGCACTATGTGCATGTTTGAAGGAATTTTGTAGACATATAAGTCTTCCACAAAAGTATCATCGATGGAATTCGAACTTTACCCCTTGGAACTGTCATACAAACAATTCCTCGAAAATTAGGTAAGGAAAACTTTTTTCTTTTTGAATCAAACTTAATTAAATCTGAATTGAATGTGTTTCTGATTAAGTCATACAACTTATTTAAGAATGGGTGAAATCGGAACACAGTATCATTATGGCTGCCATAGAAATGCCACCCTAAAAATCAGGTACCTATTAATGTTTTTTTCTTTATGAATTAATCTTACCCAAACTTCAACCAATAGCGTTCTGAAAGCCTCAAAATATATGTATGGTAGGGGCGGTTGGAATAGAAACACTATCCCATAGCCTTGTCGTAGAAACTATTTGCCCAAAAGAAGCTTAAGCTTTATTGTAATGTGAAGGGTGTCAAAATTTCGGCCAAACGCGAAATTAGCTTCGGTCTCCATTGAAATTTACAATGAATGTAAAATCACAAAATTATTATAAAAATTTATCAAACAAAACCACAAACAAACATAAACATCCCTCTAACTGCGTGAATACATAATAAAATAGTATGGTCTTCGGGAAGCAAAATCTCTTTTTCATTTTCTACGGTTCGATGGCACATTGCACTGCCTGGTGCGATATTCTGCCATATGCAGCAGCTTGCGTGATCCAAATGTTTTAACTTCCTGTTCGTTATACAAAGAAGTGAAATTGGGCCAAGTAACCACAGCACAGGCTCACTGCTTCCTTGTACACACTATAAGTTTAATGAACAGACCATTTCGCTATTTCTGTATCTGTACACGAGAAGCTATACCATAACATTTTTTGCACTTTCTCCACACCGAATGCAATAGAGGTCGGACGTTTGCCTATTAGTCTGTCGTTCACTCCCCGTTCCCAACGTGCAATGAACACTGAGGTTGGGATAAGGGTTGCCTCGGAGAAGTGTCAGGACCATAATTGATTTTGGCTGCATTTTTAGTTGACTTAAATGGCTTCGGCTTATATTAATTGGAAATTGGAAATTTCTGTGTGGTATAAAAGGCCTTTAAGATAAACCATATACATCCACATAACATCGATTTCTCCCTGTTTAACAATTTCATCTAAATGAACTCTGCATAATGGTAACACGATTTTACTTCGCTATTGCTTTCCTTTCCGTGCTTGCTTCCTAGTAGCCCATTAAAAAATCGCCTAGCAAACCAGGAACTAGAAAAACTTTTCATTTGACTTGAAAACGTGTACATATAGAAAACCACCATTCATGTCAACAATATTACGAGTACGAGTATAAATAGTTGATGTGTTTTGCAGACCGAAACAACAAACATATCATTATACGGGAAACATTATGTTGCTAGGATGGAATCGGGCCATTGATTGTGCGGAATTTCATAGGTCGTCGAACGTCCCCGACTCGGTTGCTGTGTATAATGTTTAGAACGCAACCCTTCATTCACTAACATTGTCACTGCATTTGAACAGCCCTGAGAATAGGTTTTCTCGCACAGTTTATATGAAAATTGCATTTGATATACAAATGCACACATAAATCTGAGTTTCTTTAAACTAGTATGTACTCGTATATTTAAATATGTATGCACTTAGCAAAAGCTTGAAGGCCCAAAGTTGTAAGAAAATATATAGAAGTACTTTGCATAATAGGAAGTAATCGCGCTGACCTCAAAGTACTATCGGTAGACCTCGACTTTTTTTTTGCACTTGAGATCAAAGACTTAATATGTACCGACCCTTCAATGTGCTCTCGGTATAACGCGAAGTGATATGTAAATGAAGAGCAAAAATTCAAATGCATAAAATATGTATCTAATATAGTATAGAGAAGCACTTGTTGAACGTTTGCAAAAAATCGGATAAAAGGAATATTAAATATGTACATACTTATGTTTTGCACTTAATCGAGGCTCTCCCTATAGTTTTATTTTTAATTTTTGTATGTGCAATATTCCGCGGTTATTTCGAAACTTCTAATTTTTTACTAAATCGCTATTAATTTATATTTCAGATTCTCAATGGAAAACTTCCGATATTCTATGCCAAATATAAGTTAAGAATATCCAATCCGGTAAGAATTTATTTATCTACATTCTAGATCAGTGGGTCCCAATCTTTTTCAGCTCGTGCCCCCTAGCGAGATCTGCTGATCCTTGCGCCCCCCCCCCCCCCCCCCCCCCGAGAAAATTTACCCAAAAACCGAAAATAGATGCAAAAATTGCCATGGACAAGGAATGCTTTTAATTTTGGACATAAGTTCGGAATCCATTGTCGCAATTTAAATTATTTGAATATGTGTGTTTGTTAAGCCAATATTTTGGAACTACTGGAATTTTTAGGAAGTATTAGCTAAATTTCATGATTTCCGCATCCTGAATTTTACCGTGAGTTCGGCCGTCATTATGGCTTCAAGCGGCAAAATTGATATTGAAGTTAATATTACTGGAGCGACCAAAATCCGTAATTTTGTTTATCAAAAATCATGCAAAGACTATAGCTGGCTGGTGCGGTTCATATCAGCCATATCAAGTGATTTTTTATTTTTCACGACCTAAAATATTCTCAGCGGTGTTTATCAAATGGATTTAGTAGCAGCGAATTGATCGACGAAAATATAATTTTTGCCATTTTGCAACGCTTCGCAACAACCGATTATCCCTGGTGTATTACGAAAGAAGTTCTCAAGAAAACCATTAATTATTAATTAATTATTATTAATGACCAGCAAACCATAATTTATTAATAGCATCAATATTAGAGTTGTTAGAGTATTAGAGCGTGCCCCCCAGTTTGCGAATCACTGTCTAGATGGTATTTTAGTTTGACTTTAACCTATTTTTTATTGACTGCTAATTTTTTTTTTTAAATACATAATCATACCACTTGTTGCATCATTGGCTTTTCTAGAAAAATATCTCCATATCTTAAGCATTCCAAAAAGCCGTAAATGTCCATTTAAGTCGTCGAAAATCCCTTTGCAGATTTTCATAACTTTTTTAATAGATTTGCGTTTTGTGTAAAAATGAAATAAACCCTTATTTTTAAATAATCGCCAGGATTTATATCAACCTTCATCCCTCTTGATAAAGGCCATAGTACAGAAAAAAAATTGTAATAGTTTAAGATGGCAGCAAATTTTAAACAAATATTTTTTTTAAATTAATTAAATTAGTTTAAATTAGATAAAATGCATTGGAAAAAACAATAAAATACGTTGAATTATTGAAAAATATTTAGCCATAATGTAGGCTCAGATAATAAAATAAAGCTAGTAAAAATTAACTACAGCTACCGAAATAAATATAAGTTCACACACAAATTCTACCATTTTTCGCTTCTAATAATTCCTGGACCGTTATAACTTTCGAAAATGATTTTTTTTTACATTGTCTACAAACTTCCGTTTCGAAACACTGTTACTTTGCAGAAATCATTTCCGTCAGTTTCACTGAAGACAATAGTATCCGAATCGTGCGTTAAGTGTTGCGAAATATTTATACGTTCACGTCCGTTATTTTTAAATTTCTCGCACCGGAAGTATTTTTTTTTCGTAGTTTTTTTTTTGTGGGAAACAGTCTGGTAACATCTAAACCTTAACAAAGACATTTTTTTAATTACTGGTTGTTTCAACGAAGATCTGGACGGCGACCAGCAGTTACTGCGAGAGAAAAAAGACTTAGTGCCCGAAAAGCCACTGAGGAAAAAAAATCGCATCAGAAATCCGGAGCGAAATAAATTTACCTGTAAGTGTGCGTCATGTCCAGCAGATTCTACACTCCAACAAGGACCTTAAAAAAGGCAAAAAGAAAAAAAAAACACCTTTGACCCAATATCATATGACGAGGTGTCTTCACTTTTCGGCGAAAAGTGGAAAAGCGTTATTTTCAGTGGCGAAAAAAAGTTTAATCTGGATGGCCCCGATGGTGTTCAATATTATTGGCACCATTTTGGACGAGAAAAAGAAGTTGCCATGAGCCGAAATTTGGTGGTGGCTCTGTGATGATTTGGAGCGCATTTTCATCTGCAGGGAAATTACCTTTGGCCTGGGTTAAACCGAAAATGACCACGAGTGATTATGTGGAGATATTAGAGACATCGCTCATTGACCATGTCGAGTCAATTATTGCACCGGAATTTATTTTCCAACAGGATCCATCGGGCCCAAACGACAACAGAATGGTTCCAAGAGAAAAACATTACCGTTTTAGATTGACCAGCCCGTAGCCCCGACCTCAAACCCATTGAAAATTTATGGGGAATACTTGTTAGGAAGGTTTACACCCATGGAAAACAATATCAGACCGTATCGGAACTCAAAGAAGCGATCCGCCAAGCTTGGGAAGAAATTGACCAAAATTTCCCGGAAAACCTTGTAAATTCAGTCCCAAGACGAGTTTTCCAGGTAATTAGAGACAATGAAAGACCGACAGGATATTAATGTATATCAAATCGTTCAATTATAAGCTAAAACAATAATTAAACTAGCAATATTTCGAAATGAATTTATAATTATTTCGCAATAAAATTTAAGAAGTTTTCTATTTTCTTTAACTTCTTGTTATAACCTATGAGAAGTATAATTTCCCAAATATGTAAATAATTTGTAGTCGATCGATTTAATATTTAATTTGTTTTTATTGATTTTTAAAGCTTTTTGTGGGATTTCGCAACGATTACTGTTATATTCTGTTGAGATGACTAATTTCACTCAACGGCTACAAAAACGTTAAAGATGATTAGTATTTTTCATTTAAAAAAAAAAATCAAAATATAAAAAATATATCATAATCCGTGTTCTATCTCTTATTCACTCTCATTATCATTATAGTACGTATAGTCTAGCCAAGTCTATTACTAATCGTATTGATTGTTAGGTCATTGAAAAAGCATAGAACCGGCTTTACGACTATACGACGAGTAGTATAATAGTATCCGTAACGTAACAAAGAATATATCTCTGACGACTGTATTGTGTGTATCGTCGTAATAAGTAATTGGTCTATTCATGTTCATTCAATGACGCCATTTGTGGTAAATAATTGTAGCCCTGACTTTAGAAAAAATATGCATTTTGCTGGAAGGCATTCTAAGCATACTAATTAATAAATGTGTTGTGTCTTTAAATGCAACGCCAAGTGGAGATATGAAGGTTATATATAGTATGTCTGACTGACATAGGCCAGCTAAGTTGTTTAATAAGAATCTGAATCTGTGCAGATTGATTTTACTGTAAGTGCGAATTTCCCAACATATTGATACGGTAAAATTAAACATTCCCGTGTTAAATAATATTGTAGTTAATAAGTTAAAATGGCCTATCATAAGAAGTATATAATATCAGAAAAACCAATAAAAGGATTAAGTAAAAACCACAGCTAGTTTGCTTAAATCACAGAACCTCGATATGCACCAGCCATATTGTACCACACACTTCACAGTGATATCAACTTATTTTACTTGCAAACTATTTTTAATTTATTATTACTAATTTATGGTTCACATTAAAAAATATTAATGTGAAATAAATTTTATTATGCATACCTTTAAGTTAACATGAGCACATGCATATATCAATCTGATCTACACGGAAGTGACATTTTCAACAGTCTTGCACTTGACCATTTCTAATTCATTCTAAGTCTACTTAACGGGTTTTTATATTTTCAAGGTGGGCATTTGATAAACTCATTCGTTCTAGAGATATACAATTCAGACATGTTACACGTCTTACCATATAGTTAATTGACGCATAGTTTAATACCACTTTGATTATGTATGTCTACGAGTATGTGAATCTTGTTCTTGAAAATTGATTGATTACACATTAAAACTACATAAATTATCCGATTGTAAAAATATCGTCCGTTATTTAAGTACACCACACATAGTAATAGTACGAGTATAGATGTAATTCATTATGAATTAATGCATTTGTGGTGAGGGTGTCTGAAATGCTTAGATCGTTATGTAGAATGTCCGGCAACATGCAAGGCTATGATTTTGAGAAAATGTTATCAAATATATAATAGGTCGTATGAATAAAAAGAGGGTTGGCTACGATATCCCGCCCATCATATTCCCGTTTTTCAAAATCCCGACACTCATTATCCCGTCATTTCAATGTCCCGCCAGTTTAAAATCCGCTCAATTGAAATCCCGCCAATTTAATATCCCGCCATTTCAATAACCCGCTAATTCAAAATACCGCTTTTCAATATTCCGCTTTTTAGTATCCCGTCATAGAAGGTGATAACCCGCTAATTCAAAATACCGCTTTTCAATATCCCGCTTTTTAAGTATTTAAAGTATTAAGTATTCTTTCAAAAATCGCGCCCGCTATTTATAAAAAAGAATACTTACATTTTATGACGGGATATTAAAAAGCGCCACCACATATACCGTTAAAATAATAGGTCTCCTCGCATGGGGATTCTTAATTCTCGGAGACCCACGGACCAGATGACTTAATTTGAAAAATAGCTGGTCTGGTCTTTCGGTGGTCAATACTTTAGTATCCACTGTATGACAGTCTTGTTTTCTGTAGTGACTAAATTGTCATCTTTACCGAAGAAATAAACAAATATTCTGACGGATTTATGCTAAGAGAAAGTATTGCATTAACTGCTGCAACTTCACTTTACATAACTATGCATTACATAACTATTGATTTTTTTATTAGCAATGAAAATAATTTTTGGCGGGATTATGAAACGTCGGAGTTTTTAGTGGGCGGGATGTTTTAATGGCGGGATTTTAATGTGACGGGATTTAGTAATGTCGAGATAATGTAATACTGGATTTTTTGTAAAAAGCGGAATTATAAACGGGCGGAATTTTGTTTATGAAGATTATGTAGGTATCCCATAAAAAGATGCTTTGCTAAGTACTTGGCTAAAAAAGCAAAAACCATAACAATTAACATTTAAATCGACCGGTTTAGCCAAGCACTAAGCAAAGTATTTTTTATTCATACGACCTTTAATGTGTAAGAATTTTATTTGGTAATACATTTAAGCTAAAAGGGAATAATACGAAATCCCCAATCACAAAATCCCCAAATGCAGAAAAATCCCCAAAATCAAAATCCCCATAATCATAATACCCATGTACAAAATCCCCAATTATAAAATCCCCAAACACCCGAAATATGCTGGTAAATGGTAGATGGATGATAGTAAAAAATGGTAGCTGGTAAATGGTTGCTGGATGAAAGACTGTAAATTGTTGATGGTAGATGGAAGGTGTTAAATGGTAAATGGCACTAGGAGGGTCGCAAGTCGATACTTACTTATTTATTTTTTTTTGATTAACACAAACAAAATGTTCGAGTACATATATTGAATAGACGTGTGTATATATCATTTTAAACATATTGGGTTTTCTTTAACATCCTCCAGACATGTCCTCATACGAACGAATATTCACGGAGAACTTGTTATAACCGATTGCATATTTAATCGCCTGCAGATTATCTGCTGTTGTTCTTTGTTTGTTACTTCCAAGAGTTTGATGTTGATTAGCATATTTCAGTCCACGGTAGGCCTTTTACAATTATAATAGTCTAAAGCATCTACCATTTATTATCTACCATTTACCATCCACTATTTGCCATTTACCATCCACCATTTGCAATTTACAATCTACCATTTACCATCTGCCATCAAACATTTACAATCTACCATCCGTCTACCATTTACCATCTGTCATTTACCATCTATCATTTACTATCTACAATAGCCTAAAGAAAATCTCCATTCCCCATTTGAGGTGTGATCTTAGAACGCGCGCGGGTATTTTGATTTCGGGGATTTTGATTATGGGGATTTTGGTTTGGGGATTTTGTGACTGGGAGTATCGTATACAACCCAAGCTAAAAAGGCTGCCGCGAACTTTAATCTTCTTCGAATAAGTCATTTTTTTATATGCCGAATATAAGACATTTGTTCATCCTTTTTAATGTGGTAGATTTTTATGCATTTCAAATTAGAAATTATATCTCATGTAACCTGAAACTTATCACAAAATGCTATTGCAACTTAATCCATATTTCATAACAAACTAACTTCATAGAATTCGATCATTATTACCACAACTAGTTCAATTTCAACTTTCCCATAATCAAAATAAAACTAGTATGTACGGTACGCCATATAAATTTTATATTCCTGTACGGATCACATATGCCATTATAACCTTAAATGACATCAATCTAACAAAATATAAAAGGCCTCTGCGCAAAGAAAAACCGCAAAAGAAAATTGTTGTTCATGTTGTGTTCATTGACTTCCTAGTGTGATGTAACATAGTGACTTTTCAATTTTCCTGCAACGACCAGTTTTATTGCACTCAATTGCATATTGCATTGTACGCCGGCCGTTACGCTTGGTTTTTCTTTCCACGGCAACTTGACTTTAATCGTGCCATCATTATTTCCATATAAATATTTTTGTTTCCAAAGACTGGCATCACAATAAAATATACTTCTTCTTTCTTTTTAAATGCATCAAATCACATACGTTCGTAAGTACATACTAATAAGGCGAACGACCGCGTACTCGCGTCGTTTTAAGGCACACAAATCAAGATGGCGACATGACGCCAAACGCCAAACTTACACACGACAATGGCGGCCATTTTTTAAATTTTAAATTTATTATAAACCGTGAAAAGCGAAAAGTTAGATTACCTGATTTTCCTTTTCTCTTTGGCTCTCCTCTATAAATTAATTGCACATGCGATCAGGTTGAAAATAATGTATGTAGGTAGAATAGTTTGGCTCGGCCTAAATCCACTGCATCGCGGAAGACATTTTAAACGAGCAACAAATACACCACGTCACGTCATGGTTGCCAACTTTATAGTATAGTTGATGAGATGGATGAAAAAGTGGTAAGGCGACCATGCATCATGCTTTGGCGGTCGGAGCCGGTGTTAAGTTTTGCAAAAGAAAGTGATTTTGTAATAAATTGCATTTGTTGTTGTATGTAATAGGTACGACAACACACTTAAATACGTATATGCATTATGCATACTTTTATATATTATATACATATGTGAGGCAAATGCAACACAAAAAGACAATCGCTATAATATACATACGAACTCAGAGACGAGTAACGGACATAACCTCACAAAACGAAAGTGAAACTTTTGGCGAAAGGGAAATGAATGGAACGTGTTTAGTTTGTCGTTTGAATCTAGAGTTTCCTAGCTAATGAATACAATAGTGCTGAATGGTAATGTTGGAGTGGAAAGAATAACAAAAGGCTGCATTATTGTACTTTGTGAATTCGCATAAGCGCGATTAGATTATATTCATTTAGCGTAGTATTTATAGATTTACATACGTAGAAATCACGTAATAAATTTCCTACTCATTCAACAAATATCAAAAAAAGAAATGAATATTTACGAGATTTTGCGGTGTGGTATTCTTTAATGATGTCGTGCACTGTGGCCGTGATCGTTCGGTCGCCACTCTGTGAAATAGACACTCATAGAGAACCGAGTTTCCAAACTCGGCACGACTCGTCGCAAGTTTATTATTCAGAAGAAGATGATAAAAAATATTCATATCGTAGAATAATAAACTAACAATGCGACTAGGAAGTGCTATGGCTGACAACCGTATCACACTCCGAATGCTGTTGTCTTTGTAACGTTGATGACTACACACGGTATAGTCATCAACGCACCATGCTCCACTGGGAGTTACGGTAATGAAAAGAGATTCTTTAATGCATTGAATTTTTATATTCTTCACTTGCCACGTCTGCCTGTCTGTCCGTTTGTTGCTACTCGTTCTCGTTGGTCGGTATGACCCCTATTGAGCTGAAATATCGATTGCATAAGACATAACTATGAACGGATCTAAAATCAGGCTATTCAGTATGTATCAGTGAGGACTATGAATTCCGGCCTGAATTTCATTTTATCATTATCGACATTTTCATAATTATACTATTTGATGAATTAGCCTAAGCCTGATGCATGTATGGGAGTTGAAAATCTTTCTACCATTTCATTTTTTAACGAAGCTTTTAATGTTATATAGTTTTTTTTTATTAAAACGGCTGTATAAAAGCTTTTTGTAATCATCGAGTTTATAAATTTATTTTGAGGTGTTTTGAACCCTTGAAATTTCTTGATAGGTTAGTGAACACAATACTAAGGCCCTTCCGGCATTGCAAAGCAAAATGTAATCCTTGTTTCCACGGCGTTATACAGGGTGTCTCGAAAGTGCCACCTAAACGCACCGGATTATGATTCCTCATGTGATTTCCAGCAAAATAGTTGTACGGAACGGAACATACCCCCAATTCTTACAACATTAAGCTGCCACACGCATTTGAAGATTTTTGGAAAAATCTTTTTCTTGTACGACTTAAGCCTTAATATCTCCAAAGCTAGACTAGGTCAAATAGCGAAATAAAATGATTATTACAGCCCATAAATTTACCTAGAAAATAGAACTAACCACACTGAAATCGGATAAGAGATTTGATTTTACAGAGCTTTTGAGATTTGACCCATAAATAATCTATTTTTCCATCTGCATTTTCTCCAACTTCTGCCAAGGTGAGGTGCTCGTACGATTCTTTTAAAAATTGGCGCATATTCTTGCAATCATATCTTCCTTACATCATTTTATTCTAGCTCCATTATCTCTAACAGAAACTAGAAAACAAGGGTTAATTTTAGCTCGAAATCAACTCAATTCAATTCAAACTACCCCTAAAGTTCTGCAATTTGATAAAACTTATTCCAATTATGTCAAAATCGAGACAAAATTAACCCTAGTTTTCTGCACTTAAGGCATTAAAACTGTTAGAAATAATGGAGCTAGAAAAAAAATTATGTAAGAAAGATATGATCGTAAGACTATGTGGCAATTTTTAAAATCGTACAATCACCTCACCTTGGCAGAAAATGCAGAAAATTAAGATGGAAAAATAATTTGTTTTTGGGTCAAAACACAAAAATCTAATTTTGAAGCTCTGTGATTTTTGTGTAGGGTTAGTTTTATTTTTTAGATAAATTGATTGGCTAAAAAAATCAACTCATTTAAGCTAGTATAGCTTTGGAGATATTGCAGTTTAAGTCGTACAAGAAAATGATTTTTTCAAAAACCTTCAAATGCCTGCAGCTAAAGGGTTTAAAAATTGGGTCTATGTTTCGTACAACATGCTGGAAATCACATGAAGAATCATAATCCGTTGCGCTTATGCGGCATTTCCGGACACCCTGTATTTTCAGGAAATTCATTAGAAATTAATACAACGAACTGTACGACACAAGAATGCAATGCATCAAAATCACGCCATGCATTTCAGCTGTCTTATGAAATCTAATGTGTACATAAGATTGCATGATCATGCAACACACTTACGACCATAATGGCATCTGGAACAGTGCACAAGATCAAGTTGGATTCAATATACGTTTTAAAGAAAATGCGGAAGAGTATCACAAAATGCATTTTTTTTCTTGCATTATACGTATCGTATGTAAAACCATAGCCACCGCGTATAGTATATCCAACCATCAAAGCCAGATATGATCATGTGGTTGTTGTGCTAGCTTTACAGTGTAGCTTTATGCAAGCCTGCTAGCTTGGATGATCATAGCCATAGTAGGTATAGTATCATAATAGAGCAGATACAACCAACTCTATAAACGTATATCTATTCTATATCCATTCAACACATATGGGAACGTACGAGTAATACTACTCGTATAACTCGCGTCAACCACTTCGGGTCAATGCAATTTTACGTAATACCAGAGCGGTTAATATTTCACTTTTTCTTAGTAAAATGCATTCACCGTCACACGATTCTTCTAATGGTTTTCCTAGTTTGGCTTCTATCACGGTTTTTTTCATATGGCATAGTTAAAAAAGACTTCTTGTCTTGCGTTGCGGCTGGTGGATTAGTGTTGCTCTTGTGCACGGTTTTCTAGTAAAGTTGTGATGGAGCCGATGTATTAGACATCAGAGGAGATTCGAGTTGGCACGGATGCAGTGTGTGCGGTAAAATATACGATGTTTGCGATTGCAATTATTTTGATTATGCAAGACGACAAGATTTTCAGGAAATATCGCCAAATCATGTGGTGATGTATTATGTTGATAGAGCGGAAGTTATTGAAAACTGATAGATAACAAGGAGATTTTCCATTAATGTTTTGTGTACGGTTATACCTATAGAATAAATTCATATGCCTATTGAAGAAATATAACTTGCTGTGGATTAATTTCAACAATAAGAAACTGAACATTTTTTTTTAATATAAGTTGGCCAGGTTTACTTTCTCTTAACATGACTGTTTTTTTAATTCAACAGTGCAGCCTTATCCATCATCATCAATGTGGCACGATAGGCCGAAATCGGGCTTTGGCCGCCTGAATCGTTGATCTCCAATTGTCGCGGATACGTGATTTTGTCCTCCAGTTTCGGAAGCCCAACAGCTGGTAGGCATTTTCACCTACGGATTTCTCCCAGCGAGCTCTCGTTCGTCCACGCAACCTAGCTCCGTCAATTCGTTGTGCGTTCATCACCTTCTTTGGCATGCGATTATCGCCCCCGCCCATTGCAAACGCTGGAGCTTCACGATTTTCGATACTTCTGCAGCACATTGTACAATTAATAAAACCCATCGTTGTACCGGATATGCCACTGATCTCGCTCGCGAACGGCCCCGAAAATACGCCGAAGGACCTTTCGTTCGAATCTGTCTAGCAAAATTACGAAGGCTTGGGTGAGGGTCCATGTTTCGCAGCCATAACATAGAACGGGTTGGATACTCGTTTTGTACACGCGGAGCTCCCAGAACTCATGAATGCTGATGTTATCAAGTATGGGCAACAAATTGCGGTAGTAGCCTTATCCACTTAAAATAAATTTGATTTTCATTGACTGTATAACTTTTTAATGCAAAAGGGCAGCTCTAGTTGAACTGTTGGGTGTAGCTGAATCATTTTATTTTGCAGTAAAAAAATCACTATAATATTTATTCTTGGCATCATATTTTTTTTTAAAACGTTAAACGAAACGTACTGATCATCAATTGTTACACAATCATCATATTGCTAGGGTCAGAATACCGACATAACTAGACGATTCAAAATTGTTCACCATTAGGATTAGGATATTTTAAAGGATTATGTATTTGACTTGCAAACAACAAGTCACTTGCATCATCACTACTCAGTACAATTCCATGTGACTGTTAAGTATCTTCTTCAATTTCAAAATAAATTTTTCTATTTATAGAATGAAGAAGACCCGACAATGTCGTGTCTTGATAACACCCACCACAACACAGTCCACATGTATGTATCTATGATCTTGTGTAACAATTGAAAATTTCAGCTGATATGTATTTTGAACGAATTGAAAATTGTTTGAAACCAAGAAGCATCATACTCGTACGTTATGGTACTCCAACGAAGTCTTCTTCATTTCTAGGTCACTATGTATTCATAAATAAATTATGGTGGACGCATCCAGTCTGACTAGAACTAACTAAAAAATGAATGAGCTTCACTCCGTATTACGTGGGAATGTATATGCCACGATCGTAAAGCTCGATGTGAATCTTTTTGGAAGATGACAAACCGCTCAGCTGAACAATCTAAATTTTCACTATACAAATAGAATACACATAATATTATTTGGAGCGTGAGTTTGCGTCCGGACGTTCATTTGATTTTGAACACTGCATGTACATAAACCAAAAGATGTTGGGGAGACTTTATGTCTTTCTATATTATTCGTTTTCGTTCACCTATTTATTTTTTGTTGTGGTCTTTTGATGAATGAGCTCAGCAATTTATATAGGTGGCATCCCTATGCATACGTTTCGACATTTGACAAGAATTTGGAACAATTTTGAAAATATGACACTTTCGTAATTCAGAAATGTGTATATAGGAGAATGTGGCAAATGTTTGTTCACTATTTGGTAGTTTCACATTCGGTACACTAAATACTTTGATTATACTCAATTGAACTAAAACTAAGATTTATTAAAAACAAAAAACAAAAACGCCGACCAATAGCTCATTAAATAAAATAACAGGCGCGACAATCCAACATTGGACTAAAGCCGCAGGATGTGTTAGTGACATCCTATTTCCAAGATCTTATCTGCTTTTTTGTTGAGGTAATGAGATCAGCATCACGCTCAGCAGTGTTATTTATCCCCACAAATGGGTACTCGTTTAACATCTGAGTGAGATCATAGTCCGTCACAAGCTCGTGAGTTCGAAAAACACCATGGAACACGGTGAGATTCGAACTCATGACCCTGTGCACTGAAGGTGCGCGCACTAACCGCTAGACCAGCCAGACTACTAGCTCATTACTACCCCTTATTTTCGGATGTCGTCATGCTATGTGGCCGTGATCGTTCCGTCGACACTATGTGATATACAGATTCATAGAGAAACGCGTTTTCAATACTCGGCGTGGTCCGTCGCACGTTTATTATTAAGAAAAAAATAAGAAATCCTCTTATCCTAGAATAATAAACAAAAAATGCAACCGCAACCGCATCACACACTCCGGATTCAGTTGCCGTTGAACCATTGACGACGTTGTCAATGCACCATGCTCCACTAGGAGTTGTCAAATCTAGAAAGTGATTCTCGAGATGTGGAAATAAATCACAGTCCATCCATTTTTCTGAATTGACTTTTGAGTGGAGCTCAACTCCGTCATGCGAATGAATTCTAATTTGTTCTTTCTATCCTTAATTTTTTAGAAATTTGTCGGATTCTAATCTTTTTCGAACTTTATGATTACCATAACGTCCTGGTCATGCCTTATTTTAAGTTACATCAAACAATAAGCGCATGCCTGTCGCTTGACAAAGTAAGTCATATTTCACTCAAAACCAAAACACTATTTTCAGACAATAGAGCAATTGATTAGTAGAGCATTCAATTAGAGTAACAAAAGGAAAAAAGTCTAAGGAATGATAAGACTTACAGTTGCAGATCCTTAAAAGTAACACCCGGGTATGCATTGTATGGGATTTCTTTATTTCTTTGTTTCTTCACTTAAACCAATATTGTGCTTAAGTTAAGAAAAAATGCCCAAAATCCAGAAAAAAAAAGATGTAACAAAAGACACCCAAGGAATATTTATCTTTATGGGACGTGGTCCAACAGCTTAAAATAAAATGCTGATACTAACATTTTTAATTTTCATATTTAAGAAAATAAGAAAACAGTTAATTGTTATTAACCCAATAGTTTCCGTGATTTAACTGTAAAATATACACAATCGAATTCATCATATTTTTTTATATATAATTTTATGTAGCATTGAAAGTTCCAAGCTGGACGTGGACGAAGAGCGTTTTTGGGACACCCTGTCAAATGAACTGTTTTTTTATCAACTATCCTAAAAAATTATCTTATTATTTACGATTCGTAGGACGAACCAAATTTATGATTTCATAGTGTATAATATGCCACTTGACCAACTTGACATAAAAGTTACTGTTCTAGATCTTTCGTTTTTGATGCAATTTCATGAAGTGTTGCCGTTCTCCTGCACGTAACTTACAAGCTGGAATATCATATAGCTATATGTATTTTTTTTTTAATTTTTACGTACATAAGTCATAGTAATAATATTTACTACATTTAGATGAATCACATGACTATTTTACAGATTGACTGCTAGGAAATAGATATATAGCTGTTTGGCTTTCCTTTGTGGTTTCATCATCTAAATATAACCTCCCTCTACAAAAAACTCGACGAATCAACGAGAATACATTTACTTAAAACTTTCAGAGTGTAATGAACTCTGACAATGCTTAAGTTGCAAGTTGCATAATTCGACAATACAAATTTTTGCGTAAAAATATTAAATAAAAGAAATAAGTCGAAACTTTGTAAAAAGAAATAAACGTGTTTAATAGACTGAAAACAAATTTTTTTCATTACCTCGCCAATTGCAGCAAAAAATTAAGTCTTGATCTCCCACCTAAGTCAATTCATAAGAGCTCGTGCAACTATAGTAATTTGCTTCTTTTGATCAAACATTTTTTCGGTCGACCTAGTGGGAAGTTTGTTCACCATTATTTAGGCACTCTGTATGTGTCTGCCTGCACTATATGACTTTCGCTTATTTACGTAAACGTTACATTGAACTTTGTTGTGCGTTCCGTAATACTTTCCCCATTCTTCACAACAAACGAAAATATAAGACGAAGAAATGAACTCAACTTAAACTTGACGCTAAAATTTGCAATATCTACACACCAACATCGACCCCATCTTGCTGCGTAATCAAAATATCCATCCCCTCTTGATTGCATTTTTTCTTTCTTTAATGATCGCAACGGTTCTTTGCGTGTACCAATTACGCGAATATCTTGCAGACACACCACAAACAAGTAACAGCAGCATACGAATTTTTGACAATGCGTCGCTGGTTGTGGCCGTCCCCGTTGTCGCACCGTGAAAGCCCCCCCTAAAAAATCAAATTACATATAATGCGCCATCATCCTAACCTAAAGTTTATTTTAATTTCACTCTTTTTTAAGCACATCAAAATGTTGAAGCGTACATTTGGAAGTTCGTTGAACTTTTTATGTTCGAAAAAAGTGGGCGCATTTAGCCTTTCCCTTGACATAACCTGAGGCAACAAATGACGTTACCTTATTGTATGCTATACAGATTTGTCTGAATGTTTTGTGCAAGCGGGTTTTTTTTTTGGCGTCAACACATTTAATTATTGACGTCTTAAAAAGAAATGTGTGATTTTGATTCGCGCAAGAGCGGGTAGCACCAATCCGCCATTTTGTCTGAAAGTGCGTGTGTTGCAGTTTGGTACAGCCATTTTTATTTTTTTGTTTCATAAAATCAATAAAACTTTTGGGCTTGATTGTACGACATATCCATAAAGAAAACTCATGCATGTATGGACTAGTAAATGCTTTACATGAAAGTGATCGTGACGCTATAAATGTATTGTCGAGAGCGAAACCTAACCGCAGCATAGCGGGACAATAACTGCCACTTACCAAAAAACCTGATGTTAAAGACCTGATCATAGCCGCAAGAAAATCGAAAATTAAAATTATGATGGTCAGTTATGGATCTCTGTGATGTGATTTTACTGTATGGTGGTGGTGCTCTGATGGTATAGAGTCGAATCGATTGCATGCATGAAAGTTAAGGTTGCGATAAAACCGTACAGATGATGCATTATGGGCGGAAACTGGCAACAAAAACAGCAGAATAACGCCGCTCAAACAAGTTTTTTGGAAGTTTGACCATCAAAGTGCCGATTAAGGTTAGGTTGCCAAAAAACCCGTTAGCGCTGGATTGTTAGTATTATGTCGATTTTTCGTTGCAGATCATCTGTGTATGTATTTAAAATGCAATATCATACTTGCGTAAGGTGATAATGAAAACGAATTTCATTTAGTGACAGCAGAAATAAAACAGAAGCCACATTTAATCGTAATTCTGTAGCGAAAGTATTTTTTTTTTTTAAGATTTAGACAATTTACATCAAAGGACTTTTATTGTATTCTAAAAATAACTTATATGATTAACAAATTTAAATTCAAAATCCGTTTTGATAATGTCACATTTTCTACTCAATAGTGGATTGGAGCATAGTTATGCTTTATGATAATTTTTGGATTCAAAAGAAATATTTTATAGATTTGGTTCAATTTTTTATTTCTCAACCCTAAATCTTGGTGTCTCTCTTAATCTGAAGGTTTATTACTGCCGTGGTAACAGATATCTTTCAACCGTTTCCTATTCTGGATTTATATGTATATGTAAATACTCGCATATAAAATCCTAAATTTTACACTTTTCTATGCAACGTTACATAACTTGATTGCATAGTGAGTGCTCTTTTAAAACCAAAAAATTAAAAGAGAATTACCATAATAAAAATTCATTTGCACAGCACTTTCAATGCAAATCTTATACGAATTCGTTCATCATTGTTGTGGTTTTTTTCAATTTTATGTTTTTTTTTTCTCTTTTTAAATTTAATTATTGCGTAAAAACAATTGAAATCACGGCAAAATACGTGCTTTGCAACGAGACTTCGTGCATGCATTTGAAACGTAATATTAACGATGATCTGATTCCTTTCTAAGAGTATTCAGTGCCAAAAAATAAGTGTACCTACATATTATATTATTTGAATGAAAATAATTGCATTTTTATTAACCCTTTTTTTGTGACTTCCTTTTCAGGTCTATTGTGTAATGACGCGAGCATTTCTTTTGCAGCGTTGAATTCTTCTTGTACAAGGTAAGTGGGGCTATTCATTTTCACAGCGTCCATATCTTTTGCATAATACCAAAATCGACTGGCGAATAGTACACATCTAAATCGCCCGATATTTACCAAATGCAGTATGTGTGTGTGTGTGTATAACTGACCTTTAAATTAATTGATTTTTTTCGGGCAGCGTGGATATCAACGATTAAAAAAAAACAATTAAGTGTGTCTTTGAACTTGGTAGCAGGAATGGCTTGATGTATTTCGGGTTACGTAGCTCCTCCTGCGCCGCTACTTGAATCGAAATACATATGTATACAATTTATAATTGCCTAATTATAAGTTTCCGTTTGTTGAATTATTACATGGAAAAGAATAGTAAAAGGTCCTTGCATCGTGGCAAAAATATAAAAACAAAGACGACATACATATATGTTTATGTTAGTAGTATGGACATGGTGAAGTTAAGTGTCTGTAATGTTGTCAAATGTTATGTTTCTTGTGGAATCACTATGCCAATGTTTTCATGGCAGTAATTTGGTTAACCTTCGTCAATGTCGTTTAATTTTTTTGTAGATATTATATTATGATTTTTGTTTGTTATTGCTTAGAAAGTGTGGTTAGTTGATTCTGGTGGTCGTTTAAAATTAGACCGTATGGCTTCACATATAATTATTATTTGCTTATGTTGCTTGAGGTTTTCTATTCAAATCTCCGCTGAGTGTGGATAAAAAATTATTTTTAAAAATGTTTTAATGTATTTCTACGTATTCGGAGTGCAAGCTTTTCAATACGTTTTTTTTCCTAAAGATTCCCGCAAATAATTAAAAAGGACTTAGTTCGTGTTATTTCAGGTTACGAGTGTAAGCTCAATGATTCAAATTGTTGGAGCGAATAGAACCAAGTACTTAAAGTTTTTAAATGATGTTCAAACAGACAAATGAGGCTGTATAATGTATACGCGTTGCCATAACACTATATATGTATTTCACTAAACGCATTTAAATTTATTTTAATTTACTTTCAATTTACTTTCTTCACTTTATACTTTTACTTCATGTCGTGTCGTCAACAATCACGATTGTCTGCAAAGACATATGGCCGGAAAGGTGAATAAAAAACCGGAAAGAAGAGAAGCGAAAGAAGTTTTCGGTACAACCTTAAAAGTATATAAACACAAGTACGAGTGTGTAGTCATCATACCTGATTTACGCATAAAGTAGCGGATTTTCCAGTAAGGACGGGTAGATGTTGAAACGGAATAAAACAAGCTGTGTGTAGATATAAACGATTTTTTTATTTTACTTGAAAGACCCATGTATATGGGTTATCTATGGACATCATTCAAATGTCTGCCGCGGCTTGTCACGGTGGCACGGATCCGAGTAGTCGAATTCTCAATGACTCTGCCATTGGCGTAGCCCGGGGGCAGGGATGGGGCGGTCGCCCCCCCCCCCCCCCTGGTCGATGAAGATGGTAAAAAAATACTTATCGATGTAGTAAAAAATCGCTACAACATTTTCAAAAATTTACTTATATATTTATGACTTTTTTACCACTCCAAGTGCTGCCGAAGAAGCCATGATTGGGACAGTTTGCAGTCAGGAGGCGCATACAAATAGATGACAGCGAGTGGCCTCTCGTATCTGACGGAGCAGACACATTTCACTTGTGAGTGTGCTACTGTGGCTGCGTGGATCCCATATTTCCTGTTTCATTTCACGGCTTCTGAGCTGGAGTACACAATTTCAACCGTTAGGTCCCTTCGGGAAGTTAGTGGAATTCAACTTATTTTTTTTTTGAAAGGGTGACAATTGGTATACAGCTTTGCTTTGTTAGCCCTGGAAGGTCATGCTTTGTCGAATCGACTACGCATCATCAAATTTATCCCATTTTTCGTGCCAATTCTCATTATTTGGAGCTGAGTTTTCGTACAGCACTTACCGTGTCGATGTACTTGCCGGGTACATTGCGGCTAGACGAAGTAAGCAGGGTAAGTTGGATTTTTGGAAATTGGCGTCGTCGAAACGACGAAGGATGAACTTTGTGTAACTTTTAGAACTCCAGTTGTCGATTCGACGATAAGTCTGTGTCCATACAACTAGCTTGTAACAAATATGTTTATTTTTGAAATGTGGGACCTATTTTTTCAAAAATTATGGAGAAAATATTTACTAGGACATAAAATAAGACAAATCACGAAATTGGCTCAAAATTCTTCCTCATTTTAGGAAGATTGCATTTCGAACTCATAAAAATCGGCTCCAAAATCGATGTTTTTCCATTCTAAATAAACTAACGATTGAAAGTCTGTCAGACTTTATAAATATTTTGAGAAAGGGTGATTTGTATGAGGCGTCAAAGTAGAGCCTCGTCAAGCCGACGAAGCACGACCTTTCCATACTAAAAATAAGCATGACCTTCCAGGGTTAAGGACGTTGTAAAGAACGGGTCTCATATTTCAGTGTCTTTCAAGTTCTTCTTTTTATTCTCAGTACCGTATAGCCCCTTGTGGGGCTATGCTGCGTTAACTTAGCCGTTTATAGGCAATTTCGAGTCAACGTTACATTGCATATCATTTCGGAGTGTACATAATGTTATAAGCAGTATGTATATGTTTCCATTCACATGTACGGAAATTTTGGACCACGCCGAGATTCGATCTCCGGACCTCTAGATTACTAGCATCGTAGAGTGCGACTCAACCAAGTGAGCCACAGAATGGGTCTTTCAAGTTATTAAATCAAAATTTATTTTCTAGCTGAATCATACCAACAATAAAATTTAGCCACTGTTAATACTTTGCTAAATTTAGAGGAAATATTATTAAAACCGTTAACCATATTTCAATCCATAAAGGATTTATAATATGAAAGTGACAGACAAAACAAACTGATTTCGCAAGTGGAATATGCAGTCCGAGATGCAAAAAATGCACTGAAAATAGACAAACTACGCTCTAAAAGGCAGATATTGGAGGCCAGTTGAATGTAATCAGAATGCAGAAGAAAATCATTCTCATCTCCATTTTAAAAATTTGACTCTAAGATTAGAAAAAAAAGAAATAACATGCGTCCACCAGTAAACTAGGGCCACAGATGTGTGAGTGACATCCAATTTCCAAGATCTAAACTGCTGTTTTGTTAAGGTGTTGAGATCAGCAGCACCCCCAGCAATGTTATTTATCCCCATAAATGGATACTGGTTTACAATCTGAGCGACATCATAGTCCGTCACGTAGGTCGTGAGTTCGAAAAACATTATAAAATGAATTCGTTCACGGTGAGTCTGGAAGCCATGACCCTGTGCACCAATCCAACCACAAGCCAGGCTACTCTCAAATTTGCTAACAATATTTTTGCGACCGGAAATTTCAGCTCCTAAGAAACTCATGATGTTGAAAAAATGTTGGGCTTGTCCCCCCTGTCCGAAATCCTGGCTACGCCCATGGACTCTGCCGCATAGATCCTGCTGAATTTGAGCGAGGGCTTGGTTGATATTAACTATAAGGGGATCGATCGATTGCGGCCTATTGGTATACCCTTCAGAAAACCGCACAGGAAAAAGTCTAGCGGGGCAAATCGCACGATCTGGGTGGTCAATTCACGTGACGTTAATGCTCTGCTAGAAATAATATTACTGTCAGCGTCAATTCGTTCATGCAGAATGTGCATCGTGGCATCTGCTGTGTGGCACGTAGGGCCGTGTAACTTGGCATGGTGATTTCGTATTAGTGACTCAATAGTAAACAACAGATTAGACCCAGGCCGCTACAGGCTGTAAAAATCTACCCGCTCTAATTGGAAAACCCTATATAATCTGTCAATTTTTAACTTCTTTCACTTCTCTGCAAAAAGTTGAAATGCAATGGGGACACACAATAAGTGTAGATGCATATTTTGCGATACCGCGGTCCGGAAATAAAACTTTCTTTCAAAATAACTAGATTACCACAAAATGAAGCAAATTTGTCGAAATTACATAGTTTTTTTCTTAAAACAGATTCAAATTTAAACTATAGAGGTGATTTGAAAAACGATTTTAAATATTAGTTTCATAGAAGTACAGTAGACCTTCAAAAATTTAATTTCAGAAAACTTAATTCTTTGGGAAACTTTATATAATTCCAACCTTAATGGGGCGTCCTAAAATCTTAATTTTAATTTAATTTTAAAGTTTTCCGAATGATGTATTTCAATTGACTAATTTTGTGCGGAAACTAATTATATTAGTTAATAAACGTAACTAATATAATTAGTTTCCTCTAAAAATTCACTCTGGTTTCTGTTAGCCTGTAGTTCTGTTCTATTGGTTTTAGGTCTGACCTTTTCATTTTAAATGATGCCACCTCATACTATCAACTAATCATCTCCATTTGTGTATTGGCTGCGTGTTCTTTCCAATATGGGTCCTGATTAGCAACAAACTATCTTTTGATGGATGTTATAGTCTTATGAGATTTTTATTTGAAACAATTAAATCGTTCATTTCCTTAATCCAATTTTTTTAAAGTTTAGTTGAAACCGAACCTACACCTCTTGATCAAAAATCCAATTAAAAAGTATCGACCGAAAGCTGAGTATCGCTAACCTGATCTGTAGTGCCACGTTGTTCGACGTACAATATTTGCTTCACTGTTCAAAACCTATTCCTCCCGAATCTCAGCTAAACAAGCAGAATTGAAACAATTTCCAAACCTGGAGGCGACAACCTATTTTTCGATCTCGTTAGCAGATCTCGAACTACTATAGCAATTTGTTATTCTGTAGAAAGGTATGGAAAGAAGATGGAGGTGACTATTCCTTAAATTCCTTATTTACATCCCCTTAATTGAAAGCATTTCCCCTGAGCTGAAAAAGATAGTTCTGACCACTGATCCCCTCCGCCTCCGAAAAGCTATCTACACCACTGGTTTCCTTCACAAGAAATCATTAGCATGTAAAGCACAAACGTAAACGAAAGGCTATAACAAGGAAGAGTATTCTAAATAATATTATTCACATAAAATAAAAGAGGCAGTCGTATAATCGGGAATCTGGCTCTTCATGATGGGCGCAAAAGTACTTACTTATTTAAATCTTCGTTTCGTTTATTATTATTATTAGGCCGACAATGCTAAACCTGGTGGTGGCTTTCCAGCCATAGTGTCAATGTAGCTATGGAGTGAAGTCTGAGGAGAACCTCCAAAGAGGTGGAAGGGTAGCTTATCCTGGTTGCGATATTTCCGGAAGAGAGTATGCATTTATCCATGATTACATTTGTGACGCTATACCGGGACACTTGACGGCATTTTAGTGAATTCGAATTTTGTGGAAGAAATTTATCTAAAAACCAACCAATGGAGGTTGATAAGGGAATCAGATGAAGTACAGTGACTGATTTCCCCATCGTTTTTTTTAAAGGAAAAATAAATTAAAATCGTGTATTTCTTGAGCATTCTTAGAGCCTTGAAATGTTCACAAAATATAGCCAGCGGAGCTCAACAAGTTTGCCAAATTTCAAAATTCCGCTCAAGGATTTCCAATTTAACGACAATTTTCGATTAGAAACCACAAAATTGCGAACGTGGATAGGTAGGACCGTGTAATTTGGAGGAAATTTTATCGCCATGTAGCTCTACAAGTGTGCCAAATTTAGAAAAGATTGAGAAGGGTTACCGAGTTATCGAAAATGAATGATTGGCAAACATAAAAGTTCGATTATCTCGCTAAATATCGATCGTACAGGGTACATGAGTCAAACTACACCTTAAGCAGACTAGACTGACCACAGGCCTCACCGAAGAGCTTATTATGTAGTGAATTAGATTTCATTGTATGGCATAGGGAATACTGTACATTTTGTTGTACATTTCCCAATGCTGTACGACAAGTCTCAATGCTCTACTGTACAGGAAAATGCTGTACGTTTGGTAGATGCAATTTAAATTGTGACAAAGGTCGCGCTGGATTGTCCTTGCTTTGAATTTTAATTACATACCGTTGACCTCCTAAGGAAATTCCTGGCTATGTTCCATTCCATGATGTTCAAAAAATTTAGGACTTGCCATCCCCCTGAGCGAAATCCTATGGCTACGCTCATTGATACCACTGAATAATTACGATTTTACCTACTCAGAATTGGAACCTGGCTGTGGTGACACGGTTGGAAATAGGTTTTTAGTTGATTAGGTATCAGCATGCGATCCAAGTAGTCTGGCTGGTCGGTGCACAGGGTCACGAGTTCGAATCTTACCGTGGATCATGGTGTGTTTCGAACTCACGAGCTTGTGACGGACTATGATCTCACTCAGATGTTAAACGAGTACCCATTTATGGGGATAAATAACACTGCTGAGCGTGATGCTGATCTCATTACCTAAACAAAAAGCAGATAAGATCTTGGAAATGGGATGTCACTAACACATCCTGCGGCCTTAGTCCAATGTTGGATTGTCGCGCCTGTTATTTATTTTATGCGATCCAAGTCAACAGGATTACTCACCCCAACGCCTGTGTGGGAGCTTGTGATAAAGTCGCTTTCAATCCGGGACATTTTGTTAGTTGGTAACTAATGGTCTTTGTTTAAATTATAAAAATCCAATGGTGATAATTGTACCGGTTTTTTGGGTTCTTTGAACATCACTTAGATATATCTCAAATGATTTTCCGAAAATGCCCTTAATTTTGTGAGCGTTTTATTTTCAAAATGTTTTCCAAGTAGTAGTCAATAAATGTTATAAATGTAATTTGTATTTTCACTGCGGATATTTCGATTTTTTACATGTTTTTATTTCCGTCTGAAATTTTTAATATGTATTTCAGAAATCTTAAACACGAAAAAACAAACTAGGTAAGATTTTCGAATGTCTACTGCATTGCTATCTCAAATCTCAACTTTGTAGAGAAATGTCCCAATAAAACTGCGGAATTTTTGTAAATTTAGATTTGAAAACATACAATGGGGGGTCAAAATTTACCTGTAGAAATACGCTGAGATATTATCGGCAAAACAGGCGATAAACACAAAATTGAAAAATTGCAATTCACTAATTTACCCGTGACAAAGAATTGATTGCCAAAAATTCTACCAGAAAAGTTTGGAATCCTGAAAATAAATATACATATTAGGTTTCCTTCTGCCTGAAAGATACAAATTTCTATTTGACCCTACTTATTCAAAAATAACTAAAATTAGCCCGGTTCTTTCTTTTTTTTCCTTTTAAAATGACATTGGGTAGAAATATCTCTACAGACAACTTTTTCCCTCTTTCACACATTTTATTTAAAAACTAGCATGACTAAATAAATATTTGTTCATGAAAGGTAATATATAATGAGGCAACTTTTATCAATTTTGCAGATATGTCAGTTTAACATACCGTTGGAAAATATGAGTTTGACTTGGACAGTAAGAAATTATTTTCAAAGTTTTGCAATTTTCAAACGGGTGTACCTCGGCAGAGATGAAAAACTTCAATAAGTATGTTCGAGGTGTCATTTTATACCATGAATATGGTATAGTAGCCATTCCCGACAAAATACATAATATTGTATTTAGTACTAAATTCTCCTGGATGTCCTAATAGCTGATTTTAGGAGCACCTAATCGAAATCAAATCATCTCATCCATCCTTTATAGGACTTATTGCGTTGGAGGACTTTTTCAATAGGTGAAAGTCCTGAAATCAGGTCTCAATAATTTCCTTCGACTGGTCATACCATATTCAGTGGGTTAAGACTCCTTCCTTGAAATTAAAAGCAAAGGATGAAGTATGTACTTGTACTCGTTGTGCATGTGCACATTTCCACCCCAATGGGGTGCATGGCTGTTTTAGTGCACCCTCAGAAAGAACTCTAGAAAAAAGCCAGAGCCATCACCAGCCACCCTTCTCCAACTGTATCTCAATGCCCTCACTTGGTGCTTCTCGTTCATGTGTTGATGCATATTTTCATTTCTGGGTCACACGCACTTGGTCGGTCTTCGTGTTGAATTCGCACCGCGCTGCTGTTCATACTTATATCGCATACAGTGCTCACATTTAAAATACATTGCAACAACAAAAATGTTCTTATATCTTTTGGAGCCGAGTTTGCCACTACATCGTCAATGCTGTACTCCCCTTCACCCCAACGACGAGAAGGTAGCGAACGAAAGCTCCACACATATTTTTATTAAGGCTCGCCCGGCAGCGGCACATAAACGCATACTGTTGCATTAAAATTTCAAATATACTCAACAGTATCTTATTTTCGTGCTCCCCGCATTATACCTGAACGAGCGAAAACAAACAGCCCCAATACATTATCTGAGAACATTGGGAGCGATTGGAGCAATGAATGACGTCGTTGCCTTGTCACGTTAGCGCCGTTCGGTGGATGGCACGATGCATACAGCACTTTAACGTGCTGGGGAGCCTCAAAAAGCTTTTCTTATGGGGTACACAGAACAAACCAACCCTCCATCCAATTCCAACAGCTGTAGGGTCGAAACATCATTATTTCGTCCCCTGCGCACATTAAACGGAACTTTTCATTTCAAGTTGCTTACATACATGTATGCATCTTGGAAACTATCTGCACTTGCTAACGGTTGGGTAGGTGGTAGTTTTCGTCTGTATGCATTTTGTGGATCACCTGTTTTGTATGTGTCGTCGGTCGCTATACGCGCGCGAGTTTGCACAGTGTAAAGCTCCCCATCGAAAACATACTGAATTTTTGTTGGCATGACAGTAGTAGATGACATTATACAGTCAGCAACGGCACGTTCATTGTACAAAACGGACGGTTACACACTGCCCCTTTTACACTCTTTTAGATATTAGTAAACGTTCGTACGTAGGGAACGCATGATAAACCAAATTAGAAAAACAAGAAGATAATCACGAGTAAAAGAAAAGATTGTTGTAACCGATCGGGAGTAAAGTCGCGTTCCAGTCATCGTTAACGGAAAAATAAAAAAAAAAACAATCTCGATCTTCGGAATATAGATCATCCATGGAAATCAAAAGTAAAGTTAAAACATACAAAAAATAACACAACGTATCGTCTTAAGTTCAAAAACTTGTGTATAGCACGAATGAAATCAAGTAGACTTCGTCAAGTTTCTATACAACTTAACGAACTACGATTAGTTTTAAAAAGTAATAAAATATAAAAAGAAGTTAAAACGAATAAAGTTTTAAACAAATTAAATATGTAAAGTGTTGATAATACAATACTCGTATGACTGAGCCTTATTTCGTCTAAAATATGAAACGACATACCTTCGAATCTAAACAAAAAAGTTTTAACAGATAGAAGACTCAAGTGACATATTTTTATAGAATTTTAAAGTGATTATTATAATGTGCTTACTATTATCATTGTGCGTATTAGTAGTTGAAAAAATATGCCTGCAACATCTCTGTATAGTGTCCGTTATTCAGCTTCAGTGTTATACATTTTAGTTCGGTAAATAATAAGATAAAAATAAAATACTGGAAATATGACACGTATGCGTATCGTCGCTTAACTCAATCCTGCCCATACTCAACACGTTATTTGTCCGATCACACATGATCACCAAAAGTAATAGTTACGCAATTGTATTTATAAGGTAGTGATTGTTTGTTTTCTATATGTCAACAAAAAAAAAAGTTTCGATAAGTGTCATCAATAAGTTATTTTATCCCTTTGTTTTTGTATCGTTAATGTTCCTAATGTGATATAGTATTGCTTCCAAGCCCCCTAGATCCAAAAATTTAATTTATCCTCGCTTTGTCTTTATATAGTGTGTTCTAAAATCAATAGATGTGTTTAAACATAATTATAAAAAAGGATAAAAACCGATTCCAAATCAATTTAGTATTTTTTCGTTTAAATCTCTCCTACACAATCATGCAAGGATATCTCTTAATAATGTCTAAGTTCATATATCCATGTACCTATTCAATTCAAAAGTGATAATAAAGACTCATAATTCATATTGAAACTATATTATTTTTATCTTGTTTTCTAACGGAAAAAATATAATAAATTCTAATACCCGAGATCAGTTCACCAACGACTGTGACAACAGCACCACCAGCAACAACAACAACGAAGCCAGGAAATTTGAAATCTGCAACAACGACTGCTAACAACGTTTCCACCATTAAAGTGACATCGCAGTCAAATATGCCTGGCCCACCGGTGTGGTCGGGTACGTAAATTATTATTAAAAAAAAAATACAGAATAGTAAAAAATCATTTCATGTTAAATTCATCAAAATTTCATTCAAACATTTTTACGATTTATTTTTCAAAATTTATTTTAACCACATTCATAATAATTGAAATATTGACAACTGATTCATAATTTTTTTATAGGGAAAACAAAATTAGGCCTCTAGCGTGTTTCATATACATATTTAAAAAATTAACTTGAATCAAATGAGCTGCGTACTGCGTCATACTCAATATAAAATATCTTTATTTTTTAGTGATATTTACGTACCCTAGCCGGTTAAAAATCACAATAAGGCTACTAAAAGTCAGGAGTTGCCACCAGTTACACCAAGCTAAAACAATTTTTTTCTGTGTTAGGTTTTTGGCTTAAAAGGACATGTATGTATGTACTTTGATACGATATTGTATCTTAAAATCTGGTGACACACGAAAAAGTTAGGGACATTGTAAGTAAGAACCATTCGCGGTTTTCATTGTTTCTTTCGTTCGTTTAAATTGACGTATAAACTTGTGTAACCCTGGTTTTGAGGAGGAACTAGATGACCAATAGCCCCTAATTCCAAGTAGAAAGGAACAATTATTTTTTTATTTTTTTTTTTCCTTTTGATCAACTTTTACTTTTTTCTTCTATTGAAGTAAATTTAAATTTTCATTAAAATATTTGAGCAACTTAATTACACGTTTTTATGCATATAGTATAAAATCCTCCTTGAATTTGGTTCACAGGAAACCTTTCTTATTGGTCTTGTGAAAATAGTTCATGATGATTGAAAACTGCATTTTGCGATCAAAAGCTGCGAGAAGTATGTATTTAAAATAATTCCATCGATATTAAAAATAGTAGAGCAAGGAAATATTCTTGGACATCTTCTTGTTTATAATGCTTAACCTATTAAAAGAGTGGCACTTAGACAATTGTGGTCATTGGCCAAATGAATTTGCAAATTCCCTGGCAATGCTTATCCTAAGGGGGCTTGGCTTAAAATAATAGCTCCAGGCATCATGTCACATAAACCGAAATCTCTAATAACTTTTCAACCAAGTGATAAAAAGTATAAAAAAAAATATTGCAAAATTAGCTTAATTTTAAGGTAAGGCGACCAACCGTCCCAGTTCCTGCGAGCATTTCCCGCATTTTAGTAGTCTGTTCCGCATTGGAAAATCTCCCATATTTTTGGCAAAGTAACCCCACCCCGTTGGTGCTAGAAATTTTTTGCTCTTGAGTTTCATCTAACTAGTTATCGCGCCCAATTTTTTTAACTATTGAAACATGCATACAATTCACAATGAGCTAAAATTCACAATGTTTGTTTTTTTCACCTATTTCTGGGTGTATTTGTCTAACATATGAGCAGATTTCAGTGAATTTGTTCCACAGGATTGGTCTCTACCCAAAGTAACAGAACAACCATTGAGACATATGAAAAATTCACAATAGGGCACAATCATGAAGACTATTATTTTCTTATACTTCTTTTTGTCTTTCTTGATTTCAGTAAGTTGACCCCACCTTATGGGTCTACACAAGGTCGACCGGAATAGCTACACTGCTATTGAAGTAAGCCAAATTCGCAATGAGTTTTTTCACATAGTTTTGTTTATATTTCTTGAACTTCTTAGCGGATTTTCGGAAGATTTTCCTGCCGAATTGGGCCTTTCCCTGAATATCAAAATAATATTGAAAAATGCAAAAAAAAAACACAATGAGCAAAATTATAGAAATTTGTTTTTCATATATGTATTTCTTTCTGTATTCCTTGAAGGAATTACCAGATTTCAGTCAAAAGATTCCAGCGGATTGGTGTGTGTTGGTGTGTAATTACATTACAACGCTCTCCCTTGAATGGTTTCCAACCATAGCAATAAGAATAACTCTTGACGCCTGCCACCAAATTATGAATTATGAAGTCACCTCTTAAAAGGATTTTCGTATTTCAGTAAACTTCACCACCTGGAAAATCGCCCAAGAAAAAATCATCAAGGCAGTTCAAGAGAAAGGCAAGGCATTTGTTCAGGAGAAGCATGAGAAACTTCAAATTTGCGGATTTCAGCAGTTTTGCCCTACCTGCAAACAATCATATCTAAAAGGTGGGCAATACGAAGTTCGCCGGATCAGCAACTATAATTCCAGCCACATCGTTAACAATTGTTTTTTTTATTTAACAGTCATAATATTTGCTAGAAATTAAGTATATTTCATACCGTTAGGCGGCCTCCTACTATTTTTTTTAAATCGAATTTAGTATTTCAATTTTATTAGATTTGAAAGGGAATGTTAGTGCGAGCGCAGCGCAGCTTGTAGAATATAATTATTCAGTATGACACGGAGTCTGGCTGGTCTAGGATCATGAGTTCGAATCTCACCGTGAACCATGGTGTTTTTCGAACATGCTTATTTATGTTGCAGGTTGTTTGTATGTTTGATTTACCAAAATCAGTCGATGGGATCATGCCATACAAACACCAACTCAAAAAAAAAGGTTCTTCTTCTAAAAAAACCTTTTTTATTTGTGGACCAATCTAAATCAAATCCCACACAAATGTGTCTCTAGTCAATGCACAAAACTTTTATAAAAACAAACGGAAGCGGTCCATGTGGTCATGAGGCTTCCATACAAACCCCACCCCAAAAAATAAGATCCTCTACAAAAAAAAATGCTTGTGGACGGATCTTCAGAAAACTTCCCATTAATGCGTTTCCATTTAATATACAAAACATGTAAGAACGAAGCAAATCCGAGTATGAGGTCATGAGACTGTCATATAGAAGCCCCACTCCTGAGAACAAGTTCTTAAAGTAAAATTCTAATATTTATTGACAAATTTTCACCAAACCTTTTATACTGCCGTTGCCGTATCTATCGGCGTTAGACAACATAATGTAAGAACGGAAGATATCGGACATTGGGGTCTTGGGCTCTCATATGTAGAAGCCCCAACCCAAAAATCAAGAGACGCGAGAGCGTCTCGCCCGCCAAAGGAAAAAGAAAAACGAAAGCGAACAAGTCTATGATTACCGGAGACAACTTCCTTTTTTGTTTGATCAGGCTACAGCCTTCCAGGCAACAGCCCCCAAAAAATTTTTTTTACCAAAATATTCCACATATCCTGTTCTAGTGCCTTTCCAAATAAAATCTTCGATCGGCACAATAACGGGTAAGATATATGCAATAAACGGTGAAATTTTCACCCTCACAGACTTAAGCGAGTAACCCAATTTCAGAATGAAGTCTACAGTTGCAGAAAGACTTGCTTCTACTGTCTCTCTTCGTGATGGGATTTTTATGAAATTTGGAACGAATGATCCTCTGGTGGTCCTTCTAAAGAATCAATGTCTTCCATTTAGATAAGTGGATGGAATAACGGTAAATTAATAGGTAAAGTTAACAAAAGATTTCCAACAATTGCGTCTATCGGCTCATCGCATTGACCATTTTTTAAAACACACTGCAGCATTGGGACATTTGGATATTGGGACACCGGGAGACTGGGAGACTAGGATCTTGGGGTAGTGGGATATTAGGAAATTGGGACATTAGGGTCTTGGGACATTAGGACATTGGGGCATTAGGCACAATGGGGAAATAGGGACGTGGGGACATCGGCATATTGGGGCATTGGGACATCAGGACATCAGAATATTGGGACAATGGGACATTGGGACATTAGGACACTGGGAGACTGGGACATTAGGACACTGGGATATTAGGACATTGGGACATTATGACCTTGGGACAATCGGATATTGGGACATTGGGACACTGGTACATAGGGGCATTGGCCCACTGAGACATCGGAATGTTGTGACATTGGGACATCGGGATATTCGCACATAGGGGCACTGGGATCAGTGTTGCCAATTTAGCCGTTTTCCGGCCAAATTTAGCCGGAAATCGTGCTGTTTAGCCGGAAGAAATTTCTATTTCCGGCCGGCCGGATTTTTAGCCGGAATTGATTTTCTTCGGCCTTTTTTTCGGCTAAAATTATTTTATGATTTTTATATAAAAACTTTTTTATTTATGAACCAATCTTAACGAAACTTCGCATAAAAGGATCCCTATGAATGTCACAAAAAATATGTGGAAATGGATGGAAACAAACAATGGGGTTATGGGGCTGCCATACAAACCGAACCCCCCAAATAAGGTTCTTCTAAGAAAAACTTTTTTTGGGCACCGATGTGAACCAAACTTCATGAAAACATATATAGTTGTTGAGTTTGCGTGAGTCTCCCTTGTTCTTATAGAAAGGAAGATGAAAACTTTCCCTGAAAGCATCATTCATCGGTTGCCCACCTTTGATTTTGTTGAAGAGAACTGTGAGCCAACTAAGCCCGACATTTTCCATTTTCAACCAAAATTCCGCGGGGATTTTGTCCGGGCCGACTGCCTTTCCGCGTTTCATCTGATGCATTGCCTCCATCACCTCTTCCTCTGAGATATCTTCAATATTTGTGGTATTCGGCTCAACATCTTGAAAAGCTGCTCGAGGAAATTCTTCATTTAGAAGTTCGTCAAAATACTCTCGCATCCTGCTACAAATTGCCGTATCGTCAATCAGCAACATTCCTTGCGAGTCCTCCCTGAAATATATAAACACTTAAATTTAATTTTTGCATTTTACTGGGCAAACTAGGCTTGACTCACGCTAATCTGGACCACTAAATGTTTCCACTATGTATTCTATAGTCCGGATTTCGGCAGCAATTCTGACTCTGTAATCCGGATATTTGAGATTTTTAGGGTGAAATGGTAGATTTTGTCTCGTACTTTACTACGGGACGGTTTGGCAAATGACACAATGCTGACTAATTTCAAAGAAATAATACATTTATAGCGTTTTGCTCCTCTTTTTTATTTATTTGGACTGTTTTTCCTCAGAAAAAAAGTGATTGCGCTAATCTGGATGTTCCGATAGTCCGGATTACCCATTGCAATAAATGATCCGGATTATCGAGTCAAGACTAAACTTGCACAACGTCAGATGATTCATAGAACCTACGCATTAAGGGCGGAATTCATAGTCCTCACTTATACTGAAGGGAACGCTTAAGGGAATCCTCATTAATTTTGCGATTCATAATCGCTCGGATTTAAAAAATAAATTTGAATTTTGCTACTACTAGATAATTTTTATAATTTATTTGTCAGTTACTATAATTCGGCTACTAAATTAAATTATTTTATTGAATGTGGCAATGTTTTTATAAGTGACGTTTTGCCCGAATAAGCATTCGCTTATACTTATTCCGTAAGTGAACCCTTATTCCTTAAGTGACGACTATGAATTCCGCTCTTAAAATCTATACCATTTCCCGCCCAAGCTCATAATTTTGGAACTTCAATTTCATGCCCTTGGAGCTTCAAATTTGTAATTGCGGATCATCAACAATGCCCTTGACCATAGTTACGCATTGGAGGTTCCTTTTCAGAATTTTATGTTCCACAATTTCGAACCTAATGTGGTTATGAACTTGACAGAGAAATTGTACCTGTATACAACAATTTTGACTAGTTGAGCTATCTAACTCCGAACTAAGTAAATTTTGACTGTAATGGCAAAGATTGGAGCATATATGCAATAAAACTAAAAAATCAGCCTAAAGCATAGTTTACGGGTAGTACTCCAGAAAAGAAATAAATTTATTAAAATCAGTTTTTCACTATATTTTTTCGCAATGTGATTGTTTTGTATGATTTAGCCGGTTTTTTGGCCGTTTTTCTGACTGAAATTGATTTAGCCGGATTTTTAGCCGTTTTTGAAAAACGTATAGCCGGTTTTCCGGCTAAATTTAGCCGTTTTCTAAATTTTCAGTTGGCAACACTGACTGGGATATAAGAACATGTGAACATTAGGGTCTTGGGTCATTAGGACATTGGGATATTGGGACATCAACACATTAGGACATTGGGACATTAGGTACACTGGGGAAACTGGGACGTGGAAACATTGAGGCACTGGGACATCGGGATATTAGAACATTGGGACATTGGGATATTGGCACATTGGGATATTGGAACATTGGGATACTGGGACATTAGGGCACTGAGATACAGGGACATTGGGCACTGGGATATTAGGACATAAGGCTATTGGGACCTTGGGACACTTGGTATACTGCGACATTGGGAAACTGACCACTGGTACATTAGGACATTGGGCCATTGGGATATTATCACATTAGGATACTGGGAAATTTGGGACATTGGGGTACTGGGATATTAGGAAATTGGGGCATTAGGACCTTAAGACATTAGGACAGTTAGACATTGGGATATTAGGACATTAGGGGGGAGACTGGGACATTGGGATATTCCGATACTGGGACATTGGGACACTAGGGTAGTGGGACATTCGGACATTAAACCATTGGGGCACTGTGATATTTGCACATTGGGACAATAGGACCTAAATTGTGACACTGGGACATCAGGATATTGGGACATTGGCACATTAGGATATTAGGACATTGGGATACTGGGATATTAGAACATTGGGACACTGTGACATTGGGACAATGTGACATTGGGACACTGGGTCAGGGGGGCATTAAGACAGATCAGTAACAGAACGTTAACAAAGCGTTGGCAAGGCAACAACAGAGCGTTAGCAGATCGGTAACAGAGTGTTAACAGAAAATTAACAGAGCCTTAACAGAACGTTAACAGAACGTAAATCGAGTAATAAAAGAAAGGTAACAGACCGTTTACAGAGCGTTAGCCGAATGATTAAAGAGAATTAAGAGAACATTAACAGAACGTTAACAGAGCATTAACGAAAAGATAATAGAGTGTTAAGAGAACGTTAATAGAGCATCAACAGAGTTAACAAAAAATTAACAGATTACTAACAGAATGTTAGCAGAGCCATAACACAAAGATAACACAAAACTATTTTGCACAAAATACATATTAATAAACTATACCCATTTCATCCCAAAATTATTTTTAAAAAAGCTCAGCAACAGACATTTGTGGCGTATTTGCAATTGCGTTTGCAGTATCTATTTATTTTAAAGAAGACCCTGTGAATATAACTTATGATATTAAATTTATGGAATATGCTGAACAAAAACCTATTGAAACTTTTCCCAAAACAAAAATATTAGTTGGCTATTTAAGTATGCAAAAATATATGATATCTGACCAAAAACAACAAAGTTGTAAAAGTTACCCCGCCAAAGAAAAATTCATCTGCCGCAAAAAGAATACATATCACTCCAATCCGCTGCTCATATCTAATTTTGTTTGCTGGATGTACTTTTGTTTTAGGTGTAAATGCTGGAGAAGTTTAAATGTACAGGACTACTTCTTAAATTAATTTGGAGGGAGCCGTCAAAGTGGCACTGAATAAAATGTAAAAGCTCCCACCAAATTACTTTAAGAAGTAGTCCTGTACATTTAAACTTCTCCAGCATTTACGCCTAAAACAAAAGTACATCCAGCAAACAAAATTAGATATGAGCAGCGGATTGGAGTGATATGTATTCTTTTTGCGGCAGATGAATTTTTCTTTGGCGGGGTAACTTTTACAACTTTGTTGTTTTTGGTCAGATATGTTCTTCCGAGAAAAACTTTATTTATGAACCAATCTTCGCAAACTTTACATAAATGTGTTTCTATCGAAGCTATACGCGACATGTATGAGATCATGGGGCTGGCATAGAACCCCCATCCTTAGAAATAAGTTTTTCTTAAAAAAAATATAGCCTCACTTACTTCACACAAATTTATTCTTATGGAAATGTTTGTGGCATAAAATCAGTCCCCACATCCTCATAATCAGGCTCCTCTATTTAAAAATGTTCTCCTTTATGCATCAAAATCACAAAACACATCTATGACAGTCGAGATCAGATCACTTCAAAGACTAATGACTTATGTGGGAAGGGACAGGTCATCCGCAAGTGTCAACCGGTAAAATGAGCCCATTTTTGGAATTTTATATTACTTTTTGAAGTGTGATCGACCGATTGTGATTTTCCTCAATTTCTGATCCAAAATTTTTTTTATTCTCAAAGAGACTGTGGTTTCTTTATACATATGAAGGGCGACACAGATAAATTCACGTTATATCAAAAAATTTGTAAATTACGCATGAAATCGAGATCTGACACTACTTTTTTTTTATTTTTTAAATTTAGAGAATAGCGGTTAACTTTTCGTCTTCAATATTTTACATACTTACGTAATCATATGGGAAATGTTTAAAATTGTCCAGTGATTCCTAAAAATTCTCTTCCGCCTTTACCTGGAAGGCGTGCATACTGTATCATTGTTCGCAATAATTACAGAAAAATATCATAAACGGAATACGTAACCCATAGCGTATCAAGCATTCGCAGATTTATATAATCGTAGATTTATCATGCATTCCATGTTGATATCAGTTGCTACCATATCAAATCAACATCATCATCGTCATCATCTCCAATAACTTACCATCGCTAACTAGACACCAAACAAAAATACCATAGTTGAGATCAAGATACGAATCGAATGATGAAACAGGAAGAAAAACGAGGAAAGATTATACTCGTACATACTACCGCAAAAATCGAAAGTAAAATTCTCTTAGCTACTACTATACAACTGAAACCGTTAAATGCTTATATAGATCTAGTATGTTGTCTAGGCAACTTATCTTACTAGCTGTATGTCTATCTATTCGAGTAGACAAGGTAAGCAAAAGAAATGTACGCTACGGTGTGTGATGGGTGATCATGTAATCACGGCACGAAGACTCACTGGCCTCGTCTTGAGAATATTGGGAGCTCGCGGAACTGCCACAAAATATCGTGTGTGTAAGCTCTATCATTGGCCATCGTGCCAAAGCCGATAGCCAGTTGGCAGTAATAAATCGTATTTTTGCAAGTAAGCTTGGCTTTTGGCTACATAGAAGACTTTCCCCTTCGTGTTAACATCACGACGATCGATGTCGAGACCACCTTGGGACCGCTTGTCGTGTATCGCAGAAACCACTGCGGTTCAATATGATCGTGTTGAGAGTGTACGACCATATTCCAGTACGACATGGGATTGTGGTTGACTATATGGCAAACCAGGAATATGAAGACGACGATGATGAGGATGGTTGGTATCGGTAGGTAGGAAAAAGAAGAAGGCCAGCAGAAAGTAACAGTGCAATAACGGCTTGCGATCGTTTCGTTGCACCAAGTTCAGGAAGTGTATGAGTTTGAATGCAAGATAAGTAAGCAGTTAAATCGTGTCTGGCAAGTTAGTCGTTGGTTGCAGATTGTTGTAACCATAGCTTGCACGTTTAGATGAACTGTCTGTACTGTACAGTAAGTAGGAAGTGGTTTTCACTGACTTTCATTCTCTGTGCGAGCATTAATTAACTATTAAACCGGTGCACTGTGCTGCGCTGTAACAGAAAGTATTCTGGTTTTTCGCGTTGTGCACACCTGGTCAGTTCTTGTTGATTGTAAATTTTACTAGCATTACTAATGCGTTAATGGATTTGGTTTCATGTTCACTGAAATCTAATAAACTGCATAAAATCTATTGGACATTGAACCCTTTACATACACATATCACACATGCCGCATGTAAAAATGAATGTACGTTGGGAGAATTTTTGGTTCAGATGTAGTTATTGTAAGGTTTCTTAAATAAGTTGAGCTTAATATAGTTCAAACCATGCCACTCTCTCAATTCTTGATTTAGAGTCTTCAATTTGCAAAACATGGACAGTGCAATGTTTAAACATTACAGTGGTACATATACGTATGGGCACACTATGATTTTTATCAATATTCAAAGAATGAAAACTCGTTCATATTTTGTGTGATGTAATTTTATTCCTATGAAGAGTAGTTAATGCTCCAACTACATAATAATAATAATTACATAATACCGTTTTGTCCTAATTAAGGTAAATACATATTCGTATGACCGCACCATCGAAAAACCTCTTTCTAGAGCTAATCAAGAACGTTGACAAACAAATTAATAAAAATATATTTTATAGGACGTTGGGGGAGATTTCAGTATCTGCGGCGCCAAGTTATGATGATGCCATTTCATTAATATTAGCCTGAAACGACCGAATCTGCAATCCTTTTTTCGCGAAATCGTAACGAAATCGAATATCTCCGGATATTCAATGTCAAAGTTTGACTTGAAGCCAGTTAAGTAATTTGAAAAGAAAAAGCATTGTAGATTCGGTCGTTTCAGGCCGCAGATACTAAAATCGTCCCGGACGTTGCGTATTTATTGCCACTTAAAATAACTGCTTGCGCATTAACTTATTAATGCAGTTCTCAATACGACGAATTCAAAACAAGGATACCATCTTGGAAAACTCAGAGGCGTTATGCTTCCTAATTTTGCTATAACGTGAAGTTTTGACCATCTGTGTCTTTCCAAAATCCAAACCTGTGATCAGTGTGATAAATATGATAATGATAATAAAGAGCCAAGGCTCCAAATTGTCTTCATCGAAATTTCTTTTCAAATATATGGTTTTTTTATAAAATTTGTATCGAAAACGGTTTTGCGCAGTGATGTATGTAAGTCTAAATTAATTGTATTTTACCGTTAGTTGTCGTTTTTAAACTGAATTTTATTTTTTTTTTTTCAAAAAGCCAACTCTGTTTTTTGCTCTTATTTTAACCCTAGTTTACCACAACCATTTTCTTACTAGTTTCATGTTATGGGGTGCCAATGCACCCCACAGTATGTATGCCCATATTTCTGCATTAAGTGACTTCTATTTTTTTTTTAATTTGATTAATTTTGATCGTGTATTATGTTTATTGAATAGGAAAAATCAAAAATTAGATATTCAGTGCGAATTCATAAATGCTGGAGGCATACATGTTGAGTTTGGTTTAACGGCATACGTGAATGACACGATAAACTCAAACAAGAGTAATGTTCATGAAACTTCCGTATGGTGTGTATCCAATTGACTGATTTTCTGAATAGATGCAGGTTCGTCATCATTTGACGTTTTTAGCAGAACTTATTACTTCAGTACTAAAAGTGAAATCACTTCGCATAGATAAAAATAGTATGCCAAAACTAATGGGCTCGAAGAGGAATTTTGTTCAAAAATTCCGGAATGCAACTCTTTTCGAAATCCTAGTCAGCACACTCTTCTTCAATTAGTATCTTTGATCATTCGACTAAGTTTCTGTTGTTTATTTATGAAATTTAGGGAAATATGAAACAGTTTCAATTTGAAATCGTGTCTGAAACAGTGCCGCATTTGATGTCCCAAAGGTCATTCCGAAGAAACAAAATGTCGTACTATTATTAACATTTTTAGAGTTTTTTTTCATCCCAGATGAAAGTTTATATATTATTATCTTTATTTCAAAATAAATACATATCAATTTAACATTAAAATAGATAGTTCTCAATTTTAAAAAATTATTTGTGGTACAAATGCACCCACGACAAAAAAAAAAAAAAAACGATGACTTCTTTCCACAAAAAAATCGTAAAAAATAAATTTATGTAGCTACAATTGTACAAACACCAAAAACTAAAACTTAAGTAAATTTTATAAAGCTATTGAAAAATTCATAATGAAAACTTGAAAAATTTCGAAGTTATATTAAGTGAAACATGCATTTGCGCCCCAAACAATAAACTAGGGTAAATTTCTTATCCCAAGTTTCGGCCCTTCGCGGGTATCAGAAGCTACAATAGCTCTGAGAGATTTATTTTGTCTATTTTTTTTGGAATTATGTATTTGCAGAAATTATATGACTTGTACCTGAATATGTATAATATTATTTGACAAGTTTTAATAGCCCTATTCGACTGACTGGATCATTGATCCTGTCCAAGTCGAATGAAATCGGATCAAAATTTCCCAAATCGGTAACAGCTGACTATCGTGTCATCTGGCCGCAACGCAATATTCTGAATTATAAATTGCATTTGTAATTATGCACCGTGCGAGATACAGTTAAAAGGATAAGTAGCAAGAAATATTAAAATGATTCCCAAGCAACAATTCATTTGCTTTAAAGAAGCACTTCACACTGTAGCAATCATATAGTACCAAGAAATTCATTTATAGTGTGACATCGCTTAAAGTAATATTTTGATCCGATAAAACATCCTTAAAGTATTTTCCGGAAAGCTTCTATCATCATTATGGAATAAATTTAAAGATAGTGGTATAAAACTTCGATAAAACTGTCTCTAAACGTTAACCTAAAAAAGACGCTCCTTTCAATACTCCACTCTTGTGTTTATTGGATGATACACCACACACATGCAATAGTCTCTCTAAGTTAACTCACACCCATGCATATATTTTTCTATAGCACAGTCAGTGTCATTTTTATAGTGTGACATTCGTATGGTCATCCAATAAATTGTTCTGCGTAGTTTTATAGAAGGATAGACTTTGTGATTTTTTTAAGAATTGACACTTATGAAGTGCTCGGGAATACCACGTTTCTTGAATTGAATTCATTGAAATATTGCATGAAACCAACATCTCCTCACTCCTTGTTAACTTATGAATCAATTAAGATAATTTCAGCGCAGAAAATGTCTGCATTTTATTGATGAATGTGTGGATTTATTCAACTTCAACTGATTGACATATAAAGAAGAAGGTGCAATGGAGAAGAGTCGATAAAGAAGTGTTGAGCACTTGTAGTGTTTACGAGCAATGTTAACTATATGTGAGGTTGGCCGAGTTGTTAGGGCGTCGGACTGGCGTACGACAGTCGCTGGTTCGACGCTGGCTGGGCGAATTTTTTTTCTTTTTTTCACGAGAAAATGACAGAAAATGATGACATAACACATGATGTATGTCTTTTTCAAAGCTTAGTTCAGTGATACAATAAGGTGCAATTGGATCAAAAAACGGCGCCAAACGCCTTTATTGGACTATTATTCAGAGTTTATACCCTGTAAAGTGCCCCTATTATCGTTAGAAGAAAATATTCTATGAAATATTATAGGGATGAAATTGTTACTTGGGTTAACTCTGAATAAAGTTTACAAACCAAAAATACTGAATAACAAAATGACATACGGGAAATTTTAGGGAAATTGTTCGCGGAGACATCTAGGGGATTAGTTTAGCAGATGATCCAAGTCATACCCAGGATCAACTTCCAGGATTATCATTTTGTATGGGATTGCCAATAAATCTGGAAATGATCCAGTGAGTCGAATAGGGCTAATGTAACAAGGGCTAAAACTGCCTTTTCACAACTACATATGGTTGTATCGTCCCTCAATTACGATTGTAATGAGTGTGCAATGATAAAATTTTGTAGAAAGGAGTCCAAAAAAGGTTAAGATATCCTAAAAATCTGACCGTCTATAACTCGTTTGTCATCACGATATTGTAAGTGCTTATGTAGAACTAGTCTTGATCAATATCTTCCTGCAACTACGATCAGAGCAGTTCATTTAATTTATCATAACCTACTTATTGCACATACTTTATTCCAGTCCGCCTGGTTTTGATCAATGACTGTTCTTTTTATAAACTGTATGTACATATGTACATATATGTATACATACAGTTTATAAAAAGAACAGTCAACAAAATCAATTAATGTTCCCTTCATTCAGATAAGAATACATCTAGTACGAGTACTATGAAATGAAATAAAAAAAAACTGAATATGTATCATCATAGAAAACTGTAGAGAGACGAGACCACTTGAATAACGACTTGTCAATACAATATTACGCAAACTCAACTGCGATTAACCCCGAAACACAAGAAGTGGGGCCCAAAAAGCTTGCGCATATATCTATGAAGTAGCGCTAATTGAGAGCATAGAAAAATGAGGACTTTAATTCATGCATCAGCGTAGAGGTTGTTGAACTTCTAAAAGCTATGTTAATGTTTTTTTTTCCTCGATACTTTTGTTACGCTTCAAAATTTACGAAGCATAACGATCACACCTTCTTTTTCTATGGGAAACTTTCCATTTACATCGGGGCTCGTTACGATCGTGCCGAACCAAAGATAAAAGTGAAAACCCCCAAAACAAAGCTCCCCAACAAATTACAAAAATTATGGTGGGGATTGGCCGACAACCATAGATGCATCATACACAGCTCTCGCATGGATTAGTACAACAGCTCGCGATTTGATTTTTCTAACAGAAACCCACTCTGTCGGTATAGCTTTGGATACAGATACATTACGACCTAAGCTTTGGCTAGGCTAGACTAACTGCGAGTATGAGTGTTTTTTTTGTGAATGTATCTTGAGTGCAAATTGTTGTTGTTGATGTGGGGGTGGAAGGGGGAAGGGGTGGTTGAATAGTTGTATCTATGATGTATCTGCATACAAAAAAAACCCGAGCGCCCGCGTCTATGCCGAAGAAGAGGAAGCAAAATTATATTTTTTCGTCGACGCTTGTTGCTGTTGCTTCTGTTATTTCAAGCTGAGTGCTTATTTGCTATCGCAATCGCTGAGATAATATATTGTTATGAGCGTGCACTATTTTAATGGAGAAGCTTGCAGCAGGTAATATATGTCTTGTCTCGGATGGTTGGGAGTTTTGTCCATACCATTCCATACATTTTCGGGAAGCTTTCTCCGCTGTATGAGACAGTCGCTTTTCGATGTACTGCCGGCCGTTATATGATTGGTATTGGCAAAGTCTATGGCACAAGCTGTCGAAGTTAGTCGAGTATCTTTCGGACTAGTGCGCAAGCTAGCTATTCGCTTTTTACATGCGCTAGTTGCACATGGAGAGAAACACCGAGACTATGGTGTGTGCCTTTAGGAGAGAGTGTACTATGTGTAATTCTAATAGCGCCACTGTTACGGCTAGAGTGCTCAGCTGCTTTTGCTGCTGCTGCTGCTGGGGACACATCTTTCACATATGTGTGGTATTGGCGCACCATTCCGTTTTGGCACGATCGCATTCAAGTTAGGACCGCGCGATCAGTCTTCGTTGCTTTGGAATACTATTAGTTTCGTATCTTGTGTTGCGCATAATATTTTTTCTATTTTCCGATATTGGAAAAAAATCAACCGATTTACTTTTGGTTGTAAGAGTTGATCAAAATTTCGTCGCGTTCGATGATCTGCAGACTTTTTCATTTTATTCGTTTGTGACGCAAATTTCAAGGATTTGAGGATGTGTTAGATTTTTTTTTAACAAGGCATTTAAATGTGCAATTAATCAAGTGATTTGGGCTTAATTTTGTCTCTTAGTGTTTTGATTGTTTTGATAAAAAAAAAAATACGAGTGTTCCTCGAAACCCCTACAAGTGTTGAAGATTTTGTCTCCATGTGATTTAATACCCATATCGGAAAGGATATTCCTATAAAACATGGATGCAAGTCATCCATCGATCTTGATCTCATCTCGTGAAAATTTATGGATAATTGTCACGCCGAATCGATTGTGCTTAAAGACTCGAATAAAATAAATTCCCTAAAATAATGTGATCAAAATGTAATATTAATCGATCGTTGCCCCATATAAATTGGCAAATGCTCTAAATGAGGAGCAAAGTAAAAAAAAATTCTCAAATTAAACTAGAAGGCGGAAGAAAATAATCAAAATTGATCAAATCGTATAGTCATATTCAAAATATAAGTTCAAATCAACGATAGTGTTTCTCAGAACTAAAGTGAAGTAGGTATCCAAAATGAAAAAAATAATTTTCTTATAAAGCAACGGTGTGTAGATATTTTTTTTTTAAAGAAACACTCAAAAGTACATGTATGACTAAATATGAAAACAAAAACGCCAACAACCAGAAAAACAATCAGTAAAAAAATAATCTGAAACGCATTTAAAAAAAATACTTCCGCATGTATATAAATTTTTCGTATTTCATTAATGAATGCCGTAGACGTATGTAACAGTGCGACACTCAATAAGCATCCACAATGAATCAATGCAATTATCGTTTTTATTCATTGCAGTAAATTATCTGTTTTAATGAACTGCAACAATTGGTGAATATTATCGAGTGCGTGTGTGTGTGCATCGGAGGTGTAAAATTTTGGAGGCTAATTCCATTTGTTTTGATTTTTTTCCGTCTGATTATTTCATGTGCGTATCGTTAAAACTCAAATGAAAAAAACAACAAAATAAATACACATAAATATATCTCTATCTCGGTCGCGCGCAACGTCGCAATAACATTGGTGAATTCATTATCAAGGACATTGTTTTCTATTTTGTGTGCAAATAGTAATATATGTATGAAACACACAAAGAAAACGCAATCACATTTCGCGGAAATATTTTTTCGTTGTTATTGTAAAAATAGGCAATGTGTGCTTAGTGTGCGTGTGTGTATATTAGTTCTATTCTCAACACGATTGGTTAAACTTCAACAATATTCAGTCAACAAATTGTGGAATATTGCAAATAAACATTGCAAACTAACAATTCACCGAAAAAATTGTGTTTTCAAATGAATCTATATCAAGTGCTGTTAAACTCAATATATCATGGATTATTGACATCACCAATCTATTCACCATCACCAGCACCATTTGAAATTGTTTCGAAAGATCAACAGTATATCAAGTCCTTGTCGTCATCGTCGTCGATCAATACAACATCTTCGTTGTCAATATCATCGGCATCATCCATAGCGCCATCAACTGTTTCATCAATTGAACAACCATTTCACCAACGGCAAATAAAAAGATGTGAAACAAATTTTTTAAATGAAAATTCGCGTGTGCCCATATGCCGTTAGTATTTTATCACAACTCTCACACCCTTAATGAAATTAATGGAAAAGTTAATGTCCCTTTTTTCGACATGTTTTTACTACATATTTGTATAAATAGTGTGAAAAATAAATAATTAAATAAAAATTCCCCAATTTCGGCATATTTTCATCAAATCTTCAAAATTTAAAACAATGTGTTTCGGCCCCAGAATGATAATAATTTTGAAAATACTCTATGTAGTAAAAAATGTCGACGTTGTGGAGTGTGAATGTTCTATATCAATATAGTTTAGTGTGAAAAGAAACAAAATTAAAACGCCCTTAAAAAGAGAAGAGCATGAAAAAACTGAATCCTCTATAAGCAAGTAACTAGTTTTAATGTACTAGAAGCGCTTTTCTGTCCTTCTCTTTCTATCTGCTCCAACTTTTCTTGCCTTCCGTTTATTCGGATCATTAGTACAGCATCCTTTTGGCTGTTGAACAAACCAAAATATATAAAAACATTTTACACAAAACGGAATAAATTCACGTAATTTGAATGAAGATTATAAGAAGAAGAGAGGAACATTTTTCCAAAATGACTTCTATAGGTAATAAAAACGAAATTTCAAAATTTTTCAAAAATTATATTTTTTACGTTGTGTTCTACTAACAATTGATTAAATTTTTGGTTTTTATTTAATTTTTTTTTTGTTGCGAAAAAAATTGGCTTGCGGATTTGGCTATTATAAGTTTTTTTGTTAACTCATTTTATTATTTTACCTTCAGCATCTTTCACTAAACAACATTCGTAAAATTTTGAGAGAATTTTTAGTTATCAAAAGTTCTTTTTATACACATTTTCTGCAGTACAGAATTGATTTATTGATTTGAATATCAGCTAATTTGATTTCTTTAAAATTCTTGGTTTGACTTGACTCCCGCTCTAGTCGGGTAAAAAGCACATAAGTAACGGTTACCGAGAGAATAGTAGTCCTATAAGAAAATTGAGCTACAACTTTTGAGATAAGAATAGTAGTAAGATCTGAGATACAGACGTCGGGATGATAGGACCTCAAAAATTCACAAGCATTGTTAAGACTTTCCCAATGGGTCCTATATAGTCATTAATCGATTTCCGTTGATTGAGCGAATTATGACCATCTCTCCAGCTGCCTACACTTTTAAGAATGGCAAAATATAATAACACATAGTGTACAAATTATATTCCATTATTATCAATATCAGCTAAAAACTCCCTAAAGAACTTCCAGTTGTGTCGCCTGTAAAACAAATTCAAAAGAAAAAAGGAGTGGTATTTCCTAAGACGGTATAAGATGAAGGGCACAACTGGCGCCCGAAATGATCATCTACAATAAAAATCACTAATCCTTTCTTAGGAAATACCACTCGTTTTGTATCCCTAAGGGAATTAAATTAATTTATTTCGTTTATTACCCCAAATGATGATGTTATTATATTCGAACAGCACATAGGATTAATGATCTTTCCTAGGCAGTAGTTGATCGCAAACTTTATGCCAATAACTTGTGTGTTCTGTTCTGTATCTGTTTTTAAAAGGATTCTGAAAAAAAGTAAGATTTTGTCTGAAGTTGATCATTATAGCATGGGCTCAAAATTGTTTCAGAAGGGGTTGCTAAAATAAATTTAATTTTTAGATGGTTGGTGAGAAAATGCTAAATTCAAATCACTTTATGTAATCTAATCAGGTATCTGCTAAGTTTATCAAAACAAATAAGTCGCATATTAGTCTCACATTTCAGCCATAGCTCATGGCGCTTTGAACTGCTTAGACTGATCAAGAATAATTAATCGCTAACCTGAATAGGTTTCAATCGGAATATAGCAAAAGATGTGCGGGACATATCCCGAATTCTTAACCCTTCAACTTCTACGGACATTCAATATTAAAACAATGTCTTCCTCAGACTACTGAAACCTCAATATCCCTAAAACTACAATAGCTACAACACTGAAATAAAAAGCTCATCAATCATCATAGTAAACACATTGTTTTAAAATACGACACGAACCCCATTTAAATTGTTTATTTCGAACAGAGGTTAAACAATTTTTTTTTATTTCGTTTTAAGTCATGTCCCTTTGCATGATAACTTCCGGAATAATAGAGCTAGTGTTTAAAAATTCAGATCAGTCAGATGTTTGTTTTGATAAAATCTTGGACGGTGATGAAAATGAGCATACAAATTACCCCTCTATCATAGTTTCTTTTTTTTTCTCAGTACCGTAAAGCCCCATGTGGGGCCATGGTGCGTTAACTCAGCCGTTTATAGGCAATTTCGAGTCAACGTTACATTTTCTATCATTTCGGAGTGTATATAATGTTGCAAGCATACATACACCCAGAAAAATAACGTCCCTTAAAATTCAATCGACATCTCTTTGAAATCAAGTTACATTCCTTTTAAATATATATCGCTTTAATTCAAATTCATTCTTTTTAAATTAATGAGAAATCCTTTAAATCCAAATTTTCGATAGGAAATCTTTTTAAAAAGAGTCAATCAATGTATGTTCCAACGCGAAATCGCTTTGTTTACATAGAAAATTGTAATTTTTTTTTGGTTTACACTCGCAGTCGGTCGGCAGTGTGGCAGAGCGATGTCACAATGTATGGTATAAATTACAAACGTCGTCCCGTAGTAGGTAGGGGTGTTAGTCTTCAAATCATAGGGTCGCGGGATCGAATGCCACTGTAGTTAGGTAATTTATTATGCATTTTAGAGCGTAAAGAGGTAAATGAAATGTCGTCAACACCTATAGTGAACTCAGTTATACAATACTCATTTATGAGTAATATGTTCTTTCCCTGTGAAAATTACTCCCTTTGGTGTAATTTAAAGTATTCTTTTGAGTTCATGCATTTGGATAAACAATAAGAAGAATCCTTTAATTTTCAATAAAATTATATCCCTTTAAAACAAAAAAAGGAATTAAAAGGAAATCTTTTATGGTTGTGACCTGATTAAATTGACACTGCATCACTTTAATTTAAAGTGATTATAGATAGACTTTTAAAAGGAATATTATTAGTTCAAAGGGAAATCCGTTTGAATTAAAAAGTCTCTGAAATGAAGGGATTATACAATGATTCAAAGGGAAACAAATATAAAGCAAAGTCATATTTGAATCAGTTTGAATCATATGCGTATTTTTTTAATTTAGAAGATTTTTTTTTTCTGAATGTAGGTATATTTCCTATTCGCACATACATACGGAAATTTTGGACCCCGCCGAGATTCGATCTCCGGACCTCTAGATTACTAGCATCGTAGAATAAGACTCAACCAAGTGAGCCACAGAGCGGTATGATAGTTTACCTCGGCTATAATTTTCCACAAAATATCACTAACCACCTACAATTTTGATCAATGCCTAATTATGATATACTTTGAGTTGATATAAAGTGGAGTAGGTCTGACCCTACCTATCTGTTGATTGAATGTCGCGAAAAGCTTCAAATTTGTATCAAATGGTAGATGTTGGATTTATCCTTATAAAAGATCCGACTCCTCCACCTCTTCCTCCCATACAAAAAAGAAACTTAAAATTGGATATTTTGGATTATGCGTGCCTTCTAGGTCTGTTCATGGGTATGGGGTATAAACTCCTCCATGATAGTTTTTTATGCACTCAACTTTATTCAAATGTATACTCATTCACTTTATGTGGAGGATATCCCAATTTCGGCTACATGTAAATTAGCCCTTTTCTCTTCCTCCATTGAATCGTACTTTTTTCAAAAATTTTTATTGAATCTTATGATTTTTCGTCATAAAGGTATATGTTGCTAGAGACGACTAATGCAATGATCGCTTAGATCGTATTTTATCAACCAATTTCAATCCCTATTTGAATATTTTTTGAATGCGGCCATATTCCTTGCATCCACTATCGCACTAACAGCAAAATGTCTATATGGCAAATATACGCATATAGTGCTCAGAAGCGGCTGTCTAACCTCGATCGCTGAGCAATCATCCCATGAATCAAGACAAACCTTAATTTAGTTTCGTCGCCCAACATAGGCTTTAGTCTTCAAGAGCCATCATATTTGGGATATAGCTCAACATACACCTAAAGCTTTATTGAGTGAAACCTCTTTCGAAAAAGTATTGCACTCGTATTTCGTATAGTTTCTTTTTATTAAATTCGAGTTCTTGATTTAGATAGATCTGGTTTAATTTCAGCTTCATTTTCAATAGAAAATAGTTGCAAGCTAGAGGAATTTGCTTCTAATCGATGAATAAGGGAATATAAAAGGGAACTGCAAATAGTCGTATAATACACTGTATATGCGACTTTGCTACGGGACCAAAATATTTTCTATGGTGAATATGATTTTGTAGTTCTAATAACATTTCTCATATGCGTAAATACGAATTTTATATGACGAATTAACTGTAAACAAATTTATGCACATGCGCAGCTCAATGCGTTAACTTTGTAGTTGGGGCGTACGAAAAATGGGGACAATGAACACGAAATTCCAAAATTAATAGATAATTCAAATTAACTAATCAGTAACATTCCTATTGGATAACTGTATATTAAAAAAACATAGCATATTCAAAAAAGTACAGTTTTGCGAAAGATAAATTCTAATGGTATTGCAATTCGTTTATTGGTATAAATTCGTTCAAATACAAAATTTTAAATAGTGTGTATTTCAGGGCATTGCGACTGTATACTCAAACTAATGAAAAAGCCAATAAGTATTAATTCATTCCAGCCCCAATCACTACATTTCCTACGCCACTGCTCACTATTAATAAAAACCAATGGTCCCCTTTATTTTCAATTATTTCGTTTTCTTCTTTTTCTTCTTCTAATTGCTTCTAATCCGTTCTACATAACTGCCCAGTATCACTTCGTTCGTTGCAGATTTTCAGTGCTTTGCTTCGTGAAACTTATTCACATAAGTATGTACTTATCTTTCGTATACGTCTACTCAATCGTCTGTAAAAACAATTCTACACGCTGTACTGATATGCCCCATATTCTATTTTTCAATCCACCACCACGGGATCAACTATTTGTAAAAAAAAAACCAAAATTAAATAAACACTAACGAAAAGCTCTAGTAAGTCGGTCGCTTGTTCGGTCGGCAAAATTAATGATATTTCCGCGTGCCATCTCTGTCTACGGCCTGCTGAACCAGGAAGGAAAACCACTCACCCCCAAGCGAATTTCAAAAGAAACACCACTTTCTCCTGAATTGACTTTTGGCATTATGCCAGGACAATGTGTGCCGATCGAGCACGGTGTCACGAAGATGACGGTCGGCAGCAGGAGGAACACTCACACTGGGTAGTCACTGTACGGTACGCTACACAACAAATGCTGCAAAAATGGTTGGTTGACCTCAAAAACCGGCGACATTCTTACATTTTCTTTTTCCCCCATTCAGTATGTGAATGCGACAAGTAGGCAAGCTATGATATGGACTAGAGCGCTAGAATATAGCAAGAACGACGAATGAACAGCTACATCAAACACGCTTAGAACTTTTTCTATCATCTGATATGTATTGTGTTATGAGCAAAAAGTGGCACTACGACCTGCTGCAAGTGGGATCATTTTATAAACACCACCCGCTTCCATTGCCTCCCCCATGGCGAGAGTGTGTATATAGCATATACGTAAGGCACGCGAGTCGTCGTCATTTCTGCTATGTCAATCCATCCAACACATCTGCTTAGGCAGACGTGACATGAAAATAGGTTAAGCATTGGAATAGGTCAGTTTTGCCGATTGTATATCGTGGTTGCGCCGTTCGTCGGCATATCGTCATCACCCGTCGAAGAGCAGTCGTTGTCGTACACTCTCAATAAGGCTCTGTAGTAGTCCACATACAGTTACACACCCATCCACCATAGAAACTTTTGCAATAAGCTTTTTCGTGCTCTCTTCCTTTTTGTATGCATATTTTGAGTTCTGAATAGAATACAGGCTCAGTCGGTTCTTATGCGTTTATCCGCTCCGTAGTATCCGTATGTATGGCTCTTGTATAGCACCGCACAACCATACCATTTAGAGAAGTAGTACTTCTCAAGGTTCTTGCACTTTTCGCCTAGTTCTAGAAATGACGATGAAGCCACACTGAAGAGTATGAGACTCGAGTGCGCCCACTACACTACACATAACTACATACATCTAAGAATATTGTACTGAATGCCTCCGGTTTTGTTCAGTGGCATGCTATGCTTATGCTAGCTAGCTGGCTAGTCAGAATTGGTAGCAAATCTCGCGACTCAAACTTGCCGTAGTTGGAGGTCGACCACATTTTCGCAATTTGCACTTAACAATAGTGGAAATTGAATGATTAGGTTTGGTATGTGGTTTTGAAGACGGACGCTGGATTAAGTGACTTACAGATGGAATTTTTATAATTATTAAGGCCTAGACCTTCGGAAGTTCTTGCTTTTCAGTTCTTTGCCTTTTGTCGTATTATGCCTAATAGGTTTCCCTATAGTTGATGAGATGATCTATTTTCGAATATATCAGGAAATGAGTTTTGCCTTTCCTTTTAGTAAAATCACTTTCTAAGAGCTAAATCCTTTTTTCTAGATGCTAAATAAAAAAAAACAAATTTGTATGATTTTGTTCATGTATGGGAGGTAACTCTTAGCTTTAATTCAATCAACCTAATTTTTGATTAGGAATATAATAGCAATCATACCAACTACATTCACACCAAATTGTATCTACCAGTGGCGCAACCACGGGAGGTGCTAAGGGAGCTCAAGCCCCTCCCAGACCTAGAAATTATGAAAGGAAAAATTCCAAAATTAAATATGAGGCCGGGCATTTCATTGCAGATTTTCTAAAAATGTGTGCTCTTGGCTCTTCACCAGTGTCGATAGTCTGTGCCGGTTGCAACATCATTAACTGAATCTTAGAAACCTCTCCGTGAAAAAACAAACTCACTGGTTTGCGGTAATTAAAAAAACAATTTTCGCCGCCTGTTTCTTTATTTATTTTGACGGAGCTCTAAAGCATTTTCACCGGAGACATTGTAAAAAAGCAAATCAACTGAAAATTTTAATTTTTTCAGTGAAATATAAGTTTAAGATTTTGCGCTTCAAAAAAGGTGTATAGATCTCTAGGTGAAATGTAAGCACTGAAGAAGGGAGCAAGTAACTCCCGAAATGTGTACATGTATATGCGAAATAAAAATTAAAGTTGTAGTAGGAACAAACGTTTTCCTTTAATGTAAAAATTAAGAAAACTACAAAACAACAGCAAACCTCGTACCATCTTTTTACTTGTTCGTAATTAAGTAGCTTGCTGTACTTAATTGATGTAAAAAGTAGAAGGCATCGGTAAAATATATTTTTGAACGGAATTTCGCAAAAATATTATCATTGCTGTACAAATATTTTGTAGGAAAAAAATTTAACTGAATTGAACCAGCGTAACATAACGAACAGTCATCGGTGCAATAGGCTCACTGTCTAGTTCAAAAGATAAGGTTTGCAGAAGCCAACGGTTTTTGTTTGTACCTATTAATTAATATTTATTTCGTATTGTACCGGACATTCACAAATTCTGCTCTGTTTGCGATATGCTATTTTTTCCAATACTCGGTGAACCCCTAGATTTTACAATTAATTTTAATTTACAACAAAACGTTTTGAGATAATCCTTCCTGTATTTTGACTCTTGCATATCATGCAAAATCCGTAGATAATTCAGATTCACGGTGATTTCACTTTTTCTGCACTAAACTTACCAACATAGGAAGATCCAAATGGGAAATAAAAATGTAAGTTAAAATTATGGAAAACAATTCGCTCTCAGGGTATTCTTCAAAGCAATTGCAATTGCGCAATCATCCGCAATCGAATTATGGTACTAGGTCTTGAAAATCTGTCAGAATCACGAACATGACAAATGTTTAGTAATATGGATAGCCTTAGCCCCCTCCAGGGCAAGAACCTGGTTGCGCCACTGGTAGCTACCTAGCATAATTTGGGAAGAAGGTTCCTTTTGGAAAATGTTGATGGGAGTAATTGAATAACATTAATAATTTTAAATTCACACATTTTAATTGATATACCTACATATGAATGAGAGTGTCCCGTAAGTCGACATTTTTCTTATAAACGGCAAAACAAAATGATCTAAATTGAAGCCCAACCCGAAAAACAAATTTTTCGTTTTGAGATAAATCTGACGTTCTTTGTTGAACCGAGGGATGAAAATCGTTGATTCATCAGAGGTCAATTAACTGTACTGTAAAAAAATTACACCAGGACTTTGTGGCAAGTAATTTTGAAAGTTTGCGCATGTTGTCTAAATTCCATAACGGTATCACATTTGGCTCATTTATTCCTGATTTTAGTCAGAATATTTTTTCAAGCACCATTCAACATGATTCCATGGTAGTTTTAATGAAATGTGACGTTTTAACCAAACTTGCAGTTTATGGAGCTCGTTAAGCCGATTTACATTTTGTGTGTTGCAACTATTCAGCCACAATTAAAATGGAATCTGGTTTTTGAAAAAAAATATTCTGACTATTCTGTTGTTTTGATGAAATCAACAAAAACGCTTAAGTGATGTTAACGGGCTTGCCATTTTAAATGATAACAACTACCAAAAGCTACTGCATACACGAGCATACGTATAAAAGTATTGTAGGCATATTTCAACCGAAAACTTGAAGCCAAAGCGCTTACGGATAGTGATGTTTAAACACTTGAAAAGCGCTGAAACTAAGCGACCATATAATAGGTTTTTTTTTCCTAGGGCGGATTTCACGTACTTCTTATCTAATGGTTAGTCTTATCGTAAAGAGAAGACACACACAATTTTCAGAAAGCTTTTCCATTATATTGAATTGAATTTTTGTTTATTTTGTACAGTTACGCTTTGAACTTTCGAAGCTATATTGTGCTTACATTTAACGCTTCAAAGTCACTTTTCGAGCGCTTCGTTTCCCGCTGGGAAGCGCGAGAAATGATAACCACCACATTCATATTCTTATCTTAAATCTTTAAATTTTTCTACTTCCCGGTAATATTGCAGCTAGTGTGTGGTTACTTGTTCAATATGCTCTGCCTAATCACCCCCAAGATCTAGGTCATTCACTATAATCTTGCTGAATGTGTATTCTTGTATATACGTTCATTTCTTTATTTATTTTTAATTAGTCTTGATAAGATAATTATAATTAATTACTTGTTGTGGTTCTAGTTTAGCTAGTGTTGAGTGGGATAGATTCATAAATCAGTGTTAGTAGGCTTAACACTTTTGTATATTTTACGTTGTAAGAACATGTTTTAATTGATGAATCGCGTTCAGTCTTATAATACGAAAAAGTTCAGAACAAACTCGTGATTTGGGGCTACTTTCTGGATTTCGTAGGTAAATAGCCCCCAAATCATTACAATTTATATACAAATTGGCACAGTGAAAACATTTGCGTGTTTTCTAAGAAAACGTATTGTAAACTCCGGTCACAAGACTACATTTCCCAATTCCCAATTGGCTTTGTTTAAGTTTGTGTGTTTGCTTTTGCAGTAAATTCCTTCAAAATAAGAGAATGGGTGGATATTGTACAATGACCAAATTGCAGTTAATTACTAGCCTATCTTACAAACACATTTTCACACTTAATATAAATTTTTATCAAAATAATATTGCCGATTTTCAAATGAAATTCCGAATAGTACACTGTGAACACTTTTCGGTGATTTCTGAAAATGTACGGCGGAATCATTTCGTTTGCGGGACTGTGTAAACTGTATTATTAATTTTATGCCAATATAAAATCTCTATAAAAAATAAAAACGAAGTATATACTACAGTAAAACCTCCATAAGTCGACCACTCAAGGGCGAACAATTTTTAGTCAAGATAGAGAGTGTGGTTAACTTACGGAGAATAATTTAACATTATATTGAAGGTTAAAGGGCTGAAAAAAGATGGTCAATTTAAAGAGGTGGTCACGTTATAGAGTGGTCAACATAGGGAAGGTTCTACTGTAGTTTCATAAAATGTGAATCTAAACGTTGTAATACCATAGCATTTTGTGGAAAAAAGTAATTGGTAGATGTCAACAAAACAATTTTTTTATCTTATATGTTGCATTTGTCATACTAATTTTTTCAAAACTTTCTTCCCACGGATTTATTTTAACGTCAGATAGTTGAATTGATATCTAGTTTTAACAGCATAAATGTAATACGACGTTACATTCGTTCTCAGCACGAACATGGTAACGTACTTATCTCTTAATTCAGATATGTAATATGATTGGCACTGATATTGTAACCTTGGCAATAATCTTGCGAATACATACTTTTTGACATTCAAATTCTATGCGATAGTGGAAAAACAATTCAAAGTCAAAGAACACTCACAAAGGGGTCCCCCAAACTATCGACAATGAAATCCAGCTCTCCCCTAAACTCGGCCCAATCTTCAACCCTCCTTTTATCAAAAAAGCTCACAAATCTAGTACAATGACTGATATGAACATTTTTTTCGTTAGTTATCGTTGTCCGCGTGGTATTAATCTCAACAAATTCACTAGCAGAGGTAAATATAAGGTGCCTAGAGATGTCAAATGAATTTTGATTACAGACATAGAATTTTGATAAGATAAGAATTAGTAGGTCAAAACAATGTACATAATGCGTACGTGTATGCTCATAACGTACACATATAGTAAAGTACATACATACATCGCCGTTTGTTGTTTGTTTATTTGTATTCAATATTATCAATAAATTCAAGTACATGGACATAGTCGCGCAATGTGTGAACAGAACAAAAAAAAATTAAATGAGATTTTATTCATGACGATAATAAAATCTGTTATATATGTATAACCAAAGAAATGGTGTCAGATAGACAGAAGAAAAAAACATATTTTTTTCCTTATGGGAAAATTTGCGAATCAATTAACTTGTGTGTATTTGATATATTTGAAAAAAAAATTTGTAATCTATTGAAACACTATGTTTTTTAAATCATGATGCAACAGCATAAAATAATTCTTATAAGTAAAAAGGTTTAGATACAATTTTCTACATTAGGCATGTTATAGTAAGTTTTCGTCAAATATCTTATTTTCATCAGAAAGTTTGACTTTTTTTAGCATATGCCTGCTCAGAACACTTTGATGACAAGTGATACTCATGTAAGTTACAGTTAGTTAAAAAAGTCAATTTAGCAAAAAATGGAATTATGACGTGAACATTTTCATGCAATTAATTGCAATTTCGTGCATTTAATACGATTTTAAAATTGTGATTCATTTTGCATTTGGATGCATGAAGCACCATCTCGTCCGAAAATTTATAACTGGTTTGACGAGTTCAAACGTGGGTGTAATTTACTCAAGGACGAGTTTCGTGAAGGTCGTCCAAAAACAGCCATTGTGACGGAAAACTTGGATGCTGTGCGTGAAATGATTACGCAAGGCCGGCTTTTGACATACCGGGAGATAGAGGCATCCTCGTGCATTTCTCCCCCGGCCATACATTTGATGCTGAATGAACACTTGGCCGTTAAAAAGGTTTGGTTCCGTTGGATCCGGCATGATTTCACAATAGCTCAAAAAAGGCGTGTCTCGATTGGTGCAGACAAATGATAAAAAAAATACCATAACGGTGCATCAAATGACGTGTATAAAATCGCCACCGGCGACGAATCATGGATCTATGCCTATGAGCCGGAAACTAAACAACAGTCGACCGTGTGGGTGTTCCAAAACGAGCCCAATCCAAGAAAAGTTGTTCGCGCACGAAGCACTGCGAGGCAAATGGTGTCCTCTTTCTTCGGCTGAATGGGTCCTCTGGCCATTGTGTTCCACTTGAGAAACTTAGTACGATCAATTCCGAGTAGTACACGACAATTGCTTGTCCGAAGTTTTCGGGGAAATTCGCAAAACGAACAAGTGAAGACGAACCATTTTTCGTCATGACAATGCGAGCTCTCACACATAAGTTCAAACTAGCGCCTATTCAACCGGTCAAAACATTGAATTGACGGGTCATCCGGCTTACAGTCCTGACTTGGCACCGAATGATGTTTTTCCCATTTATTAAAAATAAATTACGTGGTGAACGGTTTTCTTCGCCCGAAGCAAATGTTGAAGCGTTCTGAAGCCATGTTTTGGAGATATCTCCATAGGAGTGGAAAAAATGGCCCGCAAATTGGTTTGAGCGCATGCAAAAGTGTATAGATGCTCATGACGAATATTTTCAAAAACAATGAAACCATTTTAGGAAAAAAAATCGTTTTCATTTATTTTCTAGAAACTTTTGTGGTAACCTACGTATAACCTTTACCTTAAAAAAAGGTATGCTCAATACACAAAAATTTGTCTGCACAAAAACCTCCGCAAATATTAATTGTTCTGAAAAAATATTCAAACACATTATAACTACTACTCCGTCGTCGACATTTAAAAATCTTTATTATATCAATTTCGAAGTACACCGATTACCCCTAATAGTTTCACGTTTCCATTGCCCGAATTCCATTATAATCGTCATATTTCTCTACACACTTGCAAACACATTTTGCTGTGTTATATTCAGTAACTGTTTATGACTTTCTTAAATTGTATGTGATTCGGAGTGTGAGGACCGAATGTATTTCCAGCTCAAGACTGTAATAAGAAAAATATGTTCACCGCTTCTCCCGGTAAAATGCCCATCAAAGATATTTTGAAACCTCACAAGCTTGATGAATTTCCCGTATCCCGTATAATCGTATTTTCACGATCTCAAAAATTGCAATAGCCTAAGCTATATGATATCCCTTTAAATAACAGGAATAAAACTCAAATTTTTGCATTAACTTTAAGGTTACTGCCTCAACTCTTTTGTTTCCCACTTGGTTTAGTTGCAGCCGGCGCCCCATATTAAATGCAATATTTTAAATTGGTCATTGGAAATGTATAGAGGAAAGCGTTTTAGTCTCAATATAAAAGAAAGTTCAAATCTAGTTCATTAAAAAAGCAAAAATATAGTAAATAATAATTTAAAAACGAAGGATTTCAGCCAGTAACCTAATATTTTATTTTAAAAGTGAATAAGCTTTACCATATTTTCGCTCAAATGCTTGTGATGATGTAAAAAAAATTATGTAATGTACATGAAACCTATATCATAACAATTTGGACGATTCAAACCCGCATGTGAACTTGGGAATTCCTAACTATGTACATCTCCAGGGGTTTTAAAGTGCTGCAGATACTCTATATATCTCGCGTAGATAAAATTTGTCTTTATATTGCGATACATATCAAAGTGATATCAAATAACATCGTAAATTGTTACTTTTATACTCGTATGTAGCAACTTACCGCCTTCAACCAGCTGTACTAAGTATAAACTTACTCATATACATGTATATGTCAAACCCACTCTTATAAAACATGTACTCTCCGACGAAAACAGCAGCCAACCTTCTTTCGCAATGCACACTCTTCAAAATCCAAGTTCAATGCCCTGTACTACCTATCCGCATTGGCGAGCACAAACGAATATAAACACCTTTGGGTCATACTATATAATATTTAGTTGTGATTTTTTTTTCGTTATTGCTTTTAATGAAAAGCGAAGAAGAAAACGTGAAAGTGTTTTTATTCATCTTGACCACGACTTGAATGTTTGACTTTTTACTTAAACGAAAAAAAATTCACTTTCACTGCCAAAAATTCACTGGTTGAGTGGCATTGGGATTTGGGAAGCTACTCCGGTTGTGTGTACATGTTTGTATTCTTATTTTTATAGTACGGTTTGATGTTGACGTATGTATACGTTTTGGTAAAATTACACACATATGTTATGTTTGTTAATTTATGCTGGTCATTACAAGTGGAATTAGCAAATTAATGGACGGAACAGTGGCGTAGATAAGGGGGGATCAAGAGGATCAATCCCCCCTTCCGTCACACACTTTTGATTATTACTTTAAGTATACTCGTATGTAAAACAAAGCAAAAGTAACATTGGCTCTGGAGTTTCGCACAGGCAAGCCCTACTGAAGTAATCTAGAAGAGCTGCTGGAAAAATTAAATGTAAGCACTGATTGAAAATTTGTTGCCGGAAAATCTTAATGTTCGGTTCAACGGCTCGGTGGAACACGGAGTTCTCTTCCACAGAGCGCAATTTCCAATGGGGAAATATACAATACATAAGATTATAAAGATTGGAAAGCTAATGCAAATGAAGGGAAAGCGCTGCAAAACTGCTTCAAATTTTTCAGCATCCTTTATTAATTGAGTTTATCAACATTATTGTTTTCTTTTTTTAAGTTTAAATTTGACGAAAGATTTTATCGTATATAGCAGGGCAAAGCGAGTCTTGACTTTCTCTAGTTATTCGCAATTTTATTGAATTTAATACGAACTCTCGAAGCTATAACCAGGAATATTTTTTTGAACAAAACTTAGATAAAAAAATTGTAGAAACTTCCAAAACTGAAAGATATAGGAAGAAAAGACCGCCAAAATGAAAGTAAGCAATAAACGTAACAAAAAACGAATAGAAACAAACAATTAATAAATAAATATACACATGTCTGAAGATGCATAATAAAGAAAATGCGAAACGTCACAACAAAATAACCTTTTAATAGAGGAGGAAATAAAAGCAGGGAAGGCCAGTAATTTAAAAAAGAAAACAAAATGAAAGATATATAGTCTTATGCAGTAATTCGAAAACAAATTAACAAACAAAAAAAAAGGAGTTCCGCGGTACCCTAGCGTTCCGTGAAAATCTCTCAAGAGTTTCGCGAAGATATCAAAAAATAGGAAAAATGTAGAAAAAGCTTTTTACAACAAAAAGCAAACAAATCATACGAAAAACGGTTTGTAAGTTTTTCGAATTCCCAAACTTAATCTGCTACACAGCACCAGATATCAACTTAACTGTAAAATATTTGACCAGCATCAGAGACTCAACCGATTTTCTTTTACAGCTTTCCACTAATTGAAATAAAAAAGCAAGTACAGGCATGCCTCGACTAAGGACGCTAATTGATTCCAAGAAAATGCGTCCTAAGTCGAAAAATTTGTGACAATATCGCACGTAGGCGGTCACACTCCAAATTCGCCACTTTTCAGTTAATGATACAGTTTTATAAGGACAAGAGGTATTTAAAGTATAGATTTATGTTCACCTCAACAGCAACTAATTTGTGGAATATTATTCAAATCTTTCTTTGGTAGTCTCTTATTCTGAATTGGGGAAGAGCTCGGGCCTCTTTTATTTTAATTCTTAAACTTATTTAAGTACTGGTGATGGAAATTTATTTGCATATTATTTGTTGAGCTACTCGTTTTAAATTTCAAAAAGAAACTCACATCGGTGGTTCGGAACAAGAACACAAAATTGATCAATTCAGTTCGAATCTCAACTCAAGGTAAAAATCCACGCTCCCGTGCGATATTAGGCCCAACTGGTGAACACAATTTTTGGAAGCATACATTCCCTTATCAATTCCACCGAATGGCGGAAAATAGAGGTCGGTTCCAAATTGACGACTGAACTCTTTTGCTGAAGTTCTGAAAAAACGTTCAGTTAAAATTCAGTAAGTAATTAAGAACGCATTTATTATGTGCGCGTTCCTCGATACAAATAATAAATTTTGCTCATATCTACGATCTCCGGTATCACACTTCCAATGTATGCTTAAAATTTGCTTTTTTAAATCATTTCTCATTTCTATGTATTTTTAATTTGCTTCATTTTGTAAGTTTTCGTAATTTAGCAGAAACTGTTTGCCGCCAGATTTGTTTTTAATTAAAAGGCCTAATCCTTTACACAATCGTTGAGTTAAACTCTACTTGGAGGTCCTCAACGAAACTAGGCTAATTGCCATTGACAAAAGAAAATTCTATAAACAACGACCCAATAAGTAATAAGAAGCTTATGGATCAGGAAAGAAAAAGTGTAAGAAGAGAAAAGCTAATTATGTCTTAAGTTACGAGTAACAGGTGTGTTTTGAAAAAAGCGAAAATTTGTGCGAAAATTAGAATAGCGTGGATTCACTCAACGTACTAAAAAAGTCAAAATTATCGATGCAATATTTTCAGGACTCTGTTTTTATCCTATGGCAAAATTACTATACCAAAATTTGCTTCAAATAAAATACAGAAATTGTGATTCTGAAACTCAACATTTGAAAACCGTAAAAGTATAAGCAATCTTGCCAAATGATCCCCCCCCCCCCCTCTCCGAAAAGCTATCTACGCCACTGGGACGGAAGATAATGTGTGTTTTTTACGATGCTCATTTTGTATTGAAAGAATGAATTATGGACAATAGGCCATGAGTTATTATGAGGAATTAACTTCCTAGACAGGATAAGACTATTGAAAAAGAAAAAAAGTCCGTGCCGAAGGGCTGAAGTGACATCTTACTGATATACATACTGTGTCAGTTCTTGAGCGAAGGTAACGGCAGCCGGATATTTAAAAAAAAAACACATATATATTTGCATTATGGGCGCCCCCGGTCCGAACGACGTGAATAAAATACTTACTAATCTAAATCAGGGAAGTCCTTTTATAACCAATTCTGTAATGGAGTTCGGCATATATGACACTCTTGTAAAGTTAAGTCATGTTTTAGTCGCTGGATCAACAAGTTAAAATATCTGCTTTGCATCATTAATGAAAAAAATGTTTTCCTTTCCAAAAAGAATCATCAAAATTAATCATATTAACCTATCTTTTGCTACGAGATAAATTTAAAAAATTAACACTGGTGAATGTTAAATACATATAGCTTTTTTGTCTTAGACCAATCCATAAACGGCCGTAATTATCATCAAAACAATAATGATTCTGCAATTAACATCTTGAAACCGTTACGTAGACGTACCACACATCAAACAGCAATGATGCATATTTTACTACAAACACCGCTCGACAAATACTGTCAGCAGAAAAGTAAATACGTATAGTAACGTGAAAAAATAAGAAATGTGCAAAATGATTTTGCGATTGGATAAGAGAAAAAGATGATATCGTACAACAAACACGAGTGCATACACATATAGACACACACAGTACAAATTTGATGGATGACGAGGATGAGGTGATGCCTTCCGTGAGGGATGCAACGTTTGGGTAAAATGGTTGAATGATTGCAGAAGTGAAAGATGTCATTTGAAATGAGAGTGAACTTAAATTAGGATTAATTAACATGCATTTTCTATTTGTTGTAAACACAAAAAACTTTCGTCGGAAATATTCCTGCACAAATTAAAAGGAGTTTTAATGAAGAAATATTTTGCTTTAATTTAAAAGATTGCTGTTGGCTTTGGAATGAAATGGCGAAGGTGAATGCAGATGAAATCAGTGGATTTTAATATGAAATCAGTTAGAATTAGCTGGAATGATGTGCATTTGAAATCGTAAATAGTTTACCAGAAAAAAACAGTGGCCGACTCGCGTTTTTACGCAGTACAGTATTTTTAATAATGTTATCGAAGCCTTCTTTTATATGGGCTAGTTTCAATTAAATTCAATTTTCGATTTTGAATTGCGTAATAATTATCTGTAACTGCGTAGACTGACTGGATATTGAAAATCATTTAAACAAATCAGATGTACAGTTTTTCACAACTGCGCATTAGGAGTAAAGCGGATATCCTTGAGAATATTATCTATCAATTTTATTTTATTTTGACGATTTTCTATTTTCGAAAATAATATTGTCAGCTCATCTCATATTGTGTCTTTTATATGAATAGAAATGGATTCGTCAAATTTAGGTAGCACTAATGAAACGTTAAGGTATTTGGATTTATTGCTTGCAAATTTCTGAAAAGTCCAAGTAAAATAATACAGAGACAGATATACAATAACTTTATCTAACCTGCATCCTAGTCATCAATTCTCCAACCAACTCAAATAATATATACAAAATTTTGAAGGTTACACGCGAATGTTTTTCTCTTTATTTATTTTTACAGATAAACACTCTATTATGGTCTCTAGTTCGCGCAACTTACCAATAATACGAGCTTGATTTTTCTGTATCTATTACTCGATTCTACAGCAATTTCCTTATTGAATAAATTTTCTTAGATTGCCTCTTTTAACTGTTACGTCGACACCTGTCCTCTACTTTACTATAGTACTGAACTTAGGTGACTTGACAATGATCAAGAAAATAAATTCTGATATGGTGATTCACCCCTATGTTTCTACGGTATCCGTAGCGGATTGAAATATATTTATACATTATGTTGCGAGCGGCCTTGAGTAATTTGTCGAATGAAGTCTACTCGATAAAATCAGGTTTCCGTAGTGGTAAATAAAATTGTTAAATATATTAATGTTATGTTATGCAGGGAACAATTTTTATTTTCAAATATGGGCGTTGATCGTTATGAAGTCATGTTGAATTTCGTTTAATTTGGTATCACGTTTGCTTTTAAGTTGCACGTTAAACCCATTTCCATAAATTTATTAATCTCATTCATCATCATCAGCATATTCATAAAGTACTCGTAGTCTCTCCAATTAAGCTTAGAATAAATTTTGTTTGTAGTTTCTCATTTTAACGGTCGCTTTTATTTGCCTTCTTACAGGAATTATGACACTGAGCCGTGGCCCGTACAGCGAGCTCGATAAAATGAGCCTATTTCAGGATCTCAAGCTGAAACGAAGAAAAGTTGATTCAAGATGCAGTAGCGATGGTGAATCAGTAGCGGATACAAGCACGTCATCGCCTGATTTATTAGCACCACTTTCACCAAAAATGTGCGACCAATCGTCCACGTTAATTACTACAAATACAATTATGACACAGGCCACAACAACAGCAACAGCTGTTGCTACAACAACAACAGCCACACTAAATCAGCAGCATCAACTTCTTCATCATCAGGATGTGGAGAATCACGCCACGCACCAACAATCGTTGTCCACAACAACCAACAATTGTTCAGTGTCGGATTCAAGCGAAATGTCTGTTACGGCAACAACAACGACAGCTCCAACACCACCTACGCCGGCGGCCACGCCAACTCCTCCGACTACAACGACGCCAAACCATATTCAAGGAAATGGTACGCATAGTAGTAGTAATGGGGCGGGTAGCAACAGGGCATCGCCCGATTCGATGGAAGAGAAGCCCTCGACTACAACGAATGTTATGCCGACTAATGGGGCGCATAATAATAACAATAATAGTGGGAGTATCGGTTCAACGCCAAGCAGTGTAATACGTTCAGTGAAGTCTGAACGTGTTTCGTCGCCGCCAGGAAAGTTGCTGTATCAACATATGACGAGTCAACCCCCGAAGACTCCTACACAATCACAGCAGCATGTCACAGTGCTCGTGACACCGTCGAGGATTAAAAGCGAACAACAGCAAAATATGATGCATCAACAGCAACAAGCGCAACAGCATCAGCAACAACTTCATCAACAGCATCAACAATTCTATCAGCAGATGCATTCACCAATGTCGCGAAAGCAAAGCCCTCCCACATCCTATGCCAACTGTTCGAGCAGTGGTAATCATGGTCGACAGCCGAGTGATGCTGGAGGAGGAGGAGGCGGCGGCGGGGGTGGTGGAGGCAATTCACCAATGAGCATTTCAACAACATCACCAATTCACCAGCAAATGCAAATTTTGCACGCTTCGTCGCAGCTTTTGTCGCGATCTCAGATGTCACCGAACTCATTGTCGCCGCCTTCAAGAATGCAAATGTCCGTTCATTCATCGCAACAGCAGCATCAGCAGCAACGACAGGCACAGCAAAACCATCAACATCATCAACAACAAATTAGAATTAAGAAAGAAGATAATGGGATGCCTGGATCTCCTGTTATGATGGATCGCGGTATCGGCACCACAAATTTCATTAACATCCATCACAGGATTCATCAACAACAACAACAACAACAACAACAGCAGCAGCAACAACAACACCATCAACCGCAACCCAGTAGTCAGCAAATGAACAACAGCGGGAACGTTGGTGTACCGCAACAGCTAATCCATCCAACGCTGCAGTTGCGACATCAAAATCGCGATGCACCCATTTTATTTCGTGTAAAGAACGAGCAAAACCAATTACCAAATTTAATGCAACCCAATCAGCGTATGGTGTGGGTGCCGAATACTCGCATAAATGGCGTTAAGCCCGAAGTAATAGGTGGGCCATTGACTGGACTACGTCCGCCCGGTCCCGGACAGTCACCCTCGCCGCATCATCCGCCCTCACAACTATCGCCGCAAGGACCCTCCCAAACCCCGCCACGTGGCACTCCAACTGTGATAATGGGCGAAAGTTGTGGCGTACGAACAATGGTGTGGGGCTATGAGCCACCGCCCCAATCAATGCAACAGTCCCCGACCACACCCCCGTCTCAAACGTCCGGTCCATCACAGAATAGCGAGGAAGCGGCCCAACTGCTTTTGAGTTTAGGACAGTCGCGAATACAGGAGCAACGACCCAGACCGCAACAATTCCGTACACCACACGCTTTAAATATGGAACGACTGTGGGCCGGAGACTATAGTCAGTTGCCGGCCGGCCAGCAATTGCATGCTTTAAATTTGAGCGCTCAACAACAATGGGCTGGTCCACATTCATTGGGCAGTACACGTGCTCCGGACTCACAAAATGATCCGACCGGCGATGAGGACGAACAGCCGTTAGTGTGCATGATTTGCGAGGACAAAGCAACGGGGCTACACTATGGAATTATTACCTGTGAAGGGTAGGCTTTTTCAACTCTAGTTATGATCCATTTTTCTAATATTTTGGTTTTAACATTTGCAGATGCAAAGGATTCTTTAAGAGAACTGTTCAAAATCGGCGCGTTTATACGTGTGTTGCGGATGGTACTTGCGAAATAAATAAAGCCCAAAGGAATCGATGTCAGTATTGTCGTTTTAAGAAATGCATTGAACAAGGAATGGTGCTGCAAGGTAATTTTGCGGTGGTTTGATTTAAAGACTCGATACTGTTTAGTTTTATTAGGGAATTATCATAAGTATATCTCGTTATTTTATATTCAGGAATTTTGTTTGGAAGATTTTTTCATTGTCTGATAAAAAATGACTGTCTTTTCAGCTGTACGTGAAGATCGCATGCCCGGTGGCCGTAATAGTGGTGCCGTCTACAACCTGTACAAAGTCAAATACAAGAAGCACAAAAAACAAAAGCAACAGCAGCAACCACAGCATGATCATCCCCATCAATCGTCCCCACAACATCATCTTCATCCCTCACCGCATTCACAGTCGTCGCAGCAATCTACGATGAGTGGCTCGAAAATTGGTTCGTCTGCCTCAAGCACGCCGAACACAAACAGCAGCTCATCATCGATGGACGATGTGAAACCAATGTTCCTAAATTCAACAAGTCATCAACAGATTGCGATAAAGCATGAACATGAAAACATACAATTGCCGTCGCATTTAGTTAATGGAACTATCTTAAAGACTGCCCTCACAAATCCAAGTGAGATTGTACATCTTCGACATCGACTCGACAATGCCGTCAGCTCGTCCAAAGATCGTCAGATCTCATACGATCATGCATTAAATATGATACAAACGTTGATCGATTGCGATGCTATGGAAGATATTGCAACACTGCCCCATTTCTCAGAATTTCTCGAAGATAAGTCTGAAATTAGTGAAAAACTTTGTAACATTGGAGACTCAATTGTTCACAAGTTGGTCTCGTGGACAAAGAAACTGCCATTCTATTTAGAAATTCCCGTGGAAATTCATACAAAACTACTGACTGATAAGTGGCATGAACTCTTGATTCTGACGACCGCCGCCTACCAGGCGCTGCACGGGAAGAAAGGATCAAGTCAGCCAACAACGCCCACTCAAATCACACCGATAGCTATACCGTTGCATAAGGACGATCCGGAATTCGTTCATGAAGTCAATGCACATTTGAATATACTTCAAACGTGCCTAACAACACTAATGGGTCAACCGATTGCAATGGATCAACTGAAATTGGATGTGGGACACATGGTAGAGAAAATGACTCAAATCACCATCATGTTTCGTCGTATCAAGCTGAAGATGGAGGAGTACGTTTGCCTCAAGGTGTATATTTTATTGAATAAAGGTAAAGGTGTGGACAAATTCAATATATCACTTCGGAATGGATTCATGTTTTTTTTTTTTTCAGAAGTCGAACTGGAGAGTATACAAGAAAGATACGTGCAAGTTTTGCGAACGTTCTTACAGCACTCGTCGCCGCACAATCCGGGACGATTAGCCGAACTGTTAGCCCATATACCAGAGGTAAGAATATTCTCCTCTCCAATTAAAGTGTAGCGACTAATTAGGGTATTATTGATTTAATTTTTCAGATTCAAGCAGCTGCTAGTCTATTGCTTGAGAGTAAAATGTTCTACGTGCCGTTTGTGCTGAATTCGGCTAGCATAAGGTAGCAAATGTTGGAACGTGGACTCCTACTTCCGGACGGGTCCCCAACGTCTCGAAACCCCCTACTGCCATTATCTAACCAAGAAAGTACTGCGCAACAGCAACAGAATATCATGAAATCGCCGTTTGTACCAATATCATCTTCTGCATCATCATCGACTGCGTCGTCAAACACATCATCGACAATTGTTGCCTCACTGCCAACACCATACAAGTCAATTCTGCATACACATCTGACATCTAAACAAACGGCTACAACCACATCAGCTTCAATTAAACTATCCGCATCTATGGCACCGTCGACCAAAGTAAATATGTTTAGCAATCGTCATCAGCACGGTGCACAGACTACGTCGACGGTGACAAGACATCCCGTAACTAAACAGCAGCTTCTACAAGACCATCATTTAATCATACAAAACCAGCAACCAAATCAACAGCGAAAACACTACAATCAACATCAGCAACAGCAGGATCAACAGCTGTATCCACAGTTCGTTTTATCGACAAGCAGTAGTTCGACGACTAATAGTAGTAGCAGTAGCATTAGTCATAGCAGTAATGATAATAATAACATTGTAAGTTTAATTAATAATGCAATTAGCTGTAACAATGAGAATAATAACAGCAGCGCCAGCTCTATGCGTATGAGTCGCAGTAGTCCGTCAATATCGATTGCCACCCAATCGACAGTTACCGCAACGGCTACGACCCAGACTCAAACCGATGAGCTCACTACCACATCCACCATCATAAGCCCCTTGGTCCATCATCATCCAATTCATCAACAACCCCATCAGCATCATCATTCAAACCATCATACACAAATCCATCATCACTCATCATCCCATAAACAAAACTTCAATCATCGGCATCATCAAACACAATTAATACCGTTAAGTGCATCTACATCCGCCACAGCCACAAGCAATTGTGGGGAAAATGGTGGTGGTAGTAGTGGTGGTGTCATGAATGCACCGACATCATCGGCATCATCATCCTCATCTACCGGCCTTACAACCCGACGCCATCATGAAGCTGTTACTGTTGTTGTATTTAAAACAATGTTACCTGACGACTGAATTAAAAATAAATAAATTTAACTATTAATAAAAGAAGAACCTATATAAAAATAATAAAAAATATAAAAAAGAGAAATGCTTGAAAATAAATTAAATTCAATAAAATAAATTTTACAATTCTATTATTACTGAATTAGTTACATTTTTTTATTGTATTAAATGTATACTTTACACCTAATTAATTATATTAACGTAATTTTATATTAATTTTATTGTATTGTACTAAAATATATTAAATAAATATTGTGAGACCATATATAGTTAAACATTATAGAAAAGTAAAACAAACTAAACCGGAAAATGCAACTTATACCATTTTTTATTGTAGTAAATAAATATTGTACATTATAATTCATCATTATAAAATATATATACATATATATATAAATCATATAAATTAAAAATTAAAAAAAAAAACGCAAAAAATTGCAATTTCACCATGTAGAAATCTTCACAATTTTACTAAATCATAATTTTACTTGTCTTGTCTTTTCTTGATGTCATTAAACATTTTATTTCTATGTTTTACACTGTGTTAGAGGAATGGCTCGTTTTTAAGTCAATTTTTATGATTTTATAATATATTACCTATGTTTTACTATTTTGTATGTTTATAATAAATTAAAGCAGAGCTAAAACACACACATACTAGAAAATACATAAATATATACTTATGTAATAGAAAACAAAACCCAACTGAATAGAACCGAAAATGAAACCATTATACATTTTATGAATACATGTTATTATATATTATATGATTATTATTAAAAAAACACACACACACATACATACACATACACCATGCATAGATTTCATGGCTACAATTATAAGAGAGTAAAAAAGAAAAGAAAAACAAAAACAAAAAATAGTTGAGTGAATGAGAATAAGCGTAATATTTGTTAATATTGGAAAAGAAAACCAACAATATTAGAAAATAAATAGAAAAAATTGATTTTATTTTAGTTTTGCATTTTTTTCTAATAATTTTATCCAATTGGCTTATAGGGGAGATGCTTTCAGGAATAGTCAAAATTGACATCGCTCTGAAAATAAATCGTTAATAGAGAGAGCAGGATATAGTCTTCTAATAGACTATATCCTGCTCAATGTTGCTCCCGGCGGAAACTTATTCATTCAAATTGGTTAGTAATTCTCCAAAAATTTGCTTTTAGAAGGCAGGTTGAAATAAACTAGTTTATTGTTGAGCCGCCATACAGCTGCGATTAATATAAAAAGGAACGCCGAGATGTCTATTACTGTACACCCTGTACACGACTCATGGTACATACAATGGATGATAGCACAACTCATTTGGGTAGAATTAATGTTCCACATGACCTTTCTATATTTAACCGTTATAAAGTTTTAACATTGTCGAGCAAAATCACTATTTGCGACACTCCCAAATACTTAATCCGAGATTTGACTTGACTTTCTGAAACTGCACAATAACAAATAACTCTTTTCCCGATTAAATAATTTAAAAAACTTCCCAGATATTACCATTCAAACTTTAATGAAATTCGAAAATTGATTTTTCATTGAAACTGTAAAGTCGTAACGGTACTTTGAACTGTCAAATGTACAAAGTTGACAAAAGCTGTCTCAAAATGTTACCTTTCGAACAACATAGAAAAATTAGGGCCGTAGGATTTCAAAAATTGCATATCTTACGTGTTAAGGCCTGAATAGAGATCGGGCGTAATGAAAATGAAATTTTTGTCCGCGGCGATTTTCTCAATGAAAATGCATACTTACTGTCGTGGAATTTGTGGTAAATGATGGGGTATTCCATAAACTAAAATCCGAGAATGGTTTCACAATTTGTCTCTGCCATTTTATGTGTTATTTTTCGATTCCCCGGTCATTAGATAATTTCCGCGATGAACTCGTCGTGGACAGTGAATCGGTTTGACGTTTGCAAAACTCACCACGCCCGACGGAGAATATGCTACAGAGTCGACTCATTTTCATGTTGAAAATGCATTCGGACAAGGGGGAAATTATTTTTTTAGTTATTTTTAAGATGATTTAGGACGTAAAACGCCTTTGCAGCAATTTTCGAAGCTAAAATTTTAAATTCACCACGGTTTTTATGCCGGTTCATTACCGTTTCATTTTCATTCCGCTCGAACTCTATCCGGGGCTTTAAAGAGAAAACAAACGTTGTTCCGAGAGAAAACCAAATTTTTATAAAGCTAACATTATGAGGCAACTTTTGTCAACTTTGGCCATGTTTTTTTTTACATCGGGGGCAGGTTTGCTGACCAAGACGCGAAAAAAAAACTATCAAGGGTAGGATCCAGGTTAAATTTCAAATTGTCCCAACATTGCCATTAATTTCAAAACATTGCTCAAAAATATTAAAGCCCCGTTTCCACTTTCCACACGCAAAAGTTCAAATGTATTTTTTTTAATGAAAACATATTTTTATGTAGGAATCATAATTTATTTAGAATAAGAATTCGACGACAACAACATTTTTAACATGAATATTTACAATCAAAAACTATTTTTTTTTGCACACACTTGTGTGTTGCATGTAAACTATACCTTATAACTTTTCAATTTAAAATTTAATTTTAGCTAGTCATTGGAAAACGTACTAGAAAACATACATTTAGGCCAGTTTTGGAAAGCTCATTAAACCTGGATAGCAATATAATTTCTAACCTGAATAAAGTCACAGGTTAGCGTTTGTATGAAAATTACCCCGTATAGTGAGGTTAGCTATGTTTAAAAAACACGGCCTTTGTTCATTTGACAGTTCAAAGTACCGTTACGATTTTAATGGAGTATCAGGGAAGCTTTTTGAATTATTTAATTGGAAAAAGTGTTATTTATTGGCCCTGTTTTATAAACAGCTAACCTGCACTATACGGGGTAATTTTCATACAAATGCTAAGCCGGAGCCTTATTCAGGTTAGCAGTTCAAACCCGAATAGCATGCTATTCAGTTTGAATGAGCTTATGAAAATTCGTATGCAATGTATGCAATCCCAATCACTTCTAGTACGTTTTCCAAAATTAAATTTTAAAATATAAAGCTTCTAAGGCATAGTTTACATGTTGCATACAAGTGTGTGCAAAAAAAACTTGTTTTTGTTTGTAAATTTATGTTAAAAGTGTCGTTTAAATATTCTTATTCTGAAAAAATTATGGTTCGCGAATAAAAATATGTTTTCAATGAAAAAAACAGCATCTAAACTTTTGCATTTGTAAAGTGAAAACGAGGCTTTAATAAATTAATGAACAATATATTTTGAAATAAATTGCAATTTCTACGTGAGAATTTTAAATTTAACCTGGATGCTACTCTCGATGGTTTTTTGGCTTCTAGGTCAGCAAACCTGCCCCCGATGTTGAAAAACACGGCCTATATACAATTTTGTGCAGTTTCAGAAAGTGAAGTCAAATCTCTGATTAAATATTTGAGAATGTGGCAAATAGTGATTTCGCTCGACAAGTCGAGCTTTTTGAAACTATTTAGAAAAAATGCTAAAAAACTTTATAACGGTTAAAGATAGAGGGGTCATGTGGAACATTATTTGTACCCAAATGAGTTGTGCTATCATCCAGTATTGTACGAGTATGTACCATGAGTCGTGGGACATCCTGTATCCTGTATATTCGATAGTATACTCGTATTGGCAGAATGTTATTATGAATTTGGAATTCCGTAATTCCGTGAAAAGGCTAACTTCAATCAGGTGCTGTTGGGGCCGTACGTTTTAAAGTAATTTTAGTAAATGTTCTTTCAATTAATTGAAAAAATAGCAGTTATCGATAAGCCAATTTTTATTGTGGTGGAAAATTCTGGCAATTGTTGGTATGCTAACGAAGAATAGTAGACCGATGAAAAAAAAAAACGAAGTGCTTACCTAGTACTTTTTGTTTTAGCGCACTCGGATAAATAGTGACGATGCTGCAAATGTATGACAGACAAGTTTTGCACTATGAAACTCGTAAGTGTTTGATTCCCCATCAAATACGACGTATCGATCATGCAATTCTGCCTTTATGAAATGCTAATGTCCATTTTGTGATATACAAATGCAAACCAGACTGAAACGGAAACAGATGGTCAAATTAGTACAATGCAAAATATGCATCAGGCTAGTACGTGGCATAAATTACGCGAATATATCAAAATATTTTATTCATTTAGCATCCTAACGGTCCATCTAGATTAGTCGCCAAATGGCTGCGCATATAAAAACTGGCATCGCGTAAAGCCATTTGGCTGCTCCTTAGCATCCATACTATAGCAGCCAAATGGAGCAGAAAATGACATAACCAAAATTTCATTTTGGTGATTTTTTTAAATTTAATTATCAAAATCGGACTCTGCGCGTTTGATTTATTACACGGCCATTCAAGAATTATTCAATTTCACACAAAAGAACGAACAAAAGTTGCAAAATTGTCACTTTGAATTTGACAAGCGGTTGGTTGAGTTGCCATATTGAATATCAAAACTGGACGAATAGCCAAACGGCAACAAGTTTGGATAGAATGACAGCAGCCATTTGGCTGTACGTGTCGCCATTTGGCGGCTAATCTAGATGGACCTTAAGATCAGGTAAGTAATAGTTTGTGAGTTCGCGGAATGATCTTTGCAGTTGGACTAAACTTCATGTCATCTTAACGGAGATTCACGTCCTGCCATAACTACAGTCTCACTATTAAACAGACGTATCCTTGGAAATTTAAAATAAAAACAGTAAAATGTACTTGCAACAACAATTTTACAAAAACCTCCATTTATTTCAAGCCGTTATTTCTCTGCCAGAAATATAGCCGCATTTGTAATAAATACGTCGATTTGAAAGAGAAAACTGCGGAAATAATTAATGGAAAAGATATTTTGTTTTTTTTACTAAACAGTTTTAATAGTTTTCGATTTTGTTAGTTATTTGCCTGTTAGTGTCGATAATTCGATTGATTCGCCGTGTGTGTGCGGCCTAAGAGGAGGGTTTATCAACTGTTCTATAGGTAGACTAACCTGGGCAACACTATGAACTATAAACGAACATTTGTCGGATTTTCATAGATCCCTATGCTAATATTGGTTTAGAGTTTAAAATAAAACGGTTCTCGTCACCCAATACAATGTAGACCTACTTTTTAGGAGCAACGATAGGTTGCCCCTGTTATGAATTGCAAAAACACATCCGCTCTTCTGAAACATAATCAACTAAGTTTTCCTTATTGACTTTAAATATAAATCCACGCTACTACTCCAGGCTTGAAATATGGTCGGTCTACGCTATCCCTTCCCAATAGACTGAAATCTCTTGATCAGTATGGGTTTTTTGAGAGTATCCCGCAGTAATGGGGAAAATTTTGAAGTTGGTGTTTGATTAGTCATGTAACAACAGTATTCTCCGGTTTTTTCTTAACCCTGGAAGGTCATGCTTATTTTTAGTACGGAAAGGTCATGCTTCGTCGAATGGACGACGCTCAACTTTGACGCCTCATAAAAATCGCCCTTTCGCAAAATATAAAATTTGACAGATTTTCACTCCTTAGTTTATTTAGAATTGAAAGACATAAATTTCGAGTAGTTTTGTAAGTAAATTGATCTACGAATACATTTTTTTTTAATTTAATGTTATTTAGCCGGAACTATGAAACATTACATTTAAAAATGAAATAAATAAAAACCTAACGTTGATATAATTAAAATATTTTGCTTGAATCACAAAATATATATTTTAAACTTAATTGGAAATTCGGTTTAATGAATGAGAAGCCCTTTTATATAAAAAGAGGCACAGCGATCCATTTTTGGGCCCCAATACGGATTTTCTTTCACTTCGCCTATTCCAGTTTTTAGAGTAGGTTTTAGAATTATTTACAATAAATTTAGGAATTTCTTCTTCCCGAGTTCCCTTGATTGATTCTTATTCTATGTATTATGTCTGGTTTTGACATTGAGTGCCTATGAGTTCGCAATGCAATCTTTCTAAAATGAGGAACAAATTTGAGCCATTTTCCTGATTTTTCCTATTTTTGTCCTAGTAAAAAAAAATCCCTAATTAAAAAAATAAAATTAGTCCCACATTACAAAAAGAAACATATTTTTAACGAGCTGGTTGTATGGACACAGACTTATCGTCGAATCGACAACCAGACATAAGAAATTCTGGAGTTCTAAAAGTTACACAAAGTTCATCCTTCGTCGTTTCGACGACGCCGATTTCTAAAAATCTAACTTACCCTGCTTACTTCGATTAGCCACAATATACACGGCAAGTACATCGACACGGTAAGTGCTGTACGAAAAATCAACTCAAAATAATGAAAATTTAAAAAAAAAAACGGAATAAATGTGATGTTGAGCATGACCTTCCAGGGTTAATAGCTTGTATGTTATTTGGGTATCTGTTTTTTATAATGGTATTACATATTTAACTTTAAATTAACTTTTGAGATTGTTCTGCTAGCATGATCTATCAAAATCTAATTTGAAATATGTGTCATTTTAAAGAAGAAACTGGAAATAAATGCAGTACAACAGAGAATCTTGATAACAATTTTTTACGAGTACTCATACAGAATTGGGAATTCAAAAAACACACATTGTACAACAACTTGATTTGGAATCAGTAATACGAAAGTCACATTAATCCACGAGTCCTCAATAAACCAGCTGGGTATTTGTGAAGGAGTCAAACAAAGCGGCATTGGATTAAAGATATTGATTTTTTTTGTCTCTACATTATGTTATTTATTACATTATACGGTTTTCTTTTCCACTATTCTGAATTATTTAAAAAAAACTGCCATCAGAAATTTAAGTTCAACTCATTTTACTGAAGAACGGCCTAATATGAAATATGTTACCATTTATCATATACGGTCGCAGGATTGGTTTCTTTTTCATTCAATTCAATTGCACTGAAACAGCCATGTTTATATATAATTAATGAAACAAAGAAGGTTAAATTGAATAAAAAAAATCTCTTATTATACTAGGAAGTCTGAATTAAAATGCCTTCGATATTATTGTCAAAATAAAACAAAAGAGATGAATCTATATTATATACATTTATAGCAAAAAAACATGATAAATAATGTAGAATATATGTACATTAAGGTAGTTCAATGGATGTAGTAAATATTACCTAGTATACCTTACATTTTGATTAAGATTAATAAAAATAAAATAAAAATGTTAAAATATTTGATTGAAAAATGGAGAAAAATGTTTTTGGTTCGAAAATGTGAGAAAAGCTTAGTTTTGTAAGATAAAAGACATAAATACGCGTCACTATTAAATTTTCTTAAAGCTTCCAATTTACGTTCGCTTCGTTCAAGCACTGCGTCCTATTGACCAATATGTACCACCTTATAATTTTTTTTTAAATGATCGTTTTGAATAATCTTTTCTTTCTACCCAAGTATTTCCAAATAAATCGTTTGATATACAGTCGACTCTCGATAATTTGAAATTCAAGAGACAGCTATTTTGATTCAATTTATCGAAAGTTATAATTATCGAAAGCTTTTTAGAAATATGTTGAGAACGGTATAGCCAAGTAAGATCTTAATATACCAGAGTTAAGAATATTTGTTATTCAAGTTTTTACGTGTATTTTTTTTTTTCAATTAATATTACAAATATTAATACAGTTTCGACTTAATTTTTCGTCGATCGACAAGCAACTTTTGACACGCAGAACCATATTCGCTTATTCGAACTCACTCTTCATGTAGCTCACGGGAAACTAAATTCATATCATTCAATAAATCTGATTTCCGGGAAGAAACCGTACTTTAAGTGCATACCACATCATGCACCCGTAAACATTTTAGTTTTCTCCGTCTGAATTCAGACTTGTAAAATTTCTAAATTTCAATTTATAGAGCGGCAAACGAAATCTACTTCAATTTATAGAACGTTGAATTCATCTTGAATTCAATTTACCGAGCACTGACGTCAACTTGTTTTAAATTATAAAGCAATGAAAAATCATTACCGCTTTTCATTTATCGAGAGTACATAAACATATGGAGTTTTGTAGATTTTTTTCAATTTAACGAGAATTCTGGATGAGAACTTCAAATTATCAAGCAATTCAATTTATCGGATTTGTAATTATCGCGAGTCGACTGTACATAATACCTACTTTATAAAAAAAAATAACTGTTTTCGCCCGGGATCGAACCGGGGACCTTCCGCGTGTTAGGCGGATGTGATAACCACTACACCACGAAAACAGATGAACGACTTTTCCACTTTATCGATATCGAAATTTAAATACACATTTTCTATAGGGTACACATTTATAGGAAAATGGAAATGGTCAACAAAAATAGAAAAAATACGTCTTCGTTCGGCTCGTAAGCATACATCGTATGTAAATGTAATAATAATTTAGAAAACTAAAGACTTTTAAAAGGCCGTTCAATAGTACTTTATGACCTGAACTACTATACCTTGTGTATCAGCATTATCTACCTTTCCTTTATCATCTGCTATTTACGAATTTATTCAACTTAAATTTTCTGATTATGTCTGAAATAAATTAATCCATCGTTTCTGATATACAGTGGTGGTCACAATTAGTATGCAAATGTGACAAAGTAGGTAAATAAAATCAAAGAGGCAAATGTAAAATCACAGATTGTGTATGCTTATGATTTACTTTATAATCAGGGCCGGATTTCCCATATGGGCAACCTGGGCTACTGCACGGGGCGGCAGAGTTTGAGGGGCGGCGAGTTTTTTCATTGGTCTAAAATTATGGGAAAGATGCATTTTGAAAACTCAAACATAATTGTAGTAAATAATTTGCTTTTTTAATTTATTCTAGTTGGATGTACATATCCGTCTTAATCCAAAGCAACTAATCGCAACCTCAACTCAAATTTTAATATGATTCCGCCTTCATAAATTGGGACTATGCAAAACTTACTTGAAGTATTCACTCTGAATGGCGTAGAGGCCTTTAGTTCAGTTGCTATTTATTCACTCATTTTAAGATAAATGTTCACTCGCGTTCTGATTGATTGTCGATGACATTTTTTCACTGTGAAATAATGTGCTGGCGAAATGCCAAAAACCGGTGTGGAGACTTTCATGTGAAGTGAGTATTACCATGCGAATTCGATTTTACGATCATCAAAATTTTGACAGTATTTGCATGGATTTCACGTGAACTGACGGTGTTAGTACCTACTCTTAGAGAAAAAACGGGAAATTCCACCGAAAAAAAATAATTAAAAATAGTTGAAATCAGGAAAATCTAGAACTTTTTAGGCACCGAATGATTTTTGCTTAATAACATCAGTAAGCTCTCCCAATTCGTTTTCGTTATCTTTGTCACCGAAAACAAATTAGGCCGAGGTATGTTCAAAATTTGCCGTAAGCTTTTTTTCGGTATAATGCTTTCTGGTTAAATATGATGCTAAATTAGGGAAATTTTATTTATTGGGTATTTCACAAAGTATTTCCCTAACGATCGACAATGAAAAAAAAAAATCAGAAATTGTAAAGGTATTTAGAAAACATGAACGCATTTCTAAAGAAAGTGAAAAGCCGAATGTAATAAGAATTGTACAGTTTTCTATGTTATTATTGGAGTTTCAATCATTCCTAAAACAATTTTTGGATTGCTCCCCTGGGAAGCAACATAAAACATTTTCTGGTAAAAAATATGAAATTTTCAATTTTTTACATACGCCCGCTAACGTTTTGCCTACATTTCCTTTGTGTAGGTGACAACTACTACCTTCAAGCTTAACCAGTGGCGGAGGGCGATAAATTCGTTACTGCCCAGGGGAGCCATAGAGGCTAAATCCGGCCCTGTTTATAATAAAATGTATTCATAGTTTGTACAGGGTGTTTTTTTTTCGAGTGATACAACTTTAAATTTAAACCAAATTAGATTGATTAGAAAGAGGAAGGTATGCGATTGATGTTCGATCATCATTTTTTGACAGGTTACCGCTTCCGCGTACATGCCAGTATTTGGATTGGTTTGATTTTTCAAGTGCTTTGGATGATTTTGGACTATCCTCAAAATACCATCATTTATAAGAAAAATGAGTGAAATTGTGACTTCTAAAACAACGGCATATTCGTCCTGTCGGCAAATTACCAAACAACCTTATCAAACAATTGCAAATGACAAAACTTCCTTTCTAAAATAAATCTAATTTGGTGTGCATTAAGGGCATTTCTCTATGCTTTTTTTTTCAATTTGAAGTTCTATGACTCAAAAACCAAAACACCCTGCAATTCAATCTTAAAAATAACGTACAAAACATTGCACTCGGAATCGGTGCTACATTAGACTCAAACGCAGACAGCTAGACTATGAAATTTTCAGTAAAATGTGCCCGTTTGCTGTCTTTTGTTCTTGAGTTGCATCTTTGGACGGCTGTAACTTTTTAACGCAGACAGCTAGGACTATGAAATTTTCAGTAAAATGTGCACCCTAAATTGGCTTTCTGATCACACTCCATCGATTTTTTGTTTAAATAAGCACCGTTTGGAAGTTTTTCTTGGGTCGTATCTTTAAACACCTGAAAATTTTAAACGCATATAGGCAGGACTCTGAAATTTTCAGCAAAATATACGCCACAATATGTGCTAAATTTCCCCAGGACCCACTCTTTCCACAATCTTTACATTCCTCATTCCAGTGGTAATTAAACGGTTAATAATTCGATGTATGCCGGCGTACACCCATTTTTGCTGAAAGTCACATCATTTTCCGGTGCGCTTATGCGGTAGTCAGAGTGGCAATAAAAAATAATAAATGACATGACGGTTCAATTAAATACTCATACATAAAATTCTTTCGCATAATAATTCGCACGTATTTGAAATAATATGACTTCTTGTTCTTCTATATTTTTTTATATTGAATATTTTTTCTAAATGTCCATGGTTCAGTGAAAATTTTAGCAAATCATTACATGTACAATGCGTTATCACCATATAAAATATTTTGAAAATTATTACGACAATTTCAAAATACATATAATATTATTGTAATGTAATTACTAAAATTTAATTAATTGTAAATATACACATGCGGTTTTAAACTAAACATTCTCAATACACATATTAAAATATGTACAGAGATTAAGTCAAGATAGGGAGATTATTTTTGCACGAAATTAATACATAAAAAATATTATATCACTAAGTCAGTAATGAAATAAAGGATATAAAATGCATAAATATATTTTATTATTAAAAACAAGATGTAAAATAAAATCGGACACTACTTAAATTTATACACTCACGATTAAATACAGTCGAGAATGTGGTTTAACCAAATGCATTATTAATTTAGGTATAATACGTACATATATTAAGGATTAAGCTATACACATTATTTAATTAAATAAAAACATTGATAATAAAAAATTTGTGTAAAATAAAACGCTTTGTATATAATATGCCACTATAGCGTTAGCTACATATTGCAGATACAAAAAAACGGAGCATTGTTACCAATTCATGTTTTATTAAATTACTATGACAAAATGTATATAATACCGAATACATAAATAACGTAATTAATGCGTAATAATAAATATCATAAACCTTCTTTGATTTGCAACTAAAAAATCGTTATACTTTAAATTCAAATTAAACTGTCCTTCATATCGACCCACAGACATTTATTTTTTTAGTATAACTGTTTTACGAGAAAATACCTTTGCATGTCCACTAAACTCCACTAAATAGTCACTTCTCCATTATCAAAGTAGTTCAAAGTTTTTTTTCTAATAACTAAAGCGGAAAAATAAATTACGGCTTTAATTATTTATTATTGAAAAGGTGAATTTTTGATTTCGTCCCAAGAAATCAAGCAGCGCAGCATAATGTTTGTCTAGATGCTTATTCGAATCAACAAATCCAGATGGCTTGCACATATCCTCGAATTACCTATGTTTTTTTTAATTTAATTTTCGTAATTTGTTGTTTGTTTATTTTTTATGTACATATTTTATATACTCAAAATATAGCTAAATCCCATGGACGTGATCACTTGTATATAGGTTATATTCAAACAGCCATAACTGCCATTTCATTAGATAGAACAATTATAATTTCTGTATTTTATATTTAACTACTCGTATTAAGCTCATAAAATATTATAAACGTTTCATCGTTAATTCTTTATTAATATTTATTTCACTTGAAAATGATATAAACATGAACATAAATGATAAAATAAATGGAAGAATAATAGGGTTTAATAGGATTAAAAATATGTGTTTAATTAAATTTAATTTAAATTCATGTAATGTGAATAAATTTAAATGAATAAAACAGAATTATAATATATAAAATACTGAAAGCCACCACTAAGTGTATCAAACAGTCTCGGAGCAATCCAAGAGATTTTTAAAAAATATAGAAATAAGAAAACCGACACACTTGTATATATATGATTAAATGGAATCAAATAAAAAAATAAATATCAGATTATATGTAAACAATAATTATAAAATATAAAAAATATTAATAAGAGCAAGTTCGTTCTATATTGACTAAGTATAGCTTAATAGTTTAAAAAATAAGAGAAATTAAAATAATTAAATAATATGGTGCTTTAGTAGTTAAGATTTTACAAACTTTTCAGTTTTAGTTGAAATACATTTATGAATCTTTCTAACTTTAGCTGATAATTGGGAAATAAATGTCTTAGTTCGTACCGATGAACGTGTGTGAAAAGCATTTTGGCGACTTATTGTTCAATCAAAGTCCATAATTTACAACAATAACCAACACTGCTGTGAACATGAACGTGTTGTGTCTATTGCGGTTCATGTAACAAAACCAAAAACAAATCTGAAGGACTTAAAGGCAGGAGTCCTTAAATTTAACACAAAAGTACGATTTTTTCTTTGATTATTTTCTGAGGACTAAAGATGTTTGATTTTAACACAAACCAAATTTGATTTTGCTAAAATAGTGAACTTAACATATTTATTAACGAAAACAATTTTAACAGACTTAGTAGAATTCAAATAAAAACAAAAGTAGAGCAAAGACTGTCAACACTTTTCCAAATCCATTGCATCCAGCGTCGTTTTTTTCTCAACTCAAAACTTTTAAACTGTGTGCAGTGCATTCCTATTAGTTAGCATAATTTATTGTAAAAGGGTTAATGTTTCCTTTTAAAATTTATTGCTCATTTAAGAGCCCTATCACTACGTTGCAGTTACACATTTTCCAAGTAGATTTGTCTCTAATACATTTTTTTTCATGTTCTCATACTCATGTTCCCAGTTCAATTTTATTTAGTGGTCTCCACTGAAATGATGAAACTAGTTTGGCTGCAAAAAGCACTTGTCTGTCTGACTGCACTATTATACATAATAATTAATTGCAAAGTTACCATTTACAATAATACATTTCAGTGTCCTCATTCACTATTTACTGTCATTCAATTAATTACGTGTTATTACATAAAACGAAAATAAAAATAAATTCTGAAACCAACAACTAAGATTAATAAAGAAAAATTTAAATATCGTTATCAATGCAAATTCATATTTATTTTGAAATCGGTTGGATTAAGGAAAATACATATACATAGAAATAAGGATTCAGCAAATAGGAAAAGAACACAAAAATCATCGGAAAGGTAATTAAACCAACAATTGGCGTAAAAAAAAGTGGAAAATATACTTATGTGTAAGATTAACAGACTAAGTTGAATACACATGTAGGCAAAACTTAAGCATAATCTACAAAATAAAAATCAAATAAGAAATATGTAAAATAAAATACATATATGTATATTTAATAAAAAATATATAAAAACTATAGAATTTATATATTGTCGTCAATAAAGTTTTTTGTTGTTTATATAAAGTTGGAAATTTTAATTTCATATGAAAAGGGTTAAAGGTGTAATTTTGTGCAATTTTTGGTGTTTTGAGCTATATCTCGAAAACGGTCGCAGAGAAAAAAAGTTGAAAGTAGGCAGTACAACTTTCTAAATATCCTATTTATTTGCCCATGCGTGCATATGCAAAACTCCTAACGGTTCTTCCGATATTGTTTAATAAAAGTTAAAAATATTTTTTTTGCTTTCTATTGACTCTGGTGTCTCTCCCAATTGATATGAAAAAAAAAAACTTCTGTAGGGCAAAGTTAGTAAGTATTAAATTTGCTTTAATTTGATATACTCCTTCTTGGCTTGTCTCCTATCATTCGAAAGTTAAAGAGTCTCAATCAAGTAAGTAGGCGTATTTACGAGGAAAACATGGTAAACACATGTGGGTGAGCTAACGTTGGGAGAGCGAGTTAAAATATCCCATTCTTGTGCTTATTAGATCTATCCCGTTATATCTTCGAAACCGCGAACTCTACAAAACAAATGTCTGAGCAAGAATGAAAGCTTACACAACTTTTTATAAAGTTCATCTCACATGCATAGGTCGAATTTCTAACAGTTATCCAGATATATAGCTAATTCAAAAATCAGAAATCTATATACAATCTCCCATAACGGACATCTCCTATTAACGGACACCTTTAATTAACGGCCACTTTTAGATTCCCCGAACATTTGGTGTTGAAACCAATAGATTTCTACCTCTAATTAGCGGAATTTGTTAGAAACGGACGCGGACACACATCATATATCCCCATTGTGAGGAATACACACAGTTTTACCTCTTTTTAGCGGACAGACGATTTGTATAAGTTTTCTGAATAATGGCACATTCAAGTTCTCTTGTTTACTCTTAACAATATAGTGGTAACTAGAAACTTGGTGCATTGAGAAATAGCATTTTCGGTTAGGGAGAAGTTTATTCTTTAAGAAGCGCGTGTTTAAATCAGTCGTTAGTTTATTTAATAAAATGTCGCAAACCCTTAAACGGTTAACTCTTAAGGAAAAGGTCGATATTTTGCGCTTTTTAGAATCTACTAAGACTAGTCTACGCGAAAAATGAAAAAAGAAATTCGTTTCAAAAAGGGAGAAGGCGTTAAAATTGACTAAATTTGTTACGAATGGTTTGTCGTGCCCGTGCGAACAGGATTCCCTTGTCAGGTGTTTCCAAATTTTAAATTTTCCAAAATTTAAAAATAATTTACAGACAACTCGTAGTGAAAGAATTACTTTTCCGGATTGATGCACCGTTTTTTAAAACTGAAGTATCTGGATGCACCCTTTTGGGTGCGATCAGCTGTAAGGTCCATGAAAACTGCCACTGTTGAAAAGGTTTTCTCAAAGTGGGCGTGAGAATACATCAGAGCCTGTAGAACAAATTGAATTTGAATCAGAAATGGCCATCTTGGAGTCGCCATAGACTGTCCATAATTGTACAATTAAGTTAATTTTTTGTGGAGAAAGCTCATTTTCTCTAGCGAATTCGGTAGTAGAACCTAAAAAAATGTACAATCGATTGGAGAGTCTATGGCGACTCTTACACAATTTAATGCCGGACGACCAAATACCACAAGATTATTCATTGATTGATAATTTATTAGCGACTGAAGATAATGCAATATCTTTAGAAGCGATTATTCAGGAAAAAGACCATTCCGATGATGCGATGGATATTGATGACGATTCCTTTGATATTCAAGTAGATGCAGAACAAGTTATTCGAATTGAAGCGGTCAAATCTCAAATCAATTAACACACCGAAAAATTATTTTATTTAATTAATTTAATTTCATACGGAAAACTGTTCATTATTAAACACCAACATTGAATTATAGAAATTAAATAGAAAACTGCTGAAAATTTACCGAAATTCTTCCAAATATTTGTGGAGAATGTCTTGATGAAACCAAAGGATATTATGAATATGGAGAATATACCATCGGAGGCACAGATAATAGCCACCACCTTCGGCCTAAAACTTAAAAAACGCAAATTGCATGCGTACGCAGTTAACGTAAAACCAAGGAAATATAAAAAAGCCTTTAAAAGCAAACTTCTTTTACTAAGAAAAAAGTTCAAGCCACTGTAACTTTGGAAACAAATTTTGAACTAATATTCGTTTCTTTTATTACTTTTTTACAAAAAAAATCAATATTTAAAGAAAATGCCGGGTTATGAAAATGAAAGTCGCTGTGGAGGCTCCCTCATGATGTAGGGATATGTTGCTCAGAATGACCTAGGCTGCTTAAGTTTAAATCTTTGTTTCCATGGCCAAAACTTCTTTTGGCCGTTATTGAATCGTCGGAAGTCATATTTGATTTTTTTAGGCACAATTTGGTTTAAACATCACTTCTTTCTTAGAGCTCTCAATCGTGGGTCGCTCGACTACTCGGTGTTGACATTCGCTTTCTTTCAGACAGCGCCAAAATTCATCTTTTTTTTTATTGTAAAAAATTGTTAAGTTTGATAATGAACCAGTTTACCGTATGACATAAAAGTTAATAGCAGCGTATTCAATCTTTTAAGTTTTAACCATGACTAAGGTCTGCCTCCATCGATACTCAAACCAAACTTCTAATTTCTGATTTTTTGTTTATGTTTTGAGCCACTAGTGATATTTTTTACTTGAAATTTAAAACGAAGAACTCAAAATTAATAAGAATGTGTTTTGTCCATCAATTCCTGCGAAAAATAGTTGTGCAATCAACGAGGTAAATATTGTCAAAATACTTATGCCGCACCATAATTACGCCTCCATCTTTTCCCTTCTTATTGCATGAGAGTCCGAGAGAAGACAGGGAAAATATTGAGCATATTTAATGCAGTTGATATGTACTTTAATTTCTTTAATAGAAAATTACCATTATTCGCTCGAGTTAAACAAAACCTGTGCGTCGGGGCTCGAGAGTACGAGATGCCAAAATTAAATTCTAGATTCACTTGAACGATCCTCCAAATAGCGGACATCTCCAAGTAACGGACGAATGCTGTGGTCCCGTGAGTGTCCGCTACTGAGAGATTTCACTGTATATAAAAATGGAGCGAAAAAATGTATAGTAATTCATCAATTGAGAACGGCTGGGCTGATTTGGTTCAAATTTTTTTCAGTTGTTTGCAATTACCAGGAGAAGGTTTTTACGAAAGATAATGTTAGGAAAATTTCAGGAAAAGTCGGAAAATTGGAAAAATTTAAGTAATTCATCAATTGAGAACGGCTAGGCCGATTTGGTTCAAATTTTTTTCAGTTGTTTGCAATTGCCACGAGAAGGTTTTTACGAAAGAAAATTTTGGGAAAACCCTCCGAAAAAATCGGAAAATTGGAAAAATCGAAAATTAATTTTTCTGCTTGCAATTTTGTGAGCAATTTTTTTCACAATACCTTTTCGAATGAAAAAATATAAAATTCTTAGTGGAAAACTCTGAAAATTCAGGAAAAAAGTCGAAAAATTCGATTTTCTCTCGACGAAGTTTTGCATTTTATCGAATGATTTGATGATCTTAGACGATGCAAAGGTGGAAAATTCGTTGTGAAGCTTTTGATAATTTCGAATAATTGTGGAATTCATTGTGATAATAGACGTTTTGCGTTAAATTTTGGGTGAAGAAGCTAACGAGGTAAATAATTGCTGTGCTGTGAATAACTATCAAACACGCGCAAAATTCACCAAGGGCAAAATTATGAGGACTGTGCATTTTCTCACACTTTTACCTCAATCTTCTTCTATTCACAATGGCTCATCTCGATATATTTGTCTTATCGGAATGGTCTTCACTCCGAATAACTACCGAAATACGAGCAAAATTCACTAAATTCACTAGATTCACTCTCAGCTAGTTTTACATAAAAAACATCCACACCACATAATTGGTATACGTGTATCGATAGATTGGCTATATGCATGTACGCTGTGTTGATGTTGTCTATGTGAAGTTTCTGATTTTTGAATTAGCCAGTTATACAAGGCTCCTATTTCACGAAGGAAAATAGTGGACCAAGCAGCTTTGATGGCTGCAAGTAAGGTATCTGTATCCTCAAATTGTCTGCCCGCTTCATATACTCTCCGTGACAACAGCCCCCATACATTTTCGATAATATTAATATCGGGAGAGTATGGAGGTCACTCGAGCAATTTTATACACTCGGCTTCACAAAAATCGGGCCACTCGCCCCTTTCGAACTCAAATTCAATTTTCTCAAAAAGTATGAAACTTACAAGTATGAAAGTGAAAGAGAAAGTGCATTTAATGGCAATTTAAATGACTATGATTTTTATCTGAAGTACCGTTATCTCACGCAACAAACACAATGCCTGTTTCGATTAGAGTTCGCGCTTACCGTGTGGTCCGGTTTCATTGAAGCCGAGTTTATTTTGGTCCTTTATCCACTCTTTTATCAACCTAGCTGTATGAATTGGGGCGTCATCGTGATGGTACATCCATGGTATTGGTCGAAAAATGTTGCTAAAATGTGGAAATGCATTTTCTAATACTCCTTTATAGACGTTAGCGTTCATTTTGGTTTTAAAAATTGCTGGTCAGAACTCCCGTAGTAGGAAATTGCTCCCCACACCATTTCAGTACCCGCACTGTTATGGCGACGACTTAAATGTTGTTCATCTTTACGAAGATCATGAAAATTAAAGTTATAACCATCTGGTCTAATTAAAGTTATAACCATCTGGTCTATCCAACTTAAAAAAATTTTCGTCCAGAATACGACGGTTGCCACTCCTTGTTCCATGTCAGATGCTCTCGAACAAACCGAAGGCGTGTATCTTTATGAGGACCGTTAAGTGGTGTTTTTTTAGTTTTAGTCGCTTCAAGTTCTTAGCAATACGAATTATACGTTTCACCATAGCGAGACTTGCTTTTACACCGCATTTTTCTTTGGTTTTCGCTGCCGAACAACGTGAAGTAGAGGTAGTTCTGATAATATTCCTTCTATCCTTTGCGGTCGTTGCATGTTTGATTTCTCCTCTCATATTTTTTCCGTAGTTTAGACCTTGACGAATAACGTTACCCAATACATTTTGGCTTCGTCCAATTTTAACAGCGTTAACACGTTGATTTAACCAAGATTCCTGGAAGGCTTTCATTTGTCCTTTTTCGAAATCATTACGTTGCTTCTCGCGACCCATTGTAAACGGAAATCACTTCAAACACTTTAGAAAAATAAAGGAAGACTATCTCACACCGTTTAATTGCCACCTCACAACTAACAAAACTGTTCATAAACCTTTTCAGATGAGCCACTAAAATATGGTGGTAGAGCGAATGAGACAATCAAAACGAAATTCCAAGATACCATTAGGATAATAATGCCTGCTCTTTCTGAAATATTAACTGTAACCGAACGAATATTTGTTACAATCGATAAAAGTAAATGTGCATATAATAGCAAAAGTTTATCGAAGGAATTGTGAACCTATTCAGTTGAGCGGCAATGTACAATGTTGAGCGGTTTTATCTAAAAATCCATTTTATCTAAAAATCAATTTTAATGAGTTCTCCATTTATAACCGTTTAGCGAGAGGAAATCTAACTGTACATTTGGCAATAGTAAGTCGTCGATAACTCAAAAATCATTGAATCGATTTTAATTATAATTCGCCTGGCCATCCACAATTCACGAGCCTAGTTATGCAATTGGATTATGACACTTCCATCCAAATATAACTCTGAAACCAATAGGTGGATTTTAGAGAATCTTCACAAGCTGCCAGCCATGCTGGTGATGGAACAAGAACGACTAAAACACTAAATTCAATATGGAAGTACATACTTTATTTTCACAAATGAAGAACAGAACAAATAAAAGGATAAACGCTATTCACAAACATACATTATAAATATAACTTCCGAGAAATTATGAACTTACTTTTTAGTGGAATGTCAGAAATTTTCAGGGTCGATAAGAAACACAATTTGTCATGTATACTAGTTTTCATTAAGTGTTTTAGCGGACTCGATTATTGTTTATTTTTTTTTGTTTAAGTATACATTACTACTTCAACTAAACGCAAAATCCTAAAATAAATAGCTCTAAAATATCTGTATATTAATATTTGCTTACAATTAGTATGATAAAATACTTTGAACCATTATAGACACTATAAACGTAATACATAATCGACAGTAAATTAGGTCACATTCCGCTAGGACTTTCTCATCTTTACAAAATCGGTTAGGTGTCTGAAATCAATCAGAGTCTATTACGAGTAGTACATAAAACGACTAAGATAGAAAGACTCGTTTTGTTTTAAACGTTAATTGGAACGTGTATTTCGTGTGCATTAATTAGGAATCGAATGCATTTAACCATTATCGAAAAAAGAGAAAGGACAACAATAATTATTGTTTACACGGCACGTTTTTTCATTCAAAAAATTTACTTAGTCCGTAATGTTAACAATTACTGTCGGAATTTATTGGAATGCTTCGGTTTCTTCTGAAGATTAAATTATCAACAGAATGAAAAGAAATGGTAAAATTTAAAATAAATGTAATAAAAAGTTGTACTTTTCAACAGGACGTCAGAGGGCTTATGTGTATTGCGTAATTGATTTATTCTAAATAAAGTGGTAGCTGCATTTAATCACTTTATACTATAGAAAAGATAAGAAACATGCGTTTAATATGAGTAGTAGACATTGTCTATTTTTCCTTGCATTATAAAAATATCAAATCTTAAGTTTGCAAACAGTATGTAGAAACCATCTCGTTAAAATATCAATAGGCATGTCAGTCCAAATGTATTAATGTAAGGCACTGCGCGTTCTTATCGAAAACGTTTAATGTCCAATTTTGATGCGGCTATTGAATTTCTCCGATGTCAGGATGCATGGAGTAAAAATATTATCCATTCCAATGTTGCTGTTATTATTGCCGCAATTGTTCGATATGTGTCTAGTTGTTTGATATTTGTTTTAAATATCAGGAAAATAATTATAACGGAAGAATCAAATTCCTAGGAATAATTCAAGTATTATGCATTTCTTTTTGTTGCAACTCGCTGCCATAAGTAATATCGTGGCTCGTGGGCATATCTATTCCACGCGTGATCACACAAAACAGTGTGCATTATTCGAGCACATTTTAAAATGTTGTTTTTATCTTACTTTTCGCTTAAAACTATCCTAAGGTCATGCAAATAAAAACATGTGTACATAATCATTGGTAAAACTATCAAACAAACAACTGATTGACAATAACTACAAAAAAAAACGAATTAAAATATGATTTCGTAATACCTATATAATAAAACAAGACATGAGTGCAATTCGTCGTTTCTTTAATTGTGTCGAGTACCACGCATCAGTGGTACAAGTAATGATGGCGGTCCGGCTTGTCGTAAGAATGGATGTTCCAGCAGTTCGGCAGCCGTGGCTCGCTCGGCCGGATCGCGAACCAACATTCGATCTAAAAATGCCTGCAAACGTGGCGATACTTTGTGGGCATTTTTTAAGTTTGGCGGTTGCATGTCACGTATACGACGCATCGCTTGCAACGGTGGCTCATTGAAGAACGGTGGCTCGCCGTCCACCATTTCGATAACCATAATGCCCAATGACCATATATCAACTTCAGGACCGTATGGAAGACGTGATATCACTTCGGGTGACATCCAATATGGCGTACCAACCAATGATTTACGTTTAGGCAATTCTTGCGATACTTGGGCACAAAAGCCAAAATCAGACAATTTGACACGTCCATCCGCGGCGAGTAATATTGAATCGGATTTGATGTCTCGATGAATAACGCCCTGTACAGAATAAATGATGTTTGAATATTTTTGATATTATTTCCCATTTTGATTTCAATTTACCTGAGAGTGAAGGTAGGCTAAGGCTTTTAAACATTGTTTGCAAACCGTAGCAATTTGCTCCTCGTCCATACGTGAATGTGTTACAATGTCAGTAAGAGCGCCTCCCTCTAGATATTCCATAACAACCCAGAGCTCGTCATTTACCAAGAAACTAGAATATGTTTCGACAATATTCGGATGATGGTAATCACGCATTATGACAACTTCATTGAATAAGAGTTCGCGTCGTTGTTGCTTTCGTAGATCCATTTTCTTAACAGCAACTTGTCGACCTATAGGAAAAACGTAAAACATGCTTTAGTCATTGAGACAGAATTATGTATGAACAATTTTTAAAAATTTCAACGTATTCTTTCAATATAGGGCTAAAAGTTTGTTGAATACCAGAAGGGCAGTGGAGATCCCACGTAGGTGTTTGTGTTCGAAATTTGTTGATGTATAAATAGACAGATTAACCGACGGGAAAGTGAGAACATTTTTTACTGTCTTACCATCACAAGAATAATGCTGGAATAAGTCGTCTACTATTCTGAAGAACTTTCTAGGACCACAATTTCCCAAGTTTATTATTGTGACACAACTTTGATCACCGGAAATGGATTTAGTGTGTCTCTCGGCAGTGGGAGGACTGAAATTGGTTAAATGAAAATTGCATGTTCAAATTCAAAAAATTTCTAGCATTGAGTCTGGAAGTCATAGTTAATTGCAATTGAACTGTAGCTGCTAAGGGGTCATAGCTGGGACTCTCAGCAAAAGGTGCGTCCCGATACGTTTTATATCGGCTCTTTGACCCCCCCCCCCCCCCCATTTTTATACCCTTCGCTCATAGAGTGAAAGAGTATATTAACTTTGTCATAAAGTTTGTAACGCATTAAAGTGTAGGATGCTTGGTGTTTTTAAATGGATTGTATTTTCATAGTAGGCCATGAAATTAAATGACAATTGAAAAAATAAAATAAAATCGGTCATTTTGACATGTATATGTCTTTGCGGAGGCTACCTGAGAAATACTGGGTGTCGTTCCGTGAAAAAGCGTCACGAAAAACTGTAACGAAAACGTTTAACGCTTAAAATCGACCTTCCCGTAGTTCGATCTTCACCAAATTTGGTATACATTATCCTTTGATCGCCCTGACTCAGAATCGACAATCACTATTTCGATAAGTTGCGGGAATAGCGGTAAATTCACCATTGAAGCGAACGAAAATTCAATTTTCAATTGGTTCTCCTGGCTCTCCCCGTGGACCGATGTCGACGAAACTCGGATGGAAGTAAAGTGGTGCGATCCTTAATATTTTGGTGCCAGCACTTTTTATGAGGAAGGTGTCCTTGGACACAAAATGTCCTTTTTTCTGTGGGAATGCATTATAGACATTATGTATAAGGATATGGATATCAAAATACAGAATCCGTTGCGACGAGTCTTGTAAAATTACGACAAATTGATTTTGAGTTTTGTTAAAGGATATTACAACCAAAAAGGACATTTTTCTAGCATAGGAAACAGAGTATGGGCATTATGGGTGTCGTTCGAAAGGTGATATTTGAAGCACTGTATGTGATCGGTTTCAAAATATTAAAAAAAAAAAAAGAAAAAAAATATCTCATGTCTCAGGGGAGGTTTGAACCATGGTCCAAACCGTCGTCAATACCTTCCAAAAAGTCAACAAAGACCACCAAACCGCCATGACCACACTGCGCCTTATCAGTGCGAATAATTTTAGTGATCATCATCCTCTGGTCTATAGTCAGCACACAGTGCAGTATATGTAGTTACGTGGGACGTGCAACGGATGGCTGATCCAAATGCCTGGTACAATTGTAAATGGCGAGCAGGTATAAATTGAATTTTCGATTGCATATGCGTGCACTTTCGAATTTGTCACATGTAAAACGCGCGCGTAAAAAAGAGGCATCCAAAATGCATACGATTTATCGCGTAAATTTACGAAGAGTAGAAAATCAATAGTCGTTTTAGTATGATCACCAAAATCAAAAGAATGTTCAGGTAACTAAATAAAAAAGAAAAAAACATACGGCCGGCCATGTGGCGACTCGAAAACACCACCCCATGCACCAAACACCTATCACCCAACCTGCTCGGCTATGCCGACCTCGAAGGTGGTAAGTAAATCTAGTGATCATCACAGATTATCTCGCACAGGACGGTGGCTGCAGGCAGAACATAAATTGCCATTGGGGTCGTCGTCGTCATCGTTAGTTGAACAGCTTCTGGGCAACGGAATAATGATATTCTGTGTTCGGACGGAGCGTTGTGGGACGTTGGTTGACAGTGGTTGTACAGCCACTGAACGTTGAATGTTGAAATGCAACAGTACGTAACAGTGGTTGTATAGTACGTACAATGGTTTTGGAGCCACTGTACCTTAAATGTTGAAAAGAAGAGGTGCGATTCCTAATATTTTGGTTTCAGCACTTATTATGAAAAAGATATCCTTGGACACAAAAGGTTCTTTTTTCTGTGGGAATGCATTATAGACGATATGGACACAATATGGATATCAAAATACAGTATTCGTTAAGATGAGTCCTTTGAAATCACGACAAGTTAATTTTGAGTTCACCTTAAAGGATATTACCACCAAAAAGGACGTTTTTCTATCATAGGAAACTGAGTATGGTCATTATGAGTGTCGTTCGAAAGGCTATGTTTGGAGCACTGTATGTGATCGGTTTCAAAGGCTTCTGGAGTGACAGGGTAACGGTGGAACCTCGTTTTAATGACTCTTACAGAGCGTTCACTGCCAATCAACATAACGTTAACAGAACATTAGAAAATAGATTTCTTTTATAATAAAATAACACGCGTTTTGTATGTATATACCATACATACCACCCATTTAAAAAAAATGTTTTAGAGATTTAATAAAAAGAAAAAAAATCTGACTTCCGTGGGGGGACTCGAAACCACCAATCAATGCATTGAACACCTGCCATCTAACCTACTCGACTATGCCGACTTCGACGATGCCAAGTAAATCTAGCGATCATCACAGATTATCTCGCACAGGTCGGTGTATGCAGGCAGAACATAATTGCCATTGTCGTCGTAGCCGTCGTCGACATCGTCATTGTTACATAGTTGAATAGCTTCTGGGCAACGGAATAATGATATTGTGTGTTGGGAACATTGTGGGACGTTGGTTGACAGTGCTTGTACAGCCACTAAACGTTGAATGAAACAGTACGTAACAGTGGTTGTACAGTACGTACGTACGTTTGAACATGATCATGGTATGATTGCTAGATTTATCGTAATTACATGTAGTCGATGTAGCCTGGTGGGGTATCCGCCAAGCTTGGTGCGTAGAGCAATGTGTTCGAGTCCCACAGCAGCATATATTTGTATACCCTATACCCCATAAGATGGTATAGGGTATATTGTTTTTGTTACCCGATATTATGTAACACCTCTAAGGAGCCACCGGAGGTATGGCAAAGTATATATATAAATGATCAGGGTCGGTCTCTGATTCGAATAAGCCATGTCCGTCTGTCTGTCTGTCCGTCCGTGTGTCTGTCACTTCGCACGATAACTGCCGAAATAATGAAGCTAGCGGTTTGAAATTTTGGTCAGAAGTTTATTTTGATTAAACCTTGGATGGTATTGAAAATGGGCCAAATCGGATCAGGGATTCCCTTACCTCCCATACAAATTACCCCTCCTTGATATTTTAATTCGTCCATAACTTTCGACAGAATATCGCTAGTGACCTGAAATTTTGATCAATGTCTAATTGTGACATATGCTTGAAGTTGATGGAAAGCGGAGTAGGTGCGGCTACCCCTACCCCTACCTCCCCAACAAAGTTATATTCAGACATATCTTTTGATATAATGTCGCGAAGAACTTCAAATTAGTATCAAATGGTAGCTGTTGGATGCATTTATAAGATGTTAAGTATGTACCAGGTCCGACCCATCTATACCCTCCCTCCCCTCCCCTACTAAAAATATGAAATTGAAAATTTTGGGTTTTGCATGCCCTCTAGGTCTGTACATGGGTATAGGGTAAACACTCATCGTGCTATTCGCACGATTAGAACTCGGTCTCGTTTTTTCTTTTATTTGTATCCAAAACATTTTTTTTAGCTTGGTGATAATTATTTGGAACATAGTAAAACACGTGTGATTATTTCGAGGCAATTAGGATGTGTACGCTGGGTTGTTCCGTGAAAAAATATGTGACTTTGTAAAACATAGCGAAAACCTAACGAAGCTTTAAGTAGTTTGATCATTGCTTAATTTGGTATGTATTCATTTTCCTTTGACCACCCTTGCAAAGAATCGACAATGGGTGCGGTTATAAAACACAACGTTCGCGCAACGTTACCTTTAATTTCAAATCAACCGGCCGTTGCGGATCAGATCCCCTAAGCGCTTAGGGGATCTGTTTGTAGGGAGAAGTTTCTGATCCGTAACGGCCGGTTGATTTGAAATTAAAGGTAACGTTGCGCGAACGTTCCGTTTTATAACCTCACCCAATCACTGAGTTGCGGGAATAGCGGTAAATTCGCCGTTGAAGCGAATGAAAAGTTAGCTTTCAATTGGTTCTCTTGGCTCCCCCTGTGGACTGATTTGGATGAAACTCGGATGGAAGTTAAGTGTAGCGATCCTTATTATTTTAGTGTCGGCACTTGTTATGAGAAAGATATCCTTGGACAAAAAAGGTCCCTTTTTCTTTGGGAATGCATTATAGTCGATATGCATATCAAAATACAGTATTTGGTGAGTTGAGCCCTTAAAAATCACCACAAGCTCATTTTGGGTTTTCAAAGGATATTATTATGTACCACCAAAAAGAACACTTATCTAAGGAAACTAAGAATGGTCATTATGGTTGTCGTTTGAAAGTCGATATTTGGGTTACTGTATGTAATCGGTTTGAAAGGATTGTGGGGCTTCTGGTTTCTGGAGTGACAATATAAAGGCTGATGCAATGTGAATTATTTTGTAAGCAATAACGTAGACATATACATGATCTAAGATTTTTCCCATAAGGGAAAACTTCTCGGTGTTTTTTCCTAGTGGTACGTCAAGCGCTTTTATGTTCCTGGTTTGGTTTTGTTATATTCCCGTGGTCAAATTACGCGACTAATCATCGACATTTAGAACTAGGTTTATTCCACACGAGCGTGGTTCGCGTCAAGTGTTTTTCCGGGGTGTTTGTGAGGTGTGACGCGAGAAAATCCATTTCAAGATATCACGACACATTCGATGGTTGTTGGCTGTTGCTAAGATGTCGGTAGGAAAAGACGTTGTGCGTAGGTGAGTACACTGAGCTTGTAGTTGCTTGTATTGTTGTTATGCTATTTGTGTGAGATCTGATTTATGGCGGACTAGGTTTTGCTGTGTGTACAGCACCGAAAATTACCTACAGGTATTCTAAGATTCAGTATTGAGTGAGTGTTGTATGGAAAGGTTGTGGTTTCCCCCTTTCCGGAAAGAGATGATAGTTTGAGAGGTTGTGGTGTCTCCCCTCTCAGTGAGATGTTTAGAGACGTGTGGGCTTCACCTCGGAGTTGGTCCCCTCCGATTGAGTCGTTGAGAGGTTGTGGTCGTCACGCTCTCAGCGTTGTGTTTGTAGAAAGGTTGTGGTGTCTCCCCTTTCTACTTGTGATAAACTCGAGAGGGTGTGGTGTTCCCCCTCTTTGCACAGAGTTTACGTTTTGGAGAGGTTGTGGTGTTTCCCCTCTCCATGTTGAGTTGACGTTCGTAGAAAGGTTGTGATGTCTCCCCTTTCTACTTGTGATAAACTCGAGAGGGTGTGGTGTTCCCCCTCTTTGCACAGAGTTTACGTGTTGGAGAGGTTGTGGTGTCTCCCCTCTCCTCGTTGAGTTAATGTTTGAAGAGGTTGTGGTGTCTCCCCTCTTCGTGTTGTGTGTTTGAGAGGTTGTGGTGTTCCCCTCTCTGAAATGTGAGTAGAGGCGCGGTGCTCCGCTCTGGAGTTGATCGCCCTCTGTATTAGCTAGGAGGTTGTGGTTTCCCCCTCCGCATTCTACCATAGAATACCGAATGATAATGTTTTCGCCAGAAGTTGTGTGCCTTAGGTAGAAAGGCTTTACTTCTGGATATAGAAGAATGAGGATGGTAGTGAAGTGGGATTGAACCAAGGAGAAGCAGCCGAATCAACCGATACATCCATCCTGCGTCTACCTCGCATTGCCGTGTGAGTACCTGAGCCAGAATCAACCGATATAACGAGAAGCCGATGACCGATGCTGAGACGACGACGCCGACAAGTGGTTCTCCTTCGCTCTCCTCTTCTTCCTATTTGTTGGCCGGGCCAACATAGATATTTGAATTATAATTCGTTTACGTTTCAAATACCTTGGTATCTTCAATGCATGTAACTGCAGGCTCATTGGTTGTCTTTTTCTCATTACAGATGGTATCAGGCGGTATAGATCAGGTGAGTATCGTATTTTATGCATACAAATGTCCAGTACGCCATGTTCATTAAAAAAAAATATAATTATATATCAAAGTAAAGTTTTAGTGTCTTACAAAAGGAAGCATCTCCGACCATATAAAAAGTATAGATATACAGTGAAAGCTCTGGTCGCGGACAGCTCCCGCAAGCGGACATCTCCCGTAGCCGGACAATTTGCACAGTTCCTACTTTTTCCTTCATATTTTAGAACAAAATACATTCCACTAGCCGGACGCTCTACTGGCCAGACACGGACACTATTCCTACATACATTTCTCATAAATCATCTCCCGTAAGACGACAAACTTTTAATTTTTAGTCGACTTGCTGAAATCAATGAAAATTGGATACGACCACAAAAATGCATTTAGGATTTGTTTTAGAAAATCTTTGACTCCACGGATACCATGCATTTGTGTATTGAAAGAGAAAAGAAAGAACTTTCACCGTCTGAAGATTACACAAATGTAATCGGTTCCTTGTTGACCATCAGAAACTCCGCACGTTAATTTCGATGCCGAGAATGATCATCTGGGTGACTAGCTTTTCCTATAGGGGAAGAAATCCTTCTGGAGCAGAGCAGGTATTGCACGGGATGCTATTGTGCGAATCATATTAAAAAGATTACAGCGCCAAGCAGTGCAACTCACGCTCTACTCCATATTAAATTTTATTATAAGTTTAGGCAAAACTACATTCCCTGCTGAAGCTATTCGTGATTTTACTTTAGAATGAGTCTTCTGTGGTTCTTAAAGAATTCACACGTTGATAGAAACTTACTTAGTCGAGGTTCTCTACACCAGGCAACACTGCCAATTTGAAGAAGTTTTACTTAACGCTCTGAGGGTTTATTCAGTGGAAAGAAGGCATTACGAACGCTCGAGTGTCTTACAGCTTTCAAGTAACAATGCCAGACTGGGTCAAGTGGTCACTCTGGGTAAGACACAACTTTGCAAGGATCATCTCACCGTTGGGTGGTTTTCGAAACCCCTAATTAAAGCTAATATTTTTCTACTTGTTTTTCCTATGAAAAATTGGAACAGTTAATTGGTAAACGTACATTTTGTGCATTGTACATTGTGGAGGTTGTAAACCAAAAATGAATTAAAACACATGCATATAGAAACAACACTTTTATTGTTTTAATGTTCCTTTATGAATTATTGTGTATAAGTTAATGCCCACGTAAAAGCAATATTTTTTAACCCTCTCCCGCAAGCGGACATCTCCCGTGACCGGACGAAAATGCTGGAACCGTCAGTGTCCGTCCACGGGAGCTTTTACTGTATTATCAGCATGACTTGGGGAGTCGATTGGGCGATGTCCGTCTGTTGCGACGCGTTTTACTCGGCGGGTATTGAAGCTAGCAAGCTGAAGTTTTGCAGACGTGCTTCTTATTGTTGCAGGCTGTTTGTAGGTTTGAATCACCGAAATTGGATCACTGGGTGATGGGACTGCCATACAAACCTACCCCCCCCCCCCCCCCCTCAATTGATGTTCTTATAAGAAAAACTTTTTTTGTTCATGAACCAATCTTAACCAAACTTCATATAAATGGATCCCTATGGATATCTCAAAAAATATGTAAAAATGAATGGAATCGAACGATGGGGTCATGGGGCTGCCATACAAACCTAGCCCCCAAATTAGGTTCTTTTAAGAAAAACTTTTTTATTTGGGCACCGATTTCAACCAAACCTCATAAAAAATGTGTTTCTATTGATGCCACAAAACATACGTAAAAATTAATGCAAAGCAGCCATGGGGTCATGGGGCTGCCGTACAAACTCTCCCCCCATTTTGGCTCTTCTAAGAAACATTTTTTGCATTACCAATTTCACCAAACCTTTTATTAATGTGTCTTTATCGATACAATAAAAAATGTAAAAACAAATGGAATTGTACTATAACACCGGCTTCTCCCCAATAAAGTTTTCTAATATAATTTTGCTTATTTGCCCAATTATTCCAAGCAAACCCCACTCTAATGCTGTTTTATCGGTGCCACGGAACTTATGTGAAACCGGAAGAAAACGAATGGAAGGGGGAGGATTAAACACAAGTCATAGGTACGCCGAAAAAACTCTTAGTCCGAGGAGAGCGAAGGATATACAAATTTCGGCGCGCCCGAAATTAGCTTCGTTGAAAATTTTTATTTGAAAACATAAAAGTGCGAATTACTAGGATGTCAAAAAAGATTGGCTATCAAATTTTCATTAAAATTAAGTTTAAGTATGCAAATCCTTAGATGTCGGCTTTAACTTCGAGGTAACCAGAGCATGAATATCATTCCGCTTTGACCAGGACTTCTAGGCGGACGTCATCTGCTTTTTTAAAAACCGTCTCGACATATTTTTCTGCGTACGCCCCTGCAGAAGCAATCAATGAGGGTGCCTTTTTGTAATTCGGAAAACAAGTTTCGCTACAATCACCTTCGTATCATTACCCTTATGTCACGTAAGTCCAGATGATCGGCACGGGCTTATTAGAAACGAGCCATTTGGGTTGAATCTTCCAGATGTGACGGAAACTGGCAAGGCATATATTATAATAATGAATATTTGATAATCACAGCCTCATACGTGTACTAGGACTCCCTATAATTATATCCCCAAAGTATTTAACTGGCTTGAAGAGAGGTTATGATACACTTTCCGACTCTGGTTTTGAAAAAACTCATTTTCTGCGCTTGCTAATTAGGACTAGTTCAGTTTCGGCTAAAAACAGATCTCTGCGGTACCCCTGCAGTTACCACGTTAACGTCTCTTGCTAGAGCCATATTTTTACGGACGCTAACCCGAGAGAGAGCATCTAGGACCCTCCGCCCAAGCGTATTTGTTTCACGGCTGTCGCATTACCGAAATCACACGTTAAAATCTCCCGCGATTATCACAAAAGTGTATATAATCGGTCGTACACAAGGGCATGTAGAAGAGCTGTGAACTCAGTGTCATTCCACCTCAGCGAAAGCAGATCTTGTGCTGCCTGGCCTCTGAGTTCTTCATGCTAAAAAATACGAATATCGAAGCTATTTTAAAGAAATTCAATTTATGTAATTCCAACAACAAAAAATGCTTCATAACAGTATATGTCTTCAATTTTTGGTTGCCTCATTGTTTCATTTACCGACTTCAAGTAATTAACCCGACAAAAGTGAAAGGTCCCAAAAACCACATTCAAATATCTTTTTACTAATTTGTATTAAGTACACAGCAACTACATTTTTTAAAAGAGAGAAAAGTACTTGCTGCTAGCCACCGATAAACATCTTCAAACGTTTCTATCTACCTACTGTCAATCATTATGCAGCAGCCGTTTCAAACAAAATGTACAAAGCCGAGAATCAAAACATGGAAATAAAGAAAAGACAGTCTGATAACAAGCAATTCACTTAAAACGACACGCTTCGAATATTTGCTTTGCATTGCCCGCCCAACCCCTTGGCTCATAACTCCTTTGGCTCATTGTAGAGATTACATTCCGCCGTCATCCCCTGACGCTTCTGCTGTCGATAACATCAACATCATTGGCGTACAAAGAAGGAATTTCTGTCGTTCAGTCCGAGATACACCCAACAGAACTGTTCATTCCATACACCCGCATATTGTCATTCAGGTCACGTAAAAAGTTTGCATTAGCATTGTCTCACAGCTCACAGGTCGATACAAAATGTGAGTCAACGTTGATGCGTGCATAATCGCCTTTCCGCCGGCGAGCACAGCCAGCGCAATTCGATACGAAATCGATAAAGAGCCCCCGCGCGATAAACGACATGCTTTGCTGAATAAATAGACACGACCAATTGGGTGGAGTATCAAATAATCTACCTGTTGATTTGTCTGTTGCTATGCATACAGTTCCTGTTGATCCTTCGCCGATTTTCATGAAATTCTCCAGATTTTCTCGTGGATCGCCGGCTGACACGACCATTTGCAATGCAGCGCGAAACTGTTGGGACAAAATTTTCATTTATTAGTAATGCATCGAATCGCAGTAATCAAAGCCTGTTCACCTGTTCATGGGTCAAACGTTGATCCTGTTTGGGTGGGACAGCCGGATTGCCGTTGTTATTGGCCTGAGCCACCGAATTGTTGCCCCCGCTGGAGCTCGAGGCTCGCGAATTGGTCTTTGCACTGCCGCTCCCGTGTGTCGATGAGGAAGGCTGCTGGGCTGGGTGATGCGGATGATGTTGGGGATGAGGAGGTGGCGGATAGCCACCAGGCATTTGAGGGTTGTGATTCTGGTCGTTTCCAATCGGTGGCGGAGGTCTATGGGCCAGAGGCGGGTGATGTGGCTGAATCGATGGCTGTTGCTGTTGCATGTAGAGCGGCGCGTGATGACCGGTATAGTTGGAATGATGCATGGGGTGTGCAGGAGGAGGCTGATGCTGTTGTTGGTGATTTGAGGGTGCAAATTGAGGCGGTCGATTCGAGCTGGCTATAGACCCTACTGGAGAGGTCTGTGGCGGACGTAGATGTGGCGCTGGCATCTCCGTATGAATCGATAGCAGACCATTTCCGTTGACATTCTTGTTCCCGTACGGCGGTCCTTCCGTGTAGAATTGACTCGGCGGCGGGACAATGTGAGAGTTCTGATTTTTCAGATTCCAATCTGACAATTGTGGAGGCTGCTGTGGTTGAGGTTTTGGCGCCAAGGCCGGTTCCCGTTTAAGTCCTGTGTACTGAATAGGCTCTTCAGGTACGGCTGGTGGAACATTTGCATTTCCACGCAAGTCACGTCTTACTCGAGGCGGTGAGGAGCTTCGCAACGAGTTCGACCGGGCGACGTGTGATGTTTTCGGCAAGACGATGCCATTGCTGGCCGTGGAAGCATTGAGTGGCGTGGACGAGCTCAGAATCGATTCGTCCGGCTTGTTGTTGTTATGATGAGGTCGCACTATAGTCTTCAAATCTAAAATTTCAGTGGGCGTGATCTCAGACGGATCGACCAGAGGCAAAGGACGATTAGTGGATTTTAGGATTTGATTGTTGCCGACGATGGAGGCCCACTGCAAGGGAAGTCCGACGTAGCGGCCCTCCCGCTTATCGAATCCTGTGTGTACACGATGCTCAAAGTTGCTCGGCATCGAGATTTGTGGTTTTTTCTTCTTTTTCGAGAACATTTTTTTTCGAATTTGCGAAGTCTAAAGTAAGTCTAAAATGGATTTTTTCAACTACTACACGACCACTTTCATCGAGTTCAGCATAGTCATGTCGTTTTGCCAGCCGTTAATTGGCCACTTGTCGAACGAAGGTTTGAAACTTTCTCAATGGGCACACTGTACAGCGGAGTCGCACTTCGCGACGAAAAAGTTTTCGAGCCACCCGTAAACAAATTCACTTGCACTGGAAACAGCCGCACTTCAGATTTCGATCAAACGACGACACAACCATTTGAACATTAATCGCTTTTGTATTTTTCTCGCCCACAGACCGTCACCGCTGCCGCACAACCACAAAATAAAACAAAACCAAAAATACTTTTGCTGGCCGCCGTGTGACAGTTCTTCGTCATCGCCCGGACATTCTTTTGCACTCACTTGACACCTGAAATAATTTCAAGTATTTCGCGTGTCTTCCTCGACGCTCGGTTAGCCGTTCTGGTATTCGAACTCAATTAAAAACACTTTACGCACAAAATCTTCTAGGAAGGAATAAATTAAAACGAACAAGAACCAAGAAAAATGTTAAAAATTGTAAACACGGCGACGAGCTCTTCAGGTAAGCAGAAAAATTGCAGATGTGTGGGAGCGCGGCCGATTAACAGCGTGTATGTACACGCTTGTGGAATGCAATATGGCGACGTTGAGTGTAGTGTTTGTGAGGAAATTCGGCGTCCTCTAGCGTGTGGTACACGAGAATCATATGAACCGGTTCGGTTTGAAACAAGGATAAACATAGAATATCGTAAGTGCAGATTGTAATATGTTCTAGCAGCTGGTACATCTACCAGTGGGCATTGTATAAAACTTTGTAGACTGCAGTAAATCTATTGTGAACTTATAAATTTCCTGCAGTGTTTCGAATAGGTGGCAGTTGCGACGCTTACGAGAAGTAATAATTGACAACACTGTTGACATTAAACCAAATCAGCTGTCAACTCTAAAAATTGGTGAGGCGAATCGATAGCATTTGAGGCCCCAAATCAGCTACGCATTGCTTCAAGTAAGTTCCTTGATAACCACATGCTTTGTTAGGAGAACGCAAAAGCTAAAGCCTTGCAAATACTTTTAATTTGGATTGTGGCTGCTGCAAAAATAAGCTGCATCTAGTTGAGGTTAAAGTTGTGATGTAACCGCAGTCAAACGTCAGCCTGGAGGCTGATTTCCACTCCCGAATCCCGACGATACTTAATTCTGTCTTTTCTTTCCCCAGGATGGCGGGCATATTTCGTATTGGAGTCATTGGCGTGATTGGAAAACAACAGTCAACTGGCATTCTCGTTCAAGCCACTTGTCCGGCCGTAATGCAAAAATGTAACATTTCCGGAAAGTCACTTCGCGGCGGTGCTTCAACTCCAAAGCCCAAACCATATCCGTACAAAGAGAAGACCTACGGTCTATGGCAAGCTCTTTTTGACAAGACCACCAAACGTTTGGATGAAAATTCCAAATTAATTGTTGTCGAAGGTCCAGTTGCTGCCGGCAAATCGAAATTCGCTAAAGAACTCGCCGATGAGCTGGGCATGCTGTATGTGCCCCAAAAGAACTTGGACCTTTTCTACATCAACAAGTACGGCTACGATATGCGCCAACTGGACAGTCAATTGCCGGAAAGTTCCAAGAGTTTCGATATCAAGAACTTCTGCGAAAATCCAAATCATAAGCTGGTGGCCTCCTTCCAGATGCGAATGTACGTCCAACGTTTCAATGACTATGTGGATGCCTTGGCGCATATCCTGTCGACGGGACAAGGCGTTGTGATGAATCGCTCGGTGTATTCGGACATGGTGTTCGTCGAGGCCATGTTCAAGAATGGTTTCTTGTCGAAGGCTGCACGAAGCTTCTACTACGAAGTTCGTCACAACACCATTGATGAACTGTTGAAGCCGCATTTGGTTATCTACTTGGATACGCCCGTCAACGTGGTGAAGGTGAGACAAATTTGTATTCATGTTTGCAGCCTGACTAATGGCAGTCCCTGTTTTAGGATCGTATCGCGGCTCGTAATAATAGTTACGAAAAGAAATCACCGGCATTAACTGATGCCTACCTGAATGACATGGAGCAAGTTTACAAACAGCAATATCTTAAGGACATCAACACGCACGCTGAATTGCTTGTCTATGACTGGTCGGCCGGGGGTGAAACTGAAATTGTTGTTGAAGATATCGAACGGATTGATTTCAATAAGTTCGAGGAGGACAAGCATAACAAGAAAATGAAAGATTGGCGTTTCCCGAAAGAGTGGGACTGGTGCGAAGCTCGTCAGAGATTCACAAACGACAAGCAAGAATTGATGTGTTACTTCAACGTTCCGCGCTTCGACGTGCCCGAATTGTTGCGCAGTCCGGAAGATGGCAAGAAGTGGCGTGAGGTGTGGTACAATGTAAGTACAGAAAATCAGATATTTGTGCAATTGAATTTCATATGAAACTATGCTGTTGCAGGCCCCGGGAATGAAGTACGCCTATGGATATAATGAGGATGTGGGTGATACGGGCATAACGACGAAAACAAAAACCGATAAGAACGTGTATGCTTAAATGAATTGTTTATTATGATTTTTGTCTGTTCGACTTGTATTGTTTTACATCTGATTAAATAGAAGACAGTCGGAACGTAATAGTGTGTTGGATCGTTTTCTTTTTTTAATGGATTTCGCTGTCATATTTGCCAAATATACCGTATAATAAATATCTTTGGTATCGTGCGGTTTTTTAAGAAGAGATGATGTCACCAATGTCACACGATAGCCCAATGTCCGGTCTTGGCTGCTGGAATCGATGACCTCCAACTGTCGCGGTCACGCGACCTTATCCTCCAGTATCGGAACCCCAACAGCTAGTGAGCGACACACATACTGAATACTCCCACGAGCTTTCGGTCGTCCATGCAATCTCGCTCTGTCCACTCGGGCGTTCATCACCTTCGTCGTCATGGGATTATGTATAATCCATTCGTTGTACATGCCTCGCCTATTGCAATCGTTGAAGGCTTACGATTTTGGATACTTTCAACTCAACGTAAAATTGATGCAACTCGTTGTTGTACTGGATGTGCTATTGATCTCGCTCTGGAATTGCCCGAAAATTCAAAGACGGACCTTTTGTTCAAATCTGTCCAATAAAGGTTCGGAGGCTTAAGTGTCTCGCAGTAGTAGTATTTCCATTTGATGAATCAAGGCAAATTCTTTAAGATGCTGTGCAGAGTAGAATGTATGCAGGGATACATTCGCAATTTAAAAATGCGACCCAAGAACAATAAAATTCGAAAGGGAGAACCAAGCGCAAACGGAATCGACTTAAACAAATTTTAAATTTAATAGCGAGTAGAGCATATTGTGGCGCACATTTTCCTAAATTTCATGGTCCTAGCTGTGTGCTTTCAAAAGTTACAGCCGTTCAAAACTGCGGTCCAACGGCAATAAAATTGCAAAGGGGGACTAAGCGCAAATAAGATGAATCGGGTATCAGGAGTTCGATGTAGAGCGTACTGTGGGGCATGAACATTTTAGAGTTCCAGCGGTCTGAGTTCAAAAGTAATAACCATTCAAAGATGCGACCCAAGGACACAAAATTGAAAGCGCAAACGGACGGGACGATTGAATACTCATGATAGTGGTGCCGAACTTCATCACAACCTCTCCCATCGTTCCACGGGGTTAAAAATTGTTTGTTTCTGCTGTGACGGGGTGGATGCAATATCCCCAATCACAAAATCCCCAAATCAAAATACCCAAAATCAAAATACTGAAACGAAAATCCCCGCGCACGCGTTCTAAGATCGCAAATCTGTGATCTAGACTATTGTAGATGGTAAATGGCAGATGGTAAATGGGGATTTTCTTTGGACTATTGTAATTGTCGTGCTCTGTGGCCGTGATTCGTGATTGTTCGATCGTCACTCTGTGATATAGAGAAACGAGGGTAGAACAAGAAGGTTGTTATTGTAATAGTTTTACGAATGCAATAAAAACGAGAACGAGGCTAATTTCGGGCGTGGCCGAAATTTGGATACCCTTCGCTCCCTCGGGTTAACAGTTTTTTGGGCGTACCTACGACTTGTATTTAATCCCCCGCTCATTCTTTTCCTTCTGTCTTCACAAAAGTTCAGTTGCGTCGGCAAAACAATATTTGTGTGGGGTTTGGTTGGAATAAGTGGGCAAATAAAAATATTTACTCAGAAAATTACGTACGATTCCATTTGTTTTAACCTTTTTAGTTGCTGCCACGCTCTGTGGCTCACTTGGTTGAGTCGGACTCTACGATGCTAGTAATCTAGAGGTCCGGAGATCGAATCTCGGCGTGGTTCAGGAAATATATAGTGCTTGCAACATTATATACACTCCTCTATATGCAATGTAACGTTGACTCGAAGTAGTCTATAAACCAAACGGCTGAGTGAACGCACCATGCCTCATAAGGGGTTACGGTACACAGAAGAAAAGAAGAAGTTGCTTTGATAAAGACACATTAATTCAAGGTTTTGTGAAATTGTTGTAAAAATGTTTCTTAGAAACCTAACCCTAATCCTAAGGGTTTGTATAGCAGCCCCTTGACGCCATGTTCCGATTTGATATATTCTTACATATGTTTTGTGTTATCAATAGAAACACATTTGTGTGAAATTTGGTTGAAATTGGTACACAAATAAAAAAGTTTTTCCTAGAAGAACCTAATTTGGGGAATTGGGTTTGTATGGCAGCCCCATGACCTCATTGTCCGATTTTACCGATTCAAACATACAAACTGCCTGCAGCAAAAAGGCAAATTTCAGCTTCATAGCTTTTAAATTGGCCGAGTAAAACGCGTCGCAACAGGCAGACGGACTTCGCCCAATCGACTCCCCAAGTCATGCTGATCATACATATATGTATACTTTTTATATGGTCGGAGATGCTTCCTTCAATGCGTTACAAACTTCATGACAAAGTTAATATACCCTTTCACTCTATGAGCGAAGGGTATAAAAAATACCGACGTGGACTGATTTATGCTAATTAACGGCAAACTCATTGGAGTAACTCAGAACAACAGCGGATAATCTGCAGGTGATTAAATATTTAATCGGTTCCAAAAGCCGACTAAGTTTTCTGCGAATATTCGTTCGGATGAGGACATGTATCGATGATGTTAAAGAAAACCCATTAGGACGATATATGAAAACCGTTTATTCAATATACAGGGTGGGCCACGAAAGACCCACCATTTTTAAACACGTATAACTCTTGTAATTACCAAATGTTTTATTTAATTTTTTATATACATATATGATAAGCTGACCAGATTCCCAAAGGCCCAATGCAGTACACATACTTACGGAAATCGTTTCTCAAGCAAATCCTCAGTCATACTTCCAGGTTCCAGGTCCGAGGTATACGGTCCGTACGTTGCAAATTCTCTGATCCGCGACAGACTGAGGGAGGCCTGAGCGGCGAGTGGACGGGTCAGAGGCTTAAATTCTACAAATTACCTTCCAAAGACTCACCACTCCCTGCGCTCGCCATATCCTATTTCCCAGCAGCGCTTCGTATTAAAAATGTTGGCGAATTCTGAAAAGCGCGACAGACGGCGAGGTCTGATCGAAGCGAAGGGCGAGCTGTAGGATCTAAGTAAATGTATCAACCAGTGATCTAAATTTACCGAATTACCTTACATTGGCTTACCGCTCGCTGCGTTTGCACTTCGCCTTATCCTATTTCGAAACAGCGCTGCGTCGTAAAAATGTTGCGATTTCTCTAATGCGCGATATACCATGCGAGGTCTGAGCGAAGCGAATGGCGAGGCACAGGATTAAAGTAAGCCAGAGTTTTAAATCTGATCTAAACCTGGTTGCAATATTTCTGGAGCAAAGTATACATTTCACTCTATGCCCTGGGCTCTTAACGCCGTTTTAAATTGACTCTAGGGAAATGTGGGAAAAAAACTTTATCTTTCTTTATTATGCATTTTCCTAAAGAGTTGATAAAGGTATCGGATGGAGTACAGTGGCTGATTTTTCAATCGTTTGTCATAGGGAAAATAAATTAAAATCTCATCATTCATTGTAACTTCTGAACCTTGGCAGCTACAGCCTTGAAATGTTCACCAAAAATGGGCAGTGACGTACCCTACAAGTTTGTCATATTTCAAAATTTTTCAAAAGAATTTCCAATTTGTGAACAATTTTTGATTAGGAAACACAGAAGTGCAATTTAGGCAGCTGTAGCTTCCGAACGCGGATAGATGCACCGTAAAATTTGGAGGAAATACGAGCGCCAACTAGCTCTACAATTGCAAATTTTTCAGAGATCCGGAAAGGCTCCCAGTTGTCGAAAATGAAAGATTGGCAAACATAAAAGTGCGATTATCTAGCTAAATACCGATCGCACATGGTAGGTCCAGGGGTCAAACTTTACACCTTAAAAGCAGACATGACTGATCGCAGGCCTCATCGAGGGGGTTATTATGTTCAATTAGGTTTCATTGTGTGACATGGGGAATGCTGTACATTTTGCTGTACATTTCCCAATGCTGTACGACAGGTCAAAATGCTGTACCGTACAGCAAAATGCTGTACGTCTGGTTAGCTTAATATACGAAATACATTTTATGGAAATTAAGTATGAAAGATATGACATCAGACAAATGTGCACCATTTCGCTCGATACAGACATGGGCTCTTTTTAGCGCATTTTCCATTACACTACGTAATGTTTCTGGTTGCTGGCTCCGTATTTCGCCAAGAATATTCTGCTTTAGTTGTCACTTTGTCTTCTAAATATCCACATAAAAAAAGTCGGTCGCAGTTAAATCTTGTGAACGAGGTGACCAAGGGAAATCTGAGCTCAGGCGCTCCATCTTGTTGAAACCACAAATTAGGGTGCTCTTCCACCATTGACCGCAAGAAGTTGTCGATCATTGTTCTGTAAGAAGCCCCGGAAATTTCTGGCGTTTCATCTCCATTTTCGAAGAAATATGGGCCGATAATTTTTTCGGCCATAACACCGCACCAAACAGTGCATTTTAAAGGATGTACAGTCAAACCTGTCTAATCGGACCACTGACGGGACCGAGCAGATTCGGTTCGATTAACAGGTGGTCCGATTACTAAGGGATGCCAGAAAAAAAATTAAAAAAAAAGTTTAACCGTTTTTCATGAACATTGGACTTGTCACATATGCATTTGCTAACATTAAACATTAAGTTTTGAAACCGCACATCTTAACTGCTTTGTGATTTTTTGAATTCGTTTTTTTATTATAAAATCTCCCCGCAGACAGTTCCAGTTTTTTTGTAAATATTGTAATAGAAGAAATTGGAATAAAATTGAAATTGAATTGAATTCCCCATTTCCCAATATAGGAATCATGGTTCAATAATCCTCCCTTATACTTCACTGGCATCTTCTTGTCGCAGAAACTCCAGAATTGTCTCGCCACTTCATCCATTCAACACTGATGCAATGATTGATGCCGTCTACGAAATTTCACGTGGCCATGTCGAATAATATAGCTCATTGTAATCGAAACTTAAGTGAATGTTGTAACGATATTTCTAAGATTTTTTTTTTAACAACAAAATGTCTTGCATTGTTGCCGGTATTGGAACTAGGCAGTACTCTGTGAAGTAATCTGTCTGTTGATCCGTGTGGTGAAATAAATAAAGTTATCAATTTGTAGTTTTGGTCCGATTGTGGAGGTTCGTCGAGTACTGATCAATCCAATTGGAGTCACCGATTGTGGTCCATGGTCCGATTAAGAGGTGGTCCGTTTATAAAGGTTATTTTGTATGAAAACCAAATAAAATTGACCCAGGGTGGTCCAATTAGAAGGTGATCCGATTATAGAGTGGTCCGATTAACAGGTTTGACTGTAACTGATACTGGTGTGTTGCCCTTGCTGTGTACTGTATGAACTTATTATAAATTTCCAAGAGTTAAATTATAATATGTAAAAATAAAAGTAAAAAAGATATACGCCTTTCAAATTGGTAGGTCTTTCGTGGCTCACCCTGTAAGTACTCGAACATTATGTTTGTGTTAATCAAAAAGTCGTGCTCTGTGGCCGTGATCGTTCGGTCGCCACTCTGTGAAATAGACACTCATAGAGAAACGAGTTTCCAAACTCGGAACGACTCGTCGCAAGTTTATTATTCAGAAGAAGATGATAAGAAATATTCTTATCGTAGAATAATAAACTAACAATGCGACTAGGAAGTGATATGGCTGACAACCGTAATCACACTCCGAATTCAATTGTCTTTGTAACGCTGATGACTACACACGGTAGTCATCAACGCACCATGCTCCACTAGGAGTTACGGTAATCGAGAGAGAGAATCAAAAATTTTGTTTCGACCTACGACCCTCTTAATGCCATTTACCATCTTCCATCCATCTATAATTTGCCATCGTATTTCGGGTGTTTGGGAATTTTGATTGGGGATTTTGTACACGGGTATTATGATTAAGGGGATTTTGAGTATGGGGATCTTGATTTTTGGTATTCCGTATTGTTCCCTCTGTGACACTATTTGACGATCTCCGCGTTAAGTTCGTCAATGAGGGGTCTTAACAAATTTAGCCAATGATGTTTGAAAATTTGGTTTAAGGCTAGAAACGCATTCTCCTTTAATAATATGTTTGCTACTTTTCTGTAGAGCCCCCTCTGATGTGCACAGTGTCCATTTGTGCATAACAAAGCTGTCGGAAAAATATAGAATAGAAAGGTTTCATTCCAGGATAGTATCAAATCAATAAACGAACTGATTTATTATTTGTACGTGCTGCGATATTATCATTACTCTTTGCAACCAGAAAGAAAAATAATAACAACATTATTCCTTTTGTAATTTATTTTTTATTGTTTTTTTTTCTCATCTATTTTATTTTTCAATGTAAAATTGGCTCAACTCACTACGTCTTACACATGCATCCAGTACAATCCGGCATGTCACTAATTTTCGTTACTTCATTGCATTTTATCAACAAATACAACAGTTTTTTGCTATTTTATATGTATATATAATAAATGTACAGAAAGTAAATACATAATACGAACTAATAGACCTGCGCTGAGCATCAATACATATTATGTATATAATTATATATTATATTATTAACCAAACATTCACACACTGTCTCTTAAGGCTATACAAAACCATTATTATGTCGCTGTTTACTTTAATTTTCTTTCAATATGCTTTATATAAATATCACCTATCGAATAATACAAATATGTATTTTTTCTGTATATGTATATAGCGCTAAATATATATTTATGTATTGTAATAGTATTTATGTCACAACAGTTCCATTTATTCTTTGTTTCATTTTCGCTTTCTTTCCTTAGATTCAAGTACGTACAGAATATGTGCATACGATTCGATCATTTTTGCATAAACGTTTTGTTTCGTCCTTTTATAAATTGCCCTTCGCCCAAATCACATTTATAGTTCTAGCGAATGGAAAATACATACATGTGTACTATTAACTATGGACTCAGAATCTTCGTATGGTATTTTTATAAGATGTATGATCTACAGAAAATATGATAGTGCAATTGTTATTTTTAATAAATTAGTAAATGTTATTATAGAGCAGTTTAATTGGATTCTGTCTGTCTTACTAGATGGCATATTATATTTTGAAATTAATTTGAAAATTTGACAGAAAAAGATGCAAGATGCAAAACATCAAATTACTACTCGCCGTGTCACCAGCAAGAAATAATCTGTCCAACGAATCACAATGATGTAAACAAATAAAACGAATCACTGACTATTTGCATTTGTTAATTTGCGACGTCACTCACTTCTTTCAACGGCTGTGGTCTGAACAGGATTAGTAGAGATTTAGATAACGAACGTGATATGATGCATTTATCTTGCACTCTGCCAAATTTATTGAATAAATGTAATATGCCGTTTGAAAGGGAATTCAGTTAGATTAACATTTTGCGACACTACCAATACGGGTTTTTTTTTACATACTTACATATAAACTTGTTTGTATTTCTATATTTAAATTTTTGCTAACTAAAAAATAAATCATATTAAAATTAATAAACTCCAATTGATTTAACGTTTTTTTTACATATTTTGGTATCAATACTATAAACCCAAGGGTGGCAATGTTCCGGCTAATAAGGTTTTCCATGAAATAAAACACAAAATGCTCGGTATTCAGTACAGAAAACGAGGAATGATTAAAGTGATTGGAAAAGTTAGTGTTTGTGTGTTACCACGGGGCCATAATCAATTTTGTTTACATAAATGATACATCCTTGATTTTCTCTGCAATTGCCTAGAATGTCAAGTTATTTTCAATTCAAAAGAAAAAAGCCTCAATAGGAAACGAAAAGTCGACTATTGACATTACATACTTGTAAACTAGAATTGTACACAATTCGGTATTTGGACTAGAATGAATTGAAAAATCATTCAAAATTTTTTTTTTAAATATTTTATGTGTTACACTTTATTCTATTTGCGGTTCCACTTTTCATTAAAACATGTTTTTTTTCTATTACGTTCGGGTACCGAAAAAATATACATAAGATTCGATTTTTTACCTAATTGCTTAAATGTCTTTCATTTCTCTATTTTCCTAGAAAATGCGCTTCTCACGATGAATAAAATGCACTTGCCAGAAACTTTTAATTTTAATTTCGCTATTAAATTTGTTTGTTTTTCTGTTGCTGCTGATGCTGTTTTGTTTGTCGGTCCTGAGTAATAATAGTTATTTATATTTAGAAATGTGTCTACATTACACGCTGAATTTTGCCACATTTTCCGATTTATTCCCATTTCGTTCACGATTTCAAAGTATAAATAAAAACGAAAAGAAAAACTATCGACTAATTTGACAAAAAAAAGAAAAGAAAACACCTATATTTATGTTCTAATCACACTTATTCGTTTTAATGGATTTTCCTTGAAACTTTATCATTTCTTTTATGCAATCGCTTATGATAGCTTTGCGCTAGGGAATTCACTATGGATATAACAAAATAACAAATCATGGCTATGACGAATTTTTCAAAGAAATAGGCCAATACATTGCCCGATTCCGATGGTGGCACGCTACTTTGGCGATGTAATCGAATCTTTTGATTCTTCAAGAATGTTTTGAAGGGTTCTTGTAGGCGACGTCCAAACACAGGTACCATTCCCAATACGTCGACGGCACGTTCAATCAGCGACTCGTTAAAGGCAATTATAACAAAGATTTTTTGAATGTGCATTTTTATAATGGCCTTTCCAATTAGCGTTGCCCCGAAAAATGTCCAGAAGGGTACCAAAAAGTGACCGCAAGTAATACCAGCCAAGTCGAACAATGGATTTGGGATCTATATTGAGGCAGAAAGTAATGGGCGTTCGTTATTTTTTTTTATCAGTTATTCAATTTTCTGGGAATATTAAATTGTATTTGACTTTGTTTTTTGTGTAAAGTATGTCTTAGGCAAAAATATACGTTGCACTTGAAATTAGTAGTGTAAGAAACGGCTTATACTTACACTTGCACACGCTAAAATTCCAAAGAATCCAACACGCTCCACCACCCGTTCAACGAATATTTTTCCTTTATCCAGGGTGCTTAGATTTCCGCTTTGTGCCTTCTTTTGCAACTCTTCGAACTCTTCGAGTTCTTCATCGTCATCTGGATCATATCCTGACAAACGGGAAGCTCGTGCCATAAAATAGGGCGGCAATTCACCCAATGCTGTTCCAGCACCCCATAGAAATGCCTCTAAACGAACTTTGGACATTATACTCCAAAGATTCGGTATTTTTCCGTCCGGTATTTCGGGACATATTATGCTAGAAAGAAAAAGAGACATTTTAATTTCATAGTTAATTGAATTGAATGTGTTCAACTACTAATATGAAAATACTCACTCGTCGGGATACGGTGGCTTTGGAAAGTTCAGGGAATTGCATTCATATGCTGCTAGCGTCACACTGGCAATATGTGGACCGAGATACAAGAGAAATGTGTGCAATCCTGTACCAAGTCCAACGGACGATAGAACACCAAGACCAACCCAGTACACTACGAACCATGTGTTAGCACGTATTAAGTCAATAATTTGCTGGTGGCGACCAGGTATCTTATAAAATACTCCTAAAATAGCTATAAGTACTAAAATTCCAGCTAATATACTACGATTATTGGATAGTCTGAAAAATAATAAAACATTGCAATTACATATTACTTTGATCTTTCTCAGTAAAAATGATTTTCACTCACTTTCTTCCATAAGTCTGCACTAGTTCCGAACATTCTAATGTACAATATTTAATTGTTTGGAAAGGTCGACGCCACAAAACTATTCTTTCTCTTTCTTCGCGTTCTCGCTCCTTGACCTTAGGCGAAACCTTTTTTGTGGCGGATCCTGTTGTTCCATTATTTATTACTTGAGATGATTGTGTGGTTGGTTGTTTTTGTACTTTGCGCACATTATTCGCTTCCGATGAATCCTGCTTTTGTAGTTGTGACATTTTGACGCCCAAACGCTGTAGCTAAAAAGTAAAAATTGAGTTAGAATTAGATTGTTTCGTGCAAGTCTTAGCTACGTGGTCAGAATTCAAGCGAACTATGTATTTTCGAGATGTCAAAGCAAAATTGAATAATGAAAGCATGGCAGGAGTAATATATAATTCATAAATTATTTCATATTGCATACTTAATGGTAACTCATAAAAATATTTAAGTGATAAATTAATATGAAAACAAAAAAAAAAAATTGTTAAAAGGCAATCCATGGACGTGCCCAATTATTTCGGCATAAAAGTTTCAAATTTTACCCTAAGAAAACAATGCCAATAGTACTATCGAGTAGCAAAAATTGTGTCTTTTTTAACACAGAATTGGTTCGAATTGTCCCCTGATTACGAAAAAATCCAGACCGATAGCCGATCATATTTTTCTGTGCTATTACCGTTCTTTCCGTTTGACACTATTTTTGGGAATCGTCAATTAATAAATGCGTTTGTTAAATTTTGAAACTACTGAATCTGAAGCGTGACACTATGTACTTTGAAGCCCATGGAACTTATGAAACATGTACAAACATTATGTACGCGATTTTTCGCCATTTAGTACTGTGCATAGCATAAAATTATTTGCGCTCATTGGTCTATCAAACGAACATTTGTTGACTGATTTCAAGCATTTTAAAGTTTTACGAAAAAAAAATGTACATTGTCACAAAGCCTTGAAAGCAACAACAAAAACATTTCGACATTCTTTTTAGTGACGCCAGCATGCTAGCAAAAATTTTAATCAATATGAATGCAGTTCATTTGGCCTTGCACTCTGTGCCAAACGGCCAAGTTCATTGCAATTGACGGCACAAATGTTCAACATGTTGAAATCATGAGCATTTCGAAATATCACAAACAAATTTCAAAGATTTATTATTAATTCTTTTTTCGTTCTTACTTACTGGTTTTAGTTCGAACATAAATTCGGTACCCAGCTTTTCAGCCCTTGATCGTAGCCACTCGTACATGGTTTTTTTTTTGTGCAGATCAACGTACTCGTATGAAGATACTAAATAATTTTGACATTGGCAAATTTATCGTATTAACTATAAAAATTTACAATTCGTCAGAGTGCTCCGAAGCGTACATACAAATGTTTGTGATTGTTGCTAGTAGGAAGTGGGTATCATCACAATCGCGTAGTCGGACGATTGCTCGTAATCTTAACAAATCAAATTACGTAGACCGAATAGCTAGTCCGATTCGACACCACACAAAACTGCGAATGAACTGCCGTGTATGTACACATACATTATTATCAAATAATTTATTCTTCTAACTAAAGCTTTATAGTGAAAGCATTTTTTTTTTTACTTTCAGCTACCCGGTTTTACGATTACATCTGTACGCAGTCGTACGTATACGGCAGATACGAAATTATCACGCCACAACAAATCTCTAGCTCAAAGTGCTTAAATATAATAATATTCGTAGTATGTATTTCGCGAGAAATAAACACGTGTGAGATATTATTAGAAAAATGCTCGGAATCGGAACAAAAGATACTTTTCATGTATACACTACGTTCAGGCGGTTCTGACTCTTATTGGTTACGACAATGACCAAATCTAATTACCAAAGTGTTCATACGTGTATCTTACTAATTGGCGCCAGTACTCAATGTCACACTAAGAAGAGTTAAATAAATTTAGGTACTATTTGGGAATTTCTCGATTTTACCACTTATTTTGATATACATATACCTGAACTTTTGCTACACGATCGATCGGGTATGTACGTGATGTACAGACTAGAGAGACTCTAAAGTCTAAACTTTTGTATTCTATTAGATTCTATTAGTCAAGCGTCACCATTGTTCCGTTTCGAGTGATAGTGACACATACAGTGAGCTAGATAATGAAGTCTCCAGTAGGGAATTTGAATATGTAAATTGTTTGAGTTTTTTTGTTGGTTGTGATTCATTTGAAGGCCACCAGCTTCCTTTCAAGGTCGTGTTATCGTATACATTACATTATCGTACAGGCTAGTCCGGCGGAGGATTCGTTAGAACGTTTCTTCAGTATATCAATCTTTAAATGCCAGTAAAACTCTCTACAGTGAATCACCAAGGAACCGAAAAATGGTTATAGTGAAGGCCTATACAGATTTAGTAGGCGAAACCTGATTGCAATGCCAATGTCGTTTCGTATGGTGTGTCACCACCTAATCTAGATCCAAATTAATTAATGCGATTCATTTTGTTGCCTAGAGCTATGCAATTTGTTTAATTTCAAATAGTTCCTGGGTAATAAAAAAATTGTTCGCTACACGAAACCAATAACATGGTTTCCTTAGGAAAAGGGTAATAATTGATGGACAGTCAAGTTGTTTGCTATAAACATAAAGGCCGGGTTTTTGATAGCTCTTATTAAGTACCTGTCGGCTGGTTAGTCTTATCGCATAGAGAAGACACACAATATTCAGAAAGCTTTTCCATTGTATTGAATGGCTTTTTTGTTTATTTTGCATAGTTATGTTATGTTTAGTTATCTAGTAGTCTGGCTGGTCTAGCGGTTAGTGCGCGCACCTTCGGTGCACAGGGTCATGAGTTCGAATCTCACCGTGGATCATGGTGCTTTTCGAACTCACGAGCTTGTGACGGTCTATGATCTCACTCAGATGTTAAACGAGTACCCATTTATGGGGATAAATAACACTGCTGAGCGTGATGCTGATCTCATTACCTCAACAGAAAGCAGATAAGATCTTGAAAATAGGATGTCACTAACACATCCTGCGGCCTTAGTCCAATGCAGGATTGTCGCGCCTGTATATTTATTTTTATGTTATCTTTTGCTTATTTACGCTGTTGTATGAAACCGCGCAATGATTTTTTTAATCTAAGATAATGGCGTAACCAAACAAACTATGGTAGAACTATGCAAAATAAACAAAAATTCCACTCAATACAATGGAAAAGCTTTCTGAATATTGTGTGTGTCTTCTCTATGCGATAAGACTAACCAGCCGATAAGATGTATTGGCCCAAAGAGATTCGTTAAACGGAAACCAAGTTGAAGTTTTATCGAAAATACAGATCTTAAAAAACAAATACGTCAGAAGATCATTATAGAAATTATAAAATATAATAAACAACTAGATAACATGGGAGCTATGAGAGAGTCTTGAAGGCGATCTAGCCTTAACAGCTTGTTGGTATACATTTTTCAAGATGTTTATGCATCGTTTAATTTTACTAGGGACTAGGCTTATTCGTCCACATGTATTTGAATTGTTAAAACCTCACAAAGTCATAAGAATCATTATGTTGTAAATGAGCACGTAACACGTGAAGTTATCATGTGTCGAGCTGATCACTTCCATACGAATAGATTCCGCGTCTCATTTAAGTAGAACTTTCTTATCAGTGAAATTATTATAGCATGAACCAATTCAATTCTTTGTTATAAAAAAAACACTAATATGTGAAGATTATATGAATGAATACCAAAAAATTGTTCAGTTGTTTTTTTTATTTTTCCTTAAACCAATTCGAATCGACATACTAATTGAAAATTATTCACGAAATATATGCCTTTAGCTATACGTGTATAATGGACACATATCATCTGCCACTTTTTGGACTCGTTAAAAAAAGAGATGTTGAAATTGAAAATTAAATCTAGCGGCTAGCATGTACATGATGGGAATTATTCTTAGAAAAATCGCAATTTTGGGACTTATGAATCTCTAACTACAACATTATAACGCGTGAGAGAATTTATTTTTACAATGATTTATGTATGGATTTCCTTAAATGTGCTAGAAAAATTTATGTCTTTTCTAAATATGTATGTATGTATTTTGCCTTAAAAAGTTATGCAGTTTTATGTTAAAAGAATTAAAATAATAAAACAAAAAATTTTGCTGTGTGCTGGTTTCATTCTACCAAATAGAAGCTGGAACGTATAGGTTTTTCCTCTTCTTAGATATAGGGATCCAGAACAGAAAAGAATAGTTTCATTTTTGGTTGCTCGCCAAAATAGGTTCTAAATTTGTGCAAAAAAAATTAATAAGTAGATGATTTCAATGAAATAAATTCTTATAGATAGCCGAAGAAGAAGAGTTTGGAGTTTGAAGCACACACTGTAATTTATATTTTCCGGTGTACATAGCAAAAAGTGCAATTTTTTCCTAACCCAAATAGGTTTAAGGGCTTTGCGTGTGATGTTAATCAGTTGTGAAATGGTATATCCTTGTAGTTTTGTTTAATTCAAGGATGGTAAGTGATTTCATTTATAATAATGTACAGCAATCGTATAAGTTATAAGTGGGCCAAATAAAAAACCTAATGGCTGGTTTCTCATCATAATTCTTATCAAATGGTTAGTCTTATCGTATAGAGAAGACGCACACAATTTTTAGAAAGCTTTTCCATTGTATTGAATTTAATTTTTGTTTATTTCGCATAGTTGTTATGTCATATTTTCCTTCGTTACGCCATCATTTAAAATTGAAACGAGGCTAATTTCGGGCGCGGTCGAAATTTGCATACCCTTCGCTTTCCTCCGGGCTAAAAGTTTTTTGGGCGTACCTACGACTTGTATTTACTCCCCGCATTCTTTTCCTTCCGTCTTCACAAAAGTTCCGTTGGGTTGACAAAACAATTTGTGTGGAGTTTGGTTGGAATAATTGGGCAAATAAAAATATTTACTCGGAAAATTTTATTTGGGGATGCGGGAGCATGGCCCCATAGTTCGATCCCATTTGTTTTGACCTTTCGTTGCTTTGATTGAGACACATTAATTCAAGGTTTTTGTGAAATCGGTGTAAAAAATGTTTCTTAGAAGAACCAAAATGGGGGGGGGGGGGTTGTATGGCAGCCCCATGACCCCATAGTCCGATTTGATCTATTCTCACATATGTTATGTGTCATCAATAAAAATACATTTGCGTGGAATTTGGTTGAAATCGGTGCACAAATAAAAAAGTTTTTTTTTCAAAAGAACCTAATTTGGAAGGTTTGGGTTTGTATGGCAGCCCCATGACCCCATGGTCCGATTTGATCCATTCTCACGTATGTTGTGTGTCATCAATAGAAATACATTTGTGTGGAAATTGGTTGAAATCGGTGCACAGATAGATAAAAAAGTTTTTCTTATAAGAACCTAATTTGGGGGGTTAGGTTTGTATGGCAGTCCCATGACCCCATTGTCCGATTTCACCGATTCAAACTGCCTGCAGCAAAAAGAAGCATTTGTGTAAAATTTCAGTTTCATAGCTTTTGAATTGGCCGAGTAAAACGCGAAGCAACAGACGGACAGACAGACAGACGGACATCGCCCAATCGACTCCCCATGTTATGCTGATCATATATGAAACACATTTGTGTGAAATCTGCTTGAAATTGGTGCACAAATAAAAAAGTTTTTTTCAAAAGAACCTAATTTGGGGGGTTGGGTTTGTATGGCAGCCCCATGACCCCATGGTCCGATTTGATCCATTCTCACGTATGTTGTGTGTCATCAATAGAAATACATTTGTGTGGAAATTGGTTGAAATCAGTGCACAGATAGATAAAAAAGTTTTTCTTATAAGAACCTAATTTGGGGGGTTAGGTTTGTATGGCAGTCCCATGACCCCATTGTCCGATTTCACCGATTCAAACATACAAACTGCCTGCAGCAAAAAGAAGCATTTGTGTAAAATTTCAGTTTCATAGCTTTTGAATTGGCCGAGTAAAACGCGAAGCAACAGACGGACAGACAGACAGACGGACATCGACTCCCCATGTTATGCTGATCATATATGGTCGGAGATGCTTCCTCCAATGCGTTACAAACTTCATGACAAAGTTAATATACCCTTTCACTCTCTGAGCGAAGGGTATACAAAGAGAATGCAAAAAGTTGCATCGAATATATTATTTCCATAATTTGAAACGTCGAATCTATTTTGACTATTCTATACAGAACAAATCTTGTCATGTCTATTTGTCAAAGAAGGATGCAATAACAAGTATTAAATGGTAATTAATTTATAACACCAGCGTCTAAGGCCTTAGAATGGAAGCAAAAGAAGAAATTTCCGTTTGTCTTGAAGATTAAGCTTTGATATGATTTATCAATTGAAATAAAAACGTAAAGTATGTTTCAAGTAACATTATGTCACTGTTATATAAACTGACCATTTTTATTTTGGATATTTAAAGTCAATCGTCAACACAAAGTGTTATTGTGCCTGTCCACACACTTTCAATGTTCGTTCGTCTTCGTAATTTTGACAATTGAAACTTGGGATGTCTGCGCTATTGAAAAGAAGAATTCAATCTTGTCAGTGCTAACCAAAGTTGATTATGTCAAAATCGAAGAGGAATGGATGGGAAATTGCAACCCACTGAAGTCGGGTTTGCTATCGTTTTCTCTTTCAACATTTTTAAAATTTGCTGTGTGCAAAGATTGTGAACTAACATCAATTGGCATTTATGTGTCTGCGACTTGAGAAAAGAGTGTTTTCATTTCTTAGCGATTAAATAAGTGCTAAAATGTGTTGACATTAATTTTCGAAATTTAAAAACAAACAGTAGCCTTGCGGATTCTACTCCTGCTCATACAAAACACAAAACTTTTTACATCATTTTAACAAAATAAGTAATTATTGACGCGTTCTGAACAAGTCGCGAGAAATATCTTACGACGAATGATGAACAAATGTGACATTCATCTCTGCTGTTCACTTGATGCAATCAATGATAAGTTCGATGCTGAAAGAGGAAACGAAACTTGAAGACGATAGGGAAGACGAAGGAGGCACATGTGTGGACATAGCCATTTAAAGATTGTCGCTGGGCAGGGAGAGATTGATTAAGGCAATTTCTGCCTTTAAAAAAAATTGTGTTAAAAAAAAAGAAACTACTTATTGCAAAACGAAAAGAATAAGTAGTTCGAAACAATTAAATCTGTGATAAAATTTCTAAAAGTTTAAAGATACATAATGCGTGCAACATTTCACTCAATATCTACGAAACAAAATTTCAGAATTGATCAAATAAAAGAAAACTCACTACTCTAATACTATAAACGCAAAGCAACCAAAACGCCGTCTAATTACCAACACAGTCAAATGAATATAAGCAGTTCTAATAAAAAAAAACTATTTTATCATATCACACTGTATTTTACCAGCTCGGTACGATTTCCAGTAGTTTTTTGTCCACGCTTGCGACACTCAGTTCTCAATTGGTCTTTCGTTAAAGTCAAAAGATAGACGTTTCTTAATTGTTTCTCAGTTAGGCCACTATCATTTGACGCGTCGTTGTAAAGGATATTATTCGGCGACGAGTTCGATTTGGGAATTGGCTGTCGTATATTGTTTGTCGACGACGATGCGGCCAACGTCATCGATACCGACGACGACGATGATGTCGGTGTCGATGGGCCAGATAATGAGCCAGACTTTGCACTACTCAAAAGTACTTGTGGCGGTGCATTACTGGACGATGTATGACGTAAACGGCGTTTGGTTGGCATATCTTGATGAATGGATATATTTATGAAAAGAATTGATTAAAACGAATGGAATTTGAAAATTAATGTGAAATAATGTGTAAGGCGTGTTATTTTGTATTCCTCTTGTAAACTAACAAATTCGTTGTATGAAGTAAATTAAGGAAAATTCCCAATAACCATAATATAAAAAAAAAGGATTTCTAACTTAATTTTTTTGTATAGTGTAAAATGTTTTAAAGTTAACGTGCACAGTCGCCTGTCTTGCACTGATGTGCCGTACTAAGTGTTATTCTACGTTCTTCGATTTCTAGGGAAAGGATTCATTTCAATAGTATGAGATACAACAATTCTGCCATTGAACGTATTTGCTTTTTCTTTTCGAAGTTAAAAGTCAAACTCAAGTAAAAAACATGAGAGGAAAGTAATTGCTAAATATTTTTTTTATATAAAGTTTCGTTACTGAAAAAAAATCACAGAGTGTACAAAAAAACTAAGCCTAATATTGTGTTGTATAGCTTAGCCGCGTAGCTATATGAACTACTGCTTACTGCTATGCGGAATCACAAGAGGTGATTCAGATTGCACCATGGCCATGTGTTATTTGATTTTTTAACGTTGTAAATTAACTGATAGTTCTTATCGTAATTTTTCTAGTCATTTTTACCATTACGAATTTAAAATGATGCTAATGCCACCGTCACGTTTAATGATAAAACAATATTAAATATTTGGATTTGTGAAATGGCAAATTAAACATGAATGTATCAGTTGTTATCAAAGTTGATTTTTTTGGGTTTTGAGTAATTTAAATTAAAGCAGCCATCGTTAACGCTTCAAATTAAAATGGCATTTATTTTATTCCCTATGAGCTGATGTCTTATATCTTTTGAAGAAATCGCACAACAACCAAAAGTAATCATAGTATAGTGGTTTTAGTTGAAAAAATGATGAAACCCAAACATAAAAAAAAAAGAGCTGACTTTTGATGCCAAATTGTTGTATGGCATGACCGCATTACGCAGTAAAAAGTTACACTTTTTTGCGCGTCACATTTGACATTTTGGGGGACGGGGTGGCCAAGGGGTGAAATTATGCTTTTCGCAAATATATCGTTAACTGTAATTTTTGCAGTAAAATGCTCTGAGAACAATTTAAACTACACAAAATTCCCTTTCTAATTACAGTGTAACCCCTATAATTACAACCTTCTATAATTGCAATACTCGATATTTGCAACTATAAAGTTATTCTCATTGAAGACTCTAAATATGCAACGCTAATTGCAATTTTAGAGTCGATATATTTGCAAAGAAAATATTTCCCATTGGTCACTCTAAATTTGCAACGACTGTTGCGATTTTAGAGTCATTCTTTAATTTTATGGTGTTCATGGCTTTTACCCGGAAATAGAAAACGGTTTTTATTATTAACTGAAAGAAACGAGTCTGCCTAGCGGTTTTAATTTGGCTTCCTAACGGTGTTGTTTTTAACAAAAAGTGTCGGCTAAAACTCACAAGTTCCTTTTGCTGAAACAAAGCGGAAATTGCAAAGGAACTGGAAAGGGGCCATCATTGACGACGTTGTCTCCGAAATATGAGGTGGATAAATCGACAATTAGTCGAATTAGGAAAAGCGAGGCTGAAATATGTGGCGACAGCGGAGGTTGTCTCTGATAAGAGAAAAACACGCGCCAATCCGAATTCCTAAAAATTGAGGCTGCGTTATATAAAGGGTTGATCAAACCGATAAAAAAACATACCGATTTTAGCTGAATTATTGTTAAAAGAAAAAGCCAAACATCTCCACAGCGAAATTTAGGAACCTTCCAATTGTTGGTTATTTAAATTTAAAAAACGACATGGAACTCGGCTGTTGAAGATTTGTGGAGAAAAACTGTCCAGTAATGTTTCAGCCGTCGAACTGTTCAGTGAGAAATTACACTTGATGAGATGCAATTAAAGCCAAAACAGATCCACAATGCGTATGAATATGGCTTGTTATGGAAGTTATTCCCAGATAAGACTCTTTTCCATTTTCGTGAATCTTCTGCACCCGGGCGAAAAGTTAGCAAGGAGAGAATAACTTTCCTGGCATGTACGAATGCGCCCGGGACGCATAAAGTGAAGCTACTGGTGATCGGAAAGGCCAAGAAGCCTTGGGCATTTAAAAACAACCAAAATCTTCCTGTCGTTTATAAAGGAAATTTCTTGTTCATTGATTTTTTTTTTGCTCAAGTACGTAAATACCTAATCCAACAAGGACTCCTCCAAAAGGACTATTTTTGTTGTTGTTTTTCTGTACTAAAAAACCAACTCGAAAATTGCAAAATTTCGGAAATTGCAACTACCCTGTGCATTAATTAGTTGCAATTATAGAGGTTATACTGTATATATAATACGGTATACCTTCTCTTGGCAGATTATATACTAGACCTAAAAACAGTCTGGCTGGTCTAGCGGTTAGTGCGCGCACCTTCGGTGCACAGGCTCATGAGTTCGAATCTCACCGTGTTCCATGGTGTTTTTCGAACTCACGAGCTTGTGACGGACTATGATCTCACTCAGATGTTAAACGAGTACCCATTTATGGGGATAAATAACACTGCTGAGCGTGATGCTGATCTCATTACCTCAACAAAAAGCAGATAAGATCTTGGAAATAGGATGTCACTAACACATCCTGCGGCCTTAGTCCAATGCTGGATTGTCGCGCCTGTTATTTTTAAAAACATCCGATGTAATTCCGATTTTTTGATAGTTACATTTGTCTCTCTAGCTCCTGGAGTAATTTAATTGGAGCCATGGTCATTGGGATAACTATTCCTATCAATATACAGGGTGTCCCGCATTGGGTGGTCAATACTGTAAGGGTTAATAGCGCAACTTGTTTCAGCAAGAAAATTACCAATACAATCGGAATTTTTTTTCCGTTACCTTGTTATCGCTCTTTTTGTGAAAGTCATCGAAAATCGTGACTTGTCATACAAAATCATGATTTGCAGCCCTCCTGAAGGCTTAATCCAAGATTTGATTCCAGTTTCAGAAACTACATAAATTTTTACAAAAACTGAAGTTTTTTCTGTTGCCAACATTATCGCCACTTTCAAGATACAGTTACTCAAACTTAATAGAAATGTTAAAATAGATTTTTCATCGAAAATTCAAACAGTAATTTCATAACGGTGCTTTATACGTACAACTCTGCAAAGTTGATAAAAGTTGCTTCAACATGTTGGCTTTCCAACGGTATATCACTTTTCATATTTACATTGCAGAATTTTAGAGAAACACGCATTTAATGGTAAAAATCAAGGCTTCAGTGGAATCGCTAACAATTTTCCCTTTACTCGAAAAAAGACAAACAAAGGCTATTATAATTCGGGATAGAATCTCGCTACATTATTTTAACCAGAACTGTAAGATATTTGAAAATTGTACATTGTTTGGCAAATGGAACGAGTAGAGCAGGACTTCAGCTGGATATTCATCGGATGACGATCCAAAGGACTCTTCAGTCGGACAACCGGTATCCGTACCACCTTACGCAAGTTCAGGAATTACTACCGAGCGACTGTCAGAGGAGGATAACATTTTGCAATTGGTTTCTTCAAAAAATCCGGGAAGACCGTGATTTTCAAACAAAAATAGTGTGGACGGATGAAGCCACGTTTACACGTAGTGGCGTTTTCAACACCCGGAATAATCACATCTGGGCTCAAAGCAATCCCCATGAAACTCGGCAATCTCGATTTCAATATGAGTTTCGTGTCAATGTTTGGGTAGGTCTTGTGGGTGATAAACTTATTGGCTCTTTGATCCTTCCCCCTCGACTAAATTCCAGAAGCTTTCTTGAATTGTTACAAAACGAAATATTGCCCATAATCAATCAGATGCCTCAGCGTGATGAAATCTGGTGGCAGATGGACGGGTGCCCCGCTCAAAATGCGAGACCTATCAAAGAATGTTTAGAAAACGAATTTCCCGGAAAGTGGATTGACAGATTTGGGGCAGTTGCGTGGCCTGCGAGAAGCCCGACCTTACTCCACTAGATTTTTATTTATGGGGTAACTTAAAAAACATTGTCTATTCCGAGCCGATTACCTCTCGGGAACACTTGCTGCAGCGAATTAACGGTGCTTGTGAGAACATAAAGGAAAACTCTTCTGAAATCCTTCGGACCGTTAATTCCATGAGCCGCAGGTGTCGAGTCTGCATACAAAATGGAGGAGACCAATTCCAGCAGCATTATTCCAATTCATCAAACAGACCCATTTAATCATTAGTTAATATTTTTAGTTTATTGGTTCTTTCCCATTTTTAAAACTTTATTTCCATTTTTATTTAACAAATTTTCACAATTGCGGCACTAAAATATGAAAAATAAATGGATAAAATTTCAGTTTGAATAATCCGATAAGAAAATAATTACCTTGATTTTTACCATTCAATGCGTGTTTCTCTAAAATTCTGCAATTTAAATATGAAAAGTGATATACCGTTGTAAAGCCAACATGTTGAAGCAACTTTTGTCAACTTTGCAGAGTTGTACGTATAAAGCACCGTACTGTACTGTTTGAATTTTCGATGAAAAATCTATTTTAAAATTTCTATTAAGTTTGAGTAACTGTATTTTCAAAGTGGCGTTAATGTTGGCAACTGGAAACACTTCAGTTTTTGTGAAATTTTATGTAGTTTCTGAAACTGAAATCAAATCTTGGATAAAGTTATCAGGGGGGCTGCAAATTATGATTTTGCATGACAAGTCAAGATTTTCGATGACTTTCACAAAAAGAGCGATAACAAGGTAACGGTAAAAAAAATCCCACTGTATTGGTAATTTTCTTGCTGAAACAAGTTGCGCTATTAACCCTTACAGTATTGACCACCCAATGCGGGACACCCTGTATAGCTGGCCCACACGGGGACTCAGGCTGCTCCGGCAAAGCATACTCATATTTCCCCTATTAACATTTTTCAAAAAGATATGCCTGCAACTTATCTCCAAATCACAGCAGGCTGGAAAAAATTTGTAAAAACGTTAAGGCCTTCCACCAAATATTACTTCGATCTGATTAAAACAAAGGGTACCTTCCATACAAAATGACCCGAAAATTGCCTACGAGCAAATCTTTAATTTTGGTTGACTTGTTTCCTTATCTCTTAATAAACTAGTGGCATTGAAGTTGAATAATATTTGTATGGGAGGTACCCTTTGTTTTAATCCGATCGAAGTAATATTTGGTGAAGGTCTAATGGGACTTAGCCTTGACGTTTGCCAATTTTTTTCCAGCCTGCTGTGATTTGGAGATAAGTTGCAGGTATATCTTTTTGACAGGCCAAATACACCTGCAACTTGGTTGCCAACCTAAGTTGGCAACACGCAAAAAAACCGGAAATTAAGTAATTTGTTGGCATGTTGCAGGTTGCAGTACCAGGTTGCAAGAACGTTAATGGCGTGGTTGCCGGAATGTTGCAAGTGTGTAGTAACGTACCTGCAACCTAGGTTGGCAACCAAGTTGCAGGTGTATTTGGCCTGTGAAAAATGTTAATAGGGGTACCCCTTTGCCACCCCGTCCCCCACCAAATGTGACACGCAAAAAAGTGCAACTTTTTACTGCGTAATGCGGTCAGGCCATAGAACAATTTGACATCAAAAGTCAGCTCTTTTTCTTTGGATGTTTGGTTCAAGAGCTAAAATCACTATACCATCATTGGATTAACATAGTAATCCTATTCAATTTATAGGCAATCATTGACTGATCCGCATTGTCCAGTTTTGTTCTTACACATTTAATATAATATGTACCTACCACGAACCCACCCCATCGATTAAAAAATAATCGCACCAATTTCAGAATGAATTTTTCATCCATCGAAATAAGTTATCCTTATCTATTACGCACAAAACTGTCATATCATTCAAAATTTAATAATTATTCTACAGAACATTCACGTATCTGTTGATGGACTTTGTATTAGTCTACATACGCGTATTAATATAAGAAATAAATATATTACATACATTTGTACTAATTTATGTTTTGCCATACGTATTTCACTGCAGCATGTGAAAATTGGTTCACAATTTCAACCGGTAGGTACACTTGTGCTTAGCTGGTTTTTCAATTCAGCTGATTAAACATAAATTGTTGTACAACTGTGCGTAAGGCTTAATGAATATTTAATGCATTTCGACTAGGTTTTGTGGCCAGACGTGTTGGTGCTGCGGGTATACTATTTGTATACGTATTGATTGTAGTTACACATTTAAAATGTAATTTTCTAATGTGTCCAAATGACGGAAAAGAGTTTAGCAATTGAATCAATAGAACGAATTGAATTGACGTTCTGTGGTGTGACTTGACTAGGGTCGATATGAGCTATATTGTAATATATTTTAGGGGCACAATTTCAGTTTCTGCGGCACCAACTTTTGATGATGCCATTTTATCAATATTGGCCTGAAACAACCGAATCTGCAATTCTTTTTCGCGAAATCGTAACGGCTCTCCAGATATTAAATGTAAAAGTTTGGGGGTCTTTTTTCCACAGTTTGATGTGAATCAATAGCATTGCACCAAATATAACACTTTAAATTTAATTTGCCTCCCTGTCTAGCAAATTGGACAATTCTTGCTCGCAAATATATATATTCTTTTCATATTATTAACATATTTGCAAAATTGGTAGCACTTACTATTCAAGTGGGACTGATTAAAATTAAAACGTCAATTTGATGGCATCGAACACTTTCCCCAATGTGTAAAGCGGAATTATCCCCCTTTTCTTATAAAATTACTTAACTGGATTCATAGAAAACTCAAACTTTGGCATTGAATATCTGGAGAACGGTTACGATTTTGAGAAAAAGGACTGCAGATTCGGTCGTTTGAAGCCAATATCAATGAAATGGCATTATCAAAATTTGGCGCCGCAGTTACTGAAATCTCCCCATTTTAGGATTCCATTAAGTCTGTGACGAGGTACACATTAAAAAATTATACCGAATGGAATCAAACATCGTCGACTGTACATGACGTGCCGATCACCTGATCATTGCCGTAGGCATAGAAAGTGCATCTCCGTTCTCCGTTTGATGCGTTTTATTAAAACGGTGTACCTAATTGGTATTTCCTGTTGTCATTCTCACCCGCATCCGTACGGGTTCGAAGCCATTCAAATGTAATTGAAAGCAACTCACGAATAACCCACCTCTTCTTCGCGCAACTATCCTAACACCGCTCGTCTTTTCGTAAGTTTTTTTTCTATCCGCAGTTTACGTGTGTCAATGCCGTCTTTGTCTTCTTCAAAGTTCACGCGGCAATGAAACCATGCACTTGTTCACATGTATTTTTCGGTGGCACAAAAAACGATACTAATAACAAAGTAACTTGCAAATTACTCTTCTCGATTTGCTGTTAGCACACTTTCTGTCAAAATACGACCCGCATCCACATTCGATCGAAATGCGCACGACACGTTCTGTGTTTCTAAGCGGAATGCAGTCACGTATTGATTTCACGATATTGGTAATCACGAAAATAAGAAGACAAATGTCCTTCCGGTGACAATTGAACAAGTAATTAGCGAGGATTGTACACTTTCTTTCTATCAAAACCTCTTTAACATCACGACCGCTGAAACCGCTGAAAGTGACTGAACCCGCTGACTGAACTGCTGATTCTGCTCAGCAATGCTGAGCCCAGCTGAATTGACTTCTTCTTCTTTTAAAAAATACGCTGTCTAAATTAATTAGGGATGAAAATTAATAATCGGTTTTTCCATAACCGGTATTTTAAATTTAAAAACCGGTTATTTTCGGTACTATTTTTGAACGGTTATTAAACGGTACTATTTTTAAAATGAGAAAACCAAAAATAACCGGTGACTATTAAATTATGAATTTACCTGTCGGTAGACAGGTGAGCCGCTTCCACTATCTTTTAGGGTGGACTCACACTGCAACGACACGCGCCTGATGGCGTCGCTAATTTCCCCTCATGAGGAGGCTATGCTGGCGTAAATTGTTTCCGAGCTTTGACGACTGCCAAGGTCCATCTAGATTAGTCGCCAAATGGTTGCGCGTGCAAAAACTGGCATCGCGTACAGCTATTTGGCTGCTACTTAGCATCCACACTATACAGGGTGTTCCGCAACTGGTTAGCCATAGACAAATGGTAGACTCTACAGGATGTTTTAGGAAAAATGTCGTCAAAATTATTTCTCTAGCTTTTACCGTTAAGGAGCAATTACCTTTCTTGTGATTCTTGTCAAAAAACACGACTTTTTTCGAAAAACTCCTATTTTATAGCTTCCACTTTAGCCAAATCAATGTTTTTCATATTCTTCTGAAAGTACACAAAATTTCCAATAAAAGGACATATCGAACGTTTCGAACGGTTTCGTATCTTCCGAGATACGACGTTTTGAATTTTGCAGAAATATCAATTTCAACTTTTACTGTCAAAATTAATCCCGAATTTCGTAACGATACATTGAAGTGGCAAATCTGCAAAGTTCACAAAAGTTGGCCCAATTCCTAAGCTTTCGAATTGCATATACGAATAAAAAACATAGTCCGTAATTGGAAGAAATCTTGCTTTTACGTGGAAATAGTTCAGTCATATAAGCATTTCCAATAGAAAAAAATACAGTAAGGCTATTTTTTTCTTGGATCAGTGGGAGTCCAAACTCATTTTGCTAAAATAAATTTCATCGGAAAGGTCCCAAAAAGCACAAAAAAAGGGCACTATTTAATCCTTGACTGGAGGTCGGCATGCTGGGTATCATATCAAAGGGGACGCCGAGTACATTATATATCCGGTGTTTGTTTCTTATTTCAAGGACTCTCAACGGAATAAATCGCGTTTGAATGGAAAATGTTCGTGTCTCCCGTAACTTATCATCTGTATCTTCTTTCCAAAGCCATAACTACGTGAATAAATCAAGTTGCCACTTCCTTTTTCATTTTTTAGAATCTAAGATTCTATCATTAAATTTGCTAAGGAAAAATTGGATCGAAAAACTCTGAAAAAGGACATAAAAGGACACTAATAAATACCTGACAAATTAAAATGTTTATCCCTTAGGCGATGAAAATGAAAAATACTCTCACAATATTAATGTGTACACAGCGAACCTTCGTACAAATAATTGAACACATAAAACAAATTTGTTTATACTTACCGTTATAATTAGTAAAGTAGCATCTACAACAGTAGCAAAAAGTATTTTTCCATAATGCATAACAACCAAGTCTATGCTTGATGTAAAAATTTTACTTCCTTTTCAAGATTGAAGTCTGTTTGGTACATTTGCAGACTATGGTTCTTTTTAATTTATACGTATTATTCAGAAACTGGATGACTCTGTGCTTTATTCTTATACGCCGTTCGAAAGCTAAGATACTACGGCAACTTTTGTCAACTTTGCAGATTTGCCACTACAATGTACCGTACGAAATTCGGGTTTAATTTTGACATTAAAAATTGAAATTGATATTTCTGCAAAATTCAAAACGTCGTATCTCGGAAGATACGAAACCGTTCGAAACGTTCGATATGTCCTTTTATTGGAAATTTTAAGTGCTAAAGTGGAAGCTATAAAATAGGAGTTTTTCGAAAAAAAAACGTGTTTTTTGACAAGAATCACAAAAAAGGCAATTACTTCTTAATGGTAAAAGCTAGAGAAATAATTTTGGCGACATTTTTCCTAAAACATCCTGTAGAGTCTACCATTGGTCTATGGCTAACCAGTTGCGGGACACCCTGTATAGCAGCCAAATGGAGACAGGAAATGACCAAAATTTCATTTTGGTGATTTTTTTTAATTTAATCATCAAAATCGGACTCTGCGCATTTGAATTATTTCATTTTGGTGGTTTTTTTTAAATTTAATTATCAAAATCGGACTCTGCTCGTTTGATTTATTACACGGCCATTCAAGAATTATTCATTTTCACACAAAAGAACGAACAAAAGTTGCAAAATTGTCACTTTGAACTTGACAAACCGTTGTTAAAGCGGTTGGTTGAGTTGCCATATTGAATATCAAAACTGGACGCATAGCCAAATGGCGACAAGTTTGGATGGAATGACAACAGCCATTTGGCTGCACGTGTTGACATTTGGCGACTAATCTAGATGGACCTTTATTGAATAAATTTAAAGATGGTGGTATAAGACTTCGATAAAACTGTCTTTAAACGTTAACCTAAAAAGATACTCCTTTAAATACTCCACTCTTGTGTTTATTGGATGATACAGCACACACATGCAATAGTCTCTCTAAATTAACTCACACACATGCATATATTCTTCTATAGCGCAGTCGGTTTCATTTTTATAGTGTGACATTCGTATGGTCATCCAATAAATTGTTCACAGTAGTTTTATAGAAGGATGGACTTTGTGATTTTTTAATAAATTGACACTCATGAAGTGCTCTGAAATACATAATTTCTTCACTAGAAATCCTAGAAATCTTTCATGAAACCCACACTTTACACACTCATTGTTATCTTCAGAACCAATTAAGGTGATCTCTGCGCAGAAATTGGCTCTATTTTATTGATAAATGTATAGATTTAGGGCGTATTGCAGAAGATTCGATAAGGAATTGTCAAGCATTCTATAGAAGCAACTAACCCTTTGTAGTGTTACGAGCAATGCTGACTACCTATATGTGAGGTTGGCTGAGTGCTAGCGTGTAGGACGGGCAATCAACAGACACGGGTTCGATGCTAGCTGCGGGAAATTTATTTTTCAATTTTTTTTTTTTGCAAATTCGTTCAATGACAGAAAATGATGAAAAGCAAATGACGTACGCCTTTTTTAACGAATCATTTAGTGCTACAATAAGGTTCTATTGGATTAAAAAACGACGCCAAATGCCATTATTGAACTATTATTCAGTGGTTATATCCTGTAAAGTGACCCTATTATTGTTAGAAGAGAGTTTTTACGAAGTATTATAGGGATGAAATTGTTACTTGGGTGATGCCAGTTTTCGGACGCGCAACCATTTGGTGATCAGTCTGGATCGACCTTAAGGATCTATTCACACTTCTTCCTAATCTGGCCAGATTACTTAATTTGCGGTGTGGTAAATTTAAAATTGTATGGAATTTGACAGCTCAAATTATGTAATTTGCACAGATTTACGTAATCTGAGCGTAAGTGTGAAAACCTCCTAATTGGGTTTAAATTTGAAATTTTATCACTCTAAAAAACACACGCTATAATGCCAAATTTATGCCTTAAAATAGGAAGAAAAAAGTAAACAACAACAAAACACTTATCTATGTATTTTTTTTTTTCTTGTAAATAAATGATAGCTGTAATTATTGTTACCAATTCGCCAAGAATAAATTCTTAAAACGTAATATGTATCTATTTTTCACTAACAAGTACATAATTATGTACCTTGTTTTAGACAAATACATATGTATGAACGTATGATTTGCTTTTTGAATACAGCAGCATAATAATAACAAATTTACATAGAAACGGAGGCCAATCTTATGCATCCATCTGTTAAATAAAAAGAAAATCGAAGGAGTTTTTCCATCAACGCGTCATCCACCTATCGCCCAGTTCATGCCAAGTACGAAAGAAGAAACCATCTCAAATATGAGGAAGTCGATTCATTCCATTTTGATTTGTACGAATGTGCCGGTTGGGTGATAAAAGGAAAACGGATGAGACACGCGTTCCCATTGACCGGACATCAGTCGTCGACATGCTGACAAGCTTTCTCTTCCAACTATTGTATAGCTACTTTACATCGCCAGCGACGCCTTGTATTCCAGACATTCAATGAATTGGATTTCATTCGTAAAGGACATCAACCATCCCTTTCCATTCAGTAGCGAGCTATTACTTGGTCTGTTCGTTAAACAGCTTTTTTTTCATCATATACGCCACGAAATGAAAAGGTCCTTGTCTCATTTCAGATTTGTTGTTGAGGGGGGACTCATCTTTGCGATGCGATGGCGCGAAAAAAACGTGGAAACAACGAAGATGATGTCTACAGTAACTGTTGTAGGGTTTCCGTATTATACATTGTTCCTCGTTTTTCTTATATCCTTTTGGATGTTGTTATCTAACAATTTATGTTAATAAGATTACCTCCCCGTTTATATTTTTTTCCTGCATTTTCTATAATGTGGATTAATGGCCAATTTATTTAATTTTGCCAAATGGAACCATATTGGAAAATCAGGCCTAAGTATTCGCATTTTTACATAGTATGTAAATACATTAGGTATACCTACACTATGTAGTCCTACGTCTAGTGTCCATTACTTTTTATAATAAGTTGCACGTACTCATTATTAATCAAAATACATACCCATTAGTATTTTTGCAGTTGTAAATGTTATCAATTTATTATTATTCATACATTGGCCCTTTCGGCAACATTGGATGCCATAGTCTCCATACTGTATACTGATATGGGGAATAAATTCGCATTTTATCAACGTCCCAGCGTGTGCTTTTCAGCATTTCAGTAAAGCAACAGACGTCTAAGAGTTCGGATCGATACTTTCGAGAAATATAGTCCGGGAAGTGAATGACTACCGTGGTTGGCATTTGGATGTAGATAGTCAAGTGTTTCATAGTGAAGTGCGTGCAATTTATCTCATCCTTATATTCTAGTCATGTCTGTTAGTAATTGATAGTAACATATTTTCGTCAACCTATTTGAAATTTCAATTGAAAGGAAAATATACGTGTAGTCGGCAGAAACAGGCTGGCTGGCACCGACAGGAATGGATTTCCAGGAGTCAAAAGAAAAACCTTGCAATAAGTTCGTATGTCCGAGCGATAGACAACTTGCCTTACGCGCTAAGTATGTTTTCTTCGATATGTTTTACCTTAAATAAAAAAATATGTATATATATAGCGTAGCATATAGACAACTAGAAAAATTTACATAGGGAAAATTATGTTTGGTCTTGATATCAACATAAGCCTTGATAGTGTGCATTGAATTTGCTTACGATACCGATAACAATCGTCTGTTCGCTACGTATGCAAAAAACCACCACCTGCTGCTAGTGTGGTGACCTTCCGCCATGTGATAAGAACAAGGTTTCATGTTGACACGAGTTCACCAGTATGTATAACCATTGACGACGGAGGGACATATTTACAATTAATGTACATAGCTGAATGTCGATATTCCTTGAGCAAAATTGAGATTGCACTATTGTGGTCTCTGGTGGTTCTGTGAAGCGATACTTTTAATTGAGCTTGCTTATGACAAGGATTCAATTAAGTGACGTCGTTCTTCTCTGGTTGTGGGACATTTCATCAGGGTGTTCAATCCATTCAATTTATTGTAAGTCTTTGGATATTATGATGTTGTGCAACAGGATAAGGGGCTTACATAATTCTGGAAACTCCATAGGGCAGGTATTGTTGATAAAGCAAAGATAACTTTCATGATTACATAAATATGAATATGTGTATGTATTTGCAACGAGATACATATATGTAACTATTTATCAACATTATTTGTGCAGTTGGAATACTACTTATGAGATGTATAAGAGCCACCGCACACTGCAGACCGTACCATCGTACGATAGTTTGGTCGGATTGGACAGTCTCTCCGCACACTTTTACAACTAAACTGTTTGGTTGTTGGTGAGTGCGCACATTAGCCGATAGCCCGATAGCTGTTGCTTTTGACATTAGCGCCATATTGACATTAGTGCCAATTGGAATGATATCAAGAAAAGCTATTATTTCCCTAATTATAAAACGAAGGAGGAGAAGGATTATGAACAACAGCTTCGCATACTTCATGATAGCATCTGAGTATTCCTTTAAGCTTTTTTTATATAAAGCTGGTCGTTTTTCGATTTCTTCGATTAATTTTTCAACAAGTTCGTCACTTATCAACGACATACTTTGACAATAACAACCGACGCCGACGAAAAAGTTTGTAAGTGTGCGCGCTCTCAGTGTGCGCTGTGTTATTTAAGTAGTCGGCCGATAGTTGTCAACCTATTAAGTTTAATGGGAATCGTACTGCCCATTAAACTTTATTATCGGCCGATTTGAAATCGTTCAAGTGTGCGCACTTGCATATGGTCTCGTGCTGATTAGAAGAACGATCAAACTATCGGCCGATCAAAAGTTTGTAGTGTGCGGCCGCTCTAAAGGCGCGTTCGGACGGCATCCAACTTGTTTGATCCAACTTTTCCCACCAACTTTTGACAAGTTGGAAGGCTATTCACACGTACGATATTCAACTTCAACAAATCCTATCAAACTTGTTGGCCGTGTGGACAGAAGTTGAAAGTTGAAGCGGTAGTAACACGTTATCAGCTTTTGCAATACGCATTAGCGCAGGAAAAATATATTTGTTGTTTCGTTCATTTCTCTTGATTTGTAAAGCATTGAAGGTAACATTTCCGACCAAGTATATGAGAAGTACATATTTTATGATGAGATTACCAGGGCCATCCATGTAACCCTTGCAATATACAAAACAAATGAAAAAACCCGTTCAGTTAATTAACTCTTCATTATTAAAAAGTTTATGTTGATATTTCGATCGGACTATAGGGAATGTAAAAAGAATGAAGGTTTTTTGAACTCACACAAGTTGTCCAACTTCTGTTCGCACGGTGAACTTGTTTGAATGCTCGTTGAACTTCAAACTTGTTGTCCAACTTCTGTTCCCACGGTGGATTTGTTGTCCAACTTGTTTGAATGCTTAAAAGATGGACAACAAATCCATCGTGCGAACGGCGCTTTAAGGTCCATCTAGATAAGTAGCCAAATGGCGTCACGAGCAGCCACATGGCTTTTGTCATTCCATCCAAACTAGTCGCCATTTGGCTGTGCGTCCAGTTTTGATATTCAATATGACAACTCAACCAACCGCTTGTCAAATTCAAAGTGACAATTTTGCAACTTTTGTTCGTTCTTTTGTTTGAAATTGAATAATTCTTGAATGGCCGTGTAATAATTCAAACGCGCAGAGTCCGATTCGGATAATTAAATTTAAAAAAAATCACCAAAATGAAATTTTGGTTATGTCATTTTCTGTCTCCATTTGGCTGCTATAGTGTGGATGCTAAGTAGCAACCAAATGGCTGTACGCGATGACCTGTTGTTATTCCATCCAAACTCAACCAACCGCTTGTCAAATTCAAAGTGACAATTTTCCAACTTTTGTTAATTAATTCTTGAATGGCCGTGTAATAATACAAACGCGCAGAGTCCGATTTTGATAATTGAATTTAAAAAAAAATCACCAAAATGAAACTTTGGTTATGTCATTTTCTGTCTACATTTGGCTGCTATAGTGTGGATGCTAAGTAGCAGCCAAATGGCTGCACGCGATGCCAGTTTTTGGACGCGCAGCCATTTGGCGCCTAATCTAGAGGGACCTTAACAGTCGCCATACACCATGCAATCGATCTTCAGATGAACGGTAAGTTTTTTAATCGTCAGATGATCTGGGTGGTGTAAGTCAATATCGAATGCAATTTTAAAGGTCCCTCTAGATTAGGCGCCAAATGGCTGCGCGTCCAAAAACTGGCATCGCGTGCAGCCATTTGGCTGCATCCACACTAGCAGCCAAATGTAGACAGAAAATGACATAACCAAAATTTTATTTTGGTGATTTTTTTAAATTCAATTATCAAAATCGGACTCTGCGCGTTTGTATTAGTACACGGCCATTCAAGAATTATTCATTTTCACACAAAAGAACGAACAAAAGTTGGAAAATTGTCACTTTGAATTTGACAAGCGGTTGTCAAAGCAGTTGGTTGAGTTGCCATATTGAATATCAAAACTGGACGCACAGCCAAATGGCGACAAGTTTGGATGGAATGACAACAGCCATTTGGCTGCACGTGTCGGCATTTGGCGACTAATCTAGATGGACTTTAATGATTGGATTTTCATGCAATTATCGGGCAACTTATGGGTCGATAAATTTGATTTGGTTTTGAAATGAATTATTACCTACATACAAACTCGCAAATGAGTATATAGAAAAATATTAATCATATTATGTATAACTGTATAATATTATATCTGTCCTTAACTCAACCCAATAAAACTGAGTTATTGTATCGATTGGTTACAGATCTGTGTACTAATAGTCCTGTATTTTATTCACAAGAGCTGTCCATACCCCCCGTACACCCAGACTCTTTTCGATGGGAAACCATTTCGTAAATTGTGTCATTCGAATAATATAATTTGTATAGGGTATATAACTGATTTGCTTGTGTGAATCTTTTTATTTTATTTTTTTATTCAGCCATTTAGCTTGGGAGTACACCATTGTAAGCGAACCAAATTATGGGTTTCTTTTTAAATTTAGAGTCCTATATGACTGAGCTGACTACAGGAAATATATTTCTTGCTATCGTTACATAATCGTTTTTTTTAAAGTTATCTCTTGAAACACCCCTAAAGTCAAGGAAACTTACATGTGATCATCTGATTTCCTTTTACTAATACATACATACATACTTTGTATTTGATGATTGTCTAAGGAAATCAACTCATATTCAAAATTAAAATGGACGTGTAACATGGTTTATATCAAAAGTACATACACATGAATGATTTTACCTGGTCCCATAATAGACGTTAATGTTTTCCTAGTGCCCGGTTCTCCAATTTATGAAAACATGAATTTCACATTTGCCTTTTTTATGTGTTCATGCATCATCATACTATGCCTGATTTATATGTTGGAAAAGAAGTCGGAGTTTTGTCTGCAAGAGACAAATTGAAATATGTATGAGCTTATTCTGCCTGTAGCCGCATAATTAAAAGCTATTTTATGGTATTTTTGCATTAACTCGTGTGCTCGCCCCATTGATTTTTATTGGGATTGGTCGAATTCCGGAAAGTTGGATGTGAAAAACTATAATTTTGGTAAGGTCAAAGTCAGCTCTAGGCTGGGTTATTAAGTAGTACATAGTTACATTATTATTGTCGTCTTTCGCAAATTATTTCCAGTCAAATTTAAATTATTTAATTTATTTAATATGTATTAATTAATCTATTTTGTTTATTTGATTAATTTATTACATAAAAAACCCTATATTTTTACATTTCATAGAATGTAAATTAAAAGGTCGTAATTCTTTTATGTTCAAATAAGTTTAGTTTCGGAACAGTTTTGCCACATGTATATTTTGACATGTAATTGCTGCAGTAAAGAGGTTTACCCTAACCTGAAATCCATGAAATACATGCTTATGTACTTATTATATACTTTTACATACCTAATACAAATCGATATTGAAAATAGCTCAACCCAAAAATACTTACAAATCACACGCAAATTTTAAATGGTAAACAACATTTCTGCTTTGAATACAACATGATACAAACTAATAAAATATGTAAAATTGAAATGAAGGGATTTTTTTTTCGAAGTATACCTACCCCAACTAGCATTTTTAGTAGCGAAAACGTAGTCGCCACCGCAATGTTCTCTGTAAGAGTAGCAGCAGTACTGTCAATCGTTCCGTAATTGGAACCCTTTTGGTCACCGAAACACCACTAATATGGGGAATGAAAAGTTTCGAGCCGAATGTCATTTTGCCACCAATAAATTGAAACGTGTTTACAACGCACCAAACTAGTGGCATAGTTTGCCCAACCAAGTAATTGGTACCTTATTGATCCCATTTTCGCACACATCTAAGCTGTGAATATGTGTATGTATAAGCGAACTAAATTTAAGCAAAACATAGTTGAATGGATTAAAGTGTACATTAGTATACACACATTTACTAAAGTTGTGTTTGTAGCACGTTCCGACAATAAAAGAATATGATCTGAAAGGATTGAATACCGTAATTACATACTTATTTCATCACTTGCAAAATCGTTTGGGCCATAAAAGTTCTTGCGAAGCGAATTTCACTGTGGAAGTTGATATTATACCTCGAAAAAAAGTAATGCCCTCTCATTTTTCTGATGACATCTTGAAAAATTGACAAAATATAGCATAACTAAAGTCACCTGTTTCGTACTTTTTATAAATATATCAGTGTACGTGCTCACGAAACTTAAATTTCAACTTAAAAAATGCAATTCTAAGTTATTTCATGTGAAATTAAACTGTTTATTTTCTCAAATATGCAAACTATGATTTTGTCAAACCTTGGAAAATATGGCGACAAGCATTTGACAGCTCAAAATGGTTCTTTAAAGTTCCCGTTAGGACTTTGTAGTATCGGTAGGAACTATATAGTTATACATTTTACTATAATGAGGCAAATTCTTCAAAGTAACTAAGAAATTACACGGCAACGGTTTTGCCACTTAAAAATATTACTTCAGAGTTTCTCACTATGTAGTGGCAAAGTTGGGTACCACAGCCGTACCATACCCCTGCACTAGTCGATTATGTAGTGGCAACATTTCATTCACTACAAAGTTCCAACTATCACCTTCCTGGAACGCCCCAAAAGCTACTTTGGAGAATTTGTTACATTGAAGTTAAAATATATGTGCCAAAAACGTAACCGAAACTTAATAAAGTGGCGGAACCATAAGCATTCGTATTAGTTACTTAAAATGCTGCTTGGGACACGACTACGCATTGACGTTTAACGTTTGCGTTCAAAGTCTTTTTCACGGAATCTACTGATTTATTTGCATGAAATACATATACGAAATGTACAATACAAAGAATAAAGAAACTCCCATGGGCATAGCGACTGCAGCCCTCTTTATTTTTCAGTTTGAATTTATAAACGTTTTAGGGTCTGCAACCCGCCAATTTTATGAGAAATAAATATAAAAAAACACCTTTTGCCATTTAAAATTATTTTCATTCATACGTACGGCATTATGAAAAATTGAGTTATGGAAATTGTAAATTTTTAATTAATTGAAAGCAACTCTCATAGTACAAATGAATGAATTGAATTCAGAGAAATATTTTTACTGTTCAATCAATCGCACAACGTATGTGATGTTCATGTACCTAGGCCTGTTCGGTACCGAGATTTCAGTACCGGGTTTCGGTTTTTTTCAATACCCGGTACCACAAGCGGTTTCCCTGACTCAGGTTTTTTTTTCAGTACCGACGGTTTTTTAACCATAAGCCGGTTTTTTTGAGTACCGGGTTAAAAACCGACTCAGGTTTTTTTCAGTACCGACGGTTTTTTTTTAACCATAAGCCGGTTTTTTGAGTACCGGGTAAAAAACCGGTACCAAAAAACCTGAAAAAACCGGCTCATGGTTGAAGTGAATCGTTCTTTTTAACTCGGTACCGAAAAACCGACTCGTCGGTCGGTTTTTTTAACTCGGTACCAAAAAAACCGGGACATCGGTACTTTAGAATATCGGGTCCGGTACCAAGTGAACACCGGTTTTGTACCGGGATCCCGGTTTTTGGAACAGGCCTACATGTACCTACCTCACAATATCGCTATAGGTTCAATAACTTATATCGAGTATGTACATAATAATGCGAGGTTTACTTACAATTAAAAAAAAATAAGAAAAGTGATTTATTAAAGATGTGACGAACAAGAACTCAACTCTTCATTTTTAACGATGTCAAATAAAATTAAATCAGTTCTAGCAATAATGTCCACAGTTTTATCATTTTTGTCCGTTGGCATGTTGATCGGACAATAATACATACATAAATTACTAGTATGTACATACATATATCCATTCAAGTGGCCAAACGACATGTTTTATTTGTACTGCTTTTATACTCAATTTGGAATACTATAATGAGCATCGACATAATCAATCATTATCCATCCTGACGTGAAAAATCCTCGAAATGAGTTTTTCTAGGTACATATTAGATAAACGAATACGGTTTATTATAAAAATACTTTTGTCTTGAATGTTTGATAATGAGTTAAATTTAGTATCGACTATTCTGAAATAAATGGAGATCTTTCTTGAGGCATTGAATTTTATATCGATTAATGTATAATTATGTATATATAATAAGTGGAATATTTTTCTTTTTTTTTTTTTAAATAAGGTCTCCCTTACACAGTCATATTTTTATTATCATATCATTAAGCCTACTCCATTCATTCGGTTTAAATTTTTACACGTGCACTAAACGAAATCGAGTAGGCTTAAGGATATGTTGATATCTATTATCATATACATGACTGTGTAATGGAGCCCTAATTGAAAGAACGACACCACACATCATACTAGGTCGGGAGTATTGGAGTATTATTATTTTTATATTATTTATGACCGACCCGGAGAAAAAGCACGCCTCTGAAGACGCCGCCATGGCTAATTCCTCCTCTAGGAGGGGGCTATAATTATGTTGTTGTAAGCCTTAACTTTCGTTAGCGCTGATTCCTCAGTGTATGCACACTAGCAACAAGCGCTAACGATTTCGACCCATCGATCGAGTTCGATCTAACCGACATATGGAAACAAGGTCGCATAGTCCCATGCCTTAAACCAGGGAAAAGTGCCAAACTAGGAACTTCCTACAGACCGATTACGATCCTGTCACCTGTAGCAAAGACGCTGGAAGCCCTCATCCACCCCACACTCGTTTCACATGCAAAGCTAGATCCCCATCAGCACGGATTCCGACGCATGCATAGTACAACCACCGCTCTGGACGCGATCACTACACGTGTAAGAGACGGACTAAACCACAGTACACCCTGCCATAGAACTATCATGGTGGCGATTGACCTATCAAATGCGTTTGATAAGGTTAATCACTCCATGCTTCTGGCAAATCTCCTCAATATGCATGTTCCGACTCAAGAGGTAAGATGGATTGCCAACTATCTAGCTGGTAGGCAATCCTTCACCGAGTTTCGAGGCAGTCGTTCTAAACTCAGAAAGATCAAATTAGGTGTTCCACAAGGTGGGGTTCTTTCTCCCACCTTGTTTAACATCTATATGGCCGGTCTCCCAACACCTCCGGACGGCATTGAAGTTATTTCTTATGCCGATGACTGCACTGTACTCGCCACGGGAGCGGATAGGGATGTCATGCGTGAAGATATCAATAGATATTTAGCGCGACTAGAAGCCTTTTTCCATAGCAAAGGCCTAACCATCTCAGCGTCCAAATCGTCTGCGACCTTCCTTACCACCTGGTCAGGTGATTGTAAGTGGCCGGTTGGGGTACGTATTGGCAATAAACCAGTTCCTGCTGTTGCAAATCCAAAAATTCTCGGGCTTCACTTTGAGAAAATGATGACTTCAGCTCATCACGCGGAAGCGGTATGCGAAAAGATGCGCAGCAGGAACAAAATTCTTAAAGCACTGGCTGGTAGCACCTGGGGCAAAGATAAAGAGACAATGCTAGCCACTTACAAAGCGGTGGGTCGAGCAGCGGCTGATTTTGCGGCGCCAGTTTGGTCGCAAGGTCTCTGTAAAACAAGCTGGAACAAAATCCAAGTCTGCCAAAATGCTGCTCTACGCACAGCTACAGGATGCCTTCTGATGTCTGCCCAGGACCACCTACATCAGGAGACACATTTGATGCCAATACGTGACCACAATCGACTACTTACAAAACAATATTTAGTAGGTTGTTATCGAGAGGATCATCCTAATCGTAACCTCATGGACAAAATTCCCCCCCCACGTAACATCAAACGTGGCCCTCGTGACATTGAGAGAGAAGTCCAGGGTTACAAAAGGGATCCTTTCGATGAAGATTCATACCGGGCTGCCATCGCAATGATTCACACTGAGGAAGTGAGTAGGTCTATTGCGAGTTTAGGTACGAACAGAGTCCTCTCAGCGATTCCACCACCTATTTCGCCTGAGGAGATTAGGCTCCCGAGAGCCACCAGAGTGACTTTAGCCCAACTTCGGTCAGGCTTCTGCTCACGCCTAAATTCGTATCTATCTCGCATAGACTCAAATATACTAAACGTATGCCCAAACTGCGCTGGCACGCCACACGATGTAGCCCATTTGTTTCAATGCCCAGCTGCACCCACTAATCTCACCCCCCTCTCACTATGGGAAAACCCCATTGCAGCTGCCACGTTTTTGTCCCTGGAGATTGCGGACGAAACCGATGACGAACTATAAAGCGGGTCCATATAGATACACAGCGGTTCACACCTTTCTGTACCGCTAAAAGAAGAAGAAGAAGAAGAAGTTCGATCTAGCACTAGCAAACTGCGGGCATTCTTATTCCATTTGGTACCCCGAAATATTATACTTACATATTCTGTAATGTAATTCGAAAAAAATGTTTTGGAGTTTGCTTTTCAGATATGCAAGAAAATAAACTATGTACTTTTAAATTTTTACTGTCTTTTTCGTTATAGACTCCACACAGGATGGAGCTCCGGCAAGCCTGGGAACCCGCTACGTCCTGACGAACATGCCATTATCCTTTCGGTCATCCGAAGGAACGAAATGCTCGAAACAGCGGAACGCATGCGGGTCGGACGTTTGGTTGATAGGCTGGAAAAGCTGAAGCAGCGAGCAGCCGAATGTGGCGCACATTGTTGCCGACTCTGTGGACAAACATTTGGCATATTGGGGCCGTCCAAACTCATTTGTGAGGATTGCCAGAGAGCTGTGTGTTCAAAGTGCTCAATTGATATAAATATTAAATCGCCAAAGCATAAGTAAGTATTCTTTAAAACTAATGACGAAACTATTGAATAATTTTTTTATTTTATTATCTAGGGAAGTGTGGCTGTGTAAAATTTGCTCAGAAACCCGAGAGATTTGGAAAAAGTCAGGTGCATGGTTCTTCAAAGGTCTTCCGCGATATGAGCTTCCCGCAAAATCTTCCAGTACAAGAAATTCGCTACGAGAATCTAAATCACGTCCAATTAAAACCACCAAATTGGGAATGCAAATTGAAGAGAGCAGTTCAGATGAGGATAACGACAGTGTGGATAGACAAACAAATTTAGGTGTCATGAAACGTGAAGGAAGTTTCCGAATTAGAGCCATGGGATCATTTCGGAGTTTTTCAAATTCCATATTTTTCAATAGACAACCGTCGTCAGGTGATATAAATCCACCGGATTGGGAAACATTGTCAACAAACTCGGCAATAGGATATTGTCGACGGGAAAGCTCCAACACACGACGGGGGTCCGTGTCTTCCAATTGGTCGATGAGTGAATCGTCTAGTGCCAATAGTAGTAACATGAATCAATTAGCACAACAATGCCGGGAGCCACTTTTAGGCTGGATAGAACTATCATTGAACTACAATGAAATGGATCATACATTAGAATGCACGGTTTTGCGGGCACGTGATTTGCCGGCTATGGATAGTGCTGGTTTGGCAGATCCTTTTTGCAAATTGAATATAGTCACGCCTGAAGGTGCAACGAAACAATTAAAATGGATCAAAACGAAAACAGTGCACAAAACACGAAATCCAGAATTCAACGAAACGTTAACTTTTATTGGAGTAGAGCCTGAAGAATTGGGAAATTCAATGCTGTATGTAGTCATATTGGATGATGATAAGTATGGCCATGATTTTCTGGGAACGGCTAAAGTAGCATTATCAACGGTAATTTTATATGCATAATAATTTTCGAATTATTTCATTGCAGCAACATTTTGAAATGTTTTTTTAGGTGTATAGTACAAGACCGTACAGACTTTCTGTACCATTGGGCTCTGAAGATCAATACAGTCTCGAGGCAGGTTCATGCGGCCCATGGCCTAGAGGACAAATTCTTTTGTCACTTTGCTATAACACTAAGAAGCGAGCATTGATTGTTCAAATTAAACGTTGCATCAACTTAGTGCCCATGGACAGTAACGGAAGCTCTGATCCCTTTGTTAAGCTGTATGTTATGTTCTCAAAAACTGATCCACTCTTTGACTATGCAATCACTTATAATTTTCTTTTCAATTCCAGCCAATTGAAACCTGACTCGCACAAGAAAAAATACAGAACAAGCACCAAATGGCGAAACCTAAATCCAGTGTACAATGAGGAGTTCAGCTTCGAGGCTCGGCCCAATGACCTGGACAAACAAATACTAATAATTACTGTGTGGGATAAGGATATCGGAAAGAGTAATGATTTTCTCGGATCATTGATTTTAGGTCACAATAGCAAAGGGCGTAGATTGAAGCAGTGGCATGATTGTTTACGGTTGCCGGATCATTTTCATGAACAATGGCATTGTTTGGCCGTGGAACAGCCTTCCTCGTCAGCTCATTAAATTGGGGCAAGACAGCCAAATATGTTAAAGCAGGATTCCTTTCAAGTGCCCTTAATTTTAGATAATTTAAAATTTATTTGTGGACAGATATATGTATGGACAAATTAATCAACAACATTTGCTAAACTTACTTTTTTTAATGTAAATCCTACATGGAAATTTAAATAAAAGGTCAGCCTACATTTTCATAATAAATAAAATATAATTATTATAATGGTTTTGTTTTATATTGTTTTGTTGATTTATTTTTGTTGCAAGAATATTTCAAGAAGGCATGACGCTGATTGGCCATTTTTCGCATATTCTATTAAAGCGTTATTTTTGAATTTTTTTCTGTTATTTCCACATTTCTTAGTGAGATTTTATGAGAAATTAAAACCTTATAGAATGGAACATGAGATATGCCTGAAATAAAACAAAAGCAGCATAATAGATGACGAAAGCAATAATGGTTGAAATAGATGTGATATAGCAGCAGCGGACAAATGCACTTTAAATTTGAAAAGCATTGGACAGCATTATCGTTGCTGCTGCTTATGCTGCATCATAAATATTTTCAGCATAATATGCTTGAAATGGATGCAACAACAGCAGCAGCGGTGGTAATGGGTGAGGTTATAAAACACAACGTTCGCGCAACATTACCTTTAATTTCAAATTAACCGGCCGTTACAGATCAGAAACTTCTCCCTACAAACAGATTCCCTAAGCTAACCTCACCCAATGTCGGACAATGCATTTTAACAACGCCGTCTAGATATTAAGGCCGCAATGTAGAATCTTAGACGTCAAAATCAGCTTATAATTTTAGGTTATGTTCGTCAATGTTGCACTGTTTTGTTTTTGCTTTTTATTACGTCACTACTTGTTTTTGTTGTTTGTTCGTGTAAATAAAAAATTTAAGAGCTAAACTATGACGGCATTGTCCAGCTGAGTTGCGGCTATGATATATCTAGATGGCGTTGATTTTAAATGGGTGACGTCACGTTGGCCGCAAAAGTCATTGACCGCGCTTATATACCGGAAAAAAAATAAAAATTTTAGACAAATTTAAATCATTTTGGGACGGCATACGGGCTGCACTAACTAATCGAAACTAAATTTAGTCCCGCTCGCAACAGATGGCGAGGTGCTTACCAATCTATAATGCCTCTGAAATTTATCCAGGAAGAGCGAAGTCGTCTTGTTACTGGAATGATATCGTTTTCGATTTTCGTTTCGCTACAAAGTTTATATGAAATTCCAGGTTAGAAAAAAAGCGAAATTAACAAATTCCAATCATAATAGGTGTGTTTTTTTGGTTATCCCGTGGGGGTTTGGCTAACGAAGCTCCATATAAAAAAAAATGCCAGCTAATAGGTGTGTTTTTTTGGTTATCCCGTGCAGGTTTGGGTAACGAAAGTCTATAAAAAAAATGCCAGCTGATCCACCTGTCATTTTTTTTTATATGAAGTTTCGTTACCCAAACCTGCACGGGATAACCAAAAAAAAAACACCTATTGTCCAAATAATCGAAATGTCAGATAAACCATTTCTAAACATTTGCACATTCCACAACCAATTCGAATAAAAAGAAGAACGCGAACTAGACTAGGACGGTATATTCACCCTATGGAAAAGGTACTATCTTCAAAAATGCTTTAAGATAGTTTAAATTAAGAGCCGGTATATAAGCGCTCATTAGGTGTGTTTTTTTGGTTATCCCGTGTAGGTTTGGGTAACGAAACTCCATATAAAAAAATGCCAGCTGATCCACCTGTCATTTTTTTTATATGGAATTTTGTTACCCAAACCTACACAGGATAACCAAAAAACACACCTATTATTTACTTGGGACCAGTTTTTTGACTAGCTTGTGAATTCAATCACTGCCATCTAGATAGACAACCTTTTGTTTCGTAATAAACGCTCGGCACATTAAAACTTTTCGGTTCAGAAGCACTGGAGTTTGTGAGCTTTAGAAATGTCAACTGTCACTGGTCACGAACGCACTTTGTCCACTCGTGGACAAACAAATTTCTGCAGTTTGGGCCTGTCTACCTTTGAGCAGGTATTAATAGAAGGAGAGGGCGAAAGTCACGAATTCCATACAAAGTGACAGCTCAAAAATGTGCCGAGAATCTAAAACATGGGAGAGCAAGCATCTAACAGTAAAGTAGTAATTGTGTCAAAAATTCGTGCGCGCTTGGTTGAATTCTTCTTCTTCTTCATTCTCTTTGTATTTAAAAGTGGGTTGTCAAAGCATGGAACTTTGTTTGAATTGAGATGTACTGTTACTCTACTTGTGTCAAATCGCTTTGCTTCAACAGTGTTGTTATTGTATTTTTCTCTCCCATGAATTTGCGCTTTCGGCACACTTTTTAAGTGATGTTGCCCCTCCTTCTATTAATACCTGCTCGAAGCTGTCTACTATCTAGATGGCAGTGATTCAATGGCTTATTTTCATCCATCTGGTAACGCCGGCTTTTGACATTTCCATTACCATCATTCCCTTCCACATGTTCCACATTCAACATCCAATTGCTGCCAACTGCCCAATTTGACTTTTGGTTTTCCTTCTTTTCCCATCGTGCTGTCAACGCGTGAACATGGCACCGACTGTAAGTGGAGTGAAATTTTTCGGAAATCGCAAAGTTTTGTGTGTTCTTGCCTGCATATAATCACAGAAAACTATTGCGAATAGAACCTTCTTTCAGTTACTAAAAGATATGTCGAGAAAATAATAGTGATGACAAAAATATTTAAAGATGAAATTTCTACTGCGTGTGACTTATGAGACAGTGTCAAACCGGGCGCGATGTCTTCACAATAGTTTGCGATATTCCGAATGAATGAAATACATGGTTTCGGTGATAGTTCTATCAATAAATACTGATTTATCTTTCAGGCGAAGCCAACAAAGAAACCTGATGCCAAGCCAGCGGCAAAGCCCGCTGAAAAGGCAAAGGCTGCCGCCGACAAGCCCGCCAAGGGTAAGGTCGAGAAACCAGCTAAGCCTGAGGCTAAAGCTGCTCCAGCCAAAGATGTTAAAAAGACTGCCGCTGCTGCGGCCGCTAAGGATGTAAAGAGTGCACCGGCCAAAAAGCCAGAACCAGCGAAGAAGGCCGCTGAACCAGCAAAGAAAGGTGCTGAGCCAGCCAAGAAACCAGCCGCTGCTGCCGCCAAGAAGGACGCTTCAAAAGCTGCTGCCTCTGCTAAGAAGCCAGCGGCCGAAAAGCCCGCCGCCGAAAAGAAGGCTGAGCCTGCTAAGGCTGCACCAAAGGAAGGCGCGGCTGCCCCCAAGCCACATAAGGCTGTTGCCAAGCCTGCAGCTCCAAAGCCACAAAAGAAAGGAGTTGTTGCGGCTGCCGCTGCTGCCACTGGCAAGGGTCGTGTTAACAAGAAGCAAGTGTTGCGTGGCAAGGGCTTGAAGAAGAAGAAGGAACAATTGCGTTTCGGAATCGATTGTACAAATATCGCCGAAGATAACATCATGGATGTTGCCGATTTCGTAAGTATTTTCATTTTATTAATAGACGTCCACGTGGTCTGTCCAACGCTGGACAAATCAAGCATTCGTGTGCCACTAATGATTTGTACTCTTCACCTCTTAGTGGCGATTAGTACAGTGTACTCAGTGGTAGATTAAACTTTTGGTTATATTTATAGCTGTTCCGATCCATTTGCTTGATTGCTCAGTTTAACAGTACCCATACACTGTCTCTTAATTTCTCAACAATTTTTTTTTGTTGGTATAGTATTGGCCTCAAGTTTTACTCATACTCTTTGTTTCTTATTTGCAGGAAAAATACCTGAAGAGCCGCATCAAGGTCAACGGTAAAATCAACAACTTGGGAAACAACGTCGCCTTGGAACGTAAAGAGAAGAAAGTGTACGTCAATTCGGACGTTCATTTCTCCAAACGCTACCTTAAATACCTGACCAAGAAATACTTGAAGAAGAACAGTCTGCGAGATTGGATCCGTGTCGTTGCGGACGAGAAAGACTCGTACGAACTTCGCTACTTCAGAATAAGCTCGAACGACGATGAAGATGAAGATGCCGAGTAAGCGTGATGGTCTCTGAAACATTCAAGGATAGTGTTGTGTATTTTTCTCGACTGCAATAAAAGAAAGTATGCGGCGCTATTTTTTTACCTACAATCTGGCTTTCAATCAACAAGAACACAATGGACTTATCTCTCGACCGGGCCCAGTAGGATGAGCATATTTAGCTAGAAATTTGATACGACAGGGTAGACACTGACCGGTTGCATGATCCACACGGACGCAGCCCAGTGTTGTAACTGTTTTGAATATCATTTTCAATGCTAGTCGCTTCAGTCACCAGACGTGTTGAGCTTCAGAGGAAATACGTAGCTGCAGTAGAAAATCTTGTCGGAAATATCAATCGGCGTTTTGAACTTTCAAGTATTGGCAGAAGTCATAGTCGGCGAAAAATTTCCTCGAGAAATACGAAAATATGGAAACTGCGACTACATGAAGACCTATTGGAATTGACAGTATACAGGGTGTCCGGAAACTTCCCCATAAACGCATCGGATTGTGATTTCCAGCAAAAAAGTTGCACGGAACATACCCTCAATTCCTAACCCTTAGCTGACACAGGTATTTGAAGATTTTGGAAAATCATTTAATGGTACGACCTCAATATCTCCAAAGTTAGCTAAAAAAGCGAAATAAGATGATTATTACAGCCAACAAATTTACCTAAATAATTAAAGTAACCACAGTAAAATCGGATAAGAGGTTTTGGTTTTTCCAGAGCTTCAAAGTTAAATTTGTGTGATTTAACGCAAAAATAAATTATTTTTCCATCTCAATTTCAATATTGCACGATTCTTTTTCGCGCATAGTCTTGCAATCATATCTTCCTTACACTATTTCATTTTAGCTCCAATATCTCGTAAAAGTAACTTTGAAGCTCTGTAAAAATCAAACCTCTTATCCGATTTTAGTGTGGTTAGTTCAATTTTTTAGGTAAATTTGTTGGCTGTAATAATCCTCTTATTTCGCTATCCTTGCTAGTCTCGCCTTAGAGATATTGATGTTTAAGTCGTGCAAGAAAATGATTTCAAAAATTAAAGTGCGAAGAATGTAAGTTCTGTACAACTTTTTTGATGGAAATCACATGAGGAATCATTCCGGCGCGTTTATGCGGTAATTTCCGGACACTGTATAATCCCGGTTTGTTCACATTGTGTGGATTCAAAACCTCTGAGCGGCTACAAAACCTGCTAAAAAATGTATAAATGTGATTTGAATCGCTGAATTTTCCCGACAGGAGCTAGCAATCCAAATATGTGCATAAAGGTACATTTTCCTCGGCACGACCCCAGCGGCTCCAGCGATTCGCTCATTCCATTAAAAAACTCGTTTTTAGAATGAGAGAAAAATGAGTTTATATGGAATGAGCGAGTCGCTGTCGCTAGGGCCACAGCAGTCGTGTCGAGGAAAATGTACCTTAAGAAAACGAAATCTACTCCGTAGTTTCTCACATGTACTGAATGCACCCATATTCTAATCCAGTTATGATATCTAAAAGAGGACAGTTATAGTCTATTCACACATCAGTCATTGGCAATTTTCATTCAAATTGAGGGATTGTCATAAATTTTATTCGTAACGTTTATTTATTGGTAAATGAGACTCGGAACACCAATGTGATTATTTATTTCGAAAAATATGAATTCCGAGGACTACAATTCCGAGCTTAATTGTTTTGTTGTCGGCTTCATCCGGACATAACTCACAAACTATCTTTGAAGCTAGTGCATTCACATTATTTTCTTCCAAATTGAAAAATTTTGGGACATTGTGTTCTTGGAGCTCACTCAAATTCAGTTCCTGCAACATAGCCTTTTTGTACTATAGCCAAAAACGCAACCTTTATTATAAAATGCCACCGGCATATATGTTTGCCCTTAAAATGTTATGAGCAACTGCTCTTGTTAGCTTTTTTTCATCCTAAGATGAACATTCTTCGTGTCAATGTGCATGACAAAAGTCTGAAACTCGACTGATGACTGCAATGCGTGATTCTGCAATTACACAGGTCGTAAAGTTTAAACCCATTCTTAGACTACGCTAAGCAGCCCCCGATGACTTGAAATTTTTAAAATGGTCCGTAGTTAGTGGCATACATTTGTTTTGCCAAATCAAGGACAGGACTAATTATGATTAAGAGGTACGGAAATTTCGCAAATGAAAACATGAATATCGCATAACTAAATTTAAAAATTCGCATAAAAACAATTATGAACTGTTACGGATTGACTTTGCATTCAAGAAATTGACAGTGAAACATATTTCACAAATATTTGTGAATAATGAACACGCGATGCTTTTTTGCAGTGCTGTACACTCGTCTCACTGTTAATCTCTAGAATTGTCAGAGTAATGGAGAGTTTAATAATGAACATACTAGGTCGGAAGTATAGTGACTGGCAACTCCATCATGCTTGGAATTCAGTTGTCGAAGAAATGTGATTGTGATATCATTACCGGGATACTTCTAGCAAAAAAATCGATCTAAAATTAATGAAAAATTATCTTCCATAATTGATTATTTGGACAAAAAAAATTTGTTCGTGTAGGAACAGTCGAAATTAGAATACTTCGTATCTATTCGCAAAAACGAGCCTATTTCCCCGAAATACGCATCTATTTCATAAAAACGAAATTTCCGTACCTCATTATGATCTTCAAACTATGACTAAATTCGAAAATCAGTTATGTAACTGTTATACGCGGCGATAAGTTTCCTATTTTTGGGGGACTTCCAATCTCTAGTATCCTTATGAATAAATAGGAGTTGGCTTACTTTTTCAAAATTACGCAACTGATTTACTTTTCAATTTCACTTGTAATAATGATACTCCAATCAACGGGGAGATTTTACCTTGCAAAAATTGGGGACTTCTCAAATTTTTGATATGTTATAAAGACAGGTGGGGTAAGTTAAAATCCAAGTTTGCGTCACTTTTCCCCCTGTGCTCCCGCCGCTATCTTGAAAAAACCATCTAAAATCGGCTCTTTTATCAGTTTGCGGTCGATAACTCCTTCCCAGTGACGCAAACTTGGATTTTAACTTATGCCACCTGTCTTTATAACATCAAAAATTTGAGAAGTCCCCAATTTTTGCACGCTAACCCCTATTATTTCGTCTCTATTGATTGGAGTATGAATGGATCGATCGATTAATGGAATGGCTAAAAAAATTGGGCAGCTCGTCGTCACGTGTAAGCGACCATCACACCTTAGTTGCATATGCATAATTATATATCGCACAATTAGTTTCGGTGCGCATAAGGAACCGCCTATGACATTACTCTTGATGTTTCGATGAAATGAATGCGTGAAGATAATTGGAATTGCTTCATTCGTATCGTAGCGATTTCAATTCTTCCGGGCTCAGACGCGATCATAATAAAATAACTTTCATAAGTTGTTTGCGGTATAACTAACAAAAAGTACATGTGGGCCCAAGATGGTGAAGCTGACTTTTCTTTCAAATGGAAAGAAGAATCAAACAATGAAAATGATGTATGCACTTGGATATGATTTTTATTTTCAGCAGGAGTGAAATATTCTTCCCATGGAGGAATTATTTCATTGGAGGGTGGGGATATGGTGAAGAGCGGTAAGCTTTAATCAAGTTACTAGATGATTGTAGATAATTCCAGCGACAACACCTGACCAGAAAGTTTTTCGTAAATGCAAAATAGCAAAGATCAACATACAGTAAACTAAATAGATCATGTCCTCGTCTGCAATAGATGTGTATCGGGTGTATTGGACGTTCGATCCTATCGAGAAGCAAACGTTGATTCAGACAACTATTTGGTGAAGAATTTATTCGATGTATTAATCGAGATTTTCTCTACGTGCGCTATTGCTCAAAATATGGAACGACGACGGTAATTCCGAAGATTGCCGCAGAAGCTTCATCTCTCCAATCCGTAAAAAAGGCTGACAAACTGAAATGTGAAAGCTAAAATGGCGTCTCATTGGTTAGTATGACCTATATGCAGAAAAAATCACTGGCGAATATCAACTTGGGTTAAACAGTCGCTCAACGACCGATAGCTGATATATTTGAAACTCGACCTCCGAAGTACGCAATTCGAGTCAAACTTGGACAGCCGCGGAAGGCTACTCATCGAGTCGACACAATTAACACGCTTGTTGAACGATGTATATCAACATAGAACCATTTTTTTTAAAGACAACACAAATATTCATGGTCACAGTAGGATGTGAACCCACGCTCCGGCAATTCGGAGGTAGAGTGTCATTTCGACTACTGATTATGTCCAAGCATTACAGTGGTAGACTTCTACATCGAGTATGAGATAATTTCGCCTGTTACAATTTGTCAAATACCGCCAACGACATGGACGCGAGAAAGGGACGACAGATACACCAACGTATTTTTGGGTCCTCATAAATCTTTTTTGGACACATTCAAGCAACAGGGTGCTTCAACGAATGTCTGGGCGAGATCAATGGCGCATTCAGTTCAACCACGAGTTGGTATCAACTGTAAGATAAGATAGTAGTTTCGAAAATTGTGAAACTACGATTGCATTTGGCGAGGGACGGATTAAAACCAATTTTTGGCTATATGCATCTTGGGACGGTTAACGGTAGAAAAAAATGGTTTGTTTGAATAAACTTTCTTTTGAGAACCGTTAGGATAATGCGTATAAGAATTTCGTGGGAAATCTATTGAGTCTTCCTTAGAGCATTCGTCGTTTTCGAGGTGTAGCCGAAATGGGATAATTTTGTATAATGGCATTTCATTACTGTTGGTCTGAAACGATCGAATCTGCAATCCTTTTTCAAAAAAATCATAACGGTTCTCCAGATATTCAATGTTAAAGTTTGACTTTTATATGTGGCAAGTTCAATACTTTGATATGATATGGATATTTCCGCTTTACCGTTTGGGGAAAGTGTTTCATGCAATAAAATTTATGTTTTAATTTTAATCAGTCCTACTTTTATCAATTGGGCAAGATGCTGATAATATGAAACGTCAAAATCTATTTGCGAACAAAAATTGTAAAATTTGATAGACATCGAAGTCAATTCAGAGTAAAACTTAATTTTCGGTGCACTGCTATTCACATTAAACTGAGGTAAAAATACCACCAATTTCTATTTCAAGCCTAGTACTGATATAGAGAGTGGAATTTTTATCCGCTGCGATTTTTTCAATGAAAATGTATTCTTACTGTTGTGGAATATATGGGGAATGCTGAGGAGAGTTCCATAAGCGACAATCCGAAAACAGTTCCATAATTTTTCTCGGCCATTTTATTTATATTTTCTTACGATTTCCCGGTTATTTCATCGTGAAATGTCAAATGACCGGGGAATCGAAAAATAATATGTACATACAATGGCTGAGGAGAATTATGGAACCAGTCTCGTATTGTAGCTTATGGAATTCCCCACCGTTTGCGACATATTCCACGACAGTAAGTATGCATTTTTATTGATAAAATCGCAGCGGGAAGAATTTCACTCTCCATCTTAATTCAGGACTGAACTACCCCATCGAAATGTGAAATTTTGACATTGAATATCTGAAGAACCCTTACGTTTTCGCGGAAAAAGGATTGCAGATTCGATCGTTATTCCAATATTCATGAAACGCCATCATCAAAACTTGGCGCCACAGATACTGAAATTTTGCCATCTAATAAAAACGAAAGAATTCACTAATTGAAACACAAATCATTTGCTTGTATCCTTAATTTATTTACATATTTTATCATCATTTGTTTTCTAAAGATTGAGTGAAAATAATAATTAGTAAATTTTAAATAAATTGATTAACCAATCACATCGTCATTCATTGAACAAAAAAAAAACATTTGTTTATGTATTGTTTATAATTCCCTAACAGCATAATTTGTTTGCACTTAATAAGGTGAAATGAAAAAGAAAACAAAAACAAGCATTTCCAAGACATCACCTCAAAATGAGGTGTAATTTTTAAAGTTCACTTAGATTATTTACAATTTTTTTCTCCTTTTCATACAAGTTTAAGTTGTTAATTTTTTTTTTCAATTTCGAATGTTGCCGCATGATAGACGCTTGCACACTATGTGATTATTTTTTGCTCAATCTCTGACACGTACGCAAATTCGTTCGGACTCAATGGATGGTCAGACATTGAACAAAATCTAACCACAATTATGCCGAAAAAAAAAAGAAACAAACTTATTTGTTTGTTTTGAAGTTAACTCAATTTTAGACAAGCATATCTTGCAGCAACACAAATTACTTAAATATAGTACATATTTTTATAAATCATATTTTAAATAATTTCATAATTGTAAAAAAATATCGTTTTCCGAGCAAGTCATTTGTTTAATAAAAAAATAATACGCTATTCTACGTTGGAAATAGACACAAAAAAATCTTAATTGCTACATTTATTAAATGTTGTGTAAAACTAAATGATCGCTAGTACTGCATTGGTACATGATTACGATGCAGACATTCACACTTTTTTCTGCAAAATACATCCAGTGTTTCGCAACAAATATCACAGCCAATGTTTATGCTCATGATTATTTCACAAAGGCCTCGGGTGGTATTTTGCCTTGTTTATGGAGCTCCGTGAAAACGGTAATAGCACGATTAAAGTCCCAAGTGGTTTCATCCAAACATCTGCGAAAAAGTGAAAATTGGTATAGAAGTACACATTTTATGGAAAAAAGTGGAGATATGAATATGGTAGGCAAAAGGAGACATCGCTTAGCTTAATTGTATGTATGCGTACTTACTTTTTACTCCATTCAAAGTTCATTCCGCTTTGCGTCGACAGGGCCTGAACCATTTGCATTTTTGTATTTTCATCAATCAATGGCGGAGTGCTTATACTGGGTAAATTTGCATGTGGCGCGATGGCTACTGGAACCTGTTGTACTGGCGTCACGGGAGCTTGCTGCACTGGACGAGGTTTGAATGCCATTTTACTTTGTGCTTGTGTGGGGTTTGATATGTAAATCAGTTCATTACGTATGCAAAAGCCACCATTGGACGGTACAATCATGAAGATACGTTGAAATGATCTTAAAATTTTTGGTGCGTCAGCGTTAAAATTGTTGGCCTTGTCCTTTTTCACTTCGCGAAAAACTCCGGTAACAACAAAATTAATGAGTTTTGGCTGAAAGATCGATAAAGCATAATAATAATAAATAAAAGCATAATAATAATAAATTCATTTTAATCAACTTACCGTAAAGAGTGTCAAATCAACAGAGAAAGACTGCGGATCGTGTTCCGTGCCAGGCATTTCGGCCAACAGCGAAACCACCGGTAATCGACCGTAGCGCACATTACGCGTTTTATCATTGGTCATTCGTAAAAGGTTGTGATTCCAGTCGTAATAGTTGTTGAGCCTGTAAAAAGAAATAGATGTCAGGCAAACATGACCAGAAATATATTTGAGCCTACGAAAGCGTACCTAGCTCCTTGATACGAGTTGGCAGCAATGGAAAGCGATAGCATCGCTTGCTCATGATAAGCGTCCAACAATGGTTGACGATTGCCTGAATCAAATACGATGAAATATTGCTCAATAAATTGACGAACAATATCCGCTCCGGATGCATCACAAAGAAAGGATGCTTTGGCTGGTGGCAGTGATGTCTCTTCGCTAACATCAAAACCTATTTGAGGTTCTAGATCGACACCATCCTAATATGGAATGGAAATGAAACATTTGCTTACAACAATAAAGTAAACTTTGAATCAAGGCGTATTTAGCCTACGGATATAATACAAAGACAACAAATTAACACGTTCATTTCGCTTTTCTTTCGAAATATTATGATTAGTTTACGGAAAATTTGTTTGACACAGAATTTAGAGTAAAAGTATGTAGTAGACTTAATTTTGTTAGCTACAAAATTATAAAATAAGCTAAAAAAATTCACATGACATTTTTTCTCTTTCACCAAACGATTGAAATTTTACGGGATATGCTGACGTGTAAATTTGAGTCACAATTGTAAACAAACTGTTAAGGCCATTAGATAAGTCCCTTGAATAGTGATATTGCAGTAGGTTTTTTTTTGCAATATCTGACCAAGTGATTAGAAGGCTTCATTCAATGATCGAAAAACCACATCGTGTGCAATCAACTGTCCTGAATAAAATCGTCACATATGACAAATCATCGATTTATATACGCCGGAAAAAAATAAAGCCGAAAAAGCATGTTGAATTGAACGTAATAATTTGTTTACTAAGAGTCATCTGATAATTCGCAAAATGAACAAGAGAAGACGAAATAGTCTTCCTCATGAAAATTAGGTCTCTTAGAGATCAGTTCGGACTAACATCTATATATTTCATCGGTGAAAACAATGTGTTCGTGGGTGCAGCTAGTCATTGAAACAAATGGCCCACGTCGTGTGGCGTACCACCGCAATTTGGACATACATTTTGTATGCTCGGGTCTATGCGGGATGTATACGAATTGAGGCGTGAGCCGAAGCCTGACTCACTTCATCAGTGTGAATAATTGCAATGGCGGCCCGGTATGATTCTTCGTCGAAAGGATCCCGTTTAAGATACTCAATAGCTGGAAGGTCAAGATGTTTAAGCATGGCCATCGAAATGCCATCAGGTCCGAGGGCCTTGGAGTTTTTTGCATTCTCAATGACTTTCTTAACCTGGTCTGCGGTGTATATTGGTACAGAATCAACAAATCGGCTGCAAATCCGTCTTTTAATTTTGCGCTTGAGGCCATCGGACTTGGGATGTTCAATAAATTGCTTATTGAACTGGCTCACACAGTGAAGAGGATTGATAGAGCATAACTTACTAGCACCTTCATTAAGGTTACAGTCATTGAGGTGCTAGTTCCATTTTGCCTTTCTGTGGTCTTGTAACTTATCGTCGTATTTCGCTGTTGAGCTCCCGAATTTTGGGGTCACCAGGGTTGGCGCGCCTAATGTTTCACGTTCATCGGCTAACCTTGTGGCACTTGTTGGGAAATTAGGTCGAACCTGGGGAATGCGCCACGCAGGTATGAAACGTGCTGCAGCTTTGGTAATGACGCTCCTAATGTTCCGTTCGGCCTTATGTATATTGGCGGGAGGGGGAAGCGCAATGAAATTCGTCGAAGTAAATGTTTTGAAACCTTCTCAATCGGCTTTTTTGTGATTAACAAACGTTCGCTTCTCTGACTTGGTCAGGTCAGCTGGTTTGTCAATTCGGACTATGATTGCGAGGTGATCAGAGGGAAGACCAATACGTGTTTCCCAATAGGTCTCACTTATTACCCTGCTAGCCACAATCGGTGAACGATAAATCCGAAGAGACGGGGAAATGCAAAAATTGTCGTAGTATTGGTGAACACTCTCTCATCCACACGGGTTGGCTTATGTACTTCGACTGAATCTCCATCACCCGATGACTGTCTCGATAAAGAATCGGTGCCAATTCATCGAGAGACATTTTCTTGAAATTTCGGTCAGTTTCGCTTCCTTGTCGTCATTTTGCGCCGATGGGTAATATTTTTCTTTGTATAGCGGAACCTTTTTCACTTTAAAGTTGACCTTCGTAGTGTGTGCCTCTGCATCGAGTAATTTGAATAAATGAATAAATTCTTCCTCTCTGTACCGTGACTCCTTGTGGGGCATGGTGCGTTAACTCAACCGTTTATAGTCTATTTCGAGTCAACGTTACATTGCATATAGCTTCGGAGTGCTTGTTGCAAGCACTATCCTATCCGCACATGTACGTAAATTTAGGAAAACGCCGAAATTCGATCTCCGGACGTCTAAATTACTAGCGTCGCAGAGTGCGTCTCAACCAAGTGAGCCACATAGCGTGCTAAATGTATAAATTACCGATGAAATAATTAATGAAACTAATCGACTATTTCATACGTTGTTCATATAAGAACGCATGAATGAAATTAGTAGATTATTTCATTAGGGCGAACTTGATGAACTCTTCGGGGAAATTCATTAAATTTGTCATCAGTTCCAGCATGATGAATTCGCCAGTGAAACTCATCGTACTTTTCCTCAGTTCCTTTCTGATGAATTCATTGATGATCCGCACCGCATCTATCATCAGTACCTCTCTAATGAAATCATGAGGGAAAGTCATGTTTGGGTTCACGTGGTCTTCATGCAGTCGTTCACCATATCTTTGAAAAATATATAAGGGAATTTAGTCCCGCGGCTAGAACAAATGGAATGATTCGGTTCATCCAGAGATTCATGATGCCGGCATCGATGCATTCCTTATGCCATGGCTAGTAGGGTAGGCTGGCGCTGACAATTGTAACATCAGGGGAGCTAATACAATTGTTTGCATCACGAGTTGGCACGTCTTTATTGAGGGTACAGATCTCTGAAGCATCAAGAGATTCGGCGATAGCTTGACCCGTGGCATCGTTGTGAAGCGCGGAATGCCAGAGTTTATGATGGGCATTGAAGTCGCCAAGAATGATCCTGTGCTCTCCATTAAGAAGAGGACCAATATTGAAATGATAGTCTGATGAACAACTAGAATGTGGTGGTATATACATATAGATATTAAAAATTTCAATATTGGTGCTCCCTGACGAAACTGAGATGGCTTGAAACTCCGCCGTACCGTCAGAAACTACATCTAATAGACTGTGTGGACCTGTGTATTAGGAAGGCAAGTCCTTCCCTGTCACTGTGGGAAATCCCCATTGCAGCTTCTACGTTTTTGTCCCTGGATCTCGGACGACGAACTATGAACCGAATCCATATAGATACACAGCGGTTCACACCTTCCTTAACCGCTCAAAGAAGAAGTTTGTGGGTGATCCGTCGTTTAGACCTAACTAAAATTTCTTTTTATACCCACCAGTGCGGAGTGAACGTTTTTCAAAGACCAAAACATCAGATGAAGGGTTAACAAAAAAAAAAAGTTTTGAAGGCGACTCAATCAGGCTACAAAAGATGCATTAAAGATTCAATGAAACAATTTTTAATAGAAGCCGAGACCATTTTCATACTTCTTAAAGAAACTTATCTAGTGGCCCTCGTATAACTTCATCAATCGTACAAAAAGATTGAAGCAATATTTACTCGAAACGAAAATGAAGCGAAATTTCCGATTCCGAAACTAGAATAAATGGTAAGCGAGTAGTGTTGATCAAAATTGCCCGAATGATTCAAACTACATACATCTATTTACAAACAATTTAATAAATACTTACCAATTTACGTAGTTTTGGAAATTTCCTTCGTATGTCACTGCGAAGTAAAATATCGAGACAGAAAAAATCAATTCAATTCTTTTAAAGTTCTAAAAAACACTTAAAATTACGTCAATTATTTCTCAAATGTGATGCTGCGATAAATGCATAATATACGTATAAATTGAAAAATATCACACACGCGTTTCTTCGATCAAATTAGTATTTTGACAATAAATGCCATGCGAGCACAAGGACAAAAACGCGAATTACATTGTGTGATGTGAATTCCATCATATAATTGAGAGTATGGTTGTTATCGATACGAATTTATAATAGTTATCAAGTGGTAGCGATCTCCCTTTCCTATTATGAAAATTAGATCTAATTGAAAAAATATGGTTAAGGCTGCAGGTATTCTTATAAAATCAACGTATCAGAATCGGTGTCCAGTGATTAAATTGTAAGAAAAATATGTTTACAACATTTATAACGAACGAAACAACGCGTATATTATCAAAAAATACCAAAAAGACAAATTCGTACAAAAAAATGAAAAAATTGTTGATTTTTTCTAAGCGTTTAGAGGCATTTTAGTAACATACTTTATTATTGATATATTTTTTTTGTTACTGCAGCTACACGATTTTTATGAGAATTTTTTTGTCTCTCAATGAGACGGTAATCGTGGCATGCATATTCATGCATATTTTTGTTTTCTTGTCGTAGAGAGTGTGCTTATTGCGTTCACATAACAAAACACAAATGGCTTTCGTTCACATGAAATGAACCGAAACTAATGTGTTTGTATTTGACGAACCTTATAAAAGGTTCCTGCGCACTAGTCTCTCTTTTTCAACATAGTATTGAATGTAGCATGTGCAACTTAGCACAGTGCTATCGTTTCTCATTTTAAGTAGCATAATTGTTCTGCTTCTTATGCAAGAGTACGTCGAGAATGTTTTTTTTTCTGTAGTAATTCATCATTTGTATGTACACCAAAATGCCATTACGAGCAATACAATCTCATCCGAAAGAAAATAACGTCGACACGTCGTGTTGGTATTTCCTGATAATATTACCAGAAAGAAGACAATTGCAACACGATGCGAATGTTGTATATATTTTTCTGACCATGAAATCACGTGGAATAAAGGAGAACAAACTGTCATTTATGTAATCCAGAATACCTATAGCTTTAGCAATATTTAAAAAAATGCATTTGGTTATGTTTAAAAAATATGTAATGCAAAAAAATAGATGGAATTCACACACCGTAATGCTTTTTTTTTATTCTGCTTCGACTCTAAACTATTTCTTCAAATTTTCGACGAAGTTGTTTTAAAAAAAAAAACAGTTTTTGGATGATAAAATAAAACTTTTGGATTTGGTAATGTTCTTGTCCAAGTCGTTTTTCACCACGAAAATTATACTGTCTTTTTGCATCGAAAGTGTTCATTTCAGTGGCTACACAATTTGCCACTTCGCACAAACAGTAACAGTAACCCACTCGTAACATGGCATTACTCGATGTTTTTGCAATATCGTGAATGATGCACACAAACATGTCTGCAATAAACTGGGAAATTCATCAAGCTCCAGAATCATATGAATGTCACATATTTCTAGTCTAGTCGATCAGCCTCACTGATGTCAACCACCGTCCCACATAAACAACACCTGAAACAATAAATTCGAATACCTCCTGTAAAGATCATCATTTTTAAAACGATTCTTAAAAGGATTCCCCTCCAACATGAGTTCAAGCAGCGGCACGGACTTTAAGTTGAGCAGAGCAATTGCTGTCTGAATCTGAAAGATACAAAAAAAATCCCATTTAATGGACCAACACTTTCAACGATGTTTCCAATACTCACCCGATTGTTAGCCAAATACAAAATCTTCAAATTTGGCAATTTCTTAGACAAACACTTGAAATGATCCAACAAATGTATGCGATTATCATTTAAATTTAACGCCTCCAGATCGGGAATGTTCTCGGCTATAATATCGATTGCGGCCAGCATAATTGTCGGACGAGAAAGAGCACAAAAAAAATCTTTTAAATCGACATCTGCATGAAATTTCGTAAGATCGAGGGCTTTTGTAGCGGCATTATAGCGTTTTGCCATGACCAATTTCATACGTTCTTTCACCGATTCGTCAATTTGAACTTGTGGCGTACCCGAGCGCACCCTTATGCACAACTTAAAGCCATCGGGCATTTGAATTTCACGACTCGATTGTAATAATTTTTCGGCAATTTTTGTCTCGTCTACGTAGAAGCATGCATCGTCATTGTCATATTTCCAATAGTGTGGTATGAATATTTCCGGTGAGACGGCCGTGAGAAGGTGTCGAATAAGAACATCTTTGTCATATTTACGACCGTAGGGAATCTGTAATAAAAAAATTAGCAAAATATTTCTGGAAAAATATTAATTAAACGCGTAAATACTCACCGTAACTAAATACCAGCCAATTGTGGTAGGTACAAGCTTTCTTGGAACGGGAGAGCCCTTTTGGCGGTGTCTCTTGAATTTATCCTATTTTGGGAGGAAAAGGTAAGAAATTTAATTTATTTTGTTTCTGTCAATTAAAGAGAGAAGAATACGCAAAATTACGTAAAAGAGATTAGATTATGCTACATCCCAGGACCATTAATTATTCGAATTTTGTCACGAAGAGTTAAAGCTATATATATTAGTCGTGAAGATATGCATACCAGTCTTCCCAGCAACTTGGAAGGGCTCAACGCTCCAACATTATTCAACCAACAACTGCAGTTTAACACGGAGGTAAAATATCTGGGAGTCACCCTTGATAACAAACTCACGTGGAACAAGAAGCTGCAAAACACAAAATTTGCAAAAGGTAAACAGACCCTATATGCAACTAAAAGAGCAATAGGGAAAACGTGGGGGTTAAAACCACGAATGATACACTGGATATACGAAGCTGTGGTCAAACCCCGTCTGACCTATGGCTCGATAGTCTGGTGGACTAAAATCAAGCAAAACACAGCAGCAGCGAAGTTGGGATCAGTACAGAGACTGGCCTGCGCAAGCATAACTTTAACTCTAGAGAAACTACTAGACCTGCCACCACTGGACCTCACAATCACAGAAGAGGCCAGACTCGCAGCGTACAGACTCCAATCATCGAACATGTGGACACCACAAAGGGTAGGACACTGTACGATTACAGAAATCATTGCAAACCCAATCCTAGATATGGGCAGCGACTATACCCCGGCCATGTACACCTTCGACTCCAACATCCAAACCTCAACAGTTAAGGAAGACTGGAGTAAATGGAACGACAACCATCTATCAAGTAACATCGTGTGGTACACGGATGGGTCGAAGACAGACGAAGGAACAGGGCAGGAGTCTATACTAAAACCATTGAAAAATAACTAATAGAACTCTCACTCCATATAAAAAAGGCCCCATCCAGAAAGTACCTATGTGTGAAATTTGTTCACACGTATACTATAGGCATACTATAGGGTACACGAAATTATCAGATTTGTTCTCAAATTTCATTCATCTTAGTCCAGTCAAAATATGTATCCCAATTCAGGTATCCAAATAGAAAAAATAGATAAGGCAAATTTTTGTTGTTTTTGATTCAGTCTAAAACACATTTGGTAAAAAAAAATTTGGACGGAATCGTCCCAAAAAGGACGAAAAAGGATACTCCTTAATCCTTGACCGGAGGTCAGCATGCGGGGTATCATATCAAAGGGGACGTCGAGTACATTACATATCTGGTATCCGTTTCCTGTTTCAAGGACCCTTAACGGAATAAAACGAGCTTAAATGGAAAACCACGAGAATAGCTCAAGTTGTCACTACTTTTCTGACATTTCAGAATCTTAAGATTCTACCATTAAATTTGCTAAGAAAACAATTTATCGGAAAGTTCTAAAACAGGACATAAAAGGACACTAATTACACACCTTGATCGAACTTGGGAATGCGGGGTGTCATATCAAAGAGGACGTCGAGCACATTCCATATCTGGCGTTTGTTACTTTCAGGGACTCCCAAAGGCGAAATTTGGGTTCAAATGATAAATTTTCGAGTTTCCCGTATCTGTTTCTTTCCAAAGCCGTAATTTTCCATTTAAGCCTGAATTATTCCATTTAGTGTCCTTGAAACAGAAAACAAACACTGGATATGGCATGTACTCGACGTTTTCTTTGATATGACACCCCGCATTCCCATGTTGGTCAAGGTGTATAATTAGTGTCCTTTTATGTCCTTTTTCAAAGCTTTACGATAATTTTTTCTTAGAATTGAATGGTACAATCTTACGGTATTATCGATTTTGAAAAGTGAGAAAAGTAGTGAAATTATTCTCCTATAGTTATGGCCTTGGAAAGATACACCGGAAACACGATAATTCGCTGATTTCCTCGATTGAGCTCGATTTATTCCGTTAAAAGTCCTTGAAACAGGAAACAGACACCGGATATGTAATGTACTCGACGTCCCCTTTGATTTGATACCCTGCATGCTGACCTCCGGTCAAGGATTAGGGAGTATCCTTTTTTGTCCTTTTTGGGACCTTTCCGATAAATTTTTTTTAGCAATATGCGTTTCAGCTTCCTGGGAGGCTGCTGATTCAAAAATAACAAAAATTAGCCTTAATCTATATTTTCTATTTGGATGCCTGAATTGGGATACATATTTTGACTGGACTAAGATAAATTAAATCTGAGAACGTGTTTTTCTCTTTAGAATGTTGATTACACGATGATAGCCGAATCATTTCTTGTCAAATTTTTATAGTAAAAACTACTGGATGTAAAGTGGTAAATACTGTTTACTTCGAATCTATTTTTCTCAGTTGTAGGCAAATGCATTTGTGCGTTTTTTTGTCATTTTATGTCATAAAGTACATGTTTTAGTTTAGAGTACACGTCGTGAACGGTCGGCTGTAATTTTTGCTCAATTTTCATTCAACCGACACGAGCGGAGCCGACAAATTGTTTACAAATTTCGCGAATCTGAATTGAACAAAATTTAGTGAAACGCGCAGTTTTTTTTACAGTTGTTTATTCGCGAGTGTCACGCAGTGTATTTGTAAGGTCCGGCAAGTGTATATTTATAGATTTTATGTTATAAATTAGTATGTAAAATCCAGTGTCCACTTCGTGACCAGTCGGCTGTCATTCAAAACACATTGGGTTTGTCTAAACGTGGAATAAAAACAAAAAACAGGTTTTTATAGCTTGCTCCTTGCGAATCTCTTCTTGTTGTTCTTGTTCGTGTGTAGACAGGCCCATTGCTTTGCAATGCTCTCAACCTGCAACGAGAGAATAAAATTCTCGCACACATATTCAACGGAGAGATAATATCTATACTCATACAAACATTTTTTCGGGAAGAGGTACAAATACAAACACATTCTTTGGAAATCAGAAATTTTCTTTTGCACTTTTCTATACGCGATTGCCTACTTGTAATATTGTCGTCACGCTCTTGCAATTTTTTTGTTAGAAAAAATAGCTAGTATGGAGTGAGCCCTCTATGTATTTATCCTCATTGCTAAAACCAACAACTATAGTATCTCCAAACCCCTAGGTCAATATACAACTGTCTTCCAGGCAGAACTTATAGCCATAAACCTTGCAGCAGGGGAGATTACTCGAAAGGGATATACCAATAAGACCATATATATTCTCTCTGACAGTCAAACTCCTATAAAAGCAATTGCAAGTCCCAAAACAACCTCTAAATTGGCTTGGGAATGCCAACAAAATCTCAAAAACCTAGCTACCCGAAACAAAGTAACTCTGAAATGGGTGAAAGGACATAAGGGGATCGAAGGAAATGAGAAAGCGGAAGCCCTTGCAAGAGAGGGTTCCGAACTACCCTTAACTGGTCCTGAACCTGCAATCGGAATCAGTAAATCTACTCCCAAAACCGTTGCTAGTCGATGGACCGAGGATAAATTCCAAGATTGGTGGAGACTCGCTGAAGGGCTCAGGCATAGCAAGCGTATGCTGGAATCTAACTGGCATACAAGCTTTACCGAAGCCCTCAGTCTTAGTAAAACGAACCTCAGGGCAGTGACAGGCCTTATAACCGGTCATTGCACCATACGGAAACATCTGCATACAATAGGGATCTACACACAAGACCCACTATGCCGCCTCTGCAACGAAGATGAGGAATCAGCCTCGCACGTTATTTTCGAATGTCCCGCTCTTATGAGCTGGAGACAAAATTTCTTTGGGGCTCAAGCTACCAGAATGGGTGCACCCAAAGTAAACCTGGTTAACTTGCTTCTCAGCCTTTTGCCTTTTACGTAGGACACAGTTCATAACCTGAAACTCTCTCGCTTAGATGGGAAATACAATAAGCCAATAGGCTGCAGTATTGGGCGCAACCAGCCCAACCTATCATTGCGCCCTATCCATCCATCCATCCTTCCCAGCATTGATTGTTCAAGCGTTTGAGCTTGACAAAAAATTCACACTTATTACTGACAAATTCGAAAGGTACACAAATATTACAGAGGCATTTGTGTTTCTGGTTGTCCTTCTTTCTCAGTAGCATTGTCCTGTCAAACGACGATTTTTTGTGGATTTGTCCTACTTGTTACGTTAAAAAATATACGAGCGTTAAGCATACAATACAATGGGCGCAAACGATGTCAGTTTGCGCTTGGCCCCTTTGCGATTTATGTTTTTTTTTCTTTCTTGGGAGGGCGAATCAAGATACGGGTGCAGATCCTGTTATATCGCACATTCTGCTAAAAATTTAAATTTAAGGATCAGCAGATCTAGCAAGGGAGGCACGATCTGAAAAAAATGGGAACCTGTTCTAGAGTAAGGAACGATACAATGTTGCGAAAACCCGTCAAATATGTAGTTTACGGTAACGTTTATTTGCGTTGCAGCTTTTTTCTCTTGGGAGTTTGGAACAAGATCTCGTCTCTACTCCACGATTTATTCAGTCAGCTGCCAACACAACGACTGCACTTAGTTTGTATTTTTTAGCATCTTTCGAAATGTGTTTTTCAGCTAGCATAGGTCTACGATTTGCACTCTCAGTTTTCCGGACATTTCCAATCTAACTGACGACTTATTCACTTCCGCACAATCTTTTGCAAACAAACATCTAGAAAGGGCGGTTGTTGTCGAGAGAAAAAAGGTTTGGTAAGTTGCACTACTGGTATGTACATATTTACGTTAGGGATGTTCTTCTAGCGATGAGCAACTGCCTCTTCGGGGCGGACCACACCCGTTTTTTTTTACAAAACGGCCAAAAGCTGCCAATATGCCTTCCTGGCAAGAGCCCTGACACGTTAGGGATGTCGACGCTCACATACGCCGTTACTGGATTTCGCAGGTCCTGCACCATAAGATTTGGGTTACTTTCCACTTCTGGTTTATTGTTTCTAACATATTTACACATCCCTTGCAAAACGTCTATTCCACTACGTTCTTTTTGTTCGATTTGAAAGGATAACTGTAAACGGAGGAAAGGACAGTCTCGACATTCTCATGCTTCCCAGACGATGCCAACCAGTTCAAATCACGGGAGACTCCATCAATTGCCTTTAGCAAATTGTGAGTAATCGAACGTGAATTAAATCCTTCCACAAATAATTGATTTACTTACCCCCTTTGAAGCATATCCGAAATCAACCATTTCTTCGTCATCACCCGAACGCAATAAATTCTTCAAAGCATTTTGAACTTTGCGATCTTTAAAATTACCACCGCCGCCGCCGCCACCTCCACGTCCTTGTACTCCTACTGTTGGCTTGAAGCTTACATGTCGTTTCGTATTTTTCGGCTTCCGATTAAAATCAATATCCAATCCTGCGAAACGTTGTGGTAAATTACCTTCAAACAAACAAGAATAAATTTTGCATAATTAAGATAAAAATTCGCAAAAAAAATGCGATAATTATTTCATCGCAAATGATGTGTGCCCTTACCATCATGTTGCCAATTATTACTGTTTGTAGCTCGGAAATTGTTATTTTGATTCCAATTGCGACCGCCTCGACCGCCGCCACCGAATCCTCCGCGTCTATTCATAATGTTTTTTGGACGAAAATACGGCGAATATGGGATAAAACTGGAAAAATATAAATCCTTGTCCAAGTATGCGCCTATGAATGAAGTGTTGCACGTCAAAAGCAGAAATAAAATGTCTGACGTGTGAAGTTGGTTGAGTTCGGTGGTGAAAAATACGCACCACACTTTGGCACTTGTTTCGGTACGTAGAGAGATAATAAGGAGGGGCACCACAAAATACCGCATTGAAAGATGAAAATTAAAAATCTGTTTCTAAAGGTCCATCTAGACGTGTCGCCAAATGGCGACACGTGCAGCCATATGGCTGTTGTCATTCCATCCAAGCGTGTCGCTATTTGGCTATGCGTCCAGTTTTGATATTCAATATGGCAACTCAACCAACCGCTTGTCAAATTCAAAGTGACAATTTTGCAACTTTTCTTCGTTCTTTTGTGTGAATTTGAATAATTCTTGAATGGCCGTGTAATAATTCAAACGCGCAGAGTCCGATTTTGATAATTAAATTTAAAAAAATCACCAAAATGAAATTTTGGTTATGTCATTTTTTGGCTGCTCGTGTGGATGCTAAGTAGCAGCCAAATGGCTGTACGCGATGCCAGTTTTTGAACGCGCAGCCATTTGGCGACACGTCTAGAGGGACCTTAAAGGTCCATCTAGACGTGTCGCCAAATGGTGGATGCTTAGTAGCAGCCAAATGGCTGTACGCGATGCCAGTTTTTGGACGCGCAGCCATTTGGCGACACGTCTAGAGGGACCTTTAGAAAATCACCAAAATGAAAACTTTCGGACTTTAATTTAGCCCTCCGTCGGGCGCACCTCAAATCAAAACAAGATCGGGCGCACTCGGCCTGAGAGGCCACCCATCTATTTGTGTCCTTTTTCCTTAATATGTTACTTTAAATTTCAGATACTTTTCGGAAATTGACTTATCAGTATCTAAGGGATCTAATTAAAGTAAATATAGTACCAAGAAACCTATTTACTAGGGAGTATAATATAGAAATAAAATTATCGATTTACCAGAACAAAACCAAGCGAGGAAATATCGCGCAACCATGTTTCGTTAGAAAAATTGAAATTAATGAAAGGCAGGCAGTCTAAATTGATAATAGTTATTAGAAAAGGATCCTAATGCTCGAAATTAAATGTGGGAAAGCATCTTTGATGCAGTGCTTTCGCGTAGTTTAGGCACATTCTAAATAATGACGCGATCAGGCGCACCCGGCCTGTGAGGCCAGAGGCCTTCCCACACAACTGTCTTAAGGACAATGTAAAACTGAAAGCAGGCATTGTGTGAGATTCTTAAAGTTAGACGAGTAAACGGAGCTAAAAAGTTGTGGGCCCCCCTACTAGCGTGGGGCAGAGCAGAAACTGTTTTGCTGGCCTGTCAGGCCGGGTGCGCCCGACGGAGGGTTAGGAGAATTGTATTCTACGTGATTCAACCTTCGGAATTCTCCGAGACAGCATTGCCATATTGATCACTGCGCCAAACGTCAAAATTGTCTTGCACGATTTTTCAATACTTGCTGAAGAATTATCCCCATCCTTCGAATTATCTGTGAATTTACGTTTTCAAATCTTCTGCTGGGCTCATCCAAATAAAAGACAGCAATGGCACAGAAGGGAACTAGCGTTTTTGCAGTCATGAAAAGCATCTATCACAACGAATTCCAATGGTAAGAGTAGAAAGCAGTGTCTATGGTGACTGATGTCATGTTAGTAGACGGGCAAAAAAAAAGGAGTATAACCTAGAAGTGAACAAGAATTGGATAAAGTGCAAAAGTTCGGTAGTTGCTGAGATTTTATTCTTTTTTATTGTTAATATTTTGTTTTTACGAGTTTGACTTACGCAAATATTGAGGCGTTGGCGCCTTGCATTCAAATAATTGATAATGTGCGCAGTTAGTGATTTATGAAGTGAAGTCGGGTTGATTTCCTCGACCATTTGCTAGGTCGAGTATCGTTTCGATTGCGAGGCCGGGTATCGTTTTATTGCAAATGCGGTGCTCATGCTCTAAAGATTCGCAAAGTTGTATGAACATATAATCAATTTCAACCTAAACGAGATAGATAAGCTGTAGTAGGTTCTGACAAGCCGGCCATTCTTGATGTGTTAAGATTGTATTATCAGCCACAAAGTATATAAATGTGTTGGCCTTGAGTTAACCGATAGAAGAGACTTTTCAGTGCCTTTATACTGGTGTTCGTGTGGTGAATAATCGATTTTGAATGCATCGAAAATCCCATAAGGCTGCAAGACCACGTTAAGCATCATGTGGAGTAAAGAACACTTCAATACTGGGATTAACTCTAAAATCTTATAACCCATTTGTGGCCTTCTGTTGAACATTCTTCTCCGTACCGTAACCCCTTGTGGGGCATGGTGCGTTCACTCAGCCGTTTATAGGCTACTTCGAGTCAACGTTACATTGCATATAGAGTTTCGGAGTGTATATAATGTTGGAAGCACTATATATTTCCTGAACCACGCCGAGATTTGATCTCCGGACCCCTAGATTACTTGCATCGTAGAGTGCGACTCAACCAAGTGAGCCACAGAGCGTGTTGTTCTGTTGAACATTATTGAGACAATATTTTTGTAATCATTCCCAAACAGTGACTTCATGCTTAACTTAAGTCTTAACTCATCGTTCTTTTCAATGCTTCTGTTCTGCCCAGCGATCACACTTCAACAGTCTCCATTACAACCCCAGGTCAATAGTTAAACAACAGCGTCTCTTTGCGTCAAAAAGAGGGCAGGATAACTTTATACAATTTTCAATTTTAACATTCCACTATCTTGCATTTATCCTTATCAGTAAATTCTTGAAATTTTGTTACAGGTCTGTCGTAAAGAGCGTAGCGGTTTTCATTTTGGGCGTACGGATAGCTCAAGAGTGTGTGGGATTGGAAATTATGCCGGCGATAGCATCGCAGGCTTAAGAACTGGCGCGTCCATTATTACCTACAAATTAAATATTGTTAAAAAAAACATAGTTGTGCTTTAGTTACTTTCGTTCGTTTCCATTAAGAGGTTATCCCAAAAAAAAAAAGACGAAAAAAATAAAATTATTACATTGAAAGGGTTAATTTGTTTTGCGTTTTTTCTATTCTGAATACTAATTTGGTATCGAAGAGCTTGAATCAAGATGTTTGATTTTACGGGTCGGTGCACAATTCGGTGCTTTGGTACATTGCCCTGTATTATCGCATTATTTTTAATCACTGTTCCATACATAAATGCCAAGCAACAACCCAATATTATTCTTATTTTAACCGATGATCAGGATGTGGTGCTTCAAGGGCTCGTAAGTTTGATCGTTCAATTTTAATGCGTATTCTCTTGGAACGTTTATATACCTTGCACGTTCTTGTTTGCAGATACCTATGACAATGACGTTGAAACATCTTGCATTCGAAGGAATAACTTTCTATAATGCGGTAAACAAATTACGATTGTGACGCTTCAATGGTCGTCATTCATGTTGAACATTTTATCACTTTGCAGTTCACCAGCTCGCCAATTTGTTGTCCGTCGCGTGCTTCAATACTTAGCGGTCAATATGCCCACAATCATGCAACCATTAACAATTCCATGTCGGGCGGGTGTTACGGGGATTTCTGGCGCGAAAAAGTGGAACAACGAACAATCGCCGTGGAGCTGGAAAAAATGGGATACGAGACATTTTTTGCTGGAAAATATCTTAATGAAGTAATCTGTTGTGATTGTAACTTGTTTTCTGGAACTGTAACATGTTTTGTTTGTAGTATAAATCGAAAAATGTACCACCCGGTTGGAAACACTTTTACGGTCTTCATGGCAACTCGAAATATTACAATTACACACTGACAGAAAACGGGGAGCCTATCAGCTATCAGGAAGACTACTTGACGGATGTTCTCAAGATGAAGGCAATCGATTTTCTTGACAAGCAGCCTAATGGTAGCCCGTTTTTTGCCATGATTGCACCGCCCGCTCCGCATGCCCCATTTACGCCCGCACCTAGACATAATTTAAGCTTTGAAGGTGTCAAGGCACTTAAAACGCTTGACTTCAATATTAAATCGAAACCCCTGGGTAAACGGCGCTGAAGTTATGTGGACTTTTCAGGAATTATACTTTATTTACTATTTCCAGACAAACACTGGCTTGTAAATATGCGTGGTCCATTTCCGGACAGTCTTATACCGAAAATCGACGACTACTATCGTCAACGCTGGCAAACTCTTCTAGCAGTCGATGAATTAGTTGATGAAATCGTCAAACTTTTAGAAACCAAAGGTCAATTGGAAAACACCTACATCGTTTACACGTCCGACAATGGCTATCACATGGGTCAGTTTGGTATGCCGTTCGATAAGCGTCAACCGTACGAAACAGATATTCGTGTACCGTTTCTAGTACGTGGTCCAAATGTCCCTCAGAAATCGGTGTCAAGCGCTCCGATTGCACTTATCGATCTGTTTCCAACATTTTTGGAATGGGCCGGCGGAAAGCCGACTGGCATAGAGGATGGCCAATCATTCCAGCCGTACATTGAAGAACAGGAGAATGAAGTGGTGCCAAGCAAGTGGTATCATCGACAAATTCTAATTGAATATTGGGGCGAGGGCAATGAGGAGACCTATAATCCGGAGTGTCCATGGAGGAAATCGGATAATCTTGCTCAGTGTACGCCAGATGCGGATTGCTATTGTCAGGATACGCGCAACAATACATATGCATGTGTTCGTCATTTTGCCTTTGAAACGAATAAGATTTATTGCGAATTTCATGATTCGGAGGTGAGATTGCCGACTCCTTTAACGTAGTAGTTTTATAAAATTCTTTTTTTTATAGAATTTTGCAGAAGCTTATGATCTAGGGATTACCGAGTATCAGGTTACCAATTTGGCTTTTGATATGTTGCCGTCGGAACGGGCTTTGTACAGTCTGAGTTTGCAAAATTTGACTAAGTGCGTTGGAAAATCATGTCGCGATACTAAAATATAGGAGCAACACAATGACAAAATATATAATCGACAAAAACTATTTGTCCGTTACTAATTTGGATTTTTAAAAGCATATTTTAAATGTCCTTTTCATTTCATATTCCTTTTAAGCTGTTATCAATGGCACAATCTTTTTTAATCGTTAATTATGTAATTTCAAATACATTTTTGTGATAGCAAATCTGGGTAAAAGTGAAAACTGTAGAAATACAATTTGTAGAAAATCTGTTATGCTTGATATGCATGTTTTTTATTCAAGGTAGTAAAAACGGATTACTGTGTGCGTAAAAATTACTTTACAGATACCTACCAAACTGCCAATACAGTAACGTAATTCCTTTTGCTAGACCCAAAATTATCCTCCGTTAACGTTTTTTTTTTGTCAAGGAATTTGGAGCTTAGACGAGAGCATAATAAATAACGACATTGGACCAAGGCCGCAGATTGTGACAGTGTTGGTGACACCAAATTGCCAAGCTTTTTGTAGAGGTGATGAGATCAACAGCACGCTCAGCAGAGTTATTTATTTCCATAAATTGGTATTCGTTTAACATCTAAGTCAGATGTAAAGCCTAGTACTGACATCGAGAGTGAAATTTTTGTGTGCTGCGATTTTTTCAATGAAAATGTATTCTTACTGTCGTGGAGTATGTGGGGAATGCTACAATCCGAAAACAGGTCCATAATTTGTCTCGGCCATTTTATGTATTTTTTCCGATTCCCCGAAATGTCAAATTACCGAAAATCGAAAATAATAATTGAAAAATAATACATAAAATGGCCGAGGAGAATTATGGAAGCGGTCTCGGATTGAAGCTTATGGAATTCCCCACCGTTTGTGACATATTCTACGACAGATAGTATTTTTATTGATAAAATCGAAGCGGGAAGAATTTCACTCTCGATCTCAATTCAGCCCTTAAAGCCCTGGATTTTTGCACGCTGCGATTTTCTCAATGAAAATGTCGTGAAATATGCGGCAAATGTTGGGGAATTCCATAAGCTACAACCCAAAAACGGTTCCATAATTTTTCTTGGCCATTTTATGTATTATTTTTGATTCCCCGGTCATTTCACCGTGGAAAATATCTAATTAGCGGGGAATCGGAAAACAATACATGAAATGGCCTAGAAAAATTATGGAAACGTTTTTGGATTGTAGCTTATGGAATTCCCCAGCATTTGCCAAATATTCCACATTTTCATTGAGAAAATCGCGGCGGGCAAAAATTTCATTCTTATTCCGCCCGAGGTCTATCCAGGCCTTAAGTTGGAATAGCATCATTAACTATATTCGCTCACAGTGAGACTCGAAATTACCATGAGCCTGTGTTCTGATGACGAGCGCACTAACCAGACTGTTTTTTTTCCAAAATAAAAACTCAATATAACTAAATTAGGCGAAACTTCTTCGTCGCCTATAATTTGGGCTCGGAGACTGGAGTACGCCTGCGATATAAAAGCCTTAAGGTACGTGTTCGTAGAGACAATTCATGTGATGATCGTAGTTTTGCATCCAATTTCGAGCCGTATTTAAATATTTTTTGAATGGTTCTACTTTCCTAGTATCGACTATGGACTAAAGGAACATGTCTGTATAAAAAATATGCCCATATACAGTAAAACTTCGTTATAACGCTCCCGGATATAACGCTTTCCCGGCTATAACGCTCTTTTTTCTCGGTCCCGGTCCTATTAGCATTTATTATAGGGAATTTCGATTCGTTATAACGTTACTATTTCCCGGTTAAAACGCTCTTTTACCAGTCTCATTTTGTTAAAACAATTTATATTGACAAATTCATTGAGCACGTAGTCTATCTTTACATTGTAATAATACACAAGTTGTTCCGTTAATTCACATCAAGGTCAAATTTCCTGACATAACAACAATTGAAAGTATAATTGAAGATCTCGTAATTGCATCAGCGTCCGTCGATACCGAAGAGTACAACAAAGTGGCGTCAAGCATGCCAAAACATTTGCAGTCTTACTTGCAATAAAGAAGATTCGAGCAATTTTTGCCTATAGCATGGACATAGAGAAAGGATATTTCAATAAATTGAAAACCTCAGTATTAGTATAGTGATTTTAGCTGAAAAAATGATGAAACCCAAACATCCAAAAAAAGAGCTGACTTTTGATGCCAAATTGTTCTATGGCCTGACCGCATTACGCAGTAAAAAGTTAGACTTTTTTGCGCGTCACATTTGGGGGGGGAGGGAGTGGCAAAGGGGTGAAATTATGATTTTTCGCCAATATTTTGTTAACTGTAATATTTACAGCAAAATGTTCTGAGGACGATTTAAACTACACAAAATTTTCTTTCTAATGATATATTATATCATATACCTTCTCTTGGCAGATTATATACTAGACCTTAAAACATTTGGTGTAATTTAGATTTTTTGATAGTTACATTTGGCGCTCTAGCTCCTGAAGTAATTAAATTGGAGCCATGGTAATTGGGATAACTATTCCTAACAATATGTAGCTGTTCCACACGGAGACTCAGGCTGACCCGACAAAGTATTCCCCTATACTCCCTATTAACATTAAAAAAAAAGACATGCCTGTAACTTATCGCCGAATCACAGCAGGCGGGAAAAATTTTGGTAAACGTTAAGGCTAAGTCCCTTTAGACCCTCCACCAAATATTACTTCGATCTGATTAAAACAAAGGGTACCTTCCATACAAAATGACCGGAAAATTGCCTACGAGCAAAACTTTAATTTTGGTTGACTTGTTTCCTTATTTCTTAATAAACTAGTGGCATTGAATTTGAATATTTTGTATGGGAGGTACTCTTTGTTTTAATCCGATCGAAGTAATATTTGGTGGAGGGTCTAATGGGACTTAGCCTTAACGTTCACCAAAATTTTTCCCGCCTGCTGTGATTCGGCGAAAAGTTAGAGGCATGTCTTTTTTTTAAATGTTAATAGGGAGTATAGGGGAATGCTTTGTCGGGGCAGCCTGAGTCTCCGTGTGGGACAGCTATATATTGTTAGGAATAGTTATACCAATTACCATGGCTCCAATTTAATTACTTCAGGAGCTAGAGCGCCAAATGTAACTATCAAAAAATCTAATTTACACTAAATGTTTTAAGGTCTAGTATATAATCTGCCAAGAGAAGGTATATGATATAATATATCATTAGAAAGGAAATTTTGTGTAGTTTAAATTGTCCTCAGAACATTTTGCTGTAAATATTACAGTTAACAAAATATTGGCGAAAAATCATAATTTCTCCCCTTTGCCACCCCCTCCCCCCCAAATGTGACGCGCAAAAAAGTCTAACTTTTTACTGCGTAATGCGGTCAGGCCATAGAACAATTTGGCATCAAAAGTCAGCTCTTTTTTTGGATGTTTGGGTCTAGAGCTAAAGTCACTATACTATATTACTGAAGTCTGTTGCCAGTCTGAAACAAAACCAATATCTGTTTTTTTTTAACCAGTAATCAATAGATTACCATTTCCTTACTATTTCATTCCATGTATCAATCGAATAATAAATTTTGTCATCTAAAAGGCGTATGCGTCTATGAATTATATTTCTTGGACTTCCCGGCTATAGCGTTTTCCCCGGTTATAGCGCTTTTTTGGCTTAGACCCCAGAAGAGCGTTATAACGAAGTTTTACTGTAGTGCCCAAAACCGGTGGTTTAACTTCGATTGCTCAGCGATGATCCCATGAGTCGTCTTTACGAACACAAACCTTTAATCTGAAGGTAGGAAATCCACATTTCATACTTTTGACGTTTGTATTTTTTTGTACAATAAAATAGAATTATCACCGGAATCTATACTATACATAACAATCTCAGCTCCTAACCTCATTATTTAACTGCACCCAACCGCACCGCTTTTTCTTTTATATTCTTCTCTAAACTCCGATAGTATTTCATTCGAATAAGAACAAATTTAGCCTTTTCGTAGTCATCTTTACGAAATAGCTCTTCCATCGATTGTGCTGCTGTTTCCAAATCATTTTGAACGGATTTCAACAATTCAAGGACGTTATCCTTGGTTGCGTCTTCAACTTCTTCATTTTTCTCCATCATTTCCATTAAGAATTCCTTATCAAGAACGCTGTTATCTTCCGGCAATTGCATGCCTTTTCGTTGGAGAAGATATTCGCCTCTATCGATAGGAACGGATAGCGTCTTGTAGGCTTTGTTGACAAGCGAACTCCATGCTAGGGAATTGTTTTGCTCGCGCTCAGATCTACGGATACCGAATCTTGATTATGATTGCACAGGAATAATTTAAATTCCCCTAACTGACCTATTACTGTATTTATCCGGATGAAGCACATTTTGCAATTGTCTGAATTTTGTAGTTAGTTCGGTGGGACTTATGTTGAATCCTTTTTCGAGTGAGAGCAGTTGATAGTAGTCCTAAAAATGAGGACAATAATTTTAATTTCAAAATTCTTTTTCAATCATCTTGGTACTTACCCTATTTCCATCCGGATCCTGTAGACTCCCGCATTTCTCGCAGAAGAATTGATTTTTCCTTTTCGTATTCTGTTGACACTGCCAACATAAGGCCTCGTTATTTTCAGAAAAACCGCGTTTCGACTGGATTTGTCTAACATTGTGGAGGAGTGACGGCTCCAAATGTTCACACCGTGCGGATGCATTCTTCAGGCTGGTAATGTTGCGGAAACATTGTCGTTGGCATCCAATTAGGGCTACACCGAATGCTTTTCGCATTTTATTTGTTAATTCCTATTTTGTGAAAGTTATCGTGTTATATTCGAAGTTAATTTAATCTAAATTAGATATTTTGCCGGAGCAGGAGAAAATGACTTGATTTGAAAAACAAACTTATCTAATCACAATGGCAACACGGAATGTCGAAGTCAGCTGTTTTGTGTTGCGAGAAGTAATTGTCAAATCGAACGTTCTGTTGAGTCTTTAGAAAATCGCATGCGATAAGAGGTCAAATGCAAGATGCAAGTGGTACAAGTTGGATTGTTTCAATTGCACCGAAGGCGAAGAGGGTAAAAATTAGCGTGCTGCGATGTCGCTGCTTTTTGCCAACATTTTTTATTGGTTGCGTGTTATTGTCTCGAATGTCTCGAAAACAGAACAGGACAGGATCCCGTAAATTTGTCAGTAGCAAACTAAAAGTGGCATCCATCAAGGTACGATTTACCGGTGGCAGGTAAGTGTGGTTTAAAAATATTTTTTTTTTTTTTTAGAAACCATACATACATTGAGGGCAAATGTTAATAAACTAGTTTATCGTATAGAAACTGGGCCATATTTTGGGGATGACGCTGAATATTGTGTGGAGTAGACTAGACACAAAATGAACTACTCATTCCAACCCACAGTTTATTGAAGAGGAAGCGCGACCCACTGAAGGTCGGGGTATTGGTCTCGCTCAACCAATTGTACTCCCCATGGAACATTGGTCATTGTATGAAATTCTTCTATGCAGGGTGTCCGGAAACTGCCGCATAAACGCACCGGATTGTGCCTCCTCGTGTGATTTCCAGCAAAAAAGTTGTAAGGAACATACCCCCAATTCTTAACCCTTTAGCTGCCTCAGTTGTTTGGAGATTTTTGAAAAAATGTCGCTGCATTTCGCCAGCATTTTTTATTGGTTGCGTGTTATTGTCTCGAGAACAGAGCAGGGCAGGATGCCGTAACTTCCATACAAATTTGCCAGTAGAAAACTGAAAGTGGTACCCAACAAAGTACGATTTACTGGTGGCAGGTAAGTGTGGTTGAAAATTTTAAATTTTTTTGAGAAACCATACGTACACAGGTCAAAGGTTAATAAACTAGTTTATCATATAGAAATTGGGCTATTTTGGGGATGACGCTGAATGTTGTATAGAGTAGACTATACAGGGTGTCCCGCAACTGGTTAGCCATAGACCAATGGTAGACTCTACAGGATGTTTTAGGAAAAATGTCGCCAAAATTATTTCTCTAGCTTTTACCGTTAAGGAGTAATTGCCTTTTTTGTGATTCTTGTAAAAAAATACGACTTTTTTTTTCGAAAAACTCCTATTTTCTAGCTTCCACTTTAGCCATGTCAATGTTTTTCATATTCTTCTGAAAGTGCATAAAATTTCCAATAAAAGGACATATCGAACGTTTCGAACGGTTTCGTATCTTCCGAAATACGACGTTTTTAACTTTGCAGAAATGTCAATTTCAAATGTACTCGGCGTCCCCTTTGATATGATACCCCGCATGCCGACCTCCAGTCAAGGATTAAATAGTGTCCTTTTTTGTCCTTTTTGAGACCTTTCCGATCAAATTTATTTTAGTAAAATAAGTTTTAGACTCCTGGGACCCCACTGATTCAAGACCAAGAAAAAATAGCCATACTGTATTTTTTTCTATTGAAAATGCTTATTACGTATGATTGAACTATTTCCGAGTAAAAGCTAGATTTTTTCCACTTACGGACTATGTTTTTTTTCCTTTTACACATATTATTCACAAACTGGATGATGCTGTGATTTATTCTTATATGCCGTTCGAAAGCTAAGATACTACGCCAACTTTTGTCCACTTTGCTGATTTGCCACTACAATGTACCGTTACGAAATTCGGGTTTAATTTTGACATTAAAAATTGAAATTGACATTTCTGCAAAGTTAAAAACGTCGTATTTCGGAAGATACGAAACCGTTCGAAACGTTCGATATGTCTTTTTATTGGAAATTTTATGTACTTTCAGAAGAATATAAAAATCATTGACTTGGCTAAAGTGGAAGCTAGATAATAGGAGTTTCTCGTTTTTCGTATTTTTTGACAAGAATCACAAAAAAGGCAATTACTCCTTAACGGTAAAAGCTAGAGAAATAATTTTGGCGACATTTTTCCTAAAACATCCTGAAGAGTCTACCATTGTTCTATGGCTAACCAGTTGCGGGACACCCTGTATAAACAATGGACTACACATTCGGAGCTACCCAACACACAGTTTATTAAAGAGGAAGCGCGACCCACTAAAGGCCGGTGTATTGGTGTTGCTCAACCAATTGTACTCCCCAAGGAACATTGTATGAAAATCCTCTACATATATATCAACTTCTACTGTGTGTGTTTTCGTAATGCATCTCCTCCTGAATTACTGAAACGTTTTAATGTCGTTGGGCCGCATTTTTGGATGGTTGTAACTTTTGAACGCAGACAGCTGGGACTCTTAATATTTTCAGCAAAATGTGCGCTACTATATTCTCTACATCGGCCATTATAATCCTCCATCATTTTCATTTAATCAACCCCGTTTGCGTTTTGGCAGACCGCAGAACACCTGGATGTGTCAAATGAAAAAGCATCAACAACGCATTGGTCTCGGCGATGACACGATCCAAGATAGAGCTGCCTGTAGAAATATGCTGAGATATTATCGCCAAAACGGGCGATGTGCCTACACTGCAGGTCGAGCAACGCGAAACCATGGAGCGGTATAAAGAACGAGGCAAGGAAGAAGAAGAAGAACCCCGTTTGCGTTTTGTTGTCCCTCTTTGCAATTTTGTTGTGTCCCTTTGCAATTTTGTTGTCCCCCTTTGAAATTTTGGGGGAGATTTCAGTATCTGTGGCGCCAAATTTTGATGATGCCATTTCATTAATATTGGCCTGAAATGACCGAATCTGCAATCCTTTTTCGTAAAATCGTAACGGTTCTCCAGATATTGAATGTCATAGTTTGACTTTTCTGTGAAGCCAGTTAAATAATTTGTTAGGAGAAGGGGGATATTTCCGCTTTACACATTGGGGAAAGTGTTCGATGCCATCAAATTGACGTTTTAATTTTAATCAGCCCCACTAGAATAGTAAGTTTTACCAATTTGGCAAAGATGTTTATAATATGAAATGTGGAAATATATTTGCGAGCAAGATGTAAATTTTGGTAGACAGGACAGGGAGGCCAATGAAATTGAAAATGTTATTTTCGGTGCAATGCTATTGATTCAAAAATTTATTAAAAATACCCCCAATTCTCCATAAAAAAACTGAACTACCCCATATAAATGTCAAACTTTGACATTTAATATCTAGAGAACCGTTACGATTTCGCGAAAAACGATTGCAGATTCGGTCGTTTCAGGCCAATACTAATGAAATGGCATCATCAAAATTTGCCGCCACAGATAACTGAAATCGTGCCAAAGCCGAAATAGCTTCAAGGGACGCGTCTGATCCCCTCTTTCTTGTTTTTTTGCCTTTGGGTCGCATCTTTGAGCGGTTGTAGTTTTTGAACGCAGACAGCTAGCTAGCACGCCACAATATGCTCTACAAAATTACATTTCCGCTATTTTTTCTTTGATTCAAGTAAGCAGAACGCAATAAATCGCAGATTAAATAATTACAAGAGTCGAAAGAACAGTGGCCGATCAAGCACCCTGAGGGGTCGTTCTTTGAAGTAGATACTGTTGATTCTGCACTAGTAAATGTGTAAAAGCAGCCTTCGTTATCTAATATTTTTTTTTTTGAAATTGAAAAGAAAACCCCCACTTTAAATTTATTTTGAGTGACGTGCACTTCCGCCAACGAGACCACGTGTCACAAGAAGCAAAAAACGGAATCATAGAGGAAGCGTACTTTATTACAATACATCTGGAAATACAGATGTAAAATTATGTACGCAAAATAACCCACTGATAAATGATATGGCTTCGCAGTCCATAACGTTAGTGCCTGAACTATCATCCTATTCTGACTGTTAGTCTTCTTCTCATTCTTCATAATCCTTTCCAATCTCATAGTAATTGTGCATGCGCTTTGTCCTATTGACACTATTGCCTCTCCGCTAAAATTCATTACCTGAATTCTGATGACGGTTCTGCTGGCTTTAATTACAGTACTTTAATTCAATTCTGAATAATAATAATAATTGGTGCGCTAATATTATTGCATGAATGTTTATTAGGTAATTCAATTTAACATTTACTGGATTCATTTCAGTATCTAGAACTCTGCAAATGTGAACAGAACCCAAGCAACTGTGTAAGAAGCTAATAATCTATTTGTTTTAAATACATACACCAACTGGCTTAAATGTTTCGTCCTTGAGGGGATAAGTTTAAGTATCCACGATGAAAAGAACACGAAAAACGTACCTACACCATGAGGCGATATTGAATGTACTACTCTCACAGCGGGAACAAGAGTAATTTCAGATGAACGCGAACGCCGCCGACTCGCAACTATACGAAGCAGGAAATGTGACCAGCCAGAGCCGAGAGAATTCATTCAAGGATTTGGCTTGTCATGTAGATAAAAACGACACTCAAAGACTCTCCTCTGAACGGAGGGTGCCTACTCCGATAGCAACGAAGATAAATTTAATAAAAGTGGACCTAATAATAATTTATCCATGATGTTGGAGGAGCCGAATTTTACCCGGCGGCATGTCAGGCTAAACATGGGATTTTTCTCTTCAATTCCTTCGTAATGTTCTTTATTCTATCTCTTGCTATTATTTAAATAATACAGTATAGCTAAAGTTTCAACTCTCCTGTTTTTTTTTTCATCTGTACATTGACCAAGGATTTCAGAGTTTTTGCTTTAGCCCGTGTCCGTAATTTGAGTCGAGTTTCACTCGTAATATCTCTAGTTTCACAGTGGAAATTTCAAAAAATTACTTGATGTCTTTTGTGTTGTACTTTTGTTCGGAATCCGCTCAACAACGAATGGCATGTAATGGGTAGTGAAGTTTCAGAAACGATCCTCTTTTCGAGGAAAAACGAAATTGGGTTTTATTTAGTGGCTCCTTGGCCGATTATAAGCTTATGAAGTTGAAATGTCTTTTATTTGATCAAGACTAAGGAGTCGATATTGGTCTTGGGGGTCTTCTATGTCGTTTCAATCAAATATTTGGTACTATGTGTGGTTTGAACAATGCTAATATCTATTTGAAAGTCGTTTGGGGTAACTTTAAAGATGTTGTTCAGTTGATTGAATTCTGATTACGAAATGGATAATCTAAAATAGATAAATTCAAATACGATTCCAACTCAAACACACATATTTGAAAAATTCAGTCATGGAGAGGATGCTTAGAGATTTACGTTTGGGCATTGAACAAAGCTCCCTCTCTGTGTCTCGTCTAATCTAGAAAGAATATAGTATTCCCAATTCGAATTTGTCAGCGAGCGGATCGAAATTGTAGTTGAAGAATATTCCATCTGGACCTGTTCAATACTTCTACATATTTACGCTAACATATTCCACATAGCACAAACCTATTCGTATATACAGATGGAAAAGACTCATGTATGAAATTTCCACAGAAATTCTATTTATTTTTTATCCATCCACCTTTTGTCGAATCAACTTGTGTCCTGCTTTGGAAAATTTTTATATCATCATCTCAATTTCGAATGTCGATTTTAACATTTCTATTTTTTTTTCTAAAACGTGCACTGCCACTCAATGTGGTAGGCACCCTTCACATTGCATTGCATTGCAATCACAATTCTCTTTCGATATTTTCGAAATAGAAACGATAGGTAGAAAGGGATATTTGCATAGAGCAACCACAAGCTAGGGAAATTCACATTCAGACCGATCTCAGTTCAGGTATTAGCTTATAGTTCTGTGTCATGTGTTAGAGCAGGAACCTATGACCGAATAGCTATGCAGTTACCATAATGAAGCGATTATGCACGGATGCAACTCTAAATCTGACGTGCACATTGTATGCTATCTAAAAGTCAGGATCAGGAGGAAAACCGTGCCTTTTGAATATTCGGATTAAGTCCCCTGGATGTTGGATGCTTTGAATATTTATTTTCGTTTTTTCGTCCTTCTTTTGATTTTTAACACTATGGCCCCGAGTCTTTTTTTTTCGTTGAGGCCGCAAAGTGAATTTCAGTGATGATTCACCGCTGCGAAATATTAGAGCCACCGGCGAGAAATCAATGCCTGCAAATCTGTGAAGCACGCAGACAATTTCGCGTTCCGCTTTTTTGTCTAGTTTATCATATACCGTTGCTGTTTTTTTTTGTCAATTATGATTTATGTGGGCGTTTTTGCACATGTGTGCTGTTTTTTCTCTCTGTTAAATCTCGTACAGATTGACATCGAAGCGATTTATTTCAATTGGTGAAATTAGAGGCCAAACTGAAAATGGTGAATGGAAATTTTGCAAATATTTGTGACGTTGGTCTAAGAAGGAAGTGAATATTTCAACTTTGAAGGTGGACACACACTCTGATTCGAGTCTACGAAAAGGTCCGCTTGGTCATCTGGTGGCCATAGTCAGGACTCGAATCGAATAGATAACCGTTAATAACCAATGAATAGTCGCGTTTTTCGTTCGCTCAATTCTAAAAAATGAATATAGCTATCATTCCCTTTCTATTGATACCACATTTATACCCATACGATCTGTTTTGATCATGCTTAGCCAACTTGATACTCCGAATGCTTAATTTACTACAATTAAATAAATAGGATAGTCTTTTTTAGTGCCGAGCAAATACCAGCTAACGATTTGCAACCGATCAAAACTATTCCGTAACGGATTCGAGGTCGTGCAGAGATAATCTTATCTTTTTAGCAATATTTGATACTCCGAAAGTTCAACTTACTATAATTAAATAAAAAATACCGGCGTACAGAGGGCTGCGCCCGCAATACGAGGGTTTTTTAGATTTTAGATACATACATAGTGAATAGTTTTGCACGTTTATTTTATAGGTAATAAATAAGAATTATGCACAATATTAATGAAATGCTGTTTGTAAATCTATTTTTGGATTGGTCTAAATAAACGCGTAACACTTTTAATTAGACGAATCCAAAAAATAGATTTACTACGTATCATGGCTACACATTTTAACTAAATTTATTAGCTGGAAAAAGTCCATAAGTCCATGTCCGATAAAAACTAAAAAAGTCGACTTTTTCAAATCTCCGGGACACCCTGTTAGCTTTGTCCTACCAACGTCTGAGTATTTCGTGCTGAAGACTGTTACGATTCTACACATTCCTACCAAATTTCAGTACGATCGGTTAAACCGTTCGCGAGTTATTTAGTGAACAAATGTTCAAATGGCCGGGACACCCTGTTATCTTTGCCATACCGACTTTTAAGTATTTCGTGCCAAAGACTGATATTCATTCTACACATTCATACCAAATTTCAGGACGATCGGTTAAGCTGTTCGCGAGTTATTTAGTGAACAAATTTTCAAATGTCCGGGACACCCTGTTATTTTTACCCTACCAACTTTTAAGTATTTCATGCCAAACATATTCCTACCAAATTGCATGACAATCGGTTAGGCCGTTCGCGAGTACGAGAGTGAACAGACGGACGGACAGACGGACGGACAAAATCGATTTCATAAGGGTTTTTTGAAAAATCTAAAAAACCCTAAAAAGGATAGCTCATATTTTTTTTAAAGTGCCGAGCAAATACGAGCTAATGATTTGCAGCCGATCAATACTATTCCGTAATGGTTTTTCAGATAGTGCTTAGCCAACTTGATATAAGTGCACTGGAGCCATGCCAGTTGTAAACAAAGCCACCTTAATAAAGCCCGGAAGCAGTGCACGGTCATATATGTACTGAAACGACAATTCATAGGCCTGTTCAGATCGAAAATTTACATTGCGGTAAAGGCAAATCGGGTTGGGTCGCGGCAAACTTTACACGAAAAGTATTGGTTCCCGGTCGATTTTCGTCGCGAAAAGTGCAATGTGTCGTGAATTGAAGTGTCTATAATGCAGTGAAAGAAACAAATCCCGATAAAAAGTGAATTTCCCACGTGTTTTCGCGATTTTTATCAGAGCAGACACGGTTTTTTACATGCGCTGTGCTTGAGTTAGTGCATCGTGCAACGTATATGTATACGACATATTCATAGACTCGCTTTGTGTGCATGTATTGCTGCTTCCCGGCTTTCTAAATTAAGGTGGCTTTGGTTGTAAATGTAATTTCGGATTTAAGGAGGACAATAAATAAATGGCGTAATTTAATATACATACTTAGGTACACGTATGTATATATTCTGTTGATGAAAATTGCATCTGCTTGTTTAGTTTTTGAGGCTGGAAAATATTCCGTGAAATCCGAAATTGAGCAATATTCCTTTCCTTAGATCGGGGCCACTCACGAGCAAGATGTATGGCGCTTTTGATATAACCACGAGGTTTAATTAGCTATATAACGAACGAATTGTCGTGAATCGTGAAAATACGACAGCTGAAACGGATGGACGGCATTCGCATGCCCAAGAATGTGAAGATCGCTGAAAAAATTACTATCAAAAACAAACACAACTAGTGGACGAAGTTAGATTGCGTGAACGACAGAGAGCTCGTTGAAAGTACCCATTAAGCGAGGATGTTCATCAGCTGCTGGGGTATTTGAATAAAGGGTCGATTCTTTATAGCAAAAGATTAAGCTCAACAATCGACAAATTTCGGACAGTACTGCAAGTACAGTAGAGCCCCGATATTCCGGATTGATTGGGACCGGACCCTATCCGGATTATCGAATTGTTCGAATTTTCGAAATGCACCAATTTACACCTTGGTGGACAGTATTTATACTCAAATCATAAAAAAGATAATCATTCTAACGATAATTAATAATTTTGTATTCGTAATTTGCCTTATCTTAAGTTTATATAGCATTTTATGAAAATTTAAGCAAAATTTGGCACAAACACGAATTCGGATTATCGAAATTCCGGATTTTCGGGGTCCGGACTATCGGGATCCTACTGTAGGTAGAATTAGTAAATTCATTACCGTTCAAAATAGCGTAATATGCTTTTCCTATATTTAATTCATTTTAAACTTATTACTTTTTTAATGCGGTGAAGCTTTCCAGTATTAAAAATGCATATGTCGTTTCATTCAATAATTCTCAAGAGAATCATGTTAAAAGTATATACATATAGGAAATTAATCCTTCGTTCCCAAATACTAATTCTATGTGAGATACAAGCTACTCAAATAAGTCGCAATGCAAGATTGATTAATAGCCATTTATTATTACCATTACATGTTTGACAACCCTCTTATAGGACATTTAATATCGGCCGTATCTGGTGGTGACAACAACAGCATTAAATCATATTGACATTCACTTCAGGCAATTCCTTTTGCCTCGAAAGAGAAATTGATAAAGAGCAGTTATTAAGCAATTCCAATAATAATTCCAGCTGCTTACTAAATTACAATTTTCTTTTCCTTCTTCTTGAAAGTAGTTCGCTGACTTTGTTCTAATGATGGTATAAATACACTCGGGCAATCGAATCGAAACTTCCACAATATCTTATCAATATGAAAATCACATCGAATAAATATTACCAAAGAAGCTGAGTTCTCCTGCGGTGCGAGCAAACAGTATGTGGTATAGGTTAAGATTTCGTTGACGTCGTGACTTCCATTTTGATGAGTCCTTTTAATTTAATCGATTCCCACAACGGCGCGGTTGGGATATTATATTCACGAGCGGACTATAACCTCTAGTCTGGCAGATGCTAAAGATGCGGTTATGGCTATTTTTTCTCATCCTTAAAATAATATTCACTTTCTCGTTTATGGTTACTGTAATCATTATGTTAATTTGCTTCAGCACAAAAAAAAACAAGAAATCCTTTTTCGATAATATTTGGATTTTCTTATACTGGTAATTTGATCCGATTACGAGGGTATTTTGCTTTTTATTTGGATTTTGTTCTTCTGTAGGCAAAATATTGTATTACATGGGAATATCGCAATATCAAGTGATTTTATAAAAGTGATCGTTAAATTCTAGGTTAAGGGGATGATGCATTGTTGAGTTTTGATTAATTAGGTATGTACTGGAATTTTTGCTTTACAAGTTAAACAATAAGTGAGTTGAAATTGAGGAGGCAGAGAGAAATAAAACTAAATCACCACATCTCAAATACTAAAGAAAGCTACATTCGTATATTGAGACGTTTTCCTCTGGTTACTGAAATTCTGTTTTTTTTTGCAGTATAAAGCAGACCCGCTTTTATAGCGCAATAAATGAGTAGTGTTCTTTGGTCTTTTCCATCTTTACTTTTTACGAAAAAATCACAAAACTAGATAATTAATAGTTATTAAAATCTTCACTAATTAAAAACCATGGCTGCGCTTACACCAGACTTCCCACTTCCACGCTCAAACTAACAATCACAATGCACCCACTACCATCGTCCCATAACCAAAAAAAACAACCTTCTCAACTTCTGAACTCCTGGCAAATAAAATGATATATAGATACATTATTTCCTCTCTCTTTTTACTTGTGTCGTTAGATCTTCGGTCGAATTTCCGTTGTTTCTTCTGCCAACGGAGAGCTTGGCTGTAAAGTTCTTGTTTGGTTTTAATTAAAACCAATTTAATGGTATTGTACACTCAAGTGCCTCAGGGAGGATTTCTTTGTTTTCTCCTCATTTTGTTTTTCACATTAATTTGTATCTTTATCCGGTACGCGTCACCATACCCCTACGCCGAAAAAAAAACACCATCCGAAATCCTTTTTTGTTTGGTCAATTTTAAAGCTCTCTTGTTGTCGTTGCCGCCGCCGCGAGTCTGGGCGGTTGCACACACCCTAGTCCGTTGTTTTCCGCTTTTACCAGCTCGATTCGACCATGTCGACGTCCATGCACATTTTTTTTTCGTTTTTACAGGACAAAGTTTTTGGATTTTGCAAAAGAAAAGAAATAATATGGCAAAATCCCTTGCCGTAATAACACTCAAGCCACATAAAATACCTGCCCTGGTGGAATGAAAAATAAAGAGGAAAATTTTCGTGGTTTTGTGGGTACCGACAGAGTTCAGGATAAATAAATCCGTAGCTTAAGAAATGTGGTTAATCCGAACATTATTCAAAAAATGTTCGGCCAGTTGTCGCTGTATGTTTCATGGTATCCTTTGAATAAATGTAAAAAAAACCAAATTCAAAACAATGTTTTGCTGATGGAAAATGTGTGTACTCATAAGATAGTCTTATAAATCAAATTATGTACATTACATACATTGTTTTCCGCGAGACCCTGGATATTTTTCAAAATGATTATCCAGTAGATACATATGTCGGGTGGCTAAAGACGGCACTATTAAGAAGAGCAAGAGGAAGTGGCGTAGATACACTCCCAATCAATAGGATAGTTCCACTTTTAAAATCGCTGTATCTCGGTAAGTGATAACGGTATTTTCTGCAAACTTGCTGACAATATTTTCAAGAGCCTGCTTCTTCTTTGCATAACAGAAGGTCTCAAATCCGGAGTCCTGTTAGGATTTTCTTACGAGAATTCTTAAAAACAGTACAAATGGCGAAGTCAATAGGATAGTTCCAGTTGAAATAAAACATCAAATAACGGTACGAAAGGATAATTTTACTTTGAAAAATGTACCTGGTAATAAGTAGAACTTTATGTAAGAAATTCGAACTCAAAAAGTTAATCTGGGATATAATTGTATAGGTTTTACCGGTAAATTAAATTATTTTTACCCCAAGCTCCTCTAATGTTTCGCAGAAGAGCTTCAGTGTTCTTAAAATATCATCTAACGGTATAAATATTCCTTGTCATTCATCCCCACAAATTCTTGATGGTATTTAGATCTAGAAAGTATGGAGGTCTTTCCAAAAACTTGATTAGTTGGTCTTGAAACCAATCTTTTATCAGTCTTGCTCCATTATTGACGCCATCATCTTGTTAAAATCTCAAAGAAGTTGCATGGAAAATGTCGGTAATTTCAAGAATTATATTACCCTGAATATTTTCGTAAGCCTGGACGTTGTGAATACCCCTAACTTCCACAAGCTCAATAGTTCCATACCGAGATATTCAACCCCATGCTTCGACGTTTCTTACTTTGAGTGATGCGTCTACAAAATTAATTCCTTCTTGCTCAAATCGTGGAAATAATACCTAAATCCATCTGAACCGATGAGATTTAATCTATTCCGTCAGTAAAAATAATGCGTTTGTCTAGTCCATACAGTTTCCGAATTGGGGTTGGTATGGAACTATTGAGCTTTTTTTAAATTAGTGGTATTCAGAGTACCTAGGCTTTTAAAGCTTTCTTCCTAATGTATTGCCTAAAACTTCCGACATTTTCCATGCCATTCCTATAAGATTTTAACAAGATAATGACACCAATTATGAAGCAAGGCTAATAAAAGATTGATTTCGAGACCAACTAATCAAGCTTATGGAAAGACCTTCATACTTTCTAGATTTAAATATCATCAAAAATGTGTGGGAATGAATGACGAGGAAGATCTATACCGTTAGACGATAGTTTAAGAACACTGAAGCTCTTCTGCGAACGTTTAGAGGAGCTTAGGACGAAATCAATTTAATTTACCGTTAAAACCTAAACAATTCTATCCCATATTAACTTTTTGAGCTCAAATGCCTTAAATAAAGTTCTACCTATTACCAGCTACATTTTTCAAAGTAAAATGACCCTTTTGTACCGTTATTTGATGTTTTATTTCCACTGGAACTATCCTATTGACTTCACCATTTGTACTGTTTTTAAGAATTCTCGTAAGAAAATCCTAACGGGACTCCGGATTTGAGGCCTTCTGTTATGCAAAGAACAAGCAGGCTACTGAAAATATTGTCACCAAGTTTAAAGAAAATACCGTCATCACTTACCGAGAAACAGCCTTTTTTCAAGTGGAACTATCCTATTGATTGGGAGTGTATAGCTTTTCGGAGAGGGAGGGGATCATTTTGCAAGATCGCGAATACTTTTTCGGTTATAAAATTTGGAATTTCAGAATAAAATTTTCTGTATTTATTACACTTCAAAATAGCAAATTTCGGTGCAAAAATAAAAACAATTTTTGAAAAAAAATCCTGGAAATATTGAATGCTCCGCAAAAATTGTGAAACTACATCGATAATTTGGGACTCTTTATTACGGTGAGAAATCTACAGCATCCCAGTTTTTGTACAAATTTTTGCTGATGTGAGGGGACAATTGGATCTTGATATTGGGTTAGATTATAAGTATACAAGAACTTTGTTTGCCTTCAAGTTACCAGTTATGTCGCCAACATATCTTCCAACTTTGGAAATTTCTAAAAAAAAATTTCATATAAAATCTAGTTTAAAAAATTGCACTGATTAGTTTCGTAGTAGGTCTTCGTAATAAATTTAATAATATTCATTTATCTAATTTTAACTTTTAAGAAAAGAATATCCGCATAAACACTTCTTGGGAAAAGCTTTCCTAAAGCGACCTTTTAAAACTGAACTTAACCTAAAAAGACAACTCCTCAAATAGTGTTCACGTCTAATTTCAAAAACGCCTGTATGTCCTGCCATACAGATCCAATGTGAACAAGTGAATGAACCAGAATCGCAACGGAGGCCCTGTGCTGTAGTGTTTTTATCGACATGCTTTTAAAGCTTAGATTTGAGTAAATTTTCGTTTGCAGTTAGTGAAAATGGATTCACGTAGTTTTATAAATTATTACACACGTTAAATAATATCAGCAAAAATTTTACATTTTCTTTGTTCTACGTAAAGTAAAGATGCAAAACGTGTGGCCGAAAGAGGAGAGGGGGGGGGGGGGGATTAATCCCATTGACCCTCCACCTTTTTTTACGCCACTGGCAAGAGGTTCAACAAGAGAATTTTAATTTCCTTTTTAAATAGTGGATAACCATTCAAAAAACCCCGGACATTTTTAAAAGTGGTTCTATTTTTGGTTAATAGCACGTTTTTTTCAATCAAAAGCTGAATTGAGTTGTCGATTTTAGGAAGTTCCTTGTCACTACAACCTCCCACCATGTTTACAGATACGACGGCTATGTTTTATCCCTCTCAAAAAAAAAATCTTCACGACATTGTGCACATTGTACAGCTATATCAGCCATATATTTCGCACTATTCAGTTTTCCAAACAAAAGGCTTTCAAGAAATAATGTCAGCTTAGTGTTCATAATCAATCAAAAGCATTGTGGGACAGTTCTTAAGGTATACAGTAAGGTTTTTCCTTGGGTCCCATATGGGCGGATTTCCATGACATTCGTGGCGCGTTTAACGGAAACATACGCGTCATCATGAAACCGAAGAAAAGCTAATATTAAAGACACCCAAAGGGCACAAATAGTGTTATACAGTAACAAGACGGAACTTTGTATTCATTTGAGCTCTGACTTCCCCCATACAACTTTTGTCCTAAACATATATACATACACCTGATCCAATGACAACGAAAGTTTTCGGACAATGACAAGGCCAATAAGTGACCTGGCTTTTATAGTGTTGTGTATGTCATGAAAAATATCTGTGGATTTCCGGCTTGTTGCTTACAAAATGTTCCATCTATGTGTAAACACGTATATTTAAGGAAGAGGAGTAAACAGTACGCTATGAAAGTATCGAACATGTTCAAAGATACCACACAAAAACTTAAATCCTTCGCCATCTTTAAATATTAGACAGGAATTCAAAAGGGACAAACCGCACATAATACGATAAGAGATGAACAAAGTAAAAAAAAAGTTTGCAACAAAGGCTTAGAGTTAAATGGCAACATATCCTTCATAGCGACATTTTCTATAAATTTGATATTCACTGATATTTTTCACAATTTTCCACCAGGAACAGTCAGTTCCGGTTCTAGTTCGGCCAGTCCCTTATCCTGTTCATTCAATATGTACACGAGTGATAAACGAGTATATATGGAGCCTGGCGTAGACATGCGGGCGTATATCCCTCATTGCTGGTCTTCGGTCCACATACACAGCACAGTGTGCTTATGTCGTTATGAAAGTTACGACGACAAAGTGGATTTTAGACGGGGAAATTTGAAAGTCACTCTTTTACGTAATCTTCTTATCCTGATCTTTAAACGGTCTGTACATGGCAGAAAATAATAATAGTCTGTTGTGGGTAAATATAAATATGTACTGTTTTTTCCCTTCGTCCAATTATGTGGTTTGGTTGGTTGAAAGTTTTATGTTTTTGCTTTGTATGGATATTTGGCATAAAAGGGCTTTTTAACAGTTTGCCACGAGTAATGTAATGCCCCACACTGTTGGCCATTATAAGAAAGCTATTTATTAGGAGAATTCACATTGTAAGACAAAACCGGACGGGTAAACTTGCAAGACAAGAACCATCGTCCTTACAATCTGAATTGCACAATGCTTGTCTGCTGGCCACTACAAAAGCTCTCACCGTCCGTTTATTAGCACAAACAAACATCCGGCGAGAGCTTTTGTAGTGGCCAGCAGACAAGCATTGTGCAATTCAGATTGTAAGAACGATGGTTCTTGTCTTGCAAGTTTACCCGTCCGGTTTTGTCTTACAATTTGAATTCAGCCATTGGGCTTATCTTAAAAATTTGTTACGGATAAATAAATAACTTGTGTGACAGTTTAACATAGGACCTAGAACCATAGACTAAGAAATACTTCTCTCATCTTTGCTAGAACTATGAACTAATTTCCACAGCACAGCATTTATTTATTCGCATAACATATAAAGGGCGCAACAAACCTGACGATTTCTCGACCGATCGACTGCCCACAATTGATCTGCGGCCCGTACAGCACATACATTAAGCAATTTATCGGGCATTCTAATTTGACAGTCTCGCGGTCCACAAGACAACACAAATTATACATCAAATTAAAAAGAAATTTTACTAAATCATTTTTAAAATATCCAATAGCTGTGTTTCTTTGGCACTCAGAACAGAACATGATAACCTAAATATACATACATACAAATTTTGTCCCAGAACGTTTGGATATTCTGTCGTCTTATGTAGACATGCCAGTGAAACGCAGTTGATATAATGACTAATTTCCTTATGCGATTTTCTTTTCAAACTAACCCTAACAATGTATGACCGTCCTAAAGGTCTTCATCCAACCCAGTTCCCATATAGTACATATGTATATGTATATTTTTGATAAAGAGGTCATTAACATTTCTATATTGACATATCCGTAACTGTAGTCCTTTTCCATAAGGCTAATGGTTGACTCGGCAAAGCACGATTTACAAAAGCTCTAATCTAGTTCAATACAGATACAGAGGATATGTTGAAAGAGTTTTGGCTTATTGACTCGTCCCTTTATCGATACAGCTTCATGCCACACATATAAAATTTTGCAAAGGACTTTCACTCTGCAAACGAGCTGAGTTCTGATCCGCACATTAACACGATATCCTTACAGGCAAAATGATTTTCAGGAGCCATCCAATGACATATTGCTGCTGTAACTGTCTTTTTTTTTCGGTGTGTATTTTTGTATGTCTCAATGTTTGCATGTTCTCAACATAAGTTATGCGATGACTTTATGGATCGTCTTTTTTTTCTAACGAAGGGTTAGTACGTATAGTTCTGTATGGCTGTTGTCATGTCACCGCACCACATCGTTATGGAGTCCGATAAGTTCCGTGGAAGGATATACATATGTATGTATTCCACCAAACGAGTCTCCGCATTCATTCATATATAGATGGACGTGTTACGTAGACAACATGTTTGAAAGTTGGCTTGGCATTTATTTATTTGCTAGGATTTTCCCCCTTTCCAGAACGTATGTTGGCTCTTACCTCTTAACTCTTATTTAAGGAGGGCGTTTCATTTCTTTTTTATATGCAAGGGCATGCTATGGATGTCTTTGGTGATTTATTGCTGAATTTTGTATCTAAATACGAATATCAGTTTTTCTTTTTTTTTTTGCCAAGACAGTGTCTCACTCTGTTTTCGATTCCTTGATTTTCTGTATCAAAGCGAAAAACGGATCCGGATGTTATTCACTATTTCAAGAAAGCTGATGATGTTTTTAACTCCTGAACATTATGTTGTTGAAAACTTGCTGGTCCTTCAGTTGATTATCAATGAATCTTGATGGATAAAAAGGACGAAATGAAAGTTCGACAAAGAAGAGGAAAATCTTAGATATAGTGCTGACAAATGAGTTTAGTCGTTTCACGGATGGTGAGAGTTGAAGGAGTTGATATGTTGAAAACTGAATATGGTAGTCGGAGGACTGAAATAATTTTCATAGTTTCAAGCCTGTAATAATTCTTTAAATCCTGAAGTTTACAATTTTTGATTGTTCTAACCGCTCCCGCTTCACGCGGGAAATTTTTATTTAATTTTAAAGCAAATGAAAGTGTTGTTGCTTAAAGAGCACAAGAGTGCATCCTGTGCCCCTCAACAACACTTAGGACTATGCTGTATCTGGAAATATGACAAAATCACCTTTTTCTCGACACAAATTAACTATGCATCAAAAGAAATTAACGATTTCGCATACGAAATCAACTTTTTAACAAGTCAAATTAACGATTTTATAATGAAAAGTGATTTGCTGAATGATTATTTTGTCGATTGAAACGGTTTATTACATTTGCGAAATCGTTGATTTGACTTGTTAAAGCGTTGATATATTTGCGATATCTTTTATTTAATTTGATGTATAGTTTGTGTTTTGAAAAGGGTGAATTTGTCTTAAAAATGGTATATATCGGACTCTAGTTTCTAAAACTCTAGTCGTCATCTGATACAATTTTATCAAAACCCTACCATAGCATTTTAAACTCCAGGCCAACATTATTGATCAACCTTTTACACCTAACCTACATAAGTTTTTTCAACGACATCTGCTGAATTATTTCCATTTTATGCAATCATTCCTACTCCATTGACTCGGAAATATTGAAATTGAATTTGATAAATTTTCAAATGTGTATTTCAAAATGTAACAATACGAACGTGTTCTCCCTCATTCCCCAAAGTTATGTTTGCTTGATATGCGCCATTCAAAGCAGACATATTCATTACGGCTACATGTAATGAATATGTCACTTTCATATTCTCACTCCGTTTGTTTGCCTGCAAAACCAGCAGGAGGTTGAACAAAAATTCGTACAAATTACTTTTCTAAAAAGGATATCAAATTATACGTACACATACATATCCATCCTAGTGACATAATTTCAAAGTCTTTTTGTTTCATGTTTTAATATGATTGATGTTTAAGAAACCACGAGAGAATTACGTCATGGTGGTGCTTGTATCACTAAAATGGGTATGTGTACCTTGATATCTTACTTACGTATTCTGCGGATATTTACCTTGCGCTGCCATTTTTAATGGTGGTGGGTTGGTGTTACTGTTTGTCGTGTGGTATCATTAAAACTTTTGTAAAGTAAGTGTTTGAGGAAAAAAACACAAACAATTATTTTTGGTCATCATCACACCGTTCAAAGCTATTAAATTACACTCAACAAAATCTATGAAAAGAGTCTTAGAATAAATTTTTCGCTGCAAGTATCAAAATACGTACTTCGAACTTCTGACTCGTCACCTAATAAATATAATTTAGTGAAGCCCAAGCAGGGAAAAAGATTAAATATCATTTTCACGGTGATATTTTGGAAACTATAAATGTACACATTAAAAATAATCCGTTACATTTACCCTAAAATTGATTTGCCATTTTCATGTCAACGACTTTTTTTTTTATCATGAAAACACAAATACCTACAAAGATTATTTTTCATTTTTGCTAACCATACATCCAAAACATTCTTCCTGACGCCTGAATTGAGCCCCTAAGGTAATGTAATCTTCAACATTCTATATGTAATTTCATATCGCACGGATGAATAAAACCAGCATCTCAATTTCTCAACATTGGAGAAGGCCTATTTTTACGGATGGAGAAGATAAATGTCAAACTGCCTACTCCGCACTCTGTTTTGGTGCGTTCCAGTTAGGTATGGAGGTGATGGCACAAGGACTATATGATATGAACGGATAAAGTTACGCCGTTTATTTATGGAATTGCTCAATACAAATATTTTCCAGTAGTATATCATATTTTCATAGTTTTTTTCTATACTTCACCGTATCCGATGAAAACAAGACACACATACGTGACAAACGCTTCTGTCTCTTGCAGTTGCCCTTCTTTCAATTTCTCTTCCCTTTTTTTAACGTTCCTCATTTTGAAATAGGCTCGAATAAACTGAAGGTGTTTGGCTTACTACTAACATACTCAAGGATAACAATTCCGGATGCCGTATGTATATGCTGCGTAGACATCGGATATGATGTGGCCGGGTCATGGTTTATGTTGCATGTCCGAAAACCATTTCGCAAGATTCAATAGCCATCGATCTTCATCGTTCTGTTTATTCCCGTTCGGAAAGGATTCGATTTTCAAGCAGCTTTTTAGGAGGTCGTTTCTGTGTGTTTGCGCTCTATATAAGCTTCTGGGACTTTTTTTTTTTTCATAAACTAGAACGAATAGTGGAGGCGTTGCAAAGCATCGGAATGAAGGTCGACTATCATGCCTGATGGGAGAATAGACTATGGGTGTAGTTAGCAATCGCATTGCATTTAATTTGATTCCGATTTTATTAGCCGTCATAAGTATATATAGTGGTCGTCGGATAAAAACGAGGATATCCTTGAAAACTTCCTTATTGGTTGGATTTGTTGAATTATCGTTTTCGGGAGTTTTATGAGTGGTTTTTTAAATTTGATTGATTGATTCAGCTTTGAATGGTGAATGTGTGGAACATTTAACTTGCGTGGGTTTGCGATGTGTATCTATAAATTTTTGGCAAAAATTTTAATAGTTCATTTACACATAAATATTTCCTTTGGACTTTAAAGCTAAGATAAAACACATATAAAAACACATTATTATTGTTTTAGATATATTTTTTTATGTTTATATGTAGGGCCACGGAGAATAAGTAGATAAGTCGACTTATATCGAAAATGAGTTAAGTGCACCATACTATTCTTAAGAAACTTCTACATAATTTGCTACAGTCGGTAAACTGAAAAATTCAACAATTTCTTAGATATAGGAATGTGAATTTTTAGACAACTCGACGCATCTTGTGAATACCTGGTTAAGTAGACTTGTTCAGTTTTGTGAACAAAATCATCATTGTGAATAATGAGATAAGTGAACTTGTTTCATTGGGAAATATCACAAAAAGTATTTTTTTTTATGTTTATATAGTGGAATTGTGATCCTCCCCCTAGGTACTTAAGAGCCCATCTCTTAACATTGGGATAATTTTGGTTAGGTATGAAAATTCTCTCTTTTATTAATCTCTTCTACAATTCCACTGTTTTGCTCACATTCGGTGAGAAAGAAGCAACATCATGTCTAAAATTCTTCGTAAAAATGATCCTAATCCTGGTTCTGTAGCGGGGAAAAGTGTTAAAACCAAAAAGGAAATCAATCACTGCCTCCCAAAGTCAGATATTTATAGTTCTTCAAGTATTCAAGGTATGTTAAATGGTGTATTATCAAAATAGCAACTAACTTTCAATTAACGGGTTTTTAGTTCCATCTTGTTCATTAGATGACGACAGTGATCCTACTTATATTCCTAATTCTAGCACAGATGAAATGTCAAGTGGTACAGAAGAAATGAAAGGTTACAGTTTTTATTTATGTTATTTAATTTTTAATCGACAGTTAGTCCTCAAATATTTTAGTAACTCGGAAACGCCGATTTTTGAGAAAAAACTGGAAACAGTTACGGTGGACGGAAAAGCACATGATCAAAACGAAGAGTTTCCGGTAACGAAAAGACGCAGAGTTCTAATTCAAGAGAATGCAGAAATAGTTGAAGCCTGTTGTTTTTTTGGTGAATCTACCACTACTAGAAATATAAGTTGTGAAAATCGATCTGCTAAACAAAGAAAAGGTAGTAGTCGCTCGGAAAGAGAAAAAAGGAAGTTATCACGAAACCAGGGGAAAGCAAACAATACCAAAAGGGGAAAGTTGGTGAAATCTCGGTCACTAATAGAATTAGGTATCTGCCATAAAAAGTGTGCGGAAAAGTTATCAGAAGCGAAGCGTGAGAAAATTTTCAATGAATATTGGAGTTTGGGCTCACGCGATAGAAGAGCAGATTTTGTTGCTTCTCATACAACTCTCTTAAATATAAAAACAAAGAAAACAAATCCGAAGAATTCGAACCGGTGCTACAGTAGCTCATATACACTATTTGTTGAGAATGAGAAACATTCTGTATGTAAAAACTGTTTTTGTCGCACATTAGGAGAATATAAGGGATTATATTATATAAGATTTTGTGGATTTAGTAGTCAAAAAGAAATTCATCTCTCCATGTGGAATCATTCCTCTTGATGGACGGGGACGAGCAGCTCCCGGCAACAAGCGTTCGGAAATCGACTTAGAGGACGTCAGAGACCATATAAATTCATTCCCTATGAAAGTCATTATTGTAGGCAATCATCGGAAAAAAATACTTAAGTAACGATCTAACTACATATAAGTAAGATGTACAGGCTGTATTCAGTAGAAAGAATTAATCCTGTCTCAATGACTTTATACGCAAAATGTTTCCATGAGCTGAATTTGTCCTTCAAGAAACCTAAAGCCGACAGATGCACCGCTTGTGATTTGTTCGAAGCCCAAATAAAAAGCGTGTCAGTCGACGAAAAGGATGCGATTATTCAGAAAAGAGAAGCACATCAAGGGCTGAATTTGCATATGAGTGCAAGAGAATTGATAAGGAAGAAGCGAGAGCCAATCCAAAAAAGATGGTCTTCGCTTTCGATTTGCAGCAGTGTCTTCCTACTCCATTTCTTAGTACATCCATTGCGTTTTATAAACGACAACTTTGGACATTTAACCTCACTATACATGATCTGGCTAGTGATAATAGTTCATGCTATATTTGGGATGAAAGTATATCCGGAAGGGGTGCAAACCAAATAGCTTCTTGTTTATTTGAACACCTAAAAACGTTGCCAGATGGGGTCGAAGAGGTTATTTTCTACTCTGACACATGTGGAGGTCAAAATAAAAATAGTATTGTCGCGACCATGTTTTTATATGCAATGCAGAAGCTTCAAATTAAAAAAAATAGTCATACATTTTTGGTTAGCGGGCATACTCATATGGAGTGTGACTCTGATCATGCAATAATTGAAAAAGCGAAAAGGAAAACAAATATGAAGATAAATCATGCAAATGATTGGATGCAATTGATAAGATCTTGCAAACAAAGGAACCCATTTAAGGTGGTTCCAATGACAAATGAAAAAATAATTGATTTCAACGCTCTTTTAAAAAAGGACGGTCCTTTCGCAACAAATAAACATGATAATAAGGGCGAAAAATTTCTGTGGAAACCCGTACAGTGGCTACAGTATCGAAAAAACACCGTCAACATTTTTTTCAAACACACCTTAAAAGCAAAAAGCCGTTTTAAGGTCATCAACTATAGAAATAAGAAACAAGCTGAAATACCCACTAGACTGCCCACAGTACGTAACGGACCAAACCCTGTGAGTGTTGAAAAGAAAAGGGACATTTTGAGCCTTCTGCCATTAATCGATCAGCCGTTTCATGCATTTTATTTAAATTTAATAACCAATAATGACCCACCAATTGACCCAGATTTGGAAACTATGGCTTCAGATGAATGAAATAACAATAATGTATTTTTTTTTAAATATGTAAAGGTTCAATAGCAGATGAAATTAATATTGACTTAACTGACTCAATTATGTCTTAATTAAGTTATAGGACAAAATTAAGCATTTACAAATAAAAAAGAACAGTGCATTTTGCTACTTTTACCAACCATGTTAAAGGAGTATTTTATACCATAAAAACTCATATAAAATATAATGCATAACACTTATGGAAATTATATATTTTGTTGTTTTTGGAATAAACATTCTCTAAAATTGTTTAAAATATTTTTTTAATTTGAAAAAGTTAAAGATTTTCCTCATTAATGAATATTTTTCCTTGAATATAAGGTAAGCCCAGTAAAGAACTTGACGACAAACAATGAAATAAGTGAAGAAAATCAGATTAACGGTACAATAAATTAGAATATTATTGGATATAGAAACTTAGGATTATGTTGACGTCTTCTCTCCATAAGAAAGTTTCCCTCAAGTTAACGCCACTCTTCAAAAAATGACCGAAAACATTAAAAATGCTGCCCTGAAAAGTTATACTTTTTTACTTATCCACTTATTCCCCCTGACCCTAGAATATCGCCAGTCACTAAAACAGTTTCCTTTGGCGAAAAATGTTCAAACTTTAAAGAAATTTTAAGATCGGTTTTTCATCAAAAATTCAAATGATAAAAATTTATAAAGTACCAATTTTAAAATTTCTTTAAAGTTTGAAGAAGAAGATACGAGCAACTTCGTAACGCGCGAGGTGTCGTTTTATTTGAAATTTAATGTAGTTTGAGAAAGTGAAGTCATATCTCGGATGAAATGTTTAATGGTGTGGTAAATTTCGATTTAGTTCGGCAAGTTGGGCATTTTGCCACAATTTACAAAAAATGCTATTACATTGTAACGGTTAAAAATAGAGGGGTCCCGTTGTTCACTAATTTTCCCCAAATGAGCCTCACTATCATTAAAATACCCTCCAACATGAACGGGACACCTTGTATATGTTTTGGTGGTTCAGCGGAAACACATTTGTGTGAAGTTTGGTTGAGATTGCTCCATAAATAAAAAAAGTTTTTCTTAGAAGAACCTCTTTTTTGTTGGGGTTGGTATGTTAGCCCCATAATCTCATCATCCGATATTGACGACTCAAACATACAATCGGACTGCAACAAAATTTTTAACTTCAACTAAATTGCAACATGGTAACTTACCATTTTTTGTTTTTAAATTAGGTTTTCATGTTTTCCTTTTTTTTTTGTTTTCCAATATACAATACCTCATATTGATGCAACCATATCCTTTCCCCATAAAGTTTAGTGTCAGAGCGGCTTGAAATCAAACAAATCATAAGAGTCGAAAAAAGAAAAAGAAAACATGAACATATCCTTAGAAACTAAATGTAACATCGGTCGTTAGGTACGCTAGGAGGATTTATAAAATGAGATTCGCAAATGTTAACTCGATCCACTTTGGTCAAGATGAAGCTCTCGTGTACGTGTAGTATCGCGGCATCGTCTTCATGGTCCCTAAATCAAACCGGATGAATTTACAACGAGTGGACATTCATTGATTGCGGATAGATTCTGCTTTTCCTATGTGTACCCTTTGCCGCAATGAAAACACTATATATGTATACGAAAAATAACCGGAAGGAAATTTAATTTAGGATGCTTGTTGGCTTTCCAGCTCATCTTTTATTTACTACGTTCCAATTCAATGAAAATCCGTCGCATTGAATCCCTTAACGCCAATATCGGGGACTGTGTTTGTAGTGTAGTACATATGTGTCCATTTCAATGTGCGTTCATCTGACAGCATCGCTCTTCTTCACTTTCCGAGTGAAAGCATCCCACATACGGACAAAGTCAAGGAATCAAGGAAAAAAAATAGGTTATAAAAATGTGAAGTGACGTACGGTTTTCCACAGACCGGATATGATAGAGGACTGCGGCGGGCATAGCCATAAATGGTCATCTGACTAGTGTGTGTATATGTAGTGTATAATATTATCCAGAACGAATTGAATGATTAATTAAAACGTTTTGGCCAATCCAAGCCATATTGGAATTTTAGTGTGGAGTCGACGGAAGGATTTGTTGCTGGCGTTGCTGCAGACAATTGGGGGCCACCACAGGGCCATTAATAAAACGAAACTTGATCGATTTTTTATTGCACACTCGTCAAAACGATGTTATGCTACATTGAGCCATGAAGTTGTGGCTTTTTCTCCAGGACAAATCATCGGTCAAATGTCGGACAGACGAGTCTATTATCGTTGAATGATTAAGAAACATAATGGAACTGGTATGTCGTCATTGAGGACAAATATAATTAATCATATATAATTAATTTGAAATTTTTCATGCATCGTTGTCACTTTTTTTTTATCTTACCATTACAAATTATAAAATTGACGTAATATCATAAGATTTTAAAATTCCTTGGGCAAGGCTCTATCTCCAAGAATTCATAGTAAATCTCCACAGGACTGCGAAATTCTTTGATGACATATAAACTTATAGATTACGATGTCAATAATAGACAATCTACTTCACCCAGAGTCCATTTTCGAAAATTCACAAATTAAATGTCAAATTTTGAAAGATTAACTAAAATCCTTGTCATTTCCATCGAAATCTATTCAATTTGCTCACAAACCATACACCCGTCGCTCTACCCTGAGTCATCTCCTCGTCGATTGCATGAAAATTTCAATTCAATTCCACTTTAAATCATGTCTGGCAATTTCGAGTTTCAATCAAAATAGAACTTAATCAGGCGACTTGGACTTCCTTCCTTCCGGCCCATCTATAGTCGGCAGCTCAATACCAAAACCACACAAGCTGATTCTCGCTGCCATTGGCACCTCGTTTCTAACCGATATATTTCACTCATCTTGCTATTGCTCACCTCCCGATGGCGCCCATTACCTTCTCTCCATCCAGTTAATAAATTTTCCCATCGAACTTTCGAAAATTTGATTTATAGGTGAAATCATTCGCCCACATTTTCTCCACACACCCCTCCATCAACCGACAAACAAGAATCCAATGCCACAAGGCATCTACCTATGTAACAAATATATATGTATACTTAATATCCTCCCAGACAGACACTAACCTCAAAATCACTGATATAAACCGCAAAACGAGAAGTTCACTGAAAATTATTGGTAACAAAGTCTATTACAGTCACTTCCTCTAGGCAGGCTCCTGGTAGGTCGTCGTCGACGACGTCGCCGTTGTTGTCGCCTGCTGAGTGCGCTCAGCAGGGACGTACCGAGCACAGATTTGTTAGGGGGGTGAAAAGTAAAATTTGCCGACTACTTTTTTTAAAATTCACCAATTATAATTAGAGGTACGGAAATTTCGTTTTTACGAAATAACGAGATGCGAATTTCGGCAAACATTGCTCATTTATGCGAATAAATGCGAAATGATCTAATTTGGACTTTTATTTGTGTCCAAAAATGTCAATTATTGGAGATAATTTTTCATCTCAGATTTTTTTTCTGACGTTTTCCGTTAATAAGAATAGAGAAATTGGGTGCAGTTCTGAAACGAACCGGTCGCATATGTTCCCACAACATGTGGAATATGTAAACGAAAAGTTCCGGAGATCATTTCTTATTCGTAAAATCGCAGTTAGAAGATCAGAATGGACAACATGTTGTGGGAACATATGGGAACCGTACCCATTGTTAAATGCAGAGAATTCGCTGAATCATGAGCAAGATGGCTTTCCGAACACCGAAAAACCTCTTTAGTTGTAGGTTTGATGAATGAACTTTGCTTTCTGCAATGCGTTTTTTTTTAGAGAGAGTTTTTCTCTTGGTTCGGCGGGCCCCGAAATCGCAATGAACTTTACATAAAGATAAAAGCGTAACGATATTAGCGGCATATGCCGCAGTTTCTAGTTTTGCCGTTACTGTAACTCCTTGAGGAGTGGTCTTGTCGACTAGTATCTACGTGTGTTGCCTGAATTCGTTGATGCAGTTGGCAGACGTTTTGTTGCGCAACGCGAGTGAACAGTTGTTTAACTGTGAATCTACATAATTTCTATAGAGTTATAGAAAATTAAAATAACTACAAGTAAAATTTACAAAACTAGGTGTTTATGCGAATTTCAATTTTTAATATCCAAAATTAGTTTATGTGAAATTCCTGTTTTTTATTTGCGAAATTTCCGTACCTCTAATCATGATATATTTTTTGAGCGTTCAAACATCGAAAAATACAAGGACAAAAACACGAAGTTTGATTCAACCAGTTAAGTTGTGACCATCACGGTCAGAAATTTTGGGATAATTGTGTATACGAAGCATCGTATAACGTCTATTTATACAATTTCGGTTATGAATATGTATATTTCATACTTATAAAATCGTTTTATAATAAATATCATATACATTTTCTAAATAGTATACTTTTTTAATATAAAAAATGATTTTATATAAGTATTGTATACATTTTATACGAAAAATATATAATACAAATTTTAATAACATTTACTTATAGTTTTTATACGAAAATTAAATTAAAACAGACTCCATCTTTTTCAGAATTTTACAAATTCCATACATTTATAAGATAAAAGTATACAAATAATACGATAAGAGTATACAAAAGATTTTCAGTTTTCTTTTTATACTTTGTTTAGTATAAACGAAAGCCAATTTCAGAAATAAATTGTATAAAGAGAAGAAGAATTGAAACTCGCAAATTATATTGCTATAACCAACAGGCTTCGTGGCTCAGACGGTTGAGTAGCACATGCTAGTAATTCAGAGACCAGAGGATCGATTCTCGGTGAGATAAAAAATTCCGTATATGCTAGAAAAAAAAATGTATAGTTCGCGATGCGCCGGTATAATTTATTTTTATGAAATTTAGAAGGAATAAAATAAATAGTATAAATATGGTTTATACTTTTATCGTATACAATTTAATACTTATCTGGTATTGAAATTATTATACCATTTTGTTATAAAATTAATAATATTTTCGTATACTTTTTTTTATAAAGGCACAAAATACATATTTATAAAAAAATTTTATGGATTTATATTTATACGAAAATAGTATAGCTTTTATACCAAAATTTCTGACCGTGCAGCCATAACTTAATTTTGGACCATCGCTCCACAATTCGATGTAAATCCATTTTATCGACAATATCCTTTGCAGAAAACATTAGCAGCGAATTGTTGATTATTAGTCATAATTTACTAAATGATCGCTCACTCGAAGCTAAGGTCACTGGACATGTCATAATAAGCTGAATAACATTGTAAGCTTTCAGTCCTTAGTTTGAAAGCCTCTCTCAGTTTAGCTGTTTTTACAATTCTTCTGTGAACTTCGAGATAAAAACGTCAAGAAGGATTTTGAACTCTTTTCGGTAAAATGTTGCAAAGTCTAATTCGGCTGTAGTGTGAGATGATTCGCCTCCATTTTTTTCGGAGCACGACGAGTTCGGTGTTGTTTTTTGCCAGAGTCAGGGTCAATATCTAATTTTATATCGAAAATCATGGAGCCTTGAACTAACGCATTGATTTCGCTGTCGTTGTTAATGTCTTTAAAAGGCTTTATTGTACTGCGAATGAGTTTCACTTCCAAATTTTCAGTCAAATTTTTCAATTTAAACATGAGTTTTATGTTTTCATGCCGAATACCTCTGTTAATAAGGTACTTACACTCTTTTAGTATTGTAACTTTCAAATGTTTATATCCTTAAACATCGACAGGTATTCTTTGTAAATTTATTAATGCCGAAAATTGCAATCCTACATATTCCCACTGAGGTCAAATTTGCCGACTGCGGATGAAAATTGAAAATGTTAGGGGGGTGAGACACCCCCCCATACCCCCCCTTAGCTACGTCCCTGGCGCTCAGCATTCAGGATGTACTATAGAAGCAAAATATAGACGCATGGTATGGCTCTGAACGAAAATGCGAATAAGGAGGCAGGCGTGTAAAATGATTCGCCGTGAAATATCCTGAATATTTTATGTTGTCCTAGCTACTGCATCTATCCACCATACCTCCATACCATCCGTCGTCTAAGTAATCATCTCGCTCACAAATATTTCAGTCAGCTCTATTTTTGATAGGGCATAATAGATACGATCTTGAGTGTTTTTTTGAATTTTTTCCTCTCTTTTTTTCAAATTAAATTAAAAAGTGGAGCCTTCGTTAAGATTAGCACTCTCGTCAGATTGCTTCACATTAAGACAGTCGGATTGGACATTTCGTGCCGTGATAGATATAAATGAACTTTAATTCAATTGTAGGCACATCATATCCTATGGTGATGGCTGAATTCTACAATGCCACAATGGCCGCGAGAATTGGAATGAAAAATGGCTAAATGATGATGAAGGCGCTACTATGGGCGACGAGGGAAGATGGAAAATCATCCGGATGTAAAAATACAGAAAAAAATGAGAGATCGTGGTGTTTATTCAAGGTACCAGAAAATATAGTTGAAATGATAATTTCATTAGTGATAAATCCGATTATTTTTATGAGTTTCAGCAGTGGCTTTTATCGTTTACATTTTTTGTTTGTTGGCGACTTATAATCTGACGAAACTGCCGATTGCAAATCTTGCGCAATTCGTTCCTATTCCAAACAGTGTTCAAGAGTCTTTTCCGTCGGTAATAATGAAAAATTGAATTGGAATTAGTATTTTTTTTCTGCGGCGAATTTAATATCTAGGGACGCGGGAGCGTCCCGCACGCCAAAGAAAAATGAAGAAATTTAAACAAATAAAAAGTGAGAAGCGACTATGTTGGGTTGAGCTTCACTGAATCCACATTAGCATGTCACTCAACGTCTCTCTCTCTTTCTATACATTATATACTTCTATGTATATAGAGAAAACCTGTTGTACATAATTTGTAACTGAAGCTTGTTAATAAAGACAGTTGGAAATAGACCACTCAACATGGCGCAGCCGAATTAAACCAGCATTAGAAATTATTGAAAATTATTTGGAGTGAATCTTGTCACTGATTTTGAAAAAGGCGAATTTAAAATTATTCGGTCAAATAATAAAGAAATAAATCACAACTAAGTGAAAAACAACAAAAATAGTGACTGGTGAAGAAACAATTTGGTGCCGGTGAAAATAATGAAAAATCCATAAAATTACAAGTGGAAAATTTAAAAACTTAGTGAAAAACAAAAAGTACAGTAAAATAGAAACTGTTCATGACACAATCTGGTGCCGGTGAAAATAATAAAAAACTACATTAATAAAAAATTACAAGTGGACAATTTGAAGTGATAGTAATATTAATTCAATAAATTTATCACTTGTGGAGAATCTATTGGGAATTTATGCCACATCGAAAGTATTCGGAATCCCAAATTCTGAGGCAATACCGTTCGTCGATGTCATTAGAGAACAACGGCTCAAACTCGACACCCGTTATGGAATTCAACAGGCCGGAACAGTTAGCCATGGAGGGTAACTTATCGACTAATTACAATATTTTCCTAAAAGACTTCGAAGTTTTCATGCAAGCAACTGAGCTCTCAACCAAATCGGACTCGTGCAAGAAAGCGGCATTTTTGAACTACATCGGCAGTGAAGCCCGACATAAATTTTATACTTGGGACGTTGCGAAAGATAACAACGCTACACTAAAAGGTGTTCAGGATGCGTTTCGGGAATATTGCAATCCAAAAAAGAACGCTATATATGAAAGAATGAAATTTTACAAAAGAGCTCAAAAACATGGCGAGTCTTTTGACAATTTTTTGAAGGAATTACGCGCACTGGCTGAGGGCTGTGAGTTCGGATCCGGTAAGGACAATATGATTCGTGATTTCATTGTACTGGGGCTCAATGATCGCATAGTTGGTGACAAATTAATGAATACGGCAGACTTGACACTCAATACAGCGATGAACACCTGCAGGATTGCAGAGCTAGAAACGGCACGGATAAAGGAATTTCGTGATGCGGCGGAGATTAATGCAGTGAATCAACCTAACAATAATTTCATTAATGCTAAATCCAATTTCAGATCAGAGGGAACTATATATTGCGACCGATGTTTAACAGTTCATTTGCCAAGAAGATGCCCGGCTTTTGGGAAAATTTGTAGAATTTGCATGAAACCAAATCATTTTTATCTGGCTTGTAAGCAGTACAAAGGACATCTTAAGACCAATGAAATTTCGGTAAACAAATGTTTGGATGACAGTGACAGTGATGAATGCTCAGGTATAAAGAATAATGTTAATTCCTTTTATATTGATAGTCTTGGGGGCTCGGCGGATTCTAAAACTTCTCAGGCAAATTCTCAATGGTTTGAAAGATTGGATTTTGGTAACATAATGATAAACTTTAAACTAGATACGGGATCCGAGGTTAATGTTCTACCATTACATTACTTGGATAGGATCAACCAAACAATTGTCATCAATCCTGTGAGCATAGTTCTTGAAGCATATGGGGGAAATAAACTAAAACCAATTGGTTCGGTAAAACTAAATTGTAAATATAAAAATTTAGATTTAATTCAAAATTTTGTTGTGATGAAAACTTCTTCATCTCCTATTTTGGGTCTCCAAGGTTGCCGGGATTATGGACTAATTAAAAGAGCCGACCGTATAGTTGCTGTGGAAAAAGAGACATTTATTAAAAATAATTTAGATATCTTCACTGGCTTAGGATGTTTTCCGAGCAAATATCAATTAAGAATAAAAACTGACATCGAACCTACTGTTAAAGCTGCACGACGCATACCACTTTCCCTTAATGATCGACTTAGAAAGCACCTAATCGAACTAGAAAAACTGGATATCATACAATCAGTTGATCATCCAAAAAGTTGGGTTAGTAACATTGTTATAGTGGAGAAACGGAATGGAGAATTGAGGGTATGCCTTGATCCAAAGGACTTGAATGTGGCTTTGATTAAAGAAAATTTTTTGATTCCTAAACTAGAGGAACTCTCCGCAAAGCTTGCCGGTGCAAAATTCTTCACTGTTTTGGACCTAAAACAGGGATTTTGGCAAATTCAGCTAGATAGCAAGTCAAGTGATATTTGCACATTTAGGCCCGTATTTATGAACATTCCTTAACTCAAGGAGACTTTTTTGTCTGCTTTGACCAGGGTTGTGCTTTGTTCCTGAGTCACCGCCGCTATGCGAAAGTCCACAGGTCAAGGAGACCTTGGGTCAAGGATGCCGAAATTCAATAAATTAAATGTCATTCCCATACTTTTTCATAGAAAAAAAAGTCTCCTTAAGTTAAGGAATGTTCATAAATACGGGCCTTAGTACTCCTTTTGGTTGCTATAAATTCAAACGATTGCCTTTCGGTATAAGTGTCGCACCGGAAGTTTTCCAACGCTATGTCTCTAATCATTTCAATGATTTAACTGGTACCATAGCATACATTGATGACCTGCTAGTATGTGGAAGAACTCAAATCGAGCATGATACAAATCTGAAAAAGGTATTAGAGAGGGCCCGAAAACTTAATATTAAATTCAATAAAGAAAAATTGCAGTATAAAGTAAGTAGAGTGAAATACATTGGTCAAATATTTTCTGCAGAAGGTATGAGACCCGATCCGGATAGGATTAAATCTATCATTAATTTACAGGAGCCTACTGATAAAAAAAGTTTGCAATCTTTTATGGGAATGATTAATTTTTTAAGAAGTTACGCTCCAAATTTATCAACAGCCTGTGTTAATTTGAGGGATTTGTTAAAAAAAGACAATGATTTTCTGTGGACCAATGTTCATACAAATGAATTTAAAAATATAAAAAAGTTGATCACGAATTCTCCTACTTTGCAAAGTTTTGATGAAACGAAAGATATTATCATTCAGTGCGACGCTTCTCAATCGGGTATAGGGGCTTGTCTTCTTCAAGAAAGAGGTCCGGTATGCTACGTTTCCCGAAGTTTAACCCCAGCTGAACAAAACTATGCTCAAATTGAGAAGGAGCTGCTCGCCATAACTTTCGCTTGTAGAAAATTTCATTTTTATATTTATGGTAAAACAATAAAAGTTCAGACAGATCATAAACCTCTTATTTCAATATTCAAGCGGGATTTGAGTAGAGTTTATGCTACCAGGTTGCAGCGAATGAGATTATCGTTACTCAAGTACACACTTATGGTTCAATATGTTACGGGAAAAAATTTACATGTTGCAGATTTACTGTCTCGAAATTACGATTCTTCTGAATCAACCAATGAAGAAGAAGATTATAATGAAATAGTACATTCCATCAATGTGAGTGACGAAAGGAAAGTTCTATTGCAAATAGCTTCCAAAGAAGATCCGGTATTACAAAAAATAATCAAATATTGCAAAGTGGGATGGCCCAAAGAGTGTAACAAATTAAAAGGCGAAGAGCTTCTATTTTTGAACGTCAAGGGAGATATATATCTAGATGATGGATTACTATTCTTTAATAAAAAGGTAATAGTTCCACAAAACATGCGTGGTGAGATTCTGAGTCTATTACATCAAGCACACTTAGGAGTTGCTAAAACCCAAAATAGGGCGAAAGAATTAGTTTATTGGCCCACTATAAATAGGGATATTGAGAATTTGATAAAAAATTGTTCAATATGCCAAAAATATCAAAAAAGTAATTGTAAAGAGCCGATTTTATTCCATAATATTCCACCATATAGGTTCATGAAGTTAGGAATGGATATAATGTATTATGAAGGACAAAACTATTTAATTGTAGGAGATTATTTTTCGAAATGGATTGAAATTTTAGAACTAAATGCGAAAACCATGAATGAGATAATAAAACATTTAAAGAAGTTGTTTGCCACACATGGAATTCCAAGTGAGATTGTTTGTGATAACAATCCCTTCAATTCATGTCAATTTTTGAATTTCGCAAAAAATTATGATTTTAAAATAACATTTTCCAGCCCATATTATCCCAAATCAAATGGATTTGCTGAAAAGTGTGTAGGAATAGCAAAAAACTTATTGAAAAAATCATTAGAATCAAAAACAGACCTATCGCTTGCCCTTTTAGAATTTCGAAATACACCGATTACAAGACTCGGTGCATCGCCGGCTCAAATATTGTTTTCACGTCAGTGTCGAACTTTAATACCAACTCATGTTAGTAATTTTGAGCCACGCATTTTAAAAGATATTCCAGAAAAACTTAAAGTAAACCAAGATAAAATAGCTCAACATTATAATAAAACTTCGAAGGAGAGACCAAATTTCCACGAAGGACAGGACATAATGTTTCAAAAACCTAACAAGTTGTGGTTTCCGGGTAGGATAATAGAAGTTTGTAAGGAGCCAAGATCATTTATGGTAGAAAGTTCTGAAGGGGGAGTATACAGAAAAAATAAAGAATTGATTAATGCCAAACCATCGCCAACACACAAAACTAACATTGAAAAATCTAGCCCTAAGCATACATCACCAAGTCCGAACAAGAACCAGGAAGTTATCAGTGAGGAATCCACTAATCAAAGAGTTTCAAGCAAATTTTACGTCACAAGAGCGGGTCGAACTATTAAGCCAACAAAGCCACTACAGATTAGTATGTAACTAACTGTTAAGCAATGGTCAAATGAACAATATGTATTTTCAATTTTAAATAACATATTTTATTCTCATTATATAATAAGTAAATACGATTAACTATCATATCGACTTAATTGAATTATTATGAATTATTTAAAAAAAAAAATATGAATTCCCAATACGTTATAATAATATCATCATTATGAATTAACTTTGTATTACTAATACATATATTATGTATGTAATTATTATATCTTATCATATTATCTTATTTCATATTCTGTGAAATAGGAGGGAGATGTTGGGTTGAGCTTCACTGAATCCACATTAGCATGTCACTCAACGTCTCTCTCTCTTTCTATACATTATATACTTCTATGTATATAGAGAAAACCTGTTGTACATAATTTGTAACTGAAGCTTGTTAATAAAGACAGTTGGAAATAGACCACTCAACAGACTAAGACTATGTTTACACGACGGAACAAGTATGGGTTTTCGGACCTCTGTAGCTCGGACCCTGGTTGGTCCTGAGTCTTCAAATTCGGTAAGCGTTGTCGCTCGCACTGTCTTACGAAGTGTAGAAAATTTCAAGATGATACAATAAAAACACCGGAGATATAAGAGTTTGAAAATCGCATTTTTTTAAAAATCTTGTTCTCGTTGTTCTCGTCGTTCTCGTTGTTCTTGTTGTTCATTGACAGGGCTACAGCCTCGTAGAGAGCATCTCGGGACTCGCTCTCTTTTCCCATTGATAGAGTCTGTCCTGAAGGTGTGCATAGGCTATCATTTGATCCGATCCGTGCGGTAGAAAAAAAGATACAGCGAAAAATGTTGAAAAATGCATCGAGTTTCTCGCTTAAGTCTTTTTATATGTTTTAATGGAAGCATTTTGTAAAAGTCGGGGATAGGCCCGAAAAAAGCATAGAAAAGAATCGTATAGTATAGTTGGCAGGACCGAACAATCTTTTGTATCCAAAATTTTCAGCTTTAGATCGTCTACAAGAGCGGGGGCGGGTCAAAGTTCCTTTTTTGGTTCGTCTCATATATACGAGTACGTAGGTACATATTAATTTAATATTGGATGAGCATATAGTGCGATTCATACGCACTGTTTTTATTCATCCCGATGATCCTAAAGCTTCCACCAAATCAGCGCGGTAGCGGTACGCGGTACACACACCACAAGAATTGACAAGTACTCCGTGGTGTACCGCGGCGGAAACTATTTCATACATTCTGACACGTACCGCTACCGTTCTGCGCTGGTTTGGTGGAAGCTTAAATATGGCGCTGGGACACCAAATCGGTTTTGTCAAGGTGTATTCTGTTGTGTTCAAACCAGAGTTACGTGATGATGGCATGTGGAAAATCGATTTTTCAAGGAATTCTGATGAGTTAATTTTAACAAAATTTGGCATGTAGATTTATTCTTGTAATTCCACCCGATTTGATCCTGTTGTGGTAGGCAAAAAGGTACTGTTAGTTATATAGTGAATTTCTTAGCTATCCCTGATTCCTGGTCATGAAACCACTTTATTATTGTAAAAGCAATGCTAGTCAGGACTCAACAGGTTTTCGGGACCTTTGATGAGGGATAAAAGGATATTTTCACATGTACATGTCTTTCTCTATGGTATGATATACATTTTATGTCGTAAATAACAAGCGTAACGTAATGCAACGTAGCAACGACGATGAAGATCAAAAAGCCAAAAGTAGTAGATAGGGGTAATTTAAAAGGGACAATGATGGAACCTGGATATAAGGACAGTCTTGGGTCTGTAGTAACGGGACTTGTATCTTAACCGTTTGGTGTTAATAGTCGCAATGTGGAACATAGGAAGTATGGATGTAATTTGAATCACATATTGAGTGAGGCTTAATGGTTACATTAAAAATTAAGATTTAAGATTAGGATGAATGTGATAGAGATGAAGTAAAGGTTTAGACTCAATTTATGGCTAAGGTTAAAGTCAAAATCAAGTTTAGGGTAACGGATAGGGTTAAATTTTTTTCAACGCTATTTGGCGCGGAGCTTGAATAAGGTTAATAACAGAATAAAATCAATGTTAAGAAATTTATGAAAAAACTTTTATCGTATAGAAAAAAAAACGAGTTCCATACGAAGGAAAGCAAAATAAGATTATAAAACGCATTTTTATTTTCTATAAGACTGGAAGCTTCAAAATTAAATTTGATCAAGAAAAGAACATAGCAGCAAATAGTACCCTCGTTCAGCTCCCCGCCAATAAGCGTTGAAAAAAAATTTGCTCCACCACCATCATTGAGACAAGATGCGAGTATTTTGGCGGGATTGTATTTATATCAATCCTTTTTTGCGGCTGATGCCTTTTTCTTTGGCGAACACCTTTTACAACACAGTTGTTTTTGTGAGATGTATGTATACATTTACTAGAAAATTTTAGCAAATTGTTGGAATGTACGACTTTTTAGTGGTTTTTAAAATGCATACTAAACTTGAAGATTGATTATGTACTCGTCAAGTTCCTTTAAATTGTGAAACTAAACGACTCTAGCGTTCATAAAAATTTCAAAAGTCGGCTGCTGCATATGTGTTTCTCGCATGTCGCTTTACATATCAACAAAACGAAATTTTGTTGACACTATAATGAAACCCTTCCACAGAAAAATAAAATTCACTTTTCCATAAATCAGTCATTACGCTCAATATAATTTTTCCCTTTTGACTGCTACCAGTCAATCGGAAAATTGGCAATTTTCAGAACACAAAAACTGAAAAATTACAAATTCAATCACATCTGTTGCAAACAAAGATTCATTCAACATTTCCACTAATTTATTTTAGTCGCCTGAAATTTCCAGTAACCAGACATATTCATGAAACACACAGCCGCGGGTCGAATATCGAATTTGCAAACATATACCTACAAAAGATATTTCATTCTTGCATCGAACAAAGTTTCCATGAAAATTACAGAAATTTATTTCAGCCTCTGAAAATATGTATACAATACACCATGTCGTTGGGTTGATAATATCGTCTGTAGCGAGGTATTGTTAAGCCAGATTTTTATTGGCATCATATTTAACATGTCTGGTGTCATAGTGGTAAGGCGGCAAAGGACAATGACGGTTATTCACTCCCCCGAATCCTCCCAGTGCAATGCTAAAGTTGACTACAATGATACGCCTCTTGTCTCTGTTCTATTTGAATTGGGTCCTTTATTATTGCAAAATACATATAAGATAATGGCAAATTCAAGTGGAATTCCATTTATATTCGACAAAAACGTGTTTGGGTTTTAATACTTTCGCAAGGACGAATAGGGACTGAAGGGATCGAGGAGGGGAGTCAATTATGATAGGTATGCTTAGATCTGTTACAGGTCGACTGATATAACAATATTTTCAAACTAACATGATTCTATACCTTTAGTGAAAGTGAACATTGAAATGGAGAAGAAATTTGTCCAGAGGGAAATTAGTTAAAATTTTTTGAAAATCGATTTATGGAGCCAATTAAACAGTGAATTGATTTTTCTAAATTGTTCGGGCTACCGGTAATTCCTGGCAAACAATTTATTATCCTTGTCTAGGATTTTAAAATTTTATTTTTTTTTTATGAAATTGTTTTTGCATATCTACACTTCTATTTAAAACATTTGAATGCATATAGAAAAAATACATTTTTTATTGCTTTTAAATGTTGTTATCTATTTTATAATTTCTACATATCCACTCTTCAAACAGCAGGCACCAAATATGCCCCAAAGAATATAGTCAAGCGTTCAACATATCCTTTGGTCTACGTTCTACGACCATATTTCCTAGTGGTTTTGTTTTCGTTGTAAACACCCGACCCAAACAACTATACGCGTGCATTTAATGGAGAAGCTTAAACGAACCAAAAATCATACGATACGATATACTACGTGTACAACAACAATTCTGTTGTCTTATTAGTAGATATTTGGAAATGAAGGACGAACCGATACCACACATAATAAGGCTCGTTATATGGAACTGACTTGTCCATTACATTCGTAAATAGATATTGAATCTCACATTCATTACACTAATGTTGATCGGGTTACGTGCTATTTAATTCGGCAATTTCGATTTTGTTTGACCATTCCGGGCAGATGGTACATAATTGGGCTGGTTGGGTTTTATTAGTTATACACTCTTGAGGACGAGTGGACCTTCATACTAAATGTGTAATCAAAAATCGAGTATGGAATTTTTATTGATTCGTTATCATTGAGGAGGATAATATCTATTACAAACGTTCTAGATTGTTGTTTGAGAGATGATTTTGGCAATTGAGATTGAACTGAACCTATAGTGTAGTCATTACAGATTGCAAAATGTGGTGGAGATTTTTTTTGTTTCTTATGTTTTTTTGGTGTGCAGAGCTCGAATCTGGATTTTCCCACCAAAACTTCGTTGCGTAACTGAGACAAAACCGCCAAAAACCCCAAAATTTCTGGAGTTTTTCCTTTTTTTTGGCTTATAACTCTGAAACTATACATTTCTGCAAACACCTGTCCATGAGGATGTTAGAGAAAACATGATTGCGCGTCTAACGCGATTTGGGCCGTGTTTCGCTCGGGCTCAGCACCCCAAAATACATGAAGAACAAGAAAAATGCTGCTTTTGCGACTAAAAATGAAAAGCCTTTCAATCTCAAAATTAAATTCAAAATATGGAACTATTCTAAAAATGGCAAATTTAAATTATCAATTGTAGTCCAGTCATATTAGCATTTCAAATATAAAAAAATAGAGTAAGGCTAATTTTTATTGTTTTTGAATCAGTGGTCTCCCAGGAATCTAAGACTAATTTTGCTGAAAAAATTGATCGGAAAGGTCCCAAAAAGGATAAAAAAGGATACTCTTTAATTCTTGACCGGAGGTAGGCATGCTGGGTATCATATCAAAGGGTACGCCGAGTACATTACATATCCGGTGTTTGTCTCCTGTTTCAAGGACCCTCCTCAACGGATTAAATTGAGCTTAAATGGAAAATTATCGTATTTCCCGTGTATCTTTCCAAAGTCATAACTACGAGAATAATTCAAGCTATCTCTACTTTTCTCACTTTTCAGAATCTCCAATGCACTTGACATATTCTTTGATATGACACCATGCGGCCACGTTCGATCAAGGTTTGTCCTTTTTAAGAGCTATCCATTTTTTTTCTTAGCAAATTTAATGGTAGAATCTTCAGCTATTATAGATTGTGAAAATTGAGCAAAGTAGTGACAGCTTGAATTATTCTCGTAGTTATGACTTTGGAAAGATGCACGGGAAACACGATAATTTTCCATTTAAGCTGGATTTATTCCGATGAGGGTCCTTGAAACAGGAAACAAACACGTAATATGTAATATACTCGAAGGATTAAAGAGTATCCTTTTTTGTCCTTTTTGGGACCTTTCCGATCAAAATTTTTTTTTTAGCAAAATAGGTTTCAGATTTTTGGGAGCCCACTGATTCAAAAACCACAAAAAATTGCCTTACTCTATTTTTTTTCTTAATTGGGATATTTTGACTATACTGTTGTAGTGATACCGCTCAACGGATTTAATTTATGTATGTCTCTTTCGACTGCAATCTTGGGCTATCTAACATACATATTTATTACGAGTTTATCGCAGAAATGAATAGTTTCAAAGTTAAAAACGAGAGCACGAACATTCGACAGACGAACGAAGATATAAAAAATTGAGGTGGATAAAATCTTATACAATAAAAATGGAACGTGATTTCTTTGTCACACATAGACTCGAAAACCATTGGACCGATTTGGATGATTTTTTTTTGTTTAATCCATCTTACGCTGGAAAAGGTTTAAAAACCGAGAAAATGTTGAAAATCTCAAAGGAAGTGGCGGTAAATCGAAATTCCATTTAGTATGAGAAACACATGTTGCAATCAAGTTTTCATCCACAACATTTGAATTTAAAGGAGCTATTTAGTTGTCACTGAATCAAATAAATTGTATTGTATTTTGCGTACATACATGCGTAGGCCACAGCAATTTCACAATCAACTTCGTACTACTTCGGAAATCCGTCGATATCCCTGCAATCCTTCGGCGGAGCGACACGATCGAGGTGTCAGTGCACATGACGATCAGAGATAACCGTCATCCAAGATGTTGGCCACCGCCATTTCACGATACTTTTTTTTTCTCAAAGGAAGTGGCGGTAAATCGAAATTCCATTTTGTATGAGAGTCACCTGTTACAATCAAGCTTTCATCGACAATATTTGTATAACCAATATAAGTGATTTACCAAATATTGTTTTCGTTAGAATACTACTCTGTTTAACCTGCAATCCCTTAATGCACTGATTCGAATTAAAGCTTCAAATCTATCCAAACACTTTACTCTTCTCAAAGAAACTAAACTTCTTTTGATATTCCCCCGGTTTCCTTTAAACAAATTCAAGAACTAATTTCTCTACTTGACCGATCTAATGTAAACATTCCTTACAAAGTACATACTTTCAATGAATTACTCAATTCATTCCTTTGCCTGAATCATTTCCTACCAACAGCATCCAAAGCGCCTTGAAAACGTTTCACGTTACTCTTTTCCATTTACACGAAAATACATTTTCTTCGGGCTAGGAAAAACTTTGCGAACGAATGAATATTATGAATACGTAAAATTCGTAAAAAAAACTTTATTAATTAGCTTCCTTCCCGTTTGCAATGACGCGGACGGTTAAGGGTCCCGCCGCGCGGCGGCTTCGCCCCGACGAACACAGAACAATAACGTAATTAGCATTTGAAGATTGAAATCGAATCGAAGCAGGAAATCGGCTTGCTATTCACAGATCTCATTTGCTCCTGTCGATTGAAGATAGTGATCGACTGTATCCTCCACTCTATGGACATGCAATACACATTTTGAAGGGTGGTCGAGGTAGGACTTTTCTCCCCTTTGGATGACTTTGCAAATGGCAATGCAGAGAGATTGAAATTTCGAAAAGAAAATTGTTGAATTGAAAAAGTCTTTGAATGGAACGACGTTGAAATTGAATGATAATGATAGTATGGCAAAGGCGTATATCTTATACGAATACGGGCCAGCGCTAGTGATGGCATAGAAAATGTCATTTTTGGGGTGGATTAAGACAGTTTTCGTTCTGGGGAGCATCTCCAACTGACAATGGGGTGAAGTTTGCTGATTTGTCGTTTATGATTCAATTTCGGACCGATGCGTTGTTTGGCTCCCTCTTTGTCAATTTTCTGACTACTTTATCTTGAAAGGGTAATTGGAGGTATTCGAGGCGATTAGATGCTTTGGCAAATTGCTATATCATCGACGTCAACGTCACCCTTCTCGCTACTATTTCAATCATCAAAGCCCAAGTCGATGGAAGTCTAATTGAAAGTTTAAGCTTATACGAAAAATAATTGAAAATGAAGAAAATGTTTTCAGTCGTTTTCCTCGAGTGTTGTACACTATCGACAGGACGCAAGAAGTACTATCAACCATGCTGAGCGCGTCATTTCGACTCCCTCAATAAACGTTCTATACATTCTTCCCTCAACACTTCCTTACTTCATTTCTTCTAATGACTATTTGCGGATTCACATTAAAATTTATGGCTTTGTGGCACCTGCGGATTCTGAACTTTATTACCAAAACGTGAACGTATATGCCGCATCGTGCGGCCAACTCAATTCACAGCAAGAAAGTCTGTCGAAGGTCCTGGGAAGCAAGCGAGCAAGAACACTTTGAAAAGTATATAGAATCAATTTTAGTAGAAGAGCGCGGAGAGGCCGAGAAGTATTATTTTGTCCTCCTATTTCATCACAGGACGTCCGTGGTCGAAGCGCTCGTATTAAGGAGCTACATGCTTGCGGTGGCGTTTTGGGAAAATTTAATTTTCACGCCTACAGAACATTGAGGTAGAGCTATGATGGTATCCGATTATAGGTTGCCTATTAATAGGAAATAGGACAAGTTGTAGTGGTCTGTAGATGACAGACATGTGATATGATATTGCAAGGTGATAAAATTGATGGATGGGAAACTATTATGGACTAGTTAACATTTGTGTTTGACAAATATTTATGACGAAAGGAGTGAAATCTGTTGAAGTTTTGGTTAAGCATGAAATTAAAACAACAAACTGATTTTTTTTTCGTAATATGATAATGATGCAGCATTCAGTTTAAGAGCTTAGACAGATATCAAAATCATTATGACGAAAATCCGTCATGATAATGAGAGTTCAAAATTGGGGTGACACATATGTTTTCGTCATTGAAATTCGTCATTTACTTTTGACGTTTGTGTAAATGGTGAAAATGTCTCTTACAATAGCGATATTTTGATGAAATTTAGGTTCAATAATTTGAAGACACCCTTTTCTTAACAAAATTGAATAGTTATGTGTAAATATTAATAACAAATTTAATATTTTTGCAAACATTCTTGTTCTTCAATTTTACAGCAGATGGCGTCTACTGTATCATTGAGTAAATGCGTAATTAGGAACTCGTGCTTGAATGATGGTAAACTTGCTTAATAATGACATATTTCCGTCATTCGAAAATAAGTGTGTCAAGCACCTTATGCACGGGTATAGCAAGATTGCGCATTTTAGCTTCAGTGCAAGTTTATTCCTAATAACAATAAGTATTGTAACATATACATTTCTTGTATCTAGAATTCAATTTAGTGTTCTAAAAATTCCAAAAATTTATAAAATAAAGTATCAAACATTAATTGTCATTGCCTTCGGGGCAGCAAATTCTCTGATAACATTATCGAAATTTAGTTGTCTGGCTAACGGCGCCGGCGGGCGCCCGACACATAGAGTAGCAAGTCTTGAAACACGCTCTTGTGACGAACACGAACGATGGACATTTTTGACTCTGCTAAGAACACTAAAAGAGCGTTCAGCGCTAGCAATGCAAAGCCATGTAAATATTTGGGAAAATCGTTTCAAGATTTTGTGAAAAAAATAGTATTAAGCAATTCGAATGGTAGGAAATCAGACTCAAATTTGCTAATTTGTAAATAAGTTTTAGACGAACAATTTATCTTCTAATTCGAGTGAAACATCGGATTTGTGCTCTTTGACAAAGATTGCAACAGCTTTTTTAATTTCAGATTTCTCCATAGTTTCAAATGCAGCATTCAAATTTCGCAACACATTAAAACGATTGGTAATCCCCCTTCAATAACCGAATCAATGATAATAATCAAAACTGTGATCTTTTTAAAATGAAGTTCTTGATCAGGCTATTTTCATCATAATCACCTTTTTTCTCAGGATGGCAGGAAACGTTGGTACGTAAAGGGTGGCTTTTTAAGAGCTTTCGGATTTGATTTAAAAAAAAACACATAAAATTCGGAAAAATGTATGAAATCTTTATTTGAGTCGATAGAACGATCTATAAATTTAATGTTTAAAGATGATTTCATGTAAATGTTGACCGTGGTTGCACCTCAAATGGTTCATACGCTGTGTATAATTTTGGCATACTTTCTCCAACATATCGGCCGGTATCTCACGAATAAATTCTCCAGTGCGTCAACCGTTGCGGCTTGTCGCTTTAGACCTGAGCCTTAACATAGCCCCACAAAAAATAATCTAAAGGCGTTAAATCGCACGATATAGGCGGCCAATTGTCCGGCCCCAAATGTGAAATAAATTGTTCACCGAATTCGCCTCTCAATTGGGCCATGGTTTCACGTGCTGTGTGGCATGTTGGACCGTCTTGTTAAACCACATGTCAATCAAGTCCAGCTCTTCCATTTTGGTCAAAAAAAAGTTCATAATCATCGCACGGTAGCGCTTCAGAAGGGGGCCCGAACTGACGATAAAATGGAAGAAGTGCACGATGCACTTTCTTAACCGAGCATGAATTTTGATAATAAAATTCAATAATCTCCAAGCGTTGTTTGTTTGTAAGTCGATTCATGAATAAATTATAGACCACACTGAATATGTTTGACAGTAACACAAGACACGAAACCCGCGTGAGCTGCCAAAAACAGTGTTGCCAAAAAAGAAAGTTCCTAAAATATCACCATTTATAATGTCCAATCCAGCGGCAATCGTTTTGCATTCGTGTACAATAAGATCTCAGTGATCTCTGATGAGTAGTAAATCAGCTTTCTAGATTTATATCTTCAACGTCAATTGTAACACCCTTGGCCTGGAGAAGGATGCTTCGCTCATTAAGCATATTTAATATCTTCGACCAAATTGAAGCCACCAAAACACATTCAAATTTGCCTATTATATTTCAAAACGTCGCGCCGGCTCCGTTGATATCACTTTGACTTTCAGCGGTCAATGTGACTTCAGCTTTAGGCTTTCTAGTACTCTCTTTAATCCGTACATATGTTTCGAGAAGGTTTTTACTGCGTCTATTCTAGCAGACCATCTTGTGTCTGAAAGTTTGTGCAGGGAACTGGATTTATTATGTCTCAAAATTTCCCAGCGTTGTGGGCTGCTGCTGAATATTTTGTAGCTCTTCTGAACAACACCGAAAAATGTTATTACGGCTGGACAACATTCTGCGGAGTCTACACTACACCACCATTAGGTTTTTTTTTGGAGTATGTGCATTTGAACTCCGTTGTATCGATCTTTCATTATTACTTCCGTTGTCCTTTCTTTGTGCCCGACAGTCGTCCAGGGAAATATTATGTTTTTCTAAAGTTGCAAAATTTATATCAGCGATTGTCGCACATTAAACGATTGTGTGTTTTTTGTATTCTTCAAATTTCAGGCCCCCCGAAATACCCGGGCCCGGGACGTTTCGCTCCTTCCGCACTCACCTCTCGACGGCCCTGGTACTAATAAGATTCCAATTTGTGTAGTATTCCATCGAGTCTTAGTCTTTTATTATAATTTAGCTACAACTTAGTTCTTCATGGTTACATAAGATTTTCTCTTAAAAATTAATACTTGAAATTCAATTAATATCCTATCAATTTTTGTAACAGGTTTTTGATATTTTACATTATTGGTGCAGAATAGAATCTATACATTAATTATTATTCCTAACCTAAATAAAGCAGTCATCTATCCTCGATTAATCTTCAAATCCATTGACTAAAAATTCTATGGAAAGACCATTTACAGAACCCATTGAATAATCCTTCAAGTCCTTCAATTTATGTTATTAAATTTCATTTTTCACAAATAATACATCCATTAAAACTCACCCACTCCATTTAAAAACGGAACAAGTGCAAACATTCATGCTCTATGATTGCCATAAATAAATTGTCATTTTGGAATGAACGTGGGGTTATCCTTGCCAAACTATTATTGCAATATGGTTGGTTATTAAGTTCCATAGTGGCAGCCGATATAGCTCAATAACCCAATGTCGGGTTATAGGATAGATGGATCCCTCTCGTTCGCTCTTCGCTTACTTACAAAACTTTATCCCCAGCTACTATATCTATTCACAAAGCCAGGGCCACCAACAGAGCCCGAAAAATATAAAACTAAAACTCAAAATCCATCGGTTTACAATGAGCATGACGCAATTGCAGAAATGCACAAGGGATATTTTGAAATCCATAAATATTTGAGAATTTTCCCAAGAGGATTTTCCTGGAAAACTCACTTAATATATGGTGTTTATTTTTGTTTCATGCACACATATGAACACCAGCTTGCATTCATGAATGTATATGTTGAAGAATTTTTGTACATTTTGCACATTCTCATTCGGCTTTTAGGTGCCAGAAAAAACTTTAATATTATGTTGTTTTTTCAGCTGGTTTCCACACTAATGTGTGTTGGTTGGTTTGCTTGAATCCTTTCTGGTTTGGCTACATGTTGTCAGAGAATATAACGTGTGACGTGACTATAGAAGTGCGCCGCCCAGTGATTATATTCAAACAAAACGTGAAAAAAATAACGAGAGAGAAAAAATGTATTAAATTGTATTTTCCATAAACATTCAAATTCATAGGAAGAGATGCAAACACAATGGTTTCATTTATGTATTAATTTCATTTTATTGAGAAAAATGCTGAAATGAATTTTCCACCAAATTATTGTTATTAAAAACAATCTTTCGTGTTGCATTGACCCGAAAAAAAACAATAGATTGAGAAATAAATGGAACGTAATTTGTTTTTCATTTTACGCGCGAAAACCGCAATTATGACAGTTTCAATTAAGGATCGCGGATGAGATATCATGGAAAAATGCTTCACCGCAATGCATGACGACATTGTGATTGGCATTTTTTTAAAAATGTTTTAACGCGAAATTAATGAATGTTTATAGGATGTAAACGGAAAACAGAGTATCCCAAAAATCAACGACAAGCTGGACGAAGATGATAGCGTAGATATTACATGTTATACGACACAGATATTCAAAATAAATGGCAGTAACGTAACGTTTTACAGTTATGTACGTGCATTGCATTTCTAGTACATGGAATGCGCATACAATATGTAAATGTCATCAAAAAGTGGCTCCAACATCAGGGTAAACTTTTTGAATATTTAGACCAGATTTTCCAATGTATACTAGTAGACGAGGTGTTTAATGTCACTTTTTGTACTAAAACAGCATCTACACAGGTTTCCAAATGCCAGCCGGAAAATGATGCAATCAAAATTTAATTTTGAAAGTTTTCAAACATTTATTTATCAAAATCGGACACTGTCCTTGTGTTAATGTTAGGTCATTTGGCAATTTTATAGTTTCAAACAAAAATTGCAAAATTGTCACTATATATTCGATAAATGGTCCACCGCTGTACAATTGACAAGTGAATGATACACATAACACCTAAATTTGGCAGCGAATTAGATTGTTGCTGGTGTTGAAGCGATGACTGTTTCCAATTGACTTTACGAGCTACCAATTGGCAGTCCGTGTGGATACCACAGACAACTAAACTGTCAAATTTGGTTCGGATATTGGAATAATAAGATAAATGGAATGGACGCAGCTGTTCAAATGTGTCTTCAATTATACACAACGCTTCATATATAAAAAAAACATTAGCGCCGGTGGGGATAATATTTCAGGGGCATCGATTTTGCGTTTTATTTTATTTAAAAGAGAAACGTATCCAGTACTCAAATCTTAGGACCTTCCTACTCATTAGCTGTATTGTTGGATCGTAAAATAATTGGAATTTCGGTTCTTAACAAAGTTTTTCGGGAATGAATGTGCAATTAGCAAACTATTAATACTTGGACGATCAATATACATACTTTTTCATCAAATTGAATAACACAGTACCAACAAAAAATATGAAAAGAGAAAACGACTTTAATTCATACATTTTTAGATAAACCCCACGATTGCTCTTTTTATGATACGCCTATGAGTCGGTACCAATAAACAAATCGCACGCATGCGCACATGCAATGGCATGTTACCGACGACGAACTTCGTGCTATCTTTGTGGGTTTTCGACGCGAGGCCAATTGACAGTTGATATACATACACTAAAAAGTTTGACCCACATATGAACAAGTGTTTGTATGAAGTAAGCCGTTCCATTTATCTCCTTGTTTCAATGTTCGTATATTTACACCAGTGAATGTTATGATTTATAGATTTTAGACCAAAAAAATTTACCTAGATGTACGGACACTTTTTAATTGGTCTTAGCGTATTCCATAGTCTAGAAGTTCGATGTGTATGTGCAATTTAAAAATGTACACTTTGTATGAATTTTTCGTTTACAGTAAATAAAAATCTTATAATATGTTCACAGTGAGGGAAGTCATGTCATTTGGGGCTATTTTCATGTTTTCGTATGAAAACAGCCCGAAAACATTTCAATTCCCATACAAATTGACACATTGAAAATACGCTAATTTGCGTGTTTTCTATGAAACCTTGATTTTTTTAAATGAAAACGTATAAGCACCCAGGTTTCAAACCTAAATTCCCCTTTTCGGTGATTTCTGAAAACGTACGGCGAAATCAATCCGTTTTCGTCCACTCTGGATTGAATATTAAAATCTGTCAAATTAAACATTTTAGTGAGGTTATTTCTGTTTTTTTTTTTTTAAGGAAACATTTTATTTTAGCATTCTAGCCATTGTAATTTTAGATATATATATATATATATATATACACATATGGCCAAAAAAATAAGTACACCCATACGAATTTTTCTTACCACCCTGTAACCAAGTAGTTATTTGAGTAAATAAAATCATATGGAAAGATTTAAATACTTAATTGGTGAGGAATCAAATAATATGTAAATTGGCATATTATAATAAATAACAGCTTTCATATACCTTGAAAAAGTACGAACTGACTAAAATAGGCTGGACAAAATAATAAGTACATGTTAGTTAATTTGATTAAAAGTGGTTTTAATTAAAATATTATGTTCTGATTCGACAAGAATTTGATTTATTTCATTATTTAAAAGTAAATGGTCCATTATTTTGAAAAAAGAAAAACGGTTTTTGTTGGCTCTCTGGAGATAATTCTTATGGCATGTTCCTTTACATCCATATATCCAGTTACTCAGGAAATTCCGTATTTTATCCTTTTTGTGAAAACTTTGTTACTAGTTCATTGATTCAACTCTACCTAAACATTCTGGATTCAATTTGACTCTAATAACAACGTGAAAAGCCACTCGATTTGGTTGAAGCGGATCCTTGACCAGTTTGTGAGGTATGGTTAGGGTTAATATTCTGCTGAAATACCCATTTAAAGTGTATGGCCTCATCAGTAAAATATTCTGTGACACTCAACTAACATTTCTTATATGGAAATTGCTTCATAGTAATGGTTATTAGGTACATTTGAACGAAACCAAACTATGAAAATTAAGCGATAGACAAAGTTTTTTCCGCCTCCCTGGGAAATAGCCAGTTGATGTGCCGTATATCATATTATTTTTTTTTCCTGGATGAAGAATATTACGATAAGAGTAGTTTCCAATCAAATTCATTACGATCTCATAAATAAAACAAAATATTCTGTGAGTTTTCATTGTTCGGTCTGGAACATGACGTACTATCCATACAAAATGTTCTTGTACTGTCAACACTTTTTGACATCGCCATGGAAAGTTCTAAACTTTTTACCAAAACTGCTTTACTTCTTGTATTCTCCGATTAACTTTTCAAAGGGATTCTCTATTTTCAATATTTACCGCGAAAATCATCAGTCAAGCCAAGGGAACTTTTTTCGCCATAGTGGTAATAAGATCGGCAGTTATCCTTAAGGCCCTTACATGGACCTAACCGCATTTGAGACTACTTTTATTTAGTTGTCAATGAATTACACAGTAAATACAACGTTTGGCTGGTTTATTTCGTTAATGAGAGAATAATTTTTCTACTATTTCAAATTTTCGGAATCTAAACGTCTTTTTTTCGTACCTACCATGCATTTTTCGCCCCTTAAGTATTTTTGATTGTTTTTAATTTAACGCTTGTTGCATACACCAATGAATAAACAAACAAATCCTTACGGAAAATAACAAGTTGTTATCAAAAATTTAAAAAACCGATGGTGTACTTGTTCCATTACATGTTTCATTTTCCAGCGGTTCCCATTTTTATAGTATGTACAGTACTCAATTTGTTCATTTGACATAAGCTAACCTCTTTTCGGAGAATAAAGTATTGTAACGTGTTCGCCTAATAGTTTCAATTTATTGCGACAAGTCCGGGATATTTATACTCAATAGTGCATTTATCACCATACAGGTACATAATAGTGGCGACAAGTCCGGGATATTTATACTCAATAGTGCATTTATCACCATACAGGTACATAATAGTGGCGGCGAGGTAAAAGAGCAAAAGCTATGGCCAATGAAGACTCGAAGGGCGAAGGCTCCAAATCATTCGAGCGAATGATGCAGCAAATGATCCTTAATCAACAGTCTCAAATTGAGCAGATGACGGCATCTGTAAACGCAATATTGGCTTTGCACAATGGGGCAGCAATGTCAAGTGAGGTTAGGCCGACGATGGAGTCACTTGCTAATTTAATGGATACGTTCGTATACGACCATGAAGCTGGGACAACATTCGATGCGTGGTATGGGAGGTATGCAGCAGTGTTCGAGGAAGACGCGCGAATTCTCGATGACAAGGGACGAGTGCGGTTACTTCTAATGAAGCTCCAGCCCTCTGCAAACGAACGCTATCGGCAATTTATTTCACCACAGAACCCTTCAGCAGTCTCTTTCAAGGATACCGTCGAGCATCTCAAGATGCTGTTCAATCCCAAAGAAAGCCTGTTTCGCAAACGTTACAATGCCCTTCAAATTCGCAGGTCGGAATGTGAAGAAATCACAACCTTCGGATGCAGGGTAAACCAAATGGCCGAGGATTTCCAAGTAAATAACTTCCAAGCCGAGCAATTAAAATGTCTCTTGTTCGTGTTAGGTTTCTCTAATCCAGCCGACAAGGAAATCAAAACGCGCTTGCTGAGCATAATGGAAACAGATGATACTGTCACTCTAAAAAAAATGCTCATCGAGGCAAATCGGCTCACCAGCGTTAAGGCGGACACAATCTTAGGCACAGTGGAATTAACTGGTGTCAAAAAGATAACAAACAAGTTTAATTCCAAGAAGAAATCCAAATCCAAGCATTCATCAGCACCATTTGGAATGCAATCACAAAAAGTGCCGCGTACACCGTGTTGGTTGTGCGGAGCTATGCACTACTCAAAAGATTGCGAGTACAAGCAACACAAGTGCGGAATGTGTGGCACAGTTGGACATAAAGATGGGTATTGTTCAATCAATCGGAATCAAAGTCGGAAATCTTCGTCAACACCGAAGCAGACGAGAGTTATTCGCATCCCCGATTCAAGTTCATTCCGAAACGTCAGTGAACCGGCAACCGTCCAAACGATAAACGTCAATTCCGTAACCAATCGAAAATTTGTGGACGTTAAACTTAATGGCAAACCAGTTTCCCTACAATACGACACGGCAGCAGATGTGACAATTCTCACCGAAGATACGTGGAAACAGCTGGGTTCACCTGCATTAAGTGCTCCATCCTGCAAACCAGTCGATGCGCAAAATCAACACTTGCCAATCATCGGAGAAATGCAAGTCTCGATTTCTCTAAATGGCGTCACGCAGCGCGGACGATGTTTCATCACCGAAACCGACACCAATTTGTTTGGAATCGAATGGATTGATCAGTTTGGTCTCTGGGAACAAGCTCCCGTAACGTTCTGCAAACAAGTACAACAAAAGACGGCAACATCCAACAGTCAACAAAGCTACGAGAAAATAATAGAAGATATTCGCACCACATTTCCAGAAATCTTTTCATCAACCATGGGCTGTTGTCAAAATTTCCAGGTACGTCTTAATTTGAAACAAAATTCATCACCTGTCTACAGACCAAAACGACAAGTACCTTTTCATGTCATGGCGCAAGTCGAAGAGGAATTACACAGGCTCCAAAATTCAGGTATAATTTCACCTGTGCAATTTAGTAGATATGCGGCTCCGATTGTCGTCGTTCGTAAACCCAACGGGAATATCCGGCTATGTGGAGACTATTCCACGGGATTAAATAATAATCTCGAATCACACGAATATCCTATACCGACTCCAGATTTAATTTTTGCATCGCTCTCCGGATGTAAAATTTTCAGTCAAATCGACCTCTCTGATGCTTATCTGCAACTCGAGATGGACGAAGAGTCAAGGAAGCTTTTGACCATCAATACGCATAAAGGTTTGTTTACTTTTAACAGACTGTGCCCAGGTGTCAAACCGGCTGCGGGAATATTTCAACAAGCAATAGACACTATACTAGCAGGAATTCCACACGTCATAACTTACTTTGATGACATTTTAATAGCGACACAAAGTCTTGAGGAGCATACGCATACGTTGAAGGAAATTTTCAAGCGGTTGCAGTCATACAACATGCGAGTGCGTCTTGAAAAATGTAATTTCTTCAAGACAGAAATTCGCTACCTGGGAGTTATTATCAATCAAAATGGACAGAAGCCAGATCCGGCAAAGATAGAGGCAATCAAGTCAATGCCTCCGCCGACGAATGTAAGTCAGCTTCGATCGTACTTGGGAGCGATTACGTTTTATTCGAGATTTATTCGGTCTATGAGTGCAATGCGATCACCATTGGACCAGCTGCTCAAGCAAGACGTTAAATTTACATGGACTAAACAATGTCAGGAGACGTTCGACAAATTCAAGTCAATTCTTTCGTCGGACTTGCTATTGACTCATTATGATCCAAGTCTTCCCATCATCGTTGCGGCTGATGCGTCCCAAACGGGTATCGGTGGAATTGCTTATCACACCTTACCGGACGGATCTATGAAAGCGTTCTTTCATGTTTCAAGAAGATTAACACCAGCTGAATCGCGATATTCCCAAATAGAGCTAGAAGCATTGGCTATCATATTTGCTGTAACCAAATTCCACAAGTACATTTTTGGCCGTAAATTCACCATTTTCACGGATCATCGCCCACTTCTATCAATATTTAGTTCCAAAAAGGGGATTCCAACGCACGTTGCTAACAGAATCCAACGCTGGGCTCTCATTCTACTGGCCTACGATTTTGATATTAAATACACAAAAACGGGTGATTTTGGACATGCGGACATACTCTCGAGGCTTATATCACAGCGAAAACGGGAAGATGACGATTTCGTTATTGCGTCAATCAACGCAGAGGCAATCATCGATCAAGTGTTTGCTGATGAAATAGACCGACGCTTACCCATCAAGTTTTCACAAATCCAGGATGCTACGATTCACGATAAAACTCTACAGTCAGTCATTTCCTTCGTCAAAAATGGATGGCCGGCATCTCCAAAAGATATCAGCCAGACGGAAATACGACCCTATTACAATATCAAAGACTCACTATCATTAATCCATGGCTGTTTAACCTTCAGGGATAGAACAGTTATACCGTCAGTGCACAGATCCTGGATACTTAGACAGCTTCACGAGGCACATCCAGGCATATCACGCATGAAAGCATTAGCCAGATGCTACGTCTATTGGCCGAACATAGATGAAGACATAACTTCAATTGTAAAACAGTGCAATGACTGTCTTCGAGCAGCAAAAATGCCAACGAAAACTACACTGTCATCATGGCCAATCCCTTCATCTCCTTGGGATAGAGTTCATGCAGATTTTGCTGGACCCATTGGCAACAATTGGTTTCTCATAATGGTAGACGCTTACAGCAAGTGGCCGGAGGTTATTCGAATGTCAACGACAACTACCAATGTCACAACCGCAGCCATTGCTTCAGTCTGCTCAAGATTTGGAAACATGAAAACGCTTGTAACAGACAATGGACCGCAATTCTCTAGCGAAGCTTTTAAAGCTTTTTGTAAAGGGGAGAACATCGACCACATACGAACTCCTCCTTACCATCCACAAAGCAACGGATTAGCTGAGCGGTTCGTAGCATAGAATACTATGGAGTCGCCATAATGATGAAACTACATATAAAAACAACAACACTACATGGGACGAAAAATCTTGTCCATGGGCTCTCTCGTTCAGCGGTTCACGGTACACTTACGTCAAATGCGACCAGTTTTGCCGCACACAGCGACGAAATCGACTAGTTCAGCCACTCACATCAATACACACACCGACAAAGTCATCCGGTTCTGCTAGTTCTGTAGCACGCGCGCATTCTCTATTGTCAAATTCGGTGAACGCGGAAAACGATCCTCGCCGCGAATCTCGTTTGATTTAATTCGATTGCGCGAAATAGTTACGTTATTGACTACAATATTACGTTGCTGGGGTAATTTGTGATTGTTAGGCGCTGTTTTGTGTCATAAAAGGCAAACGTAGTGTGTTATCGACGGTTTGTTTATGATTCACTTATCAATTAATGTACCGTTGTTTTCCTCTCCCATTAAACAAGCAAACTTGTCCCGTCTCATTTTTCGTATGACATCTCCTGCCTTCATCTCGGTGGTTCGTAGATACCTTCAAGCGGAGTCTTCTCAAGGCCAATGGAGATACTTGTGACACGACAATCAACTCATTCCTTCGTGCATATCGTGCCACACCAAATGACAGTGCACCATTCAATAAATCACCAGCGGAGTTGATGTTCGGGCGCAGAATTACGTTGCCCATAAGTTCCGTCCTACCAACCCAACATCAGGCACAAAAACGGAATGTCCCCATGGAAGAGCAGTTTAACAGGAAACATGGAGCAGTTGAAAGGCACTTCACCGTTGGTCAAGCAGTGTCAGTCAAACTAACAGCAAAGGGTCAGTGGAGGCCTGCGACAGTTCTTGAGCGTATAGGAACTGTTATGTACAACGTCGCATACAGCGGACGAGTTCTACGTGCTCATGCGAACCAGTTACGTCCTGCGCCACATCCTGATTCAGCCGAGATGCAAATGGACGTAGCTACGTTATATGAGTTACCAACACCACAAGTGAGCGCAGAACCAGATAATCCACCTGTACTTTCTCCGTCTCCGACACCCTTGCGACAGCGGCGTAATCCAAGAGCTGTGACTAGGACATCTCCTCCTGTTCTACGTCCAAGAACACCGATCCAATAAATTCGGGGGGATGTTCCATTACATGTTTCATTTTCCAGCGGTTCCCATTTTTATAGTATGTACAGTACTCAATTTGTTCATTTGACATAAGCTAACCTCTTTTCGGAGAATAAAGTATTGTAACGTGTTCGCCTAATAGTTTCAATTTATTGCGACAAGTCCGGGATATTTATACTCAATAGTGCATTTATCACCATACAGGTACATAATAGTACTTATTATTTTGACCAAGCTGAAAACCCACTTCAAAGCTAATATCGGGAGGGACTAAGATAATACGGGGATGCCAATTAGTTTCTCGGTTCCGCTGGTATTGTTGTATCCTAATTGTTGTAACGGCTATCTATTTGGAGTAATTCAATTTTAAAAAGGATATGAAAATTTGGCATAAAAAAGTACATGCGGGGTGTACTTATTTTGTTGGCCATATGTGTATATCTTGCCACTTGATCTTAGTGGCAGCTAAACGTTCAATAATCCAGGGTATCTTTTTTTTCTGTAATAAACACAAGTTTTCTGCCGGAAATAATGGCGTTAGAATAAAATTATATAAAACAGATATGCTTGTCTGACAATGCACCAACTTTGCTAACATCGAACAAATCCAGAATCCATATAGAATGTCCTGAAAATCTTCAAATTTTAAACAAATTGCAGCTGAAACATATTCTACAAAATATTAATTATGGAACAGATCGCATTTATCGAAACCGCTCCCATAAAAAAAAACCGGATATATTTTATATTTTGCATTCTACGTTCCTTCGCCTCTTTCTTCTCTACGCCAGAAACAAAAATTGAAATAAATTTTATCTTCCTTGTTCACAACTTCCCAGGTCGCCGGATAGTAACTTCAATTGATTTCCCAGCAGGACTTTTGCCATATTCTGGAAACAATAATCAGAACGTAAATCGAAAAACTATATGGCAATGTCTTACAACACAAAAAAGTCGTAAACAGTTTTAGTTAAGACTGTCCAACTTTATATGTATGTACACGGTCAGAAATTTTGGGCTTAAATCAATTCTTTTTTTGTATAACATATCGATTGCCTAGAGGTAAAAGTGACTAAGTGCATTTTTCGCAAAAATCGTTTTATTACGCCAATTGCAATACTTTTATGTCCCGCATCTGTCATTAAAATATTGAGGCGATAAAATAAGTAAATCAGAAGTTATAGAAAATGAAAATTGATTAAGTGCAAAATTTTCAGAAAATGTTCGAGGTAAAAATAACCAAGTGCAGCACTTGGTGATTTTTACCTCAAAAATTATTGTTTTCCTTTAATGACTCCCTAGATCTCAATATAATTAAAGCCTAATAATAGCACAAGATATTTTCATTTTCAAGATACTAATTTTAAAAAAAAGCACCTTTCACGATTGTGAAGTTAAAATTAATAGACATTATAACCAACTCGTATTCGTATTAAAAAACTTACGAAAATACATAATTCTTGATATTTTAGGTTTTATAATTTTTACATCTCAAAACTTTTGTTATCAATTACACATATGGACAAAAAAATAAGTACACCTTGTTGCACCATTTTATTCCTGATTTTTACTGCATTTATTATATTGTAATAATATAAAAACTAGGATACAACAATGGCAAGGAACCCGAAAAAGATGATGGCTCCTCCTATGTTCTCTGTCCGGACCGGTATAAACTTTGATAGTAAGTTTGGTCAAAATAATAAGTACGACATCGTTTTTTAACTTTTTTTCACAACAGTTTCCGACTTTTTATCGGGATTTGTGTTTTCTTTCCTTTTTAGTGTGCTAACTAACGTCAAATTAAAAGCAAAAAAATACTTAACTGGCGAAAAGCGCTCATTAGGCTCACAGAAAGGAAGTACCATATAGTAGAAGAAGTACAGTAGAAGTACCATATAGTCCATAATGAGACCCTCAATGATAACTCACAATCAATATGGCGAAAAAGGTACCCTGACATTGTCGATACTTGTCGGGAAGTATTGGAAATATTTCATTTCTCCGAAAAGTGAATGGAAGACTACAATAAGTAATGTAATTTTGGTGAATAGATTCGAAGTTTCCTTTGTAAAAAATGTGGACGGTGCGATCAGTTATTGAAAGAGATACTCCTCCTTGGTCGAGACCAAACACAGAAAAATCCACAATATTTTGTTTTAGTGATGATATGATATGATAAAGGACCCCTTTCGTAATATTGTTTGTCTCACAGAAAAATACATTTTATCAACGCTATATTAAAGCACTTTTTTCAACGGAGCCAAATATCATGGTCAATGTTTTTTTTCATTGTTTGGTGTCATTCAAATGCATCTAGTAACCGTTACGGTGAGACATATCCAGTATAAGCAATGTTTGGTTCGCATTATCCTACAGAATCTATATCAGGTTGGTGGTAATTTCCGCAGGATAATATCACACCTCATCAGATGGTGAAGCATTAGCTGCATGAAAATGAAGTATCATTTTTTCTTGATGAAGTCGTTTACCAAACTTGAATTCACTCGAAATTTTGTTGAGAATTAAGTCAAAAAATTGGAAAAAGGTAGGCCACAATAAGGACACAATCATTGGGTTTTCTTAAAGTAACTTGGTATACGGTACCATTCCGCCAGTAACTCAACAAGAACGGATTTTTTCTGGAGAATAATGGACAATATGTCGAGAAATAGTAAAAGAAACGAAATTCTCGACGAATTGGAGCAAGAAGATTGATTTAAAACTAGTTTGAATTGAATTAGTTAAAATGTACTTATTATTTTGTCCAGCCTTTTTAGTTTTATTTTAAATGGTTAGTGTATATATTATTTAATTCCTCTCCAATTAGGGAACAAAATATCATCAAACGATTTTTATTGACTTTAATAACCGCTGTAGTGTGAAGAAAACATTATTTGGCTGTACTTATTTTTTTGTCCATATGTGTACATGTTGCATTCAACAAAAAAACATTAATAGTGTTTTACTTCTTCAATAGATCATAATTACAATTCTTGTAAGATTATGTTTTTTATTTATTTTTCAAGTTAATTAGTAAACAACACTGCTGAACGTGCTGTTGATCTCAACACCCAAAAAAAAGAGTTAAGATCTTGAAAATGGGATGTCACTAACACATCTGTCCTTAGTCCAATGTCACGCCTGTTATTTTAATTTTTGTTGCTCTCTATTGTTGAATTTAAGACTTTTTATTTTTAGCCAGTTAACTATTTTCCCTTCTTCGTCTGCATTCTGCTTTTTCATTATGGAAGCACGTAATGTTTTTTAATCAGCGAAATTGCCAAACATAATTCCACTTGTTTCGTAAGGCTTCTTTGTGCTTGCCTCTTCGAAAATTCTTTTCAAATCATTCATATTAAAACTATTTGGGGGCTTCATTTTTGGTTCAATCACAGAATGCATCAAATCACAATCCATGTACAAATGTCCTGACACCAAAAATTTTAGCCCGATTAATTCTAAATTTGCAAAATCTAAATAGTATACAGTGTTGATCGGTCCATTTGAAATTCTCAATGTTATTTTTAAAGAAGGTTTTACAAACTCTAATTTGATTAAAAAAATATTGAGTACGGTATTTCAAATGCATCGATCAACACTGCACTAACCAGCTACTAACCATCCTTTGGGACAGTTAATGGCGAAGATAAGAGTGGTAAGAAAGACTTCTTCGGAGGATGTCGCTAGGGTGAAGCGCCACATAGAGAGAGAGTGCAATTAATAGAGCATTATATTAGCAAAACGTCCAATAAAAAGTAATTATCGGGAAATTTAAACATCATGCAATTAATACACCGTCTGTATGAAGAGGAGTGTCAAAAAGACAACGTTTCTGCCAGTATAGACACATTTTCTGCACAGAATATAATTTATCCTTCTTCGTTCCTAAAAAGAAGCAGTGCCTAAAATGTCAAAACTCCCTGTAATGAAATTGTGCCTGCTTACAACTCCTATGAAGGTATAAGTGCTGCAAAAAAGAGGGATTTACTGGACCTCTGCAACAAAGGAGTTGTTCTGGAAGAAGTGGTGCAATGGTACAGCAGTATACCGGTTGCAAACGAGAATAGCGAAGATTTTCTTTTTTTTCTATTAATTTTTAATTAAAAATGTTTGTTTACTACTACTGTGTATTGAAAATCTTACAATAATTATAATCATAATCTATTAAAAAATAAAACCCTTTTAGTTGAATACAACATAAATTCGTTAATAAAAGTTCTGGGAAGTAAAAATTATAAAATCTGAAATGTTAAGAAAATTTTCGTGGACCTAAATTTCTAATGCAAAAGATGCCACGTTTGTGAACTTAAAAAAAATGTTCTAGCACATTCCTCCAATATTTACAGATTTTCCCATTTAACCCTTCTGTCGGCACAAAGGTCTGGCCAGACCTTTTGCACTATAATTCGGTCAAAGAAGTATAGAAGATGAAATTGTAGCGACTTAAAACTTCATGATATCCTAGAATAATATGTTTAGAAGCATTTGACAAAAAATTGAAAAAAAATCGTTTGAAGTTTTGAGCATGTTTTTGACGAATTTAAATTTATAGTGTTTTCTGATACCCAATAGGTCTGGCTAGACCTATAATTTTCCACTCCATTTTTCTCTCCAGTTTAAAAGTCAAAATATAAAATTCTATTAAATTTCACCTATCTGTGATGTAATAACGTTAATAAAATTCGATTTGTACTTTAAACAGTAAAAAATTCTGGAGTTTTCGTTAAGAAGCCGCGATGTTCGGAAAATGGGAATGCCCAAATTTATCAGATTTTATAACATCACCTAATGAAATGAAATTTGTTTCTAGGAAATTCAAAACGTTTTATCTCCTTTGTAATGGTAAGGACTAAGCATGTGTGACTTGCTAGCGTCATTCTAAATAGATTTGATCGAGAAATTTACGAAAAATTTAGAATGAAATGATTTTCGCGCTTGAATATTCCCCCCTATTTCTTTCTATCCATTTCCCTAAATCTGCAGACTAATATCAGGGTAAAATCTACTAACGAAGCCCTAAATATTTCCCCAAAGTTAATGGAATTTGAAAATACGATAAAACTTTCTATTATAAATACGCCATGAAAATAAACAGGCAAAAACGAAGAAAATGAGGAGAAAACATGTTTGTACTAATACCACCTCGAAATATGTCTGCTTAAAAACGTTCCCAGAATATCTACAAAAATGATTTAAATGCTTATTGTTTAAAAATGCTAGTTTAGAATTAGCAGAATGACTCTACGGATAAAAACTTCACTTTTTCTAAAAAATAAAAAAAAATGCTCAACAGGTCCAGCCAGACCTATTGGGTATAGAATATGCATATTGAAGTAGGTACCGACAGAAGGGTTAAATTTGACCTCACCTACATTCCGAAAGTAGAGTACAAATGTCATTTCTGGATGATTTCATACATAGACTAAATCACTAAATACTTCCAAACAAAAAGTCTTGCGAGGTAAAAATGACTAAGTGCGAAAATTGAAAATTTACCCATCTGTAGAAAGTTTAAAATTCCAATAAAAGTATGGATGTAGTTGTCTTCAGTTCTAAATGGAAATTCAATAGTCTTTTATTTTGAATTTGCTAACCTCGATTTTTAAGACACGAAAATTTGCTTTTTTTGTTCTCCTGAACAATTTGATAAATGTTAGTTGGTCACTTTTACCTCTAAGCCGACGATATATGACTACACCTGAAATTGATTCGAATTCCACTCTTGGCAAATAATAAAATAAAATTTAATGTATTATTAAAATTGAAACCTATAAAAGATAAATTTTCCATCATTTTGTTTTCTTGTTTTTTAATCATAATGTTTTTGTTTATACCTTGCATTCTCACACTCGCAATTAATTTAGTCTTTTTCTGTCTTGACCGGGAATGCCGAACTTTCCGGTCAATCGTTGTGCAAAAGTTGTTGCGTCGCGACAATATTTACTAAATAATTCCCCATTTAATAAATCTTAAAATAACAGGCGCGACAATCCAGCATTGGACTAAGGCCGCAGGATGTGTTAGTGACATCCTATTTTCAAGATCTTATCTGCTTTTTTGTTGAGGTAATGAGATCAGCATCACGCTCAGCAGTGTTATTTATCCCCATAAATGGGTACTCGTTTAACATCTGAGTGAGATCATAGTCCGTCACAAGCTCGTGAGTTCGAAAAACACCATGGAACACGGTGAGATTCGAACTCATGAGCCTGTGCACCGAAGGTGCGCGCACTAACCGCTAGACCAGTCAGACTATAATAAATCTTAATATGTACAATATGTATTCGGCTCTATTTTAGTACGTTTTTGCAGTAAATTGAGTATATCAAATGTCTGGCTGATCTAGCGGTTAGTGCGCGCACATTTAGTGCACAGGGTCATGAGTTCGAATCTCACCGTGGTTCATGGTGTTTTTCGAACTCACGAGCTTGTGACGGACTATGATCCCACTCAGATGTTAAACGAGTACCCATTTATGGGGATAAATAACACTGCTGAGCGTGGTGCTGATCTCATTACCTCAACAAAGAGCAGATAAGATCTTGGAAATAGGATGTCACTAACACATCCTGCGGCCTTAGTCCAATGTTGGATTGTCGCGCCTGTTATTTATTTTAAATGATATTCTCTTGTATTACAATTTAATAATAATATAAAACCGATATAAAATTCGTTTTATTACCGATTATAATAACAGAACATTCTTTTAAAAAGAATAGAATTTAATCCGTGGTGCATTAAAAATGGTCTGTAACACAAAGCCGGATGTAAAAATTAGTCCATGATTTTTTACCATGTACATAGATACGTACATTACATCGCGTCCTCCTCAAAGTAAAAACTAAAACAAGCTTACTCGTAAACAATCACGTTTTGCCTTCACTGGTGAAATTTCAATTTGCATATCAGGTAAACTTCGTTAGTAATGTGTCCCTTTTTCCTGTCCGTAATACTCAGGTGTTGGTCTCTACTCTACGAACAGAACAATAGCTATAGGTAGTAGAATAGAATAGACAAGTATGTAGTGTAAGAACATGAAACGTTCAACAACGAAAAACAACTGCATCCGCATGCATGTATATTCTGTATTCAACTATACAACGTTCAGCACTTATGGGGTGTTACGTGAGGCTTCATCTTTTGTGTTTACTGTGTCATCGACACAGGATTTGTTCGAGCCTCGGACAATGTGCAAAAGTCCAGAAAAGTCCCAAATGAATTCACTGGCGATAAATGCAAAATCCGAAAAATGGCGAACGTGCGCAGGAAAAAAAATCTACACTGGCTGAAAAGGAGTTCCTTACAAAAAATGTCACTGGATGTTGGTATGCACTTGGTTTGCCATTGAGGATAAGGATAGTGAATAGAGTGTTCTGGGATGAAAATGCATCAACTGTTTAGAGCTTCATCCAGACGTGTTTAAAATTGGTATAGCGCGCAATACCAAGTTGGTATCTACTCTGTGTAAACGGACTAAATATTTTCACTCCAAATATGTATGAACAAAACTATAGGTATACCACAAGGGAGTGGATGAGCGGGCTCCACAATTCAGTTGTAACAAATTGGACATCTAAACCTGGCCGCTGGTGTAATAAATTAGTATGTACGAAGAAACCACACTTTATCGACGATTTCTTCGTCGCAATCCTCTCTCTAACGTTCTCAAAGGCAAAAAAATCAAAACAAATGTTTTGAAAATTTTAACAATAGCGTTTGCATGGCATTTTAGTTATCTCAAAATGACTACAATACACATACACATACCTTCCTACGTATAGAAACACATATCCAAACTTTCATCCTAAGTGCTTGGAAATTTAGACAAAAACAGAATATAACATTCCATTTAACTTCTGACAAGAACCACTTCGGTAAAGCAACTGCATGTCATTTTCTCAAGCGGCTGAATAGCACAGAAACCGTGTCGGAATATTTCGGTGTACTATACTTTAAGGATGGGCTGGGTGAAGTCTGAAGAGTCCTGGTTTTTCGGCATGTCGAGAATGAGGACACACTAAAAATGTCTTCAACTGGAACAACTTATCCCCGGATCGAAATACAATACGTAAACGTGCTTTCTGGTATGTACTCGTTTATTCAAAACAATTGAAAGTGTTGTTTTAGAATATGTATGGCGGTAAAATTAAAGGATTGAAATTTATTATGCGCTTGTTGAGTTTATAAAGTGAATATGTATTAAATAGGGTGTCACTTAACAATAGGATATTATTTTAAATTAATTAATTCGTTTATTTGCAGTAAAAACTCTCTTGGTCATACAAGATAGGTGCCCGCTCAGTAGGGTTTAGCGTTTTTTTTTTGTATTTCAATGATATTGATACCTACTATGTATATACATATCTATAATGTACACAATTTTGCAAATTTTTTATATGATCGTGTTTTTAAAAAATCAAAAAGAATGTTGTTAATTAATTTTATACATACATTAAACTTTGCAATTTGCCGGATGAATTTAAAATTTTGTGAATTTCATAGTTCAAATTAAGTATTTTGCCGCTGATTGCGTTATTTGACAGTAAATGTTCAAAAGTTGTTAAAAAATGTAAATAAAAACTATTAATTATTTAGGGAACAACCATGGGAAAATCTGAAATTGACGAAGTTTTTGTTGACTTTCTTTTAATCTTACGATACAGTAATTTTTTTAAGGATTTTTTTTTGCGATTTTGACCCTGTTTCCCAACACGGATTGGTGCTCAGCAACCCAGAAACATAAACAAAATCTTTCACGTGGTTATTGAGCTAATACTAATATTGACTTTTAAAATTTTTAAGGTTATGCTCAAAAGCCAGTTTTATTTGCATCATCGTTTTAGATTTCCTTTTAAATTCTTTTGCCTTTTTATTTTCAATTCACACATTGGTAGATTTTATTTCACTATAGAATTGTCAATTTCCGACGAGAGTGTTTTTCGTCCATTGTAATGTGTGACTATGCGCCAATTTTTAAAAGATTCGTACAATCACCTCACCTTGGCAGAAGTTGGAGAAAATTGAGATGGAAAAAAAGATTGTTTTTGGCTTAAATCACGCAAATTTGACTTTGAAGCTCTGTAAAAACCAAACCTCTTATCCGATTTTAGTGTGGTTAGTTTTATTTTGCAGGTAAATTTGTTGGCTGTAATCATAATTTTATTTCACTATTCAAGCTGGTCTAGCTTTGGAGATAATAGGCTTTAAGTTGTGCAAGAAAATGATTTTTTCAAAAATCTTTAAATGCCCGTGGCAGCTAAAGGGCTAAGCTGAGGGGGTATGTTCGTACAACTTTTTTGCTGGAAATCAACTGAGGAATCATAATCCGGTGCGTAAAGTACAAATACTATACACATACAGGGTGGCCCATTTAAAGTGAACAAGTGTAAACCATGAATAACTTTTTTATTTCTGAACCGATTTTTTTTTTAAATTTTCACATAAAAAAATAGACACTTGAGAGATATGTTTACACTATGTTCGAAAAATTATATCCTTTAGATGACCGCGCCGGGCGGCTTCGGAAAGACGTGATCGTTCTACGCTGTGTTCCATTAACTTTCGCAATATTTCGGGCTGCAAACATCGGATCTCCGCTACAATATTTTGCTTCAATTCGTGAATTGTCCTTGTATTGGTTTATTATTGTAGACTCTCTCCTCAAGGTATCCTGACAGAAAAAAAAATCTAGTGGAGCTAAGTCTGGAGATCTAGCCGGTCAGTTAATTGCAGATCCACTGGAAATGACTCTTTTGCCGAAAACGTCCGTTAAAATCCCCATTGTGGCTGCAGCGGTATGGAAAGGTGCTCCATCTTTCTGAAACCCTATATCTGGTCGGTTTTGAACAAAAGGACGAATAAAATTGTTGAGCATCTCACGATATCGTTGTCCTTCTTTGGGTTGATGTTGTTGCATTTGATTCGAAGCTGGCTTCCACCCGCTCAATGATTTCGTCCGTCTTCGCACTTCGTCTCTGGGCTCGTCGAGGGCTATTAACTGTTCCTTGTTCTCGAAAATGGCGAACAATTCTACGAATCGTTGATATCGAAGGAGCAACTCTTACATGGAGCGTTCTTCGATACTCGCGCTGTGTCTCGACAATCGAATTATTATTCCGCGTGTAAATTTGTGTCATTTGAACTCGTTGCTCAACCGCATATCTTTCCATGTTGTTTTTTTTTAATACTAACGCATATGGATCCTTTCCATTTTATTTTATCAATTTAATTTTATAAAAACTTGATAGATTTGAGCAACGAGAAAAGCATTCATTACCATTCATTCATTTTTTGATATTATGGCGTCATTATCTGATGCATTTTTAGGACTTGATTTTTAAATAAATTGTCTAACAATGGTAATTTTGGCAGTAATTACCTTTTAAACATTGAGTTATTGAATCGTTAGCAAAATTCCATTCTACCTGTCCGCATACGTACTTTTTGTGAAAGAAATGGCTCAAAAATGAACTCTCTTATAAAACCTACCTAAATCGACCCTTCCTCAACGCGTATCTACCTGGAAAGTAGTGTAAACATATTTCCCATGTGTCTAGTTTATTCTTACCAAATTTCAGAAAAAAATATAAAAAAAATAAAAAAGTTATGCATGGTTTACACTAGTTCACTCTAAATGGGCCACCCTGTATACAGGGTGTCCCATTCATGGTGGAGAATATTTTAATGGTAGGTAGTGTGGCTCATTTGGAGAAAATTAATGTACAACGGGACCCCTCTATTTTAACCGTTACAATGTTATAGCATTTTTTGTCAAAATGCACGACTTGCTGAACTAAATCAAAATTTGCCACACCACCAATCATTTCATCCGAGATATGACTTCACTTTCTAAAACTACATAAAATTTCCAATAAAACGACACCTCGCCCGTTACGAAGTTGCTCGTATCTTCCGAGATACACCCGTTCAAACTTTAAAGAAATTGTAAAATTGTTTTTTTCATAAAAAATGATGAAATGGATGAAATGATTGGTGGTGTGGCAAATTTTGATTTAGTTCAGCAAGTCGTGCATTTTGACAAAAAATGCTATAACATTGTAACGGTTAAAAATAGAGGGGTCCCGTTGTACATTAATTTTCTCCAAATGAGCCACACTACCTACCATTAAAATATTCTCCACCATGAATGGGACACCCTGTATAGGTACTACTCACAACAAAATAATGGCCACGGCATCTAACCAGGCCACGAGCTTATTATGGTTACTTTTAGACTTACCAGAGTGTCGTTAATGATAACGGTGAAAAATGCTGCGGGTCTTGTCTTTAAGCAGAGGGTAGTCTTAAAGCATAAAAAAGTAAGTGGCCCTTATTTTGCTGTGAGTCGTGCTCTGTGGCCGTGATCGTTCGGTCGCCACTCTGTGAAATAGACACTCATAGAGAAACGAGTTTCCAAACTCGGCACGACTCGTCGCAAGTTTATTATTCAGAAGAAGATGATAAGAAATATTCTTATCGTAGAATAATTAACAATGCGACTAGGAAGTGGTATGGCTGACAACCGTATCACACTCCGAATTCAGTTGTCTTTGTAACGTTGGTGACTACACACGGTAGTCATCAACGCACCATGCTCCACTAGGAGTTACGGTAATAAAGAGATTTTGCTGTGAGTAGTATACATATAGACGGGAAATTCTCCCACTTCCCTTTAGCGTCACGCACAGGTATTTTGTCTGAGTTTATGAAAATACATAGAATATATTTGGCGCAACCACGATCTTGTCCTGGAGGGGATAAGGCCATCTATATTACTGGTTGAGTCAAGGTGCTATTTTCCAGTAACGGAACACCTATACGGCGGTGTTCTAAGCTCCCAACGACGCTTTTCTATTAAGCCGAACCGTTAGGGCAAGGTTTCACAAGTAAGGTGCAACTGGCTATTGTGAATCAAATGTCACACCGCAATTAGAGAATAATTTGTTAATGCCCGCACTACACGAAAAAAATATAAATTTAGACACAAACAGAATCCGGACCGAAGTTGAACTAACGTCAATCTAATAGTCTAATGGCTACAGAGAATTGAATTTAGTGCGATGACAGGACTCTGTCTTGCAAATAAGTAATTGATATTTTAGGCGAATTGCTGCGATGGCGGCTGATTATGTTACAATACAACATGAATGAATTTCACATTCTTCCACAATTTTAATTGTAATAAAAAATTTAAATGTTCGTCTAACGCACGCGTTAGCGTTAGCGTCTGGTAAGGATGTTTCATCTTGCGCAGACCATCGAAGCTGGTGAATAATTTAGACTAGAAGAAAAATACACATTTCACATTTTAATAAAATCTGCAACGAAATGCATTGTTTCATGTTTTATTCTCCATTTTTTCCTTTCTGAATTTCTGGGTCTGGGAGGGGCTTTTGCCCCCTTAGCTCCTCCCGTGGTTGCGCCACTGTGTTCACCGTATTGGCGTCAAAAGATCCGCCCCAGACGCAAAAGACATTCTTAAAGCTGCGTTTTGAAAAGATGCTCAAAAGGAATGCCTGTTAGCAGGCTGTACTTTTGTTTCTAAGATATACTAATAAATTTGTATTTTATGAAAAAGCCAAACTAGTTAAGACATCAATGATAAATATTTTCGCCCAACAACATAATTATTCAAAAATCACTCACTCATTCGACTCACTTCAAAAAAATACTACGATTTGCTAATTTAATATCAGTGAACGCTTACATTATCAATGTGTAGTGGCAACATAAAAATTTTTTGCAGAATTGGATGTTATATTTCATTTTTTCAAATTTCAGGATGTACCCAGATCTTTAGTTGTACACATACACCCAACTTGAAATTCAGTTAAAAATCATAATTCGGATTCGGTCAAACCTCATTTATTGCTCTACTTACAAAAAGCACATGGAACATTGTTCCCACAAGAGACATTTAACTGAATCCCTGAAAATTAATTAAAGCACGAAACGTTGCTTATGTAGGGTATTCAGTTTGCTGGTGAATCAAGTACCAAAACAATATTCCGCAACAAACTCCTCTTAATTTCGACCATTTCGTGCAACATTTCTTGCGACATATCCCGTTACAAACAAAATACGTATCGTCGAAATAGAATCCTTGACGATGCGAAAATATGAGAATATTTTTTTCTAGATGCTGGAGATACATACTATGGAAGATGTTGCCGTTTTGCACGTAACAGAATGAAGTCATTATACGAACATTGTTTTGATAATTTATCATTTTTGCCCCAGCAAGCGACACGACATACATGCAATAATAAGTGCAGAAAGGAAAATGGAGTGTATATGATGTTAACTATGGCGGTTACCAGGGTCGTAAAACTATCCTGCGAATGTGTTGAATACGCCAGCAAGCATTTTGCCTTGGGGAAGCAAACAGAAATCTTCAATCATGTTGTCTTCTTGCCGAGGATAAAATGCTTGCATTCGTATAGTAATAGAATCTTAACATGAAAAAAGAGCCTGCGGTTGTTGTGGAAATTATGCGGCTGTTAGTGGCATCCCATTTTAGGGGTAATCAGAAAATCCTTGAAGCTACTCCATCAATGTTAAGGGTTCGCTTAACGGTGTTGATGAGAAAATGCTGGCATATTTTCGACCACCCAATGTCATAGTTGATATTTATTGGGTGCCTTAAATCAAATACTACCTGTGTAGGTTCTATCAAGTAAATGGACCCACGCAATGCCAGACCTAGCCTAGCTTAAAATATAGCCCAATACAGTGTTGAATCCTTAAATGAACTGTGTAGATATCTCGTACGACATGAGTTTTCGCTTTAATCGCTAACTTTCAGCACCGGATACACCTCACAATATTTCGGGTACTGTTCGCCGTAACATTACATCACTTTTTTTGTTCATGGTTATGGTGATTCTCCATGTTCTCTTCAGCACAGAGATAGTATGAAGCGTATAATGTAGTTTCAACTGTTGTTTTCAGGAAGACCCTACGGGAAGTTAGTATGAAGCGAATCTACAGGATGCCAGAGTAGAATGGAAGGAATTTCCATTCAAACGACAAATGGATGGTAAAAATGGAATATGTATACGTGTGTTGATCTGAGTGAGGAGACCACCTCACTATGAGAGGGCTTGACAATCGTAAAAAGCACCCACAAGACAATGACGCTATACGTACAGGGCTCCAGGGTTTATTTGATGTCATAGCAGAGTAAGTCCTTTTTGTTATGCGAAAGTGCACTAGTATGTATACATTTTGCATTGTTCCCGCCGGTGTCTGCCGTACCGATTTACGTATAAAGTCATTCGGTCAGAAGTACGTGGATTTTTATGGAAGTGTGTTAATATGGTACCTATAGATGATAGGTTTTTTTTTTCTGCGTATGACGTTTTTGAAAGAAACACTTTTGCGCGGACTTAGGTAGGTGGAAGTTTCCTACAGGATAACATTAATCAAATGGATTTGGTTCGCACTAGACTTCTTCTTCTTTATGGCACGATAGCCCGACGTCGGGCCTTGGCCGCCTGGATTGAAGACCTCCAATTGTCGCGGTCACGCGACCTTGTCCTCCAGTTCCGAAAGCCTAGCATCTGGTGGGCGTCCTCACATACAGAATGCTCCCATCGGGCTCTCGGTCGTCCACGCAATCTGGCTCCGTCCACTCGTTGCGCGTTCATCACCTTTTTGGGCATGCGATCGTCGTTCATCCTTTGTACCTGTCCCGCCCATTGCAGTCGCTGCAATTTCACAATTTTCGACACATGTAGCTCATCATACAGCTGATACAAGTCATGGTTGTACCGGATGCGCCATTCACCTCGTTCACGAACGGCCCCGAAGATTCTTCGGAGAACCTGTCGCTTGAATGTGTCCAACAGGTGTTCGGAGTTTTGGGTTAGGGTCCATGCTTCGCAGCCATAGCATATAGCACAGGTCGGATGATTGTTTTATACACGTGGAGCTTCGTGTTCCTGTGTACCAGCTTCGATTTCATAATTGGGAGGAGCGAAAAATAACACTTATTAGCTAGTTGTATCCGTCGCTTTATCTCATCTGTTTCGTTGGCGTCCTTTGACAAATTGCAACCCAGGTAAGTGAAGTTGTCTACATACCCTATATTGAGGTCCCCCACTGAGATGCTTGAATTTACTGGCGTTCTAGTTTTTGATTGCATCATGACCTTGGTTTTAGATTCGTTGATATGTAGTCCAACTTCTTTGGCGGCGTTATTGACTAGACTAGACTAGACTTGAAGTCCTTAAATATATGCCAAAAAAGAGAATGTCAAAAGTTGTATGTACACATACATAGTTTACTTTAGACCACTTTAGAACAATCATGAATGTATCACAATATTTCTGAATATATCGGTTATGCATATACTCGATACCGATACCAACCAGCCAATAGCATCAAACCTTTAACTTTATACGTTCTTCAACAATGCCGAACAATTTGGTAGAATGTACAGTGCTGAAAGAAAAAAGGACCATTTTTTTCAAAAATCGCGCGCGATTTATAAAGGCGGGATTTTTCGTAAAAAGTGGGATTATGAACGGGCGGGATTTTGTTTTTCGAGATTATGACGGTATCCCTAATTTTAAACGTATTTGTTATTAGAAAAATTGCCGTTGAGAAATTTTCCTTCTGTATTAGTAGGGCCGAAGAATTGGCGGGCTCTTAATATTGCAATAGTTTATTAAATAAATGCGATAGAAAACAGCTCAACATAAAGTTGTTCCACAATTACATAAGCGTCCAAGACGTAGGTGTACCTGAAAAACCCGTGATATCCGGTTCTTATTTGCCTTGGTTAAGCTTTATTCTATTTTCCCTCCCACTGGCTCACAATCATCAAAAACTATTCAAATGGAAAAATATTACAATTTCACAACTTCTTTTTTGTCATTACATCGAAATTTCCCGAAAAAATACAATATACATACTATATTCAAACAACCTTCAATCAAACCATTCCATTCTATACACTCACGGTCTTGTTGTACTAAACAATCCTGACGCCGAGAAATAAGAAATGTGTAAATCGGCGTAAAATCAAAATTGACAATGATATAGCTTGGAACGCTTATAACGTTTCGGGATTTGAAGAAATAAAAACCCAAAATCATTTTATTCTGGAAATTTTCAATTTGTTGTATGTTGTGTCGAAACCATTCAGACGGTTTTATTCTGGAAAACTCATTTTCCCTTGTGTGTTGTTGTGTGCGTGTGTAAATGAGTATAGGTATTTCTGACACCGTGCGTTAGAACTGCTACTGAGCTAACTTACTCACCGGCACCATGTGTCACTATGACAGCAAGGTGTGCGTGAGATCCGTGTCCTTTTTACATTAAACCTTCCTATTGTTACGGTCTTATCCGTTGGTTGGTTGAATTGTGGGATCGACCTTTTGATTTTGTATCAAAAGGTCCTTCGTTTTATTTGAGTGAATTGCAAATGATAATAATTTCCTTGAATGAACTGATAAAAATCACTGAATGGGGAATGAATGCGTTTGGTGTTTAAATAGTGTATTCATAAATTTTCAATATTGCATTGGAATTCTTAAATCGATAGTTAGACTTCAAAAATAACAAATAAGGTTTCGAATATTCACCGGAGAAAAACACACCCCACTATCATGTCCTTTGATTTTTCCTCTTGTCGGATTGAAAGAACAAAACATCACTGTTGTAAGTCAGCAGGCGGACGTGGTTTTCCTGATGTTTCTCTTATCGCATCGTTTTCTTTTTCTAACGATGCATGAAATCGAGAATCGCTTTTGAAAGGACGTTTTCGAATGCCCGTACTACCGTAATAGCAGGATTTCCAGAGACAAACATACGTACCGTATTCATAGTTTCGAAAATAGTTTAGTTTTTGTTGTTGGGTTCTGTTGAATGATGGACATTGATGATACTGTTTCCTGATGCTAGTCAACCAATGTAGTATGGGAATGCCTCTCTCTGCTCTTACATGTACCTTTACATGGATGAGCTTGATGATGTATACAATACTCGTACGTTTGTTTGTCTGTTTCAGAGCTCCAAGAATTACAGAATTGTTGCGGAAACTAATAAGCTTTCAGGTTCGGTTAACTCTGCTTGGAATTTCGTTATGAAATGTACTGTGCGGTTGAATAATGGAGGTATGATCAGTGATAAGTTTCTATGGTAACTATTCATTTTCGATTCAAAGTCTGGGGGTTATGAATTTTGATATTAAGTACTGATGTATTGTGGGATTTTGTTTATTTGTTCATATGCATAGTTTAACTGAAACATGCTTTAATTCATAATTCAGAAATGAGAAGATAAATATTGTTTCACAACTTTAAGATTTTAAAGAGAGGAAAGCAAATTTAATTTTTTATAAATAGTTTTCCAAAATATGGAATATTATAGCAAATACGAGTATATGCATGAGACGCACAAAAAATAACTAATTTCATGAGATTATCATCGTCAATGTGGCAAGGTACCACGACAACGTTGGGCCTTGGCCGAATGAATATACCCTCAACAATATGATACTTTTTTTTTTTTTGAGTTTTGAGAAACAACAATGTAAAGTATAAACTCGATATGAAAAATCGAAATATTCATGCGAAATATTGATGCTTCAGAATTATTAGACAAAAAACCATCGTTACTCACAGCCCTGAACTAGAATTTATTTATGCGCTAGTATAGGACTCTCGTGACATACAATTTTGCATGAGTACGAAGAGTCCAGTTGAGAAGAGTACATTGTCTATGTATTAGCGACAATGCTTGCATTAGCGAGAATATAGCGGCAATTGTTTGTTATGGCTATTATTTTGCATTAGTTAGAAAGAGAAGCGATGTTACGAGAGTCCAACTAGCATATAAATAAATTTTTGGTTCCGGGCTGTGAGTAACGACATTCGCGAAAACCTGTTTTCATTTTCTCAAGAAAGGAAACGGTTATTATTTTTTTTCTTGGCCTAATTATTATTAAGTATTTTTTTTTGTAAAAATGGTGCAGTTTTAGGTAAATTGTAGTCTGGCTGGTCTAGCGGTTAGTGCGCGCACCTTCGGTGCACAGGGTTATGAGTTCGAATCTCACCGTGGATCATGGTGTTTTTCGAACTCACGAGCTTGTGACGGACTATGATCTCACTCAGATGTTAAACGAGTACCCATTTATGGGGATAAATAACACTGCTGAGCGTGATGCTGATCTCATTACCTCAACAAAAGCAGATAAGATCTTGGAAATAGGATGTCACTAACACATCCTGCGGCCTTAGTCCAATGCTGGATTGTAGCGCCTGTTATTTATTTTTTTTAGGTAAATAAGCGAAAAGAAAATGATTAGGGTTGAAAGCTGTTTACATCTAAACCGTTCATCCGTGACATTTAGTCAATGGTTGTATTTGTTTTGAATTTTCTAATGCTAACAATGCTAATTTCCTCTTTAGTGCTAGTTAGGTTTCCTAAAATAGCCCTTTGATAGAAAAATTAAAGGAAAAATGTCTTTGGTCATAAATCCTTCAGAAAGTGTTAATCGCATTCTCAGTGGCGGATTTCCACATTTGCCGCTAGTAGGCTGTGAACATTTTGCCGCCCCTACCAGGCTCTACGAGAATATTGCTGATTGACCTTTATTCTCCACTTTCTTCTTTGCACTTTAATAGATGAGTGCTTCCACTTCGTGGGTCCTGAGCATTCTTTAAACTTTATGGAATAGATAAATATAAAAAAAACAGCGATTCAAAAATTGATTGGTTGGAAAGTCGGTTTGAAGGGTATGTTCTTCTTCTTCATAGTGCACAATTCAGCAAAACTGATATAATCGATGGTACAATTTGTTTGAGCAAAAACACAATCAATAAAATTGGCATACGTAATCAAAAAAATTGAAATGAGGTTTTGAAACTACAGTGAACCACCGAAATTCGTGAGGGATGCGTTGCACAAAACTATCGCGATTTTCGGGGTACGTTGTTTAGGATAGAGGTGGGATTTGTTGAAAATGTTCTTAAAATATCAATAATGTTATATTTAGAGTGGAAAGCTTGTCACTCAACTTTTTTGTTTCCTTGCACTCTTCGAAACATTTCAAACTTCATATCACCCCATCTCTTCCCTGATAAATTCCTTCAGTTGTTTCAATTGAATTGAGAAGACAAACTTTAAACAAAGTGGTTTCTGCAGGACTGCGACCCGGTCTTACGCACTGGTTGATCATCAAAAGTCCAGGATCTTTTGCTTTTCGTAGCTGATTAACGAATGAAGTTGATCCAAATAGAAGAGGTGAAGCGCATATCATAAATGAGCTGGTGCGAAGGATTTCATTGAATCCGTATTTTTCGGGTTTCAAATACTTTTCTATCAACGTCACTTCTATGATACACGTTTTATATCTTTAGAAAATTTCATTTTTGATTTCATTTCATTTCATTTCTTTATTTTCTAATTCAATTAATTTTTAACAATCTGATATATAAAATTATAACTATGGAGGAAATACCTCTCCACAATGGCAGAGCCAGAGCGTGGAAAAGGGGGTTGATTTCATTTAACATTTAACTATTTTCAAAATTAAGTAAAGGAATGGAATTGAATACATAATGAATAAATATCATAATAAAAACAAATGATCGAAATTGAAGGATAAGAAAAGCAATAAGATAAGATTATAATAAAGCATAAGAGTATTAAATAATAATAATTAAATAATATTATAAATTAAATTATAGAAATTAAATTATAAAAGAAATTTTTAATAACATAATAATAATAATTAAAACCCTACAATATAAGAAGCTATAAAATCAGGCAGATGTAACAAAAAATATTTGCAATTCATAACCTGTCTCAAAACTTCGAAGATATAAAAATCATAAAAATCTATTAACGCGCATATTAAAGTGGCGATTATCGGCTCGTAAATGACTTGGCAGTTCATTATACCAAACAGGACCTAAATAAGTCCAATGTCGCATGGATTGTGTTAAATTTTTCCGTGGGACCCTCAATAGACCTGTTGTCGCCCCTCGAGTTCGAAGGGAAGTTCCAACGTGTGAAAAATTGTTCCTTGAGCTATTAACTTTCCTCAATGCATATAATTTATACAACTGATCAATTGTTAGAACTAAAAAATCCTTATAGAGATCGTTAGTTGAATCAAATCTAGTACGCATTAATATAGTTCTAAGTAAGTTATTTTGTGCTACTTTGAGGGGCTTCAAATTTGTTGGGTAGGCTCCTCCCCATGCTAAGATTCCGTATGTTAAAATAGACTGTGCTAGTGCAAAATAAACTGACCTAATAATCGCTCTGTTAAGTATATTACGTAATCTATAAAATATATACGATAGTTGATTGAATCTTTTGGTAATAGTCGTTATATGTTTTTTCCAATTGAGTTGTTGATCAATGTATATACCTAAGTATTTGTAACTATCTACTTTTTCAATTTGTTGATCGCCATATTCTGTATGGAATTTGAGGATTTTATTTGGGTGGTAGCATTCATATATCGAATATGACATATGCTTAGTCTTATCGACATTCATTGTTAATTCATTTCTATTAAACCAGTGCCTTATTTTTTCTATCCCATGTGATGCTAAATCGTACGTTTTATCCCAGGTCTCTGCGGTGAAGAGTATTATAGTATCATCAGCAAACATAAATATTTTCCCTGTTATCATGCTCTCGAGTTTGGCCAGATCATTTATAAAAATCAAGAAGAGAATTGGTCCTAATACAGTACCCTGTGGTATGCCGTATGCAGACCCTTCAAGTTCCGTGCTTAGGATTTCGCCAATTTTAACCTGCTGAGGCCTCTGTTTCAGATAAGATGAAAACCACAATAGCTCTACTCCCCTGATACCTACCAAATCAAGCTTTTTCAACAGCAGATCATGTGACACTGTGTCGAACGCTTTCGCCAGATCCACAAAAATTGACAAAGGTTTTTCATTTCTATCTATTGCAGAATATATTTCTGTAGTTACTTTGTCAATAGCTTCTTGCGTTCCCATTCCAGCTCGGAAGCCAAATTGACTTGATGTGATTATATTGTTTGTATCTAAGTAAGTAATAATTTGGTTTTTTACAATTTTTTCCATTATTTTAGCTACGGTAGATATTATAGATATCGGGCGATAGTTTTCGACCAATGTCATATCTCTGCTTTTGTAGATAGGAGTTATTATGGATTTTTTTAGTGACTCGGGAAAGTGACCTGTGCTTAGGCTTAAGTTTGTTATATATACTAGCGGCCCAGTAATATAAGGTTTAATAGATCTTAAACAACTTGTTGTAATGTCATCCCATCCTGGAGCTGAATTATTTTTAAGGTCATCAATAGCGTCTGTAACATCGCTCTCTTCTACTCTTCGAAATCTAAATGTATCTGTAACGAGGGTTGCTTCTGGCTCATTGCCACTATTGTTACGTTTATTTGAACTTATTTTATTAGCCATGTTTTCGCCAACTGTTTTAAAGTAAGCGTTAAAATAATCAGCACACTTTTGAGGATGTTCTTTGGAATCAACTATTTGGTTGTTAATATTGAGTATTATGTTATTATCATTTTTACCAGTTTGAGTAGAAACTACTTCTGAGATAGCTTTCCACACTTTTTTGGTATCATTTCCTGCAACTTGAATCTTTCTAGAGTAATACCTTTCCTTTGATGACCGAATTAGAAGTCTTAGTTTATTTTTATAATTAGTGAAATACGTACTTAGGTTTTTATTAAATGGTTGCCTGCAAAGTTTTTTGTGTAGTAAATCTCTATTTCTAAGTGCAGTCATTAGTCCAAACGTCATCCACGGTTTCTTATTATTATATTTACGAGATGGATTTAAGTTCGTATATGAAGTGACAGCCCTCAGGTGGTTGGAAATTATTTCTACTATTAGCATTGTGGCTTTTTTGGGGCATGAGCTTTGATAGACGTTTTCCCAATCTAAGTGCTTTATTCGATCAACGAAAGCATCTAAATCAACTTTTCTAATTTTATGGGTCACATTATTAGCCTTTTCCGATACACTTATATGTTTTGCGCTTTGTGTTTTGTCAATTATGAACCCAATCAGTCTGTGATCAGTGATTGCACAATTATCCACGAACGCTTTCAATTCAGACTGATTCTGAATATTTGAAAAAATGTGATCTATGCATGACTGCTTTATATGTCCCGATTCATCCATGTTAGCAGTTCGAGTAGCAGTTGTGATTCTTGCCAAAAAGCCATATTGTGCTAACAAACCCATATAATTTTGACTATAACTGGTTATATTCAATTCATCAATATTTATATTTGCATCACCTATAAGTATAGTATTCGGTTTTAGATACTGTTCCAATTCATTCAAGAATAGATCTACATTTCCTGACGGTGATCTGTAAATCGCTAATATGGTATACTTATCATATTTTGCGTTAAATTGGATGGATAGGCAGTTGCAATTAGACATAATGTGCTCTTGTACTACAATATTTGAGATAAGATTGTTTTTTACATATAATACTACTCCACTATTTTGGTTGAAATTATCTTCTGTTTTAAGTAATGTATAGTTGGGAATACTAAAAAGTGCAGTTGGTATTTCACGGCCCCCAAGCCAACATTCGCCTAGTATTATTATATCAAAATCTCGAAAACGATTAGCTAAATATATACTGAATTCATCAAAATTTTGATTGATACTTCGAATGTTCATATACAGGCAGGATAATAAAATTTCGTTATTTGAGTCATGAAATCTGAAGTCTGATTCTATATCGGCCTGTATTATAGAGTTTCTTATATTTACATTGTCTATGACGTTAATATCATCAATAGGATTAGTTGTAATCATATTAAAAAAGACTTATTTTAATTCTTTTAAATTAGTTACTTAGTGTATTACAATTATATGATTTGATTAAGATTATTAATTTTTAAAATTGCCGATTTGTCCTCTTTTCTTACGTATATATTTCCTCCTCTAACCCATGTATATTTATAATTTTTATCTTTCGCCGCTTGTTTGACTTCTCTCAAAAATCGCGCTGTTGATATGGTGAGTTGTTCATTTACAAACACTTTTTCATCGCCGAAATGCTTACAAATTTCTCTTGCGAGTAACCCTGGGCCCGTGTTAGTGTCTCTTATTTTCCGCCTGTAAGCTGCAATGAAGTTGTTCTTGCTTAGTGTTCTCGTGAACTCGACGATAATTCCTGGTGACTCAGTTCGATCATCTTTCAACCTGTATGAGCTGTTGACGTCGCACTCATTAATGTCATGACCTACACAGTGCGCCACAGATTTTATTATGTCAGTTATGTTTTCGTTTTTAGTTTTTTTAATTCCATTTATTATTACATTTTTCTTAATTAGTTGTTTTTGTATTATTTCGTTTTGTGTCATTAAAGTGCCCAATTGATTTTTAATTTCTTCGTTTTCAATTTTTAGTGCATTAGTAATAGTTTTCAGAGTATTTACTTCTTGAAACAAGTTTTTTATATCGCTGCGCAGTGAATCGAACTTGCCTGACAGAAACTGGATTGCATTGGTGACATCCTTTACTTCCTGCGAGTTGTCCTTTAGGCCTTTTTCGATTTTCTTCAAGGAGATCTGAAGTGCTGCAATTGAGTTTTCATCGGGTGCTCCATTGCTCGTTCCACTCATGCATTTGTCATTAACCGGTTCAGCTGTCACTGATGCCGCCAATATTGAGTTGGACACTGAGGTGGTTTCGCGTAGCTCGCGTTTATTTGAACGATTTTTTGTACTCATAATGCACAACCGTGAAATAATTTTGCGTATTATTCGAATAAGTTTGCTGTTGTTCTTATCAAATCGAAGAAAACGGTTTTTATCAGATTCGATTACTTTGCTATTGCACTAGTACTGTGCGAGCCGGGCTTAGACACGTCCGAACACTATGACGAACGAACTCAACATTTTTAATTGAATATTTTAAAAAACAATTTCACAACGATACTTTTATCTAATGAATCTGCAAATTTGCTTTAGTGTGATTACTTTCCAACGCATGATTCAAAAATTTCGGCAGAACAATCTTTTAAATTAAATTAGCTTACTGCATCTTTTAAAGATTGAGTTTAAGATTTTCAAATTTCTGGTCGTACAATAAAAAATTGAAATCTTCAAATCAGCCGTTGCTGAAGGATCAAAATACTACAAAAATATATCTCTTCGTCTTCCCTCCCCTGATATTCAGTTGAAGTGCTACACTTGTCATACTTGAAACCCCTGTAAAAATCGGCCGTCTGAATTTTAGTACGAGGTGATTCATTTTTCGAAGTTTCTCTCTTGATTACCGTAACTCCTAGTGGAGCATGGTGCGTTGATGACTACCGAGTGTAGTCATCAACGTTACAAAGACAACTGAATTCGGAGTGTGATACGGTTGTCAGCCATACCACTTCCTAGTCGCATTGTTAGTTTATTATTCTATGATAAGAATATTGCTTATCGTCTTCTTCTGAATAACAAACTTGCGACGAGTTGTGCCGAGTTTGGAAACTCGTTTCTCTATGAGTGTCTATTTCACAGAGTGGCGACCGAACCATCACGGCCACAGAGCACGACAATAACAATAAATTGACTGTAAGAGGCCTTTTCCAAGATAAGTCTTAAATTACAAATCGTTCCTGGTGTATGACAAGCAGTTCTTCACTTTTGTATCTCACTGACGTACAAACACACTTCACACACTGCTCCCAAAACGTATCTCATGAGAAGTATAAATGCTATATCCGGGCATTGAAATTCGTATTCGGAACTCGGTTTCCACTGTAATAAAAGTGTATGTAATGTGTTTAACGTAAAAAAAAATTGCCCCAAATATGCCGCCCCCCGTTAAATCTGCTGCCCTAGGCTCCAGCCTACTCAGCCTACTGGTAAATCCGCCACTGCGCCTTCTTCTTCTTCCTTGCCTCGTTCTTTATACCGCTCCATGGCGTTGCGTTGCTCAGCCTGCGGCCAGCCCGAAATTTTTTCAACATCAAGATTTTCTTAAGAGTTGAAATCGTTGGTCGCGAAAATATTGCTAAGCAAAATTTAGGGTAGTCTAGCTGGTGTGTGGTGGTGCGCGCACCTTCTTTGCACAGGGTCATGGGTTCGAGACTCACTGTGAACGAATTCAGTTTATGGTGTTTTTGGAACTCACGCCCCTTGTGACAAACTATGAGCTCACTCATATGTTAAACGAGTACCCATTTATGGGGATAAATAACATTGCTGAGCGTGCTGTTGATTCCAATACCTCAACAAAAACAGTTCAGAGCTTGGGAATTGGATGTCACTAACACATCTGCGGTCATAGTCCAATGTTGGACTGTTTTTTTTTAATTTTAGGAAAGGACAGTCGAGAATAATTGTCCATACCATTTAACGAAAAATGGCCCCTGAACGTGCTGAAACATACCGAGAAGCCTCTTATCTCACATCCAAAGCATCCATAGAAAGAAATATTATCCGACAGTCAGTTATGGAGACATTTAGGGATACAAGCTTCTCCTCTTCCGTAAAATAGGAGCCCAAGCGCTTCAGATGCTCCTCTATCCTCTTTATTCAACTGAAAATTCATCTCCCCCCATAAATATTAATTTATCTATTTAGACAGTATTGTTGCCGTTGATGGCGGTATCAAGAGAATTCCACAGCCATGTTGTTGTCCAAAATTGTTCAAACCAGATTGTAAAAACCAAAGCTGTTGTAAGGGAGCAATACTTGGAAAACTGTAACTACAGAAAAGCAGCAAACAATTGTCAAGACTTAAGATCATTACTCCAATCAACGGGGAGATTTTACCTTGCAAAAATTGGGGACTTCTCAAATTTTTGATATGTTATAAAAACAGGTGGGGTAAGTTGAAATCCAAGTTTGCGTCACTTTCCCCCCTGTGCTCCCGCCGCTATTTTGAAAAAACCATATAAAATCGGCTCTTTTATCAGTTTGCGGTCTATAATAGTCCGAGCCGTGATGGTAAAAAACCGGGGTTTTCGAACTGTCGGAAATTAACCATCTTAAAAGTTGCGTTTAGTTACGGTGATATCGAAACGGTTGGTCAGCCGAAGCAAAACTTGACCAGTATAGCGTAATTAGACGTAATTAGACGCAAAAATTAGAGGTGTTCGGGGGTATGGGTAACTGTCGGATCGAACCTATTTTATTCGATAGAGGACCTCTCCGTGAGTCTAAAAACATTGGTCAGCCGAGCGGCAACCTGACCGAAGGGTTCGGCCAACCAGTTTAAAGGTGCAAATTTTTTAGGTGCGATGGGGGTTTCGGAACTGTCGGATCAAACCTATTCTATTCGATAAAGGACCGCCCCCTGATGCAAAAAATACTGGTCAGCCGAGCGGCAACCTGACCGAAGGGTTCGGCCAACCAGTTCGAAATTATCAATTCTGACGGGTCGATGGGGTTTCAGAACTGTCGGATCAAACCTATTCTATTCGATAGAGGGTCACTCCCTGATGCTAAAAACATTGGTCAGCCGAACCGCAACCTGACCGAAGGGTTCGGCCAACCAGTTCGAAATTACCAATTTTGACGGGTCGATGGGGTTTCAGAACTGTCGGATCAAACCTATTCTATTCGATAGAGGGTCACTCCCTGATGATAAAAACACTGGTCAGCCGAACCGCAACCTGACCGAAGGGTTCGGCCAACCAGTTTGAAAGTAACAATTTTGACGGGTCGATGGGGTTTCAGAACTGTCGGATCAAACCTATTCTATTCGATAGAGGGTCACTCCCTGATACTAAAAACACTGGTCAGCCGAACCGCAACCTGACCGAAGGGTTCGGCCAACCAGTTCGAAAGTACCAATTTTGACGGGTCGATGGGGTTTCAGAACTGTCGGATCAAACCTATTCTATTCGATAGAGGGTCACTCCCTGGTGCTAAAAACACTGGTCAGCCGAACGGCAACCTGACCGAAGGGTTCGGCCAACCAGTTTGAAAGTACCAATTTTGACGGGTCGATGGGGTATCGGAACTGTCGGATCGAACCTATTCTATTCGATAAAGGACCGCCCAATGATGCTAAAAACACTGGTCAGCCGAACCGCAACTTGACCGAAGGGTTCGGCCAACCAGTTTAAAAGTACCAATTTTGACGGGTCGATGGGGTTTCAGAACTGTCGGATCGAACCTATTCTATTCGATAGAGGGTCACTCCCTGATGATAAAAACACTGGTCAGCCGAACCGCAACCTGACCGAAGGGCTCGGCCAACCAGTTTTAAGGTGCTCATTTTCAGGTCCAATACATATTTTCATATAGCTTATAGTGTCGTTACTACGTGATTTCAGATTGCAAAGTGTGGTGGAGAAAATTTGTTTATTTTTATTTTTTTAGGGTGCTGAGCTCGAAACAAGAGCTTCTCACCAAAATTTCATTGCGGAACAGGGTCAAAACCCAAAACACATAATATACAAGAAAAATGCAACTTTTGCGAGCAAAAATGAAAAACCGTTCATAATATGGAACTACGTTAAAAATGGCAAATTTAAATATCAATTGTAGTAATATCGCTCGACGGATTTATAATATGTATGTCTCTTTGGACGTGCAATTATGTGCTCTCTAAGATATTTATGGAAAGTTTTTCATAGAAATAAATAGTTTCAGAGTTAGGAGCCAAATAACGGAAAAACAGCGAACATTTCAGGGTTTTTCGTGATTTTGACCCTGTTTCGCGCAACGAAAATTTGGTGGCAAGCTCCGGATTCGCGCTCCGTACCCTAAAAAAAACATAAGAAACAAAAAAACTGTCTCCAACACATTTTGCAATCTGATGTACTAGACTTATCACGTAGAAAATTCACTATTAGTAAAATTTTAAATATAAATAGAATGGAAGCAGGAGCGGCCCAATGTATGTATTTTAAATGGACGACAGCAAAGGTTTTTGCTGCCCACATGACGTCACCCATTTAAAATACATTGTGCTGTTTTCCTCGGTAACATTCATCGCATCCCGTCTGTATCAACCAAATATTAACTTTTCCCAAAACCGGATTCTACTCCCTCTCGTACGTACTACATTGCTACAAGCTCATTCATAAATTGCCACACAGCACACACACAGTCATAATCCTTGCAAACATGCGCACACGCAATAAAAAGTGAGAAATATCATCAAAACAAAAAACAAATGTATTTTCTGAAATCGCTCGGTTCATCAATTGAGTCGTTTATGACTCTTTATGACTGTCGCTAAAAGAGGTCAGTTACTCAAAAATATTTATCCTTAATCTAAGCTTAAAGGGCGGCCAAATCTTGACGTGGGGCTATCCTGCCACATTGATGACGATGAAACTTAAATCATTCTTGAAGCGTGGCTGTCCACACTAGCTGTAGAATGCAGTAAGAGAAAACAAAGATAAAATGTATGAGCAATGTACGATGAATCGGCCGCGCCGGTATGCATAAACATTTTTTGTAAAATTTTCACTCTCCTCTCACCCCAACTCCGCACGTACATCATCGGGGTCATCGCGTCGCCGAGACTGAAAATATATTGCATCGCAAAAGGTGTGAGTAGTGAGTGCGTATTGATGTATGTATTTACTATATGTACATAAATATGTATATTTACTTTTGTGAATAACCCAATTTGTAGAATGAGGAAAATGAAATGCGTTTCTTTTTGTCTCAGACCTCAGGTGCAAATTTGCGCCTTTCCTCGCAATTCTGATACACATTATCGAAAATTACTTGATTGAAAATGCCCCAAAACGATAGTCGGCCTCCTGAAAAGTAGGGCTAAAGGGGTGACAGAAGACTTAAGAGTTGTTGTTAGTTGCAGCATGTTGAAATTTTTCGAAGTTTTTATGGAAAACTTGTAGTGCGTCTACAAAATTAACGCAAGTTCCATTATGCTAAATCATATAGGCGATTCCTTCTGAACGGGATGTCATTCAGAACACCATATTTCAAAAGGAAGACAAAAACCTTGAAAAGGACGGTCAGCAGACGAACCTGAAGTGATGCAAAAAGTGGGATTTTGCGAAAAACAACAATGATTTCTCGTGGCAATTTTGCAAAAAAACTGTTTGGCGACAAATTTGTACGATGTTTAATGTGCGCTAATTTGATATACTTCCCGTAGTCTTGCCTTAAGTCGGTAAAAAGTTCAAGAGCTTAAACCAAGTTGCCGAATATTATTTCCCATATAAGTATAAAGTCAAATATTGTGGAAAATTGGGAGGGGGTGGCGGTTTTTTATTTTGTGAATTTATAAGAATTGGTTCGGAGGAAAACACACTAAAAGCACTGTCGAGAGTTGAGAGCTAACGTGGCGAGAGCGGGTTAAATTGTCGGGTTAAATTGTCCATTTCCGCTATATTTTCGATACCGCGAACTGTACAAAAAAATTGTCTGAGCAAAAATGAAAGCTTACAAAAGTTCCTATAAAACTCATCTTACAAGCATATGTCGAATGCTTAACTTGTATCAACATATTGCTAATTTAAAAATCAAAAGTTTCATATTGAGAACATCAACACAGCATAGTCGGCATATCTATAGATTGGCTTTATGCATGTACGCTATATGGATGCTCTGTGAAATTATATATGAAATGAGAGATTAAAACGTGTAGGGATTGAATAATAATAAACAATAGCCTAAATTTCTATATCTTTATAATAATGCTACTCTTAAAACTTAAAATTTTAAAATTGTATACAGTGTGTCTCACGACTCATGGTACATACTATACCTAATGGATGATAGTACAGCTCATTTGGGTAGAATTTATGTTCTAGATGACCTCTCTATTTTTAACCGTTATAAAATTTTAGCATCTTTTGTAAATTGTGTCAAAAAGCTCGACTTGACGAGAAAAATTACTTTTTGCCACACTCTCAAATATTTAATCCGAGATTTGACTTCAATTTCTGAAAGTGCACAAACTTCAACATTAAATAACTCAATAACTCTCAAATAAATCATTTAAATAGCTTCCCGGATACTATCGTTCAAACTTTAAAGAAATTCGAAAATCGGTTTTTCGTTGAAAATACTAATTGTAAAATCGTAACGGTGCTTTGAACTCACAAATGTGCAAAGTTGACAAAAGTTGCCTCATTATGTTAGCTTTCGAACGACATATTAAAATTAGGGTCTTAGGATTTGAAAAATTACAAATCTTACGTGTTAAGGAGAAAAAACGTGATCCTAAGAGAAAACCAAGGTAAACATTTCCTCAATTTTTATTGTTTTGTTTAGTAAACAAGATTTTTTATTTATAAAAAACGAAAAAAGAACGAAACAGTAAAATTATTAACAATAAGAACTTAAAATACAAGTACTGGTCGAAGTGTCCCCCTCGATATCGACACCTTTTACCTACAGAAGAGACTGCTCTGGCAGCCTTTTCTCTTTTTTGCTTGGAAATTGTTGCAAGCCGTTTCGCATGGCCTGCTAGAAACAATTGAAACGGCTTGCAACAATTTGCGAGAAAAAAGGAAAATGTGGAAAAGATGCCGATATGGAGAAGGACACTATGACGAGGGAGGACTTGAAGTATAAGCTCGTATTATTGATAATTTTACTTTTTCTTTTTTTTAATAAAAAAAATCTTGAGGAAGCTTTTACCTTGGTTTTTTTCTTAGGATCACGTTTTTTCTCCTTAACACGTAAGATTTGTAATTTTTCAAATCCTAAGACCCTAATTTTAATATGTCGTTCGAAAGCTAACATAATGAGGCAACTTTTGTCAACTTTGCACATTTGTGAGTTCAAAGCACCGTTACGATTTTACAATTAGTATTTTCAACGAAAAACCGATTTTCGAATTTCTTTAAAGTTTGAACGATAGTATCCGGGAAGCTATTTAAATGATTTATTTGAGAGTTATTGAGTTATTTAATGTTGAAGTTTGTGCACTTTCAGAAATTGAAGTCAAATCTCGGATTAAATATTTGAGAGTGTGGCAAAAAGTAATTTTTCTCGTCAAGTCGAGCTTTTTGACACAATTTACAAAAGATGCTAAAATTTTATAACGGTTAAAAATAGAGAGGTCATCTAGAACATAAATTCTACCCAAATGAGCTGTACTATCATCCATTAGGTATAGTATGTACCATGAGTCGTGAGACACACTGTATACAATTTTAAAATTTTAAGTTTTAAGAGTAGCATTATTATAAAGATATAGAAATTTAGGCTATTGTTTATTATTATTCAATCCCTACACGTTTTAATCTCTCATTTCATATATAATTTCACAGAGCATCCATATAGCGTACATGCATAAAGCCAATCTATAGATATGCCGACTATGCTGTGTTGATGTTCTCAATATGAAACTTTTGATTTTTAAATTAGCAATATGTTGATACAAGTTAAGCATTCGACATAATGCTTGTAAGATGAGTTTTATAGGAACTTTTGTAAGCTTTCATTTTTGCTCAGACAATTTTTTTGTACAGTTCGCGGTTTCGAAAATATAGCGGAAATGGACAATTTAACCCGCTCTCGCCACGTTAGCTCTCAACTCTCGACAGTGCTTTTAGTGTGTTTTCCTCCGATAGTGCAGTCATATTAGCATTTCAAATAGAAAAAAATAGTGTAAGGCTAATTTTTGGCTAATTTTTGTTGTTTTTGAATCAGTGGGCTCACAGAAATCTACAACTGATTTTGCTAAAAAAAATGTTGATCGCAAAAGTCCCAAAAAGGACAAAAAAGGATACTCTTTAATCCTTGACCCGAGGTCGGCATGCGGGGTATCATATCAAAGGGGACGTCGAGTACATTACATATCCGGTGTTTGTTTCATGTTTCAAGGACCCTCAAAGGAATAAATCGAGCTTAAATGGAAAATTTTCGAGGTTCCCGTGTATTTTTCCAAAGCCATAACTACGAGAATAATTCAAGTTGTCCCTACTTTTATCACTTTTCAGAATCTAAAATAGCTGGAGACTCTCCCATTAAATTTGCTAAGAAAAAAGTTGATCGGAAAGCTCTGGAAAAGGACATAAAAGGACACTAATTGCACACCTTAGTCGAACGTGGGCATGTGGGGTGTCATATCAAAGAGGATGTCAAGTAATTTCCATATCCGGCATTTGTTACTTGTTCCAAGGACCTTAAAAGGACAAAATTGGGCTCAACTTAAAAATTTTTGTGTTTCCCGATCTGTAGCTATCTAAAGCCGTAATTTTCCATTTAAGCTCGGTTTATTCCTTTGAGGGTCCATGAAACAGGAAACAAATACCGTATATGTAATGTACTCGACGTCCCCTTTGATATGATACCCCGCATGCCGACCTCCGGTCAAGGATTCAAGAGTATCCTTTTTTGTCCTTTTTGGGACCTTTCCGATCAAAATTTTTTTTAGCAAAATCAGTTGTAGATTCCTGGGAGCCTACTGATTCAAAAACAACAAAAATTAGCCTTACTCTATTTTTTTCTATTTGGAGGCCTGAATTGGGATATTTTGACTGCACTACGAACCAATTCTTATAAATTCACGAAATAAAAAACCGCCACCCCCTCCCAATTTTCCACAATATTTGACTTTATACTTATATGGGAAATAATATTCGGCAACTTGGTTTAAGCTCTTGAACTTTTTACCGACTTAAGGCAAGACTACGGGAAGTATATCAAATTAGCGCACATTAAACATCGTACAAATTTGTCGCCAAACAGTTTTTTTGCAAAATTGCCACGAGAAATCATTGTTGTTTTTCGCAAAATCCCACTTTTTGCATCACTTCAGGTTCGTCTGCTGACCGTCCTTTTCAAGGTTTTTGTCTTCCTTTTGAAATATGGTGTTCTGAATGACATCCCGTTCAGAAGGAATCGCCTATATGATTTAGCATAATGGAACTTGCGTTAATTTTGTAGACGCACTACAAGTTTTCCATAAAAACTTCGAAAAATTTCAACATGCTGCAACTAACAACAACTCTTAAGTCTTCTGTCACCCCTTTAGCCCTACTTTTCAGGAGGCCGACTATCGTTTTGGGGCATTTTCAATCAAGTAATTTTCGATAATGTGTATCAGAATTGCGAGGAAAGGCGCAAATTTGCACCTGAGGTCTGAGACAAAAAGAAACGCATTTCATTTTCCTCATTCTACAAATTGGGTTATTCACAAAAGTAAATATACATATTTATGTACATATAGTAAATACATACATCAATACGCACTCACTACTCACACCTTTTGCGATGCAATATATTTTCAGTCTCGGCGACGCGATGACCCCGATGATGTACGTGCGGAGTTGGGGTGAGAGGAGAGTGAAAATTTTACAAAAAATGTTTATGCATACCGGCGCGGCCGATTCATCGTACATTGCTCATACATTTTATCTTTGTTTTCTCTTACTGCATTCTACAGCTAGTGTGGACAGCCACGCTTCAAGAATGATTTAAGTTTCATCGTCATCAATGTGGCAGGATAGCCCCACGTCAAGATTTGGCCGCCCTTTAAGCTTAGATTAAGGATAAATATTTTTGAGTAACTGACCTCTTTTAGCGACAGTCATAAAGAGTCATAAACGACTCAATTGATGAACCGAGCGATTTCAGAAAATACATTTGTTTTTTGTTTTGATGATATTTCTCACTTTTTATTGCGTGTGCGCATGTTTGCAAGGATTATGACTGTGTGTGTGCTGTGTGGCAATTTATGAATGAGCTTGTAGCAATGTAGTACGTACGAGAGGGAGTAGAATCCGGTTTTGGGAAAAGTTAATATTTGGTTGATACAGACGGGATGCGATGAATGTTACCGAGGAAAACAGCACAATGTATTTTAAATGGGTGACGTCATGTGGGCAGCAAAAACCTTTGCTGTCGTCCATTTAAAATACATACATTGGGCCGCTCCTGCTTCCATTCTATTTATATTTAAAATTTTACTAATAGTGAATTTTCTACGTGATAAGTCTAGTACATCAGATTGCAAAAGGTGTTGGAGACAGTTTTTTTTGTTTCTTATGTTTTTTTAGCATACGGAGCACGAATCCGGAGCTTGCCACCAGATTTTCGTTGCGCGAAACAGGGTCAAAATCACGAAAAACCCTGAAATGTTTGCTGTTTTTCCGTCATTTGGCTCCTAACTCTGAAACTATTTATTTCTATGAAAAACTTTCCATAAATATGTTAGAGAGCACATAATTGCACGTCCTAAGAGACATAAATATTATAAATCCGTTGAGCGATATTACTACAATTGATATTTAAATTTGCCATTTTTAACGTAGTTCCATATTATGAACGGTTTTTCATTTTTGCTCGCAAAAGTTGCATTTTTCTTGTATATTATGTGTTTTGGGTTTTGACCCTGTTCCGCAATGAAATTTTGGTGAGAAGCTCTTGTTTCGAGCTCAGCACCCTAAAAAAATAAAAATAAACAAATTTTCTCCACCACACTTTGCAATCTGAAATCACGTAGTAACGACACTATAAGCTATATGAAAATATGTATTGGACCTGAAAATGAGCACCTTAAAACTGGTTGGCCGAGCCCTTCGGTCAGGTTGCGGTTCGGCTGACCAGTGTTTTTATCATCAGGGAGTGACCCTCTATCGAATAGAATAGGTTCGATCCGACAGTTCTGAAACCCCATCGACCCGTCAAAATTGGTACTTTTAAACTGGTTGGCCGAACCCTTCGGTCAAGTTGCGGTTCGGCTGACCAGTGTTTTTAGCATCAGGGGGCGGTCCTTTATCGAATAGAATAGGTTCGATCCGACAGTTCCGATACCCCATCGACCCGTCAAAATTGGTACTTTCAAACTGGTTGGCCGAACCCTTCGGTCAGGTTGCCGTTCGGCTGACCAGTGTTTTTAGCACCAGGGAGTGACCCTCTATCGAATAGAATAGGTTTGATCCGACAGTTCTGAAACCCCATCGACCCGTCAAAATTGGTACTTTCGAACTGGTTGGCCGAACCCTTCGGTCAGGTTGCGGTTCGGCTGACCAGTGTTTTTAGTATCAGGGAGTGACCCTCTATCGAATAGAATAGGTTTGATCCGACAGTTCTGAAACCCCATCGACCCGTCAAAATTGTTACTTTCAAACTGGTTGGCCGAACCCTTCGGTCAGGTTGCGGTTCGGCTGACCAGTGTTTTTATCATCAGGGAGTGACCCTCTATCGAATAGAATAGGTTTGATCCGACAGTTCTGAAACCCCATCGACCCGTCAAAATTGGTAATTTCGAACTGGTTGGCCGAACCCTTCGGTCAGGTTGCGGTTCGGCTGACCAATGTTTTTAGCATCAGGGAGTGACCCTCTATCGAATAGAATAGGTTTGATCCGACAGTTCTGAAACCCCATCGACCCGTCAGAATTGATAATTTCGAACTGGTTGGCCGAACCCTTCGGTCAGGTTGCCGCTCGGCTGACCAGTATTTTTTGCATCAGGGGGCGGTCCTTTATCGAATAGAATAGGTTTGATCCGACAGTTCCGAAACCCCCATCGCACCTAAAAAATTTGCACCTTTAAACTGGTTGGCCGAACCCTTCGGTCAGGTTGCCGCTCGGCTGACCAATGTTTTTAGACTCACGGAGAGGTCCTCTATCGAATAAAATAGGTTCGATCCGACAGTTACCCATACCCCCGAACACCTCTAATTTTTGCGTCTAATTACGTCTAATTACGCTATACTGGTCAAGTTTTGCTTCGGCTGACCAACCGTTTCGATATCACCGTAACTAAACGCAACTTTTAAGATGGTTAATTTCCGACAGTTCGAAAACCCCGGTTTTTTACCATCACGGCTCGGACTATAACTTCTTCCCAGTCCATTTGAGCACGAAATGTGCCGAGACAATCTTGTAGAGCACAGAATTTCCTATAAATTTCATCTGACAAGTTTTACTCTACAATCAAAATTGGCAGAGTTATAGCGCAAAGAATATCCTAAATATTCCAAAAATCATTACTAACAAATTTCAAAACATACTTCGAGAACTCTATACTAAAATGCAGAGGAGGCTATGAGTTATTGGTATACAATGCGTTTTTGTGAATTTGAAATTGACATGATTTTTCATATTTTCTCCATTTTCTTGGCGCTATAACTCTGTTATTTTTGATTGTAGAGTTAGAGTACAACATCTTAGATTAAATTTGTAGGAAATTTTGTCCTCTACAAAATTGTCTTGGCAGATTTTGTGCTCAAATGGACTGTAAAGAAGTTACAGACCAAAAACTGATGAAAGGGCCGATTTTAGATGGTTTTTTGAAGATAGCGGCGGGAGCACAGGGGGGAAAGTGACGCAAACTTGGATTTTAACTTACCCCACCTGTCTTTATAACAAAAACTTGAGAAGTCCCCAATTTTTGCACGCTAACCCCTATTATTTCGTCTCTATTGATTGGAGTACATAGCTAAGCTAGCGAATTAAATCGTAATCGAAAGTGACAGTGGATCATTCATGAGCTACATTACTGGTCGAAGCAAACAGGCCGAAAAAACTTCACGCTAGATCTTTGAATGAATAGTGTTCTACTGAAAAACTGTGGTCAAATTAGGAGACGTTGCGAGAAACTGTATACGTTATGGGACGTAAGTGCAGTCGATACTCTATTTTCCACCCTATAATAGAATTGGCTATGTCAATAGAGAGTTGACTATAAACAGCTGGAATTAACGGTTCATGATATTTTATTTGTCGGCTATTAGGCCAGTCAAAATCGACATTAACCTCGGAATAAATGGAATACTACCGTTCTATCGCTTAACTGTTTTAGAGTATTACTGGCTATATAAATCCAGATTTGCAACCCTAGGGACCCTGTGCTAATTATTTGGCGAGCGAAAAAGAGCCATTTTTTGCTCTTTTTTTACATTTCCAACTATATTTAAAAAAAAATTATCTTGAAAAAAAAAAAACGATGATCAGCATTTTGAAAGTAGACAAAAATTCCAATCCAATGATATCCTAACCCCTTTTGTAGGTCAAATATTGAGGGAAATACAGGTTTTCAAAAAAGGGTATTTTCCACAAAAAAAGGGCGAATTCTAATCTTATGTTGTTGGCCGAAACGACATTTACTTGAAATTCGCAATTTTTTGGTAAAAAACACCCTATTTTTAAAAACCTGTAATTCCGTCAATATTTGACCTATAAAATTAGTTAGAATATATCATTGGATTGGAAATTCTGTCTACTTTCAAAATGCCAAACACAGTTGTTATCCAAGACAATTATTTTTAAAAATATTGTTGAAAATATAAAAAAAGAGCAAAAAAATGGCTCTTTTTCGCTCGCGAAAAAATTAGCACAGGGTCCCCAGGGTTGCAAATCTGGATTTATATAGCCAGTAATACTCTAAAACAGATAAGCGACAGAACGGTAGTATTCCATTTTTTTTGAGGTTAGGCCTTTTTTTTTGTAAAGTTTTACTGGCGTATATGCCTACTTCGAACATACAAACTTGTTGTATACTGTTTTGCGTACGATAGGCAAGCGAATTTTTCGTAGAAAATGTCAAAGCCTATTCGTCCTATCGTAATATTCTGAACGATATGCTAAAACTCTCTATTATCTCTCTTTTAACCCTAAATTACTAACAATACGTAAAATTGACGTGTTCGCTCACATTATAATGTGTATAAGCTGTTCCACGAGTCTGGTTGACTACTCACTGCAGCAGTGCTTTCCTCAGTTAGTTGTTGTATGTCCATGTGAGTGGCAGCATCCTATTTGTGGTCTATGGCGGTAAGCTTAGCAATGTTCTAGGTGCTACTACCTATTTGACGTGTAAATAGTAATACCAATAGAAAATAGCATGTAATTTATACGCAGGGCCGGATTTACTCTCTGTAGCGCCCCTGGGCAGTAGTCCAGTTGCCGCCCTCCGTCAGTAGTTTAAGCTGAAAGTAGATCAGTCGCGCATTCATGTGAGGTGTACAATTTTTTTTTAAATACGTTGGGTTCCGGCGTTTTCGGAAGTACAGATTGAAGGTGAAATTAGATGCTCATGCAGAAGCGGATACTCCCTTAGAGCTTAAAATAATATTTAAAAAAATATGATGAATTTATGCTTTCGATGCATAATCAACCCCTAAGACTGTCACATGCTGGGAAATAATTCGATTCCTTAGAGCTGGCAATATAGAACTAAATACATACACTCGTTGTCAAAAACGGGCACTAGGAGTAGATCTGAACTCTTTTTTTTCGGGGTGCCCCCGTTCTCCCGCTACAGCCCACTAAATTGATTGTTTTCAGTACGGGATGAGTTTCCGTAACGTTTAGTGAAATTGAAGTCAATCGAAAGGTTAGTCACAACCGTTCTCTAGCTGCAGCCCCACGAAATGGTTGTTTTCAATACTTAATGAAACCAACTCGAAATTGCAGTTTCCTGGAGGTGGAGGTGGGGTATAGTGTACCAGGAGAAAGAAAGTGGATCCAGGGAACAGATCCGTTCATTGGTATGGTCAAGATCATTCGTTATAATATAGGGTAGAAGTAAAACAAGTAAAAATGTCCGGTTTTCTTGGTTCCGAGTGTATGTTACTTCTACCACGCGCGATTCTCAAAGCTATAGTGGTAAACTGGCAGGCTAAAGCCCACAGCGGCATTTTTAATACGCAGATAAAAAAATAGTAGTTCAGTTTTAGAAGTGTTCGCAAAAGTGGAAACGCCTACTGATGTCAGATATGTAAGTCCGCCACTGATCAAAGGAACAACTTTCGCAGAGTTTCCTTTATTTTTTTCTAATTTATTTAAACTGCCTCCTGAATTGTCGAAATGTGTATATTTCCCAGAACATTAATTCAATGGAAGGATGAAATTTCAGAAATATGCCGCCCTTCGAAATTTGCCGCCCCGGGCAGCTGCCCAGGTTGCCCATATGGGAAATACGGCCCTGTTTATACGTCTCGTAAGTAATATAAGTGCATTTTCCGAGGGCATATTTTGGTCAAATAATTTTTGTCTGTGGCACTGAAAAATGGTAAGCTCGGTAAAATATGTAAACTGGGAAAGCGACTGTAGGAAAATATGAACACGTCAAAATTACGTGTTGTTAGTAATAACGCCCTAACCGGTCATGTTAGTATTCCAGGGTTAAAAAAATGAAAACTACAAACAAAAATGCGGAAAGTGAATCGGAAAAAAGTTATCTATGATAGATTTTTTTTCTTTCAGTATTATTAATATTCAATTCAATAAAAAAAAGTTTCAACGGCCAAGGGGAGGGGGTCGCCCCCTACGCCCATGTTACCAATGTAAAACCAAGAGCAATTCTTTAGTTTGATTTTAGGAAGTGTTCCAATATTTTGATTTAGCCTTAATCCTTCCCATAAACACGACACGTGAAGTTCGTGAAATATAACGGTAAAATAAGCTTCGGTCAAATGTCGGTTATTGGGCCATTTCACATTGAAAGACGAAACCGGACGGCTAATAAACGGACGACGAGAGCTTTCGAAGTGGCCAGCAGACAAGTATTGTGCATTTCATTCGATTGTTTTTCTTTCGTAAGACTCGTACGATCGATTCGTAAGAATTGTACGACCGATAAGACGATTGCATCTACCGATAGTTCAGGCGTTCTGCGACGACAATTAGCGCGTGTTTTACTTGCGTTTTTATCTTGTCGACTCGTCACTTCATTGTACACTAACTTTGGAGCGTGCATGGCAACATTTATACATACTTGGTGTGTGATTTAGGGACCGGATTATATGCAACTTAAAATAAAAATAAAAATAAAAATAAATAACAGGCGCGACAATCCAACATTGGACTAAGGCCGCAGGATGTGTTAGTGACATCCTATTTCCAAGATCTTATCTGCTTTTTGTTGAGGTAATGAGATCAGCATCACGCTCAGCAGTGTTATTTATCCCCATAAATGGGTACTCGTTTAACATCTGAGTGAGATCATAGTCCGTCACAAGCTCGTGAGTTCGAAAAACACCGTGGAACACGGTGAGATTTTAACTCATGACCCTGTGCACCGAAGGTGCGCGCACTAACCGCTCGACCAGCCAGACTACGCAACTTAAAAAGGCTGCAACTTAAAAAGGCTGAAATAAGCATGCAAATATGCATAATAAACCTTTGAAATATGCAACTAAAATGACAAAATATGCAATATAAAATGAAAGAAAGGACTTATTATTCAGTCTATTATTAGCACTCTAGAGCACGGAAAACACATTTTAGGAGGCACTTATTTCCAAAACTCGCTTCTTGCATTTTGGAAAACTTCAAGGTAGTTTTGTTTTTTTTTTTGCAAAAAATAAAAGTCTGACTTTACTTTTTCCCTAAAAATTTTACATAATAAACTTCTTACTGTTTGTGGAATATATTGAAAGACAAAACGATTTCAAACATTTTTTCTTGAATTTATAATCAAACTTGAAACTTGGACATTGATATTTTTTTGGAAATGCAAGAATCGAGTTTTGGAACTCATTGCCAGATTGTTGGTTCCAGCCAAAGATTGGTTGTTTTTATAGTAATTAACGATTATATATTGTTCAAACCCAAGCAACAATTCGTAAGCTTTAATTAAGCACTTCACACTGTAGCAATCATATAGTACCACGAAATCAATTTATCGTGTGACATCGCTTAAATAAATATTTTTATCCGATAAAACAGCCTTAAAGCATTTTCCGGAAAGCTTCTATCATCATTATGGAATAAATTTAAGGATGGTGGTATAAGACTTCGATAAAACTGTCTCTAAACGGTAACCTAAAAAGATACTCCTTTAAATACTCCATGGATGATACAGCACACACATGCAATATAGTCTCTCTAAGTTAACTCACACACATGCATATATTTTTCTATACCACAGTCGGTTTCATTTTTATAGTGTGACATTCGTATGGTCATCCAATAAATTTTTCACCGTAGTTTTATAGAAGGATGGACTTTCTGATTTTTTAATGAATTGACACTTATGAAGTGCTCTGAAATACATAATTTCTCCAATAGAAATCCTTGAAATCTTGCATGAAACACTTACTCATTGTTATCTTCGAAACCAATTAAGGTGATCTCTGCGGAGAAATTGACTGCATTTTATTGAGAAATGTGTGGATTTAATCAACCTGATTGATATAGGGTGCATTGCAGAAGATTCGATAAGGAATTGTCAAGCATTTCTATAGAATCAACTAACCATTTGTAGTGTTTACGAGCAATGCTGACTATATGTGAGGTTGGCTGAGTGGTAGCCTGTAGGGCGGGCAATCAACAGACACGGGTTCGATGCTAGCTGCGGAAATTTTGTTTTTCATTTTTTTTTGTTCCAAATTCGTTTAATGGCAGAAAATGATGATGTAAAGCAAATAACGTACGCCTTTTTTGAAGCATAATTTAGTGCTACAATAAGGTTCTATTGGATTAAAAAACGGTGCCAAATGCCATTATTGGACTATTATTCAGTGGTTATACATTGTAAAATGCCCCTATTATTGTTAGAAGAGAGTATTTTACGAAGTATTATAGGAATAAAATTGTTACTTGGGAAATGCTCCGTAGTAAGACAAAAGACAAAATGTCTCCTGTCATTTAATTGTCTTATAATTTGAGAAGGAACGTTCAACATCAGCCGATGTCACTGGACAATATTTAAATTTAGGTGCCATATTAGCAGATTTTTTACCAGGTAAAGTTTTGCCGGTACCGTTGATATAATTGTCAATTTCACATATTTCTTCGTTTCCAGGGTTGTTATCAAGGATTTTGTGAAACTTTTCCTTGAGTTTTTCTGCGAATATAGCGGGTAGCTCAGCGTTCAATCTTTGTACACTTTTCGTTAGTTGGATGGAGTCCTTTAACTAGGAGATGCTACATTCTCAAGGTTGGCATAGAATTGAGTACTCGCAGATGATGGTAATGCTTTCTTTTTATCTATTTTCAAATGTGCAAATCGAGAATTATACTAGAAAATATGCATCATCAATGCATTATCAATATAATATGCAAAAACCCAGTAAAATGGGCAATATATGCAAATGCATATGCAGTTATGCATTTGCATATAATCCGGTCTCTAGTGATTATTGTTCGCGTTTTGATCGGATAGTGTGAAATGATCGTACGTTGGTTCTTGTCGTGCAAGTTTACCCGTACGGTCGTTTTCTTACAATCTGAAACGGCCCATTCGATTGAGAAACTGTAATTTATTTATAAATTATAATTCGTCAAAGCGGAAAGGTCTGGGAAGGCGAAAGCATCATTTTTTTATGCGTTTCGAAAGAGTACAATACACTTTTCAACAACAAATCTTAAAATCACTTTTCAAAAGTGTAGTTTATTATTGTCATCCTTCGCCTTAACAGCATTTAGATTAAATTTACACTACTCTTTCCGTTGTATACTCTATTCGTTGATCCTACATCATTGCAAAACTTTTCACTATACTTCATTCGGTGGGTATTTACACTTAATCCGGATAAACGTTATCCTGACTATGGTGACTACAGCAAATGTATGTATGTATATGAAATGGGTTTTCGGAATTTAACCATCTAGCTAGCAAACAGGAAAAATTGCGATGCTGATTCTTGTTGTCCCTATGGTAACTCCTAGTGATACCATTTTATAAGTTTGTTAGTTTATTGCATGTTGACTACGAGGACTTTTCATGACGTAAGGGAAAAGTGATTTAGCTGTTTTCCATTTTACGGATTCAATCAAAAACGCAATGCGAACAAATTCTTTCTTTCAAAAAAGAAAAAACGTTAACTATGATTTTAATTTTTATTTATTTTGTCTTTTTCCATTTTATTTTTACTTATAAACATTTTTGTCAATATGTTGAAATATTACAATATTTTAAGTAATGTTTTTTTTTTCTTCTTGACGATCATTTTGCATTCTACTCGTTCTCGTATATAATTTCTTCATCGTCTAATCATGTTTATTAGTATGAATTAGTCCTACACTTTGCTAACATCATTTCATATATCCGTTTTGATTTTTCCCTTTTAAAACTACATAAAAATGTACAATAATTTTATAATGTTATAATTATTTTTAACTAAATATAATTAACTAAAATCGCAATAGTTTAGATTTTATATATATTTTTTTGCTTTTTTATTTGAATTTATTATTTTTTTAGTTATATATAATACCATTTTTTATCTTATCTACAAAGTATATATAACATCTATATTTGCAGTATTTTGTTGATTTATCTACTTTATGTTTTTCACTCGTTTTGAGTTATTTGTTCAATATGAATATAGTACTATCCTCATTTAAATTTACATACATTAAAATAGCATTATACATATTTTTCTCCATTTCAATAGAAAATGAAAAAAGGATTGAAATTAAACGATATTAGTCTAGGTATGAAAAATACTGTCTTTTTAGCAAATATAAATATGTAAGTTACACGTTAAAAACATAATGGTAACGTTAATTGTAATATTTTTTAAATAATTTCATAATAATAAACTACAACGTTAATCGCTTTTTTTTTAATAGCGTAACAAAAATTGATTACAGTTTTTTTTATTTATAATTGAGCCAATATTTTGGATTTTATTTTATTTGGAAAACGTTTTAATTTGAAAAATTTACGGTGTTTTCAATTTATATAATTTTTTATATAAAATTTATTTTGATGACATTTACAATATTTATTTTTCAGTTCCGAATTTAATAATAAATTCTGTTAATATATAATTATGTTACGTCGTACCCATGATCTATTAAAGAGGCTCAACGATGACTGTTTTTACATGTTCTTAATTAGTTTTTTCCATGTACACACATATTAGAGGCTTTCAGTTTCAGTCGTAAAAATTACATCTACGTCATTGAAATTTTAAAGTGAAAATTCGGTTGTGTTCCGTACACGAAACAGTATACCACAATTTTGTATGCCCAAGGAACCTTAGCTGTATTTGAAGTACGTTAAACGGTTTAAAATATTCGGGTCGGATCGCGAGTGTCAGTTGAAAAATCTCCCTTTTTTTGTGTACGGCACACGCGCGATTTTATTATAGTGAATTACAAAGACGTTAAGTGTATAGTGTGTACGACTTACTAAAACTTGCTGTTATTATTGAAAGTACGTATTACCTATGTACATAATTTCTGTTTGTATTTACATGCATTGAGTATATACATTTATTTCTTTAGTTGTATAAATAAAAAATCAATCAATTCAATTTGATAAATTTGTAATAAATTTTTGCTGGAAAATATAAATGTGGGAAATTTTAAATTTGTTTTAATGAGTAAATTTCTTTGAAATTATTTTTTTTTTAATGTAATTATCGAATTATTTTAATTGTTTTCATTTCATTAAATGTTAGACATTAAATTGGATGTTTGCTCGTCGTTTTGATAGATGGATTAATTAATAAATATTATATACATACATTACATGTTCTACTTTTTTGAATTTGTGCTGTAATTTGTTGTTATTATTTACATTTTAATGTCATTTTCCAGTTTAGTTTCAATTTCATAGATATAGAAAGGAGTTTTAACTATTTATTAGTACATGTTATATTGTGTTATTTACTTATAAAATTCGTACATACAATAATATTTATATTTTTCAGTTGCATGTATTTAATTTCTTTTCTATTATATTTACATGATATTTCTACATTAGAGAGTTTTGTTCGGATAAGCAAAAACAGAGTAGATTAAAATTGTATGACTGCACCATATGCGAAATGAAAATGAAATGAAAAAGACATCAAGTATAGTATTCTGTAAATTCATGCCATCCATGTTTGTTCACTTCACAAAGTATAGTGCGTTAATTCATTTGATCATCAGTTGATATTTTCCTTGATTTTCTAATTACCTTACTTTGATTAAATACAGAAAATCAAACAACTTTGGCTGTCAAAACGTCCATCAAAATTAGAGGAGGTATACATTTACGAAAAAGCCGCCAATGGTGTAAGCTCTTGATCGCATTTTGAGTATATAATTAGCGGTAATAATTCACTGCCTTACACAGACAATTTTGATGAATTACTTTGCATTTTCCAAAAGTCAAAAAGTACAATACTATCTTAATCTGCACGAAAATGAATAACAACGCGAAAGTTTCTCCTCTTCTCTTCTATGTCCAATCAGTATCATACTAAATAAACCAGATAGTAATCATCACAACTTATAATTAATTCATATCCTATCCGTTGGTCGCGTCCTTTTCAGTCAGTTAGTTGAAATTAATTCAACTGAAATGTATGGCTTTTATCTTTTTGTTTTGCCAGTGTTTGGCCTTATGGTATAGGTACAGCTACTACTTCCGACTTCGTTTAGGTATTCTGTTCGATACGCTGTCGCGAACAAAAGGAATAGAAAAAAAACATAGCACAAAGAGTGCAGGACTGTGGCAAAAGAGGATTTATGTAAATTATGTATAGTAGGGAGAAAGACTTATGAGGATGGATATATTGAAAGTTTGTGTATGTAAATATAAGTTTGGAGATCTTAGAAAATAGAAATACACTGTAACATCTTTCATAAGCGGCCAAATTACTTGGAGCAATTACTTTTGCGGCACTGTGTGTGGCAATAAACGGACGTTCCCACGAACGGACACGGACAGGCAGCCAGCCAATTTCGTCTAAACATGTCCAATAAATGGACGTGAGGTAAATAAAACCGGAAAATTTCGCTTGATACAGACAGCAACCTACACAGCAAAATCGATTGAAAAAAGGCTGAGGCCATTAATTTTCGGATACATAGGGGATTTTTATTATATTTGGATTTGTTATTTGGCAATAAGAATTTAAAATACAGAGTTCGGCGTATATATTTGAGCAAATTAAAAAACCGATATTTTCGTTCTTAATTTGTAATGTATTTGTTCATTTATTCTGAAATATTACCAAAACGAAGTAACAATAAAAGGATGTTTATAACACAAAAATAAAATATCAAATTTATAACAATTGTACAAATTATCAGTAAATAAGAAATTCATGGTGTGGCATAATTATTTGGACAAATAGATAACGCTTAAAAATATCATGTTATATTTATCAAATTTTGCGATTTAAGTATGCATTAGTAAAATGTAAAACTTCCTTTGACATCAATCACTTTTTGGAGACGTCTTGGCCTAGAATCTACGAGAGACGCAAGGACATTCGAAGGAACCTCATTCCATAGCCTTATTACTTCATTTACTGTTTATTCTTTATTCTGATGTAAAGAGGCCCTTCTATTTCTTTTAATGTATACCCATACATTTTCAATGATATTCAAATCTGGACTTTGAGGTGGCCAGTCCAAAATATCCAGTCCAACATCCTTCAAAAATTTCGTAATCATATTACTTTTGTGGCATGGTGCGTTGTCCTGCTGAAGGATAAATGACTCTCCAATAAGCCTATCCCCAGAAGGGAATGCATGATCATTGAGAACCATTAAATAATAATTTTGGTTCATGGAACCACTGATTGGCACTAGATCACCAACGCCATTTTAGGCTACAGAGCCCCAGAACATAACAGATCCCCCGCCATGGCTCACTTTTTCACACACTGGTACTTTGTTTCTCCTTGCAGACTGCTGAAGTCTTGCATATACTCTACTTCCGGTTGTGTTAAACTCAAAAGAGCTTTCGTCAGTCCAAAGGACCTTACGCCAATATTCTACCTAATAAGGTACGTACCATATGTGAGATTTTTACAGGCACTCATGCCTGAGATCACATCTGAGGCTCGTACAAGACGCAAGCTGTCGATTCTGTGAAGAAGATGACGAGACCTCAACCCACGTCCTGTGCGAGTGTGATGCTCTGGCCAAACGCCGCTGGATATAATTTGGATTGACCTATCCAGACACTGACTGCTCTAGTCAGTCAGTTCTAGCGGAACGAAAATCAAAAGAGTGAGTATGCGATTACTGATGATTTTGATGCGCAATAATTTTCACATATTAATAGAATATGGAAATAACAATTATATTCCTCGTGTACAGTGGCGTACCTCTCAAAGTGTTATGAAAAATGGGGGCAAAACTTTTTAATTAGTAAAACCGATAGACAAATGTAGGCAAATTATGTTTATTTGACAAAGAAGAATTTATTTTGGAAGTCTCTTTTTGGACGACCTCTAAAAATTTAGTGATAAAATATGGGAAAATATTTAATTTTTTAAGTGTTGCCTATTAATATAGCTTTTTGAATTGTCCCTTTCAGGTTTACTTAGGTTCATAAAAGGTTACAACAAAACGTCTAGTTAGCTCATAATAAAGATACCAACGTAGCGCATACCAGAAGGCCAAATTTACTTTAACACCTTCTACGGGTTGGGTACGACATCCCGCCTATCATATTCCCGTTTTTTTAAATCCCGACATTCAATATCCCGCCATTTCAAAATCTCGCCAATTAAAAATCCCGCTCAATTAGAGTCCCGTCTAATCAAAATCCCGCCAATCCAAAATCCCGCCATTTCAATAACCCGCTTATTTAAACTCCCGCTATTGAAAAGCGGGAAAGTCGGGAAAGCCAGGAAAACCAAGGTACCCGCCTAAGTTCTGGAGTATTGCTGACACAGTTGCAGCAAATTTTCCAAGAACTAAAAATATTGTTGAGGCTTGGCACAGACGATTTAACTTTATCACAAGGAAAAGCCATATCGGTCTGTACCGGCTGGTGGAGTTACTAGGAAAAGAATTGCTCCTAGCTAAAAACCAAGTTGAGCCGTCCCGATCCGCAGGTCGCATCCAAAAGGTCTTTAGACGTAACCAGCAGTTAAGGAATATACTTGCATCTAAAGAGCACTATGAAAAAATGGATTTTTTGAAAAACTTGACGCATAAACTAATGTAAATAATTGATAAGTCGAACGCATATCTATGTTTTGTTATCAATAAAAAAATTGGCGGTATTTTGGCGGGATTTTTTTATTATTTAATAGCGGGATTTTGAAATGGCGGGATTTTGGAATGGCGGGACTTTGAGGTGGCGGGATTTTGAGGTGGCGGGATTTTGATATGGCGGGATTTTCGAATGGCGGTATTTTGATATGGCGGGATTTTGTAATGTCGGGATAATGTAAAGCGGGATTTTTTGGAAAAGGCGGGATTATGAACGGGCGGGATTTTGTTTTTCGGGATTATGTAGGTATCCCACCTTTATTTATTTGGTTTTACTAATTCAAATAAAAAATCTTACACACTTACATGTGAGACAATTTTGAATCATTTTTTAAACAGGTAATTTTGTCCCCACTTTACATAACGTTTAAACCAGTACGCCACTGTAAATAAGCGATATAATAAATTGTAATTTCTAAATTCTATGGATGTGTGCAAATACATTTCCTAATATAAACTTGATAAGGCTTATGTCCCGCAGGAATGTGAATCTGAAACACTGTGGACGTAGCTTTACGGGAATATGCCATCATGAATTAGAAAGAAATATTTCTGTATTTTTATGCAATATTATTTACTATAATTTTGAAACACCCGGGCGTAAATTTTTCAATGATAAGGTTTTTTAATAATTTAAAAGGAACTAGCGTTTAAGTTGGTTGGCAGCTTGGTTGTTATAATTTGTGTTTGAGAAAAACGCGTTATGTAGAGGATACAGAGCATGTAGTTTCATATTATTCCTTGTTTCTTATACCGCTTCATGGATTCGCGCTGCTCGGCTTGCGGTGTAGACCATAGCCGCCTGTTCTGCTGGTAATGGGTAAGCTTCGTTCTACAGGCAGCTCTATCTTGGATCGTGTCATCGCCGAGACCAATGCGTTGTTGCTGCTTTTTCATTGGACACATCCAATGGTGCATGTTCATCGGTCTGCCTGGCATTAGGTCCATCAAGTGGAACTTCCATTGATATAGCTATCTTTCCGGGGTTCAGAGCACAATTAGCATAGTAATCCTGGATAGTAATGGATCAAGATAGGCTGAATTTGTTGCAAACTTGCCCAGCTGACATTTTTTTTATATGGAGTTTCGTTGGATTCGGAATTCGTGGATTCTCCGTGTGTTTACGACCCTATACAAAGCAATTAAAATCAAATTCCCATACGGTTAAATATCGAAGCAGACACCCGTCCTGTATCGCATTCGTGCCGAATACAGGGTCTCCCACCTGAATTGGACTGCACAATATGTTAAGTGACTGCTGCGAGCCATTATAATGTGTAATTGAAATCGATTCCCACATCTAATCATGCAAATTATTCTAAAATGTTATGCTCCATTATTAAGAGCCTACGTCTATGTTCATCTAGTCCGATATTTGATATGATGGTGCACTTAATCCTTTATACCTTTTGGAGAACGTACAGTATTCCATATAAGATGCTTAATAATAAAGCACTTATTGAAAACAATCGAGCCATTTACGAGGGAATAGTTTTAGTACTTGGTACTCAGTATTAATTACTTTTCATCTTGATTGTAAGCAATTATAATAAAATGGTGAACTGCTATGTAAATTTCTGGTTAAAGGTTGGCCAATAAACCACCCCCAAAACGCTCCTTTTGGGCCAAAATTGCCACTTTTCTCAATTTCTATGAAACTTGGCGAAAATGGGGTTTGAAAAAGTCGATGAAGAGGGCATCCAGACCTACATTTTGCTGAAACTTTGAGGGCCCTAGCTTTTACCGTTTAGGAGATACAGCCGTTTAAAGGTTGGCCAATAAACCACCCCCAAAACGCTTCTTTTGGGCTGAAAATGCCACTTTTGTCAATTTCTGTGAAATTTGGCGAAAATGGGGTTTGAAAAAGTCGATGAAAAGGGCATCCAGACCTACATTATGCTAACTTTGAGGGCCCTAGCTATCACCGTTTAGGAGATACAGCCGTTTAAAGGTTGGCCAATAAACCACCCCCAAAACGCTCCTTTTGGGCCAAAATTGCCACTTTTCTCAATTTCTATGAAACTTGGCGAAAATGGGGTTTGAAAAAGTCGATGAAGAGGGCATCCAGACCTACATTTTGCTGAAACTTTGAGGGCCCTAGCTATCACCGTTTAGGAGATACAGCGGTTGGCCAATAAACCACCCCCAAAACGCTCCTTTTGGGCCAAAATTGCCACTTTTCTCAATTTCTATGAAACTTGGTGAAAATGGGGTTTGAAAAAGTCGATGAAGAGGGCATCCATACCTACATTTTGCTGAAACTTTGAGGGCCCTAGCTATCACCGTTTAGGAGATACAGCCGTTTAAAGGTTGGCCAATAAACCACCCCCAAAACGCTCCTTTTGGGCCAAAATTGCCACTTTTCTTAATTTCTATGAAACTTGGCGAAAATGGGGTTTGAAAAAGTCGATGAAGAGGGCATCCAGACCTACATTTTGCTGAAACTTTGAGGGCCCTAGCTATCACCGTTTAGGAGATACAGCCGTTTAAAGGTTGGCCAATAAACCACCCCCAAAACGCTCCTTTTGGGCCAAAATTGCCACTTTTCTCAATTTCTATGAAACTTGGCGAAAATGGGGTTTGAAAAAGTCGATGAAGAGGGCATCCAGACCTACATTTTGCTGAAACTTTGAGGGCCCTAGCTATCACCGTTTAGGAGATACAGCCGTTTAAAGGTTGGCCAATAAACCACCCCCAAAACGCTCCTTTTGGGCCAAAATTGCCACTTTTCTTAATTTCTATGAAACTTGGCGAAAATGGGGTTTGAAAAAGTCGATGAAGAGGGCATCCAGACCTACATTTTGCTGAAACTTTGAGGGCCCTAGCTATCACCGTTTAGGAGATACAGCCGTTTAAAGGGTGGCCAATAAACCACCCCCAAAACGCTCCTTTTGGGCCAAAATTGCCACTTTTCTCAATTTCTATGAAACTTGGCGAAAATGGGGTTTGAAAAAGTCGATGAAGAGGGCATCCAGACTTACATTTTGCTGAAACTTTGAGGGCCCTAGCTATCACCGTTTAGGAGATACAGCCGTTTAAAGGTTGGCCAATAAACCACCCCCAAAACGCTTCTTTTGGGCTGAAAATGCCACTTTTGTCAATTTCTGTGAAATTTGGCGAAAATGGGGTTTGAAAAAGTCGATGAAGAGGGCATCCAGACCTACATTATGCTGAAACTTTGAGGGCCCTAGCTATCACCGTTTAGGAGATACAGCCGTTTAAAGGTTGGCCAATAAACCACCCCCAAAACGCTCCTTTTGGGCCAAAATTGCCACTTTTCTCAATTTCTATGAAACTTGGCGAAAATGGGGTTTGAAAAAGTCGATGAAGAGGGCATCCAGACCTACATTTTGCTGAAACTTTGAGGGCCCTAGCTTTTACCGTTTAGGAGATACAGCCGTTTAAAGGTTGGCCAATAAACCACCCCCAAAACGCTTCTTTTGGGCTGAAAATGCCACTTTTGTCAATTTCTGTGAAATTTGGCGAAAATGGGGTTTGAAAAAGTCGATGAAGAGGGCATCCAGACCTACATTATGCTGAAACTTTGGGGGCCCTAGCTATCACCGTTTAGGAGATACAGCCGTTTAAAGGTTGGCCAATAAACCACCCCCAAAACGCTCCTTTTGGGCCAAAATTGCCACTTTTCTCAATTTCTATGAAACTTGGCGAAAATGGGGTTTGAAAAAGTCGATGAAGAGGGCATCCAGACCTACATTTTGCTGAAACTTTGAGGGCCCTAGCTATCACCGTTTAGGAGATACAGCCGTTTAAAGGTTGGCCAATACACCACCCCCAAAACGCTTCTTTTGGGCTGAAAATGCCACTTTTCTCAATTTCTATGAAACTTGGCGAAAATGGGGTTTGAAAAAGTCGATGAAGAGGGCATCCAGACCTACATTTTGCTGAAACTTTGAGGGCCCTAGCTATCACCGTTTAGGAGATACAGCCGCTTAAAGGTTGGCCAATAAACCACCCCCAAAACGCTCCTTTTGGGCCAAAATTGCCACTTTTCTCAATTTCTATGAAACTTGGCGAAAATGGGGTTTGAAAAAGTCGATGAAGAGGGCATCCAGACCTACATTTTGCTGAAACTTTGAGGGCCCTAGCTATCACCGTTTAGGAGATACAGCCGTTTAAAGGTTGGCCAATAAACCACCCCCAAAACGCTTCTTTTGGGCTGAAAATGCATTTTTTCTCAATTTCTGTGAAATTTGGCGAAAATGGGGTTTGAAAAAGTCGATAAAGAGGGCATCCAGACCTACATTTTGCTGAAACTTTGAGGGCCCTAGCTATCACCGTTTAGGAGATACAGCCGTTTAAAGGTTGGCCAATAAACCACCTCCAAAACGCTTCTTTTGGGCTGAAAATTCCACTTTTCTCAAGTCGATGAAGAGGGTATCCAGACCTACATTTTGCTGAAACTTTGAGGGCCCTAGCTATCATCGTTTAGGAGATACAGCCGTTTAAAGGTTGGCCAATAAAATACCCCCAAAACGCTTCTTTTGGGCTGAAAATGCCACTTTTCTCAATTTCTGTGAAATTTGGCGAAAATGGGGTTTGAAAAAGTCGATGAAGAGGGCATCCAGACCTACATTTTGCTGAAACTTTGAGGGCCCTAGCTATCACCGTTTAGGAGATACAGCCGTTTAAAGGTTGGCCAATAAACCACCCCCAAAACGCTCCTTTTGGGCTGAAAATGACACTTTTCTCAATTTCTGTGAAATTTGGCGAAAATGGGGTTTGAAAAAGTCGATGAAGAGCCTACATTTTGCTGAAACTTTGAGGGCCCTAGCTATCACCGTTTAGGAGATACAGCCGTTTAAAGGTTGGCCAATAAACCACCCCCAAAACGCTCCTTTTGGGCTGAAAATGCCACTTTTGTCAATTTCTGTGAAATTTGGCGAAAATGGGGTTTGAAAAAGTCGATGAAGAGGGCATCCAGACCTACATTATGCTGAAACTTTGAGGGCCCTAGCTATCACCGTTCAGGAGATACAGCCGTTTAAAGGTTGGCCAATAAACCACCCCCAAAACGCTCCTTTTGGGCCAAAATTGCCACTTTTCTCAATTTCTATGAAACTTGGCGAAAATGGAGTTTGAAAAAGTCGATGAAGAGGGCATCCAGACCTACATTTTGCTGAAACTTTGAGGGCCCTAGCTATCACCGTTTAGGAGATACAGCCGTTTAAAGGTTGGCCAAAAAACCACCCCCAAAACGCTCCTTTTGGGCTGAAAATGCCACTTTTCTCAATTTCTGTGAAATTTGGCGAAAATGGGGTTTGAAAAAGTCGATGAAGAGGGCATCCAGACCTACATTTTGCTGAAACTTTGAGGGCCCTAGCTATCACCGTTTAGGAGATACAGCCGTTTAAAGGTTGGCCAATAAACCACCCCCAAAACGCTCCTTTTGGGCTGAAAATGACACTTTTCTCAATTTCTGTGAAATTTGGCGAAAATGGGGTTTGAAAAAGTCGATGAAGAGCCTACATTTTGCTGAAACTTTGAGGGCCCTAGCTATCACCGTTTAGGAGATACAGCCGTTTAAAGGTTGGCCAATAAACCACCCCCAAAACGCTCCTTTTGGGCTGAAAATGACACTTTTCTCAATTTCTGTGAAATTTGGCGAAAATGGGGTTTGAAAAAGTCGATGAAGAGCCTACATTTTGCTGAAACTTTGAGGGCCCTAGCTATCACCGTTTAGGAGATACAGCCGTTTAAAGGTTGGCCAATAAACCACCCCCAAAACGCTCCTTTTGGGCTGAAAATGCCACTTTTGTCAATTTCTGTGAAATTTGGCGAAAATGGGGTTTGAAAAAGTCGATGAAGAGGGCATCCAGACCTACATTATGCTGAAACTTTGAGGGCCCTAGCTATCACCGTTCAGGAGATACAGCCGTTTAAAGGTTGGCCAATAAACCACCCCCAAAACGCTCCTTTTGGGCCAAAATTGCCACTTTTCTCAATTTCTATGAAACTTGGCGAAAATGGAGTTTGAAAAAGTCGATGAAGAGGGCATCCAGACCTACATTTTGCTGAAACTTTGAGGGCCCTAGCTATCACCGTTTAGGAGATACAGCCGTTTAAAGGTTGGCCAAAAAACCACCCCCAAAACGCTCCTTTTGGGCTGAAAATGCCACTTTTCTCAATTTCTGTGAAATTTGGCGAAAATGGGGTTTGAAAAAGTCGATGAAGAGGGCATCCAGACCTACATTTTGCTGAAACTTTGAGGTCCCTAGCTATCACCGTTTAGGAGATACAGCCGTTTAAAGGTTGGCCAATAAACCACCCCCAAAACGCTCCTTTTGGGCTGAAAATGCCACTTTTCTCAATTTCTGTGAAATTTGGCGAAAATGGGGTTTGAAGAAGTCGATGAAGAGAGCATCTAGACCTACATTTTGCTGAAACTTTGAGGGCCCTGGCTATCACCGTTTAGGAGATACAGCCGTTTAAAGGTTGGCCAATAAACCACCCCCAAAACGCTCCTTTTGGGCTGAAAATGCCACTTTTCTCAATTTCTGTGAAATTTGGCGAAAATGGGGTTTGAAAAAGTCGATGAAGAGCCTACATTTTGCTGAAACTTTGAGGGCCCTAGCTATCACCGTTTAGGAGTTACAGCCGTTCAAAGGTTGGCCAGTAAACCCCGCCCAAAACGCTCTTTTTGGGCCGAAAATGCCACTTTTCTCAATTTCTATGAAATTTGGCGAAAATGGGGTTTGAAAAAGTCGATGAAGAGGGCATCCAGACCTACATTTTGCTGAAACTTTGAGGGCCCTAGCTATCACCGTTTAGGAGATACAGCCGTTTAAAGGTTGGCCAATAAACCATCCCCAAAACGCTCCTTTTGGGCTGAAAATGCCACTTTTCTCAATTTCTGTGAAATTTGGCGAAAATGGGGTTTGAAAAAGTCGATGAAGAGGGCATCCAGACCTACATTTTGCTGAAACTTTGAGGGCCCTAGCTATCACCGTCTAGGAGATACAGCCGTTTAAAGGTTGGCCAATAAACCACCCCCAAAACGCTCCTTTTGGGCTGAAAATGCCACTTTTCTCAATTTCTGTGAAATTTGGCGAAAATGGGGTTTGAAAAAGTCGATGAAGAGGGCATCCAGACCTACATTTTGCTGAAACTTAGAGGGCCCTAGCTATCACCGTTTATGAGATACAGCCGTTTAAAGGTTGGCCAATAAACCACCCCCAGAACGCTCCTTTTGGGCTGAAAATGCCACTTTTCTCAATTTCTGTGAAATTTGGCGAATATGGGGTTTGAAAAAGTCGATGAAGAGGGCATGCAGACCTACATTTTGCTGAAATTTTGAGGGCCCTAGCTATCACCGTTTAGGAGATACAGCCGTTTAAAGGTTGGCCAATAAACCACCCCCAAAACGCTCCTTTTGGGCTGAAAATGCCACTTTTCTCAATTTCTGTGAAACTTGGCGAAAATGGGGTTTGAAAAAGTCGATGAAGAGGGCATCCAGACCTACATTTTGCTGAAACTTTGAGGGCCCTAGCTATCACCGTTTAGGAGATACAGCCGTTTAATAAAGATTAAGGAATTATCGAAATATATTATGTGTGTTAAGCGGATATCAAACATTACACAATTTCTCAGAATATTAAAATTTAATGTGCCTTGGAGATTGTTGCATATGAGGAAAACGTAGACCAATATTTATTATGCCACATATTTATTAATTAAAAATTAAAAAAAATAGGAATAATAGAAATATATATTCATGCGCTTCGTTATTTCAAAGTTGGTTTTGCGTTTTCTCATACATACAGGTATGTTGGCTCCTCAGTGTAGATATTGACACACAATTATGGGTATCATCAAACAACCTCCGCAATATAAATCTACATCAATTTGTCCTCCCACAGAATATAAAATTGTTTTTCCAAGACCTGCTTTAAGACTTCCCACATAGTAACAAAAACAGTATACAATGAAGTTAGATTCCCTATAAAATTTCATCTGCAACACAGAGAAGACAGATGATTACTATACTCACTCCCGTTTAAGAAAAATATAAGGAAAAAAGAAAACGGACACGATGCGACAAGCTATACTATTATATGTACATAAATAAATAAATGGTTGTAAAAGACGCTAAAAAAAGAAATCTACGGGAAAAGTAAGCTCTCACTTTTATAAATCTATTCCCTGCAGAAATCGGACAGAATAGAGTGATAGGTAAGATAGAGATAGTCTTTAACAACTTCATAAATCATTTCCGAGCAGTTTGACATATAAGGTTGTTTCCGAGAGAAGGAGTAGAGTAGAACGATATAAACTGAACAGCAGACTACGTGGGAGAAATGTGAGAGAGAAGGAAAAATAAATTGAGAAGAAAATGTATTGAATCCGCAAAGTACTAAGTGCGAAAGCGCTTCTTTTTGGTGTACTATCTGCCCTCTGATGACATGTACATAATGTACAAAGATCAAGGATGGTTTTAAATAAAGAATGAACTTTGATTACATTTTTCAGAATATGTCGAATATTTTACTTTATGAAAGATAACAATTGAGTTATTTTGATGCTAATAAAGAGTTGATAAAAAATAAAACTCATCTCTATTTTTTTTTTGAGAATATTCTATTTTAGACCAATTCAATTTTTATTTAATCAATATATTGTCCGTCATAAATTCAAACTATAGCTGACACACTTCATGCGGAAATGCATGACGTACAATAGTTGAACAATGGAAAAAAATACGCATAAAAAAACCTGGCACTGAAAACATAGACTTGGCCGTTTTTATATATTTTAGAATAGAAATAAAAAAGGAAAACGTTTAAAATCGCTCAGTGAGGCCGCCGCGATAGCCTTTTATTTCTGTAACCTTCAAGCGGAATACGTATGCATACATAGTTAGTGCATATGAAGCGAATATGGGGCAGACACACCGTGAGCATGTTTTTTCTGTGAAATAGCTTGAAAAGTAATTTCATTCAATCCACACGTAAAATAAAATATATTGCATAATGCTTGTAATATTTTTATTTTAAAGCACCGAGATCAATTTTATTCCTAGAATATGTTTGATGTTACGGAGGAGTGAGTGTGAATTCGATGAATTTTTGAAATTTGTGTGCAATGAAAAATACTCCATAATGAATTTTTGGAACATACTATATTTCCATAAGTAAACGAGCTTAGAGAACCACTTGGAGACCAGACGAATTTCAATTTCACGGTTTATGTACGCGGCAAGAGATTTTATGGCTTCCTAAAATTTCCTAATTTCTTTGTATTGCCGTTTTTCATTCTTTTTTTTTTGACAATTTTGGGAAGTAATAGAGAGTTTTTGGAAGTTGTACAAATTACTTCTACGTCCTTGAAATTTTAAAGGTAAAAATTTTCTTGTTTGCCTTACACGAAACAGTAGGTACATGTAGCATGATTTTGCATATCCCAATTAAGCGTAGGTGAATTCGACGTACGGTAAATAGTCTAACTAAAAACGATTGTATCCTTCTTTTGTGGAAGGTACGCTCGCGATTTGTATACCTATAGTTAATTACAAAGACGTAAAGTGTAGCGTGTACGTCTTACTGAAACTTTCTAGTATTTCTATTAAAATCAAAAGCCGACTACATGGTAAACAAACATTTTATGAAATGTAATATGATTCCAATAAATCCATCGTCAATAAAATATGAGATTTTCGTCAAATATGTAAATTTCTATCTAGTACCCGTCCACTTATAAAACTGATTCTGACTAAACCTTAAGTTGAAATATTTGATCAAATAAACACATCACTCAGAATTTTAGAACCTATATCCGAAAAACACCCAAAGACGAAGGATTATCAACTCCACTTTTACGATTTCAAAGTTTATTGGGGAAAAGTTTTACTTGATTCATACTTGATGTGACTTCCAGAGAAAAAAGTGTCATATAAATTTATAGTCTCTCAATGGAATATTCAGAAATGTATATTGAAGATATGGTATCCATGTTTCTTTGGGTGCCAAAAATTATAAGTACAGAATAATAACTTAACTTTTTAAACAAATAGAGAATAGATAGAATTATTCAGGACGGACTGTTAAATTTATATCAGAAGTTAAATTGTGATAAGCATTCAAAATCGCACTGATATTGTCCGTCTGTGTTTGCTCAGCCGTAATTTTAAAGCTAACTACGAGGGTGGTCTGAAAAGTTTCCGACCTCCCCGCCTGATGGTGTCAGCATCGCAAGAGCAATTTACTATCGTGTAGTACATTCTTCTAGACGGCAACTGTCCAAAATTCAGCCGGATCAGACTCGTAGTTTTGCTTTGGCCACGTGTGAAAGCTGGAGTGTCCGCCGATTTTAGAAAAATGGAAAAAGAGCAATATCGGCCGGTGATTCGATTCTTGTTTTTGGAAGGGAAATCGCGCAGCGAAATCAAAAAGCGTTTGGATGCTGTGTACGGTGACTCTTCTCCTTCGATGGCGACCGTCAAAAATTGGTTTAACGACTTTCAACGTGGTCGCACCTCGGTTTTTGATGAGCCACGTCCAGGTGCCCCGAAAACGGTTAGCACGCAGGATAACGTGACAAAAATCCACGATCTCGTATTGACAGACCGCAGATTGAAGGTGCGAGAGATAGCTGAGACAGTAGGCATTTTAAAAGATCGCGCGGGTCATATCCTGCATGAAATTTTGGGCATGAGAAAGCTGTCGGCGCGATGTGTGCCACGTTTGCTTACTCCGGACAACAAGCGCAACGGTGAGACAACTTCAAAGCTGTGTTTGACGCTGTTTAAGCGCAATCTGCGTCGTTTCGTGACAGTCGACGAAACTTGGATACACTGGTACATACCAGAGACCAAGGAACAGTCGAAACAGTGGACTTCAGCCGGCGAACGTGCTCCGAAGAAGGCGAAGACTGCTCCATCGGCCGGAAAGGTGATGGCCAGCGTTTTCTGGGATTCACAAGGTGTGATCCACATCGGCTGCAGAAGGGCAACACGGTCACAGGGCTGTACTATGCCGAATTATTGGGCCGATTCGACGCCGAATTGAAGAAAAAACGGCCCCACTTGGCAAAGAAAAAAATTCTCTTCCACCATGATAACGCACCGGATCACACCTCCGCTCGCCAACGCCAAACTTGTCGAATTGGGCTACGAACTTCTGCCCCATCCACCGTATTCTCCAGATTTTGCCCTGAGTGACTTCATTTTGTTTCCAAACTTGGAAAAGTCACTCGCCGGGCAGAAATTTCAGTCGAATGACGAGGTCATCGCCGCCACGGAGGCCCACTTTGCAGGCCTCACTCAAACGACTGTCAACTAAAAACTGCGCGTCCAAAATGGCCGAAACTTTGGTGAGTAACTGTTAAAAGATGCACAACTACATTCACTAGCTTTTATTGACGAGTGACGCCATCTTTGAGTTGAGGTCGGAAACTTTTCAGACCACCCTCGTATAGTCAAAGTTTTATGTGTATGCTTTAATCACCGAAATCGGGCTGTAGTGCCATAAGAGCCGTCATAGAAATCCCACCCCGAGTTAGGTTCTTCTAAGCATTTTCTTTTTTAATGTTTGCAACAATTAAAATTTACAAAGCCACAAAAAGTGTAAAAAAAAATAATATAGTCAGAGTATTGAGTCAAGAAGATTCCATAGAAACCCATAAAAAGAAGAAGAAAAACTTTTGTCTATGCACCAATCTCAACTAAATCTTACAAAAATGTGTTTCGATCGGGACCATAAAGCATATTTATAAAGACTCGTCTATTTGCGCACCAATTTCATCCCAACCTTACATAAAAGTTTTTCTATCGAAACCACAAAACTTAAAAAACGAATGGAATTGAACCAATTATCCATTTTCTTGTTAATACATATGCAGTTTGGTTCGTTGAACATTTTTGATTGCGTTTTCCCTCAAAGGTATTTTTTTTGTGATGTTTCTTTTTCACCTACATTTACGTAATTTCATCATCACGGTGATCCTTTTCTATCTAAAAATATAGTTTGTCTCTATGTTTACTACTCAACTCCTATACACGTATACGCTCGTACGGCACGTACCCGTTAAAATGGTGCGAAAGGTAATTGAAAATTGAATCAAATTGTGAATTTTCACAGCACTGAAAAATGTGACGGTATGGTGACGCGTAGCCATAGTAGTCTGGCAAGTTTCTGTTGAAATCGTAATTACGCTTGTTATAGGAAACAGGAGCAATCAAACCCCCATGTTTTCCATTTTAGTTTTGACAGAAAAAAGCATAATATTATGTCGTAACAAAAATATAAAAACTTTTGCTTCGCACAATGTACGTATCCGAGAGTTGAAAGTTGTTGTGTCTATACATGATGGAGGATTTTTTCATCACGACAAAAATAATAAGGAGAAATATTCCTTTGAAATTGTCCTGAAAATGAAAAAAAAAATAATCAACAGAGCCAGGATTCTGATATGAGACATTAGGCCAGTCAATAAACCGAAAAATAAGGCGTTATTTCGCAAAAAATTGCTCGGCTCTGGTTTTTTGGGATATTGTTAGGATAGATACCAGAAGTGTACCACCAAGTTTGCAACTTCGAAAAACCTGTGCTAACCCCGTGACCCTCAAAAAACCTCAAAATTTTCGGACTTTTTTCATATGTTTGTTTGTAATTTCTAGAAGGTGCTTCCTACAAGTAAGTTGTCCACTGCACTGTTAAAGCTAAGAAAATCTTCTTTAATTTGAGTGTAACCCCAGCTTTATAGGCGCGAAGGATCCCAAGATACAGCACTTTAAACATTGTTTTTTGAAAAAAAGTTCGAAATTGTAATTTCAGTCATGTTCCGAGCTGAAATGCGCATTTACGGAGAAAGTCATGTGACATGAAGTTATAAACCAGTTCCTTAGCTGTATATATGTCGGAACGAATGGAATCAGACCATGGGGTCATAGGGCTGCCCCTGAAAATTAGGTTCTTCTAAGAAAGACTTTTTTCTTTATGTACCAATATTAACCAAACTTCACCCAAGTATGTTGCTGGTTAAGCCTAAAAAAATATCTAGGAAATCTAGGATGAAATCGGAACACTGCGTTATAGGGCTGTCATAAAAACCAACCTCTGGAAATTAGGTTCTTCTAAGAAAAGCTTTTTTCTTTATCGACCAATCTTAACCACCCTTCCCCCAAATGTGTTTTTTAGTAAAGCTTCAAAACATATCTAGAAACGGATGAAATCGGAACACTAGGTCATAGGGCTGTCATACAAACCAACCCCTGATAATCAGGTTCTTCTAAGAAAAACTTTTTTCTTTATGAACCAATCTTAACGAAACCTCACCCAAATGTGTTCCTAGTAAAGCCTCAAAACATATCTAGGAATGGATGGAATCGGAACATTACGTCATAGGGCTGTCATACAAAGCTCCTAAAATACAATTTCGGACTTTTTTACAAAAAAAAAAAAAACACATTTTTTAAAGTGCTGTATCTTGGGATCCTTTGCACCTACAAAGCTGGTGTTAAGAAAGAAAATTTTCTTAGCTTTAAAACTGCAGTGGACGACTTACTTGTAGGAAGCACCATTTAGAAATAACAAAAAAAAATATGAAAAAAGTCCGAAAATTTTGAGGTTTTTTGAGGGTTACGGGGTTAGCACAGGTTTTTCGAAGTTGCAAACTTGGTGGTACACTTCTGGTATCTATCCTAACAATATCCCAAAACAACAGAGCCGAGCAATTTTTTGCGACCTAAAATCGGTAAATGACTGGCCTACATCCATTGGGTCGTATTCCACCTGTTTAAAATTAGTCCCTTTTCGCTTTTAGTTCGTAGTACATACATATTACGAAAACAATTTGAATTGAATGAGTGGACTTGAAGCGGATGGAGTTTTTCCAAGGTGGTTTTTATCGATTGGATGTTTTATCTTCTTGTTTTTTTTTAAACATACCCAATGATCAGTGTAGAGAAAATATCGTGCGTAAGGTTTGTGCTCGTAGAGACGACTCATGTGATGATCGCTAAGCGACAGCAGTTAAACTACCGATTCTAAGCACTATATGCGTTTATTTTCTATACGGACATGTTCCTTTAGGTCACAGTCGACACAAGGAAAGTAGCGCCATTCAAATAATATGCAAATATGGCTCGGAATAGGATGCAAAATTACGATCGCTGAGCGATTATCACACGAGTCGTCTCTACGAACACGTACCTTAAGTTATGTAAATTGTTGGCTTAAAACTAACTGCGATTGATCAAATGAATACCATTAAGACTGAAACATTGGTTAGTTTTTGGCTTCCGCGATTTGCAAACTAGTACAAAAAAAACATCAATTAATGAAAAAACATTACACAATTTTCCTGGCGCACCTGACAATTTCGAAGTAGTATACTTTCATCCATATACTTTTTCCGCGAAATCGGAAATAAATGTAAAAAGCATGTTTGCTTACTGTCGCATAAAATCGCATGGCGATTTTGCAACATTCAAAAATTGACGTATACGTCCCTCATTCATTGTGTGGAGTCGAGTTTGTATCCTTATATAACAGCTATATTTTTTGGAATATCCTTTAACATACAAAAGCCATTAAACAGCCCATCTAAAGGCTTCCACAGTGCATAACGTACATGAAAGGGATACGCTTGTATAATCAGATATAGTATGGTGTGTTTGTATATGTAATTATTTAATTTCTGCTCTCTTTATTCTCTTCGTTTACAAACAGCAAGTATACCATGGTTTATTCACAAAAACCGCGTAAACGTACATCCTGTTCCTTTATCCTTTACAAAAACAAAAAATATAGCAATGTCTATATGTATACTGCAACAACCGCACACAATAAAAGATACAAAGTAATACTTTATGTCGTAAAAAGCTTCTTTTTTTAATTATCCCTTTTAATGTTGCGTGTTGCGAAATATTGTATAATGACGGCGCGTGTGTATTTTAGAGAAATTTCGAAATGCATACATAAAAGTATACGAGTGGAAAAAGCATCGTCGTATTATACCAAAAAAAAAGCTGAGTGTCCTAATGATCATAAAAGGATAGAATGGGAATGGACGTGCGTAGTTGAAAATTTAAAAAATCACCCGTTTTCATTTTCAATGCTAAATTAAATCTAAATATTAATCATTACAGTTGTATCAACATATGGGAAATTAAAAACAAAAATTTGCGTAAGGATAGAGTAAAATATAAATCTTGAAACTAATCTAAAACTAAAAAGGTAAAATGGGATTTGATCCGATCGGCATCCGTTGAAAAGATATTTGCAGTTAAATTTCCAAAATCCTACGAATTTTTGCTTATTTTCAAAATTTCGCAAACTAGAGCTAACAATCTCGCTATAATGAATCCATGTTTATGTGTATATTCTATTCCGTAGCTTTTATATTTTTGGAAAATAACCATGGGTTTTCGGGAGGTCGTGCAGTTATCTCAATCGTAGTATTCTGTAATAAATCCCGCGCATAATACGAATTGAGCAAGATATATGTTAAAATATAGAATAGCCGAAAAACCAGAGCGAGGATAATAATTTATGGTCTACGTGCTTTCAGTATACAAACACATAACATCCATATCAGCAACACATCGCGCCAGTTTGACCCTTATTGCTATACCACAAGGAATTTCTTCACAATCAGTACACGCACGTGTATCCTCCTCGAAACGGATCATACTACTTTTCTTGTCGAAATCAAGCCGTTTCCATTTATACATTATACGACCATTTGATTAATTTTTGATGATGATATATGGATTTGTATTTTTGGTATACGCAAAATGTAAAACATTCGTTTTTGTGTATATGCATAATAATGTGCAAGTATGTCTTAACGTCTAATATAATTCCAGTTTGAGTTTGAATGATATGTCTTCCTGCTGGATGAGTTTGACGATCCTTTTTATTTGTGGTTTATTTAGAAAGTTGGAAATTGCTTGTCCCAGCATAGAAAGTATACACTAATGTTTATTTTATGGGTTTGAAAAATAATTTGAAATTTTCAAACGAAAAGTTAAAACGACACTGATGTGAATGGAGATTAGATATGAATTAACAATTTTTTTTTCAGTGAAATTATAACATACACTCCCAATCAATAGGATAGTTCCACTTGAAAAATGGCTGTATCTCGGTAAGTGATAACGGTATTTTCTTCAAACTTGGTGACAATATTTTCCGTAGCCTGCTTGTTCTTTCAATAATAGAAGGTCTCAGATCCGGAGTCCCGTTAGGATTCTCTTACGAGAATTCTTAAAAACAGTGCAAATGGTGAAGTCAATAGGATAGTTCCAGTAGAAATAAAACATCAAATAACGGTAAGAAAGGATAATTTTACTTGGAAAAATGTAGCTGGTAATAAGTATAACTTTATTTAAGTAATTTGAGCTCAAAAAGTTAATCGGGGATAGAATTGTATAGGTTTTAACGGCAAATTAAGCTGATTTCGTCCAAAGCTCCTCTCAACGTTCGCCAAAGAACTTCAGTGTTCTTAAACTATTGTCTAACGGTATAGATCTTCCTTGTCATTCATTCCCACGCATTTTTGAAGATATTTAGATCTAGGAAGTATTAAGGTCTTTCCATAACCTTGATTAGTTGGTCTTGAAATCAATCTTTTATCAGCCTTGCATCATAATTGCTATCATTATCTTGTTAAAATCTTATAGGAATGGCATGGAAAATGTCGGAAGTTTTAGGCAACACATTAGGAAGAATATCTTTAAAAGCCTGGGTACTCTGAATACCTCTAATTTAAGAAAGCTCAATAGTTCCATACCAAGATATTCAACCCCAATATGGAAACTGTATGGATTTGTCAAACGCGTTATTTTTACTGACGGGAAAGAATAAATCTCGTCGGTTCAGATGGATTTAGGTATTATTTCCACGATTTGAGCAAAAAGAAATTAATTTTGTAGACACATCACTCAGAGTAAGAAATGTCAATGTATGGGGTTGACTATCTCGGTGTGGAATTATTGAGCTTGTGGAAATTAGAGATATTCACAACGTCCAATCTTACAAAAATATTCTGGGTGATGTAATTCTTAAAATTACCGACATTTTCCATGCAACATCTTTGAGATTTTAACAAGATAATGGCATCAATCATGGAGCAAGACTGATAAAAGATTGGTTTCAAGACAAACTAATCAAGGTTTTGGAAAGCCCTCCCATACTTCCTAGATCTAAATACCATCAAAAATGTGTGGGGATGAATGACAAGTAAGATCTATACCGTTAGACGATAGTTTAAGTACACTGAAGATCTTCTGATAACGTTTAGAGGAGCTTGGGGCGAAACTAATTTAATTTACCGTTAAAACCTATACAATTCTATCCCAGATTATCTTTTTGAGCTTAAATTACTTAAATAAAGTCCTGCTTGTTAGCAGCTACATTTTTTAAAGTAAAATTATCCTTTCGTACCGTTATTTGATATTTTATTTCCACTGGAACTATCCTATTGACTTCACTATTTGTACTGTTTTTAAGAATTATCGTAAGAAAATCCTAACGGGACACCGGATTTGAGACCTTATGTTATGCAAAGAACAAGCAGGATACTGAAAATATTGTCACCGAGTTTTAAGAAAATGCCGTTATCACTTACTGAGATACAGCCATTTTACAAGTGGAACTATCCTATTGATTGGGAGTGTATTAACAGTGGCGTAACGCTTTTATTTTTTTTGGTGTTCAAACTCAAAGCGTGGGCCCAAATCAAATTTTTAATTTATTTGATATACACATGGGGCAGTGTCCGCTGACAGGCAGTGTGATTGACGGTCTCAATTGTTACATGGCTAGAAATATTTTTTTCGGAATTAAATTATAGTTCAATCAATCCAATCCTGGCTGTAGTCTGGCTGGTGAAGTGGTCAGTGAGCACACCTTCGGTGCACAGGGTCGTGGGTTTTCGAACCCACGACCCACGTGACGGTCTAAAATCTCACTCAGATGTTAAACGAGTAACCATTTATGGGGATAAATTAAACTGCTGAGCGTGCTGTTGATATCAATAAAAAAGCAGTTAAGATTTTGGAAGTTGGATGTCACTGACACATCTGCTACCTTAGTCCAATGTTGGACTGTCGCGCGCTTGTTATTTATTTTAATCCAATCCTCACAGCTGTATTTTAGTGTCAGTGCGACTCACGGAAGTCGATCGGGAAATTACCGCATATTACACAGCAAAAAATCCGGTGTGAATTTAACTCCGAAAATTGTCGAATAAGGTCCCTCCGTTTGGATAAAATATTGTTTTATCCAAATGGATGAACACAAAAGAGTACTTCCAATTACACCAAAAGGAGTAATTCTCGATATTTTTAGGATAAAAATAAAACACAATTTTCACAGAACATTTAACTCATAAATGAGTTTTGTATAACTAGCATTTCCCTCTCTATAGGTGTTGGCGACATTTCATTTACCTCTTTACGCTCTAAAAATGCATAATAAATTACCTGCCTACAGTGGGATTCGATCCCGAGACTCTATGATTTGAAGACTAACGCCCTACCTACTACACCACACAGACTATACGGGACAACGTTCGTAATTTGCCCCATATATTACCTGTCATATTGTGCGGAGTTAACTCCATTTTAAGTAAATTTTAACACCATATAAACAAAAACTGAGAAAATTTCGGATAAAATTTATTATTTATCCAAATGAATTTTATTTTGAGTGTTTTATCCTAATGGATAAAAGAAAAATTGTATACTTGTGGGCAGAGTTAAATAAGTGTAGTTAACCCCATATATATAAAAAAAATAACCCCATTTGGATAAATTTTGATTCACACCGCTTGATTTTTTAGTGAGTAGGACTAAGCGAATAAAGTTGGACCGGTTCCGGAACGACCTTATCACCTAGTTCCCAAACTGTGCTCCTTTACTCTGGTAGTGAACTTGAGGCCTCACCCAGAATGACTGGAGTCGGCATCCTTTTCAACAAGGAAGCTCGCCAATCTCTTATAGATTGGAGGCCTATTTCCGACCGAATAATACTTGCCAAATTCTAGTCCAGAGTAAGAAACATTACTATAATTCAGTGCTATGCCCCGACTGTGTCTGCCGACTAGTATGCTAAGGCCACCTTTTACCACCTGTTTGGCGACACCTTTGACAAGGCTACCAGAGGTGACATACTATTATTATGGGGATCTCAATGCTAAAATTGGGTCTGACAATGTTAATTGGAACATCTTATGGACAATCACGGTCTGGGTGTTAGGAACGACAATGGTTCATAGAGTTCTGTAACTCTCATCGGCACTCTCATCAGCTTGTCATTGATCAAACAAAAACCTTGCCATTTAGCAGCCTGGATATCTCCAGATGGCCGAACAGAGAACCAGATTGACCATATAGCCATCTCCAAAACATGGAGGAATTGCCTCATGGACGTCAGGGCTAAGAGTGGTGCTGATGTAGGCAACGACCACCAACTTTTCATCGCAAAAATTCGCTTGCGGACCACTGCTATTCGTCGCACACAAAACCAGCGTGTATTGCCACTATTCAATGTGCACAAACTTAAAGATCCATCAACTACACGTGCCGTTTCTGGCACATTGCACGAGATAGCTAATGCACCAACACCAGAAATGATAGATGGAACATCGTGAAGGACGCTTTTATATCGTGTGGCGAAACATTTGTGAGCAGACTTCAGCGAGGTAGGAGACCATTTATCAGCGCCGATACATGATCTCTGATAACTGCACGGAAGAGAATTAAAGACCAATTACACTCGGCAACGGACAGTATAGTTAAGCAACAACTGAGGAACGAGTACAGTTCTCTTCAAAAAAGAGTGCAGAGAAGCGTAAGACGTTATAAACGCAACAACATCAACGCGTTAGCGGTGAAGGCAGAATATGCGGCTTATATTCTATGTTGGACAACCGAGACTCTCCCTCAAGAATGGAAGAAGGGCGTCATTGCTAAAATCCCTAAGAAAGGAAATCTCACGGATTGCAGTAATTCGCGTGGAATCTGTCTCCTCCCTGCAGTCTCTAAACTGATGGCCAAAATAATCTTGGACCGGATCAAGAAAACGATCGACCGCACTCTGAACAATGAACAAGCTAGCTTCCGTGAGGGTTTTTCATGTAGCGATCGCATCAACACCCTCCGAATTATAATTGAACAATCCGCTGAATAGAGATTCCCGTTACATCTTATGTTCATTGACTTAGAGAAGGCGTTTGACAGCGTTGACCGGGCTTATATCTGGACAGCCTAATGGAGAGGACAGGCATACCAGAGAAATTTATTTCCATCATAAAGGAGTCCTATAATGGAGCACAATGACATGTCTTGCACAAGGGTGAATTGTCCAGTCATTTTGAGGTGAATAATGGAGTCAGACAAGGCTGTATTTGATCGCCAATGCTGTTCCTTATTACCATCAACGACGTAATCTGCGATTCTCTACGCGACCATAAACGTAAGGGTATCACGTAGAATTTTTTGGATTACCTTCAGAACCTGGACCACGCCGACGACATTTGCCTTCTCTCAAACACACCAGATCATCTGGCTCAAATGACGGATGCTTTGCATCGTGAAAGTTGAAGTGCTGCCTTAAAAATTAATGCCGCTAAGTACATGAGCTAGTCATCAGGAGGGCAAAACACCATTTCTATCTCCGGACAACCGATAAAAAAAGTCGATAACTTTAGTTACCTTGGAAGCGTAGTGACAGCGGATGATGGGGCTGATGCCGATTTAGAGTCACGCATATATAAAGCTCGAGCAGTATTTTTCAGTTTGACTCCTCTCTGGCAAAACCACAACATCTCCCGAAATACCAAACTCCGGATCTTCGAAAGTAATGTAAAATCTGTGCTTTTATATGGGTGTTCCACGTGAAAGGTGACCATAGTAACCTTACCACCAAATTGCAAACTTTCGTGAATCAGTGCCTACGACGCATCCTACGAATTCGCTGGCCTGATGTAATATCTAACGACGACCTCCTCAAAATTACTTGCCAAAATCGAGTAATCGGCATCGACATCAAAAGGCGTAAGTGGCTGTGGTGGTCACACACATCGAAAAGAACCAAAAAAACATTGCAAAACAGGCTCTAGATTGAAATCCTCAGAGAACCGATGCAAGGCATCGTGTGGGAAGACCCAAAAATACATGGAGAAGATCTGTTGAGGCAGTGGGAAAATCTATAGGCAAATCGTGGGACCAGCTAAAGGCGATGGATGGCTGCAAATAGGCAGAGGTGGAAAAGAGGCGTAGTCAATGCCCTATGTCCCACTAGTAGTTAAAAGGAACCAGAGAAAGAGATAATGTAAATGCGTCAATTTGAAATGCAAACTCGTTAATTTTTAAATTCGGAAATTTGCCATGAAAATTCGTCAATTTGTAGTGAAAATTCGTTCACATAATTAGAAAATTCGTTGATTTTGAACGTGTTTGTCTGGATAATTTTTAAATTTAAACTTTACTTTTATCTTTAACTTAAACTATAAATCAGTGGTATTAGTAGATTATTTCTGAACCTGCATTTGGGGCCCGTGAAACACAAATGAAACACCGTACGTCACGCTACTGCATATTAAGGAGCATAGATTATAAAAGACAATTCCTGTTTATTGAACGCAGGATTTAAGAGCCTATGCACTAAGTCGTCTGGAAAATTCAGAACCTACTTTATATAAAAGTCTCTATACTGGTTTTCGAGATTTCGGGCTACAAGAAATGCATCTGCAGTTAATTTTGAGTGAAAATGCAGTTTGGTTGTTGGTGAACGTAGTACATTTAACCATAATGAAGAAACCATCGAATCTAAAGAACATTAAAGCTCTATACGAAACATCTCTACACATCTCTCTCTCTCTCTGTTTGTGTACAAAATTTAAAATATTTCTAAGTGCTACGCTAGGGTGGGTTTGCGCTTTTCAGAATCACTAGAAATGTACGTGGGGCTGAAGATATGTTATTCCAGCAAAAGCAATTTCAAATAGTCTGACTGATATTAACTAAAACTTCAGCTAATTAAGTAAAATCTTCTCAATATATAAAATCATATATTTATCTAAGAGAATTTCAACGGTATTTTCCTAGAAATTGCAAACACATGCGAAAAACTTATTTGCTATCTCTCAATTTTCATCTCACAAACGGTTCTCTATATTTTCAACAGACATTGAAACATAATCCTTGTTTGAAAGGATATGAATCTACACAAACCCTACACAAACTACACAAACCCTCCCGCATAAAACCCAAACCCCATCCCTATGATCGCATCCAAGTAGCTTTATTATCTCGTATGCCATTGAAGTTGACCATCCGTAATTTTTCTCGTTTATAACAATAAATAAACAAGACGTTTTCAGGATCTATCTTCTTCTATATCATATATCGCGCTGAGTTGCTTAAGATCTCTTTATCTGTCTATGCGTCCATCTTGTGCCAGCTTGATATATAGAACATGAATTTCTCAACCCTACAGAAATATCCTTTTTTTTCTGTCGGTACGCTCTGTTTCGAAAGTGGGAAGAGGGATTTTGCCATAGTATGCCAATCTGCCACCTCTTCCTCCATTTCCATTTCACTTCTCAATTTCCCGTTTCCATTTCGCCACTTTCGTATTATTTTTCGCCGCGCGCGCGAGCTGATATAGGATTTTGTTTAGTGTCAGGATTTTGTATGATAGTGAATTTTATTGAACGTGGGTGGAAGTGTTGGAGCGTATGCATATATGGATGTGTGTTGTGTTGTGTGTGTTTTTGCAAAACTATAGCTCTGCTAAAAATAAACTTCACACACATCAGATCTGAAGCAAAAATGAAAACGGTTCAGAAGACATCCTGCCGCGTTGAGTACTTTACCATTCAACTCTATGTCTATATGTATCCATCGTGAAAACGCGGACAAACTGTAAAAAAGGACACGAGACATGAGAGATGTACGAGTACGTAACGTGCATATATGGGTAGAGTGCATTTGTCAAGACGACGGAATAAGAAAATATCCTTTATGGTGTTCTGCCGTCGTCGTTGTAACACATATTATGTGCATACATTAATGTATGTTGTTGAATGCAAAGTATATGTGGATACTAGAAGCTTAGCTTGCAATTTGCCTTATATGTATAACACCGAATGTGAGTACGGTCGGGCTCGTTGTGTCGAGAATAAGAAAACACATACAACACCCCGTTTGCTATCTGAGCCTGAATTTTCCATTTTCACAAGTGACTTATGCAGTCGGAATAGTTACATTATATCCGAACATATCGTGTAGAAGTCTATTTCTTTGTCGCCCATTTCGGTGAGACATATTACCCGATGTGACATTAAGGACATGAATTAGGAAATGTAAAGGATGGAAACTAAGTGTGCGGATATGTTGAAATTTAAGGTTTTTTATTTGGGTAATATTTGTACAATGTAGTCTGGTTGGTGTAAGGGTTAGCGCGGTTAAGTTTTTAGGTATACAGGAGCAAAGGTTCGAACCCCATAGTAGACGAGAAAATACGTATATTGTGAATCGTGGAAGCCAAAACTAGACTTGTGACCATAGACCGATTTGGCTGCTTTACACTAACGATTTAATGCTTAATTAAATGTGTTGAATTTTGAAATTTCACAGAAATGATTTTCCTGATCTGAACTTCGTAACCGAAGCGTGAACACGTGTCGTGTCAACTTTCATCGAAAACATCTTTAGTTCAAGTTCATCAGATCTCATCAAGAACTCAATCAGACTTAAATTCACACTTTTGAAAAGTCACCGTAACATAAATCCGACATTCTTAAAAATCCTCGGAACTTATTAAACTTCAACTGCATGTCAATATATACAAGAATTTCGGAACAAAGTTCCATCCATCAGAATACGAAGAAAAAGCATTTCCACTTGAAAAGTGTCACTTTTAAGTCGTCTAAAAATCCGTTTAAGTGAAAAATGAAATGTGAAAAAATCGCAACCTTTCACTATATATATAGGGCACATTTGATTGATGGTATATTATGGATTCGGGGCGAAACGGGGATTCTTTGAAGTCGACAAGACGAGACATCATTCACACGCATTGGTTGGTGGCTCGTCAAAAAATATATATAGGACGAAGGATAAGTGTCAAATGAAGGTACATAAGAGTTTGTATAAAGTCAGAAATGAAGTTAACAGTTCAGATAATGCTCATTGGCTCCATTCAAGCTTTTATACTCGTACAGTTGCCTGTCCATTAGGAAAGTAAAGAAGATAATCCTTAAAGCCAACGAATGCCTAAAGGGAGTATTTATTGATATTGAAAAGAAAATTTAAGTAAGGGGACGAAAAATGTTTTTCGAATTGGAGTATCAGTAAGGTCTAATAAGATAAGTGCGTTATGATGACGACTAAAAAAGGAGAGAACTTTTGCAGGTCATGATGATGTGGCTATACCGTTTTCGAAAGAAACTAGAGAGCTTACATATAATATGGGCACGTATTTTTGAAGAATTAATAAAATATTGACATTAAAAACATTCAAGCGATCAGTCCATAAAATAACTTCAGAATAGCGTTACATTTTTAATTTAAATTTGTTTAATTAGTTTTGTAGGAAATATGATCATGAACAGCAATTATATCATTAAATCAAATAAAATATTTTTTTTCTCTACATTCAACTATGTATTTATAAAGGAAGGCCGATAGTAAAAATCTTATAGATTTTTAGTTTTTTTTTTGTTATGTGATAAAAAATCGATTGATCAACTTAATAATCATAAAAAAAATCAAAATCATTTTAACTAAACAGGCTGAATTGAACTGGCTTTTCACTTAACGACAAAACTCTCTACCTTTACTAGTTTCACCTTTGGCATTCTGTGCATCTTAATCCTAAAGTAGGACCATCTAAAATTTCTTATACACTTACAATATTTCATATCCTAAATTATTTACAAAATTGTCATTCCTTAAAAAAATTTCCCTTTAAAACTATACCCTAATCACATCACCCGGACAATGGGTGGCTGTTGTTGTTGCACTCGACGTTGATGCAGCTGATGTGGCTGTCATGGACATCGGTTCATCATCCTCATCATCGTCATTATCCTCTACTCACCTGGTCCCCTCGCGTCACATAAACACATCAGCACCGCCAGGATTGCCCATTGTCGATTTACGCGGCGTTGTCGGTATACCGTGCGGGCATTTCCCCGTCGTCGTTGACTCATCCTCAAACGTTACCATTTTTTCGCGTGGCTTCAGTATTATTTGCGGCGGTGGACATAGAATGGTTTGCGATTGCATATTATGTGTCATAGGCGGGGATGGGCGACGTGGCGGCAAAATTGCCAAGTCTCCCACTCCGGATAAATTGAATTCACTAACACTTCGTGGTACGAAATACTCAATATGATTTTCCATAATACCGGTAGATCGTCGGGCCGGTGTATTGCGCTGGAATGCAGACGATCGACGCGGCAATGAACTATACTGCGTAAGATGAGGCGCAATTCCGGCTATACTACCACCTACTGACTGGGTATTGGCCAGTAGGTCGTTCTGTCTGTGTCAGGATTTTGGTGTGACCGCAACGGATACAAGAGCAACATCATCTGTTGCGGAGAGCAGCTGATCCTGTACGCCGAATTTTCGAAGCCACAGTATCAATTCGGTTTGAATAAGGCTAAAGCACATGGCGACGACAGCCATTCCTATCAAAATATAGCCGGATGCCAGATACTGACTAAGATTACCGGTGGGAGCCAAGTCCCCGAAACCGATTGTGCCCAACGATGTAAAGCAGAAATACAAACTCTCCAGTACACTCCAACTTTGGATTTTGTGAAACAGTACAGCACCCAGCGTTATGTAACATATCAGGATCATAATGCAAATCGAGATAGGCACACTAGGTGATCCTCCTATTTGATATGAATTCTGCAATTTGTTGGCGGCATGAAGATGATGATGCATATGATGTCCGCTACTATTACTGCTATTACTACTCGCGCCATCTGACGGTGGAGTTTTCTTATTGCCTTTTCCACCACGCGTCCGTGATGCCTTACGAAATAGACATCGCATGGCGGCCGAAAGGCCTTCACCCATTGCAGATAGGTAGAAAAGTACAATGGGTATTCCGAACAAGGCATAGAGTAAGGCAGCAATACGACCCCATTGTGTACGTGGCGAGATTCCGCCGTAACCTGAAAAGAGAAAAAATGGAAAATTAAATTATTTATTTTGTAAATATCTATCTAAAATGTGTAGTATGCTTGGTGCAGGGGTTAGTGCGTTTTTCTTCGAACCACAGGGTCGTGGGTTCGAAACCCATTTTAGAAAATTATAGTTGATGGGTTTTGTATTTTAAAACTTATGTAAAGGAAGGGCTACGGGATCTCACTCAGATATTAATTATTTTATAGACAGTATAATTTTAATTTCTAGTGCTTTTGCAAAATTAAAAGCTTAAACAATTTCTAACCACATTAATTTTGAACTTTCTTAATTATTTATACACAATCTGTGAGAGCTCGCTGCGCTCACACTACCATTCCCTTTCAAAACAAATAAAATTGAAATACTAAATTCGATTTTTAAAAAAGTACCTACCGTACCGTTTTTCTTATTGCTATGGTTGGAAACTATTCAGGGGAGAGAGATGATGTAATTTGCTGAAATGCGCTAAACCGATCAAACAAAATAAGCAAAAAATTCTGATAAAATGAGCTGTTCCTTCTGGCCAATTTCGCAGATATGGAAATAGCGGTTATTGCTGGGGAAATATTTCAGTCGCAGGTGGAACTTTACTGAAATACGCTATTATGTTCAAGGGATGGCTTCAATTGCAGTCTGCTGCCCAATTTTCCAGGTCTGTGAAGATTTGTTCTGCTATTGAGTGTGGAAGTCAATTCCGGGAAGGAGGGGGCGTTCCATTCGAGGGATATAGGCAAAAAGAGGATAAAATTAGAATTTTGAGAAATACGGTAAATGGAAATTCAGGAAGAATAGACAAAAACTTGGAAAATAAGCTACTTTCATAATTTGACTCCCAACTAAATTTCTCGATGAGTCTCTTTTATTGGGTGTAGAACTCATTCAGATGGGTTGTTGTATAGAGTTTATAGAAATTCGCTAATCTGGCAAAAGGATTAAGAAACGAACAGCATTGATAATTTTCTGTTGGTCAATTTTGCAGATATTTCAATTGCTATTCGGCTGGTCCTGCTAGTGGGGGACAGAATTACTGGAGACCGCTAATCGGCTCAAGAGATATAGACGCTTTGGAGAAAATGAGGTACCCTAGTAATTTTCCAGATGTGCCAAGAGCTACTTTGTTATGGGGGGGGGGGGGGGGTGTAAGCCATTAAGAGAGGTCTCTGCAATCCGTTTCGGGAATATAGGCAACTGGACCGTGGAGTCAGTGCAGTTTACTGAAATACGGTATTACGATCAAGAAATATAGCGTTAGGGTAGAATTTACCGAAATCTGCTAAACTGTTTAGCAGAAATAGGCAAAGGAATGTGAGGAGCAATAATTGTCCTCATAATCTGCTTTTCTGTTCAAGAGAAGTCCCCAAAAAGGGTAGCTGCCTTCAAGATTTTGCTCACTTTAAATTTTCCGTATGCTCTTCTTCTTCTTCGTTAATCCCCTAGTCATTTTCAGAGGTATCCGGAGGTGTTTGCAAATTTCAGTCGATTTACAGCTTTTAAGTTACAGCGAATCCATTAGGGGGTTCAATCTACTGAACTACGTCAATGTGATCAAGAGATATTGACAAAAGTAAGCGCAACTGAATTGCCATCGTAATGTATATTATGGTCAATTTTCCATTATGTTTCATAAGCTATTGGCGGTGGACATTAGAGGGGTCAGGGCCAATTTCCCATGAATTGTTATTATGCCATTGAGGGTCGTTTAGCAGGAGAGGGCGGAGTGGAACGTACGAGAGAAAATGATCTGCCTTGAAAATATTCTCTTGTACAATTTTCTGTCAATTCTTTTTCTTTCGTCATAGGTGGAAGTCCTTCAAGATAAGGGGCCGGGTAGGAATTTACTGAAATATGTTAAGTCATACAACAACAACATTTTCCCAGAGCATTTTTCAAATGTTTCATGCGTGATTCGAGGCGGTGGTCATTGAAGGAGAGAGGGAGAATGGAGGGTATGTGGAGATAACTTACTGAAGCTCATTCATTCGATCAACAGATAAAACTGCCTTCACAATTTCTCTCTTAGTCAATGTTACAGATGCTTCAAAAGGTATTGCGCTGTTGAGCGTGGAAGTTATGCTGTGAGGGCAGAAATAAATTAGGCGAGAAATGGAATTCACTAAAATCGTTCTGCTGTTCGGGTTGGAGATCAATCCGGTGAAATCCACTTATCTGTTAAGAAAATAAAGGCAAAACTACGTAAAGCTCTTTACACACTATAGAAGATTTTGCATAATCTTGAGATTTTACAAAATCTAGGCGAAAATCTTGTTAATTTTCCATACATTTTCATAGATTTTGTACGGAGATTATAACCAAAATCTCGGAGAAAATCTTTACAAAATCATGGTGAAGTGTGGTGAGCTTCGCATTTGACAATTCTACAGTAGAGGTCATCTCATCCATTTTCGCTTGGCACATGGTTTTGTACACAAAAGTTTGATGTTTTCACCTATTGACGAACATAAATCATTGACATAATTCCTATAAGATGGATTCTGCTTCTTGTTTTAACAAATTAATATAAATAACAGTTTCAGTCGTGCATGAAATTGTCGGAGTTTGCAATTTAGACGGATTCCACTGTACTGTCAAGTCGTGGAACAAGATTACGACCATAGTGTGAACAGCATACGAGATTACATAATCTACGTAGATTTTGCGGCTATATGTGTAAAGCGCTTAAGGAAAAACTGTTTTATTAATTTGGCTAATTTTTCTACTGGGTAAAATCAAATGAAACTCGGTAACTCGTTTATGAAATGTTCAGAAAAGAGAACAACTGTCTACATAATTTTGTGAATTTTCCAAGGTCTTCAATCCTTATTCGGCCATTCGGGGTGGGGACCAATTTGGGAGGGAAAATCTTCGAAAATCCGCTAACTCGTTCTAGAAATGTAGACAGAAGTATGTGAAAAAAACTCATTGTGAATTGCGAGACAGGGTAATTAAAAAAATCATAAAATTATATTAACCCTTTAGCGACTACAGATACTACAGTAATAAGGGACTTTATAAACAATTTAAATTTAAATATGCCGAGATTCACTGAACCATACCAAAAATGTTGGCCAAAGGATCAGGAATGCAGCTGCTTTGAACATTTTTCCCATTGCGAATTTTATTACTGTGTTACGATTCATCGTAATAAATTTACCGGTTCTTTTAATTTTGCTCATTGTGAATTTGTTTGCGTATTTCAATAGTTACTCTGTTATTAACGTAAAAGATCAATCGCACGGGTAAATCTTTCAATGATCCGTTAGACGTTCAAAAAATATAGGCAAAAGTACGGCCATTGTGAATTGTTGATCATTGTGAATTTTCTGCTAATTTCAATGGTTAGACTTCTATTCCGGCCGGAGATGTAGATCCATCCGGTGGGGTCAACTTATTGAAATCCTGTAATTCGTCCATGAAAGACAGAAAGAAGTATGTGAAAAGGAATTGTATTCATAATTGTGCGCATTGTGAATTTTCATATGTCTCAATAGTTGTCATGTTACTTTGGGTAGAGACCAATCCTGTGAAACAAATTTACTGAAATCCGCTGATATGTTAAAGATATACACACAGAAATAGGTGAAAAACAACCCATTGCAAATTTTTTTTTCGTGTTTCAATAGTTATTCTGCTAATCCGGCCAGAGCCTAACCCAACAAACCTAAAATCATAGAAATCGGTGCAGCCGTTCTTGGGTTATAAATAGTGAAACTAACACGACTTTCTTTTATATACATATTATAGATTGTATAAAAAATTAAATAAATAAGTAGTCACCGATATTAAGTTAGAGAAGCTGTGATTGATTCCCGGCTTAAGAAAAAATCGTAGTCATATGACTGCGTCGATGCTCCATGGCCACAGGGTGTTACGTATTCAGAGAGGCATTAAGAACGGCGAATACATAGTATATATAATATGCCAAGATATTTAATATAAAAACAAAAAAAAGCCCTTACTATATCCACAACGCCTCCAATATATCTCCCCCAACAATTTCCGCGTTTATGGAAAAAGTCAACAAAACATCCAAATAAATTCCCAATAAGTCGTTCAAATTAACACAAACACTTATTGCCGACCAACATCCCTAACAGGCAGGTGGCCACCATGATGCGATGATAAAGGTGCTACTTTGATATCCGCACTCTCACACGATGTAACCGAAAAAGAGCATTCCCAGAAGAGGGCGAAAAATGGTCTCTCCTTCTGTAGAAACCCTCGAAAAAATTCTAAATCCGCAATATATCTATACCTTCCTAGATACGTACAGTATCTCTATACCAAACATATACTCGTAAACGTGTATCCTATTTCAATTTTTACCATTCAGAGAAGGGAGAATTTTTGCCGAACGCGCACGTATCGCCTCTAAACAAAGCCAATTCCGCAATAAATTCCAAAACCATTTTACTTGGTTTCCTTGTTCCTTCCGATTCTAGAAGCGTGTCTAATGTATTCCCCTGTCTCCGTGTCTACATACATATATTTCAGTGTAGCCAGCTGTACGGTAGTCGCGTTTGCTGGAAAACTCTGTCGAGAAAAAAATCCGCTACACACTCCCAAGAACCAAGTCGAAGTATTTCAACAAAGCTCCAGGTGAATTATGGTTGCCACGTAATTTAATTTAGGCCCCCACTATGATGTCGTACTTCTTTTGAAAAAAAAAAGAAACGCTCAACGCGCTTTCCTTCTAGTCAACGGGAAAAAAGGCCAAGAAGGATGAGATACTTCTTTCGTTATTTTGCCCCTCACCGACTTGAAATTGTTTTCTGTTTTATTAGAGAAGGACTTAAGGAGTACATTTATGCATATGATGATGTTCATATCAGGTAGTACTTCCTTTTCTGGACACTTGAAATCATTTCTAAATTCTACAAGTGAAAAATATTTGAAGAACTATGCAAATCAGCAAATTAGTGTACAACACAGAGATACCAGCAAATGCAAAATATTCTCATACAGGACCATAATTCCATTATTTATTACACAAATGTTACAAGACAATTTTCACTTCATCACAGCAATCCATGGATGTAGTATTTCACCGAAAGGTGAATATGTTTTGTACTGGAATAGGTAAGACGATAGATTTCAGGATTTTCTCTGGTCATGCCACGAGGCTGTTAATATCTTACTTCCATTGCCGTGCACGGTGCACACATGTATAAGTCAATGTATGACGCTCTTAATAGCCATCAAGATTTATATCAGCCGTGCTATAACAAGGGTCAGCCTTGGGTAACGCTTCCCCGATTTCTTCAACATCCTTAAGCAAGCTGTCGGTGATTATTCTAGAGCCGCATACTGTTACGAGCTGCGATACCTATCTAGGTGAAATTTATATATGCATTATATCAGTATTTTGTGTAGATTTCAGTATTTTCAGTAAAAACCACCGAAACTATGACAAAGTAAGTCAAAGTTTGGTGGAGAGGGGGCGTTGGTTAAGTAGAAACCCAAGTTGTCGACTTCAAGAGGAAACATAACGAAGTGCTCATTACATGTGCGGCAAAGGATTAAAATGTACATATTTTCACTCCTACGGTCGAAATACGAACGGGCGTCTTTTGCCATGATCCTTGAGCGAGCTTTGCTCGCAGGGAACACAAACGGCACACGCCAGAAGATCGAGTGTCGGTTCGAGTTCAACACGCGGTCACATTGTTTGACTTTCTTGGGGACTATGGCGCAGTAATTCAAGCCTCGAGACGAAATGTTTATAGAGTGAAAAGTCTTGTAAGGATTTTTGGGTTAATTTATGGCTTGCTTTTGCATTGTGAATGGTTTCGTGTATTTTGTGTACAAGACATAAGAAAGGGTTGTGTATTGTATGAGGAATTTTCAAAGGATCCGGTATTATAGACGAAGTGAATATGATAAGAACCTGCGCGTTCACGGTACGATATAGTATATAGGGCGGCTTCTAATAATTTCGTTACCGTCTACGACGAAAAGCTGCTGTTGTTACATTAGCGGTTAAGGCGGGTCGTGGCATAGGTATCTGTGGCAGTCTTAGAAGTTCGTTGTTTTCTTAATAAATATGGCACTCATTTCTCTACGTAAGCTTAAGTACTTTGTCTTGTTTTCAGTGTGAATGTGATTCAATTCAGCATGTTTTCGGAAGCCTTCATCGTATATGTACAGGCAGTTAATAAGATTTACAATTGGCTTTTCATGAGCAAATTACTACTGATGTGAAATTTCATGCAGCATTTTTTTCCAGATTGTTTTTATATGCGATTTTAGGTCTAGGTTTGTCTCAAGGTTGGGTTAGGTATAATTAGAGGCACCAGGAGTCAAGCATCAAGCGCACTTAGACGAAAATTGGCCCTTTGCAATACCACAGCTCTGTCTGAGAAAAAAACACTTTTTTTCATATTTGTTTTTAAACATTGTCCTGAATGTGAAATTTGTTCACCATTCATTCGAAAATCATTATTTATTGTAATTACGGCAATCAACCTTACAGTTCAATCCGCAGTTGATCGGATAACCTGTGCTAGTTCATCAATTAGCTAATTTACGTATGTAAACCACTTTTCGATGATTGTTCAATTAGGTATTATTTGTCACGTAGTTGGGTCACAATATGGAAACATGAACAGTGCATCAATATCAGGGATTTTCCCCAAACAAAACTCATTAAATTTTCATGTCATACGCAGATTTACCAGAGAGAGAGAGATGGTTTCATTCACGTTGAGTGGTCAATGGGTAATTACCGTTGCCGTGCCAGAGGTACATACTATACTTATGGCTCATTCAAGAGAGAGTCCTCACATCGTTCCAACTCTGTATATTTAGTAATTACGCTAATAACTTTCGACCAATCACCGTACTTGTCATCAACTACCCGTCAGCAGCAGTGGGCACCATAGTTGCATCTCATATTTTGAAATGCTAATTTTTAGTCGCTAATTTTATTCGTGACCTTTTCTCCTCGCACCACCATACGAATTTGCCTTCCATTCTGTTATTAGTTTGTTTATCAGCGACATAGAAGAATCCTCGTACGGTCTTGCACGTACATACTACACTATGTAAATTGTCAATGGTTTCGTGACTGGTACATGTCCGTTTTGTCGAATTCAGACAAATGTGGTTTCGGTTTCAAATAATTGCATTATAAACTAAAACTTTGAATTTTCCGACGCGGTTTCCCTATATGAAGTTAATTTCAGCTTTAGTTTTTGGATTTTCATTTTGAAATTATAATTTTTGGCCCAGGATGAAAGATAAATTGGATTTAATTTTTAGTTGAATGGATTATAATTGCGAAATGTACCCTTGTAGGATGGGTCAAGAAGATGAGTTGATACATTTTTATTAAACTTTAAATTAGCTGAACAATCCCCTAAATATTTTTTTTTGCGCCCGTATACGACAATTTCGAAGTTTGTATGTATGTCGTAGATTACGACAAGACACTTGTATAAAGCTTCGCAGCAGATGGATGGATCAATCACGCCTTATTTTATCCATATTACATATGTACGTACAGTAAGACTTCAACTATAGGGAGCTATGAGCCCTGAGCGTTGTTTTACACAGGCACAATGATATACATTTAGAGAGAAAACGTTGTCAAATCAAGAAAATATAATAGGAATCAATCATTTTCAAATATGATTTAGCGTCATATTTGTTTATTTTCAAGTGTTTACTTCACTTCAATAGTTGAAAAAGTAAAAACGAGTAGAATCAGCTTTCTGAAAGTGGTACATTTCGGACTAAACTTCACTTAAAAACAAAGTCGAGTTCGTCGCTGTGAAATCAAACTGGCATCAGTGCAAAAATTTAGATTTTCAGGTTTGGTTACAAAAAATTGTTTTTTTTTAGCATATTGTATTAGAATGCAATTTGGTAAAATTTATTCAGTTTTCTGTACCTACTTAAGGCATTCAAACTGTTAGAAATAATGGAGCTAGAATAAAATTATGTAAGGAAGATAGTTTTTAAAAGAATCATACAGGCACTTCACCTTGGCAGAAGTTGGAGATAATTTAGATGGAAAAATAAATGGTTTTTGGGTCAAATCACAAAAATTTGACTTTGAAGTTCTGTAAAAACCAAACGTCTTATCCCATTTTAGTGCGGTTAGTTTTATTTTTTAGGTAAATTTATTGGCTATAATAATCATCTTATTGTGCTATTCTAGCTAGTCTAGTTTTTGAGATATTGAAGTTTTAGTCGTAGAAGCAAATGATTTTTTTCAAAAATCATCAAATGCATGTCGAAGCTAAAGGGTTAAGCTGAGGGGTATGTTCCTTACAACGTTTTTGCTGGAAATCACATGAGGAATCACAATCCGGTGCGTTTGTGCGGCAGTTTCCGGACACCCTGTATACCACTTGGTTGCTAAAAAATTCCTTTATATCCTAAAGGAACGATTGTGCAAGGGTCCCAAATTTCTTCAGCGTTATTTTTTTTTTTTTTTTTTTGCCTCACAGAAACTTTTGTCCCGGGACTAGGCTTCTCGGCATCACTTTACTTACTATCCGTACGTAAGTGACTAATCAATCAATCGAGTGTAAACTCTAGCAGATCGTAAAAAAAAAACTGAAAACAAAATATATTAATAAGGAAATTTATCAAAATAACTTCTTTTAAACATTAGTTTATTAGTACAATTAAAATTAACTAAGTCCTTCAAACTATTATAAAGAATAATTGACCTTGTAATTGGTTCATTAAGCCCATAGTTTACTCTATGATAAGGCTGAACAAGAAGGTTGTTCCGCCGCAAATTGTGAGGAATATTTCTGACTTGAAAGTTATTTAATATATCTTCACAAACAATATGAGAGCAAAACAGGTCTCTTATAAACATAGCGTTTAAAAATGTTCTTCTATAATCTAAGGCTTGTAAACCCAATAAGGAACAGCGAGTTTTATAATCTGGCTTGAAACGCCAGCCAATTTGATAAATGGCAAACCGTGTAAAATTGTGTTGAACTCTTTCTATACGCTCGATATGCACCTTATAGAACGGATTCCACACAATAGAACAATACTCCAGGTGCGAACGAACGAAAGCTGCATACAATATTTTTAAAGTAAAAGCATCATTAAATTCGCGCGCATTACGTTTAACAAATCCTAACATACTATTCGCTTTTGAAATAATGTAATCAATGTGTTGTCGAAATGAAAGCTCATGGTCGAAAATTACACCAAGATCTGATATTTCGGCAACCCTTTCAAGAACACTACCTGTTAAGGAGTACTCAAAGAAGACCGGAGTTTTCAATTTATATATGCTAAGTACTTTACATTTACTAACATTTAAATTTAAATTATTATCGCGGCACCAAAATTGCAGCTTTTCTAAATCGGATTGCAACTTAAGGCAGTCATCAATGTTGCGTATTTTCATAGCGATTTTCATATCATCGGCATACTGCCATACACGCACGAATTTAAAATTTTGAATGATATCGTTTATAAAAACTAAAAAGAAAAGTGGTCCTAAATGGCTTCCTTGCGGAACCCCTGACGAGCACTTTATAACAGAGCGAGATATACAGCCATTTAACTTCACCAACTGAGTCCTATCCGTTAGATAAGATCTCACCCAGCTTAGAAAAATTGACTGTATTCCTAAATGTTCTAGTTTTGTAAGTAAAATATTATGATCTACTCTATCAAAAGCCTTCGAAAAATCGGTATATACCACATCAACCTGCATTCCCTGCTCGATACCATCAGCAACAAATTTAGTAAATGATACCAAATTTGTTGAAGTTGATTTTCCTTTCAGGAATCCATGTTGACATGGCGATATCAAACGGCTAATTAAAACATCTATTTTATTTTTAATAAGCATTTCAAACAACTTCGGTATTGCAGATATTTTAGCTATGGGTCTATAGTTATCAATAAGATGCTTCGGACCCTTTTTGTGTACAGGCGTTATGTATGAAACTTTCCATTCATCAAGAAAAACACCTGAAGTCAAGGACAAATTAAAAATAAAGGCTAAAGGACGACATAACGATTGCATGCAATTCTTCAAAAATATATTAGGAATGCCATCAGGTCCGGCCTGAATACTAACATCAAGATCACGCATAGCATTCAATAGGTCATCCTCAGAAATCTCAAGAGCACTCGTAAGGTCCTCCTGAGCTATCCGAGGGACCAATGCACTCTGATTTCCATTGATGTTAGCATTGATTTCTGATGAAACGGAGTCTGGCACTTTGTAAACTGAACTGAAAAATCTAGCAAATCCGTCACAAACCGATTGAACATCTTTGTAAAAATTGCCATTGAATTCTAAATTTTTTGGGATTCCCGTATTCTTACGCTTGCTGTTTATAAAATTCCAAAATGTCTTACTGTCATTCTTTATATTATTTTCAGCTCTCGCAATATACTGTTTGTAAAGATTTTTATTCATTAATTCATACTCTCTTCTCAATCTAAAGAAATTTTCTTTATTGGCAAGAGAGGATGACTTCTTGTATAATTTATGGGCCTTATTTTTTGCTCTCTTAAGTTTGAACAATTCTTTTGTAGCCCAAGGATTTTTTGCTTTTATTTTGTTCTTTTTTAAAGGAACGTACTTGCGAATAGATTTATTTAAAATTGAATTAAAAACTGTATAACTTTCAATAAGATTACTATTCGATATAACTGGAGCCCAATCCATATTAAAAAATGTTGAATTTAGTTTTTCAAATTGGGCTTTTTGAAAATTTCTAGTAGGAATAACTTCGGGCTCTTCTTCAATGTAATCATAAAAAACAAACTCAAGAAGAAGAGCCCTGTGATGGATTGAATTGGGCAAAATTGGTTTATCTACAGAAGCATTCAAGCAAGTACTAACAAAAATTAGATCTAAAATTCTACCAATCGAATTTTTAACAAGATTCATTTGCATCAAATCCATTGCAAACAAACAATCTGTTAGAACAGATTCACACTCAAGATGTAAATCACGCGGCAGATTTTTTTTCTCGTCGTCGTTCCAGTACCAACTTATATTACCAAGATTGAAATCCCCAACAACAATCAATTTGTCTTTTTCCTCAAAAGATGCAAATAGCTTGGAGATATTATCTACATGTTTGTTATAAACATCAATTGAACTCAAAGGTGGTAAATAGCTATTAAAAATATATACTTTTTCGCTGCGAGAAACATTGATAGAAACACATATCTGTTCCACGTCCTTATGAAAAAGCTCAACTTCATGAGATGGGAATGTTGTTTTGATAGCTACCAAAACACCACCTCCTCTCTTAGTCGAAGCCTCATAACGGTCGCGACGATAGACATCATAGTCTCTTATGAAAAGTTCTTCATTTGTAATGTCTGTGTGAAGCCAAGTCTCGGTTAAGCAAATGGCAGCATAATCTTCTTGTGAAGATGCAAGGTAAAAGTCATTTGTTCTTGAACGAAGACCGCCAACATTTTGATAATAGACCGAGAAAAATGAATTGGAAATTATGTGTTCTGCTGGACACTGTTTTGGCGTTTGTCGTTTTTTGAAAATTTGAAGGGTGATATGTTGACGCCCTTGGGCCAGAAGTTGGCACAAAACACTTGCTTAGAATATTCATGAGGAAGTTTCAAACCAAAACTGATTGAAACTAATTTGGAAATATCACAATCTTTTTTTATCAGAGGATAAACCGAAAGAAAGCTGTCATCTGTTAAATTAAGCTTTTTCATTACATATTCCTTTAAATCGTCTGCTTTTACCGAAGCATGCAGCTTAGAAACATGGAATACCTTGAAACTGGGGACACTTCGAAGAGAATCATTAGCTTGATCGATACCGAAGATTCTTTTGTGTCGCCTATTATTATTATCACTCTTTTTGGGAATAACATCACCAACAGGAGAAGGTTTTTTAATATGTTTCCCTTTCTTACGAACTGTGACAAATTTATCAATCGGAGATTGATTTTTGTCAACGTTGGAAGGAATTATAGAAGATGAATCTGAAATAACAGTGGAAGTCCCCGCTTCATGGCTAACGAAAGATTGCTCAGAAGATATTGAAATAATATTTTTAGTTTTTTTCTTAGTGTCTTTCCCTATATTACTCTTCTTATTTTTTAAATTTACATTTTTATCTCGCAATGCTTCGGAATTGTTTTCACAACAATTTACAGATTTCATAAGGGATCTCAGCTTGCTAAGTTGGCTCTGCAACGACGAAACGAGCTGAGATAGACCGTCAATTTGGACTTTGTAAAATTGCTCGCAAACACAATTCATTTTAATACAAGAACTAAACTAATAAATTTATAAAAAGAGAAAAAAAGCAAAAAGAAAAAAATTTGCAAAAAGTGGGATTCGAACACAGGACCTCACGGGCGTGAGTCGTACACGCTACCACTGCGCTATATGCTAGTACGAAAATGTATGCCCAGATAACTCAGTTAAGCCGAGTTGAAATGACTACTGGACCAAATGAAAACAAAGAACAAAGACCGTCCGAGCGGCAGGTAAAAAATGCAAACCACTAAACACTTTTCGAACAAATTTATGATTTATCACTACACCAATCCGCGAAACCACTTTTACAGATGAAGTGAACGAGCAAATGAATCATAAAATTATGAATTTAATATTAAATCTTATGAATTTGATAAAAAAATTAGAAATTTAATATTAGCGAAAAATTTTGCGTGTTTGCTATGATGCCAGTATGTTGATATCTTCACTAGACACCCAAAAATATTCACACTTGCATCAGGACCTATATTTAACGGTGCGGTATAAGGATGACATACATATGCCTCAAGTAAGGTGCACACTTAATTTGGCCAAAATCGAACCACAGGAAATACGTCATTAAGCAAAATTCGAAAAGACTTAAGCGAGCAAGTTAAATTTTAACTTTTAATAAATAATTTTTTTTTGATATTTCTACGTCGAAAGTGGAAAAACTAAGTATCATATTCTCGTCTCCGTTACAGATGCCATGATTAGGAAAAAAAAGTTCTTTAGTTTTTGAGCCACCGTTCAAACATTCCCATTTAAGCTCCGATTTAGTGCCGTTAGTTTTATTTTTTTATGCAAATTTGTTGGTTGTATTAATCATCTATTGTAGCTAGTCTAGCTTTTGAGATATTGAAGTTTTAGTCGTACAAGGAAATGATTTTTAAAAAATCTTTAAATGCCTGTGGCAGCTAAAGGGTTACGTACAACTTTACTTTACTTCATTTAAGTAACAGTTATCTTTCGAGTTTCAAGACGACAATGAAACATATAAAATATATCTATTGATGAACATCATTTTAAAGTTGTGATTCATGCTGATAAGTGATAAGCAAAATGTCAATGCTCCAATTGCCGACGAAGTGGCAGTATTGATTGTTGAAGAAAGTACTGGTACCCGTGCAATCGTATTTTAATCTCGCGATAATGCTCTTCAACGGATATCGGAGCTTCATCGCTCATACGATCCTTTACAGTACCCTATATATTTTTAAACGGTGAGGGTGGTTATAGCATTGCCATACCACAAATTTCACTAATTAACGGAGAAGCTATTCCGGGCAAAGCAGACCTGTATGGTTTTTATGCATCCAAACTTATGTATGGTAAGGAGAAACAGCTTTAATGCGTTGCACTGGTATGGACAATTATTTAATCAGTATTGTGTAGACATGGCTGCTAAGATGATAAACGAAGAACTTTCATACGAGCACATCAAAAAAACATGATGTGCAGAGAATTATATTCACCTAAGGGATGCAGGTGAGGATTGTAACTTGTATCGGATCGCTTAGATGCCTTCATTAACGTATACAGAGGACGCTCAATTATATCGTGTGACACTATAGAATACCTGACCTATTCATTACTTTTATCTGCAACTCTGAGTGCACTGATAAAAAAATATTTCCTAATTCACTACCAAGTGAGCGGCATGATATTGTGCCAATATTAAATTACATCAATGTATGACTTTAATAAAAAAAAAAGAAATTGTCGGCCATTGCCGCATGCTCACACCTTAATTTGGCTTACAGATAAAATTCGATCCGATGGCATTGATTGCCTTATTTCAGCTGAAATTTCAAATAGTCTGGAAAATCCTTTGCTCTATGAGATCGTTTGCAAAAATATGATTCACGGAGCTTGTGGATCTGACAATCCATCGTCACCTTCCCTGATAAATATGGACGATGCGCAAAAAGTATCGTCGAGACTTCCTTTTGCAAACGCAAACTGGAGAAGGGTATCCAAAATATCCGCGAAGATCTTCAGCAGATGATGGTCAGTAACATTCACTTGCCAATGGATACAAGGTAGATAATAAATGGATAGTTGCATATTGTCCTATCCTTTCGAGATCTTTAGCTGCTCAGAGTATTGTCATTCTATGCAGGTAATCAAATATATTTATAATAGTACTGTATAATAGTATATTGATATGGGTTGCAATGTAGCGACCTTTCCCCCTCAGGATGAAATATCCAAAAATCGCAATTACTTCAGGCTGATACGCATTGGGAGTATACATTGTTCGAGGCATCCATTTCAGAGAGCACCGGCAAAATGGGAGAATTTTTTCGCATTTTGGATGGATACAATGTATATTCAAGCCGATTCATGTGTCCGCCCAACGTGCGAAACAGGACTTTAGTGGCGAATTGATGATGTATTTTTCTTTGGCGAAAGCCTTTCGAACTTGTTGTTTTATTTTGTGGGACATCAGGTTTTTTGTAGTCGATAGTGTTTCAAACATCACATTGGTTTATTCGCCTAAGTCTTTCAGAGAAAAAATGCCGTTATTGCATCGTTTGAAAAGTTTGATATTGAATTGATATGCACTATATTTCGACGTTCTGAATGTTTTGGTAATCTTTTCCCGAAAAGTGCCTGGAAGGCGTCAGCCTTATAAATTGGTAAACCATGTTTCGTTCGGTAATCTTACTTGTTCGTGTCTCGAAATTGGATTTTCCATCAAATATATATATGTATAGTTTTATTGCATGAGGAAAATCCGTGCAAATGTCATCATAGAGTTGTACTCCTATAATCACTGCGCTATGGGAGCTGCTTTATTTTCGTCGCATATAGCTCTAGTGGCAAAACCTTTACTACCTATACATATATACTCCTCAAAACAAAATAAGGGCCACTAATGTCCGTTGACTTTAACAACGTCTTTTGGCTAATTTTTAGTGTGATAATAATTAATGTCAAAAATGACATTCTGTATCTGAATGTGATGTGAGTTATCAAAGTATGATTCGTCAACATTAGCTTTAACGGAACTGGCTTAAACAGTTCTTTTGAAGTCACGAGTCATACATTTGGTAGTTTTGTTTATTTCTCATTTTGATTAAGAATTAGTTTTCGCCAAGTTCTTTAACTGCAACATTAGTTGTTGCACTTTTAAAGATAAGGACGATCTGTAAAATACAAAATACCAACAATTCGGCGCCATTTAAATTTAAATGTTTCGTCCAGAGCCTTTAGAAATGTCGGAGGAAGGTCGTTCGCAGCGTTCTGTGACCCTGAATGTAGGGTATTCGCGAAAATCCATTCAAAATCTTTCGAACCGTTACCAGGAGACAGAAAATGTCTCCCGTTGTCATGGTTCAGGCCGAGTTCGAATAACCACCCCCGCAGAAGACCGATATGTGAGACTTTGTGCGCGACGGGATAGTACCATTAGTGCTCGTGGACTACAAAGTAGGCTATTAAGGACGCCTGGGACCATTGTTAGCCCTCAAGCAACCAGAAATCGTTTGCATGAAGACCACCAGCGGTCAAGGCGACGTGTTACCAGAACACAACTGACCAGGACGCATCTTACGAATCGTTTAAGATTTGCTCGTCGACATATCCAATAGGACATGCAACAATGGCGCAAGGTGCTCTTCTCGGATGAGTGCAAAGTAAAAATTTTTTGTGACCACCGACGCATAAGAGTCTGGCGGAGAACCGGAGAAGCATTTTTGGATCCTTGCATTAATCAAATTGAGAGGCAAGGCGGTCCCAGTGTGATGGTCTGGGCCGGAATTAGCTTGCAAGGCAAAACTTACCGTGTTATCTTAAATAACGGGACAATTACGTCCGAAAGTTGTATTAAAAGGATTGTTAGGCCACATATCATTCCTTTTTCACAACAGGCGGGTTTTCGAGGAGGTCAATACTGAGGTCATGGAGTGGCCTGCCAACGGTCCGGACCTAAATCCGAACATATTTGGGATCAATTAAATCGCCGGATGCGGACAGCTGAAGACGATATACACAATCAGCAACAGCTGATTCAATTGCTAAAAATGTGTTGGCAGATATCAAAAGAAAGCGTCGATCGGCTCATTGAAAGCGTTCCGCCCAGGCTTCGAGACTGGATATCAAAAAGTGGAGGCCATACTCGATACTATAAAAACAAAGAAACATTTTTTTTACACATTAGACATACAAATTAACTGTTATTGTTACGATTACATGACCACAAAATGTAAGCAATCCGAAAAAATGCTAAAAAAAGTGTAACTTTTGGTCAAAATTCAATAAAATTCATTATATTTAATGAAAAACATATTGTTTTATTAAATTAGAGCAACAAAACTATGATTTTCCTTTTCCACAGAAAAATTATCAGAAAATTATTAGTGGCCATTATTTTGTTTTGAGCAGTATATAATTAAATAAGAGTTAACTTTCCAAAACACATGATTTTTTTTTCATTTTCCGACTAGCCTCTTTAAGTTTGCAGGGCTATGCAGGAATGACGGTTGTCCCGATAATACAAATAAAATTAGTAAATATCGGGCTTGATTGTGACCTTACCTCAATTCCGAGTAAATATTTCCATTAAAACTATTCGATCATATTTCATTTAAATAAATTTACAGAGCCCTACTTAATGGCGATTATTCAAGTATTGACCTATTTCTGTTATTCAAACAAACCTGATTTCGTTTCCTACCTTGTTGTGTAGATACCTTGCGCTTTTACCAAATATTGACTGACATCATTCTGTAAATATGACGGGAATATATGGCATTATACGTTTGCTTTTCATCATTCAAGCGACGTTCGCATCGTCGTGGCCTATTCGTCCCGGATCTCATCCATAAAATGAAATTTCGGTCAGGATTAGGGGATGCTCTAAAACATCGGCTCGTATATACCGATATATGCCACCGCGTGACCCACCGCGCGTCCGTTTGACGGAATTGAAAACAGTCGCAGCGCAGCAGACCCTTCCTTTATCCGCCCCGAATGGGATCAAATATATCGTCGTATATCCAACACTTTACGACAGCTCTACGCAATGGTAGCATAATCTTTGTACACTGTAAATTGAATTTCATGTTTAAAATTGCCATTTGAATATTTAATTTGCATTCAAACCATATTTTATGTTCTTGTCCCAGGTTTACGATACACGCACACACCCAAACACACAACTCAGAAAGAACATGTCCCCATAACGACTCGACCATAAGTCGCGGTATGCTCGTAATTTATTCGTGGCCGTAAACGCAAACAATCCGTCGTAATCGGCAACAGTTTCGTAAAAGTTGCCGATTGTGGACAAGCTGAGAATCCTTCATTTATCCGTGCCTGTACTAAATGTCGGATATTGGATTCAATAGGCTTGAGGATTTCATCGCAAACGATTTCTCGTACATTGCGGATTTTGTATCGAGTTTCCTGTGTTTCGCGCGGACATCCTCCTTTCGCATTATGGACGATGCATAAATTTCATATCACTAAATCGTTCATGGAAATCCATCTTTCACCTGTCGAAAGGCAATCCTTCATACTTTATCGTATTCATTTCATCTTGAAAACAGTCGAAAGCCTGCTGTCATTCAATTTGTGAGGCAGATCGCTCATCTCACTCCGCCATTTCATCCCTTGCCGTGCGAAAGAAACTTGCGTCAATTTGTGACATTGATTGGTCCGTGGAGTTAATATTGCTATGTGTTTGAATGGAATTTTGTCGGTTGATATATATTGATAACCCAACTTCCCGAAATTGCATTCCAGGTGTAACATATTGACGAAATTGGAAATTTTAAGGAATTCACGGAAGGATCCACAAACTTTTATTGAACTTTTAAATTGTCCGTCCGTCGTAAGGCGGGGATTGTCTTACTTGACAGCTTGTGACGAAACTCTTTTTTCCGGTTCCGGAAAGCAACAAAAGTTAAACTTTGCTGTCCAATAACTATCAGGTGTTGGGTGAAAATCAAATTTACATCAAAGGGTTGTCTTCATCCAGTCGAACAATTCAAATTACGTCCAACTGTTGTGTGTACCTTATAAGTATAAATATTTATTGTGATATAAATCGTTTGCAACTCATATGCGTATATGGTAAAATGAACGTTGACTTAGGGTCATCAATCATATACGCTTGATCCTTTATAAAGTGTACACAAGCACGGACCAAGGACTTCTGACGTTGATGACTGACGTATACGCCTCCATTATTATCATATCGTCCCGGGAAAATTTCAGGACAGTTATACATTGCATCCAACATACTTGTCGTGCTGTTTTATAATATTATTCATGTATAGCGAAATAGGACGATATCGTAGATCTGGACGTGGGTGTACATGTGGTGAGCTTTAACATTTTTGGCACGCGTGTTTGTGCGGCACATATGTGCCTGCATATAATGTGTGTATACGTTATATGTAAAAGTATTCTATTTATGCCACATCTGACATCTGTGTCAAACGTTACATTGAATGATGAGATGAATTGACGAGTTTTTTGTTATCTTCAAACATCAGTCCAACGAAGGATGTCGATCAGATTTCGTGGAATATTGTATTTACATATAGGGAGATATTTCATAATGATTATTGAAATTGAAAGCTATTAGGTGGGCAGTTATTAGTTTTGCGTTGTATTCATATAAATTGCAAAAGGGCTTTCAAATAAATAAGCAACAAAACTGGGGAACATTAAGCTAGCAGCTCTCGCAAGAAGCATTTTCTTGTTCTTGTTACCGACACTAGCGACACTTATCTTACTGTCCGCCATATAGCGGACTCATAGCGGAAACACAAAAGTTCTCCCTATGAGAACGGATAGCAGAACAAGCTAAAACTGGCTTTGAATCGACCCTTAATAGAGTTATACCCCGAAAAAAGACAAAAAGATCAACCCAAAAACAAAATGAACTGGGTTCCACATGTTTAAAATACACTAACATTTTTTAAAATCCACCTTGGAAAATTCTCGTTGTTTAAAATTTTCCTCAATTTAATCAGATTTTAATTGGGCCTTTTCTTTGTATATGGTTGAAGTCAATTTCATTATTACAAAGAAAAAGAGATTTTTAAATGGATATGGATTTACATCGGGAGAATTTTGTCAAAGTTGAAACAGTAAAAATCCGCCATTTCAGGTTAGCAACTTGGTGACCCTTTTCCTATCTTCAAAGTCCACTTCTATCTACTTTAGTTGTTGCTTCCCTTGAAACGTAATTCGTTCACAGATACAATTTAATAAAAAAAATGCAAACCAAAAAGCAACGCGAAACTAATTTTACCAACAGCTGGCAACCGTTGTTATCGCTGCACCTGTAATACGCTCCTATAAGTCCATTCGCTCCTATAAGCCCATTATAATCTTAACATTTCCATAATGACCAAATGGGTAGTACCCACCATGAACGTTTATCTCGCATTCACGCAATTCTTCGGGCTACTATTGATTTTCACTCCTCATTCAATTTTATTCGCTACCGATTCGAATTTAATCCTTTAGTCAATAGTGCGCAGAGAGAAAAAATATAGAGAACGGATGCGGATTCAATTAAAGAGCCGACAATTTGTAAAAATGTTGCAATGATGATCGTTCGTATAAAGATGGATTTTTTTTTCCACAGAGAGAATAATTATTATTATTGTTCATAATAGTCCTGGATATTTATATTCAATATAATTGGCAGCAATGGAAATTCAATAATACATACTTATTGTATTGTCGTTAGTATGTGTCCATTTATGAGTAACATGTACATGGAAAATCCTGGATTTAAATTTGGGGAAAATCGAAATTGTCGTAAAATGTATTTGCATATTTTTTTGGGGGTTGAAATTAAAAATCGGGGCTCTCCATAGGAATGAAATGCATTAATCCCATATCAATTTAAAAGTAGATTTGTTGTAAGTTCAGGTTGGATACTGATTCTTCTCCATTGTTAAACTCACCAGTCCAAAAAAATTACCATAGTTGTAAAATTTCCAAAAACAAAATTCCCTGAAATCATCTGTTTGAGTACATTTGGAAATCTTTCAACTTCGAACTCAATTTCTTTGATATTTAAGTAAAATTTTGACTGCTTCATTTTTTTTTTGTTTAAAATATTCAACCTTAATTCGTTATGACTATTTTCCGCATACCATCCATACCATGCATTCCCATTTTCACACGCATCCTGCATTTACAATTTTCCCCGAATTGATTTTCCAATCTTTTTATATTGTTACCCATTGGCATGTACGCGTATAAGAACATGACATGTGAAAAGCTTACAACCTACTTATCTGCCAATTCGAATTCCATTCGAGTGCGACTTAAGCTTTATAAAAGATTCCGTAATGCCGAAATCTTTCCACGAAATCCACGATACAAATCAGAAATTCAAGTCTGGAATTTTGCTGATATCACGGTCCATTCTGTCCTGAGACCGAACCCGATATACTGTGGAGTAAAGACCCGCTATACCCACGCGATTCGCGTCTTTTTGACACGGCAATAGAGAGAGCGAGGACCGAGGAGTTGTTCTTTGTTACCGCTCTGGGTCGATCGCTGCTCGCACTCACTTTCTGTATCTTGATTTGTTTTCGATTTTGGCAAGTATGCCATACATTGTTTCATGTCTCCACGATATGTCGTGAAATTCACCAAGCGAATTCCATTCAAGACAACGAAAAAAAAAATTGAATGTGGTACACGTATCAATGCCAAAAACAATTTCTGATATTATTATCCTTGGCGGCTAGGTTAGGCGTATAATGGTGCCAGGTTACGGTATGGTTCGTCCGCTCAAGGAAGGACGCGCATATAAAACACCTACAGCATACATTGGGGAGAATCAATATTTCTTTTGTGCTTTATTTCTTGACTCCTTTTTTTTGTGAGTATGTATTTTCCTATTCAGGTAAATATATTACGCATAGTGTAAAGGTGCGGAATTTTACAGGCTGAGAGAGAAAGAGAGATAAGAGTGCGATATGAATATTTCTTAAATTTTCGTTTATGTCAACTTCGGAGTAGCTCGCTGGGAACCCATTAAAACGCGCCAGAACGTATACTTTGTCATCAGCACAAAGTGCTTTAGCAATCCTTGGGGATCGATAATTTTTGCATTTCGCTAATATAAATTTTAACAGGATATAAAAAAGGATACCATTTAGGGCTCCATATCCCTATTTGCTTCGAAGACACGCGTCCACGTCTCGGGCCGATGACTTTCTATATACATACTTAGGCATATTACAACACGATAAAAACAAAAAAGCTCCTAAAGACTATAAAGAAATGATTTTAATGCGACAAAATTGAACAATTTACATTCAGGCGGAGTCCACAAAACGACCGAGTGTTGCGAGAAAAAAAAAAAAGACCGAAAAATAAAACCATTGTGCGAAATAGTATGGTCGAACTGCCTCGGCCTCGGGTACGTACTCGTATATACGCGTAGGAGCCAATGGATGACAAGTTAAGGCTTTTCGGATACCCAGAGCAAACTTGCCGGCATATACTCGTAGATATAAAACAATTTTTGAAAATGTCCCGTTCGGGAAGGGACTCTATTTTTAATGCGTTTTCTATGCAAAATATCCGCTTTCGTAATAAGTTATTATATCCCCTTTTGGATGGTATTTTATTGCGTGAGACAAGCGCGAAGTCCTTGCCAAATTTGAGCTAAATGGCTTAGTGCTTTTTGCGTTTCGTTTTGTAATGGTCGACTAAATTGCATGAAAGTGTATGTAAAGACAGATGTTGTTGAGAATCTCAAATATACTTTAAGGGATTCAGAACGCAAAAAAATCGTTTTTACGAATATAATGAAGCAAATTGTTGTTGACCGCAAAATTGAGACAGTTTTATAGTATAGAAACAGTTGACGGATTGTTTTATACGAATTACGTAATGGGAGAATTTCGACGGAATTCATATTGATGAATTTTATTTAAAGTTGTACCGGCCGTGAAACTTTTGATTGCAATAAAGGTCAGGCCAACGAATGTTGCAGCAGAAATCAAAGTGAAAGTTGAACAAGGGCATAAGATAAGGCATACGTACAAATCTATTTCGCTGAAAATTGAGTACGAAATACTAAACACCCAAACGTCATGTCTTGAAGAAAATAGGCCTTAAGATAAGCTGACCAGACGTACAGCATTTTGCTGTACAGTGCAGCATTTGGACCTGCCGTACAGCATTGGAAAATGTACAGCAAAATGTACAGCATTCCCCAAGCCACACAATGAAACCTGATCACTTCATGGTAAGCTCCTCGGTGAAGCCTGCGATCAATCTTGACTGCTTTTGAGGTGTTAAATTTTACCCCTGTACCGTATATGATATTTAGCGAGATAACCGAACTTTTATGTTTCTGGAATTTGGCACATTTGTAGAGCTACTTGACGCTCACATTTCCTCCAAATTGCACGGTCCTACCTAATCGCGTTCGTAAGTTACGGCTGCCAATTTTGTGTTTTCTAATTGAAAATTGTCCATAATTCTGAAATTCGTGAGCGAAAAATTTTAAAATTTAGAAAAGTTGCATAGCACCGTAGTGTTCATATTTGGTGATAATTGGCACCCTTGTAGAGCTACTTGACTTGACTCCAAGTTTCAAGGTCCTACCTATCCGCGTTCGGAAGTTACAACTGCCCAAACCACACTATTGTGTTTTATAATGGAGTTTTTAACTTTGGCAGACTCGAGAGCATCGCACTGTCCATATTTTTTGAATATTTCAAGGCTCTAGCTTCCAAGATTCAAAAGTTGCAGCCATCGATAGATTAAAGAAAAATATTTTCAATTTTATGTGTATAATGAATCTTATTGCGATTCCTTGCTATACCTTTTGTGGTTAAACATACGTTTGTATGAGCACGAGTGGCGTAAATAACTTTTCAGAAGAGGGAGGGTGTCAGTGGTCTGGATTTTTTTTTCAGGACAGAGGAAGTGCTATAAATGAACTTTAAAACCTCTAAGATCTAAAAGGAGGCCGTTGCTTCAAGGTTTTTAAATTGTTTCTATTCTGCTTGTTTAGCTGAGATTCTGGAGGAATAAGTTTGTTACAGCGAGGAAGAACCGTGAATCGCCTAAAGATTTTAAGTACGCAGTATTGTATTCTGCGTACCTACCTACCTTAAAGGGAGGCCTGTTCGGTGCTCAGATTTCTATATCGGATACCGGTTTTCTTCAGTACCCGGTACCATAACGGATGCACCGGCCCCTGTCGGTTTTTCAACCATGAGCTAGTTTTCATCAACCATGAGCGGGTTTTATTCAAGTACCGGTTTTTTAGCATTACCCGGTTTTTTTTTCAACCATTAACCGCTTTTTTTACATGACCCGGTTTTTTCAACCATGAGCCGGGTTTTTTTTTAGCATGACCCGGTTTTTTCGACCATGAACCGGTTAAATCAGGACCGGCCCATGGTTGAAAAAACCGGACAAAAAATCGGCATATCTGTACTTTGAAATATTGGTACCGGTACTGATTGAACACCGGTCTTAAATCAATGTACCGGTGTTAGGAACTTGAAAGTTCAATCCTGGAAAGTTGTGGGGCGAACTTAAAACTGAAGGTTTGTCTGCAACACCGAGCGCAAATGTTAGGAATTATTCCCGCACTGGAGATAAATGTAGTAAAATAGGCCTCAGTGAGTAATTTGTCTGCAGCTGCAGCATATAACAATGTTCGGCAGAGCGAGGATGCAAGACGTAAAGACGAGAAAAACCTTTCTTAACTACATATCGGGTGGCATGATGCAGTATTATTAAACCAAGTTACTCCAGCATGTGGCGTAATGCTGCTCAATAGAACCCTATTTTATCACAAGGTATCCCACAATATTGATGTGCGTTATAATGGAAAATTGTCTTACTAAATTCTACCTGATCTGTTCTTGTGGCAGCCGCACTATTTGAAAATCAGCGCTTGGAGAAATCCAAATCTCATGTACGATAGTATACGCTAGGAATTGTCAAAATTCTAGCCAATATAGTAACAATTGCAATTGAAAATACGATAAAAAGGGTTAATTCCGAAATTCCCCTGAAGATGGCATTATGGAAGACATTGTTACAAAATGTAATCAATTAATAGCAACGAACTGAAGTAATATTATTTTAGTATAAAAAATATGTGTGACCAGGGGGATCAAATCCGTTTATCTACGCCACTGAGGTCACCATTGAGAACTTTAGGGCTCCCTCTTTAGTATCAACAGAACCTTGCCATCCTAAGTTTTACCACATATTTCCTAGAATATCGGCTACTATTCCTTCTCAATTCTGTTTACGAAGATATCATTTATGAAGGGAAGAAGAATTGGATAATTTTATGGCATGCATCATGGTGGTGGCCTCGTGTTTCTCCAAATCGGCGTGATGCTGCATTCCGCAAGCATGTGTACAGCATTGGGTCTCCGGAAGTCTGGTCAGCTTACCTTAAGATGTTAAAAAAATTTTGTCTACTGAAATTGTTCTCTACTGAATCTAAAAGACTTTAAGTTTTGGAAATTCTTATCTAGAATATATGATCGTGATTTAATTTGATAGCAGCATTTCTCGAATTGGACTGACAACACCATACGATTCATGTCAGTAAAACCGATTGCACTGCCCGACACTATTCGCATAAGAAAAATCAAGACAAGCAAAAATTTAAATCAAATTTCCCGCTTGTCTTGCTCGCGTCATTGATGGTCGTCCTGACAAAACCAATCTACATCATATAGAATGACTTCTTCTTCTCTATTCCATATAACGCATAATATCGAACCATATAATCAAACGAACGAGGGTCCGCTGAACTGACATTCAGTGGGGAATATTATTTTATCTCAATCAAGAAAATTCATTTTAAATAAAAGGACAATCTCTTTGTCTCAGAGGACATTAAGGATAACTTTAAGTTGATTAAAAGTTAGAAAGTTCGTTCATGAATGGTGAGGCGATTCATTCTCTCAATATCGTTTTTCGTTAGTCGAATCTTGAGTTATATATGCGGGACGGACGGCTATAATCATAATCTATATAAGAATGAATGGTGTATTGTAACATTTCGTTTTTGTCTTGATGTCCTTCATTTCTACCAGCGCAGACTTCATCATATTTTCGTCGCTCGTTTGTTATATTATGTGGGTAGCCATCATGGTAAAATTGAAACTTTTCTCAATTTCTTGGGCAATTCTGTGTCGGTTTTTCCATTTAGCGTCGATGAATGGCAACAATACAGGGTCTCTTTCGAGTGGTGTTGGAAATCCAAGTTTATTTTTATATCATCAATGTTCTTGAACGTAGAAGAGTGCTGTAGTAGATTCTTTTTTTTTTTTAATTAGAGGTTAAGAACGAGAAGATTAAATGAATATTTATTTAAGCGTTGAAGAAAAATCCTTTTAAAAATATGATTTTTTTTTCGATAAAGTACATAATGGAAAAGGATATGGTAGGGGAATTGTTCTGAGTAAATGTTTTTTTTTAAATTGAAAATCCACTGAGTATGAGAAATTATATTTTTAGAAAATAAAAGTTACAGGATTATAAAAATTATTCACATTTTCAATGATAAACAACTTTACAGGGTGCCCGAAAAGTCAATGTCAACCTGAAAGGGGAAGATAACGTTACGGAAAAGAAATGTTTAAGTAAAATCACTTTTGTATGTTTTGGGTCCTTTGAAAAACTAGAGTTACTACTACTTTGATTATAATAAAAAGATTAATACGCTAGTAGGTTAGACATTTCACATTGTTTTTACAGTTCGGCTTCGGCTGCGCTATAACTATCCGTACCAATATCAGAGTTTTCCGATTTTATTATTATCCTCAAGCTCTAACCTGGAATAAATGTTTTTGGGGTTAAGAGAAATCACTTATTGTTTCAACTAGGACATTGCAGAAAATAATTTAAAAAGTTGTCGTCCTTTGTGTAGATACCATAGCCAGGGGCGAACCCAAGGGGGGATTAGGGAGATAAACCACCCCCCGAAATTATGAAACCGATTTTTCAAAAGTATTAGTTTAAACTAAATTTACACAACATAACTATATTGACATAACAAATAAGTGATGATTTTCAGACTCAAAATCTATAGTGTAGTCACTAGGTGATTTCAGATTGCAAAATGTAATAGTGGTTGACATTTTTTTTTTCTTATGTTTTTTGAGGTGCTGAGCGTGAATCGGGAGCTTCCCGCCAAAATTACGTTGCTGAAAACCCGAAAATTTTCGGAGTTTTTCCGTTTTTTGGCTTACTTCTAACTGTACATTTCTCCTTCCCGCAGGGGAAGTGTGTTCATGTGACACACATATTTGGTGAGTTGCGACATCACGGACCCGAGCAGCGCAGGGAGGCCCCTGGTATGGTTGATACGCCATGGCGTGGATCTGTACAAAAGCCCTTCGGGAGTTGACGGTCCCGAGCTCCCGAGCTCGTCATGTATGGGTGACACAGCATAGCTTGACTTTTTCCCTATTCCTTCAAAAAGTCAGCTATACAAGCTCACACGACGCAGTGCTTCCTCGTAGGGGAGAAACCACATATAAGCGTACGTGTCTAGTCTCTGAGTTGGCGGCTTCGCAGAACCCAAGCCTCGAAGGGGCCAGTTAGGGAGAATGGCCTTTGCGCCTATACCTAGCTGGCTTGTGGATTGATGACCACACGGCCCGAATCAAATTGCTACTTAGTAAACGGACGGAGGCCAAACCTATGTGAACGGTAGCGCTATGAGTCTGCTTTAAGCAGACGAGTAGTAAACAGGCATAACGATCCTGCGGAGGCGTCCGAATTCGTTAGGTCTTCCGAAAGGGGGCCAAAGGAGGATCACACCTGCTATAGAGAAATCTTTAGCGAATAGTGTACCTCGGGGATGGGCGTGCCCAGGGGACCATGGTCCCTACCCATCTAGGCGTTGGACTCGAGGGGGTTCGTGGTGATAGACAAGTCGACCAGCTAGAGTCGCATCCCAAGGTGGGGATCCAAAGGGAGGCATCCCGGCGGTGAACACCATTCCGGCTTTAAGCCGGATAAATCTCGTCGTCCCGCAAGGGAGGGAGGTTATGGCTGCATAGCTCAGGTACTCCTAATGGCGAAGCGTAGTAGACGCAGGATGGATGTACATTTCTCCTTTAAAATGCGTTATATGGTATCGCTACAATTGATAGTAATTAGAGGTACGGAAATTTCGTTTTTACGAATAGATGCGAAATGTTCAACTTAATCCACGAAAAAGTTAATTTTTCACCAAAAAGAATCAATTTATAGAAGATTGTTTTTAATCTCAAATTAATTTCTTTCAGAAGAATCCCATTAATGAGAATAAAAAACATTTCAAACTGCGAGGAGTTCGCAGAATCACGAGCAAAATGACTTTGCCAACACTGAGCACGCTTTTTATTGGGATGGTCGATGAATGAACTTTGGTTTCTTTAATGCCATTTTTCTAGGATGCCCAAAATTGAACATAAAGAGAAAAGCATAAAAATTTTGGCGTGCCTCTGCTTCAGGAGTTTCTTTTCTTACCATTACACCGGGACAGTGGCGGATTTACCAGTAGGCTGGAGCCTAGGGCGACAGATTTTACGGAGGCGGCAAATTTAGGGCAAATATTTTTTTTAAGTTAAACACATTACACATTTAAAACCTTGAAAAGTGAATATCATAGGGAAGGTGCTGGTGTTGTGTTGCCTCCAATTGATTCACGGAAAATTTAAAAATGAGGGTTAATGTTTCATATAATCAATATATTTCGGGCTTCGCCCATCATCAGGATCTTCGTAATCTAACTATCACGGAAAGATTACACCATAAAACAAAAATTGTAAAAAACGCGCAAAACACAAAAATTACGTTTACAACAATTGTTGTTATAACGAAGTTTTACTGCGCGGCATCTTTACTTATTATGTAAAAGCGGAAGAAATCAACATGAAATTCGACATTTTACCTCTCCATGTCTATACTTATTCTGAGGATAAAGTCATTGTATTTATCAATCATTTAAATATTGAAGAATGCTCAGGACGCACGAAGTGGAAAGCACTCACCTATTAAAGTGAGAATAAATGAAGGTAAATCAAAGCAATTCGCCCTGGAGTACTAATTTTCGGCACAAAACACCAATGGTGTTCCGCACATTTTTGCACAATTTGATTTAGTGGGAAACGATTAGAAATTCAAACGCCTTGATTCTGGTTACGCCCCTTCAACAATATTTTCGTAGAGCTTGGTATGGACGACAAAATTCAAAAAAGGCCTACTAGCGGCAAATGTGTAAATCCGCCACTGCACCGGGAGGAGCGTTGTCGATTATTGATATTATTGATTGTTCCCCACAGCTGAATTTTGAGTATGATTTAGTTGTTATATTTTTATTATTAAATATTTCTGAATACTTTTTTGCAGTGGTTAGTACTGGGCTATGAATTTCTAGACTTTCCAGCTGTATTTGTAGTTTAGCAATACCAAAATGTACAAAATTAGGTTTTTTTTTGCGAATTTCAGCGAAATTTTTAATATTCAAAATTAGTTTATGCAAAATTCCTGTTCTTTATTTGCTTAATTTCCGTACCTCTAATAGTATTTTTTGCGATTTTAACCATGTTTCGGATCGAAATTTTGTTGGGAAGCTACAGATTCGGGGGGCTTAGCACCCAAAAAAAAAAAAAAAAGAAACAAAAAAAAATTTCTCCATAACACTTTGCAATCTCATGTTCATACTAGGTTTATCACTTGGTTATTTTTTAAAGTTGTAATTAATGCGAAATAAAGTAAAATAGAAAAGAAGATACATTCAGTGAGTAGTTTTTGTTTAGGGTCATCTTACATATTATAATTCGCGAGTTTCAAAAACCACGAACTTTGTCAAATTTCTCATAGTGACCGTTGTGTGATAGTGACCGAAAAATGGGTAAAATATGTCTTCATTTTGTAGGACCTAAATGGATGTAAAAAACTAAATTCATTTGCAAGAATGCAATAAGGAGATTCCGTCTAAAAAATTTCTTAACAATCGGTTACCAAAACCAGTTATTTCCTAAGGGAGTATTTAAAAAAAAAAGAACTTAAATTCATTTGATGAAAATCAACTTTGAATATTTTAAATTAAATTTTTGTGAAATTTAGAATATATAAGAACGATTATCTTAAGATTAAGGTCTGAAAATAAACGTTTGATTTCATGAATCACTTGCATACACAAATCTCCCCCCAAAATAAGCTCCTGGGTTCGCCCCTGACCATAGCTGTTTCCCCTGATTTTTTTAAGGGGCAGAAAAATGTTTGGTTTGGAAAATGTTGTTTCTTGGGGCATATCTAATTGCTAGTTTAAGTCTTTTTCCAAAAAAAACTCTAAATTTTAGGAATTATTGCATGTGCAAAATTATGCACAAAACTTCTGAAGCGTTATAATAAAATCAAAATCAGGTGTATTACTGGGACGTCCTCTTTTCCTGCTGCCCGATTCCGTTCCAATTTTGCAGAGACAGTCTGCAGCATATAGACGGATGTCAAAAGAATCCATTTGCTTACTTTTTGGGACTGCTAGCTTATCGCAATATCGTCGATATTCAAACCAAGAATTGACTAATGCTAGGTCTACTGCATGGATGATCATTCGTAATGTCCATTTACGGGAACGCACCTATATATTCTGTAAAGTCCGATCATTTGGTCCAGTAGAGTCAAGCGTATGATTTCAGTAAGCTTAATAGTTAGTTTGTTTTTTTGTCACTTCGTCTTCTTTGCCACAACCAACAAAGTTTGAAGCCAAACAAACTGTTGCCCAGCCATTTGACCAAAATGGCATTGCCGTTTTCACTGACCAATTAATCGCTAGCTTCTCGGTCTTTATTTTTCATGTCTTTATCGGTAATGAATGGAGGATTGGAAAATCTGTTCAGCCTTATAGTTTCACCAGCAAATATGTTCATTCCTCTTAATATTTCCAATAATTGGAATGACAAAAAGTAATTATAATCATAGAACAATTTGTTTCCTTGATCTGTTATTCTTTCCGCAAGATGAAGTACAACCTACACGCACCAAGTCCGAATCTCTTCAGGTTTTCAATGTCCAATCCCTTGGTAGGACCTTGATGGATTATAAAATCGTATGCTAATCCCGACTTACCGCATAAGACTAAAATTTTAACACCCTACGGTGTTGGTTTGCCCTTTGCGTATTGTTTGATGGAGAAGTTTCCACGAAATAGAACGATTTGCTCATCAATGCACAGGTTTTCTTCCATTTCCAATTCGAGGCATTGCTTTTTAACAGCGTCGTAAAATGGGCGTTCTTTGTATAACCTATCCTGGCAGTCTACTAGTATTTGTATATTATTTACACAATGTAAATTTAAGCGAATTTTGAAAAGTCGATCTCTTGACATTGTGTCATTGAAAAGGTCAATTCTTAATCCTTCCAAAAGCTACGTCTAAGCCAAACAACGCTTTGATGTCTGATGTTGTGGTCGGTTTGAATCCAGTATCTTGCTGGAGTGCACACATATTGGTATTATAAATTATAGGTGGTCATATCTACGAATTGGGCTTCACCAAGATATCGCTCAAAGTAAGCCAGTGAACTGTGGAACTTCAAGTGTTCCGGTTTGACTTCTTCTGGGGTTCTATTCCAAACTATTTCTGGGCTAATAAATTGTCCACGGCACCATCTAACTGAACCCTTTTCGGTCACTTGTATCCGGTCTTTTAAAAGCCCTAATGGTATCTCTCTATATCGGAATCTCTATCTGTTTCTTCTTCAATTATTATCTATTGATCAAGTGGTTTAATTTTATCAGCACCAATGCGCACTTTGTCCATGGTAGAAGGACCAACATGATTGGTTTCCTCATCATAGCTTAGATCGATATCAGATTGTGTCACCAAATTCTACACTTCGGCCAGTTCTCGTTAAGCCAGATTATATCGATGACGCATCAGACTAATTGCGCATAATTATGCACACAATATTTCTATTTTATGCTATAGAATCTTATCACGAAAAAAAACACAATGTTACTGTAAATATGTTTACCGTACCCATTTTCGATGATTTTACTACTATTCTTATTGTAAAATGCTGTCTACTGTTAAATTTTCGCAAGAAACTAAACGCACCCACTCTGTTTCAATGTCACTGTATTCCACCCAAAATGGAAAAAGTTTAGACGTAACTGTAAGTAATTGACAGCCAACAGTAGACTTGGAACATATGCATAATTCTGCCCAATTGGTCAGAAACGTGTTGTGAACTTTTTCGATTTTTGATGGCATACATGGTTTAATAAATCTTTTTTTCGTATCGGTCACCACAAACGGTATAATTTGCTCCGGGCTTCACGTATATCATTAGTGTATATGTTGACATGGTATTTGATTTATTGTTCTTGATTTCATCAGTAGCCGCTTCAAATTACATTTTTTTAAATAACACTGAACAAACATGGAATGTATTTGCATACTTATAAATTCGGAATAAGAAACAAAAGTGTCTTCTAAAAAATACGAAAACATTTTTATTTGAAATTCACACAGTTCAGAGAAATGTTATGAAACATTTCTTTAAGGACACGTCTCCATTTGCCGTGAAATTTGTTGTTGTGCCTGCGATAGGTATGGTGTAGTAAACATCTGCATCGATTTGATGAATTTTTTAACAGACTCGTTCGTTATACGCAACCTATAAAATGTTCTCATATTGTGCGGCCATACTGTCGTTATGTCAATTTTTTCGAGAGAAGGAAATCATTGGAGGCAACAAAATAATTCACGAAAGTGAACTGGAATATGAGGTTTGTTGAATATTATTAAATTTTTGGGTGCGATATAATTCGTATCCAGGTTGTTTTGTTACCGATATTATAAGAATTGTTCATTGATACTTGAAAACACCCTCCCCGGCCGTGTTACCTCCACTGACATGATTATGGTAGCTCCTATAAAATCTAATAAGTCTTTCGAAGGACTAAAACAGAGAAAAAATTAACAGCATGAAATAGGAGTTTATTTGGTGTAGGTGATAAACCTTGTACATGAGATTGTAAAATGTGGTGGAGATTTTTTTTGTTTCTTATGGTTTTATGGTGGATCATGGTGTTTTTCGAACTCACGAGCTTGTGACGGACTATGATCTCACTCAGATGTCAAAGTACCCATTTATGGGGATAAATAACACTGCTGATCGTGATGCTGATCTCATTGCATCAACAAAAAAAAAACAGATAAGATCTTGGAAATAGGGTGCCTTAGTCCAATGCTGTATTGTCGCGCCTGTTATTTATTTATTTATTGTTTTTAGGGTGCTGAGCACTATTCCGGAGCTTCACTAAAAATTTCGCTGCGGAACAGGGTTAAAATCGCGAAAAACCCCAAAGTTTTCGACGTTTTTCCGTTTTTTTTTGGCTCCCTACTCTGAAACTATTCATTTCTGCAAAAAATTCTTCATGAATATGTTAAAGAGTACATGATTACGCGTCGAAAGCGACATAAATATAATAAATCCGTTGAGAGGTATTACTACAATTGAGTCGTCCAGTTGCAAAACTCGTTAAGCGGCATGTAGTTAATTTTGTGGAATAGATTAATATTTTCCTGAATAGAGAAAAGAGAAGTTTGGATTTAACGCCTTTTGCAACTGGAAAGGGTTTTTAACGACTTTTGCAACTCAAAATGTGTTACGCTGAATGAGACTAGGATATGAAAATAATTTTTCACGAAAAAAAATTCAATTTTTTTTAAATTTTCGCAAACCTTTTATGTTTTGAACAATAGGGAAATAATTTTAAAAAATGTCAAGATGTCTTAATAAGAGGGTTTTCAAGTTGCAAAACTCGTTAAGCGCAATTTATTTTGAGAAAATCGCAAAAAACCGTGAAAAGTATATTGTGTACTTATGGTATTTTTTTCTTCTGGAAATATGTATATTTAGGATAATCATCTGTATAAATTGCTGCGATATGGCATAATAATCCTAATTTTCTGAATAAACTAGAAAATTGTTTGGAAGTAAAGAGTTTTGCAACTCAAAATATAGCCTAGAAAATTTGCATTATTTGTTTGGCGGCAATGGCGTATATTTTAAACTTGACAGGATTATTGGGGGAAAAGTCCTGTAAGACAGGGGGTATATACGAAGGAGAAAATTGTTTTTTTTTGGAAAATATATTGCTGGGTATTTTTAGATAGGTACATTTTGCGTCATTACTCTCGAAAATACGAAAGTTAAGCCATGTAATTGAGCAATATGAGTAAATGTATAAAGCTCCAGTAATTTTAAAAAAAAAATTATCTTGATCCTGAGACCCTTCTTGCTTCATCCTCATCACATTTTTCCCGTTTTTCTTGACAATTTTCATTATTTTGAGCTGATTTTTCGTACAGCACTTACCCTGCGATGTACTTGCAATAAATATGTTTCTATTAAATCAGGAAAATGGCTGAAAATTATTCCTCACTTTAGAAAGATTGCATTTCGAACTCATAAAAATTGCATACAATGCACTCAATGTCAAAACCAGACATCATACATAGAATTAGAATTAATCAAGAGAACTCGGGAAGAAAAAATTCGTAAATTTATTGTAAATAACTGGAAAATTTACCTAAACTGGAATAGGCGTAATGAAAGAAAACCCACCAGATGCTAGGCTTTCGGAACTGGAGGACAGGGTCGCGTGACCGCGACAATTGGAGGTTTACAATCCAGGCGCCCAAGGCCCGACGACGTCGGGATATCGTGCCATAATAAATAAATAAATAATAAATAAATAAATAAGAAGAAAGAAAACCCGTGTGGGGAACCCAAAATGGATCGCTGTGCTTCTTGTATAAAAAAGAGCTTCTCATTCATTAAACCCAATTTCCTTTTAAGTTTAGAATATATATTTTTCCATTTTTTGAATTATGTCAACTTTAAGTTTTTATTTATTTCATTTTTGAATATAATCTTTTGTATTACCGGCCAAACAACATTGAATTGAGAGAATTTGATTTGTAAATCAATTTTCTTACAAAATTACTCAAAATCGATGTTGTTCCATTCTAAATAAACTAAGGATTGAAAATCTGTCAAATTTTAAAAATATTTGGCGAAAGGGGGATTTGTATGAGACATCAAAGTTGAGCGTCACCTTTCCGTACTAAAAATAAGCATGACCTTCCAGGGTTATACTGCCCTTTCTGGTGGTAATCTCTCAGCGTATTTCACCTCTATCTTGGATTGTGTCATCGCCGAGAGCAATGTGTTGCAGACTTTTCATTTGACACTTCCAGGTGTTGATCAGTCTGCCTTTGGCCTTAGGTCTGTCAAGTGTAACATTCATTTATATCGCCTGGTTTGAGGGTTTCTCAGGCGGAAGGTTTCTCTGCTGCCCTGTTTTGGTTGAAATAAAGGAAGGCACTCAACGTTTGAGAAATGTGTCCTATTGAAGCCGCATACCCCAAATTCGATTTGCTGATAAGTCCGTCGATAACGAGAAATAAAGTTAGATGATGTGGACTCGATCTGATTTAATTCCAGGATTAGCGAATTAAGAGTTCTCTTGATAAGGGCGCATCCATGTTGTCAATCTGGCGGACATGTTGTTTTGGATGCGACTGCGCTTTGTTCGATTTTTGTTAGTCAGTTACTCTAACAGTATAGATACGCGATGGCCCGTCAAAATCGACTTTCCAACGCCAGGTTCTAAAGCTCGAGACGATCAGTAAACAAATGCTAAATCAATGGAGAATTTCTTTTCCACAGGCTAATTTCAGTAAACGTCAGCTTAACATTTTTGAAAACCTAATGCGAAACTTGTGCGAATAGGAAATTACTGTTGGAGGCCGACAAGAACATGCTTATCTCGTATGGCAGGTACGAGTACACTTAACATTTGCGATCATGTCTTCTGGGCCGTTGTACCTTTCGAACCTTCGACGATAGCGCAAACTTCAACTTTCAACTTCGCGGAATACAGCCAGTATTGGAACTATCATTCAACACCTGATTGAATTTAACGCTCAAAAGTTTTCGTAAAAATCACGCCATTCCGTATTATACAAAAATAAAAAATTCCGGGGATGTAAATGCGATCCTAGCCATGTACCCGATGAAGCAGCATAGGAAGCAGCCGTGAAAGCGTTCAGCAAACTTAAATCAGACAATCAGAATCAGAACAATCGAGTGGTCTTAGCACTCCTTGACTAATTTCGGCCGAAGAAAACAGGCTGCAAGCTCTCGAAAACCTTCAGATCGAACTTGAAACTATTTCGATCTTGCTTAAATTTATCTATTTCAGGATATGTATAGAATTTATAATGTTTAAGTCTAATATCACTAAGATTATTGTCCATACAGATATTAAATCAAAGGATATCTCTATTTTAGTTACTGGCATTACACATTTCAAAACAGTAGTATATTGTGTAGGTATACCCAAACTCAGCATTCCAAAATATAACTCTTAACGAGACCCGCAAGTTCTAATCGTGCGAACACCACGATGAATGTATACCAACACATGTACCGACTTAGAAGGTACGTAAACCTCAAAATATTCAATTTCAAGTTTTTTTTTGTATGGGAGGTAGGGGTAGATGGGTCAGATCTGGTTCCCCCCTTGATATTTTATAAGGACATCAAACAGCTACAATGTGACACCGAGTTGAAGTTTTTCGTGACATTCCATGGAAAGATAGAGCTGGGTATAGCTTTGTAGGGGAGATAGGGTATCCTTACGCTGGACCTATTCCACTTTCCATCAATTCTACGGGTCGATAGTTATGGCCGAGGAATTGGAGGGTTTATTTGAATGGGAGGTAGGGGAACCCTTGGTTTTATTGGCCACTTTTCAATACTGTTTAAGATTTTATAACATATGACCAATATTTCAAACCGCCAGCTTAATTACTTCGGCAATTATCGTGCGAACAGAAAGACACACGAAGACGCACTGCTTTTTTTCAAAACCAATGACTTCAAAGCATATTTTCCGAAAAGAATTATATTAATTATATTATTATTAATAGTCTTATTACATAAATCCACGAATTTAGCGTTTTCAGCACCTCGTACAATTCATTTTAAATTCTTTCAAATAAAATATAGCGAAGAAACCGGAAAAAAATTATTTGGATTTGACGTATTTTGCACCTGTTTTGATGGATTTAACGAGTTTTGAAACCAAAATATTGTGGTTGGATATAATGTATTTTGCAACTGTACAGCTTGTGGGTTTAACGAGTTTTGCAACTGTGTACAGTTTTTAACGCCTTACTACGCCGTAATTAATAAAATTAGTTAGAATGTTTTTAAACCTGCCTATAGAGCATCGAAAGAGGAATAAAATGGCATCATTAACTCAATTTTTCACAATTTTGGATTTAACGAGTTTTGCAAATGGCCGACTCATTGATAATTTAAGTTTGCTATTTTTAGCATAGTTCATCCATATTATGAATTAAATTTTGAGATTGAACGGGTTTTCATTTTTGATCGCAAAAATGCCATTTTTCCGGTTCTTTATATGTATTTTGGGTGAAGAGCTCGAGTCCGTATAGCTTCTTACCAAAATTTCGTTCTGAGACAGTCGAAGTCGCAAAAAAACGAAAAAAAAAAAAAAAAAAATTTTCATGGACAAGTTTTCGGAGAAATGTACAGTTTCGAAGTTATATATAAAAAAAACAGAGTTTTTGGCTTTTTTTTTGCGGTTTTGGCCCTGTTTCGCGACGAAATTTTGGTGGGAAGCTCCAGATACAAGTTCAGCACCTCAAAAAACATAAGAAACAAAAAGAAACATTTTTTTTTCCAGCACACTTTGCAATCTGAAATCACCTAGTGCCTACACCAATTTCTATTGTGATCGTTAATCATGTAGTAACGAGTATAAAGCAATCGCTAGAACTTAAGTCGGCACAACAAAAGATGTACGAGTACAACTATGAAATATGTATAAATTTGTCCAATAAGCCTTAATATATTACACTATTCGTGTTTTCACAAAAGGGTATTGTTTTCCATTCAACCAAAACTCCATCAATACAAACAACTATATAACTTAACTATTATTACTCTCGTGAATCTTCTGCTCTCGTTCCCAACAATGTGATAATTTCCCAAGTAAATTAACACAAATTCGGTTTTCGTAAGATTTATTAAAACATATCCAATCAAGTCCAAGCCTCAATCAACAGCCTCTTTATATTCATTTCGCACACAAATTTACGCCCCCTCCCATAGCCGGAACGAAAACACAAAGTTTTCATACAAAAACTGTGTAATTAATCCATTCCCATTTAATCTAATACATATATCCTTGAAGCGTAAACACAACATTCTTTTCCCCATATTCATGACCGACCCACTGCTGTTGCCTCGCCAACTTCATTCGTGTGTAGTGATTCGCATTTTTGATAGAATGAACTTCGAATGGCCAAAAACAGGCAACAGGAGACGCCGGCTCCGGGGACCGGATGATATACACGCTAAGAAGTATCCTTGAGTGCGTCTTCTCAATATTCCAAAATTATATATAGTACGGATAAGAATATATATAGAAGATCCTGTGCTGAGGATGAAATAGAGAAAAGCCCGCCCGCCCGGCCGGAAGCAAAGCGACGCAGGACGAGGTGTCGGGCAGAAAACTTCTACTTCGCTCATTTATTCTAAGCAATTAATTTAACGAAGCTCTGGCATGCCAGAGTTAGTTTTTCTTAGGTTTTTGCGTAAGCATCTGGTAGAAATAGTATTTCGTCGGCTCAAGTGAAATGGTCTGTGTTTCGAAAATGGTGTATAAGGAACGATGTAAGTTCTTCTTAGTGTGTTATGTTGTACCGCGTGTTACATGCACATGTATACATTTGAAGAGTGTTTGTCTAAGGACACAGCTGGGTCTTGAATAACACCATGGCAAATAATTAATAAGAGCAATTGATGGTAAAGTGTAGCACTTCACCTCCAGACATGAAATTAGATTAAGTTTTCAGAACGATCCGGCTTCAGGAAGAAATTGAATTAGCAATGTGTACCTACACATTTCTGAGTGAGCGTATTGAAAAGAATGGTCTTAGCATGTGTACACAAGTGTTTATTCAATGAAAGCGTTTTTCAAAGGTAGCCTGGTCGTGCTAAGACTTGGGTCCTTATTAAAGGACGGAGGATTGGTTGTGATATAGTCGAGAACAAAAGCGAAAACAAAAAAATTAGCTAGATTCCTATCCTATGGATATTTTAATAATGTAATGTCATACAGACTAGATCATCACCCCTATCTTTTCATATTAAACCAGAATCTTTGTTAAAGGAATTGTAAAAAAGAGTATGGGTCAGCATTGTGAAACTTTCAGCAATTTAGAGATAATTTCTACTCGAAAAATGTTTGACGTCGGCGTCTTAAATTTGAGATCTGCCAGAACCTTGAGCTTGCTTCTTTTTTTTCATTAACGCAGATGCAAGAAGTTATCACTTTTTACTGATGTCATGAGAATCTATAAAAACTCCAATTCATCGTACACATTATGTGAACATATACTTTTACCGCATCTCAAATGTCAACACAGATAGCATAACTTAGAAGCAAAAATAAAAAATATTCGAAAATAAATAAAATCCTTATCATAATAAAAGCCCTAGTGACAATATTCTCTCAAATACCATTCTCGATTGGACATCACGTACGTATAAGAGTATCATTCTTATAGCTGTTTGACGAAAAAAGAAAAGCATAAAAAACCAAACTTTTTGCGAAAATCAAATTCACATTTCCACACGGAAAATCAATAAACAGCCTCCGGATCCTCCGACAACGAATGATTAATTGCTTTTCCGGAAAAAGCAATATTTCGGGGTCAGACAATTTTTTCGTTGTTGTGTTTTTGCTTCTTTTTTTCTACTTTTGTCCTATTATCAATTCAGTATTTTTTTTGTGTATATTTAGTCTTCGAAACTTTTTGGAGGACGACGACATCAAGAAAGTCTGTAGTTGGATGACGCTGGTTGCCGCGGCAATGTTCTTCGTATTTTTCTATGTTTGTCTAGCTTGAGTATAAAAGCGGTATGGTATCGTCTACAGCAGCCTATATGTAGTCTCTTTTTTTGCAACTTTCTCATATCGTATTCAATCAATTCAAAAACAAATCAGGGAAACAGGACTTCTTTCATTTATTGGATTCTTTTCATGGATACTATCGTTCTAGTCGCCCGTCAGCACGTTTGAAATTAGGACGAAGTTTTTTTTTTACTATTTCATGGTGTCCACCATCGGCCAAAGAGCATTGGGATGCAGTGACCAGCGTTTTGAACTGTAGTATAGGGATATAAATAAATAGGAACGTCAATTATGTTGATGTGTTTGTTGTTTATATGCGGTTCCGAAAATTGATATACCCTAAAACAGTGGTTCCCAAACTTTTTGAATACGCGGAACCCCTGAGATCGTCGAATTCGTTCGCGGAACCCCAAAAAATGGTCGTTAAGACAAGACGAGCGTTGATAGACAAGACAAAACGTTCATCGTACCCATCCAAGGAGAAAAATGTGTTATTAGAAAATAGTATCAATATTTAGTTGAAGTACGCTGTTATTACAAAAATGGAGCAATTGAATGAGAAACACGTGCCTGGTGATTTTTACGTATTTCAGTTATATTAGGCCGCGTATATTTACCGCTTTTTTTGACAAAACAGGGAATTTTTCCTTGACGGATATCAAAAATTCTTCAGGCGAACATTCTGCAATCAGAGGAAAGCGCCGTTAACGACTGGATGAGTCAAATGAAAAAGCAACGCATTGGTCTCGGCGATGACACGATCCACGATAGAGCTGCCTGTAGAAATATGCTGAGATATTACCGCCAAAACGGGCGATGTGCCTACACCGCAGGTCGAGCAACGCGAAACCATAGAGCGGTATAAAGAACGAGGCCAGGAAGAAGAGGAAAGCGACGTTAATTCTTCTTCATCCGGCAAGGTGAAATTTAAAATATTGCATGCCACAGAAAGATTTCTTATCCAATAAAACTGCTGTGTGTTTAACAACAGGGGAAATATTTTTCAACCGTTTTAAGTTTCCAAACGCTCGACTATTCGATTTTTGATTTTATCACTTGCGGTATTGAGGGATGGAAACATTTCCAGGTTTCCCTCTGCAACATGCCCCTTTGAAAGTAATAGTTTGCCTTTCATGGCACTTATTTTATCAGTATACGTCAACATATTTTCGTCCTTACGTTGAATTGACCGACGTGAAAAAATCATAGAAGTCTGCGCCAAATATGTCAAAATGCAGCGCCAACTTTCATCCTGAAGGTATGCCATGAAACTCCCTAACAGAACGAAAAAGTAAACTACGCACAACAGTTTTTCTATATTGTGTCGGTGTACCATTTCCTCTCATGTACCTATTTATACACAAATTCCTTAAAACTGCCAAATACAGTTAATGCGAAAACTGATGGCAATACTTTCAGAATTTGTATGTATTTACAGTATTATTGAAATTTTCAGAACATGTTATTTTCACAATTTTTTCGCGGAACCCCTGGCCTGCTCTCTCCCCAGGGTTCCGCGGAACCCCGTTTGGGAAGCACTGCCCTAAAGGACGAGTGAAGATGATATCTGATTAACATTTCAAATTAAGTGTTCAGCTTGCGATTATATTGTAGGCCGAACATTGATTGTTTATTGATTTTGTTGTCAACGATTGATATAATTATAATTGTGTGTTGAACTTTCTGAAACACTGAGCTAATGGACCGTTGCACATGATAAATTAATGTTTTATTATTTTAATGATGACGGTGATGACATAGTGACGTGCATGGGCGTAGCCAGGATTTCGGTCAGAAAGGGGGGGGGGGGCGAGAGGAGCCCGAAATTTTTTCAACATCGTGATTTTCTTAGTAGTTGAAATTGTCGGTCGCAAAAATATTGTTAGGCAAATTTTAGAGCCAAATTTTAAGAAAGGACAGCCGAGAATGATTTTCTACACCATTTAACGGAAAATGGCCCCTGAACGTGCTAAGACTTTTACTGGCAATTCTGATTACATTTAACTGGCCTCCAATTTCTGCTCTTTACACCTTTTTACGCCATAGCTCGTCTATATTCAGTGCTATTTTTGTGTCTAGGACTGCATATTCCACTTGCGATTTAAAAGAAATAGACCAAGAGATCAGTTTGTGTGTGTCTGTTACTGTTTTTCTTCTGAGAAAATATTTATAAATTTTTTCTTGATAGAAAGGCGTTTTACGGTTTGGATATAAGATTTCCTCCAAATTAAATAAAATATTAACAGTGGTTAAATTTCATTGCTGGTATGATTCAGCTACAAAATGAATCTTGATAATTGAACCTGTTACGGTAATGATCCGATAACCAATTTGGTATTCTGTATTACACAAAAAGAATACTTGGTATTACGTATTACACATACAGAATACCAAATTGGTTAATATTTGCAATCTGTCCGTAAAAGGTTTTAATTTGGGGATTTCGTCGGTTTCGGATTCTTTTCTAATAAAACCCATGATGGCGGTGTTATTTTGAAGATGTTTACTCCGAAATAATTTTTCGTTTTCATCCTATCGGATTCTCTTGATAGAATACCCCGCATATTTTTTGGTGTGTAACTAGGCAAAGCTGTATATACTATTTGTCACTAAAATCCCTTTCAGATGAAATAAAGTTAGACATTCATGTGATTAACCGTCACATGAAGGTCTCTCCGGGAAAATGTTTAAAAGTTTGTACCAAAGCTTATGTTAAAAGTATCAGCAAATTCGGTTTGAAGGTCACCCGTTCCAAGGCTATTTCCGTTCCAAGGCTATTTGTGGTTAAATCGAGTAACAGGTACCAGCAACCTTCAAACCCGATTTTTCGTACTTGTAAGGCACGCTCTGGTACAAACTTTTGGATATACATACATTCAGAAGACTACAATTAACTGTTATAATGACGTTCTAAGGAATATTTTTTTCTATTTTAAGGCCTGGATAGACCTCGGGCGGAATGAGAATGAAATTTTTGTCCGCTGCGATTTTCTCAATGAAAATGCATACTTACTGTCGTGAATTCCATAAGCTACAATCCAAAAACGGTTCCATAACTCTCCTCTGCCATTTTAGGTATTATTTTTCGATTCCCAGGTCATTAGATATTTTTCACGGTGAAATTACCGGGGAATCGAAAAATAATACATTAAATAGCCGAGAAAAATTTTGGAACCATTTTCGAATTGTAGCTTATGGAATTCCCCATCATTTCCGACATGATCCACGACAGTAAGCATGCATTTTCATTGAGAAAATCGCAGCGGACAAAAATTTCATTTTCATTCCGCCCAAGTTCTATCCAGACCTTTAGATAGAATTTTGAAGTGAAAAAAAAACGTGTAATTTCTTAGATTTTTTGGTTACTTTGTACCCTTAGTTTTTTTTTCGGATGATAATAATTTTTGGTGAGGAGCAAAATTGGGCTTGGACTAGGCACCCCACCAGATTTGATCTGCCTGGCTCAATTTGAAGAGAAGCTACAATTATGCCTTTTTGATAAATGTTAGGAGGAGTGAGGGGGCGTTAATTTATCGGAGCACTTGAATTTTTGGTACAAATCAAAAAAAATTTGTTGGCGATATAGGGACAAGATCTTATCACCATAGATCTATTCTATTAAGAGTTACAGTGCGAAATGTAAAAGTAAAAAAATGTAAATTCACTATAATACTTTGGGTCTAGGGTATAATTTTCTGAGAAAAAGTCTAGAGTGTTATATATCACTGCAAAGGTAATTTTGAATTTTCACCCCTTTGCCACCCCCTTAACCCATGGCGCAAATTAGTGTAAATTTTTTCTGCGCATATTGGGCAGTGTATTCAACAATTTGGCATCAAAAATTTCTTTTTTTTTATGTTGGATTTTGAGCTATCTGTACTATACTAGGTATATGTATTTGTTGCTTTTAAAGCGCCAATCAAAGAACATTGAAAGATAGTCCGCGTATATTCAGGCTTAGCCACGGTATCCAACCAATATGCGAAACGGGATAAGGCTGGCGGATTGTAGTCATATCAACTCCTTTTTGCAGCTAGTAATTTACCTTTGGTGAACACGTTTCTGACATGTTGTATTTTTTGGAGATAATCTTTACTGGCAGGTTATCTTGTACAATTTTTATCATAGTAAGAAGCTGGCCTATTGGTGTTATATGGTTTACAGCCAGTCAACTAAATGGTTATCTTAGCGTTCGACAGGGCCGGATTTACCATCTGTGGCGCCCCTGGGCAGTAGATTAATTGCCGCCCTCCGTCACTCCGCATTCACATAGAAGGATTAACGTATGCGTGGCATCACGTGTATATAATATATCCATTCATTCCCGCAATGCGAAAAATGCAGTATAGCTACAATATTTTATTTAAACCCGTTTCCTTCTCCACCGCGTCAACGTGAAAAAGACTGTAACACCGTCAAAACATGGACTGATTGGGCCTGTCTGCAAAGAGAACAAATTGATTCCAAAAAGGCCCGTTTTCTAGTGAAGTGAAGTGCAGTGAAGCAGTGGCGCGACCAGGATCTTGTCCTGGAGGGGGCTAAGCTAAAGCCATTCTACTGGACAAGCTTATTTTCGATATTTTTTTCGTAGCTAAGCGTCGTGAAACGCTAGTGTAATGTCATACTCGCGATCGGAACATTCTTTCTTTTATTTTCATATGAAAACTTAATTTTGAATTTTTCCAGCATCACATTGATTACTGGCTCAGAGGGAGTGGCGTGGAAGTTGTAACTGAGTTAAATGTAACCAGAAGTAAAAGATCAAGCACACGCAGATACCACTTATCGAAAAGTGAACGGTCATTCTCGATTGACGCCTTTCTTAAAATTTGGCTTTACAATTTGTAATATGTTTTCTATCAATATTATGTGGGTTGACAATTTATCCCGAAAGAAAACCTTATTTTTTTGTTGTCGAATTAAGTTAATATTAAAGGATGCAACGCTTACAATTTGGGTTAAAAATTTCGTACAGTTATGCGTACACTAAACCAAGAATTTGTTTTTGCTTAAAGCAACAGGTTGTACAAATTTGTATGATAAGGGACATTTTATAAAAACAATTCTGGGGGATTTTCGACCCAAAAATGCATACAAATTTTAGTGAAAATTTCGAAGACAATTTTCCCAATATAAAGCCTTCACATTGGCAAATTTTGTATTTGCGCGAAAGGATATTTTTTTCATTTTAAAATTTTTCATTTGCAATTTCTGGGTCTGGGAGGGGCTTTAGACCCCTTAGCCCCTCCCGTGGTTGCGCCACTGCAGTGAAGAGTAAGACCCTATTTCGCTGCACTTGCAATATCCAACCTCAATATCGCCACGCGCTGAAATCTTGGATTATGCAGGCGTCTCCTTTAGGGGCACATGTTAAGCTCACTCTGCGTCTCCCTGTCCGCCATTGAGTCCCACATGTTCCCTTTTAGTTTGAATGGCAATACATTTTGCTTTCAACATTAATTCATAATTTTTAGTGAATAGAAAAAAAAATCGTAGCCGCTTTACGATGTAGAAACCTCCCTTATAAATAAATAAATCGGTACGGATAGGAGATAGTCCTGTGACTGCTGGTTGCCGTTTTAATTTAATTGGGTATGAAACCCTGATGATGTCCAACCAAGTTGCTATACGCTACAAGAGGTGCAAAAAATGACCACGCTGGAGTTTAATTTTTGGCCGATAGCTTGTGAGGTCCGGATCCAGTCACAATTGATGCAATGCAAAGCCATACTATCAGTTTGTTCCTTAAAAATTCATTCACGGAACTCGCCCCTACTCTCTTTAAAAAAAAAGTCGATGATGTTTGCCAGGCCAGCTTGTCTGTTATAAATTGTCTAGAGATATTATTACTTTGACCTTCGCTAACGATAACTAAATTTCCCCAAAAACATTTATGAATACACTAATGAAATTGCGAGGAGAATTCAAATATAGTATATTGCTCTATTTTAAATTCGTAACCCTTCAGTTACCCAATAAATGATTGAATTTGGCAATAGTGAATTTATTGTGAATTGGCTCTAATGCCAAAACCTGCGCTCCTCGGTGCAGCATGCTTTTCCCTTAGGTTAAGCTGACTAGACGTACAGCATTTTGCTGTACAGTACAGCATTTTGACCTGCCGTATAGCATCCAGAAGCGTGGAGCAAAATGTACAGCATTCTCGATTTCACAATTCACACAATGCTATACCTCATGAGAAATCCAACGAGCTGCTACTTTGAATTGATTTCCACCACACAAGATCAGAGCTGACATTCTGTAAGGTGATGAGCGACAGTTGCTTTAATATTTTGGGTATTGTCTGACGCTAAATGTAACAAGGCAATGAACCTGGAATAGATAGGCATCGTCAGAACTAGTTGATTACAAGTGATACATAGCAATTTAACATTCATTACATTTTTACAGTTAGAAGGTATCAAAGACTAGAAGAATTTGAACAATAAATAGTGATTGCAATGAACGGAAAGCGTGAGAAATTTCAGTATGATCGGGAAAGAAATTTTCGAGTTGTCAGCTGTAAGTTACGAACTACTATAGCTAGAAACTTGACGCTTTTAAAACATGTAAAATTTCAGTAAGACCGGTCAAGAGGCTTTCACCGTTTTACTCTTCCAACTACTATTTTACCCAGACACTTATTGATAATAGAAACTGCTTTAAAATCGTACAAAATTTCAGTAAGATCAGACAAGAGGTTTTCGAGTTTTCGGCAGTAACTTTCGATCTAGAGACTTGGAAACTACTTCAACAATAACAAATCCATATTTTCTTGACTGCCAGGATTCCGCCAGCAGTTCTACGGAAAATTCCAGTGTCTATTGCGTTGATTAGCGTGGAAAGCTTATCGATCAGGGTAGCGGAAAATGATAGGACGGTTAAAATTGCAGTTATTTCACAATTTGTCCGCTAGTTTCAGATTAGGACTGATAACCTCAGTTAATATGCAATTAATTCATTTGGTCCTTTAAAATAAATAGAGTAAAAAGAACCTAAGCAGTGGCTTTAAGTTCCAGAGATTGATAAGGCACTATCCAGCTATGGACCGGTTTTGATTCAGTGCAACAGGCGATGGAAGTGTGGTGATGCTTTGTAATCGAATATTAAAAAAATAGTTCTACAATAGAAAATTGATTAAAAATAAATTTGCAACACCTAGAAATCTGCCTTTTAATTTCGTGGAAATCGGAACATGTCGCAAAGAGAAAATCAAGACGAATCATTATTTTTTCAAGAACAAAGACATGATTTTGCCTCTAACAAACAATTGAGTTGAGCCTCATGGATAGGCTATTCAATAAAATTCTTTTCCTGCCTTGGTCTCCGAAGTGACGAGTGAATAATAATTCATTATTATGTAAACGTTTATTGGCAAATGCTAGCGACTAGCACGATGTTTCGAAATTCTTCCATAGTGGATTTGCGTTTGTCTCTAAACTGAATCTCACCCATGGGTAGTGTACAGCATTGACCATTAAGGCATCTGGTCACCTTACCTTAGGTCATAGGCTTTGCCTAGTTCCATGATTTTGTGACCAATTAAAATTGCAAAATATACAAGTCCCGATTTTGCAAAAATCAAGTTTTATCCGGTTGGCAAAAAACTGATAATTTAACTGAAAGAAAGTAGAATCTTAGCCTTTAAACCTGGTGATTTCTAGGTATGTTTTTTTTTTACAAATAAGCAGGAAAAACATTCGACCTTTCACTCCCTCAGCCATAATATTATACTATGCTGCTTTTTTACCATTGTTATCTGGTCACCCTATGGCCCTATGACTATATCCATGTATTTTCTTGGTTGTGATAATAATGGTTTAATGTCTCACGAATTTTGATTGTGGTAACTGAAATTGCATTCCATTCGTGTAAGCGTTCAAGATAGTTGTTGTTGTTGTAGCGATTCAAGAGATTTTTTTTTTCTTTTGAATCGAAGGGGGTCTTGGCAGCTCTTGGCGCTTTTTTTTTTTTTTAACAACGGGTAGCTCCGGGACGATTTACATCGAAGAACCGGCTGCCGTAGGAGCATTTTATGGACAACACAAACATCCATGGGCCACAGTGGGACTCGAACCCACGCACCGGCAACTCAGAGATAGAGTGACATCTCTGCCACTGAGCCACCGAATGCCAAGATAGTGTTCCTTAATGCCGTTAGATTTTTTGAATTGCCAGATGAGATATCTGCAGAAGCACCGTTATATGTGTAAGGGGGATCCTATAGTTCTCGTCACAATCCATCTTATCTACCAAAGCCAGTGCTGAATTGGCAGTCTGTGAGGATTCAGAGGTAAAATTTAAACATTTTATTAATTTTTTTAGCCACCCATTTTGGACAATTCGAAAATTAAGGATCAATCGATAAATCCTCGTTTTGTAAAATAAGTGCATATCACTAGGTCAACTAAAGTGGCAACATGTGCAAATCTATCACCAAAGCGACCGCTTTTGCAGAGTTTAATATATTGCCCGCCTTTTGAAATCTCGAAATTCCACCACAGAATCAATGGAAAGTATCACAGTTTCAGAAATATGCCCTTTAAAAAATCGTCGCCCCGGGCAGTAGCCCAGGTTGCCCACATGGTAAATCCGGCCCTGGCGTTCGATATCGCGTACAACAGTTTTTTATCGTCTGCTGAAAAATTAACTTTTTGGGCTTAGGTTGTTTTTGCGATGGACGATTCAATTGTAGTTCCAGCCTCTGCATTTTTCAGAATGCCTTTAATTGGTAGATTTTTTCCATACTTTTTAATGTCGTATAGATTTTGTCTCAAGTGCAGAACGTTAAACAATAATTTAGAAATTGACAAATATTTTTCGTTCCGTTAGAAAAATAATCATCATCCTTTACTTCATCACATCACCAACCCAGACATTCTGAAAGTATTCCCATTGAAAACCAATTTAGCATACCAGAAAAAAAAACAACTAAAGAACAGTATCCTAAGCTGCAAAACCCGGAAAACAAAAAAACTCTATACAACAACTATAAATACGGTCTAGGATACGAGACACAACTTGAGGAAAATAATAGTAATCCCTGCTCAGGGCTAAACACATTTCCATTTCGAGGTTAAATTTGCTATTAGACCCGACGAATTTCATTTTGAAAATTCATTCATTTCAAATGTTCAAATGAGAACCCAATGGAAGATGTTCTTCTCCGTAAGTGTTATACGAGTATTTCTCATTATGAAATAGGAACGAGTGCGGAATGGAGTGAACATGCCAGGATAAAGTGTATAGCGACTTAGTGACAGGTTCAGTGTATGTATGTATATAGCTGCGTAGTCCGTTTGCTTGGGCTATTTCACCACTTGTCTTTTGCAAGTTCTAGATCCTATGATCCTACTGTTCGTCAAAAAGGATCACGACCGGACCGAACGACGATGGCGATGGAAATAATAACAATGAAAATTCTCTTCTGTTGTGTTGCTTTAAAGGCTTTTCTCGAATAAGATACACTTTGAATATATTTCTTATGTACGAGTGGCTTTTATTTACATATAGAAATTCCGTGTTTAAATACGAGTGTCTATAGTATTACATACTAAAGAATATACTTTTCGTCGGTTGATTCGGCAAACCTACACAAAGAAAGGGATGACTATTGTTCGTATATGTTGTTTTTCATTTCATTTTTTGGTCAGAATGGCAGGAAAATCTTCATAAAATGAAATGGCTACGGAATTGTATTAGCCCATATATGTATATAACGAAAAGGCAAAAAAGGGTTAAGGTAGAAATGGACTTTGGTCATCTCATATCTTCTTTATTATCTGAAATATTCTCTAAATCTTCAATAGTCCGAACAAATGAAGGGGAGAAAGACATTTTACAGTAAGCAAAAAAGAGGATGGAATGGACCCATGAATTGGCCTATTCCAGTCAATTTGACACATCCCATATATTCATGCTTACTTACAGTATATGCATAAATGAGAGTAAATTTAAATAAACAAAAACCAACAAACAAAAGGACACAAAACACAACGCTTTGCACACGAATCAGCTCAGTGTATTAATTCAATATAATTTTTGCTTGAGAGAACACATCAAAATGGTTGAATTAAAATAACAACCAGCCATATGGGGTTTACGTTCAGTGACATCGTCCTGGAATTGTCATTTCAGTTTCATAGTTCAGACCAAAGAGTGTACCAATAAATGGTATGGTGGCATGCGTGGTTAAGTGATGGGGGTTAATCTTAGTCCTGTAAATTGTAAGCATTTATAGCGGTCGAGAACAAATTAAACTTTTATTGGATTTTAGTATAATTGTACAGTTGAATTAACGTTGGTTCTTAATAGGATATATGGTGTGTATATGTTGTTCTCTGAGCAGTGTTGCCAACTGAAAATTTAGAAAACGGCTAAATTTAGCCGGAAAACCGGCTTTATATTTTTCAAAAACGGCTAAAAATTCGGCTAAATAAATTTCAGCCAGAAAAACGGCCAAAAAACCGGCTATATCATACAAAACAATCACATTACGAACAAATATAGTAAAAAACTGATTTTAATAATTAAAATTCTTTCTGGAGAATTACTCATAGCATAGCAAGCATAGTTTTAGGCAGATTTCTTAGTTTTATTACATATGTATATGCTCCAATCGCTGGCATTACAGTTAAAATTTACTGAGTTAGATAGCTCAACTAGTCAAAGTTGTTGTATACAGGTAAAATTTCTCGGTCAAGTCCATAACCACATTCGAAATTGTGGAACATAAAACTCGTAAAAGGAGCGTCCATTGCGTAACTAAGGGCAAGGGCAACCGCATTTATGCATGGATATCTTACCATCATCGCACCTGAATAATTTTATATTTTGATTAAATTGAACCATTTTATTCATTTTCGAATTTAAGCCCTCCAAATGTTATTTCATTTTCCATAGTTACGAAATTGATGTTCCATTTTTGATGTGCCGCCTCTTTTTTTACGGCAGCCCCATGATCGCATGGCTGCTTTCCATCAATTTTTACATATACATATGTTTTTCTTTAAAGTACCTAATTTCGGGGGTGGGTTTGTATGGCAGCCCTATGACCCCATGGTCCGATTTCATTAATTTGCATATTGCATATTTGCATATGTTTTGTGACATCAATAGAAATACATTTTCATGAGGTTTGGTGTAAATTGTTGCCTAAATACAAAGGTTTTTCTTAGAAAAACCTGATTCGGGGGGCATACATACATTTTCATAAGGTTTGGTTGTAATCGGTGCCCAAAAAAAAAAGTTTTTCTTAGAACAACCTAATTTGGGGAGTTCGGTTTGTATGGAAGCCCCACCCAAACAACAATTCGTTTGCTTTAAAGAAGCACTTCACACTGTAGCAACCATATAGTACCACGAAATCAATTTATCGTGTGGCATCGCTTAAAGAAATATTTTGATCCGATAAGACTTCCTTAAAGCATTTTCCACTTTCGTGTTTATTTGATGATACAGCACACACATGCAATAGTCTCTCAAAGTTAACTCATACACATGCATAATATTCTTCTATAGCACAGTCGGTTTCATTTTTATAGTGTGACATTCGTATGGACATCCGATAAATTGTTCACCGTAGTTTTATAGAAGGATGGACTTTGTGATTTTTTAATGAATTGACACTTATGAAGTGCTCAGAAATACTGTAATAGAAATCCTTGAAATGTTGCATGGAACCCACACGTACGCACTCATTGTTATCTTCGAAACTAATTAAGGAGATATATACGCTGAAATTCACTCTATTTTATTGATAAATGTATGGATTTAGGATGCATTGCAGAAGATTTGATAAAGAATTGTCAAGCATTTCTATAGAAACAACTAACCATTTGTAATGTTTACGAGCAATGCTGACTATATGTGAGGTTGGCTGAGTGGTAGCGTGTAGGATGGGCAATCAACAGACACGGCTTCGATGCTAACTGCGGAAATTTTGTTTTTCTCTTTTTTTTTTCAAATTCGTTCAATGACAGAAAATGATGATATAAAGCAATTCCGATCCATTTTAACATATGTATTTTTTCTAACATCCATAGGGATCCATTTTTATGAAGTTTGGTTAAGATTGGTTTATAAACAAAAAAGTTTCTCTTAGAAAAACTTAAATTGGGGGGCTCGGTTTATATGGCAGCCCCATGACCCTGTGATCCAATTTCGGTGATTCAAACATACAAACAACCAACTAGCTTGAATACCCATCGAGTAAAACGCGTCGCAACAGACAGACAGACAGACGGACATCTCCCAATCGACTCCCCAAGTCATGCTGATCATATACTCGTATGTGTTCTTGTTCCTTTAATGCGTTACAAACTTATATACCCTTTCACTCTATGAGCGAAGGGTATAAACAATTCACAAAATAATTTTAGCCGGTAAAACGGCCAAAGAAAATTAATTCCGGCTAAAAATCCGGCCGGCCGGAATTACAAATTTCTTCCGGCTAAACAGCACGGTTTCCGGCTAAATTTGGCCGGAAAACGGCTAAATTGGCAACACTGTCTCTGAGTGGGTATATTTTTCGTTTACAATGTATTAAAAATTCTTCAACATGAAACGAGGGTGATGCTTTGTAACCGAATATTACAATCTATGTACAGTAAAACAGAAATCAAGGAAAAGTACAAAGGACTGAATTAGTATATGAAGATTAAGAAAATTGGCTCAATTACAAGATCGTTAAAGCTAGCCAAGATTACAAAATGTTACAAATGTTGGCTTCTTAAGTTTTTTTTTGGGGATGCTAAGTATCAGCATGTGTTCAGTGGAACATGGCCCCAAGCCACAGTGGCCCCCAGGGCGGAAAATATCAAAAATATATCCTTGGGAATCTGTTCTTTTTAAGACATTTATTTTTATTACTAATAAATAAATTATTAGTTTGCAAGACAATAGGCAAACCAGCTGCAGAATCTAACATAGAGACAACACATTCCGTGGCATAACATTTTTGAAAATCTTTGTGTTCGAACTTAAAGCGGGCCCCTTTCTTTGTGCAGTCGAGTTTTCGATTTACATATTTGAAATCGAAAACTCGTCACATATTGATGAATATCTTGACAAATCAAGTCTAATTTGAAGTGTGAATCCGTCAATTTGATCTGAATGTTCGTCAAAATGATTTAACAATTCGTAAAGTTGATATGGCATCCTGACTGACTGCATTTTAAAATCATATTGACGAATTTCCATGTCAACTTTACGAATTGTCAAATCATTTTGACGAACTTCCAGATCAAATTGACGGATTCACACTACAAATTACTCTTGATTTGTCAAGATATTCGTCAATATGTGACGGTGATTCGTCAATTTGTATCGGAAATTCGTCCGCAAGATTTTTAAATTCATCAATTTAACATTGGAACTTTGTCACTAGGACATGAAAAATCTGTAATAGAAATTCGTCAACATAATTTTAAAATTTGTCATGGGAATTCGTCAAATTTGGAGCATTTTTGTGTCAATACTTTTAACTTAAAGCATAAGCTTTAACTTAAAGCAAACATCGGCGGAAGCTTGAACTCCGAAGCATTTAACTATTGATATTGGAGAGCCGCAACTTTACAATTGACACAAAAAAAAAAACGTCTAACAGCTTTTCAGGGTTTTGATCACGAAAATATTGAAGAGATATAAAGGTTCGACTGGCAAAAAGGAGTGCTTATCTTAAAATGCGTAAAATTTAGCCATTTTTGAGTTTCTGAATACTGAAATGACAGGGACTGCTCTATCATGAAAAATATGTTCACGATGTTGTGGATCTACTTGTCGAAAGATGGTCCATTAAGTCAAAAAGTTTTTTTTTTATCTAGGAATCATAAGATCAGGAAATATATGCATGCCGCTAAACGTTTCTGTCCAGATAACGGATCAGTCGTTTCTCCTATAGAACGCATATTTCTTTGCAGGAACTCAACCAAATTCCTTTTCAATCGATGAAATTCGCCATGGATACGCCAAGGACTTAACTTAGCCAGGGTCGTCAGAGACAATGGCGCCGGAACAGGGGGCAGCGGGGACAACCATGATGGAATACCTGGTTCGCAGAAATTTGCATACTTGACGTCCATCTAGTGTATGTATACTACGAGTATGTACATTATCATTCCATTTGCATCACTTCTTCGTCAACAAGAGTACCTCAAATTAACGAAAAGGCCAACGAGAGCGAAACCATTGAAAATGAGGAAGTTTTCATTCTCCTTGTCAGAAAATCGTGCCGACGGTAAAGATTCGCACAGTAAGATTGAGCTGCTATGCTGAAGATTTGGATATTGTTTATCTTCGCTCACAGTTAACTCTTTTGAAGAATATGCATGTTGTGCCAAAATTGATTATCATTTTCTAAGTATATCGAGGTAATACGGCTAGTAACATTACTGCTGACGGTTCCAGTATCAGCAGCATCATCAGGAAGGTCGTTCAGTGCGGCGTCTTAAAAAATCTGACACATCTAATCCTTCTTCATGTTCACAGGGAGCGGACAGGGATTTTAAATATGAAAAAAAATCATGAAAGAACTCGTTTCCCGAGGAAGCCGGAAAACAACCTTTGGAAAAATTTAATTTTATAAAACTATACAAAATACAAAAAAAGTGGTAGAGGTCCCGTATATGGTAACCGCGTAATTTAATCTGAATTTGAGAAACAAATCTCGCCCCCCCCAATAAAAAAATTCTTTCCGGCGCCACAGGTCAGAGCTGACTGCTAGCTAACTTAATCCGCAGATTTAGGGTAAAAACTTCTGGTCTAGCAACAATGACAGTTATACGAAACAGGCATATGTACTTCTCGAGGTGGTATGTCTTTTTTGTAGCTTCTATTTAGCTTAGTGATAGGATATGTAGATGATCTTTACAAGTTCTCCAGTATATTTATTCAAACTATTCAAACTTATACTTATTTTTGTCTCAAATTATAAAATGTTTGAAAACGTTGGTTGAACAGAAAATTTCGATGCCTTTGCTCATTTGTGGAGTGCTGTAAATGCGATTTCCGTCAATATTTCCTCCGGTTAAAGTCGTACGTGGTGGGCCCCCACTCCAGTTTCGAACACAAGCAATTCGGAAAACGTTACGCCCCTGCTAAGTATGAATTATCAAAAATGCGTTGCGGAGCTTCAACCCTCTTCTGTATCAAAATTTTGATTGTTCAGTTCAGTATGGTTTGTAAAGTTTTTTTCGTCTACACTGAAGAAAATAGGAATCGAAAATCTATGAAATCGTATACCTATTAAATCAATGAATATTTTTATCAATTTTCCACCGACATGACGATATTATTTTAATTATTCATTAAATTAAGCTGGAGGGCCCCCACTCCAATTTCGAACACAAGAAATTCGGAAAACGTTACGCCACTGCTAAGTATGAATTATCAAAATTTCGTTGCGGAGCTTCAACCTCGTTCTGTATCAAAATTTTGATTGCTCAGTTCAGTTTGGTTTGTAAAGTCTTTTTTCGTCTACACTGAAAAAAATAGGAATCGAAAATCTATGAAATCGTATACCTATTAAATCAATGAATATTTTTATCAATATTCCACCGACATGACGATATTATTTTAATTATTCATTAAATTAAGCTTAAAAATCTTCTCATTCGTTGTGGTAATGAGCTACCCCTTTATTAATAAACATGTAATAAAATAATATTAAGCTGATTTCATAAGTTTGAGTGTTAGCTGATAAACTTCATAAACGGTACTATCATAAAGTGGCAATTGATCCGACGACTCTATGATGAACTCTATGAACGCGCTACTCACTGCACCAACCAGACTATACGCAATGAAAGGTTTTTAATATTTTTCGAACTAATGAATGGCGACAATAGAAAATACGAGAAATACGAGTAAATGTTGTGAATAATTTCATTAATAGTATAAACTTTTTTTTTTCAGTGTAATGAAATTATACTAATATTTATCTGGTTGTGTGTCTTAAAGCTGCCCTGTTAGAGCCATAAATGGAAGCCTCATTGTTTCGGAGCTTTTCTCTGGTAATATTGTTATTTGATATGTGCAGACGTTTTCTATTACGTTTTAGTATTCCGAAATCAGAAGACATGGATTTCACTAGTTTATTAGACAGTAGCAACAGCCACATGCCACATTGAATCTTTGCCATTGTTTACTGTTGTGGCTATGGCTATGTACATTACATAATGAATTCAATTCAATAAGGATTTAAATACAACAAAGTAACAACGACCAAAGATATTTGCAGAGACAATTGCACACAAGTGAATTCCACAAATGTAATTTCCAAGATATTTCCATATGTATACTGTATATACTCGTTATGTCGGTGGTCTTATAAGTACATGCAATCTTAACCAAAATAGTTCAGTAATATCGTGTCGATTTAGTACCATTCCGTGAAAAAAATACAGAAGTTTTTTTCTCACTGTTTCTTTATGTATTATGGGGCGCTGATTCCGAATATGAACTTTGCACCCTAAAAAAAGTGCCGCAACCTTTAAAAAAAGGGGGAAAGGGGGGCATTTTTTCGGTTTTTTGCGATTCTTTCAGAAACGGTAAGAGATACAGAAAAATGGTCTGAGGACGAAAAAAACTAAATAAAATCATCTTTGCGATGATATATAACACATTAGAGTTTAATTGAATATTTCGGCGTTAGAATAGAACATAAATTAGAATATTTTCATTTTAGACCTTTTTTAAAAGCTCCATAACTTTTGAAAGAATGTTAGTTCAGCCGTTAAATTTTGTATAAGTACTCATAATAAGGTCAAGATCATTTTAAGGTAAACATTGAGTCGCTCCGGTCAAGGACCCCCATTATCCCCCCATTTAAATTTTTCAAAACGGCATGTCCATAACTCCCCCAAAAATTGGAGCAGAGTGGTAAATTTTGGTTTGCTGCGATTGGAGGTCATAGTCACCCCACCCACCAAAAATCAGCTCATTCGGATGAAAACTAACGGTACCTCCCATACAAAGTGACCCAAGACAACTTTGTTCTACAGTTTATAAAATGAGTAGTACCTACTCGTACGTAGAACAAATTCCTGATGGGTCACTTTGTATGGGAGGTACCCTTAGTTTTTATCCGAATGAGCTGATTTTTGGTGGGTGGGGTCACTATGAGCTCCAATTTCAACAAACCAAAATTTAGCACTCTGCTCCAATTTTGGGGGGAGTTATGGATATGCCGTTTTGAAAAATTTAAATGGGGGGATACTGGGGGTCCTTGACCGGAGCGACTCAATGTTTACGTTAAAATTATTTTAAACTTGTTGTGAATACTTATACAAAACTTTACGGCTGAACTAACATTCTTTGAAAAGTTATGGAGCTTTTAAAAAAGGTCTAAAATGAAAATATTCTAATTTATGTGCTATTCTAACGCCGAAATATCGAATTAAACTCTAATGTGTTATATATCATTGCAAAGATAATTTTATGTAGTTTTTTCCGTTCTCAGACCATTTTTCTGTATCTTTTACCGTTTTGGAAATAATCGCAAAAAAACGAAAAAATGCCCCCCTTTCCCCCCTTTTTTAAAGGTTGCGTCACGTTTTTTAGGGTGCAAAGTTGATATTCGGAATCAGCGCCCCAAAATTCATATAACAAAATTGAGAAATAAACTTCTGTATTTTTTTCCTGACGAAAATACGATATTATTGGACTAAAATACATGTAATTGATTTCATGGAAGCAAATTTTGTAAACCAAAAACAATCAATTCAAGGAAGCAAGAAGTGGTATGTGTGTACAAAGAGACATTAATTGTCAATTTGCTGCGAAAATGTCATTGTAGAAAGCTTATGGATAGTGCCCGCTCTAGCACTTACACCGCCCCGGGTAAAAGGACAACTTACTGCCCCTTAGCCACTGTATCAGGCAGATTGATAGTGTGTATGTCCTTATTATTGTAAAAGCGATTCAAAAGAGTCCTTTTCAATAGAGTAGCTCCGAAAGAATTCACATCGTAGAAGCCGGTGCCGTAAGAACATTTTAGGCTGTGTGAAGTTAGCCAGTCATTTTTTTGAAATTAGGTCCTTTTGCTCGGTGAACCGTTTGTTCTACAGCGGCTACGTTTGTTCTTGATTGTTCGCCAATTAATATCGTTTGTTCTTCTCTAATTATTTAATTATAGCAACTTTAAAATTGTGAGTGTGAAGTTAGCCAGTCATTTTAAAATATGGGTCGGAAAGGTATAGGTTTGGTATCAATCGAAAGCCAGACGTTTGTTCATTTTGTAGGGCGTTTGTTCATCCTGGAAACGGAAGGATACAGGAATTATTAAGGAAAAAGAGATTAGTTGTGACGTCATCTTCACTCAACCAACGCCATCTACTCAGCTCAGCTGTACGGGCAACCCGTGTCCCGCGAACAATTTATGCAAGATCAACACCATCATCGTACAGCTGAGCTGAGTAGATGGCGTTGGTTGAGTGAAGATGGCGTCACAACTAATCTCTTTTTCCTTAATAATTCCTGTATCCTTCTGTTTCCAGGATGAACAAACGCCCTACAAAATGAACAAACGTCTGGCTTTCGATTGATACCAAACCTATACCTTTCCGACCCATATTTTAAAATGACTGGCTAACTTCACACTCACAATTTTAAAGTTGCTATAATTAAATAATTAGAGAAGAACAAACGATATTAATTGGCGAACAATCAAGAACAAACGTAGCCGCTGTAGAACAAACGGTTCACCGAGCAAAAGGACCTAATTTCAAAAAAATGACTGGCTAACTTCACACAGCCAACATTTTAATAAAGACAATACATAAATTCAAGGTTACAGAGTGAGTTGAACCAATGCTCCAGTAATTCAGAGAATATAATCTCTACCAAGTGGGTCCCAGATATAATGTAGTAGAAACCTGTTCCACCATCATTAATTGTTGAGTGCAATTCACCACAGTTCGGTAAATGTTAGGATTGTCAATGTGTAGAGTTTGTTTGAAATTTCAAAGATAAGGCTTAAGCGCTGAATTAGGATCGAGAGTGAAATTTTTCGCCCAAGGATTTTATCAATAAAAATGGATACTTACTGTCGTGGAATATGTCACAAACGGTGGGGAATTCCATAAGTTACAATCTGAGACCAGTTCCATAATTCTCCTCGGCCATTTTATGTATTATTTTTCGATTCCCCGGTTATTTGACATTTCACGATGAAATAACCGAGGAATCGGAAAAAAATACATAAAATGGCCGACAAAAATTATGGAACTGTTTTCAGATTGTAGCGTATGGAATTGCCCAGCATTCCCTACATATTCCACGACAGTAAGAATACATTTTCATTGAAAAAATCGCAGCGGCGAAAAATTTCACTCTCGATGTCAGTAATAGGCTTTAGTATTGAATTACCCCAGCCACATATTGTTTACTACTTCCAAGAAACGGAATAGACAGATGGCTCACGGGAAACTGGCGATGTAAGAAATCTAAAACACTCAAAACATTTTAGAAAACTAAAAAAAATTGATCGTTTTCATTACTTATCTTCTGGAGTATAGTTTTCGGTAAGATCCTTACACACTGCGTGGCAAATAAACTTTAATTAGGATTTCTTCAGTGATATCAACGTGCGTGGCTAATCCATAATCCAATCCACAATATTACCACCTAGCAGAAGTGGCGGGGATGGAAGGAAACACGGTTTGTGTTTTCGTGTGAAGAAAATTGCTTCGGTTTTAGCGGGGTTAATTTGGATTTTCCATTATGTGAAATATTTTTTTGAAGTTTCAAAACCGTTTGTACGTGAATTCGTGATAACGTCTGGCCGATATTACAGGATGTTGGGATCGGAATATCACTTGTGAAGATGTTGTACAGTAATGGGCTGAGTGCCGATCCTTGTGGAACCCCGAGAACAGTGATGACTTTGACCCATCGAGATTCACATAAAAAAACCGATTAGTCAAATAAGCTATAATTAAATAATAATTTCGTTATATATAACGAAAACCCATAGCTCTGTATTTTATATATTAGTCCATTATGCTAAAAACTGTCGAACGCCTTTTGTATGTCCAGAGTTAACATCCCAGTAGATTTTTTCGCGTTTATCCTCGCTATTTGGTGAACTGTGCTATGGTGTCTCCTGAAACCAAATTGCTCATGGGTAAGTATATTGTTCTGTTCTATTATTTCATAATCTGATCTTTAATTATCCGCTCAAATAATTTACCGATATTGCTATGCAGACTTATTGGTCGATAGCTATTTAATTGGGACTTGGGTTTGTCAGGCTTAGGAATACAAATTTATCGAAGCTATTTTCCATTTTGGAAAATATGCTATAATTTGATACATGCGTTATATTTTTTGCATAAATAAATGCATGATTTTTTGTGCATATTTTTAAGGAGCGACATAGGGATCAAATCTGGACCAGGAGCTTTATTTGATTTTGAAAACTTTAATGCGTTTCAAACGGAGGCTAAGGAAAATGGTTTTTCAACATCTGATACATTCTTGATGTCATTAATGGTGGCATCCACCAGAACGTTGGTCTCATGATCACCCAAGGGTCTAATAACGAAGTGTTGCCGGTAGAAATGCTCTGCAAAAGCCTGACATTTTTCTGCATTTGTATAATTAAGATAGAGTTCGTCTCATAAATTGGGGGTATCAATGTTCTGAGTTTCTTCAATGCTTTTGTAATGCCCCAAAAGTTTCAACATCCTTTATTGAGTGACCTGATGCGGTTTTTCCAATGCTGATTTCTGAGCTTAGTAATCTCATTGTCAATGAGCTGCTTCAGCCGTCTGATTTCGTTTTTGTAAAAATGAAGCCGAGTGCCCCTTATTTTTTCTGTAATTTTTCCACTAAATCGAAGTTGATATTAAATTTTTCCTGTCGACTTAAAAATAAAAAACAATTTTATACGAGTGCTAACCAAGATGCCCTTAAAATGTTGCGCCCCGGGCGAGAATCCGGCTACTTTTGGCAATTTTGACGTAATACGGATATACATTTTTTCAGTTACCTTCATTGTCAATTTGAATTGGTTTTTGAAAATGGAGTCTCGATATGTTCCAACTTGGCTTATGAAATATTTATTTTTTAATTTAGTTTATCTTGCGTTTTGGTATATGGTTTGAAAATCATACACCCTTGAACTTAGTTTCGTGTCATCCGCTGTAGTTATGCTTATAAAAACATTTCCATTCGGCATGATCAGAATAACAAGGACGAATAATGTAACTAGCAAATACTACACTGTACACAACATCATTTCGGATGAAACAATGTTTAATGTTAAACCTTAATACTATCCGAATATTCAGATCAGACAATCGGGATAACATGTCATAAACACATTATCGAATCAGGTGAGTATCTCGAACACTAACTCTAGAATACACCGAACGGGATACTCTGTGGATAGGACACGTGTGTTAGATAAGAAAAGTTACAATATTCCCGGGAGGATGAGTATGAGATTTCTGTTTGTAATCGATGTTTATTAACCGCAGTCCGCACACATACACAAATGATTTACACTCGATATTGTATAACATTAATAACATGCTGAATTGATGTTTGGCTAATATGTAGGCGCTTATCAACGCAAGACTGCCTTAGGATAACAAAACACGTCGTAAGTACACACACGATATGTAATGTACACGTACAAATGCCGATAGAATGGATTTTCTCTGTAAATATCTCCTTGTACTATATTGCTTAATACCTGAGTTGTGCCTGAGTAATATTTATGTAGTACTCGAGTGTAAATCGGAGCAAAAGCAAAATTAATCGGTCGTAATTTACCCTTGCCTCTAAGTGCGATATTGTATAAAGGTGTTCAACAGAATTCTGGCATCATCTTACCTATGAAATCAATTCTGTCGGAGTCGAGATAATAACATGATTATGGTTTTGAAATTCAACATGTTTTGAATATGAAATGCTTTAATTGGGTCCATTAGTTATAATGATATGATGTGGCGGTAGAAATTTGTCTTGGAACGACGAGTGAATAATTAGAGAAAAGATAGGATTGAGTAACTAATGGTTATTATACCTAAAAAGGAAAATTTCAATTAAAGGCACGAAGTTATGGATATGGTAATTGGGCCGAAGCAAAGAAATCCGTAGGTCTAAAATATAAAAAAAAATTAAATGCAATATTTTCTTATACACGGTTTTCGGAAACTGCCGCATAAACGCACCGGAAAATGATTCCTCATGTGATTTCCAGCAAAAAATGTTTACGACATAGCCATAATTATTAATCCTTTAGATGCTATAGTTAATTGAACTTTTTTTAATCATTTTCTTACACGACTTAAACTTCTATACATATCTCCAAAACTAGGCTAGCTAGAATAGCGAAAGAAAATGATTTATCAGAGCCAACGGGTTTACCTAAATCTAATCGCACTAAAATCCGATAAGTGGTTTGGTTTTTACGGAGCTTAAAAGTCAAATTTTTGTGATTTGACCCAAAAATGAATTATTTTTCCATCCCAGTTTTGTCCAATTTCTACCAAGGTGTGAGGTGCTTGTGAAAAATTGGCGCATATAGTCTTACAATTATATATATCTTTCTCACAACATTTTATTCTAGCACCATTATTCCTAACAGCTTTAATACCTTAAGTGCAGAAAACTAACGTTTCACTATTCTAGCTAGTCTAGTTTTGGAGATATTGAGGTTTAAGTCGTGTAAGAAAATGATTTTTTCAAAAATCTTCAACTGACTATAGCAACTAAAGGTGCGTTTCTGCGGCAGTTTCCGGACATCCCGTATAACATTTTTGCATTTTTAATAATTTTCGTACCGATTTATTTTCTGCATTCTTGAGCTATTATATCAAATTAAATTGCATTATATTTTAATTTTAAAGGTTCTAATATTATGAATAGGCAAACGCAATCTAAAAAAGTCGATTCCTTTTTGGTAACCAACCCTTCCAAACATTATGATGAAAAATAACTTTAACGTTAACCTAATCTATAACCTCAAAAGCTGAAAATCATTTCTTAAGTTTAATGCCCATATTATACATGTCAACGTGTTCGCGAAATTTCTTTTATAACGATAAGATACGACACAAAAAGAAAAGCTGAAAAACAAAAACATCAACAAGAAATTTTCATCCACCATTATGTAGCCACTTTATAAAATTACCGTTCCGATTACATCCAGACGCTTTCATGTTTTTTTTTCTTCCTCTTTTCGGTATAGGCATTTGCAAACATGCGGCTGCATTCACACGTATAGCTGGCGCCACTTATCTAAGGTATGTATGTACGTATAGAGAAAAACACGTTCTAAACTTTTTTTTTTCACTCTCCAGCATCAGGAGCGTGCAAAGTCGTTTCGTTGCTCCTATTGTGCCTCACTACATACCATCTTCGCCCTTCCTTGCTTAGAGAAGTCAAACCTTAATCCTATTTCCTATTTTCAACTTTGACATCTCACCCACGACGACAAGGCAACGACACCGAAAAAGTTTTTAATGAAAATACTCGTGAAATTCGAAACATTTATGAGAAATGAAAGCAGAGTTTATGGGCGAAGGATTTGTTCGCATTCTACATACACACATTAGTTTAATGCTGCATACGTATAATACGGGCTTTTTTTTGGGGTGGGGGAGGGGGGGATGGTAAAATTCGTGACTTGTGAGTTATTTGGGGTGTCGTTTTGGCATGCTGTTGTTGGATAACGATAGGAAAATAATTTGAAAAATTTAAAATTAGCCTTTAGTTGCAGAAAAATTTCAATGAAGGAAAAACGGATTTCGGTTTGTGGAAAGGAATTAAATACCAAATTGGCTTTTAATATCTTTTCGAGGTGTAGACTTTTTTTTCCTTCCAACTGTTAGTCACGTTTTATGTAAGAAAAAAATGTTGGCAGATGGTTGGAGTTGTGGTTAATATTTTTTTCTACTTATTTTGTATAGGAAACTGAGCTTTCTCCACTGAAAATGTGCTTGCTTCACAGAAATGAGCTTTGATTGTTCAATCGATTGGATAATGTATGCCGACTCTTAGATGATATCCAGAGAGAATTTAAGGGCTCTCGTTAACTAGAGGCGTAAAGATAAGCGGCGCGGCGCTCCCGCGGTCACGAGCTTTCCCAAATTGTCTGAAAGAAAGCGAATGGTATAAAAATTTCTTCCACTGGAAAAGTTCTTTAGTCAATTGCAAAATACGAACTAGAGCACAGTGCGTGGAGTGTATGGAAAGAATGATCACAAACCAATACGTCGAAAACGGATGGAGGTATTTGGTTGCTTTTGACTACAAGACACCGATACTATAGGTACTCCGTCAAAAAGTATTTCGTAGGCTAGATTTTTTTCCGAATTATTCAATACACTAAATCGATATTTGTATTTATTTTTTAAATTGCTTCTTTTTTATTATTTTGTAATACCTACACTATTAATATTGGTTCTTTTTGGTGAAAACATATTGCTAAGTTGTTAGGGTAAAAAAAGTGATTTTGTTTAATTTGAAATAACTTGATATATTATTTAAACATCGCCAATGATTAATTGCACACAAAAGAACTGAATTTAAATGATTCTGCGAAAATTTGTGATTTTTAACATTTTTAAAGGATCAAATTTTAAATTAATTGGTTATTTTATATATTTTATTTATTTTAATTTTACTCTGGATACAAATCTATTTCTCTATGTCGTCAATGCCAAATCTAATAATATTATCGCGAATATATTATTTTTTAAGTTTAAAAAAATTTTTGCGTATTTATTTACGTGGTTCTTACACTACAGTAAAGTCAGAAATTCGCCCCAAAAAACAAACCAAACTGGGCTAAAATTGAAATCTAGACTTGTATCGTGAAGAAAGTTCCAACTACCCAAACGTTTTGTGATGTGTTTTTTTTTTAATCTCAATTCCAAGTTTGGATTCCGAAAACTTGACAAAATTTGTTTGTTATGACAAAAATGCTAAATTTTATATATTAAAAAAAAAAACAAATATTTCTTGTTATGGTGACCTAAACGCATCCTGTATCTGCTAGTATCTAGCAGATTTTTGCATACGCACATATTTTAACACCCAAATATTGATAGCTGTGAAAAGTTATCGAAGCACCCACAATATTTTTTGGTACAATAAAACATTTTAAATTTTCAACGAAACTGTGTAGCTACAAATTGCTATTCGATGAATTTGATTTAAAAATTAAAAGGCATCAAGAAGATTTTTAGTACAAAAATTTGATGTTACATTTTTACTTTATATTTACTCAAGTTTTTTTGATATCCCGGAAGTGATGCCGACTTGTACACGAACGGAATTTATAAAAAAAATGCATAATCAGCCATTATGTTAAATAATAATTCAGTAATGTATGTACATATTTCTGATGGTAAGAGAGAGAGAGAGAACTATCTCCAAAAGCTTTGGTTGGTGTCACTTCATTTGATGCTCGTACTGTGTAACGCTGTCTGGCGCGATATTGACCCTGGAATTGATGCCAAGATTGTTGCTGCAACCACACTGATCGCCGAATCGCGCGGTACAAAAAAAAAATCATTGTTTTGGACAACACACGCCTTGAATGGACAGAGGTGATGGGGGGAATTCAATTTTATTATTTTTTAGTAGCAGGGTTGTTGGGGGTATCTAAGGTTCATATCTTGGCAAACTCCGCGCAGTGGGGGGCTTTAGGTTATTTAAAACAGCTTCACGTCTATCAGTCTCGATTTAGCGTAAGCTTCAACAAAATGAAAGCCACCTCAACAAGCTTTGCCGAATGCCTTTCCTAATCTTGATATACTATGTACCATAGACCATATAGACAAAACTGAAGCCTAAGCAAATAAATCCTTCTGAAAATACATTCCAAGCTAATCAACAATTTTTATTGTCCTCTGTCTAGAAAATTTTGATTGGGTGATTATAATTCATTTTTACAGGCTAATAAACATGATTTAACCCCCAGTCTTTTCCATATAAATATTATGATCTCCCCACCCGAATGGCACTGCCCCCACGATCAACACAATTCAACGAAGAAACGAACATCCATTCCAGCTCACCTTAAATAAAACAAAAAATACGGTACGCCCATTATCGCATGACAAGCGTTCTAATAAAATCTGTATTGATATAGCATTCAACATTCACCGCCGTCGAATGATATCATAAAAAGGATATATTCTGAAAATTGCAAGAGTTTTCTATATATACATGAATATTGTTCGGTGTTTGTTGCTTTTTTGTTATAGTCCGACATCCTGTTCGACCATATTATGCGTAGTGACTTAATCAAGAGCTTGTCGAAACAATAAAAAAGGATCACTGCTTGTTCTTGTAATATAACGACGATACACGAGTAACGTCGGTCGGTGACAAAATACAAAAAGAAAAACCTTAAAGGCAAGCGAAAATCAAGGGGCATCCAACGAACAACCATCACGTCAAGAAGACAGCAAAACCAGCGACCATACAACAACAATGACTAAGCCATCAACAGCAACAATAACGACAACAATCGTATAAAAACGTTGATTATTGTGACATCAAATACGAAAAAAGGACGAAACAGTAACAGCTAAGATGTGGATACGCGTAACCTACAAAGTCCTGTCGATACACCTTTATGTGTGTGGCATTATTAGAGCAATATATGCTTTTGTATGATTCCCGAAGGGGAAGTTTTCTTTTTGTGATACGAAACCAGTAGGAAAGAAGCAGCGGTTTTATTTCTAAAAACGCTAAGAATTTTTTTAATTTCACATATAAATAGGTTGCTTTCCTAAGCTCCCTTAAACCTTTTCTTTATGTATTTCAGTAGTTTTAAATACTTCATAAATTCGACGCTAGTTTGGCGTTTTGCCTTTTACATTAACCACACCATACAAGTATACCATACACACACAATCGAAACACAAATCGCGTAAGCCTCCATAGACTTCACTTTCAAACAAAATCTTTTTCAATCCACTTCTATCACCCCTGTATCCGCAATCTATTTCTGCACTGGGTCTTGTGTTGTGATTGAATAGATTTCACAGTTGCCAAAAAAACCGAGTGGCAAGAAAATCTAAAAAAACGATTTTGGTCCTTTGATTCCGTATCGGACGTCGACGTGACACGCGTGAATCAAACGACCACGTTGGTTGTCGTTGTCGACGAAATTGGTATAGTAACGGCAACGGTTCAACTTATCGGTTCATCCATTTCAAATCGCCCGAGATTGAAGTCAAGCAATCGATATGAATTAAGGATTATTGACATGGCGGCTCCTAAGGTGCCTCCCTATACCTTTAGAAGAACATGAATGTCGTACTCACCGATTGTTGTTATGAGCGTCAAGGAGTACAGAAATGCTGAAGCGTAGGACCATTTGTGTGATGAAATTATCGGTTGAGCACCGGGTTGTTGAATTTTCGATGCTCGAACGGCACGAAGGAGTGTATCCTGTTGAAAAGAAAAATGGAAAATGAAATGTGAAAAATGCTTGACAGTTTTCTTTTATTGTATATTACACACACAAGGATAAATTAGCTGAGCTACGTTTGGAATTTGTAAAGTTATGTTGTGCGCTCGAGTCAATAAATCGCAGTATAATTGAGTTCACATGTGTGGCACAAGGATTCGTTGATAATGTTTGATTTGTCGGTTAGAAAAGGATTATTTCGAAGATTTTTTTTAAACACAGGTGTGTATGAAAAGTAAGAAATTCAAGAGGAGCTCAAAAAATATTCCTGATCTAATAAGCATTGTCGATATACGGGAGACTGGAAATGGAAAGCCAATGCAGAACATATCGTGGCGCACATTTCCGCAAAATTTCAGAATCGTAGCTAATTGCATTTAGAAGTTACAGGGGCCTAGCCATCATACCCCATCTTTAGACGGCTGTATCTTTGAAACGGAGGCTTCACCAAAATGTAGGTCTGGATACCCTCTTCATCGACTTTTTCAACCGCCGATTTTGAAAATTTTCATATGAAAACAGAAAATTGCGATTTTGAGGTCTTTCCGGGCGTTTTTCGAGGGGCAACCTGGGCATTTGGTGCAGTGTTTAGATGTTAAGCCGATCAAATACCCGAAACAGTGACAAGTTTGACCCCTCTACTGGCAATAGCACTTTCATATGCTTCGGAATCGAATAACTCGGAAAACCATTGGCCCGTCTTCTTGAAATACTCGTATATTAGATTTATACCCGTCACTATGTGAAAGGGTATATTAACTTTGTCGTGAAGTTTGCAACGCACAGAAGGAAGCACCTCCGACTATATAAAGTATATATATTATTGATCAATGTGACGAGAGAAATCGATTGAGCCATGTCCGTCTGTCTGTCTGTCTGTTGGTCCGTCTGTTGCAACGCAAACTAGTCCCTCAGTTTTGAAGCTATCGGGCTGAAATTTACAAGTTCCGTTTTAGTGTACGCTGTATATATGTCGGAACGAATAGAATAGGACCACGGGGTCATGGGGCTGCCCCTGAAAATTAGGTTCTTCTAAGAAAAACGTTTTTCTTTATGTGTCAATCTTAACCAAACTGCACCCAAGTGTGTTGCTAGTAAAGACTCAAAACATATCTAGGAACGGATGGAATCGGAACATTACGTCATAGGGCTGCCATACAAACGAACAACTGAAAATTAAGTTCTTCTAAGAAAAACTTTTTCCTTTTTAGTCTGACCTTAACCAAATTTCATCGAAATGTTTTTCTAGTTTAGCCTCAAAAAATATCTAGGAACGGATGGAATCGGAACACTACGTCATAGGGCTGTGATACAATCCAACCCCCAAATATTAGGTTCTTGTAAGAAAAACTTTTATTCTTGTTGCCTCTTAACAAAAATTCATCCAGGTGTGTTCCTGGATTAGCGTCAACGCATCCAGGAGCGGATGGATGTGGAACACGTCATAGGGCTGCGGTAGAAATTTTTAGCACAAAATAAGCTTAAGTTTCATTCAAATGTGACGGGCCGCGCTCGAAATTAGCCTCGGTCTCGTTTTAAAATAACATGGATCCCAGATCTCCTCCAAACTTTAAGTTTAAGAACTTATCAGCGTTCGGAAATTATGGCCGTAATTTTGTGTATGTAAGTCGAATCTTTTCGATAACTGAAAAATCCGTGAGCCGATAGTTGTTTTTTTTGCAAGCGTGTAGGGTACCGTAGCATTTCCTGAAAATTTCAAGGTCGTAGCTCCCGGCGGTCTGAAAATTTCCGCATAATGTGTGCATGCTCCACATCGATCCCTTTATCTCCCTTATTTTAGCAATTTTTGAGGGATTTTTTGGCGAAGCTAACTTCCAAAGGGTGATAGGTAGGACTTTTAACTTTGTAGAGAAATGTGCGCCGGAATATCCTCAATATTGGATCTCAAAACCCCAATTTTCAAAAACTTCCATAAAGCATAAAGATGCAGAATTTTCGAATATCTTGATTTGAAAACATACAAATGCGATTACTTCACTTCTTATTGCAGTTTTTGTGGGATCTTTGTTCTTGGGATGCATTTTTGAACGGCTGTAACTTCTGAACGAAGACAGACAGGACTCTGAAAATTTATTTGTTAGCACCCTTCATTCCGATATTAAACTAATTTCTTAAGACCGCCATAGACTATACAATTGATTGTACAATAAAGCTCATTTTCTGTGGAGAAAGCACATTTTCTGTAGAGAAAGCCCATTTTCTGTGGAGAAAGCTCATTTTCTCAATAGAAATCGGTAGTGGAACCTAAAAAAAGGAGCTTGATTGTACAATCGAGTGCAAAGTCTATGGCGAGTCTTAGACATTTGATTTGGATCAATTGCAAACGACTAACATCATAGTCGGTATATTTCGGTTTATTGTGCGGATGCGCTGCCCCTGGTGCTCTAATAAGAGGCATAATTTTCTGTTTTTCTGTTTCCACCCACCAAAACTTGTTTTTTCTCCCTGATTTTTTTCCGACGATAGCCACAACAGTGCATGTCGGTATACTCGCTCCTGGGTCTACAAAAGTTCACGGACACGGACTCATGTCGTATACTTTTTTGAGGCCTGGATAAACTTTGGGCAAAAGTGGAAAGGATTTTGTTTATGCTGGAATTTTTTTCAATGAAAATGTATATTTACTGTCTTGGAATATGTCATAGAATAGTTCCACAATTTTTCTCGCCATTTTATATACTATTTTCGAATTCCACGATAATCTCTTCGTGGAAGCTATCCGATGACCGGGGAATCGAAAATTAATATGTACAAAATACCAGAGGAAAATAATTGTGGAACAATTCTCGGATTTTAGTTTACGGAATTTCCTAGCGTGTCCGATATATTGCACGCATCGAAATATTAAAAGCTTAGTTACGAAAAGAATGAATATGAGTAATGTAAGCAAACTGGACTAACGAACAGACTCGAAATGACTAGACTGTTCATTTAATTTATGAAGTTCCATTTTCCATAAGATAGCTGAGCTTCTGCATATAAATTTAACAAAATATTTTTTTTCACAAAGCTTCAGATTTTTATCAATATATTTCAGTTTTCCACCAATTTATTTGAAACCTATAAAAAAGTACATTTAGCTTTATCGGTGTTTTGCCATCTATTTTATAAGAGTTTATAAGAGTGAGAATCACCATAAAAATGATTTGTACTCGTATTATAAGAGGGTACAAAGTGTTCGTGAGATCAACATAAACAGACAACCTATTAGCGAGTATACATACTTCAAATTCATCTTTTTTATTTTGTTATGACAGTCCCGATAACGCTAAAGGTGCAACATTCTTGATAATATTAAAAGTCGAGCATCATCATCACCAAGGTCTTCCCGGAGGAGTGTATCCTATATTAGGATCTTATCATGCTATATATCTGTTTACATGGGAAGCATATTTTCTCTTGGTTGCCATACTTTTGTACGATAAACGGTAGCCATACACGTATGTACACGACATACTTGTTTAGGCACGAAAACAGAATGAGATATGAATGGCTTTCATAAGGATAATCCGCTTCCGTTGCGTCGTCCTCTAAACGCAATTCGTATTCCACCTTTAATCATTGCTAAAAGGAACCAGATTAAACCAACGATTGTACTTGGCATTCTGGTGCTCGCTATATCGTTTCCCGTATACAGCGTATACTATACAACAAATATTCTCGGGTCATAGAGCGTCTTTGTTACGTCCTAAATTATGCAAGCGCAGATGAGAGACTGAATACCCACGTAAGAGTATAAGAGCGAATTAGATAGAAAGGAAGCAGCAGGATACGCACGCTACACGTAGTTAGTTTGTAATACACAAGAATGCTATACGGACGAATACCATTATCCCTAAGCTACGGAAACAGGCACGAACCTAATAGGTTGGGAACGAGAGTATTTTGATTGTAACAACAAAGAGGGAATTTATCTCTGATAAGAATCCGTTGAAGATTATTTCGGGGAAAATCTGACAATGATTTCATGATGTCGATTCATTGATACTCGTATCGATTCACCGATATTGACGCACCATTAACATGATTTCCATTAGGGAATTCGTGAATTGCCCAGGATACCTTTTTGAGGATTTAAATGTATGTAATGTATAGCGGGAATAATGGACATGGTTTTGACTTAACGCGTGAATGTATAAATGCGTATTTCGTATATTCACGAGTAGTTACCTGAAAATGTTGAACTTCCTGAGCGGCTAATCTGGTCCAGTTTTCCTTATACAATATGTTTAAATCCTCCGTGATGGACCATAGTCGATCTACCGTTCTGCAAAATAGAAATAAAGTAAAAAAATTTAAATATGGTGAAGTCTTATTATTACTATTACGGTTACTCGTACACACATAGTATTAAAAGTTTAGGTACTATGAGGCTTTACTAAATACACTGATTGTTTGTTGAGATCAACAGCACGCTCAGCAGTGTTATTTATCTCCATAAATAGTTACTCGTTTAAAATCTAAGTGAGATCATAGTCCGCTCTGTGGCTCACTTGGTTGAGTCGCACTCTATGACGATGCTAGTAATCTAGAGGTCTTGGAGATCGAATCTCGGCGTAGTCCAAAATGTCCGTACATGTGCGGATAGGAATATATAGTGCTTGCAACATTATATACACTCCGAAATGATATTCAATATAACGTTGACTCGAAATTTCCTATAAACGGCGGAGTTAACGCACCATGGCCCCACATGGGGCTATACGACGGTACTGAGAAGAAGACGAGATCATAGTCACATGGATCATGAATTCGTTCACGGTGAGCCTCTAACCCACGACCCAGTGCACCGAACACTGAACCAAATCGCCTGCTAAAGTAAAGAAAATATGGCTCAAATCAAGAAAAAAAGACAATAAAAAACAGCCAAGAAATATTTCTCTTCATTTGAGAATTAGTCACACTGATCCAAGTGAAATGCCATTAGCAGCGCTTTAAGAAAAAGTAACTTTGAATCAAGCAAACTTTTCTTATGAAAAAGTAAAGAGAATCTAAACAAAAATAAAAAAGAAACTTGCATCCAACCAACATCGAACACATAACCGCATTCTTCCCAGTCAAACGCGCTACCCACTGAACCATAGACACTTCTGACTAATCTACTACAACGCTCCAATATAAGCTAAAGCTAAAATAAAGCTTTTCCACGAGCTTTGCATGGAAAATGTCAAAAAAAATTTATTATCAAGCATTTGTTTGCTTGAATTGAGAATAATGGTTTAGGCTTGAATCTACTTCCTATTTCTCAAAAGAAGGTCTTGAAGATAGGATCGATTCAAGAAGAAATTGTCACACTTTGAGATATTTTGTCTAAATTCGGGAATTTTGTAAATGAGAAAAGAGTTTCTTAATTTTAGATAGCCCAATTTTTTCAGTGAATGCGTGCACACTAACTACTACACCAACGAGAATACCTTTCTCAACCGCAGAAAATAGAATAAAGACATAAATTTCCGCGAGAAACTTTTCACCTATGGTGTAATTAGATTTAGTCTAAATTGAATAAATTGATCAAACTTAGTTGTATTCCGTTTTAGCTAAATACACTGAACCAAATCGCCTGCTAAAGTAAAGAAAATATGGCTCAAATCAAGAAAAAAAGACAATAAAAAACAGCCAAGAAATATTTCTCTTCATTTGAGAATTAGTCACACTGATCCAAGTGAAATGCCATTAGCAGCGCTTTAAGGAAAAGTAACTTTGAATCAAGCAAACTTTTCTTATGAAAAAGACAAGACAATCTAAACAAAAATAAAAAAAGAAACTTGCATCCAACCAACATCGAACACATAACCCCATTCTTCCCAGTCAAGCGCGCTACCCACTGAACTTCTGACTAATCTACTACAACGCTCCAATATAAGCTAAAGCTAAAATAAAGCTTTTCCACGAGCTTTGCATGGAAAATGTCAAAAAAAATTATTATCAAGCATTTGTTTGCTTGAATTGAGAATAATGGTTTAGGCTTGAATCTACTACTTATTTCTCAAAAGAAGGTCTCGAAAATAGGATCGATTCAAGAAGAAATTGTCACATTTTGAGAAATTTTGTCTAAATTCGGAAATTTTGCAAATGAGAAAAGAGTTTCTTAATTTTAGATAGCCCAATTTTTTCAGTGTACTTCGTTATACTTTGAACTAACTAAAATTCGACCTGTACTCAAAACAAGAGTTTCAAAATCCCTCGTTTCAGTATATACATATTTTTGATTTTGAATATTCATATTCATATCCTTTTCTTGTATCATGAGTATAATTTCTACTCATCTGTTGCTCATTAAACCAAATCATCGGGGATAACCCTATCTCTTCATGAATGCTATACCAGGCCTAAAATTGAGTTCACATAACCCTAAATACAGTACCTACCACATCCACAACGTACTCTTATCGTCTGAGTGTCCTCTTTCAGAAAAATTAAACAGCTTACAGCTCCAGAGCATGGTCGGAATATGAATACAGTATCCAATTTAGTGCAATTGCTTCGCGTCCGTTCGTTTCGCCATTCTCACCTGTCCTCGGGGCGAATATTCGGCCCTTCTATCCCTGCGCCCCTACGCTTTATGTGTCAGTCCTTTCGTCCTAATCTTGTTGACGCAAATAATTACTCTTCCACGTGCAAGCATAGCATACACGATTATATGTGTATCAACAGACCATCAAGTGTCAAGGAAGCACCAACGACACAGACAACGATGTTGAAAACGGAACGGGAATAGTATGCGGTTGAATCCTTCACGTCAAACATATCCTAGCAGGAAGGTGTGTATATCCAGACTAGATTTTCTGCATTTACAAATAAATCTACATACATGTGCACTTTAAATGCAAACGAGGTAACATCTTATCTCCGGGGCAAAATTTCAAAATGACGTGAATGACAATTTTCTGACCTATAGTGTATAGTGCAACACGACGACGATGTTTCGGCTGGATCTAGAATTCTTGTGTATATTTCATCAAATGCAGGCACAGCCACAACTTATCATAAGAGTTTTCCAGAAACATTTTAGTGTCTTTGGCAAATGGAAAGGAGATGTTGAGGATGTTGTTGTTAAGACTCTGTGTGCATGAAGTAAAATGCAGTGCGAAGATGCTGTGGTAGCACAGATACTATATTCTGTCAAAGCAAGTAGCTGGGATTGCGTATAACACTACGGCAATCTCGTAAATGAAAGAAAACATCTTGAGGCATAAGAAGTGTATTTTTATTATTATGTTCAGTCGTTTGCTTTTATCATAAAAAAAAAATCTTCACGTAGCTTCTTTGAACGGAAGACGTCAAAGTGACCCTATTATGATCTGGAAGGGACAGAATTCTATAAATTGGTTAGTGGGTCCAACATGGTGTTTTAGCTTAAAATAGGTAAAGCTAGGAAACGTACAGTCTATCGTGTGATTCTGACCACGGAGTCATTGTCAAAATGGCACCGGATTCCTGGCACCTTATACATATTACAATTAAGCAATACAGTTACACGTTTAAGCTACAAAAACAACTGTAAATATGAAGGAACTTTCGTGAAAACTAATGTAAAAAAAAATTAAAATGACAACTATCCATATTATACGGCGTCGTCAGCACTACAAGGGCGGTCTGTCCATTCTGAAAATCGCTAACTATACACAGAGAAAAAAACCATCACCTAAATTTGAAGTGAAACATATTAAAAACAAAATTGGATCACATCAATAAACCATTTTAAAAACAAATAGTTTTATATTAAATTTAATATGATTCACTTTAATGATCTGTTCAAAATTGACTGAAACATAGATTTAAATATTTTCAATTTTGTTTTAAAGTTGTTTCATTTTGAAGGCTGTGTCCGTCACATGTACATAAGCCGCCGCTTTTTAGTTCAGTGCTAGTAATCTCTCGGTGTAAGAAGTAGGACTACGAAACGGGAGGTACCGGGTTCGATTCCCAGTAGAAGCAAAGTGAGAAAATAATTTTTTTTTAACATAGTAAAAAAAATAAAAAAAAATAAAAAAACAGAAAAAAAATAAAAAAAAAAAATAAAAAAAATAAAAAAAATTAAAAATAAAACCAAAAAAAAAAAATTAATAAAAAAAATGAAAAAAAGGGAAAAAATATTTTTTCACTTTTTTAATTAAACGTAAACGTATATGGAGCCAAATCATATTTGGAAATGTTTGAACCATAGCTATTATTTTTGATTTTATAACGATTTTTTTCTCTGTGTACCAACATGAATCGATGCCAATTTTCAGAGAGTCTTACCAAGTCGTGCAAACGTTAAATATAAATCGAAATATTTCTTTGCTAGGGTATCAAAGTTCTAATGAATGGAAAATGGAACCTACAACCGAACTGAAAAATACATCCATTAAAGAATACTGTCGAGCGATGGGGTACGGGGGTTAATTTTTCAGTTTTTGGTGTTTATTACCGTTTTTGACTTAAAACGGTCAAATAAGCAGAAAAATTGTATAGGAATCCTTTGCACTAATGCCTATAATCTTATATATAAAAATGGAACGTGATTTCTTTGTCAGGCATAAACTCGAAAGCCACTAAGCTGATTTGGATGATTATTTTTTTGGTTTAATCCGTCATACGCTGAAGAAGGTTTAAAGATCGAGAAAATTTTGAAAATATCAAAGGGAGTGGCGGTAAGCCGAAATTTCATTATGTATGAGAGTCACCTGTTGCAATCAAGTTTCCATCGACAACATTTGAATTGAATGGAAATATTTAGCTTTCACTGAACTCCGATAAATTGTATTCAGGCTGATTTTAAGCGTACATACTACTTTGGAAATCCGTCGATATCTCCGCAATCCTTCAACGGAGCGACACGGAATCGCCACATAATTCCCTAAACGGTCATTGGACTCTCTTTCCGGATCAGTGCACAGGGTGGTCAGAGATAACCGTCAAACTGGATGTTGGCCACAGCAATTTCACAATCAACTTTGTACTATACCTAAAAAGTCCGTCGATATCTCTGCAATCCTTCGGCGGAGCCATACGATCGAGGTGTCGTCGCCGGACTTCCACAAAATTGTCTAAAGGGTCGTCGGAGCCTCATCCTCGATCACAGGGCGGCCAGAGATAACCGTCATTCTAGATGTTGGCCACAGCAATTACACGATCATCGTATGTACTTTGGAAAATCGTCGATATATCTGCCATTCTTCGTCCGAGCGATACGATGGGGGTGTCGCCGGACACGCCACAAAAGGGCAATTCATTTGTGTAAAACAGTACAAACTATTAGTGAAAACGTTCCTACCTTTATGTCTACGACCAACCGTGATTACGAGTATGCACTGTCGTATGAAATTCAGTGTTAATTAAGTTGTAGCTGACTTTTTTTTCCGAAAATTTAGTCGCCCCAATCAAAAACCGCCATTATCCCCATAATAACTCCCCCCAAAACTCGCAGCCTAGCTTTACGTTTATCGCAAATAGAGGGCACCATTATACTCACCATCAAAAGTAATCTCAATCGGATTAAAACTAAGGATACCTCCCATACAAAGTGGCAAGTCACCTATTACTTTTACAATCAAATACCTCTGATTTGTTCAATAGCGGCATTTACGAGAGTTTTATTCTCATGGTGTGATAGGCTATTCACCAGTTTCGATGGTCTGTGAACATCAGCATTTTAGAAACATCTTGGTTCAAAAAGGCACTCCTCAAAAGTTGGTGGCAAGAGAAAAAACGTGCTGATTACGAATTACACTTGTGTTTTCACGACGTAAAGCTACAAAAAAAAAATACTGTAATGCACCTAGTCTATACGTCAACATAAATGGTATTTCCGTACTTGGCACCAGATGGCGCTACTACCACTAGCGAGACATATTATAACGACTTTCTGGCCGTTGCTGGAAAGTGCATCACCGAAGTTTCCGGAACAGTGAAAATGGGTATATAAGGGCTTCGACTAGAGTCAGTCAGTCAGTATAGTTTTACTCGTGGATTATTTAGGATCAATAACTAGTCAGTAATTAGTGAAATTGTAAATCATGTATATATCCGTATGCAATGTAATAAATAGTGTTACAGTAAAGCGAGTGTTATTCATTATTGTGTACGCGAAAATCTATCCAACCCACTGGAACGCCTAGAGAAGACGAGAAAGATATAACAATACATAAAAAACCGTGGTTGCATTAGAACCTTGAAACACCACTGCATATCGTCATTAGTGAAAAATGGCACTCGACTGGTGGAGACAAATAAATAAAAATTTTTCTCTGGGGGTCCTCTTTTTTTAAGAGGAAATTTTTATATCTCCCATGACATCTGCGAAGTTCATCTGGTTGAGAATTCTTTTGATGCTTTTAGCTCAGCAATTTTTTTCATACTCAATCCCAAAATTCCAAGTTCAACAATTTATAAAAAGGGACATTCCGTTAGGTCGTCTTCAAGTTTCTTTAGGTCCGACTAATACTCCTATAGCGTCATCTCCGTCGAGTTGCAGGGCTATACGTTCGAGAATAATTTTAAAAAGACAATACTCTCGTCAACTCGTCGTCAACAAGTCGTCTTCTATTTTAAACTCATTGGTATTACTGGCCTCGGCGATATATAGATACTTAAAGCGTAAGTTGGATGGTAAAGTTATTATCAATTTAGAGATTCATTACTCCTCACAGAAATTGTCCGTTCGTTGTGTGTCTTTTGGAATGGAAGTATTTGGCATGCTGCAGTCAGCTAAGAAATCAACACTGGGCTTAACATTATAATTAGGCTGTAGAAAGCCAGTATTTTTCGCTGCTTTTTCGCTTCCCTTTTACTTTAATGAGCGTGTTTTAACCCGGGAACGCTAACCTTAATTTTAGACGCTTATTATTAACCACTCATTTTGACTCACTACAGAAACTTTGGTATATCAAGGAGAAGAGTATGAAAGGATGCGACAAAAACCTCGGAATACTTGTTTTATATAAGGATAATAAGAATGTGTGTTTGATAATTGGATAGACTGTAAAATATCACCCAGGAACCAAGTATGTAAAGTACAAAACATAGGCGGTTATTACTAACGTGAGTCATTTTGACTCACAAAAAAGGTTCCTTTAGTACTAACGACGTCACAGAAAAACACGAATAGCTGCTTACCATAAAATCAGAACCTTCCGCTTCCTTCGACATTCGGTAGGGAACATATTTTTCAAGGAAAACATGGGTAGCGAAACCAGGTTGGGCTTATCGCCTTTTCTACGAAAAATGTAATCTGCGGCGTATGCGTCAAAATGACTGACATTAGTGTTTTCCTACTTCTTCATAATGTCATTGCAAGCACTACAAATCAATACACCACAGAGTCTATGGAGCGACCTTTGCAAAATTTATCAAGGCAAAACCAAAAACCGTACTCTGTGGCCTTGATCGTTCGGTCGGCACTCTGTGACATAGAGAAACGAGTTTTCGATACTCGGTAAGGCCTGTCGCACGTTGGCAATTACACACGGTAGTCGTCAGCCTACGATCGTCCTCAGGAGTTAGCGCAAAACAAGAAAACAATCCGTCCGAGCATGATACTCGCATTTTTTTTAATTGCTTGATTAAATTTCCGATTATGTATGCTGACAAAATTGTCATTGTTCTCAGGAAAAACCTATGCCTCAATGTTACTAGTTATTCTGGTGTGATAGAACTATAAAGAGCCAATTTAAAACTATAAATTTGGAAACCGGACAAACTTTTCGATTAATTTCGAAGAATATTGAGCAAAAATGATAAACGACTTATTATGGCATAAAATCAGATCATCGTTATTACTCATTGTATTAGCTGCAATTTAGTCCTATATTTTAAAAGGAGGCCCCTTGAGAAAAATGTCCCTTCCGAGTGGTGGCCCCGGGAATGTTAACGTTCCTGGAAAGTGGTGGCCCCTTCAAAGTGGTGGCCCTGGGCGACCACCCAGTTCGCCCACCCCTATGCCTCCAGGGCAACCTCCTGGAATGAAAATTGAGGAATACCTGCACAAAAATCGGTCGCCGGCGCCGTTTCAATCAAATTATGAAATTTGGAGCACGCAATATTTACCAAATCTCTTGTGTGAATATGCCCACTATTAGATAGCAACACTTTGTTCAACCATTGTCAATTTGTTTTCAGGTGGTGCTGATTGTAGGGTTTCTATTTGATTTCAATGTTTTATTTTATTTATTTTTTGCCATGCCAACTTGCTCATAATAACATAATTGCGCTAGTTCCTGCTGTTGAGCATACACTATATTCATTAAATAATCTTAATTTAATTAATCCAGGCAGTTGACGTGCGCTCAATCACAATAAAATTTTTGTCATCTTTGGCCCTTTATACATAACTCCACGAAAGTCTTTCGAGAGCCGTATAGTCCCATGACATCTCTCCCAAAATTATAAGATCACCTCATCTAGGCTGACACGCATATGTGCAACTAATCTTCCTAATCCATTTCACGTATGTTCTAATTAGAAATATCCTAAAACACGTACTCATTAGGTTAACTGGCTTGTGCTAATTCCAAACCTTGTGCTGTTTCGCCTTTCGACATAACTCTCTCCCTTTCCCGCTCCAGTCGTGGACGTTAAATGGATTTACGACCGCCTCCACTCATTTCTTCGTGTCGTCCTTAATAGCGACTATGATGAGAATGACGTCGACGCCAAGGACGTCACACAACGATAGCAACACCTTTTGCCCATTAACATTTGTCGGCATCTCTACCTAAATTTGGCGATAGTATCAAGGCAAGGACCAGCATCAAATCCGCATAGCTATATGCCGGAGGCTTCACGTCCACGTCCTTGTATGCATGGAATCCTTTCGAAGCGTGATGATGTATCGTATGGTATACATACGAGTATATACATATGAGTGTTAGTCGTTTGGCGTGATCCCATCCATTTCGGCAACGACATTAAGTGTGATTGAGCGTTTTTAATATAATTTAAAATATCCAAGAGTTAATGACGCTCCCGCGAGCCGAGCGCCTGCCATAGAGTTCCAAAAGTACAATTCTTGAGTTTCTTGTTTCATTCCCTGGCGTCCGCTAGCTATGTTTTTCGTGCCAAAGGTATATATGCATGCACATAGTTGAGCTCAATGATGTTCTATAACGAATGATGCGGATAATGTTGAGCATGAACCAGAACACGAAAAGGACGAGAGTGGATGTCATGAGAGAACATAAACACGTAGTCCTGTGACATTATGAATGCTATAAAGCGAGTCTGATTCCAAGACAAATGAGATGCGCTCAAGATGATATTAAAAGGAGACTTTCAACGGATGAATAATTAGTAAGAATTTGAACATGACATTCATACAATTGAATTATAAATTATCTAATTTGCAATGGGTCTTTTCCTACAATTTTGCCATCATATACACATTGATGATTTATATTCGTATTTTTGTTAAAATGTCACCGTGCTAAATGTGATTAATTTTATTTCGGTTGTTACGACCGTGTATATAGTTTAAAGATATAAAGGTGACACTCAGCTACCCTGCGAAGTGAGAATGGAAAGGATAGCTGCATAAATCTCATTTATTTCCACGGTGTCATCAGTAAACCTCGAAACAATTTAAATTTAATTAGATTGATAACGCACGATTCGTTCGTTTCATTCAATGCCGAGTGTCCCAATGGCCGACAGTTGAGTGAGTTGCGTTGGATTTATCCATGAAGTCCATCAATTTAGGTAATACTGATAAGGTTTTTATAATGTTTTGGTTTTATGATTATTTGGATTTTTAATCTAAAAAGCTGATTTGGTGATGGTTGGTTGGCACATTATATAAATATTTTATGATTTAAGGTTTTTTTTTCCTCCAGATATCATCCCAATTCACTTGCATGAACGTTTGAATATTTCTACATTAGTTCCGAGCCTCGTACCTCTCGCGGTACTTTATCTATCACTCCATATAAAACATCACTAGTGTTTCTTAAAATCGATATTGTTTAAGATTTATTCTTAAATGTCCCAGGACTCAGGCATTCAACCAAAAGTATCTCATAGAAACAGTTATGAACCCATATGGTAACGTTAAAGTACATTGAATCAGCACATGATTTCGTAGGATACCCGCAAGGTTGATAGGAAATTTCTCTAAAACGGTATCCTCTGGTATAGTCTATCTCTGAATATGTATTCAGCAATTTTCCGCTACACTTCCTATACAAGTCTATCAGTCAGAGTAGGTGAGCTGGCAGTATACTCATCAAGTCAGGCTATAATCCATCGAACGGTGAACATTATACGTACGTAGTTCTAGTTGTATAGTACACTCATACCTCGTTATACGGCATAGATTGGTTCCGGAAAATTTGGCCGTTAAGTGAAAAGGCCGTATATCGAAATCATACAAATCCATCCATAGCAAAAGATCGGTATTAACAAACTTATCAAAAAATTCATGGTTGATAATGTAATTTTTCTAACTTTCATTCATTGAAAGGTTTCCGTCGCTTCCATTGATAATAATCTGCTGGAAAATACTTCGTAGGTAATAAAATAAGCCTTGAAAGTTGCTATTATTCCGTAGTTCACGGGTTGTACCTATATACTAGTAGTGGTATTTTTTGGGTGGTATTGAGCTACATGGGCCCTGGTCGATGAAGATGGTAAAAAAGTTCTTATCAATGTAGTGAAAAAATCGCTGCACTATACAACATTTTCAAAAAAATTTCTGCTGCTGGCGCAGCAGATGTCTTCTTTACCACTCCAAGTGCTTCCGGAGAAGCCATGATTGGGACAGTTTGCAGTCAGGAGGCGCAGATGACAGCGAGTGGCCTCTCGTAACTGACGGAGGCTGCGTACCAGCACACACATTTCACTTGTGAGTGTGCTACTGTGGCTGCGTGTATCCCATATTTCCTGTTCCATTTCATGGATTTTGAGCTGGAGTACACAATTTGAACTGGAAGGTCCCTTCGGGAAGTTAGTGGAATTCAACTTATTTTCATCTGAAAGGATGACAAATGGTATACAGCTTTGCTTTGTTAGCCCTGGAAGGTAATGCTTTGTCGAATCGACTACGCAAATTTATCCCATTTTTCGTGACAATTCTCATTATTTGGAGCTAAGTTTTCGTACAGCACTTACCGTGCCGATGTAATTGCCGAGTACATTGCGGCTAGACGAAGTAAGCAGGGTAAGTTGGATTTTTGGATATTGGCGTCGTCGAAACGACGAAGGATGAACTTTGTGTAACTTTTAGAACTCCAGTATTTCTTATGGCTGGATGTCGATTCGACGATAAGTCTGAAATGTGGGACCTATTTTTTAACAAAATAATGGGAAAAATATTTACTAGGACAAAAATAGGATAAATCAGGAAAATGGCTCAAGATTCTTCCTCATTTTAGGAAGAATCTTAAAGCTCCAAAATCGATGTTTTTCCATTCGAAATAAACTAACGATAGAAAATCTGTCAGATTTTTTTTAAATATTTTGAGAAAGGGTGATTCTTATGAGGCGTCAAAGTAGAGCGTCGCCGAATCGACGAAGCATGATCTTTCCGTACTAAAAATAAGCATGACCTTCCAGGGTTAAGGACCTTGTAAAAAACGGGTCTCATATTTCAGTGTATGTCAAGTTCTTCTTTTTCTTCTCAGTACCGTATAGCCCCTTGTGGGGCCATGGTGCATTAACTTAGCCGTTTAGGCAATTTCGAGTCAACGTTACACTGCATATCATTTCGGAGTGTATATAATGTTGTAAGCACTATATATTTCCATTCACATGTTCGGAAATTTTGGACCACGCCGAGATTCGATATCCGGAACTCTAAATTACTAGCATCGTAGAGTGCGACTCAACCAAGTGAGCCACAGAGCGAGTCTTTCAAGCCATTAAATCAACATTTATTTTCTAGCTGAATCATATCAGTAATAAAATTTAGCCACTGTTAATACTTTGATAAATTTAGAGGATCTTATTTAAACCGTTAACCATATTTCAATCAATAAAGGATTTATAAATATTCTGACGATGCTACTTTGCTAAGATGAAAGTGACAGACGAAACAAATTGATTTCGCAAGTGGAAAATGCAGTCTGAGATTCAAAACATGCACTGAAAATAGACAAACTACGCTCTAAAGGGCAGATATTGGAGGCTGGTTGAATGTAATCAGAATGCAGAAGAAAATCATTCTCATCTCCATTTTAAAAATTTGACTCTAAAATAAGAAAAAAAAAGAAATAACATGCGTGGCAGTCCACCAGTAAACTAGGGCTGCAGATGTGTGAGTGACATCCAATTTCCAAGATCTAAACTGCTGTTTTGTTAAGGTGTTGAAATCAACAGCCTGCCCAGCAATGTTATTTATCCTCATAAATGGATACTTGTTTACAATCTGAGCGACATCATAGTCCGTCACGTAGGTCGTGAGTCTGATAAAATGAATTCGTTCACGGTAAGTCTCGAATCCATGACCCTGTGCACCAATCCAATTACAAGCCAGGCTACTCTAAAATTTGCTAACAATATTTCTGCGACCGGAAATTTCAACTCCTAAGAAAATCATGATGTTGAAAAAATTTTCGGCTTGCCCCCCCCTGACCGAAAACCTGGCTACGCCCATAATTGAGCATCTGCACATAGTTGCCCTGGATCAATATCCAAGAAAAGCAAAAACTGATTGCTCAAATTTTTTGACTTTAAATATGCGGTGACTTCAGTATAAAAAAAAGTTGTTAAACCAATCCTCAAAAAGAACTTTCGTCATCCAGGCGTTCTTGTTACTTTTGAAGACGACTGGTAAATTAAAACAATCGAATTCACAATTGCAACAGAAACGATTCGCCAGCACATTTGTTTATCCTTTTAGTGCAATTTCAACACAAAACTAGTTCTTTCCCACATTTCTTTACTTTGCATATAAAATGGGAAATCCCAAAAATCATATTCGGCCGTATAACGAATTATTGAATGCCGTATATCGAAATAGTGCCATAATTGAAAAGGGCCGTAAGAGCGAAATGCCGTATAAAGAGAGGCCGTATAAGGAGGTATGAGTGTACTAAACATTATGTTTTGTGGTTGGAACGAGGGACTAACCACCTAGTCTCTCTCTCACTTCACAAGGATATCCGTCACTTTCCTACTATAAGATGGGGATGCTGTAAGAAATTTCAACTTATTTCTCGATCAATTTTCGCAAAAGTGAGTGAATCTCGTTGTATAACGCTGAATCCACGCTGACTCCAAATGGCAAGCGTTAAAAAAGTGACATCGCGAGTTGCCATTTGGCAGCTTCTTAGCATCTGAATTATAGAATTTTAGCTTCTTTACCTTTAGAATTATAGAATTTCACAAAAAAAAAAAAAGTAGTAAAATTGTCACTTTGACAATTGTCAGCTGACAGATGATTCAGTTGCCATATTGAATATCAAAACTGGACGGCCAACCAAATACTGACAGTTAGTGTAAATAAGATGACAATTGTTCGCAATGCCATTGCGAGCTTCAAATTGGCATAGCCAGTGTGGGTACAGCTTAACGTCATGGTGCACCCTTGTGTTTATATTGTGTCTAAATGTCTCAAGGCTTTCCTTTTGCTTGTTACAAGCCGTCTTCGTTCGCATCCGTTTTGCGGTAAGGTAATTTTCACGGAACGATTTTCTAATTATACCAACGTCCTATAGATATTTTCACTATGCGGCTTGAAGGGCTGAGTGAATGCTGTTGTAATTAACAGTAGAACATTGAACTGAACAGAGAGCATCAGGAGGCATTAAATGGGAAAACGAATGGAAATTGAAGAAGGAAAATTATATTTTCTTTTAGTATGTATATGTCTGGTAAGGAAGTAGTCCTTATTATTGCGTAGTTGTGTTGATTGTATCTGTACGGATGCAAGTTGTCGTCTTTGGCTAGAGAATAGTTGATTTAATATTCTTTACATTTTATAGGACAGGTTGCAGTCTTCAATCAGTTAAAGAATTACGCATTTCTACGAAATGAGACTCAAATAACACTGCGTGACACCAAAAAACCGTCAAAAAAACTGAATGCTATTTTGGTTAGCTATTGGTTCCCATATGACAAAAGTGCAATTAATTTTTTTCCTGACCCTCAGGTTTTCGAGTTACACGCCGAAATCTTTTTTAATGGTCCTCATATAGTATCTGCTACGCAATTACTGCAAATTGCAATAAAATAAGTAAATTTCTTATCAGTATCCTTAAGAGGACTCTTGGCAATAAAAATCACCGAAAATAAATTTAATTTGCTCGGTTATTTTATTTTTTTCACCTTTTATTGTGACTTAAAACCGTGAAAAACCATATTTTTTTATCTTTTCGCGGCTACATATCCTTACGTAACTTTTATATTTATTATATTTTTACCTGATATACTCGTTTTTTATTATCCTTATATTATCCCTTTTGTTTTTACCTGTCATATTCTTTTTTTATTATCCTTATAATACCCCTTTAAGGAGTAAAGCGCGAAAACCGTCAGGTACAAAAATAAAAATAAAAACTTAAAAAAGATATTGTTATGGTATAAATAGCACGTGTTGTAATAGTTTTACTTTAATTGGTTTACAATATGGATTCTGAAAGAAGTATTCGCAACCTGTGCAAAAATTTCCCAAATAAATTTTGCTACGTGTGCGGCAAATATATTTTTAAATCGCTAGAGAGAAAAGTAACACAACAATTAAGGGATGCTTATTTCGAATGTTTTGGCCGCGTTGTGTGTCAGGATAAGCCTTGGATATCCGATTTTTTTTGCATATCGTGTTGTATGTCACTGCACTCTAAAAAAACTGGAAAACGAGAAATGCCTTTCGTGGTTCCATCACTTTGGAGCGAGCCTAGCAATCATCACGACGATTGCTATTTTTGTGTGTTCGATTTGCGGGCTGCTACGAAAAAGCATAAGTATAAAGTGGAGTACCCTATAGTGAGTTCTGTCACGAAACCTTTGCCTCATAGTGTAAACAGCACTATTCGCCCTCCTCACAGTGATAAAAGTAACGACCCTCAGGATACACAGTTTTTCCCCTCTCCTTCATCAAGCGATCAACGAAAACCACAGCTAATTCGCCAAGAGGAATTGAATGATTTGGTACATGGACTTCATTAAAAGCTGGTATAAAAGGATTCTTAGGAAATCACAAAGCCGAAAACGCAGAACTTTTAGTAACAAATATGTTTAGACGCATATAAAGAGATGGGGTGCAGAATGTCTTTGAAAATTCATTTTCTTCACTCCTATTTCTCTTTCTTTCCTGAGAACCTTGGAGCCGTAAGTGATGAACAAGGTGAGCGGTTTCATCAGGACATAAAAAGGTTTGAGGAACGTTTTCAAGGTCATGGGGATGCAGCTATGTTACGAGATTATTTTTGGCGCTTACAGCGAGAAGACAATTCTAAACATAAGAGAAAAAATTGATTTTTTTTATTTTTCCCTTAAAATATATGTGTTTAACAATTAAGTTTATAATTTTAAGTATTTAAATATGTTTATTATATTGTTTTTTTTCCGTTTTACCAAAAAAAATTAATAAATAATAACCGATTTGTTACTGGAACTTTATTTTGTATTATTTTCTGGGAATATCAATATCTGTCCATATCTCTGAAACTGGGGGGTCAAGGGAAAAAGTAAATATGAGGTTTTAGTAAGGATTAGATAAGAATTAAAAAGAAAAAAAAAATGGAGATGACGGTTATTTTTTTTTGAAATTTGTCACACAGTGTAAGCTGTACTCCTAAACCTAATTTTATTTTTGTTGAATTTTTTTATCCAAAAATAAAAAAAAATATTAAAAAAAAATTTCTTAAAATTTCATGCAAAAATAGATTGAAAATGTCTAAAATGTATCTCATACTTCCATCCTGAAATTTACTAGTAAACGCCAATATTCCACATCTTTCCAGCATCTACATATATTTAAGTGCGTTTATACACCCATCTTAAACTCTCGTAAGAATATAAGAAAAAAAACTTTTATAAGCCGTTCTCAAAAAGAGATTTACCTCTAAGCCACTTCAACGGACTATTGAACAATTTAAAACAATTCTTGTAAAAATAATTCTGAAACAATAGCTCAAAAAAGAAAACTACTACACACACCTTAACTTGCACTCGATCCGTTCTTAATACACCCGGCGAAACTTTATGGAATTCCTTTCGTTGAACAACTGAACGATATTCCTGGAAGTGACTGACTGAAGAATGAACGACAGAATGGAAACTTTTTAATACTCGCACAATCTTTATGCATCGAACTAAGTATCGTAGAGTATCTGAACGAATTTTAAAATTGTTCATGCATCTTTTATAGTAGCATTAAGGTCAGGGCTGCCCAACGTACACGGCCCACGGGCCTCATTGTGTCCTACTAATAACAATTTCGGAAACTTCATTTAAAAGCGCTTAGCGTCGAATTACAAGAGTGTAAATTTAGCTAGGTTTGCGATATTTCTGTCAAACTCGCGTCCCAATTTTATGCGGCCCGCGAACAGGTGGAAAAAAACACAATGCGTATCAGCACAAATGCGTAAAAACAGAAAAATTGATGTGGCGAAAGTCTAAGAAATTTACTAAAACTCCAAAGAAATCGGTGTCTCATTCAAAGCTTTAATATATATTTTTTTTATAAATCTTCCTCTGTGTACTACAACAATTTCCTGACACAAAGAAGATTATTTGTTTCAGGGGGTCTATTTTGTGGAGGTAAATATCAAGCGCCTCCGTGAAATTGTTTTGCTCCCAAATTCGGCCCAGAAAAAAGCTTGTAGCTTTGTCGAACCTGATAGTTATCTGCCTTTCAGGTTCTAGGATAAGAACATCTTGGATTGAGATTTATTTCAAATCAAGGCCCAAACTTTAAAGACCCCGCGATCGTTTATTTTGTAAAGGACCACGGAGGGACTATAAAAAAACTAACCAAATAACTAACTATGTATTAAGAAAAAATGGGACCGTTGCAACAGCCAGTTCAGTTGCCATTTTAAGCGCTCTGAGGCCAATATGGCGGTAGGCCCCGGCCGTCTATACGCGCGAAATCAAAATTAAAAAAAAACCTTCCATGGGGAGCTCTTGGGCCGCAACAAATTTGAGGCGCCTCCCGTACGAAATTCGGGATGAAGTGAGTCACCTAATCCCGCAAACGCACCTAGCACGGGCGGCGAAGGAATTTATCAAAATTTAATGGCCGTACATTATCATCCAAAATCTATAAGCCTGTAAGCCTCTAAGCCACTACACACAGCACAAACAGAAAACACAGCAAGTTAGCTTGTTCCTTCCATTTTGCACCCACATTACGGTATCCTGTAGGCGTGAATCAGCTTCAAACCTCCCCAGTCACTTCCATCTCAAGAACTTTTTTACTTGTTAATACACCACGAAAAAAAGACTTTCTCGCATAAACCACGTGGAGTATTTAAATGGCAGACACGCGTGAGGCTAAGATTCAACCTTCCTCTTCAGTGGCACAGTCCGGCTCCTGCGGCTTATAGAAACCGCACAACCCCGGTCTTACATCAGCCGATCTCTTTCCCGCCAAAATTCGAGCTATCCACTTTAACTAGCTGGCCGGAACACAGCTGATGTCGACACATAAATATCCGTTTTCGCTCTGAGCGGCATTTATCAAATTTTAATGATTTAAAAAAAAATACATTCAAATCACTAAAATTTCAAAAATGTAGCCAAAGTAGAGAATGAAACAATTATCTGGCCGAACTAGCCGTTACAATTTTATGAGAAAATAACCTGGATGTGCAATTTGGAAAACATGAACATTTCAGCCCAAATACACGATTTGTCTGCCTTTTAGCTTTGTAATCTTTACTATGATGTATATGTTTGTTTCATACATCAAATAACAAAATTTGTCAAGTTTTAGCCACCTTACTTGCCCGAACTTAATTTTCAGCATAACTTTGGCACTTAAGGTTGTTTTGGGGTGGGATGTTTCTGAATAACATGCAAAAATGCATTGATCAGTTATCTAAAGTTTAGCGAAAATTAATTCACAAATTGTGAACGATCGATGATGATCGACCAACCGAATTTTGGTATTTTGATTTCTTGTCGGAGGTCTCTAAATTTGAAAATTTTTGAGTCAAAAATCATAGTCTTATTTTTTGAGGTCAAATTCTGTGATTATAGTTCTAAAAGAATTTTCTATCTCTGTTTTCGAAATTTTTACTCTGCGGCCCGCTCAAACCTGTATTAGGCCCAGTCCAAGCTTTGAGTTTGACACCTCTGCCTTACACCGTATTGTATTGAGTGAACAAATTTGGAACAGGGTGGTTTCAGCTTGATGGGGGAGATACAAGGCAAGCCTGAATAGCAGTTCTCCGAAAATTGCTTGTTGGCAGGTTTATATCGAGATTTGTCGATGTCCCAGTCGGTATCCCGACTTAATCAGCTCTGACTTTATTTTCTTTGGGCTCTTGAAAAAAGCATTTATTAAAATAAACTACACACAATAAAATAATTTTAGGAGTCCGTCCGCGAAAGCTCGGATATTAATTCGAGATTTTCTATTGTCATAAATGAGAGGAAATTACCGACTGCCTAAGATTATAGTTGAAATCTGATGAATTTAATTTTTCACAGAGGTGTGATCTTAAATCCCCATTAAGTATTTTAGTGAAAAAAAAAATTGTAGCGTACATTTTCAATATTTTTTACCACGTTACATTGTAGGTAGTTTTAATGGGCTGGCGCACTGTTACCAGATTAGGGGAAAATCATCTAAACTTGGATCAATCTCTTAGGGAAGATTTTAGGAAGAACATAAAAACCTAAAAGCCAATTCCCTCAAAATTTGTGTCTCTGACAGCTGGCGTCTCTGTCTCTGACTATTTAAATTTGGCGGTTGCGATCACAAATTGAGATTAATATTAGAATATCTTCGGACCGATATCGGTGAGAGATATATGTAGTACAATATCTTCTCTTATGTGGCCAGTATGCGTATTTCTTCTGCGAATAAATACTGTGTAAATTTAAGATTGGTGATAATTTGTTCGTCTAAAAATTCAAGTGAGGGTGAGACATTCGGTCGAATTTGTTCATGAAGGCGGACGACAGTTTATGGAGAAACAGATAACTTGATGTGGTTCTGAATCCTCCTGTAACGGATATTGAACTTAAGAGTAATTTTTCCATCGACATATTTTATTGTCTTCTTGAATGGTAGTTGGCTACGAACGGAAATTTCCCACTTCGATTACTCCGACTTAGAGCTACACCGAGCACCCGTGTCGTCACTCCGCCTGTAGATAAGCCATCTCGATAGCACATCATAATTGATGTACAGCGATGGAGCTTTTTTGGTCATTTACAGTCCTTTTTCAATTTAGGGGAAATACCATAATTTTAGGGGAAAAATCAAGTTTTATTTAGGGGGAAATTACACAGCCTATCTGCGACTTGTTTGAAAATTAGTGACCCTGTTATGATTTTTTATACCTTTAAGGCTCCTATAAGTTCGATTATGAATAAAAAAGCGAGTGCAGAGACAGGGAAGCATTTTCTTATGTTATCAGGTTACTCTCTTAATTATTTCCTTATTGCCTTTGCGTTTCAAACTCTCATACATTTTTTTTTTCAACAAATACAATATTCTCTCCCACAATGTAGCCCTCTCGAAGATCAGGTTGGCCAGCTCTGATCTAGCTTATACATTCATACATTGCAATATTTTTGTATGTATAGCAGCTTCATTGTAAAATCCTTCCGATAAGGAAAATAATAATAAAAAAGTAAACAGGAATAAAGTTTCAGGGGATATGAACGGTTAAAGATGTAACTTTTTCCATTTTTGTTGTTTTATCGCCACCATTGTTGTATATTCAGCTCTAGTTAGTGATGGGGTTTGAGCAATGATTTTCTCCTTTAGCTGGTGATTTTTTTCGATTCTCTCGATTGCATCAAAAAAGTTTTCTTCGATAAGCATGGCATATTCTCTAGACTAGACGAATAGAAACTTTTTTTTAAATAGGTATTTAGAGAACAAAAAATTTTTTCCCTTAAAGGTATGTACTGAGTTCACCGAGCGAAAAACTTGCATATTATGTCTCCCGTGAAAACGGTTCCGTGGAGACTTGCTTTTTATCCACTCAATGTAAGATAAATGTTCACTCGTGTTCTGATTGATTGTCGATGACATCTTTTCATTGTGAAATAAAGTGCAACTGCATTATTTTCGCTGGCGAAATGTCAAAAACCGGTGTGGAGACTTTCATGTGAAGTGAGTACCACCAAGCGAATTCGATTTCACGATCATCAAAATTTTGACAGTATTTGCATGGATTTCACGTGAACTGACGATGTTAGTACCTACTTGAACACCGAAATAATAAGTGAGAAAAATGAAATATGTAGATATCTAGGTGGGACGTTTACGCAAAATAGCGAATAATTTCCAATGAGGGTGCAAGGTTGAAGGCCTAGAGCACTTGTTAAATTTTCGGTAGCTGTCGTTTTTTTTGCAATGCTATTAAAATATTTTTCTGTATCAGTGGCATTTATGGTATTCTGTGGTGTACCAGCATGATTTTTCTGAAATCTCTATGAACAACACTACAGCTGCGTGTTTTCGATTTTGGGCAGGACAACACAACTTTCATAAAGATTTGACAGTTTTAAATGAGTAAATGGATCTTTTTTTTAAACGAAAACCAAATCTTCTGGCGAAATTGATCGGTTCAAGGCCAGATTAGTGGTAAAAGGATGCTCTCAACGAAGTGGAATCGATTTTCAAGAGACTTTCTCGGTTGTGAAATACAGCTCTATCAGGCTCCTGATAGCAATAGCAGTCAAATATGACTGGGAAATCGACCAAGTAGACGTAACAGCGTTCTTTCACTGCAATCTTAGCCAAGTCATATTTATGAAACAACCAGAAATGTTCAACGATGGAACTTCAAAAGTATGCCAATTGAACAAATCTTTGTATAAACTAAAGCAGGCTAGCAGGGTCTGGAACAAAAGATTGGACAAGTCATTGAAATCGTTTGGTTTGTCGAGCTCGAAGACATATACGTGTGTTTAGTATTATATACGGGACGATGCTGATTGTTGCTGTTTATGTCGACGACTTGATAATTTTTTCGAATTTCTGTCCCATGATAAATAAATTAAAGGATCATCTGAAGAAAACTTTCCACATGAAGGACTTGGGACCAGTTGAGTTTGTGCTCGGAATGCAAATTACTGGTGATAGACAGACTGGAACTATTTCTATCGACCAAAGCAAATACATTAATGAAATCTTGTATAAATTCCAGATGAAGAATTGTAACTGTGTAACGACACCCATGGACATGAATCAGAAGCTGACCGCAGACATGAGTCCGAAAAATGCAGCAAGCATTGTCGAGAATCCCTTTTCAGAAAGCCGTGGGAAGCATTTTATTTGTTGCTCAGGTAACTCGGCCTGATATCCAGTTCGCTGTCGGCGCAGTAAGCCGATACAATCAAGATCCAGGGGAACCGCACTGGAAGGCCGTAAAGCGGATTTTTCGCTATTTGAAGGGGACTGTTGACTAAGTTAACATTTCATCGAGATGGAAACCCAATTCTGACTGGCTTCTGTGATGCGGATTGAGTAAGCGACGGCAATGTCAGACGATCTGTAACTATCTATATTTTTACTTTGCAGGGCGGAGCGGTATCTTGGATCTCCAAAAAAACAGTATCTACATACACGGTCGCATTATCAACTACTGATGCGGAATATATGGCGATATCATCTGCAACACAAGAAGCGATTTGGATACGAAGCCTCCATTCCGAAATATTTGGTAAGCTACGGCATGATCTCATCAATTGCGATAACAAAGGCGCTATATGTATTTCCGAGACAACTACTGCTCATCACCCCCGTACGAAACACTTAGATTTACGACACATTTCATCCGAGAAAGGTTGACTCAGGAATTGTAAAATTTTAATATGTTAAAACTTGCAATATGGTAGCTGATTTCCTCACAAAACCTGTACTGTAACAGCCATAAAAATAGTTTTTGCTGTAATGCAGTTAACGTTAAGAGATAGAAATCAGTGGAGGGGTTAAAAGTAGATTTTCCATAATAGGAAATTAATAATTGAAATAACAAATTTTGTTTTTCCACTTTGGCATTACTACTCCAATTAACGGAACTAAGTTATAACGAACTGTCCAACTTCTACTTCTCTTCTGCCAATATACGTTATTTAACCTTCCGGCGGGCGCAATACTAATCCTAACACGATCGGGCGCAATGCATCTGACAGATTAAGTGCAGAAAAAGAGATGAAACTAAGTTTCTGTATATTTTAGACTCTTATTTATTGTTGCATTGTCTTTTTGAAATAGTTCTACGAAATTTTAGAAACAAAAACTGGCTCACAAAGTTTGATACCCTTCACATTTTTAATTTTCTAAGAATATTCCGCTTTCAATGGGTTCAATATTTAAAAAACCTCCAACAACTCGACCGCTTAAAAAATGTGCGCTTACTTTACTAAAAACGCGCTATTGAACGATTTGGTGAACCTAAAAGTCAACACAACGTTATTACGCAATGTGAAGAGTATAACATGTGGAAATTTTCATAGAAAAGGAGAAAATAACACAATCGGGCGCAATACATCTGAGAGATTATTTCATCCCCTCCGCCCCTCAGACATATGGTAGATAGAAACTGAAAACTGCTTTGGGTAGTTGATCGATAAAGATTAAGCACTGTGAGTTTCAGATCTCTCCGTTTTCATATCGCTGATTGGCGCAACAAAAACTCGTCACTTAATCTGTCAGATGCATTGCGCCCGCCCGAAGGTTAAGTTAGACGTGTCTTTTGATTGCTCATCCACACGCACCACTAGTGGAAACTTGGGTTGCTTCGGCAATTTTGTAAAGCCTTGTAACTCAGAAGCCATTTGAGATTTCTGACATGATACTTTGTTTCAAATAACACAATTATCTCAAGATCAAACTATCCGGTGTGGATTTTTATGACACACTAATGAGTTGTTGAAAAACAGGTACGATTCTTTGACATCTGTTAAACCATTTTTCAAAACTAGTCCATTTCGCATTATACGCACAGAAATTTGCCAACCCAAAATGTACAAAAAATTTCTACCTGTATTCCCATAAATTGCTATTCAGTTTGATTTATTGTCATTTTTTTCCGGAAACTCTAGATTTCCTAGAACTCGTTAAAAGAAAAGGATAAGAACATCCCAAATTCTATCCTATATGCAAATGTGACAGTTTCTAAAAAAAATATCGGATATAAAGTCATGCGTCGATTCGAAAATATGTGAGTTTCCTTTCATAACTGCAAACCTCTACTAGTTCTCCGTTGCGATTCCTTTGTATAATTTTCATTTATACAGTTTTATCTAAATTGGTAATAATGAAACCTACGAAAATGAACATCAATCAACTCAACGAAGATTGCAAACTGAAAATACTCAGCTTGTTGCCAATCGAAGATCGCGTGATCCTGGGCTACGTTTTCGATCGTTTCTATCCAATTGTTGCGCACGAAATTTCTCGAATTGAAATCGCTACGAAGGAAATCGAAGCTATTTTCGCTCGCATAAAGCCACGTCAATTTTTCGCAAAATACGGAGCCGACATTCGACGCCTACAATTCGATCCGTACTACGCAAAGACCGGTCTGAATTGGTTCAAATATTTACCCAAGTACTGTATAAACTTGCGTCACCTGGAACTACGCTACTTACGAATAAACAACTCAAATCGATATTCATTTCTCGGAAAGTTGCAGACTCTCAATTCGCTCAAGATTTGGGAGTATTGCTACTTGACGGATTTGATTTCGGAGCAAATTGGTAAACTGAAGAATTTACAAGCTTTGTGCATCGCGGAAGAGCGCATTTCCGGTGAATATTTGAGTGGATTGAAAACACTGCGAGAATTGGATTTGCGTGATTGCACCGAAATCACGTCACACTATTTCGCCGAAATTTTGGAATCCAATCGAAATCTACGCAAAATCAACGTAATCGGATGTTTGAGTTTGGGTGAAGAAGCATTTCAAAGTTTGGTTCGTACACAGTCAAAATTGGAAACACTTTCGTTTGATAGTGAAGTTCTGACGACGTATAATTTTTTGGTCGACTTAAAACCGCTAAAAGAGGTCAGCGTTTCGTTGACCGGTGTTCGTGATATGATGTACAATGTACAAATCTTCAAGGACTTGTCGCAATATCATTCCACCAAACTTGAGAAGCTATCGTATTCGCGATCAACCAACATTTGTTTTCCGAAGGGTTTGTCTTTTCCGAAATTGAAAGAAATCTACTTTTTTGGAGGCGGCGGAACGGATGATTTGTTGGCAAATGTGGCGACGGCCTGCCCGAATTTACAAAGATTTACATTGACCGGTTGGATTAACCCGATTGAAGAGGAAAGTTTCGTGAAATTCTTGCGACAGATGAAGCATTTGGAGTGTATTGATGCTCCGCTGGCCGATTTTACGGTACAAATGTACGAACGAATGGTCGAGATACGGAAAGAATTTGACGCCGATGTGGCACCATTAACGCTGGTTGTGTATAAGAAAGACTTATTGACGGCGGAGAAGTTGATTGCCGATAGCCGAGATAAGGACAAAAAACGTTGGAGATATGTTAAAATATCGCTTACATAAACTTATTACATTTTGAATCATTGATTGTGTATTTTTTGGATTAATAAATTATATTATTTGAAGAATTTGGAGTTTTTTTGTTTGCGCCCACTTCGTTGTTTTAGGTAGGTCAACCGTTGAATTGTATGACAAATCTCTTAATGAAAAACAAAAATGATGAAAGAATACTTTACGAATAGTTAGCGACTGTCGCTTTCCTTACCCTCAAAACTTGTACCCTTGTCTTAATATTCGGTTTTGATAATAAACTATAGAACGAATCGAAATCGCATCTACTTGAGTTGCACAGGATTGAACTTATTTTGTGGACAAACTTACCTCGATCGTATATCTGGATTTATTGTATCTGTTCGTGGATATGGTTTCGATGCAGCAACTGCCGTTTCAACGGAACTTTCTTCGGTTTCGCCTTCTAAACTTACAAAAAGTATTGATCCCATAGCTGTGTAGGCTATCACTAAAACCAATACGCCTGAAATAAAAATAAAAAAGGATTATAATAGTTACAAAATTGATTGGTTGTTAAATTAAACGAGTTTTCATTTTGTATCGCTAAATATTTTTATTCGAGTCAGCCATTATCAAGAATCCATCCTGTATCTCAGTATCACAGTTCGTCATTTTCACAGGAAAAATTATGACAAAACAGTTGGTATGGTATGGCTTCCAATTCGTATTTTACCATTTACTATTCAAATATCGTTTCGAAATCTCGAAGAAAATCTTGAATCGATTCTGAATAGTCCTTCAATTAAGTAAATCATTTGTATCCCTGAGTTCCACTCTCAAAAGAAAAAAAGATCAATCCTAACCAAACCTAGAAAATTTTTCTCCTGTGCTGAATTTATCCCCATATTCTCACCATTACACATTTACGGCTAAAACCTTTTCACAATCAATTTTAAAAACTTGTGTATTCCTCAACTGCGAACCTGAATTTTACCTCGCATTCTTGGCTCCGCCAAAGATTAAAAATATGAAAAACTAATTTGCTTCCGCCCGAGGCAACGCTTTATCAATTCATGAGTTCTGTTTTGAAAACTCACACAGGCATCATGACTTTTCGCGGAAATTCACAGATTTATCCGTATATATGTATGTCCAAGCCCATAGCGTTTATACTCCTTGTTGAGAATTCCATTCGAAATATTCCAAGTAAGCAAAACAATGATCCCGGCATCCATTGAATATTTCGAGCGCGATAGGGATAACCATAGGTAGATGCATGGTTAAGTAAACGGCGACGTATAAAGAGACCGGGAAAAGCATGTCGAGGATTTTCAACCAAGGGCCAAGACTTCGTAATCAGTCAAACGCGAAATTGGTATACTCCTAGTCTCGATGCATTGGAGATGTGTGTGCGAAGGACATAACAGAAGGCCGCACTAGGTTCCGATAACAAGAGCCAAGTCTTTCGACTTTGCTTTATCGTTCGCCAAATGTCTTTCGGCGGAAACGGAAGAAGTTGTTCCAGGACTAGTTTTCTCTTATAGTTTCTCTTCCGTGCTATATCGGCGCGCCTCGTCCTATGGTCGTTCGTGCTCGATGTAGTGAAATGATATAGAGTGTACAGAGTATAAGTACTATAGACAAAGTGTTTGTGTGCAGTTTAACGTTTGTCGGGTGCTGTATATACTGTTTCGTCGAAAATGCACAAGAGATCGTTAGACAGTAATTAAGATGCTCTATAGTTTCATCCTATGCGCTTTAATTGAAATTCTCAAAATTGAACCCCAACTTACTACTAAGGGCTTTGGAGTTTGAATTTTGTCTCTATCTCAAAGGGTTTGGCAATAAATGGCTCGTATATGAGTAATGGGACGGAGGGGGAAATCGGAAGTGATGTTAATCCATGTAAATCTCATAAATTTAAACTTGAAAATTTCAATTACTGTAAGAATAGGTGCTTGTCATGGAAGATGCACTTGAATCGTTTTATAAACCTCTGTTGAGGATCTATAAGGTATTGTGTCAGTTATCTGATAATTCAATTAAAACTGCCCCTAAGGATCTGCAATTTAGTAAAATTTATTCAAATTATATCAAAATCGATCCAAAATTAACCCTAGATTTCTGCACTTAAGGCATTCAAACTATTAGAAATAACGAAGCTAGAATAAAATGATGTAAGAATGAAATGATCGTTCCGGACACCCTGCATAGAGGATGTTCCAATGTTTCCCACTTCAATTCGTTCATTGCTGTGCAGAAGACGCGTACAAACTTCCCAGCGTGTGAATTTCTGCTCAAAATTCAGAAGTTTTGCCACCCATTCGGCTGAGATTTTGCCGTAATCTTCGCTCATGAATAATCGACTCAGTCAATACTACCTACGCTAATGTCCTTTTCTTCGGCCGTATATCGTCCAAAATTAATTTTTCAACGTCGCTCAGGTTTTCATCGGTGAAACTGATTTTATGGCGCATGCGGCAACTTCGCCATCCCTCACTTCTTGGCCTTTTCAGAAAACGAAACACTATTTATACACTTGGGCCATAGGCCGCACAAACACGCCGAATCGATGGATTCGAATCCATAACGAAACTTCATTATAAACAAATGCCAACTTACACAGCTGTCATATTTTTTTTATATGAAGTTTCGTTGGATTCGAATCCATAGATTCACCGTGTGTGTGCGGCCTCTCTAAGGCCACTCACCATCGAACTGCTCAAGTAATTTTCGATAAAATTTCCGCGGATTTTACATTATCTTCGATCAAAAAAACTAATAATTATGCGTTGCGCAATAGATACATCCTTTTCACTCATGACTAGAGGTACGGAAATTTCGCAAATAAAAAACAGGAATTTCGCATAAACTAATTTTGAAAACTAGAAATTTCGCTGAAATTCGCATAAAAACATAATTCTGTGCTTTTTGTTGCTGTTAAACTCTGTTTAAAGTTTAAGAGAAACGAATGTTCAAAATTCAACGCCACAAGAAAATGTTGCCTTTTTGTAGTTTAGAAATATAAGCTTTAAAAATAAGCAAAAAATCGACTCAGAGTTCAGTTGTCGAGAAATGTTTTTGTCAATACAAATAGTCGAGAACCCTCAGTTACTGTACAAAGAAAAAATTGCTGGGGAAGAGGCACACCAACATTGTTCCGTTTTTCTCTTTTTTTTTGTTATACATAGTTCATTTTAATTTTGGCTCGTCAAACCACAGAAAAAAGTTTTCCTAGAAAAATCGCATTCCAGAAAAAAAGTTCGTTCGGCGAACCTCTAACTAAACAGATTGCTCGATGTTTGGCAAGCCATCATGTACGTGATACTGCGAACGTCTTTTCGTTGGGAATCGAAAAATTATCTTTCATAATTGACTTTTTCAAGCATTTACTTTTTCGTGTAAAAAATACAAATTGGAACATTTGGCATCTATTCGCAAAAATGAACAATTTTCGCCGAAATTCGCATCTATTTCGTAAAAACGATATTTCCGTACCTCTACTCATGACTATAATTTAATTTCACTAAAAAGTGAGGTTATGTTGTTCCGGTTAGACAAACCCTCATTGTTTTTAGGTGAAACTCTGCAAATAATTTCCTGCTCATTTCCATCCATGAAGTGACGTACTGACCCTCAAAGTAAAAAAATACCTTATCCAAGGGGATAATAGTCTTATCTAATGAGAAAATCATTCTATGGGTCCTGTGTATGTACTAAGTACGTCGGAATTTAGCAAATACAACATAAAATCTCCACCATATCATATCCTCTCTTCCTTTCCTCACTTCCGGAATGACACACCTGTTTCGTGTGCTATAAATACTGTAAGCTAGAAACATCCTTTTGTCTGATACACATACGTGTATCGTGTATCCATATCTTTACCGTCATACAGTCATCCCTGCAACTATCCAAGCATATCATACTGACACTATTTTTCAATGTCCCGAGGGGAAAATTTAATTAAAGTCTTCAGTTAGCGTATCCGTATACGTATAGTCCATTTATATGAGAACATACTCGTATATGCGTCGTAGAGGATCTCACAGGATAGAATATTTTTTTTTACCGGATGTATGCTTCCTGCATATATCTATGCCAGACTAGACTAAATGACGGCATCAACTGAAACGGAACGACGATGTGGAAAGCGCAATTTAGCTGACAATAACTAAATCCGCACAGAATGGCAATCCACAAAATAGGGAAATTTACCACAAAAAAAGGCAACTGCAAATGAATAGGAGTCAAGTGATAGGCTGTGAAAAATATTCGAGCAAGCGAGTAATGCGTAAAGTTCTTTGTCTTTTTCCTATTGATTTGGGGAATAGAGAAAGAAGGAATTTTCATTCTATAGTTTCATATAATATTAAATAGATAAATATGTAACATCGTGTGAATGGCAAAATTAAACCGAAGCTTTTGGTCCTTTCATTCATTGCAACCATATTGAGAAAGAAAGACCAACACCAAAGAATTTAAGCGAGACATCGAAAACCGAAAGAAAGATCTGTGGAAAGTGTGGCGCATTCTATCAAATCCAACTAATTGCTTTCTTAATTAAAAGTGCGGACACGAAAATTGGTAGCGGGAGAATTCGTTAAACTCCAGTCGTTCAAGTATAAAATACTGAAAGTTTCGAGACGAAAGCGACAACGGGTGTTGTCTCATTTTAAAGGACATAAAGTGTCGCCTTGTTGCCAGGCACGCAGACTTTTGAGCGTGTTGGTCGAAGGCGTGGCTATATGCTTGGAAATTAACCCGTGTGTTCTCGCTCTTTCTCTATCATGATCGCAACAAATTGCGGTGCTTAACCCTTTCATTCCCATTGTAAACTGCAGTTTACATCAACTTTAAAACACTTTTTCCATGTTTTGGGTTACTTTAAATAAAAATGAGTGACATACACCGAAACTTACATATAACAGCATTCGAATAGTAAACATTTAGTTAATGCATATGGATTGAAATTTTTATGAACGCGTTTAGAATTAAGGCCGTCAGGGTGTTTTCGTCGATTGCGACAAGTGGTGAATTGCTCCCCTCCTTCATAATTCTATGTGCATAATCCATCCGTGACAAAAATATACCGTTATTCGCCAACATCAAAAGATTAATTTGCCAGAATTTTCTGTGACAAAAATTTAATAGGGCGGCATTGGGGGACGTTGAAAGCTATGTAAACTGTGGTTTACATTGGGCATTTATGGAATGATATTGTTGCCGGTATTGGAATGAATCCGATATGAAAAAGATGAACTAGGCGGAAAAAGTAGCATAAAACTTTTCAGATGGTAAAACTTGAACGATTTCGAGATATTGGGGTATATTCCGGATTAATTGGGACTAATGCCCGGATTATCGAACTGTCCGGATTTCCAAAATGCACCGATAAAGACTCCAGCCTCGTCAATAATATATCATTTATGCTAAAATTCTAACTAATTTTAATAAATTTAGCACCAGTAGATTCGATCAGAAAAACGTACAGTTTCGCCAGTTTTTATAAATTTATTTTAATTTGAAAACTCTAATTTAATTTTGAACTTTACTGATAAATGGCCCTAAATCCGGATTATCAAACAAATTATCCGGATGTTGAGGTCCGGATTGGCCGGATTTTACACTATTGTTTTGTAAACATAGCTCCAGTAAATGGGTGGGACCTTAGTATTACTCATCGAGAAAATTTCTTTCATAGTTTCCGTAATAAAAAAATAAATAACTCATATTGCCGTCAACTATTTGTATTTGAAAAAGTTTCCACTCAATCCCAATGTAAACTGCAGTTTACATACTATTATTTCCCAAACCCATAATTTTTTTTCCTTGTTTTCATTGAAAATGTATTATTAGACACAAATAAAGACGAAATAACAACAATATTATTTTTTTTCCCGAAGGAATTTAATTTGGGAATGAAAGGGTTAATGAGTCGACTCAGCTTGGCTATGTCGAGTGCGAGCATGGCCGTGCCAGCTTCGGACCGTATCGCAACCGTATCTTCCAACCGTACGGTGTTTTTTTCATTAAATAAATAAAAAACTGGCGCATCAGTCTAACATTGGCCTAAGGCCGCAGATATGTTAGTGAAAGCCAATTTCTAGGATCATAACTGATATTTTGTAGACGTGCTGAGATCAACGGTCAGCAAAACTATTTATCCACATAAAATGGCATACTTATTTAACATCTCAGTGAGATCATAGTCCGGCATGTGTGTCGTGCTCGTGAGTTCGAAAAACATCGTAAATTATATTCGCTCACGGTTAGACTCGGACCCACGACCCTGTGCCCCGAAGATTAGCGCACTGAGCAAGACTGCCACATACTATTTCCATCAAATTAAAATATAAACCATAGCTCAGTCCTAGGATAGGTAATGCTCGTATATTTTTTAACGTAAAAACCAGGACAAATTCACCAAAAATCGTCGTTTGACAGGACAATGCTAGTAAAAAAGCTGGGCAGAAAGAAGGACAACCAGAAACCAGAAAATGCCTCTATAATATTTGCGTACCTTTCGAATTTGTCTCCGATATGCGTGGAACTCAAACGCTTGTTTCAGTGTAGTTTGATCAGAGGAGAACTTTATTTAATGTCCTCACTTCTTTAAGAATCACTTGGGCTTCATCCTTAGGCGTCTGCATGCCCTAAACAGACTCTTCAACATGCCTTTAAGGAGTGGTTACTGTGGGTGAGGTTACGAAACACAACAGTTGTGTATGTTCCGTAAACATGTTTGCCGTTCTGATTCCCTAACTGCCATTTTGTGGATCAGAAATATTCTCCGGTTCTTTTCGTTAGTCTGTCTTTGTGGAAAATGTAAACGAGAAGAACCGGAGATTACCAACCTAATTTTGCAAGCCTTTTTTATACGGATGACGTCGATGAAACGGCAGCGTGGTTGCGGTTTTTTAAAATTCCTTCAACTTCCGATGCAGCGTATTTTGCTTTAGTTCCAACAGGGTGACAAACGCGAACCTAACGGTTTTTAAAACGTCGCAAGAAATCCTAAATCCATACCACAACATTTTATTTGCACTAAAACACTCAGCACATCTTGCTGAAATATTTTCTGAAGTGTTTTTTGGCTATGTGAAGTTAGCCAGTCATTTTTTTGAAATTAGGTCCTTTTGCTCGGTGAACCGTTTGTTCTACAGCGGCTACGTTTGTTCTTGATTGTTCGCCAATTATTATCGTTTGTTCTTTTGTAATTATTTAATTATAGCAACTTTAAAATTGTGAGTGTGAACTTAGCCAGTCATTTTTAAATATGGGTCGGAAAGGTATAGGTTTGGTATCAATCGAAAGCCAGACGTTTGTTCATTTTGTAGGGCGTTTGTTCATCCTGGAAACGGAAGGATACAGGAATTATTAAGGAAAAAGAGATTAGCTGTGACGTCATCTTCACTCAACCAACGCTATCTACTCAGCTCAGCTGTACGGGCAACCCGTGTCCCGCGAACAATTTATGCAAGATTCACACCATCATCGTACAGCTGAGCTGAGTAAGAACAAACGATATTAATTGGCGAACAATCAAGAACAAACGTAGCCGCAGTCGAACAAACGGTTCACCAAGCAAAAGGGCGTAATTAAAAAAAATGACAATGCAGGGGCGTGTTGTGCGAAGGGCCGATTGCATTCCGATAAATATTGAAGGGACGGTGCTCAATCGCCCATTTCCCCATCTTATCAACTGAAACACTTTCAACAAAGGAACGAAATGCTAACTACTCTCCACTATCCTACCTGGTAGTCCGTCGGTACCCAATTGAAGTTGATCTGATGATGCAAAGAGTTTAGATTTCTACAAAATTAACATTTTCCACAGGGAAATATGTCTAAGATCTAAATATTGTGCGAAGTGTTCTAGTGACAAAACAATTTGATGGCATGCACTTTCGATATTTTGCTATGTTTAAAAAGCCATCAGGTTCCCGCTTGTCACCCTGTACAAAGCCTCGTCATAGGCAAAGCTTTGCAGCAAAATCGGATTGTTAGAAAAATTGTGAATGGGGGCGATAGGAATCATATTGACTTTTTTGCAGATGAGGGATTTGTGCATTTCAAATTCTATATTCCATCTTTGCACGGAAAACGTATCATTACACACTTACGGCCTCTTTGGCCGTAAAAACTCCGCCATTATAACGGATCGGTCGCTATAGAATGGTCGCTATATCTATCAAAAATTACACTGCAGAGGCTTCATAAATCTTGAGACCCGGGAACTCCGTCGTTCTAGCCGATACATTGTTATAAGCGATATCCACTGTGTTTATCAAGAATGCACCAGGACTTAGTAAAGAGCAATCAATTGGCGATCGTGGTCGCGTCCGGGTATGTGAATCGGCACTGAACATTAAGGCCAAAATTATTAAATAGCTGTGCTGTTTTAAGCTGTAATGTTTGAAAGACAGATTTATTGACAAAATGTGTGCAAATAATGTCTTAGGACGCCTCAGGAGCAATGATTCCTTGCGACAATATAAAAAACCGACTTGGTCGCCTATCACCTTACAGAATGAATAATCATTTACATTTATTTGTAAATTTCTATAAAATTTAGGTGTACTTTTCATTAAATTTTCTCGTCATTTGGTGAGATGCCAATAGACCATTAAAAAACAGGACGAAGCCGGACAAAAGCAGCACTTTCGAGGTTTTGGCAGGACGGCAGGTTATGGTCGAAAAAGCAGGACTGTCCTGCCGAAAACAGGACGGATAGGATCATTAAGACATGGTAACCTAAATTGCATACAAATTTGACAGTTCTTGTTCTGTATAGAATAACAAAAAGTATATCTAAAGTAATGGTATTCTGTCCTGTACAGGAGCTAATAAAACGCCTTCTTTTTATGGATTTAACGTAACTTTTAGTAATGAAAAAAAACATCGTATGTAAATGCTTCATATGTTTCGTTAACTTAAAGAAACCTTATTCGTAAAAATACATAAAAAATGTTTTGACGCAGCCACCGCACACTATGACCCTTCCGTGGGACCTTCTACGCTGCCGTCTACTTTACCTTCTTAATTATGTAGTTTTTGAAATAATTTTCACTATTATCAGCTTCATTTATGTTGTATATTTATGATTTATGTTATAAAAGTCAACGTTTCGCCGTTTACATCTCCGGCATCTTCAGGATTCTAAATTTAATAAATTTATGTATAAATTTCATTGCAATTAATATATTGCTTGTTACTTACATTTTTGGTAATTGAAATTTGTATGAATATTACTACTTGATCTTCTTGTGTTGTATTCTATACTAGCTGGTACATTTGTCATTTGGATATTTAGTTAGTGCATTTTTCAGTTATTCTATGTATTAACCAGTTTTTGGTATTTATGTACTATATTGTCTATCTCAGTTTTGCTATTAAGAGAGTTATTATAATATTTATTAATGTAAATGGCCTCTTTGATACGTACTTTCTCTTTGCTATTATCTTTATCTATTATGATTGGGTTTTTAAAATCCATTACATGTTTATGTTGTATTTGATGTTCTACTAATTTACTTCTATTATTAATTGCCATTTTTGAAGGATATTGGTGTTCTGCCATTCTTATCCTTAAGCTTCTCGTAGTTGAGCCATAATATGCAACGTCTTTATTATTATTCTCACAAGTTACACAGGGTACCTTACCTTACCTTCTTAACCCTTAAATGCATAGCGTACCATATATGGTACATGGCTAGATTCCTGGAAAAGTCTAGCTATTATTAAATTTTTGATTTTTTTTTACTTTTTCCCAAAGTAGACAAAACGAGCTTTCATATAAATTCAATTTTGGCTTCTCGAAGCTTTCCTTGAATAGTCTGTCCGTCGTTAAAGTGGACGAACGTTATTTTTTGTGAAATTTTAAAAGCTATTCTTTAGAGCTAAAAAAATTGGCGAAATTTACCGTTATTTGGAAAAGGAAAAATACTGGTGAGTAAATTGGAATGTGTTCTTTAGATTTTTTTGAGATTTTGACCAAAAAAAGTCACTAAAGGTATTGTTTGCACCAATTTGGCAACGTACCATATATGGTACACCATGCATTGGGGCATATTCAGAAATATCTATACATATATTCCGATCGTTCTTAGCTGATGAAATTATTCTCCTTTAGTCTTAGGTAGGGTATGATATGTTCATAAAATTTTAATTATCTGCTCTTTCAACATTATGGTGCGTTTTATTGGGCCCAGAACAGGTCCAAATAACCTAAATTTTCATACAAATTATGTCACCAATCCATTTTTCCAGGACATTTACTGTCATTTTTATGAAAGCTAGGTTAATCAGTTCTGTTCAGGATCCACGGAAACGGGGCTGTCATAGTTGATTTAGAAGGATCGCTTTTCTCATTTTGCTTTCTACCTATTTAGCACACCAGTCATGGTTTAGCGTTTATCTAGCTGTTTCTTATAATCCCAGTCTTTTTAGCTGGCAAGTATACTGCAAAAATTGGTCATAGCTTTTGTTTTGGCCTTAGGACACGCCACTAAAAAACCGAGATTCCGGACTTGACATCCTAGTGAGATACTTGAACTTTCACCAGGACTCAAGCAGCTGCGCCTTTTTATATAATTTCTTATACAATTTGATTGTGACAAGTATTGTCTTGTAAGTCCACGGTCAGGATCCTTAGAAAATGTGCTTCTAGGATCAACCATTTCATTTGTGGAGTACCATATTCGATAAACAAAAAAATACATGGATGTAATTCTTGTGGACATGTCCTGGAACCTGCACAAATTTGGGTTATAAAGCAGGCAGCAGTTCATTTCCATATTCATATCCTAGCAAAGTCAATCCAATCCATACACTTTTCAAGAAAGGAATCCCATGAGCTATGATAAGTCAAAAGAAGTCTCGAGATATACGTTTAACAGTGGAACATGTTTATAACGAACTATTATATAAAAGATTTATTTTTTTAACGAGACCGAGTTCTAATCGTGCTAATAGCATGATGAGTACTCTACTCTATACTCTATACCCGTGTACAGGGCTAGACGGCACGCAAAGGCGTAAATAATCAAATCCGTGTTTTTTGTAGGGGAGGAAGGGGTATTTGAGTCGGATCTGGCGCAATTTTAATATTTTATAAGGACATCCAACAGCTACTACTTGACACACATTTGAAGTTTTTCGCGACATTCTATCAAACAACACGGCTACATTTAGGTTTGTAGGTGATGTTGGGGTAGTAAGACCTACTCCACTTTCCATCAGCTTCTAGGATATGTCACAAATAGGCATCGATACAAATTTCAATAAGGAATAAGAAACTAATAACGCACCTACCCAAGCTCCCTTTTAAAAGCCTGAATATTCGCGATTTTCTATAGAAATTACCACCTTTCCTTTAATGAAAAGGAGTTCATTATATCGAGTTTCCACTATAATTTCGATCAAAACTCTCAATAATCATTATCCTTTCTTTTTCGCACTGTCCCTATTAAAGTAAGAGGCAGATTAAAAAAAATTTGAAAAATTTCTTTCTTTTACAACATATGGCCTGAATGCATGGCGTACCATATTTGGTACACAATACAAATTCTACTATTTTCGCTTTTCTGGGAAAACGGGCTATTTCCTGGGAAAATAAAGGCTGATTCCGTGTTCAGTGACCGATTTTACATAAGGGGAGGTCAGTTACGATAACGGGCTCAGACCCCATGCATTTAAGGGTTAAGGCCTGAATAGACCTCGGGCGGAATGAAAATGAAATTTTTGTCCGCTGCGATTTTCTCAATGAAAATGCATGCTTACTGTCGTGGAACATGTCGGTAATGATGGGGAATTCCATAAGCTACAATTCGAATATGGTTCCAAAATTTTTCTCGGCCATTTTATGTATTATTTTTCGATTCCCCCGTCATTAGATATTTTCCACGGTGAAATGACCGGGGAATCGAAAAATAATGCATAAAATGGCCGAGAAAAATGTTGTAACCATATTCGGATTGTAGCTTATGGAATTCCCCATCATTTCCGACATCTTCCACGACAGTAAGCATGCATTTTCATTGAAAAAATCGCAGCGGACAAAAATTTCATTTTCATTCCGCCCGAGGTCTATACTGCGCCTTAGTGTGGAACACTATCAAAATGGAAAAATTTTGTGTTGGAATAATGTTATCTTCGCATTTAGACATTAATATAAAGATAATGAACTATGTTCTTCCATTTAAAGAAAAACAAAACTTTAATTGTATAGGAAACTTCTACCTTAAAAAAGTTTTCATAATTCAACGAAACTGATTTCATTACACTAACACGTTGTGTTGAAGCTGTTTTTCCGACTTTTAATTCAGTGTAAGTTAGATAAAACTAGGCTAATTTCGGGCGCGGCCAAAATTTGGATACCCTTCACTCCCCTCGGGCTTAAAAGTTTTACGGGCGTACCTATGATTTGTGTTTAATCCTCCCCCTCCATTCTTTTCCTTCCGTTTTCAAATAAGTTCCGTGGCGCCGATAAAATAATATTTGAGTGAGGTTAGCTTGGAATAATTATCCAAATAAAAAAAACTTAGAAAACTTTATTGGGAGGAAGCGGAGGGCAAGGTCCCATAGTACAATTCCATTTGATTATACATTTTTTGTTTTTTTTTTTTTTCGATAGACACAATAATAAAAGGTTTGATGAAATTGGTGTGGCAAAAAATGTTTCTTAGTAGGGCCCGGGATGGGGGGGGGCGGGCATTACCCCATGGCTACTATCCATCCAGTTTTACGTAGGTTTTGTGGCATAAATAGAAACACATTCGTATGAGGTTTGGTTGAAATTGGTGGATAAATAAAAAAGTTTTTCTTTGAAGAACCAAATTTGGAGGAATAGGTTTGTATAACAGGCCCATGACCCCCTGGTCGGATTGCATTGATTTTTACATATGTTTTGTAACATCAATAGAAATACGTTTTCATGAGGTTTGGTGGAAATCGGTGCCCAAATAAAAATTTTTTTCTTATAGAACCTTTTTTAGGGTTTTGGGTTTGTATGGCAGCCCCATGACCCCCATGAACGGATTCCATTTATTTTTAAATATGTTTTGTGACATGGGAATGCATTTTCGTGAGGTTTGGTTCAAATCGGTGCCCAAATAAAAAGGTCATTCAAACACACAAACAGCCTGCAACAATAATACGGACGTGGGCAAAATTTTAGTTTGCTAGCTTCAATAACCGCCGAGTAAAATGAGTCGGAACACACAGACAGACACACGGACATCGCCCAATGGACTCCCCAAGTCGTGCTAATCATATATGTATACTTTTTATATGGTCGGAGATGCTTCCTTCAATGCGTTACAAACTTCATGACAAAGTTAATATACCCTATCACTCTATGAGCGAAGGGTATAAAAATCAGGTAGGGGTGTATTCATTATACATTTTCACCTTTTTAAACAGCTAACCAGGCAAAACGTTTAATGGAAATCCTTTTATTCATTTTACATATAGTTATTTTACTTTCCTAACACACCATGTAACATCGACCCCCTTTTATCACTCATCGTTCATCGACCATCCCCAAAATCCGCTAGTGAATATCTCAAGGGTTAATAAACTTGCCAGTTTGCCCTTTTTCCCTGCCTACATTCCGTGTGATTTATGTGACCAAATGGACGCTTTAAATTTTTCGGTTGATGGAATTTTCAATTAGGAACCGTAACACAAAGTAGCCGAATCCCGTTGTCCTTCAATATAATAGAGTATGAATTTGCCTCGTACACGTCTCTGCAATATAGAATTTCATTTACGTCCGGATTTAATGGACGAACAACTATATACGAAATATTAATTGAAAACATAAAAATATGGACACAAGGATGTTATACAAAAGAGCCTAATATTTTGAATCTTGTTCATTTACCGGGTTGGTTTCTCTTATTTGGGTCTTCGGTTCGAGAATAAAACTTTTCGTTTCTGTACATTTTTGCTACTAGTATAGTGAATGTAACACAAATTTATATATGGAGAAAGTAAGTTTTCGGGTGGTGCGGTCTTGTGTTCGTTGAATATTAAAGCAATCCTATGGTTTGTGTAGCAGTTGGTAGACATTAATTTTCGAGGAAGTCGGAAGTGATTACTTTGACTAAAAGTACTACACTGATGACGGTAATGGGGGCGGATGAAAACAAGTCTGGCATCTTAAGTATTTAGAGATGGTCGAAATGCTGTGCATTCCAGCAAGGACACCTGTTTGAGACTTCATTAGGTGAACTTTCCTTGTCTTGAGTAAATGACTTTGAAATGAATAGAGCGGTTTGGGGTTGAGCAATTAATGGATTGGGGCTAGAGTGTAAGTGTGTTGTATGTAGTTTAAAGTTTGGACATTGTAATGCCTTCCATCGCTCCACCTGACTTACTTATGAATTTATTCTAGGAGGGTTGTTTTCGTTCATTCTAATGAAAGGTGCATTTTAAGGCACACTTTTAAACTATGTACATATTTATCTTTTCGAATTATTTTTGATACAAGTCGCATGCCGTCCATAATTTTGAGGCTTAACGATGAAAGGTTGAAAACCCTACATAACAGCATGCATGTTTGAAAACAGTTAACATTTTTTATTGTATGTAATTATCCTTCGGAATGTGAAAAGTCAGAGCTTCCTGCTTCTCTTTTCCGGCATCATCATCTAAGCTCTACGTGCGTCTATTACAAATACGCCTACACACACACACACAGCCATACCCTACCGCCAATTCCCGCAAATCCATTACTCTTTATCTTATCCTAATAAGCACACCTGACTACATACAAATCCTGCATCAGATAATTAGACAATTTTATTTTGAACTCCCCCCCTGACAATAAAACGGACGATGAACGGTCATGTTTCGGCTAAAGTTTATGACAGCAATTATTTTGCAGTATCATCATAATCACCACCAACCGAACTTCCGAGAGAAAAAAAGGATATCCGTGTGTCAGTAATGTTGGCGTGGTGATCCGGTACGATCCGTAGCCATTCGTGGCTTGCGGAGAACTTGTGGAGGCGTCCCATCTCTGTTGGCTGTTGCGCAGAATATTTGAAATAGCATGGTAAATGTACACGGTAGTCCGCAAATTGTGTGTAACTATCTAACCATTTGAAATTTATTAGAACAATAAAAACCGCACATAATGCCCCTATGTATGGTATTGCATGGACTCCATATATCACGCTTATACCTTATAATGTCCAGGTAATTTCATGTGTTGAGAAGTCCTCCATAGTGAATCGATCCCAGTCTGAGAGAGAGAGTTAAGGGATTAGAAGGCTAATTATTTCAGTCACGCATATATAGGATTATGGATGGCCATACTCTTTTATTCGTTAGGATTTATTTTTATTTCGTTCGTCGGACGAAGGAAATTCATTGGAGCACTGAATGTAGCTTCAATGTTATCAAAGTATAGCATAATTTGGGTTATGGCTTCCTCAGCTCAATTTATCCAACATTTCATTTTTTATTGTGAAAAAATCACACTCGAGCATTTTTTTTCATATTAATGGTTTCTAATTAATCTATACCCAAAGGATCAACATAATGAACAAATATTTGCTGTTAATCCTTGAAAGAGGAGAGCTGATAGACTCCATTTTCGTGGGACCGCCCTCGCATCCATGTTTTTGATTTGAATAGATAATTTAAAAATATTCTGGGTGGTTAATCAATTACATTAGACGACCCACGCAAAAAAAGGTAACGATAATAATCCTGTGCCAAATGGACAGGTGATTTATTCAGAAGTAACTACGCACATAGGTCAATAGGAAAATGTACATGAACATATCTACGAAAATAATGTGTGTAGGTGTATACTTTGAGAAATCAAGAATACTCTTGGGCTTTCTTGTAGTAGCGCATATCTTGAACGGCATCCATATAAGTGGATAAATATGATGGCTAACCACTTATTGACGTTAACATCACTGTAATAGGGATGGGTAATTAACATGAATGAACAAGGACTGTGGACAAATATTTTTCGTTCGTCCTTGAAGTAAGCTAGAAACTTATTTGTCAATGTGAGCTACGACATTTGCCGGACATCATTCAACTTGCCAAAAATATTTTCGGTAGATTTGAATTCGTGGTTGTTTTCGTTGATTTTGTTATTTTTTTTTAAATCCAAATAAATTGCTTTCTGGATAATTTACAGTAATCTACTCACATACTTTATTTTTAGTATTTACGACTTATATGAATATAGCATTTTCGAACTACATTTAATTTCCTTTGCAATAATATATAATACTTTAGTCCTTTTCTTGGAAAATTATGCCCTAAACCTAAAAGTATTATGTGGAATTTACATTTTTCGATATTCACATTTCGCACTGTAACTTTCAATAGAGTAAAGGTAGAATGATAAGAATTGGTACTGATACTGTCAATTAAATGTATTTATATTTCCAAAAATAAGCTTGCTCTGGCCAAGAACACCTCCCACGATCCTATTAGCATTTCTCAAGTGCCTTCTTGCCTGTAACTATTCTGTAAATTACGCCAATTATGCTGGAGAAGTTTAAATGTACAGGACTACTTCTTAAAGTAATTTGGTGGGAGCTTTAACATTTTATTCAGTGCCACTTTGACGGCTCCCTCCAAATTACTTTGAGAAGTAGTCCTGTACATTTAAACTTCTCCAGCATTTACACCTAAAACAAAAGTACATCCAGCAAACAAAATTAGATATGAGCAGCGGATTGGAGTGATATGTATTCTTTTTGCGGCAGATGAATTTTTCTTTGGCGGGGTAACTTTTACAAATTTGTTGTTTTTGGTCAGATATCATATATTTTTGCATACTTGAATAGCCAACTAATATTTTTGTTTTGGGAAAAGTTTCAATAGGTTTTTGTTCAGCATATTCCATAAATTTAATATCATAAGTTATATTCACAGGGTCTTCTTTAAAATAAATAGATACTGCAAACGCAATTGCAAATACGCCACAAATGGCTGTTGCTGAGCTTTTTTAAAAATAATTTTGGGATGAAATGGGTATAGTTTATTCATATGTATTTTGTGCAAAATAGATTTATGTTATCTTTGTGTTATGGCTCTGCTAACATTCTGTTAGTTATCTGTTAATTTTTTGTTAACTCTGTTAATGCTCTATTAACGTTCTCTTAACACTCTATTATCTTTTCGTTAATGCTCTGTTAACGTTCTGTTAATGTTCTCTTAATTCTCTTTAATCATTCGGCTAACGCTCTGTAAACGGTCTGAAACCTTTCTTTTATTACTCGATTTACGTTCTGTTAACGTTCTCTTAAGGCTCTGTTAATTTTCTGTTAACACTCTGTTAATGATCTGCTAACGCTCTGTTGTTGCCTTGCCAACGCTTTGTTAACGTTCTGTTACTGATCTGTCTTAATGCCCCCCTGACCCAGTGTCCCAATGTTCCAATGTCCTAATGCCCTAATGCCCTAAGGTCCATTGTCACAGTGTCCTCATGTCCCAATGTTCTAATATCCCAGTGTCCCAATGTCCTAATATCCTAATGTGCCAATGTCCCAATATCCTGATGTCCCAGTGTCCCAATTTAGGTCCTATTGTCCCAATGTGCAAATATCACAGTGCCCCAATGGTTTAATGTCCGAATGTCCCACTACCCTAGTGTCCCAATGTCCCAGTATCGGAATATTCCAATGTCCCAGTCTCCCACCTAATGTCCTAATATCCCAATGTCTAACTGTCCTAATGTCCCAAGGTCCTAATGCCCCAATTTCCTAATATCCCAGTACCCCAATGTCCCAAATGTCCCAGCATCCTAATGTGATAATATCCCAATTGCCCAATGTCCTAATGTACCAGTGGTCAGTGTCCCAATGTCGCAGTATACCAAGTGTCCCAAGGTCCCAATAGCCTAATGTCCTAATATCCCAGTGCCCATGTATCTCAATGCCCTAATGTCCCAGTATCCCAATGTTCCAATATCCCAATGTGCCAATATCCCAATGTTACAATGTCCCAATGTTCTAATATCCCGATGGCCCAGTGCCCCAATGCTCCCTCGTCCCAGTTTCCCCAGTGTATGTCCCAATGTCCTAATGTGTTGATGTCCTAATATCCCAATGTCCTAATGACCCAAGACCCTAATGTTCTTATATCCCAGTGCCCCTATGTGCGAATATCCCGATGTCCCAATGTCACAACATTCCGATGTCTCAGTGGTCCAATGCCCCTATGTACCAGTGTCCCAATGTCCGATTGTCCCAAGGTCATAATGTCCCAATGTCCTAATATCCCAGTGTCCTAATGTCCCAGTCTCCCAGTGTCCTAATGTCCCAATATCCCAATGTCCCAATGTCCCATTGTCCCAATATCCTGATGTCCCAATGCCCCAATATCCCGATGTCCCCACGTCCCTGTTTCGCCATTGTGCCTAATGCCCCAATGTCCCAAGACCCTAATGTCCCAATTTCCTAATATCCCACTACCCCAAGATCCTAGTCTCCCAGTCTCCCGGTGTCCCAATATCCAAATGTCCCAATGCCGCAGTGTGTTTAAAAAAATGGTCAATGCGATGAGCCGATAGACGCAATTGTTGGAAATCTTTTGTTAACTTTACCTATTAATTTACCGTTATTTCATCCACTTATCTAAATGGAAGACATTGATTCTTTAGAAGGACCACCAGAGGATCATTCGTTCCAAATTTCATAAAAATCCCATCACGAAGAGAGACAGTAGAAGCAAGTCTTTCTGCAACTGTAGACTTCATTCTGAAATCGGGTTACTCGCTTAAGTCTGTGAGGGTGAAAATTTCACCGTTTATTGCATATATCTAACCCGTTATTGTGCCGATCGAAGATTTTATTTGGAAAGGCACTAGAACAGGATATGTGGAATATTTTGGTAAAAAAATTTTTTTGGGGGCTGTTGCCTGGAAGGCTGTAGCCTGGTCAAACAAAAAAGCAAGTTGTCTCCGGTAATCATAGACTTGTTCGCCTTCGTTTTTCTTTTTCCTTTGGCGGGCGAGACGCTCTCGCGTCTCTTGATTATTAGATTATTACAAAGGAAATTAAATGTAGTTTATTCCGTCCTTCGGACATTTTGCGGTCTGATCGGACTAAGATTTTCAAGATATTTTCGAAAAAAAAAAATTCCCCTCTTCGTCACTCCCTCCTACCTTAATGTGACGCTCAAATTGGTGTAACTTTTTAGTGCATATAGAGGGGAGGGTGTGCTACAATTAGGCACCGTCCTTTCCTCTTTTTTTTTTTTTTGATGTTTGGGTCTAGAGCTTATTTCACTATACTATTGCTTCGGTGATAAGAAATAGTCAAAGAAAATACGATATTTGGTCGAAAAAAAAACATCTCCGGATTTTTGCAGGAGAGTGAGCTATGGGCCCCCTGATTATGGAAAAAAAATCCTAAATGATTGGGGTTGCATCCTTAAAAAAGGGGGTGTGGTATTTTTTGAGATTTTAGCGATTATTTCCAAAACGGCAAAAGCTATAGAAAAATAGTATGAGAATGACAAATACTTTCCTTTGCAATAATATATATATATAATACCATAGACCTTTTTTGAGAAAATTAGGGGCTGGACTAAAAAATAAATTAGAGTATTTTCATTTGGGACTTTTAGAAGCTCTAAAGGGAACTCTCGAAAGAAAGCAAATTATACCGGAAAATTTGGTGTGATTATTTATATTAAGTCGAAGAAATTTTTTGCCGAAAATTGAGTCGCTCCGATCAAGAACCTCCATTATCCTCCCATTTGAATTTGTCAAAACGGCATGTTCATAACTCTCTCCAAAAATTGAGCAGGAGGTTAAATTTTAATATGAAGGCACCATTCAAAACCCACCAAAATCAGCTTAATCGGATCAAAACTAAGGGTACCTCGCATACAAAGTGACCAAACGCTTTTTTGTTCTACAGTACTCGTCGATTTATAAAATGAGTAGTGCGCAGAACAAATGCTTAAAACAAACTCGTGGGGGGTCACTTTGTATGAGAGGTACCCTTCATTTTATACCGATTGAGTTGATTTTTAGTCGGTTGTGTAATGGACAAACGGCGACAAACCAAAATTCAACCTCCTGCTCCATCTCTAGGCGGAGTTATGAACATGCCGTTTTGCCAAATTCAAATGAAGGGATAATAGAGTCTCTTAATCAGAGCGACTTAATTTTCGGCAAAAATTATGGAGATGTTTGCCGCTCGATGGTCATGTTTTGGATTATTTTTTTTTTATCGGTGAACTGGGTAATTTGGTGCATAACGATATTGATTAGAATACATTTGAAATAAATAAATAATACAAACTACATACAATGCTTTCATTAAACATTACTCTGCCTTACACTTGCAGGCATACGCTATATCAATTCATTAAATTCAGACATCTCAAATGGGTCAATTTCAACACCACTTTTGAGTACACGTGCACATAGTAATAGCTTTTCCCAAATGACTTTCCCATCTATTTTATCGTCCTCTATAATCGGTCAACGTTTCGTCCATAACGTCCGCACTATAGTCGTCCACATTATCGACCGACCAACAAGCTTGACGGTCGCATTCGTAATTGTTACAATCGTAAATGCATCTGTTAATGGTTGCAATAATATGACCCATGCATTTGGTCTATCACAACACATCCTATATCGATAATTGAGTTGTTTGGCAATATACGACATGGCAGGTTAATCATCCCCCCTGAATTGCCCGGACGGACGTGCCGTATCACATTTCATCAACAGGAATCATCCAATGCCTTAAGCCACAATTCACACAAGATTCGAATGTATAGGATAGGATATCATTATCCTGCTGCCGCCTAAATTGTACAGAAGTCCTCATATATGTGCATGCTCGAGTGATTCTTAGGCCCTAGAGGTTTGATAATTTTGAAATAAACATTTGACCCCAGGATGTGTATCTATTGGAATGTAAATTGAAAATTTCTTAATCATTTGCCGTGTGTGTCCTTGGTCTTATACGCAGGCTGGTTGTTTGGTTGGTATCAATAGCTAAAGTTTCCTGGGCAGTAGAGAATGCTGAAATAGTATACTTTTACGTATTAGTATTTGGTAGTAGAAGAAATGAATATTGACTCGAAAATCCATTCCAAGTGAGACAGGGAGTATTTTCAATTAAGCAGAATATGCAACGAGAGGCAGAAATATACAATATAACTTTTATGGAATATGAATATGATGTTTGGGTTCTATTTTGTTCACTGAGAAAAGAAAATTGATTCGTATCGGTTACAATAATTTAAAGTCCTGATATTCCAAAAAGCCTTTTTTTTAGCTTTGTTTTATACCAATTTCTTAAAGCTTTTGGTTTTTTCCTACCGATGTTTTAGTACCGGATCAAAACCCAACAAAAATCGCTGCAATACTGAAAACGCGAACAAAAAAGTTGGGAAAGTCGAACAAAAACTGATTTAAACGAGACCGAGGCTCATTTCGAGCACGGCCGAAATTTGGATACCCTTCACTTTCATGAGGCTAATAGTTTTTTTTTCCGGGCGTACCTTGACTATTAATTAAACACAATGCATAGTAGTGTTTAATTGATTCATTTTTAAAAAGTTTGGCTAAGATTGGTTTATAAACAAAAAGTTTTTCTTGGAAGAACTTAATTTGGGGAGCTGGGTTCGTATGGCAGCCCCATGAGCCCATGACCCAGTGATCCAATTTCAAACATTCATTCGAACATAGAAACAGCCTGCAATAATAATAAGAACGTGTGTAAAATTTCAGCTAGCTAGCTTTAATACCCGCCGAGTAAAACGCGCCGCAACAGACAGACGGACATCCAGTTTTGCGCTTTTTGTATTGGGAAGCAAAACGGTGCTAAAATCCTAGCTAGGAATAAAAAAAACTGTGACCTGCAAACTTTTGTTTCTTTCTCTCTTTATGTTTTGTTTTGTGTCAGACTTACTGCATTCCAATATGCAAGTCATTAGGTGATTTCAGATTGCAAAATGCCTCCCGTTGCGGGACAGGGTTAAAATTGAGGAAAACCTCACTCGGAAACTGTACATTTCTGTGAAAAGCTGTTTATGAATATGTTAGAGAAAACTTTATTTCATCATGTAGGATTTGCCCTCTCTTTAAATTTGAATCTTATTCAGAAATGCGCACCCCTTTCCTAAAATTCGATACGAAAACAGGCGAAAGACCCGAAAATCAGCTGATTCCTTTCGAGCTGACGGAATCATGGGCGCACCCAACGAGGGAGGTGTGGCTCAGCACGTTTTTTTTTCTTACTCAAAATACTAAATTTATGTTCGTTATTTCCAGGCCTAAGCCGACTTCCGCGTGTCATTATAGTTAATATCCGGGACTTTGATATCAGATCCGAAAATACTGCGTTTGACCTAATCTTTCGAATTCTAAATTTTTCTCTGAGTGAAAACCCAAGGTTTTCTTTTCGCTAGGATCTCCAAAGTACTGAGAATAGTAGTTCTGAAAAGTGGAAATTATAAAGGAGTTTAGTGTCATCAGGAGTAAAGGTAAAAAAACACGCAGGTAGTTTATCGTTAAAGGTGACATCGGTCATTCTCGATTGTCATTTTTGAAAACTTGACTTTAACATTTTTAACACCTTTTCTACTGATATTTCTCAATATTTTTGGAAACGGCAATCGAAACTGACGGGAAACATTAATTTTTGTTGACGATTTGGGGTTGGACCTAACCATAAATCTTGGCTAAGATCATGAAGTTGAATTTAGAGTATGGTGCTGTAGTGGTTAAGAACTGCAAGCAACAATTTCGGATAGATTTGACTCCGGTCTGAGTTGTCCTTTTACTAAGTCGTTAGTAGAAAAATATATTCTGTCGACGAAGTACTACATTCTCAAGGTAATACGTCATTAGGGTCTCTAAGAAATGCACGTCTGGTCAAAACCAAACCAAACATCTTTTTGAAGAATGCTGGCCGATTGTTCAGTTCAGACTTTGGGTTCTTGAAAATTTAACTGATTTACTGAGGTTCTTATGAATATAAAAAATAATTTATCGGAATAAAATATTCTTTTAACCTGAATCAATCAATCAAATATGTCCATCGGTTACTGAATAGGCATCTGAAAAGTGCAACATTTAGCGTTGACCTTAATGTTTGAAAAAAACATAACACACTGATCTAAAAATGTTGATTTCAGTTTCCGTTGTTGCTTTAATCCAGAAATTTATAAAATTGCAGTGCTTTGTCAGTAGCAATTTAAAAGACAAACTCCACCTGCTATGGTTTGTTATCTTTTATTTTAATTTAGTGTTTTCATTTCTTCACCGAAAATAGGTTTCATCTTTAAGATTGCTTATAGAATAGTTTTATTTCTGCTGGTCAAAATGCAGCCCCAAAAATATGGCGCCCCGGGCGAACGCCCGGCTTGCCCCTTCCTAGAGCGGGCCCTGTCAAAAGCACCGGATTGGTGCTCAGCAACCCAGGGCCGGATTTAGCCTCTATGGCGCCCCTGGGCACTAACGAATTTACCGCCCTCCGCCACTAGATAAGCTTGAAGGTAGCAGTTGTCACCTCACAAAGGAAATGTAGGCAAAACGTTAGCGGGCGTATGTGAAAAATTGAAAATTTCATATTTTTTACCAGTGTTTGCTTGAACAATTTTTATGTTGCTTCCCAGGGGAGGAATCCAGGTGTTCCGTGCAACTCCCAAAATTGTTTCAGGAATTATTTAAACTCCAATGATAACATAGAAAACTGTACAATTCTTATTACATCCGGCTTTTCACCTTCTTTAGAAATGCGTTCATGATTTCACAATTTTTTCTTTCGATCGTTTTGGAAATAATTTGCGAATTACCCCAACAAATTAAATTTCCTATATTATCATCATAATTAACCAGAAAACGTTATACCGAAAAAAAACCCAAAATTAAGAAAGCTTACGGTAAATATTGAACACACCTTGACCTAACTTGTTTTCGGTAATAAATATAACGAAAACGAATTGGGTAAGCACTTACTGATGTTATTCAGCAAAAATCATTCGGTGCCTAAAAAGTTCTAGATTTTCCTGATTTCAACTGTTTTAAATAATTTTTTTATTTTCGGTGGAATTTCCCGTTTTTTTCTGAACACAAAATTGCTAATTCGAAAATTTAAGGGTAAAAATTCTTAAAAATTTAGTTAAACCTATTCACCCGATAGAAACTCAAAAATTTGATACCCAATGCCGCATTTCTAATATCGAGACTTGGACCTCTCTCAAAACCAAATCCTTGCTTCCCAGCGAATTTGATGTGGGGACAAATTTAAGAAGTAATTGAACACACAAAGATGTGTGTTTAGATGAGTTACTTGCTTGGAGGCGTTTTTAACTTTCCAAAGGATCGCTATCACCAAAAATATTTTTCGTTTTTTTTTTCTTCAAGTCTAATTGAACTAAAGGCCGCCACGCCATTCAGAGTGAATGAGTGCATGCTTTAAGCAAAATTTTGCGTAGTCCCAATTTTTGAAGGCGGAATCACATTAAAATTTGCGTTGAGGTTGCGATTGGGTGCTTTGGATTAAGACGAATCTGTACATCTAACTAGAATAATTTAAAAAAGCAAATTATTTTCTACAATTATTTTTGAGTTTACAAAATCCAATTTTCCCATAATTTTAGACCAATGAAAAAATTCAAGAATTTGCCGCCCCGGGCAGTAGCCCACGTTGCCCATATAGGAAATCCGGCCCTGCAGCAACCTAAGAACAAAATATGAGAAACAAAAAAAAATCCCCGCCACATTTGTCAACCTCGGGTAATAGGTTCTTTAGCTGGTTATTGAACTACAAGGCAGCGTTTACTTTTCTCCTAAAATCCGATGTGGTTGCTTCTTGTATTACAGTACAGTACGGTTGAACCCAATAATTAAAAAAACAAAATTTGTTGTCAAATTGTTGAATACGCTACCCACTATGACTTCTGAAAACTGAACCTAATATTGTGCGTCGTGTTAAGGGAGAGAGGAGCGGCAGAGTGGTAAAAAACCAAGTCCTTCGCAAATACCTGGAGAACTTGATTACTTGATCTGCGATTCTATTCTCGTTAATTAAATCAAAGAAAAAATATCGAAAATGTAATGTACTCGAAAGCCCTCTTTGATATCACACCCGTAGGATAAATGGTGTTCTTTTTGGTAGCATTCCAATCATTTTTTTTAGACTTGAGTACCACTCAACTTATTTTGAAGAAATTAGTTTTCCTCTGTTTTTTCTGTTTGGAGTCCTGATTTAGGATATTTTAATTTTTAATTTTAATTACTTAAACTAGTATTTATCAATTATTTTTATTGAATTTAATTGAATCACTTACCAAATGCTGATATACAATGCGATTTCGGGGCACGTTGACAACCGCACAATCCTGAACGTAGATCGCGCTTATCGTTTCGTTTGGGCGATGGAAAACACATTGAAGGACTCGCAGGACTAGACGATGATGACGTTATATCCGTAAATGACGATACAATTTGTAGCGGTGTCTTCTTTTGATTCATAATAAAATAAACGGCGAACCGCTACCGCACACTCGTTGAACAATGTGAAATTTATCTACAACACTCTTGAATTAGCAAAGTTCCGGGCAATTATTATTTATCGAATATTGTCGGTCCGTTATCCTTGCGACAATACGACGAACGATTGTTTGCTCCCGACACAATGCCATATTTTTCTAAAAAGCACCAGACGCGAAATGCCGCGCGCAAAGAATCACTTCACGAACACATTTATGAAATTATGCCCGGGCATAAAGGACAAGGGTTGAACGAACGTTGTCTTCGTTGTGGAATATCTGTGGCGATAATGGCATATCATTTGAGGGATTGTTAGCACGAGCACAATTTTATGGCCGACACAGGAGCGGGATGGCGGAAATGGTGAATGTATGATGTGCTTGGGGGATGGCCAGTATAGAATTCGATAAGAACTTATCACCTCATTAGACACTAGTGATTTGTGTTTTTCTTATGTTCTACATATGGTGGTTGTCTCTCGATTCGATTCAACGAGAGTTTTGCCACGCTCGGTACGACAGTGGACGAAATAACGACCCAGAGGGTCTGTGCAAGTCCTTGACGCGGGCGTTTTCGCTTCACAACTATCAACCATATATTGCAACTAGCATAACATTTGAGGATGTACGTAGCTTGTTAGAGGACGCCCGCTTTACCATGTTGTCTAGCCGTACGAGTGTGTATAGACAAGATTTTTGCCATACGTCTATATTTTAGAAACATGTCCTTGATGCTAGCATTGACGTTGTCGTAGTTGTAGTCATCGTTGATCCTATGATGATGGTCGAGTTTTTGTTAGTGTTGTTGTTATTATTATTATTCGCATGGTTGGAGCTTATGTTGATGGTGTTTTTGATATAAGTTTGCTGTCGTTTGTTACGGTGCACGTTGTGATTTCAAATTATTCTCGTTAAACATAATCCTTGTGCCTTCATAATGTCGTTCGTTGAATTTAAGTACATGTTCTCTTCTCTCTCTACATTGTCAACTGTAAAGCGAAACCAAAGTGTGCAGTGTTCACTCCCTTTCGGATGAGACACTATGTATTCTTCTTACACTGATTTTCCTATATGTTTTGGTCCTTGTTGGACAGCTCATAATATAAACGTACGTACGTAGCGACCATTTGTGAAACTTCTGGATAAAGATGTCAACACAATCTCTCTACCTTGTTGTGTTGCCTGAAGAGATATAAAGATGAAAAGAAAATTAAGAAAATTTCATATAAGAATATGTTGAAGAACGTTGTTATATTTTTAGTTTTTTTTTTATTTTTCTCAAGTTTCAAGGAGACAAGAAATGAAAATAAGTGAGTCAAGTCGAGGACGGCTGATGGCTTTTATATTTGACACAAACAAGAATATTTGCGAGTTGTTGACGACTATGTATAAAATGAAAGGAAAACAGGATACTCTGTATGGAATGGTGTTTGCACGCTAAATATTCGCTAAGAAAAGAAAACAATGAGGAAATTTACGTGCGGCGACCTTTGTGAGGTGTGGGTTCGAGTTTAATAAGATGATATTTTTTTAGTGAAGGTAAAATAATGCAAAGTTATGTTGTTGAGAAAATCAAGAAGTATTGAGATCTGAAAGGAGATGAAAAAAGTTACACTTTGGACTCCTCTGCATGATACTAGTCTGGATTTAAGTATGTGCCGATGGCTCATTAGTATCGGAAACACTTTGTCACTGCTAAATAACAGTCTTCACTTGATAATAATTCGGATTACCTTCAATCAGTAAATCAAACTTGATTCTTACTGACAATTTTTTTTAATGCATTTTAAAGTACAGTATGAACTGTGACACGAACTCCAATTATAAATAAATGGGAACTCGCGGAATTCACCGTATGTTATCCAGATCTCATCATGTTTTATTATCTAAAGCCCCGGATAGAGTTCGAGCGGAATGAAAATGAAACGGTAATGAACCGGCATAAAAACCGTGGTGACGGTAATGAACCGGCATAAGAACCGTGGTGAATTTAAAATTTTAGCTTCGAAAATTGATACAAAGGCGTTTTACGTCCTAAATAATCTTAAAAATAACTAAAAAAAATAATTTCCCCACTGTCCGAATGCATTTTTAACGTGAAAATGAGTCGACTCTGTAGCATATTCTCCGTCGGGCGTGGTGAGTTTTGCAAACGTCAAACCGATTCACTGTCCACGACGAGTTCATCGCGGAAATTATCTAATGACCGGGGAATCGAAAAATAACACATAAAATGGCAGAGACAAATTGTGAAACCATTCTCGGATTTTAGTTTATGGAATACCCCATCATTTACCACATATTCCACGACAGTAAGTATGCATTTTCATTGAGAAAATCGCCGTGGACAAAAATTTCATTTTCATTCCGCCCGATCTCTATTCAGGCCTTAAAGGTCTGGATAGACATCGGGCGGAATGAAAATGAAATTTTTGTCCGCTGCGATTTTCTCAATAAAAATGCATGCTTACTGTCGTGCAATGTGTCGGAAATGATGGGGAATTCCATAAGCTACAATCCGAATATGGTTCCAAAATTTTTCTCGGCCATTTTATGCATTATTTTTCGATTCCCCGGTCATTTCACCGTGGAAAATATCTAATGTCCGGGGAATCGAAAAATAATACATAAAATGGCTGATAAAAATGTTGGAACCATATTCGGATTGTAGCTTATGGAATTCCCCATAATTTCCGACATGTTCCACGACAGTAAGCATGCATTTTCATTGAAAAAATCGCATCGGACAAAAATTTCATTTTCATTCCGCCCGAGGTCTATTCAGGCCTTTAGGCCACAAAATTGAAAGACGAATTGTTTTTTTTTAAGACGCAGAAAAAAATAGAGAGATTTTTTTTTTAAACGAAACGAAAAGAATATTAGTTTTATTTTTATGGTTTCGTACGTACATATGTCGTTATATAACCAAAAACAAACTGAAGATCGGTTTCTCCATTTACATTTTTATTTTTTTTTTTTACTTTAGAGAGCACCTGAATTTCGTTTGCAAAAGGACGGTTGGGCAAATAAGCAGAAGAAAATCTCTATAATAAACTATACTGCTGAACTAAAATAAATGTATATTTCCGACGCCAACCTGCCAAGTATGTAGGTACATATTCGGTATCGGTACATGTTATACTTTCCTTTCTTTATATTTTCCATACATCATAGATGGATACGTATATGTGTTGATGGCAAAAGCCACCTTGACATCTTTCGCACATGAGCTTTATGACAATTTTTTTTATCTTCTTTATTTTTGCCCGGCTCCTTTCCGGAGTATTTACCATAAGTATGATATCTATTCCATTTCGCTCTGATCCACTTTCCTTACTTTATTTTTTTTTGTTTTGCTTCTCTATGTATGAATGTATGTTTTTTTCGTCTTCCTTTTTTATCCTCTTAAATATTTGCTTATGCAAGCAATTACCTCCTTGAGTTGTTTCTTGTATTTCACATTTATATTTTTATTTTTCACATTTCTTCGCGTCTTCCTGTTCGGTTGACTGTCGGATTTTTGCTTAAGTTGTTTAAGCTTCGTCCTCTTTACCATACAGCACAGCCAACACCGCACATCTTATATTTTGCGACCAAAATGGTAGAAATATGATGTGATATCCATAAGATTTAGGACAAAGAATTGTTGGAACAGTGTTACCAGCTTTATTGGTGATTGCTTTCGTTTTGTATGGCCCAAGTGAATGAATTAATATAAATGGAGTACAGGCGTCAGAAACAAAATTGACTGATACGTTTTTATCATGGTAGGTGTTTATTGGATAATGAAAAACAAGCAAAAGCGAAAAACGAGTGTTTCTATCTAAGAAAATTTGATTGATTACATTGATTAAATTGATATTTTTGCATTATTTTATTTTTTGTTTCGTCTTAATCCTGAAAATGGCTTATGCCATTTAAAGTCATCTGATGTTTGAGTAAGCCTGTTAAAGTTTAAATAATGTACATTCATGCTTTTAACTCGATTATCATTGCAATTGTAGTCATGTGAACACATCAATATCGGTAACACCATATACTTACCACGCATCTCGGGATGGTATGGTAAACGAGAAACAAACATGGACTTTGCCTAAAAGCCGGAATGGATGGAATAAGCAAAAGTAGTCGAGAAAAATAAGTAGACGCTATAGACGGTGAGGGTTTGAATTAAGTACAACACTAGGTATTTAGGCGTGTACGGTACTTAATAATATGAGACTTCTTATTTATTCAAAACGACAACTTTTCTCCACCCGCATGTTGTCCTTGCCGCTAACGTGTGCATCCTTGTGCTGTCGGTACGATCCACATTTATCGATGTGGTTGTGACTTTTTAGAGAATTTTGCAGAATTGAAAACGTGTGGTATGTAAGTATGTACGGACATACATATTTGAATGATTTTTTTTATGAATATGTGTTACTTTAATGGAATATATTTTGTTTATGAAAGTATTCGACAGAAATTGATGATTAAGAGTAATTTTGCGTAGCTCAAGAATGTGTGAAGCATTAATACTCTAATCAATAGAGACGGAAAAATAGGGGTTAGCGTGCAAATTTTTGATATGTTGTAGAGGCAGGTGGGATAAGTTAAAATCCAAGTTTGCGTCACTCCACCCCCTGTGCTCCCGCCGCCATCTTGAAAAAACCATCTAAAATCGGCTCTTTTATCAGTTTTTGGTCTATGACGCCTTTCCAGTCCATTTGAGCACGAAATGTTCCGATACAATCTTGTAGAGCACAAAATTTCCTATAAATTTAATACATACATATGTATATGGTTTTCTCTACAATCAAAATTGGCATTGTATACCTACCAATAACTCATGGCCTCCTCTGCATTTTAGTATAGAGTTCTCCAAGTATGTTTTGAAATTCGTTGGTAAACAAATTTCCTTGTTTACCCACAAATTTCATCGTAATTTTCCTTTGTACGATAAGCAGGAAGCAGGAGTAAATAAAAAAAAGTAGATCTAGCTTCATTTGCTGCGAAAATCAAACTTACTACGCATAAACATTGAATGTAGTTTGCTTATTTTTAATGATATTGAAAAGAATGCAATTTTACTCAAGAAACTTCATACATTTCATTTCCCTATCCAACTAAAAAGGGCTAAATTAATGAAAAAAAAAATAATAACGAGAAAAAGAAGAAATGTTTAAACCAATAATTCTAATCGGGTCAATAATAAATTGAATTTTATGTACACCCAGAAAAAAAAAAACAATTTTATTCAAGAAAAATTACATTTAACGTGTGAGATTTTTTAATTTTTTTTTATTTTGATTTTATTTCATTTCAAATTTTCATATTTTTTTTATTCATAAAAAACCTTATGCCGAAACTTGGATTCGAACCCGGTCCACCTGCGTGCCAGTCCGTTCACATTGCCATGAGACCAGATGTCAACGTTTCGAAAATCTGAACTACTTGATACGATGTGCAGTACAAAATTATTATTATATTCGATGAAATAAATTCTCAGCATTGAAAAAAGTATTTCATGGATTCAATGGTGCTGCTTACATTTTACTTAATAAATGTTTATACCTAGAGGCTATGCAAAATAATAGTTCCCATGAATTTTGTATTAGATCTAAACAATTTGATTTACTTTATTCTAAGGAATTTTTTGCATTATTTTATATAGTCATTACTATTTTTATTCTATTAATATTGACATTATCATTTCAATGAAAATGTATTTGACCCAATGGCCTTTTGAATAAATTATATTCAAACTTCATAAGTTTAAAGAAATTTGCCGCTTATTAGAAGAAAAGTAAAAACTTCATTCGTTTCATTACACGTTTTTTTTTTCTGGGTGTAGTGTTTATGTACATATACATGAATGTTGCGTAGTTACGGAAATTAATAACCTGCGTTCAAGCGTAAAAGTGAACGAGTATGTGGATTTCTATGTATGTACATATATACGAATTTGTCAGAGAAATAGACCAGTCAGTTTGAACGAATTATTCTTAAAACGAAAGTAGGCTGCAGCGCCCGCTCTAAGGGTGGGCAAGCCCTGTAATGAAAAAGGGGTCGAAGTAAATATTGAAAGAGAGGAAACCAATTGACGCCCACAAAAACATTTTTTTAGAAATGGCGGAATATGTTCGTTTAGGTAAAGAACACATTATGAAAGCAGTTGACGAACTATGCACCAATATTGCAATTTACAATTTAATTGCTCTTCTTTTCACCTGAATTAAGGATTCCAATTGAGTGAGACTGCTTGCATGATCCATATTTATTTAAGAAGTGAACGGATGCTGTGCGATATGGCCTAATTTTATTTCAGGAAGATGAAGTCTAAAAATGTTTATTAGCCTGTTGAATCACAGAAGCGCACGCACACTCATAAAATATTGAACAATTGAACCCCTGAAGAAATTCATATGCAATTACATAAGGAATCGCATAAAAATTCAGCACACAAGAGCACACCTATGAGAAAGTACAATTCAAGAAGCTCAATTTTCACCACTATTTTTTTGCAGTCATTTTCGATAACTTGTCCTCACTTTTCGCATCAATTAAACTTCAATTCTTGGTCGATTTCTTCGCCAATTCCTTCAGTTGGCTGCAATTGCATTGATACTCGTATTTATAACATTGAAAGAACATATTCCGAACAAGGTGGTTTGAGTTTTAGCAAGATGAGGTATCCAGCTGCAGTACACACTGACAGAGCCGAGTCCTTCCTAAATTGTTTCGGCTAATATGCTTAGAAGCTAATACCGGAATTTGGCTAGGTTGTCCCGATTCAAATAGTTCTGATTTTATTCTCTAGGAACTCCCCGTATTTATGAAAATAAGCCACAGGAAATTATATTCGAAAATTCATCCGTGAAGAGGTCCGTGAAATTAAAGTTTATCCGCTGCACGTGTATAAGCAAGTTATCAAAAACTTCTCCCAGGCCCGTGCGCAGGGGGGGGCAAATGTTGCCAGAATTTCTTATTAAATACTATTGTTCTTGTGGCAACACTTTATACTGTGGCCATACTTCTGGAAAATGACACAACGAGAAATGCGAGTTCAGTGGTTCGACCGAACTACTTCCGTCGTCTTTCTTCTACGTCGAGACGTCAACGCGCGCGGATCACACGAGAATTACTTTATATCAATTTTATATTTCGGACATTATTTCTCAATAAATGTATTTTAACATAGTTAAAGGAACCCGCGTTTAACTATAATTGGTGACCCCGCGACTCGTAAAAACCGGATAATATTTTATAATGAGTAAAGACGAGAATGTTGACCAGCTAAAAATCCAAATGGCCGATTTACAATCCGCGTTAAATTCACTCAAAACGACAAACCAATCGGAAAGCGCTCCGTCCGATGCGAATTTGCTGTCCGTGAGTGAAGTTAAAATGCAGGCATTTTATGAGACTGATCCGGATTTATGGTTCACAATAATCGAATCTCAGTTCGCCGCGCGTAAAATTTCGACCGAAAAATCTAAATATCTCCACGTGGTAGCAAATCTAAATTGTGCCACTGCAGCACTAGTTAAAAACCTTCTCAAATCTCCATTTGCCGACGGGCATTATGCGAAATTAAAATCCGCGCTAATATCCATTTACGCCGAAAGCTCTACCGAAAAATTCCGAAAATTAATTTCTGCCACAGAAATCGGTGATCAAAAACCGTCTCAATTTCTGCATCATATGAAATCCTTGGCAGATCACACAATTTCGGACGAGTTAATTAAAAGTTTATGGATCCAGCGATTGCCGTCATCATCGCGCGCCGTTCTATCCGCATCCCAGGACAGTTTAGACAATCTCGCGGCAATGGCAGACAAGATGTGGGAAGTGTCCGACCGATTTTGTGTATCAAGCATTGCTAATGAAAACACATCATCAAGTTTCGATCAAATTGTGGATGCACTCAAGAAATTAACAAATCGTATCGAATCGCTAGAGAAACGAAATCGCTCTTCGCGCCGTGATGTTACCCCCCGCGGAAACAGAGACTCATCTCAGAGTAGTCGCCGCCGCTCGAAAAGTAATAGCAAAACCGAATATGAAAATTGCTGGTATCACTACAAGTACGGTGAGCAGGCACGCAAATGTCGTGAGCCGTGCAAATTTAACAAACAAAAAAACTAGTTCATCGAGTTTCGGAGCAGGCGACGATACTCGATATCAGCTGTGCAAAACGTCTGTTTATTTATGATAAGCTCTCAAATAGACAGTTCTTAATCGATTCCGGAGCAGATCATTCCATATTAACACCAACTAAGACGATGAAAGCAAATTCGAAAGTGGACGACCAGGACGATATGTGTGTGCGATATTTTGCTGCTAATGGGTCGCAAATCAGAACGTACGGATCGAAAGTCATCGAATGTAGCCTAAATTTGCGTCGAAATTTTGTGTGGCGTTTCACTGTCGCCGACGTCACAACTTCAATTATTGGCGCTGATTTTCTGCACGAATATGGACTACTTGTCGACATCAGAGGAAAGCAGCTAATTGACAGCCGTACTGGTTTAACATCGAGAGGGACAGTTCGAGCAACTTGCATTCCCAAGGTATCACTTTACAGTATATCCGATAAATTTGCTTTTCTTTTCGAGGAGTTTAAAGAACTCCTAGACGACAAACCATCGTATAAGATTAAACATCATGCCCAAGTGACACATCACATCGAGACAACAGGCCCTCCAGTGACAGCTCGAGCTCGACGATTGCCTCCTAATAAGTTAGCGGCAGCAAAGGCAGAGTTTAACGAACTTTTGAAGTTGGGGATTTGTCGACCCTCAAGGAGTAATTATTCGTCACCTCTTCACATGGTACGGAAATCAAATGGTGAGTGGAGACCCTGTGGTGATTTTCGGTATTTAAACGCTCAAACCATTCCCGATAATTATCCAGTACCACACATAAGAGATTTTCAAAACAATCTTCACGGAATGAAATATTTTTCACGCATCGACCTCCGAAGAGCATTTCATCAAATTCCTATGGAAGAAAAAGACATACCCAAAACAGCGATTATAACTCCATTCGGATTATACGAATTTGTTTTCATGACGTTTGGATTACGAAATGCTGCTCAGACTTTTCAGAGGCTAATTGATGAAGTTTTACGAGGCCTGGATTTTGCGTTCCCATACATTGATGACATTTTCATCGCATCTCATTCCATGGACGAGCACATTCAGCATATACGAAGCGTGTTGACAAGATTGAGTGAGTATGGATTACGTATCAACCCTCAAAAATGTGAGTTCGCGAAAAACGAAATTCAATTCTTGGGCCACTTGGTGCTTCCAGAAGGGATCAAGCCGTTACCAGAAAAAGTAGATGCCATCACACATTTCCCGAAACCAACCATGGTATGCGAATTACGGAAGTTTCTGGCCATGATCAACTTTTATCGTCGATTTTTGCCGAATGCAGCGCGCATCCAGAATCGATTGCAATCACTGATTCCCGGAAACAAGAAGAACGATAAATCGAAGATTGTTTGGACGACAGACACGACTTTAGCATTCGAGGAGTATAAACGTATGCTAGTAAACGCTACTATACTAGTTCACCCAGCCAAAAATGCCGAACTTGTTGTCTCAACGGATGCCAGCGCTACCGCCATCGGAGGTGTTGTTCACCAAATCGAAGATGGACAATTAAAACCACTAGGATTTTTTTCGAAGAAGTTGGAGCCCAGCGAACAAAAGTATCCAACATACGATCGCGAATTATTGGCTATATACCGAACAATTCAACATTTTGCATATCTCCTCGAAGGAAGAGAATTCAAAGTATACTGCGATCATAAGCCGTTAGCGTATGCGTTCACAAAGAAGCCGCAGAAGGAAATTCCTCGACGCATTGAACAACTTTACTTTATAAGCCAGTATACAACGAACATCGTCCATTTACCTGGAAAGGAGAACTTGATTGCTGACATCCTCTCGAGAATTGATCAAATCGACGTGAAAGGGATCGACTACCACAAATTAGCAGAAGCCCAGAAAGCTGACGAGGAACTCAACAACCTGATGTCTGGAACCAAACCAACAGCGCTAGTTCTGAAATCAGTCACGTTGCCAAACAGCAAAATCACACTTATCTGCGATGTTTCAGGTAAGAATATTCGACCTTACATAACTAACGAATTTCGTTCCGTCGTTATAGAGCTGATGCATCACCTAAATCATCCCGGCGTTAGTGGCACCACCAACCTTGTTAAGGAGCGTTACGTTTGGCCGAACATGAGGAAGTCATGCCAGCAATTCGTTAAATATTGCATCGCTTGTCAAAGGACGAAAGTTCATCGCCATTCGAAAGCACCACTGACATGCTATAGTACGGAATGCGAACGGTTTGATCATATAAATGTGGACATCGTTGGACCCTTGCCCGATTCACGTGGTTATTCGTACTTGTTAACAATCGTCGACCGCAGTACTCGTTGGCCCGAAGCGATTCCGCTGACGAACATCTCCGCTGAAACGGTTGCAAGGAATCTTATTAGCGGATGGATAGCCCGTTTCGGAATTCCACACCGCATCACAACCGATCGAGGCAGGCAATTTGAGAGTCAACTTTTCAACCAGCTCAACACCTTATTGGGAATTAGTCATCTCAGGACTACATCATACCATCCCCAAGCAAATGGTATGGTCGAGAGATGGCACCGCACCCTGAAGACAGCCTTAAAAGCGAAGTTTTCGAACAACTGGATCGATGAATTACCTTTGGTCTTACTAGGACTTCGTGCAACAGTGAAGGACGATATCAACGCGTCACCAGCAGAAATAACGTATGGAAAGCCGCTAACGTTACCAGGCCAGTTTTTCAACGAATCATGCAAGAATCCTGTAGACACGGAATTTTTAAGTAAATTCAAGCAGCGCATGGATGAGATACGACCACGCGAGCCGAAATATCACGACAAACCTAAATTCTTCATTCATCCCGAATTAAAAGATGCACAATATGTTTTCGTGCGAGACGACTCTCACAGGACCCCATTACAACCTCCGTACAGGGGACCCTACAAGGTTATTCGAAATGGAGAGAAAGTTTTCAAGATCGAGATAGCTGGAAAGTCGGACACAGTAAGCATCGATCGACTGAAGCCAGCCTTCCTCCTAAGTAACGACAACACCACGACACTGAAGCCAAACCTCGCGCCTGAGGAGCAGCCCCATCATACAACCCGATCCGGACGAAAGGTACGCTTTCCAAAACGATTCCTTCATTAGAGGGGGAGTACTGTGGCAACACTTTATACTGTGGCCATACTTCTGGAAAATGACACAACGAGAAATGCGAGTTCAGTGGTTCGACCGAACTACTTCCGTCGTCTTTCTTCTACGTCGAGACGTCAACGCGCGCGGATCACACGAGAATTACTTTATATCAATTTTATATTTCGGACATTATTTCTCAATAAATGTATTTTAACATAGTTAAAGGAACCCGCGTTTAACTATATTCTCATAAGGCAAAAATTTAACTTCATAAAAATGTAAACTGGCGTTGTTAATTTATACCTTGTCAAAAGAATTTATTCTCTCGCCGTTAGACACCATCCAGTTCCAGACAGTTCAAGCACATTCGTGGTAGAAACTCATAAGTGTTGGTATGCAATCCGAAAAGCGGTATTTTCCCTATACCGAACGTATTGTAATTCACAGATAAATGTAACCGCGCGGCATGTGTAGATTGTAGTGGGTGAACTATTGTAGGGCATTGCAGGGGATTTTTTGTTGATTGCGACATTTCAAGGCTCTAGCTGCCAAGGTTTAGAGGTCACATCCGTCAAAAGATGAGATTTTAAGATGAAAAAATCAGCCATTGTATACTCTATTCCGATTCCTTTATCAACCTCTATAGGAAAATGCATACTAATGAAATGACTCAGCATGGGTTTTAGGTAGTTTTTTTTTTCCAAATTTCATTAAAATCTATTTAAAACGGCGTTACAAGCCGTGCTCTGTGGCCATGATTGTTTAGTGACCGATGTGATATAGAGATTCATAGAGAGAGAGAGAGTTTCTAAACTCGTCATGGGCCGCCGCAAATTTATTATTCAGAAGAAGATGATAAGAAACATTCCTATTGTAGAATAATAAACTAACAATGCGACTAATAAGTGGTATGGCTGACAACCGTATCACACTCCGAATTTTGTTGTCTTTGTAACGTTGACGATTACACATGCCACACGGTAGTCGTCAACGCACCATACTCCACTAGGAGTTAGGGTAAATCAAGGTAGGTAAAAGCCTAGTGGAACGACATGGCATCCCTATCGTAACTATGAAGAAATCCTTATTCTCCTCATGAAATATTGCCACCAGGCTTAGATAAGATTTATACCTCAGGCTCGTCCTTTGGTATTTGGTTTACTATAATTCGGTGACTCACCCCTCGCTCCGCTCAGATCTCACACTGTCAGTCTCGCATTAAGGTACGTGTTCGTAGAGACGAATCTTGGGATGATCGCTCAGCGATCGTAGTTTTGCATCCAATTCCGAGCCATATTTGCATATTTTTGTAACGGTGTTACTTTCCATGTGTCGACCATAACATGTCTGTATAGAAAATATGCGCGTATAGTGGTCAGAATCGATGGTTTAACTGCGATCGCTGAGCGATCATCACATGAGTCGTCTCTACGAACACGTACCTTTAGAGAATTCGCCAATATTTTTGCGAAGCAGTGCTGTTGCGAAATAGGATAAGACGAAGTGCAAGCGCAGCGAGCAGTGAGCTAATGGAAAGCAATTTGTTGGATTTAGATCTCTGGCTGGTCCATACATTTACTCAAATCCTATAGCTCGTCTGTTAACTAAGATCTCGCTGTCTGTCGCCCTTTTCACAATTCGCCAAAAAGTTGATACGTAGCGCTGCTTGGAAATAGGATGAAGGGAGCGCAACAAGCGGTGAGTTAATGTCAGGCAATTCGTAAGCTTTATATTTCTGACTCGTCCATACATATACTCAGACCCTGCACCTCGCCCTTTACTCCGCTCAGACCTCGCTTTATCTGTCTCGCTATTTAGTATTCGCGACGTAGTGCTGTTGCGGAACAAGGTAAGTCCAGCGAGCGGTAAGCCAATGGATGACAATTCGTAAAATTTAGACCTCTGGCTCGTCCTTAAGTTTACCTAAATCCTGTGCCTTGCCCTTCGCTTCATCCAGACCTCGCCATGCCTTTTGCGCTTTTCAGAATTCGCCTAAATTTGCGACGCAGTGATGGTGCTAAGAATGATAAGGCGAGGTGCAAGCGCGGTGGTCGGTAAGCCAATGGACGCCATTTCGTGAAATTTAAACCTATGACTCGTCCGTATAACCTGTAGCTCAGAATACTCTGCGCGCTCACACTCTGTCTGTCGTGCATTAGAAAAACAGCCAACATGTTTGCGACATAGACCTCGGACCTGGAACCTGGATATTTGACTCTGGATTTGCTTGACAACCGAATTCCGCTAGTTTGTGTACAGCATTGAGCCTGTATATTTTAAACTTTAAATATACCTTTCAATGAAAAATTTGAATATATAAGTTGGATGATTCCTGCGCACGGGCCTGACTTCTCCAAAATGTTATTATTAAAAATACCGGCGTACAGAGGGCTGCGCCCGCAATACGAGGGTTTTTCAGATTTTGGATACATACATAGTGAATAATTTTGCACAATGTTAATGAAATGCTTTTCTATTTTTGGATTGGTCTAAATAAACGCGTTCCAGAATGAAAGGCGTTAACACTTTTTAATTAGACCAATCCAAAAATAGATTTACTATGTATCATGGCTCCATATATTAATTGGATTTATTAGCTGTAACCAGGGATTTGGAGCGGAGCGGAGCGATGGAGCGGAGCGGAGCGACCTTAAATTTCGGAGCGAAAGAGCGGAGCGTGGAGCGATTTTTTGCAGGCTGGAGCGGAGCGAATTTTCCTTTGAAGATCGCTCCGCTCCACTCCGCTTCGATGTAAAAAATCAAAAAATTCCGAGAAAGAAAAAGGTTTTTTTTCGACGAAATTTTTCATTTTATGGAACGAATTGATGATTTTCGGCGATTTAAAGGCGAAGAATTCGCTGAGAGACTTGCAAAATTTAGTATTATTGTGAAATTCATTGTGATAAAAGAGGTTTTGCGTTTAGTCATAATCATCACTCTTCATTATTCAGAAATTCAAGATTATCCAGGACAGAAAAGTCCTGTCCTGTACTCGATAAATGAAACGCCCTTTTTAATTTAAATTAGTTATTAGGTGCGTTTTATTGGATGGAGTACAGGACAGCGCAGCTTCCGTAACCATTTGACAGATCTCGTCCTATACGGGATGTCCGGAAACTATCGCATAAATGCACCCAAATATGATTCCTCGTGATATTTCCAGCAAAAAGGAGTATACAAAATTATTAACTCTTCAGCTTCCACAGACATTTAAAGATTTTTCAAAAATTTAATACATATACATATTTTCTTTCGGTTGGGCCCAACAATTTTTCCTAAGAATAAACCCCATAAAAATCGGATAAGCTGCTTAGTTTTTACAGTTTTACACAGCTTCAAAGACAAAATTTTGTGATCTTACTGCATATTATAAATTTTTTTCACACGGAGGTGTTAGTGGTAGCATTTTTGGAAAATCTTTAAATGCTAAGGAGTTAAGAGTTCAGTACCTATTTTGCTGGAAATGACATTTATAATCAGTCTTGACTCGGTAATCCGGATCGCCTTTAATCCGGATATCACGCTAATCCGGACCACTAAATATTTCCACTATGTATTCTATAGTCCGGATTTCGGCAGCAATTTTGACTCTAAAATCCGGATATTTGAGATTTTCAGTGTGAAATGGTAGAGTTGGTCTCGTATTTTTTTACGGGACTGTTTAGCAATTGACATGATGCTGGCTAATTTCTAACAAATAAAACATTTATCGACTTTTTTTCCGCCTTTTTATTTGTTTGGATTGTTTTTCCTCAGAAAAATGTGATTGCGCTAATCCGCATGTTCCAATGATCCGGATACTTGCAATAATTGATCCGGATTACGAAATTGGTGCTATCCTGTTCTGTACTTGATCGAATAAAACGCACCTGTTAAGTCATATTCTATAATACGTGAGTAGATATACGTTAAATTGAATAATTCGCGGAAAATAATAAATATTTACTAAGAACAATGAAGTTTTGTTGTTTTTTTGTAATGGAGCGGAGCGGAGCGTGGAGCGGAGCGGAGCGAAAAAATTTTAGTCGGAGCGGAGCGCTGGAGCGGAGCGGTTTCAAATTGGTCGGAGCGGGAGCGGAGCGGAGCGAAAAAATGTGTCGCTCCAAATCCCTGGCTGTAACGCCGTTACCATTACTCCAAACTGAAAAAAAGAGACTGATATGAAATGTACTCATCGAGTTCTTTGATTTGATAAAAACTAAAAAAGTTTTTTAAATTTCCGGGACACCCTGTTTGCTTTGTCCTATCAACGTCTAAGTATTTCGTGCTAAAGACTGTTACGATTCTACACCTTCCTACCAAATTTCATTACGATCGGTTAGTGAACAAATTTGTAAATGCCCGGGACACCCTGTTATCTTGGCGATAGAAATTTTTAAGTATTTCATGCCAAAGACTGTTACCATTCTACACACTCCTACCAAATTTCATGACGATCCGTTAAGCCGTTCGCGAGCTATTTAGTGAACAAATGTTCAAATGTCCGGGACACCCTGTTATTTCTGTCCTACCAACTTTAAAGTATTTCGTGCCAAAGACTGTTACCATTCTACACATTCCTACCAAATTTCATGACGATCGGTTAAGCCGTTCGCAAGTTATTTAGTGAACAGACGGACGGACAGACGGACGGACAAAATCGATTTCATAAGGGTTTTTTGAAAAATCTATAAAACCCTAAAAAGGAGCACTATTCTTTGGCACAACATTTTCTAGAGCAACGTTGTCGAAAATGTGATGAAGGTTTTCGTGGAAAAAGTATTTTCGAATTAACTTTCGATGTCTTACGTCTCGCTTTGAAAACCGCCATGTTCCCGTGGGCCATCTGAACATTTTTTCGATTACCAATGGGCGACAGAAGGGGCGGCAAATTGTGCACTTACCCGGGGCGGCGTAAGCGCTAGAGCGGGCGCTGTAAGGCTGATATCTGATTCCTCGTCGATCAGGTGCAATTGTGGTCGGTTCCGGCAGGATTGACCTTTACAATTTAGAACCCCTGCCACAACATGGTGGTACACTCGAAATACATGGAATTTCGACGCATCCGGGTATGGGCTGAAGATTAGCCAAGTTAAGTTTGGGGTTACTGGAGATAAATTTGTTATATCTTAGAGATGGTAAAGACTGCATAAAATATCTACAGTATAAGGCCTCAAAAATTCTTTTAGCAGTAGAATCAGTATTACGAAAGCTTTCTGCTTCTTTAAGTAATTATGGGTATTTTCGGCAAGCGGCAAAACTTTGAGCGACGCAAACGTAGATTTTACCCCACCCCACCTGACTTTACAACATATAAAGAATTTGCGACTACCGCATTTTTTGCAAGGTAAAACCTCCCTATTGATTAGAGTATAAAGAAACATTGCAGATATGTGGAAGTATGTAATAGTAGATAACGTATCTAGATCATAGTGACGTAGCAAATGTTTTGTTTCGTTTCATTTCGTTCGTCTAATATTGATAGTTGGACCCTTTCGGACATCTAATATTGATAGTTGGACCCTTACAACTATCGATATTAGAAATGCTTCATTAGCATTTTTTTCAGTAATATGCTTCCATCGCTTGAATAGGACTTTGAGTCACACACTAATATTTTGTTGTATTTGAGATTTTTTTTATCTCGTTTTACTTTTTAATCCCAAAAAGAAACTTTTTGGAATTTCAGTTGGTTGTAAAAATGATGCTAGATTAAGTCTAAGGACCAGGTTCGAATCTACCGTATAATATCCTAAAACGTGAGAAAAGAAAAAAAAAACGGCTTTTCTAATTGTCATTGCCTTGTTTTAAACAACAATTTTTTTGGACGCGCCAAAAATCCAGTTTTCGACCAAAGAATCATCTTCCCGGTAGAGGCCGGTTTTCAAAGGTTTTTCAGAAAGCCAGATTGTTGTGTTCGATAGTGTTTCAAATTTATTAATATTATTATTAATTTATTATATTTAATTTAAAAAACCGGTCGTAGCGGACTTTTTTGTTTACGATGAGATGCATAAAAAAATTAAGTAGATTTTGAAATGAGAGACAGAGAAGCATTTTAAGGCGAACAGGCAAACACCTAGGGTCTGGTGCGAAACACCAAGACGCATAAGGCCCGCAATTCGAGATGGCTCTCGAAATTTGGGAGCCCAAAAAATAAGAAAAAAAATATTATCGGGCAATCCAAGTTTACAAAAAAAAAAAAAACAAAAAAAAAAAACAAATTGCAAAGCCAAAAGCTCCATCTTTTTCCTAATTCACCAATTAATATTCCTGTAGAGTCGAGTGAATTTTTTTTTTTAAGTTTTGCTTTAAAAAACTTCGCATATTTCTTTATTCGAATCGGAATTTTCAGAAATTTCGCATTTTTTGTTATTTGACTCGAAATTTTAAAAATTTTCGCTTTTTATGTTTTCGAATTGAAACTTTCGAACAGGCAAACACCTAGGGTCTGGTGCGAAACACCAAGACGCATAAGGCCCGCAATTCGAGATGGCTCTCGAAATTTGGGAGCCCAAAAAATAAGAAAAAAAATATTATCGGGCAATCCAAGTTTACAAAAAAAAAAAAAACAAAAAAAAAAAACAAATTGCAAAGCCAAAAGCTCCATCTTTTTCCTAATTCACCAATTAATATTCCTGTAGAGTCGAGTGAATTTTTTTTTTTAAGTTTTGCTTTAAAAAACTTCGCATATTTCTTTATTCGAATCGGAATTTTCAGAAATTTCGCATTTTTTGTTATTTGACTCGAAATTTTAAAAATTTTCGCTTTTTATGTTTTCGAATTGAAACTTTCGAACATTTTTAAAAATGCGTATCAAAATTTTTAAAAATTTCGCATTTTGATTTATTTAATTCGCATTTGTATTTAAATCGAAATTTTCAAAGTGAGTTTGAAGAATTTATAATTTTTTGGTAAACGCAACAAGATAACGGTAAATTCTAGACTGTAGTATTCCATTTCTACCAAATTAATTTTTTAAATTTATACATATTTAGGTATTTAGTGTCTAAAGCATGTTATTTTACCGGTCTGCCATTTACCCTGCCAATTGGTAGTCGGGACTCTGAAACAATTTTTTTGTAAACAGTTAAACAGATTGGCTTTCTGTAAGTTTTGTTTGTATTCTTTCTTGTTTCCATTTGCCAATCGAATACAATAAAATCACGAAATCGATTTTACTTTACCCCAGGGGCCGACACAAAAGTAGGGAAATAGTCCTGAAAACGCAATTTATTCGGACTCTACATGCGTCTGTATGAGATGAGATTTTCAACTCAGACTATAGATTTTTTTTTCGTTGTTCGAAAATTGGTTAACATTGTTGTATAGATTGGCTTCAACGCACGCTCCAGAAAAAGCCATAGTAGCGTTGGAAATAGCGTATGCTCTCGGACATGGTTCATTTTGGTTTTCCTGAATTTATACGCAATTTGTTCATTCCAATACATAATACGACGCAGAAGAGAAGCAATTAAAACGGTCTAATCGAATCAGAATTTGCATTGCAAGGAGGAAATGGTCGTAAATGATTTCACTAAAATCAATGCGATAAACAAAAAACACGTAGACACAATGAAATGATAAAATCTTTATTAGCTACACGTTGTCTGAGAGCTGAATAGTTTTACCTTGTAAGTTACTTCTAGCTTTCAAAGTAGTGTACATCCCCATCATTTTTCATGATCGGGAAAATTAATAAGAGACCAGACCATCATTTCTTTATAAGCGAAATAATTGAATTTTCCCTATGCAATACAAGGTCCTATTGGCATTCATCCGCATATAAATTAAAGTCTCTATCAGTTTTTTTTTAATAATAGCCATAACTAAAATAAATACTCTTCAGAACTTGCTACAAGAAATATGACAAAAACAAACTTAATTACCGTGAAAGGTAAATTAATTTTTCTTCAACTTTGAAATTTTTTCTTTCTAGAAAATTCTGAAGGATAAAAACAGTACTAAAGAAATGTTGAGTAAAGGTGAAACCATGTTGCCACCCAGGTTAAAAAAAAAAGTAAATATTGAAAGAATAACGATTGGAGAGAATATGATACCGTTGGTATACTGAAGCTCTTCTCCATATGCGTTTCGCAAACATATGACAACTTTGTACGTCCGCGTATATCAAACCAATGAAAATACAACACATACGTATACAACAAGTTTTAATACGTTTCCAGCACAAATTGCAAAACCATCTTAGCGCAGCAATGGCATTGCATGTATGTAACAACATTCGCGTGACGCAAGAAACTTCTTCGCCAAGTGCATCCCGAGAATGAAATGAAACTTTCTTTTCGTCCTTTCCATTTTCAGCGAAAATACGTAATGTAGTAGTATAATACATATACTTCTCCGAACACCACCCATAGTATGTTTGTACCGAAGAAAATCTTTTCTTCCGTCAAACAGATTTCGCTGCGTAATGCATAAGGGACGAAAGTTTTCATATTATTTGTGAAAAATATTGAAGAAAAGATGGAAAATAAGAGCAAGAAAAAGGACATCATACAGAAGTATGTTTGTATGAATAAAATGATTTTCTTTTCTTCGAAATTGACTCCCACGTGAAAAATGTCGAGAAGATTGACGAAGAAACTATTATATATTTTAAGTTTGTGTGCAGAGTGTGCATCAACTAGGGGAACTAACAAGTGAATAGAATTTTGTTGAAAATGTGATTTGTATCGTTATGGAAGTTCAAAGAGTGTGTATTCTTCGTATAGTAAACTTCTTCGTTTCTGTTTGTAATTAATTTACGACCAAAAAAGAGATGCCTCGAATATAGAGTAGGTATCTGATGGTATGGAAAAAAAACTTATTTATTAGAGTGGAGTAGGTATTCAGAGAAGGAACTCGTTAGACAGTGAAACATCTTAAGCAGTAGAATTGAACAGAAATGCGAGCATGATATTGACGAAACTAGGTTTTCTCTATGCACAACGAACAAAAATCAACGTAACAATCTTTAATAGTATAACTATAGAAAAGCCGTAAGAAAGACATTTTAAGTAGATCTAATTACATTTAAAAACTAACAAAGGATAATGGAGTAGTAAATAGTCCCTTGGCCTTTGTCGCATAATGTGGGCTCTTTAGCATTCCGTGAATATTTAAAGTTGTATTCCTTTTCTAGTGTTTTATATTCTGTTATTTCTAGGTTTTCCAAATTGGGAAGAAAAATTTGTGCAAAAAATTAATCTGCTATCTTTTAAGTTAGCACTATGTCACATTAAAGTTTCGATAAAAGCTATATTGCACAATGTCGCGAATTTGCCGTGATTAAATGGCAAAAAAAATGCCGCGCCTTCCTTCCCTTAAAACAACCCCCCAAGTGCTTTTTGGTTCCATACGGAGCCCATGGCGCAATACCTCAAGTGTTAACCCTTTAAAGACCAGAGGCAAATATGTTTGCCCGGAGTTTTTTTGCCATTTAAAAATGTTCACGTAAAAATATGACAGGACACTCTTCAAGAAATTCAGTCTTCCACAATAGTATATTGGTTTAAATCGATAATATATTAATTATCATGATATAGTGATAGATTTATTAGAAGTTCGTAATGTTTTTAATATTCTGCGGATTTTCACTACCATAATTGAAATATTAAAATAAGGATCATGAAGTCGAATTATTATTGAAACATTATCTATTCAGGGCACCCCGGATATCGTATATTATAAAACCTTCGTTGCTTCCTACCAGAATACATTTGCATTCCATTTAAACTACAGGAATCTGATTCTCATATTCTTCCCGCGCACTATACTCTTCCTGAACGCGTTCCGTTTTTGAAAATATGTATATACTTTTCCCGTCGACTTCCTTCCTCGTTAGCTTTGCTCATCATCCTGCCATTCAAAAAGCTTAAAATACAAAAGATAGAACATAACGATGATCACATTTTAGATTATTATCATGTGCTGCTTAGCATTCATATCCTGACCTCGAATTGTGCCATCGAAACTATAAAATTAACAAGCCCAACCACCACCAACGCCACTATAGTAAGGCCATAAGAACACACCGCACCAACTTGTACGATGCGACAAAGAACAGAATAGCGCGTGGGAGGTAAAGTGCAAAAAAAAAAAACAGCAAGGCAAGCAAGGATGAAGGAAAATATCTTAATCTAAACTGGCACTGTTTCACACAGTCCCACCCTCATATTGAAGACAACAATAATAGTTACCGCGATGAAAAACAGAGCGCGCAGGACAAAAAAGTTTCTTTTCTAACTACAGTGTACGAGTATAGGAAAATAGTTGCGACGAGATATTTCTTATCTCTGCTATTTTTTTTTCTTTTGCTTTTTTGGCTTTTCTTATCTCCTTTCACTGTGTCTCATTTGTGGTGTACAAGATGCTTTTTTTCTGCCGACCTCGCCATACTATCGTGCAGTCTTGTTTGTTTTTCTTCGCTACTGATGATGATGACGATGGTGCTCACGGCTCACCACTTTTATTTTCAAAGGAAACTTTAATCACGCGAAATTATCCTTGAAGCAGTCCTACACCCGGTTGATAAGCGTCTATGCGGCTAGACTTGGTTGTTGTTTTTAAGAAAAATTTATTATTGTGGTAAAGAGTCCTTGTAAGGAAGCGATGTGATGCTGAATGTAATAATTTGTTGTCTCAATGAATAAATAAATTTCGTAAAAGTTTTTTTTTACAATAAACAAATTAGAATTGATTATTCTATTAAAATCGAAAGATTTATCAAATGAATGTATGTATGTATATTAAATAGTAACTCTTTAAAAAATTTGCTGATCCACTGTTTTACGATGGAAGTGTAAGGCCGCAACCACACCTATTGGGGTTTGCTGTTCAAAAGATAACCACCCGCAGGCCGGGCGACCTTGACGCCATGCCATGGAGTGGTAATATGCAGTGCAGTACAACCTGGTTGGGCCGTACCCATAAAAAAGAGTTGCGCCCGGTCGGTGTTCGGATTTAGATTGATGTGGAGTTATCGCTAGAAGGGTGAAAGAAGACAATTTTCTGAAAATATAAAGTATAAATCGATTATCGCGTACCCGAAGAGACCGTTGTTTGGGCAAATTTATCAACTAAGGGCCAATAACTCGGAAATCTCTATGCTTGTGCCCGTCGCCTGGTTAGTCTTATCCTTAGAAGAGAAAGCATAGCAACCCATTGCATGCGTTAGTGCAGAGTGGGCATCAGAAAATAAAAATGGCACCTTTTTCACACTATCGCAGTTCACACATACTAAATAAAAACACAAACAAATTTAATTTAAATGTCAATTTTTTGTTTACAATTTATTACTCTCCCAAAATGCCAACGTGATAATTAACCCTTGTGTTGGCATATATATCTAGACAGAAAATTGGTACTATATCTTGATGAAAAATATATACATTCGTAAGATATAGTATGTGAACTAGAAACTAGAAGCCCAAAATTAGACCTCTTCAAAAATTAGATTAACTTCAGAGAAGATTCTGCTACACCTCAGACATAATAGGTCGTAGACGGCGACAGAAGGGTTAATAATAATTGCATCGAACATTTTTTGACGTTTGAATTAATTCGCGAGGTGTAGTGAAATTAGTTTGGAGTCAAACACATATGGGTTGTGTGTGCACATTGCCATACGCCATTGTATGAAGTTGTGTAAAGATTTTTTAGTAGAATCATTTGAATCATATTCGCACTTCGCAAGAAAGAGAAGTAAAACTTCGGAGTTGCCCACCCCAGAATGGTTCCCTGATTTTCTCGGAAAAAACACGTGTAATCGTGTGGCAGAAACATTTAGGTAATTTTAAGTGATTTCTAATTTCAAGTCAAAAATAAGAAATAAATTTGGGATTGCTAGCCTAAGAATGGTACCCCAGTTTTCTCCGCAAGTTCTCGTCGATTCAGCATGGCGCGAACACTGAGGCCATTTTGGGTTCCTGATTTTAAATTTTAAATAAATGGAATAGGGTTACCCGCCCTAGAATGGTACTCCATAAGTTTCACCTGTTCCCTCCATCCATCGATAAATTTTTAATCAAATGCTCTTTCAACTCTTTTCCGGTGTCGCTGAAACGAGTTGAATGGGATGCATGTTTCCCCAAATCTTTTTTTTCACTCTGATACCATATAACAGTCCATTCGAAACATAAATGCTCAATCCGTCCATACCTAAACAACTCATTCCAAATCTAAATCTTTTTCAGGTACATCAACATCGAGTTGTACTACACTGCACCTTTAATATAATTTATTTGAATAAAATGACATTCGGCAGCAAATATTCGCGGCGGAAACATGTTGCAAATTTGGCGAGTATTCGCGTTGGTGTGAACATCTTCATACAATGAAGTGTGTTACAATTTTGACGGCCCGAGAATTCGACGCTAAAAATTCGCTGACGCGCGCCGGTGTGAGGGATGCTCAAATCGATTTAACCCTAAAAAATAGGTATATTTATCTTTTTGCTGAGTCATTAATTTTATGAAAACATTTTCGCACAAAATGGAAAACGGAGCCTTAATGGGATTTAACATTCTCGACTCTGTTGCTGGCTGTTTTTTAATGTAATAATCCATTTTGATGTTATATATTATGTATGTCCATACCTCTACATGTAACATCCCGGAAATGTGGCACATACACAGTTTGTGCGCCTTTGGTGAAGTTCGGAGTAAATTTACTTATTAATTTCATCAGAGTTAAAAGGTTTTGTTCTGATGAAAACACAGTAGGGAGATATTGGATAATCGGCCTACAAATTTATTTTAAAGTTACGTATACTAAGTTATTACATAATAATAAAAACAGTTGATAGTAAAGGGCGTACCTTATCTTCATGAACTCTTCGGGGTGGGAATGGAATTACTGGAATCGAAAAATCCGTTGACAGTGTTATTTAAATAAAAGGATGAGAAAAGAAAATGCGCTTTGCCAAAATTTTTTTTTTTGCTTATCCGTATGCAAATTTGAAAATTTTCTCTGAGTATATTTTTCTTCAACCCATATTCTTCATCGAAGGTGAAGGTGCTTCAGGTTGAGGGACGGGCGAGGAATTTACTGAAATATACTATGGCCCATTCTCTCGTAGATCTTAAAGAATGGTTAGTCTTATCGCCCAGAGAAGACACACACAATATTCAAAAAGCTTCTCCGTTATATTGAATTGATTTTTTGTTAATTTTGCATAGTTATGTTATCTTTTGCTTATTTACGCTGTTGGATGAAAGTGCGCAATGATTTTCTCAATCTAAGATGATGGCTTAAACAAGCAAAATATGGCGTAGCTATGCAAAATAAACAAAAATTCCATTCAACACAATGGAAAAGCTTTCTAAATATGGTGTGTGTCTTCTCTACGCGATAGGACTAATCAGCCGACAGGTACTGAATAAGAGCTATCAGAAACCCGGCCTATGTCGTTCAAAAGATATTAGCAAAAGCTGTGAGAAAATAACTTTTAATTTTTAAAATTCTTTAAGAGCTTTACGACGGAGGTCATTGAAGGCGTGAGGTGGTGGAGTGTAGATGGCGATAATTTACTGAAGTACGATAATTCCATCAACAGACATACGTACACAAAATATGGAGGAAATAAACTGCTTTCACAATTTTTCTCCAGGCCAATTTCGCAGATTTTTCGATGCGTATTTTGCTGTTGAGCGTGTAAATAATTCAATCAATCTGGAGGGTCCAATTGACTAAAATATATGGGTAAATGCATGTAAAGACGACCTGTCTTTAGAATGTTGCTTATTGTGAATTTTGTGCATGTTTCATAAGATATTCTACTATGTGGAGTAGAGACCAGTCGCAGTCGGGTGGAGCCAATCTATTGAAATCCGCTAATCTGTTTCTTGGATTCTTGAGCTATTCAGAAGCTTTGCAAAAATATTTATTTTCATAATTTTGCTCATTGAGAATTTTATCTATCTTTTAATAGTCATTCTGTTGTTCGGGGTAGAGACCACTACTATAATCCACTTATATGCTCAACACAATTTTGCTAATTGTATTTTTTTCGCTTGTTTCAATGAATCTATCCTCTACTGGGAAGAGACCAATGATGATTCGTTTAAGAAATGTTCAGAAAAGTTTGTGAAAAACAATTGTCTGGATAATTTTCCTCATTGGGCAATTTTAGTTTTGGAGTAGAGACGGATGCGTCGTAGCATTTTTACCGGAATCCGCATATCCGTTCAGGAAATAAATGCAAAAGTGTGTAAAGAAGAACTGTGTCCATAATGTTGTTTATTGTGAATTTTGTAGTTGTTTCAATCCCGCTATTCGGTGTGGGGCCCAATTCTTATTCTTCGGTACTTCGTACAGCGCTCCATGACATCGCGTTATTTGGTCTGCAGTGTAGGCTTTTTCTGGCGGTAATGTCTCAGCCTATTTCTACAGGCACCTCTATCTTGGATCGTGACATCGCTGAGAGCAATGCGTTGTTGCTTTCCCATTTGATACATCAGATGATTTACTCAGATCCGCGAATAGAAGTTTCTATACTTCTAATCGTATTCGGCACAGAGACAAATACGGTGCAGGAGAAGAGCTCACATCAAAATTTTGCTCACCCCTTCAGTTGATTCTGCATTTTTCAGTGGCTATTCAGCTATTTTAGGTGAAAAAAAAAACCAAGGGGAAAATTTTCAAAAATATGTTTTGGGGTAGATAACAATATGGTCGGTTTTCCCCATTGTGAATTTTAAAATTCTGTTATTTTGCGGCGGCGCGCGTAGCAAATTTATCGGCATCCGCTTAACCGTTCAGGAGCTAAATACAAATTAAGTGGAAAAGAACGGTCTTCATAATTGTGTACATTGTGAATTTCGTGCATGTTTTAATTCCTATTCCGGTATCCGAAGAGCAGTCCAATCCGGTTTTTAATATTTACTCAAATCCGCGACTTTGTTCAGGAGATATAAACAAAAGTATTTGAAAAAAAGCTGTTTTAAATAATTTTGGCTATTTATAAATTTTTCGCATGTTTTTCCGGGTGTAGACCAATTCGCTGGAATAGGTTGACTGAAATCTGGCAATCCGTTCAAGGAATACAGAAAAATATTAATTTTGCTTATTGTGAATTTTTTCGCGTGTTTCAATGTTATTCTGATATTCAGGGAGAGGACCAATTCGGCAGAAAAATCTTCCAAAAATTCGCAAAGACGTTCAAGAAATAGAAACAAAAATATGCGAAAATAAGCTCATTGTGAATTTCTGCTTATTTCAATGGTTATACTGTTGTTCCGGCCGGAGTAAAGAAGTATGTGAAAAAGAATTGTCTTGATAATTGTGCCCATTGTGAATTTGTTCAAATGTCTCAATAGTGTATCAAATTTACTGACATCCGCTCATATGTTAAAGAAATACACACAGAAATAGGCGAAGAAGTACCCATGTCAATTGTTGTTCATTGTGAACTTTCGCATATTTCAATAGTTATTCTGCTATCCGGCCACATCCTAATAAAAATTGTGCCTGTAAAAATTCGCTTGCTTACCGTATAGGAAACAGTATATCGACTGTACACAGTCGAAATTGGCGAAAATATTTGTCGTGATATACACCTATGCCGCACAATCTTCTACGACATGCTAAAACTCTATAATATTTAAATAAATTGCCGATTTCGATTCATTCGATTAGCCGTGAAACGATTTTAGCTACCAGACCACAACATAGTAAAATTTTGGGGATATTGTGATATGCCGCAGTAAATACAAATTCCATAATACTTTTTTCGTCACCGAATTTTTATTCGGCAGCTCAGTGGGCTTTGTCTCTACTAACGGAGCTACCGAATGTCCTAATCTCTTAACCCTTTCCCGGACAGAACGTCTATAGACGTCCAATTTTGAGCATTTGACATGCAAATCCTGTCAAATTTTGGCGTTGTGTCCGGCAATGAGGTAAAATGAAATGATAATCTCTACCTCTGAATTCCCGAAGTGTTGGTTCGAATCCTAAGCGTAGGTGTTAAAATAGCTCCTACGGCATGGCAGTTGGTTCTACGATGGAAATCGTTTCATAGCTACCCGTATTTACAAAGGCCAAGAGCAACCAAACCCCCTAAATTCAACAAAATTCCAGTTATAAAAAAACAAGGTACATATGTGCCCAGTGGCGCAACTAGGATTTGGTGCTGGAGGGGGCTAAGTTCATCCATATTATACTAGATATTTGATGTTTCTGCCGCAAGTTGGGGAATGATGCTATTTGTCAGAGCGCTATACAGTAGTGTTTGAAAGTGCCGTTGTATTCAGGTTTTTTTTTCTATCTAAAAATTTTCGTAGCGTCACATGTTAATTGTTATAATATAATAACACTTTGCCATGCTAAGGCCTGGATAGACCTCGGGCGGAATGAAAATGAAATTTTTGTCCGCATCGATTTTCTCAATGAAAATTCATACTTACTGTCATGGAATATGTGGCAAATGCAGGGGAATTCCATAAGCTACAATCTGAAAACTGTTAACTGAAAACCATAATTTCCCTCGGCCATTTTATGTATAATTTTTCTTCTTCAATTGCAATGAAAAATTGTAATTTTTAGGCGGAGCTTTTTTTTTGCGAAAGCATTCATTTTGAAGACTTTTTTCCCTTTTTGCCAATATTACTTCAGACCAGTGTGTCTTCTAATTTACAGAAAGTATATGGTATGGATGTTGCAACCTGGACAGTCCACGTTTCATATTTTTTATAAAATTTGCAACGAAATGCATTGTTTCAAATCTCATTTAGAAATTTTTCCCTTCCAAATTTCTGGGTCTGGGAGGGGCTTTAGCCCCCTTAGCCCCTCCCGTGGTTGCGCCACTGTATGTGCCTAACTGGAACTATTAAATCAGATATCGAATTAGTAAGAAGCTAACAGTACTTTTGAAAAAAACGACAAACTTTGATTGAGTCGTAACTATGAGACTGGTCGAAGTTAAGTGTTTTTGTCAGCTAATACTATGTACTATGTATACGACCTGTCGCTCCTTACTTAAGAAGAGGATCCTGTTCTCTCTTACTTTAAAAATTACAATCCGATAAGTACCTAAACCACCCCATGAAAAAATAATAATAATTCCATAAACTAAAAAAGAATCATTAAAAATTGAAGGATTCTTATATGAAGTGTCTCGCTCGACCCTTGTCTAAATCCAAACTGACAAGCATTTTATTCTTTAAAAGAAAAAGATGTTGACCGATAGTCAAGACGGCTTGGAAGAAAAATGCCAACCAAGAAAAGAAAATACCTTTCAACGCAGAAACGCAAGACGCGGAGAAAAGAGAAAAACCAAAAAGAAAAAAACTTTAAATACTTACATGAAGGGCGTCTCGTCCATCATATTGCAAAACACCCCCGACTCGCAGTCAAGCGAAAAGAAAGGAGCACACACAAAATTCAATTGAATTCACCACATTTTCACATATACGAGTACATTATGAATATTTTATTCATATGCGTACTATGTATGACGATATGTGTGCTCTGGGCTGTTGTCAGCTAACGTTCCCTGGGTAGATGATTGCAAGAAAGCCTATAAGGGGGCCTGAAGAGAAAAAAGAAATCGTCGAATCGTACGCAGTGACAGCAAATCACAAGCAAGGAAAGGAAAAAGTTGAAAAATTATATACAGAAAGAATCCTGTGTTGATAACTTATTTCGGAAGAAGCCTTTCTGCGACTGTTGTTGATGGCAACATTGAATTGAATTTGATTCTGACGAAAAGAAATGTGCTCCCCTGATAGTTCAACAACGGCCAAAAGGGAAAGTCGTAGCGATATGACAGTTGACAGTGAAGCGTTTTTTTAAGGTATAGAGGTTATCGGTGAGCAGCGCCCGCTCTAAGGGGGGGGGGGGGTGGCAGCCGGGCGGTCGCCCGGGGCGCCAAATTATGGGGGCGGCTTTTTGGCTAGTAGGTACTCGTATAAGAAAAAAGTGGAAAAGGCCGAAAAGAAAATATGTACTAATATCAACTTCGATTTAGTGGAATTAAAACCATAAATACTACAGAAAAAATACATAAAAAGGAAAGTTGTGTTTTAAAGAAAAAAAGTCTTTGCAAGGTTTTAATAACCCACAATTGATACGGAGTACTGCATTCGGAATCATAAAAGGCTCAGGAAAAAATTGCCAAAATTGTACGTCCTTGACTCTAGCACGCGTCTTACTTCCGAAAAGCAAAGTGGGACAGCATATGAAATGAGAAGTAAGAAGCCACATCGCATAACACTCACCACATAAAGGCCTTAAAATCAACCTCTACTGTGAGAAATTGTATGCCCGAAACAACATTTTCATCACTTTTTCAGTCATTTTAAATAATTTCCAAACACCTTTTGCAGCATCTCGACTTTAATTTGCTTGATCTTTTCGCGGATCAGTTGATTCCAATAGCATTGATTCATCTAGCACTGAGATGACAAATTTTGAACAGGTTGGTTTAGATTTTAGCAAGTTGAGGGATGGAACCACAGTACACATTGTCAGAGCTGCAACCAATCTTCCCTAATATTTTTCTAGACATGCTAATATCGAGATATTAATAGGTTCTCCCGATTTAACTAGCTAGCTACCCAATTCTCTATAAAAATTATCAAGATGACGCATTTATGAAAATAAATCACTGAAGAAATCAGTTTGCGAAGAGGTCCGACTAATTAAAGTTTATCTGCTGCGCAGTGTATAAAGATGTTATCAAAGATCCAAAAGATTAGTTATGAAAACGAGCACCATTGCAAATTTCCAAAATTTTCCTAAGCAGTCTTTATAAAATGTGTTGAGTCTTTTAGTGAACAAAATAATTTTGCATTAATTTTCAATTTCTTACGTCGCTGTGAAAGCCTATTTTTTGACGGTGGTGAAAAAAATGTCGCTCGGGGAATTCAATACTAACCTCAATTTTTGGAACTCCAAATAAATTCTATATCAAGCCTTGCTGAACTGTGGCGAATTTCGCTTAGGAGTCTGAACGAAAGCGGAACAGTTTTCTAGTGCATACTTTCTGGGCCTTTTCAGTGGATCAAGATTATATTTTCGTAATTATTAGGGCGTTGGTTCGAGTCCTACTGTCACCATCAGTTTTTGTGTTGTCTTTCAAAAAATGCTTCTACCCAACTAACAATTATAGTTCTATATTAATTCGTAGAATATTCTCTTCCAATAGTATTAGAAGCAGATTCTATGATATGAAAACAGAAAAGTGACATTTGCCGCCATTTTTTCTAAACCAATAGAACCTTGTATTTTATATCTGATATCATCATTACTTTCGTGCCTCGTGCATTACTTTTGATAACCAATGTGAACAGATTGAGTAATAATGCCATCTATAGGAAGCTTATAGAATGACACTGAAATCTGATGAAAAAATTAGCGCGCAGCTAGCATTGAACCCATGCCCACCGTATCGCCCGTCCTATGTCTTAACCATTCGACTTATCTAAGCATTGCTCGTAAGCAGATGGTGTTGCTTCTATAGAAATATTTGACACATTTCTATAAAATCTGGTATGCAATTAATCTTCTCTCATGTGGTTTTACCAATAGTGGCAATAGAAAAACTGACAATCATTCGTTTGCAGTGAGAAGATTTTACAGTTTACAGTTTGTTCTAATCGACATATTTATCAATAAAATGTACTCAGTTTATGTGTAGAGATTTTCTTAGCGGCTTCAGAAACTGATAATAATTCAAGACTTCAAACCATTCAATTGAAGATAGTTGGTTTCCATTTTGGTATTTCAAAGTATGTACTTCATCACTCTCAACTCTTCCAAAAATTACGAAGCCCGTACTCCTACAAACATACGATAAACAATTTATCAGATGACAATTTAATGTCATACTATTAGGATAAAACAACACTACCGATTGTCTGCTATAGGAGAATATTGCATGTGTGTGTTCATTTGTGAGTGATTGATTACAAATTTGCTAACAGGGTTACCCCTGTGTATTAAGCCATCCAATAAAAACAATAAAAAAGTATTAATGGAGTACCTATATTTTTTAGCTTCATATTAAGAGCAAGTATTGCAGAAGCTTTACAGAACCATCTTTGAATTCCTCATACAATCTACGATTAATTTGTCTTGAATAGTACCTAAGGGGCGGCGATTTGTCCTCTTGCCCGGGGCGGCGTAAGTGCTAGAGCGGTGAGATGTATGTATATGTTGAAGTAGGAATTATTGCAACCTAAAGGCCTTTGCATGTTAAGCTTGCGATCAAATTTACGAACAAAATTGTTTTAATTTCAAACTGAAAAGTATGTTACTTAGCTTTTGGTAGAATTATTTTATCGTTATTGTTGATTTATTTGTTTACTCGCATCATAAAAAGAGAAATCAGGATGTTCGAAGTGGTTCAGTTTTTTTGACGGACTCCTCCTGCTAGGTTCAGGTTCAGGCTACTTCTATCTTAAAAAAGACATAGGCCCATTCTCTCAAAATTCTTATCGAATGGTTAGTCTTATCGCATAAAGAAGACATACACAATTTTCAGAAATCTTTTCCATTATATTGAATGAAATTTTTGTTTAATTCGCATATTTATGTTATCTTTTGCTCATTTCCGCTGTTGTATGAAACTGCGCAATGATTTTTTAAATCTAAGATGATGGCGTAACCAAGCAAAAATATGGCGTAACAATGCAAAATAAACAAAAATTCCATTCAATACAATGGAAAAGCTTTCTGAATATTGTGTGTGTCTTCTCTATGCGATAAGACTAACCAGCCGATAGGTACTGAATAAGAGCTATCAGAAACCGGGCCATAATGTAAATCTTTTATGCACATGTCGAACGAATATTAAGCCATCCGAAAGAGTGCCACATCCCAACTGGTGCTCCCAGAATATACTCATTCTATTCGCATGGGTGTACTAATACACTCGAAAGAACCGAATAGAATTCGTCTGGAAGATAGTTTGGCTATAATACAAATGCAAACAGTGAATAAGGTATACAAAAATATGTTTGTTGTTGTGTTGCCTCTGGATCCGCGTACATCTAAATTAACCATATGTTTAGAAAAAAAATTCAAAAATATCCACTATCTACTTCAGTATGAAGTACGTACTGCAAACTTTTCTGTCTCGTATATCTACATTCGTTAGATATTCACAAAATATATCCAAACTGAATATCGCCCATCATTTCCTTTCTTACCCTTGTCAGGATTTAACACCATCTCGTCATAAATTTATAATATTTAACCCACCCCGTCCTTTTGAAATCTTTATAGGAATTTTATGATTTGGGTCGATCTTAATCCTTGCGGATTGGCAAATGATGGAGCCCGAGGCCTTTGGAAAAGGGATTCAAGCCAAAATACGAATCATGTTGTTAGCAGGAAAGGTTCGTTATACGAGGCACAGAGAATTTATTAATAAAATTGAGAGATTTTCGGATCGACTCCAAAAAGATTGAAGCGCACAAAAAAAAAATCAAAAATTACACTTGAAAGCAAATCGTTAAACAAAGAAAGTCAAATTCCTTTGAACAGTACTATGTAAACAGCAGTGATTAAGCTGAATTAACGTTTCTGTACTAATTGAACCTGTGTTTTGTTAGCCATCCAGCTTTTGCATATTTGACGTGAAATTGCATTTTATTGGCGTGAAAGTTTCGTTCGTATTTTTTTTTTCAATCAAGGAATAAACAAAGTTTTCAATCAGCGTTTCAATTAGGAAGATACAAATCCGTTCCCAATTAGTCGAACCATCTACCAATCTACCCTCTCTTCTCGTCACATGAAGCGCACTCGTTAAATCCTTTTCAATCCGTCACACTATCACTATTGTGTCATGCAATTTCCGAATGATTTCGTTGAAGAATGCTAACGTTCCGTACTATATACAACTTGGACAAACTGCATCCCGTCACGCGCTGTTCGTCAACATAAAAATCAAGCAAGCAATCGAATCATTCGTCCATTGTACATCCTGATGCGGTAGTCTATCGTTTAACTTGTCTATATCGTCTCTATGCAATTGTTCAATTTGTATATGTACTATACAACATCTTCATTGCGCTATATGGCAATATAGCGAGCGTGTAGGTACAATGGAAGAATCCTTTGAGCGTATGATGGGTTCGAGGGTACTTATCCTATAGTGAAGCGGCTATATCGGATAAGTGAAGCAACCGAGAAACGAGCATTCTTGGATCAAAGAAATCCCAACAAGCAAGAATGAACACGACATTCGGATTGGATGATTATACTCGTACCTGGGTACGAGGTATGTTGTAGTACGATTTATCTGTACCGAACCATAAATGCGGAAAAAGTTGATACATACATCCAATTGTCCGGGTTTTGGATTCTTGAGCGTTCGGTGGAAGTTAACGTGAAAACGATGGACGAGGTACGACTAGATTTGTATATAACGCATTTTTTCCGCACATGTCCTTTGAACTAGTTCAACAAAAGAAACGGCGCGATGAATGACAAGTGTTGTTATTTATGGAACGATTTCGGAATGAACTCGTGTAGGGATGTTAAACGGGCGTTTGATAGAGATTGGTGAATTAAATTAAAATTTAACCATATTACTATAGTTTTGGATTTGGCATTGCTCTGGAACAGCTAAGAGAATAACGAGAACGAGGCTAATTTCGGGCACGGTCAAAATTTGAATACCCGTAACTTTTGAATGAAACTTAAGCTTTTTTTGTGTTAATAATTTCTACCGCAGGCCTATGACGTTTTCCAATTTCATCTGTTCCTGGGTATGTTTTGAGGCTTTATTAGAAATATACTTGGATGAAGGTTGGTTAAAATTGGTTCATAAGAAAAAAGGTTTTCTTAGAAAAACCTAATTTTCAGGTATTGGTTTCTATGTCAGCCTATGACGTAGTGCTCTGATTTCATCCGTTCCTAGATATGTTTTGACGCTTTGCTATAGTAACACATTTGGGTGAAGTTGTTGTAGTTGTAGTTTGGTTATGATTGGTATTTAAAGAAAAAAGTGTTTCTTAGAAGAACTTAATTTTCAGAGGTTGGTTTGTATGGCAGCCTAATGACGTAATGTTCCGATTCCATTCGTTCCATTTGAGTGAAGTTTGGCTATGATTGGCATTTAAAGAATAAAATGTTACTTAGAAGAACCTAATTTTCAGGGGTTGGTTTCAGGGGTTGGCCGCATGACGCCATGGTCCGATGCCATTCGTTCCGACATATATTTAAAAATATATACATTATACGAAAATCAGTTAAAAACTGGATTGCCTTACAAACACTAGATAGACCCAAGAAAACTGATTTGTGAAAAAAAATAGATTTTAGGGTGTCCATCGGTAAAATTTCGAAAGGCTGAAAGAAACCCCCCCCCCCCCTCCCCCAATCTCTCCAGCATACTACCAGATCTATTTAAATTTTTTCCAATCTGAACTACTATTCAAGACGCTCGAATTACGCTGTCCAAATATAGTCAGCAAGGGTCTTTCATCATGCGCGCATTAAATTTTGTTAAAATGATTGAAAAGCTCTGAGTTGCACAAAAATTTAAAAAATTTAGCAAAGTTTAAATTTTTCTGTGGAAGTGAACGAAAGCCAATAGGGACGAAATTTATCGCTGTCACAAGGAATAAAGTTTAGTTTCCCTTACTGTATAAGTTAAGTACGAGTATGTATCTATCAATTTATATACCATTGTTTAAATCAGTACAAAATGTTTTCTTGATAATCGGCCAGGGAGGCAAACACCCATCCCTGCCCTTGGGTACGCCCATGAGCGGTAGTTGAGATACCTGCCCTTGGTTAATCATCCAGCATAAAGCGAAGTGAAAGCTCTAAAATATCGTTTCCCAGCCGGTGTTGTGAAAAATGTTCCGTGGAGACTTTTATTCGCTAAAATTAAAAAAAAAATGAAACCGAGGCTAATTTCGGGCGCGGCCGAAATATGGATACCCTTCGCTCTCCTCGGACTTAAGCTTTTTCGGGCGTACCTACGAATTGTATTTAATTCCCCCCCTCCCCTCCATTCCTTTGCTTCCGTCATATTGGTGTGCGGTTTGGTTGGAATAAATGGGCGATTAAAAATAATTACTCAGAAAATTTTATTGGAGGATGCGGTAGCATGGCCCCATATTACGATTCCATTTATTTTGACCTTTTTTTGTTGCTTTGATTAAGACATATTAATTCAAGGTTTTGTGAAATTTGTGTAAAAAATTATTCTTAGAAGAACCAAAATGGGTGGTTGGGTTTGTATGGTAGACCCATGACCCCATGGTCCGAATTAATCTATTCTTGCATATGTTTTGTGTCAACAATAGAAATACATTTGTGTGAAATTTCGTTGAAATTGGTGCACAAAAAAAAGTTTTTTTTAGAAGAACCTAATTTGGAGGGTTGGATTTGTATGGCAGCCCTATAATCCCATGATGATTTGAGACGAAGAGACGGACAGACAGACGGAGATCGCCCAATCGACTTCCCATGTTATGCTGATGCTGATCATTTATGTATACTTATTACATGGTCGGAGATGGTTCCTTCAATGCGTTACAAACTTCATGACAAAGTTAATGGTCCCTTCGTTGATTCTACGAGCGAAGGGTATAAAAATGTGTGCACGATATGGTAACTGTCGATGACACCTTTTCATATTGTAATAAAGTGCAACTGCATTGTTTTCGCTGGCGAAAACCGGTGTGAAAACTTTCGTGTGAAGTGAATACCAGCAAGTGAATTCGATTTAACGATCATCAAAATTTTGATAGTATTTGCATGAATTTCACGTGTCGTGGCGATGTTAGTACTACTCTAAACGATTACTCAAACATGAGAATTTAGACAAAATTTTCCTAACCGGTCCTCTAACGAGTTTCTAGAACAATACGTTAAATGGTTAAATCGATCTACGAAACGACCAATGCTTTGTATTTCCCGCGATCGGATGGATAGATGGATCGCGAAAGGGCCAACACAATACATCCAGTGAATTCTGGAGATCGCAGAATTTATTAGATTTTTCAATCTTTCTTTTCGTAGCTCGTAGCTATAAGCCTACATAGTAAATCATGGTGGTCACACCGAACGGAGCAGAGTGGATCTTAGAAATAAGTAGGTATGCAAAGTGCTAGTCGGACAATTCTAAATATTATGCGGAGTAGCTCAAATAACAGATTTCAGGAAAATTGATTGACTCCCTGAATGGACATTTCCGAAATGTAGTTCTGCTGTTAGTCTTAAGGCGTTTAAAGAATGGGCAGTAAATCACCCCCAAAACGCTCCTTTTGGGCTGAAAATGCCACTTTTCTCAATTTCTATGAGATTTGGCGAAAATGGGGTTTGAAAAAGTCGATGAAGACGGCATCCAGATCTACATTTTGCTGAAACTTTGAGGGCCCTAGCTATCACCGTTTAGGAGATACAGGCGTTTAAAGAAGGGGCAGTAAATCACCCCCAAAACGCTCCTTTTGGGCTGAAAATGCCTCTTTTCTCAATTTCTATGAGATTTGGCGAAAATGGGGTTTGAAAAAGTCGATGAAGAGGGCATCCAGACCTACATTTTGCTGAAACTTTGAGGGCCCTAGCTATCACCGTTTAGGAGATACAGCCGTTTAAAGAATGGGCAGTAAATCACCCCCAAAACGCTCCTTTTGGGCTGAAAATGCCACTTTCCTCAATTTCTATGAGATTTGGCGAAAATGGGGTTTGAAAAAGTCGATGAAGAGGGCATCCAGACCTACATTTTGCTGAAACTTTGAGGGCCCTAGCTACCACCGTTAAGGAGATACAGCCGTTTAAAGAATGGGCAGTAAATCACCCCCAAAACGCTCCTTTTGGGCTGAAAATGCCACTTTTCTCAATTTCTATGAGATTTGGCGAAAATGGGGTTTGAAAAAGTCGATGAAGAGGACATCCAGACCTACATTTTGCTGAAACTTTGAGGGCCCTAGCTATCACCGTTCAGGAGATACAGGCGTTTAAAGAAGGGGCAGTAAATCACCCACAAAACGCTCCTTTTGGGCTGAAAATACCACTTTTCTCAATTTCCATGAGATTTGGCAAAAATGGGGTTTGAAAAAGTCGATGAAGAGGGCATCCAGACCTACATTTTGCTGAAACTTTGAGGGCCCTAGCTATCACCGTTTAGGAGATACAGGCGTTTAAAGAAGGGGCAGTAAATCACCCCCAAAACGCTCCTTTTGGGCTGAAAATGCCACTTTTCTCAATTTCTATGAGATTTGGCGAAAATGGGGTTTGAAAAAGTCGATGAAGAGGGCATCCAGACCTACATTTTGCTGAAACTTTGAGGGCCCTAGCTATCACCGTTTAGGAGATACAGCCGTTTAAAGAATGGGCAGTAAATCATCCCCAAAACGCTCCTTTTGGGCTGAAAATGCCACTTTTCTCAATTTCTATGAGATTTGGCGAAAATGGGGTTTGAAAAAGTCGATGAAGAGGGCATCCAGACCTACATTTTGCTGAAACTTTGAGGGCCCTAGCTATCACCGTTTAGGAGATACAGGCGTTTAAAGAAGGGGCGGTAAATCACGCCCAAAACGCTCCTTTTGGGCTGAAAATGCCGCTTTTCTCAATTTCTATGAGATTTGGCGAAAATGGGGTTTGAAAAAGTCGATGAAGAGGGCATCCAGACCTACATTTTGCTGAAACTTTGAGGGCCCTAGCTATCACCGTTTAGGAGATACAGCCGTTTAAAGAATGGGCAGTAAATCACCCCCAAAACGCTCCTTTTGGGCTGAAAATGCCACTTTTCTCAATTTCTATGAGATTTGGCGAAAATGGGGTTTGAAAAAGTCGATGAAGAGGGCATCCATACCTACATTTTGCTGAAACTTTGAGGGCCCTAGCTATCACCGTTTAGGAGATACAGGCGTTTAAAGAAGGGGCAGTAAATCACCCCCAAAACGCTCCTTTTGGGCTGAAAATGCCACTTTTCTCAATTTCTATGAGATTTGGCGAAAATGGGGTTTGAAAAAGTCGATGAAGAGGGCATCCAGACCTACATTTTGCTGAAACTTTGAGGGCCCTAGCTATCACCGTTTAGGAGATACAGCCGTTTAAAGAATGGGCAGTAAATCATCCCCAAAACGCTCCTTTTGGGCTGAAAATGCCACTTTTCTCAATTTCTATGAGATTTGGCGAAAATGGGGTTTGAAAAAGTCGATGAAGAGGGCATCCAGACCTACATTTTGCTGAAACTTTGAGGGCCCTAGCTATCACCGTTTAGGAGATACAGGCGTTTAAAGAAGGGGCGGTAAATCACGCCCAAAACGCTCTTTTTGGGCTGAAAATGCCGCTTTTCTCAATTTCTATGAGATTTGGCGAAAATGGGGTTTGAAAAAGTCGATGAAGAGGGCATCCAGACCTACATTTTGCTGAAACTTTGAGGGCCCTAGCTATCACCGTTTAGGAGATACAGCCATTTAAAGAATGGGCAGTAAATCACCCCCAAAACGCTCCTTTTGGGCTGAAAATGCCACTTTTCTCAATTTCTATGAGATTTGGCGAAAATGGGGTTTGAAAAAGTCGATGAAGAGGGCTGAAACTTTGAGGGCCCTAGCTATCACCGTTTAGGAAATACAGGCGTTTAAAGAAAGGGCAGTAAATCACCCCCAAAACGCTCCTTTTGGGCTGAAAATGCCAATTTTCTCAATTTCTATGAGATTTGGCGAAAATGGGGTTTGAAAAAGTCGATGAAGAGGACTTCCAGACCTACATTTTGCTGAAACCTTGAGGGCCCTAGCTATCACCGTTTAGGAGATACAGGCGTTTAAAGAAGGGGCAGTAAATCACCCCCAAAACGCTCCTTTTGGGCTGAAAATGCCACTTTTCTCAATTTCTATGAGATTTGGCGAAAATGGGGTTTGAAAAAGTCGATGAAGAGGGCATCCAAACCTACATTTTGCTGAAACTTTGAGGGCCCTAGCTATCACCGTTTAGGAGATACAGCCGTTTAAAGAATGGGCAGTAAATCACCCCCAAAACGCTCCTTTTGGGCTGAAAATGCCACTTTTCTCAATTTCTATGAGATTTGGCGAAAATGGGGTTTGAAAAAGTCGATGAAGAGGGCATCCAGACCTACATTTTGCTGAAACTTTGAGGGCCCTAGCTATCACCGTTTAGGAGATACAGCCGTTTAAAGAATGGGCAGTAAATCACCCCCAAAACGCTCCTTTTGGGCTGAAAATGCCACTTTTCTCAATTTCTATGAGATTTGGCGAAAATTGGGTTTGGATGTACCTCCAACGAAAATCACCTCGGGATTTATTAATCTCCAATTTTTTAAATGAAAATACTATACTTACTATCGTGGGAATTCCATAAACAACCATCTGAAAATGGTTCCTTAATTTTTTCTCTGGAATTTGTTGTATTTCCTAAAGCGGGCAGAAAAAGAGTACATTTTCACGAGGTCTATCTATTTATCATCTCTCCAATAAAAGTGGATAAAAATTGCATTTTAACGCTTAGATTTTATTATTCGACAGTTATCAGCCAATTTTCAAGAGGAACGGAGAAGTAATAAATTGTAAGCGTACTTTTGCAAAATTAAAAAAAAGTTACAGTCACGCAGGGTCGCGATCTACTTGAATATTGAGATTTTGAAACCTACGAAACCAATTATAGAATATCGATATTGTTTGTTTCTTGTGATCATTTCATCAACATAACTTATAGATTTAGCATCAACTATAATCCTTATGTAGATGTTTTGTATTAAAACCACCATAGGCCTATACGTCATTGCTATGTTTAATTCGTAAATTAAAAAATCGCCTAGATTCGCCAAAGAAACCACTCGACCGAAGAGATATAATTGAATCACCCACTTTTCGCCCCGGACCCGTCAAAAGGACCAAAGCACAGTAGCAGATTGTAATTGGATTACAAGTACCCAATTGAGGTTGCATGCTGGATAGCCACAACACTTAACGATTACCGTCACAAACCAAGCATCCTATCCTACATATTCAGCGCTCTCGCTATACTGATGCTTGCATTAAAATGTCGAGGATACCATTAACCCACTTCTTTTTCTCTTTTTCCTCTCTAGTTTTGCGTTTTTTCCTTGTATTCAGCAAAAGTTATTATGTTAAGTAGTGTTGGTGCGTTGCTGCCACTACGGGCATCTCCAAGAATCATTGTCGCTCTTTCAGCTCACCCGACATATATGTAAGAGCTTCAGGATCAGCGAAAATTTGTTTTGCCTTTTTTCCCGAAACTCTAATGGGGGACTCATGTATGATACGACGGCAAGTAAAGATGGAGCTCTAATCGTTGCCGTCAAGCGGGCCGCGTATTCTTTACCATTGTTAGCGTAAGTGATTCTCACTTGTGTGTAAGTCCTGTGTCCCTATATCTCTCTATTTCTGTGCACAGCAAAAAAAAAGGATACACCATACATACATAGACGACGACGAAAGGAAAGTGTTCTCGATTCGCCTTGTACACTGTGCAAGCGAGTATCCTTTTCGTTAGTATAGTATCTTTTGTCGCTTCCGTAGTTATGTCATCGGTTTTTGTTCTTCGACAGGCCTATTTTCAAAATCCATCCGTCGTAGTCGTCATCATCAGTTGGCGGGCGCTTGACGATATAAGATGAAGGCATTCTACAGATTATTCTGGTCTGCACTTTTTTTTTAGTACACAAGCGTATACAGGCTTGTGTGTGCTCATCGAAAAAGGATGTGCAAACGTGAAAACGAGCTCAAGGACTTCCGTCAATTGATGCTCACTTTTATGAAGAGGTCGTCCAACAACTAACGAAGTCAATAGCATCTATCGCTCATACGAACTTTTTTTTATAAGAGTCGTGCACTCACTTTCTCGAATGTATGGATAGCATTCATCTTTCTTTCTTTACAGCATGTAATAAGCGTTCGTATCTATCTTTTGGAGTGGAATTTATGCCTATGTGAAATAGCCTATTTAGTTGCAGCCTTAGGGGATCCACCACGACGTCGTCGTCGCCGTTTTCGCTGAATTGAAAGATCCAAATTGATCTGCCAAAATGTCTAATGAAACCAAATAAATTTTATGGATAGCAATCATTTCTCACAATGCACAAAAGGTACGTGTGAATGTGCGAAGAAAAGGAAATCAGCGCCGAAATAGAAATTGTTCGTATTATGAGTGTTATTTGTTTGTCTTGGGAGGCGTGGAGAAGAATCGACGAAAACCACTCAATACTCTTCACAGGGTAGTTTTTTAAATGAGTCAAGAAGTCTCAAGAGATTTTTTTTCTAGCCAGAAAACCATACTAAAGGGAACAGTTTAGAGTTTTGAAGATTGGTTTATCTGACGTAGGATTTACGGTGTCTTCTGACAAAAGCGAAGCGATAAAGGCTTGGGTACTTTGATCAATTGTTATACACAAAAACTTGCTCAGCTTTTTTACTGTTAGTCCACTATTTAGACGACTACCTTCCAATTTCGAGCAATTTAAATTCTTTCGTTCAGAAAAATCTCGTTTTCCCCGCTCTCTTATTCTGTATATTAAACATTTCAATTAAAAAACCAATTTAGCCGACATCTCATTTCATTATTTCCATTTCATTTCCACGGACAGAGGAAGATAGTCACATTGTCTCCTAATTTAATTTTTGCAGACAGAATAGTGTTCGCGGTATTCACACTGATAAGGGAGATTAAAGAGATAAACGAGTGCACATCCCCTATAAAAACGTGGCACCGCTTGCATTAGCCCGATAAGCGTTCCCCGAAGTATGAAGCTGAAAATAATAGTCAGAGTGCCCAATTTAAAAAAAGTATACATTCAAAGTGGGGTGAAAAACCGCTGTCACAGTTTTAATTAACGGCCTTGACACTAGCTGTCAGAAAAGAATGTCCCCCATCACTTGCTCCGACCGAAGTGCATACATACAATAACGGTCGACCGAATACAGAATTGAATTACACTCATATAAATGCAAAAAAAAGGACGCCTCGTGTCAACTATATTTAATATTAATTATATGAAAGTCATGTTTGTTCAGCGTCTAGGTATAGTTTTTCGTTATCCTAGTGCATAATAGTATAATGTGAGTGACGTGCACACTGAAAGTGGGAGTTGTATCCAGTGTTGCCAACTCATTTATTCGATGAGTAAGTAGTTTGCTTCGGAAAAGTAAGTAGAAAGGTATAAAAGTCAGTAGATTGAAAAAACACGCATTCATGCAAGGTGAACAGACTCCCGAAGGCCTAATGTTGTACACATTTTGGGTTCGGTTCACCCCCCCCCCCTCGTCTTTTCACGCCGATTTAGAGAAAGCATAATATGTCACCTGGCTACCACCAATAAGCATGTTTATTATAAAACGACCACATACTGTCCTTCCTTTCATAAGTGATATCTTCGTAAACAGGATTGAGGAAGAATAGTAACAAATATTCTAGAAAATACGTGATGTACCTTGGGAAAACTATGTTCTCTTGATACTGAACAGGACCCATAAAGAAGCCCAAAGGTTCACAGTTCCTCATTGATAAAACTTCATCAGCATGTGAAGAACAAATATATGTTTTAACCAGGCGCGCACAGAGGGTGGGGCAAAAGGGGCAATTTGCCCCGGGCCCCGCGTTGGAGAGGGCCCCGCAGGGACAGTGGTCTCGTAGTGCGCGTACGTCTGCGTTGTTTTGCGTTATTCAAAGCATTTCTAGGACTTTATAGGATTTCCCTTCACCTACTTTTTTCAATTAAAATTGCTAAATCTAAAATTGGCACTGATCTTGATATATTTTAGGTGTTGAGATCAACAGCACACTCTGCCGAAATTTATCTAATTAATCGGTATTCTCTTAAAATCTGAGTGTCCGCGAACTATGTGTGTTTTCTAGAGAAAGTGTTAACCAAGAAACTGAAAACGATGGTTCCCCTTTAAATGACTATTTCTTATTTAGTTTCCATAAACTTATATTTATTCAAGTCTCTCTCTGATTGTTGTTAACTCATTGTAGTCTTATCTGTAACTATGCTCGCGAACTAGCAAAATTTCTCAACGTTTTCTACTGGTTTGGTTTTAGACTTTTGTTCTCCTATGGATCAGTGCACACAGTAACGTTTATGAAGAGACAAGAATTTCGATTTTTGCAATGCCATCAGCAGTGACGGAACAACTTCACTCTGGGCCCTCCCGCCGACTTCTTGAGTGGCGCCCCTACACTGAGAAAAAAAGTAGAGTGAAATCAATCGAAAACACTCCTGAAGGTCGATCCACACTTTTCAGTCATCAGTCACAATCACTTTCCATACAAGTCAATTTGTATGAGAAATTACTGTGACTGCGACTGATGACTAAAAAGTGTGGATCGATCTTAATCCAAGTATTTTGAAACATAATTTTGACCTTACAGTTTTTCTACTAAAATTAAGAACATCGTACTTAAAATAACTTTGCGTTGCTTTGCATCCTGGCATCCTGTAGTAGGAACAACATTTATAGAGTTTCCAAGGACAAATGTTCTTTTTCTCAAAGGGGCCACTTTTATTTATATGCCCCGGGCCCCGTAAATCCTCTGTGCGCGCCTGGTTTTAACACTCAAAGCTATAACAAGCAAGGGAGTAAGTGTAACCAAGATCTCGTTTAGAAGGGGCAAGACCAAAATCTGTTCAACACCATTAGCTCGGAATTGCTCCATTTTGTTAGAAAATATGTTACAAATTTCAAACCTTATGACTAGAATGACTTTTGATACATTTTAACGATAAATGATACTCAGTGCTTTTTCAAATTTTGTGTTTGTGGCTGTAGTCTCAGTAGCATTGTGTGGATGATGATGACTTTTTCCCTGTCTCTGCCATTCCGAGACCCTCAGACAGAAATCATGTAGGTGTTTATTTGATGTCCGGAAATGTTCCGACTCCTAGCTTGCTAGGAGTCGGACCAATTTTTTCACGATCGTAATGCAGAGATTTTTTTTTATAGATTGTACGGCATTAAAAAAAATGTCCTGATCAACGGCGAGGGCGGGAAGGTGTAGAAGTCGGTGCCTGTTCATTTAAAAACTTCACTATAGGTAGTGCCATGTTCTATATAAATCTGCCAAATCTAGGGACGCGGGAGCGTCCCGCACGCCAAAGAAAAACGAAGAAATTTGAACAAATAAAAAGTGAGAAGCGACTAAGACTATGTTTACACGACAGAACAAGTACGGGTTTTCGGACCTCTGTAGCTCGGACCCTGGTTGGTCCTGAGTCTTCAAATTCGGTAAGCGTTGTCGCTCGCGCCGTCTTACGAAGTGTAGAAAATTTCAAGATGATACGATAAGAAACACCGGAGATATAAAAGTTTGAAAATCGCATTTTTTCAAAAATCTTGTTCTCGTTGATCTCGTCGTTCTCGTTGTTCTTGTTGTTCTTGTCGTTCATTGACAGGGCTACAGCCTTGCAGAGGGCATCTCGGGATTTGGTCTCTTTTCCCATTGATAGAGTCAGTCGTGAAGGTTGGCATAGGCTATCGTTTGCTCCGATCCGTGAAGTAGAAAAAAAGATACAGCGGAAAATGTGAAAAAATACATAGAGTTTCTCGCTTAAATCTTTTTATATGTTTTAAAGGAAGCATTTTGCAAAAGTCGGGGATAGGCCCGAAAAAAGCCTAGAAAAGGATCGTATAGTATAGTATAATTGGTAGGACCGAACAATCTTTTGTATCTCAAATTTTCAGTTTTAGATCGTCTGCAAGAGAGGGGGCGGGTCAAAGTTCCTGTTTTGGTTCGTCTCATATATACGAGTACGTACATATTAGTTTAATATTGGATGAGCATACGCACTGTTTCATTCATCCCGATGATCCTAAAGCTTCCGCCAAATCAGCGCGGTAGCGGTACGCGGTACACACAACACACACACCACAAGAATTGACAAGTACTCCGTGGTGTACCGTGGCGGAAACTATTCATTCTGACACGTACCGCTACCGTTCTGCGCTGGTTTGGTGGAAGCTTAAATATGGCGCTGGGACACCAAATCGGTTTTGTCAAGACGGTGTATTCTGTTGTGTTCAAACCAGAGTTACGTGATGATGGCATGGCATATGGAAAATCGATTTTTAAAGGAATTCTGATGAGTTAATTTGAACAAAATTTGGCATGTAGATTTATTCTTGTAATTCCACCCGGTTTGATCCTGTTGTGGTAGGCAAAAAGGTACTGTTAGTTATATAGTGAATTTCATAGCTATCCCTGATTCTTGGTCATGAAACCACTTTATTGTTGTAAAAGCAATGCTCGTCAGGACTCAACAGGTTTTCGGGACCTTTGATGAGGGATAAAAGGATATTTTCACATGTACATGTCTTTCTCTATGTGTCTTAGGCGCAATGTGGAACTTAGGAAATATGGATGTTATTTGAATCACATATTGAGTACCCAGTGAGGCTTAATGGTTACATTAAAAATTAAGATTTAAGATTAGGATGAATGTGATAGAGATGAAGTAAAGGTTTAGACTCAATTTAGGGCTAAGGTGTTAAAGTCAAAATCAAGTTTAGGGTAACGGATAGGGTTAAAGTTATTGTTACATCGCAGTTAACGTTATTATTAGGGTTAAATGCAAGGATTGGGTTTGGGTTAAGGTTGAGACTGAGTTTGAGGTTTAGGTATTGGCCAGGGTTATGGTCAAAGTTAGGGTTATCATTAAGTTTAATGTTATGTATAAAGATACCAAGGTTAGCGAGGTTACTAGGGCTACCAAGGCCATCGGGGTTACTAAGGGTTTGCAAGATCACCAAAGTAGTCAAGTGTACTATGGTTACTAAGATTACCAAGGCGAGCAAGGTTACCAAGGAGACCAAGGAGACGAAGGTTAGCAAGGGGTTTATCATTCTTATAATTATTGTTCTCAAACAAATTCGTGACAATAGGGCAATGAATATCGTCTTCATAATATACTTACGAATTTTGTAAATCGAAAACTGCAAAAAGATATGATATCTCACAAAAACAACTGTGTTGTAAAAGGTGTCCGCCAAAGAAAAAGTCATCAGCCGCAAAAAGGATTGATATAAATACATTCCCGCCAAAATACTCGCATCTTGTCTCAATGATGGTGGTGGAGCAAATTTTTTTCAACGCTATTTGGCGGGGAGCTTGAATAAGGTTAATAACAAAATAAAATCAATGTTAAGAAATTTATAAAAGAACTTTTATCGTATAGATAGCAAACAGTTCAGCTCCCCGCCAATAAGCGTTGAAAAAAATTTGCTCCACCATCATCATTGAGACATGATGCGAGTATTTTGGCGGGAATGTATTTATATCAATCCTTTTTGCGGCTGATGACTTTTTCTTTGGCGGACACCTTTTACAACACAGTTGTTTTTGTGAGATTTAAAATTTTCCGCTCCGGGTTATGGACAATTTTTGATTAGAAAACAGAAAAGTGCGGATAGGATAGGATAGGACCTTAAAATTTGGAGGAAATGTGAGCGCCAGTAGCTCTACAAACTACAAAATGCCAATTCAGAAAGATCGGTCAAAGTCTTTCCGAGTTATCGAGAATGAATGATTGCCAAACATAAAAGCGCGACTATCTCGCTAAATATCGATCGTACAGGAGTCTAGTCAGCTAGAGCATTGAAATTTGGGCAGTGCGGTGCTCCACAAGTTAGCCATTTTTTTTGGACAATTTTCGATTAGAAAAGACAAAAGTGCGATTTGGGCAGCTGTAACTGTCGAATATGAATAGGGAGGGCTTTAAAATATGAAGGAAATGTGAGCAGCAAGTAGCTCTACAAGTGCGCTTAATTTCAGAAAGATCGACCACCTGAGTTATCGACAATGAACGTTTGCCAAATGAAAGTGCGATTATCTTTACTGATCACAGGCCTTACCGAAGAGCTTATTAGGTTTCTTTGCGTGGCATTGGGAATGCTGTACATTTACTAATGCTATGTACGACAGGTCAAAATGCTATACTGGTATAGGAAAATGCTGTACGTCTGGTCAGCTTATATTAATGCAATCTACTAAAGCGATTATTGCGCTGCAACATTTCATTTAAAAAGAAAGTTGCAGAATTCTAAAAAAGTGTGGAAAAGGAAAACTATACTACCAAACCCAACTAACAATTTTAACGCTTTAATATATTCTCCACAATAGCAATTGGAGGACACTCCTTGCTATAAAAGCGAAATAATAATCGAATAAGGGCATTTGGCGCCGATTTTATTAAATTTGCAAAACGAAAAGCGAGGAAGTAGAAAATCTTCATTGATTTGCCAGCGGCCCGGTTATTGCGCTTCGTACTAGTTGGAAGATTGCCATAAATTTGCTATTTCATTCAAACCAATGAGATTCGTAATATCGCTGGCGGCCGAGTAATAATGGAGATAAAGGTTTTGTAATTTTAGTAATGGAATCGTATTTACATTGAAAGAATACAATACAAATATCGGTTCCGAATTTTTATCAGAAGTAGAATTAAGTGACCAGTAAGTACTATTAGCTAGAGTTGGCAAGCCTGGTTGTATCTCTCACAATGAATACCTACGACGAGATAATTCAAGGAGTTAAGATAGTGAATTGTTATGAAAGTCGTCAACGTGACCATTGTAGGTAGTCTCACCTCTCACAGCAGCAGGCAACAGCATCGTCGACACTAGACATAGTTGAAATAAAATTCTTCAGAAGTTAATGCAGGCAAAAGAAACTCCCACTGAAATCCTCGTTTGAATCCGTCTCCTGCCGCGATATCTACTTGCACGTCGCGCTGTCTATTCTGGCGTTGTCGTTCGTGTATTATAGTCGTCCTCGCGTTGTCATCATTACAGCACAAAAGGTATTTCTTCGCGTGCAGTATCTACTACTTTTCATCTCATTTATTCTAAGCCTGACTGGTTCAAAGAGAAAACGGAGATCGTTTGTTTTAATTTTCCATTGTTTTAACAAGCTCTTGTGCAGACTTCTGTAGTTGAATTTCATGTCCTTGTCGTATCGTTTTGCTCTCTCAGTCTCGCTTCCCTTTTTTTTTTTGAAAATTCTATTTTTCCAACATTTATATAAGTACACCTTCGACGTTGTGTGTATAGAACGCAGAAGTTAGCGCTTTTTGTTATTTTTGTTGTTGTTGTTTTTTCTTTATGTCACGCTGTTATCCCATTATAGGGATAATCTTCTTCAGATGTATAGTAACATTTTGCGTAGGAATGCGGTGGAATCTGGGTTTTGAGTTCAACCCCTCTTCGTCTATATAGCTTAACGGTTAACGTACGGTATGATTATAATCCCGCGAGAATGGACATTTTCATTACTTAGGGTCATAATTATCGCGGAAATGAGGCTCTTTGAAAATGGAGGATGGAAAAGGTTGAATGCGCGGTTTGAATATTGTGATGGTGAAAATAGCATATAATTTGTGACGATGACATTAAATGAATTCGAGCGTGGTAAGACGAAGGCAGAAGGCGTGTGCTGGCGAACTTTAGGACGGCTCAAGGAAGAAGTGAGCAGACAAGGTAGACTGATATAATCATTTTTGATAGGTTCTCCGGCAAAATGGGCTTAATTACTTTTGCAGACGCTTTTAAAAGGATGACTAGCTAATAGCTATTTCATCCTGGGGTGCTGATGGTATGGCTGCGAAATCGATAAATGTTAAAAATAGTCCCGATACGTTTTTGAAACCAAAACTTATAAACGATAAATATAGAAAACGTCTATCAAATGTTTAACTGTGGATTCTTTTCCTATTCTACGATAAATGCTTAGACCAAGCATAATATGTAGAAAGAGAGTCCGCGAACATGCAGGCTTATACAACCAATATGCGAACCTATGAATACGCTGACGGATTGAAGTGATATCAATTCCTTTTTGCAGCTAGTGAATTTTTACTTGGGCGGACACCTTTCCAACTTGTTTTTTGGGAGATTTCATGTGTAATGGATATGGAGTAATATTGGTCGTCAAAAATGATGAACAAGGGAGTTGTCCTTTTGATGATGATATCTAAATTCAAAGAAATAAAAGATTAGCGTGGTCACAGCCCCCTTAGGGCCACTCGACCCATCTCAACCTATGTGCTCTCGTACAGAGGGAAGTTTTGAAATGATAGTTATATAGTAATATAGTTTTAGTGCTCGTCTAGCGATGCACCTCTTACCATTATGAACACCTTGATGGTTGACTTTTAGTGTTCTTTATTCTACCAAATATAGTTCCTTAAATACTAATTTCTATAATACAATTTTGCTTACACTAGCTTAATTCTATAATGAGTAATAATATTGAATATTACTCATAGTTCGATAATTGGGTCAAACTCGAATGCGAAAAGTAAATGAACTCACTGTGCACATACTCAACTACATGTGTATCTTCATATCATAGTGAAAATGCAAGTGTCCAATGTCGCGAATGGTTTCGGATGACATGACATGCATTTTATATGAATGAATGAAATGATACTTGAGTATTGCACAATGGTATTCACTTATGATATTATGAGTTGAGGGAGTGCATGGTTACAATGCTATTACACATGTTTTTGTAGTAGATGGTGGCATAAATTTCACAAAAATCCAAAAAAACGTTAATGTTAAAAAAATTGTCAAACTTTAAATTTTCTATTTTTCATATTTATTTTTTCGAATTATATCTCCCTTTTTCAATTTTCCAGTTTTCATTTAAATTAGTTCATTTTAAATTTTCCCTTTACCATTTTTAAAATTTTCCTTTTCTATTTGCCATTTGTCGTTTTAATTTTTTTTTCATTTTCTATTTCCAGTTTGCAATTTTCAATTTTCTATCTTCAATTTTCAATTTTTAATTTTCAATTTTCAATATCCAATTTTCAATTTTCAATTTCCAATTTCCAATTTTTAATTTTCAATCTTCAATTTTCAATTTTCAATCTTCAATTTTCAATTTTAAATTTTAAATTTTTCAATTTTTCAATTTTCAATTTTCAATTTTCAATTTTCAATTTTCAATTTTCAATTTTCAATTTTCAATTTTCAATTTTCAATTTTCAATTTTCAATTTTCAATTTTCAATTTTCAATTTTCAATTTTCAATTTTCAATTTTCAATTTTCAATTTTCAATTTTCAATTTTCAATTTTCAATTTTCAATTTTCAATTTTCAATTTTCAATTTTCAATTTTCAATTTTCAATTTTCAATTTTCAATTTTCAATTTTGAATTTTGAATTTTGAATTTTGAATTTTGAATTTTGAATTTTGAATTTTGAATTTTGAATTTTGAATTTTGAATTTTGAATTTTGAATTTTGAATTTTGAATTTTGAATTTTGAATTTTGAATTTTGAATTTTGAATTTTGAATTTTGAATTTTGAATTTTGAATTTTGAATTTTGAATTTTGAATTTTGAATTTTGAATTTTGAATTTTGAATTTTGAATTTTGAATTTTGAATTTTGAATTTTGAATTTTGAATTTTGAATTTTGAATTTTGAATTTTGAATTTTGAATTTTGAATTTTGAATTTTGAATTTTGAATTTTGAATTTTGAATTTTGAATTTTGAATTTTGAATTTTGAATTTTGAATTTTGAATTTTGAATTTTGAATTTTGAATTTTGAATTTTGAATTTTGAATTTTGAATTTTGAATTTTGAATTTTGAATTTTGAATTTTGAATTTTGAATTTTGAATTTTGAATTTTGAATTTTGAATTTTGAATTTTGAATTTTGAATTTTGAATTTTGAATTTTGAATTTTGAATTTTGAATTTTGAATTTTGAATTTTGAATTTTGAATTTTGAATTTTGAATTTTGAATTTTGAATTTTGAATTTTGAATTTTGAATTTTGAATTTTGAATTTTGAATTTTGAATTTTGAATTTTGAATTTTGAATTTTGAATTTTGAATTTTGAATTTTGAATTTTGAATTTTGAATTTTGAATTTTGAATTTTGAATTTTGAATTTTGAATTTTGAATTTTGAATTTTGAATTTTGAATTTTGAATTTTGAATTTTGAATTTTGAATTTTGAATTTTGAATTTTGAATTTTGAATTTTGAATTTTGAATTTTGAATTTTGAATTTTGAATTTTGAATTTTGAATTTTGAATTTTGAATTTTGAATTTTGAATTTTGAATTTTGAATTTTGAATTTTGAATTTTGAATTTTGAATTTTGAATTTTGAATTTTGAATTTTGAATTTTGAATTTTGAATTTTGAATTTTGAATTTTGAATTTTGAATTTTGAATTTTGAATTTTGAATTTTGAATTTTGAATTTTGAATTTTGAATTTTGAATTTTGAATTTTGAATTTTGAATTTTGAATTTTGAATTTTGAATTTTGAATTTTGAATTTTGAATTTTGAATTTTGAATTTTGAATTTTGAATTTTGAATTTTGAATTTTGAATTTTGAATTTTGAATTTTGAATTTTGAATTTTGAATTTTGAATTTTGAATTTTGAATTTTGAATTTTGAATTTTGAATTTTGAATTTTCAATTTTCAATTTTCAATTTTCAATTTTCGATTTTCAATTTTCAATTCTCAATTTTCAAATTTAAATTTTCAATTTTCAATTTTCAATTTTCAATTTCCAATTTTTAATTTTCATTTTTCAATTTTCAATCTTCAATCTTCAATTTTCAATTTTCAATTTTCAATTTTCAATTTTCAATTTTCAATTTTCAATTTTCAATTTTCAATTTTCAATTTTCAATTTTCAATTTTCAATTTTCAATTTTCAATTTTCAATTTTCAATTTTCAATTTTCAATTTTCAATTTTCAATTTTCAATTTTCAATTTTCAATTTTCAATTTTCAATTTTCAATTTTCAATTTTCAATTTTCAATTTTCAATTTTCAATTTTCAATTTTCAATTTTCAATTTTCAATTTTCAATTTTCAATTTTCAATTTTCAATTTTCAATTTTCAATTTTCAATTTTCAATTTTCAATTTTCAATTTTCAATTTTCAATTTTCAAAATTTTCAATTTTCAATTTTCAATTTTCAATTTTCAAAATTTTCAATTTTCAATTTTCAATTTTTCAATTTTCAATTTTTTCGTTTTCCATTTTAAGCCTTCCATCTTTGATTTTGCATTTTATTTAGTTCCTATTTTTACTTTTTTCCATTTTCCAATTTTAATTTTCAATTACGCAATGGGAATGCATCATTTGCTTCATTTGAGCATTCTAAAATCGGGTTATTCGCTTAAGACTTTCAGTGGAACAAAATTCGGCGTTTATTTCATATATGTTTCCCGTTATTGGACCGATCGAAGAGTTTGAGAGCCAATTGCACTAGATTTCGAAATGCTGAATATTTTGGTAAAAAAAAATTTCCTGGAAGATGCCTGGTAGGCGACCGGTAAATCGTGTCTCGTCCGATATTCTTAAGGTACGTGTTCGTAGAGACGACTCACGTGATTATCGTAGTTTTGAATCCAATTCCGAGCCATATTTGAATATTTTTGAATGGTGCTGCTTTCCTTGTGTCGAATATGACTTAAAGCCTAAAGGAACGCGTCTCTTGACTTGTTCACGTTCTCGCTTTTTTTCTTTGGCGGACGAGATGTTCCCGCGTCTCTTGATAAAGGTCAGATTAGTTTCCCAACGTAAAGCAATGAGTCCGAATGAACTCGCCTACTGTAGGCAATTCAATCTAGAGGTGTGGCCTTTACGACACGCTTAACCGAGGTTACTTCCATAAGTGCGGTAGTTAGCTTTTCAAAAAAGTAAAAATCTTTCGAAATTGAAGGTGGAAACAGCAATCCTTGTACAGCGTCTATCATAAAGGCTAAGAAAATCCCTCTAGAATATTGTGATAACCAGCTATAAAGAAAATAGGCTAAAAATGCATCAATGATACGGGGGAGAAAGAAGCATTCCAGCAGACTTAATGAGCTGAACTGCCAACTTACATATTTGCTACCATATGAGAGCATCAGGTATATCCACCAAAACATGGTTTAATCTCATTTCCTGCCTTTGCAGTGCATTTTCATCAACGCACTTTTACTAAAATGTTTTGCTAAAAACATGCAAATTGCACTTGGCATGTTAGTTATAAACAGCTGAAATTCTCTTTTGTTTAAAAGTGAATTCAACGAAACCGCTTCAATCAATTCCAAAGTTCATTTAATTTACAAACAGAAGCTGTAACATACATTCATGCTTACAAAATCGTATTTCTATTTCTGCTGCACCCTTAAAATAAAAATAAACGAATATTGGCATCGAGCAGCAGCAGCGAATAAATACAATGAGTACTGGTACTACACTATAGTCCTGTTTGCTTTAGAGACGGCCATTCAAATCAAACCATATATCGCATCGGTGCTCACTCTCAAACGTATTTACAAATCAAACGTTGTAAATCCAACACGACTATAGTTTTTTTCTCCATTTTCTAGTCGCCATAATATTGGCATTGGCATATATGTACGAGAGTATTCTGTTTGTTCGATGCACACTCCCTGATCCTTCTACAATCGGCTTCGTGAGACGATGATATCGAAACGATATGCCGCTGAATTCCATATAGATATACATATGGATGATGGAGTCATATAGTTTCAAATCGAATGAAAAATAAAGTATAAGGTACCACTTTGTCCTATTTTGAATCTAGAAACTTGGCAGACTGGAAGGAATCTTGAATTTTCTTATCCTATGATTTCGTGGAACTGCAAAGTTCTCGAGCACTTGGACGAGTGCACCGTCTATTCCTTTATTCAATTTACGGCGTCACATACTATCCCAATGATCCTCGAGCTGGTTTTGTATGTTCGCCAAAATCGTACAGCTCGATGTCAGGACGTCCAGTCATGCATACACGGCATATCTAACCTATAACATGGATGGTACAGCAGATAAACCTCCGTATAGTACATGTCTGATTCGGCAAGAGTTTTCTAACCGTATATCTACAGAGACGCGGAGAAAGCCGTATCGTCCGTACTGAAATATAAATCAAATTCAACCCAGCCCAATTGTCGTGTCCGCCACGCTGCTGCACCGCGCCGCGTCGTATATAACTTTTGCAGAAAACTATCCGGCGTACACTGTCGAGCAGTGATTTCAAATGTTCCAAGGATATGAATTATCCTTAGCGACATAGCATTGATTGGGTTTGTACGAAAGGCGGAAAAATCGAAACGATACGAACGAGCTGCTTGTAAAGATGTCGTTAACGTGCTTAACGAGGTTTTGACAAAAAGCAAAAAAAAAAAAGAAGGAAAAGAAAAACACAGAAGAAGAACGAAGCCAGTTAAGTTCAACACTGTGAAAACATTGATCAAACATGAGCAAAAAAATGAAACGGACGAAAACCGGATGGTTTTGAAAAATTATTACAAATTTGAATTTATGGCTGTTCGTTTGGAATAATCCCTTGATGTAGTTTTCGCTTTTCACTTGGTTCAATCAGAAAAGTTTGAATGTGAAAACTTAGCCTGACGCGTAAAGTCGTGCTGTCGTGTAATGCAATGAATTACATGATTTCAAAGAATGGTGTATTGAAATACCTGGTATTAGTCAAATTTTTGTAGGGCTAGATACAAAATTCTTACGGTCAAAATCCTGAAATCAAAACCCCCAAACCGAAATTACCTAACCACAATCCCCAAAATCAATATCATATGCATTCCACCAATTGTGATCTTAGAACAGGCGCGTGATTTGAGATACTGTAGTTCCATTGGGAACGAGGTATGTATTTGGTGATTACTTATCATTCTCGTACAGTCGCTACATCGCTGTATCCAACGGTCAGATGATCTGGTGAGTTATAGTGCATGCTTTTAATATGACAGTCATAATGAGGAATAAATAAGACTACAAAATACTGAATGCGTTTTTAACTAACTATCCAGTACAGGACACAACAGGACAATTTCATTACAAATTTGCAGTTGGGGCTTAATATAGAACAACTCGTACCCAACTGCATGTTTGAATTTGTATGGTAGCTGTATCTCCTGTACTGGATACTTAAAAAAACACTTTTTCCAGCAGGCGCGACTAGTTACAAAAAAACTGACGGCTGATTTGGCGTGCGGGCTAGCAGGGACCAAGGGCCAAGATTTTATTTTTGGAGGGTCAAAAGTTGTAGAAATATTATCGTCTTAATTAATTTGTGGTTTAGATTTTAATTCCTTTTATTTCATTCCTCCGCTTAGGCCACCAAATCAGAGGAGATTAGAGAAGGCCGAGCTACTTGCCACGCGAATTACTACTGCTGAGCCCATCTTGAATATATAGGATAGTAATGATATTCATCCATCTATCCTGGTCGCAAAACCGCCAAAACCTGAAACACCAATTACAGCAGAGGTTCTATCATCATCTCCATGAATTTGGTTGTACTTTTTGTACCCGTCGATTACGTTTTCAAAAGCAAAGGAACCCTTAATCGGATATTCCGCTATGCAGACTTTAAGTACTTTTTCACATAGGAATGCGAAATCTATTTCTTCTCCCAAATGCTCTAATAAGGAGGCATTTTTTCATCAAGGAGTTGGTATAACTTTCCCATGTATTTAAAAAGTTAAAAAATAATTGGCTAAAGAATAAATTGATTGCATTCTATATTTTGTAGCAATCTTCAGGACCTGCGCAGCGGAAAGTCCAAAGCTCACATGAAGACATGTCAATACGAGTGCAAAATTTGGAAAACTTTTCCAATAAATGACATGGGAGTGCATTTTTTTTTTACAAATTTTCGCATAGCTTCTGCATAATTTAGGGTTGAGTTCTGCGAATTGTGCATTGATATTCGGATTTACACATTTTTGGAAAGAAAAACTGTTTCTTAAATAAATTGCATTTGAAATATTTTTAGAACAAATAATTTCTGGTAAACAGGGTGTCCCGAACCTCAACGATAACCCGGTAAGTGGTGATAGCGCATTTAGTGTCCATTACGGAAAAAAAAATTAAAAAAAAAATCAGTTGCGTTTTTTTACACTTATTTGTAATCATTTTTTATCCACTGTAACTGCAAATCTTAATATTTCTCAAATTTTCTTTTGGCGTTGCACCAGCAACAAAATGCTCTATTACCTACACCCAACTCGAAAAAATAACTTTTTTGGTTTGAGAGAAATAAGATATTCTTTGTGGAACCGAGATTCCTCGCAGGGGGTTCGGTGTCCTTGTGACATCAGCTAAAATGGCTGTATGTAGTGGGACAACGACCTTTGGTGAGCTGCGACACCACAGACCTAGCAGCGCAAGGGGGCCCCTGGTATAGTTGATACGCCATGGCGTGGATCTGTACAAAGACCATTCGGGCGGTGACCTACCTCCTCCCATGACTTACGGGAGGAAAGTTACTAAAGGCCAAGCACGGTTATGGTGTCCTCTGGGTGGGGGAGTGCATCGTATGGTAAATCGTGTGAGCTTCGGAGTTGGCGGCTTCGCATGACCCGAGCCCTGAAGGGGCTAGTTAGGAGAACGGCGTTGGTGGTAAATACCTACGCGCCAATATCTAACTAGTTTGTGGATTGATTACCACACTGCCCGAATCGCATTGCTGACTAGTAAACTGAAGGGGCCACCTGGATGTGAAAAGCAGCGCTACGAGTCTGCACAGGCTCGTAGTCACAGGTCCAACGAGCCTGGGATGTGCATACCTATCTGAATTCTGACGTGAGGCTTAACTAATAGGGGGCCGATGGACGATCACACCTGCTATAGAGAAGTCTATAGCGAATAGTGTACTACGGGGATGGGTGTGCCCAGGGGACCATGGTCCTTGCCCATCAAGGTGTTGGCCTCGTAGTGGCTGGAGGTTGTTACCCAAGTCATCCAGCTAGTGATGCAACCCCGGGGTTGGGTTCCTGAAGGTGAGTGCATACGCCGGATGGAGAAATCCCCTTCTGGCAGCAACATCTTGCCAGTAAAACGCCGAAGGTCCAAATAGTTCGAGGGACCGGGAGATAAAGGCCGAAAGGCTAGGTGCTCCCCTGACGATAAACCTCGTAGATGGTAAACTTGTGGAACCGAGATATCAAATTCATCGTTTCGTCAAGTTCAAATGCAAAAAAATGCACCGGGACCTTCCGGCAAGTAGTTTTAAAAGTTTATTTTTTAGACCCTCAGTTACACAAAAAAAAAAACGTTGAAGTAAATTCAAAAGACACGACAGAAAACATTTTAAACTATGTATAGATATTTATATCATCTACTGTAGACTTGCGTCAGTGTAGATCCTACACAGGGGTTTCGGGGGTTCAAACCTATCCGAAATTTTTTGATGCTTGTAATAGCGTTTGAATCATTTGGCTGATAAATTCGGGTAATAGAAAAACAGGACATTTTTCAAGACAATAATTTTAACAGACAGACCAAAGCCAGTGGAGAGGTCCAAGGGTCCGGACCCCTCCCGAAGAGATTCTAAAAGTCATTTAGATTTTAATAATAATAATAGGAAATGATAAATAGTGAACATGTGTGTATTGGCTTCATTAGAGGTGGTGGCTGCGATCCCATTTAGCGTATGATCGAAATATCGTTATACGGATATCAATATTTAAAAAAAAAACAGAGCAGACAATCAGAGCCAACCAACATGAATTTGAGAGAAACATTCTGCAATTTTTCCCCTCACACGGAAATAGATAGTAGATACATGTGAGCTTTGAGCTTTCAACTTTCCTTTGCATCGGTCCTGGGCGTTCTTGATGGATTTTTGTGAAATGTGGTGACGAATTCCTTAGTTACAATCCGCTTCACGGTCTTGAGCATTACTATTGCAAATGGCGGAATGCGATAGATTATTGTTTAACCGCACTTCGAACAATTTGAATTTTCTTTTATTTTCCCCAGAAACTTTATTTTGAAGTACATATTTCCTGGTGTATAATCTGATGAAATTGGTCAGTGTAAAGTGAAATTAACTAACTAAAAAGAGAAATCAGATTCACTCGTTGGCAATTATAAAATAAAAATTACGCCTATTTTTATCGACTAAATTCAATCAAACTAAAATCAAAATTTTATAGCATGCAAATTTTTTCGAACGCTGGGCCCATTTCGAAACCAATTTCTGTCTACGTCCCTCCAACAGACGGACAGAGATTTTGCACCCATCGTACCAGAAACCTTTCAAATGAGTAAGGAATTCAGCATCATGAAAATGATGTGCTGGCAAAATTATTTTTGCATTTGAGAAGCCAATGAAGTGTCTCTCGGAAGTAGGACAACTGAACTGGTACAATCAAAATCAATGCTGCACCATATTTCCACTAACTTATTGATATCGACCTTAGGAGCTGCAGTTAATTCGGAATTATGTCCTTCGGTGCATTAGTATAATTAGCATTCTCTAGTGGATTTAATAAAAAAAGTGGATTTAAGCTGCATAGATAAACAATAGTGGTTACTATGAGGCTTGGAGGCGGTTTGCAACTGGTTTGAAGCTGCAGTGATATGAAAAAAATGAAAACGGATTGAAGCAACTTCCATACTTCCGCAGTGATTTGATCGCGCTTATCAGTTTTAAAATATCAATTTGACTTTTTGTTAAAACCCCTCCCGAAATATTTTTCTACGTACGCCCCTGACTTGCGTACTACTTATTCTTTATCTTTCATCCAAAAAATGGTCGGTAACAACCATGATAACCATGCGCCTGCACATGCTTCCTTCACTCAGCCATCAAGCAATCCTCATCCTATTGAGCCATAACGGCGGGGTGGTTGTGTGTTTGTGTTATCAGAAAGTACACTCTCGTCTCATTGGCGCTTCTTTCGCCTTAGAGTCTTTTTTTTTTTTGCTAGAACAGGTTTCCCCTCTACGAAAATCAAGACATAAGAGAATGAGAAAAAATTTCGCCGTGTGTCGTTGATTGCTGTAAGCGAGCCAGCCGAGCGAAAAGCATGCCTATTTTTCCCATAGTCCGGGTTACAACCGATTGTGTGAAGGTGCTGAAGGCACAAAGTCGTTGTGCCTATTCCGGCGATTTTGGGAGATGATGACTGGGTGGAGAAACTAAATTCCATTTAACGGGCAAAGATTTAACTTTACAGTTCACGTAAAAATTGATGTAGCGCTTGAAGTAAAATTGAAAAAGTGAATCTATATGTTAACATTTTCAATTTCTCTCAGGGTAGGCAGTGCTTTTATGCCTCTATGGAGTGCACGCCACTGGTCAAATACCGTACCTACATACCCATTCAAAATTGAACTTTACAGGCGTCCAGGGGTCTTTTAATATTTTGAGTGTTGCAATAGCTATTTTTTTTAATGTAAAACACTCTTTTTCATATTGTTGGTTGAATAAAGATTGATCAAACAAATTTGCAAATTTTATACTATCATCACCATGGACTCCTCCCCTGGCTGCGTCTGGAAAGTTTATGTAGTGACAAATAAAGCAACTTTCTTAAAGATCTCCAGCTGCATCACTGGCTATAATTATACTCCAAACGGACAATCAGTTTAGAGCGTAGCGCTTCAATATCCTTATCCTAAACTAAAAAGAAACAATTTTATAGAAACGTATTCGTCTCGATGATGACTCTATTCGCGATAGAGCTGCCTGTAGAAATAGGCTGAGACACTTCCGCGAATAAGCGAAGTGCCTGCAGGCTGTGCAACGCGACGCCACGGAGCGGTAAGGGGAGGAAGAAGAAATAATTTTTGATATTTTACATAAAATTAATCCAATTAGCCAACCATTTATCATTATTCACAACATCTACCTTTCAATAAAAATTGCCTTTCCCACACTCATCCAACTGGAAAGTTGAATAAGTACCTTCCCAACTGTCATGCCTCTCTGTTACGGATCATAATTTCCTCTCGTGTTCAGCCCAAAAGCCTTCATGAAATTTGTCCCAAATAAGTATCCAAGACTGTACCCATCAAAGCTCGTCAAAATGATAAAAACCCTCCTTCGTTATTATAGTCGCACACAGTGTCACATCGGCCTACCCGGGGAAGGTCAAGAATCGACTTATACAATCCCAAGGACACAAAGAAATTCTTAAGACGTTGATCTAAAATGGATACGGACGGTGTATGTGTATACGAGAAAGGGAATGAATTAGAAACTGTGGTGTCCTTTCAAGGGTATCCCTAAAATAAATTCTTCAGTCTGTCATCGGAGCGTGTACGAAATCAGTTTTGTCATGGATATGCCGGATAGGCAGAGACCATGATTATACGTGAGTTATTAGGTATCATCTGGCCAGGTGGGCGCAGATGTATAGGTATCTATGTATGGGAGAGAAAAGCTCGGAATAGAATGGAATGTCGAGAATGTAGGTGTGCTAGATCCTCGAGAACATAAATATACTAGCAAAAGACAACCCGACATCTTCAACACTAAATTTTACGCCACAGTACGTTCAACGTTATCTTATATATCCTTCGTCTATTCGGTCGCCTCTCTAACGTCATTTATTTCTCTTCTTCGTATTCGCAGAACGTTACAACCCCAATCGAGTTTTGGCCTTAACACATCACTTACTCGAGTAACCCTTATCCGGAACCTTCAGACGACTACGACTATACGAGAACGGACGGGTCAGAAGGCATCCCACCAGGCCACGGCTTATACATAAAAGCAAACGGTAAGTACCTACACAACGGCTTTTGCTCATCCTTTCTATTATATTATTCTTCAAATCATTTTCAACTCCCTGTACGCATTCTCGTGTCTCGGGTCGAACCTTTTTCTCGTCCCGGTCAACTATTACAAGATTACCGGGGCACATAGTAATATTTTAAATCTTGAATTATATTTGCTTCGATTGGTTTAACTTTGTAAGTAACTTGACCATTTTTGTGCTCAGCTCACTTGATTTTTGCCTCTCCACAAAAAGGATAACATATTGCCGTAATAACTTTCGTTTCACTGATTTTCGAGGACATTTAGTCGGAAACTAAATGGATTTTCGAACAATAATAAGAGTAAAGTGTATAGAGTACGGCAACCGCACATCCTATGGAAGTGAGGCTACATTTTATCCTTGTTTGCCGCACCTAATAATTATTAATGAAAATAGGAAGTAATGTGTGTCTGTGCGGCGATGGAGATGTTCAGATATGTTTTGCTCGGGGATAATTCACGAGCAGAGAGATATCTGATAGGCCCCGGCCGTCCCGTGGGTATCTTATATAAATTAGAGGTGGCCTGGAAGATTAACGATCCGCGAATAATTGGTGGTTGGTTTTATGACTTGAAATAAAATTATGTTATTTGTTGAACGATTAATTTCAAGGCGAAAGGATTTGTTTTTTGACTTAGAGTTTTAATTAAAATGAATTTCAGAGTGAAATTTTACCGGTAGAGTTTCATTGGCATCATTATTCCTGATCTGGGTTTTAATTAAAGAGAATATTTTTGTTGCTTATACTTCAAATCTGTTCCTTTAATAACAAACAAATCAATTAATTTGGTAACCAAATTAGGTAAAATGGAATTTTTAACGCACTTTTGGCCCCCAACCCAAAAATGCATAATTTACAATTGCATAAATTAATCCACTTTGAAAGCACTTTGTAAAACCAACAGAAAATGCAAAAATAATATTTCGAAACTTGATGCACTCTTGTGTCCATAAAACTTTTGTGATGGTAAGTTTTGAATTAATTGAGTTACCCAAAACACTTCATTTTATTAGAATGCACTCAACATTTCACTTCGTTCTTACTCAATTACTTGGGGCTTTTCATCTTCCATCCGTTTCATTGTTTTATGCCGTCATATAAAAAGAAAACCTTAAGACATACATATACCCTTACCTGTTAAGAAAGTGCGGTTTATGAAGTTGAAGTAAACTTTGGTCAGATTTACCTAGGCAACGGATGTGACGACGTCCAAGACGACGACATTTCACCTCTCGCCCCTGGAATGGGCTTTTGAAGTGTAGGAGCGTGTTGGGAAGGATGTGCAGCAAAATATGTTCGTAGTAACTCCTAGGTCAGGTGTTTTAAAGTTTGAAGAGAATAAACTAAGGTAATTTCATTTAAGAAGATTTATTGCATCGCACTCCATTCGGGACACTCGAGTATTCACTTAGGGAAAGTGGACAGAGTTTTAGTACGTCATTAAAATGGCTAAAATATTTTTACAATACTCAGGATTGGAGAGTCCGTTGAAGTACATCGATATAGTAAAAGAAATGAACTATGGATGCAAGCGTAACCTAACGAACAGTGATCGGTGTAATTCACATGCGAAATCAATAGGCTCACTGTCTAGTGTATATTTCACCCTTGAACAGATTTAGGGCGGAATTCATAGTCGCCATTTATACTTAAGGGAACTCTTAAGGGACTGACACTATTCATAGTCACTTAATAAGCAAACGCTTAAGGGTTTCCTAAAGGGTTCCCTTATTCGTTAAGGTACATATCTAGTGTCCTTATATGAATTAATACTGTTATATATTTCTCGTCTTTTCTAGACGTTCCAGTGGGTTCGACAACATTTCGCGTACACGATAATGAATAACACTCGCTTTACTGTAACACTATTTATTACAACCACACGGATACACACGGTTTACAATTTTACTAATTACTTCACTAATTATTGACTCGACATTATTCACTGCTAAAACTAGACTGACTGGCTGGCTCTAGTCGACTCCCTTATATACCCATTTTCGCTGTTCTAGAAACTACGGCCAGTAAATGTCTTGCTAGGGACACTAGCGCCATCTGGTGCCAAGTAGGAGTACAATTTGGGTTGTTGTATAAGCTTGTAGCGACCAGCTGAGTGCTTCTGCTACTTCCTACCGTGGCGCTCACATCGAACGTCAATTGAAATTCGACTAGAACTTTCAGTCGAGGTTGTGGCGTCCTATTATTAACACGCGTTTAATAATGTAATTCATCCAATAAAGTATGTTCAACCGTTCAACACAAATAGTTTTATTATTGAATAGGGATTTAGTTTGCCACTTCGTAATCCCTATAAGCTCGTCAACGTTGTTAGTAACATAGGCGCCCTCTGGTGTAAACTAAGGGTTGACATATAGCCTAGACACATTACAATACATATAATTGTTGGCATATCCTTATTCAAACACTTTGAAATTTTTTAAAATTTTGAATTTTTAACTAATTGATATTTTTATATTTTAGGGGGTTTTCACACTTAAGGCCAGATTACGTAATCTGTGCAAATTACTTAATCTGAGCTGTCGAATTCCATATATTTTTAAATTCACCACACCTCAGATTACGTAATCTGGCCAGATTAAGTACAAGTGTGAAAACCTCTTTATTTGTCACTTTCCATATAATATGCCCAATAAGTAAATCGTTTTACTAAATGAGGCGATTCCCTAATAAGTGATGTCTATGAATACGAAGCTCCTTAAGGAATTCCTTATTATTTAAGTGGGGACTATGAATTTCGCCCTTAGTTTCTTGAAGCTATTAGAGCGAGGGTAGCCCAACTTCTGTCCGGTTTTTGTTTGTGTTCCAATATAATTTAATTCATATCCATCTCGTGTAGTACCGGCCATTCAAAAATTCTGCTCTGTTGTGCCATTTCTGTCAATACTCCAGTGCACCTCTTGAATCTACGAGTTATTTAATTCTTCTTCGGTTTAATCCTCGGAGCGACGATTGTGGAATCGATTGGTGGTATTAGCTTGAGCTGACCAGACGTACAGCATTTTGCTGTACAGTACAGCATTTTGACCTGTCGTACAGCATTGGGAAATGTACAGCAAAATGTACAGCATTCCCCACAAAATGAAACCTTAGTCGTTACATAAGCTCTTCGATTAGCCATGTGATCAGTCATATCTGTTTTTCACTACACCTTAAAAACAGATATCGCACTTTTCCATATGACAATCGTCCATTTTCGATAACTCGAGAGCCCTTATCGATCTCACTGAAATTTGGACACTTATATAGCTACTTGCCGCTTATATTTTCTCCAAAGTTCACGGTCCACCTATCCGCATTCGTATGACTTAGCTGCCCAAATCGCACTTCTATGTTTTCTAATAAAAAATTGTCCATAACCTGCAAATTGGGTGGAATTTTGGCAAACTTGAAGGGCACCGCACTGCCTATATTTGGTGAACATTTCAACGCTCTAGCTGCCAAGGTTCAGAGGTTACAGCCGTCAAAGGATTAAATTTTAAGATGGAAATTTCAGCCATTGTACTCCATCCGATTCATTTATCAACCTCTATAGGAAAATGCATACTAAAGAAAAGACTCACCATGGTTTTTAGATAACGTTTTCCCCAAATTTCCTTAGAATCCATTTAAAACGGCATTAAAAGCCCAAGGGATCGACATGGCATCACCAACGTAACCATGTAGAAATTCAATCCTCGAAAAATATTGGTTTAGATAAGATTTAGACCTGTGACTCGTCCATTGGTTTACTTTAATTCGCTGGCTCACCCTTCGCTATGCTTACATCTCGTACTGTCAGTTGCGCATTAGAGTATTCGCTAACATTTTTGCGACGCAGTGCTGTTGCGAAATAGGATAAGATTAAGTGCAAGCGCAGCGAGCGGGGAGCTAATGGAAGGCAATTCGTTGGATTAAATCTCTGGCTCGTCCATACATTTACTCAGATCCTGGGGGTCGCCCTTGGCTTCGCTCAGAACTCACTCTATCTGTCACGCTTTTCATAATTCGCGAACATCCCTGCGACCAGCGCTGGTAGGAAGTGGATAAGGCAATCGCAGCGAGTGGTAAGCCAATAGAATTCAATTGGTAAAATATAGACTTGTGGATTGTCCTTAGGATTACGCAGATTTTATAGCTCGCCCTTCGCTCCGGTCAGATCTCGCTGTCTGTCGCCTTTTTCGCAATTCGCCAAAAAGTTGATAGGATGAGGCGAGCGCAGCGAGCGGTGAGGTAATGTAAGGCAATTCGTAGGATTTAGATCACTGACTCGCCCATACGTATAATCAGACCCTGTTCCTCAGCCTTCACTCCGCTCAAACCTCGCTCTGTCTGTCGCGCTATTCAGTATTCGCACCAACAGGTTTTTGCGACGTACACTGTAAGTTTTTTTCAACTAGAACCCAGTAATTCACAACTAGATTTTAGCTCCTAGATTTTCTAGTTGTAAATCTAGTGAAAAAAATATTACTGGAAATCTAGCTAAATTTGTTAATAGAAATCTAGTGTGGATAAATAGATATCTAGGACAAATAACTAGAATTCTATTCAAAAGCCAAACTGGATTTCTAGTAAAAAAAAAAGTGGTTCCAGTCAGATTTACTAGAACTTCTAGTGAATTGTACTTAAGATAATCTAGTGAATCGTACTAGATTCATTTGAATTTTACTAGACGATCTAGATAAATCTGAAAGCATGTTTTTTATTTTTAGTATTTTCTTCATTTTATCGCGTTTAAAACGAAATTTGACGTATAACAACCAATTTCGCAAACACTTGGCAATACACTTGTCACAACGCAGAGCACCCGGTTTGTTCAAAGATTAAAGATAAATTGTTGAAACATTAGCTACATAACTAAGACGAGAACGAACTATGCACGTATGCACTTAGAACTACACACTACTTTCTAGTAGATTTTAATAAATTTCCAGTAAGAATTACTGATATTCTAAGAATATGTTATGTTTTACTAGAAAACTAGTGAAATGTAACTAGATTTCTAGGTTTGTTATGTGATTCAGTTGATTTTACAGCCAATGTAGTAAATATCCTTAGATACTAGTTATACTTTTTCAGATTCGCTAGATTTCTATTAATTTTTTTCACTAGAAGTAGCCTAGTAAAAAATTACTAGAAAAAAGACTTACTGTGTAGTTCTGTTGCGAAACAGGATAAGCCGAGGTGAGAGTCCAGCGAGCGATGAGCCAGTGGATGGCAATTCGTGCAATTTATACCTCCTGTGCCTTGCCCTTCGCTTTCTCCAGACCTCGCCATGTCTGTTGTGCTTTTCAGAATTCACCTACATTTGCGACGCAGTGCTGGTGCTTAGAATGATAAGACGAGGTACGAGCGAAGCGATCGGTAAGCCAATGGATGCCATTTCGTGAAATTTCATCCTATGACTCGTCCGTATGATAGATCCTGTAGCTCGCAGTTCTCTGCGCTCAGACCTCTCTCTGTCTGTCGTGCATTAGAGAATCAGCCGAAAATGTTTGCGACATAGGCCTTGGAACTGGAACCTGGATGTATGGCTCTGGATTTGCTTGAGAACCGAATTCCGGAAGTATGTGCACAGCATTGAGCTTTTAGGAGTCTGGTCACCTTATATTAGCTCTTGAAAATTCGTCAGAATGAAGAACACAGAAAAATGTTCACTAATATGGATGGCGTTACCCCATCCAGGAGAAGATCCTGGCAGCGCCACTGCTAATTTCAGGTCTCTCATTTCATAAACATTTTATCTTATTTATTCGTAACAGTACAGAAAGTACCCACGCCCACGTTGAACATTCCTATTTCGGTTCGAAGAAATTTGAGCTAAGAAATCGTTTCAATGATGCTGACCAGAAAAGTCTTACAAAGAAAAATTTCGAAAATTTATCAGCACAATAATAAGGTATGAAGAGGCATTATAACAAGTCGGCTTTATTATACTTTTGGACAACTCATTTATTAATGTGCAATGCTGGTTGAAATGTTCAACATTGTTAGAGAACTAAAATCCAGCAAAGAAATAAACATTTATTTAAATATTAACATTACAGTGGGCTTAAATGCACGTGTGAAAGATTTATCTCAATCTGTTTGTTTAAGGAAATTTTGAGTCTCTGAATATGAAAATATATTTTACTCTACAGTCAACACTTCATGTCTCCTTGAACATATCAAACGAATTTTAAATTTTCACGCCGATAGATTATTATCTTCCAGCCCCATACAAATCATCAATGGTTTTTTTTTTGGGTCACGAACAAGGATCAACTCTGCACTTAAATCGTTTCATTGCCCATTTTCGAAACGTCTCTTATCGCACGTTCCGTCACTCATCCTTTTGTAATAATACCTTCCCGTCTTTCGGCTCAACGGATTTGGCCAATAATATCCAACGCGACTTTCTAATATAACCAGATGTGGCTTTTTATACTTCCGCAACCAAAATGATTAGTAGCGAAAAAAACGGAAGCAACCAATATCGAAACAAAAGGGGTATTGAAAAAAACTGAAAACCTCCACTTCCACTTCATCGCCATTCATCGTTTCGCGGCATATTGTCTTCGAATTTTCACTATAAGACTATAGTCGCGTCCGCTCCTGAAAGTGAAGAAGGCACAGGCACCACTCCTTGGAAGTATGAAATGTGCTATGGATACTGTTGCTCTTGTTAGGTATATTTATGGACTATCTATTGCGCGCTATCGACATTGTTGTGAATGTGTGTGCTTTTCTTTCTTTATTTTCTCGCGTCTCTTCAGTCTTCACTGCTTTATCACCGATTTCGATGAACTGATGATACGACACATTTTTGGAAAATTAGAAAATTTTCAGTCGTGCCAAATGATGTGTATGATCCGATGACGCCAGTGTTAAAGTTTGGTTTTAATAAGTACTAACGAGCTTTTGATGATAGCACAGTATGGTGTTTAGAGATGCTATTGCTTAGGGTTAAGATGTGATTTAAATCATTTTTGGAGGAAAGCTATACAGTTTAGGATGTTTTTTTTCTGCGTGGAAAAGGGGGAAGTTAAAATGGCTATCAAAAATACGGTCGTAACGTACTATCGGATGAATGATGATTAAGTGTACAGAAGCGTTATGGGTCTTGTTAACACCTTTCATATCATTGGCAGATATTTTTGTCAAGCACGAACCACCTAGAATACACTTTAGAGCACGTTTTCTGGAGTGAATTTTTTTAATAGAATTTGTTGCGTTTGACCTTTAAAATAATATTGCGCAAAAAATTAATTTATTGAAACTTATTTTTTCTATTATCCATCAATAATGGGAGAAAATGATTGGTTTAATGGGATTTCCCATTGAAATTTTTCGAGTGTACCATAATACTTTAGAAAGAACTTGCAGAGCAGCAGATTATTTTAACTGAAGTCATATTTGAGAGAGTATGTTATTAGTAGCTCTAAAAACACAAAATTTCTAAAACATTGAGGTGAGAATGTAAAATTAATTAAAATGCTCTATCACATCATCACAAGCATCTCTCTTGGTTACCGTAACTCCTAGTGGAGCATGGTGCGTTGATGACTACCGTGTGTAGTTATCAACGTTACAAAGAAAACTGAATTCGGAGTGTGATATGGTTGTCAGCCATACCACTTCCTAGTCGCATTGTTAGTTTATTATTCTACGATAAGAATATTTCTTATCATCTTCTTCTGAATAATAAACGTGCGACGAGTCGTGCCTAGTTTGGAAACTCGTTCCTCTATGAGTGTCTATTTCACAGAGTGGCGACCGAACGATCACGGCTACAGAGCATACATATTTTAAATTTTACAGATTTTATTCGAAATTAATCACAGATTTTGACAATGAAAATAAGAATAATACTCCTAGCGAGCTCTCTTTCGTCCACGCAATCTCGCTCTGTTAACTCATTCTGGGTTCATTGCCTTCTTCGGTGATTATCGTCCATTCCATTACAATTGTTGATGCTAGTTAGAATTTTTGATGCACTATTTTCGATACTTCCAGCTAATCGTACAATTGATACTATACTCCTTGTTGTACCGGATGCTCCATTGGTTTTGCTCTCTACGAAAGTAGAGAGTTACGAAAAATTATCTCCGCATTGCACCCTCAGTGCCGGATTTACCATCTTTGGCGCCCCTGGGCAGTAGTTGAATTGTCGCCCTTCGTCACTGGTTATGGCAGTTGCATTCACATGGACGAATTAATGAGGGGTGTATGTTATGTGAAAATCTTAATGGATTTTATGCGAAAAACGCAATTCTCTGCTATTCTTCCGAATGTTTGTATTAATTATTTTTATGCGATTTTAACCCTTTTGCTCCCAATGATGCCATATGGCATCATGAAATTTAATGATTTTTCATAGAAAATGTAAAAAATAAATTTTAACTTTTATTGTGATATTAGACTCTCCCAATAGTGTAATACCTAGTTGATTTTTTCCAGCGTGAAATTTTTGGGTTTGGGATGTTATTTTTAATGAAATTTTAGAGAAGGTTTGCCGATTGTCGTAATGCCGAAAAACATGATTTATCCATTTCCCCATATTTCGTAATAATAATCATTTTATGCAAATCATTTCAATGGTTTTATTTTGTAAAGAGGTTGCTGTAAGAGAAAATCAAAAGATTTTTCGATTTTTTTTTAGGAAACCCCAATAAAGTGGGTTTGCATGAGTATGATGCCATATGGCATCATTGGGCGTGAAAGGCAAATCAGCGAGTCCCCTATTCATATAAATGCTAGTTGCTTGCTGTATGGAAGGCACCCTTAGTTTTTATCCGAATGAGCTAATTTTTGGTGGGTGGGGTGATTATGAGCTCCAATCGCAATAAACCAAAATTTAGCACTCTGCTCTAATTTTGGGGGGAGTTATGGGCATTTCCTTTCGCCAAATTCAAATGGGGGGGATAATGGGGGTCGTTGATCGGAGCGACTCAATGTTTCTCCCAAAATAATACTGAACTTATTGTGAATACTTGTACGAAATTTTACGGCTGAACTAACATTCTTTCAAGAGTTATGGGGCTTTTAAAAAAGGTATGAAATGAAAAAGTTCTAATTTATTTTTAAGCTAGCGCCGAATGATTGAATAGATCTCTAATGTGTTATATATCATTGCAAAGATAATTTTATGTAGTTTTTTTCGTTCTCGGACTATTTTTCTATATCTTTTGTCGTTTTTGAAATACTCGCAAAAAAACCGAAAAATGACCCCAATTTCCCCCTTTCCCCGTTTTTTAAGGTTGCGGACCCCCAATCGGTTCGGACTTTTTTTCCCATAATCTGGGGGTCGTCACCAACCATTCTACAAAAAAAATCCCATGAAGGAGTTTCGCCGACAAAATATCTCATTTTTCACACGGAACTTGCTAAGTGCCCTTTCAGTCCCAATGATGCCATATGGCATCATGCTCTAATTTGTTAAATATAGCGCTTAAAATTTTTTTTTTTTCAAGAAAATATCATAAAAGATGCCTACTGAACGATATAATGTTGTTAGAAAAATTCTCCGCTTAAAATCCATAATTTGGGCATGAAAGGGTTAAGAAGCAGAGTTTGATCATGGCCCGTAGAGATCTTTTTTTTATACCCTTCGCTCATAGAGTGAAAGGGTATATTATTTTTGTCATGAAGTTTGTAACGCATTGAAGGAAGCATCCCCGACCAAATAAAAAGTATACATATATGATCAGCATGACTTGGGGAGTCGATTGGGCGATGTCCGTCTGTTGTGACGCGTTTTACTCGTCCAATTTAAAAGCTGAAACTTGCACAAATGGTTGTTTTTGCTGCAGGCAGTTTGTATGTTCGAATCGGTAAAATCGGACAATGGGGTCATGGGGCTGCCATAAATACCCAACCCCCATTTTGGTTCTATGTACTAAGAAACATTTTTTACACCAATTTCATAAAACCTTGAATTAATGTGTTTTTATCAAAGCAACTAAAAAGGTCAAAACAAATGGAATCGTACTATGGGGTACCCATTCTCCCGCATCCCCCAATAAAATTTTCTGAGTAAATATTTTAATTTGCCCACTTATTCCAACCAAATCCCACACAAATAATGTTTTGTTGACGCAACAGAACTTTTGTGAAGACAGAAGGAAAAGAATGAGGGGGGTATTAAATACAAGTCGTAGGTACGCCTGAAAAAAAAAACTTTAAGCCCGAGGGGAGCGAAGGGTATCCACATTTCGGCCGCGCCTGAAATTAGCCTCGGTCTCGTTTCTACTTATACTACGCACTGACACTGGGATATTACTATTGTATTACACAGATAAGCTTCCTAATGATCATGCGGCCACAATCAAACCAAACCAAGAAGTTAATATCTTGGACAGCTATATTGTCAATCTATTTAGTTCAGTGGCTCATAATCTTTTTCAGTCCGCGCCCTGTTTGCGATGTTTGCTGAGACTAGCGCCACTCGGAGAATTTTTGGCCAAAAACCGAAAATAGGTGTGGATAGTTTTGTATTTCCGCCATTAGAATATAGGTCACTACGTGCTAGGTTGCTTTTTTTTAACTTCGCCAAAAATTTGAGCAGAACTGCAGATTATTTTCTTTGTAATACGTATAAATAATGACCAAGTCCAATGCACATATTTGCCTCGTTAATAATAATCCAAATTCTCGTGTGCCCCTATACCTTAACCCTGCATGCAAAAAGCACCAATATAATTGTTTGTTAGTGAAGCCCAATTTTTGGACATTTTTGAAAAGCACACAACATGATTTCTGTCGGAAGTTCGGCTGTCGCCATAAGAGCTAACCACACTTATTTTTGGTGTGGTTTTGACTGGTTACTGAAAATCGTTTTTTTTGTCTGGATAAACAAAGAAGTGCTATTACTGGAGTTACCACAATCTGAAGGTGTTCTAATAAATAAAGAGAATTATTTCAGCACGAGCCTATACATTAATATCAAGTGATTTAGACCTACAATGTTTTTAGCAGCTGAAAATAAATATATTGTTACAGTGATAAGTTGTACTCACGCCTTCCCAAACCGTCACGCCTCCTAAGGGCGCGCTCGCCACAGTGTGGGAATTACTTAGTTGGTAAAGGCTTTACTATCTACATATAGATACCGAATCGTGTTTACCAGCCGGGTGGACTCTTGCCTAGGGTGGCTAATTTTAGAGGCGGCATTTTTAACAGAATTTAAAACGCCTCATACTCAGAGGTTTAAATTAAATTAACTTTGGTGCTCAGATACCATTATTTTATTCTTTTCTTTATTCTGTGTTATCATAGTTTGATAATTTTTAACCCAGCAATATTGACAAATTTTCGGTTTGTGAGGGGAGAGAATATAAGCAGAAAAGGCACAAAATTCGGGACGGCTCACAAAAATGGCCCTACCCCTAGCGGCAAACACCGTGACTCAGTTGTTGCGATAGGGAGCGCAACGTCCTCTACTTAGCGCAAGTTTTATACGGCCTGTTCCAAAAACCGGGATCCCGGTACAAAACCGGCGTTCACTTGGTACCGGACCCGATATTCTAAAGTACCGATATCCCGGTTTTTTGGTACCGAGTTAAACAGAACGATTCACTTCAACCATGAGCCGGTTTTTTCAGGTTTTTTGGCACCCGTTCTTAACCCGGTACTCAAAAAAACCGGCTTATGGTTAAAAAAACCGTCGGTACTGAAAAAACCTGAGTCGGTTTTTAACCCGGTACTCAAAAAAACCGGCTTATGGTTAAAAAAAAACTGTCGGTACTGAAAAAAAAACCTGAGTCAGGGAAACCGCTTGTGTTACCGGGTATTGAAAAAAACCGAAGCCCGGTACTGAAATCTCGGTACCGAGCAGGCCTATTTATACGCTTCTCAACTATGTAGCCATGAAGCGGAGTAGCTGACGAGAAAATAAATTTTAAAAATTACGATGAATTGTATTGTTACAGCAAAAATAGGGCACCTTCATATTTTTTATGATTGATGATTTTCCAACCATTTTTGTCGTTCACTTGCGTGGGCATTCTGGTGCAGAATAATAAAAGCAAAAGGCGCTCCAGAGCTCAAAACCACTCATTTCTGAGTTAATGGGTATAGCTTAAACTTGTAGAGGGCGGACAATTTTGAAAAATCTACTAACAGCATATTATTTAAATTTGTCACTGACCAAAGCGTCTATTTGCGTCAGTTTCATTTGAAATATCTCAAAATGCGTATTTTAGAAGTTAAAATTAATCAAAACTACCAAAATAACGGAAATATCCGCCCCGGGCCATATGGGAAATCCGGCCCTGTGCACCCTTTTAACAAATTTATTGAATCTGATACAGATCTGTAACCATTTATTTTTATCTAAAAATCATAAGTTTTAGCTTTTTATTTTTTTTTATTTTAAGGACTTAAATCAACATTTGTAGCTTTTTCGGAAGCATTCAATACATATAGGTTTTCCCGTAGTTTGTACGGTTTAGGTAGTATAATGCTCGTGCTCTTGGCACGATAAAAATTAATTGTAATAAATTCAAAATTAAAATAAGTTAATTTAATTATTTTTGAATTTAGTGAACAAATAACGTTCGTTGAATTCCCCAATCGCCTCCATCGTAACTACAAATTAACGGTTTGAGCAGTCGAGCATAATAATAAAAAAAAAAAAATTTTTTTTACATTGAAAAATTCAAGCTAAAATTTCCAACAAAACATATTGAGCTAATCCGGATTATGAGCCAGCTGTTCTATAAATTTGTATTAACTTTCGTTTTATATTCTACTGAACCGAGCCTTTATTCAATTACACAAAACAAAACAGTTATTCCAAGTATTGCAAAATGATATTCTCAAAATTATAGTCATTATTACCCTCTGTATATGAATATTAAATAAAATGCAAAACTTCGACTATAACCAAAGGAACAAGGGAGCTCCTCTTTCATTGCATAGATAATACAATTCGCGGAATATGAAAAACATTTTCCAAGTCATAATCCCAATTTCGGATAGACTCGTTTGAATGAACTCACAAACAGCAAAAACTAGAGACAAGAAAATCGTAATCAGCTAGAATAATATTGTCCGGAAGTAACCTCTTTTTGAAATTTTCACCAACTTTCTCCCAAGCATTTCTGAAGAAACAACTGCTCTTCTTTCGTCGACACGTTGTTGTCCCGTCGTCGTCGACTTGTCGTCGTTGCGAACAACATTTCCGTAAAATTATCAGTTCTTCTCGTCGTTCGGTAATTATTCCGTTGTCCTTATGTCTTGACTATAAAAGGATTAAAAAAGGTTTAACGCAAGCTGACGTTGAACGTACAAAAAAATGTATATAAGGCAATAATTTGAGCGTAAAACTCCGTGTCTGAGTTTGTGTCTCTCTGAAAACGCACACAAGAAAACATAGCATAACTATAGGAACTCCAGTGCGTACCCAAAAAAAAAAATCTTCAGTAGTCCTGTGGAATTGGATCTAGGCTAGACTACATATTTTTCTCATTTTTCTCTCCTCTGTACTTGCCAGCCGTACCGAACTTACTTATAGAGACACAAAAATGGCAGTGAAATGATAACGGCTGACATTTCTGCCACAATGAGATAGGCGGAAAAATATTGTCAGTCACGACGAGCAGCACGGAGCCGCCAAGGATAAAAGACAGTACGGAGATCTCAACATCGAAACCATTTCATGGACTCTTTAAGAGTTTTTTTCCTGCATAATTAACGTACAAAGGCTTTGCCCTCTTTCAGGTTTCTACGACATTATACATACATACATACTGTATTATACTGTACTCAGTCCTTTTTTTCTTCTTTGTCGTGCCGCCTACTTGCCCTGAGGATCCTAATTCATTATTTTTTTATTTCGTTGATAATTTTTATAGTTTCTCTCATCTCATTTTGTGTGAGCTCTGAATTATTGCCCTCGCGTCCGTCCGTTCTCGATTCCAGTGAAAGATTCCGTTGTCCTTGAAGCGCAATTGCGTGTATATGTCGTTGTATGTTGAACTTTTCTTTTTGTTCTATACTAAGACTTAGCTTGGCTGATGGTGTACAGTATCCGCAGTACCATTCAAATTAAGTGGCTGGTGGAAAGAGAAAAACAGCGACAGGACATCATGGACACAAAAAACATAAACTTGGAAATTTTCGGATAATAGAGAGGGATAATGATGAAACGACAAAATTTAGATTACTTTTAACAAAAGTCAAGCTAAGTCAATCAAAAAGTACTTACTGTAAAGGTCGTAAAGATATGAAGGACAAAAAAAAAACAGAAAGCAAGAAAAGGAAAGTTATTAAAGTTGGTTGTTCTTTTGAGCGAATAAATTAAGGTTGAAAATATGTGATCATAGGGATTTTAAAGTTAACGAGAAAAAGGGCTGATTGAGGGTTAGAAATTTTACACTTTTTACTTTTAAAGCTCTGTTTTTTCCATAACTCATCGATGTGACAAAAAAAAAAAACAAAACTGTTTTGTTTAAAGATAAACTTCTTAAGGAAACGGGTTTTTTTACGGAGCCCAATAACCAGGGCAGGATTTAGTATATATGGCGCCCCTAGGCAGTAGCTTAATAGCCGCCCTCCGCTACTGGTTAAATTTGAAAGTAGTATAGTAGTCGCATACACATGCTAGGCAAAACGTTCGCTGTGGTGTGGTATGTGAGAAGAACGTTTAATATTTTTGCGCGAGTGACCGATGTAATTTTGTTTGCTTGACAATATGGTGCTTCCGATTCCGAGTGATGGGGCTAGGTGAAAGTTGGGAAACAGGCCCGTGCGCAGGAATCATCCAAGGGGGGGGGGGGGGGGGTTAACTTATATATTCAAATTTTTCATTGAAAGGTATATTTAAAGTTTAAAATATACAGGCTATAATAAGGTGACCAGACTCCCAAAAGCCCAATGCTGTACACAAACTAGCGGAATTCGGTTGTCAAGCAAATCCAGAGTCATATATCGGTTCCAGGTCCGAGGTCTATGTCGCAAACATGTTGGCTGTTTTTCTAATGCACGACAGACAGAGTGTGAGCGCGCAGAGTATTCTGAGCTACAGGTTATACGGACGAGTCATAGGTTTAAATTTCACGAAATGGCGTCCATTGGCTTACCGATCGCCGCGCTTGCACCTCGCCTTATCATTCTTAGCACCATCACTGCTTCGCAAATTTAGGCGAATTTTGAAAAGCGCAAAAGGCATGGCGAGGTCTGGATGAAGCGAAGGGCAAGGCACAGGATTTAGGTAAACTTAAGGACGAGCCAGAGGTCTAAATTTTACAAATTGTCATCCATTGGCTTACCGCTCGCTGGAGTTACCTTGTTCCGCAACAGCACTACGTCGCGAATACTAAATAGCGAGACAGATAAAGCGAGGTCTGAGCGGAGTAAAGGGCGAGGTGCAGGGTCTGAGTATATGTATGGACGAGTCAGAAATATAAAGCCTACGAATTGCCTGACATTAACTCACCGCTTGTTGCGCTCGCTTCATCCTATTTCCAAGCAGCGCTACGTATCAATTTTTTGGCGAATTGTGAAAAGGGCGACAGACAGCGAGGTCTTAGTTAACAGACGAGCTATAGGATTTGAGTAAATGTATGGACGAGCCTATTTCGCAACAGCACTGCTTCGCAAAAATATTGGCGAATTCTCTAAAGGTACGTGTTCGTAGAGACGACTCATGTGATGATCGCTCAGCGATCGCAGTTAAACCATCGGTTCTGACCACTATACGCGCATATTTTCTACACAGACATGTTAAGGTCGACACATGGAAAGTAACACCATTACAAAAATATGCAAATATGGCTCGGATGCAAAACTACGATCGTTGAGCGATCATCCCAAGAGTCGTCTCTACGAACACGTACCTTAATGCGAGACTGACAGTGTGAGATCTGAGCGGAGCGAGGGGTGAGTCACCGAATTATAGTAAACCAAATACCAAAGGACGAGCCTGAGGTATAAATCTTATCTATCACAGAGTAGTGACCGAACAATCATGGCCACAGAGCACGGCTTGTAACGCCGTTTTAAATGGATTTTAATGAAATTTGGGAAAAAAAAACTACACGGTTAAAAATTCTGGTGTATTTTTTATACCAACTGATGGTATAAAGCTCATTCATACATTTTTTAGCATAAATTTTAATAAACAGCGATGTATAAATTTTGTTTATATTAATTTTTATGAAATCTATCTGAAACTTGTATTAAAATATTGGATTCGAGATGTTCGTATAAAAATTATACGAAGCTGTTACAAAATTAATCCAAAAATACAATTGAAAATGATGCAGCATTTATATGAATCTTTTATCAGAACGTGTTATTGATTTTATACTATAAATTACAACTTGCATACCAATCGATAATTAGTTTAATAATATTGAACTGATAGAAAAATTTTATACCAAAGTGAGGTAAAGTATATCCTATATTGTACATTTCTAAAAAATTTCATTGCATTCGCATTTGGAAAGGTGGACTTCGTGCGTCGTTGTGGCGCACCTGGTTGAGAGTGCATGCATGCGTGGTCAAAAATTTCTGTATGTGCGGATAGGAAATATACGAGTATAGTGCCTGCAACATTATGTCCCAGAAGGGGTTTTCTGCAGGCATACATTATCCTTCAAATGTAAATGAATGTCGTTTTTTTTTAAATTTTGAATAAAAAAATTGTATAGTTTTTATCATATATCTGGATAAATACTATTTACACCTTATTCGGATTATTTTTATATTGTTAGTTTATAAAAATATTTTATACGCGATTAGCATGAACTGTATAGCTTCAACTGATAACTTCGATTAATAAAGAAGCTTGGTATAATTTTTATACAGAAAGTCTATACTATGTATACCAAAATTTATAAAGTTTATACCATTTTTGTAACCGTGTACCTAAAACCCATGCTGAGTCATTTCATTAGTATGCATTTTCCTATAGAGGTTGATAAAGGAATCGGAATAGAGTACAATGGCTGATTTTTTCATCTTAAAATCTCATCTTTTGACGAATGTAACCTCTAAACCTTGGCAGCTAGAGCCTTGAAATGTCGCAATCAACAAAAAATCCCCTGCAATGCCCTACAATAGTTCACCCACTACAATCTACACATGCCGCGCGGTTACATTTATCTTTGAATTACAATACGTTCGGTATAGGGAAAATACCGCTTTTCGGATTGCATACCAACACTTATGAGTTTCTACCACGAATGTGCTTGAATTGTCCGGAACTGGATGGTGTCTAGCGGCGAGAGAAAATTCTTTTGGCAAGGTATAAATTTACAACGCCAGTTTACATTTTTATGAAGTTAAATTGTTGCCTTATGAGTACAATAGTATTTAATAAGAAATTCTGGCAACATTTGCCCCCCCCCTGCGCACGGGCCTGCCTGGAAAGGTTCATGGAGTTTGAACCCCTCACGACTTTGTTTAAAAAAGCATTAAAATTCCAATGACGACAACATTAAAACTGAAATGATGCAGATCCATTACATCGACTTTCTTCAGAATGTGTTTAGAAGATTTTCGAAATACCTTTCCACTTTCGGAGATTTTTGTTCATTTTTGAACGTTTTAGAAGTCATGAACGAATAACCTAACCTCAACAACTAAAATTTTTTATTAGCGTCACGTCATGTAGTATGGTTTTTTGGCAGGGGAGTTTTCTGTTTCTTTTCTAAAATTCGAAAATTTAAACGTACAAATTGTGAATTTTTTTTAACCTATACACACGACAGAAACATGTTACTGAACATTTTATAGCTAATGCATCATTTCATTTCTAATATCCCGAGTTCGACACCCCCTGAAACCAATTTATGACTACATCCCAGTTGAATCGCGGCTAATTTTAAATAGAAAGAAAATACAGTAGTACAGATAGAAAAATCGAAAATATTTGCTAGCTTTTACTAACTATAGGGACACTGGGGCTACCCATACAGAATCCATGGATTCTCCATGTATGGGTTGCCTAGGGTTACCAATTCTTAGATCAATCTGTCCCAGAGACTCGTTTAGTACGAAAGCGAGTTTTTGGGAATGTACTATTCCAAAAAGTTAAATTTTTTATACAAGTTTACGAGCAATGGTCAAGACGATGACGGCAGATACCCTCCATTTGACGAGTCGTATTGTGGGGAAATCATGTATTGATACATGTCCAAGATGTAGGTTCAGGAATTCTTTGGCTGTTACACATATCCGGAGCGGAGAGGGTCGACGCGAATCAAACTCCCGGAGGAAATGAGCGAAGCGAGGAACAGTTTTTGCATGAGAAAGTGGAGCCGTTTTTTTGTAACAATTAAAAGTATTGAATTGACATTTTAGCCTGATTTATTCCATTTTTAATTACATGCAAGATTTGTACAATTTAAACAACAATTGCGCTAAATTTCAATCATTTATATCGTACAAAAGGCTAAGGTCAGATAATGTCTTCGAACGGTTTCGGAGTGATAAAATTGAGCCGCTCCGGAGCCCTGATTATTGCACACAAAAGCTACTCAAGGCTTCCTATTAAAGTGGACACTGAAGTATATGCTAGATCCCTTCCCTTGTTTAAGTTTAATTCAATGCGTTACGAAAATACTTTCTACTTCTATCCCCACTGAACTACGCGCGACCAGTTCAGTTTCAGTTGAGTTTACTATTGGACGCCCTGGAATATACGTAACATGAATAAATTAGAAGAATTAAAATGTGTGTCTAATTATGTTAATTTCTTTTCGAGTTTCCAAAATGCTTTTTCACAGAATTTAAAACCAAGGGATATTTTCAAAAATTGCCGCCCCTAAAAATCTGCCGCCCCGGGCAGCTGCCCAGGTTGCCCATATGGGAAATCCGGCCCTGCCAATAACTTTATAGTTCGATCTCTACATGTACTGCGTTTTTTGTCAAATTGGTTGCTTAGAAGATGAAGAAACTCCCTTTTTATATAATGTTCTATTTTATGCATTTTTATTTGGAAATTTTACATTTAAGTGATAATATTTGTATACAGGGTGTCCTGTAGCTGGTTAGCCATAGAACTATGGTAGACTCTGCAGGATGTTTTAGGAAAAATGCCTCAACAATTGCTTCTGTAGCTTTTACCGTTAAGGAGTAATTGCACTTCTTTTGATTCTTGTCAAAAAACTCGACATTTTCGTAAAACTCATATTTTCTAGCTTCCAGTTTACCAAAATCAATGTTTTTCATATTCTTCTGAGAGTAAACAAAATTTCTAATAAAAGGACATATCGAACGTTTCGAAGGGTTACGTATCTACCGAAAATACGACTTTTTGAAGTTTACGAAAATTTCAAATTCAGCTTTTAATATCAATATTACACTCGAAATGCATAACGGTACATTGTAGTGGCAAATCTGCAAATTTGACAAAAGTTGGCTCATTATCTTAGCTTTTATTTAATTCGTAAATATTACAAAAAGGGAATAATTCCCCAAAACATGTAATGTAAAGAATTCAAAGTAAAGATAAAAAATATAAAGAAATAACAAACTAATAAAGATAATGATAAAAAGAAAAGGAAAGAAAGAAAAAAAAAAGAAAACAATACAAACTTAAGTTAAAATTCAAAAAGTTAAATGAAAAACAAATAAAGTTTTTGTAGTTCGATTTTTTTAAAAGAGTAATAAGAAGAAGGTAACGAACCAATCTCCAATCGGTCATAGTTTCTCATAGCTCTAAGTAACGGAGAATTTTTATAAATAGAAAGTGAAGATTGTGGAGGGTTAAAAATGGCAACGGATCGAGTGTTGTAAGACGGAAACCGATATTTTATATCTTCTATCAGAGATGAATTAGTAAGACCCTTGCAAAATCTGTATAGGAAACACTGGTCAAGACAGTCTCTTCTTTTGTTTAGTGATGGTAGGATTAGGAAATTTAGTCGATCTTGATAAGGCCTATAAGCAAAGTTATATTTGAACATCAAGGTTCTAGAGAACTTTCTCTGAACTTTTTCTAAAGCATCACGTGAAACAGAAGAAAATGGAGACCAAACTACCGAGGCGAATTCTAACTAGCGTCACAAATAAATTCACACAAGTATTAATAGATTGAAAACTAGAGGAGCATCGTAAAACGAAACCAGCTAGTTTCGACGATTTGCTAATAAAACGTAATTTAGAATCAAAAATAACCCCTAGATCAGTAATCGTAGAAACACATTGGAGAGGAATAGAGTTTATTTGGTACTGAAAATAGAAAGGAGTAGATTTTATTGAATACACCATAACGGAGCATTTAGAAACATTAAGATCCAACTCATTTGAGATACACCAAGACGTAAAGTAATCTAAATCGGATTGCAAAGCTATACAATCAGAAATAGATGAGACAGTTGAAAAAAGTTTGCTATCATCGGCGTAAAAGAGAGAGTGACAGTTAAGACAAGATGGTAGATCGTTTAAGAAAAGTAAAAAAAGAAGGGGACCTAAACTAGATCCTTGTGGCACACCCGATGATGGACAAAATTCGGAAGAAGTAAAATTTTGGAAAACAACTCTAGAAGAGCGATCATTAAGATAAGAGAAGAGCCATACAATAAGATATGAAGGGAATCCCATTGCAATTAATTTATTAAGAAGAATTTGGTGAATAACGGTGTCAAATGCTTTTGCGAAGTCAGTATAAATTACATGCACGTCAAAGTGCTTATTGAAAGATTTTGTTACAAAATTAACAAGTTCAACTAAGTTGGTGACAACGGATTTGTTTTTGGAGAACCCATGTTATTCATCCTTAATAAGATAACTAAAATGTTCATGAATGTAGTTATAAACAATCTTTTCAAGAAGTTTCGAAAAGGATGACAGAAGAGAGATAGGTCTATAGTTAGACACAGAGCTAGGATCGCCCTTTTTCGGAATGGGAACCACATACGACGATTTCCACTGAATTCGGACATATAAGAATAAAGCACAGAGTCATCAAAATTTGATGTGAGCCCCGATATGAGTACCTCCGCCCGGAGCACCTACACTCTAAAGTGCTTAAACAAGGTTGTCAAACTGACACTGGGTCAAATGGCACTGTCCGTAGGTTTAATCAATAACTTTAGCACCAGCAATTTCAACGGTTTTCCATAAGAACAAAACCGAACATAGATCTGAATTAGCTTCAATATCCCTTCACGTCCTCGTAAAATATAGGTCAGTAAAATTAATTTCGAAAAAATAAAAATTAAATTACTCTCCCGCTTGACAATAACATTTTCCATCCCAATTGCTTCCATGTTTACCGCTTGTTTTCACCTTACCGGTTAAACTGAACTTTTTGTGACATTGTACTATACATGCTTTCATCGCCGACAACTTGCCCATTTATGTTAAATTTTATGTGTTTTATGAGAGCATTTCATATAATCTACGTAGACAAAATTACTACAGGAGTAGGTACATATATGTAGGTTTTATAAGTGTCACAAAAACTCCGTATGTAGAAGGCAAGAAAACGTTTAGCGAACAAGCAGGCAAATGCATGGCTGGCGTTTCCGTTGTTCTGAAGACGAAAGGGTAGAACATATTACCGCGACTTTAAGAACAATATCCTGTGTGACATGAAATTATGAAAATTAACTTAAGTTGTTTGGTGGGCTCTCACGAGCAGGATACATGCAAAGAATGAATGGTTTCCGTTGGCAAGTATTATGTGAAAATCAACGTAGACTTATGAGGTTATTTAGTAAATTTTATGTGGTACGTCTATTGTTGTTTTGTTTGTAACTTAAGGGACTTTCAGTTTATTAAAGAATAATGACAAATACTCGTAATATGAAATATTAAGAGCAACCGTTGATAAAATTTTGTTTTTGCTTTTTAATAATTTTAGAAGAATACAGTTCTTATTAAAACTAGCAGCTGAACAATTTGTTTTTATGATCATCGGGTATGAAAACCCCAATATTCGAAAATTTCGATTTGAAAACGCTTGAATTGAAAGTCACATGTTTGGTTTTCTTCTAATTAAACCTAGTTCAGATTGTCACTTTTTCGTTCATTTCATTCGTCTTTCAAGCTTTTTAGACGTTTCGATTTTTACCACTGAAAGCACTTTGAGACCTAGGATTGTTGGCGTTCTTCAAAGATAAATAAAACTCTGTATTCATTCTATTTTGTTTGTTCAACATTAAAACTTATTAAAACACATATCTTTCTAAATAAGCCTTTCGCCCATACAAACTATAGATAAATAATAATTTTATTGCCATAAGATAATCTGCTATACAATTATTATTCCTATCTTCGCAGCGAATACATAATAAATCAAACAACAAACCGTCTCTTTTCTATAACAAGCCAGAAAGCCATGCATAACTGATATATCCCTGCGAAATTAAATTAGCAAATAAGCAATGCTGCCGTAGGATTGATTTTGATTGGCAAAGTTTCGACTTCTCAAGAAAAGCGGCCGCAAAAGACCAAAGCCGCATACACAAGAAAAAAGTTTACTTGTCAGTGAATAATAAAATAATAGCCTGAAGGTGACGGCGAAAGAAAAAAAATTTATCCTTTTCTGGGTTCACTTTTCGGAAACGAAAGTTTCAACTCGTATTATAATTTGCCCGCGCTATAAACTTTATTCAGCGCCGCCTACGGCTAGCTTTTAAAATTGAATTTTTCCGAAAAGTTTTCAACAAGTTATTTTTGTAATTCTTGCATAGTCTAGCACGTTTGTAGATGATACCGTCATGGAGACCTATTGTGCTGTTTCCTTTATGTTTTGTTACACGTGGAGATTCAATGTTGCAAAAATGGAGGACGGAATAGAAGATGTTTTCTTACTGTTCCTGTTAAGGACTTTTATTGGAAGTGCTGCGTCGATAGTGATGATAATAAATGACAAATGAGTAACTTAACTGAATTTTTCCCATCAGTTTGTCATACTGCAGTCCTACTATGAGTAGATTTTGTGCATCTCGCTCAAGATTAAAGCAATATCAATGAAACCTTCCCCTTATCAAAAGCATTCTATTCCTAGAATCATCTTGACCAATATCAATTACCATATGATTAATATTCTAATTGGCACTCGTAGAAACAATATATGTATGTAAGTAGATGCTAATTTTCACATTAACTTTCCTAGTCCTTTTCATATTTTAGTCATCCAAAAAATATCCCGCCAAAAATGTAAAAAATTTCTCATTTCGTTAGCATAACTCGTTCATATTGGGTTTTTTTCTTCCCTTTGGACGGCATGCTTTTCACGTGGATATTAAGTAAGCAACAAGAAATTTTGTTCTTTATTCTCGCATAACTGACTTGACTTAGTACCACGCGCTCGCATCAAAGGAGCTACGCTGAATTTATTAGAATCGTGAACTGATATGTTTTATTCATGAGGAAAATTTCAGAAAATATTTCGCAAACTTCACCATGGAAAAAGGTAATTACGTACCTATTGCATTTATTAACTTACAAAGCGACAACGACAACACCACGCTACGCGAAGCATTCATCTATCCGGCGAATGCAAAATAGGAAGGATATATTTCTGCATTTATAGTTTAGCGCCGTATGTGTAGTCGTAACTTGTGCATTTCTGCACATTCGTAAAACCGAATCGCACATATGCCATCATATAATACGGAGAAATATTATTATTCATAACACGAACTTAATAAAAGTATGAGAATTGCTACTGGAAAAAAAATAATAATAGTCAGAAAGGATATGCATAATGTACTTTTTCGGATGTTGTTTTTTTTCGAAACTCTGTCCGGTGTTTTCGGTTTTTGGCTTGACTATATTCCATTAACAATCTGTCATAGTTGTACCCATGTCCTGCCATGCAGATAGGTAATGTATTGTGTCCAGAATGCGTGCGAACCGTGGCATTGGGAGTCGTATAAGGTCCCGAAAACGACGAAAGCTATAGCGAAAAGGCATGTTAGGCTCCAATACGATTTGAAAAACATATTCACTTCCTGTGCGAACTGGCAAGCGAATCGCGCTCTTGCAACGACATTTACGACCAATTTAAGTGATAAATGTGAAGCATTATAGACCTTATGTTACGTATATGGTGCGACTATTCGTATAGGACTACTCGTCCTCCCGCATAGCATAGCGCATATTGACAGCGTGCGTTCCCTTTCGACTTGTACGAATTTTTTATCGTAATTTTTCTAAACACAACATAAATCCATGATATGTGAGGACAAAGTCACTTCGTTCAGGCGTAATTTACGTCCTGCTAACTCGCGTTAGCATATGTGCGGTCCGAAAATATGTTTTCCTATAATGGAACAGGTCGTTCTTGTTGAAGCTAAATATGACTTATGTCGAAAGTCCCAAATTAATTGGCGGGTGTTGATTATGTTTCGCCGAGTGCATTCTGTGTGGCGAGCGAATTGGTTGAAATGAGGTAAATTATAATTTATGGCGGTTTCCCGATATACACGATGACCAATATTGACTTTTCTGTGTTGCCTCATTATGTGGTTAGTTTTTAGGGTTTTTTAGATTTTACAAAAAACCCTTATGAAATCGATTTTGTCCGTCCGTCTGTCCGTCCGTCTGTTCACTAAATAACTCGCGAACGGCTTAACCGATCGTCATGAAATTTGGTAGGAATGTGTAGAATGGTAACAGTCTTTGGCACGAAATACTTAAAAGTTGGTAGGACAAAAATAACAGGGTGTCCCGGACATTTGAACATTTGTTCAATAAATAACTTGCGAACGGCTTAACGGATCGTCATGAAATTTGGTAGGAATGTGTAGAATGGTAACAGTCTTTGGCATGAAATACTTAAAAATTGGTATGGCCAAGATAACAGGGTGTCCCGGACATTTACAAATTTGTTCACTAACCGATCGTTATGAAATTTGGTAGGAATGTGTACACTCAGAGAAATATTCACTCATATTAAACGAAATATATTTAATTCAAACGATTTGCTCTTTTGATTTGGCTCCACAAGCAAATGCGTTTAATTCTAACGAGTAGCGTTTCTTTCAAAAGCATAATGAGTTGTAAAAAAGCGTTTGAATTAAAAGAATTTGCGTTTACCTGAAAAGAAGGAGCCAGTCTATTTAAACGTATTCTTCATTGAAATAAACACTTATTCTTTGATTGTAAACGGGTAACGCATTTTGAATAAATGAAAGGCAATTGTATCAAACGTCTTCGTTTTTATATTGAACATTTTTGTTATTTAAATTAAACGAAGCCTTCTTTTTAATGAAACGATATGTATTTCGAAAGTAACATATCCCGTTTTCATTTCATAGAAATTACTCCATTCAAAATAATTGAGTTTTACATGGAATTAAAAGCAAACTCTGCTGAAATAAAATACATAATACATTCCGTTTGATTGTCCATTCGATTAGATACTCACTGTTACCTGGGTTGACAAATCAATAAATAATAAAACTTATGAAAACTTCAGGAAAACACTTTATTTTTTATTTATGTCTAATTTTAATATGATTAATACATAACACTTTTATTTTAACACCCGCTAAACTTAAATTGCACGTGTGGAAGCGTCCATTCCTCCAGATGAATGCAAAAGTACATTCTCGAAAACACTCTTAACATCGACGAAGATTCTAACTAATGACATACACGTTTGTTGTTAGACACTATACATTTGTACACAATGAACATGAACACGTGAGACTCATCGGACCGGCCAGAAGTATTACCTACCTGTTGTGCTACGTTGAAACAAATGATATTTTGGCATCGCGTCCTTTATGTATGTGTATTTGTAACGTAAACGAATGCATACACATTACTATGTAATGCGGAATCTTTTGATTTAAATGACCGCTATTTGGGGCTTAGCTACTCTTTTGTTTTAAAAGAAATTCTTTTAGCGTAAATGAGAACTCGTTCAAATCAAACGAGATTTTTCAAACGAATACTGCGTTCAATTTAAATGTGGAGCTTTTAATATGAATGTGCGTTTTTTTCTCTGAGTGTAGAATCGTAACAGTCCTTAGCACGAAATACTTAGACGTTGGTAGGATAACGCAAACAGGGTGTCCCGGAGATTTGAAAAAGTCGACTTTTTTAGTTTTTATCAAATCAAAGAACTCGATGGGTACATTTCATATCAGTAGCTTTTTTCCAGTTTGGAGTAACGGTAACGGCGTTACAGCTAATAAATCCAGTTAATATGTGGAGCCATGATACATTAAATCTATTTTTGGATTGGTCTAATTAAAAAGTGTTCCAGAATGAAAGGCGTTAGCCTCTCATTCTGGAACGCGTTTATTTAGACCAATTCAAAAATAGATTTACGAGAAGCATTTCATTAACATTGTGCATAATTCTTATAATTACCTACAAAATATATGTGCAAAATTATTCACTATGTATGTATCCAAAATCTAAAAAACCCTCGTATTGTGGGCGCAGCCCTCTGTACGCCGGTATTTTTTCGTATTTCGGTCGACGACTTTCTGTAATTCAATACTACCAATCATATGTATCGTGTGGTTTTCTTTCGAGCTTAGCGCGTTCTCTCTGGTTCCCGTTAACACCTTGTGGGTCATAGGGCATCAACTACCCATACTTTCCACCTCGTTCTGTTCTGTGCTATCGTCTTTAGGTGTGACCACTGTTTGTTTAATAAAGCATCCTCGCTTTTAACCGATCTTCTCCAAGTGTTTCTTGGTCGCTCAACGCTGCGTATTGCATTGGTTTCTTGTGGGTTCCAATCTAGGGCCTGCTTTACAATATTTTTTGGCCCTCTTCGAAGAGTATGACCTATCCATTGCCACTTTCGCCTTTTGACAAAAGTGCCTATCCAATCCGACCCGGCCAGCGGATTTGTAGGATGCGCCGTAGACACTATATGGCTTACGAAAGTTTGCAGAAGGGAGTCAAAGTGAAGAAGGATGCCCTAGCCTTGTTGATACGCGATTGCACATTAGCGTCCGCGCCGACCTCTGCTGTGACTATGCTTTCGAGGTAGCAGAATTGGTCAACTTTTTCGTCTGTCTGGCACGAAACACAAATTACCCCGTTTTTCGGGCACCGAAAGTCCAAAAACCCGTTATCCAAAAAATCAAATACGGGGAAAACAATGGATAATTTAAGAAAATGAGAAATTATGAAGAATTTTGTGTAACTTCGCCCCTAATTAATAAATATGTACAGGAGATGAAGAGATGCCGATGAAGTGACCAACGGACAAAATTGGAACATTACACTATCAGCTCTCGCAAGAAGAATTTTCTTGTACTTGTTACCGACACTTATCTTACCGTCAGCCATATAGCGGACACATAGCGGAAAATATCGGAAACACAAAAGTTCCCCCTATGAGAACGGATAGCAGAACACGCCTCGACGTACAGAGGACGAAATCGATAAGGGTTTTGGTTAGTTTTGCCACTAGAAAGCTCAACGATTTCGTCCCCATGCAGGTGACGAACTGAACAAGGTTTCCTATAAATACTCGTCTTGGCAATTAATTCACCGGTCGAGAGATTATTCTTGCTTTGCGGTAACGCATGGACAGATAGCCGGAACCGACCAAATATTCACACTGTCAAGGGTGAGCTTAAAATAAAATGCAATTTTCAAATAACATGTAAAAATAATGGCATAACATTTTTTTTTTATTTTTGCCCCGTAAAAAATTGAAAACCCGTATTTTATACGCTAGTGACCCGTTAATCGAAGGCAAGCAGGTGGTCACCCTAGTGACTGATGACTAATAAGTGTAGATTGACCTTAAACCAACTCTTTTGAAACATGATTGAGGGACCTAAAGAATTTTTTTACCCATGTGATACATGGCAAGGAAAGGGGTGGGTCGGATAACATACCGCGGCTACAGGAAATAGCGCAGCTACAGGAAATAGCGCAGCTATGCCAGGAGCAATTTTTTTTGTGAAAATTTGAGGATCGGGATTGTGTCATGAACTTTCAAAGATTTTAGGACAAAGATTTTAAAACAAGGGACCTGGTGAAAGAGGAACAATAAATTTTGTTTCGACTTCTAAAAGTATATAAATCTTCTTCTCTACAGAAAATATCTACGTTGGAGTGATGTCTTCCGCAGTCGTGCTATTTTTATGGATCAAGAAATCTTTCATGTGGCTTTTGGGCCCCTTAATCTCATGGGCTTCCTCGCCACGCGCTGGGCATGCCCCTCCTACGAAGAGCTCTCCAAATATACTCCCGATCAATACTATCGAACGCCTTCTCGAAATCAATAAACATGAGGTGTAATGCAGATTTCCATCCGGTGGATTGCTCAATAATAAATTTGGAGAGTGCTTGTATGGTCGCTATATGAAAAACCCTCACGAAAGCCAGCCTGTTCATTTCTTAAAGTGCGATCAACTTCAGCCTGGATCTGGTTCAAAATAATTGTAGCTATCAGCTTGAAGACAGCTGGAAGTAGGCAAATCACACGCCAATTATTACAATCCTTAAGGTTACCCTTTTTCGCAATTTTAATATGTACCTAATTACGCCCTTTTTCCATTCGACTGGAAGAGTTTCGGTTTCGCAATACTCTCTGATGACGGGAAGCAGAATGTCCGCTGTAGCATTCGAATCCGCTTTAATAAATTCAACCGGATGGAGGGACGTCTTCTTCTGCCGATGAAGATGCACTCGCAGGCCCAAAGCGGTTGTTCAGGACCTCCAAAAAGTGCTCTTTCCATCTCTGAAGCTGTTCTTCGGTAACAAGCAGTAACTCTTCTTTATCTTTTACAGGATGGTCCGTAGTGAACGATATGTTAATTAGTGGCTTAATAAGCTTGAAAAGGGCACACCTTTCACCACGGTAAGCCGCATCATTTGCCTCGGAGTTGATTTTTGGCTGAATTATCAACAGCGGAGTTAATCTGTTCCTTTACTCTTTTGCGTTCTGAGATAAGAGACCAAGTAGCATCACTGATAAAAGGTCTCCTACCTCGATCCAATCGTCCCAGAGTCGCTTCCCCACACGAAATGAAAGAATCCTTTGCAAAATTCCATCTATCTTCAATTGTAGGATTCTCAAGACATGTTGCTGCACAAGCTTTTCGTGCAAAGCGGTACAATATGCGCTTTTGATGGATTTTTTAGTTTTTGCACATTAAAACGTGGCACGACTCGTGCGTTAGTAGATCGTTGGATCGCTGCCGTCCATAAGCGAAATTTCGCGATAACAAGTTGATGGTTGCTGCCAACATCAGTCCCACGCTTCGACCTGACGTCCAAGAGGCAGTTTCTCCATGTCTTTGAAACAGCAATATGGTCAATTTGGTTTTCTGTTCTGCCATTAGAAGAAACCCAAGTTGTTAGGTAGCAGGGCTTATGTTTGAACAAGGTTCCACCAATGACTATAGTTGTCGAGAGTTACAGAACTCCACGAACATTTTGCCATTGTTGTTCCTGTTGGCAAGCCCGTGATTGTCCATAAGGTGTTCCAAGCCTAAGTTATCAGTACCGACTTTGGCATTGAGATCCCCCATAATAATTTTGATGTCACCCCTGGGAGCCCTATCAAAAGTCACTGATAAAAAACGTCCTTTGCTGATTGATCTGCCATCTGCAGGTTTAGTCGGTGCATATCACTGAATAATTATGATGTTTCTTACTCTGGATTTGAATCTGGCTGTGAGGATACAATCGGAAATAGGTTTCCAGTCGATTAGAGATCGGCGTGCATTCCTAATCAACAGGACTCCGACGCCTGCTTGCCGAGGTGTATTATCGTCTTCACTTGCATAGAGTAGTAGTATGCGGTCATTTCCTGTTCGACTTCTGTGAGCCTTGTGTTATTACACTCACCCCACATCGTCCGAACGTTCCAAAAACCTATCGTAGTCCGTTGTTTATAGCCAAAAGTCGTTGCCGTTGAATCAGTCCGAGGTATGCGATGCTCGTTTAATGTAAAGAAAATTTCAGGTACGCAGGATACAAGCCTACACACCCTATCCCTCAAGTCTCCGACGACAAGCCAGGATCGCTGTGGTATAATTCTAGCCCCCAAAACCACAGGGGTCAATTGTTTAGTTTCGTATACCTTGTGCGCAAAACAGAGTTGCTGCGCGCATAATGGTAGATATATGTTCGAAACTCAGGAGAGTTTTTTCTATCCTGTCCATTTAGTCGCTTCTTAAGTCACGTCGGGAAAGACGGAGGCTCTATTCTTGACCCATGCCACAAGGCGAAGCGCGTTCGCCTTCGACGAATTGATGATCACGAGTTCGAATCTCATTGTGGACAAGTATATTATCCTTACAACGATCACACTCACTTTGGCAGGGCTTATAATATTGCTCACAGGCTCTATATGACAAAATTGTTAAGATCAAGAAAATCAGATCTCGCTGACCGCACATCTCGAGGCGTAGAATCAACTTTGGACTGCTGCGTCATTATTTGGTTATTTTTTAAAATAACTTTTTATTCGACTTATCTAACAAATAAGCACATTTGTGGAGCTACGTAGCTGCCACATTTGCTGAAAATTTAAAGCTTCGCCTTTTTTAGTATAGGTTATGTGTATTGAAAAGTAAGAGGCGGAGGTTGCACGGACGACCGAGAGCTCGCTAGGAATACTCAGTAGGTGAGGACGCCACCCTTTTGAGCTAAAACTGGAGGATCAGGTCAGGACAATTGGAAGTCATTGATTCAAGCGGCTAAGGCTATCGTGCCACATTTATAAATGTGTGTTGAATTTGGGATTAAACTGAACAGTTAATTTGCTAAAATTGGACAAAATGAAGGGTGTTGTTCAAAGACAGCGAGCCCTTTTATTGTGAATTATTATTCCAGTGTCCGTGGATTAAAAAAAAAAACGCTGGCTTAGCTTAGCATTTACAGACTCGTTTCTACTATTATCGATATGGTATACACATGTATGTACATCTTCATACAAAAGCCACTCTATATTCTCGATGACAGTAGGTATCAGCACATATTCCTACTTTTTGAATTAAACATTGTGAGCTTGACAAAAGGCCGAACGACACACAATCGGACGATGTAGCGATGAATGCCATAAGGATATTTGAAATTCCAACTCACATATGCTACACATACTTTGAAACATATTGTACTCAACTATTATAATATTCCGCCTTCGTTGATGCGCCCATTCGCCGCCCGGGCTTATGGTCTCGTGTAAAGCGCTCTCATGCAATATAATATTCCGGAAAAGAAGTCTGACAAACAGTTAGATGTATGGCATATGAAATCATACAGCCAGCAATGATACTACGGCCATAGCATCATAAAGTGTACGAGTGTATAACGGCCCCAACAAAGGACACAAGGAAGCGTAAAGTTTGAATCTCGTCGTCCACTCAAAATCACATTAGCGTATAGTCATGTCGTATATACATTACAGTCCTCGTTGACGTTCTACGTATATTATATGGTTTGTTGTCGTCAACTGAAAAATGTTAGCTCGTGATTTGCATTCAGCATATCTCGTCCATATATTAGATCGTGGCATAGGATCCGTTGTCAAGGACGACCGGAAAAGACCGAAGTGAAAAGAATTGAAAATTGTTGAGCGAGAGAGCGACTGTAACAATATAAAGTGTTTCATGGAAAGAAGCGCCCGAAAAAAAATGAAAGGATAGAAATCAGTTTACGTCTTGCATGCTGAGGCAGGATAGTGTGAACATGGCTTCAGAATTTGAATAAATATGCAAAGGGGTGGAACATTTTGTCAGCTGGTGAAACACAAAACCTTTTTGGATCAACTATAGAGAAATTTCGCTTATTCCGTAACACAATAACTTCCGGGCGAGTATATATGTACATAGCTGATAGCTTCTAGGAAATGGTCAAATGGAAAGCATTCATGCAAATTGCGAGAAACTGTATTTATACATGAAATGTAAGTTTGCTGTATTTGAGGCGGATTTAAGGCAGATGCTTTTTTGAGTTTCTGAATTTTTTGTCTGGTTCTAAATTTAAATTTAATTCTATTGAAGTCTATTGAAAAAATTAAAGTAAGATGCAAACAAATTTAAATTAATTAATTATTTTTTCTAAATACCTAAATATATGTACATAAAAAATTGCAAAAATTTGGTGTAGTTAGGAGATCCCTAAAGTCAGCGGGAAGGTGACACTAGGACATCAACTTGATATATTAAGGCCTAATCTCCAATCGACCCAATATCGCTTTTGGATATCATTTAAACGATAATTCTTTTTCCCGAAATTTTCGGCAGGACTAGGAAATAAGGTCCCCCACTAGAAATCGATCAAGAAAAATTAAGGAATTTATACTACTTGGTTTCGACATAATTAACTCACTCACATAACATCTAGAAATCTACCTACAAGAAGAAAATGTTTGATTAGGAAAAACTTGTATTCGTCGCTGCGTCGTTTATAAAATCGACACAGTAGGTACATTAGAATAGAATTACTTATAAGTCCTGCACGCAGTTTTCGGATGCAAATTAGAAATTAAATGAAAAAAAAATGCTATGCTTCCTCTCTCCTGTAAATACTGAACGTAATGTACACATTTAAAGCCGAAAGCTGTAATGGGGGATCATGCGATCATACGCCGTGTCCTATCGTTCGTTTGTCCCATAGAATTAATTTTATGTTGGTCTTACAAATGCATCGTTTGAATAATACATGTAATCAAGCATGAATCATTATGATGCATCAGCGCAATTGTGATTCCACCACATATAATGCGAGAAACTAATCAATTCAGTACGATTACTCGCTACTTGCCAGGATCTCATGTTGAAAAGTTCATTGTTCTGGTCAGAAACAAACATCCCTGATATTTTCATCTAATAAAAGCCACTCATATGTAGGTTGAACACCAAACATAGAAAACCTAAGATTTCTTATGACAAAAACATTATAGATGGAATGAAGTAAGCTGCGGAGAGTTCCCAGAACAATCAAATCTCTCGTCTAGGACTAGCTATACGAAAATCTTCTTTGATGTTCCCACTTGTCGTAATTCCTAGAATAATATTGACAAAATGGAAAGAAAATAGAATGAGGCTATCCTTTTATTTATTTAGTGATTTGACAAATTGGCATTGGTTTCAAAAAGATTGGGTTTTTGTCCCGTCCGTCGTCTATGTGGAATTGAATGTGGATTTTCGTGAAGTGGGGATCAGTTCGCATGAAATCTACTTTAAATCAAATGGGGATGGAATGATGAAAATTATATTGACATAAAGAAGAATGTCAAATATTTGCAAGCTCCATAGTTTCGTCGAAAAAATAAAACAAAATCTAATAGAAGACATAGAAAAACGTCTTGAGACGTCTTGAGACATTTTCATATCAAAAAATATACAAAGGAACAACAATTCGTTTTTCACTGAAAACACACTGATCTTTTTCTAACAAAATAAATTTTATTAAATTTTCACTAATTAGGTACTATCTTGCTCAATAAATTTCTGTATTATTTCGTTAACCCGAGTTTCCAAACATGCTATAGAAACCATGCAAACCTTTTATTCTTCACCTTCTACTATAAACAAAAATCAACTTTTCGCATTTCATCGACCCCCTTTACCTTTAGATTAAATTTTCTCTTTTTTTCTGAATTATTTGGACTTTTATTTTTATTTAAGACTAAAGTTTTAGTAATGACTTTGATAGTCCCACTTTTGAGACTCGGGCACGAAACCTCGATTCGTATAAACTTTGGCTGTGATGCTATCATCGTACAGTACTTTACGTGTCAGTGCAGTGGATAAACTATACTCGTATGTACGAGTATCTACTTTGCTTGAACCACCAGGACGATATTCGAGTAGACTCTATAAAGTCAGAGAAGAGTGTTTGTAAACTTGGCGAATATTGGTAGTAGCATCATCCTGTTTCCTTTTATAGGAAACGAAACAAATAAAAAAGTTTCAAGAATAAAAGGCATTACGACGATGGCATGGGAATTTCAGAAACGGATGTAAGTTTTTCAATCAGAGAAACGGGAGATGCGAATTAGAAAATTGTTTTTTAAAGCGATTATGGTGCATTTTGTAAACTAGAGTTTGTTAGTTTTTTTCCTTGCAAATTCGTCAGCATGTGATAGCTCCTGATTCACTGGGTTCAGTATATTGGGTGCCGAAACTGTTTGCTTGACAAGACTTTTTTGCCAGAGAATCCAGTAAAAAAATCTTCCAAATTTTCTGAAATAAAATAATAATATAACCGACAAGGCGTGAATAACATTTTTTTTTGTTTTTCCCAATTCCTAAAATTATATTATTTTTTGCATAGTTGGGAAAAAAATGGGTTGAATCTTCAAAATTTCATATTGTAGTAGATTTGGCATATTTGCAAATTTTAGTGGTAGAGTGGTAGATTCTAAAGTTCCAAGAAAAAAGTGGTAGATCTGCTTACTTACTACGACTGAGTCATTTCGAAGAAAAGAGAAAGAAAGTAAGTAAACTCTCTGGAGTAATATCACCATGTCACTCAAATTGTACTAATTTTTTCTACAAAGGTAAATTTCGGTATTCCTGTTTAGGTTTTCGGTACCGCTCCAAGATCACTAATTAGTCCAGTGTCATACTCGTGTCGGTGCAAGTTAGGCAATAATGCAACCGTTTAGGAGATACAGCCGTTTAAAGCTTGGGCAGTAAATCGCCCCCAAAACGCTCCTTTTGGGCTGAAAATGCCAATTTTCCCAATTTCTATGAGATTTGGCGAAAATGGGGTTTGAAAAAGTCGATGAAGAGGGCATCCAGACCTACATTTTGCTGAAACTTTGAGGGCCCTAGCTATCACCGTTTAGGAGATACAGCCGTTTAAAGTTTGGGCAGTAAATCGCCCCCAAAATGCTCCTTTTGGGTTGAAAATGCCACTTTTCTCCATTTCTATGAGATTTGGCGAAAATGGGGTTTGAAAAAGTCGATGAAGAGGGCATCCAGACCTACATTTTGCTGAAACTTTGAGGGCCCTAGCTATCACCGTTTAGGAGATACAGCCGTTTAAAGTTTGGGCAGTAAATCGCCCCCAAAACGCTCCTTTTGGGCTGAAAATGCCAATTTTCCCAATTTCTATGAGATTTGGCGAAAATGGGGTTTGAAAAAGTCGATGAATCCAGACCTACATTTTGCTGAAACTTTGAGGGCCCTAGCTATCACCGTTTAGGAGATACAGCCGTTTAAAGTTTGGGCATTAAATCGCCCCCAAAACGCTCCTTTTGGGTTGAAAATGCCACTTTTCTTAATTTCTATGAGATTTGGCGAAAAAGGGGTTTGAAAAAGTCGATGAAGAGGGCACCCAGACCTACATTTTGCTGAAACTTTGAGGGCCCTAGCTATCACCGTTTAGGAGATACAGCCGTTTAAAGTTTGGGCAGCAAATCGCCCCCAAAACGCTCCTTTTGGGCTGAAAATGCCACTTTTCTCCATTTCTATGAGATTTGGCGAAAATGGGGTTTGAAAAAGTCGATGAAGAGGGCATCCAGACCTACATTTTGCTGAAACTTTGAGGGCCCTAGCTATCACCGTTTAGGAGATACAGCCGTTTAAAGTTTGGGCAGTAAATCGCCCCCAAAACGCTCCTTTTGGGTTGAAAATGCCACTTTTCTCCATTTCTATGAGATTTGGCGAAAATGGGGTTTGAAAAAGTCGATGAAGAGGGCACCCAGACCTACATTTTGATGAAACTTTGAGGGCCCTAGCTATCACCGTTTAGGAGATACAGCCGTTTAAAGTTTGGGCAGCAAATCGCCCCCAAAACGCTCCTTTTGGGCTGAAAATGCAACTTTTCTCCATTTCTATGAGATTTGGCGAAAATGGGGTTTGAAAAAGTCCATGAAGAGAGCATCCAGACCTACATTTTGCTGAAACTTTGAGGGCCCTAGCTATCACCGTTTAGGAGATACAGCCGTTTAAAGTTTGGGCAGTAAATCGCCCCCAAAACGCTCCTTTTGGGCTGAAAATGCCACTTTTCTCAATTTCTATGAGATTTGGCGAAAATGGGGTTTGAAAAAGATCGATGAAGAGGGCACCCAGACCTACATTTTGCTGAAACTTTGAGGGCCTTAGCTATCACCGTTTAGGAGATGCAGCCGTTTAAAGTTTGGCAGTAAATCGCCCCCAAAACGCTCCTTTTGGGCTGAAAATGCCACTTTTTTCAATTTCTATGAGATTTGGCGAAAATGGGGTTTGAAAAAGTCGATGAAGAGGGCATCCAGACCTACATTTTGCTGAAACTTTGAGGGCCCTAGCTATCACCGTTTAGGAGATACAGCCGTTTAAAGCTTGGGCAGTAAATCGCCACCAAAACGCTCCTTTTGGGCTGAAAATGCCAATTTTCCCAATTTCTATGAGATTTGGCGAAAATGGGGTTTGAAAAAGTCGATGAAGAGGGCATCCAGACCTACATTTTGCTGAAACTTTGAGGGCCCTAGCTATCACCGTTTAGGAGATACAGCCGTTTAAAGCTTGGGCAGTAAATCGCCCCAAAACGCTCCTTTTGGGCTGAGAATGCCACTTTTCTCAATTTCTATGAGATTTGGCGAAAATGGGGTTTGAAAAAGTCGATGAAGAGGGCACCCAGACCTACATTTTGCTGAAACTTTGAGGGCCCTAGCTATCATAGTTTAGGAGATACAGCCGTTTAAAGTTTGGGCAGTAAATCGCCCCCAAAACGCTCCTTTTGGGCCGAAAATGCCACTTTTCTCAATTTCTATGAGATTTGGCGAAAATGGGGTTTGAAAAAGTCGATGAATCCAGACCTACATTTTGCTGAAACTTTGAGGGCCCTAGCTATCACCGTTTAGGAGATACAGCCGTTTAAAGTTTGGGCGGAAAATGCCACTTTTCTCAATTTCTATGAGATTTGGCGAAAATGGCGTTTGAAAAAGTCGATGAAGAGGGCACCCAGAACTACATTTTGCTGAAACTTTGAGGGCCCTAGCTATCATAGTTTAGGAGATACAGCCGTTTAAAGTTTGGGCAGTAAATCGCCCCCAAAACGCTCCTTTTGGGCCGAAAATGCCACTTTTCTCAATTTCTATGAGATTTGGCGAAAATGGGGTTTGAAAAAGTCGATGACTCCAGACCTACATTTTGCTGAAACTTTGAGGGCCCTAGCTATCACCGTTTAGGAGATACAGCCGTTTAAAGTTTGGGCGGTAAATCGCCCCAAAACGCTCCTTTTGGGCCGAAAATGCCACTTTTCTCAATTTCTATGAGATTTGGCGAAAGTGGGGTTTGAAAAAGTCGATGAATCCAGACCTACATTTTGCTGAAACTTTGAGGGCCCTAGCTATCACCGTTTAGGAGATACAGCCGTTTAAAGCTTGGGCAGTAAATCGCCTCCAAAACGCTCCTTTTGGGTTGAAAATGCCACTTTTCTCCATTTCTATGAGATTTGGCGAAAATGGGGTTTGAAAAAGTCGATGAATCCAGACCTACATTTTGCTGAAACTTTGAGGGCCCTAGCTATCACCGTTTAGGAGATACAGCCGTTTAAAGTTTGGGCGGTAAATCGCCCCCAAAACGCTCCTTTTGGGCCGAAAATGCCACTTTTCTCAATTTCTATGAGATTTGGCGAAAATGGGGTTTGAAAAAGTCGATGAATCCAGACCTACATTTTGCTGAAACTTTGAGGGCCCTAGCTATCACCGTTTAGGAGATACAGCCGTTTAAAGTTTGGGCAGTAAATCGCCCCCAAAACGCTCCTTTTGGGTTGAAAATGCCACTTTTCTCCATTTCTATGAGATTTGGCGAAAATGGGGTTTGAAAAAGTCGATGAAGAGGGCACCCAGACCTACATTTTGCTGAAACTTTGAGGGCCCTAGCTATCACCGTTTAGGAGATACAGCCGTTTAAAGTTTGGGCAGTAAATCGCCCCCAAAACGCTCCTTTTGGGCTGAAAATGCCAATTTTCCCAATTTCTATGAGATTTGGCGAAAATGGGGTTTGAAAAAGTCGATGAAGAGGGCATCCAGACCTACATTTTGCTGAAACTTTGAGGGCCCTAGCTATCACCGTTTAGGAGATACAGCCGTTTAAAGCTTGGGCAGTAAATCGCCTCCAAAACGCTCCTTTTGGGTTGAAAATGCCACTTTTTTCCATTTCTATGAGATTTGGCGAAAATGGGGTTTGAAAAAGTCGATGAATCCAGACCTACATTTTGCTGAAACTTTGAGGGCCCTAGCTATCACCGTTTAGGAGATACAGCCGTTTAAAGTTTGGGCGGTAAATCGCCCCCAAAACGCTCCTTTTGGGCCGAAAATGCCACTTTTCTCAATTTCTATGAGATTTGGCGAAAATGGGGTTTGAAAAAGTCGATGAATCCAGACCTACATTTTGCTGAAACTTTGAGGGCCCTAGCTATCACCGTTTAGGAGATACAGCCGTTTAAAGTTTGGGCAGTAAATCGCCCCCAAAACGCTCCTTTTGGGTTGAAAATGCCACTTTTCTCCATTTCTATGAGATTTGGCGAAAATGGGGTTTGAAAAAGTCGATGAAGAGGGCACCCAGACCTACATTTTGCTGAAACTTTGAGGGCCCTAGCTATCACCGTTTAGGAGATACAGCCGTTTAAAGTTTGGGCAGTAAATCGCCCCCAAAACGCTCCTTTTGGATTGAAAATGCCACTTTTCTCCATTTCTATGAGATTTGGCGAAAATGGGGTTTGAAAAAGTCGATGAAGGGGGCACCCAGACCTACATTTTGCTAAAACTTTGAGGGCCCTAGCTATCACCGTTTAGGAGAAACAGCCGTTTAAAGTTTGGGCGGTAAATCGCCCCCAAAACGCTCCTTTTGGGCCGAAAATGCCACTTTTCTCAATTTCTATGAGATTTGGCGAAAATGGCGTTTGAAAAAGTCGATGAAGAGGGCACCCAGACCTACATTTTGCTGAAACTTTGAGGGCCCTAGCTATCACCGTTTAGGAGATACAGCCGTTTAAAGTTTGGGCAGTAAATCGCCCCCAAAACGCTCCTTTTGGGCTGAAAATGCCACTTTTTTCAATTTCTATGAGATTTGGCGAAAATGGGGTTTGAAAAAGTCGATGAAGAGGGCACCCAGACCTACATTTTGCTGAAACTTTGAGGGCCCTAGCTATCACCGTTTAGGAGATACAGCCGTTTAAAGTTTGGGCAGCAAATCGCCCCCAAAACGCTCCTTTTGGGCTGAAAATGCCACTTTTCTCAATTTTTATGAGATTTGGCGAAAATGGGGTTTGAAAAAGTCGATGAAGAGGGCATCCAGACCTACATTTTGCTGAAACTTTGAGGGCCCTAGCTATCACCGTTTAGGAGATACAGCCGTTTAAAGTTTAGGCAGTAAATCGCCCCCAAAACGCTCCTTTTGGGCTGAAAATGCCAATTTTCCCAATTTCTATGAGATTTGGCGAAAATGGGGTTTGAAAAAGTCGATGAAGAGGGCATCCAGACCTACATTTTGCTGAAACTTTGAGGGGCCTATCTATCACCGTTTAGGAGATACAGCCGTTTGAAGTTTGGGCAGTAAATCGCCCCCAAAACGCTCCTTTTGGACTGAAAATGCCACTTTTCTCAATTTCTATGAGATTTGGCGAAATGGGGTTTGAAAAAGTCGATGAAGAGGGCATCCAGACCTACATTTTGCTGAAACTTTGAGGGCCCTAGCCATCACCGTTTAGGAGATACAGCCGTTTAAAGCTTGGGCAGTAAATCGCCCCCAAAACGCTCCTTTTGGGCTGAAAATGCCACTTTTCTCAATTTCTATGAGATTTGACGAAAATGGGGTTTGAAAAAGTCGATGAAGAGGGCATCCAGACCTACATTTTGCTGAAACTTTGAGGGCCCTAGCTATCACCGTTTAGGAGATACACCCGTTTAAAGTTTGGGCAGTAAATCGCCCCTAAAACGCTCCTTTTGGGCTGAAAATGCCACTTTTCCCAATTTCTATGAGATTTGGCTTAAATGGGGTTTGAAAAAGTCGATGAAGAGGGCATCCAGACCTACATTTTGCTGAAACTTTGAGGGCCCTAGCTATCACCGTTTAGGAGATACAGCCGTTTAAAGTTTGGGCAGTAAATCGCCCCCAAAACGCTCCTTTTGGGCTGAAAATGCTACTTTTCTCAATTTCTATGAGATTTGGCGAAAATGGCGTTTGAAAAAGTCGATGAAGAGGGCATCCAGACCTACATTTTGCTGAAACTTTGAGGGCCCTAGCTAACACCGTTTAGGAGATACAGCCGTTTAAAGTTTGGGCAGTAAATCGCCCCCAAAACGCTCCTTTTGGGCTGAAAATGCCATTTTTTTCAATTTCTATGAGATTTGGCGAAAATGGGGTTTGAAAAAGTCGAGGAAGAGGGCATCCAGACCTACATTTTGCTGAAACTTTGAGGGCCCTAGCTATCACCGTTTAGGAGATACAGCCGTTTAAAGATTCGGCAGTAAATCGCCCCCAAAACGCTCCTTTTTGGCTGAAAATGCCACTTTTCCCAATTTCTATGAGATTTGGCGGAAATGGGGTTTGAAAAAGTCGATGAAGAGGGCATCCAGACCTACATTTTGCTGAAACTTTGAGGGCCCAAGCTATCACCGTTTAGGAGATACAGCCGTTTAAAGTTTGCGCAGTAGATCGCCCCCCAAAACGCTCCTTTTGGGCTGAAAATGCCAACTTGTTGTCAGTTAGAAGCTGAGTATACTATCGTAAAAAATAACCACTTCAGACAAATTATATCTACCTATGGCCTGCAAAGCACGAACATCGATTCATTGTAATTTCCAATATCTAATCAAGGACAACAGTCGTTTCACTCACACAATAATAAGAAAACCAAATATTAACGCTTCACTACTTTTAGAAAAAATGAAAATCAGAAAGAAGCAAGTCACGGTACTCGGTCCTTCAAGATTATTGAGCTTTAGAGATTTGGTAGCTGGGTTTTGACGCCGCACAGTGGGGCTTAAAACCCGATTTTTTTTTTTTTTATAACACAGGTCAATCTTAATGTATTTGGCCATTCTAAATCGAATGGAATTGGTTTCACGCAAATAGGATCAACCGTTTTGAAGTTATTTCGATTTTAAGAGGGGAGAGGGGATCATTTTTCAGTTTTTCCTAATTATTTGAAAAACTATAAAAGTTACAGCAAAATAGTTCGAGGACACATGAAACTACTCAAAATTACCTTTGTAATGACATATAATACAATTGACTTATTTCGATAAATTATACCCTAGACCAAAAAATAGAATTGGGTATTATCCAGCCATATCTATTCGCTATAGATAATGCATATTGTAGTAGGTGCCGACAAAAGGGTTAATTTTAATACTTTTTTGTAGCCACTTCGGTAAAAATTTGAAAAGGCGAAATAGTATAGTGATTTTAGCTGAAAAAATGAAGAAACCCAAACATCCAAAAAAAGAGCTGACTTTTGATGCCAAATTGTTCTATGGCCAGACCGCATTACGCAGTAAAAAGTTAGACTTTTTTGCGCGTCACATTTGGCGGGGAAGGTGTGGCAAAGGGGTGAAATTATGATTTTTCGCCAATATCTTGTTAACTGTAATCTTTACAGCAAAATGTTTTGAGGACAATTTAAACTACACAAAATTTCCTTTCTAATGATATATTATATCATATACCTTCTCTTGGCAGATTATATACTAGACCTATAAACATTCGGTGTAATTTCGATTTTTTGATAGTTACATTTGGCGCTCTAGCCCCTGAAGTAATCTAATTGGAGCCATGGTAATTGGGATAACTATTCCTAACAATATATAGCTATCCCACACGGAGACTCAGGCTGCCCCGACAAAGCATTCTCCTATATCCTCTATTAACATTTAAAAAAAAAGACATGCCTGTAACTTATCGCCGAATCACAGTAGGCGGGAAAAATTTTGGTAAACGCTAAGGCTAAGTCTCATTAGACCCTCCACCAAATATTACTTTGATTAAAACAAAGGGTACCTTCCATACAAAATGACCCGAAAATTGCGTGCGAGCAAAACTTTAATTTTGGTTGACTTGTTCCCTTATTTCTTAATAAACTAGTGGCATTGCATTTGAATAATTTGTATGGGAGGTAGCCTTTGTTTTAATCCGATCGAAGTAATATTTGGTGGAAGGTCTAATGGGACTTAGCCTTAACGTTTACCAAAAATTTTCCCGCCTGCTGTGATTCGGCGATAAGTTACAGGCATGTCTTTTTTTTTAATGTTAATAGCGGATATAGTGGAATTCTTTGACGGGGCAGCCTGAGTCTCCGTGTGGGAGAGAGTCTAACTTTTTACTGCGTAATGCGGTCAGGCCACAGAACAATTTGTCATCAAAAGTCAGCTCTTTTTTGGATGTTTGGGTCTAGAGCTAAAGTCACTATACTAAAACACTTGTTTGGCTTTTAGCTTCCCTTTCCGGTGGCAACTAATAAAGTCATGAATATATTACTAAAAAAATGCGACCTAAAACATTAATAATCTAATCTAATGTCATTGTCAATGTTATTTATTGTCTAGCGAAATGAAAAAAAAACATGTACAAGAACTCCTTACCTTTATCTTAAAGCCAGTTTATTTATGTATCTGAAAGTATAAAGACGAATAAAATATTATTACAACTAAGGAACAAAAATGTTGGGTATTTTTATAGTATATACTCTAACTTTGGAAACAAAAATTTCCCAGTATAGTCGTTATGCTGTAAGTTTCTTTACCAATTTGATAAATAAAGGATTGCGATAAATTGGCATATAGGTACATAATCAGTTTTTTCTAGTTGTTTCCAAAATCATTGCTTTCGTGAGGGGTTAAATGTTCTCCGTATTCCAGGTGCGCACCTACTTTGTTTTTTAAAGCCATCACCTATGGCTATGATAAAAAATGTTTGAAAAATGTAAATTTATGAAAAAGTAAATATTCAAGCCATGCTTTCTACGAAAAAAATGGCAATTCACTTCATTACTATAAATTTGATCCAAGAATATTAAAATGACTCTATAACTAAGTTTCGGGATTATCCGATCTGCAAAGATAGTTCCTATGTTTTTATGTTTCAGTTCATAAACATAAATTATCGCATAAATCGTCCTTTTTCCTCAAAATCCCTATAACTATCACTAAAATCGATGTCAACCTAAAAAAACGGACTCGCATCCTGAAAATATTGCATCATCACCGCAACCCCGTAAATACATTTTCCTTTTTGAAACATCTAGTATCTGGCTGGTCTAGTACGTATAATGTACTAGAGCGCACTAACACATCACACTCATATGAGACGATACTCTGTAGTCCCACTTGTCATTAATGCATGCCCGTTCACCATCATCATCAGGGGGGCAGTTATGGTACGTAACGTACAATATGGTGTTGGTGGGGATTTTTTTTATAGTTCTTCATTCGAACGTTTTATCACGCCATTTCTCAAGTTAATTGCTTTCAAGAGAGCGTCTAAATGAAAGCACTCATCACTTTCAAAGAATCTCATTAGAAGGGACACGACCACAAATATATATCAACATACTACATAAATGTATATGGGGACAAGCATATTCTGGATTGTGCTGAAGTATGGATAGATAGTATAAAAACCATGAGTTGTAAATGTTGATGGAAAATCATATTAAGTTACATCATTATATTTGAGAGCTTTTTTGACTTTTTTTTTTTGTGGAATTGAAAGAAAATCGATAACGATAGCCGTATAATTTTGTGTTTTTTTTTTTAAATTTAATTTAATTAAAGAAAGCACTCAGTATTAAGGGCGGAATACATAGTCCTCACTTAAGGAATAAGGATTCCCTTAAGAAATAAGTATAATGGAATGCTTATTGGCGCAAAGCGTCATTTAGAAAGGCATTACCTCATTTAATAAAATAATTTAATTCAGGAGCCTAATTAAAGTAACTGACAAATAAAATATAAAAAATTATCTAGTAGCAGCAAAATTCAAATTTATTTTTAAAATACGAGCGACTATGTATCGCAAAATTAATAAATATTCCCTTATGGAATCCCTTAACCCGGGAACACTAATGTGAGTCATTTTGACGCATATTCCACATATTTCCATTTTTCGTAGAAAGGGCCGTTGGCCCATTGGGTTCCGCTACCCATGTATTCTTTAAGAAATATGTTTTCTAATGAATGTCCGAGTAAGCAAACCTTTCCGATTTTATGGTAAGCAGCTCACTTTAAATACAGCAATTTCCATAGTGAGTCAAAATGACTCATGGTTAGTAACAAGCGCCTGAAATTAAGGTTAGTGTTCCCGGGAAGTGAGGACTGTGAATTCCGCCCTAATTTTAGATTTATTTCGTTAAGATTCCTTTCTTTAAAGCAGAAAAATAAGTCTAGCACACATTCTATACAGAGCGCCAAGATTTTAAAGTGCGTTTTTTTTTTTGGGGGGAATAAGTTTTCAGAGAGCGGTTTTTTTTAGGGAGAAAGGCGTGTCAAGTTTCAAAAGTGCTGCGTGTGTCCCAATAGTTGCCTTCATATAAACGAGGAAATTAACAAATTTTGACCGCAGAAATGGTCCTCTAATTTTGAAAAAATTGTAGTTGCTTGCATTGACTTATCTTTTAAATGTCATCTTTAAAGAAAAGAAAAGATCAAACCTCAAACTGCAAACGGTTTGGTTCGAACTGAACCATCTGGTAGATCAAATCAATTTTCAATAACCAATATTTACTTAATGCCCATTACATATTATTAGCATCTAAAAGTCATATTTTTATTGGCATGTCCTTCTATCTTCCAGCGCGTATATCGTCAATTCATAATAATCAATCCACTCATTTTATGCGAACCTTCGTCAAATCATGAACACATCAGTGACCGTTACCCATCAGTAAAAATGTCAACGAATAGAACAAAAAATGGCATACCTACTCCCTTGGGCAAATGAAGCCAGAAGAAAATTCCAAAAATAATATTTTCAACATCACATTTACGCTTGATAAACCACAAACGTGATGGGCATTCATAAAGATTGAATAATAATAGTATGAAGCTGTAGTAATAATGTCGGGAATATTGTGAAAATTAAGTCTATCGACGATGAAGACCGAGACTTACGCACGAAGGCACACACAATGTTCACGACACGCCCTATGATTGAATCCTTCATCGTCCTCGTACGTCAATTGCCGCCATATCGATGACAAGTCTATATCTCATCATACACAATTTATGTTCAATCGTCATCGTATAAATACATAATTGAGTTAATAATATTCAAAAACATAAAATCGTGTAGATACTCGTACGTGTAGTATGAAAAGTTTGGGAAAATTTCATCTGATTCGTGTGGCGTTCTATTGCGATTCGAATGTTTGATTTTACGATCTTCAATGTTCGTTACTTTTTGGCGATATACTTGTGTCATGAAATTTTATGCATACTGTGCGAACGAATTGACTGAAAAAATTGTGTTATTATATGCGACCATTGGAAGTCATTGCAGTATAAAAATGAATATAATATCTTATGGAGACATTGGTGCTATTAAGATAGGAATCCATTTCAAATGAAAGTGTTGTGTGTTGTATTTTCAATTCATTGGATATGAGAAAAATGTTTTAGTATGTATCTACTAGCATATGCTATGGGAAGCACAAAGAATAAATTTTAAATTAAAATATGTAAAAGTACCATAAATATTCGCTATCCGGAGGGAGTATAGTTGTTAATAGATTTGCAACGATTCAAAAATCCTACATGATCCCACCAGACGTCTATAGTGGCCAGGGCCGGATTCACCCTCTGTAGTGCCCCTGGGCAGTAGTCGAGTTGCCGCCCTCCGTCACTAAGTACTGAAAGTAGCCTTCATTTGAAATGTACAATTTTTTTTAGCATAACGCCGGAAACCACGTTTTCTGAAGTAGCAGCATAAGCAACTCCTAACACTGTCATGATGGGAAATAATGCGATACGACATTGTTGAGAATGTTGATCTCCGAGCAATTTTCCGATTTATGGGCATATCGACTCGGAGAGTGCAAATAATTGACATTATTCGGGAAATCGCTCGGAGATCAACATTCTCAACAATGTCGTATTTGTGTATGATTGTGTACCCGCACTGAATGGGAACCGGGACGGCAGCGGAGGGCCCCATGGCTGTTTCGTGAGATGCGTAAGCTGCGTCCCAACACGCATCTCTCGATCGATTGCCGATCGGTCCAGAAATCGTCAGGTTTGTGGCGCCCTTTACTCACAACTATTCTCCAGCTGCAGCCCCACGAAATGGTCGTTTTAAATATTTAATGAAACCAGTCAAAAATTGCAGTTTCCGGCAGGAGGAGGTGGAGAAAGAAATTGGATCCAGGGACCATATCCATTCATTGATGGTCAAAACCTTTCGGTTATAATAGGGTAGAAATAAAAAAAAGGTGAAAGTGTCCGGTTTTCTTGCTTCCGAGTGTTTGTTACTTCTCCCACGCGCATTTCGCAAAGCTATAGTAGTGAACTAGCAGGCTGAAGCCTAAAGCGGCATTTTAAACGCCACGTGTACAGATAAAAAATAATAGTTCAGTGGTCAGACTTTATTCCAATTTTAGAAGTGTTAATTCGTTAGCCAGCCATTTAGAAACAATTTAGGAGTCAAGGATCAATCGATCAATCGTTGGATTGTAAAAATAAGGGGCAAGATCGGTAGGGCGGCAAAAGTCGAAACGCCTACTGACGTCAGATATGTAAGTCCGCCACTGACCAAAGGAACGACTTTAGGGTTTTCTTTATTTTTATAAAATTTATTTAAACGGCCTCCTGAAATATCGAAATGTGTATATTTCACAGAACATTAATTCAATGGAAGGATGAAAGTTTCAGAAAAATGCCGCCCTTCAAAATTTGCCGCCCCGGGCAGCTGCCCAGGTTGCCCATATGGGAAATCCGGCCCTGATAGTGGCAGAATGCAAATCATAAGATTTTAACAAATAATCTTACTTATTTACGATATCTGTTATTGTGCGACCTATTTTGCTTTATGGCGTTAGTGTGTGGTGGACCGCACTTAGCACAACTGCCTATCATAATTCACTTGTTAAAGTGCAAAGGATGGCTTCTCGCCCGATTACAGGAGGTTTTCGTACAACACCTTCATTCGGACTAAAAATGGTTTTGTGACTACTGCCATTGGACATATACGGCCAAGCCAACGGTCTGCAGCTTACACGGCCCTACGCCTTCGAGAAACTGGTCTGTGGCGAGCACTGGATTATGGTCACTCAACGATACTTCGTAATTTCAGCCTGCCACTGGCGACTGACTACAATGTTCCCAAATACCTTTTTGGTAGGAAATATTCTAACTTAATCCCGTCTGGGGCAAGCTGGAGCAACGAAACGGCCCAGGCCATCAGGTCCTTTTCTATCTACACTGATGGTTCTAAGACGGACGCAAGAGTCGGCATTGGTATTTACTAGGAGGAACTGGATATTAGTTTGTCTTTTCGCCTCCTTAATTTTTGTAGCGTCCTTCAAGCAGAAATCACTGCAATTTCGGAAGCGCTTCTATGGTTAGGTAGGCACGTTGTCACTGGTAAGGATATCACTATATTCACTGATAGTCAAGCTGCAATTCGATCACTTGAATCAGCATTTACAACATCCAGAACTATTGAAGGATGCCGCAATGCACTCAGATAAGTGGGTTATTTCTTCAACATTACACTATGCTGGATATCGGGTCACAATGGCTTTACAGGAAATTGCTGGGTTTGCAAGTATTGTTGAAGGGGATCGCGGGAGAATCAAAACACCTATTGCCGTCTGTGCGTCGATAATTGAAACCGCTTCTGAACGTAGGACTGGTCTGATCTGGCCTATACTATAGACATATCCTGTTCCGCCATACTACTGTCGCTAAACACGAAATATATACGCAACATAGTGGGGGTTATTACAGGGCATTGCCCTATTGGGGAGCATGCTATAGGAGACACCGAATTCCTCACAACTACTTCTGCAGAAGTTGTGATGATGAAGAGGAGGAAGAGAGTTTTCATCAATTTCTTTCTGTCCGGCCTTATCCGAAAAAAAGAGTGCACTCACTGGGTTCGAGGTATTTTTACGACACAGATGATCTTCGAGATGTGAGCCCTATATTGCTCAACAAATACATTGTTAGCACTGGATGGTTTTAAACAGAACATAGGAATTACAATGGTATCACAATGGACCAATTTTTGGTGTAAGTGCGCCTGGCGCTATAGTCAGGCGGCCTCTTTACCTAACCTAACCGACGATATCTGTTTCTGAATTAATCAATTGCTTGAAATGTAAATGCAAATCTGTAATTCGTCTCATTTGAGAATATTCCATTTTTTTCATTTAAAATCAGAACCATGTTTTCTTTTCAAAAAATGGAAAATAAAATCATTGAAACGAAATCCAAGCAAAACGTCTAATGAATAAATGAATTTGAACATCTGTATAATAAATTTATTATGAAGTCATCCATTTTTACGCTGCATCATAAATTACTACATACGCTCGCGGAAAATATTTCTCCAGTCACTGATTTTCCCAAAGATTTTTCCACCAATTTCATAAAAAATGAAAGAAGTCACTGAATCACTAAAGCATTTTCTATGGAAATTCACAATAAATTAAGTGTATACGTTTTGTGTACAGTCACATTGTGCCTATCCGGTGTCCTGTATGCCTCGATCTCGATTGTAGGTAGAAGCCTCGGTGAATTGGGTAGAGATTCGTGAATAAATCAATGTATCTAAACATCTTCGAACGCCACGTTATGCTTACATTGCCAATTACTCAGTGCCACTTGTTAATCGAGTCACATTTATCCATTGAATTTATAGTACATGGAATGCGCATACAATATGAAAATGTGATCAAAATGTGGCTCCAACATCTGGGTAAACTTTTTGAATATTTAGACCAGATTTTCAAATGTATACTAGTTAGCGAGTTGTTTAATGTCACTATCAGAAATTCGTCAGATTTAATGTCATTTGTCATATTAGCGTCATTTCTAGCATTCACTGTTAAAGTAGTGGTTTTATGGGCAATTTTACGGTGAAAAGTCGAGCAATTAGCGATGACGGCCTGACATTGTGTTGATATGTAAAATTTCGATAGTAAAAAAGTTTGATTCAGGATTCAGGCACGGGACTCGCAAATTCCCGACGGAGATTACTCAACAGCAATTTTGGCATGTAGGGCAATCTGTTTTGGCGTGACGGAATTTGTTTCCGTTTTGTTTTACAACTCCCGAGAGCCAGAAGAGCGACACTAGCCCTTAGCTTAGGTCGAAATTTTGTTCGTGTCTCAATTTCTACCTATCTCTAATAGGCATGGACATTCAGAACATTTGTCCGGGCTACGGTGGTGCGCCTCGCGATGTGGACCACCTGTTCCGATGCCCCGCTGCACCCACTATCCACACTCCGAGGGCGTTATGGGACTATTGCAGCTGATACGTTCTTGTCGCTTGAGGGATGAATAGGCCTAGCGAGTGAAATGTTTGTCCAATGCGATTTTCTCAATGAAAATGAATACTTACTGTCGTGGAATATGTGGCAAATTCTGGGGAATCGGAATTTCAGAAGCTACCATCCGAAAACGTTTCACTTCATCGTTGAAAATATCTTATGACCGCGGAATCGAAAACTAATACATAAATGGCCGTGAAAAAATACGGAACCATTTTCGAATTGATGCTTATGGAGTTTCCCAGCAATTGATACATTTTCCACGACACTAACTATGCATTTTCATTGCGAAAATCGCAGCGGACAAAAATTTCACTCGCGAGGTCTATCCATCCCTTATAGGCGAGAACGACGACGAAACGCGAGCCGCGACTACGTCCAAAACCAAAAGCATTTCAAAAATTTCACTGACAGTCCAGAATTGTCAATTTGAAAGCTCGGATATTTAGACTAGTAAATGACATAGTTCCACTGAACTTTCATTGATTGGACATTGCACTGTACAATTTAGACCAAAATAGTTTACCCAGATGTTGGGACCCTTTTTAATTGGTCTAAGCGTATTCCATGTTCTATAAATTCAATGCATTTATCTGACAAAAGTTTTAGTGAATTGTGTCCGGTCAGGCGTTGTCGAAATGAATGTTCCTCGATTCCGGCGCGTATTCGATAATTAATAAAAGTAATCAACAGTAAAATCGCTCGAGTAAATAACTGAAGGGCGTTGAAAAGTTATATCGGAAGAATGCTCAGACATGACTATGGGTGGCTATATACCTATACATAAGAAATCTTGATCGAACAAATAAAGGTGCCATTAGAGCCACCTGTTTCCAGAGAGTGTTTTAGAGCTAAATCAGTGAAATCAATATTACGGACGTGATAACAACAGACAGCTTTCCACAATGTTAGGCTTAGGCGGAAAATTAAAATAAGAAAATGTGATAAATCGCAAATACTCGTAAGTAAAACGTGGGAAAATATTTAGATTAGAAAATTTTAATAATTTTGCTTTTTGGTTCTATGCTTAAAGAAAGTAAAAAATTCCCGAATTATCCTAGCGTTGCCATACGGCAACGCAAAACCTGCTTTTCCTTGTCTCTAAAAAAACAGTTGAATACGTCATTCGATTTTCATGAAATAAACAAATGACTATTTTCAAGTGATACGACTTTGTCTTGATGAAGAGACAGCATTCAGTCTTGAGTTTAGCAAGTGAGTTGACATGAAAGTTACGCGAAAAAATTAAATTTGAAAAATTATCGAAATGAGCGTCCATAAAAAGTAAGTATGGGCGGAATTCATAGTTCCCACTTATACTTATTAAGGGACTGACTGACTGACTGACGCTATTCATAGTCACTCAATAAGCAAACGCTTAAGAGTTTCCTAAAGGGTTGCCTTATTCGTTAATGTACGTATCTAGTAACCTTATATGAATTCATATATTTTTTGACATATCCTTATTCAAAAACACTTTGAAATTGTTTAACAATTTTGAATTTTTAATTACTTGATTTTTTTTGTATATTTTATTTGTCATTTTCAATACATATGCCCAATAAGTGAATCGTTTTATTAAATGAGACAACGCCATAATAAGTGATGTACATATATGAATACGAAGCCTCCGTAAGGGTTCCCATTAACCGAAACGCTTATTCCTTAAGGGAATCCTTATTGCTTAAGTGGGGACAATGAATTCCGCGCTAAGAGTACTATATTCGTTTGCGTTAGTAATTAACTGCAAACTTTTTGAATTTCTGTGCAGTTTCAAGTAATTTATTACGTCAAATAATAATATTGGAAAAGTAATTTTGTGTGTGGCTGATATTCACATGTTTTTTTTTTTCCACGTTCCACCACGTTTTTTAGGGTTTTTTAGAATTTTTTTCAAAAAACCCTTATGAAATCGATTTTGTCCGTTCGTCCGTCCGTCCGTCTGTTCACTAAATAACTCGCGAACGGCTCAACCGATTGTCATGAAATTCGATATGAATGTGTAGAATAGTTACAGTCTCTGGCACAAATACCTTAGAAGGAAGGTAGGAAGAAGATAACAGGGTGTCCCGAAAGGGTGTTTGAAAAAAGTCGACTTTTTTAGTTTTTATCGGAGATTAACGTATGGGTATTTAAATCAAAGATCTAGACGAGTACATCTCATATCAGTTAAAATTTTCCAGTTTCGAGTAACGGTAAAAAAGTTATTGGCTTTTAAAGTTAAACTTCCTTTTCGAGCTCCGTTTTTCTAAACCGTTATAGGGATCGATATGAAACTTTGCACAAAGATTGGTCAGTATGGCCTTATATACGTTAAATATTAGGTCTGTTGACTTTTGCTAAGGAAAAGTAAATAACAGTAAATTTGTAGAATTTCAATTTGTTCGTGTGTAGCCCCTTTTAGGTTTCGAAATATGAAAATTCTGCTAAGGGTTTTTAGAAAATTACGTATAGAATATGCGTACGAATTTTCCTTCGAATAACTGTATCCAAAACGGAAATATAACCAAATAAGTATTTAGTAAGGGCCTTTCACAATGCAAGCCTCTTAAGCATTTCTTCAATGCATATCTTTTAACTTGATGAAAAAATGAACATGAAATTTGGTGGAAATGCATAGAATGGTAATAGTGATTGCCACAAATATTTTTGAAGTTAGTAGGACCAAGTTAACAGGGTGTCCCTGAATAGCTGCAAAAGTATACTTGTTCAATACTCATAGGAAAGCTTGCGTTGGCTCTTATGACAGGGAACACAATGGAATCATTTTATATAAGGTTGCTTTTCCTTGATTAAAAAACAGTAACAGTAGATTTACAGCTAATAATTCAGTTCATATACAGGGTGTCCCGCAACTGGTTAGCCATAGACCAATGGTAGACTCTACAAAATGTTTTAGGAAAAATGTCGCCAAAATTATTTCTCTAGCTTTTACCGTTAAGGAGTAATTGCCTTTTTTGTGATTCTTGTCAAAAAACCCGACTTCTTTCGAAAAACTCATATTTTCTAGAAGGAAGCTAAATAGGAGTTTTTCAAAGAAAGTCGTGTTTTTTGACAAGAATCACAAAAAAGGCAATAACTCCTTAACGGTAAAAGCTAGAGAAATAATTTTGGCGACATTTTTCCTAAAACATCCTGTAGAGTCTACCATTGGGGTATGGCTAACCAGTTGCGGGACACCCTGTATAAAGCCAAGCCATCCTTAGCCTGAGTTTCTTTTTGGTCAAAGACCATCAGAAATCTTAAATCGAAAAATGCCTGTAGATTTTGCCTTGGAGTACTTTTATACACACTGGGTAAATAGTAAATCTATTTTTGGATTGGTCTAATTAAAGGTCTAATAATATATTTACAGGAAGCATTTCATTAATGTTGTGCACAATACTTATTTATTGCTTATAAAATATATGTACAAAAAATTCACTATGCATTAAAATTCTAAAAAACCCTCATATTGCGGGCGCAGCCCTCTGTACGCCGGTATTTTTTTTAAATATTTCTCCTACTCAATACGAATTTATGAATTTAAAAAAATAAATAAAAAATAGAAAACAGACTCTGACTTCATCCTAACTAATCAGCGTTTATTGTAAAATTCGTTTATTCAATATATTAGATTATACTCCAGCACGGCACATGTCATTGATTGAGGATTGAGTCATTTTGATTTTCGAGCTGATCTCTCTATACACCAGTAGAAAATTGGATTATTTTTCGCGTAACGACGACTAGTCTGTGTGCGTACATCGTGTACATAATGTCTCGTACTATTCCGGTCGGATCAGAATACTGAACAGCCAGTGAACAGAATACAGTATCCATGTTTTCATGTGCGCTGGTTTTTTTTTTATTTTTTAATTTTCTATTTTTCCCTGTCAGAATGCCATTCTTAATCCTGAAAACTCCAATTTCACTATTCAGTAAGCCAAGTCATCCCGGGTTATGTAGCGGATGAAATAACGTGATGAATATTTCATTAGATATTGGTGGTGGATATCTATTTGGTAAAGCCACCACCATAATCCCCCGGTCTAAGTCTCGCTGTTTACCGGTTGGAAAATATTTCGCCTACCTACCAGCTACACACTATTCTTCTGCTCTGAGAGCTCCCCCAAACCCTAAAGCTTATTGCTGTATCGACTTTGATCGAAATAAAATTAGGGCAGAATAAAATATCGGAACGCTGCCGGAGTGTACTCTGTACAGTGTTTTTTATCTTCATGTTGCTGGTGCGTTTATAAGAAGTAAAAAAGATGAAAGAATGTTTTGGGTAAGAGGCTATAATGGTTTGAAATCAATGATGTTGGTTTTTTTTGTTGTTGCTTTTTTCGATTATTCGCATGAAACACGAAATTATTTTGTAAGGTTCGCATTATAATCATCAAGCGAAGTGAAATTGGGAAAATACTCTGGTATAGATTCACTGTCCATTCAGTAGATGATTGAGATCAAAGTTATGTTGGCCAATTATTACAAGGAATCAACCCAATCCTATACTACGACTAATAGAGAGTATATAGCCTGTAGTATACAACAATATTCTCCAAAAAAAACAAGTTTAGTGACAGCTTATCCTTTTCCAAATTAATTTACACGACAAGAAAATCTGCTTGATTTATCGGCCTCATTTCCAAGGACACGGTTTAATTTGACGTCTCTTCTTGTTGACTATATGACGTTTTTGTTTTCTTAACACCCCACCGCACCGAATAAAGTATTTATGAGATTCTTTTTTTTTTCTGTTTCAAACCTCCTACGCGGCTACACGAAGATTCTTGTATTTATAAGTTTAAAACAAAAATGAAGTTGACATCTCTTTCAAGTCGTGTTTTTGTCATTCGAAGGCCCTTTGTTGGATTTAAAAAGATAAATCCGACTGTAAGACACTAGGCGACAGGCAGACTAACTGACATATAAAAATTATATCAATTATAACGAGATGTCGTCTACAGAACACAACATGCTGTTGTCCTTTTTCTGCGCGTGTGTGCGTATGCGTATATTATCCGTACCGGGAGGCTTTGCTTTGTTAGCTGTAGATATGCTTTTTGTGCATTATTATTAAGGAGCATAGAGAGGAAAGTCCAGAGTCATAATAGGGGGCTTCTATAAATGCTTACCAAATAATTTCCTATGTACATGGTGTCCGAAAACTGCGGTATAAGCTCAAATGGTTCCTCATGCGATTTTCCAGATTTCAGGGGATTTTTAATCCTTTAGCGCTTTAGCTGACACACGCACTTAGAGGCTTTTAAAATTCACTCCATGTAGTAGTCAAGATCACTGAAACTACACTAGTTTGGATACTTTAATAAAATGTTGAATATAGTCAACCGAGAGATGTCAAAAAAGTAACTACCCGTTACTTAAGTAGTCGTTACTATCAAATATCGGAAGTACCGATTACGATTGACTTCGTATTCTTTCGGAAATAGGTTGATATCTCTGCAATCTTTTGGCGTGGCGCCACGATTTAGGTGTCGCCGGACTCACCACAAAATTGCCTTGGATCCGTCGACCCGATCCACTTTTCCGGTCAGTACACAGGGTGATCAGAGATAAACGTCAACCTGGATGTTGATCAATGTGTTGCCTAGACTTGCAAAGAAATTCGGGGGCGTTGGATCACCTTTCCCGCGCAGCTCACAGGGGCGTGAGGGATAAGCGTCAAATACAATAATTCACAAAACTTATGCTCTTGTCAGTTGTAAACTAGATGTTGGCCACAGCAAATTTACGGTCGACTTCGTATTCTTTCGGAAATCCGTCAATCCTTTGGGGGAGCGACACGATCGAGGGTTGTCGAAGGCCGATCAGTGCACAGAGATAACCGTCAACCTAGATGCTGGCCACATCAATTTCACGACTAACTTCGTAATATGTACTTTGGAAAATCGTCGATATCTCTGCAGTTCTTCGGCCGAGCGATACGATCGGGGTGTCGCCGGACTCGCAATTTATTTGTGTAATACAATCCAAAAAAATAATTAAAAACCTTCCTACACACTAAATTTTTTTCAACTAGATTCTAGTAAAAGGTCACTAGGAAATGACCGCTAGAATTTCTAGTGAAAAACGTTCAACTAGAAATACAGTGTTATTTTTTCACGATTTTCTAGTAAAATTGTATTGAGATTCTAGTTGAGTTTGCTAGAATTCTGTGTTGGTTTTTCACGAGATTCTAGTTAAATTCGCTAGAATTCTGTGTTGTTTATTCACGGTTTTCTAGTGAAATTATATTGAGATTCTAGTTGAAATTGCTGGAATTCTGTGTTGTTTTTTCACGAGATTCTGGTTGAATTTGCTAGAATTCTGTGTTGTTTTTCACGGTTTTCTAGTAAAATTTTATAGAGATTCTAGTTGAGTTTGCTAGAATAGAGGATTTATTGTAAAGCGTAAATCTAGTAAAGTGAACGGAATAAACAGTAGGTCTTCCGCATAAATTCAGTGAGATAAACTAGAAAATAAGGAGTTTAAACACCAATATTCCTGTGAATGAAACTGAAAAATCGCTAGAATCTCCCTATTTAGAAATAATATTCTAGTAAAATAAATGGAATAAGCAGGGAAAACACACTGGAATTTAAGAGAAAGAAGCCTCAAATTCACTAGAATTTCAGTAGTAGAAAATAATAATCCGTCGAACGCAAGGGAACTTTTGTGGAGACGGAAGGAAAAGAATGGGGAGATTAAATACAAGTCGTAGGTACGCCCGAAAAAACTTTTAGCCCGAGGAGAGCGAATGGTATCCAAATTTCGGACGCACCCGAAATTAGCCTCGGTCTTGTTTTCTATAGCATAAGCTGAAAATTAAAGAACGTTTTCTATTTTGGGCGGCCATCGTTTTTTAAACAAACAATGTTGCCCGCATTGACATTAAGCTATGGACACGGACACCCTTTCTGTAGTGGGTTCGTAATTAAAAATCAAGCGTTAAATTTGCACAATACACAGTGGCGTGCATCCCATAGAGGCATAAAAGCACTGCCTACCCTAACCGAAAAGTGAAAATATTAATTATTAACGCTCCTAACATTTTGCATGTATCTTACATAACACAAAAATTATTTCCATCACTGTACGGTGAACAAAAACACACACTATCTGTTTATCAAACACGGCGATACAACATTGTATGCGTTTTTTCAATGGGAAATTACACCTACTTCACGTAGGTGATGAATGCGGCGAATTAAACTGAGAAATTACGAAGACACAAAAGTAGGCATGCTTTTCGCTTGATTGTATCTCGACTCATCCGACCGCGGCGAGAGTGTGTTGTCTATTCCGCTTTGTTCTCATATTCGTAATTATAAATTGGTGCATGATGGAAATAATGCAGTGAGTAACATTAAAATTTGCACAGATGCTTCAGTTTTTATGGGGTGGATGAGATTTTACTCTTGTCGTAATAAATGATTGAAATTTTTCTTTAGTGCAGTTTTCGAATGTATAATTACATGGAGAAAGGATTTGTATAGGAAATATTGAGTTTTAATCAACTAAGAAATCGTCTAGAAAAATTAAATTACATCAGGCGCCAGATATCAGAATCACATCGGTTCTCAAATTTTTGATTCCGGGGGCGACTCTGTTAAACGAATATGTATAGTAAATTTGCACTTCTGGAGGATAGTATAATAAATTAAATTGATATAAATACACACATAAGTTATGGCATCCGTACCCTTTTCGGTAACTTTTTTTTGTTGCATAGAATCTCTCCTTTTTTCTATAGGTATAACTAATAATAATTATAAGGTCTTTTCATGTAAGGCTTTGTTTCGCTTGCTGTTTTTACTGCTTTTATGAGTAAGTAAGATTAGTTGAAAGAGCCAAATTAGATTAAAATGAGAAATCAAAAACTTTCCTAACCACTTGCTGACTATGTAATGACCATAGATCCGATTCCCATACATTTCAATCGGCCTTTATAATTTGATTCTAATAAACTGTCGATTCTATTAAGCAGTGATTCTAATAACCGGCCTCTAATGTAATTCGTTTTAACATGCGTATTAGATTAACGATCATAGGTTGCTGGAATGGCTTCGGAGCAGCAAATTTGAAGGATTTGATATATTTTCTTTCAATAATTTCTACAAGATTTTTTTTCCCATTTGGAAAATGATTCAAACCTCACTAACTGAAAATTATATAACTGCTTACCCTGTATGAAAAGGCTGTGCACGCTACTGACAATACATATTCGAATTTTCTTTATTTTTCATACGTTCGTGTTTTGAAACTGTAGTTAACCAAAACATCAACAAATTATGGAACATGCCGCATAGGAAATTTTGCCATAAATTTTTTAGCTGCTTCACACTTTGCATTTGTTTTCCACTTGTTCGGCAAACAATTAACAAACATATTTCTAATAACACAATCCAAAACCAATGCAGGAGCACCGACCGAATGTTTTAAACGCGAGCGAACACGTACACTAATGTTTCAAACTTACACGCACGGTGACGGCTAAACTGCGAATGCGATGCAAGACCGTGCACGAAGTTGAACAAACCAACGATAAATTTTAAGAATTGATAATCTAGTGAAAATCACTAGAAATTAAGTTATATTTCGTTTTTTAAACTGAAATGAATTGTTTTCACTAGATTTTGAGGATGTTGGGAACTAGAAAGGGAGTAGCATAGCCTCCATAAATATATTTCCTAACGTTTTTTTTTCATTACTCTAAGATGTTGAATTGAAAGTCTAGTGAAAATAACTGAAAGTCAAGTTTTTTTCGAATTTCGCTAGTTTATACTTTTAGTTCACTGCATTTCTAAACAGTTTTACTGGATTTCTAGTTATCTTAGCTTTTCACTAGAATCCCAGACCAGGGTCGGACTGGAAAAGCAGTGGTGAAGCAAATTCAGTCGATTTTCTAGTGTTTTTTCTCTAGATTTCAGGTGTAAACTAGAAATCTAGTTTTTTAGTAGAATCTAAGTGAAAATTTAATTTTTTGCTGATTTATCAGTAGAAAAAATCACTGGATTTCGTCTAGTTGGATTTTTACTGGAAATAAAATTTGCTGTGTACCTTCTATACGAGTACAATGTCTGCGACCAACCGTGAATACGATTATTATCGTATTCGAGTAGGTATCAATTGTTGTGTAGGTTTTTTATGTGTTTCTTTAAAAGCAACGATTACTAAGTAACGAATACGAAGTAACGATTACTTGAAATAAATGTAACGAATATCAATATCACCGATTACTGAAATGTTACTAAAGTTGACATCACTGGTCAACATCCTTAATAACAACAGAGCCGTACATAGTATACATACATATAGCTATAGAGTGGATCAGATGCCAAAGTGACAATGCGATATTATCGAAATCGAGGCATTTTACAATCAACAATCAAAACTGACACTTTGTTTATACAGTTACTCGAAAAAAAACAGCAACTGTTAAAATTTACACTCTTAAGTTATGATCGTCAGAAGAGTGTCTAACAGTTTAAATCTGAACTCCCAATTGTACGGTTGCCCGAAAAGTGTCGATACTGAGTAACAGATAAAATCAAAACTCTTAAGTAATTCAAAAATTGTTAATCTCCTAAAATGGTACTGGCAGAGCAGATGAATGTTTTAAAATTATTATTGAAAAAATGTATACATTACATCTTTGATGTTTTGCTTTGTAATTTTATTTTATTTATACGGAATGCCATAGTTTACAATTTCAAGAATTCTGAAAAAAGTCCCTCAATTTTTCAATAAATAATTTAACAATCGTATAAGTAGAACTAATCTTTCAACAACAAACAGATATCCAAAAGATTTTCTTGAAATTATAATCAAGCAATATTTCTCGCGAAAACCAGAATAACCATATAAAAGAAACTCTTTACTGGCGTATATACGCGTACATTCCATTGCATAACCAAAACAATTTTAAAATTCCCGAGAATGACTCATAACATAACAAAAACAATACTGCAAAAAAATTAATCCCTTTCAAAGTCTCTCTGGATGTTTGATAAAATGCCACCTTGAACTTTTACACCACGATTTGTCGAATTTGTTGAGTTTCGCAGACACAAACACACAGGAGGCATCAAGGCGCCACATTCTGTCGGTGAATGCTTTCAAACAATCAAAAACTTTTCAATTTCAGAACAAACAAACAAGAAAAAAAAACGTCACGGAGCAACAAGAACAAAAACAACATGAACATCAGGATCAGCATAGTGGCACGAGAATAAAAGGACAACACTTTGAAATTGGCACACCACTTTATGCCAATCAAGTCGGTGAGTACATTTTCGAATTCCCAGTTTCGTTATTCTAGGTTGTGTTTTTTTTTTGGTTGCGACCTTCAATTACGAGCACCTCTACTCCTATATATATTGTAATGTCGGCCGATATGAAATGGGTTTTCAGGAAAGAATCGATACGAAATTTTATTGATTGCGATTAGGGATCCATTGTAAAAAAAAACGTTGGAAATATTTATACGTAGGTACCCACTCAGCTCGGAATTTGTTTTGAAGTTTTCAAAGAGCTTAAGATAAAAGTTTTTGAAAATGTTTTTGATTTGGGGATAGGCACTTATGATTATATTTCAATGGAACGTTTGGATTTTTGACTTTTTAAACAAGAACGTTTTAGCCATTCTAAAGTTTGCACTTCTATAAATTTTAGAGATGTTTTTTAGTCGTTGAACATCAAAGAAAGATAAATGTCAAACTAAATTTTCCAATTAGCGTTTAGTGCAATAAAGACTTCAGACTTCTGATTTGGCAACAGCCAAAGTTAAGGTTTCTGTTCGTAGAGACGCAGTGGCGTAGATAGCTTTTCGGAGAGGGACTGGAGATCATTTTGCAAGATTACTTTTACTTTTTCGGTTATCAAATATTGAAGTTCAGAATAACAATTTTTGTATTTATTACACTTCAAATTAGCAGTTTTTTTTAGCAAATTATGTTGCAAAATAGATAGCAATTTCGCCATACGAAAACAAAACTGAGTCCTGAATATATTGCATCGATAATTTTATTTTTTTTTCTACTACGGTGAGTAAATCCACAGTATTCAAATTTTCGCTACTGTGAACAAAGCTTCATATTGGGTTAGTGAACAAAGCTTCATATTGGGTTAGATTAGTGGTTCCCAAACTTTTCGGAGTCACAGAACATTTAGCATCGCCGCTTTTCTGATCTGAATACCTCGAAACAGGGATTAAAATAACACATATGTCCAGAAAAGGGGAATTATGAAACCGAGAGCTCATTCGGAATGCCCCGTATATGTGGATAAAGTACAGCTTTTGTGTTTTTAAATCAAATTTTCCAATAACTCAGAAATTAAAATAAATAACAGGCGCGACAATCCAGCATTTGACTAAGGCCGCAGGAAGTGTTAGTGACATGCTATTTCCATCTTATCTGCTTTTTGTTGAGGTAATGAGATCAGTATCACGGTCAGCAGTGTTATATATCCCCATAAATGGGTACTCGTTTAACATCTGAGTGAGATCATAGTCCGTCACAAGCTCGTGAGTTCGAAAAACACCATGGAACACGGTGATATTCGAACTCATGACCCTGTGTACCGAAGGTGCGCGCACTAACCGCTAGACCAGCCAGACTACTTGCTGAAACTTTGAGGGCCCTAGCTATCACCGTTTAGGAGATACAGCCGTTTAAAGTTTGGGCAGTAAATCGCCCCCAAAACGCTCCTTTTGGGCTGAAAATGCCACTTTTCTCAATTTCTATGAGATTTGGCGAAAATGGGGTTTGAAAAAGTCGATGAAGAGGGCATGCAGACCTACATTTTGCTGAAACTTTGAGGGTCCTAGCTATCACCGTTTAGGAGATACAGCCGATTAAAGTTTGGGCAGTAAATCGCCCCCAAAACGCTCCTTTTGGGCTGAAAATGCCACTTTTCCCAATTTTTTGTGAGATTTGGCGAAAATGGGGTTTGAAAAGGTCGATGAAGAGGGCATCCAGACCTACATTTTGCTGAAACTTTGAGGGCCCTAGCTATCACCGTTTAGGAGATACAGCCGATTAAAGTTTGGGCAGTAAATCGCCCCCAAAACGCTCCTTTTGGGCTGAAAATGCCACTTTTCCCAATTTTTTGTGAGATTTGGCGAAAATGGGGTTTGAAAAAGTCGATGAAGAGGGCATCCAGACCTACATTTTGCTGAAACTTTGAGGGCCCTAGCTATCACCGTTTAGGAGATACAGCCGTTTAAAGTGTGGGCAGTAAATCGCCCCCAAAACGCTCCTTTTGGGCTGAAAATGCCACTTTTCTCAATTTCTATGAGATTTGGCGAAAATGGGGTTTGAAAAAGTCGATGAAGAGGGCATCCAGACCTACATTTTGCTGAAACTTTGAGGGCCCTAGCTATCACCGTTTAGGAGATACAGCCGTTTAAAGTTTGGGCAGTAAATAGCCCCTAAAACGCTCCTTTTGGGCTGAAAATGCCACTTTTCTCAATTTCTATGAGATTTGGCGAAAATGGGGTTTGAAAAAGTCGATGAAGAGGGCATCCAGACCTACATTTTGCTGAAACTTTGAGGGCCCTAGCTATCACCGTTTAGGAGATACAGCCGTTTAAAGTTTGGGCAGTAAATAGCCCCTAAAACGCTCCTTTTGGGCTGAAAATGCCACTTTTCTCAATTTCTATGAGATTTGGCGAAAATGGGGTTTGAAAAAGTCGATGAAGAGGGCATCCAGACCTACATTTTGCTGAAACTTTGAGGGTCCTAGCTATCACCGTTTAGGAGATACAGCCGATTAAAGTTTGGGCAGTAAATCGCCCCCAAAACGCTCCTTTTGGGCTGAAAATGCCACTTTTCCCAATTTTTTGTGAGATTTGGCGAAAATGGGGTTTGAAAAAGTCGATGAAGAGGGCATCCAGACCTACATTTTGCTGAAACTTTGAGGGCCCTAGCTATCACCGTTTAGGAGATACAGCCGTTTAAAGTGTGGGCAGTAAATCGCCCCCAAAACGCTCCTTTTGGGCTGAAAATGCCACTTTTCTCAATTTCTATGAGATTTGGCGAAAATGGGGTTTGAAAAAGTCGATGAAGAGGGCATCCAGACCTACATTTTGCTGAAACTTTGAGGGCCCTAGCTATCACCGTTTAGGAGATACAGCCGTTTAAAGTTTGGGCAGTAAATAGCCCCTAAAACGCTCCTTTTGGGCTGAAAATGCCACTTTTCTCAATTTCTATGAGATTTGGCGAAAATGGGGTTTGAAAAAGTCGATGAAGAGGGCATCCAGACCTACATTTTGCTGAAACTTTGAGGGCCCTAGCTATCACCGTTTAGGAGATACAGCCGTTTAAAGTTTGGGCAGTAAATAGCCCCTAAAACGCTCCTTTTGGGCTGAAAATGCCACTTTTCTCAATTTCTATGAGATTTGGCGAAAATGGGGTTTGAAAAAGTCGATGAAGAGGGCATCCAGACCTACATTTTGCTGAAACTTTGAGGGCCCTAGCTATCACCGTTTAGGAGATACAGCCGTTTAAAGTGTGGGCAGTAAATCGCCCCCAAAACGCTCCTTTTGGGCTGAAAATGCCACTTTTCTCAATGTCTATGAGATTTGCCGAAAATGGGGTTTGAAAAAGTCGATGAAGAGGGCATCCAGACCTACATTTTGCTGAAACTTTGAGGGTCCTAGCTATCACCGTTTAGGAGATACAGCCGTTTAAAGTTTGGACAGTAAATCGCCCCCAAAACGCTCCTTTTGGGCTGAAAATGCCACTTTTCCCAATTTTTTATGAGATTTGGCGAAAATGGGGTTTGAAAAAGTCGATGAAGAGGGCATCCAGACCTACATTTTGCTGAAACTTTGAGGGCCCTAGCTATCACCGTTTAGGAGATACAGCCGTTTAAAGTTCGGACAGTAAATCGCCCCCAAAACGCTCCTTTTGGGCTGAAAATGCCACTTTTCCCAATTTTTTATGAGATTTGGCGAAAATGGGGTTTGAAAAAGTCGATGAAGAGGGCATCCAGACCTACATTTTGCTGAAACTTTGAGGGCCCTAGCTATCACCGTTTAGGAGATACAGCCGTTTAAAGTTTGGGCAGTAAATCGCCCCCTAAAACGCTCCTTTTGGGCTGAAAATGCCACTTTTCTCAATTTCTATGAGATTTGGCGAAAATGGGGTTTGAAAAAGTCGATGAAGAGGGCATGCAGACCTACATTTTGCTGAAACTTTGAGGGTCCTAGCTATCACCGTTTAGGAGATACAGCCGATTAAAGTTTGGGCAGTAAATCGCCCCCAAAACGCTCCTTTTGGGCTGAAAATGCCACTTTTCCCAATTTTTTGTGAGATTTGGCGAAAATGGGGTTTGAAAAAGTCGATGAAGAGGGCATCCAGACCTACATTTTGCTGAAACTTTGAGGACCCTAGCTCTCACCGTTTAGGAGATACAGCCGTTTAAAGTTTGGGCAGTAAATCGCCCCGAAAACGCTCCTTTTGGGCTGGAAATGCCACTTTTCTCAATTTCTATGAGATTTGGCGAAAATGGGGTTTGGAAAAGTCGATGAAGAGGGCATCCAGACCTACATTTTGCTGAAACTTTGAGGGCCCTAGCTATCACCGTTTAGGAGATACAGCCGTTTAAAGTGTGGGCAGTAAATCGCCCCCAAAACGCTCCTTTTGGGCTGAAAATGCCACTTTTCTCAATTTCTATGAGATTTGGCGAAAATGGGGTTTGAAAAAGTCGATGAAGAGGGCATTTGCTGAAACTTTGAGGGCCCTAGCTATCACCGTTTAGGAGATACAGCCAATTAAAGTTTGGGCAGTAAATCGACCCCAAAACGCTCAAATCAATCAATCGAGTTTCTGATGCTGGTAAAATATTTTACAGTTAAGTGGATCTCCGCTACAGTGTAGTAGACTAAGCATCGAAGTTTTAAAACTTACAATCATATTTTTCGTATGGATTGTCTGCTTTTTGTTGTCAAAAGCTCTTTATGCATTTTGCCTATTTTTGGATATGTATCTTCACGAAACTCCTAAAAGATCTTCACGGGACCCTAGGGAACCGCGTGACTATACGTTTGTTTGTTAATTTGTTTTCGAATCACTGTCTCCATAATACTATATACATATCTATCAATTCTGGAAATTTCTACAATTTTTTTTATAGAAGATTCAGTTAAAAAATAGCTTGGTTATGGGTTCCAGTTCTTCGTATTATGTAAATTCAATAAAAATGCAAATAAGTAGAGAAAGTCAAGGCTTGCTTCGTCAAATTTTAACTTAAAAAAAAAAGAAAAAAAATTAATTGATTGTTTTGTATTGCCTCCACTGGCAATCCTCGAAAAAGAGAAAAAAGAAAAGAATGTTGATCAACTCCAACAATAAAGAATGCTCAAAAATTGGAAGCAGTTTTGGAGCTATATTCATCACTCGCATTAGCTTTCAACTCTCCTGAAGAAATCTTTATAATCTTATGTACAGTATATACGTACACATTATTTTTAAAATTTTAAACCGAACATTAAGATTTTCCTTCAACAAATTTTTTCAGTGCTTACGTTTAATTTATCTAGCAGCACTTCTATATTACTTTAGTAGGTCTTTAGGTAGGCCTGTGCGAAACTCCAGATCCAATGTGAAAAAGTAGATGAACGAAAGCCCTGTGCTGAAGTGTTTCTATTCTATGGATACGCTTCTATTATACAATAATTGAAATTTGAGGAAGTGCTTTTATATTGCAGTTCTGAAAATCACTATATGCGTACATATATTTTCTTTGGAGACATGTTCCTTTAGGGCAGACGTGTCAAACTCGCGGCCCGCGGGCCACATGCGGCCCTCCTCGCAGTTCTGTGCGGCCCGCGGCCATGTCAAAGCAGCACAATCTGTATCAACACAAAAATAGTGAAATTGGTAAGGTGAACAAATTCGGAAGTTCAACTCAAGTTTACAAAAATTACTAAAACTCATCAGTGGCTTATGCAAGATTTTTTTTAAAGACTTTTTCTCCAAATAGTACCAACAATTTGAGGCTGGTTATTTGATTTTATAAGACAGCTCACCTTTTTTGTAGACAATACTAAGTCTCTTCATGAAACTGTTCTGACCGAAACGCAGTTAATAAGAAATTGGTTGGCTCTAACCGAACATGAAATGAGATTTATTTGAAAAAAAAAAGCTTTAAAAACTACGGAAATCTTGGATTTCGAGACTAAACATGGATGTGAAATTCCAACATAATAATTAGAACCCTGATTTTTAGACGTACTTATCAAGCTGTATTGGTGCATGAGGTGCACAAACAACTTTTTGTCTCCTTTAGCCACCTTTCTGCTGAAATTAATTTATTCTGACTATTTTGCCTCCAAATGTTATTTTGGGCGACCTCGGATGACTGGTGCTAAACATTTTTTATCTTCTGTCCAAAATTTGGCAAATCATGCAATTGTGGTTACTTGAAGATCAATCATATCTTCACGTTTTCGCTTCTTGTCTTAATTTTTTTAATTTTCTTAAAGTACATTTTCGAAACGAGGAAGTTCTCACGGAGTTATAGTGATCTTGACTCTCTACTATATTTTAAAAGTAATATTCTGTAATCAACTTTCGTAATTCGATTACATAAAAGTTTTTGAAATTTTCATTCTGCGGCCCACCTAAGCCTGAGGAGAGTCTTATTTGGCCCGCGCCAGGTTTTGAGTTTGACACCCCTGCTTTAGGGCATAGTCGAGCCAGGGAATGTATAGCCACATTCAAAAAATATCCAGATAGGGCTCGGAATTGGAGTCGTCTCTACAAACAAAATCCTTTAGTACCGGACGCGTATATCGCGAAGTCAACATGCGTTTAGATAAGACCAAATATTCTATAGTAATATTCGTACTAGCCCTAGAAGTGGTGGAGAGGAGAAAACCCCATTCATCAGAAAAATATTCCTCAATATTATAATAAGTAAATTGTAACCACTTCCCACAAACTGGGCAATATTTTGGCAAAGAACCTACTCAGCAAGAAAAACGTAAATGAACAATGATGTTAGAAAAGTGCCTTCTATGAATGTCCTGCTAAAACGTGTCATCGCTCACTTACATAATCCACCTCGAAAAAGGAAGATCGTGGTATTTATCTGTTAATCTCTTTCCACTAGAGCAAATCTCTTATCACATTATAGGCGAGTAATCTTTATCCCCGAATAAATTAGCACACACCGGTCGCAAAAGCAGAGGGCAATAGCCCGCAAAATAATTATAATCAGGTAACCTTCCTAGAGGATACACATGGAATGATAATAAACTCTATGGGATACTATGTGTCGTGTCGTGTGAATACGCAAGAAATTACCAAAATGATTTATTGATAACAATTCAGCAAAGACTTTCGTTGTAACTCATAAAAGTTGGCCGTAGTCCCTCGAGCAAAAATAGAGAGCGACGGCAAAAAAAAAAAATAAGCAGAGAAGAGAATCTTGCATTTAGATTTAGATCTATATCTTCGATATACTTGGACAACTCTCGGTCGAGTAATAACCCTTATCCCTTGAGGACATATGTGAAAATATTATCATTCTTTCTTGAATGTGCCTCGTTTGTGTATATGAATGTGAATTTGTTCGTATAATGGGACGACCACACACAATTCTCGGACAAGAAGTTGTTCAGGACATTTTATTGAAAGCATGCCAAGATATTAGCACTTAGTGTAACTTAATTTTGGCACACTGTCATTGGTTGTTCGATATATTCGATACGAGTACGAAGAGAGTTTGTTATGGATTTATATTCATATAGGCTTACATACTTATATTGAACTATTATGTGATATGTTTTAGGATTTAACTCGACGAATGCCGATATCTTGGAAAAGAGAGTTAAATATGTACATACAAGTCCTTTTAGACGTTGTAGTGATCGATGAAAGCTCGCATTCGCCAAATCGATTACAATTGAAATTTTAGTCATAGTACGGAGTTTCAGCAAATCGTACACTTAGAAAAAATCGATTACAATTATATTCAATTCAAAATTTATTACTTCAATTTAATGGTTAAAAAAATAAATGTAAAATAAATAACAGGCGCGACAATCCAGCATTGGACTAAGGCCGCAGGATGTGTTAGTGACATCCTATTTCCAAGATCTTATCTGCTTTTTTGTTGAGGTAATGAGATCAGCATCACGCTCAGCAGTGTTATTTATCCCCATAAATGGGTACTCGTTTAACATCTGAGTGAGATCATAGTCCGTCACAAGCTCGTGAGTTCGAAAAACACTATGATCCACGGTGAGATTCGAACTCATGACCCTGTGCACCGAAGGTGCGCGCACTAACCGCTAGACCAGCCAGACTGAGACAAAAGAAATCTAATCAAATAAAAATAGAAATGTGTCAAACTAGAATGGATTAGACTGCATTCAAAAACGAAGTCAAATTCGTTCTGCTTGATATATTTTTAAATTGAATACTGACTTTGAAATAAAGTTGTATTTTTTAAAATTAAAATTTTTTATATAAATTACTATTGAAAGTGAGCATTTTAAATTTTTTTAAATGATTTTTCAAAATCGTCGTCGTTTTGATTTTATAAGCTTAATGTTTAATTTTTCGAATGGAAATTTCTCTCAGTGTTTAGGCCGATGTCGTAATTTCGTTGCGGGCCAGGAAACTAAACTGATATTGGAAAAAGTACCTACCCTATTTACAGTTATCTAACATACTTAGTCAATTAAATAATTCCCATTTTCCTATGCGCAGTGCCGTGCGAAGGGAGGGACGAAAGGGGCTGTCGCACCGGGTGCCACATGTGAGGGGGCGCCAGAAACGCGAGACGAAAAGACATTTTTTTTTGTATTTTCCTTTTAACCCTTTCCCGGACAGAACGTCTATAGACGTCCAATTTTGAGCATTTGACATACAAATCGTGTCAAATTTTGGCATTGTGTCCGGCAATGAGTAGAAACCGGAGGAATGTTTAGTATCCTTCTAGGCGTGCACAATCTGAACAAAATATTAAGCCATTGAATGAACATTGCTAAACCATTTTCCTAACTTGAGATTGATAAAACCTACTATATTCACACCTAAAAGAGGAAACGTCTGTGATGACGGAAAGGCTACTTCGAAAGCAGATAACGTTTTATTAAGGCATATTTTTGGGCGCGGTAAATTCCGAGCAAAAATTTTTTTTTTATTTACTTTTTTTTTCGCCCAAATACAGGATCTTTGGGTGTTTAAAGCTTGGTCTTTCCAAAAAAATAAATCTCAATTCAAACTGATTATGTCACATCCATAATTAACTGCGAGGTTTTGAGTTTGTCATTCCTGTCGTAAATTACCTTATTAATTTCTGTAAATTCTTGATTTATTACATTAACATACTTTTTGTTTGAATTATAGGAATGAATTGAATTACGCTGTAGGCGTGCTTTTCTATAAAAATTTGTTTTTACAAAAATGTACAAAATGTTGCCCAACATTTTTGGATTCTTTTATGTTCCCCTCATGCTCATTTTCCAGTCGCAAATTATTGGCCGTAGCATTCATTAATTGATTGCAGAGCATTCAATATTTTTGTCAATCACCTTCTCAACTTTGTGTCACATTCTACTTCACTAATTTATCAAAAAAAAAATGATCATTAAAACAAGAGGAAGACCCCCAACAAAGTCTTCATAAGGACATTTTTTATAAAAATTAATAATAGAAGCCATGTTTGCGCACCGCTAGCCACTGAACATTATATAGGTACTAACTGGTAGCAAGTAGATCATACGAGGCGAATATAATTTTTTGTACAGTTAACTTATAGGAAGAAAATTGTAGGCTTTCACTGAAAATATTTCACTTGTGGGCTTACAACTGTCCCATATGTTGACATAGGAAAAGGGCGCCACTTTTGGTTCATGCCCCGGGTGCAACATTTTCTTCGCACGGCTTGGCCTATGCGTGTCGTATAAGCTTATGCTAGTATTTTCAAAATGTCTGATCTTTCTACAAGGTACGTTCAGCCTGCTCCGAGGATTCCAGTCAAAAACAAGTACATTCTAGAAGACACCAACAAACAAGCGAACGACCCCCATTAAAAACGGTCACTTTAGCAAAATAGAGATCAATCGATCTAGTATAGAATTTGATTCACCATAACTCTCTACTGCCTAAAATCCACTTAACTTTCCAAAAAAGGAATCAGTCGTAAGAAAAAACAAGATTCCTTACACTCGTAGAATAAATTTCTTCATGTCCAAACATTATGTACTTCCCTGCTTACAAACTAACTGCCGGTCCGGCAACTAATTCCAACAAATATCATCCGAAGCGTGAGAGACCAAGGAAACTATTACGTATTATCGATAAAGACGACGACATACGAAAACCAGACATAGCCGCCAATTTAATTTATTAGACGCCAGCGAATAAACCCAATTCCCATACGCTCGTTATCAAGCACTTAAATCCTTCTTTTAAAACTACTACGTATGTGTGCGCTGTTTATTTTTCCACTTGTTCTCTATTCGTCTGAGAAAAATTCGGATATGGATTTTCCGCTAAGTTTGTTTCTATCAATACGGTGGTAATGGCAAGGAAAACGGCGTGAGATGAATGCTCAAATAATACGTACGTTTGGTCATATTTCATGCCATTTATTTTTCGGAGAATTTATGGTTCTTAGCATCCTTCTGTTTGCTTTCATAGTTATCTCTCTAATGTTTTTGTGGTAGAATTGAGGTGCTATAGCTCACCTTAGTCCGTTGGATTAGACGAAAGGATTTTAGCAAATAAGCGTAGGAATAAAGGAAACTTCGTCGTATATCATTTAGCTTCAGACTTTTTCCATATGTACGGGTATATAGATTTGTATGTATATATAGCCCAGGCCCCAGGAAAGTACGAGTACCTACGCTATGGTCAAGAAAATCGTGTAGTTTAGAAATTTAGCAGGATTTTTAGTGAAAATGAAATAAAAATCCTGATCGCTATTCAATTAAGGTGTGAATTAAACTTATGATTGGTTTTCGCTAAAATGTTAGTTGCAACAAAATAATTTTTTAATTTTTTTATTTATAGTTTTCAAAAAAAACCCACCCAAATCATTTTTTAATTTTTTTATTTATAGTTTTCAAAACAAAAACACCTAATACTCCTACTTAAATTACATTTGTTAAGTTAACTTTAAATCATCGTCATCCGATAATACTTTCCACCAAAAATCAATCCAGTCAGACCTTAGAGAAAGCAGAGTAACCCATGCCATGCGTTAGTCCAGAGTGGCCATCAGAAAATAAAAATGGCACCGTTTTCACACTATTGCAGTTCATAGTATGCGTGAAAGTTTTATTCAAACGTCATTTTTTGTTTACAATTGAGAATATAAAATCCGCGTAATATTTATTACTCTCTTAAAATGCCAACGTGATACTTAACCCTTCTGTTGGCGTATAGATCCAGACAGACCATTGGTACTATATCTTGATGAAAAATATCGTACAACAATATTTTCCACCCATTTCCATATATACATATTTCAAAGGAACCGACGGCCACAAATACGATCAAACGTTCGGCGAAATGTAAACTATGTCTAAAGAAATGAAAAAACGGCGCATCATCGTAAGACATAGTATGTAAACTGTTTCAAGTTCCAAAATTAAACCTCTTCAAAAATTAAGATTGATTTCACAGAAAATTCAGCTACACCTTAGGCATAATAGCTCGTAGGCGACGACAGAAGGGTTAATAATTGCATCGACAATATTTTGACGTTTGAATTATTTCGTGGAGTGTAGTGTAATAAATTTGGAGTCAAACACATATTGGTTGTGTGATCTGTGTGCAGGGCCGGCTTTAGGGTGGGGCGACCGGGGCGGTCGCCCCGGGCGCCAGGTTTAGGGACACCGAAACCCGAACTTTTCATGTATTTTTTTTTACAAATTTGATTGTTGCTTAAGAGATTTCATTTTTATTTTTAACTGCCTCCAGGTTTAGGGGCGCCAAAACCCGAACTTTTAATGTATTTTTTTTACAAATTTGATTGTTGCTTAAGAAAACCAAGTATGTACCTACATATGTGTGATCATTGGAAGAATTGCATACATTTTTAGAGCTAAATCCTTAGTATGCATTCTTTTTAAAACTCCTCTGATTACAAATCCTTAAAAAAAGTAATTTGTGATGTATAATTTATGTGATCGTCTTCAAGACATTTAGTTTACCATCTTAAATTCGATCATTGTTAAAAACTGGTTGGTTCGTGGCTAACTTACTCACAGGTTACATTATGCATTTCGTTTTCAAATCAGCAACATTTAAAAATTCGTAAAGTTACAAATTTTATTTCATTTTGATAATTTTTATTTTTAATAGAAAAACAACCTTTCCGAAAAGCTAATGAAGCCAAAAACAACATTCTTCAGTTGCACTTGTTTGCACCAGTAGTGTACCCCCAATTTAGGATGTCGCTAGCCGCCTATGCTTTCGGCTTTATTAGACTTTTGTTTATTAATATTTATGTGTGTAGATTTCATTTTTTTATTTTTGTTAATATGTAGGTATTACATTTTAGGATAAAAAGTGTCTTTTCTCGCTCAATTAAATTTACAAAAAATACTTCAAAAATGTAAAAGTTGACAAAGATATTTGTAAAATTATTTACTTAATGAACATTTAAATGTTGGTGGTTTAAAAACGAAGCGATGCTCGGTACCTACATAGTGTCGAAATGCAAAGTAGCCAGGTTTCCCGAACAAAACCTTTTCAAATTACGGTAGAAATAACAAAATGAAATGAATTGATGTTAGAAATATTTGGACTAAACGTAAAATCGCTACTGACTGAAATCGTTAGCATCAAATTCAACCGTATTAAGAACCATGGCAAGTGCGGTTTTAAAGTGACCAGAGTATGGGGGTCAGGAACGCAGTCATTGGAACTGTTTACCTTTCCCAATTACTCGTGAAAATGATTACCAATATGAAAAATTTTAACATCCAAAAGGAAGAATGGAAAATCGCTACCTATGCAGGGTTTGCTATCGTCTTCCATTCAAAAAATGTATGGTTCCTTATTTTTCTGCGAAGTGAGACTGCCTGTTTTAATTTTTTAACGATTATAAAACTCGCAAAGTTTTTTATTGTTTGATTTCACAATTGAAAAATGTACACTAGTATTGCAGGACCTACTCCTGCTTACACAAAACACCTCGCTTTTTCATAACATTAATGAAAATAATATCCAATCTCTCGCTTTTATCTAAGGCGTGGCAGACGAATCATGAACAATCAATGCAATTAATGACAGGGGAAAATCACAGTTGAAGAAATGAGTACATGGCCATTTTTTTAAACTTGCTTATTCATAAAAAATTACGCCATTGCAGGTTGTAATTACGAATAAAAGCTATAGACATGAAAGTGACGACCAAGCTTTCAGGAACTACTAATTAGAAAAGAAAAGCTGCGGTTGAATCCGATTTAAAAAAAAAAACAGTCGCGAAGTATGGAGAAATTCCATTCAATTAATAAAATAATAGACTAACATTGAAGTTTAGAAGATGGAAGCCAAACAGTTAAAGGGGATAGTTTTAACGGCCGGCGGGCCAATGGAGAAAAATATTTCCGGAGAACGTTCAAGTTGCGTCAATGGGTGCGGTTCTGAAACGCACCGGTCGCATATGTTCCTACAACATAATGTCCATTCTGATCCTATAACTGCGATTTTGCGGATCAGCAATAACTTTCGGTATTGGAATATGTAAACGAAAAGTTCCGCAAATCATTATTCGTAAAATCGCAGTTAGAGGATCAGAATGGACAACATGTTGTCGGAACATATGCGACCGGTGCGTTTCGGAACCGCACCCAATGGGAGGCGATGAAATTAGTATAGTACTTGAAGGATCTTACCATAACGAACTTGAATCGCACAATGGCCGAATCGCACAATAGCTGAAAAATCTAGGCCTTCAGTTTTTAGAAGCTGTCGCGAAAACTAAACCAACAGAAATAGAAGAAATGTCAGTTCCACTTGACAGCCAGAACAGACAATTTTCCTTAAAATCACTAAGAGAAAACCAGAAAAGAAATCAAAAGAAGGTGGCTAGTTTGCTAAAAAAGCACAAATAAGGCGTTTTGCTTTTGGCGGAAAATAAGTCCGCATTTTCAACAACGGACTACCAGGACTGGAAGCATGTACATACCTATATATGTATTTTGTAATTACTTATGTCAATAAATTTTACTTCTTATTAATTTTCGTTATTTATATTCTATTACAATTTTTTCGTGTATAGAAACTATAAGGGGGCGCTTTCTTCAAGTTCGCCCCGGGCGCCATTTCACCTAAAGCCGGCCCTGTCTGTGTGATCACATAGCCGTCCTGGACTAACGCATGGCATGGGTTACTATGCTTTTTCTAAGAGTCAGACCAAAATTACAAAGTGAAATGTTTTCGGAGCAACTCAAAATTTGACAAAAGCCAATACCATACTTATTTTTCGGAATATGCACAATTAGTTTAATGGCGCAACTTGCACGCAAGTTGCATGGAATGCAATGTAAGTTGAAGTTTTGATTAGAAGCACACACCTGTACCTTGGAGTATACTTATGCATCTGATCAACAAAATTCGATATCCTTGATAAACTTCGCTGCACCGTACCATCCCGCTGAAGAGCAAGCCAATTTAAAAAATAAAGATGACTACGAAATTTTCCCTAACCTTTATGTTTTTTTCCAAACCTCAATGCAAATCAAATTTCCATATAGAAAGCCTCCTAAATTTATCAAAAGTCACTTTAGATAGGTACTATACATAAAAGCATCGTCATTCAGGATACTCCCGGCAACCGGGAGCAATATATGTACTCACCGCATATTTGTTTTGACTGCGGATACGCTACGATGTAAACTCTAGAAAACCGAAAAGAGAAAAAAGCAATAAAGCAACCAAGGACGATGATGGTATGGCACCATGCAACAAAGTTAATAATATTCTTAATGGCATTTTGTTTGCTCTTTAACACAAAAAAAACTCTTTATTGTGGTCGTCGATTTAAAAGCGAATGTAATTTTGTTAATGTACCTTACATGTGTAGACGCAAGTTTTTTACACACTCATGTACATATCAACAAAATTGCGGCATTTTCATACTCTGGCTCCCTACATGTAAGTTGATGCAAGTAGTATGTGTAACCATTTCAATTCATTTTTATATGGTATTCTCTGATCTGCGGTATATTTCGCAGATATGCAAAAAATAAAATTGGAATCCGATGAAGTGGAACTTCAGTGTGCATACTCGTAGAAATGGTGAAAAAGGCATCATACACACTATACATACTTTGTTTTTCTCGACATTCGCCAGCCCTTCACCAACAACGACTCTCTGCATCTCGATATGGTGGAGTCATTTTCATTCTTTTGAAATTTCAATGGAATTTTTCTTTTTTCAAAGAAAATTTACCGGGAAAACCGGCGGAATATAAAAGAAATCCAAAAAGAAAAATATATAGGTAACGGGTATGAAAAAAGTTGAAAGCATGAAAAAATGATGAAAAATCACAGATAGATATGGGAAAGATGATTTACCAACTGGGGCATAAAGGAGTAGTGCAACTGCTATATGTTTACGCTTGTTTTTGATATTTTAACGCAATTTCTGGAAACACGTTCCAGGAGAAGAATTTCTATAGTCAGCGAATGAATTCGCCGGCTAGAAAACATTTCTCGAATTCAATATAAAATTCGTATTTCGTTTTATACTAACGTGGCAAATACTGTATTCGTAATACGAAATTTGAAAGGAATAACTCGTGGGCTAACCGTCTACAAAACTTTTGCGAGAGTTTTGAAAATTGAAATCACGACCCAACAATTTCCACTGTAAAGAACGTCAAATATAAGGAAACATCTACTCGGGACATGCAAAATTGTGGTACATATTAGGGATGTCAAAAACCGGCCCATAACCCGGTTTTCGGTTTTTTCGCAAAGCCGGTTAGACCGTCCGGTTTTAACCGGGCTCAAAGTACCGGTTTTCGCTTAACCGGTTTTTCATTGAATTGCTTAGAATTTTAGCAAAATAATGCATACACACTCGTTAAGCTGATGTTCGTATAGAAATATGACTGTGTAATGGAGCCCTAAAAGAGAAACATGTTGAACAAAAAAGATAATCAAATAAAATTGTCAGAAGTATTCATAATGTTTCAAAACTAGTTAATTGAGTTTTATTGCTAGACAATGTATAGTCAAAATATCCCATTTCAGGCCTCCAAATAGAAAAAAATAGAGTAAGGCTATTTTTTGTGGTTTTTGAATCAGTGAGCTCCCAGGAATCTAAAACTAATTTTGCTAAAAAAAAAATTTTGATCGGAAAGGTCCCAAAAAGGACAAAAAGGATACTCTTGTGGCGGCAACACCGGACAAGACGGCCGCCATCATAATAATAATAATAATAATGGCCGGAGGTCAGCATGTGGGGTATCAAATCAAAGGGGACGTCGAATACATTACATATCCGGTGTTTGTTTCCTGTTTCAAGGACCCTCAACGGAATAAATCGATATTAAATCGAAAATTATTGTGTTTTCCGTGCATCTTTCCAAAGCCATAACTACGAGAGGTGTTTGTTTCCTGTTTTAAGGACACTAAATGGAAAAATTCGGGCTAAAACGAAAAATTACGGCTTTGGAAAGATACGTATACGAGAAACATGAAAATTTTCCATTGGATCCCAATTTTCTCCTGTGAGGGTCATTGAAACAAGTAATAAATGCCAGATATGGAATGTACCTACTCGACGTCCTCTTTGATATGACACCCAGGGTTGCCGTTTCCAGATTTCTAAGTGTAACATTTATCTGATAAAATTGTAACATTTTTAGGCTGAGTGTAACAAATTTGAAGATCTTGTTGTTAATGAACAATTTTAGCAATAAATGTGCGCAATTCCGAATTGAATGATTGCTTCACAAATAGTAGAGAGTTATACTCGTAAATTAAAATAAAGCAGTTTGAAAATGTTTGACTTTTTCCGAAAATTTGATATGTTCTGCTCCATAAACATTTTTAACAAAGTTGGTTTATAGGAGAAACGATATGTCAAAATTTCCACAATTTGTTTTCAAAAACTATTGGTTACAATTCTCACAATTAATAATTACACTACTCGGCACAGAAGCTTAGTTTCCGAATGACTGAAGGGGCAGATCATTTCTTAATGTTGGCGCAAAACGAGATGCTCCCTTCAGTACATCAGTCAATGCTTAATATAATATAATCGAACTTAATTAATATTACATGATCAAACTAAAGGATATGATGAACAGAAATACATGCTGTAACAAAAAAATTGCACTCGCTAGTGTTTTCGGTAAAATTTTTAAATTTAATAAATTTGAATTAAACCATCACGTTCCCTTTGAAATGCTACTTTAATATAAACTGAAATTTAGCGCCCTTACATTCCAAATTTTGCCGAAAATTTTGGCTACCGTAAATTTGTTGTTTAAATTTGCGTCAAGGTAGAATTCAATTCTTTTACTGAACTAACTCGAAGGCTTGGTGCAGTTTGCAGCTATAATTGAAGGATGAACACTGATTCTGAATCAACAAAACCGGGCGCTTAATCCAGGGGTCTCAAAATCAAAACCTGACCTGGGCCAAATGTCAGGGCCTTTTAGGATTAAGCGGGCCGCAGGATAAAAATTATAAAAATACCTAGAGAATTTTTTTTTTCCAAATTTCAATCTGAGTCACTAACGACTTCGGGATTCTATCCTCTGGAAACAGAATATTCATAAAATGCTCTTCAAACAAATTTAGAAACGTTTGACAAGAAATTAAAACGCTGAAATTTTGTGGATCGATCAAGAGCCACAATTTGCAAATTAGTACTTAGAAATAAATACTCCAGAAATATCATTAGGAGTCAAAATTATTCGGCGGACAGTAATAAGTCTCGAAAATCGATATTAAATCGAAAATTATTGTGTTTTCCGTGCATCTTTCCAAAGCCATAACTACGAGAGGTGTTTGTTTCCTGTTTTAAGGACACTAAATGGAAAAATTCGGGCTAAAACGAAAAATTACGGCTTTGGAAAGATACGTATACGAGAAACATGAAAATTTTCCATTGGATCCCAATTTTCTCCTGTGAGGGTCATTGAAACAAGTAATAAATGCCAGATATGGAATGTACCTACTCGACGTCCTCTTTGATATGACACTGACACCCCGCATGCCCACGTCGATCAAGGTTTGTAATTAGTGTCCTTTTTGAGAGCTTTCCGATCATTTTTTTACTTAGCAAATTTAATGGTAGAATCTTTAGCTATTATAGATTCGGAAAAGTGAGAAACGTAGTGACAATTTGAATTACTCTCGTAATTAGGGCTTCGGAAAGATACACGGGAAACACAATAATTCTCCATTTAATCTCGATTTATTCCGTTGAGGGTCCTTGAAACATGGAACAAACAATGGATATGTAATGTACTTGACTTTCATACCCCACATGCGGACCTCCGGTCAAGGATTAAAGAGTATCCTTTTTTGTCCTTTTTGGGACCTTTCCGATCAAAATTTTTTTTAGCAAAATGAGTTTTAGATTCCTGGGAGCCCACTGATTCAAAGAATTATCACAAGAATTAACCTTACTCTATTTTTTTCTATTTGAAATGCTAATATGACTGCACTATGATGTAGATGTTGAAGTCTTTATGGACACGACGGATGTTGAAGTGGACGCGGATATCGATGTGGACGCGGACGTCGCACAGTGGGGCGAAATCAATGATTTTTCGGACATCGCATATTTGTGAAGATGTCCTGTTGTAAAATGTACCACGTAAATGACTATAAGTTGAACTTGTTTCTGCTGAATCGAATGGTGGACTCCATTTTAAAATACGCAATGTCAGAAAGAAGATATAGCGGTTTTAAGGATGCTTTCACCAACCCCATAGTATAGACAATTTACCGTTTCTCCTTCCTGATGTTACAAATGATATTAATAGATAGTACGACTCATTTAGAGAAAAAAATTATATGGCCATAATGCTCTCTCATTTACCGTTACAAAACTGCATCATTATTTATGAAATCTTTGGGAAAGCTAGAGTAACCAAATAAATCCCAAATTTAACCTGTCTTGCTTTGCGCAATTTAGCATTTGGATTAAGGTATTAAAAATATACAACATTTTATGTAATTTGACTGCTGTCCCAATTCTAACTTTGAAAATTTACAAATTTTATTTGACATAGAAAATGCAAACTCTAATATCATAACTGTTCTTTAAACAAATAAATCTGAAAAATTAAGAAAAGTTGCTCTTTTATGTAAGCTTTTCGGGAGCTTGAAACAAATTATCAGAAATATGCAAACACCGAAACAAACGACTTTTCGCTTTGCGAATTACGAGCAACTAAGACCATTTTTTTGGTAGAGTAAGATCTTTTATAGGGGAGCTGGTGGAATCTTTGATTTAATCGACCCTGTACTTAGTCCTGTCGAAGGATATTCGATTAAAACTTTGTAGTATAATCTTAGCGTATTAGTTTAATTCAGCCAAGAGTTATGACTAATCTTATATACTTTCTACCTATAATTTGTAGGGGAGGTGCGGGACCTGTTGCTCCGATTTGCCCCACTTTCAGTATCATATGAGATTATAACATTGCCAGCATGTAACAATAATTTAAAGTTCAAAGCTGCATCAGAATGAATGTTATTTTGCGAAAAGGTTAACATGAAAAACTGAGATTAGCCGATAAAAATGGCTACTGTGGGCGGGGTCGCAGGTGGTCGCAGCCAAACTTTGTGTTTTTATTGACTCCATTAATTGCAGATAATTATGGCTTAGTTCATTTCCCGGCCAACTACGGCCATTTTTTGTTTTTGATGAAACAACAAAAATATCAAGGTTTTTGGCTAGAATCGTTAAAATTTACCGTTATGTTCTTTGTTAGATACGTAAATATCATAACAAGGTCCTCTTATCCAAAGGCCAAACGTGAAAAGTATATTTATTTGCCATTTTATTAGGTAAGGTGGTTGGTACGGGTATTTGAAATTTTGGGGTCATATGCCAAAAATTCATTTCTTATTGAACAAAACTGCCTATACAACCAATACCGTTACAAGTAAAAAATTATTAACAATGGATTTCGATAGCTTACACTATATAGTGTAAAGTCATAGTAGTCAAATCTGCAATATTAAGATTTCGTATAATTGCCTATGTCCGAATTTTTGTTCTAGTCGCCCCACTGTGCGTCGTGGCAACTGCCGATTCGTCTTCCTATAACAATGAACTCTAAATGCACTGATCTGATACACATATACATTCAGAGCCTATTTATACTAAATCCGATTTGAAGCAGGCATTTTGCCTGATTGCCAATAGCACGTACATTCAAATGTGCAAAATTATACACAATCAGGTACCTGATTGCTCGTCAGGTCGCAAGTGCAACAACAACGAACACACAATCAGATATCTGATGACTTCTCAGACAGAATCGCCGGACAAGGCGACAATAGCATGTGCTGGCAAATGGGCAAAATTATACTAGTGTTCAGGTTTCAATCAGGTTTTTAGAAAATATGTAATTAGCGCGTTCGTACGACCCAACTTATTGTCCAACATTTAAACAAATTTGAAGACAAAAGTTCGACAATAAGTTGAATCGTGCAAACGGCACCTAATACATATTTTCTAAAAACCTGATTGAAACCTGAACAGTAGTATAATTTTGCCCATTTGCCAGCACATGCTATTGTCGCCTTTTCCGGCGATTCTGCCTGAAAAGTCATCAGATATCTGATTGTGTGTTCGTTGTTGTTGCACTTGCGACCTGACGATCAATCAGGTACCTGATTGTGTATAATTTTGCACATTTGAATGTACGTACTATTGGCAATCAGGCAAAATGCCTGATTCTAATCGGATTCAGTATAAATAGGCTCTCACGACGCACAAAAGATACACGTGTGACACGCAACGTAAACAATATCTGCCTTGGAAAGGAAAAATGCAAGGAGCGGTAGTTTGACGAAGCGATGGTTCTTGGAATAATAGCACTAAGGAGAGTGTTCGGAAATACGAAATTTTTCATAGAATACAAGCAATAGAATTACGGACTGACAAATCAAGAAAATATAAAAATTTTATGAATTTGGAAAGTTTTTTTTTCGATTTTAACCGGATGGGCAAACAACCGTCCGGGTTAAAATTGGGAGGATGAAAAAACCGGAAAAAAACGGTTAACCGTTTTGAAAGTACCGGTTTTCGGACTAACCGTCCGGTTTTTGACATCCCTAGTACATATACTGTTTTGTGTACGGTAGGCAAGCAAATGTTTCTTTTAGCATGCCTATTTGTAGTATTTGGTACGACATGCTAAATTTCTCTATTAGCGTTACCGACTTCGTGAAGGAAAAGTGACCGATTTTAAATTCATCGGGATAACAAAAACATACATCGAAAAAGTAAAATGTTTTTTTCTATTTTAAGGTTGATCTACACTTTTTAGTTATCGGACACAGTTACGGTTATTTTTCATGCAAGTTGACAGATTGTCAGTTTAGTGATTGACTGATAGAGTTGTCATTCAAACCAACCCCTGAAGATTAGGTTCTTCTAAGAAAAACTTTTTTCTTTATGAACCAATCTAAACCAAACATCACTCCAGTGTTTTCCTAGTAAAGTCTCAAAACATATCAAGGAACGGATGAAATGGAAATGAACTACGTCATGGAGCAGTGATAAAAACCAACCCCTGAAAATTGGGTTCTTCCAAAAAAAAATTTTCATTTTAAACCATTCTTAACCAAACTTTACCCAAGTGTGCTCCCAATAAAGCCTCAAAAGATTTCTAGGAACACGTGAAATCGGAACACTACGTCATACGGCTATCATACAAACCAACCCCGAATGGTAAATTCATGTAAGAATAACTTTTTTTTTATATTTCAAACCAATCTTAACCCAACTTCACCCAAGTGTGTTCCTAGTAAAGCCTCAAAACATTTCCAGGAACAGATGGAATCGGAGCACATCTCATAGGGCTACGCTATAAATTATTAACACAAGGGAACATTAAGTTTTATTCATATGTGACGGGTATTCAAATTTCGGCAGTGTCCGAAATTACCATCGATCTCGGTTTTTTTATATCATCCTTTTTTGAAGTTGATGTTCGTACTTCAAATATCACATCAAAAAAATTTAAACTTTGTAGTAAAATTTTAATTTTTCATTATCTTATTTAAAACTTATGTATATATTTAGGGCAGAATTCATAGTCCTCACTTATACTTAAGGAATTCCGTAAGGGAACCCTAACTAATTTTGCGATTCATAGACGCTCGTATTTTAAAAATAAATGTTAGTTTTGCTGTTACTAAATAATTTTTTATATTTTATTTGTGAGTTACTGTAATTAGACTCCTGAGTTAAATTAATTTTATTAAAAGAGGTAACGCCTTTAAAAGCGACGCTTTGCGCCAATAAGCATTCCTTTATGCTAATTCCTTAGTAGTCTGGCTGATGTAGTGGTTGGTTCCGGCGCCTTCGGTGCACAGGGTATTGGAATTTAATCGGAACAACTGGACATACGTTTGTCTCTTCGTCTTCCTGATTTCTGCAGTGTCAAGGTCTCTGTGATTATGGAATCGCTAATTTGGTTGGGTAGACATGTCGTACCTGAATGGTCACTCTGTATACTGATAGTCAGGCTGCAATTCGATCACTCCAGTCGGTACTGATCAAATCAAGAACTGTTGAAAAGTGCCGCCTTATTCTTAAATAGATCCGTCGCTTTTTTAACATAACACTATGCTTTGTACCGGGTCACTGTGGTTTTGCAGGCAACTACTGTGCGGACCATCTACCTAGTGCTCCACTAGCTGGTAGAGTTGAAGTCGACTGCGGAAGCATTAAACAATTTATCAACTGCAAATTGGTAATTACAGCAGATTCTGTTTCTGAGCGCAGAACCAACGCAAGATGGATCAATGGTAGAACTTGTAGTACAAAGAAGATGATCTGGACAAAATTAGATTTTATCCGATCTACAATGCTCTTGTCATTGGACCGGATGCATATTCGGAGTGTGGTCGGGGTTAAAACGGGGCATTGTTCTATCGGGGAGCTCGCCAGGAGACTCAAAATTCGTCACAACGACTACTGCAGAAGCTGTGAGGATGAAGAGGAAGAGGAGATTGTACATCATCTTCTCTGTGATTGCTCGGCTTTGGCTGAGAAACGTTTAAGGTTTCGTGGTTGTATGTACTTTTACGATCTGGATGATCTCAGAAATGTGAGCCCAATACAGATCAATAAATATATTGCCAGCAAACACTGGTCCCAAACAAATATTTGAATTTGAAGGCTATCTCATTGGCCGTATCACAATGAACCTATCACTGGTCTCACTTCTGACGGCCCCATTACCTAACCCAACTAAACAGTTTAAGCTAGGAACCTGGCTTAAAATTCCTTGAAAATCACACGCATCTAATCTACTATTAACGGATGTCTGGATGTCACGACATCAATTGAATGTTTTTTCCCTTTTTATTAATTAAGAAAACTTTACTCGACAAGTGCCATTAAGGTCTTTCACAAAGTGAAAATGGCCTAGTCATCTCCATATCAACCGCACTTTCAGTATTTCCGAACGTAGTTATTTTCATATCACTGCTGTCATTTACACCCTCTGACTCGTGTATCTGCGAAGCAAACTTTTTAGCTAATGAAGAAAATTTGTGCGGGCGACCGATACTATATACGATTGAAAACACACTTATGTATTGCTTACTCCTATATAGACGAATATAGAAAATCATGTAATGGCAGGATGTCTGTCTAGCTTCTAGCATCTATATAGCTATTTTCGAATGGGTGTCTGTGTATACTCGTGGGTTGGCACTGTTCAGCTAATGGCAATGCGAATATAAATACACACCACACACGTTGTACGTTTATGTCTCCGGCATGTCCTTATTGAACTTTTTTTTTCCTCTTTTTCCTACTCTACTTTGTCAACTTTTCTTGTTAAGCGATCTTGCCAACTTATTCTTAATTTCCAATTATTGGCGAAAAAGGAAAAGTTTCCTTCTATATGGCGTCATGGCGATATAATTTAAGAAGGCTATGGCTGTTTTCCTGGGTTGGCGAGCGTAGCGAGCAGGGGGCGAAGCCCCCTAGTATTAAGTAATTTTAATATAATCAGTTGAGCTGATTTTTGGAAATATGACAATTTTCGGATTTTCTTGTGTGTCGGAATTTGTGCTAATTGCGAATTCATTTAAATTTTAAAAGTTCTATATACAGAGCACCCAACCCAGTGGCGGCTCGCCCATATGTGCACAAGTGCACGTGCACACCCTGAGCAAAAATCGTAAGAGTACCTAATTCACTTCTCCAAATCTGTTATCTCAAATCGCACATCTAGCCCGCATTGCGTCCTTATTCGATTTATAGATAGATATATGTACCTACATTCCATCTACTGAATCTATGTTCATCTGTATGTATGTACACTGCCGACTGCACATACGACATGGTCACGACACTGCGATCAACAAACAACCTGCAATGACGATGGATACACAATCTGGGAAGAGGAGCACATGCTCTAGTTTTGGATATCTTAGCGGTTTCCGGGGCAAGGGGGTAGTGCAAAATTTACACTAGAGCTTGTGCACAAAGTTGTTGTGCACAGCGTCTTGTAAATCGTATGAGCTAAATTCTAAAAGAATAAAGGTTGTGTCGCATGCGTCTATTCTGTTCAAATCGCGATGAATAAAATGGCAACGGTCAATTTCTTTAAAGCACATTTAAAAAATCTTCTAGAAGAAAATAAGACTAAAAACTCGCGAAGACCCACCCGTGATTTCTGTAGAGCAGAGTGCAAGTGACGGAAAATAACAATTCTGGCGTGAATTTAAAGCGGCAATTTTCGCGAAAAAAAATCAAGTAGATTTATGGGAATATGTGGAATCCATGGATTTTAATGGATTTTCGTTCTGTCGAATGAACTTATCCCCAGGCCGATTTGGATTTTGACAGAATGAAAATTTAATAAGATCCATGGATTCGTGTGTGCGCGGCTTAGAAAACTCGTTTGTTTTCCCTGTTTGTTGTGCGGGAGTGAAAACAAACATTCCGGTTGACGAAAGTCTGAAATAGTCGGCGGAAGAATAAAATGTATACCTATAAAAACAATAATTTCTGTAGAATTTTTTGGCTTTTTTGTAGACAATTTTTTTTTTGTAATACAAACTATGAAAAATTCAGTTACATCATATTCTTCCCGAAGTCAATACATTTGTATATTTCCTTGTGAACCCCCGGTATTTTCCACCACGAGCCGCCACTGACCCAACCTCAATCATGATAAGGCTTCATGTTTAGGCTTCTGTCCAAATAGGTACATACTTCAAAATGTTTGCCGGAAAACTTGATGAGATTTAATTTCAACCCAATAAAATACCTTAAGAGCCCATATAAAATCCCACCAAGAATTTGGCAAAAAGTTTTTTTTACAGGCCTGTGGAATTTTAACCTCAACTCTTACAATACAATTCAAAATAACTAACTAAAGGAAACGTGACTAAAGTTCCCATCCCACCCGTGAGCCTGGCAGCTATGTTTCGTGCTATCTATTAATTATTTTCTTGCTTCGCACATTGCGCTGAAACACTAAAGTTGTGCGCAAACAAACTTCAGTTTCTGACAATCCTCGAGAGACAGGATTTATTGCCAGTTGTTTTTTTCTTGTTTTAAATTTCCATGAACACATGAAAAATGAAAGAATCGTCGTTTCAACCCAGACCTGCTTTATGTTCAATCCGTTTAAGTAGTTGTTTGTTCAATGATCTATTCATAAACTGGAAAACATCCTGTTCGACAACTAAAAAGCAACTACAACGACGTTAACTTTTGTATTTTTTATTCAACGTTTTGTTTTCCCGAAATTCTGAAATCAACTTCGGTGAAATCTGAACTCAACCTTGTCGAAGTTATGCCCTAGGTCAACGCATGGCCCAGTTTCATGCAAGTGTGATTTTGATGTTCATGCCCACGCGTCATTGGCATGTTCAAATACACAATGTGTAAAATGCAGTTCGAAGAAGGTAAAGGTTTTTGTAATTTACATTCAATTGAATTGGAAAAGTTTTTTTTAGGAAACTGTTTCACTGCAGGCATACACAGTAAATTCATTGTAGTGCAGTCATATTAGCATTTCAAATAGAAAAAAAATAGAGTAAGGCTAATTCTTGTGGTTGTTGAATCAGTGGGCTCCCAGGAATCTAAAACTCATTTTGCTAAAAAAAAATTGATCGGAAAGGTCCCAAAAAGGACAAAGAAGGATACTCTTTAATCCTTGACCGGAGGTCGGCATGTGGGGTATCAAATCAAAGGGGACGTCAAGTACATTACATATCCGGTGTTTGTTCTATGTTTCAAGGACCCTCAACGAGAAATCGATATTAAATGGAGAATTACTGTGTTTCCCGTGTATCTTCCCAAAGCCATAATTACGAGAGTAATTTAAATTGTCACTACGTTTCTCACTTTTCCGAAACTATAATAGCTAAAGATTCTACCATTAAATTTGCTGAGAAAAAAATGATCGGAAAGCTCTCAAAAAGGACATAAAAGGACACTAGTTACAAACCTTGATCGAACGTGGGCATGCGGGGTGTCATATCAAAGAAGACGTCGAGTACATTCCATATCCGGCGTTTATTACTTGTTTCAAGGACCCTCACAGGAGAAAATTGAGATCCAATGGAAAATTTTCGTGTTTCTCGTACATATGTATATGTATTTTTTTTAAAGCCGTAATTTTGCGTTTAAGCCCGAATTATTCCATTTAGTGTCCTTGAAACAGGAAACGAACACCGGATATGCAATGCACTCGACGTCCTCTTTGATATGACACCCCGCATGCTCACGTTCAATTAAGGTTTGTAATTGGTGTCGTTTAATGTCCTTTTTCAGAGCTTTCCGATAATTTTTTTCTTAGCAAATTTAATGGCAGAATCTTAACCTATAATAGATTCGGAAAAGTGAGAAACGTAGTGACAACTTCAATTATTCTCGTAGTTATGGCTTTGGAAAGATACACGGAAAACACAATAATTTTTCATTTAATCTCGATTTATTCCGTTGAGGGTCCTTGAAACAGGAAACAAACACCGGATATGTAATATGCTCGACGTCCCCTTTGATTTGATACCCCACATGCTGACCTACGGTCAAGAATTGAAGAGTATCCTTTTTTGTCCTTTTTGGGACCTTTCCGATCAAATTTTTTTTTGCAAAATGAGTCTTAGATTCCTGGGAGCCCGCTGATTCAAAAACCAAAAAGAAAGCCTTACTCTATTTTTTTTCTATTTGGAGGCCTGAAATGGAATATTTTGAGTGCACTATTGTTTTTGAGGAAGTTGGATGCGGAATGGAAATTTTTAGGTGAAAATGTAGTTCAGGAAACAAGTATGAATGTAGTAGAAATTGAAATTGTTGCTGTTGTGATTTTGTTAAAGTGCTTCTCTTGGTCCATTTCTGTGTTTCATCATTTCTAGACTTCTGGGCGTAAATGTATCATTTATAACCTTGATCTGACTGAAATGCAATATTTTACACATTAAGTGCCTATTCTTTTTAGAACGTTAATGAAATTTAGCACAATTCTATCTGTACGGGATATGTAATGCCGGAGGCTATACTCGTAGTATGTATAGCAGAATAGCAATAGGGCGATACTGGCAATGTCAGCTTTACTATATTTTTTTGTGAATTGGAACGATTAAACTAGACTTCCCAATACCATAAATTTTCAATAAGCAAGGATAATGCTATAACTATTTTCTTGATTTTTCAGAATCTATAGACATTAAAGATACTAAGGGCTTGTTTTGTTCCGACAAAATATTAGTGTCCCAAAAGAACACAAACATTATCCTATTCGGAGGGTAAAACTATAGACAAAACTTATAACTCGGTTGCAAAAAGCCGAACCCTTCTTTGCTGCCATAATTCTCTATTACAATAACCTAAGGTCTTCTTCCTCAAAACGAATGGATCTGGTCACTTTTTCTCCGGGGTGTCCTCCGCTCCCTAGCTAAAGTTAAATTAACCATTTGCAGTACTAAGCGGGACCACACCGAAATGGTTGCCCTTAACGACTCCACATTAATGGATCTAAAGGCCAATTAAAATTTTGTTAAACGTATACTCCGAAAACTTTTTCTTTGCCACTGCAAGTATCTACATAATTGGTAGTTGTTATGCGCAGTTATACCAGGGTCATATGAAATTTTGTATTTTTTGAGTCTGAAGATATTGCGATAAATTTGTGTCCAGTAAATTAACAAATGTAATGAACAGCGGCAATATTAATTTCAACATTATTTGGAATGCAATATTCTTTTGGTTTAGTCTAGTACGAAAAAAAGAATGGGAGCTATATATATTAAATTTTCATTGTCGTACAAATTCCTTCTTCTATCCGAGTTCTATAAGCTGCGAAAAAAACCAAATGTCCTATGTTCATAATTATGGGAGCCTGTTTAAAATTGATCATACATAAATAAACAACTATGGCGCGACAGTCCAACATTGGACATCCAATTTCCAACAACATTGGACATCTAATTTCCAAGATCTTAACTGCTTTTTGTTGAGGTGTTGAGATCAACAGCACCCTCAGCAGTGTTATTTATCCCCATAAATGGGTCGTGAGCTCGAAAAACACCATAAACTGAATTGGTTCACGGTGAGACTCGAACCCACAACCCTGTGCACCGAAGCTATGCGCACTAACCACAACACCAACCGGGCTACTATTATTGACTATAATTAAAATCGATCGCTTCTAGAATATTCTTACAATCATTGTTCCAATTATTTCAACAATCAATGCTTCGTAAGTAGATAAGAACTCATTGTGCTCCACAAACCCAGTTTATAGAAAAAGTCGTACACAATAATCCCATCATTAAAGCCCCCAACGCCACCTGAATATTTAACCGGTGCAAATAAACGTATACAATGCGAAAGTCAGTGACAGCGTATACTGTATACTCAGTCGTCATGTATGACTAAAATATAACGTATACGAGTATATGATGTATAAATAACTTCAAGTGTTAGCATACCAATTAAGCTGCTCCCATGAATACTTGACGCCTTCAGCTCGCTTTTCAATGCGACGATGTGGAAAAATCCGAGATCACAAATGAAATACTCCTTATCACAACCACTGTCACTATCACTGCTCTACTCGTACATGCATACACATTTTTTTTACTATTTTCCTTTATATTTTACGGCAGGATAACTTACACACTTTTTTTTTGCACCGCACACCGATGTCTCGCAATTCGCAGAGCCCGAAGGTTTTTTCCGCCCGGACTCTCTCACTAGATTTTTGCTTGAAGCAACGGCAAGGATGTATGTACGCTTTCAGGATGGAAGGGTGATTTTCTTTCTTTTTTTTTTTAACTTGGCAGTCAACGATATAAGGGAAATTGCCACGGGTACCGGGAAAAGGAATAACACTATTTTTCGCTCTTTTCCATTCACATGTAGGTATATAATATATTTTTGCAGTCGTTGGTGGTGTTGTTGTTTTACTGTTTTTGTGGCTACTTTCCTTTGCGTAGACTGCTGCCGATCTCGGGAGGAAGCTTTAGAGACACACCGGAAAACACGTTACAAAACACTAGATGGGAGTTTTCTTCCCGGTGACAACATGTTATGAGAGAATTCCTCTCGTTGGGATGGTATGAACTTATATTTATGTATTAAGTCAGCCCAAGAAGAGTTGTACTAAAGCGGCTTAAAGGATCACTTTTGACCGAATGCTTGACTGATTTCCTGTTTTTTTTTTGGTGTTATATTTTATTTATCGAAAATCGTCAATAGAACACGTAAACGTCACAAATTGGCAAATGCTTCACTTCAACATTTGAACGTTACAAACGTTTGAGATGTGCTGAAAAGGTTACGAGTGGATGCGAAATGTTGATGAACTATACCTAGAAATTCATTCGGTGACCTCAACAACCTCTGACAACTTGACACATTGCAGTGTTACTTGTCAATTCCGATTTTCCGACCATTCACAACATGCCGGATATCAATTCGTTTCAAACTAGACACACCTTCACTTCAATGACATAAGCCTAAACCTGATAGCTTACACAATTTGAACAAGTTATTCCGAAAAATGCCCGTAAACACTCTTCACATGCATGTTCCGCACACGTGAGACTATGCCCGAAGGAATGTATCTTCCCTAGCGCGAACGAAAAGGAAACTGTTGGGACAGTCTCTGATAATTTCTATACTCGAGAATCATCTTAGATATATGCCAAACTTTCAAGCTTTTCCATGGGTGATGATAAAACCAATGTAATGTGGATCGTCCTTCAGTTGCGCAAGTTTGTATCCACATTGGAAATGTCGGTTTGCTTTTTGACTTCGACGAACTCATGCACCGGGACCAAATATTTCCAGTGTCACCATTTCCAATAGCATTCAGGAGCCTTCGACCTCCCCAACCCCTTTACGGAATGTTTCCAAATCGCGAACTTATGACATTGCCCGGAAAAGCGGAGTTTTACTTTGATGATTGATATGAAAAGCCGCCTAAAAAAATATTTATCGTTTCGCGCCTTTAACATAGAAAGTCTATGAACGCAAAGTGTGGTTCGTATCTTTAGAGTCGATTTGCCGGTACGTCTGCAAGTCGCATGCAATCCTTAATGGGTCCAAAGCCATGCCAACCGGGAAACGTAATTATCCTTAGTCAGCCCGATCGTCCCTTAGAGAATTCTCTCGTCGTCTCCCTGTTTTTTTTTTGAAACATTGCGACGCATGGAATACGAACCGTTCCTGGATGAGCTGCACGTGATTGTATCGGAGCAACGAGTTCGGCAAACTGGCTCAGTCAATTCCCTTAAGGAATAGAATTTGTCACGTATTTATTTTTAGCTATGATTTGCGAGTCCTTTCCAAACGAATGAATGAAGAAACCATGGCAATGTTTATCCGCATTAATTGGTATCTTTTTTGCCTGTTTACGAAGAACTTTAAAAGTTTAGTGATTTTTACGACTTACGGGGTGCATTTTTCAAAAGATAAAGCAAAAAGATTGTGTCAAAAATTTGCTCCCGACACTTTACTCAACGAAATCTAGGCAAACCTTATCCCGAAGAGTAGAGAGAGAGAGTTATTAGTTACAGGGAAAGATTATAGCCTCTTTGCCATCATAGCGAACGGGAAACATGTCATTTCAATTTTCCTAGTGAAATGGATAAATTTCCACACACCATCGTCCAAAATCATCGTCAAATACCGTGATCATCGTATAGTCGTAGACGAGAATGATTTGTTGGCTAATCCATGGCTGATGGTGGGTGTTTTTTTGCGCGTCCAGTAAATTGGCCTGTTCGATCCCTTTGGGCTATTTGTCTTATACTGCAGTCAGCACGTGGAGGAAAAGAGGATTTATATTTGTAAACGACAAGAGAGAAGGAAAAAATCATCATCGACTAAATACACAGTAAGCTGCGAGCCTAAGAGGGATCTAAAATTTTAATGGAATGTAAAGATAAGCTTTGGAAAAAAAATGCGGGCGTATAAGAAATATTAAATATTTGTTTCTCAGAGTCTTGGAAAAGATATCTGAAAAATGGATATGTACATAGTCGGTCATCAATCATATCTGCAGCAATTTCAAGGTAAGATGTAACGACTTTTGAAAATATTAAAAAAATATAATTTTTTATGGGTGAATGTCGTCCGTAAAGTTGTATTTAAAAAATGCTTTAATGGTTCCATTCAGTAAGTCCCACCGGATCAATTTACTAAAACCGTTCAGAAAAGGTGAGAATAGCTGCCTTCAAAATTCTGCTTATTGTTAATTTTTCAATAGTTATTCTGCTGTTTGGAGTATAGACATCAATCCTTTGTGGTAAATTTAACCCTTAAATGCATAGCGTACCATATATGGTACATGGCTAGATTCCTATATAAAAGTCTAGCGATTATTAAATTTTTTATTTTTTTTTACTTTTTGCTAAAGTAGACAAAACAAGCTTTCACATAAATTCAATTTTGGCTTCCCGAAGTTTTCCTTGAATTCTCTGTGCGTCGTCAAAGTGAAAGAACTTAATTTTTTGTGGAATTTTAAAAGCTATTCTTTAGAGCTAAAAAATTGGCGAAATTTACCGTTATTTGGAAAAAGAAAAATACTGGTGAGTAAATTGGAATATGTTCTTGACATTCTTTCGAGATTTTCACCAGAAAAAGTCACCAAAGGTATTGTTTGCACCAATTTTGCAACGTACCATATATGGTACACCATGCATTGGGGCATATTCAGAAATATCTATACATACATTCCGATCGTTCTTAGTTGATGAAATTATTCTCCTTTTGTCTTGGGTAGGGTAGGATATGTTCATTAAATTTTAATAATCAGCTCTTTCGATATGATGGTGCGTTTTATTGGGCCCAGAACAGGTCCAAATAACCTAAATGTTCATACAAATTATGTCACCGATCAATTTTTCCAGGACATTTACTGTCATTTTTTATGAAATCTAGGTTAATCAGTCCTGTTCAGGATCAAAGGGAACAGAGCTGTCATAGTTTATTGAGAAGGAGGTTTTTGTCATTTTGTTTTCTATAGCACACCGGTCAGGGCTTAGCGTTTATGTAGCTGCTTCTTATAATCCCAGTCTTTTTAGCTTCCAAGTATACTGAAAAATTGTCTTTTGTTTTGTCCTTAGGACACGCCACTAAAAAGCCGAGCTTCCGTACTTAACATCTTAGTAAGATACTTGGACTTTCGCTAGGACTCAAGCAGCTGTGCATTGATATCTAATTTCTTAAACCATTTGATTATGACAAGTATTGTCTTGGAATTTCACGGTCAGGATCCTGAGAAAATGTGCTTCTAGGGTCAACCATTTCATATGGAAGACTATGTCGAGTACCACATTCGATAAACAAAAAATTACATGGATGTAATTCTTGTGGACATATCCTGGGAGCTGCACAAATTTGGGTTATAAAGCAGGCAGCAGTTCATTTCCATATTCATATCCTACCAAAGTCAATCCAATCCATATACTATTCAAGAAAAGAGTCCCATGAGCAATGATAAGTCAAAAGAAGTCTCAAGGTATACGTTTGACAGTGGGACATGTTTATAACGAACTATTATATAAAAGATTTATTTTATAACGAGACCGAGTTCTAATCGCGCTAATAGAATGATGAGTGCATACATGGGTACAGAGCTAGACGTAGACGGCACGCAAAGTCCAAAATAATCAATTCCATGTTTTTTTGTAGGGTAAGAATATATACCCCATATGAGTCGGCTCTGGCGCACTTTTGATATTTTATAAGGACGTCGAACAGCTACCACTTGACACACATTTGAAGATTTTCCGGACATTCTATCAAAAGACATGGCTAAATATTGGTTTGTAGGGGATGTAGGGTTAGTAAGACCTACTGCACTTCCCACCAACTTCCAGGATATGTCACAAATAGGCATCGATACAAATTTTAATAAGGAATAGGAAACTAGTCACGCACCTACCCGAGCTCTCTTTTAAAAAAACTGAATATTCGCGATTTTCTATAGAAATGCCCACATTTCCTTTAATGAACAGGAGTTCATTATATCGAGTTTCCACTATAATTTCAATCAAAACTCTCAATAATCATTATCCTTTCTTATTTGCACTGTTCCTATTAAAGTAAAAGGCAGATAAAATAAAATTTGAAAAATGTCTTTCAAATGCAACATATGGCCTGAATGCATGGCGTACCATATTTGGTACACAATGCAAATTCTACTATTTTCGCTTTTCTGGGAAAACGGGCTATTTCCTGGGAAAATAAAGGCTGATTCCGTGTTCAGTGACCGATTTTACATAAGGGGAGGTCAGTTACGATAACGGATTCAGACCCCATGCATTTAAGGGTTAACGACATTTCCCTATGAACTAACTTATTTTTTTTTTTTTTCGTTCGAAAAAGGATTGGGGTTGGAAATTTCAATTTTCCAAATATTCTCTAATTTTGGATGTAGGATCGGGCTGAAATCGTCAGATGTAGATAATGTTGCGGTTCACATTTTGCTGAAAATTTGACAGTCCTAGCTGTCTCAAAAGTTACAACCGTCCAAAAATGTGAATAAGCGCAAACGGGGTAATTTTTTCGAAAATTTTAGATAGGGTTGAAATGAATTGGCGGAGGTATAGTATGTTGTAGGTCACATTTTGCTGAAAATTTGGCAGTCCTAGCTGTCGTTTTTGTTCGTTTAGAACCTATCTACATAAAAAGAGAGCGATAAAATGTATAGTAATTCATCAATTGAGAACGGCTGGGCCGATTTGGTTCACATTTTTTTTCAGTTGTTTGCAATTACCAGGAGAAGGTTTTTTCGAAAGAAAATTTTGGGAAAACCCTCCGTAAAAGTCGCAAAATTGAAAAAAAAAACGAAAATTATTTTTTGCTTGCAATATTGTGAGCAATTTTTCCACAATAGCTTTTCGAATAAAAGAGATATAAAATTCTAGTGGAAAGCTCGGAAAATTCAGGGAAAAAGTGGAAAAGTTCGTTTTTTTTACGAAGTTTTGCATTTTATCGAATGATTCGATGATCTTAGACCAGGGATTCCCCAACTGGGGGGCGCGCCCCCCTAGGGAGGCGTGACGGTTTGGGAAGGGGGGCGTGAGTACAACTTATATATTGTGTAACAATAAATTTATTCTAGCTAAGAGCCTCTACCCAAAAGAACGCTGGAAATATTTTAGGCCGAAATCACTTGATGATATTGACGTCTAGACTCGTGTGGAAATAATTTTCTTTTCATTTCTTTTTATTTATTTATTAGAACACCTTCCGATTGTGGTAGCTCTAGTAATAACAGTTCTTTACTTATCGCAAAGCCAAAAATATATCTCTTGTGTTAGGATAAATTATTTCGGCAAAAGTCAATTTTCAGTTAACATTTGCGTCTTGCGTTTCGCTGTCCAAATCCACACCAAAAATTAGTCTAGTTACTATCGTGGAGATAGCCTAACTTCCAACGAAACTCACGTTGCGTACTTTTCAAAAAAGTCCAAAAGTTCCAAACTTGGGCTCCACTAACCAACAATTGTGCTTTTCTATGCGGGATTGAGATATGGCTGGACAATTTTGTGGGTAGCTTGGAGTAGGTACATATCTGGATTTATTAATGAGGCAAATCTGTGCATTGGAGATGGTCATAATTTATATTACAACAAAATTAATCTTCTGTCCAAATTGTCCACATCTGTTTTCGGTTTTCGGCCACATTTTCTCGAGTGGCGTCAGTCCCATCAGATTTGGCAAAGGGGGGCGCGGACTGAAAAAGATTGGGAACCACTGTCTTAGACGATGCAAAGGTGAAAAATTCGTTGTGAAGCTTTTGATAATTTCAAATAATTGTGTAATTTATTGTGATAAAAAACGTTTCGTGTTAAATTTTAGGTGAAGAAGCTAACGAGATAAATAATTGCTGTGCTGTGAATAACTATCAATCACGCGCAAAATTCACCAAGGGCAAAATTATGAGGACAGTTCATTTTCTAGCACTTTTACCTTAGTCTTCTTGTGTTCATACTGGCGTATCTCGGTAAATTTGCCTTATCGGAATGGTTTTCACTCCGAATAACTATACCGAAATACGAGCAAAATTTACTAAAAGAAAAATTATGAGAGTTAACCTTTTCGAAGGTTTGCTACTATCTCCTGAAAGACTAAGCAGATGTCGGGAAATTTGCACCACGATCCAAAATAAATAGTTGTACGACTTAAAACCTGGAATGAGTTCATGGAAGAAGTTAACGCAAATTTGAGGCGGTCGTAGTTCCGGAAAAAACCCGAAGAAAACTTGTTGGGCGAAATTTTGCATTTTATCGCATAATTTGACGATTTCGATTTGCGTGAATTTCGGGTGGAGAAGTTAACGAGATAAATAATGGATGGCGCTATGCTGCGATCAATCCTATAACTGTGTGCAATTTGACAGGTGTCCATTTCGCATTGTCATTTCTAGCTGATCGACCACCAGCGACAACATTGACAAACTTTTTTTCGACATGCGAAAACGATTTGGTTGCAAGGACTTTACTCTATTCGGAAATACCACGCTACTATACATGGAACGCTGCATCGAAGAAGTTTCAACGGCATAACAAAAGTAAAGCTGTTGCTGGTTTCGCTAATATCTATTCAACTGATGCTCTCGGACGAATGTACACAGTTCATCCACGCCAAGACGAATGCTTCTATCTTCGCTTGCTTTTGGTGATCATTAGAGACCCTACAGCAGACGTGTCAAACTCGCGGCCCGCGGGCCGCATGCTGCCCTCCTCGCAATTCTGTGCGGCCCGCGGCCATGTCGAAGCAGCACAATCTGTATCAACACAAAAATGGTGAAATTGGAAAGGTTAACAAATTAAGAAATTGAACTCAAGTCTACAAAAATTACTAAAACTCGTCAGTGACTTATGCAATATTATTTTAGTTTTTTTTTCTCTTAATACGACCAAAAATGTCAGGCCTGTTATTTGATTTTATAAGACAGCTCATCTTTTTCGTACAGGACGATACTAAGTCTTTTCATGAAACTATTCTGTCCCGAAATGCAGTTAATAAAAAATTGGTTTGCTTTACCGAACATGAGATTTATTTGGAAAAATTACAAAGCTTTAAAAACTACGGAAATTTTGGAATTGGTGACTAAATCATCTGGATGTGAAATTCCAACATAACAATTTGAGCCCAAGTGCCTGCTATTTAGACATATATGCATGAGTTTGTTTAAAACCATATCACAAACAACTTTTTCTCTTTTTCCCACCTTTCTGCTGAAATTAATTTATTCTGACTATTTTGCCTCCCAATGTTATTTTGGGCGACCTCGGATGACTGGTGCTAAACATTTTTTATCATCTTCAAAATTTGGCGCAAATCATGTAATTTACTTGAAGTTACTTGAAGATCAATCATATTTTCACGTTTTTGCTCCTTGCCTTAATTTTTTAATGATCTTGAAGTACATTTTTGAAAGGACTCACGGATAATCCCGAAACCTCTATAGTGATCTAGACTCTCTGCTATATTTTAAAAGTAATATTCTGTAATCAACTTTCGTAATACGATTACATAAAAGTTTTTGAAATTTTCCTCCTACGGCCCCCCTAAACCTGAGGAAAGTCTTATTTGGCCCGCGCCAGGTTTTGAGTTTGACACCCCTGCCCTACAGCCTTCGATTCCCTGCGTACTGTCGATGGTGTGCTGTGCGCCACTTTTCGGGAGGCTTGCCAACGTTTGAATTTGTTCGAAAACGATATACATTGAGTCCTAACTCAACGCTCGCCGATGCAACTGTTTCTGCGCCAGCGAATCAAATTCGTACATTGTTTGCGATCATCATAACCACATGTCATCCGTCGAACCCGACCGGATTGTGGAACAAATACAAAGACGAGATGGCTGCAGTGGCGTAGATAAGGGGGGGATCAAGGGGATTAATCCCCCCTCTTTGGTAACACGTTTTTCGTCTTTACTTTACGTAAAAATGCAAATGTTAAATTTTTGCTGAAATTATTTAACGTGTGTAATAATTTATAACTACGTGAATCTTTCACAAATGCAATAGAAAATGTACTAATATTTCAATTTTAAGTGCATGTCGATAAAAACACTACAGCACAGGGCCCCTATTGCGATTCTGGTTTATTTACTTGTTCACATTGAATCTGTATGGCAGCACATGCAAGCCTTTCTGAAATTAGGCGCGAATACTTGTTGAAGAGTTGTTGTTTTCTGGATTGCTGTGTTGAGTTTGTTATCATTCTTTTCAAAAGTTAAAATTAGATAAAAGAATATTATTAAATTTATTACAAAGAACTACTACCAAGCTAATCGGGGCAATTCTTTAAACCAGATTCTATATAACAAAAAAATGTGAAAATTTCCGAAGTTGAAAGATATGTCGCAAATAATTAACACAAATCAAAAATTTTATGCGTACGATCTAACCCAATACAAAGCTCCAATTGTCCCCTAACATTAGCGAAATGTTTTACAAAAACTGGAGTGCTGTGAATTTCTTATCGATGTAGTTTCGCAATTTTTGTGGAGCGTTCAATATTTTCAGGAATTTGTTTCAAAAAGTGTTGCCTTTTATTGCATCAAAATTTGCACATTAGTGTTGATATTTTGAAGAGTAATAAATTCAGAAAATTTCATTTTGAAATTCCAAATTTTATAACCGAAAAAGTATTCGCGATCTTGCAAAATGATCCCCTCCCTCTCCGGAAAGCTATCTACGCCACTGGATGCCTGACGACATTTTGCATAGAGTTCGCATAACAGCTTCGAATTTCGATCTTGAAATTAACGACGAGATGCGCAACGAAGCGTTAGTTCTGATCGAAGACATTACCGTGCTCATGTGCGGCAGTCTGCTGTCGAAATTGGGGATGCCAACGCCAAATCGTTTGATGGACGATGCAATTAATCGCGAATTGCAACGGGAGCAAGATTATGATCGATAAGAGCTGAAGGTTGTTGACGATGGAACGGGAGGCATTTAGTTTCTCGATGCTCCTGGTGAGACAAGCAAGACATTCGTCATTTCGTTGATTCTGGCAACAATTCGGTCAAGATCTCAAATTGCGATGGCTGTTGCATTCTCTGGCATTGCTGCTATATTGTTGGAAGGCGCTCGAACTGCACATTCCGCTTTAAAGCTACCGATGAACCTACTCTCGGTTGAGAAGCCAACGTGCACAACCACCAAGAGTTCGGCAACAGCGAAATTGATGCGAGAATGCAAAATCATCATTTGGGATGAATGGCGCATAAACGAGCTTTGGAGGCAGTTGACCGAACGATGAAGGACTTACAATTGAGACGATTTGGTGGGGCTCTGATATTACTCTCCGGAGATTTTCGTGAAACGCTCCCCTTCATCCCGAAATCTACTTCTGCGGATGAACTTAATGCATGCCTGAAACCGTCCTCTTTGTGGCAGCATGTCAAGAAGTTTAAATTGTCTAATAACATGAGAGTCGCATTGCAGAACGACCCATCGGCTGCTGAATTTTCGAGACAGCGGCTGGCGCTTGGCATTGCCCAATTCCTGTTGACGTCTCCACTGGGTTGATATCGTTTCCGGCAAATTTCTGCGTGTTCACATCGTCGAAGGAGGAACTCATCCACAAAGTGTTCCCCGGCATTGCACAAAATTATGAAAATCTCGATTGGATTAGTGAACGGGCAATACTAGCTGCAAAGAATATGGATGTCAATAGCTTGAATTTCATTATTCAAAGTAAAATCACTGTAGCACTTCATTCGTACAAATCCGTTGACACCGTGATCGACGAGGATGAAGCGACCCAACTATTCGACGGAGTTTTTGAACTCGCTTGAAGTGCCAGGAGCCCCGCCGCATAATTTACAGCTGAAGGTGGGATCGATCATAGTCATGTTGCGGAATCTGAATCATCCGAAATTGTGCAACGGCTCGCGGTTGTCCATCAAGAAAGTGATGAACAATGTGATTTAAGCGACGATCATCAAGGGAAAATTCAAAGGAGAGGAAGTACTTATCCCACGAATTCCGATTATTCCAACTGATCTTCCATTCCAATTCAAGCGGATTGAGTTCCCCGTTCGATTGGCTTTTGCGGTGACAATCAATAAATCGCAAGGCCAATCGTTGGAAATCTGTGGGATTAATCTCGAATTTCCCTGTTTTTCGCACGGTCAGCTGTATGTTGCCTGTTCGCGTGTTGGCAAACCGTCTTCGTTGTTTGTTTTTGCGCCAGAAAACAAAACGAAAAACATTGTTTATAATATCGCTCTCTACTGATTTTGATTCCATTCAAATAAATCACACTGAAATTAGGAGGTTGATTGGGAGTCAAAATCGCTCATAAATTTTAAGTAGTGTCGAGAGTAGCTAGTAACAAATAATTAAATAAACAATGAAACCATGTCCATAAAAAGAGCAAAATAATTATTACATGTTTCTCGTTATAAGTTTAAATAATTGTTTATCTTGTTAAAATATTCAACAAAAATCTTCTTCATTACAAACCTGTATAATACCGCTATCAACAATACCCACATCCTAGTCGTAACGAACTCATAGCATTCATATACATCCTGCAAAACTTGTGTAACAAAGTTTCTAAGTTCCAAACGAGAAAATGTCGATAGTCATGGTCAAGACGAAAACTCAATAATACAAAAAAGCTGTAGGAAAAAAACATACTTTGAAAACAACAAAACCCATGTATCAAGAAGACCTTGATGGACCTTCTTCTCAGCACCGAACAAGCAGTCGAAGAAGCAAAATCCTTACTTCAATTCGGCATGATTCAATTAGAGCAAAACGATTCTAACACATGTACAAATCCAATTTAGTTATCTTATCGACGGCATAAAACATGTTTCAGCAACAACCCTTCGAAAGGAGCTCAGGGAAACAAAGCACTCCGCCCGTACCCAACACCTACGTCTGCTCCGCATATTTCTTCGAACTCTACATGTTCAAATTTTCTCTTTGTCGCCGCCCGACATACCTTCTCGATACATACATATACATCTGGTGCCGCTAGACCCTCACTTCCGTCAATAGTATATCCTTTTTCTTCCCCCCTGGGGAGGGACTGTGACAAAGCAAGTTGAGTTAGTATCACCGAATGAGAGAGCATTTCACACCAAAATTGGACTTGGGTTTTGCCTTTATGCGAACAGAAAGGTCTCTCCGTCACTATACATACAACAGGATCGAGTCAGTCCGTTGTTCTATAAAATTAATAGACGACATTTTGCCTATGCTTTTGAATCGGCAAGGACGAACAGTAGCAGGACAAAAGTTTTTCGGAAAAAAAGCAAAAAAAATGTAAGTTGCATATATTTGTCACGGGATTTTCGCTCTGAAAAGAAGGAGGATGTGCTGACTGCTATGACTAGCTGGACCAAATGAGGTGATAAAATGCGTAGATGTACTGTCGGCTGGAAGTTGAACAAGGATGCCTGAAATGTAACTTGTGGATATTAGGAAAATGTTTACCAACTTGTGGCTTACGAACTACTAATTCGGTTAAGATTTGTCAGGGGACTGTGTATAATGACAGGCCGATTTGAATGTTACCAAAATAATAGAAATTTCAATCACATTTATCCGTATAATTAATTATACATAGCAAATGGAATTTGGTTGTAATATTTACGTCATTGTCAAGTCATTGACATTAATCAACATTTTTGCACATTTTTTTGGTAATCCACGTCATATTTCCATTGAAAGACTGGGGCCATGTTTTCGAGCTCGAGAAGAAATATCCTGGAATGTCCTGGAGCCCAATTACTTGAGTATATATGTATGTATGTAGCCACATTGTACTGATGTATGTCGTTGTCGTCGGTCGATCGAAAATGTTGTCTCCAGTATCATTTTGAAAAACAATTGAATTTATGTTTGTTCCTGATTTCTTTGAATCGAAATTCGACAGACAACTGTGATTCTTGTCGGCATTTTGACAAAGTTCATGGCATTGGTAAATCACTGTGAACCTAATTAGGGACCCGAGAGTGATTTTCAGTAGGTTGTGGCGTTGACTTCACTCAATTCGTTGCTCAATTCAATTCACCGCAGGGTTATATGACGTTATACCCAAGTATTGATAAATTGTACTATGTATGTACTATACAAAAGCAGGGGTATTATCATCTCTATTGTATGTTAATCTAATCATTGTATAGGGATGACAAATTAGTGTGGTATGAAGATAAGCTATTAGAGGGTAGATTTTATGAAATATGTGCGGTAATTTGAACCGAAATGTTGTCTACTTAGAAATGGACGGTCCGTGGGGTTCTTTCCACAAATGTCAACCGTTCAGATTGTGGTCAATTGAGATTGGAGACCCCCATTTATCTTATCTGATTGATAATTGCGGTGGCTTATAGAGCCTATTTAATTCTCCCATACTCTTAAACAACAAAAAGCTATTTATGATTAATGTAAACGATGGACCCAGTTTCTAGAAGGACTTACTTTAGAGAAGTATGTTGGTAGCACATCTATATAATAATACGTAATTTTCGGAACTTCTTTTATTACATAAAACGTCCGTTTAGAAAATATCCACCAGTTAATAAACTAAGACTTTTGCCAACAATTTTATTTTAAAAATCTTTTCAGCTTCTAAATCATAGAGTATTACGTTTAGAAACAAAACTTGCGGATACCGAAAATCTCCCAAACTATTCCTTCTAATACGGTTTTCACTTGCTAGTCTCGATTTACAATCTTTTGAAAAATAGGTACCTAAGGTGAAAATAGACTCTAATCTTCTCGCTTTTATGAAATTGCATCTGTGACAATTTCTTTTGAACGAGTGTGGGATTAAGTGGAGAAGTAATCTGCTCACGATGCACATTGCAGACATATACGAGTATTATGATTTCTCAACTACTCGCATGTATCCCTTCGGTAGCTATACAAATGTCTGGAACACGTCCTCTGTAGTATACCCTTTCTCTTTTTGGAGATTGGCTGAATCTCTATGGTTTCTCTAAGCAACCATGTTTTATCTCACACTGCACGAACATGTATGCATGTATGTACGTACATGTGAACACACAGTGCCATTAACCTTGTCTAGTTCTTTGTGTTTTGGTGTTTCAAAAATGCTTGGAACGATTCGAATGAAACATGCAATCCTTGAAATTATATGATCATATATCCTTTCTGGCTTGACAGTGAATATTTATTGTCATTTTGTTTTTACCATCAGTGTCAATATGTTTTTCTGAGAAAAAATGTCGGTTCTAGGGATTTTATGATGATAAACATGGGCTACATCCATACAACATAATGGATCCACTATGTAGGCAGAGGCTTAAATTACACACCATTTCTACGATTTGTGGAAAAATAATGGGTGATGGTCGCGTCTAGACAGGATAAATTTATACCCTTGAATTATGCAATTTGTATTTAATTGAAAGAAGCGCGGGGAATGTTGCAAGAACGTAATTGAAATACATGGCTGATGAATCGTCAACTATATATACATACAGTCAACCTTGGCTATAAGGAACCCGATTGTAACGAACCTTTAGAAAATCCCCGATTGAGTTGTACTATTTTTCATATAGAGAAATTATGGGTTATACAGGGTCCGCCAATAGGGACGCTCGATCTTTGACAGCTCATGGCGGCCATGTTGTTTGTGGTAGAGTTATCAAACCTAGTTGTTATTATTCAGTGTATCTTCACAAGTCACCATGAACCAATTCAGCCGCGAGCAACATGTGCAAATCATTAAAACTTATTACGAAAATCATTCATCGGTTCGAGCAACGTTCCGCGCGTAAACGGCGAACGATACAGATCCATGATAACGAACTTTTTCTGGCATGAAATCGACAATATGGATGTCGAGGATATGTGGTTTCAGCAGGACGGCGCTACGAGCCACACAGCGCGCGCCACAATGGATCTTCTGCACGAGGAATGGTTATCTCGCGCGGAGGCGACATCAACTGGCCACCGAGATCGTGCGATTTAACCCCACTAGACTATTTCTTGTGGGGTTTTCTTAAATCGCAGGTCTACGCAAACCAACCACAAAACACTGATGACCTCAAAGTCAACATACGCCACGCCATCGATGAAATACAGCTCGATTTGTGCGCCAGAGTCATTGAAAATTGGACTTCTCGTATGCGCGCCACCAAGCGAAGCCGAGGTGGCCACTTGAACGATGTTATTTTCCATACATAATGCCTTCGAATACTCTTTCAAACAAAAAATAAATTTCATTTATACCTCTCACACAACTTGCTTTATTTCATTTTAAAGTTCGAGCGCGCTTATTGGCGGACCCTATAGTAGGTATGTTCGATTATTGAAAATAATCGATTGTAATCCATAATCAAAAATAATCGATTATACGATTAATCGATGGTACGAATAATCAAAAAACAGTAATCGATTCATCGATTTTACGATTAATCGAAAATACGATTTATCGAAAAATACGATTATCGCTGCCTAGCGGAAGAAGCAAAATTAAAACTTACAAGCCGCCAAACGAAGTGAGTGGCAATCGAAAGGTTCCGACTGCCTTTCAACGATTCCGAAGTTATTTTCCCCCTGATCATCTCCGTTCTCCCGGTGCAGCTCCGCAAAGTGAATGTTTCGCTGCTTGGCGAGAGACGTCTGGCATTAGACGGAAATGACAATTTTCGTATCGCCGAACGAAAATGGTTGCAGTCGAAAGGTCTCTACTCCCTATTCACGATTCCGAAGTTATTTTCCCCGGTGCAGCTCCACAAAGTGATTGTTTTAAAGATGCGACCCAAGACAATATGCGATGGGGGTCTATTTTACGAAATTTTTAGTTCTATCGAAATTGAAATTTTTTGAATGGGGTGACGTACAGGATGGCTGGGAGAGTTTTTACTGGAAATAACAGAGTCTGATTCCGTTGGAAAGTTACATCCGTTCAAAGATGCGACCCAAGACAACATGTGATCCATAGGGTACCCCCATTACGATGCGGGTCTATTTTTCGAAACTTTCATTTCTATCGAAATTGAAATTGTTTGAATGGGGTGACGTAGAGGAATGCTGGGGGAGTTTTAACTGCCAATTTCAAAGTCCTAGCTGTCTCCGTTCGAAAGTTACAGCCGTTCAAAAATGCGACCCAAGACAAAATGTGATCCATGGAGTACCCCTTTACGATGGGGGTCTATTCTATCTCTATCTCGCTAACCAGATAAGCAGATAGAGGGGCAAATTTGATATAACTTCGGGCATCTGTAGACCACCTTATCTCTGAAATGGTGATACCTACGACTCTGGACTTTTCAGCAAAATATAGGTCTCGAACCCCTTTTTCGAATTAAAACACAAAAGTGCAATTATCTCGTTAACTAGAGCACTATACATTTTGAATGTGCTCCACTACTCATATCAATGGGGAAATGGGAAATTTGGCATCTTCGGAAAGCTGTATCTTTGAAACGGGGATAGCTAGCTAGGGAAACCGCGATGAAAATTTGTAGCTCCGACGGGTTTGATTATAATTTTTAGTCATTTCATTCCCACTCTCTTTCCACTTTTTCAAAATAACTTTTGTTTTTAACAAAGGTTTCGTCGTTTCCACATGTTTTTGCAGCGATTTTTTTCCGAGAGCGAATACACTTATTATTCCACTGAATTGTTATGTGATTTGCAATTTTTCTTCAATTTGCAAAATTGTTTGACACTTATTTAAATATAGAATTGAGAATTGCAGCCGCAGCATAAATTAAATTTATGCAATTTCTACAAAAGGTGTGAGCACCAACCGAAAGATAAAAAGAACTGCAGTCGTTGATTTATCATTTTACATTTCTCGTACATTGAGTCTTGCTAATATGCCTAAAGCCGGCCACAGACCGACCGGAGTGTGGCACACACCGCACAAAAGATCGGTCCAAGAATGATACCTTGGAGTCGCCCAACCACTCTGCTGCACGATTTTTCGTATCAATCTTTTGTGCGGTGTTTTCCACACTCTGGTCGGTGTGGGGCCGGCTTAAGGTTCATTTTCTGGTAATCGCAAGACTCTTTGTCCTAAATACAATTCTGCAATGTAAGAATTTGTGCTTTTTTCTTTGAACTGTCCGTTTATTAGAGACTCGCTTGTTCAGAATAGGTATAAAAGTACTGTCTGTCTCCGGTTATGAGAGTATCCGGCTATCAGAAGGTGTTCCTAGCAAAATATGTGAAAATACGTTGGGGAAAATAAAAGTGTTTGTTTATAAGAAATGTCCGGTTGTTAGAAGTGTCCGTTTAGGGAAGTTCGACTGTAAATACTTACACCAGAGTGCATTTCGAAAATTCAGACAATTCGATAATCCGGATAAGGTCCGGTACCGAGCAATCCGGAATAACGGGACTCTACTGTGTTATAAAAGTTTATTCTGGACTTTCTATTCAATATTTGTATGTAACGAGCTTCGGTTTCAAACGAACCAATTCTTGCGGTCCATTATAACCGAAGTTGACTGTATCGTATTTCGTATCCCCAAATATGTAGGTCAGGGTACCTAGTAGCATTAAGATTGGATGTTAACAATTTATATTACTACAAATGAGAGCAAAATTTTTATTAAAAGAAGTGGGCATGCAAAAAACTCGCCTGCCTGCCAAGATGCATATACAAAATAAATAACAGGCGCTACAGTCCAACATTGGAGGCCGCAGATGTGTTAGTGAAATCCGATTTCCAAGATCTAAATTGCTTTTTTGTTGAGGTGTTAAGATCAACAGTACGCTCAGCAGTGTTATTTATGGGACTCGTTTAACATCTGAGTAAGATCATAGTCCGTCACATATGGGTCGTGAGTTCGAAAAACACCATAAATTGAATTGGTTCACGGTGATACTCGAACCCACGACCCTGTGCACTGTGCGCACTAACCACAAGACCAACCAAACCAGACCACAAATGCACACTGCATTTTTGTAGTTCTTAGAAAAATCAATCCGAGGCATCGAGGTGGCCAAGTGGCTCTATGAGTGTGTCAAATTTCAGAAAGATCCGCCAACGGGTGCTCTAGTTACCGAAAATCAAGTATTATGCGAGTGCTAAATTTGCCTTTTGGAATCGCCTCTGTGAAGGGCTTGAACTTCCGAACTGTGATAGCTAGAACCTTGAAATTGTCACGAGAAGTGGTAACTGGCTTGCTCTTAGACAAATTTAAATGTCGGAGTTTGCATCTATTAACTACAATAATATCTGAAATTATATTATATTATAAAATATTTTATTTATTTACTACAATAATTTGGGCTAATATCCAGGCCGGGTTTACCCTCAATAGCGCCCCTGGGCAGTGACCTTCGTCACTAGGTAGGCTTGGAAGTGAATCAGTTGCATTCGAAATGGATGTATATGATGTTGAACCTTCCATGGAACTGTGCAAAAAATCCAGCATCGCAAATTTTTGGAAAGTTCATAGGTCACGGCCGGGTTAATTGAGGGAAAATGGTTGCGCCATATTATTATGGCGAAGCCAACTGAGTAATAACACACTACCTGACGCCAAATCACATTGCAGTTCATTTATTCCATTGGAAGTGCTTTTGACTGAACTACGAAACCAATTTCGGGTCAAGTTTACTCCATTGAAGGTTCGATGCTCCTGGAGTAGGAATTACAAAATAATATCTAGAAAAATTATCCATTAAAGAGCTAGCAAGATAAAATAAAAATAGGTATTTATGAAAATCTGTTTAAAAAACGATCAAATTATGATCCGCGAAGTCCAAGATTTTTTATATATTTAAAAATAATTTCAAAACACCTTAAGCAAAGTCTCTTCTTATAAGCAAAGTCAATTAAGGTGTTTCGAAATTATTTTAAAATACATATATAAAAAATAGCATAGGTACATTAATGTTCCTTCAGACTCGGGATTTTCTTGATAAATTTCCGATACAGTTTCCACTAAAGTCAGTGCGCAATTAGAAAACTGAGTAGATTTTAGGAGCGGCATTTTTAAGTTTATTCAAACACCTTGTGTCTTCTTCTCCTTCCTTGTCTTTTTATGCCGCTCTCACATGGAGAATCCAGGGACTCCGCTCCATGACGTCGCGTCGCTCGGCCTGCGGTGTAGGCCAACTTTAAATTAAAGACCAGACTTTATTTTGATGTTAGCCAATTTGAACTTTTTTCAATAAATTGTAGAGTTGCAAAAATAAGTTGGCTGAAACTCGTAAAGTTTGGAAGGCGTCAAAATTTGGAAAGCCTGCTGGTGGCAAATATGCAAATCTGCTCTGCTCTCTGCTCTGTTTTTTATAAGTATGATTAGTTTTTTTTCTTGGTTTATCTAAAATGCCTCTTGAAATCTCAAAGTACGTATTTCTCAACTTAAAATTATTCAAAGATTTCAAAAATTTGCCGCCTCTCAAAATATGCCGCCCCGGCCAATTGCCCAGGTTGCCCATATGCAAAATCCGGCCCTGCTAATATCGTCCTTTACTTACTACATATGCACATATTTCAAATGTTATGCAGTTGGTTGATCTCCAAGGTAAGTTTCTAGTGCAGAAGCCTGAGAGACTCTGATCTAATCATGCAAAAGATCCTCCACTTTTTGTATGAAGGCTAGGCTAATTATTTAGGAACGAGCCTCGGTATGCGGGAAGCGCACGTGTACGTGTGCCCTTCCTTTAAACAGGCATGCAGTCAAATCATTAATTTTTAGAAATAAATATCTCTAAAATTTTTGAAATTTTTATTATACAGCCTGCTTTTATCTGAAGCTATTTTATTTCACCCATGGCCGGCTCTTGATTTCGACACCCCTGGTCTAGAGTCTACTATAGAATATTTAATTTAATAAAACGAAATCTTGGCTTCAATTATATTACCTATGTTTTACATTAATTTTTATTATTAATTAAATCTACACTTAAACTTACTTTTGTATTAACATAAATAATAAATCTAATTGCACGAAACATTCTATTTACTGAGGTCATCAAATAGCATTCAGAAGACTACCATACAGAGCTGAATCAACAATTGCCATTGCAGTGTCCGACAGACAAAACGCACCAGGATTCAACTGCATTCTCTTCTCGCACAAAGCATCCATTGGGAACTCGGTTTACCCAAAAATTTTATTTGTCCAGCTGTTTTATTTCAAAGTTGCAGAACGATTTACAGCAAAATCTAGAAAAGGGAAAGAAAAACAATTTGAGCTATAGTCATAGTGATTTAGATACATTTGAACATTCAAGCATAAGGACATTCTAAAATTCAAGCACTCGCTTTTATCCATTTACAACTTCATTCAAACGATATAGTGTGACGAGTGGTAGAGGTAGTGTGTGTGTAGGTCTGCTAAAAATTTGCACATAAGTAAAGTTATTTGTCGAATCACGAGAACACGCTGCTTCTCAGTGCAGTAGCCGCAAAATTGTTGCAATTTGCATAGTGGAAAACTGAAGATATTTTCAGGATATCTTGGTTTTTGAGCACTATTCAAAATAAAATGTCCGGAACATTCTCTGCCGATAGAATGATGGTCAGTTGCTTTGGTTACTCTGTGTGTGTGTGTGCCCAGATGCAGTCATGTTTGGAATTTGATAGAGCCGAAGTTTTGTCCTTTGCAATTTGGCTAGAATTTAGCACAACTGTTTGGTAGAGGTTGTTTGTGTCTTGTGACTATAACTTTACGTTTATGTATTTGTATGTATATTTAGTCAAGAAAACTCGTCCTTTGTTCGTATTTTTCTAGTGAAAATGCTAACCATTAATCTAAAGATACGTGCCTAATTGTATTCTGTTGATAGCTCATCCTCTAAGTATACATGTATAGGTTTTGTGGTTCTGTACTTATGGTTCCTATCGTCAGAACCACTTTGTATCCGAAACACATGTTACAGGTCCGAACCGACTTGTAATCAGAGAGCTTCATTGTTTATTTATACGTTTGAGGGGATCCTCAAGAGGGTCGAGCGCACACGAAATTATTCCACATTCTTCCCTTTTACGTAAGATACCATGACCACTAACATAGGGAGCACTTAAAACTCCACAGAAATGCATCGACTCTGGGATAATAGAATCTGCAATTAGTGCAGTCCAGGATATGGACAAGTACAACACAACACAAACTAAACATGGCAGGGGGCCCACTAGAAGTAGAGAAGAGGCGAACGAAAATCACGAAATAAGTTTTCGCATAACGGACAATGCACAATAGTTTCCGGCACTTCGAATCAAGTCCAAGAGTTTGTGCAACACGAGCCAACACGGATATTATCTTCCATATACGAGTATAGAGGACGATGATTCTGGATGCCGTTGCTGATGATGATGATTATGACAATAGGGGGCCGGGCCATGGATAAAGTTCAGATTTTTCCTGGAAATTTCAACAATTCTGCTTTTTTTTCTGAGAGATGTTCTTGCTTGTTTCTCGACCAGCTTGGTTTAAAATAGAGATTTTTTCTCTGATTATACGATGCAAGTTGAATTATACGCCAGAGAGAATTGAACGGACAAAGTTGGTTGAGCACGCAAGACGGTATAGTAGTCGGTCGGATGATGGTGGGACATTACAAAGCAATTTAAGTCAGTGGAATTTTCAAAATGAGATTTGAAGGAAGTCATTAGATAATTTTCGTTTTAATTGCAGTGATTGTGTGAAAGATTTATAAACTGTGGAATGGTCAAGAATGGGGCAATCGAGTCATCAAATGGACTATGCGGGGAGTAATTATTATAGAGTTGGTATAACTAGTGGCCTTTCAATCTAAGTCGCTAAGTTATTAAAATTTATTTTTCTTTTGTTTTGATTTGCTATTCCAAAATTAAAAAAAAAATATTTTTTTAGTAATTTCAGATTTTTAAGTTCAATAATAAGTCGGGCATTTCTTAGACATTTCTTAGAAATTTTGAAAAATGAGATTCAATTATTCGAAGTATAGTAAACAACCTCTTTCAAATCAAATATGTAAATCATGCAAATAAGCACATTTTCAAATCAAATAAATAAATTTGGAAATCAACATAATCATTTTCTGAGTAAAGTTTTTAGTATTTAATCACTAAGGCCCGTTTTTATGAACATTCCTTAAATTAAGGAGACCTTGAGTCAAGGATGCCGAAATTCAATAAATTAAATGTCATTTCCCATACTTTTTCATAGAAATCATTTATATTCAGGAGTCAATGCATCCTAGATTTATGCGTCGAGTTTTCGAGCTTATATCGAATCCACGAAAACTTGACACATATGGATCGCTTTTCATTAGTACATCGGATAATTTAATGAATTTATGCAACGGTGCAATTGAGTCCCCTCTTTTTAATACAATCAAGCCAAAGAAACCACTACATCCAAATTAATATTTAATTTATACAATAATTTTTATTTAATTTTTTAACATGTTTGTTCTTTTGTTTTATTTAGTTTTAAAATTTGAGTTTCTACGTTTGTTTGTTCCACAATTTATTTACTTAGTATGTTATTTATATTAATTTATTTTTTGGCACGGTAACACTTAAATTTTGACATATTTGGGTTGACATCGAATCCTTGGCAATGATGGGTTAGGCATCTTCAGCTTCGTTATGTCCGCGAATGTCGTACTGGCTTCCCTAAGTGCTCGATCCACTCGTTTTATTGAATCCGGGAGGGGATCTTTTCGCAGTTTGTAGAAACTTCATTCGATAATTGAGCCGCTACTGCCTGATCGTACTGAGATTTATCCAATCGTAGCGGCTAAATTATCGAATGGAAGTTTCTACGAACTGCGAAAAGACCCCAGAGCCCCCCCCCCCCCGCGGATTCAATAAAACGAGTGGATCGAGCACTCTGGGAAGCCAGTACGACATTCGCGGATATAACGAAGCTGAAGATGCCTAACCCATCATTGCCAAGGATTCGATGTCAACCCAAGATTCATAAGGAAGGAGATGAAATGCGAGAAATTATTGCCGACTCGAACTCCCCGACCTACAATGTGGCCAAATGGCTGGCAAGCGAGTTAATGGACATCGGCGACCCATATAGTAGGTATGCAGTGAGAAACACAATCGAACTCACAAGGAAGCTGCAAGACATACGCATCGCCAACGACGAGGTACTAATCTCCTTCGACGTGAAGTCACTGTGAACACACCAGTCAAACAAGCGAACTACCAGCTCGAAGTTTGGCTGAATAAGTTCGGGAATACAACCGAATGGAGAAGGAAGGTTAAAGTATACACCAACCTCGCACACTTGTGTATGGCGGAGAATTACTTTGTATCGCGAGGCAAATTTTACAAAACAACATCCGGCGTTTCGATGGGTAACCCAATGTCACCACTGTTGGCCGAAATATTCATGGCTCATATTGAGTCGCTGATCGAAGAAAAAGGTTTAATGCCGAGACTGTGGATACGATACGTGGATGACGTCCTTGCCATAGTCCGGAAGGAGGATGCCATAAAAATACTGCAGGACATCAACAAGATCCACCCAAAAATACAATTTAGTATGGAGATGGAACAACAAGGCTCACTACCATTTCTGGACGTACGGATCATCAATAATACAGGTAAGCTCGAATTCGAAGTCTATAGGAAACCGACCGCAACTCAAAGGACGATCATGGCGACATCAGCACATCCTACATCTCAAAAACTCGCGGCATAAAATTCGATGATCCACAGGCTTTATACTTACCCGCTATCAAAAAACGGTTTCGATAAGGAAAAGGAATATATCCTTGACACAGCGAGAAAAAACGGATACAACACAGAAATAATCAAGAAGCTCATGGCGAATAAACAGCAGCAAATATGGAGGAGCGAACGCACTACATTATACGATCAAGCGAAAGACGAAATCAGATGGATTAGCATACCGATGGCCAACAATTTCTACAAGATCAGGACATTTATGAGGAAATTCGACATCAACATCGTAGGATCAACCCGAGGAAGCACGCTGAAGAGTCAACTAGGCAGCGAGTAGGACCGACTAACGAAGGAGGAAAAGAGCGGTATATATGCGGTATCGTGCGGCGACTGCGGGAAGCAATACATTGGTCAGACTAAGCGGCTTATCACAACGAGATTTCACGAGCACTTAAGGGAGGCAGCAAGTGGACAAAAAACAGTAACCAGCACAATCAGATCATCCATAGCTAAACATATCATTGAGGACATATCAACAAGTGCATGTCTTGATTGGGTTTTCTCATGCAAAATTAGATCCACCTGACTCAAGAGCCAAACAATAAATATTCTTCGCAGCCAAAACAATCTTCTTAATCATCTTCTGCAGGTTAACATTTTCCTACGATTCTATATACATATTTTCCCTCATACTATTTCATCAAAATTCTACTCATAGTTGTCCTATTTTCCGCAAATTCTAATTTTAACGTATATACATACTTTCACAAAGTCCCATCGATACTACTTTGACTATTCATTCCTCAGTCGATGAGCTCTATAATAAGCACTCCCAACTAAGGCATTCAATGCTATTGAACTTAACATGTAGTGATACTGATAACCTTCAGATTTAATTGAAACACAATTGAACTTGGATAACAGCTTGCTATTATTCCCTCATCATGGCCGCTTGTTTTACAATATTTTTTCATGTCACCACATCCGATGACCCAATTCGAGAAACATTCTTCTCATTTAGAGTGAATGACGTGCGGCACACCCAGATAATATGTCTCCTGTATATGTACATATAACATTCCGAAAACGTGCGTATATCCTGCGCTGCTGCTACTCGACATTGATCGTGGTCCTCCCCGCGGGCTAAATCTTGTATGGTTTTCTCAAACCCCTTTCATGTCGCGACAACTATGTATGCATAATATAATACTCGTATACAGAGCGGGCTAGGCACAATAAGGACTATACTCTAGGCTAGAGACGATGAGGAGTGAACAAATCCATAACATCGAAGCAGCACCGACAGCATTTTGATTAACGGAATCAATTAATCTTGATGTAGTCTCATCTCATCAATGAGACAAGGATGCTTCTGTTATTATTATATACATTCATGTGATCCATGAGTGAGATCTACATGTGCAGATAGTTGAGAATATTGTGGAGGTATGAGTCAGGATTCCTCCTACACACGATTAAGTGGAGCAATCCAGAGAAAATGAACGAGTAGATGATGAGGTCGTTTCGTGCGTTGAATTCAATATTCGCAGCCATCATCAGGTTACAAGTTTCCATGAGTCCATGATTGACTAGCTTTTCCCAACCGAATGAAGTGCGGGCATGATGTTTGGTGTTTTTGTTGTCTTCGTCATGAGTAAGATGCTTTTGTTACCATATGCCATACTGTACTGATGTTTACCGTGTCGACGTTTCCAGAGACACTCTACACTCTTCTATATAGTACCCGCGATAGTAGTAGATTGCTTTGTAACTGGTTCTAGGATATGAAAACATGTCCACTCAGTATATAGACTACAGTGGCGTGCGCAGTAGGTGCGAAGTGATGTTATCCCTTTTTTCGACGGTATATTGAAGATGATAGTTGTTTGCCTAGGTAAGCTTATGAACATGTACAGTTTGTTTATTTAGTGTGATTTTTTTTTTTTGTAGCGAAAAGGAAGAGGGAACGTATCCTGATTTATCGGGGTACAAACTAGGGTTTCACCCGCCAGTTTAAAGACAACAGGAATAGGTCTGAAACTGAATAGCATTTTCTCAAGCTTTGAGTTTCATCACTAAAGCATAACTTATAGGGAATGTAATCCTGGATTTTGCTAATGGTTGTATCATATTGTATGAGAATTCTAATAATGCAATTAATTGATCGTACAATACACTTTGAATTTATGCACAAGAAATAAAGTCTAGTCGTTGGGTTTTTACTGTATTAATTTTGACTGGATCCAGGATTCATAATATGAATGAACTGTAAATTGTTTGGGCTACCATTCTCGTTTAATTTATGGTGGACTTGGCCTGTCATATCATTTTAGGAATTTACGAAATTTTCTCGGCTTCTGAGTTTTTTTTTTTTGTTATTGGTTTTTTATTGTACGTGGCCTACCAAGCTAATTTTGTTTCGCAGTTAGACTAAAGCCATGTAACAGGAAAGTTAGAGAAAAGGGATAATGCCGATTTAAAAAAACGCGCACGAGCATGACAGAAAAAAAGGCGTCTTGCTCGATAATTTTAACCTGGCTATATTACCGTTATGATCGACAACGAAAGCTTAATAATAACCAAAAACACTTCTTCAGCCTTGTCCCAATTTGTCTGTTTCAAAACGTATATAATGACAACAGTAAGGTAGTCAACATGTGCTTTAGCTGGTGTTGAAACAAAAATTACTCCCTCTCTATTTAGTCGAAACTGCCACCCCCTTAAATCGACCGTCCTAGGCTTCAGCCTAATCACCCTATTTGTAAATCCGCCAAAACACGTATATGCCGACTTAGGACATGCAAAATTAAGAAATATTGCTTCGTATACGATAAGCAACCGAATATATGGAATGTCAAATTATGTCGATTTATTTCAAACGATATGCTAAAACTCTGTGTTAACTCGATGGCCGTAATGTAAAAAGTATGACCTATGTTTGAAATATGGAAGCAATGGTGCTCATATTGTGAAGTGGAAAACAATTCGAAGAAGGAGCTCGATGTGTCGGTCATGAGTTGTCATTGTGCGAAAAGTGAAATCGAAAAAGCTGTATATTTTGCAGTGGCGTAACGTTTCTAAAATATAATTCGTTCGAGATCAAAACGGGGGCCCCCACACAATGTAATTTATAGTTAAACAAAATCGTTCCCCGATTACTACTCGCTGTAAATTTTGAAATTTAAAGTAAATCCCGGACTATATTTATAGCAGGATTTACAGGTAGATTTCCTTAAACCTTACGACACGATTCAATCGAGTAAACGGATTTGACCTAATTTATTTGGTTAGAATCCAAGATTTGTTTGAAGAAGAGTCTATTAGAGTGTGGTAAAACGCGATTCACACTTGACAACAAAATCTAGGTTTATTATGAAATCTGAAATCCTGTGCACACTATCGTCCTTGTTGCACAATTTGACACTACAGTATAGTCCATCTAACTTTAAATTTCCATTTTGACCATTTGACTCATTACTAAAATGGTTTATTTTTGCAACGAGAAATATATGCAGTCTAACTTCTAAATGTAAAAATCCACGTGAAAAAAATCGCACTCACAGGCTAATACCGTGGACAGATTGTGGGCTAGACGGCCTCTACTGTAAACGTGACATTTGTTTTCAAAGATGTGTATTGCATACACTCACGCGAAGTTCACCACATTTTACCACGATTTCGTATGGATTTTATAGTTGAAATCGCTTAATGGGTTCATTCTTTTCTTCGCTTTTTTAAGATTTCAACAATTTCTGAAATGATGAATGATCCCCAGAATAACAATCCAACTAAATTCGTTGTTAGGTTATTCAGTAGAAAGAGGAAATTAGGAACGCTCAGGAGGTAATTACGCAGTTTTTCATTATATTAGTCAGAAGTTGTACATGGCAAGATACTTTTGTGTAACTTGTGTGAGTGAGAAGAACAACTCTGAAAGGAGCCCCTCAATGTGGCCTTTTTTCAATTTCCAACGCGGTATCTTGAACTATATTTAAGGGGTGGAAAACAGGACACAAAAAAAAATTTCTGCAATTCTTTGAATACAAAACAACTTACTTCAATCAACTCCTTAACCTTAACCTTGGTGAGAATACAAAAAAAACTAATAATTGGGAAGCAGGAAGTTTGCATTTTCATGGACTATAGAGTGGAATTGTGCTCTGTGGCCGTGATCGTTCGGTCGCCACTCTGTGAAATAAACACTCTCATAGAGAAACGAGTTTGCAAACTCGGCACGACTCGTCGCAAGTTTATTATTCAGAAGAAGATGATAAGAAATATTCTTATCGTAGAATAATAAACTAACTATGCGACTAGTTATGGCTGACAACAATATCACACTCCGAATTCAGGTGGCTTTGTAACGTTGATGACTACACACGGTAGTCATCAACGCACCATGCTCCACTAGGAGTTACGGTAATGAAGAGATATAGAGTGGAATTACGAGAAATACGAATGCTTTTAATAGCATTCAATCGTTCTTTCTGTAGCGAATTAAAGGCTTTCGGCGAAAACTCAGCTAGTAGGCGGGGGCTCTATTTATATGAAATTCCGTGTTATTGAAAACACGACTGATAGTGTTTAGTACAAATTAGCTACTTATAAAAATTATCGACATAAAAAAGCAGCTATAATTGCTTTATATAAGGCAGGAATGCAGTTCTCCAGCGCAACAGTAAAATGTTCCTCGAACTTTTCGCTTCAAACTGCTCTAAAGCAAAGAAAAATGTTTTGCTCAAGAGCACTCCTAACTTGGAACACCGTACTTTACGCCACTGATATTTTGCTGTACGCTTTTGGATGCTGTACGGCAGGTCAAATGCTGTACTGTACCTCTGGTCAACTTATCGTATACTGGAAATTCAACTGTTAAAGGTGGAAAAGTAAGTTAAAATGTGCGATCGGAGCTGGGAAATAGGAATCAAATGGAATGAAAAATATTTGTTCGTGTATCAGACACATCAATACATAGTACATAGTATACATAGCTGTATGAATTGGACCTGGTCAGATAAATTCGATTCGAAAGTAGTACGTTTTACAAAATCTCTGTCTATTCCAGTCAACATTCTACGCCACTGGTCAACCAAGCAATATTATATAACCGTCGACTTTTGCTTCAATGATGGCTTCTCCTAGTCAGACAATATCTATTTTCATATTACTACAGATACGAAACATTACTGCGTGACATTGCAACAAAATTGACCTTGTTGTGTTCGCATTCAAACTCAAAGTAGCCGCACTTCGATATTTTAATGCACCCTGTAAAGATTATTGGAGCTGAAAGGAATATTCAAATAACCGATTCAATTTGAACACGACAAGCTTCTGTATTATTCGATTTGCGGACAATGTGAATAAGCGCTTGAGGCGAGGACTATGTCTGAAAACTTTTCAATTGTATGTGAATATTGAATGACCGTGAAAGTTGTTGGGTAAAAGGATTAAGGCAATTGGTTAAGATGTAATTAAATTGAAAAGGATTAGTTTTATATCATCTCTTTACTTTAGCAGTGATGTAATAATGCTTTATAGCAAAACAAAGAAAAGTTTCTGATCTGAAATATCTCCCGACTTCCTTGAATTCGTAACTAATTTATCAAATTCCAATAAATCTTCAGCTTGGAGGCATCTACTCCTACTATACATATACATTACCGTTCAATATATATATCCATTTCAAAACGCTTATTATATAGATATCCTTCTGACCTTATATTTGTCTTTTGCGGTTCTTCGACGAAATCATTATCAAGAAAACATATTCTCGCAACTTCTGCTCGAATATACACATGTATAGGGATGTTTTCAACATACAATATGTACGAACTTACGCACTCCTCCGATTCATCGGCTGTATGCGTCATCCCCTTTCACACTGTCTGTCAATTCAAGTTTCAAAGCAAACAAACTCACTCTGCATACATCAGCATCGTAGCAACGCGAGAAGCTTATGACATCCTCTTGGGACACTGATTTCGACAAAACTCATAAAATGTGAGCCATGGCAAATGTTACGCCACAGGAAACCTATAAACAAAGTTTGCCACTTCTTTTCATATTGCATGAGGTTTCGGTATTAAGTATTTGTATAATGAGGACGGAACAAGACTTGTTGGCATTCGACTTTTCGTCGTTCGGGCTGACACCGAAACCTCCCTATACGTTATGTGCGGCTCAAGCTCAAGAGTATGTTGCTTTTTTTCTGCGGCTCTTCCGGAACCATGAGGGAATACATTTCTAGCTAGTATGTGATATGGACAGGGTGTTGGGGAAACTTTTTTTTTTTTGGCGGTAGATCACAAGGACATTGAACAGAATTCGGCCAAGTCCCGTGGGATTGGTGGAGAAACTGTGTCGTGAAAAATGTTAAGGCAATAATTTAAGGGATTTTGTTTTAATTTTAACAATGAAACAGGGTAGGGCGACATCTGTTTTTTTCTTACAAATTGATATTCCTAGGAATCAGATAATGAATAGTAAGAAACTAAATTTTTACTCGAATATGTTTTCTCTTCTTCTTCTAAGTACCGTATAGCCACACGAGGGACCATGGTGCGTTAACTCAGCCGTTAATAGGCAATTTCGAGTCAACGTTACATTGCATATCATTTCCGAGTGTATATAATGTTGCAAGCACTATATATTCGCTATCCGCACCACAAGTACGGACAATTTTGGACCACGCCGAGATTCGATCTCCGGACCTCTAGATTACTAGCATCGTAGAGTGCGACTCAAACAAGTGAGCAACAGAGCGTGTGTTTTCTCTAGATTACCTACCAAAAAAACGTAAATCGTTCATCGCAAACGTGCGATCTGAACTCAACAAGCTGTTCAGGTTCAGTTAAAACTGAATGGAGGCACAATTTGTGCCATATGCATATAAGGCTTTCTCAAGCACCCTGTTATGAAACTGTGACATTTGCCATTGCGGATGAAATTAATTGTGAAGGGATTCTTTTACGTTATTCTGCTTCCTGTCTCTTGGATGGTTTGTCGAAATTCCAGGCATGAAATAAATTCTTAAGAGACTACGAAGACAACGATGAACGCCATGATTTTGATTTCTCCTAGATTCCGCGTAAGAATTGAGAGGCACGAATGACGCTACGCGGACTTGCGATACTAGCATAATTATAGGCGGCGGAGGAAAATATTGTTGCGTTGCCAAAACGTGAGCAAGGATGAGGAGTAGGTGAAGCTGTCATTGACGGTGACAGGAATGCTAATGCTAATGAAATGTGCTGGCGGTATACATTAGTCCTTCGACGATGAACAAAATTTATATGTATGTGGGAGACACGTACATTATTTTAGGCTTCTTGACATGGTTGTCATTTTTTTTTTGCATTCGTTACATACATATTTATAAAGGTGGAAGGCTGTTAAATTTTTCTGAGTAATAATGATAATGCACGGTTGTTTAATTTAGTTAAATGGTAAGCCATAAATTGTTTTAGCTTATTTTGTTTTACGTTGCGATTTCTTTATGTTTATTAATGCAGAATCAGGAGCACAGCAGCGTGAGTAATATGTTACAGTTCCGAGTTGGGTTTTAAGATTAAGTATTCTTGGACAAATTAAGTGCGTCATTTTATAAAATACTAAAATAATTCAATTTAGTGTGGGTGACATATAAATTCCATAATGCTTATGCTTTATGGATTATTGTAATTAGAATGAAATCAATGGGCTACAAAAAGGACACTTTTTTAATTAAATCCAGTGCATTAAAATGTTCGTATTATCATAATGTAATCAATAGATTTCCTAACCAAACAATACATGAAATAACAATTTGATAAAATTGAAAGCATAATAAACTTTCACCATGATATTATACTAACTGATTTAAATTCACCCGCATGCAAATAATAATCGAAACAATCAACGAAAGTGCCAAGAAGTGTTAACGCACTATCTACTCTAAGCTGGTTTCTGAAGTGCCCCTATACGAAGCCACCAACTCGAGAGAACCAATAATACAACATTAAAACCAAACGGAAAAGGAGATAGAGAGCAGGAGTATAGAGTCTACGTGACACTTATTCATATGTATTCACATGCTCCGTTCTAATAGATTCAGAATGTATCTAAATACCATCACATCCTCCAAGTGTTTAATGACTCCAGAAAAGTTTGTTCGTCCTGGAGATTGGATGCTACGGAGTACAAGCTTCACCATATCTACGAGTATACCCACCACCTACCACACTCCATTCCTCATAAGTTCTAATTAAGCAAAACGATTTTATGAAAAGGAAAATTAGATACGAACCAGAATGAGAAACGTGTACAAAGTTCACAAAAACCCCGTAGCTCATACCGACGAGTATGATACTACTTCCAAGTGAAGGTGGGGTACAAAATGTAAACAGGAACAAAGTTTATGTCGAGCATAAGTAAGAAGGACTTTCTTTTATTGAAAATGAAAATAAACCTGCATACTTTGTATCTCTAGACTAGAGACACGGTGAGAACTTTTTCTACAAATTTGCTATCGTGAAGCTTCAACACTTCTGGTGTATTTGTTTTTGGTGCTAGCTGGTAGAGGGTGGTGGTAGTTGGTGATAGACACGATTTTGTGTTTGCTGTATACAGAGTTTTCACGGAAGTAATGATGGAAGTGGGTAAATAGACAAAATGGGAATTAGGAAAAAGTGAGAAAATGCGGCAACAGATGAAGTAATGGGTTTCAGTTTCGCATTTTAAATACATAAAATTATAAATGTTATTACGGTGGTTTTGATTGAAGTGCAATTTAATTTGGTAAGAAGGTTCCTTCTTTGATCTTGTCGGAGCCGTAAAATAATAAATAATATGGGATTGATTCGTTGAGTAGCGAATGATTTGTAAATTTATTATTACATAGTTACAAAAAAAATGCATTTTGTTAACTTACCTCTGGGATTATCTGAACTAGATGCCTTAATTGGGAGATTGTTTGTTTGCTCCACATACCAGTCAATAGTATCTGTTGTTGATTTCTTTCGGCAACGGTCACAGCGAAAACAGCGCCGAATTATGCCTTTGAACGATCTCAACTTATGTATTACTTGTTCCTGAAATACAAAATAAGCATAGTAATTATTATTATTGAAAAATAAAATGCGTTAAATGTAAAAATCCAAAATGGATACATGAATACACCACAGCAATAAAATCTCCGAAATCCAAATTTTGAAACACATCCCTAACTACAAAATTGTCAAAGACAAAATTGACACATAGAGACTGCTAATGTATAGCTGACATTAGGCACAGGCGGTTGGTCGAAGATCACAGCTCTGGTGATTTTGTCTTATTTTTTTAATTCTTGAAATGAAGCTGGTGCCTAAAATACATACATACATTTCTGGCAATTAGATTTTCTCATATAGGATTTTTTTTTCCAACACATTGAGAAAATTGTTGAAAATAGGTATAAGTGGGATATGATGGGCGCAGCTGTTTGTCAGTTCTTTTTGTTCATGCCCTGGGCATAGATAGTTTGAATAGTTTAACTCTAATGTGGTTTTTATATTTTTTGTATTTCTTTAAACTTTTTTTTTTGTATTATGTTGAATTTAAATTTCGTTGACTTTTTTGTATACTAAAATTTCTAATTTCACCAATTTTTAAATCTCACCGCAAAATCTTATTGAAAATTTTCAGAATAATACAATTTCGCAAAACATTATTATTATTATTTTATATTTACATTTGAAAGTTAAACATTTTCTTTTGTTCTCTAACCAGGCGCTGTAATTTCGACGTCCATCTATTCAGTAATTTAGTGGACCAGTAAAAACTTGATACAAGGATCAATTAATTGAATTTAAATCTTCAAAAAATGGCCCCGCAAATTTTCGATGCTTCGGGTGCCGCGAAACCTTTCAACGAGCCTGCTCCTAATGTATTTATTTTTTATTTTTTGTTTAGCTAAAGTTTGCATTTAAATTATAGATTAAACTGAAAGGAAGGAAATCACTTTTCTACCTTGCTATCGAAAATGAAAGGAAAGTTACTCATATGATCGTGTAAAATTAGAACGATTCGAATATTTCAAAGACATTTTTATAAAATTTTGTCCAAAATTTAGAAAAATATCCAAAAATAACTGATACCCATAAAAGGATGTTCACGTGAATTTTTTTCGTAAAATCGTTTTTTTTTTAACGAAATATCTAAACGAATATTATTTTTGGAAGAAAAAGTTTAATTTAGTCTGACATTACAATTGCATCTGCTCGTAACCCCAAATTACTTTTCGCCAAGACTATGCTTGCATTAAAGCAGTCATTCTCAAACTAATTTTGACCGCGGACCCCTTCACACATGAGTCTGTTCGTTGACAACTCAATAAGTTGCTCCTGCCTGAGAATATCTCTTTCTTGACTACATATATGAAAACGGATTCATCACCCAATCAGGAATATTGAGTTTAAGAATATCTTCTAACCTTCTTTTAAAATCCGAATGAAGTTCGCCAAGGTGCTCGCAGTAAAACAAAAGGTTTTTTATTTTGGTTAGGCAAATTTGCATGATTTGGAAAGTGAGACCACTCGCCTCTTCCTATGTTCTGATTGAACAATACAAGCACCGTCACAAATGCGAATATGTCGGTCATGTAAGCTATACCTAGTTTAATACTTATTTATTTGAGTTTTAAGTCATTATCGACTCCTTCTAAAAATTCCAATACGGAATCATACTGTAAATAAAACCAATCTAAACATGCGCTTTTAGAAAGCCATCGGACTTTGGTATGAAGTGGCAATTTATTATATTTTTCTTCATATTTAAGACAGAGCTGAGAAAACAAGCCCCCATTTAACGCACTTCTTTTGATTTTGTTAACTGCTTTGATTACGTATGCCAAAGAGTCGTGTAGCCGTTGACTCAGGTTTTTGGCTACTAAGTGCGGTCGATGTATGACACAATGAACTGCAAAAACGTTGAGTACGTCCTTTTTGATGAAGGCCAGAAATCTCCGATATCGTCCCACCATTGGCGGAGCACCATCAGTAGCTACAGACAGAATATTACAAAGACGTATATTTTTTGAATAAAAAAAATTTAAATTCGTTATATATTGTCTCGCCTTTAGTGTCTCCAAGCATTTCTGCAAAAAGAAGTGCCTGAACAATTTGTTTTTGTTTGATGAAGCTTACATAAACAAGTAGCAAAGATTCCTTCACAAAAATGTTGTCGAAGCACCTGATCGATTCTGATATCGCTTCAACGTCCTGTCGCGTCTTTGTGCTTTTCAAAATGTGGTGGAGCTTAGAATCCGGTCGGGGAATATAGCAAAGAAAGCTTTAACAGTTCAATGAGGCAATGATTTGTGAAATTCTATAATTTCAATGAATTTGAATTGGCCGTTAACATACTCTGAACGAAATTTCGTGTTTTTTCCTCCCGGTTATCGATTTTTGATGTTACCGTTGAGGGCATATTTTCGCATCCTTGATTCTTTGGCGTATTTTGTGGAATTCAGTTATCTATGAAATACTCGTAGACAGTAGGCGTGTTTTTTTGGCTATCCCGTGTAGGTTTGGGTACCGAAACTTCATTTAAAAAAAATTGCAGGTGGATCAGATGGATATTCGTTACCCAAACCTATACGGGATAACCAAAAAAACACACCTAGTGTCTCTCGTAAAAATTAATTTTAAATGGCTAATAAATATTTGATTTTATCGAAATCTTTCGTGGACCCCCTAATTGGCTTCACGGACCCCCAGCACGGCTTTGCGGTCCGTGGTCCGTAGGGACCACTTTGAGAATGCATGCATTAAAGTGTTATCTATCCACTAAAGCATGTATAACGACTTAAAAAAACAACTTTGAAAATGGTCTGCCTGCAAAGATTTCCCAGTTTTAAGCTAAAAATCTTTTAAGACATACGCTAACCTTATAAAAGACTTATAAAAATGCAATCAAGAAAGTTGTATGCTACAGGATATTTATTATATTCCGAGCTTTCAATTTCAATTAAAAATTTACAGCCATGTGAACAAAATTGAATAGATGCTTCAATGAGTCAATGCGCACACCGCTTTTTGAAGTGTAAAAAGTATTAATTTTTAGTTCTTTTTGCCAACTTGGCATGTCTCGAATAGAAGGAGGTTTATCGATGGGCGCCTACCAGGAGCGGCGCATAAGTGCCCGCATGGGCGGAGGGTCACGAGATTGAGGTGCCCAAAAGCCACATGAAAGATTTCTCGAACCATAAAAACAGCACGACTGCGAAAAACAACACGACGTAGAAATTTTTTGTAGACAAGAAGGGATACACATTTCGAAGTCAAAACAAATGCAAAATTTATAATTCATCTTTCAGCAGGTCCCTTGGTTAAACAAATTTAATATTGTCCTAAAATCTTTGAAAGTTCATGAGACAATCTGGATCCTCAAATGGCATGGCTGCGCTATTTGCTGTAACTGTAGCCGCGGTTTGCAATCCCACCAAGCCTTTTCCTTGCCAAGTACCATAGGCATTGACAAAAGATTCTTTAGGTTCCTCTGCAAATAAACTATCTTAAAAAATGTTTGGGGATAGTACCTTTTCTAAACTTTCGGACTAAATTCCAATCTACTCTGTCAAACAAGAACAAAATAATTTCAGAGTGGCACTAAACTTAGTTCAGACAAGTTAGTGCGGCCTGTACATACACTGGCCGGCATATGTATTTTGACATCTGGTACTTTCGAGCCACGATACTGATTTTGTTTAACTAGATCGAATAACGGTAACGTTTTCGCACTCTCTTGCTATAAAGAAAAGAACAGATTGGTGCGAAATTTTGGTGCGACATAAGTATTTTGACAATATTTAAATCTTTGATTGTACACCGATTTCTCTGGAAAAATATGGATAAAACATAATTTTGTTAATGATTTGTGTTTATATTTTGAATTCAAAGCAGAAAATGTGTCCAGTAGCTTGAAAAATTGGATAAAAATCAGAAATTCGAAGTTTGGTTTAAGCCTCCGTAGAGGCAGACTTCAACCCTGGTTTAAAGGTTGGAAACGCTGCAATTGAATTTAATTTCATAAGGTAGACTGTTAATTATTAATTACCAAAATTGAATAAAAGAAAAGAAATAGAAAACTATTCCATGCATCACAGAAATGGGATGTGTAATCGAATAATTACCCAAAAATCTTACAACTATTTATGGAAAATGTCCTAATTTAACCAAAGGATATTATAAATATGAAGAATGTGCCATCTAAGGCAGAGATAATAGCGACCACCTTCGGCCTAAAACTAAAAAAGGCAAATTGCATGCATACGCAGATAAAGTGAAACCAAAGAAAGATTTAAAACCATACCAAAAGCAAACCTCTGTTACTAAGGAAAAGGTCCAAGCTGCTGCAACTTTCGGGAAAAGTTTTTTAGGCTAATATTCGTTATTTTAAAACATTTTTACAAAAAAAAAATCAATATTTAAAGAAAATGCCCAGTTTATGTGGAAAACGGATACCTGGTTATCAAAATGAATACCACAGTGATAAAAAATAAATAACAGGCGCGACAATCCAACATTGGACTAAGGCCGCAGGATGTGTTAGTGACATCCTATTTCCAAGTTCTTATCTGCTTTTTGATGAGGTAATGAGATCAGCATCACGCTCAGCAGTGTTATTTATCCCCATAAATGGGTACTCGTTTAACATCTGAGTGAGATCATAGTCTGTCACAAGCTCGTGAGTTCGAAAAACACAATGGAACACGGTGAGATTCGAACTCATGAGCCTGTGCACTGAAGGTGCGCGCACTAACCGCTCGACCAGCCAGACTCTCTCATGATGCAGGGATATATTGCTTACAATGGCCTAGGTTGCTTAAGTTCAAATCACTGTTTCCATGGCCAAAGCTTCTTTTGGTCGTCATTGAATCGCGGGAAGTTATATTCGTTTTTTTTTTGCGGCACAATCTGGTTTATATTTCACTTCTTTCTTAGAGTTCTTCATCGTGGCTCATTCATCACTCGGGGTTCACATTCGCTTTCTTTCAGAGAGCGCCAAGATTTGTTTTTATTTTGTTTTAAAACATTTTTTTGTTTAGTAATAAAGAGTTTACCGTATAAAATAAAATTCAATAGTAGCGTATTTAATGTGTAAACCAGGACTAAGGCTGGCATCAATCGATGCTCAAACCAATCTTCGAAATTCTGATTTTTGTTTATGTTTCGAGCCAGTGGTGATATTTTTTATTTTAAAAATAATATGGGGAACTCAAAAATTAATAAAAATATGTTTTGTGCATCAATTCTTGCGAAAAAATGAGTGTAATCAAATAGTTAAATGTTGTCAAAATACTTATGCCACACCAGAATTACGCCTCCATCTTTTCTCTTTTCTATAGCATGAGAGTCCGACAGAGGACAGAAAAAATATTAAGCATATTTATTGCTGTCGATATGTGCTTTAATTTTGATAAAAGAAACTTACCGTTATTGGCTTTAGTTAAACAAAACCAGTGTCGGGGCTCGATGGTATGAGATGTCAAAATACATATGCCGACCAGTGTACATACATATATATATCGTTGCAGACTAAAATATTTTATCTTGCTTGCAGTATATACACTGTCATTAGGGATGTGGGGCAGAAGCCACATTTGGTTTGAAAGCAGTCTTGCCAAAATGGCTGTATTAATTGAATTTAATATTAAGTACACCCAGAAAAAAATTACTTTTATTAAAGAAAAATTACATAGGCCGTTTGAAATTCTGGCTATGATTTTAAGCCGATGAAATAGCCTTTTTAAGACAATGATAGAAATACCATTGAATATATGAAGTGAATATTCAATTATGACAATTAAATTTTTCATCTATTCTATGTACAAATTTCATTGAATTTTATAAACAAAAAATAGAAATAAAAAATATATATTTTATTACTTTTTTTTTTATTTTTTTTTCTTATTGTGATTTAGAGATAAGAGATAAGATAATACTTTATTTGAATTCATTAGTAGTGATTACAGACTTAATTTAAGAGATACAGACTTACTATACGTCTTTTCAACTATGGTTTACGCTTAAATTTGATTTATATTACTAATAAATTCCAAGGAAAGCTTTCAAAAAACCTTGTTTATAGATGACTTAAGACACATTGCCATAAGACCAGATGGAAATTAAAAAAAAAACTGAGCAGATGGAAAATGTTGTCAACATTCCTAAAATCTGAACTACTTAATACGCAGTGTAATACAAAATAAATTCTTTGAATTAAAATAAATATTTCATAGATTCAATAATGCGGCTTACATTTTACTTAATAAATATTTATACATTATATATTTATTTAGCCTCCTATGCAAGATAAACATATGTAGTTTCCATGAATTTTGTATTAGATTAAAACAATTTGGTTTACTTCATTCTAAGTAATTTCTTGCATTAATTTATGTATGTTATGTTTTTAACTCTATTACTACTGACATCGTAATTTCTATGCAAGTATATTTGACCCAATGGCATTTTTAATAAATTGTATTCAAACTTCATACATACGTTTAAAGAAATTAAACAAAAGCATAGTAAAAACTTCATTGGTTTCATTACACTTTTTTTTTCTGGGTGTAGTAACGTTCTTAAAATTGAAGGATTTAAATTAGAGCACTTTTTAATTTGAAGCTGAAACAAGGGATGGAGTTGCATGAATAACATGTCGTTTTATTCAATTGTTTCGCACGTTACAAAGGGCGGCCGCCCACACACGTTTTCGTTCTGGAAAATTCCTATATTTTTTTTTCGATTTTGACAGAACAATAATTAAAAAAATGATTCGGATTGACCGTGTGTGTGCGGAATTAGGGTATAGATAGGGCGCTCGTCTTCAAATCATGGGTTCGCGGGATCGAATTCCATTGTAGGTACAGGTAATTTACTATGCTTAAATATACCAACACCTAGAGAGGTCAATACTGCGCTGCGTGATCGTTTTTATTAAAAAAAAAAGATTGATGTAATCATTAATTTAATAAAAGTTACAACAAAAACGCTCCCAATATAAAAATGTAGAGTCAAAGCAGCTCTTAGCAAAGTCATTTTAAGTCGGACGTTCTTAATTTTAGTGAAAACACTGCAACATCAAAATCATATTTCAAAAGAGTTGGTTTAAGGTCGAGCGACACTTTTTAGCCATCAGTCACAGTCATTTTCAATACAAGTTTACATAGATTGTCAGTTTGATTAACTGTTAATTTGCATGGGAAATGACTGATGACTGAAAAGTGTGAAGCGGCCTTCAGGAGTGTTTTCGATTGATTTCACTGTGATTTTTTCTGAATGTAGGGGGTCCACTCAAGAAGTTGGCGGGAGGGCCCCGAGTGAAGTTGCTCCGCCACTCGCGCCTAACTTAATTGAATGAAATTACGCAATGTTTTTTTTTTCAATTTCAGATGACCAAGTCACCAAGCAAAATATGGCATAACTACGCAAAATAAACAAAAATTCAATTTAATAAAATGTAAAAGCTTTCCCAAAATTGTGAGCGTCTTCTCTATACGATAAGTCTAACTAAGCTGTACGAGAAATTGGCCCGTAGTGGTTAACTTTAAGCGAAGTGTTGGTAAATTTTAGCATTTATTTTTAACGATAATTTAAGTGGCCAATTGGAATCATTGGATTTTACGACAGATTGAGGGTATGCTACGCATAGATCGTTAGATATTTTTATTGCAATCGAACGTCAGATTTGGACGATATATCGCATAGTGTATGTCAGATCGTAGATATTGCAGCTTTTCTCGATTGTGTAATTGAGTTAGAGTTAAGTACCTACTCATGTGATTAAAACGAGAATATGAGATAGTTTATCGTTCAGTTTACTGTCAGAGTTTAATAGACTTTTTGTGCTGTTTTAAATGAAAATATTTGCCGTTGGCTTATCTATTATTTTATGTAAATCTCATAGGAACAACATTTAAAAAACAGCACATTGTTGTGAATTTATGCATATTCTATCCAAATGTTATAAACTGTTGTTAGTTAAACTCAAAATTTCCATTGCCATTCAGAATATTTACAAAACTTTTACGATTATTTCCATACCGTATTCTCGTACAGCAATAACGGCTACATCCACAAACATTTAACATGCTTCAACTATTCACCTAACACGATGCATAACCGCAGTCTCACACACTAGAATCATACTCCTTCGTGAGCCACATAAAATTCACGAAATTTCTCTATGCGCGAAAATTATTTCAACTGTACTTTTACCACTCAAGTATGAGCCCAGGCATTTCTAGACAGCGCAATGGAATGTGTACATGTGTCATAAAGCACCAAAGGGTACACTTTTGCATTTTCCACACAGTAACATTTCAAAACTCGAGATTGTCTAGTGCTCTTACCACCGAATTGCTCCTGTCTCGGCATAACAATATCCAGGATTCATTGCATGTACCATAACATGCATGGCGCATCGAAAACGCAACTGGGTTCCTTGGGTATTCTTCTAATGATCACGCGAAAACTCCTCTTGAGAAATCTTGCAATGCTGTGCATATAGCCCACGATACGACGATGAGTAAAACTTCTTTCGAATAAATTCGAAAAAGATTTCGTCTTTTTTGTAAAGAAAATTCCTTACCACGTATACGCTATACATATAGTAACCAAAACTGGCGATGCATGCACAATGGCGAATGCCATGTCATATCTTAGCGGCGCGCGAAGAATTATGCAAGTCAGTTCTGTCATACATGGAAAACACATACAGGACATACACTATTTCAGCGAATTCAGCATAAAAACTATAGAGAAACCTGAATTCAAGCAAATTCCTTAAAATTTCTCCATATCACCACAAGTCTAGAGCGCTAGAGTATCCATCTCGCATCCGTAGTCAGACGAGAGTATATTTCAAGTACGCTCCGAAATGAGTTGACTCAAGTGGCATTTTGAATGCTGAATGTCGAAAAAGTTTGAGGAAAGCCACACGAAGGCATATACATACTCGGTATGTGTATGTACAGACAAAAAGGGCATCACATCATACATGGATGCATGAAAACTCGGTTGAGACCGCAGTGCCAGAACACTGGAAAAAGGATACGCATTCGCAACACATTTATAGTATAAATGAGGAAAAGAAACACGTATAGGTGGATAAATGAGTTGGAAGCCATAGAGCGAGGATAGTAGTGCGGATATGCGAGATATAGTGTGCAGGGAGGTCGTTTAAACGTATGGGGATGATATAATGCAGTGTGAAAATTAGCATTAAATCTCTCAAGATTCTTGTTCAGATCTTGCTGAGGTCATCAAAATGCATTGCATGACGGATATGGGGTGAAAGGATTTCTATATAGATAATATGTAAAAGGAGCACTTATTCGGTGCATTACAGAGCAACATTTTAGTCACTTAAAGGGATGCCTGAATTTAAATGATGCTTAAGGATCAATCATGTGAAAGAGATGACTTTTTCTCTGAAAATGCTTGAAGTATCCATGAAAACTATACTTGTTCGTGTAAAAGATATCGTCAAATGAATAACGAGTAAATATTATTACTTGAAGAAAATCGCTTATTACATGGAATTTAACCCCATACCAAGTAATGAACAATAACTTCATCCATCAAGTGAGGTTTTCTGAATACAACGATGCGACGCACCCTAATTTCGCGATAACTCTCAAGTAACCCGTAACTGAAATACGAAATTAAGTTTTCATTCTTCACTATCAGCGAAATTGTTCAGTTAATTCTGGTTGAGAGGAATGGGACCAGGACTCCAGGAGGTTCAATTAAAATAGAGGCGCGGCCAACATCCTGCATGAAATTCCGCGTCGCGTCGCTTCGTCACCAGCATTATCCGATTTTAGTTCGACAGCATGGTTTGTGGTGTGGTTGGATAGTTCTCCACCGCGTGAGCTTTAATTTAAATTTCAACTAAACACTATACGCGAAGTACATTAATTCATTAATGAAGGCTGTTTTCGCATGCTGGGTGATTTGTGTGTAGACTGTATCAGCAGTTTGTATTACACTAAGCTCATTAAACACGGCCTGCGGAAATTCGGCCCAACTTGGAAGTTGTTTAACGTGGCTTTACATGCAAAGTACTCGTACCATGTGCCAACTATAGCTCAATGGTTCAACGATGTAGTGTGCTCAGGGCTTTGTTCACAGGATTTCCCGATGCCCAAAATATTGACAATCCTGGCAATTATGGTGTTTGGACTTGAGCTTTTTTATTCAATTTGGCTCAGGTACACATGCTATACTCATTCAATTCTTTGTTGCTTGTTGCTGGGACCTGTGACTCTTACAGATTCAGTCAATTTGACAAAAAATTTGATGCTTAGGACGACTTAGTACGAGTTAATAATAATAAAACATTACTTCCTGACTTACCTGCATTAAATTGAAGCACATTGCAATTAAAGCCATGCCTAACAGCAAGTAGACGGCGCAGAGGATGAAACTAACTTCTACAATGTTTTCCTTAGAGTTTCTTAACTGAAAATAAAAGAAAAACAATGCTGAAAAGTTGACTTTTACAATTACGCTTTACGCAAATAATAACAAAGAAGAAGAAAGTGTTTAAAGGACCCTTTTTCGCCCTTTCTTTCGTTGTACCGTTTTAAATACGCCAATTTCAGAAATCGTTATTTCCACAATATTCGTATATTAAGTTAAAGCTTCGTTTCCTATCACGTTATTTCAACTTTTCTGATTTTTTTTTCTCCTGACACCAAAATTGAAAAAATTCTACAAAATATTAAAACTCTGAAATACGATCCCATTGAAGTCCAATCAAGGCCCAACGAAAAATTCCTATAGACTTTTTTTCGCCTTGATTACCATAAATTAGTTGGTCATCTTTTAATACCCCAAGAAATATAATATTATTCTTTTTGCGCTTTCTTCCGGCAGATCAATTCCGTTTATTCAAATTTTTTCCCGAGGGTAAATTGAAAACTTTCGGATTCACTTGAAAAATTTGATTCAATGTATTCAGTCTCATTGGATTTTTAGGATAGTCATTAGGTGATTTCAGATTGCTAATTTGTTTCTTATGTTTTTTTTTTGAGGGTGTTGAGCACGAATCTGGAGATTCCGACTGGATTTAAATTGCGGAAAAACCCCAATATTTTTGGATTTTTTTTGTTCGCTGATAACTCCGAAACAGCACATTTCTGTGAAAAGCTGTCAATGCTAGAGAAAAGATGAATGCGATCTACAAAATGCGTTAAGCGGTATCACTACATTTTTTGACGTTTATTGCGATTTTGACTCTGTTTCGCAACCAAACTACACCCAAAAAAAAATCTCTACCACTATTTTCAATCTGAAGTACACCCGGTTATTGAACTTATTATCTATCATTATATACACTTTTTAATTCTTGGGATAGATTTCAAACGAAAGCCAACCGGTTATTTCGTAATAATTTGGCCCCGATAAGTTTAAAGCATCATCAGCATAATTATTGTATTCTGCTCAAGCAAGGACTTTGGAAAAGGGTATCAGAGTCGGATGGGCGAAAAGGATAATGAATTTGTTTGCATATTTTTTCCTGATGAATGGTTTTTATGCCAAATCGAGTATCGGCGATATTAAGGAAATTAGTTAATTGGCTTATGGATTTTTCATGGTGTAATTGAAAAAAGGGCAATGAATTTCATTACTTAAGAAGTGCGGTACTATCCGTCCGATTTATTCTCTTCTCATTTCTCCCATCTGTTTAGCTTCTCTGTCCCTACACATGGGATCTAACAGCCAAGAGATTTATTTATTACAGAACCCAGAACAGGTTTTAGACCCAAATTACAGTAATATACAGTTAATACAAAACAGAAGGAAAAAATACATTTAAACAATCAAATTTAACAGTATGGAGTACTATGTTGTAGATAATTTTTGTAGTAAGGTTTTCTTAAAAATTTCTAGAGAAGATGGTAAAGGACCAAGCTCGAGTTTGTCGTAATTACTCATCATTCTGAGAAGTGGTGGATCCTTATACACACACAATTGGACAGTTGGAGGAACAAAAACGGAGGAATTACGAGTATTAAATGAGTTAGATCTAAACACAATATCCCTTGAAACGGCTGATCGTAGTAGACCATTGCATAATTTGTACAGAAAACATTCATCAAGAAAGATACGCCTTTTTTCAAGAGATATTAAGTTTAGTAGAAAAAGACTCTCGGGGTACGAATCATGTGGAATTTTAAATTAAGCGTGTAAATTTACGTTGAACTTTCTCTGTCAGTACGCGAGTTATAAGTACGTGGGGAAACGCATATTCGAGGGTACTTGGAACTAAAGAAATATACAGATTCACTGCTAGTTCGAAATTCCTCAGAGCAACGCAAAATAAAACTTGATAGTTTAGAGTAGGGATGTCAAAAACCGGACGGTTAGTCCGAAAACCGGTACTTTCAAAACGGTTAACCGGTTTTTTCCGGTTTTTTCATCCTCCCGGTTTTAACCCGGACGGTTGTTTGCCCATCCGGTTAAAACCGAAAAAATTCCAAATTCATAAAATTTTTATATTTTCTTGATTTGTCAGTCTGTAATTCTATTGCTTGTCTTCTATGAAAAATTTCGTATTTCCGAACACTCTCCTTGTCCTTAGTGCTATTATTCCAAGAACCATCGCTTCGTCAAACTACCGCTCCTTGCATTTTTCCTTTCCAAGGGCAGATATTGTTTACGTTGCGTGTCACACGTGTATCTTTTGTGCGTCGTGAATGTATAGGTAAGGTATGTGTATCAGATCAGTGCATTTAGAGTTCATTGTTATAGGAAGACGAATCGGCAGTGGCTAAGACGTCCGCGTCCACATCGATATCCGCGTCCACTTCAACATCCATCGTGTCCACAAAGACTTCAACATTATATACATTGTCTAGCAATAAAACTCAGTTAACTAATTTTGAAACATTATGAATACTTCTGACAATTTATTTGATTATCTTTTTAGTTCAACATGTTTCTCTTTTAGGGCTCCATTACACAGTCATATTTCTATACGAACATCAGCTTAACGTACACACTCGTTAAGCTGATGTTATTTTGCATTATTTTGCTAAAATTCTAAGAAATTCAATGAAAAACCGGTTAACCGAAAACCGGTACTTTGAGCCCGGTTAAAACCGGACGGTCTAACCGGCTTTGCAAAAAAACCGAAAAAACCGAAAACCGGGTTATGGGCCGGTTTTTGACATCCCTAGTTTAGAGCAGTGGTTCCCAATTCACAAATGTCTGCGGACCACTTGTCCTGAAAATTAATCACGACGGATCACTATTTTTGGTGAAAAGAATTCTTGTTAAATTTTTTTTCTGGAAGAGAGCTATAGGGCCTCTCGATTATAACTTGCACTTATCCACATTTTGACTTTTTGTAATTAGCTATAAAGTGGAAAACTCCTGATAGAAACGTGCATTTTAGACATGATTTGATGTATTTATACCATAAAGTTGTCATAAAGCAAGTGAGCTCAAACGTCTGGCTGTGGTTAGATAAGATTAAAAAGTGGAGAACTACGCCTGGCAAAACGGTTGATCGTATATCATTAAAAGTGTCTTAAGTCGGTTGACTGTAGCCGAAGCTTAGGTGGATTTACGGACGCTGCGCTCCTACTGAGACCACAACTTGAGTTTCTTCTGAGGTTGCTTGGAAAAATAAAATGCTGTAGCTGTACACGCCATCTCTTTAACTGGCTTTTTTGCCTGCGTTATCAATAAAACGACGAAGCCAAGACGGCCTTACTCTCTTTTCAGAGCCCAGTTTACTCAGAACAATCACTGTACAATTCTTGTCGGGCTATGATTTGACCACAGTCCTTGTAACAGTTCATTGGTTGAATTCTTAAATGTTGTTTACCTTTTCGCATGTAATGTAAAATACCAATTTTATAAGTAGTCTGCAGAGTCTCCGCGGACCACTTATAAACCCGTCGCGGACCACCTTCGGTCCGCTGACCACCTGTTGGGAAAGAGGCTTTGTTACAGAGATAAGTGTCATGTTCAGTGTTTTTTAATTTTTCATCAAATTTAACACCTAGATCCATATGGATGGAACTCTATTGAGTGGAATTAATCTTGTATGGAAAAGGAATAGGATCAGTTATTATATGTAAGTGAATAAGTCATAACGGAACACTTAGATATCTTTAACGGAAGATCATTTGAATAGAAGATATAAGTCTACAGTAATCTGCGTATAAAAGGCAATGGTAATTGAGTAAAGAGGGTAGATCGTTTATGTTGAAACAGAACAGTAAGGGTCCGAGAATTGATCCCTGAGCCTGAGCAGGGATGATAAACAGACAGTTTTGGAATACATACAACATTAGATGAACGATGGAGAATGTAAGACGAAAACCAGAAGATCAGATGCCGAGGAAAGTTGATAGCGATTAGCTTTTCGTGCAAAATTTTGTGGTTAACGGAATCAAAGGCATTCGAAAAGTCTGTGTAAATGACATGAACATCAAGGTGAGTTTCAAAGGATTTGGCGATAAAATTGACTAACTCAATTAGGTTGGTGACAGTGGATTTTTTTTTGCAAGAGACGTGTTGATTGGTGTAAATGAAATGTCCAAAATGATCATACACATTGTCGTGTACAAAACGCTCTAAGAGTTTTGAGAAAGTGGAAAGAAGGGATATAGGTCTGTAGTTACATGCGAGTTTTAGATCATCGGTCTTGGGAATGGGAACAGTAAAGGATGTAGTCCATTCCAAGATATAAGTTGTTTGTGTTTTTCAGAAAGGAGTTTGGAATAGCTTCAGGTCCGGGAGAAAAGCTAACATTGAGGCCACAGCTCAAATGATAAACATGCGCTGAAGATATCATAGGTAGGGGAGAATCATCTTGTTGTGGGTGATCAAGAGAAGTTATGTGTGTAGATGGCTGTCGAAAGGATTTGGAAAAGAATAGTGCAAAGAGCTCAGACATTTCCGACGGAGTATTTGCAGCGCTTCTTTCATAAACAATCGATAATGGCCGGGACGAGGAAGAACGCAAGTTGTTAACCCTCGGATGGTTCAGTTGGGTCTGACAGACCCCAGAGAAATTTAAATCTTAAAATTTTCATAAAAAAACTTGTTGAATGGTATTTTGATGCATATGTAATTTAAGTAGGTATGTGTCACATACGTTCATTTAAGCATGAATTTGTTTGAATTTGTGATTTTGTTAATAAGTTATAGCACTTTGAAAGTGCTCTGGGGTCTGTCAGACCCCACGAACCATTTACGTATGTCTTTTTTACAAAAGTAAATTTTTTCGTTTTGTGGGAAATTTTCAAAGTATGGTATTTGGAAAACGATAAAATGTAATAATAATAGTCGGGAACGGCTGAAACTTTGTAATTAGAGTACATTTGGGAAATTAGATATGTATGTTAATTTTGAAAGAAATGGAAAATTTAGGGTGTTTTGAATTAGGGGTTTTTAAATTTTGTAGGCAATATTCGCCCAAGGCCAGTGCAAAATATTCAAGACATTTTTTGCATTGTTCAGCTTGCCCCCCCCCCCCCCCACCCCCTTTGGGGGGCTGATGTCCCAGGTCCCCCAATGTGGTCAAATGGTCCCCCAAAGAGGCAAAAATGTTTTCTATGTCCACGAGCAAATGATCGGAAGACAAAATACAATTGCAACGAGTGCAAAAAGCCAATCTGCGAAGACCATCGAGGAAAAAGCGGTGAAGAAGAAGGCTCTAAATATTGACTAACTTTCGATCCCGATTTAAGAAAAAATATTAACCTTAGCTAAAAACTGTTGATGTACTTATCTTTGCTAATTAGTATTTAATACGTTTTGACTAATTAAAATAAAATTGTGTTAAAATTTTAGTTTTTATATTGATTTATTTGTGATAAGTTCAAATTACCCTCAAATTTGACACCACCTAATTTTTTCTTCCACATACTAAAAACTACTGTCCGAATTCCATTTTTTTATATACCACTTAATCAAAAGGCTTCACAGTTACTTGTGCCAAAAAAGCAAAAATTTAAGTTTTAGAGCGATTTTTGCCTTGGGGTCTGTCAGACCCCACTGAACCATTTACGTATGTAAAATTTACCTGAACCATCCGAGGGTTAACATATGACCAGAATTGCTTTGATTCATTTTGGTTTATACTATTCTCAATACACGCAGAGCGTGCAGATTTGATCAAGCGCTTAGTTTGTTTTCTAAGTTTCTGGATCGATGCGAGATCATATAGCCGCCTAAAGCGCTTATATCGGGATCGTGCTCGATTTTTTCGGCGAATCATTTTGTAGATTAATGGGGTTAACCATATAGGACCTTTTCGTTGTTTAGGTAGAAAACTTCCCAAATTCGGCACAAAATTGTAAAAATTATGCCTTCGTAATTCGCTTTATGAAAATTTAACTGACTCTGGGTTTTGAAATTTGCTGAAACTGCCGTGTACTGATGTTAACATATCATGTAGTAACGCCGGGTGATATGCATCACACGGAACATACCCCGAAGTAGCATATGAGGATGAAAGGGAAGATATGGGAAGGTTACTAAAGACCAATTAACCTAGAGACTAGAAGACTCGATGGTGCAATCAATAGTGATACGCTAACGGAAGCATTCCAGTCCCCGATTAGAATGACCTGAACACTGTGACCATGTTAAGCGGTGGAGATTACGGTCTCGACAGTACACAAAGTGTCTCGTTTCTCAGTGCCGGAATAACCGAGTCTCCGAGGCTGAAATTAACCCAACCCCGCACTCTTCCGAAATAAAAAAAATACGTTTAGGTACTGCAGGTTGGACAGTGCAGAATATGCATTATGTAGAATATACATAGGTATTTCTGATTAGTTTGGAATCCTAGGAAATTAGATACCATACTTTGACAAGCTCTGCAAAATGTTCTCTACCAAGTCCTACTATACATTGCACGACTTTTCGAATTCTCATAATAGCAATAAATTAGTCTTAATCTACCTAGTTCGCAGACTTCTCTTTATTCTAAAACAGTCCTTTTGTTCTGGCCCACAGCTGCATCAAACCCAAATAGTCCAATCTACGCCAATCAAATTACCAAACTCTCCCTCCAATTAAATGTTTCTCTCTAATTAAACCTCAAGATTGGATTCAACTGATAAAGTCAACATGCCCCTCGCTCTTGCCTTCCCCCCAGTCTTTCAAACAATCCAAGTGAAATCCAAATAATTAAACAACTAACCAAACTATGCAGTGACAAACATGCTTCTGGTGAAATTACACCACAGAGAAAAAATAGCTATCTTTCCTGTCTTCTAATCTAGTTCTAATTAGTCCAAAGAATTCAAATGGGACCGACTGAAAACTTCAAAATAATCACCCCACAAGGCATGGGTAAAGATAGTCTAACACAATTCGCCCCTTCTGAAATAAAACGGAAACTCAAAAAGAGTCGTTGGCCCCGTAAAATGCAATGCATCCGATTTGTTGTCTTGTCTCGTGTTCATGATGAAATCGCAAAGCGGGCCTTTCAGACGCGTTTTTCGTATAGTATATGATGGACACGGAAACTTTGCTCAGTTTTCATAGATATCCTTGGATTTCAACACTCGTCTCAGGGGAGACGGAAAATTAAACAGACAAGTAGGGGAGAAATTGAAAATATACAGACCAAAATCGGTATCTATGTCAGGTTGCATTACCGCCACATAACGCTATCACATTCTACAACTGCAAAATAGAATCAACTCTTGAAAAGTTTCTCATCCGAGACAAAGATTGGAATTCCCGAAAGGATTTCTTACCGCATTTGCAATATATACCCGGAAAAATACGAGAGCATGTGTCGAAGGTGCATAATGTATATCTACACTATATTGAATTGGTCAGTCTTTACAAGGAGTGCATACAAACATTTTCGTTTATTTAAAAGCACATTCGACATATAAAACGACCACCATGAGGACGACACCGACGAAACGGACTTGGATGCTGATTCACATTGAGTTTGCCACTGTGAAAACTTTTTCTCCGAGCAAATTTCTTTCATTTTCTCTTTCTCTCTATACATATTTGCCCTTATACCGAATTCGTGCTCTCTATTGCTATGCATTGCAGCATGCCCGAATAACTGAGTTTTTTCTATTCCGTGCTCGTCAAAGAAAACTTTAAATTCACTGATGTATAAAGACCAGTGTATTCCTCCTGTTCGTCCTGCTCTATGATGAAGTCCGTTCCTGGTTTTCCGAACGGATAAGAGTATACCCGTGCCCGGCAGCGTATACCGTATACGGCATTATGCCCGATGTCGAGTATTAGAACGTATAAAGAATGGAAAGACACACAAAGCGCATTGAGACACACAGTGAGTACAAGAGAATTAGGGACGGAAGGAAAGTCGAATGAATCTCGTCGAGAATAATTTAAAGTTTCGAGTGAAAGTATAGAAAATGCTATAAGCTCGGATGGTGCAACCATGTCCGGAATGCACATTTTCATCGTGACCTGAAATCCTGAATCCTGAAATTCCCTACTGCAACAGACTTTTTGTCATGTTGCACGACTCACTTTTCCACTCGGTTAACATCCAATATGTTGAGAGAAAAAGGACTCGACATGAATCAGCAGCATAGTGGCTTTGAAGTGACTAGTTAATGGTATTCATTTGATAAATACTTCCTTTTCGGGTGCGGACTGATCAACAGAGATCCATACCCCCCTGTTGGAATTCTATAGTTTATCCTAGACTGAATTGCGTCTCTACTGTTAAATAATGCGAATCTAAATGAGTACGGTAAGCTGAGCCAGGGCACTGTTGCATTTTGTATGTTTGCATTTTGTTTGTGGGCGAGTGTAATTACAATTTCAAGCTGAAATAAAAGGCGAAATGCTTGGTGTACTGTTTCAAATGAATGGCGAAGCTGGTTGTTGAGCTGAAGTGTGGACCAATGTGATTTGTAAGGGACATGCTGTAAAAAGCTCGTGGTAAGTGAAAGGTGTGAAATTTCCAAGATTTTGAATGGTTTGAATTCAAATGGAGATCATCTAAACTATTCTGTGCTTGGGATTCATTTACCTATTTACAATTTTTTTTTATGTCAAAGATTTGAAACATTTCCCATTAATGTATGATTTATAAGATTTTTATAAGACTGATTTATACCTTTCACAATTCTCTTTAAAAATGAGCGAAATATTGCTTGTTACTGCCATCTTATAAATATATTTTGAGAAATTTTGAAACGCAAAACAATGTTGCACAATCAATAAATGTTGACGCTCATTATACGAGCTCGCAAAGAAAAATGAAAAATACCAACAGAATCCATTGTTAATGAACTTACGATAATTGTATAACGCGTAGAAAACATGTGCTGAATCATTCCAAATTCACTTAAAGTGATGCCCACACCGGCTCGTCGGCGAATATTCGCGACGAATTTTTCTGCGGTGTCAAAATTGCTTTATGGAGATGCCCACACCAACGCGAATATCCGCCAGTTTTGCAGTATTTTTTCTGCCGCGAATATTTGCTACCTAATGTAATTTTATTCAAATCAAGGTACAGTGTAGTACAACTCGATGTTGGTGTATCCGAAAATACAAAAATAAATTGCCCTACTCAGGGCCGGCCTTAGCATTCTGGTGGCCCTGGGCCAAATCGATGATGATGACCCCTACCAATCCCCGAAAAAAAAATTTAGCTTCATTTTTTTTTCTTTAATTTTTGATTGACTTTTTTTTTTGGTTTTGTTTTATTCAGTGTTGATGTGGCATGACACTCCAATGCCTGACCTTGTTGGCCTGAATGTTCTTAGCACACGTTAGATCAGTGATTCACAATCTGTTTGATGTCGCGTAAGTCTTAGCATTCAATATTTTTCAAAATAGGCATTTGATTTGTTACGTTTAGCAAAAATTGGGAGTTGCTACCACTGTCAGTTAGGTTTATCTGAAAAATACGTATTTTGTTTACCCTTAAAAATTTTGAATCTTTTCTCATCATCATAAGTTAAATCACAGGCAAATTTTAACTAAATTGTCGAGCTTTCGTTGAAAGAAAAATTTAATTCTCGGACTTTCCCAAAAATGTGTTCATAAATATGCATACTCCATACTGATCTGTATTATGTCCTTGGCGCAGTTCCTTTTTTTTCATCTCGAAGTTGAAAGTTGTAAAAAAAATAGCTCGAGTCGCTGCATCAAAGCTTTTCCCTGTTAAAATCGTAAAAAAATCGGTGGCGGCGCTGTATCACTGATTTTCCCTCGCCAAATATTTGAAATACCATCCGTCATACCATCCGTCATACCATCAGTCATACAGCGACTGGACCGATTTACAACTTTCAACTTTCAACTCCGTCTCTGTGGTTCTTATATCTTTGGGTGTGTTATGCTGACTATTGGTAGACATATCGGAGTGATTGCAACAATTTTTGAAAATATTTGCTCATATGCATTACTTGAATTTTTCAATCGAAACAAATTGTAATTTTCTTTTATAGAAAAAAATTAGGTTTATCCTGAAGCCTTTGGAGTTCGGACATTTAATAATTTCCGATAAGCTGTGAAACATCAAGTGTACTTTCAACCTCATTTTGATTTGACAATATTACCCAGCTATCCCATTAATTTTGCATCAGGTATATTTGTTGAGACTGTACATTAATACTAAAATCGTAGTTCACTTTGCATTCCATACATTCATATGTTATTTTTCCACTTATATAACTTCCGTGTATAATCGATATTATTCTGACTAGTTTTCTTCTCTATAATAAACGTGTTTAACTTTCATCGTGTCTTTTTATTTCGATCGGTCCACTACTATCCCTAACAGGTTATGGGCCCAGACCGTGTTCTCGAAATAAATCGGCGAATCGCAGCGACGTGCATTCATAATAAGCAATTCCAAACTGCTTGACTAGGAAAAACTCCGGATTCATTATCACCGACATCACCAAATATCATTTTTGACAACATTTTCTCCTCCTGACGATTTATTCCGAAAACCCCGCGAAGTATGTATGTACATGCAAAAACTAAAACGAACACCATGCCGCACATAATCGAACCAAACTTGTTTGCAGCATGTGTACGGACTTGGCGAATGTATCTATCATATCATAATTCATGTACACGTACATGATGCAGTGAGCAGAGGAACATGTTGATTCCAGATGCTTGAGTCGGTTCATATGATGGGCGAATATTTTTTGTTTGTTTTATGTGCGAATTTATATGAGCGCACTCAAGCAGAATTGGTGTTGATTGACTTACATGTTGCGTGTGGATTGAATATGGATAGTAGACGTTAAATGCATGTTGAGAGGAAAATATAAACTTCAGTTACATTTTCCAGAAGAAATCAGTTGACTACTGGTGACTTTTTGTGGAATTTAAAAAAATGTTTGTAGTTTTCTCTTCAAATTATGTCGGAGTTGTGCTGTGCGGCAGATTTTTTAATAACATCGGAATTTTCGACCCTTTTATTCGCTAAGAAAGGAGGATCGTTCAATCTGGGTGGTCAAAATTTAAAATTCATTTTGAATGTAAACAAAAAAGCGTTACACGGAAATTTAATTTTGAAACATATGAAAAGTACATTTGGCTTACCGGAAGTTGTAAATTAAATAAATTATTTTGTTGGCCGTGTCTTTTGTTCGCGAACGAGAAATCTGTTTGGAATAAATCCGGATTTAGCATTTAAATATTTAACGGGTTCAGCTGTAAAGCACGCTAGTTCGGAAACACATCTTCAGTCGTTAATTAAGTTAGATTTCTTCGGATCGCAAAGAATAGAGCTTATGCCAAATTACCAGGCGGCATTATTGATTATTACATAACGAAAAAGTTGACCGTAATCGGAATATTTTGAAACGTTTAATCGATACAGTGATTCATCTCGCAGAGCAAGAGCTTCCTTTATCGGATTCTATGATATAAGTGCCAACCGTAAGGCAATAACTTCTCATATTTTCAAAGGATTTTAAATTATGTCGGCAATAAGCTAAATGCACAATGCTACGATGGCGCAGCAGTAATGAGTTATCAAATCCGCGGAGTTCAATCTCTAACTCGCGAAAGATATGAGCCCGCATCGATCGTTCCATGCTATGCTCATTCACTAAATTTGGTTTTGTCTAAAACGGTTGAATTGATTACAGAAATTAAGCTTTTTTTTTGCGTGCATAAACGAGATAGCTTTTTTCAGTACATCCACTTAAAGGGCAGATCTTTTTTCATCTATAGTTAAGCGCCGATTACCACTTGTTTCCAAAACGCGTTGGCATTATCATTTTCGAATTATTAACGTTATATTTGAAGACTAGGATGATATTATAATAGTTTTTGATACGATTTTAAATAATTCCGAGAACTGGGATGGCAATTCCTTGACCTCTTCCGATACGTACACATCAAAATTTACAGAATTAGATTTTCATTTTTTCAGAAATATTCTCCAAAACCGATGTTTAATTTAATATAATTCAGAGTAAAGCTATAAATATTTCATATGCAAGCCAAAAAATTATTGGATTTGAGAACTGGCTTGAAAAAGACTTTTCTCAGAAGTTTGAAAATTTATGCATATTCGAAAGTAGCAGAAGAATATGAGCCACCGCCGCAAAAATCTAGAAATTCAAAAGGTCCGATACAAAATTTGCGAAGGATATTTAGAGAGATTGTATACGTCATTCTCGGGAAAATTCGAGAGAGATTTAATTCATTCAAAAATCTTTCATTCTTAGAATTACTCGAACCAAATTATTTTTCCAAATTTAAATCAAATTTTCCAGAAAAAACATTGACTCGCTTATTGAGATTCACAATTAATTTTTTGATAGAATAAAGCTAAAAAATTAACTTAAAGTAATTTTTTCGTCAGAAGAATTTAGAAAGGCAAATGTGAATCAAATTCTAGAATATTTACAAAATCGGCCTTAAGTCGCGAATAGTTTTAAACAAGTATATATTCGAGCAAAATTATTAACAATATTTCCAGTCACTGTGGCTTCTGCCGAGAGGTCGTTTTTATCTTTATAACGTATCCATACATTTTTAAGAATCACCAATCCTAGGAAAGGTTTTCAGATCTTGTTTTGATTGCTGCCGAAAAGGATATTCTCATACAAATGCGAAGAGAAAATTTTTTTTTATAAAGTAATTAAAGCTTGTTTGGATAAAGAGAGGCGTGAAGAATAAGAAATGCTTTATTTTTTTATACCTGATTTCTTCTATAAGGCATAAAGCCTCTTGCTATAAACGCTTTTGCAACTGTGTTTATTGTATTATTCAGTTCATTTTTATTTATGTGAAATTGGCTTTGGAATGATCAACTGCTTGACTATGAGGAATTTTCACTGCACGTCACTGGCGAATCGTTTACTAATCGTGAATTTTGATTTTTTGTGAAAAGCGATAAAAATGGCCGCGTTTAATTCCGTGCGTATCGAGTTGCTCACAAAGAACAACTACGATACGTGGAAGCTTCAGATGCAAGCGATTTTGGTTAAGAACGACCTATGGGAATACGCGAGTGGCTTTAAATCAAAACCTGAAGTGACCGAGAAGAATGGCGATGCAATCCAATTGTGGACACGAGAGGATCAAAAAGCGAGGTCGGACATTATTCTTTCTGTTCACCCAAGTGAACTGAAAAACATTAAAAATTGCGAAACAGCGCATGATGTGTGGCAGAAATTAATGAACATTTTTCAATCGGCCGGGCCTGCTCGCAAGGCTACGCTTTTAAAAAGGCTTATGCAGTCGAAAATGACTGAAAGCGAAGACGCCCGGGAGTATCTGGACAAATTCTTCGATACAGTCGACAAATTGGCTGAAATGTCCATCCCTGTGAACGAGGATTTGTTGACGATAATGCTGCTGTATAGTCTGCCGGCTAAATTCGAAAATTTTCGGTGTGCGATAGAGTCTCGGGACACCCTTCCCACCCCGGAGGCTCTGCGTATCAAAATAATCGAGGAGAGTGAAGCGCGAAAAAATAGTGTCGCAACATCGGACGTAATGTGGGCAAATAAACCCGGACCGCGATTTCCAAAAATTAACACTGAACCGAAAACGAATACGAACGCGATCGCGAATAAACAATGTTTCAAGTGTAAACGCATCGGACACTTAGCCAAACAGCGTAAGGCTAGCAAAAAGCAATTCGCGCAGAATGTCGAAAATATCTGTTTGAGTTCGAGTGATAAAAGTGCACAATTCGGTCGAAAGTGGTGCCTTGACAGTGGGGCGACGTCGCATCTTTGTCGCGACCCGAACTATTTTAGTGATTTGTGCGAATATCCAAATTGTGAACTAAGACTGGCCAATCACGCGTCCACGGTAGTTACGGGAGAAGGCAGAGTTAATTTTACGACGGAAGTTTCGGGTAAAACTAAAAACGTTTCGTTAGAAAAGACATTGTGTGTGCCTGACCTTCGCACTAATTTGATGTCGGTGGCAAAAATTGTGGATCGCGGACTTGTCGTTCGTTTTGAAAAACAGAAAGCGGTTGTTTTGGACATGAATGGACGTATGTATTGTGCTATGTGCTGATCGGATCGGCGACTTATATTACATTAGTGAAAACAATAACAATGTTCATTCTGCGGCGGCGGCAGCATCCACCTCGAAGGCAACAATGGCACTTTGGCACAGGAGATTGGGGCATGCAAGTGTAAAAGACATCATCGCTGGATGTCGAAATAAAGTCGTACAAGGAATCGAATTTGAGTCAACCTCATCCGAATCGAAGTGCGATACATGTCTACAGGGGAAGATGGCAAGGAAGCCGTTTCCAAAGCAAGCCAGTAAGAAATCCGAGCTATTGCAAATTATACACACTGATATTTGTGGTCCGATGAGAAGTGCGTCTATGGGAGGAGCGAGGTATTTCGCCGTATTTGTGGACGATAAATCGAGATGGTGTGAGGTGCGATTTCTGAAAACGAAAGATGAAGCTATGCAAGCCACTAAAGATGTAATTGCACTCGTCGAAAAACAAACCGGAAAGTCCGTAAAGTGCATCCAGTCCGATAATGGAGGCGAATTTACTAGTCGTGAGTTTGACGATTATTTGAAGAGTCGCGGAATCACAAGAAGGCTCACCATCCCTTATAACCCCGAGCAAAACGGGATCGCAGAGAGAAAAAATAGAACGCTTCTTGACATGGCGAGATGTATAATGCTCGAATCAGGCCTGTCATCCTCTTTTTGGGCCGAGGCGATTAATACCGCAAACTATATTCGTAACCGCTTGCCATCGAAGAGTCTAGACGGAAAGACACCTTTCGAATTGTGGACAGGAAATGTCCCCAACGTAAACTACTTCAGAGTATTCGGTAGCCAGGTTTATTATTTGAACCAAAAACCCGACAAAGGAAAATTTGATCCGAGAAGTGAAAAAGGAATTTTTCTCGGCTATGACGAATGCAGCAAGGGATTCAGAGTTTGGTCAATAAAAGACAAGAAAGCACTCATCAGTCGTGACATACAATTTACTGACGAAAGTGAATATCGATCCAATAATCGTGATAAATTGCTGCAAGTATGCGTCGAAGATCGTTCTAATACGAACTCGGGAATTGATGATATTTTGAACTGGCGTATTTTTGAATCGATCCATCCTTCTTCAGAAGTTGAGCAGCAGCCTGATCACTCAGATGGAATTGATTGCATCGTTGATAACGTTGTCGATGGCAGCCAGGAGCAAATTTCCCATGAAATTGATTACGTTGAGGGCAACGAGGTTTTCGGCGAGACAACCGGCGAAGATATGGACAGCACTTCTAGCGACAGTATTGGCGAGAATCAGAACAGCAACAATCTTCCGAGAAGAGGACGAGGTAGACCGTGTATAGTTCGAACGGGCTCGAGAGGAAGGCCGCGAAAAGTCTACAAAACCAACACAGAGCAGCGCGAAGAAGTTGAGCAAACATTCCTGTCGGAGATTCCGATGAAACAAGCCATGGAAGGGTCAGATGTCGAGGAATGGATACATGCGATGGTGAGTGAGATTACTTCTATTATTAAAAACAAGACCTGGTCCCTTGTAGATCGTCCTGAGAATGTTAAAGTTATTGGATCACGTATGGTTCTGCGAAATAAATATAACTCGGATGGTACAATTGAGCGACGAAAGGCCCGACTGGTGGCACAAGGTTTTAGCCAGCAACCTGGCGTTCATTATAATCAAACGTTTGCTCCAGTTGCACGAATTAGCTCCATTCGTCTATTAACATCTTTGGCTGCACAACACTCTATGGAAATACGACAGTTCGACATCGCAACAGCGTATTTGAATGGTATTTTAGAAGAGGAAGTTCTGATGGAACCGCCTAAAATGTTGTCTGAAATTCTGCAGCGTATTATCGCCATCGAGAAAGATAATTCAACCGGAATTGAAGCACGTAAAATGCTTTCGGCGCTTATGGAGGGAGACAAGGTTTGTCATCTGAGAAAATCGCTTTACGGTTTAAAGCAATCCGGTAGGAGCTGGTATACGAAGTTGGATGCATGCTTAAAAGAGATTGGAGCGGTGCCGACTATCTCCGATCCATGTTTGTTTCGAATTGGTTCCGGAAGCGATTCAACTTTAATCGCAATTTACGTCGACGATATTTTGGTGGCTTCGAAAAATGACGACATGCTCAAGAAAATTGGACAGGAATTGTCGAAACAATTTGAAGTGAAGGACTTAGGCTGTGTCGATTATTGTTTGGGAATCGAATTCATGAAAGAAAATGGCGGAATTGGAATGTACCAACGTGGTTACGTGAACGATATCCTCGAACGCTTTGGGATGAAGGACTGCAAGCCTGTGAGTACGCCTCTTGCCAGTGGTCTCAAATTGACAAGCAATGAGAAGAATGAGGAGCATGCTAACCTCCCGTATCGCGAACTGATTGGGGCACTTAATTACTTGGCCTGTACTACAAGACTGGATATCAGCTATGCAGTTAGTCATCTTGGGCAGTTTAACAATTGCTATGGTCCTGAACATTGGATTGCTGCGAAGCGAGTCCTTCGGTACTTAAAAGGTACGATTGATATTGGAATTTCTTTTGGTTGTGGATCCCCTTTAGTGAAAGGCTATGTCGATGCAGATTGGGGTAGCTGCGTTGAGGATCGCAGATCTTACTCCGGATACGTTTTTCTCCTGAACAATGGACCGATATCGTGGGAAGCTAAAAAGCAGCGAACAGTAGCTTTATCCACGACAGAAGCCGAGTACATGGCTTTAGTCGAAGCAATGAAGGAAGCCGTCTATTTGAATGGACTCCTGCGAGAGCTGGGTTTCGATCAACAAGCTGACATCACGATTTCTTGTGACAATCGCAGCGCACTCAAATTGGCCGAAAATCAAGTGTTCCATGGTAGGAGCAAGCACATTGATCTTCGTCATCACTTCATTCGCGATGTACTCAAGGATAAGACGATAACAATCGATTATGTTCCCACGGAAGAGCAGGTAGCCGATATGTTGACCAAGGGTCTCACCAAGCCGAAGCATGAGTGGTGTGCCAAGTCGTGTGGACTGCACGAATGTACAAGAATGCTTGCTCGATTGCCGTCTTAAGGGGAAGTGTTGAGACTGTACATTAATACTAAAATCGTAGTTCACTTTGCATTCCATACATTCATATGTTATTTTTCCACTTATATAACTTCCGTGTATAATCGATATTATTCTGACTAGTTTTCTTCTCTATAATAAACGTGTTTAACTTTCATCGTGTCTTTTTATTTCGATCGGTCCACTACTATCCCTAACAATATTTTGATTATCTTGTTGCGTGAAGGCCCCTGGAGAGTGAAACACTTTCCGAGTGGTGGTCTCCCGAAAAGTAAAGGTTCCATGGCGTGGTGGCCCCTTGAAAGTGGTGGCCCTGGGCGACCGCCCAGTTCGCCCACCCCTCTGGGCCTACTGTGACAAGTCCGGCGACACTCCGATCGTATCGCTCGGCCGAAGAATCGCAGAGATATCGAAGATTTTCCAAAGTGCATAGTACGAAGTTGATCGTAAAATTGCTATGGCGGGTATCTAGGTTGACAACTAACTATCTTTTGTCTGTTGTTTTGTACATTTTGTGAATTATTGTACTTATCTCGGTTATCCCTGACGCCCCTGTGAGCTGCGCAGGAAAGCTGCTCCGACGCTACCCTAGTGAATTTTTTTGCGAGTCCAGCGACACCTTGATCGTTTCGGTGGACTCAAGGATTCAAAAAAATATCGACGGATTTTCGAAGTAGTACGAAGCTGATTGTGAAATTGCAGTAGCCAACATCCAGGTTGGCGGTTATCTCTGATCACCCTGTGCACTGACCGGAAAAATAAAGGGGATCCGATGACCCTTTAAGCAATTTTATGTTGAGTCTAGCGACACATCGACCTCGATCGTGTCGCCACACCAAAGGATTACAGAGATATCGACAGATTTCTGAAAGAATACAAGGTCAATCGTCTCGTTCATGAATAGTATACGATGGGAAATGATCCTGCTGGTTCGATGCTTGCGTTTGTCCCAGATAAGTTACATACAAGCGTGAGTATTCTATTGAATTGAATAGTATTCTATTCGATTTACGCATGTCAATGATTTTATCCTTAGAATAAGTATAGAAATAGAGAGGTAAAATGTCGAATTTCACGTTGATTTCTTCCGCTAACGCTTTTTCATAATAAGTAAAGATGCCGCGTCATTTTGATATAGTGCACGAAAATTGCAGCAAGATTATAAATGTCAAAATAATTGACATTCTCTATCATGTCTAAGTCCTTTCCTTACATATGTAAATCTAATACCTTTTCTAAGGCAACAACATGATATCAGCTGTGAGCTGACAGTACCTACCCAGCGAATTATCCGCGCCGTGCCGGTGTGGGCACTAAAAAATGTGCCGAAAATTCATGACGCGTTGGTGTGGGCACCACTTAAGGCAAAAAAGGACACTTTTGTGTGAAGAGAGTTTGGAGTAACTCCTGGGTGAAATATTTTTAACTCAAAAATTGCTCAAAGTGCGAATAGCATAGTGTATACCCTATACCCATGCATGTACAGACCTAGAAGATATGCGAAACCAAAAATTTTGATTTTCATGGGAGGGAGGGTATAGATGGGTCGCACCTGGCACATCGTTAACATCTTATCAAGGCATCGAACAGCTTCAATTTGATACTAATTTGAAGTTCTTCGCGACATTCTACCACAAGATATGGCTGAATATAACTTTGTAGGGGAGGTAGGGGTAGAAGTAGCCGGACCTATTCCATTTTCCATCAACTGAAAGTATATGTCCGAATTAGGTATAGATCAAAATTTCAAGTCAATAGCGATATTGTATCGAAAGTTATGGCCGAATTAAAATATGAAGGAGGGGTAATTTGTATAGGAGGTAGGGGAACCCTTGGTCCGATTTGGCCCATTTTCAATACCATCCAAGATTTTATCAAAACAAACATTTGACCAGAATTTCAAACCGCTAGCTTCATTATTTCGGGAGTTATCGTGCGAACAGACAGACATGGCTTATTCGAATCAGGGACCGAGCCTGATCATTTATATATATACAGTAGCCGCTCGGAAATGAAAACTTGCAGAAATTAGAATTGCTTGGAAATTATAACAAGCAATTCATGTATATTCACCGCTCTAAAATTAGAATAAACCGTTCTAATTTTCAAGCGTAAGAAGTTCGACTTCACATTTCTTATGTATATTCCTTTCTTTAACAATGAAATGCATTCCGTTAAGTTCTTGTTACACAGGCACATAATCTTCTTAGAAATATGCTATCGGAAATGATCACGTTTGGGTCAAAATTAATTAGTACTGAGTGCAGTTATAACTACATAATCAATATTGAAATGGCATCACTCCTAAAAAGAAAAAAGACAACGCTTTCTCTTTCAATGTAAGCCGAGATTATTGGGAAGCTTAATGAAGGTGTCTCGAATAAGAGACTTTCCCGTGATTATGGAGTGGCCCCATCCTTTATTTCTTACCTTAAGAAAAATGAAAATAAAATTATGCACAAAGTACAAAATTCGTACTTGCCATTAAAATTAAAACACACTACGTGATGGAGAATTTCCTTAAATGGAACAAAAACTGTTTGAGTGGTTCATCAAGCAAAGAGAAAGAAATTGCACTGTTGACATAAACCTCCTAAAGGAAAAAGCTCTGCATATTCTTCAGCAGCAAAGTCCAGCAACTGCATTTAATGCCAGCAACGGCTGGTTACAGAATTTTAAACGGCGATTTAGGCTGCGAAGGCATAAGATTTGTGGAGAAAAATTGTCAAGTGATATGGCTGCGGTAGCGCCATTTAAAGTTAAATTTCTGAAAAAGTTGCGGAGATGGGTATTACGCCTGATCAAATGTATAATGCCGATAAATCAGGATAGTATTTTCCGGCTACTTCCCGATAAAACGTTGGTGTTCAGTGATGGACGTTGTGCTCCAGGACTGAAAACTTCTATAGAAAGAGTAACAATTTTGTTGTGTCCTTATTCCACTGGAACACACAAAATAAAGCCTATGGTGATTGGGAAGTCGAAAAATCCACGGTCGTTCAAGGGATTCAAAATTCCTCTTGATTATGCCTAATCCCGCAATTCCTGGATGACGATGGCTATATTTACAAAATGGTTTCATGAAAGTTTTGTACCGCAGGTAAGTTAGCTACGAATATAAAATTTAAAAAAAAACACGTCATCCTGAACTTAGGAGCCACGACATGAATATATTCATCCCCCGAATGTTACTCCTATTCTACAGCCGATGGATCAGAGTCCCATAAAAGCTTTACTTTCCATGATTATTGCTGAAGATAATTGTGAGGTGCGTCTAGATTTCGCTTACAATACCATCCACATTAAAAACATGTTTATTTATTCAAAATAATGTAGGTAGCCTCGGCATTAAAAAAGGTTACAATCCGGGAAGCGATTCTCTTTTTAAAATCAGTTCCTCAGTGTGTATTGCGGTCCAGTTGGAATAAACTTTTAGGCCAAAGGCCAGATTCCACATCTGTGGCTGCTGCGAATTACGAAAGCGATTTTGAAGAGGAAGACAATATTCCACTGGCCAACCTATAAGGCTCCGGTAAAAGACAATAGAATTGCTTCAACTTCTGGGACAGGTAGACTACGACAACTTCAAATATAAAATACAAAATGTTAAGGTCTCTTATTTATGTAGGAAGTGAGAGAATGATGACAGAATTGATGAAACTGCGTTTTCTAGCAGTTGCGACTCTGATGACGAGGAGTTTGAAGCCCGGGTTCCCCATGCAGAGGCTTCAAATAGACTGCTTTACTGGGCAAAAGAAAACAATGTAATGACATCCGAAATATTTGCAATCCAAAATATTCGCCACAAAGCCGTAATCTTGTCAGCGAATGTTGGCAAACGACAATCAAAAATCAATGGAAACGCTTGCAAACTAGAAAATTTCGAAAATTAGAATTGGCCAGAACGTTTTTTTTTCTCATTTTCGAGCCATACCTCCGGAGGCTCCTTTGTGGTGTTACATAATATTGGTGTAACAAAAACAATATACCCTAAATATAAAACAAATCGATTATTAAATATTTGTAAAACACAACAATTGATGATGGGACAACCAACCTTTAAGAACCTCATTCTGTACATGTCAATTCGGTGAACAATATGTTTATAGTAAGCCTTAATATTAATACCACATCAATATGGCTGGCTACGCACAAAAAAAAAAAAACAAAAGTTTCAACACTATCATCACTAACGTATGCAACCTTCCATTACCGAAATGTCGTCCCTTCCTTATTGATGGCAAAACTTGCTACAAATTTAATGGACATATAAACGACCATTTTGCCCTGGATCCGTTTCGTCCAATTTTTCGACCATTTTTCCTCCATTTATCCGGCGTATTTTGAATCAATAATGCATTTTCATTTCAATGTTGGTTAAGTTTGCTCGGGTTTTTTCTTGCCCGGAGCCTAAAATTGACCGCATAATACATACAAAGTCTCTACAAAGTGACCACATTTCGACTCTTCGACCGACCAAAACCCAAAATGCTGCCTTCGTGACTGGAACGTCTGACTTTTTCTCTCGGGTTTGTCGTCTTCGTCGTCCTGTCATGGTAAATGAGTATTCTGCTTTTTTTCGTTTGGCGTACCTCAAATAGTATAATGCTCCGGTGTACATTAAATTTGCATGGGACACACGACTAAAGAGACATTTTTTTCTGGTTTTCTTCGTCAGTCGGCAAAAAGAAATCCTACTTGACCCTCATACGTAGCATGTACGCTGGCTATATGAGTGTCGATGCTAAATGCTTTATTCTAGTAGCATTTCAAAGGAGCATGTGTGTTAGAGGATGCTCTGAATGCCATATGGCCGTAATATTTGTGAAAGAGCATAAATTAATGACACCACGCTGATATGCCGTGCTCTTCCAACAACACAAAAAAGACAAAAACGAAATGTGGAAGAAAAAGTAGGTTTTGCGGGTCTGTTTGATATTGCAATCATTTTGTACGTGGCCGCCTAACTTTGTGACCGACCTGATTGTAAAAGGTGACCGAGCCGAAAAGTGAGGTTAATAGGTTGCCGATTACGTGGTCGGCCTTGATAGAATAATAATTGAGCACGAGGTGAATATGTTCTAGTTTTGGTGCATTTTGTTTTTAAGAAGGACGAATTAGAAATGAAAATAATCCTTAATTCCAAAGCAGATGTATACGATATTCGGGATCCGGTCCGGTCCGGGATCCGGTTAAGAAATAAATCCATCAGTAGAAAGTGACCCTAAGATTTGAAATTAAGATTTTAAAATAAATAATAAATTGAGAAAAGTGGCATTTCCAACCCAAAAGAAACGTTTTGGGGGCGGTTTATTAGCCAATCTTTAAACGGGTGATTCTCCTAAACGGTGATAGCTAGGGCCCTCAAAGTTTCAGCAAAATGTAGGTCTGGATGCCCTCTTCATCGACTTTTTCAAACCACATTTTCGCCAAATCTCATAGAAATTGAGAAAAGTTGCATTTTCAGGCCAAAAGGAGCGTTTTGGGGGCGGTTTATTAGCCAATCTTTAAACGGCTGTATCTCCTAAACGGTGATAGCTAGGGCCCTCAAAGTTTCAGAAAAATGTAGGTCTGGATGCCCTCTTCATCGACTTTTTCAAACCCATTTTCGCCAAATCTCATAGAAATTGAAAAAGTTGCATTTTGAGTACAAAACGAGCGTTTTCGGGATGATTTATTGCCCGATCTTTAAACGGCTGTATCTCTTAAACGGTGATAGCTAGGGCCCTCAAAGTTTCAGCAAAATGTAGGTCTGGATGCCCTCTTCATCGACTTTTTCAAACCCCATTTTCGTCAAATCTCATAGAAATTGCGAAAAGTTGCATTTTCAGGCCAAAAGGAGTGTTTTGGGGGCGGTTTATTAGCCACTCTTTAAACGGCTGTATCTCCTCAAAGTCTCAGCAAAATGTAGGTCTGGATGCCCTCTTCATCGACTTTTTCAAACCCATTTTCGCCAAATCTCATAGAAATTGAAAAAGTTGCATTTTGAGTACAAAACGAGCGTTTTCGGGATGATTTATTGCCCGATCTTTAAACGGCTGTATCTCCTAAACGGTGATAGCTAGGGCCCTCAAAGTTTCAGCAAAATGTAGGTCTGGATGCCCTCTTCATCGACTCTTTCAAACCCCATTTTCGCCAAATCTCATAGAAATTGAGAAAAGTTGCATTTTCAGCACAAAAGGAGCGTTTTCGGGATGTTTTATTACCCGATCTTTAAACGGCTGTATCTCCTAAACGGTGATAGCTAGGGCCCTCAAAAATTCAGCAAAATGTAGGTCTGGATGCCCTCTTCATCGACTTTTTCAAACCCCATTTTCGCCAAATCTCATAGAAATTGAGAAAAGTTGCATTTTCAGGCCAAAAGGAGCGTTTTGGGGGCGGTTTATTACCCAATCTTTAGACGGCTGTATCTCCTAAACGGTGATAGCTAGGGCCCTCAAAGTTTCAGCAAAATGTAGGTCTGGATGCCCTCTTCATCGACTTTTTCAAACCCCATTTTCGCCAAATCTCATAGAAATTGAGAAAAGTTGCATTTTCAGGCCAAAAGGAGCGTTTTGGGGGCGATTTACTGCCCAAACTTTAAACGGCTGTAACTCCTAAACGGTGATAGCTAGGGCCCTCAAAGTTTCGGCAAAATGTGGGTCTGGATGCCCTCTTCATCGACTTTTTCAAACCCCATTTTCGCCAAATCTCATAGAAATTGAGAAAAGTTGCATTTTCAGGCCAAAAGGAGCGTTTTGGGGGAGGTTTATTAGCCAATCTTTAAACAGCTGTATCTCCTAAACGGTGATATCTAGGGCCCTCAAAGTTTCGGCAAACTGTAGGTCTGGATGCCCTCTTCATCGACTTTTTCAAACCCCATTTTCGCCAAATCTCATAGAAATTGAGAAAAGTTGCATTTTCAGGCCAAAAGGAGCGTTTTGGGGGTGGTTTATTAGCCAATCTTTAAACGGCTGTATCTCCTAAACGGTGATAGCTAGGGCCCTCAAAGGTTTCAGCAAAATGTAGGTCTGGATGCCCTCTTCATCGACTTTTTCAAACCCCATTTTCGCCAAATCTCATAGAAATTGAGAAAAGTTGCATTTTCAGGCCAAAAGGAGCGTTTTGGGGGTGGTTTATTAGCCAATCTTTAAACGGCTGTATCTCCTAAACGGTGATAGCTAGGGCCCTCAAAGGTTTCAGCAAAATGTAGGTCTGGATGCCCTCTTCATCGACTTTTTCAAACCCCATTTTCGCCAAATCTCATAGAAATTGAGAAAAGTTGCATTTTCAGGCCAAAAGGAGCGTTTTGGGGGTGGTTTATTAGCCAATCTTTAAACGGCTGTATCTCCTAAACGGTGATAGCTAGGGCCCTCAAAGGTTTCAGCAAAATGTAGGTCTGGATGCCCTCTTCATCGACTTTTTCAAACCCCATTTTCGCCAAATCTCATAGAAATTGAGAAAAGTTGCATTTTCAGGCCAAAAGGAGCGTTTTGGGGGTGGTTTATTAGCCAATCTTTAAACGGCTGTATCTCCTAAACGGTGATAGCTAGGGCCCTCAAAGGTTTCAGCAAAATGTAGGTCTGGATGCCCTCTTCATCGACTTTTTCAAACCCCATTTTCGCCAAATCTCATAGAAATTGAGAAAAGTTGCATTTTCAGGCCAAAAGGAGCGTTTTGGGGGTGGTTTATTAGCCAATCTTTAAACGGCTGTATCTCCTAAACGGTGATAGCTAGGGCCCTCAAAGGTTTCAGCAAAATGTAGGTCTGGATGCCCTCTTCATCGACTTTTTCAAACCCCATTTTCGCCAAATCTCATAGAAATTGAGAAAAGTTGCATTTTCAGGCCAAAAGGAGTGTTTTGGGGCGGTTTATTAGTCAATCTTTAAACGGCTGTATCTCCTAAACGGTGATAGCTAGGGCCCTCAAAGTTTCAGCAAAATGTAGGTCTGGATGCCCTCTTCATCGACTTTTTCAAACCCCATTTTCGCCAAATCTCATAGAAATTGAGAAAAGTTGCATTTTCAGGCCAAAAGGAGTGTTTTGGGGCGGTTTATTAGTCAATCTTTAAACGGCTGTATCTCCTAAACGGTGATAGCTAGGGCCCTCAAAGTTTCAGCAAAATGTAGGTCTCGATGCCCTCTTCATCGACTTTTTCAAACCCCATTTTTGCCAAATCTCATAGAAATTGAGAAAAGTGGCATTTCCAACCCAAAAGGCGCGTTTTGGGTGTGATTTATTACCCAAGCTTTAAACGGCTGTATCTCGTAAATGGTGATAGCTAGCGCCCCCAAAGTTTCAGCAGAATATAGGTCCGGATGTCCTCTTCATTGATTTTTCAAACTCCAATTTCGGCAATTTTTATTTGTAATTTTAATCTTATAGTTAGATATTGAATGAATATTGATGTTTTTTAATTGATTATCATCCAGATTATCGACTATTGATTATCGCGTGTTTAACTAAGAAAAACATATGAAATTGGATAGTTTGTTGGTGTTGAAACATCTGGTGACAACTTAGATAACTTTTTGGAGAGTGAAGGACCAGATTTTTCCTTTTCAAGGAAAATGCACAAAATGGAATGAGGCATTGTTAATAATCTGAATTCTTTCACTGACTAGTTTTAGTATGTATTTTACAAAATACAAAGCCTGAAGACATTTTTGTACAGGGTTGGTTTACGCTGCTAACACGAAATTTATCGAACGTACTGAATTTTTGTATTAAACTTTATGTAAAATTTATTGTTCTACGAAAATTCTTTAAGGATTCCGCGACGTTCCGTCTAACCATATTTTATTGCTGCGCAATTCAAATTAAAATACTTCTTTGTCCTCACACAAATTTATTCCTCACTCTGGCAAATTTGTGCATCCGAAATTCGGCTCCAATTTTTTTGCGAAGTAAATTCCTTAAATTATACAGATGATTTTTGTAGAGTATTTTTTTTTTTATATGAAACTCCTTCACACTTTTACATAATGCAGTATATGGGCACCATCATAATAAAAAGGTATATTTTTTATTTTATATGTTTATCCCGATTATTATTATACAGAATTTGTTGCACATAGGACTTTCGACTAAATATTAAGATCCTGAAGAGAAATTATCGGAAAAAAATGCTTTGTGTACATACCTATTTTAATTCTTTTTTTATAAGAGAGCCAAAAAAAAGTGTTCTTCAATTTAAATTTTCAGCGTTTGAACTTTTGAGCTTTTCATTAAAACATTTTTAATAACTCGCGAACTATTTCATAAAAAATTCTGAAATTCAGCACACTCATTGTTCACCGCAGAGCTCACTTCTACGAGTATATGGTGAAAATATGTATCTAGTAAGCGAGTCTTGTATGAACCGAGGTACCTACCTCTCGAAATCAAACAAATATCTGCGCATTTAATTGGATGAAATCGACCATTTCAAATTATTTTTACGCATGACTTCTCATAAAATATCTTTTATACATACTGCTATTCATTTCTGATAGCCCCTGTTTTAGAAGATAAATGTCTTGACTGATTTCCGAATAAATTATATTATCATACTCGTACAAATACGAATACGCAAAAGTATCCCATCCCTAAAATTTATGGTGGGTGCGATAGACCCGAAATAATATATGACCCTCCAACCAATGGACAATAATTGTTTCTACCACCCTTAACAACATCAAAATACTGATCCGTATAAATGATGTGTAAATTATGCCCCAGGACTCTAGTTTTCGTTATGTCATCGCATAAAAGGAATGTACACAAATTCAGATGTTACCATACGTCTGTTTTGAATACTTCTTTAAGAATTCATTTTTTTCTAGGTATCGCATATAAATGTACGCAAGTTGGTTCAATATTTGACCACCTACAGTTGTTGAACTGAACATCTCGCTCGTTGGTATCAAATCCACCTCTCCCTACACATACAGTCAAATGACACTAAAATCTCATGACCCTAGCGCTATAGGAGTCTGTCTGCTCCAAGGATAAGGTAAAATTTCGCTTGGAGCACTGTAATTGTTCTGCAATAAACGGACCAAATTTTATGATTATGGACCACATGGATGATGCGCGTACGTGCTTAGAACAATGAGACAATTCAGCCGAAATGTATATAAACGTTTGTGCCAACAATACGAGATGGCTGCGGCTGTTCTATAGTAGAGAAGAACTAGAACTATCTTTGGTACAAATGGAATAGAATAGAAAATTCTCTGGCACGACGTATAGGATGATTGTGGCTTAATGTAAAATTCATTCGATCCGGTTGAGCTTTATTGCGAAAGAATTGAGTCAGATCGTTATCCTTGCGTTTTTCCTCTATGTTTGGTTGCAGTAGTTCTGTGTTTTTTTCTGGTGGTATTAAATGAGTTTTTTTGTTGTTGGTGTGCGGGTTTGAATTATGCATATTCAGCAGGAAACAAGTTTATTTGCTATGATAACATCTTAGCGACAAAATGTTGACATGAGTACGTGTTCAGATAGGATTATACTGACGTGATGGATTATACTAATGGGATGGAGTAATGCAAAGGTATTTATCCTAAAACAGTCTGGTCCCAAAGGATTTAAGAATCATGAAAAACTCTTTTTCGCTGTCAAAACACTTCATGTTTCTGCTTTCCTTCTTTCTACTGTGATCCAAGTGGCCTTCGTTACTGATTTCACTCCAAAAACAGTCCACATGATGTAGGGCTCCTATCTTGAATCGAAGATTTTCGTAAACATGTCTCGATCAAGCAATCTGCACGAAATTATCAAGGGCGGTGCATCAGGGCCGAGCTTGGGGGGGCGAAAATTTTATGGGCCCAAAAGCAACAAGAGAGATTTCTCGAACGATAAGAAAATCACGACTACGAAATTAAAAAAAAAACTTTTTTCAAGCGAAGATATTTTTGATAGACAAGATGCAATTTCCGAAGTAAAAAAAATTGCTTAATTTGATGCGTCTCCCTTTCGAAATTTTTTGAATAATCTCCGCAATTTTAGTGATTACAGTATAAAATAGCAAAAACTTCACTTATTCCCATGTTTTTCGTTAGACTGTGTGACTGGATATTATTAACATATTCCAAGTCGCAATTAGTTTAAGAAAGTTTTTTTTATTACGATACACATAATTTTTTGAACACAACCATTCCAAATAAATTGCGCGGAATCTATGCGAAAACCTGCGGAATATTTTGCGTTGAAAATCACGATACACTCCCATTTTATTTATTGGAAATTTTGCCAACTCCCGCCTCGAATGTGAGCTTGGAGCCTTAAATTTTCCGCTGCGCAGATCTCGAGCACGAATAGAAATTCCGATTAATTATTATTTAAACAGAGATGTTTTAGAAGCAAAGAATCTGTTTGGAAATTTCGACAAATATCAATCGTGATGGAAAAATGTCTCAATACTAACATCGACCTTTTCAGGGCCAAAGACGACGTGGATCTAGCCAGAGGATTACATTAAGAAGAGTTTATTGATTTTTTAATTGAAACCCAACGAGGAACTATTTCTCTAAAACTAGTTGTGCGCTTTGTCAGCTGTTGCGGAGAGGATTTAATTTATTTGCAAAGAGCTTCATATTTTCACGGTGGAATATATGAATATAGGTTCCTTCCCTTTTGAAAGCGTCAATGAAAGGTGTAATTTCTAACGCACACATCATATTTCAAACTGATTTCACTTGTTAATTGTGGAAGTTATATTTTTTGTAATTAAAAAAACAAATTTTTATTTTTTCGGTCTTTTGGGTCGAGACACGTATGTCGATAGCTGGACTAAACAGAAACTTAGTTTTTTCCTAAATTAATCGCGAAGTTATAATACTACGAAAACCGTATTTTAAGAATGAAGAGAGAGAAGAGATGTTTTGATGGGCCGTGCAAATAATTGTTTTGTACATGGTAAACCTTTTCTAGACCTAATTTGGTAATTTTTCAAGAATTCAAAATATTATTCTATGAAAAGCACATCATAAGGGGTGACTTATGGGAGTATAAGGATGTAGCCTTCTGCTGCCTGCTTATAACAACCCGCTCGAGTTTAAACGCAGCAAAACAGTGACCAAACTGTATAGAAGTTTTAAAGAACGGCTGTTGCATATCATATTTCTGCGAAGTTGAACCACTTCCGAAACAAAATCCTGGCTACGTCTCTGCTCTAGTTAATGCTGTACGTCCAGAAAATTTCATTTCGTCCTAAATTTTTTAAAAATTCATTTCATTTTTATCGTTGGACGCTCAAATTTTCTTGAGGAAGTTGGAGGAATGTATATAAACCCTTTTAAAAAAGATTTGATTCAAATCGAACTAGTCAGCGAATTTCACTAAAAAAAACCATGGTCATAGTCAAGTGGTGTGACCCTCATCCATTTGAAATGATAGTGATACTACTTAGGGCTGAAGGAGAAATTATGTATATCGATATGTTGAATACTTTGAATTTTAGCCACTAAACGATCAATCTGTTTCCATTTTGATCGATAGTGGCGTAGATGATATCCTAATTTCCCTATTTGCCGTTCCTGGTTGTGCCTGTGGTGTTGACCCAGCCATGTATCATTATGCTTTAGCGTAGCATAATTTTGCTAAATTTATACCCGATTCGCACTAAAAACAAATTCTGGATTTGATATAAATTAATCCAGTTAAAACTTATATTAAAGGGAGGCTCACTTAAGAAGTTGGCGGGAGGGCCCCGAGTCAAGTCGTTTCGCCACTGGTTATGTCCGAATTATGACGAATTTCATTGCTTACCATTTGTGCTTGATACACACAAGATGTTTTGTGTTTAATACGCTTGTCACGTTTAAAACTGGGAGAGTTTGTACATTATTCACGGGTAAAATGTTAAGTAAGGAGAGACTTAAAAAAACGAAATGGAAAATAAAAACTCTACTTACCACTTGTGTTCCAGGAACTATATCACCAAATCCTATACTAGTTAATGAAATAAAACAAAAATAACTTCCATCTAGTACACCCCAAGACTCCCATCGGCTAAATAGGGTGGCTCCGCATAAAATGTATCTGAAGAGAAAAATTACTGGTCAACGTTTTAAGTCCTTAACTAATATCTACAGTCTTACCCTATCATTATCATTACACATGTAGTTAATGGTACAATCACAGTTGAGGGTTCAGCTTGCATAGCAGCTTCGACATCACTATCGACATCAGGAAAATCATTTACACTCTCCGACTCGCCGCCGCTAGTCTTTGTGCTAGTACTGCTTATTGAATTGCTCGACCACGAGCCACTTAGCTCGGCGCGCTTTAGAAAAAATAAATAAAAAAACGGTATTTAAATTTTTTTCGCGTGAATTGATCCTGTTTAAGTAATACTTACCTCTTGTTTTCGTAGCATTTCCAGAGTCTTTCGCCTCTCTCGTAAAATACGACGTTTCGCTACGCCCGGACATATACGACACAAGCACACTTTTGCATAGATCCATTTGAACGATTTGGCCATAACATCGCCAATATTTGACAAGTACAGAAGAAAAAGTGGCATGCCAATAATTGCATACAGTATTGTTGTAATTTTACCTAGACTTGTGCGTGGCGATATGTTTCCATAGCCTGAAAAAAAAAATTGAAAAAATATTATTGATAAAGTTAATAGGATAAGTTTTCTGTCCATTCCGCTTTTCGACTCTTCCAAACAATTTTATTAGTCATTTTCATTTAATTTTCTAGTCACAAGAGGACGTTCCTGCCAACGAAGTTAACTTGTAAATAGTCCAATTACTTTAGCATTTCCAACCGAGAAAATAGAATAAGGTTATTCCTTTTTTGCTTTGGAATAAAAGGGGTGCCAGGACTCTAAAACTAATTTTGCTAAGAAATCGTATTGGAAAGGAGTAAGTCTGGTCAGGCCCGGATTTACCGCCTGTATCGCCCCTGAACAGTGCCACCAACTTTTATACTTTTTACTTTTTTATTCGATATTTATTATTTTATTAACGCGAAAGGTCTTGACGCCCTAGGAACGGATTTGAACTTTTTTTGCCCGCGGTGACCTCCGTTCTTTAGAATAAATTGTGCAAAATAACACTATTAATACGTTGTGCGTCTTAAATAAGTAGTCAAAACTGGCCCTTATTTAATTAATGCTTAATTTTCCCCTAGCACAGAGGTGTCAAACTCGAGAACTGGCCCGGGCCAAATACCACTGTATTTAGGTTTGAGCGGGCCGCAGGATGTATAGACATTTTTTTCGAAATTTAATCACAGAAATTCTTTTAAAATTATACATCAGAGTCACTAGCCTAGGGATTATATCCTTTAGAAATGCCCTCTTTTAAAAATATTTTTCAAACAAATTTAAAGAAAAAAATTACACAAGAACTTAACCGCGAAAGTTAATGTGAATTAATTTCCACCAAATTTTGGACAGCTGATGAGAACCTACCGCCAATCGTGTAGGTTGTCCAAAAAAACCTGAAACATGCGGACGCGAAATATAATGCAACCGTTCAAAAGCCAACAACTTTTGAACCAAATTTCGGCACAAATCAAATTCACGAAAGGATTTATTATTTCCCTGCTCAAAATTGACCGCCTTCGAAATTTGTTGATAGAATAGAGAGGCAGATTTCTAACATACATAATTTACATAAAACACCGACTTTTTGACGAGTTTTAGTTAATATATTAGACTTGAGTTTAACCTCGTTTTATTTTTTTTATTTTTACGCATTTTTGTTGATACACATTGTGTTCCTTTGACCTAGCCGCGGGCCGCACAAAACTGCGAAGTGGGCCGCATGCGGCCCGCGGGCCGCGAGTTTGACATGTCTGCGCCTAGCACATTAGTCCGTAGGCGCACGCATGAGCTTTGAGATTTCCACTTCGTGGGTCCTGAGCGTTCTTGAATCGTTACCACAGAGCAAAATTAAATGGCAGGATTTTATTGTATTGAATTGGTCATAAAAAGTAGTAAGTAATTCAAAAATTGTGAAAATTATGTCGTTAAATTAAAATGAGGTGAATCTCCGGCTTCATTGAATTTCGAAAAAAACGTTCTTTTTTCCTTGATTTTTACTTGAAAATCTTGACAAAATTTCATAACGGTACATTTAACTGGCAAGACTGGTGAACGAATTCGCTTTAGTATGTTTAGACTTTCCAACAACATGTTATTTCCTTTTGATGTTGTAAGACTAAATGGAATTCATTGAAAATGGGATTCTTTGGGTCGAAAGAACAAAATATTTTCCTTCCCTCGGACATTCAGCTCTATTTGCTAGTGCCTCCAGGAAACTCGTCTTTTCAATTTTAGTATGAGGAGATCATTTTTTATCCTTTCGAATTGGTCGTTTTCCAGATTTCCCGACAAATAGTTTGATCCTGATCTCTAGCTGATCAATTAATTAATTTTTTGCCTCCATTAGGTAATACTGACAAAAAATCTCTTATTCCTTAAATACATACACTCGGTGCCAAGAACGTGAACTTTTTTATTCCATATTTATTATTTTATAATCGCGCGAAAGGTCTTGACGCCCTAAGGAACTTTTTTCGCGGGACCCCGTTCTCCCGATACAGCACACCAAATTGATCGTTTTCAGTACGGGATAAGTTTCCGTCACGCTCTGTGGCTCACTTGATTGAGTCACACTCTACGGTGCTAGTAATCTAGAGGTCCGGAGTTCGAATCTCGATGTGGTGCAGGAAGTGTATAGTGCTTGCCACAGTATATACACTCCTCTATATGCAATGTAAAGCCGGCCCCACACCGACCGAACTGTGGCAAACACCACACAAAAGATTCATACGAAAAATCGTGCAGCAGCAGTGCAGCAGTGTGGTTGGGCGACTCCAAGGTATCATTCTTGGATCGATCTTTTGTGCGGTGTGTGCCACACTCCGGTCGGTGTGGGGCCGGCTTAACGTTGACTTGAAGAACCCTATAAAGGGCTGAGTGAACGAACCATGCCACACAAGGGGTTACGGTACAGAGAAGAAGAAGAAGATAATTTCCGTAACGTTTAGTGAAATTGTAACGGAGGACGTTGGACATCCGAAGATGTCCCAGGGGACGGAGCCAAGGCCTCTACAATCGTGCAGGTTTGGCCAAAGGAAGGGCTCCTCAACGAGCGAGGAGCAGCGGCATGCGCTTGCTGTAGCTCAGAGCGGTAGTGTTGGGCTGGGTTTGTGCTGCCCGTTGCCCCGTGTCCTCTACATTAAAAATAACAGGCGCGACAATCCAGCATTGGACTAAGGCCGCAGGATGTGTTAGTGACATCCTATTTCCAAGATCTTATCTGCTTTTTGTTGAGGTAATGAGATCAGCATTACGCTCAGCAGTGTTATTTATCCCCATAAATGGGTACTCGTTTAACATCTGAGTGAGATCATAGTCCGTCACAAGCTCGTGAGTTCGAAAAACACCATGGAACACGGTGAGATTTGAACTCATGAACCTGTGCACCGAAGGTGCGCGCACTAACCGCTAGACCAGCCAGACTACATTAAAAGAAGGGAATTCGCATGCCTTGGGTGAACGATAACGACATGAGGATTGAAATTTGGGAAAAAAAAAAGAAAGGCTGGTGACGACGAGAGCGAAAGGGCGAGGCTTTCCTCACCAACCGACAGGAGCACTAATGTCTTCCCGTGGTGCACAAAGAACTTGGTTCCGCAACCCATCGTCCTACTATGGGTGCACCGACCTCCCTTGTTGCCTACTGGGGGTGCAGTCCGTACTACGGCAAACAACGTACACGCCCTCGGGTAGTTAGGCGCTTCTAGTTGTGCCTAGCCCAGCAGGCCTGTCATACGATGACCGAGTTCGCCAGCTGCACCCACCTCGGTCGACAAATTGCATTCCCTCGCAATCTGTCCACCACGGGAAAACTATCGCAGTGGCAAAGATTAAATTAACCGCGGGAACATACAATGAGGAGGAAAGCCTCCTCCTTGCTGTCACCAGCCTGACGCAAAAATTACTTTAAGGCAGTTTAAAGGCGGCCATTCAGATGCCGTTTTCAAATAAGGCTCTTATGGACCCAGATATTAGACGGATCCTGGCTATTTTTTTAATCCGCAACGCCAAATTGAAATGGAAAGGCTGTTACGTTCTGAATATATTCAAGAAACGAAGAACAAGATTTATCTATCAAACAAGAAAACAATACGGACATATAACTACATACATATTTCAATTTCTAACCTGAAAAAAAAATTAACCAAAACGAAAACCTTATCTTTTTATTTTCTTTTCCTTGCAGGTCCAAATCATCACGTCCCATCCAGAGATTCTTAGTTCCGCCAGCAAGCACAGGGTAATTCTTTTTTTATTTCATCTCAAACTTTCACACTTTAAATATTTTTCACACATGTCGGCCACACCACTCCAAAAATCGCCCGCCAAAAACTAACTGTCATTTCGGTGACAGTTTTCTATCGACCGCCGGCCGTCACCAATCCCCATTTCACCCATGGCCGTCAACTGAAGTGGCAAAATTTCTCATATGGCAATGCCACTTCATTATGGCCGAACTGTCAAAACAGCTGTTGCTTTAGGATTAATTCACACGCATAAATGTCGATTTTTGAATTTGAGCGGGATTTTTAGAAATGTCAATGATTTGAAATAAATCTAATCAAAGACATTTGTAGAAACCAAGCGAATTCAAAAATTGACGCTTATGTGTCTGAATTAGTCCATTACAAAATTGAAGTCAATCGAAAGGTCGCGACTCCCAAACAATGGATATTAAGTCCTGTAGCTGTAGACCCACAAAATGGTCGTTTTCAATACTTAATGAAACCAGCCCGAAATCGCAATTTCCGGGAGAGGGTATGCTATATCTGGAGAAAGAAAGTGAATCCACAGAACAGCTCCGTTCATTGGTGGTCAAGAGCTTTCGTTATAATAGGGTAGAAGTAAAAAAAAGTGTAAGTGTCCGGTTTTCTTTGTTCCGAGTGTCTGTTACTTCTCCCACGGGCGATTCCCAAAGCTATAGTGGTGAACTGGCAGGCTGAAGCCTACGACGGCATTTTTAACGCACAGATAAAAAAAATAATAGTTCAGTGAGCAGAATTTATTCCAATTTAAGCGCTTAATTCGTTAGCCAGTCATATTGAAACGATTTGGGAGTCAAGGATCAATCGATTAATCGTTGGATTGTAAAAATAAAGGGCAAGGTCGGTAGGGCGGCAAAAGTTAAAACGCCTTCTGACAACAGATATGTAAGTCCGCCACTGACCAAAATAACGACTTTTGCAGAGTTTCCTTAATTTTTTTTCTAATTTATTGAAACTGCATCCTGGAATATCGAAATGTGTATATTTCACAGAAGGTTAATTCAATCGAAGGTTGAAAGTTTCAGAAATATGCCCCTCCTCAAAAATTGCCCATATGGGAAATCCGGCCCTGAGTCTGGTCTGATCATCCTATGCATACATAAATGATATTGTGACACCACTGTGGGTCAATTTCACAATAGGGTTCCTGCACAGGGTAAAATATTGCACAATGTTCGCTCTGAAATTGACATCGTCCTTTTCCCAATATTACGAATACAATAACCATACAGAATACAGTGTGGTTTGAATTCGATAGCAATTGTCATATCTTTTTACATAATCGTTATAGACGGGCCAATTTCATATCAATTTTGCTCATCTGTGTCTTTTATAATGTACGAGTCTGTTTGCAAGTGGCATATCCACAAACTTATAGTAGCTCTTGAATTTTTAATCAAGAGCGATATAATGGTAGATAAAGAAATTCGTTGTATATTAAAACTGGGCAAAATCTAAAAAAAAAAAACCTAACACAGTGAGCAAAAGGTAAAACTTTAATGACACTGTCTTTAAATTTAAAGGTAAAACTTTATTTACACTGTCTTTAAATCTAGACAAATCAGGACATACAAAAATCTCTACTCGTAAATTTGATAATATTCTGATAAAATGTGAAGAATTGATGATAAAAAATGTAAAAGCTACAAAAGTCCTATTAAAGTTATGGACTATTTTGCATGAGCATACATTTTTTTACATCTTTAAAAAAATCAGAGTTTGGTTTAGGCAAGCATATCTCACCAGATTGACAAGTGTGGGAGATTATTTGCTTTGCCATTTAGAATTGGATTGCAACTCAAATAATATTAACAAATACTTTTTGCCACTCAATTAAGCGATATCTTACTATACATATATGAATGATTGTTCCCTGGCAATACATTAAGAATAATTCAAATAGACTGGAAAGTTTTTATATTCCTAACAGGCAACTCCAATTTACTAGTATATCAATACATACATACTTACTAATTACCAAAACTAATTCCAAAAGCTTCCAAGAAACTATAACTCTAATTACCAAAAATTACAACATCAGTTACACTCATAGAAATTTATTTAACAATCCAATCAGCACAATATTCACTCATTATCCTCACAAAATATCATTAATGTGGTTTGTGGCAATGGTTTAACAATTTATTTTGCCGCAGGATCCTATCATTCAGTTCGATGGAAAATAGAGAGTCAAATTAAATTATAATAAACAAAGTGGGAAACTTGAAATCATCGAATAATAATTTTGCACAATTGGAATTTCGTGTATATGACTACTAATCGGAATATTTGGGCATCATTTACGGTGGGGGGTGAAAGTCGAATAGTGATTAGAATTTTGCGTGATAAGCCGCAATTCCAAATACGAATTTATGTGGATAATTTGAAAGTGGTTTATTTGAGAAGAATTCAGGCGTAACATAGAAATGTTCATAATTGACAACTAGGAACGATTTGAAATATCTGTATGTGTATAGTACCTAATATCTTTACGGGACGTATATTTATTTGGTTTGTACGTATCAGTAAGTCCGTCTCACAAATAAGGAAACTGTATTGTTTAAATTATTGTAACCTACATTATCAATTTTAAATATTAATTTTCTTCTTTCTACGTGTATCTCAGCCTCTGCCCAAGCATTTAAACAGAAGAACTATCAGCGCTATTACACCTCTTTTAAAATATATGTAATATTATCCACTACTCTCCAAAAGTCTTCAAAATTATTATACCACGCAAACACAAACTTAACTCTATCTGTCACCAAAACTTTTGCGGTCAGCCCACATTACCACAAAATCCTCAGACGTAATTTATACGTACCTTATATCAAAATATAAAAGCCAGCCAAGATCCGCCTTTTTAAGTTTTCAGCGTCGCATTTACTTCGTCTTTTTCAAGTCTGTGACTATATGAGTATACGTATACGAAGGACTATCCTTAACTGTCGACGCGCAAGAATAATTCATAAATTCTCGTGAATGGTATGGTGGAAAACCGAAAAACTTATCGTTCGTCGTAATTTCTTTCGTTGAGATTTTCTTGATTTCAGTTTTCCGTTTTCATTTGTTTTTATTTCGGCACGTTTTCAAGTGTTTGTATGGATGTGTCTGTGTGTGTGTGTTTGTGTTGGATAAAATTATAGGATGGTCGTCGATTTTTCAAATGGACCTCGACAACACAAGTCGTTTAGATATGGACGAGGAAAATGCGATTCGGGAACGAATGAAAATAAAGATTGAGAGCATCCGATAAAAATGAAGAGCAGAATAGTTTGTAGCCCGTTTTGGATGTCCATAAATATAATTAAGGATAGTTTTCGTGGCCAAAATGCCTTTCGGATAAGATGAGTTAATGTTTTAATTTTTAGAAGTGGATTTTATTCAGAGATTTTATTAAACTTGGGAGTGGAGTTGTTGTTGGTATAAAGTTGAAGAAAGTTTACCTAATATGCACTGTGGCGCATCATCGGAAATTTGCATTGGTACAAACTATCTTTTTCGAGTTCACCAACCATAGACTAACACGAATGGACTATTTGATTTCCTGGTACGTTTTCTCGTTCGTTTTAAATTAAAGTCAGTTGAGTTTTCCCTACGAGATATTTTATTTTCTGTGAAAGCAATATTGTTTCGGGGGTTATTGCCACGACAAATGTTCAATGTTTGACAACCTTTATCTGTTTTAATTAGCGATTTGATCGCATTTTTAAATGGAAAATATTTTTGATGTGGCTCACTCAAGACCCAATGTAGAGCGTACTGTGGCGTACAAGATAGAAGAATGAAAATATGTTGATCGACGAAATACAGGAGAAATTGATAGCCTTATCCCATTTTGTACCCTTACCAGAAATACATTTTCAATGACGATATCCCTGTCCCCTTGACTCTTGACGATTCCGAAGAAAAACTAAATTTTCCGATTCGTTGTTTTTGTGTTATGGGTTGGTTCGAAAACGAACCGTTGGTAAGTAAAGAGCTGTTTTCACGATGGAATTGTCGTCCAACTTTTGAGCATTCAAACAAGTTGGACAACAAATCCATCGTGTAAACAGAAGTTGGGCAACAAGTTTGAAGTTGAACGAACATTCAAACAAATCCACCGTGTAAACAGAAGTTGGACAGCTTGTTTGAGATGCATTAATTATAGTCCAATCGAAATATAAATATGCTTTCTAATAATAAAGAATTAATGTCATATGGAAAACACATCTGAGAAAATGATGAAAACGTTTTGTGCCCTATACCCATTACTAAACAGAAATGCCAAATTGTCAACAGACAACAAGCTTTTAATATATAAAATGGCTATCCAACCCATAGCGGTTTATGGATCTCCTGTATTGGCTCTTTATTCAAAAACTGTTAGAAAGAAACTACAAACAACTCAAAATAGGATTCTCAAATGTATAGCAAATAAATCCTTCTACTATTCAACTATTAGGTTACACATTAAAACAAAAATAAAAACAACAAATGAATTAATAAATAATACTTCTCCTAAATTTTTGGCAAATTGCTTCAATCACAATAATAGTTTTATAAGATCACTAGTTAGCCAAAATGGCATATAGTACTAAGTTAGTTAAGATATAGGTTAAGATAGGTTAATTTTTTATTTTATTTTTCAATTAAGGTTTTTTGTTTTAAAAATTTTTTCCTTAAATATCTCAATAATTAAGTTATCAAAACTTAATTCAAATTTACTGCGCAATGCAACTACAGTATATCGTAGAGTTAAGGCCATCGCCGGCACCTAATTTAAGTTAACAGTAAGGGGCTACGAAATGTAAAAACTGAATTAATAAATGAAATGAATTAATGCTCCTGATTACCAATATCTGTGTATTATCATCCAATTCCGGCTTTCCGTTGACTTTTGGGGCACGCTGTATACTCATTCGGGCATGTTTCCTTCAATGTTTAAAATATTCACGAAAAATAAAAGGAAAAGCTAATATATTTTTTCTGTACTAATACGTATTGCAAAAACAGATAACGTTTTACGACCGCTCCACTTTTCAACTACTGTTTACACCTTACACGGCCAACAAGTTTGATAGGATTTCTTTGAGAGAATATCGTACGCGTAAACAGCCTTCCAACTTGGATAAGTTTGAGGGAAAAGTTGGATGCAAACAAGTTTGAAGCCGTCTAAACGCGGCTTAAGCGACATGGTATGTGTTGTATGCAATGAGGAAGGTGCGGCGTGGGTTTACATAATAAAATACAGTTTTTATTAAATTTTATATTTATGTATTTTGTTTTTTAAAGGTTTTTTAGATAATTTAAAAAAAAACATTCTAAAATCGATTAATTTCCGTCAGTCTGTCCATTTGTCCGTCTGTCCGTCCGTTCGTCTGTTCACTAAATAACTCGTGTACGTCTCAACCGATCGACATGAAATTTGGTAGGTATGAGTAAAATGGTCACAGTCTTTGGCACGAATACCTTAGAACTTGGTAGGACGAAGATAACAGGGTGTCCCCGTGTCCGGTGAAAAACTTACATTATGTACTTTTTAGCTTTAGCTAGCTGCAACTTGTTCGGGGACCATCACTTCGTTTGATAAAAAATGAAATAAATGTCATTAAATTCAAAATGCATCGTATGAGTACGTATAATGTACTGCTTTATTTCATTTTTTATCAAACGAAATGATGGTCCCCGAACAAGTTGCAGCTAGCTGCTTCAATTATTTCAAATATTTGTATTGACATTGACACCTTTTTGGAAAGCTGACAACACGCGTAAGTTTTTCCAGTGGTCTGCAGACTCCATGTCATATAATTTTTTTAGTAATACTACATTAAACAATATCTTTAAAAAAATTTAAGAAATTTTTTTTTATTTAAAATTAAAAATTTCGAATTGTGATGGGTTTTTGAAATTTTAAATGATTAAAAAATGTCTGCTATAGTGTTGACTAAAATCCAAAAATAAGTTTATGCCCATTACCTTAGTAGTCTTTTTAATTCTTACTTTAAATGGCAAAATTCTAGGTTATTTCAAAAAAACCTAAAAATGCATATATCTCAGTGACCATTGAAAATCGGCCTAACATTTATGGCCTCATTTTGTTGCATTTTGACCCTATTATAACGTGTTGCAGGGAATAGGTCGACTTAACCAATAACCCTGTATATATATATATTTTCAATTTTGAAAAATAGTCGAAAAAAGACGTTAATCATATTTTGCACAAATATATTATTATTAGGTATGTTTTTTTGGTTATCCCGTGTAGGTTTGGGTAACGAAACTTCATATAAAAAAAATGACAGGTGGGTCAGCTGGCATTTTTTTTATATGGAGTTTCGTTACCCAAACCTACACGGGATAACCAAAAAAACACACCTATTAATAACATTGTAGTCTGGCTGGTCTAGCGGTTAGTGCGCTTACCTTCGGTGCACAGGCTCATGAGTTCGAATCTCACCGTGTTCCATAGTGTTTTTCGAACTCACGAGCTTGTGACAGACTATGATCTCACTCAGATGTTAAACGAGTACCCATTTATGGGGATAAATAACACTGCTGAGCGTGATGCTGATCTCATTACCTCATCAAAAGCAGATAAGATCTTGGAAATAGGATGTCACTAACACATCCTGCGGCCTTAGTCCAATGTTGGATTGTCGCGCCTGTTATTTATTTATTTATTAATAACATTCGAAAACGAACCACCAGTACAAAATAGGTTAAAAGGCGAAGTATTTTGAGGCCTTTTTAAAATTAGAAAAAGAAGAAAACTTTGATATCGGGTTTTAATTTGACTACATTCGACGTTTGTATGCAAGTACATATGTATATTTATAAATAGGCCCACATTAACTGTCAAACCGTGACAGCTAGGCTCTCAGTAGAGAAATGGGCGACAGAATAAGCTCTACATCGGCTCACAAAACAATAGTTTTTAGGAATTTACGATTTGTTTTGAAAATTGCGATTAGAATACATGGACATTTTTGAAAATTTCCACTCCAAAGCATAAAAATGGTGTCAAAATTCGCACTTAAATTTTTTCGGATCTTTGGGTGACTTTAAACTCAGTAGAATAAGCAAAATGCTCAATGCAGATATGTAAGTTTGATTATCGAAAGGAAGAAGGAAGCCATTCACAATTATTTCCAACACTATTTAAATTTCGACAGATATTTTATAAATTGTTTTAATATAATTTTGACCAGACAATATGCGCTTCGTATTTATGCATCTCTGATATGGGTGGGAATACAATTTGAAGATTTATTTCGTGACAGCTTGAATACTTAATTAGGTATTGTACAATCGATTATAATGAAAATTTCAATTAAGTGTAATTGAATTGATTTCCTGTTCCGCTGCACGAATATTATTTACAAAGGACTTGCATGTTCAATAATTTATTTACCGAAAAATATACATATAGAGATAATTTTAACCGTTTCCCATTACATATAAAACTGCATAAAATTTAACATTCATAAACTGTTTATGAAGCGTGTACCACTCTGAAAATTAACTACCGTAAATTCAATTTTCCTAGTCTGTAAATTTTCACTTGAAGCCTTCAGGCAAAAGTCAGACAGCGTACAAAATGTTGTTACAACAAGCATTGCCAATAGCCCTATAATATAGATGTCTAGCCTCTATATCCCGAGCATATTTCGATTCGGGATATTCTCGCAGGCATTCAGAGGACTTATGAGCATCATTCGAGTATGTTTACGTTAGTATAAACAACACACGATAAGCAGGAATAAATAAGCAAGCTTCAGTAAGCGGACGGTGACCATGCATGAAGAGTGGCTGCTGTTTGTATGAACTCGTGCTCAGCAGCTGTAATTCGGCGGCTGCAGCTTTTGATCAGCAAACCTACATTGGCTGTATTCACTTAGGCTTCAGGTATACGCCCTCGCCAACGACTATACATTGATAGGGGTGGTGTTTACGTTGCAAAGTCGAATGGAAATAAATTTTGGAACATTTGATTAATTAAAATTCAATAATTTATTACAAGCTGATTTCATTGCGGGTATATGTCATCGATATACGAACTACATACATATATGTACGGGCGGATGCATGCATGCGAAAGAGGTACCTATACGCTCGCACTGGTGTACTGTATGCAGGATGATGTCATGCATGCATTCGAAATCCGATTATCGCTATTTGCCCGTATAATTCAACTTTTCGAATAAGGTATACATAGCGCACGTATAGGGAGAAATGTCTGCATCATGTCTGCATTTTGTAATGGAGTAAAAGGACAGTGACCGTTGTTCCTATGAGTATACAAATACATATATTCTATTTTTGAAATTTCATTTCACCACTCCGTTTGGGTAAATAGTGATAATTTATTATGATGGAAAATCGCAAAATATATCAATGGTGTCGGATTTAAATTAATACCTTAAAAGGGGATTTAATAAATGTTAGTGTAATAAATATGTAAAATGGTATCAATATTTTCTGTGACCTAATAATGCTGAGTCCACCTACCGGTATGAAATATAAGCTACGACCTATTATGATGCCAAATACACAAGAAAGGGATACACAAAAATCGGTCGAGAATTTTTGAATTTGGAATAAGAAACGGCAACAAACAGCACTTCTCGCCACGTTGAAATCGCAAACAAAGTGATTTTCCAGCGGAAATAAAATTAAAACAAGACCGAGGCTAACTTCGGGCGCGGCCGAAATTTGAATACCCTTCACTCTCCTCGGGCTAAAAGTTTTTTGGGGCAAACCTATGACTTGTATTTAGTCCTTCCCCATTCTTTTCCTTCTGTTTTCGCATAATATTTGATATTGACAAATTCTGTGGCGTCGATAAAACAATATTTGTGTGAGGTTTGGTTGGAATAAGTGGTAAAATAAAAAAAAAATATCTCAGAAAACTTTATTGGGGGATGCGGGAGCATGGCCCCATAGTACGATTCCATTTGTTTTACTTTTTTTTTTGTTTTGATAAAGACGCATTGAGGTTTTTTTAAATTGGTGTAGAAAAAATGTTTCTTAGAAAATCCAAAATGGGGAGGTTGGGCTTGTATGGTAGCCCCATGACTCCATAGTCCGATTATTTATGGCATCAATTGAAGTGCACTTTTACAAGTTTTGGTTGAAAGTGGTGCACAAATAAAAAAGTTGTTCGTAGAAGAACTCAATTTAGGGGGTTGGCTTTGTATGATAGCCCCATGACCCATCGTCCGATTCCATTCATTTTTACACATGTTTTGTGGCATCAAATGAAATGCACTTTTATGAGGTTTGATTAAAATTGGTGGACAAATAAAAAAGTTTTTCTTAGAAAAACTCAATTTGGGGGCTGGGTTTGTATGACAGCCCCATGACCCCACAGTCTGATTCCATTTATTCTTACATATATTTTGTGACATCAATAGAAACACATTTGTGTGAAACTTGGTTCAAATCGGTGCACAAATGAAAAAGTTTTTCTTAGAAGAACCTAATTTGGGGGGTTAGGTTTGTATGGCAGCCCCATGACCCCATGGTCCGATTTGATCCATTCTTACATATGTTTTGTGTTATCAATAGAAACACATTTGTGTGAAATTTCGTTGAAATTTGAAATTTGAAAAATAAAAAAGGTTTTCTTAGAAAAACCAAATTGGGGGGGTTAGGTTTGTATGGCAGCCCCATGAACCCTAGGTCCGATTTTAGCGATTCAAACATACAAACTGCCTGCAATAAAAAGAAACATGTGTGCAAAATTTCAGCTCGATAGCTTTTAAACTGGCCGAGTAAAACGCGTAGCAACAGACGGACAGACGGACAGACGGACAGGCGGACAGACGGACAGACGGACAGACGGACAGACAGACAGACGGACATCGCCCAATCGACTCAGCTCGTCATGCTGATCATATATATACATATTTTATATGGTCGGAGATGCTTCCTTCAATGCGTTACAAACTTCATGACAAAGTTAATATACCCTTTACTCTACGAGTGAAGGGTATAATGACGATGTAAATGATAGTCAAATATAGCCTATCTGGAATAGAAGAGATTATGCAGTGGCGCCGGAACGAATTTTTTATTGAGGGGGCAAGATTTTTTTTCTCAAATTCATATTAAGTTAAGCGGTTACCATGTACCGGACCTCTAGCCAGGACCGGCTCTACTATATGTGCAGAATGTGCATTTGAACAGGGCGCCTCATTAAGTGAGGCAAACAAACAATTTCAATTTTGGATTAATCTTAATTATCTCATTTTTAAAATCAAAATTTTGTAATTTTTAATGTTCTTTAATCGGAAGTTTTGAAAACTTGGCGCTTTTATATTTTAAATTAACATTTTCAAAAATTTCGCAAATCTCGATTTGAAAAAAATTAGGTTAACATTTGCACTTTTTGTGAAATTTTTGGGCGATTTTAATGTTTAAATTGTGATAGTTAGGACTTCCGCTATAATAACCTCTAAATTAGGTCTCAAACCCAAGTTTCGGTTTAAAAACATAAAAATTCGAAATTATTGAAAAATCGGATTTGAAAATTAAAAAATGCGAAACTACAAAATGTGCAAATTTTGGTTCTTATGTTTTCAAATGGAAAGTTCGGGTTTTGAAACCTTATTTAGAGAATATTCAATCACAAAATTTCTTTACAAAGCTGAGGGTCCTAGTACTTGCCACAAGCCAACCCCCAGTGAAAATGAGCCCCCCCCCTCACCTTAGTATAAGCTCTTCATTAGATATATTGCGCTGATAGTGTAGTTAGCACATGATAAACCGAGTAGATTGCAAAATGTTGGGGAAAATGGTTTTTTGTTTCCTATGTTTTTTTGGTGTGCTCAGCACAAAAATTTCGTTGCGAAATTACTACGAATTGTACAGATACCGCTTAACGCATTTTAAAGAGTAATGGTGCGTTGGACCCGCAATTATGTTTGTTTCTAACATGTTCAAGGCAGGTTATCGGAGAAATGTCCACTTTCGGAGCTTTAAGCAAAAAAAAACAAACAAAAAACAAACATTTTTGGTTTTTTTTTGCAGTTGCGATCCTGATTTGCAACAAAATTCAATCAAGCACTCCAATAAAACATAAGAAACAACAAACAGATTCTCCACCACACTTTGCAATCTGAAATCACCGAATGATTACACTATTAATAATTTTGGGAAATACTCATTTCTTGACTAGAACCGCTCAGTAAAGTGAAAGTCCCCTTTTTCTTAAACGACGACAATCTAAAAATGAATATCTCTCGAATTATGTATGTTAAAAGAATAGCTCATACTGAGGGGGTGGCACACTGTGACTCTAATTGAATTGAAATTGAAGAAACGGCTTTCAACACAGGGCGCCATAATACCTAGGACCGTCGCTGCCTCTAGCAGCAGTTTCCTCGGGAAACGAATTCTTCCTTTTAAGAATTTTTCAGGAATCTAAATTCCCTGTTCGATCCCTGTGAAAATGGAGAAGGATTAGATGTGTGAGACTTTTTGTGTCATTGTTGAATGTAGCCATGTTAAAGACGTTGTAAAACACTGAACGACCTTTCTGATGATGCTGCTGATGCTGGAACCGTCAGAAGTAATGCTACTTCGTCGATCAACGGTCAATAGTTTCGCTATCGTTGGCCTTGTCGTTAATTAGAGGTACTCTTGTTAAGGAAGAAGAAATGAAAATGGAATAATCATGTACATACTCGTAGTATACATGCACTAGATGCACGTTTGCAACTTTCTGCGAACCAGATATTCCATCATGGAAAAAAAAATATCGACTTCTAGAATAATAAATTGAATATGTACATTGTATATGCTTAAAAATATAAAATAAACGATTCTTCATTTTTAATATAATGCAATATAGTAGTACTAATTGCCCCTTTAGCCAAAATATTGAGAGGGCAGTAGCCCCCGCTGCCCCCCCTGTTCCGGCGCCATTGGATTATGAATTGAATGTGAATTAATTTAAACTACCTTCGTCCCAAGCTTCTCTAATCGCTGGCAGAAGCTAAGAAAACTTAATTTATTTAATAGAATTTCGCTACCAAACCAAGTTAATATGAAATGTTGCTCTATTGATAATGCTCGTATAATTATTTTATGAAAAAGCAGGACAAATGTTCTAAAACTCGGTGTTTGGCAGGACAAGTCTACTAAAAGAAGGACAACCAGAAAGACAAAAACGCTGTATCTTTCGAATTTTCAATTGCGAGTATACAGGGTGGCACGACGATTTTAAAAAGGTCGTAAAAAATTAATGCTACAAATATTTTTCTGACACTTAAACACTCAGGACAGTTGCGGAATTTAAATCAGACCCTTAAAAAACACTCCAGAAAATGGTGTTCGTTTTCATCACTAAACTTTAGAGTGGTATTCGGTAATTTTCTTTCACATTCCGCAGCGGATCAACTTAAATTTGCCCAATCTCTTCGCGAGTAGATTCTGTTGTTTCAACGCATGCGGGTTTATTTTCAATCATGCGTAATTTCAGGAACCTATAGAGAAAATAAAGTCAGGCCTGTTTAAGTCGAGGGACCGATTAGGAGGTCGAAAATTTGTGATGTGACCCGTGACCCTATCTATGTTATTCGGAGAGGACTGGTATTGGTACTGAAGCTATCGCATTCCGTACTGTATGGTCTCATTTTTTCGAAACCACTTTGTTGGAAGTTATTTTCAGTCAATGGATTAACGGTTTACGCAAATGGAATACGCATTCCCATGACTATTGAAGGAACGGCAAATTCTTCATGTAAGCAAGCTTATTACGGTTTAACGCATCATTATGCATTAACAAGGTGTTCATCGTCCACTGATCTATCTTACAAGCTAAAACTCTTTTAACCAAGAAATTTAATACTAAATGGAAATGGAAGTGGAATTTCTGAAAAAATTTTAGAACAACTTCAAAAAATGACTTCTAAGTAATGACATTTTTTAAAAAGGTTGTAATGTAAATTTCATAACTGTTCGAAATTGTTTGGAGTTTGTAGAGCATGCAATTCCATTTTTTGTGACGTTTTAAAAACCGCCAGCTTCCCGTGTGACATCCTGTATTATCTAGAGATGTTTATCGCTTATCTGACTCAAATGATATCACTTCTTTCACAATCACAATTTGTAATAACTATTCTAGATCGCTCTTTTCGAAATCCATACTACGACATCAGCTCATCCTTTCGTATAAATGTTCCTACATGGGGTCCTCCTCATCAGGACTATCTAGTGTAAAAGCACAGCCTTTTTGTTTTTAACCTAAGTACCACTTTGTTAAGCAATAGGCGACATTGAGGCATTTAATTTTTTTTTTGTAACGTCTAACGAAAGTTTTGGAAAGAAAATAGACGCGAACGAGTTGTTGTTGTACGAATTTTTGGTGTGGTTTTCACAATTTGCTTATTTTCTAAAATGTAGACTTAAATTTCCAAAACAGGACAAAGAAGGTCAAAAGCAGGACGGCAGGATAAGGTCGAAAAAACAGGACTGTCAGCCAAAAACAGGACGGATACGACAATTATGTTCTATTCGAAAGAAACAAAACACCGGGTTTAAAATTCGCTTTAAACGAAAGCGAATTTAAAACCGCGGTGTTCGGTTTCTTTCGAATAGAATAATTTCGGAATTCGCGTGTATCGTTTTTCCAATATTTGAATTACGACAATTATGATTTTAAAATTCGATTCTTCTGGAGTTGGCGGATTTTGAGGCTTAAAGAACAATATCGAAGAAAGATATGAATTTAAGGATTATGTCTATAAGCAACCCCTAAAATATCCCTGTATTTGACACGAAATGTTGGGTTCCTAAGAGTTTGCAAAACAAAACTAGATAGGTAATACACATAATAAAAGTTAAAAAATACCCTTGTACCTATATATAAAATAACTTTTACCACTCGCAATTTTTTCGCCGGAAGTTTCTATATATGTATACCAAAACTAGAGGTGGATTGACTTTCTCAGCTGAAGCCTCGGTTGGAAACTTTGGCCTCGCATTTTTATCTTTATTCAAACGCCTCGTGTTCAAGGGAAAGTACAAACTCGAGTCCTTTATTTTGAAATTTAAACTTAGCTATAGCCATATTCAAGAAATAAAGAATTAATTAGTCGATTGTACACATAAGGGAGCTTAAACTTGTTGAGGCTGCCATTGACTCAAACGAACGCTTTTACAAAGTTCAATTTATTTTTTTGTGATTATGTCAACGTCTTCTTCAGATCTCTAAAGAACTTTAAATCAATGGAAAATATGCTTGATTCTAAGATAGGCCAACTCTCAAAATTTGCTGCCTTAGGCAATTAGTTGCTCATATGAGAAATCCGGCCCTGACAATGCGAAAGAATTTTCTTAGTTCTACTGCAAAAAAAATAAGCAAACACTGAGATTTTTTCTTCATACATCGACTTCGATTTCTGAAGTGCAAGACGTTCGTTGAATAACAAATTGGAACATATTTTACTCTGAATTTTTTCTTACTTTTAATTGATTTAATTTTTTAAATTTTAGTACACTTTGTACATAAAAATTAACGGTTGCCAAAATATGTGCTGCTCCCTATTGCCTACACATATTTCCGCATAAAATCGCTCAATTACCATAATTTGTCTTCGAATTTCCCTTCATTGCTGAAACTCATTTTTAATTTAAACATCAAATTAAATCCCATAATTAGCTTCATTTCGTCAAGTTTCTACATTTTCAATTCTATGTCTACACTCTGTAATGTATACAAATCCTTTAGGCTTTAGCTGGCTAGAATCCAACCTTCAATTTAGACTGCGTTCCAATGCTATACGTACATGTATCATGATTTATATATCGCCAGAAAGCGGCAACAGCATCCAAGACAACAAGGCAATCCTTTGGACACCTAATCGGTATAAACTCGTCTGAGAAAATTTCACTCTAAATCAGTTTTATGAAAAGAAGCCAGGAACGGCAGACAAAATGCGCTTACCACTGAATAACTAGATCTTTTCGTAACGCTCCACAAAAAAGCAACGCAAAAAATGTCAGATGCTACTGTGTTTTCGTTGATGCTTTTGGTATCCTTTTCTATACACATATTCAAATATTTAGGTGAAATCTTAGTCCAAATAGACGACGTAACATGGATTTAATCCGGGTTTGATGGTTAAAAAAAAAAAGAACGACACAGCGTATCGTCCGCCGTCGCGTCGCGTCGTCGTCATCGTTGTAGTATACTATACGGACGTAAATGGTGTGAGAAATAGGAATGTAAAAGCGTTGGGTGCCAAAATAGACGGTAACGTTAGAACACTTTCCTTGTGACTACATACTTTGTTTTCAGTATTGCGCTCTGCACTTCTTCCCCGATGTCTTTATCTCTGTGGGAATTTAATTATTTTCTGGCTGAAATGGTTTTAATGGAAGCGATCCCTTTTCGTAAAAGGTCTTATCCTTTTAATGCTTACGAGACAATGTTTTATGTGAAATTGAATAAATCAATCGTTTTAAATTGAGCAAATTGGATTTGTACTACAGAGGAAAATGCAAAAAAAATGGGAGAGAAATTAGTGAAATATGTACAAAGTGTCCTGTCAACTGTATGCCTCTATGTTCGAATAGGATTAGATTGAAACTCTGTAAATCGTTGATGGATTCTGTTGAGATCAGTGCAAATATGTGTTCATTGGAAAACGTCAATTTTAACGAAAAGTTTTAAGTTAAAATGTGAAAGAATTTCCATTTTTTCCTGCATGCTATACACTTGAAAATGACGATTTGATAGTATGAGCCACAAAATAGGTACATATATCGTCGATGTGGTTAATTAAATCTACAATCATACAATTCCCCCCTATTGCGTCCCGGTTAAGTTTCTGGGATAGTTTAGGAATATAATGCACGCTATTTGAATTGAATAGGGAAGTACGTATAGCAACTCGTGACGCAAATACCTATAATGGAACTCAATTGAAAAACTATATGAACTGTATTGCCATCTGTTTCTTCGTCGTACGTAATGGCAATTGGTAAGTTTCCTTGAAACCTCAACTTGAAAAGGAAGTAAGTCCTATAAAAAATTATATCTTTCAAACCCTTGATTTTTTTGTCAGCTATTAAGCATTATCAACTGGAAAAAAATATCCACTCATTGGAGAACTTATCATTTAAAAGGATAATACACTCATCATGATAACAAATCAATATCACTTTACCATATAAGGTTATACCTACGTCCGTTTTCATTTTCCCTGGAATTTAATCCAAAAACGTAATATGAAGTTGAGAAGTAGATTAACGACTACGCTGACCCACTTTGGAGATCATCCAAACGCCTGAGGGTCGAATTTCACTCCGGAATTGTCCGTCAAAATGGTATGCGTATAATAAATAGCTCAGTACCCGCCGCCAACTCTGTCCATTATGTATGTCATTTTGTACGGAAAAGAAAGGCATGCAAGGGTTTAATATTATGGTGGGTATACGATTGAAGTGATTAAATTCTTTTGCCGCCTATACGAGATATGGAAAAGTACGTTTTCCACCATTATTTGGCACTGGAAATATAATGTTAAAAAAAAAATGTCCTGAGGCCTATGGGCACTGAAAGCCGTCCGCTTCATACCTACTAGACTTGGCATTGCGATCTGCCTATATGCGTACGCTATCCGATCCCCCATCATATCCAACCCGAATTAAAGAGTTAATACAGTGAATCATTATATTTTTCCACAAAAGTCAAATTCTACTTTGCTTTAATCTCGCTTTCTTGATAACGTCAGGAATTTGCATGGCGTTGTTGTATAATGTCTTTGTCATCGTACCATTTAGATTTTTCTCCTGTCTATTATTAGGCGAAATAGAATCAAGCTATAAAAAGTCAAGCATCCAAAAAAATCCGCGCGAGCGTTACGTTTGAATAAACAACTTTAAAAAGGAAATCCTTCAGAATCTCGTCGTATGCCATAAAGCGAACACAAAATAGCAGAACACAACAGCACAGAAGGACAAGCTGGTATACAATAAAAAGGATGACTGAGCGTCAAACCAACGAAGAAAGAAAATGCACAAAAAAAAACGGTTGTCCACAAATACTCGGTGCACTATTATGGTCTTTTGATGCAGTTGATTCAGTTTAGGTTCCAGTAAATAAAACAGAAAATTGTAAGAAAACTCTATGAAAATGAAACCATGGATTTAACCCGAAAGCATCTATTCGGGAATTTGAAATGTGCAAAACTATAGGATTGGAATACATAGACGCGATCAGTAGAGTATGTATGAGCCATATTGTGGGGTGTGGATACCATTAAATTCGCTCGAAGGGTTTTTGAGTTTGATTATGCATTTTTTTTATTATACTGAGACCGAGGCTAATTTCGGGCGCGGCCGAAATGTTAATACCCTTCACTCCCCTCGGGCTAAAAGTTTTTTCGGGCGTACCTTCAACGTGTATTTAACACCCCCCCCCCCCATTCTTCATTCTGTCTTCACAAAAGTTCGGTTGCGTCGACAGAACAAGATATTTGTGTGGAGTTTGGTGGGAATAAGTGGGCAAATACAAATATTTACTCAGAAAATTTTATTGGGGGATGTGGGAGCATGGCCCACAGTATGATTCCATTTTTTTTACTCTTTAGTTGCCTAGATAAAGACACATTAATTCACGGTTTTGTAAAATTGGTGTAAAAATGTTTTTTTAGGAGAACCAGAATTGGGGTTGGGTTTGTATGGCAGGCCCATGACCTCATGGTCCGATTTGATCTATTCTTACCTAAGTATTGTGTCATTAATAGAAAAACATTTGTGAGAAATTTGGTTGAAATTGGTGCATAAATAAAAAAGTTTCCTTAGAAGAACCTAATTTGGGGGGTTGGGTTTGAATGGCAGCCCCATCACGCCATTTTCTGATTTTATCCATTCTTACATATGTTTTTTGCCGTCAATAGAAGTGCATTTGTGTGAAATTTGGTTGAAATTGGTGCACAAATAAAACAGTTTTTCTTACAAGAACCTAATTTGAGGGGTTAGGTTTGTATGGCAATGGCCCCATGATCCCATAGTGCGATTTCATCCATTCTTACATATGTTTTGTGTTATTAATAGAAACAAATTTTTGTGAAATTTGGTTGAAATTGGTACACAAATAAAAAAAATTTCTTATAAGAACCTAATTTGGGGAGTTGGGTTTGTATGGCAGCCCCATGACCCCATTGTCCGATTTTACCGATTCAAAAATACAAACGCTTGCAGCAAAAGAAGCATTTGTGCAAAATTTCAGCTTCATATCTTTTAAATTGGCCGAGTAAAACGCGTCTCAACAGACAGACAGACGGACAGACTGACATTGCCCAATCGACACCCCAAATCATGCTGATCATATATGTATACTTTTTATATGGTCGGAGATGCTTCCTTTAATGCGTTACAAACTTCATGACAAAGTTAATATGTATACCCTTTTAAAAAATCCAATTGAAATTTTACCGGGGTTGTGGAAGGCTATTAACCTTGTGCGTTATTTGAGGTTTTACTCCAGTCACTCCAGTCAGTGATTTTTGTATTAATATAAAAGTAAAAGAGTGTGTTCTACTTACCAATCGTTGTAATTACAGTCAATGAATAAAGAAATGCACCAGGAAAACTCCACGGATTTTCACCAGTACCGCTGCCTTTTTGCGCCTGTTTGACAATTTTTCGTTGGAATGCAAGAATTTCACGATCCACTCTATAATGATTAGTTGAAAAGTAATCAAAATAACTAAATTAAAAATTTGATCAAGTTGTATTGTTTTACAAAACAAAAACGAAAAAGCTACAAAGTCACTCTATAGCTCTGAGGAATTATTATAAATAATAAATTTAATATTAAATTATATCTGACAAACTCTGACACAACACTTTAGACAAGAATAAAACATAAAAAAAAAAATAAAATTTTCAATCAGCTACGATGAGTGAATTTACGAGTTTATATATCAATCTCGACATTTTAATTTAAATATCGTGAATGCAATTGCATTGAATTTATACTAATCGAATGTCATCCAAAAAAAGAGTAATGAGTCCTATCAGAATATACACTGGTCGGCATATGTATTTTGACATCTCATACCCTCCAGCCCCGACACTGGTTTTGTTTAACTAAAACCAATAACGGTAAATTTCTTTTATCAAAATTAAAGCACATATCGACAGCAATAAATATGCTTAATACTTTTCCTGTCCTCTTTCGGACTCTCATCCTATAGAAAAGAGAAAAGATGGAGGCGGAATTCTGGTGTGCCATAAGTATTTTGTCAACGTTTAACTCTTTGATTGCGCCCATTTTTTCGCAAGAACTGATGCACAAAACATGTTTTTATTAATTTTTGAGTTCCCCATATTAATTTTCAAATAAAAAATATCACCAGTGGCTCGAAACATAAACAAAAATTAGAATTTCGAAGATTGGTTTGAGCATCGATTGATGCCAGCCTTAGTGCTGGCTTACACATTGAATACGCTACTATTGAATTTTATTTCATACGGTAAATTGTTTATTACCAAACAAAAAAATGTTTTAAAACAAAATAAAAACAAATCTTGGCGCTCTCTGAAAGAAAGCGAATGTGAACCCCGAGATAAGTGAGTCACGATGAAGAACTCTAAGAAAGAAGTGAAATTTAAACCAAATTGTGCCGCAAAAAAAAACGAATATAACTTCCGGCGATTCAATGACGACCAAAAGAAGCTTTGGCCATGGAAACAGTGATTTGAACTTAAGCAGCCCAGGCCATTGTAAGCAAAATATCCCTGCATAATGAGAGAGCCTCCACTGTGGTATTAATTTTGGTTTCACTTTATCTGCGTATGCATGCAATTTGCCTTTTTTAGTTCTAGACCGAAAGTGGTCGTTATTATCTCTGCCTCCGATGGCACATTCTTCATATTCATAATATCCTTTGGTTCAATTAGGACATTTTCCATAAATATTTGGAAGATTTTTCGGTAATGATTCGATATACACATCCCATTTCTGTGATGCATGGAATAGTTTTCTATTTCTTTTCTCTTATTCAATTCTGGTGTTTAATAATGAACAGTCTACCTCAGACGTGTCAAACTCGCGTTCTGTGCGGCCCGCGGCCATGTCGAAACAGCACAATCTGTATCAACACACAAATTGTGAAATTGGTAAGGTGAACAAATTCAGAAGTTGAACTCAAGTCTACAAAGTTACTTAAACTCGTCAGTGCCTTATGCAATATTATTTTAGGTTTTTTTCTCCAAGTACTGCCAACAATTGGAGGCTGGTTATTTGATTTTATAAGACAGCTCATCTTTTTTTGCACAGGACAATACTAAGTCTCTTCATGAAACTCTTCTGTCCCGAAATGCAGTTAATAAAAAAAAACTACGGAAATATGGGAATTGGTGACCAAATCACCTGGATGTGAAATTCCAACATAATAATTAGAGCCCAAGTGGCTGATTTTTAGACCTATACTTATCAAGCTGTATTGGTCCATGAGTTTGTTTTTTGGCTTATGTGAAGATAGCCCTCCCACATTCTCAAATTACGCTCGTAACCGTTTGTTCGTGATTGTTCGTCAATTATTTTCGTTTGTTTGTCTCTCATTATGTAACAATAGCAACGTTAAAATAAGGAGTGTGAACTTAGCCCGCCATCGTTAAATATGGTCTGACAAATATAAATTTGGTATCAATCGAAAGCCAGGCGTTTGTACGTTGTTTTGGGCGTCTGTTCGTCCTGGATTCAAGGATTCAGGAGGAAAAACGGAGACCATTGCGTGTTTTTTTATGTTCCAATTCAACCGGTTTGAATATTCTAATTCAGCTGGTTTGAATATTCCCATTCAACTGCTTTGAATATAAAAAGCATGCAATGATTTTTGTCTCGTCTTCTGTTTCTGAATCCTTGCGTTTCCAGGACGAACAAACACACAAAACAACCAACACACGCCTGGCTTTTGATTGATACCAAATTTATATTTATCCGACCAAATTTTTACGATGGCGGGCGTAGTTAATACTCAAAATTTTAAAGTTGCTATTATCAAATAATTGGACACAAACAAACGACTCTAATTGACGAATAAACGTAGCCGCCGCCGAACAAACGGTTACAAGCGTAATTTGAAAATGTGGGAGGGCTAACTTCACATAAGTAACTTTTTGTTTCTTTTAGCCATACCTTTCTGCTGAAATTAATTTATTCTGACTATTTTGCCTCCCGATGTTATTTTGGGCGACCTCAGATGACTGGTGCTAAACATTTTTTATCATCTGTCTGTCCGAAATTTGGCGCAAATCATGTAATTGTGGTTACTTGAAGATCAATCATATTTTCACGTTTCCGTTCTTGTCTTAATTGTTTAATGTTCTTGAAGTACATTTTCGAAAGGAGGAAGTTCTCACGGATAATCCCGAAGCCGCGATAGTGATCTAGACTCTCTGCTATATTTTAAAAGTAATATTTTGTAATCAACTTTCGTAAAACGATTACATAAAAGTTTTGGAAATTTTCCTCCTGCGGCCCACTTAAACCTGAGGAGAGTCTTATTTGGCCCGCGCCAGGTTTTGAGTTTGACACCCCTGCTACCTTATGAAATTAAATTCAATTGCAGCGTCTCCAACCTTTAAACCAGGGTTGAAGTTTGCCTCTACGGAGGCTTAAATCAAACTTCGAATTTCTGATTTTTTTCCAATGTTTCAAGCCACTGAATACATTTTCTGCTTGGAATTCAAAATATAAACACAAATCATTAATAAAATTATGTTTTATCCATTTTTTTCCAGAGAACTTGGTGTACAATCAAAGATTTAAATATTGTCAAAATACTTATGTCGCATCAAAATTTCGCACCAATCTGTTCTGAAAATGGGCAGGAAAAATACTGAGCATATTTATTGCTGTTGATATGTAGTTTGATTTCCTTATAAGAAATTTACCGTTATTCGCTCTAGTTAAACAAAATTAGTATCTTGGCTCGAGAGTACCAGATGTCAAAATACATATGCCGGCTAGTGTATGACACAAAAATGGAGGAAACAAAAAACCCAGTAGCCATAATAATGTAGATGCATTACATAACTCACAAAAGCAATAACAGCATTCCCGGAGCAGTACTACCATCTATTTAATGTGACTTCAATGCTAGTTTTCAAGCAAAATACACCGAAATTAGCTATACGCTTGGGTGCATCTCCTACGAGCCAGTTGTCATGATAAATTACCTTTTTTCGGAATCACGAATTCTCAAGTGAAAATGGCGGAGTATTATCTTAATCGAAAAGTGCTAAGAAATAGATTCGATGATTCCTATTGGTATAGGAAGCGATTGGATATCGAAATGTCATTAATGATTTTAAATATTAATTTAAAAAGTAAACGAAACTGAAATTTTGCCATAACTTATTTAAAATGAACTAAAAAATATTTTATTAAAATTTTATTCGCGAACCTTTCAAGGGCTATTTATTCAACTTTCCACTTATTATGTAGAACAATCGCTTCCAAAAAATATAGCTAAATTGCTAGTAAGTAGTATGCCTACTTAAGAGTTACACATTTGTACTTATACTTACAAGCTTCTAAAAGTCGACTCGTTGAACACATTGGAAACACAGCAGGAGATATTCCACAGTTTCGATGCCAGCATATTTTTCTCCTTATTTGATTTCTCCGTACGTACCATCGCTTCCTTCCCTTCAATTGCAATAAACATAAACGAACCTACATTATGCATGCGTCCCGGATATTCGTTTTTCCCGATTTCACCCGGATCGATGGTTCGGTTCAGTTTTAATTTCACATTTATACATTTTTTGTGTTTTTATTTTATTATTTTTATCGGCGAAATTCCACCATTTAGTCAATATTCACCACCGCAATACCGCAATCGTTCAAGTCATAAACCACACATACGAATTCCATTTCCGTGTGTACAGCCAGCAATGGCGATGAACACGAGGATTGGTCCACCAATGTTACACATATGATGCCACCGGAACATGCATCCACACAGGAGATACCATTATTGCAGGTAAGACGTGATTGTTGGGCAACAAAAAAAATCCGGAGGTGGTCCAAAAAATAAATGTATGTGTATTTCCGGAGCGTTTAGTTAACCATAAATATCAGATGTAATCCGGCGGAGTTGTGCAGAGATCGAGTTGTACGTGTGTTGGGGGGTGTGCAATGAAAGAACAAACAAATGAAAATGCAATGAAAATCTATTTTCTTGAAAGGACTCGTTTTTGAGTTTTACGGAAATAAAAGCAGAAGAAGTAAACTGAAATCTATGTTTGCAGAAGGGTGGAACTGTTGGATTAGGGATTTAGGATGAAGTGACGGTTAAGGTGTTCATACATAGTTAAAATCATTTCCATCTCAAACTAACAATTTTCTTGATAAGGTTAATATTTTTTTCAAATTTGGTTACAAATTACAAATTAAAATTTCCATTTTTTGAGTTAATTAAAGTTAATTTCCAAACCATGTTAATTCAAATTACGTTCTTCAAACCAAGTCAAAACTTTTCCAAATCAAATTAACGTTGGATAGTCTCTATTACAAAAGCACTGTTTTTTTAAGTAATGAAAATACTGAGTTTTTAACGTTATACGGTTTTGCAATAAAACTTCAATTTTGATTCCTTCCAGAGATGCAACTATTTCTAAACTTTTTGTCTGTTTTGGAAAAAATACCCCGTTTCATATAAAATTAAAAAACCCAAAAGTCGTTATATTAGCGAAAATGCGATTTTGACGTTTTTTAAAAATATCATGTATACGGCACCTTACGATTTAAAACAAATAAAAAAAGTTCACACTCACCAGCTATCGTGTAAATAACCACCAGCAAAATAATTCCAACATTACTGAACATAAACGCTGTAAATTTCCGACAGCTGTCTTTGGCACGTTGAGCGAACGGTGGTTTCTGTCGCCGTCTGTTGGGTCGCTTTTGCGTCATACCGTTTTTGCCCTAAAAACGGAATATCGATGACCTCGAACCAGTTTGGTGAAAATTGCACACCTTGCTGTACCCAACTCCTTGTTCCTTTTAACAAATATATATTTTCCAAAGGATAATTTTAAACTTGGCCTATCCTTTTTCGCGGTCGTAGTAGTCAGTCATGGAGTGTGCCTTTCGACTTTCCAACATCCATGCTGCTCTTTTAATGATTGTCGTAGTAGGAGTAGTACACTCAAACGAACACTCAACAACATACCCTCGTTATGATCCTTTTATTATCCTGTTTATTCGGAAAACTATTCCTTGCATTCCATATATAACGGTGAACGGTCTATATAGGATTTTCCTTTTAACTGAACTATTTATCTTTGCTGTCGGATTCTTTTTTGATTTGAAAATGGTCCCGTGAAAGTGAACGGAAAAGGGTTGGAAATTGATATCGTGAAAGCACGCATATAGAACGGTATAAGCGACTTTTTCCTTTTGCTGATTATATGATGTACCTATATAGAGGATTTTGGGAATTTCTTTTAGTTTTTGCTTGTCTTGAAATGCTTTATCCTTGATTCGTAGACGTGGAATGTGACGGAACACTTTTGACTCTATTAAATTTATTCATACGGATGAGTGAATATTTTTAGGGATACGGATTTATTTTTCGGTATGGTAGATTTGTGGAAAACGAAAGGTGAATGTCGAATCTGGAAAAAAAAATGTTTTTTAATAAATTAATATAGGTATAATATGTATACTAAAGTATGAGCTGAAAAAGCTTTAGAAAACTCTTTTCTGAAAAGATAAAATGGCACGGAGTAGATCGTACCGATCATCAAACTTTGAGGGAATGGAATACGCTTATAAATAACAGGCGCGACAATCCAGCATTGGACTAAGGCCGCAGAATGTGTTAGTGACATCCTTTTTCCAAGATCTTATCTGCTTTTTGTTGAGGTAATGAGATCAGCATCACGCTCAGCAGTGTTATTTATCCCCATAAATGGGTACTCGTTTAACATCTGAGTGAGATCATAGTCCGTCACAAGCTCGAGATTTCGAAAAACACCATGGGACACGGTGAGATTCGAACTCATGATCCTGTGCACTGAAGGCGCGCGCACTAACCGCTACACCACCCAGACTACAATAAAATGCGCTTATACCAATTAAAAAATGTCCAAACTTCTGGGTAAATTTTTTTGGTCTAAATTCTAAAAATTATACCATTCACTGGTTGAAATATCCGAACCGTCAAACTTGAAAGTTTCAGCTGTCTGTGTTGTCCACAGGGGCTGCCAATTGGAAGCAGTCATCGCCTCCACCATAGCAGCAAATGCATCCGCTGCCAACTTAGATATCCAATTTATTTATGCAGTGGTATATCCCTCAGTTGTCAATTGTACAGCGGTGTAACATTTACATTTACTATTTATGTACGTGTTGACAATTTTACAAATTATGTTGTTTTTGTTTTGTGTGAAATTCTAAAATAATCGAATGACCTAACATTAATACAAACAGTGTCCGATTTTGATAAACAGATTGATAAAAACTTCCAAAATGAAAATTTTAAACGTTATTTTCCGGCTAGCATTTGGCAGCCCGTGCGGATGCTGTTTGAGTTCGAAAAGTGCCATATTAAACAACTCGCCCACTAGTAACATTTGTAAATCTGTTCCAAATATTGAAAAAGTTTTCCCAGATGTTGGAGCCAGTTTTCCGTTGACATTTTCTTAGTTTATGCGCATTCCATTGGTCTAGAAATTCAATGAATAGGATACAACTGTTGTTATTGTGCATCAAATTGGGCAAATATTTCGAGCAGTGATGTCAACTTTAGTTACATTTCAGTAATCGGTTATATTCGTTACATCTGTTTCGAGTAATCGTTACTTTGTAATCATTGCTTTTAAAGTAACACATAAAAAACTACAACGACAACCTACTCGAATGCGATAGTTCTCCTATTCACGGTTCGTCGCCGTCATAGTATTGATTGATCTTCTTTTTTTGGTCATTGCACAGGGGAGCCAGAAATAACTTCAAACTGGATACTGGCACACAACAATTTCACAATCAGCTTCGTGCTACTTCCGTCGATATCTTTGGAATCCTTGAGCCGATCGACACGATCAAGGTATCACTGGACTCGCAACAACATTCTCTAAGGGGGCATCTACCCCGCGTAGCTCACAGGGATGTTAGCGATAACCGTCATGATTAGATATCAGACTGTATACTACTTGGTGTGCTCGATTCTTGTGTTTGTGCCTTAGTACATACATACGAGATTGCTTTGTTTGTTTGTTGTTCGGTACATATGTGACGACTACTTTTTGTACTCGGTAGTCGTTACTTCTGATATTGATTAGTAACGACTACTTAAGTAACGGGTAGTTACTTTTTTGACATCTCTAATTCCAAGAAGAAATAAGTTCACCACGTTTTTGTTTAATTTCTACATTATCAGCCTTTTTCTCAATAGGCACCATACAATAATAAAATATTTTCTATTAAAAATAATTTCCATCATTTTTTGTATGTTTATTACAATCAATTTAAAATCATTCATATTATATAGCAATTATGTTGCCACATTGTGAACAAGTTTAACATGACCGACACATACCACGTTGCATAATTAACAGCAAAACCCTGTTCAGACATATGCTCTCATTATGAAACTCCATTGGACCGACATACAAAGTAAAGCTCTAAATGAACATAATATTGAATTTTACACTTTCAGCATAACTACAACATTTTCACCGACTATTAGGCTCTGATGTTATTTTAATTATGAGTAACTTTTTGCATTTCAAATAAACCAACAAAATATTATCGGATTAAGGTCCTCTATATAATTAACATTTATTTTCGTACCTACAGTGCTTGTCATCAGATTAGCACACCCCTTCGCATGAATAGTTTCGGCTGATTTCCAACCAAACTAAAAGAGCTAAAATTTCAAAATTATAACTGTTAATAGTCTATTCAATTCTGAGTTAATTAATACAAAAAGAATTGTGTTCACATTTTTTAATACTGATTTATAATTGTTTTTCGAAAAAGAACACTCAAAATAGCCATTTAAGATTTGTCATCAGGATAGCACATGCAATTTCTTTTTTGTCTATCTTCCACAATTAAAGACGTAGGACCCCCAATTTTTTGTGGTTGTTTCAGTAAGATATTGACTTTAATATGAATAAGGAAAAATCATTATCTGCGGAAGAGGGACCAAAATTTAAGGTATACAAGGAGTCAAGGCGGTCAAAAAGTGAAATTTCGAAAAAAAAATAATAAAAGTTGATAAGTTGAATCATGTGCAATAAGTACCGTTAAGGTAAAAATAATAGAGGCGATAAGAATTGAGTACATGTCAATCCTTATGAGAGAGTACTTTTGAGAGAAACATCTGGCCCTCATGACTCGGTCGCAAGGATGAGGGTAATTTTTGACATTAAGGTGAGCCTATCTTTTGTTCAAACAGTGATAATAAAACTCCACATTTTAAGAAACTAAAACTAAAGAATAAACTTCAACTTGACTTTCCCCGAAGGAAAATACGTTTAAATTAATCATGAGAACATGTGATATGGAACAAAGAATGGCGGTATGTTATCTTTTCGGATAAAAAGAAGTTCACTTTAGAAGAGTAACACAGTTATAATATCTACTTCCAGGATCTTTGATAGGAAGGACACCATTAGGATCGCATTCATTGTCGGACAGATTGTGTAATGGTCTCGAGGGCCAAGTGATACTCTGAGATTATACTTCTTTTTATTCGAAAAGACAACATAGCGCCATTCTTTATTACATATCAAGTGCTCTCGAGTTTAATTTAAGCGCATTTTCCTTGAGTTTCAGTTTCTTTAGATGTGGAGCATTTTTGTATCACTATTTGAGCAATAGGCTCGCCTTGATGTGAAAATTTACCCTAATCCTTGCGACCGAGTCATGAGGGCTCGATGCCTCTCTCCAAATTACTCTTTCATAGGATTGACAAGTACTCAATTTTTATCGCCTCTATTATTTGACCTTAACGCTACATATTGCATACGAGTTTGGATTCAACTAAGCGACTTTTATCAATTTTTTCTCGAAATTTCACTTTTTGACCGCCTTGACTCCTTGTAAGCCTTAAATTTTTATCCCTCTTCCACAGATAATGATTTTCTTATTCATATTAAAGTTAATATCCTACTCAAACAACCACAAAAAATTAGGGCTCCTACGTCTTTAATTGTGGAAGATAGACAAAAAGAAATTACGTGTGCTATCCTGATGACAAATTTTAAATGGCTATTTTGTGTGTTCTTTTTCGAAAAACAATTATAAAACAATATTAAAAAATGAAAACCCAATACTTGTTGTTTTAATTAATTGAGAATTGAATAGACTATTAACAGTTATAATTTTGAAATTTTAGCTCTTTTAGTTTGGTTGGAAATCATCCGAAACTATTCATGGGAAGGGGTGTGCTAATCTGATGACGAGCAGTGTATACATACGAGGTATAACCGTATAACATACATATACATTGATAATAAAATAGAACAGGACATTTTTCTGGCATTTAAAAAGAATAATTGTGAACTTAATTTTTAGGGTTATTGACAAAATAATTTCACCTGTAGTTTCTGCATGTGTGCGTAGTTATGCGGGAATAAGTATTAATACATATTGCACGGTCAATAACTGAGAGTTGACTTTGCCCCAAAGCGTCGCAAATGGAATATACATATTTCATGTTGTTAATTATGGAATTATGAACATTTTAGTAAATTATCGAGTTTAATCAATCGATTATAAAACCATCGGTACTTTCGGGAATTATTCGGATTGTTTTGGAAAAGTCATAAAAAGCGTGTTATATGTGTAATATGGCTTTATGCTTTAATCGTTTAAGCGTGTACTTATATTAAACGTATTTTATTTATAATTTATTTCATACGTGTTACATAAATTGAAATTTAACCAAATATGCATGAAAAAGGAGCCCCTAGACATTGTTGTACATGTTTATGCAATGTTAATACTTTGGAACCCTCAGGGAGCCAATGCTAGACGCCGTGTTGGACGACCAAGAACCACGTGGAGAAGATCGGTTAATAGCGAGGCTGCTTCATTAACCCTTCTGTCGGCACCTACTTCAATATGCATATTCTATACCCAATAGGTCTGGTCCTAGAATCAAATCTCAGTTGATTAGGTGATGTTAAAAAAAAAATAATAAATTTAGGCATACCTATTTTCCGAAATTCACGGCTTCCTAAAGGAAAATCTGAGAATTTTTTATTGTTTATAGTGCAAACTGAATTTTAATGACATCATTACATCATAAATAGGAGAATTTGAAAAGAATTTCATATTGTTTTCACCTGCAGAAAAAAATGGGGTGAAAAACTATAGGTCTGGCCAGACCTATTGGGTATCAAAAAGCACTATAAATTGAAATTCGTCAAAAACATGTTCAAAACTTTAAACGATTTTTTCGAATTTTTGCAAAATGCTTCTAAACATATTATTCTAGGATATCATGAAGTATGAAGTTGCTGCGATTTCATCTTCTATACTCTTTTCACCGAAATATAGTGCCAAAGGTCTGGCCAGACCTTTGTGCCGACAGAAGGGTTAAACCAACAGTGGTCAGACCCAAAGACGATGGCACAGAACAGAACGAGGTGGAAAGTAGGCGTAGTTGATGCCCTATGCCCCACAAGGGGTTAAAAGGAACCAGAGAGAATACTTTTCCAGAAATTTTTAAATTTGTTTTAATTTTTGGCAGTCAGTCAGGTTCTTTAGGGTAAACAGTGTGTGAAATCGTATTAAACTAGGTAAAATATGAGTTCCAACTTTTGACGGTCGATTAAGGGGATCAATGTACTCTTCTGATTTGCTAACTCAGACGTGTCAATATTTTTTGCGGACCAAGTCAAAGCAGACAATGTATGTACATTAATTCCATAAAAAGTAGCACTTGTTTCTTCGATTCTATTTTATATTTCCGACTCACTTATAATTTTCGGAATTTGTGAAATTTTCTGCGTTTCCAACCAATGCTGTTCAACAGCAAAATGGTGAAACCCATTTGAAATGCATTGTGCGGCTTTCGTCTGATTTTGTGCTGCTTTTGTTCTGTTTCCAGCATAATAATTTATAGGTATTCGGGTTGAAAACACGTTTCTACGAATATAAACCACGAACATTGAAACAACTGAAAAGTGGAAGAAAGGTACAAATTCGACTTCAAAGGTTTAGTCACAAAAAGAAGCACCATTCTTTGGCGTGAATTTTTATACAGGGAGTCATCTAATTTCCTCATTAAATTGTCAAAATTGTGAGAGCTCGCTTCGCTCGCAAATTTACAAAACGAATTATAAATTTGAAAGCTACTAAATGACCTGAATTACTGAGATCCGCTAATCCGCTCAACGGATGTAGACGAATTGGAGAAAGTAAGATTCTGAAATCCCTTCCAGAATGTCTATATTTCTGGAAGGATTTCAGGACCGACGATTCAGTGTAAGTTACTGAAATATGGTAATCCGATCAAGAAATACAGGCAAATTGCCTCCATATTTTTTGTTGGTAAATTTCCAGATGTGTCATAAGCTATCTGCTATTTGGGGTGGACATCAGTTCGAGGATGGGAATGGAAAAATCCGTTCAAGAGATGTAGACAAAAATTCGAAAAAAAATATTTTTTAACTGGCCAATTGTGCAGATTTTTCAACAACGATTCTGTTTTTCAACGTGGTCAATTAGATAGGAGGAGTATTGGATGGAATTTACCGAAAACCGTTAATCTGATCAAAGGAAATAGGAAAAAATTGTCTTCATAATTTTGCTCATTGTGAATTCTCCACATGTTTCAATACTACATGAAATCCGCTAATTCCTCCAGATGAGGGTTGGGGCAAATTCACTAAATTGCACTCATAATGAATTTTCCACATGTTTGAATGTTTATTCCGCAATTTAGGGCAGATTGCAATCATGTAGCGTAAAATCATTGACAATCCGCTATTCCATTCAAGAGAAGTCAGAAAGCAGGGGGAAAGCAGCTGCTATCAAAATTTTGTTCACAGGCAATTTTTCGTATGCCGTTTCGTTAATCTGCCAGTCATTTGAAGATGTGGCCGGAGGATGATAAGCAGAGGTACCTTGCAAATTTAGCTCATTTTAAATTTGCCTGACGTTTCTGCTAGAGACGAATCTGGTAAGGCACATTTATTGCAATCTGCTTATTCAGAGAATATAGACACAAATATGTGAAAAACATTTGCTTTGAAAGCATTCTTCATTGTGAATTTGTTGAAAGTTTCCACAGTTACTGTGATATTCCTGTTAGAGAAAAATTAGGGAGAAGGGAGAGGGTGGGGGGGGGGGGGTGGTTACAATGTTATTTAAACCAAAGAATAAAGTCAAAGGATGAGAAAAGGAGCTTTGCCAAAATTTAGTTTTTTTTTTGCTTGCTTATCCATCTGCAAATTTGAACATTTTCTCTGAGCCAATTTTCTATCAACTCTTATTCTCCAGCGGAGGTGGAAGTGCTTCAGGTTGAGGGACGGGGAATTAGTTCAGGAGATATAGAACAAAAGTATTTGGAAAAAAATTGTTTTTATAATTTTGCTTATTGTGAATGTTTTGCATATTTCAATAGTTTTCTGGTTGTAGACGAATCCGGTGGAATCAATTTACTGAAATCCTGCTATTCGTAATACAGAACAAAAATATGTGGAAAAGGAATGTCTTCATTATTTTGGTCATTTGGAATTTTTTCCGAAGTTTTCCTTCGGGATAATCTTCGAAAATTCGCTAACATGTTCGAGCAATTCAAACAGAAGTCTGAAAAAAAAACTCATTGTGAATTGCGAGGCAGGGCTATTCAAACGAAAATATCATAAAATTATTAACCCCTTAACGACTACGGTTCCTACAGTAGCATGACGTTTTGAAGAAATGGGGAAAATCACTTTGGTCAAAATGCTCTTCCCAATTTTTCCGAAATTTCTATACTTCTAATCGTATTCGGCACAGCAGCATTTTTACTAAAATCCCTTTATCCGTTCAAAGTAGCCAAGGGATAGGAAAAGAGCTCCCTTCAAAATTTGGCTCATCCCTTCAGTTGATTCTGCATGTTTCAGGTGTTATTCAGCTATTTTAGGTGAAAAAATCAAGGGGAAAATTTACCAAAATACTCTAATCCATACGAAAAGTGACCAAAGGATAATTTTGAATTTTATGCATATTTCAATACTTCTTCTGGTGTTTTGGGTTAGAGAACAATATGGACGAGCCAATTTATTGAAATAAACCTATTCGCTAAGAGAATATGGGCAAGTTTATAGGTTTGCTCATGAGCTCAAATTTGCTCATTTTCTATTTGTTGCAAGTTTACGTAGCTATAAGGTAGATACTAATCCGGTGGTGTAAATTTACCAAATACACTAAACCGTTCCAGGATAGTAGTCAAAGGATCAGAAAAACAGTTGCCTTGAACATTTTTCTGTGAATTTTAAAATTTTGTTATTGTGAGTAGAGGCCAATGCGGCGGCGCGGCGCGGCATTGCAAATTTACCCGCATCCGCTTATCCATTTAGGAGATAAATACAAATTGTATGAGAAAGAACGGTCTTCATAAGAATTTTGTGCATGTTTTAATACTTATTCCGCTATCCGCAGAGCAGTCCAATCTGGTTTTGCATATTTACTCAAATCTGCGACTGTGTTCAGGAAATATAAACAAATGATATTCACAGAAAGGATCAATTCGGTAGGGAAAAATCCGCAATCAAGAAATATAAACAAAATTATGGGAAGAAAAAAAAACTCCTTGTGAATTTGCTGCTTATTTCAATCGTAATACTGTTATTCCGGCCGGAGCCTTGTGTAGACCCGTCCGGTGTGGTGAACATACCGAAATCCTGTAATCGCTCAAGAAATACGTACAGAAGTATGTAAAAAAGAATTGTCCTCATAGTCGTGCCCATTGTGAATTTTTCATATGTCTCAATAGTTGAAATAATCCGCTGATATGTTAAAGAAATACACGCAGAAATATTCGAAAACCACATTGTGAATTCCCATTGTGAATTCCCATTGTGATTTCTTACACATTGTGAATTTTTCGCGTTTTTCAATAGCTATTCTGCTATTCCGGCCGGAGCCTAACCCAATAACCCAAAATTATGGAAATCGGTCCAGCCGTTCTTGAGTTTATAAATGGTGGTAACCTCTATACTTTTGAAAATATGTACGCTCGTTCAGTTATTTGGTCCATGCTACCGAACTGCAATAGGTAGCATTGTGCGATTCCACTATACCCTACGTGTACACTGATAACCGTAAAAGTTAACCTAGAAATGCAACAAAATTGATCGCCCGGATCCTATTGAATACAGTCAACAGGACTCACACTTTCGCGAACTCTCTTAAAATCTAATATCCTGTCCTGATAAATCGTCGTACCCGTACGTGAATGAGGACCAGGGCCGGCTTTAGGGTGGGGCGAGCGGGGCGGTCGCCCCGGGCGCCAGGTTTAGGGGCGCCGAAACCCGTATTGTTAATTTAATTTATTTTTACAAATTTGTTTGTTGCTTAAGAATTTTTATTTTTTTTAACTGCTGAATTAGTATGATGTAAGAATACTAATGCAGGCTACACGACAATCCATCAAGTATGAACACAGTAAGCTTTTTCAGCTAGAATACAGTAAACCGCAACTAGATGTGAGCTCCTAGATTTTCTAGTTGCAAAAACTATTAAAAACTGTTTTCTACCAAGAATTAATAGTACATATATCAGTAAAATATATTGATTTTCTAGAGATCTATCTTATATTTGCTGAACATCTGGTAAAATTGACCTGTATATCTAGGTTTTATTTGCAACTCGATCAATTTTACATTAAATCTATTTAAAAATAGTGGATACCAGTTCTTTTTTTTTCAGAATCGCTAGAATGATACTGATTTTATGCACGAGAATCAATCTAGTAAAACTTAACTTTACTGGAAAAAATACTTACAGAGAATGTATAATTTTAATCACAAGTTAACGGGATATTTTTATACAAACGCAGACGTGCGACAAGAATTCTATGTGCAATTTCACAAGGTTCACTCAAGGCCGCACGACACAAAATGTCACCTGTATCTTTATATAAATCAGGTAACGATTTAGTTGGGAACTCATAATATCAGATTCCCACTTCAGGAATTGACTGACTGACATGTAACCTTTAATTAAGAAAAAAAGAGGTACACAATTCTAATAAGCACATTCGTTTTTGAACCATCATGATCAATATTTTATATGAGGAAAGGCAATTCTGGATTGTGTTTATGCTTTTGTCCTTAAGGGTGCCACAAACCTGACGATTTCTTGGCCGATCGATTGGGCCCACAATCGATCTGCCACCCGTACAGCACATACATTAGGCAATTTATCGGGCAATATGAAATTGACAGTCTCACGATCCACAACAACAACAGATACAACACAAAATAGCGAAATTGATACCATTTTTGGTGATGGAAGATGGACATCCATTGCTACTTTTGATGGAGAATGACCGCCACAACCACAGCATGAAGAACGACCACAGGTTTATGTAAAAAAAATCGGCAACTGAGAACACATGATTGTCATGACAGTTTGCACTGGCAATACGTTCCACACGTCAAATCAAAAAATTGAATCCGATGGTTACAAAAACTACTAAAAAAAAATATAAAAGTTTATAAAGTTTTAAAACGTAAAATTATTAGCTTAATGAACGTTTATGTTGGTGATTCAAAAATAAATCGGTGGTACCTACATAGTGTAACCTGTAGTAATGCAAAATAGCCAGGTTTCCCGAACAAACCATTTCTAACCACGGTCGAAATTACAAAATGAATTGAATTAATGTTTTGAAAAATATGGACGACTACTATACGTAAAATCGATACTGACTGAATTCGGTACCATAAAATTCAACCGTATTTAGAACCATTACCAAGTGCGTTCTCGCAAGGACCAGAGTATGTTAACCAGGAACACAGTCATTGGAACTGTCCATCTTTCCTTAATTTTCGTCTTCTTCGTGAATTCCGCAAATGAAGATAGCAAAAAAATGATTACTAATTTGAAAAATTTTAACATCGAAAAAGATGAATGGAAAAGTGCAACCTACTTAAGTGGGATTTTCTATCGTCTTCTCATTCAACATAACGAATTGAAGTTAAAAACAGTTAAAAACAGATTGTTTCAATGGCGGCGGGGCAATGGAGAAAAATATTCCCAAAGAACGTTAAAGTTCAATTTTTATTGCAATTTTTTCGTGTTTTAGAAACTATAAGGGGCGCTTCTTTCAAGTTCGCCCCGGGCGCCGTTACACCTAAAGCCGGCCCTGATGAGGACGTCCATTCTAAGTCGTTAAGATGCAACTTTAAACTCTCAACCCGCACACATGTGGCCATAGAAGCAGAGAGTGAACGACACCAGTACATCATCAGTATGTATGTGTGTCGAACTTAAGCACTTCAGACTTGAGCCACGAAAGGTTGTGCAGGGGCTTCTTCCCGAGGTGCTGACTTAGCCATACTCGTATACTCGATTAAATCGACTAATAAAATCGGTTGGTAAGTTGAGTGGAAGCGGATATTATGACGAAACGAGAGGTGAATTATGCGGCAGTATATGGTTGAAGCCAATTTTCAACGGACCATCTGTCAGGTAACTCGACTGCAATGCAATGTGCAGGCTTCTTCAGATTTCTGCTTAGTGTGTGCATATGTTCCGCATGATTAATCCGGGAGTACATGGCGAGTCTCCTTCAGGAAACACGAATATAGTTTCGGAACATTGCGTGTGAGGCTCGAATGTCCGCATCTAGCATGGAACAAGGTTGCACTTGCAATAAGAAACGTTCCTAAGCTTTTGAAAATATTGAAGCCATCAGGACATTGGAAATATGGACGTAATTGAACGCTTCCCAGATATGCATTCGATGATATATATATACAGCACGGGAAACGAAAATCAAGTAAAATGGCGATAAAGTGGTATAAATGTACCTTTGCAGAAAATTATTATTATTATTATTATTATTATTATGTTTATTTACAATATAATGTAATTACAAAGTAAATAATATACAATAGAAGCACTGGCAGCTGGGGCCTTTGGCTCGGACTTAAAATTTATGTATTCTTTTATGTAACAGAGTTCAAGAAATTATATTATTATAGGTCAGAGGTGAATAGTATGGAAAAAGGTTAAATTTTATTTGTATTGTTATTTTGATGGGTTTTAAATTATATGATGATATTTGTAAATTTAATAAATTCCATTATTTTTAAGCGGTTGGTATTAAAATTGATTGGGGAGAGTAAGAGGGATAGTTTGGATGGGAGTCCATTGGAGGTTTTGTAGTATTGGACTGATTGACAGTCATCTAAGAGGTGGGGGATGGTAAGGTGTGCTGCCTTGCAAAAATCGCATGTAGGTTTTGGCTTTTTTAACAATAGGTGCAGATGTGTACTAACAGTATGGCCGAATCTGAGTCTCATGATTTGTACAATATGGCGTCTGGGGGATTTGGTCGGGTAGGTGGGTGGTTCGCCCAATGGGTTGCAGGTTTTATAGAAATGTGAAAAACTAGCCCATTTAACTTGCTTGGCATCGCGAATCGAGGAATCTACAAGTCGTATTAAATCGTTTTTATTGAATGGATATTCGAAAAATGTTGGTGCTTGAGCGGCATATTTCGCTGTTGAATCGGCTAGGTCATTACCAGCTATGGAAGAGTGCCCGGGAATCCACATTACTTTAATTTTAGATGGTTTGCTTATTAAAGTATCTCTTATAATTCCGATAGTGTTATCCTTATTGTTTATATTTTGAAGGGCGTTAAAGCAGGAACGGCTGTCTGTACAGATTATGAATTTCCCGGTTGTCTTAGCTGCAAATTTGACTGCATACGAGAGTGCTTCACGCTCGGCTGTGAATACTGAGGCATATTCAGGGATGCTACTGTAATGAATAATTACATCATCATATGTAACAGCGTAGGATGTACTATGTGGGGTTTTGGAACCATCCGTGAAAAGTAGGCACCATCTATTGTTTACGTATGGTTTGGTTACGTCTAAGAATAGCTTCTTGAAGCAATCAATGCTTGTGTGCTCTTTACGGTAGGAGGTCAGATCAGTGATAAGGCTTTCGGGTCGCAGGTGCCAGGGTGGGTTATTAATTACTTTAATAGCGGGTAGAGTTGTTGGTATATTTAAGGAGTTGGCTTTTTTTGTTATTCTAAGTAGTGTTGAATTGTATTTGGGTTCCGTTTTACGTCTCTTTATGAATTTAATGTCACCCGACAGAATGGAATTTCTTGGGATAAGTATTTTATGGATGAGCCGGCCTAAAAGTTGATCGCGGCGTTCTACAAAGGGTGGGAGTCCAGATTCAGTTAGTATGCATATAATTGGTGTTGTTCTGAATGCGCCGATAGCTGCTCTTATGGCTGTATGGTAGATGGTTTCTATCTTTTTTGTCTGGGTTTTAGCTGCATATATTGGAAGCCCATACTCAATTTTCGAGAGAATGAATTGTTTCACTACGTTGACTAAGGTTTTTGGGTGCGCTTTTGAATGGTTACCACCTAGGAATTTAATTACGTTCAGTCTCGATTCCAATGTTTTCCGTAAATATTCAATATGTTCATTCCAATAATACTTTCTACTGACTATCAGCCCCAGTATTTTAAGTTGGTTTGCATTACATAAGGTTGAGTTATTGAATGTGATAGTGGGAGGTGAGCATGAAGTTTTTCTGCAAATGTGGAGGTGTTGGGATTTTGGTAGGGACACTTTTGCACCAGAGGTTTCACACCAGACAAGTATATCCTGAAGCAGATTGTTAAGAAGAGAAAGGAATGTGCCTTGTTCGGAAATTTTACATAGAATGTATAGATCGTCTGCGTATATGCAATGAGTGAAGTATTTGTGAGCTTTGATAACTCCATTGAGGCCTTCAAATGCAATTAAGAATAGGATTACTGAGAGGGGTGAGCCTTGAGGGATGCCGTTAAACAGAGGAGCTGTGTCAGAAAAGTAATTGTTAACTCTTACCTTTATTTGTCGATTTAAAAGGAAATTTTTAACGAACAGTAGCATGTGGGGACCGATTCCCCATGCTGTCAATTTGTTGACAATGGTATGGCAACCGATGCGATCAAAAGCCTTTTCAAAGTCGAAGCTTATTATTGATGAGTGGCTGTGGGTTGAGACAATGTTGGATATATAGTGGTCAATGTGCAGTAGGATGTCGACAGTACCTTGACCAGGTTTGAAGGCAACCTGGTTCGGGGATATCAGATTGTTTTTTTGCAAGAACCAAGCTAGACGACGCGATACGATTTTTTTCAAGGATCTTCGAAATGCATGGGAGAAGTGATATTGGCCGGTAACCAGAGGTTTGGTTAACTGGCTTTTTTGGTTTGTGTAAGGGAAAAACTGCTGCCAATTTCCAGTTTTGGGGTATCACTCCTGTAAGTAGGATATTATTATATAAGTTGATTAGGCGTCGTTTAAATTGGGGGGTGATTTGTTTTAGGATAGGGTAAGATATTTTATCTAAACCTGGAGTTGATCCTTTAAGGGATGATAGCGTTGAGTCAAATTCTAGGTCACAAATTTGACTCAACGCTATCATCCCTTAAAGGAAAATTGATTTATTGCTTTTGCAGTATCGCGCGGGCTTCGTTACTTCATTCAGTGACTTGAAAGAATGCTACAGCGATAGTGCCTTGCACACCAGGTGGATGCTGGATGCATTGAAAGTCTTTCGATGTAGCACTCTATATGATATGTTCAACGGCTGCATGTAAGTAATTGTCCCATTCGCATTGTATGTATGTAGGATGCTTTCAAAACTATGAAAAATTGATTTTGTCGAAACGATAACATATGCATACATGAAAAGGCTGTGCTCCTGCATTGAAACGGCATAAACAACTCTCTTGACCAGCACTCCTGGTCAAACGTACCAAATCAAACAACCAAAAACGTTCTTTACGAGTTTTGCCCCCTTTGTTCAATTTGTGCCGAGTGCATACTTGTATGATGTGGTCCATATTCCCATGCCATGTTTGAATAGAGCACAAATGATCTGAAATTGATTTTAGCGCTATATGCACCCTGAAAAAAAATGTTCCAGTTCCACGCAGCGTCCTTGTTCAAGTTTGCATTGCATAACAGTAGGCGCCATTGTGGACGCCAATCGTCTATGGTATAGATGTTTTCCAATCCGACGTTCGTATATGGTGCAACTTGCATCCTGCGTTCCTTGTACCCTATGCATATAACCAATTCCAATATTTCAATGCGATGCTGTAGTTTATTGATTTTGAATTTTCGCGTCGCATCCAATTTATGGAAAAGGGAAAAATGCTTTGACGCTTCATCAATCAAAAGGTTTATGTATGCGTGAGCGGTTAATTTGAGGCCCATAGAGATATATGGAATGCAGAAATTGTGGAATGCTTCATTTTTTGGACATATGGTATGTTTATCATTTAACCTATGCTATCTTGATGGACCCAAGGGCAGAGGCAGACCGAAGAACACCAGGATATGTTAAATGAAAAAGCAACGCATTGGTCTCGGCGATGACACGATTCAAGATAGAGCTGCCTGTAGAAATATGCTGAGATATTACCACCAAAACGGGCGACCGCGGGTCGAGCAACGCGAAACCATGGAGCGATAAAAAGAACGAGGCAAGGAAGAAGAAGAAATTAGGCTATTTATGTATTTTCAAAACAGACTCGGGTTTTTCAATAATGCAATTAATTGTGATGTCTTAACTGTTAACTAGTTTTCATGGATAGGGTTATTTTATACTTGAACAATTTATTGTTGGCATCAAACAATTATTACAGTCTTGAGTCGGTAATCCGGATCACGTTTAATCCGGATATGACGCCGGACCACTAAATATTTCCATTATGTATTCTATAGTCCAGATTTCGTTCGTAATTTTAACTCTACAAATCAAAGTATGTACCAACTGTCGGTCTGCAACAACGTCTCCCTTAAAACTTGCGAAATTTTCGAAAATTTTGATTTAAAAACATAAAAATGCGAAATTTTCGAGAACTCCGATATAAAAACATTAAAATACAAAACTTTCAAAATTTTCAATTTAAAAACATAAAAATGCGAAATTTTAAAAAATGTCGATTTGAAAACTTAATGTCAATGATCGCATATCAACCACCTTCATCCAGTCTTTCGCAAACGATGTCATTTGTCGCACACATTTAAGACCCCTTCAACACATTGTTAATGAGTTCATGAAACAAAATTTTATGGGTGTGTATATTTGAAAATGTGTCATGTCTTACAAGATTCCGACAAGGAAAATATCTTCTTTTTTTTTCACAAAAAGAAAAAATACTTTTTTTTACTAAAAACAAAATTAAAGTTGACTGACTTGTGAATGTTCTCCACAGTATTATTGGCAAAACACAACTTATTCCAAAACGAATTTTAAACTCAAAAACTCAACAATGCTCGAAATGTTTATTTGTTCATATAAATCAAAACTTTAAAGAGGACAAGAAATTAATCATAGGCCAATTGACAAGGGCGCGATAGCCTAGTTCTAGTATATGCTTTTGATTATTCAAAAATAGCCGAAAGCAACTAAGACAAAACAAATTAAGAAATCATTCGTTGAATTTATTGGGTGTCAGGTGTATATTGAACAGAGATGTCCTCCTCTGTCACGACATCGACAAGTTTCTTGGCCATTACTTTGCTCTGGTTACTTTAACATTTTTGTCATAGAACAATGAACAGGACATGATTTCTATAGAAATTTGTCTGAAATTTCATTTTTTCATAAGAGCGAGAGGAAAAAATGCTTCTTGAAATTGACTTGAATTGAGATTCGGAAATTGTCACGTCTAAAGAAATTTCGCGCAAATTTAAATTTATTTTTCGCAATCTCCCGGTCACAAGTGGTTTTATGTTTTTTCTTTCCGTTTAGCATTTTATATCTATGGACATATTTTCTTAAGCTAGACGTCTGACTACGAAAGGAATTTAAAGTTAAAAAGAAAATAATGTATAATCTAACTTGATCATCATCTTCATTTACGCTACTGATGAAAAAGCGCCACTTTTAAAATAGATATTTACAAATTGTGATCTGCAAGGCGTAGATCAATATTTTCTAAATTCACTACATTATCGACCGTCTCACCCCAAACAAAAAAGAAACAATGTCCAAACAAAAAAAAACATATTATCATCCACCTACAAAATTGCAATTTAAATCAAATTTAATCAAACATCATAAATGCGACAAAATTAATTAATCAACATGTCACCAATTAGCAGATAAATTTCTGAAATATTTCAAAATTATATCAATAAATTTTGCCTTATTTCACTCATGACTACATCATAATTTTCAATAACATGTTTATTTTAAAATTGATAATTTATTAGGGACGGTTAACTTATGCTTTTTGGCAAACTTACAAATATATGAGAAATTTCGCAGCTCCTAAAATTCATCGAACTACATATGTACATATGTATACGTATATAGAGAATACATAGTTAGAATCCATGAATTGAATATATGTTATATATACCTGATTTCAAAGGTGCCTTTAGATAAAATATCTAGAGACAACAAATACGAGAAATCTTATAATAAATCTTTTGTTAAAAAAAAAATTCATTTAGGAAAATTCTTTTCTTTCATTTTAGAGAATAGTTGATGAATATACAAAAAAAATACAGGATCAAAAGAAAACAGCGAACATGATAATATGCATATCATGAATTTGAATGTCGAGAATTGTAGTTAATTTGCTAAAAAATATATCTGATGCTTTTATGCACGAGTATTTTAAGGATATCATTAATGCTCGTATAATAAGGCTGAATAAGTACTATTTTCAGGTTGAATTTATAAATTAAACGATTTAACTAGAGTCGGTTTCAGCTAATAATCTTTTAGAGCAGACATGTCGAACTCGCGGCCCGCGGCTAGGTCGAAGGAACATAATGTGTATCAACAAAAATGCCTAAAAAAATAAATCGAGGTTAAACTCAAGCCTAATATATTAACTAAAACTCGTCAAAAAGTCGGCGGTTTATGTAAATTATGTATTTTAGAAATCTGCCTCTCTGTTCTATCAACAAATTTCGAAGGCGGTCAGTTTTGAGCAGGGAAATATTAAATCCTTTCGTGAATTTGATTTGTGCCGAAATTCGGTTCAAAAGTTGTTGGCTTTGCCGAACCTTATAATTATAGCTATCTGCCACGGTTGCATTATATTTACCTAGACGATTGGCGGTAGGTTCTCATCAGCTGTCCAAAATTTGGTGGAAATTAATTCACAAATAGTATTTACTGATCGATCTAACTTAACTTTCGCGTCTAAACTTGTTGTGTAAATTTATTTTTTCAAATTTGTTTGAAAAATATTTTTAAAAGAGGGAATTTCTAAAGGATATAATCCCGAGGTTAGTGACTCTGATATATAATTTTAAAAGAATTTCTGTGATTAAATTTCGAAAAAATTGGCTATACACATTTTTCATCCTGCGGCCCGCTAAAACCTAAAGACAGTGATATTTGGCCCAGACCAATTCTCGAGTTTGACACCCCTGTTTTAGAGCATAGGATGAATAAAGAGGGAAATAATCTTGTGAATAAAAAATAATGGTGATAATGCCCCAGCAAACACAAACTCTCTTAATTTGTGCTTATAGCATTACGAAAGACTTTTGATTCTTATATCATTCTCAAAGAAGTCTCCCTTTTCTGTTAGACGTTTCTTTAAACACGATTAAAGAATTATTTAAGCAGCCACTAAAGCGAAAAAAGTGCTAATTTGTGTTTTGAGATGGTGGTTTATTATATCTATCTTTAATCATGCTTTCAGACATAAGTGAAGACAAAAAAATTATATTTAGCAAGGTTGCTTAAATCATTCTTTAAGCATTTGTTAAGAGATTTTTTTTTGAAGAACGCTTCACTTTTGAAACATAAATACGCGACTAAGAGAATTACTAATGAATACATTAAGGAGTTGAAAAACGCTTTCTGGTGGCTTTCGGAGGCACGGAAACAAAGAAGTGAATAATTTAATAATACATTCAAGTGTTCAATCTACTCATCACACGGATAATTTTGACTACAGCGCAAATGAAAAGGATGATAAGGCAAAGAGTCCTTTTGTGCCAGAAAATATAGCTTCACATCCTGATAGTCATAGCAGTAATAGTGAAGTGACCATATACTGCGAGGAGGCAGAACACTTGCTCGAAGTGGATGATTGTAGATGGTTTCAAAGAGGACTTGGTTCAGTGGGCTCTTGAAAGCAAAAAAACCACGAACAGTTAACAAACTTTCTAAAAATTTGGAATCAGCATATCCCATCTAGACCTTACCATGCTATCAGCGGACTATTTTGAAAATCCCTCTCGTCGTGGAAATTCATAGGTAATGGGGCCTTTTCGTTTGATTTTCTCTGCTCCAGGCGCCCACATTCCAACGCCCTATGTAATGGGCCTACTGGGTGGGGTCTTTCTGTAATTTCGCCGTCTTGGTTTTTTGTCAGCAAAAAATGGCACAATTTCAATCATTTTCCGGTACTGAACAATTGCGAACATGTTTAACATGTAAAATTCAATTGCATATAACTTTCCGCTGCTTAAATGGTTCTTACTGATACATCTCAAGCTATTATTAAGAGAGTGATGTGTATGTAATGTTTACGGCACTCGTAATTGATTTCTTTCTTTATATAATTTCTCACCATTTACATAATAATTACAGGTTAAAGATTTCCAAAAAAGTGCGAAAAAAAAGGCAAAAAAAATAGAAAAAATAAACTAAAGAAAAATATGTTTTTTTTTTCAAAATGTTCTTTTTGAGTTCTTATGACTTTCTTTAATCTTTCTTATAAATACCTTATATAGTTCATATATCTGTCTTGAATAAAATGCTGTAAACTCATAAGGTTCTTAAATGGTTCTTAAAGAAATGACTAAGAAGTTTTATAGCTTTCTTATATATTTCTTACTCATGTTTCTTAAAACCTTCTACGGTTTCTTATAAAATGATACAAGGGACAATAAAGAATCCTTTAAGTAAAAAACAGGTGCCCCTTTGACCTTTTATCATTCTTTCGACACGATTAAAGAACAATAATTTTTTCTCTAGATACACCCAGAAAAATAACGTCCCTTAAAATTCAATCGATATCATTTTGAAATCGAGTTACATTCCTATTAAATATAATCCTTTCCTGTTAAATATATATCGCTTTAATTCAAATTCATTCTTTTTAAATTAATGGCAAATCCTTTAAATTCAAATTTTCAATAGGAAATCTTTTTAAAAAGAGTCAATCAATGCATGTTTTAACGCGAAATCGCTTTGTTTACATTTATTTATTTATTTATTTATTTAGATTTACGGACATAGTCCATTTACATAATAGTTTACACTAAGATTCAGATAGTAGCATTAATTCATTTATGAAATAAGCAAAAAATAAAAATAATTAATTCAATATGTGATATTATTAGAAAATAGAAAATACATAGAAAATTGTCATTATACCCTTCGCTCATAGAGTGAAAGGGTATATTAACTTTGTCATGAAGTTTGTAACGCATTGAAGGAAGCATCTCCGACCATATAAAAAGTATACATATATGATCAGCATGACGAGATGAATCGATTGGGCGATGTCCGTCTGTCTGTCTGTCTGTCTGTCTGTCTGTCTGTCCGTCTGTCCGTCTGTCCGTCTGTCCGTCTGTTGCAGTGCGTTTTTCTCGGCCACTATAAAAGCTACGGAGCTGAAATTTTGCACACGTGCTTCTTATTGTTGCAGGCTGTTTGTATGTTTGATTCACCCAAATTGGATCACTGGATCATGGGGCTGCCATACAAACCTAGCTCCCCAATTTGAGTTCTTCTAAGAAAAACTTTTTTATTTGTGTGCCAATTTCAACCAAGTTTCACACAAATGTGTTCCTATAGATAACACAAAATATATGCAAGAATGAAGCAAATCGGACCTTGGGGTCATGGGGCTGCCATACAAAGTTAACCCCCCAAATTAGGTTCTTCTAAGAAAAACTTTTTTATTTGTTAACCAATTTAAACCAAATTTCACACATATGTATTTCTATTGTTGACACAAAACATATGTAAGAATGGATAAAATCGGAGCATGGCGTCATGGGGCTGCCATACAAATCCAACCCCCCAAATTAGGTTCTTCCAAGAAAAACTTTTTTATTTGTGCACCAATTTCCACAAAATTACACACAAACGTGTTTCTCTTGATGGCACAAAACATATCTAAGAATTGATCAAATCTGACCATGGGGTCATGGAGTGGCCATACAAACCCAACCCCCATTTTGTTCTTCTAAGAAACATTTGTTGCACCAATTTCACAAAACCTTGAATTAATGTGTCTTTACCAAAGAAACAAAAAAGTTAAAAACGAATGGAATCGTACTGTGGGGTCATGCTCCCGCAACCCCAATAAAATATCCGAGTAAATATTTTTATTTGCCCACTTATTTCAACCAAGCCCAAAACTTTTGTCAAGACGGAAGAAAAAGAATGAGGAGGGGGATTAAATATAAGTCATAGGTACGCCCGAAAAAACTTTTAGCCCAAGCGAAGGGTATCCAAATTTCGGCCGCGCCCGAAATTAGCATCGGCCCCGGGGGTTGGCGAGCGAAGCGAGCAGGGGGCAAAGCCCCCTAGTTTTTTTGGTTTACACTCGCTTTTTAGAGCGTAAAGAGGTAAATAAAACGTCGCCAACACCTATAGCAGCGAAATCAGTTATACAAAAATCATTTATTAGTAATATGTTCTTTCCCAATGAAAATTACTCCTTTTGGTGTAATTTAAAGTATTCTTTTGAGTTCATGCATTTGGATAAACAATAGGAAGAATTCTTTAATTTTAGGTGCATATAATACAATGATATCCCTTTAAAACAAAGAGTCCATCCTTTTAAATTAAAAGGAAATCTTTTCGATTTATGGTTGTGACCTGATTAAATTGACACTGCATCACTTTAATTTAAAGTGATTATAGATAGACTTTCAAAAGGAATATCTTATTAGTTCAAAGGGAAAATGAATTAAAAAGTCTATGAAATAAAGGGATTATACAATGATTCAAAGGGAAACAAATATGAAGCAAAATCATATTTAAATCTCTTTGAATCATATGCGTATTTTTTGAATTTACAGGATTTTTTTTCTCAGTGTACAATTAAGAAGGGATTAAGAGAGTCTCCCAAGTAGCACAAACGAGTTGGAAAACGGTTATATAACCGAAATACAACCATGGTTATATGACAATATTGTTAGGAAAATGGTTGTAAAAACGTTTTAAAAACGTTTGCCAAACCGTAAAAAAGAGGTTTTTGCCTGGCTCTAAACGTAACATTATTGTTGTAATATCGTTGTCTTTCAGACATTATTGTTGTAAAATCGTTGTGAATATAACCACAATTTCGTATGCTAAAAAATTAAAAATTTTACACTTTTTCTTTTTCAGAATTGACAAGTTTATTTTCATCTTAGACACTTTTTGTCTCAGACATATTATATTTATACCCTTCGCTCATAGAGTGAAAGGGTATATTAACTTTGTCATGAAGTTTGTAACGCATTGAAGGAAGCATCTCCGACCATATAAAATATGTATATATATGATCAGCGTGATGAGCTGAGTCGATTGGACGATGTCCGTCTGTCCGTCTGTCCGTCTGTCCGTCTGTCCGTCTGTCCGTCTGTCCGTCTGTCTGTCTGTCTGTCTGTTGCGACGCGTTTTGCTCGGCCAGTTTAAAAGCTATGGAGCTGAAACTTTGCACACATGCTTCTTTTTGTTGCAGGCAGTTTGTATGTTTGAATCGCTGAAATCCGACAAGGGGGTCGTGGGGCTGCCATACAAACCTACACCCCAAAATTAGGTTCTTCTTAGAAAAACTTTTTTATTTATGCATCAATTTCAATAAAATTTCACACAAATGTGTTTTCATTGCTGACACACAATATATTTAAAAATCGACCAAATCTGACAATGGGGTCGTGGGGCTGCCATACAAACCTAGACCCCCAAATTAGGATTTTCTAAGAAAAACTTTTTTATTTTCTCATCGATTTCAATCAAATTTCGCACAAATGTGTTTCTAGTTATATCACAAAACATATGTAAAAATTGACCAAATCGGACTATGGGGTCATGGGGCTGTCATACAAACCTAGCTCCCCAAATTAAGTTCTTCTAAGAAATTTTTTTTTATTTATACACCAATATCAACAAAACTTCACGCAAATGTGTTTCTATTGATGACACAAACTATATGTATGAAAAGATGGAGTCGGACCATGTGGTCATGGGGCTACCATACAAACCTAGCTCCCCAAATCAAATTTTTCAAAGAAAAAAACCTTTTTATTTGCACACCAATTTCAATAAAACCTCAGAAAATTATATTTCTATTGATGCCATATAACAAACGTGGAAATAAATGAAATCGGACTATGGGGTCGTGGGGCTGGCATATAAACCAAACCCCAAAATTAGGTTCTTCGAAGAAAAACTTTTTTATGTATCCACCAATTTCAACCAAATCTCATAGAAATGTGTTTTAATTGATGCCACAAACATACGTAAAGATTGATGGAAAGGCCATGCGTTCATAGGGCTGCCGTAAACCCCTCCCCTTTGGTTCTTCTAAGAAACCCACATCCCCCGCTTCCCCCACTTTGGGAAAATTCAAGGAAAAGCATGGAAGCGGGGAGGACTAAACACAAGTCATAGATACGCCCCAAAAAACTTTTAGCCCGAGGGAAGCGAAGGGTATCCAAATTTCGGCCGCGCCCGAAATTAGCCTCGGTCTCGTTTTTAACTTTTTATCCAAGTCAATTACCTTTTTATCTATTTGCTTACAACTGGATTCGAACCTGGTCCTCTTGCGTGCTAGTCTGTCACCATTGCCATTGCGCCAGAAGGGAAATACTTCTCATGTTCACTAAATCTGAAGTACTTGACGCGCCATACATGGCGGTCGCAAGATTGATTCTCAGTCATGCCATATTTTATTTCTCTTTTTTTCTTATGTCAAAAATTCTCTTAACATAATCCCTTTTATGATATTTGTTTCAGTTAGCGCTGGGAAGCTTTGTATCCAATATATTTGCAAATATAAAAAAGATACTTTCGGTTAAAATTCTAACAATTGTGTTATACTTTAAACCATGTTGTATTTGTGACAATTATGTTCTTTTAGGACAAAATTGTTCAAAGAGTAACAATTGAGTCAAATTATGAACAATAATGTTACATTAAGGTTTTCGGGAGAAAAAAATGTCTCAAATGAAACCATCTAATTAGTTTTGAAGCAAATATTTAAGTTTAGACTCCAACAAAATGCTCACTTTAGTAACAATAACCCATATCGTTGATTATTCAACTAAAATATAACCAAAAATCGGGTTGTATATCCAACCAAGGTTATTTTGTGCTGCTTGGGCTGTGGCTAGCTGAGGCAGCCATTACTAAAAATAGATAGAAAGTGGCGAAACGGTTAGATCACCATTCTATTATTATATTTAAAACTTCGTAAGGACATTTTTTCTATACGCTGAGAAATGTGCATTACATAATATGTACATATTATGTACTGTACTGTTCTTTTCTATAGAGAGAATGCTAGAAACTTCTGCATGTGTTGATAGATCTTCATCGATCATCTTCCTTGTCCAGGCAGAATAAAGTAATTTTCTCAGGTGTCTGTCGTCCCATATATGCTTTAGTGGTTGAAATATTAGATGCTAAAAACGCAATGGAAAAAACGCACCTTTTATATCATTATCTATTTTTGTACCATATAACACCGGTCAGAGAAGAACCCTTATAAAAACTTGTCAAAGAAATAAGGCTCCATTCGTCCAGATAAGTGAACAAACTGCAGCTTTTGTTGAAGATTCCGAGAGGACCTTTCACTGGCTTCCACAGATGTAAGCTCTTTACGAAGCCGTTTTTATCGTTTGGAGAGCACCGTAATGTAGCCTAAAGAAAATCAGATTTAGAGCTAATTTAAATCAGTTGAACCACAAATTGCGATGACACTACTAAATATGTCCATTCCAGAATTTACCGTTATCTTGTCTTGTAATAATGCAAGAAAATTCTCCAAATTTATTTTTTTCTATACAGGGTGCCCCATTCATGGTGGAGGATATTTTAATGGTAGGTAGTGTAGCTAATTTGGTGAAAATTTATGTACAACGGGATCTCTTTTTAACCGTTACAATGTAATTGCATTTTTTGTAAAAATGCCTGACTTGCCGAATTAAATCACAATTTGCCCCACCAATAAACATATCATTCGAGATATTACTTCACTTTCTGAAACTACATAAAATTTTCAATAAAACGACACCTCGCCCGTTAAGAAGTTGCTCATATCTTCCGAGATACACCCGTTCAAAAAGAAATTTATAAATCGGTTTTTCGTCAATATCATTAATTTTTTTTATGAAAATCTGATTTTAATATTTCTTTAAAATTTGAACGGGTGTATCTCGGAAGATACGAGCAACATCGTAACGGGCGAGTTTTATTGGAAATTTTATGTAGTTTCAGAAAGTGAAGTAGTATCTCGGATGAAATGTTTATTGGTGTGGCAAATTGTGATTTAATTAGGCAAGTCAGGAATTTTACAAAAAAATGCAAATTCATTGTAACGGTTAAAAATAGAGTGATTCCGTTGTACATAAATTTCCACCAAAAATATCCTCCACCATGAATGGGACACCCTGTATACAACCTTTGTGTTTTCTATGACTTATTTCTCCTTGAAAACTAAAATATTAAAGCTGTGCGAACTACAATTAATATAAAAAAAATAATTTTGTTCTTCAAAGGAATTTTCATCGGTATACGCCTAAATTTGACTGTGATAAAAAAAATCGGTGGGTTGGTGAGCGTAGCGAGCAGGGGCCGAAGCTTTCTAGTGAAGTTAAATTCCACTAACTTTCCGAAGAGACCTTCATGTGACGGTTAAAATTGTGTGCATGGAAATATGGGATTCTCGCAAAAGAAAAAAGAGTCTCCGTAAGGAAAAAAGATTTCTCTGATCTAATTATATGTTATCGATTCATGATGCTCACAAGTAGGTATCCCAGTTCCGGATTTCAAGGGCTACGTCCATGTCAGACTCCATTGTAGTCTGTTTAGTTTTTTTTACTAGTTTTTGTGGCAATACCCCGATTTATTGAATTTGATTCTTTTTTTCACGATTCGATTAAGAAGATAATTTATTTGGATTCCTAAATCTATTATGTTTGGACATGTATATTAAATGCTGTATTTCTTTCTGAGTTGACTTTGCGACGTTTTAACATAATATAATTTGATGGAATTATTTAGTCTGTTCTTCTATAAACACTTGCCACAAAAAAGCACAAACAAAAAGTCTACTATACTGCGAGTCGAACATAATCATCATCATGTGTGAGTCTAATGAATACTGACAAATCATCCATATGCTCTTACGTCAGACTTTGAGACTCCCCTATATCTCAAAATTCCCAAGAAAATTAACCCATATATGAATACTATGTACTATATCGAATGTTAAACAAATTGTTTGTTAGGATTTGATGAGATTTTCCATTCATCTGAAAACTATGACAACATATCTTCCTAGGTGTTTCCATTCCATAGTACCAGTTCACGAATTTTCGGTGAAAGTTCGAAAAATCTTTCTTTCGTCACGCAATATATGTACATATAGATTTAAATTGATGTTTAACTTTGAATCAGATTTAAATGAAAAGTTTAATGTATGGTGAATGTTATTCGACAATCACAATCACAAAATACCTCAAGTACCAGCACTCGGCATATATAAATTCAGTGCTGCGATTATACATTTTCCTACATTTTCCCTGCCTAATTTACCGGGGCTTTATCATCCACGATAATGGAGGAGACTTGATGAAAGGCAAAGTGCTATTAAGTCAAAGTTATAAATTTGTTGGCAATGATGTTTTTAATCATTCGCAATTAGCATGAATGTTTTTAAAGAAGAAGATGTGAGATGTGAAAAAGCGAATGACCTCATTAATTTTACGACAAAAATGAAAACGATTGCCAAAAAAATAAATCCTTTATAAATCCTGTAGAAACAGTCGACTTTCTGTGTGCCGTTGCTGTTTATAAACACTGTTCATCAGTCGTCTGGTTTAAAATGTTAAATATACTCTGGTAATGCTATTTTTTGTGTCGTTTCAATAAAGATTTTTTTTTTCAATTCTTATTTCCTAGCAAATCGGCTTAATCGATGATCGTATTAATGATGCCGAAACAAGGGACACAAAATTCTGTTATTCACTCAAGCTCTACCCTCAAAACTAACATTAGTTAATATAAAACAGCATTTATCATAATTTACCGCATTAAAACGTCAAAAGTGTGTTATGATAATGATTACCGTGATTTCAAAGATTCCGCAGGCGAAAACAAAGATGCTGATCTTAAAATATTTTCAAGATGTCGGCAGTGGAAAGAACTGATTAGATTATAGTGCTGATGATGTTTTCCATTATGAGTCATTAAACTTTGTCATAAATATATCACAAGGATAAGGTACAGATATCACATCCCTACGTACACAGTCACATATACATATGTATTTGTGTGTAGAGTGTAGTCGTTCTGCATATACCCATCCACGAAGTTTTGAGAAGGATTCACGACTTTGGTGAATTCCTTCCGCATAAACCGGCAAACTTTATATGAATAGCTTTATTAATGTAAATTTAACGTGTCTATTAAGTTTTCAATGTGATGTCGTAAGCATACTCAGTACTCGTATATACAAGAATGTATATGCATGCATACACTCTGCTCTTATGAATATCGTCCCTGAGGATACTAGAAATTTCCTTACTGGAAGTGGAAGGTTAAACTGAATATCTACATGGATATGTATTACTACGAGTATATAATAGCATCTTGTTTACATCATGAGAGTATTATTAACATAATGATAATGATTATAATCAAGTATACTTTGATAAAATTGAATAAGCTATGGTAATTTTAAAATATAAAATTATTCATCCTTTAAAACCGCGATGTAGCAGCTTATTTAAAAGAATTCTACAATACGAGGGTTACTACAAAAATTTCTAGAAAATAAATTTAAACGATTTTTTTTTTTTCAAAAATGGTTTTATTGTTTTTCAAAATATTCGCCATGAGCATCTATTACACTTTTGCATAAGCTCAAACGAATTTTCGAAGCATTTTTTCCACTCCGATGGAGATACCTCTCAAACATGGGTTCTGAACGCTTCCACGCAAAGAAAACCGTTCCACGTAATTTATTTTTAATAATTGGGAACAAAAAAAATCATTGGGTGCCAAGTCAGGGCTGTAAGGCGGATTACCCGTCAATTCAATGTTTTGACCGGTTAAATAGACGCTAGTGAACTCATGTGTGAGAGCTTGTATTGGCACAATGAAAAATGATTCGTCTTCTTTTCTTAATTTTGCGAATTTCCACGAAGACGGCATCCATGATTTCCGGCACAATGGCTGTTTTTGGACGACCTTCACGAAACTCGTCCTAGAGTGAATTACGCCCACGTTTGAGTTCGTTAAACCAATTATAAATTGTCGGACGAGATGGTGCTTCATTCCCAAATGCAAATTGAAGCCGATTAAAACACTGTTGTTGTGAATGTGATAATCCAACTTTAAAATCGTAGAAAACCAATTGCACGAAAATGCTCACGTGTTAATTCCATTTTTTGCTAGCTAACATTTTTCAACTAACTATAACTTGCACGAGTATCTTTTGTCATCCAAGTGTTCTGAGCAGGCATATGCCTAAAAAGGTCAAACTTTTTGATGGAAATAACATATTTAACGAAAACGTACTAGAACATGTCTAATCTAAAAAAAAATTGTAGTAACCTACGTATTAAAGATGTATCTAAATCCAAAATATTTGAATATGATAACGTAACGATGCGGTGTAGTAATGTTTGATGTTTATGGAAATACATACATAATAGAGAGTTTTAGCAAGTCGTTGGAAATAATACGACATACATAATTTGACATTCCATATAAAAATTCGCTTGCTTAACGTATACGAAACATAATAATTTAGCATCTCCTTAGGAGGGAGGCATGGACTTATTTCCGTGTATTTGACGTCTTTAAACAGTCAAAACTGGCGGTTTTTCGTACGATTCGCGCGGGAATTTTTCCTTTGAAATCGGGAATTACGTATACGGCTTTTTATACGTCAGTGTAAAACTCTCTATTAACCCGGGAACACTAATGTGAGTCATTTTGACGCATAGTCCACATATTTCCATTTTTCGTAGAAAGGGCGGTTGGCCCATTGGGTTCCGCTACCCATGTATTCTTTAAGAAATATGTTTTCTAATGAATGTCCGAGTAAGCAAACTTTTATGGTAAGCAGCTATTTGTGTTTTTCTGTGACGGGGTTAGTACTAAACGAACGTTTCTTGTGAGTCAAAATGACTCACGTTAGTAACAACCGTCTACATTCTTTAGTTGGCATATTTGGTTTCTTGGTTGTTTCTACAGTTTATTCGGATATAATGCACAAACTCTTAATATAGCTTGTATAAAATAAGTATTCCGAAGAATTCTGGCACAAGTTTTATACTCTTCCACTTTAAATACAGCATTTTCCATAGTGAGTCAAAATGACTCATGGTTAGTAACAAGCGCCTGGAATTAAGGTTAGTGTTCCCGGGTTAAGTAATAGCATTTGTGTTATGTTAATAAATGCGGATTTATCGCTTTATGAGAATCTTGTAACCTCTCTAGTCTCTACTATATCACTAGTTGACAGGATGCCCCAAAAGTCAACGTCAAGCCAGAAGTAGATAAATTAGCGTATAGTGGCCACTATGAAAAAAAAAACATATTTAAAAAATCATAATCAAGTCACCTCTTTTGACAATTATTACGCAATCAAAATAAAGTCGAAAAAATGTTGCCTTGCTGCGATTATTTGTGCACTGTAACTGTAAATCCTAATATTTCTGAAATGTTCTTATTTTATCTATAACGTTAATATAATTCTCTATCAATTAAATCGAAAAGTAACTGTTTTAATGTTGAAAGAAATATTTAATAATATTAAACGATAATTAATATATAAATTTAAATAAAAAAATATCCAGACATTTTGTCTTAAAAAATATTCTAAACTTAAATTAGGATTAATGAAGCAAATGCCACAAAAGCTTTGGTGCAACTTGTTTACAGTAGTTATTTTAACTTAGAACTTAGATGAAACAATGAGTTTAGCCAAACGCTTCCGCAAAGAAGTTCGCATTTTTCGTAAAAACAAGATAGTTATTTTTCGATATGGAATATGCAAATGATAGAGCAATTTATTGCCATTATAGTAAATAAAGATAAAAGATTTGTAATTCATAACTTTAAGGACCAAGCAGAAACTATCCTTAAATATAGTCCAGAAGTAGAGGTTAAAATTCTAATATAAAAAGTTAGTTATTAACGGTATCTTCTAGCTGAACAATTTTAGAGTGCTCATAAAATTCTGAATTCAGGAGATAAGCATCCCAGATAAGACTATAAGTATGAGTTCATTTAGAGATTTTTAGAAACATAATAAATTGGGTTTTCCAAAGCGGTTAACATGTTACACATCCCAAAGTGGAGCTTTCTTCACAGAGTCAAAGATCAATGATGTATTAAGGGATCTAAACAAAACTTACAAACGGCTTATTGTTGGCATAATATTTAAGATCTAAATAGATTTATGTAGATCCACTGCTAATCCGCAACACCCACATTATTTCACATCTTATTTGAAATGACAATTTGCGGTTTTCCTAAGTATCCAATAAATATCATTTCAAAGACTGCCTACTCATCTATTAGTTCAACAAATCCAATGGATACTTATGCAAAGAAAATCTACATAAATTACTCTGAGATAAAATGGTATTTTTCTGGCTCCTCTTCATTCCAATTTCCTCAATTCAATATCTCTATACATACCTACGTGTTGTAGTCTATGTGTATTTACGACCGAACGTCCTGAATAGGCGCGTATATAGATATTGATGACTTTTTTTATTCTCAAGATGTGGCTATCATAACTAATCCTAAATCTTTTGTTTTACCAAGAAAAAAGATACTAAATTTATTCCTAAATAAACAGCGTTTCAATTACATACGTACTAAATGCATGACGTTTAAAGGTTTATTTTCATTCTTATACCATCATCATTTTGAACCATATGAAAATCAAGGATTAAAATTTGAATAGAAATGTGGAAATAAAAAACGAACTGTCTATTAGCACATGTTCTGTTTTCAGTTCTTTTACGAATTCACCGGAATTTATTAAAAATTTGTTTATTTGTCTTACCTGATTTTCTTTTTTAAAACGTGCTGCTTTTCAGGTTGATGATTATATCGTTTTAATTGTGGAGCAAGGTTATTTCGTCATCTGATTTTCATCAATGACGTAAGATGATGTTGACCAAAGTTTCTTTGATTGAATATTTATATCCTTCTTGGCTTATTTATCCAAGATGCATCATGCAATTGTTGAATTTAAATTGCCGGAAGAGGCAGTTCCATCTTATCATCAATCACGACGCGGACGTAATCAACACAAATCCTTCGTCGATAAAATTAACCAATACAGAGTTCACACACGGCGTTCGAAAATAAAACTAAGTACATACACTTTTCACATCATTAAGCACGTTAACAACCTAACACTCACCAAAAATAACACACTGAATTATGTCACTTATAATTTAAATAATGTATCCGTCAAAAGTATGAACACCACCCCGCCAAAAAAAAAAAATTCTTCGGCCACACTATATTGTCACCTTACGCATCCGCACGACACAATCACAATAATTTCGGTGACAAGAGAATTTCTTTTTGTTTCAGACAATTTTTATTTATTTTCACTCTTTCCATGCTTTTCATTGACACTGCAAAGCCGCACGGTAAACATTGGTGTTAATATCCTTTAATATTATTATGTATATGGTCGAAGACTTTCGCGAAGCTTTCATCGATACATTGTAATCGGAATTGATCACTGGATCCCGATTTTCATTTCGTTTCGCGCGTACACACTATTTATTTGAATTTCACATTCGATTTTCCAATGAAATATCGACAAATGAAATATTATAAATGAAACTACACAATCACTCAATAAGACACTTTATAATCTTTGAAAAAGGCGATGAAAAACTATTCGGATCATGTCTGAAAATATTGTGTGTGTATTTCTTAGCCGAAAACACCGCCCGCATAATATATCGACGCGTATAAGTTTTTGAAGCGTCTCGAAAACTATGTAGTATTTGTACTACTAGTATGTACTACTGTGTAAAAGACGAGTCACAAAGTTCTAATCAGATGGAAGTATTCTCTCACTTTCATACCCGTTCGCTGTTGTGAAAATGAACTTCCCAACATCATCGACGAGATGAAGTTTATATTTAGAAAATTTTCAGTTTTTTGAAAACCATTGTACTTGATTTCGGATTTTCTCCGAGCGAAAGCCCAAACGGCACGATGCGGTGAACGCAAATGGAGAGTATGGTATAGTGCAGTGATTCCCAACTCACAAATGTCTGCGCAGTCTGAGCACTTATCCTAAAAATAAATCACTACGGTCATTTTCAAAATTTTTTATTAAGTGTATTCGGTTTACATGCCTTTTTCTAGTACTCAGCTTAGGCTACTTTTAATTGATTGATGATTAGCAATTAAGTAGAAAACTCCTGATAAAGAAGTTAATCCTAAGCACAATGATCAATGACGTGACATAAGTGGCTGCGAGAACCCATTTCTGGAAACGATAAAAGACTACATAGATTATAGGCTGGAATGGGGACTTATGGTGGAATATTACATCTTTTGCATTCCTCTTGGGAACCATTTGTATAAGAAGGCTTTGAGCTTTTCGCTGTATTAGTATCACACAATATTTTGCTGCCTAAAAAAATCATGAAGAAATTCACATGGATAGGAAGTTTATCATGGCACGATCAGGTGCGAGATTGCACTTAAAAAAGACCAAATTGGATGGCCGTAGAAGAAGCAATTCGAAAAAGACATTTTGAGATTGGTCCAGCATCGCTATACACTATGTCGTTTTTCCTACAAAATCGCCAAATTAAAACTTGTCTGAGTCCAATTATTTTGGAGCTTTCTTCAGAAAAAAATTGTCTGCTGCAGCTGTACGCACCAGCTTGTCAGCTGGTCCCCAACCCAAAGCAGCGTTACTCTGTTTCTAGATGCTTGAGTTAATAGTCAGCCAACTGTCGTATATTCGACAATCACGTGAACACCGTTTTCGTAAGAAAATTCATTGGTTGTTGTGGTAAGTTCCATTTTCGCATGTAATTTCTATTAATCATAATAATAATAATAAGCAAATTGGACTTAACCATAGAGGTAGGCACTGCTACCTAAAAGGTTTATTGTGCCATAGTCCTTTAATTTAGAAGGTCGTCAACCCGTTTGATAAACGCTAGAAGATCCTTCAGAGAGGAGCACCTAATCATACTAGTGCTGAGTAAATCACGTCCAAGTAGTGATCTCCTGGACCTGGCGATAGCTGGGCATTCCAGTAATAAATGAATGGAGGTTTCGTCCTCCTCCAGGCAAAGGCGATATTGGGTCTCCCTTGAAAGACCTATTTTATGAAGGTGGTAGCGGAGCCCAAAGTGCCCCGTAAGAAAGCCTATTAATAGTTTGAGCTCGGTCCTGCGCAGACATTTAATATCGGAGAAGCTGAAAGGGCGCACTAACTCTGTAGTAACTCTTAAACCAGGTTGCGATGTCCAGTATTTAAGCCTCAATTCCGAGGACCAGTTACCAATTACGCCTCTGGCGGCTTTCCAGCTAATTCCACAGAAGGGCTCAGGACCGATGAGTGTGGAAGATGAGCCCTCTCTTGCTAATTCGTCCGCGTATTCATTTCCTTCAACACCTCTGTGACCCGGAACCCAATAGATGGAAACAGAGTTACGACTAGAGAGGCTCTGAAGGATTTCAAAGCACTCGCTGACCATTTTCGAGGTAAACTTGTGTGAAGTTAGCGCCTTAATTGCTGCCTGGCTGTCAGTCCAGATGACAATGTATGCGCCACGGAGACCACGTCCCAGGATCTCCCTGGCACAGATTTCGATGGCATGAATTTCGGCTTGGAAGACACTAGGCCATTTGCCCATTGCAACCAAGATCCTGGTATTGGGTCCAAAGACTCCAGCACCCACACCGTGATCGGTCTTAGAGCCATCGGTAAACCAAGTGATGCTTCTAGGATTCATACACGTGTTGCCATTAGCCCATTCCGCCCGATCTGGGATGTGAAGGGCGAATTTCCTGCCGAAACGCAGTTCCGTGATAAACCTGGCAGATTGATAGGCCAGGAACTTGCTGCAGGATACGCATGTGTCCCCGATCACTGACACGAGTATCAGTTGATAGGTGATTTTCAACGCACTCACTGCTGCAAATTCCCGTATGAAAATATGCAGTGGCGTCATTCCCCATATAGCTTCCATGGCTAGGGTAGATGTCGTGCTAAAAGCACCAGTGATGCCAAACAGGCAAGTCGTTGGAGCTTATTACAGCTCTCGATTGCGTTGCATTGTAGTGTTTTAGGCCACCACACTAGAGAAGCATAAGTGATTACAGGTCGTACTAGAGTACTGTATAACCACTCTGTCATTTTTGGGGACAGACCCCAAGTCTTACCATAGCAGTTTCGGCAAGTCCACATTACACTCGTAGCCTTACTAAGAACGTTTTCCAAGTGGCTATTCCAGTTTAATCTACTATCGAGTGTACTGCCAAGACATTTAACCTCTTTGGAGTAGTTAATGAGCACACCTCTTAAGTAGATTGGGTCAAGAGGAGGAGCAATTTTTCTCGTGAATGGTACTAGGACTGTTTTTTGTGGATTGATATTTAGCCCAGTTTCTGTGCACCATCTGTTAACCGTCGTTAGGGCTGTAGTCATCAAATCCGTGATAACGGACTCGAACTTGCCCCTTATCACTATAGTGATATTGTCCGCGTAGCCGATGGCGAGAAAACCCTGCACCTCAAGTAGCGAGAGTAATTCATATACTATCAAGGACCACAATAGGGGTGAGAGAACACCCCGTTGAGGGCATCCCTTGATAGCGTTAATGTTGAGAGTGTGATCGCCGAGGGAGGAATAAATCTCCCTTCCTTTAATCATGGCGTCAATCCACCTGATGGTGGGTAGTGGCACCCCTCTTCTAACGAGGGCTCTGGTAATCATAGGCAAATATAACATAATTTTATTTGTCTCCACAGATCACTTCTCGTGGACCACCTGCGGTCCGCAAACTACATGTTGCGAAACAGTGGTATAGTGTCTTAAGATTATGTAGATATTGTGAAACAACAAAGTCTAGGAAAAAGGTGATTTTTTTTAATCGGGCGCTTTGGTGCAGTTTAGATAGTAAATTGGTGTATTTGTAAAATAGGCAAAAACAAATTATTCATTTTGGAAAATATAAAATATTGCAGTTTTACAAAAGAAAATTATTTACTAAAAATTAACTTTTATTTAGAAATTAATAATGATAGGTGACACTTCGTTCATCATATCAAGCATTTACCACGAATCCCTAAAAATGGGTCTGAATTATAGTGACCACAAACATTTATATGCGCGGGTTACACGAGTCTAGTGTGTAAACCGTACATTAGAGACATTCAACACGAAAACGCAGCTGAGAGCTTTTAATCTTCGCGGAGAAAATGGAATGATTTTGTTGCGAATCAGTCTTTTGAAAATTCAAGTTATACATCTTTCGATTTTAATTTTATGGCATTTTAATGATTTTCCGCGATGCATTACAAGTTCAGCGGGAATTTATGTAGCCTTTCAAATTAGTCTTGCAACGCATGCACACAACATGTGCGAGGACGAACAACATTATAGATGTTGGCCAATTGGCATTTTGACAAGCCCAAATGGGCTGCATATGATTTCAATTTTTTAATTTATCCATGGATTAGTCAAGGGTTGAAATAATTTTCGAAAGTGGAGGTTCCAAAAGTCGATGAAGAGGACATCCAGAGCTACATTTTGCTGCAACCTCCAGGGTCGCACATATCACCGTTTTAAAGATACAGCCTTCTAAAGATATGTATGGCCAATTTGACCTTCGAGAAACGCTTTTAAAGGCCTGAAAATCGCACTTTTTGTGTTTTCAGATGAAAATTTTCGAAAGTGGAGGTTCCAAAAGTTGATGAAGCCAGAGGTACATTTTTCTGCAACCTCCAGGCCCAGGGTCCTACCTATCACCGTTTTAAAGATACAGCCTTCTGATGATGAAGATATTCCAATGTTGTGCTTGCTCAATTGTATATCATATCATCAATGTGATATAACTAACCAGTTCATTTCTGTGACTGTACATACTTGGATGGGTTAATTAAAAATTAATGTATCTTAATTCAGTAAATGGACTGTTCCGAATTGAAAATTTATTATTTATAATAATCTTATTTGATTTACCGTGCAAGTAGGTTCGCTTGTGAGCATCATATATCATGAGCGTAGGGGACAATCGAGGTACATTAACAACCTAAATGAGACCTAACCTAATTTAACCAAAAACTCTTTATGCAGCCAAAGAAATGCATAACATTTAGGACAAACATTGTACAGCAACAGCAATCAGGGATGCCACCGCTCTTCAATGCACCTTTCTGGCTACGCCCATGATGTTGGAATGATCGATCTGTATCTTCTATTTTTGAAATGATTCATTTAATTCGCGACATCTTATGTTCGATCACACTAAACAAGCCATAAAATTATTTTGAAAGTCACGAGACTCGCGCAACCCAGATATTAGCTAAATATCCTTCAGAAAATGTGAGCAATTTACGTCAGATTACGTTTTATAATAATTTGTTTATGATCATCAAGGGAGAGATGTCAGTCTTTATTGATGCATATAAATTATAAATGTTGCATTCATTTAAAAAGTATGGAAAACGGTTACATTATTTGAAAAGTATATTCACAAATTTGATAAAAATTGGCCGTTTAGGAGGGACGCATACTGAACGCGATGTTCTGCCATGCCGAGTTTCGAAAACATATTTATTTATGTTCTCTATTAATCTGTAGGTATTTCACAGAATGGCCAATAACGGTCACAGAGCACGCTAATTTATGGGGAGTTTTGATAGCTAGGACTCTTAACTTTGAGGTGACAAAACATATTTGAGAAAGGATTAAATAAGTTCAACGGGGCTGGCTGTACTGTCATTGAAACGCGACTCCCAAAAGGGAATTGTTCTATGAATAAAAAATCCTAATGACTCGATTTTAACCAAATTTCACATAAATCCATACCAAATAAACGCAACAAAATGAAAGAAACTGGAGGCTATTTAAATTTCCGAAACGCCCGAAATGAATTTCTAATTTTCAGTGCAAATTAACGCTTCAGGTTGTTTTTTTTTTTTTTTTTTTTTAATTTACGGTAACGATAGAATATATCGACTTTTCATAAGCCCACCCAACCCTACATTCAGAAGCCAAAATGAACAAAAGCTTTTTTCACTCTATAATAAGTGAATTCACCATGATTTCAAAATATTCACTGGGAGACAATATGCTGATATTTCATAATCCTATAGGAGGCCTTTGTCTTTGCTCTTTGGTGTTCTCAGCTCCCAGCAGGAAATAAAATAAAAATTAAATTCTCATCACTATAGTAAATTACATTAATCTGATTGCTTGAAAATAATCGCAAACATAAAATGACCATGCACACAGGTGGTTTTTGTTGCTCACACTCTCGCGGATTCTATTGATAGATTGACATATCTCATTGGCTGACAGTGGTGGTATCGTGAATGGCGCTGAAAGCGTATAAGCAACGAAAATTCACATTTAGCCTTGTTACTCAATTTTCCATTTTTCCATAGTTATCCACAAAAATTACATCAAACTTCTTAAAATAAGAAGTGAAGGTGCGCTCACGGCATATTAATACACTAGACCTATCAAGAAGGAAAAATTTTTTTTACAATAATTTCTTACATGAACGGATAAAATTCCTCAAAAACAGAAAATCGGCATCTGGAATGAAAAAGAAGTGAAAAAAACGAAAAATCTATTTTTCCTTTCGCAATGGCAATCATTAATGAGCATTTCGTGATGGATATTTAGATGATTGTTTATTTATCTCCGTAATTGAGACTGATGGTTTCATTTACTAATGAACAAGAGAGTTACTATATACATATAACACGCACATGTTATGATTTCCGGCGTTGTGTGGTTTTCACCCGAGATTCCATTTGGTTTTCAGATTTATTGATAAGTAAGTACATGGCTAAAGGGAACGTGTATGTCAGATTTGGTATTGTCGAACATACGATACATATAAATGAAATGGTTCATGCAAGAATTGAATAAGAATTAGAATTATGTATTTTGCAATAATAGAAGAGAATAAATTTTAATTCATTCCTAAAAATAAATAATAAAATGTATTTCAAAATAGTAAATAAGCATCATTGATCTTATAAACGGCGGATTTGTAAGTTACATTCGATTTCCAAGATCTTTGCGATTTTTTATAGAGGAGTTGAGATAAATAGCACGCTCTGCTGAGATATTTAGCTCATCAAAGAGTACCTACTCGTGTAACATCTGGATAATTTCTTAATTCGTTTCGTCACATGAGTCGTGAATTCATAGCTCGAACCGACGATCCTGTGCTTCGAAAGCGAACGCAATAAACACTACACCAACCAGACTTTAATAATATAATAATAATAATAATAATAATAATAATAATAATGTTGATTGTAAATGACTTTACAAAAGTCATCAGTGTGTTTGAGATTTTTTTGGTACACATTCATACTTATTTCCAAGGGTGTAGCCAGAATTTCATTTCAGGGGGAGGGCAAATTATTTCAACATTATGATCGTAGCCATAAGAATTTTCCTATATGGAAAGTTGGATATTTAATTCAAATCTACATTGACAATAACGATTTCCCATCAGTTTAAATTGTCGGTACCAAAAGAATTGTTTGAAAGGGTGTTCAAAACTGTCTAGGAACATTTTAAGAAAAAATCAGCTAAAATTATCGCTCTTTTAATGATAAATGACACATATCCTTGCTTTACCTTTTACTCCTGAAAACGTCCAACTCGTCACATAGCTCGTCTACACTCAGCATCTTCAGCTTCATGCGACATTTCATTTATTCTAACGACAAAACAATGTGATCAGCAAAACATTGTACCGGATTACTGAAACACGGAAAATATCAACTTGGAAGGATGCTATGAATTTCTCCCCAACAATGCCTTTAGTATGAAGACGTTTGTATGTATGTACTTTGTGACGGCAAAATATTTTCTTGCAAAGATCAATGAGTGGTGATTGGAGAACATGATCAGAGACATAGGTGGTTAGGATCATTAAAGAAACAAAGCCTTAGGGTTTCACTATGAGACAAATTTCAATTTCGAAAGACGGAAGAAAGAAAAAAAACTCGAGATTGCAGAATTTGATTATAAAATAATGATATTCGCACGTTGGTATCCCAGTCCGTTAAATAAAAAGTCCTGAAAACTAGTTCGAAACTGCAGTCTCAGCAGCAGGGTTCGGATGACAGTTTCCCTGCCAAGACATATCAATAAAAATCATAAATTCTGAAAATATTGAACGCGAAATCTTTTTAAAATTCACATTATATTGCAATTTGTAGAGGTATTATTTTATATTTTAGAATAAAGCGTCGATCCGTTTTGAGGCCGAAACTCTATCAGAAGTACTACTGTTTTTTTTTATAAATACAGTTGATGTAAAACGAGGTACATGTGCGGATAGGAAATATATATGTACATACATACATATAGTGCTTGCAACATTAAGGGCAAAACAGAATGCTTACGTTACGTGCCGAACACCTGTCAAATATGATTCAATGGAATTTGTATGCAACTGCACAGAACGCACGTAACGGAACGGAAGCTTTCAGTTTAATTGTCATACTTACGATAATGTTATTGCTAACCGATTTATTTTTTTTTTTATATTCTTCGTATAGTTTATAAAGAGCATATAATGCTAAAAAAAACTAAAAAACTTGATTCCTTCCATTTTGCTTTTCCTTATCGAACTTTTAAATTTGACATTTGACGTTTCGGAACGGAACGTATGTGATAATCTAATAATTGTCACGGCACGGAAAGGAACGACACGTCACGTAATGTAAACGTTCTGGTTTGCCCTTTATGTACAATCCGGAATGATATGCAATGTAACGTTGACTCGAAATTACCTATAAACGGCTGAGTTAACGCAACATGGCCCCACATGGGGCTATACGGTACTGAGAAGAAGAAGAATTTTCCGATGAAAATACTGACGTGGAATATGTCGAAAATTCGGGTAATTCCATAAACTAAAATCCGAAAACTGTCTTTTAATGTATACATATTAGATAATTTTAGCATTTCGTACCAAATAGTACTCTCAAGAAAAAAATCGTATGCAAAACAGTATACCACAATTTTGCATATGTCCCAACTAAGCATAGGTGTATTTCCGTGAATTTTACTGTCTTTAAATAGTTATGGTTTCGTCATTATCCGTCTATGCCTACTTGGGATATTCCACATTGTGGTATACTGTTTTCCGTACGGAGGCAAGCGAATTTTGCATAGAGAATAAAGATTTTTAGCATGTCGTAGAAGATTGAACGACATAGTTTGACATTCCATGCAAAAATTCGCTTGCATATTCTAAGTAGGCATAGGTGTATATCACGACAAATAATTTCGCCTATTTCTACTTACAGAACATCAACTATACGGAAATACACATATGCCAACTTGGGACATGCAAAACTATGATATAATGTTTCGTATACGGTAAGCAAGCGAATTTTTACATGGAATGTCAAACTATGTCATACTATCTACGACATGCTAAAACTCTCTAATGTCAAAGCCTATTCGTACTCTCGTAATATTTTCTATGGCATGCTAAAACTCTCTAATTTCGACTGTGAAAGTGTGAACGTAAAATATACGGAAATACACCCATGCCTACTTGGGTCATACTGTTTTGTGTAACTTGTATCAAGTTGGCTAAGCACTATCTGAAAAACCATTACGGAATAGTATTGATCGGCTGCAAATTTTTAGCTTGTATATGCTCGGCATTTAAAAAAATGGGAGCTATCCTATTTATTTAATTATAGTAAGTTGAACTTTCGGAGTATCAAGTTGGCTAAAAAGATCAGATTATCTCTCCACGACCTCGAATCCGTTACGGAATAGTATTGATCGGCTGCAAATCGTTAGCTCGTATTTGCTCGGCACTAAAAAAGACTTGAGCTATCCTATTTATTTGATTATAGTAAGTTAAGCATTCGGAGTATCAAGTTGGCTAAGCATGTTCAAAACAGATCGTATGGGTATAAATGTGGTATCAATAGAAAGGGAATGATAACTATATTCATTTTTTGGAATTGAGCGAACGAAAAACGCGACAATTCATTAGCTTTTAACGGTGATCTTCGGTTCGAGTCCTGTAATTGAAACACACTCTGATTAGAGTCTACGAAAAGGTCCGCTTAGCCATCTGGTGTCCATAGTCAGGACTCGAACCAAATAGATAACCGTTAATAGCTAATGAATTGTCGTGTTTTTCTTCGCTCAATTCCAAAAAATGAATATAGCTATCATTCCCTTTCTAGTGATACCACATTTATACCCATACGATCTGTTTTGAACATGCTTGATACTCCGAAAGTTCAACTTACTATAATTAAATAAATGGGATAGCTTACATTTTTCTAAGTGCCGAGCAAATACGAGCTAACGATCAATATGGTTTTTCAGATTCTGCTTAGCCAACTTGATAAGATATGAAGTTTTTTTGTACGGCCTTCAAGCGAATTTTTCCTTTGGGATTTCTACTATGTCGTACTATATTGTACGAGCTGCTAAAACTCTATTTTTTTTACGATTCCCCGATCTCTACGATGAACTCATGGTGGAAATTAAGCAACCACCGGTGTATAGAATTAATTCACAAAGTGGCAGAAAAAATGATGAAACCATTTTATGATTTAGTTGATGAAATTCATCAGCGATTTTGACAATATGTAGACGTAATTTCCTTGAAAAATTTGAAGCGGAAAATATTCCGATTTCACTTCCTGGCTTAAAAACCTTATTAGCTTTAAAATCACTAGGTAAAAAAATACATACACAAAAATGCATCCAGGCAAATACATATCCTTCGCTTAACTACTCTACTGCTAAACGAGAGAGTGTACAGTCATATTTCGAAATACATATGTACGTACTCGTATGTACATTGTACATCAATAAGAGATAACAATTCAATTTGTTACAATAGCCTTCAGCTTTTCACTTTGCTAACAAGTCTTCTTCATATTCTCCCTGATGCAACACTTACATCCTTTTTACCTCTTACAAATTCTTTCACTCGTAACAATATGTATTTACTTTCATGTAGAAATATGTAACAATTGCTATCAACAATTGATATCAATAAGTATGAAAGCAAAAACGAAGAGTGCTGTAGATATTCGCGTGTAGTACACTACACAAGACACTTATGTCTCGTATTACATTTGGGTGAATATTGGAAAAATTTTCCATCCCAACAAATAGTTATTGAGTTATATTATTGTGTCGAGTTTCCTTCCTTTGAATTAGTAGTACTTCAGCAGTGCGTTTCCAGGGTTTCAATTTCGGCATCCAATTGCTACATAACAAGAACAACCCTTATTGGTACTGCACTGAGAGCTAGTGCATGTCTCAAAAGTGTTTACTTACTTTTTAATAATTTTCCTAAAATTACTGGATTACGGTATTTTTTTTTGCTTGTTACCATGACTTATTATTATTCCTCTTATTTCAAGATTATGGTTGGTTTTGAATTTTTAAAACAGTGTTATACATTGTAAACAAAATCTCTGAATTCGATGCACTATAAGTCGATATCGTCGATTAAGCGATTCAAGTCGAAAAATCGTATTTGCATCTTTATCGCTAGTTAAATTTTTCGAAAAGCACTTTGCAACGAAACTGCTTTTAACGCAACGCCGATTTACTGTGAATATTTTATCGCCTGCAAGTCATACTATGGCATTTTACGAGAATTCGCGTTCCCTTTTTTCGCGCCTCTCTTGTTGCACAGTTGCCTGCAATTGTGTCATGTAGTCTAGTACAGATAGCTCAAAACCCAAACATCCAAAAGAAAAAGAAATTTTTGATGCCAATTTGTTGAATACACTGCCCAATATACGCAATAAAAAGTTACACCAATTTGCGCCATGGGTTAAGGGGGAAGGGGGTCCCAAAGGGGTGAAAATTTACTTTTTTACAAATAACTGGAAAACTATGAATCTGACCTTAAAATCTTCTAAGGACGAAACAAACTACACAAAATTTCCTTTGTAATGATATATAACACTCTAGACGTTTCTTTGGAAAATTATACCCTAGACCCAAAAGTATTATAGAGAATTTACATTTTTTGAGTTTTACATTTCGGACCGTAACTCTTGATAGAAAGAACCTAGGGTGACAAAATCTTGTTCATTCTATTACAAACAAAATTTATTTGGTTTGTACCAAAAATTGAGGTGCTCCGACCATTGACACCTCCCTCACTCCTCCTATCATTTTTCCAAAAGGCATGCCTGTAGCTTCTTTTCAAATTGAGCCAGGCAGATAAAATTTGGTGAAGTGCCTAGTCTAAGCCCCATTATGCTCCTCACCAAAAATTGTTACCATCCGATCAAAACTAAGGGTACTCCCCATACAAAGTAAACCAAAATTCTAAAAAAAATCACATTTTTTCACTTCTAAATTCTATCTAAAATGAAAAAATAACATTTATTTCTTAGAACGTCATTATAACAGTTAATTGTAGTCTTGTTAATGTATATTCAAAAGTTTGTACCAGAGCGTGCCTTACAAGTACGAAAAATGTGGTTTTAAGGTTGCTAGTACACGTTACTCGATTTATTCGGAACTAGCCTTTGAACTAGTACCAATGACTTTCAAACACAATTTGTTGATACTTGTAGTGTACGCTTTGATGCAAAATTTTGAACATACATTCAGATGACTACAATTAACTGTTATAATGTCGTTCTAAGAGATAAATTTTATTTTTCCGTTTTAGATAGAATTTAGAAATGAAAAAATGTGAAATTTGTTAGAATTTTCGTTCACTTTGTATGGGGGGTACCCTTAGTTTTGATCGGATGGTAATAATTTTTGGTGGGGAGCATAACGGAGCTTAGACTAGGCACCCCACCAAATTTGATCTGCCTGGCTCAGTTTAAAAAGAAGCTACAGGCATGCCTTTTTGAAAAATGTTAAGAGGAGTGAGGGGGGCGTCAATGGTTGGAGCACTCCCATTTTTAGTACGAATCAAATAAATTTTGTTATCAATATATGGACAAGATCTTATGACAGTAGGTCTATTCTATCAAGAGTTACAGTGCGAAATGTAAAACTCGAAAAAGCCAAATTCACTATAATACTTTTGGGTCTAGGGTATAATTTTCTGAGAAAATGTCTAGAGTGTTACATATCATTACAAAGGTAATTTTATGTAGTTTGTTTCGTTCTCAGGACATTTAAAGCTCGGAGTCACAGCTTTCCAGATATTTGCAAAAAACTGAATTTTCACCCCTTTGCCACCCCCTCCCCCCTTAACCCATGACGCAAATTAGTGTAACTTTTTACTGCGTATATTAGGCAGTGTATTCAACAATTTGGCATCAAAAATTTCTTTTCTTTTTGGATGTTTAGGTTTGGGGCTATTTTGAACCAATTGTACTGGACTAATGTGAAAAGTCTTTCCAGCTTCATTTCAATCTGAGTAGATAACATACCCGTATTACGCTTCTGCAGTTTCCGTTGCCTTCAATACTATCCGGTTGCCATAGTCATCACCTTCTTCTTAGGTTCTGACACAAAGTATCAAAAGATACTGAAGGATACGTGTATTATCAATCCCATATGTATATGTATATGTACATACACTTCATAAGTTCATGCTGGTGACGTTTTTTCATTATTTCATTACTGCCACTCCATCACCTGCCTTGATGGAGTGTACTTTATCCGCGCTAAGTGGAGTCCTTTCACTGGTGTAAATTAAGGTGAAGCGTGACTGTGTGTAAGCAATGTTGTTACATGGGAATTGGAAGAGTGTTCTATATAATTTTCAGTTAGTACCTACTTGCTTTTATTCTTGCACCATGCTGCCCTTTTGTGCAGCACGAAAAGCGTGTAGAAAAGATTTTAATTTGTCAATGTCAAGAGGGTGTGGCAAGCACATATTAAATAGCTGTGGTAACGTCTAAAAGTATATTCAATTATACAAAATACAGGGGTCTAATTCTTACTTCTTTAAAGGTTTCTTAACAATGGAATTAGCGATCTGGAGACGCATTGCTATTATGAGTTTTTATGGTAACATGAGTTTGAACCCATCCATCCAAACAGGGCTCATTTCCGATAGAAAAAAGGAATAACCCACAAAATTAACTTTTTCAATTCTTCAAATATTTAGCGTCCGCAAATATTTCTTTCAATGGAAATACTTTATCTAGTCTGAGCTGGGGTGTAAGCGTAAGGCTTTCTATAAAACTAAATCCATTCGGTAACTATAATCGTTATAACAATAACAAGGAGCAGTATCTGCCTGATAAAAATTAAACATTTCTTCATTAAATCAATTCATCAAAACATTCAGTTAATTCGAATGTCCATCAAAAAAAAACTATAAGAACACATGAATATGTCAGCCAGTTTATGTCTACTAAGTTCCAAGTCAACCAAAGGACAGCATGCATCCTATACTTAATATGCAATGTACTTACATACGAATAAGACTTTTCTGACTCCGCTGGTAATGTTTCTTCATTTCAATTTCAGGTTTAATAGAATTTTATTCTCAAATGCACTTAAGATAAGCGTAAGAAAAAAAAAATTGTCGCCAGTATATGTGCCAGGATTCTCAAAGGGTATCCATATCCGCATGTCGAGGATACTTTTTCGATTTAACTTCTTTCCTTATTTTCTTCCGGTTATTCCAGCATGAGCAAGACATGAGAAAAAAAACGTGAGCCCGGCATTTTATGGATGCCTTCACTAGGGTTTTTTTTCGGCACGCGCCGGGACTATAATGTGTGCTATAAAAAATGGTGATAGTCGATTTCGAATGTTTTATACGTGTTATATTAAAACATAAAATTATATTTGATAGAGAATTTCTTAGTGATTTAATTGAAACGGGTTGGATGTTTACGAAAGCTTTCCTGAAGCAATCAAATTTATTCATATTTCTAGAAAAAATCGAACAGGTATCAAGCTGGTTGCTATTTTATTTTGTCATCCCTTATTGTAACTTAGCTATGTACGCTAAAGTGACCAGACTCCCGCAGACCCAATGCAGTACACATATTTGCGGAACTCGGTTCTCAAGCAAATCCTCAGCCATACTTCCAAGTTCCAGGTCCGAGGTCTATGTCGCAAAAATGTTGGCTTATTCTCTAATGCACGACAGACAGAGAGAGGTCTAAGCGCAGCGAAGGGCGAACTACAGGATCTAAGTATAATTATACGGACGTGTCATAGGTCAACATTTCACGAATTGCCCTCCATTGGCTCACCGATCGCTTCGCTCGCACCTTGCCTTATCATTCTTTGCACCAGCACTGCGTCGCGAAAATGTTGGTAGATTCTCAAAAGCGCTACAGACATGGAAGGTCTGGAGGAAGCGCCTCGCCTTGTCCACTTCCCACCAGCGCTGGTCGCAAGGATGTTAGCGAATTATGAAAAGCGTGACAAACAAAGTGAGTTCTGAATGAAGCCAAGAGCAAGCCACAGGGTTTGAGTAATCCTAAGGAGGAGCTATAGGTGTAAATCTTACGAATTGCCTTCCATTGGCTCACCGCTCGATCCACTTGCACTTCGCCTTATCCTATTTTGCGTTGCAGAAATGTTGGCGAATTCTCTAATGCGTGACAAACAGTGCGAGGTCTGAGGGGAGCGAAGAGCGAGCCACAGAAGTAAACCTAAAGACTAGCCAGCGGCCTAAATCTGATCTAAACCTGGTTGCAATATTTCTGGAGGGAGTATGCATTTCTCCATGGCTAGGTAAAGGGTTTTCCAATAGGGACGCTTGATCTTTGAAATGAAAAAAAAAATACATGTAGGAGAGATATTTGCGAATTTTTTTTTTTATTTGAAAGGTCCATCGACCCCATTACATATGGAATATGACATCATTCAAATGACCGCCACGGCTTCGGTTGGTGGCGCGCACACGAAAGGTCCAATTTTCGATGACTCTGGCGCACAAATCGCCGTCAATGGTGAGCGATACCGGTCGATGATAACCAACTTCTTTTGGCCTGAAATCGAGAATATGGATCTGCACAACATGTGGTTTCAACAGGACGGCGCTACGTGCCACACAGCACACGCTACGATGGATGTTCTGCACGAGCAATTTACGGGCATGGTCATCTCGCGCGGAGGCGACGTGAACTGGCCACCGAGATCGTGCGATTTGACCCCGCTGGACTTTTTCTTGTGGGGTTTTCTTAAGTCGCAGGTCTATGCCAACAAACCGCAAACCACCGATGCCCTCAAAGTTAACATACGCCACGCCATCGATCAAATACAGCCCGATTTGTGCGCCAGAGTCATCGAAAATTGGACCTTTCGTGTGCGCGCCACCAACCGAAGCCGTGGCGGTCATTTGAATGATGTCATATTCCATATGTAATGGGGTCGATGGACCTTTCAAATAAAAAAAAAATTCGCAAATATCTCTCCTACATGTATTTTTTTTTTCATTTCAAAGATCAAGCGTCCCTATTGGAAAACCCCATTAGTGATGCCATGCCGGACCCGTGGGCTCTCAACGACGTATTAAATGGATTCTAAGGAAATGTGAAAAATTATCTAAAACCCATGCCGAGTCCTTTCTTTAGTATGCATTTTCCTACTATATAGTTTGATAATGGAATCGGATGGAGTGTCTGATTTTTCCATTGTTTTGTCATAGGGAAAATAAATTAAAATCCAATTTTTGACGGCTGTAACTTCTCAACCTTGGCAGCTTGAAATGTTCGTCAAATATGGGTGCGATGCTCTACAAGTTTGCCAAATTCCTTTAAAAAATTTCCCGAGATATCGAAAATGGACGATTTTCAAACATAAAATTTTAATTATCTCGCTAAATATCAACCGCACATAGGGTACAGTGATCAAACTTTCTCTCTTCATTACCGTAACTCCTAGTGGAGCATGGTGCGTTGATGACTACCGTGTGTAGCAGAGTGGCGACCGAACGATCACGGCCACAGAGCACGACAATCAAACTTTACACCTTAGAAACAGACAATACTGATGACACAGTCCTTACCGAGGAATGTAGTGAATTAGGTTTGATTCTGTGGCATGGCGAATACTGTACATTTCCCAATGCTGTACGACAGGTCAAAACGCTGTACTGTACAGCAAAATGCTGTACGCCTGGTTAGCTTAATGTACGCGAAAATGTAAAGCTATGAAATTTTTTAAAATTTGTCGAAATTTGCATTTTCTGTGGGATCTTGGGGCGACTAGAAGAGAAATATGCGCCTGAATATGCTCTACATTGGGTCTCAAAACCCCAATTTTCGCACATTGACAAATGGTGTTCACTGGACGCTAATCAGCCAAGGTTACGAAGAAGCTAAGTGGATATAATGGTTCTCGAACTAAACAGCGAAAACTCATGCTGAACATCGGCGATTATACTGCCAGTACCCACTAATGGTAGACGTCGTTGCGCAAAATGCGCAAAAAATAAAATGGACAAAAGAACCAAAGTTATGTGTTCATAATGCAACGTACCACTGTGCAACATTTGTTTTAGTCCATACCATGCCTAATAAATCACAGTATTACATGATTTATATGTAAATGAAATGAATTGCGCTGAAATTGTTAATAATAATATTTTTTATCAAATACCCTTTTTATTTCCACCAATTCTACATTTTAGCTTATTTGCATACCGGTGGAATATATTCCCACACTATATGTCTCAATTTATCGGTTTCCCCCCTTTCCCCATTACCTTGGATTTTTTCAGTATTATATGGATTAAAAGTAGTAAAAACCAAATTTAAAAAAAAAAAAGTTTTGGCAGTAAAAGGATTAAAAACTGAGTTTAATATTTAAAATTGAAGTCATATGTAAAATAAATTATATAAAAATATTATCCTGTCAGTTGAATATAGATCCTGTTGATAATAAAACATATTATAAAGATATTCCCCTGACTTTATAACTTTAACAGGTTATGGGCCCAGGAGCAACTCGTAACCAATAAATATAATTAATAAATCACTAAATAAATAATAATAGTGATAAATTAAATATTGAAAATTGTGCATGAAATAAGCACGAAGAATCATGAGCGTTCATATGGAGGTCCTTTGTAAGGACAATTACGATACCTGGAAGATGCAGATGGAAGCCTTATTAATCAAAAACGATGCTTGGGGATACGTTAACGGATCAATAAGAAAGCCTGCAGTTGAAAGCGGAAATGAAATCTCGATTACTGCCGAAAAATCATGGATTGAAAAAGATCAAAAGGCAAAGTCCGATATCGTATTATCAATCAACCCGAATTAAAACAAATTAAAGGATGTGAAAGTTCAAGAGATGTTTGGTTGAAACTTGAAACCATATATCAATCCAAAGGACCAGCTCGTAAGGCGACGTTACTTAAGCAACTTACTCTTCAAAAATGGAGGAAAATGATGAAATGTGTAGTCACATCAAGAAATTCTTTGATCCAGTCGACAAACTTGGTGAAATGGATGTTGATATAAATCCAGATTTATTAACAGTTATGTTATTGTACAGTTTACCATCAAGTTATGAAAATTTTCGATGTGCCATAGAATCACGTGACGAATTGCCTTCACCTGATGTATTGAAAATAAAAATTATGGAAGAAGCCGAAGCGAGGAAACATAATTCAATTTTCAACGCCTTATATGTTAAGAAACACAAAAATCAGAAACTATCAAACATTTGGATCAATTGGATATGCGTATAATAACGACCCAACAAGAGGAAAATTCGATTCAAGGTCACGAAAATGCATATTTCTGGGATACTCGAGTGAATCGAAAGGATATCGGGTATGGATTCCTGACAAAAAGAAAATTGAAATAACCAGAAATGTCAAATTTCTAAAATCTCAAAAACCAGTTCACGAAAATGATACAAGAATAGAAAATGAAAATGACACAAGAAATGAAATTGAAAATGAAACAAGAAGAAAAATTGAAATAGAACTGAGTTCAAACAACGAAGAAATATTTCCAAATGAAAATAATAATCAATCAACAACTGAAAATATGGAAGAAGAAAATATTCAGTCATCTTCAAGCGAAGAGTCACAGCTATCTTCAAGCGAAGAGTCACAGTCATCCGAAAATCAACCAGGTGAAAGACGCAGAGGTAGAGGGAGGCCCAAGAGAATTATGACTGGTAGAAAAGGGCGCCCGAGAAAAGATTACCACGAATATGTGACAAATAACGCAGAATTTGGATACACTGCTGAAACATCAGTTAGAGAGGCTGTTTCCGGAAAAAATGCCATGGAATGGTATCAAGCAATTGGATCCGAAATCAGATCAATAATAAAAAATGACACTTGGGAAATGGTTGATCGACCTCAAGGAAAGCAAATCGTCGGAAGTAGAGTCGTACTTCAAAATAAATATAGTCCTGATGGAACTATTAAAAGAAGAAAAGCACGGATAGTAGCGAAAGACTTTAACGAAACTTTCGCTCCAGTAGCTCGAATGAGTTCTATTCGGCTTGTTATGGCTCTCGCAGCGCGATACGGAATGAACATCCATCAGATTGATATAACGACAGCTTATCTGAATGGAACAGTTGTTGAAGAAATTTACATGGAAACCCCGGATTTGATCGAAGAAGGGTTAGAAACCATTATTAAAGAAGAACGAAAATCTAGTGACATTTATCAGAAGGCGAAGATAATGCCTGAAAATGTAAGATCGGGAAATAAGGTATGTCTATTAAAAAAGGCACTATATGGTCTTCGTCAAGCGGGGAGACAGTGGAATATAAAACTTAACGAAGTATTATCGAAAATGAATCTCCAACAAATGAATTCCGACCCCTGCGTTTATTTCAATCACGAAGAAAATGAATTGTCATTGGTAACTGTATATGTCGATGATATAATTATCGCATCTAAAAGCGTAACAAAAATAGCAAAACTTAAGGACAAATTATCAAGTGAATTCGAAGTAAAGGACATTGGAAGAATCCATCATTGTCTGGGAGTCGAAAGCAAGAAAGAAATAACAATGCATCAAAAAGGATATATACGAGATCTCCTTGATCGATACGGAATGGCAGATTCAGTTAGTACTCCTATCGCAAATGGTTCAAAATTAGAAAAACAAATAGATTCAACCTCAGAAGAGAACAATTCACCGTATCGACAGCTTGTAGGAGCATTATCATATTTGGCAGTTTCGACAAGACCGGATATTACCCATGCTGTAAGCATGCTAGGACAATATAACAATTGTTATGGAATATCCCACTGGATTGCAGCTAAGCGCGTACTTCGTTACCTGAAAGGTACAATGAACCTTGGATTATCGTTCAAATCAAACACCAAATCAATATGTGGTTTTGTTGACGCGGACTGGGGAAGCTGCACTGTGGATAGACGTTCTTATACCAGATATGTTTTTACGTTAAGTGGAGGTCCTATATCATGGGAATCAAAGAAGCAACCAACTGTAGCGTTATCTTCGACAGAAGCTGAATATATGGCTCTCACAGAAGCTACAAAGGAGGGCATATATTTGAAGAAATTTGTTACAGAACTGGGACTTAACGATTTAACCGACGTGGAAGTGTTCAACGACAATATGGGAGCACAAAAGCTCGCTCAAAATCCCATATATCACTCTCGAACAAAACATATTGACATACGCCATCATTTTGTAAGAAATGCACTGGAAGACGGTATAATACGAATTAGTCATGTCAGTACAGAAAATATGACTTCGGATATTTTAACCAAAGGACTTCCTTCACCGACTTCAAAAGAAAAATGTGGATTAGAAGAAATAACTAGACATTGAGGGGAAGTGTTAGAGTTTAATATTTAAACTATATAGTATTCATTGAAGTCATATGTAAATATTATCCTGTCAGTTGAATATAGATCCTGTTGATAATAAAACATATTATAAAGATATTCCCCTGACTTTATAACTTTAACAAAAACATTAAAAATGGGAAATTTTCAAAAATGTAGATTCGAATACATAATACATAATGCGAAATTTTCGACAGTTTCGAATTAAAAACATATAAAATACGTTCTATTCAATAAGTTTATAGTCTTTTACATTAAACTGAACAAAAATTAGAATGTTTTAACTCTTCTGCATATATATATGTTCATACTTATTGATTACATATTATTATGAGTTTATTGCCTAAAGTGCTTTCAAAATGACAAACCAGGGACAAAAAACTGCATATCTCAAAAGAAAAAGCATTGACATAAAAAATCCCCTAATAAAAACAAATCGTAAATTTTCTTTTCTTGTCGTTGTTCTGGGCGACATTTGAATTCAAAAACACACATACAAAACCATATAGTCGGAGCTTCTTCTCATCTCCGTAAATTTTTTAATAGTCCTCGCATAATATGTTAAAACATTTTTTTTTTCGTCCTGTACCACACCCATTGACTTCATATGCATGGCGATATCTTAAAGGACCCGTCGCTATAATACGAGTACACAGATTCATATACATTGTCGTCTCTGCAAACGACTACGGCATACACACTATTTTTAGTATTTCAGATTTGAATCGGTGGCTGGCGTGGAGATCGTTTTACGTTGCCGCCCACGCTATATTATGTACATATATTGCCATCGAGGAGCATTTGATAGGCAAAAAAGGACATTTGCGTAGTCATTGTTCGTCCCTTTTGGCAAACAATAAATATGGAATAGGAATGTGTAATCTTAAAATGTTATTTAAGGCAAATAAAGATTGCACAGAGACACAATATAGTTATTGGAAATGGTTTTACGAATTGTTAAAAAGATGTATTTTAGTATGCAGCATTCAGTGTGTATTGTGAGTGGGTTTTTAGCAACATTGGGTGGTATTCTTATCGATCTTCATGAAGTATTGTTCGAAAATCGGTGGATTCTTCTTCCCAAGAATTAAGACAGGCGTCAAAATAATCGTTTTAATGGATTTTGAACAATCTTCTACGCAATCAGATCAATATGATTGTTCAGGGGAGCATCATTTCGAATCATTCCTTAAGTAAAGCCAATATTTTCATAAATTTAAAAAATGGCATTCTTCTTTCAAAATACATACCTAGTTTTCATAAAACAGATAAAACACGTTTTATTTTTCAATAAATTAATTTTTTAATTTATTTTCGTTTATTCATTTAAACATTTTATAAATATTCGAATCGTTCATGACTAAGTTAGGCTATAAACACGTTATATACGAGTATTCTTATTCTTATTGTTCTTTCAAAATACCAAGACGTCGCGCAACACTTTTAACATTTGATATAACTTCTTCTTGTACTAAATTAAAACTCATGGCTAAAAGTGATATGCCAAATAGAAGATATAACGAGCACAATGCTAAAGATAATTCGGAATTCTCCTTGACACCTTGAGCCGGTACGAAATCTCCAAATCCTGAAATAAAAAAAAAAGAAAATAAATTACTACATATTTATTGGTATACTCAGGCAGGGAAGGCAGGGAATCTTGATTATATGAAAAAATTCTAATGAAACACAAGGAAGAAATTGCACCTTATCTCTAAATTCGTATGTATCTGTGTGTTATAGATAAATAAAAAAAAATATTTATTGATGAATTTTGTAATTTATTGGAGAACATAAAGAGTAGCAATGTGATAATTGCTGGCGACTTGAATATAAATTTGTTAGATGACAGCAATCAGATAAGTGATTATGTAACTCTTTTTGCTTCTCACGGCCTAACGAACATTTTGGATATGTACTGAGTTGACCTAGCGAAAAACGTGCATATATGTCTCCCGTGAAAACGGTACCGTGGAGACTTGGTTTTTATTCACTCAATTTAAGATAAATGTTCACTCGCGTTCTGGTTGATTGTCGATGACATCTTTTCACTGTGAAGTAAAGTGCAACTGCATTATTTTCCCTGGTGAAATGTCAAAACCCGGTGTGGAGACTTTCATGTGAAGTGAGTACCACCAAGCGAATTCGATTTCACGATCATCAAAATTTTGACAGTACATATTTGCATGGATTTCACGTGAACTGAGATTGGCTTCGGGAACCCGCTTGGATCATTTTTACGTATGATTCGATAATTTTTTAGTAGAATTTAGCTAATGTGAGAAATTTATCTTCAACTTTGATATTTCCGACCACTCGATGACCGGGCTCTTAGTAAATTTAGGTTTGCAGAAACTAAATAAGTCAAAAAGTAATCATAATGGCTTAAAGCGAATTGATTTCAAAAGGTTAAATACTTTGTTTGTTTTTTGAATCTTGGAGTAATTCTTATTCGGAAAATGATGCCTCAGTAGCTTATCAGCTTTTCATTAATTCATTGTGTGAACATATTTCAAAATGCACTAATTTTTGTTGTTTTTGAATCAGTGGGCTCCCAGAAATCTAAAACTTATTTTGCTAGAAAAAAATGTTGTTCGGAAAGGTTTCAAAAAGGACATAAAAGGATACTCTTTAATCCTTGATCGGAAGTCGGCATGCGGGGTATCATATCAAACAGGACGTCAAGTACATTACATTTCCGGTGTTTGTTTCCTATTTCAATGACCCTCAACGGAATAAATCGAGCTTAAATGGAAAATTTTCGTGTTTCCCGTATATATTTCCAAATCCATATAACTACGAGAATAATTCAAGTTGTCACTATTTTTATCACTTTTCATAATCTACTCGTATAATAGCTGCAATTACTGTATTAGAATTGGTTCCCAATTTCGTGGGTGCGAGTTTTAACTAATTGTGAAAATCTTGACTTATCGTTCCATTCTATACACCAACTGCGGTGCATGTCTGTAGTATTTATGGCACGGCAACTTACCAGCTCTATGGGAACTACGCGGAACTTTGTCTGTTTGGAGGAGAAGAGCCCCAGCGGGAGAAATATCGAGTTATTCAATTTCGGAAATGTCACATTGGAATTTTTGCATCAGGACCTCTAAGCGTCTATAGCTCAGTAGGTAGAGTTGCTGACCTTGTGACTGAAGGTCGGAGGTTCGAATCCCGATTGGGACGAAACTTTTTTCCCTCATTTTCCTCAATTTTTGGTATTTTTTCCCAAAGTTTTGTGGTTTCGTACAGATAGACACACTCATCAGGTCTTGTGTCTGTTGTCTATCTGTGCACAAGACGACCACTTGAATTTTAGCGGGAGAATTATGGAGATTTTTGATTTGCCGTGAAGGCTACCACCATGACGCTCGACCGTGCAGGTCTGTACCGGTGTTGAATGCTCACATTGCTTTGGGAGTTGTGATGGTAGTTAGATATTTACTCTATTTTTTTCTATTTGGAGGCCTGAATTGGGATATTTTGACTGGACTATAAATATTTTCGGAGTTCCCTCAGATATTTTTATTTTCTACGAAATGTTTGTTCTAATCACTTATAAAATAAAAAAACAACAGGCGCGACAATCCAACATTGAACTAAGGCCGCAGGATGTGTTAGTGGCATCCTATTTCCAAGATCTTATCTGCTTTTTGTTGAGGTAATGAGATCAGCATCACGTTTAGCAGTGTTATTTATCCCCATAAATGGGTACTCGTTTAACATTTGAGTGAGAACATAGTCCGTCACAAGCTCGTGAGTTCGAAGAATACCATGATCCACGGTGAGATTCGAACTCATGACCCTGTGCACCGAAGGTCCGCGCACTAACCGCTAGACCAGCCAGACTACTTCTAATCATTTATTGCGAGTTATTTATTTTTTCAATATTCCATTCTAAACTGCAATATGGAATCGCTTGCTGGGGTGGCACCTATTTTATCAAAATAGAACCTCTTTTAATTTTACAAAAAAGCGTGATGAAAATTATCTGCAGGAAAATTCGATGACATTCTAGCTTTACTCTATTCCGTGAGCGTGAATTGAAAATCCTTCCATATCGTCATTTGTATTATTTTAAAGTATTGAACATATTTTTTGCGAGATCAGGAAACCTCAATTTTAGATTATGGTCTGAATATAATCTTCGGAGAAATTTTTAGTATATCGTTTACGGTTCCCTTTTTTCGCACTACTACATTTCGAAGATTTTTTGTTATGTCTTCCTGTCGAATATTTAATATGCTTCCGCTATCAATTAGATCAATAGCAGCTGCTGGGAGATTTGCTAAATGTGTTAAGGCTTTTCCATACTTTATCATTTATTCTTTTCTTTCTAGTACCTACATATTTAGTGCATTCTATATACATATAGATAATAATAGAGTAAAAAAAGCATTTTGTTGAAATTAGTCTATTCAATTTGTTTTAAAATGTTTAGATATAAATTTACTGAATTATCTAAAAACCATTAGATAAATCAAATAATAATCTACATCTAGAGTCCAAGTAAATTTAGCTAGAAATTCAGTGTATTATAATATTATACAGACTTCCAGTTATTACGTTATAGATCTCCATTAATCTTAACTAGACTTCCATTAGAAAAATCAACTAGAACTCCAGTAATAATTTTTTTACTACATTGACAACTAGAAAAGTGAGGAGCTCAACTGTATAGTTGTGAGTTATTGTATTCTTGTTGAAAAAAACTTTACAGTGATGTATTTAGGAATGCATTTTTTAACAATGGCTAAGATTAAGTCAGTCCCCAAACGAAAACTGAAAAATCGAAAATGGCAAATGAAAGATAGAAAATTAAAAATTGAAAAAGAAACATGGAAAATTTAAAACTGAGAATGGAAAATTATTATCGGCACTGCACTGCCGAAATTTGAATAACCCAGAAACACGTTTCGTTGAATTTTAGTTAAAATTCAAAAAAGAAAAAGTTTTTCTTACAAGATCCTAATATTTGGGGGTTGGTTTGTATGACAGCCCTATGAAGTATTATTCCGATTCGATCCGTTCCTGGATATGTTTTGGGGCTTTACTAGGAACACACTTGGGTAAAGTCTGGTTAAGATGGGTACATAAAGAAAAAAATGTTTCTTCATCATCATCAATATGGCACGATAGACCGACGTCGGGCCTTGGCCGCCTGAATTGAATATTTAACAGAGTGTTCAGTGTTGTTCAACGTTTTTAACATTAATGTTTTCTGGATTAAAGTGATCTTTGTGGCACAACGTACTACAAAAAACATGAAATCCAAAAAAAAACAGCAAGTTGGAAAGGTGTCCGCCAAAGAACTTGTTTTTTTTTTTTTTGATAAATGTTTTTTTTTCTATCTAATTTCAATTTTTTTTTTTTTTGTAAAATTGAATGAAATTTTTACATAGAATCAATGTATATTCACTTCATAGTTCCAATGATATTTATATCATTCCCCCAAAAAAGGCTAATCCTTCGGCTTTAAATCATAGCCAGAATTTCATACGGTCTTTGTAATGTTTCTTTAATAAAAGACAATTCCGTTCTAGGTGAGGGTAACACCTGATTATTTTTAGAAAAGAGAGAGGACACCAGAAAGCCTTCGGAATTGTATGATCCCTTGGTGTCGTCTCCAAAGTTGCAACTATCGTTAATTATAATTCTTAATGCTCACCTATTGTAGTAAGTGTGATAAAACAAAAATATGCTGAATCCAAAAAACTCCAATGTTCCCATTCGGAAAAGAGGCATGCTCCCGCCATAATATACCCGACGACTAAAAATAGACACAGCCATATAGGAACTGGTCGATTTTTTGGATGCAGCTCTGACGATGAGTCACCATCGAATTCGGCATAAACTTCATAATCGTCATCAATACCTTTAGTAAATTTCGCTTGACGATGCACGGCAAAGCCCATTGGTGAAAGGATTCGTGGTGATGGTGGCAAAGCTATCAAAAATAGAAGAGAAATTGTAGGTACATGATATAATAGAAAAGCACGACAATTTATTAATTAGGAGGGTGAAGACTTTTAATTTTACAACTCTATATGAAAATCTGTAGCATAAGTAAATTCCTTTAAAAATAGTCACCTTGTTTTCCTCGCCTTACTTGCGGTGCTGCTTGCAAAAACATAGGATCCCCGGTCCCCGCTCGACCACCTAACATCCTATAATTATCCTCATAATCATCGTCCAATTCGCGATCTATCGACCGTCTACGTCCCGACATCGGTGTGTCGGGAACTTCTAGACGACTCATTCGAGATCTATCCCGATCTTCATAGTAGCTGCCTGAATTTCGTGGCATAGAATAGCTTCGTGTATATTTCGGGGGTTGCTTTGGACGACGAGCACTTGACGCAGGCTTTCCATTATCATTCAATGTAGCGTATCGATTTTCTACAATATATTCTTCCGGCTCAATGGATCGTCGCATTGCACGCGGATCAACAGATTTCGCTCGAGTTTTCGGCGATACTTTAGGGCCACGCACCCTAGATCGCGGTACATGGGGCATGGTTTGCGAATAATCTCGTTGATTTCCATCACGTGAATATGATGAAGCTCGTACATTTCGCACACTCTGCGAACGCCGCGGACTGGGCGAATGGTCGAAATCATACATCGGATCAAAATTGTCCGGACCGTTAATATTTCGCTCCCGTTCAACTGTATGACGATCACGAAATCGTTCGCGAGTACGTTCACGATTACTAAAACGTGGCATTCGATCTGCTCGTCTTGAATTTCGTGGTGACTCCTCCGGATCGTAGTATGGATCTAATGAGCGATCATAATCGCTTGTACGACGGTCGCGATCAAAAGGATCTCGCCGCCTGCCGCGACTTCGGCGATCACAATCGCTCCACTCACCGTCTGGACTTCGGTCACGATCGCATTTACATCGTGATCGTCCCTCACATCTATCGCGACGTTTATCATTATAGCGATCATTTCGCCCACTGTACCGATCATCTCGTTGTTCGTATATATCATCGTAGTCATCGTGCTTGGGAAGAGTGCGTCGCGACGTATACGGAGACTGTCGATCACGATCGTAGTCTCGATCGCGTCGATTGCGTTCATCGCGTCGATTACGTTCATCGTATGTATCGTACTGGTATTCGTCGCGCGGTCCATAGTTGCGCTGCCTATCAGTCGGTCGTGAATTTTGTCTAAGTTGGGGGTCACTAAAGGAATGCACTAAATTCTGTTCATATTCGCTACGCGTGATGAACCCAGAATCTCCAGATCGTTGCGATATACGCATTGATCGACGCATATTGGGCGGTGGCTGTGAACGGGTACGCATTGACTGACGCATACTCATCCGATTTTGTCGCATACGGCGCACGCGACGAGGCTCTCGAGTGCAAACATAACAGCAAACGCGCCAATAAAGAAATCTAAATTGTTTAAATTTAATTATATTGAAACTAAACTTTAAAGCTATATCCTGAATATTTCATACGCACCGAAATGATGTTGCCATAACATCACCGATATTCGACAAACACAGCAGCATAAGTGGAATGCCGAGAATTGCATAAAAAATTGTAATTACTTTACCCATGTCAGTTTTGGGTGCTATGTGTCCATAACCTGGCAAAATAAATACAAGCAATTTTATTAAAATAATATTAAGTATACATAATGAAAAATGGCGGACGAAATGTTAATGTTTAAAACGGAGAATTAATGGAAAATGAGCTTCCATTATTGGGTAGTATCACAGCACATACTGAGATTTTCTTTTGCGGAAAAAGTACTGATGAAATTGATAATCATGTTTCCACCGAAAATATAATGAAAATGGTAGCATAGTATCATGTATAATTACATTTCCGGAAAATTTGTTAAAAAATTTTTAAAATTTTAAAAATTTATTATGATTTCAGGAATTTCAGAGTCAAACTACTACAGATAGGCTGAAAACATGATAAACGATATGCGTTGTTTTTATTGCAATCAGTATTTAAAAATAAATACTCTTCTAAAATAATAGACCAAAGACATCAGTGTTCAACAAAATATTCAAGCGCATATTCATCACCCTATCATATACATATCCAGAAAGCCATAATATTGTCAACGAGGAAAATTATGTGCAACTTCGTCCTTTTTACTGAATAAAATTCAAGCTGAGAGTCAATCTGTATCAATTCACTATATATCTACCATTAATTTATACATTTTATTTTCATAAAGGTTTTTTTTTGTATTTCATCCATTACCTACACACTATCATCACTATCACTAAATTCATCATTCATGAAAAATTTATCTAGGGAGTAAACTAAGCTTTCTTCTGCGACGCTAAAATTGAATGTCCAACGTAAATTCTTTATAAAAAGCAGTCTAAGCCGATAAATCAGCCCGGAATTTGCGTGGAAAAAACAATTGCCATTCACTGTTCACAAGGACGACGTATCCCTTGTACAGTTGTTACCTGTCCCTGTCAGTATATTATAAATACCTATGCAACATACATTCACCTGTTCTCACCTCGACTGAGGAGGGCGACACGACTCGCTACTATTATCCATAAAAAGAATATATGAGCGCACTAAATGTAAGCCACATAAGTACTTCTGAAATTCGCGAATCATTTACTACGGTACTACGGCTTAGGTATAGGAGAAGAAAAACAACAACAAGTCGAGGATATATGTATGCCTCCCAGCTCTTACACATGTGCTTGTGCGTATGGGATGACTGAGCTATAACATGCCCGAAACACTTATGAAAGTCCTGAAATTTTTGCAAATAGTACATACATGCACGAGAATAAGAGGATATCGTATTATATTATTTGTTTTATTTTTCTTATACATGTGTGCTTTTTTCCATTTCGTATTGGGTACGTACGTACGTCTTTTTTGTGCCCATAACTTTTTGTTCTGTTTGCGGGGCCATGTAAATAATTTAGAGTGGGTGAGGGAAAGATCCTCTGGTAAATATAATTTTTATGGAAGGAAAGAAATTATTTGGAACTTGCCTGGAACATAACTCGTGCGTATGCAATATAAATCGTATGCGCCGTTAAGGTATACGGGCACACATGAAAAATTAATATTTGCTGAAAGGTGACCGAAACATTTCGGGTTGGTAACGTGTGCAAAAGTTCTGGAGGAGGATAATATGTTTTTATGTTTCAAAAATCTATGTAGATGCAGAGATATGATGAAAAAGCTTTCAAAATGGGACACTTAGTAAGTTTCAATATTAGGTCCTTTAAATTTTTCAACATTCTCAATTTAATTGTTTCATTTCTCTATAATTCTGTTTCTCAACAGGTGATCGACGGAAGACTCTGGAAACTACTAATAAAAAAGTTACATTGTCTTGTTCTTGGTGAAAGTTCAGTTTTAATCTTCATTTGGTAACGACGAATCTCATAGAGCAATGCTGGTTTATAGGTTTCGTATATACAATAACAACATCATCATGTGATAAAGAGGCATACGTAGAAATAAACTATCCATTTTGTCCTGGGTGCTGACTAACGTACTGAATTGCATCATGGACAAAAAATTGTATTGAACAAAAATTGACGAGGCCACCAATGTTACGCGATGTTACCTGTTAACAGCAAGGATTAAGGAGAAACTTTTCCACTCGATTAAGATGGCTCTAAAAATATGCAGTCCTGTAACATATACGAGATAATTTGACATTCCGTGCATTTCGAGCCGGTATCCACGAACAGTGCATCGCCCCGCATCTTTCATCATCTCTTCTTATGCGGCGCGTCATGCACTATTGGGAGAGGCATGACCGGACTCAGCCAGGCAGTGTGCTCAAGATGCATATTAATAATAATAATTTGAAGTACAGTACATATTTTACAGCCCTAACCCTCGAAAAATTGAATTGACAATTTGCGATCTAACTTTTTATACCGAATTTAACTTTTTCCCAATTTAATGAATTGATTTTTATTATTCTTTGTAGGAAAAATCACAAACATTTGTTTTATACGAAGTTCTACGTCGATTGTTGATTCATTGAAGAAATGAAAAAAAGATTAGGATAATCCATTTCTTTTCAATATTCTATTCCGGATCGACCCGGTTTTAATTTAGGTTCGATTATCAAGAATTAGATATATATATATATACAAATTAAAATTTAATAAGCATTTACTTTTGTAGTTAACTACTTATAACAATTTGAGTTTTTTATATTATTAATTATTTGTAAAGAAAATCTTCATAGGATTCATTAAATAAAAAGTAGGATACCATTACTTAATAATTGTGTTTTTTTTTATTTTTTGCAGAAAAATATTAAAAATTAACTAGTTACTAGTATCACTGTAAAATGTGGTTAATTTTTGCTATATTTTATTATTCACTACTTTCGCAGTGAAATTTTAAAGTAAAAAATAACTTAAATAATTTGTAACGAAACGCGAGCTCTTATATTAATTATAATCAACGATGAATTATTACTACTGCTGTAGTGAACTTTTACAGTGAAGATTAACTTTATTACAACGTAATAAAGTTATTGGCAACGCGAGTAGTTAATTCTACTACAAATGCGATGGGGTCAAAATTAACTACAATTCTGTAAAATTTACTACGGATTTGATAAAATTTCACTACTTTTTTCTCTCCGTGATACATAGAGCAGCTGTTTCTTATGGTGAAATTTTAATTTAATTTGGCAACCATTCCTGAGCTGAACGAAACAGTTTCAAGCTCAAGCAATTCCGTTAAATATTGAAATATTTGAGGGACTCAAAGGGGGAGGGGGCGTGCTCCTTTTGTCCCTATGTAAATAAACTATAGATACGAACCAATATCAGCATCTGCCCTCATAATTTCTAGATAGATATATCTAACAGTCAATTTGTTCTTGTTCTTAAACCTGCGACATACATATGTTCGATTACACTATGCATGTATTTGAATAGTTTCAATAAAACAGTCTAATAATATCCAGCATTATTAAGGCAATTAAAATGAAGTTAACACACCATTGTGATGAAAAATAAACCATGTGACCAAAACTAAAACCAAAACAATATTTTCTGTTTTGGTTTGTGTACGAGTATAATTGAAACGTATAAAAAATTAAATTGGCGAAGATCATGGTCAGTGTCATAAAATCTGACAAAAAAAATCAACAAAGTATTATTATACCAGGCCCCGATTTGATTGATATTTTTTTTACTTCGGTTTTATTTATGGATCTATGTATTTATTTGCATACGCGTGACAAAAAGTCAAATTTTTCTGATGACTTTCAATACCAAACTAGCGCATACACATATGTACATAAATACAAATAACCATCTTAATTGAAAGATCGGTAAAACCAGCACCGATATTATGAATGAAATCCGAAAATATCGAAATTCCTATAGTATATAGGTTTGACGATTTAATCATTTTATCTGTTTTTGAATTTCACAAATATAAGAAAGTCGTGGGTGAACCCGCTTTGTTACGTCATTAATATTTAAAATACCTACATATTTAAATATCGTTAGCAGCGATATGATAATATCATCATTACATTTAATTTAAGGTCGTGCCCTTGGAAGTGGACACAAGTTAGTTTTAATTTTGGCGATTATACATACATATTATTTCTTTACGATTGTTTGTTTTTATTTTATTCTTTTTTTGTACAAATTGATATGAAACGCGGAAGTTTGTGAACACCTTATAAATAAATCACCTCGCTCTTTGGCTCACTTGGTTGAGTCGCACTCTACGATTCTAGTAATCTAGAGGTCCGGAGATCGAATCTCGGCGTGGTCCAAATATTACGTACATGTGCGGATGGGAAATATATAGTGCTTGCAACATAATACAGGGTGTCTCACGACTCATGGTACATACAATAGTGGCTAATTGTACAGGTCATTTGGGTAGAATTAATGTACTACATGACCCCTCTATCTTTAACCGTTATAAACTGTTAGCATTTTTTGTAAATAGTGTCAAAAAGCTCGACTTGCCGAACAAAATCTCTATTTGCCACACTGCCAAATATCTAATCTAAGCTTTGACTTCACTTTCTGAAACTGAACAAAATTCTACATAAAATAACTCTTTTCCCAATTAAATAATTTATGTAGATAGCTTCCCAGATACTACCGTTAAAACTTTAAAGAAATTCGAAAATAGATTTTTCATTGAAAATTCAAATTGTAAAACCGTAACGGTACTTTGAACTGACAAATATATACAAAGTTGACAAAAGTTGCCTTATTATGTTAGCTTTCGAACGACATACAAAAATTAGGATCTTAGGATTTGGAAAAATGCAAAAAAACTGTTAAAGAGAAAAAACGTGGCCCGAAGAGAAAACCAAAGTAAACGTTTCCTCAATTTTTAAATGAGTTTTTTTAGTAAAGAATAAAAAAACCAAATTTGCATACGAGTTTTTTTTTAATTAATTACAAAAGCTTAAATATTGAAATACTTATCTTATTTTATTATGGAAAAACTAGACTAAGTACAACCAATAAACGAAATGTTCCAAGACAGATACATCCAATAATACACTAATGTTCATTGCGCAATATCTAATTGCCATTTGTAAACCTCCTAAGTAGGTGGATCATTTACTAAGAGTATAAATTCATACAATACAAGAAGTACTATCTTGCGTACAACATGTAAAATTTGCAACAAAAGACCGGAAAAATTATCTGGTCGATTGCCGCACTACCTTTTCAGAATATAGTTGGTTGCTAGCATTTTAGATATCGGTGTGACGACGAGACGGCCAATCTTGTTGTTGGTTTTGCTAATGAAAAATAATAACTGGGACTGACTGTTCAGATGATCTTGGTTGCGGTCATTGATATATCATCATTTATTACTTGTTCAGCGTGTATGCAAGATTCAATGATTGTTGATTCAAGTCGGGGAATCCCGAAGGTGAATTCAGAATTCAGATGCTGATGATGTAATTTTGCAAGTTAAAGCAAAATATTTATAATAAAGGCCAACTATTCGGACTTCCGATATTATATTGCGTATAGCTATAGTGTAGAAAATCTCTTCCTCAGTGAATTCCACCGTATCTTAAAAATATTAAAAGTACACTTCTTCTTTGTCACAGTTCTGGATCTTATTTACTGATACCTTTTTATTGGTTACGTGTCGTTAACTTCTGTACTTATGGACAACAGCATCGTTTATCCACAAATGAACAAGTATCAAGTAGTTTTGTTGATCTCTAGTGGTGTCACAGACCGCAAAATTGGGTGAAGGTCGCCACCCCACCAATTTTACATGGAATGGATATTGACTGCACAGTATTATACGCATCGTCTTTGGGTTGGTCAACACTTTGTCGGTTATTTTTGGTATCACGTGAAGAAATCAGACTATGTTTTTTGATAGTATGTAGTGATCATCATATTCATAATACGGGGATATAAACAGCAGACGAGAAGTATATAGATTATAGCGAGAAGCATGAGATGATGCTAAGGAAGTGTTTACCTATACTCATTTGTATTTCATTGCACTTATGCAATCGGTTCCGTTTCAGAGAAGATGATACGATCTGATTGCATATGTAAATGGAATGATACTAATATACAGTTTGCACGTAGAAATTCATCGAAAATAAAAATAAGCACACTGCGTTCAGTGAAACGTAAATATTGATTACAACAAATAAATTAGGTATTCATAAGTATTTTACATACATAGCTTCCATTCTAAAACAATAGAGAGCAACCCGTAAAATTGCTAAAAACTTTAAATATAAATTGAAGTACATATTTCGTAGTCTGGCTGGTCTAGCGGTTAGTGCGCGCACCTTCGGTGCACAGGGTCATGAGTTCGAATCTCAACGTGGATCATGGTGTTTTTCGAACTCACGAGCTTGTGACGGACTATTATCTCCCTCAGATGTTAAACGAGTACCCATTTATGGGGATAAATAACACTGCTGAGCGTGATGCTGATCTCATTACCTCAACAAAAAAGCAGATAAGATCTTGGAAATAGGATGTCACTAACACATCCTGCGGCCTTAGTCCAATGCTGGATTGTCGCGCCTGTCATTTTTTTTTATTTCTTTGTCGGCGTATCCTAGGATACCCTGAAAGGTTTGTTTTGCTTAATTTAAGCCAGAAGAACTCGATGCAATAACAATTCATAATTTTATCATCACCTATTTCAATACGTACGAGTATAATGCCCACTTGTACATCACAACCGTTTTACGACTTGATAAAACTATCTATAATAACTAAAATATCAGTCAGTGCGGAAAAGAAATTGAAAGTTACTACATGTAAATGACGTAAAAAGGATATGTGAAATATCTAAATTTATATTATGTATAAGCAAATTTCTAAGTATCAGTCGCGGCTATAGTTAAGACTGGCAGAGTATATCCAAATTATTATACAGGGTGTCCCGTTCATGGTGGAGGATATTTTAAAGGTAGATAGTGTGGCTAATTTGGGGAAAATTAATGTACAACGCGCCCCTCTATTTTTGATCGTTAGACTGTAATGGAATTTTTTGTCAAAATGTTGAACTACTTGCTGGACTAAATCAAAATTTGCCACACCACCAAACATTTCATCCTTCACTTTCTGAAACTACATAAAATTTCCAATAAAATGACACCTCGCTCGTTATGTAATTGCTCGTATCTTCCGAGATACACTGCTCGTCATCAGATTAGCACACCCCTTCGCATGAATAGTTTCGGCTGATTTCCAACCAAACTAAAAGAGCTAAAATTTCAAAATTATAACTGTTAATAGTCTATTCAATTCTGAGTTAATTAACACAAAAATAATTGTGTTTACATTTTTTTATTATTGATTTATAATTGTTTTTCGAAAAAGAACACACAAAATAGCCATTTAAAATTTGTCATCAGGATAGCACATGTAATTTCTTGTTTGTCTATCTTCCACAATTAAAGACGTAGGACCCCTAAATTGTTGTGGTTGTTTAAGTAAGATATTAACTTTAATATGAATAAGGGAAAATCATTATCTGCGGAAGAGGGATCAAAATTTAAGGCTTACAAGGAGTCAAGGTGGTCAAAAAGTGAAATTTCGAGAAAAAATTAATAAAAGTTGAATCCGAATTCGTGTGTAATAAGTAGCGTTAAGATAAAAATAACAGAGGCGACAAAAATTGAGTATTTGTCAATCCCTATGAGAGAGTAATTTTGAGAGAAGCATCCAGTCCTCATGACTCGGTCGCAAGGATTAGGGTAAATTTTGACATTACGGTGAGCCTATTGCTCAAATAATGATACAAAAATGCTCCACATCTAAAGAAACTACCTCTCGCCTTAGCCAGAGCCGTCCGAGTCTTTCATTTCGTGTTAAAAATTTCACTTTGACTCTAGTTTTTATTTTTATTTTTTCATCACAAGAATCCCTCTAATCAAAATAGAAAATATTTATTATGCTTAACACGTTCACTGTCTGATGGCCCTTTTTCGTCAATGTTACCTCCACGTCTGCCTTTCTTTGTTTCCCACTGTTTTATGAGTCACTTATGACTCATACGTGAACGGCGCGGGAACGCTGTGTACCCACACATGTGACTCATAGACCGTGAACGTGTTAATTCACAGAATTTAATTAAACTTTTTTAAAATTTCTATACAGTTTTACTGTAAGATATGGAGAACATAGCCTTGCCTCGGTTGCCCAAAGTTGCTTATAAGCAACTTAACTTTTTAAAAAATTACAGCTTCGTTACAAAAATAAATTTTACCAAAATATCTGAATGTTAATATTCTTCCACTTGTTACCTATCAATCTGCGTACCTAATTGTTAAAGTTTCTCGATGAAAGTATTTTAAATATTTTTTTTCTTTTTATACAAAAAATTACAGCTTTCTCATTTACTTGACCTCACCTTGAAGAAAGTATCCTAACTTGGCCTAAGCAAGCAAACTGCCAGGTATTTTGAGGTTTCCCCCTTCTACAGACTTCAACTAATCTGGTCTGATTAAATTTTCTTAAAAAACGCGTTTATGTTGTTATAATTGACGCCAATAATGAAAGCTGCTTATAAACAACATTGGGGGCGAAAGGGTTAAGGTTCGTTTCTGCTCAAGTGATTCCCTTATCATGGAAAAAATAACGAATTTGTTAAAGAAGGATTATGGGATTCAGATTTCCAAGAAATTTTATGACGGATTCTCCGCTTTAACAAACTAGTCCATCAGCATGTCATGCCTAGTTTAGCCATGTTTTTGCTGCGTTAAATTTTCTTGATTTGCTTAAATCGAAATGTGAACTTAGGATATGAGTCAAGAAATCCAAGTTTCCTGAATAGTTTAAAACCTATTTGCTAAGGCTCGTCCGAATTGCAGCCGATATGCAAATAACAAAAACATGACCCCAAGTAATTTTAGATGCTTACGCATTACGGTGCTTAAAGAACTTGTGTCACACAAGTAAAACCTTTTATTTTTGGTTTACATAACTGTAAAAATACGCGAGTGATTCTTTTTAATATTTTATTCGTAACGGACGTCGTACGGGCCGCACAATAGTTATTTTATCTGACTCTCTATAGCAATTTACGTTAAGGTGACCAGACTCCTGAAGGCCCAATGCTGTACACATACTTGCGGAATTAAGTTTTCAAGCAAATCCACAACGATACCCCCCCCCCCCCCCTTGCGACCCAAGAATTAAATAGTTTTTAATAATACAAACTTCGGCGAATTTCGTTAGGCTTCAAAATATGAAATAAAATATTTTCCTGTAACAATAAAGTCGCTTTTCTCAGAGCCGTGCCAAGGGAAGGAAAAAGCGGCAGGAACGTGGGCACTGAATACGCGAGCCCAAGCCTAGTTTGCAAACTTCTTCTTTCAAACAACAATCAGTAATGCTTTAATTTTTTATGTAAGGTGAATTCATACCTATGCGCAAAATATTTTATAAATTCTAATTTTTAATAATATCAACATTTTTGGACATTCTTCGCGCTGGATAATTTGAAATCGGTTAGATTAGAATTTTTGAGTTTGTGTTGTATCTTAAACCACTACCCTCACTGACCAACATTCATTGGGCTCATTCGGTGGCTCAGTGGCAGAAATGTCTATCTCTGAGCTGCCGGTGCGTGGGTTCGAATCCCACTGTGACCTATGGATGTTTGTGTTGTCCATAAAATGCTCCTACGGCAGCCGGTTCTTCGATGTAAATTGTCCCGGAGCTACCCGTTGTTAAAACGGCCAAGAGCTGCCAAGCCCCCTTCGATTCAAGAGAAAAAAATCTTTTGAATCGCTACAACAACAACAACCAACATTCCACCAAGTATCACAAATTACAACGTCTAACCTGCATGGGTGGACAGAGTAAATTTTTGTTACAAGACGTATTCGCGGGTCAAATCTCATAAATATGCTGCTAAAGGTTGATTTTTTAGAGCTTTTTTCTTTAATTTAAGAAAAAAACACATAAAATACAGAAAAATGTATGAAATCTTTATTTTAATCGATAGAACGACCTATATAATTTGATGTTTAAAAATGGTTTCATGTAAATGTTGACCGCGCAGCGCCTCCAATCGTTTATACGCTGGGTCCAATTTTTGCATACTCTCTCCAACATATCGGCCGGTATCTCACGAATAAATTCTTCAATGTTGGCTTCCAGTGCGTCAACTGTTGCGGGCTTGTCGCTATAGACATAAGCCTTAACATAGCCCCACAAAAAATAGTCTAAAGGCGTTAAATCACACGATATATACGGTCAATTGGCCGGCCTCAGACGTGAAATAAACTGTTCACCGAACTCGCCTCTCAATTGGGCCCTGGTTTTGGGTGATGTGTGGCATGTGGCACCGTCTTGTTGAAACCACATGTCAGTCAAGTCCACCTCTTCCGTTTTGGGGGAAAAAAAAAAGTTGGTAATCATCGCAAGGTAGTAACGTTCCGGCCTTTGTCGTCTATGAAAAAGTACGGTCCAATGATGCCACCGGCACATAATCCACACCAAACTGACTTTTTCGGAAAGCATTGGCAGTTCTTGCCATGCCTCTGGCTGATTTTCACTCCAAAAATGGCAATTTTGCTTGTTGACGTATCCTTTCAACCAGAAATGAGCTTCGTCGCTGAACACTGATGCACTTTCTTAACCGAGCATTAATTTTGATTATCAAATTAAATAATCTGCAAGCTTTGTTCGTTTGTAGGTCGATTCATGATTATATTATAGACCACACTGAACATGTTTGACAGTAACACGAAACCCGCGTGAGCTGCCAAAAACAGTGTTGCCAAAAAGAAAGTTCCTAAAAAATCACCCTTTACAAATATACCTAACCTAGCATACCGGTCTTCACAGTTGGAAACATTACATGATGCTTCACAGGTCCTCAACCCTGGTCGTACGGAAAATGGCAACTTATTCCTAGTGATACTTGAATGATGAATATGAAGCGGAGCATGAAAGACGAGCTGGAGTTTTGGAACCCAGCACCGGGATCTCGATCGCCAGCTCCAAGCTTTTCGAAAGTTACAGCCGTTCAAAGATGCTACCCAAGACCAATAAAATTCCATGGGACAAGGGCAATGGGGGTATATTTTTTTATTTTTTTACAGAGCGAGGATGTATCGGGCGATTTAGAGGATGTTGGGGCGCACATTTTGCAGAAAATTTCAGAGTCCTAATCGTCTAGGTTCGAAAGTTACAGCCGTTCAAAGATGCGACCCAAAACCAATAAAATTCCATAGGGGTACCAAGGGCACTAGAGGTTTATTTTTCGATTTTTTTTATAGAGCGGTGATGAAACGGCCGATATAGAGGACGTTGGGGCGGGATGACATGTTCCGGAATTTTAAAATGCTTTGATTCATTAAACCACACTGAATGAGTCAAAGAGCCGCTTCCGGGACGCCCTTTGCCAACCGCTGATGTAGGGAATTAGGTTTCATTGTGTGGTAATGCGAATGCGGTACATTTTGCTGTACATTTCCCAATGCTGTACGACAGGTGAAAATGCTGTACTGTACAGCAAAATGCTGTACGTCTGGTCAGCTTAATTTACGTAATACATGTAATCGCCCGTTTCCAAATTCACATTGAAAATCGGCACCTGCTGTAGATAAATATAGTTAAAAGTAATAAAAATATATTCTTTTTTTAATTTCAAATAGAATAACTAAGAAAGTTTATCTCAGATTCGATTTCCAATAGAAAAAAAAATCTTTCTAAATTATGAAAAATAATTTCCCATTTCCTATGCGTTTTTTTCAATTGAACACAAACCATGTGGCTATTTCCATAATACCCACACACATTCTACCGCTATACGTTTGTGTTTCATACTCTCTAGAAAATACACACCTTCAATCGCCCAAACAAAAATTCAAATTTTATGCGATAAAATCTTTTTCGCACACAAAACAAAAAAATCTGCCCAAGGTCCAAGATTGCCATCTCATGAGCTAGAGGTCACTAAGCCACTGTGACAACCAATATTCATCGCAGTAAAATCATAACCAACAAAAATCCGACAATTATACAGTCAATTCATTCATACACCGTGAAAATATTCATTTACTAGTATTATGCACCAACTCAAGATTTTTCCTATACTATACATTTCATATAATACATGGTTCAGTTCATCTGCGGCTTAATTCTCTTCTGTGCTTATAATACACAATTTCGTATCGTAATTCGGAATAAGCGAGGGTTGCAACAAACCAACTTCCAGCACTCCACCAACTTAACCGGCTTCCATTAGCAGTCAGTATATTCCGATTGCAATCTGGGCACAAAATCTGAATCTGTTTCTGAATTTGAAATTATATAAGAGGTTGTATCGTATTTAGATCAACGTCAGACATTCTTGTGTCGTGGTTTAGACTAGCCGACACAGAAAATATAGTAAATTTATAGTAGTAACAGAAAAAACGGAGAGTGATTTTTTGGTTGAAGTTTGAGTGAAATTGAAAGTGCGTATTGAATAAGAATAAGGTGTGTGTGTATGGAAAATTAAGAAAAACAAAAACAATTATACAAATTATGAAAATCAAAGTGAATGTGAAGTATAGTGCGAGTCCCTTGTATCTTTTGCATGCAATAAACATCTTTAAAAAGGGTCCTAAGAAAGAAAGTAGTTAAAGCTGTCGGGGTTCTATTCTCAATTTCAACCATCTTTCATAAACACCATCTGATCCCAGTGCTAACCATATCCACTCCAATTGCGAACAAGACTTCTTCAGATCTGCAAGTTGCATCGTTACAAAAAAATCTTCTTGGCACATCTCTACATGCTATGTCCTGAATATTGACGTTAAATTATTGTTTTCTCTACTACTCTTGTTCTGCGACTAACTCCTTCACTTTACTTGTATTCAAGACTATTTGCAAAACTGAATTTATCATTTCTGCAAGGTACCAATGTTGTAATGTATACAACTCAAGTCCTTTCGAAAGTGCCATTAGGGAAACAACAAGAATTTGATATTTCGTTATACGCCAGCAAGTTCAGGACAAACGAAGAAAAAGATAACAAAGTGCTAAATATAAAAAGTGTGTAGTAGGTACTAGAATAGCTATGCAAGAGGAAATACGGAGAAAATATCAAGAAATAAATATATACACACACACACATTCAAGGATAAACTCTGGGACAAATAAAATATGGTTTCGCATTTTTCCTATCTTTCGTTCAACTTGTTTTTATATTTTTATTTGTCTATTTCTTCCTTTGGTCGCTCTATTTCGATGTATCCTGACAAAGTTTCTATGCAACTTTATTTTCGAAACACATCCTGCGCTTACTGAACAATCTGCACCCCATTACCGCGGTACGGTGGTACAAAATGTAAAAGATGGAAAGATACTCTCACTACAAGAGTCTTCGCACAAACCGACCCCGACCACATTGTGTTTGAAATATGAATTCAACGAAAAGTATACAATTGTGTGAATTGTTTACGAACATCCATTTCTGGTTTGTAGCCAACCGCACAATAGTTATTTTATGTGACTCTCTAAAGCAATTTGGGAAGCAATTATGAGATCTGCAAGGACACAAATGTGAGTTATAGGACATGTAGTATCTCTGATACAAGGTGTAATGAAAATGTAGATGCATAAAAACATTTGTTTTTTGTGGATTAACAGTAGATGCCAATTTAGTTATCGTATCCAATGCAGTTCAATATTTTTGGAGTTTAGGGAAATGTTTACAATAAATACCATCCTTGTGAAATATGAAAATTTTGCGGTTCTTGGCTAAAGACATCCTGATGACCTGTAATACTAGAATGTATCTATATATCAATCAATATTTCGTACTGGAAGGATTGTATTCGAGCAACAAACGCTGAAGCTCAGAACTTATGATAAAGATGACACTAAAAACATAAGCTTCGCCTCATCACGTTCCATTCGCAGTCCATAGGCGGCCGGCAAGACTTTCAATATACAATCGACGACAGGCCAAAATATTTGGAGAAAACTAGCGAGTCAGCTAGAAATCATGGCTTTAATTTTATCTTCCCATAACGAGTATTATCTAATATATTTATAATTTAATTTCCAACATTTTGGCCTTGTCTATGTCAGTGAATTCATTAATTAATTAGCTCTTAATTAGAACAAAGCTAATACGAGTAAAATTCTACTTCTAATGGTTAAAAACAATATTCATGCTCATGCTCATCAGCATCTAGCAATAATTCATTAATGAAATACACACACATACCAATAACTTGCAAGCACAGAATTCTGATCCAATCTGGCTACTCTAATTTCCATTACCATTACCAAACCATATCGAAGCCTGAGTGCTTATCAGAAAAGCCTTGCATCTAATCAAATATTGATATGAAATTCGCTTGTATTCATATTAGAAGCTAATTCTGATGCAGCCAGGAAGGACGTAGGCATAGTGCTACCGTCAGAGAATATAGTAAATAGCCATACTACTCGCCACTTGGTACATATGGGCCATGTTCAATCGATTGTCTTCCCATGCTGCCCTGCATGGCTTGACTATACACTTGAAATTCGATCGGCTGTCTGTTACTTTAGGTTTAGTTCATCGTCAGAATTGTAACACACCAACACGTTCTCATAACATAAAACTCGAGTATATGCATGCCAAATATGCTAATTTTAGATATTGACTCTTCTTACAGGTATTCAACTGGCTTTTGGACGAACACTGTGGAATTCGGAAAACAACAATTTCAATAGCCATTAGCCGGACCAGCTGCCACTCAACCCCTTATACGGCAAGATGATTGCCAAAGCATTGATTGTACTGGCCATTGTACAAATGGCTGTGCATGCAGCCGACCGGGACCGATGGGTGTGGAATGGCGGCAAGAACGATAAATTGGACAGTAGTTTTGAAAGGATTCAAGTTCCGGTTCTGGCCAATAAAAGAGGACCAAATCGATTTCAGGACGATGAACTGGATCGTTATGATGTACGCGAACCGACAACAGAGCGTCCGACAAATTTGAATAAACCACAAAAGGATGAGCTAGACGCATTTAATGATGATCCTCGTTACGCGGGCGGAGCTGGTTTCGGTGGAGGTCCGAACAATTACGCGGGCGGAGCTGGTTTCGGCGGAGGTCCCAACAATTTCGCCTATCCGGGCGGAGGTTTCATTCCACAAGGTCCATTGGGCAATCCAAACAAAGGAGTTTTGGTTGGCCCCGAAGGACCAACTGGTATTATAGGAAGGCCGAAAGGAAATCCAGCTAATGGAATTTTAGTTGGACCGGGAGGACCGACAGGAATTATTGGAAGACCATATCCGGCTGGCGGACACTCATTTGGAGGTCCAGTGCCTGGCGGGCCAGGAGGACCTGGCGGACCAGGAGGTCATTTTCCAATAGGACCGGGAGGACCATTTGGAGGAGGTTCAGGACAGTTCCCCGGAGGACCCGGGCCATATCCAGGAGGACCAGAACAATTTCCAGGCGGCCCAGGACAATTCCCAGGTGGACCCGGACAGTTCCCAGGTGGATCAGGACAATTTCCAGGTGGACCAGGACAATTTCCAGGTGGACCTGGACAATTTCCAGGTGGACCAGGACAATTCCCAGGTGGACCAGGACAATTCCCAGGTGGACCTGGACAATTCCCTGGTGGCCCTGGACAATTCCCGGGAGGTCCAGGATCGTATCCAAGCGGACCGGGAGGCTATCCAGGCCAATTTGCGGGCGGACCAGGAGGTCCTTTCCCGGGCGGCCCGGGACAATTTGCAGGAGGGCCTTTGGGATATCCCGGCGGCTATGATCAAGGACAAGGACCATATCCTGACGATGGCTTTACACCTTACAATAATGGACAGTATGACGAAGTTGACAATGCACTCGGCCGAAAGGTAAATAAGAACAAATCGAAAGATGAACGCAAGAATACTAGTATTTTAAAAAGTCTTTAAGTATTAATTTACGTTTTCTCAATAAGATGTAAACTTCGTCTGTTTATATATTCAGTTGTCATCGTACATAATGAATCACATCTTCCATTCATAAGATTTAGTGATAGTTTTCAATTATTTATTTTCACCTATAGTTTTAAGAAATGTAAAAAAAACTTACCAATTGTAGTTATTACAATAATTGAATAAAATAATGCACCGAAAAATGTCCATTGCATTTGTTGTTCATTTTCATTTCCATCCCATCCTTTTGTTTTCATTGCCGTCAGGATGTCGCGTTCGAATAACTGTGAGAGACAATGAGATTGATTAATGGAAGTCATTTAAACATTTGTCGAGACTAGTATAGTGAAATTAGCTCTAGACCCAAACACAAAAATAGGAAAGTTTTGATGCCAAATTATTGCACACCCTCCGCTCTATACGCAATAAAAAGTTACTCTAATTTAAACGTCACATTAAGGGGGAAAGGGGTAACGAAGAGGGGAAATTTCTGGAATATCCGGAAAACTATTAGTCCGATCGCCAAAAAAACTACATTTAATTTCCTTTGCAATGGTATATAATACTCTAGGACTTTTTTTGAAAAATTATATACCCTAGACCCAAAAGTATTAGGTGGAATTTAAATTTTTTGAGATTTACATTTCGCACTGTAACTTTTAATAGAAGGAAGGTAGAGTGACAAGAATTGGTGTTGATGCTGCAATTAAGTGTACTTAATTTATACAAAAAATGAGCTTGCTTCAGCACCTCCCACGCTCCCGTTAACTTTTCTCAAAAAGGCATGCCTGTAACTTCTCTCTAAATTACAGCAGACAAATAAAATTTAGTTGAGTGCCTAGCCTAGGGGGAGCCCCTTCATACTCTCCGACAAAAATTACTTCGATCGGATCAAAACTAAGGGTACCTCCCATACAAAGTGGACCCGAAATCTGCCATATTGCAGTTTTCTTCTCTTAGGAAGCTATCTTAAATAGAAAAACAATATTTATCTGTTTGGACGTCACTATATCAGTTAATTATAGTCTTCTAAATGTATGTTCAAAAGTTTAACCTTCTCCCGGGCGCGCGGGCGGATCATCATAACACGTATAACTTTTCCCGTGGAGGACGGATTAGGCATAACTATTCTCACGTTATACAGTCCTACGTAAAATGAAACCGTATTAGGTTGATACCATGCTACATTTCTTCCCAGCGGTTGTAAAACATTTGCGGACCAGGATTCCAGAAGATAGTTTGTTCAAATTATTGTGTTCTGTATAACATCACTGTGTTGGCGTGTCTTCTTAAAACTGCAGAATGTCTTTTATTGCTTAGCAGATTATAATTTTTATAATTGCTACCTAATCCTCTTTCGATTGATCATGATTTTGAAAATTTAATATCTACCGTTAGGTAGAAATAACGGGGAAAGTGAGGGCAGTAAATTACCGTCGCGCACCCGATTATGCTACAAAAAGAGGGGCGCCTGCATGAAGGTTAAAGGTCACTAGTACGTATTTGGCGATGATATTTGGAAATAGCCTTAAAGCGGGAACTAGTGACCTTGAAACCAGGTTTTTTGACATTTTATGGACACACTTTGGTAAGAACTTTTGAACATACATTAAGAAGAATATTGTGATGTGTCTAGACTATACGTCAACCGAAACTGTATTTCCGTACTTGGCACCAGATGGTACTAGTGTCGCTAGCGAGAAATAGGGTTGACCGATTAGACAACAGCAACGACTTTCTGGAAGTTTCCGGAAAGTGCGTCACCGAAGTTTCCGGAACAGTGGAAACGGGTAAATAAGGGCGTCGAATGGTGTCAACGAGTCAGTCTAGTTTTAGCCTTGAATTATGTTGAGTCAATAACTAGCGAAGTAATTAGTAAAATTGTAAACCGTGTATATCCGTGTAGTTTTGATAAATAGTGTTACAGTAACGCGAGTGTTATTTATTATTGTGTACGCGAAAATCTATCGAACCCACTGGAACTTCTAGAAAAGACGAGAAATATATAACAATATAATCAATTGTTATAATAACGTTCGAAGAGCTAAATATATTTTTTTTTCTATTTTAGATGGCTTCTGAAGAGAAAATGTGCAATTTGGCAGATTTAAGGTTCACTTTGTAGGGAAGGGTATTTGGCAAAGAAACTTTCCTATTTTTTTTAATGTTTAGTTGCGGCCCTTTTTTGGCTTAATTTGACTATACTAGACTAATAATAAATATGTGATAAAAAAATCAAATCGAAAAAATCGAGGAGGCTTACTTATGTTTTTGACGTTTCAACCCAATTTCGTTCAGTAAAAACAGAAAAATATCGAAAGAAAAAATTTACGCACATTTGTTAATTTTATTGCTGACTAATGTAATTCAGCAACATTTAATGAAATTTAATGGGTTTTCGGCGATAAATGCGTTTTACCGATTAAACAATCCTTTGCAGTATCTTTTGGTTAAGTAAAATTTAAAAATATTTTGAATTGCAAAGTCTTACCTCCAATCGATTTTCGACCCAACTAGTCCAATTGCCTTGATGCAAATACTCATTGTTAGTTGTCATATTCCAAACGTCATCTGTCACATTTGTTCTCATTCCACGAATTCCTTGTTTCACCTGTAGACATTATTAAGGAATTAAATTATTTAAACTAAGTCTTTAAAGTATATTTTGATATAATGCTGATATAATATGTGCATTAGGTCGTATGAATAAATAAGATGCTTAATGCTTGGCTAAACAAGTCGATTTAACCCTTCGTTAGGCGCGCACCCATTTGTCACGTGGTTAGGCGCGCGGGCTACAATTGTAGCCCAAATTTAAAATCAATTAAACAATATTGTTCAATTTTATTTATTTTTTCTTGCTCGGTCTGTGGTCTCTTGATTACTGTACAGATTAAAAAATATAAAATCTTTAATTTTTTATTAAAATATATGTAATAAAAGAGGGCAAAATGCAGATTAGTCCTATTTTTAGTCTTTTTTGACATTAACTTACTTAGGTGAACAAAATAGTTACTTTTCACAACGAAAACCCCAAAAAAGTTTATATTCTCAGAAATCAACAAAAAGTCTTCGAAATGGAACACTGAGCGAGAGAATGCAGTTAAAAATACCCAGTTTGTGGAATTCCAAACTTAGCCCATTTTTGGGTACCCAATACTCACAATTTTTTAAACTGGGAGTGCAGTTTCTTGCTAGAAAGCTAAATATATAGTGAGTCAAACTGATTGAATTTTACTCACAATATTCATATTAACTGTTCTCGTAATATTTACGCTAGAACTGATAAAAATTTCACCCAGAAACTAAGTTATGTTAGTAACAGGTAACATATCCACGCTGACTATGACTTTGACTTCAACTCTAGGTTTTTCGTTAAAATAGTAATCTAATGTTTGTACATTTATCCTGAAACCCTTTTTTGTTTTGTCAAACATTTTACTGTTGCTATTTTCTACAATGTTTCATAATAATATTTTTATTTTAATGGATATCTATGAGTACCAAAAAAAGTAACACGATTGGGCGCACGGGCTACACTTGTAGCCCAGTGGACTTTGATCGCAAAAAAATATTAGTTTCTAGGCTCAATAAATATCAAAAATATTCTTATTCGATTAAGAAGCAACATTTTAACAGCTACTGAGCAGTTCGAATGAATTCGGTTTATATCCTGAAAATGATCGCCATTTAAAAAAGTGTGGGCTACAATTGTAGCCCGCGCGCCCACTGAAGGGTTAAAGGTAAAATTGTCTACTTTAGTCAAGCACTAAGCATAGCACCTTTTTATTCCTACAAACATTATTTTCACCGTAGAAAGCAATATAAATTTATTTTTTATTTACTTGATTTACAGTAGAAACTCGATAACTCGAAGCTGAAGGGAACTGGATTTATGGAGATTTTGAGGTATGGAGTTTTTGAGTTATAAATCAAAGAAAATTCAAGATATAGAATCCAGTCTTTTATAATATTCTGAACATTTTAATTTCCACATCAAAAAATCAGACATAGGGTTTATCTACGAATTTTCATTACATTTTTAGATGGATATTAATTCCAGGAATCACCTCAGTATCACTTTGATACCGGTTATGTGTGTTTTTCAGCGAATTTAATTGTTTATTGGAATTTATAGCCAGAAACTTCCACTTATAGAGTCTCTCGTAAGAACACTTCGACTAACAGAGTCTCGCCGACTGCCAAACCAAGAATTTAGCTTCGATGTATAGAGTTGTTCTTTGAGATAACGAGTTTAATTTTTATTGTTTTTTGTTCAAATGATCTGGGCAATTGAATTTGAAATTTTCGAGTTATCGAGTTTCCACTGTAATTAATAGAAATCGGTAAATACTGTTAAAATAGAAAAGTTGGTATGCATTTCAAATAAAAATAAGATACAAAAACTTGAAGCTCTAGGATTTAAATTGTTTGTTGTTAAATCTTCATCAACAATTTTCGACGAGCAACATTTTTTATTTGACACGATAATTGATGTGCTTGATCCTAAATAGGTACATACACACTTGGAAAAAATAAACTCTTTAAATCCATAATCATAAATTAAATTCGAAGTATTCCCGTAAATTTCAAACAACCAATGATTTATAGCTATCAATCTACTTTTCCAATTAATTTTTGCAATAAAATCATTTAACATACATACATATACATAATATTATGACTCACCAGTTTCTCATTTTCCGCCTCTAAATGCTCGAAAATTAACGCTCCCGCTATACAGTATGCAACGACCATCGATACTAATGCCACATGTGAGAAAACACACGTGAAAACTTTCCATGAAAAACATATAACAGCAACGACTGGTCGACGTTTTGGCTTTTCCAGCGGTATTGTTGGCAATGATTGCGTACGTCGCGACATTTTCAATATTTAATGTTTCTCTTTTTCACATATTAGTACATTTTTCATTTAAACACAAAGACACTTATGGAAGGACATTTTTCTACCGACAACGTGACACGTATACCGATTCAAAGCGTTGTCATATAAAAAATGGAATTTAAGGGCTTTTAACTTTTTTTTAAATGATTGTTAAGGCTATAAGAAAACATTTAGATAATTTAGCGAAATGTTTTTATTTTTTTATATTTTTTTATTTTTTATCATGGTTTTGGTTTAATTGTCCCATATGATATTCAAAAGTTCCACTCTGAAAACTCCGAATTAATGAATTCTAGTCTAATGATACTAGAAAAGATAAAAGATGCAAAAGCGACTCAAAAAGAGGACAAGTTATACATTGCTGGCTTGGTTATCTGGTCGTTGTTTCCCCGATTATATGGCGTGCATTCGTGGAGGCACCGAACGAGATGCACACAGATTGTCCGAATCACGATTTACTGAAAGCAAACTTTATCCTTCATTGTTATCCGGTTTAATCTTCGCCAGGTAAATCACGTTAAACCAGATACTTCAATCGCTTCACTCGAAAACCAATCAAATCCATGTAATATCTTTCTAAACTGTCATTTAATTTCAACTTTTCGTATCGCTGTCGTCATGCATGACAAATAAAAGGACCTCTTAAAATGATTAAACTCAACCGTACTATGGTTAAATAAATTGCAGCACTCGTCGTACAGCTAAATATCAACGATTGAATCAACTCGTACAGCCGCATTCGATGAATCGACAATTTCACCATGAATGCGAACAGAAAATGTTGTTCTCTAACATTTCAGATGATGGTCTCACTTGTCGCAGAGCAAAAAAAAAAAAACAATCAAGAAGAACGACAAAGCCAACCACCAAGCATTATGTGTCCGTGGTTGCATCAGCCACACGACCAATAAATGCGAAATATCCACACAACACACTCAGTCTCGGATCAAGGAAAACCGCAGTGGACACTTCAAATAGCAAAACACTTTGGTTAATCGATTCCCTGTATAAAGGATCAAGGCTTTTGCAAGAAACACCACCGCACCGCATCCGCATCATCCGCATCATCCTCATATCCTTACGTACGGATGCATTCTGGAATATTGCTGATTCGACCGTATACCAGTTTACAATGATTGCAGTGCGTTGTTAGGTTACTGTTGCTATATGTTAGTACCGTTAGAGCTTGCATATTGCCAAGTGCCAAACCACACTTCACATCAAGTTTGTAGCCAACACAAACTATTTTCAATTCACCACGAATGTTCGAAAGGATAATGCATACCCATTCATGTTTCTCATCCTTGCACTCGCTTATAGTTAGATCTAGCTCGTATTCCTGAGCAAAGACCAACAGTCTTCCGGAACGAGGTTAATCCTTATTGGAAATGGATTGTGCTCTGACCATTATGTCATAAATTGTTTTGGGGGAAGGTAACGTATCGAGTGCAAAGTATGTATATGTAAGGAATAAACATTCAGTATTCAGACATTAAGATTTCAAATCTAAACAATTTACGGCTTATGCAATCTATTGGCGATTTGCATGTCTACTATTAAAATGACTTCCTACATGTTCCGGGAGTAGTTCAACTTACAAAAGATTCCATAAAGCTGTTTGGAAGCATGAAGATTAGTTCGTTGGCACAGTGGATGAATAAAAGACTCCTAACAGTGTATAAATCGAAGAATGTTCCCGACGTTGGACGAAACTCATTGAAAGCAGCAGCATGCAGAACTATAGAGTAATTGGAAGTCCATAAATCACTGTCAGCAAAATCAACCGCATCCACCGCTAAAGTGAGCATGCACACACTGCTCATGCACAACACCAAAGGTGGAGATATCTGACCAATTATTTCCATTTATCCTTGCCGTTTTGTCCATGCTCACTGACCGGGCAATCTGCTTGAGCCAGCTATTCAGAATGCTTCTAGCATCCGTGTAAACAGACATGCAGACATTCAAGTCGACTGAGCTATACTATAGTTGCATATGGCTTGTTCTTATCTCACTATTGCCCAGGAACACACTCACTTTTTTTTCTAATTGATCAAAGGATTCTAGTCGACAACATCGCCCTTCCCTTCGTCGTACAAGCTTAATGCATCCAAAGGGGAAATCTCCGGATCTAAATTGAGCATGACAGTGACCAGTGTTCCTATCTGTCTTCCTTGCCGTGTGCGGTATACAAAGACACTGAGTGAGATGGAGCCGTGTTTTATGTCCACCCTGTGCCTGTGATTGTGAAAAATCGTTGCCTTGAAATTAATTACCGTTCTTTTTGCTAACTTTTGCCTCATTCAGTGTTCCGTAGATACGCTTCTTTAGTCACTTGGCTCGTGTTTGTCCTTTGAACGGGACTATGTACCATATACGAAAAGGATAGAACGAAGGTTATGCATGGAGTTTTCAACGATGCCATTACGCTTGGGAAAATTGCAATTTAAAAATGTACTTTACACTCGACATGTAGTAAATAAAGGCTTTAATGTTATGTTCGCTGGCAAAGCGGTCAGGATATTTGTTTTTTTTTTTTCGTACAGAAGTAAGTTTTTCTTTTATCCTTATATACATATTGCGGGAATCTTGTGGTCGCGATATTTGTCTTTGTAACCTAAATAGATAGGGTAAAATCATTGTTTTTGAGATTCATGTAAAATGGTTGTAAGAATTGCTTATTAATAATAACGGGTGCTTTTCTAGAGTGATAGAACTTGATATGGAAATAGAACTGGCGAAATGTTCGTAGTGTTCACGAAATTAAATTAGAACGAGACCAAGTTATAATCGATGAGTTTATAGTCTATACCCATGTACAGCCCTAGAAGACACGGAAAACCCAAAATATTCATTTTAAAATTTTTTTTTGAGTGAGGAATGGGATCGGATCTGTAAAATTTTAAGTATTTTATGACCATCTAAAAGCTACCATTTGATACAAATTCAAAGTTTTTCGCGAAGGGGTAATCAAACCTACTCCACTGCCTATCAACTTAAAATATATGTCATAAGTAATGAGGGGTCATTTATATGGAAGGTACGGGAACCCTTAGTCTGATTTCGTCCATTTTCAATACCGTTCAAGGTTCGATCAAAACAAACATTTGACCAAAATTTCAAAACTTTAGCTTCATTACTTCGGGAGTTATCGTGCGAACTGGCAGACACACGGACGGACAGAAAGACAGACGGACATGACTTATTCGAATCAGTGAACTATCCTGATTATTTCTATATATAATTGACATAACTCCGGTGGCTCCTTTGAGGTGTTACAATATCGGAGTAACAAAAACAGCATAGAGTATGTATGTACATATATCTTAAGTATAAAGATGATGTTAGAGAACATTTTTTTGTCAGTTGCTGTCACCGCATAGATCTGAAGGCCTTTTCCCCAAAAAAAATTACCCCCATTATCCCGCTCGAACTTCCCGAATTGGAACGAAGCAGAACCCAGGAAAAAGGAAAGGTTTACCCTCATTCTCCCGAAAAAGTTCTCCCCCGGAAACATTAAATATCGACCGAGGGTACTACAGCGGGAGAACAGGTTAACGGTACTCTCCTATCTGCTGCTGCTGTAAAATCTGTCTAAAAACATTCATTTTTCGGAATTAGCTCTCAAAAGTAAAAAGAACTATTTTTTACTTAAATGTCTATTTAATTCTATTATTCTGCCAATAACAATTACATATATATATCTTATCTCAAGACAGCAAACAAATTTCAAGTTATTATACTGTACAGTAGTAAATGTAAAATTGGTCATTATCTGTTCTTTTTTTAGAGAGAAATAAATAAATTGTCGCACGCAGTGCTATTATATTTTTCCCAACTGTATGTTCTCAGTTTATACTCCATCCTCCGTCGTACAAATCAAATCCAACATTTATTTTTTTCTTCTCTCTGCTAATGCCATTCATCAAAAATTATGAGAATATCCATAAACAATGAAATTTTCTTTTTGTTAGCCTTTTCCAGACAAGATAATGTTCATTTTCCTAGACGTTTAGGTTTACATTATATAAACATCAAATACTGATTTTTTATCCAACTAATGGCATCACAAATATGTTTCGCTTTTCCCTATCCGTTCTCGTGCCCAAAATCTAATGCAATAAATTATTCAATAAAGCACTAAATGTCCCATTTATTCGTCAATTTATCCGGACCATATGTCAAAATAAATTAATCATTTGCATAATGCACACCACCCCATGATAGATCTATCCATCGGGAATATTGGAGAGTATGGGAGCCCGCTGGAGCACGTAAAACCAACATGGCTTTTGCAAATGTTTCGACAAAATGTTAAATTGTAATTAAATATCTTTAATAAATAAAATTGATGGAAGAGAAGAAAAGAAATAAAACATATTCAGTGAGAAACTTAATATTTTATCAAAAATAAATATTATCTAATGTTGAAGAATTTATTAATCGAAACGCTCGTGCCGATGTGCGGGCATACAAATAAAATTGTTTGCAGATTGCTGTTGTTTTTAAAGTTCATAGAGTGTCGATTATTCGAAATAATTTTGACAGGGATGGATCGTATAACCGAAAGTTCGGTTCATCCAGTTTCCATAGAAATATTAAAGGGTTACCAAAAAATGAATTTGAGCGACAAGCTGAAAATGTGCGAAACCACTAGAACTGGACCTCAGAGAAAGCATAGAAACCCATGCCATGCGTTAGTCCAGAGTGGGCATCAGAAAATAAAAATTGCACCGTTTTCACACTACGGCAGTTCACACATCTAAACAAAAATTTTATTCAAATATCAAATTTTTGTTTACAATTGAGAATATAATAAATAAATAATAATAATAAACATGCTTTATTGGATCAAAGTTTGAGAAAATACATAATGGATACATTTTTCGATTTCTAGTGATTAGACCCGGTCTTTACAACTATATAAGTGAAATGGTTTAGAAATACTCAGTTTCGGAATAGTTTAATTATAGTATTGGCTTAAGTTTAGGAAAAATAGCTGAAAACCTAATGAAAAATTGAGAATATAATATCCGCGTAATATTTATTACTCTCTTAAAATGCCAACGTGATAATTAACCCTTCGGTTGGCACATAGACCTAGACAGACCATTGGTACTATATCTTGATGAATAACATGGTTCAACAATTTTTTCCACCCCTTTCCATATTTCCATGTTTCAAAGGAACTGACGGCCAAAAGTGTGGTCAAACGTTCGGCAAAATATAAATTATGTCTAAAGAAATGAAAAAACGGCGTATCATCGTAAGACATAGTACGTAAACTGTTTCTAGAACCAAAATTAGACCTCTTCAAAAAAAATAAGATTGATTTCACAGAAGATTCAGCTACACCTCAGACATAAAAGCTCGTAGGCGGCGACAGAAGGGTTAATAATTGCATCGACAATATTTTGAGGATTGAATTATTTCGTGGAGTGTAGTGTAATAAATTTGGAGTCAAACACATATGGGTTGTGTGATCACATAGCCACTCTGGACTAACGCATGGCGTGGGTTGCTTGCTTTCTCTAATAACTGGACGTAAACGAGAAACTCGAAGCAATTGTGGTATGCTCATGAGATATATCAGACACTTGAGGATCTTCAAATTTACCCAAGAGATTACGAAATCTGTCCCTAAATTCCAAACTCTGAAAAGTCAAATCAATTCTAAATTCAAAATTAAAGAGAAAAGCAGAGTCCACGGTTCGGTTAATCGAATATTCGAATGATCGACACTCTACTGCAGACGTGTCAAACTCGCGGCCCGCGGGCCGCATTCGGCCCTCTTCGCAGTTCTGTGCGGCCCGCGGCCCGTGGCCCTGTCGAAGCAGCACAATCTGTATCAACACAAAAATTGTGAAATTGGTAAGGTGAACAAATTCAGAAGTTGAACTCAAGTCTACAAAGTTGCTAAAACTCGTCAGTGGCAATATTATTTTAGGATTTTTCTCCAAATACTGCCAACAATTTGAGGCTGGTTATTTGATTTTATAAGACAGGTCATCTTTTTTGCACAGGACAATACTAAGTCTCTTCATGAAACTGTTCTGTCCCGAAATGCAGTTAATAAAAAATTGGTTGGCTTTACCGAACATAAAGTGAGATTTATTTGGAAAAATGGCAAAGCTTTAAAAACTACGGAAATATTGGAATTGGTGACTAAATCACCTGGATGTGAAATTCCAACATAATAATTAGAGCCCAAGTGCCTGATTTTTAGACCTATACTTATCAAGCTGTATTGGTGCATGAGTTTATAAAACCATATCACAAACAACTTTTTGGCTTATGTGAAGATAGCCCTCCCACATTCTCAAATTACGCTCGTAACCGTTTGTTCGTGATTGTTCGTCAATTATTTTCGTTTGTTTGTCTCTCATTATTTAATAATAGCAACTTTAAAATAAGGAGTGTGAACTTATAGCCCGCCATCGTTAAATATGGTCGGATAAATATAAATTTGGGATCAATCGAAAGTCAGGCGTTTGTTCGTTGTTTTTGGCGTCTGTTCGCCCTGGAATCTCAAGGATTCAGAAGGAAAAAAAAACGGAAACCATTGCGTGTTTTTTATATTCCAACTCAACTGGTTTGAATATTCTAATTCAATTGGTTTGAATATTCCAATTCAACTGCTTTGAATATAAAAAACATGCAATGGTTTGTGTCTTCTGTTTTCCTTAATTACTCCTGAATCCTTGCGTTTCCAGGACGAACAAACACACAACGAACAAACGCCTGGCTTTCGATTGATATATTTGGTATATTTATCCGACCAAATTTAACGATGGCGGGCGTAGTTAATACTCAAAACTTTAAAGCTGCTATTATTAAATAATAATTGGACACGAACAAACGATTTTAATTGACGAACAAACGTAGCCGCCGCCGAACAAACGGTTACAAGCGTAATTTGAGAATGTGGGAGGGCTAACTTCACATAAGTAACTTTTTGTCTCTTTTAGCCACCTTTCTGCTGAAATTAATTTATTCTGACTATTTTGCCTCCCAATATTATTTTGGGCGACCTCAGATGACTGGTGTTAAACATTTTTTATCATCTGTCTGTCCAAAATTTGGCACAAATCATGTAATTGTGGTCACTTGAAGATCAATCATATTTTCACGTTTCCGTTCTTGTCTTAATTTTTTAATGGGCTTGAAGTACAATTTCGAAAGGACGAAGTTCTCATGGATAATCCCGAAGCCGCTATAGGGATCCAGACACTCTGCTATATTTTAAAAGTAATATTCTGTAATCAACTTTCGTAAAACGATTACATAAAAGTTTTTGAAATGTTTCTCCTGTGGCCCACTTAAACCTGAGGAGAGTCTCATTTGGCCCGCGCCAGGTTTTGAGTTTGACACCCCTGATTGTACTCGTAAGCCAACCTTCCAGAAAAGTCAGTGGTCCTGCATTCCTGCAACGCAACATTAGGCGTGTTTTATTGTGCTCGGGTGTAGGTTAGTTTAGGGTAACTACATGGGGTTACAACAACAACATAACCCAGATAAACCCAGTAATGTATCGGGGGTACGTACTCTGACCAAAGTTAACCCGGAAGAATTGTTACAGATGTGACAACGAGAGGCGCTCTAACACGAAAAAGCATGAGCTAATACCAAAACCATTGGTTAAATGTTCATTGTTGTTTTTGTAAGACATGTTAATTTACTGGTTATTTATTTATCACAACTTTGAACCTTCAGCTTTTTACAAAGTTCATGGTTGGTGCAATAGATCTAAACAGCTTTTAACCCAAATCGTTTTTTTGTGCTAATATACCCTAACCTGCACCTTTTTTACAAAAAAAAAACACGCTTATTATGTGCAGATGCCTTTCCTTTAGATATACGAAAATGCTGGCAATACATGCACACTAAAAATGGATTAAAATAAAAACAACATAAGCATACAACTTCAATTCCATGTTTTCAGATCTGCTTCGACATGAAAAACCACTTTGAAAATATTTTGTCGGTTTTCTGGTGCCCGTTCCGTTCCGACCTTATTCCGTTTCGCGTCTCGCATCGTACTCTATACGCTAACAACAATTTTATTCGCTAATAAAATTCATAATAAAAAATGAGTATGAAAGCCACGCTACCGCACTCTCCACACACCCACCCTCATCATTTCACCGTCATGTTGAGGAAAAATTATTTATCGTCCGTGGTTAGTCGTCGCATTCAACAAATCAGGAAAAAAGAACTTTGTCGTGTCGTGTCATCTGGAAAATTTGTTTTAATGGAAATTGTTTTGTTGTAAGTTGTTTAAGTTTTATTTATCTAACCATGACTGCGTAATCGGCATCGACTTGACTTGTTGTCGTCATCATTTTGAACGTTATCGTTAAAAAGGCCTTGGCATTTAAAAGTTTTCAGACTGATTAAAAATTGCAGAATTAAAGATTGAGTATTCAGCACCCTTTAATATCTGAGTCTTGAATAACTTCGCGTGTGAGGATATTCAAGTCTCAGATACAAATATAAAAATATTTTTTTTGTTCACTTGATCAATACGTTGTGTTACAAAAGTGTAAATTCTGTTTTTTAGCCTTCATCCCTTTATCAGGTTATGACCCGTAGACTCCGATGCACAAGCATGGTTAAACAACTAAAGCTTGAAATAGATTAGACGCGTCAGCATCGGCATCAGCATCGGAATCAGCAGAAAAATTTCAATTTATAACACACGCATTTGCCTTTGATGACCCACGTTGAGAGCAGAAGCAGAAAAAATGCTTCGGCCGCTGCTGCTGCTGTCAATGTGGGTCATCAAAGGCAAATGCGTGTGTTCTAAATTGAAATTTTTCTGCTGATGCCGATGCCGATGCTGACGCATCCAATCTATTTCAACTATTAAGTCCTCATAGACGATATTGACGTCACGACTCATATTCGCTGAAATATGTATCTACATAATTTCGTGAATCTGTCTATGCCGTCACTTTCCAAAATAAAGACACGTTTATCGTTGGCTGTGGTGACGCCTTTTCTCAGCGGTGCGGTGTGCCGAAAAATTTCGAAAAAGCGTACATTGGCGGCCCATTATCCGTGCTCCATCCACGATGAACATTATGAAATACAAAAGCTCGTCATACATAGATTTCGTGTGTACACATTTTAATGAAGCAAAATTAAAAATAGAATGGACTCCACTAAACTTATAATTGACTTTGGCGTCTAGTTGCTAGAGTTAATCTAGCGAACTGCTTGCATTGAACAATAATTTTCATTTAGAGTTTTCACTATATGCATATTTAAAGTTCAAAAACTGAACTCAATTACACGAAAATGATTGAGTTTTTTCCAACTGATTACCCCTTTCCCGTTCAATTTTTTAAAAGTTTCAAATTCAATTTTAAATTTGGTAATCAATTAATTGTTTGGTAATTCGTTAATAACGTTCAAGAGGTTGCCAGTTAGGGTTTATAAAGTTAGATGCATTAGACAGGATTTTTTTTTGCAAACTTACTTCCTTTGCATGCCAGAGAATTTTTCATTCATTCAAGATAAATAAATAATGATAGTGGATATGCTTTAATAAATAAAATATACCAAAACTAATTTAACCTCGTTAATATCAGTTCTCAGTGCATTTTGTTGATAAACTTATGCACTTTCGCAGCGCGTTTAGTCATTTTAAACTCTTTGAAGCAGCTCCTTACAAATTTTGTATTTCAACATCTCTCTTTTAATCACTGAACATCCTACTCTCCGAAACTATCAAAATTTTCGTATGTTAACGACCTTAGTCAACACTTCGGCATCATTTATTGTGTAAACACTGCACCATCTGCAACTATGTTTGGAAAATTCAATAAATTCCATTAAAACACATGCATGGTAGCATTACTCGGAAATTTTCAAGCCACCGACACTTTACGGAAACTATTTACGGCATTTAGGAAATTTTCTGTTTCCACAACATATAGCGCATTCGGGAATTTCATAACTACAAAACCATATCAATTCACTTTGTAATTTCGATGTGATTAGGAAATCGTCCGTGACGTTTTCGTCAGAATACTGCGAGGAAAAATCCGAAAAAAAACTCAGTTTTGACATCATCCAAAATTATGATAATACCGTTTAGCGAACGAAGTAAAAAACACAACGGTAGAATTTTTACATTTTTTCCGCGGCTAATGTTCACTCCGGCACACGCACGTGATACATCGAAGACGATACTTCACTGGGACAGGCAGAAGATCTTCTCGGGAAAATTCTGTGCGATCAACTGATCCACCGTGCGCTGAATTTTCCACGTAGCTGTGGCTGTAGAATACGTCGATTTTTCCGAAGTGTTGTGTTATACATATTTTTGCATGCATATGTGTTGTAATTTACAAAGAAATTTGTTAGGAGAATTTTTTCTCATGGAATTCAGAGGACTGCAAGTGGAGTGAATTATTTTATTATATTAAAATTAATATTTTTAATTGTGTAGATATTGCATAAACATATTTGTAGAAGATTGTGGCCTAATATAGAAAATCAATTTATTTTTCGACCACAACTCATAAAATATTAAAAATCAAAAACTTTTATTTGCAAAATTACATACGTAGGCTACTAAAAAAGTTTTTACATAAGGCTTGTTCTAGGACGTTTTCGTCAAATATGTTATTTCAATCAGAAAGTTTGACCTTTTTTAGCATATACCTGGATATATGGATGGATGGATAAATGGAATTAACACGTGCAAATTTTTGTGCAACGATTTTCTGCGATTTTAAAGTTAGATTATCATACAAGAACAGTGATTTCTTCGTCCGACCATTTATTAATGATGTAACTAGTTCAAACGTGGGCATAATTCGCTTAAGGACGAGCGCAAAACGTGGATGCTGTGCGCGAAATGATTACGCAAGACCGGCATGTGACATACCTTGAGATAGAGGCATCCTTGGACATTTCTCCCTTGGCCAAACACTCGATGCTGCATGAAAACTTGTTGGATACTGCATAATTGGTCAATAGCTCAAAAAAAGGCTCGTGTCGATTGGTCCAGAAAAATGATAAAAAAGACTATAGGTAACAGTGCATCAAATGACGTAATCGTCACCGGTGACGAATCATGGATCTATGCCTATGAGCCGAAAACTAAACGGCAGACGGCAGTCGCCCGTGTGGGTGTTCCAATACTAGCCCAATCCAACAAAAGTTGTTCGCGCACGAAGCACTGCGAGGCAAATGGTGGCCTGTTCTTCGGCCGAATGGACCCTGCGGCCATTGTTCCACTTGAGGAACGTAGTATGGTCAATTTCGAGTGGTGCACAATCATTTGCTTCTCCGAAGTCTTTGGGTAAATTCGCAAAACCAACACAAGAAGACGAATCATTCTTCATCGTGACAATGCGAGGTCTCACACATCAATTCAAACTAGCGCCTATTTAAGGGGTTTTTACTTTCATTTTCCTTCTTGTGATTTTTATTTTTTGTCAATTTAAGTTGTATTCAATATTTTGTGTCCAAGTATTTCCATATTCGGCACTCGTAACTAATTTAAAATGACACGGTTGTTTTTCACTTTTCCAGCTTCTTATTTTATTATTGCACGACGTAATGGATTTCGGAAATACAAAAATCATAAATAAAGACAATCATAAAAATAAATTATTAATAAAAGAAGCCATATACATTAACAAAAATTATAAAAACTCTTTAAACATTAAAAACGAAATTGAAAAACAAGTTAGCAGATATACCAACTTAATAATAAATTGAAATAATATAAAACATGACACCACAATAATATGCATAATGTTGGCAATACAAAACTTAACTAAACTAAATATCCATAAATGTCAAAAATAATCCAAATAGTAGGTAACATGGAGTAACGTAGAAGAAATTGGACTAAATACTAACCATTATCTATCTTTCAACCTGAAGATGCTCATAATGTAGAGCGAAACGTCGTGCAATAATAAAATAAGAAGCTGGAAAAGTGAAAAACAACCGTGTCATTATTGTAAAACCAACATACCAGTGAACAAAGGAACTTTCATTAATTTAAAATGATGTTACCATCAGTGGCGCAACCACGGGAGGGGCTAAGGGGGCTAAAGCCCCTCCCAGACCCATAAATTCGGAAAGAAAAAAATGGCAAATGGCAGTGAAAATAGTGTGTACGAAGTAAACCTCACATCAGCAATTTTTCATAAAGTCTTATTTATCTTCTTCTTTATTATAGGCTCATATGTAAGCCTCAAATTAGCAAAATTGTGTAAAACAAAGTAAAATTTGTATGAATTTTCTAACAAAAATATACCAGACTTGCAAATTGTTATTCAAAATGTCCTTTTGCACAAAAATTCATACAAAATTAATCACCCAATTTACGAAAGCAGCTCAATGTTCGATAATATGGATGGCCTTAGCCCCCTCCAGGACAAGATCCTGGTTGCGCCACTGGTTACCATATTGTTGTCCAACTATTGTTTGTTATGATGAGTGTATGTATATCCCCTAGAGCCTAGACCTAGAAGCTAGAAGGCCCAAAAACCACCAGTTAGAATTATGATAAATTCTAATATTTTCACCGAGACACCTTTATGTGGCGTATTCTTCAATTATTATTTTAACGGTTAAACATTGCGCTCAGAAAAACTATTATGAATGTTCCATTTAAGCCATGACATGACCAAATACAGAAAATAGGGGAAAATCTAAAGCAAATAATTTATAAAGAATTTTAAAGACTAGCCCTCGTCGAAACGCGAGATTTGAGAATCTGATTATGTTATCGATTAATGATACTCACATGTAGGTTTCTCGGGAGCAAGCGCCTCTACTTGACCCCCCCCCCCCCCCTTATCTACGCCAATGCAGGAGAGCTATAAAACACAACTTTTTTTAATAAAATAAAAATAAAATAGTATTTTTTTACAATTTACAGAGTATGGTCATGTCTCCCTCTCTCCCTATGGTGAGATTTGGCGAAAATGGGGTTTGAAAAAGGAGGGCATCCAGACCTACATTTTGCTGAAACTTTGAGGGCCCTAGCTATCACCGTTTAGGAGATACAGCCGTTTAAAGATTGGGCAGTAAATCACCCCCAAAACGCTCCTTTTGGGCTGAAAATGCCACTTTTCTCAATTTCTATGAGATTTGGCGAAAATGGGGTTTGAAAAAGTCGATGAAGAGGGCATCCAGACCTACATTTTGCTGAAACTTTGAGGGCCCTAGCTATCACCGTTTAGGAGATACAGCCGTTTAAAGTTTGGGCAGTAAATCGCCCCCAAAACGCTTCTTTTGGGCTGAAAATGCCACTTTTCTCAATTTCTATGAGATTTGGCGAAAATGGGGTGTGAAAAAGTCGATGAAGAGGGCATCCAGACCTACATTTTGCCGAAACTTTGAGGGCCCTAGCTATCACCGTTTAGGAGATACAGCCGTTTAAAGTTTGGGCAGTAAATCGCCCCCAAAACGCTCCTTTTGGGTTGAAAATGCAACTTTTCTCAATTTCTATGAGATTTGGCGAAAATGGGGTTTGAAAAAGTCGATGAAGAGGGCATCCAGACCTACATTTTGCTGAAACTTTGAGGGCCGTAGCTATCACCGTTTAGGAGATACAGCCGTTTAAAGTTTGGGCAGTAAATCGCCCCCAGAACGCTCCTTTTGGGCTGAAAATGCCACTTTTCTCAATTTCTATGAGATTTGGCGAAAATGGGGTTTGAAAAAGTCGATGAAGAGGGCATCCAGACCTACATTTTGCTGAAACTTTGTGGGCCGTTGCTATCACCGTTTAGGAGATAGAGCCGTTTAAAGTTTAGGCAGGAAATCGGCCCTAAAACGCTCCATTTGGGCTGAAAATGCCACTTTTCTCAATTTCTATGAGATTTGGCGAAAATGGGGTTTGAAAAAGTCGATGAAGAGGGCATCCAGACCTACATTTTGCTGAAACTTTGAAGGCCGTAGCTATCGCCGTTTAGGAGATACAGCCGTTTAAAGTCTGGGCAGTAAATCGCCCCGAAAACGCTCCTTTTGGGCTGAAAATGCCACTTTTCTCAATTTCTATGAGATTTGGCGAAAATGGGGTTTGAAAAAGTCGATGAAGAGGGCATCCAGACCTACATTTTGCTAAAACTTTGAGGGCCCTAGCTATCACCGTTTAGGAGATGCAGCCGTTTAAAGTTTGGGCAGTAAATCGCCCCCAAAACGCTCCTTTTGAGCTGAAAATGCCACTTTTCTCAATTTCTATGAGATTTGGCGAAAATGGGGTTTGAAAAAGTCAATGAAGAGGGCATCCAGACCTACATTTTGCTGAAACTTTGAGGGCCCTACCTATCACCGTTTAGGAGATACAGCCGTTTAAAGTTTGGGCAGTAAATCGGCCCCAAAACGCTCCTTTTGGGCTGAAAATGCCACTTTTCTCAATTTCTATGAGATTTGGCGAAAATGGGGTTTGAAAAAGTCGATGAAGAGGGCATCCAGACCTACATTTTGCTGAAACTTTGAGGGCCCTAGCTATCACCGTTTAGGAGATACAGCTGTTTAAAGTTTAGGCAGTAAATCGCCTCCAAAACGCTCCTTTTGGGCTCAAAATGCCACTTTTCTCAATTTCTATGAGATTTTGCGAAAATGGGGTTTGAAAAAGTCGATGAAGAGGGCATCCAGACCTACATTTTGCTGAAACTTTGAGGGCCCTAGCTATCACCGTTTAGGAGATACAGCCGTTTAAAGTTTGGGCAGTGAATCGCCCCCAAAATGCTCCTTTTGGGCTGAAAATGCCACTTTTCTCAATTTCTATGAGATTTGGCGAAAATGGGGTTTGAAAAAGTCGATGAAGAGGGCATCCAGACCTACATTTTGCTGAAACTTTGAGGGCCCTAGCTATCACCGTTTAGGAGATACAGCCGTTTAAAGTTTGGGCAGTAAATCGCCCCGAAAACGCTCCTTTTGGGCTGAAAATGCCACTTTTCTCAATTTCTATGAGATTTGGCGAAAATGGGGTTTGAAAAAGTCGATGAAGAGGGCATCCAGACCTACATTTTGCTGAAACTTTGAGGGCCCTAGCTATCACCGTTTAGGAGATACAGCCGTTTAAAGTTTGGGCAGTAAATCGCCCCCAAAACGCTCCTTTTGGGCTCAAAATGCCACTTTTCTCAATTTCTATGAGATTTTGCAAAAATGGGGTTTGAAAAAGGCGATGAAGAGGGCATCCAGACCTACATTTTGCTGAAACTTTGAGGGCCCTAGCTATCACCGTTTAGGAGATACAGCCGTTTAAAGTTTAGGCAGTAAATCGCCCCCATAACGCTCCTTTTGGGCTCAAAATGCCACTTTTCTCAATTTCTATGAGATTTGGCGAAAATGGGGTTTGAAAAAGTCGATGAAGAGGGCATCCAGACCTACATTTTGCTGAAACTTTGAGGGCCCTAGCTATCACCGTTTAGGAGATACAGCCGTTTAAAGTTTAGGCAGTAAATCGCCCCCAAAACGCTCCTTTTGGGCTCAAAATGCCACTTTTCTCAATTTCTATGAGATTTGGCGAAAATGGGGTTTGAAAAAGTCGATGAAGAGGGCATCCAGACCTACATTTTGCTGAAACTTTGAGGGCCCTAGCTATCACCGTTTAGGAGATACAGCCGTTTAAAGTTTGGGCAGTAAATCGCCCCGAAAACGCTCCTTTTGGGCTGAAAATGCCACTTTTCTCAATTTCTATGAGATTTGGCGAAAATGGGGTTTGAAAAAGTCGATGAAGAGGGCATCCAGACCTACATTTTGCTGAAACTTTGAGGGCCCCAGCTATCACCGTTTAGGAGATACAGCCGTTTAAAGTTTGGGCAGTAAATCGCCCCGAAAACGCTCCTTTTGGGCTGAAAATGCCACTTTTCTCAATTTCTATGAGATTTGGCGAAAATGGGGTTTGAAAAAGTCGATGAAGAGGGCATCCAGACCTACATTTTGCTGAAACTTTGAGGGCCCTAGCTATCACCGTTTAGGAGATACAGCCGTTTAAAGTTTGGGCAGTGAATCGCCCCCAAAATGCTCCTTTTGGGCTGAAAATGCCACTTTTCTCAATTTCTATGAGATTTGGCGAAAATGGGGTTTGAAAAAGTCGATGAAGAGGGCATCCAGACCTACATTTTGCTGAAACTTTGAGGGCCCTAGCTATCACCGTTTAGGAGATACAGCCGTTTAAAGTTTGGGCAGTAAATCGCCCCCAAAACGCTCCTTTTCGGCTCAAAATGCCACTTTTCTCAATTTCTATGAGATTTTGCAAAAATGGGGTTTGAAAAAGTCGATGAAGAGGGCATCCAGACCTACATTTTGCTGAAACTTTGAGGGCCCTAGCTATCACCGTTTAGGAGATACAGCCGTTTAAAGTTTAGGCAGTAAATCGCCCCCAAAACGCTCCTTTTGGGCTCAAAATGCCACTTTTCTCAATTTCTATGAGATTTGGCGAAAATGGGGTTTGAAAAAGTCGATGAAGAGGGCATCCAGACCTACATTTTGCTGAAACTTTGAGGGCCCTAGCTATCACCGTTTAGGAGATACAGCCGTTTAAAGTTTAGGCAGTAAATCGCCCCCAAAACGCTCCTTTTGGGCTCAAAATGCCACTTTTCTCAATTTCTATGAGATTTGGCGAAAATGGGGTTTGAAAAAGTCGATGAAGAGGGCATCCAGACCTACATTTTGCTGAAACTTTGAGGGCCCTAGCTATCACCGTTTAGGAGATACAGCCGTTTAAAGTTTGGGCAGTAAATCGCCCCGAAAACGCTCCTTTTGGGCTGAAAATGCCACTTTTCTCAATTTCTATGAGATTTGGCGAAAATGGGGTTTGAAAAAGTCGATGAAGAGGGCATCCAGACCTACATTTTGCTGAAACTTTGAGGGCCCTAGCTATCACCGTTTAGGAGATACAGCCGTTTAAAGTTTAGGCAGTAAATCGCCCCCAAAACGCTCCTTTTGGGCTCAAAATGCCACTTTTCTCAATTTCTATGAGATTTGGCGAAAATGGGGTTTGAAAAAGTCGATGAAGAGGGCATCCAGACCTACATTTTGCTGAAACTTTGAGGGCCCTAGCTATCACCGTTTAGGAGATACAGCCGTTTAAAGTTTAGGCAGTAAATCGCCCCCAAAACGCTCCTTTTGGGCTCAAAATGCCACTTTTCTCAATTTCTATGAGATTTGGCGAAAATGGGGTTTGAAAAAGTCGATGAAGAGGGCATCCAGACCTACATTTTGCTGAAACTTTGAGGGCCCTAGCTATCACCGTTTAGGAGATACAGCCGTTTAAAGTTTAGGCAGTAAATCGCCCCCAAAACGCTCCTTTTGGGCTCAAAATGCCACTTTTCTCAATTTCTATGAGATTTGGCGAAAATGGGGTTTGAAAAAGTCGATGAAGAGGGCATCCAGACCTACATTTTGCTGAAACTTTGAGGGCCCTAGCTATCACCGTTTAGGAGATACAGCCGTTTAAAGTTTAGGCAGTAAATCGCCCCCAAAACGCTCCTTTTGGGCTCAAAATGCCACTTTTCTCAATTTCTATGAGATTTGGCGAAAATGGGGTTTGAAAAAGTCAATGAAGAGGGCATCCAGACCTACATTTTGCTGAAACTTTGAGGGCCCTAGCTATCACCGTTTAGGAGATACAGCCGTTTAAAGTTTGGGCAGTAAATCGCCTCGAAAACGCTCCTTTTGGGCTGAAAATGCCACTTTTCTCAATTTCTATGAGATTTGGCGAAAATGGGGTTTGAAAAAGTCGATGAAGAGGGCATCCAGACCTACATTTTGCTGAAACTTTGAGGGCCCTAGCTATCACCGTTTAGGAGATACAGCCGTTTAAAGTTTGGGCAGTAAATCGCCCTCAAAACGCTCCTTTTGGGCTCAAAATGCCACTTTTCTCAATTTCTATGAGATTTGGCGAAAATGGGGTTTGAAAAAGTCGATGAAGAGGGCATCCAGACCTACATTTTGCTGAAACTTTGAGGGCCCTAGCTATCACCGTTTAGGAGATACAGCCGTTTAAAGTTTAGGCAGTAAATCGCCCCCAAAACGCTCCTTTTGGGATGAAAATGCCACTTTTCTCAATTTCTATGAGATTTGGCGAAAATGGGGTTTGAAAAAGTCGATGAAGAGGGCATCCAGACCTACATTTTGCTGAAACTTTGAGGGCCCTAGCTATCACCGTTGAGGAGATAGAGCCGTTTAAAGTTTGGGCAGTAAATCGCCCCCAAAACGCTCCTTTTGGGCTCAAAATGCCACTTTTCTCAATTTCTATGATGAAGAGGGCATCCAGACCTACACGTTGCTGAAACTTTGAGGGCCCTAGCTATCACCGTTTAGGAGATACAGCCGTTTAAAGTTTGGGCAGTAAATCGCCCCGAAAACGCTCCTTTTGGGCTGAAAATGCCACTTTTCTCAATTTCTATGAGATTTGGCGAAAATGGGGTTTGAAAAAGTCGATGAAGAGGGCATCCAGACCTACATTTTGCTGAAACTTTGAGGGCCCTAGCTATCACCGTTTAGGAGATACAGCCGTTTAAAGTTTGGCAGTAAATCGCCCCGAAAACGCTCCTTTTGGGCTGAAAATGCCACTTTTCTCAATTTCTATGAGATTTGGCGAAAATGGGGTTTGAAAAAGTCGATGAAGAGGGCATCCAGACCTACATTTTGCTGAAACTTTGCGGGCCCTAGCTATCACCGTTTATGAGATACAGCCGTTTAAAGTTTGGGCAGTAAATCGCCCCGAAAACGCTCCTTTTGGGCTGAAAATGCCACTTTTCTCAATTTCTATGAGATTTGGCGAAAATGGGGTTTGAAAAAGTCGATGAAGAGGGCATCCAGACCTACATTTTGCTGAAACTTTGAGGGCCCTAGCTATCACCGTTTTGGAGATACAGCCGTTTAAAGTTTGGGCAGTAAATCGCCCCCAAAACGCTCCTTTTCGGCTGAAAATGCCACTTTTCTCAATTTCTATGAGATTTGGCGAAAATGGGGTTTGAAAAAGTCGATGAAGAGGGCATCCAGACCTACATTTTGCTGAAACTTTGAAGGCCGTAGCTATCGCCGTTTAGGAAATACAGCCGTTTAAAGTTTGGGCAGTAAATCGCCCCGAAAACGCTCCTTTTGGGCTGAAAATGCCACTTTTCTCAATTTCTATGAGATTTGGCGAAAATGGGGTTTGAAAAAGTCGATGAAGAGGGCATCCAGACCTACATTTTGCTGAAACTTTGAGGGCCCTAGCTATCACCGTTGAGGAGATAGAGCCGTTTAAAGTTTGGGCAGTAAATCGCCCCCAAAACGCTCCTTTTGGGCTCAAAATGCCACTTTTCTCAATTTCTATGATGAAGAGGGCATCCAGACCTACATGTTGCTGAAACTTTGAGGGCCCTAGCTATCACCGTTTAGGAGATACAGCCGTTTAAAGTTTGGGCAGTAAATCGCCCCGAAAACGCTCCTTTTGGGCTGAAAATGCCACTTTTCTCAATTTCTATGAGATTTGGCGAAAATGGGGTTTGAAAAAGTCGATGAAGAGGGCATCCAGACCTACATTTTGCTGAAACTTTGAGGGCCCTAGCTATCACCGTTTAGGAGATACAGCCGTTTAAAGTTTGGGCAGTAAATCGCCCCGAAAACGCTCCTTTTGGATTTCTATGAGATTTGGCGAAAATGGGGTTTGAAAAAGTCGATGAAGAGGGCATCCAGACCTACATTTTGCTGAAACTTTGAGGGCCCTAGCTATCACCGTTTAGGAGATACAGCCGTTTAAAGTTTGGGCAGTAAATCGCCCCGAAAACGCTCCTTTTGGGCTGAAAATGCCACTTTTCTCAATTTCTATGAGATTTGGCGAAAATGGGGTTTGAAAAAGTCGATGAAGAGGGCATCCAGACCTACATTTTGCTAAAACTTTGAGGGCCCTAGCTATCACCGTTTAGGAGATACAGCCGTTTAAAGTTTGGGCAGTAAATCGCCCCGAAAACGCTCCTTTTGGGCTCAAAATGCCACTTTTCTCAATTTCTATGATGAAGAGGGCATCCAGACCTACATTTTGCTGAAACTTTGAGGGCCCTAGCTATCACCGTTTAGGAGATACAGCCGTTTAAAGTTTGGGCAGTAAATCGCCCCCAAAACGCTCCTTTTGGGCTGAAAATGCCACTTTTCCCAATTTCTATTAGATTTGGCGAAAATGGGGTTTGAAAAAGTCGATAAAGATAGCATCCAGACCTACATTTTGCAGAAACTTTGAGGGCCCTATCTATCACCGTTTAGGAGATACAGCCGTTTAAAGTTTGGGCAGTAAATCGCCCCCAAAACGCTCCTTTTGGGCTCAAAATGCCACTTTTCTCAATTTCTATGAGATTTGGCGAAAATGGAGTTTGAAAAAGTCGATGAAGAGGGCATCCAGACCTACATTTTGCTGAAACTTTGAGGGCCCTAGCTATCACCGTTTAGGAGATACAGCCGTTTAAAATTTGGGCTGTAAATCGCCCCCAAAACGCTCCTTTTGGGCTCAAATGCCACTTTTCTCAATTTCTATGAGATTTGGCGAAAATGGGGTTTGAAAAGTCGATGAAGAGGGCATCCAGACCTACATTTTGCTGAAACTTTGAGGGCCCTAGCTATCACCGTTTAGGAGATACAGCCGTTTAAAGTTTGGGCAGTAACTCGCCCCCAAAACGCTCCTTTTGGGCTCAAAATGCCACTTTTCTCAATTTCTATGAGATTTGGCGAAAATGGGGTTTGAAAAAGTCGATGAAGAGGGCATCCAGACCTACATTTTGCTGAAACTTTGAGGGCCCTAGCTATGACCGTTTAGGAGATACAGCCGTTTAAAGTTTGGGCAGTAAATCGCCCCCAAAACGCTCCTTTTGGGCTCAAAATGCCACTTTTCTCAATTTCTATGAGATTTGGCGAAAATGGGGTTTGAAAAAGTCGATGAAGAGGGCATCCAGACCTACATTTTGCTGAAACTTTGAGGGCCCTAGCTATCACCGTTTAGGAGATACAGCCGTTTAAAGTTTGGGCAGTAACTCGCCCCCAAAACGCTCCTTTTGGGCTCAAAATGCCACTTTTCTCAATTTCTATGAGATTTGGCGAAAATGGGGTTTGAAAAAGTCGATGAAGAGGGCATCCAGACCTACATTTTGCTGAAACTTTGAGGGCCCTAGCTATGACCGTTTAGGAGATACAGCCGTTTAAAGTTTGGGCAGTAAATCGCCCCCAAAACGCTCCTTTTGGGCTCAAAATGCCACTTTTCTCAATTTCTATGAGATTTGGCGAAAATGGGGTTTGAAAAAGTCGATGAAGAGGGCATCCAGACCTACATTTTGCTGAAACTTTGAGGGCCCTAGCTATCACCGTTTAGGAGATACAGCCGTTTAAAGTTTGGGCAGTAAATCGCCCCCAAAACACTCCTTTTGGGCTCAAAATGCCACTTTTCTCAATTTCTATGAGATTTGGCGAAAATGGGGTTTGAAAAAGTCGATGAAGAGGGCATCCAGACCTACATTTTGCTGAAACTTTGAGAGCCCTAGCTATCACCGTTTAGGAGATACAGCCGTTTAAAGTTTGGGCAGTAAATCGCCCCCAAAACGCTCCTTTTGGGCTCAAAATGCCACTTTTCTCAATTTCTATGAGATTTGGCGAAAATGGGGTTTGAAAAAGTCGATGAAGAGGGCATCCAGACCTACATTTTGCTGAAACTTTGAGGGCCCTAGCTATCACCGTTTAGGAGATACAGCCGTTTAAAGTTTGGGCAGTAAATCGCCCCCAAAACGCTCCTTTTGGGCTCAAAATGCCACTTTTCTCAATTTCTATGAGATTTGGCGAAAATGGGGTTTGAAAAAGTCGATGAAGAGGGCATCCAGACCTACATTTTGCTGAAACTTTGAGGGCCCTAGCTATCACCGTTTAGGAGATACAGCCGTTTAAAGTTTGGGCAGTAAATCGCCCCCAAAACGCTCCTATTGGGCTCAAATGCCACTTTTCTCAATTTCTATGAGATTTGGCGAAAATGGGGTTTGAAAAGTCGATGAAGAGGGCATCCAGACCTACATTTTGCTGAAACTTTGAGGGCCCTAGCTATCACCGTTTATGAGATACAGCCGTTTAAAGTTTGGGCAGTAAATCGCCCCCAAAACGCTCCTTTTGGGCTCAAAATGCCACTTTTCTCAATTTCTATGAGATTTGGCGAAAATGGGGTTTGAAAAAGTCGATGAAGAGGGCATCCAGACCTACATTTTGCTGAAACTTTGAGGGCCCTAGCTATGACCGTTTAGGAGATACAGCCGTTTAAAGTTTGGGCAGTAAATCGCCCCCAAAACGCTCCTTTTGGGCTCAAAATGCCACTTTTCTCAATTTCTATGAGATTTGACGAAAATGGGGTTTGAAAAAGTCGATGAAGAGGGCATCCAGACCTACATTTTGCTGAAACTTTGAGGGCCCTAGCTATCACCGTTTAGGAGATACAGCCGTTTAAAGTTTGGGCAGTAAATCGCCCCCAAAACACTCCTTTTGGGCTCAAAATGCCACTTTTCTCAATTTCTATGAGATTTGGCGAAAATGGGGTTTGAAAAAGTCGATGAAGAGGGCATCCAGACCTACATTTTGCTGAAACTTTGAGTGCCCTAGCTATCACCGTTTAGGAGATACAGCCGTTTAAAGTTTGGGCAGTAAATCGCCCCCAAAACGCTCCTTTTGGGCTCAAAATGCCACTTTTCTCAATTTCTATGAGATTTGGCGAAAATGGGGTTTGAAAAAGTCGATGAAGAGGGCATCCAGACCTACATTTTGCTGAAACTTTGAGGGCCCTAGCTATCACCGTTTAGGAGATACAGCCGTTTAAAGTTTGGGCAGTAAATCGCCCCCAAAACGCTCCTTTTGGGCTCAAAATGCCACTTTTCTCAATTTCTATGAGATTTGGCGAAAATGGGGTTTGAAAAAGTCGATGAAGAGGGCATCCAGACCTACATTTTGCTGAAACTTTGAGGGCCCTAGCTATCACCGTTTAGGAGATACAGCCGTTTAAAGTTTGGGCAGTAAATCGCCCCCAAAAGGCTCCTATTGGGCTCAAATGCCACTTTTCTCAATTTCTATGAGATTTGGCGAAAATGGGGTTTGAAAAGTCGATGAAGAGGGCATCCAGACCTACATTTTGCTGAAACTTTGAGGGCCCTAGCTATCACCGTTTATGAGATACAGCCGTTTAAAGTTTGGGCAGTAAATCGCCCCCAAAACGCTCCTTTTGGGCTCAAAATGCCACTTTTCTCAATTTCTATGAGATTTGGCGAAAATGGGGTTTGAAAAAGTCGATGAAGAGGGCATCCAGACCTACATTTTGCTGAAACTTTGAGGGCCCTAGCTATCACCGTTTAGGAGATACAGCCGTTTAAAGTTTGGGCAGTAAATCGCCCCCAAAACGCTCCTTTTGGGCTCAAAATGCCACTTTTCTCAATTTCTATGAGATTTGGCGAAAATGGGGTTTGAAAAAGTCGATGAAGAGGGCATCCAGACCTACATTTTGCTGAAACTTTGAGGGCCCTAGCTATCACCGTTTAGGAGATACAGCCGTTTAAAGTTTGGGCAGTAAATCGCCCCCAAAACGCTCCTTTTGGGCTCAAAATGCCACTTTTCTCAATTTCTATGAGATTTGGCGAAAATGGGGTTTGAAAAAGTCGATGAAGAGGGCATCCAGACCTACATTTTGCTGAAACTTTGAGGGCCCTAGCTATCACCGTTTAGGAGATACAGCCGTTTAAAGTTTGAGCAGTAAATCGCCCCCAAAACGCTCCTTTTGGGCTCAAAATGCCATTTTTCTCAATTTCTATGAGATTTGGCGAAAATGGGGTTTGAAAAAGTCGATGAAGAGGGCATCCAGACCTACATTTTGCTGAAACTTTGAGGGCCCTAGCTATCACCGTTTAGGAGATACAGCCGTTTAAAGTTTGGGCAGTAAATCGCCCCCAAAACGCTCCTTTTGGGCTCAAAATGCCACTTTTCTCAATTTCTATGAGATTTGGCGAAAATGGGGTTTGAAAAAGTCGATGAAGAGGGCATCCAGACCTACATATTGCTGAAACTTTGAGGGCCCTAGCTATCACCGTTTAGGAGATACAGCCGTTTAAAGTTTGGGCAGTAAATCGCCCCCAAAACGCTCCTTTTGGGCTCAAAATGCCACTTTTCTCAATTTCTATGAGATTTGGCGAAAATGGCGTTTGAAAAAGTCGATGAAGAGGGCATCCAGACCTACATTTTGCTGAAACTTTGAGGGCCCTAGCTATCACCGTTTAGGAGATACAGCCGTTTAAAGTTTGGGCAGTAAATCGCCCCCAAAACGCTCCTTTTGGGCTCAAAATGCCACTTTTCTCAATTTCTATGAGATTTGGCGAAAATGGGGTTTGAAAAAGTCGATGAAGAGGGCATCCAGACCTACATTTTGCTGAAACTTTGAGGGCCCTAGCTATCACCGTTTAGGAGATACAGCCGTTTAAAGTTTGGGCAGTAAATCGCCCCCAAAACGCTCCTTTTGGGCTCAAAATGCCACTTTTCTCAATTTCTATGAGATTTGGCGAAAATGGGGTTTGAAAAAGTCGATGAAGAGGGCATCCAGACCTACATTTTGCTGAAACTTTGAGGGCCCTAGCTATCACCGTTTAGGAGATACAGCCGTTTAAAGTTTGGGCAGTAAATCGCCCCCAAAACACTCCTTTTGGGCTCAAAATGCCACTTTTCTCAATTTCTATGAGATTTGGCGAAAATGGGGTTTGAAAAAGTCGATGAAGAGGGCATCCAGACCTACATTTTGCTGAAACTTTGAGGGCCCTAGCTATCACCGTTTAGGAGATACAGCCGTTTAAAGTTTGGGCAGTAAATCGCCCCCAAAACGCTCCTTTTGGGCTCAAAATGCCACTTTTCTCAATTTCTATGAGATTTGGCGAAAATGGGGTTTGAAAAAGTCGATGAAGAGGGCATCCAGACCTACATTTTGCTGAAACTTTGAGGGCCTAGCTATCACCGTTTAGGAGATACAGCCGTTTAAAGTTTGGGCAGTAAATCGCCCCCAAAACGCTCCTTTTGGGCTCAAAATGCCACTTTTCTCAATTTCTATGAGATTTGGCGAAAATGGGGTTTGAAAAAGTCGATGAAGAGGGCATCCAGACCTACATTTTGCTGAAACTTTGAGGGCCCTAGCTATCACCGTTTAGGAGATACAGCCGTTTAAAGTTTGGGCAGTAAATCGCCCCCAAAACGCTCCTTTTGGGCTCAAAATGCCACTTTTCTCAATTTCTATGAGATTTGGCGAAAATGGGGTTTGAAAAAGTCGATGAAGAGGGCATCCAGACCTACATTTTGCTGAAACTTTGAGGGCCCTAGCTATCACCGTTTAGGAGATACAGCCGTTTAAAGTTTGGGCAGTAAATCGCCCCCAAAACGCTCCTTTTGGGCTCAAAATGCCACTTTTCTCAATTTCTATGAGATTTGGCGAAAATGGGGTTTGAAAAAGTCGATGAAGAGGGCATCCAGACCTACATTTTGCTGAAACTTTGAGGGCCCTAGCTATCACCGTTTAGGAGATACAGCCGTTTAAAGTTTGGGCAGTAAATCGCCCCCAAAACACTCCTTTTGGGCTCAAAATGCCACTTTTCTCAATTTCTATGAGATTTGGCGAAAATGGGGTTTGAAAAAGTCGATGAAGAGGGCATCCAGACCTACATTTTGCTGAAACTTTGAGGGCCCTAGCTATCACCGTTTAGGAGATACAGCCGTTTAAAGTTTGGGCAGTAAATCGCCCCCAAAACGCTCCTTTTGGGCTCAAAATGCCACTTTTCTCAATTTCTATGAGATTTGGCGAAAATGGGGTTTGAAAAAGTCGATGAAGAGGGCATCCAGACCTACATTTTGCTGAAACTTTGAGGGCCCTAGCTATCACCGTTTAGGAGATACAGCCGTTTAAAGTTTGGGCAGTAAATCGCCCCCAAAACGCTCCTTTTGGGCTCAAAATGCCATTTTTCTCAATTTCTATGAGATTTGGCGAAAATGGGGTTTGAAAAAGTCGATGAAGAGGGCATCCAGACCTACATTTTGCTGAAACTTTGAGGGCCCTAGCTATCACCGTTTAGGAGATACAGCCGTTTAAAGTTTGGGCAGTAAATCGCCCCCAAAACACTCCTTTTGGGCTCAAAATGCCACTTTTCTCAATTTCTATGAGATTTGGCGAAATGGGGTTTGAAAAAGTCGATGAAGAGGGCATCCAGACCTACATTTTGCTGAAACTTTGAGGGCCCTAGCTATCACCGTTTAGGAGATACAGCCGTTTAAAGTTTGGGCAGTAAATCGCCCCCAAAACGCTCCTTTTGGGCTCAAAATGCCACTTTTCTCAATTTCTATGAGATTTGGCGAAAATGGGGTTTGAAAAAGTCGATGAAGAGGGCATCCAGACCTACATTTTGCTGAAACTTTGAGGGCCCTAGCTATCACCGTTTAGGAGATACAGCCGTTTAAAGTTTGGGCAGTAAATCGCCCCCAAAACACTCCTTTTGGGCTCAAAATGCCACTTTTCTCAATTTCTATGAGATTTGGCGAAAATGGGGTTTGAAAAAGTCGATGAAGAGGGCATCCAGACCTACATTTTGCTGAAACTTTGAGGGCCCTAGCTATCACCGTTTAGGAGATACAGCCGTTTAAAGTTTGGGCAGTAAATCGCCCCCAAAACGCTCCTTTTGGGCTCAAAATGCCACTTTTCTCAATTTCTATGAGATTTGGCGAAAATGGGGTTTGAAAAAGTCGATGAAGAGGGCATCCAGACCTACATTTTGCTGAAACTTTGAGGGCCCTAGCTATCACCGTTTAGGAGATACAGCCGTTTAAAGTTTGGGCAGTAAATCGCCCCCAAAACGCTCCTTTTGGGCTCAAAATGCCACTTTTCTCAATTTCTATGAGATTTGGCGAAAATGGGGTTTGAAAAAGTCGATGAAGAGGGCATCCAGACCTACATTTTGCTGAAACTTTGAGGGCCCTAGCTATCACCGTTTAGGAGATACAGCCGTTTAAAGTTTGGGCAGTAAATCGCCCCCAAAACACTCCTTTTGGGCTCAAAATGCCACTTTTCTCAATTTCTATGAGATTTGGCGAAAATGGGGTTTGAAAAAGTCGATGAAGAGGGCATCCAGACCTACATTTTGCTGAAACTTTGAGGGCCCTAGCTATCACCGTTTAGGAGATACAGCCGTTTAAAGTTTGGGCAGTAAATCGCCCCCAAAACGCTCCTTTTGGGCTCAAAATGCCACTTTTCTCAATTTCTATGAGATTTGGCGAAAATGGGGTTTGAAAAAGTCGATGAAGAGGGCATCCAGACCTACATTTTGCTGAAACTTTGAGGGCCCTAGCTATCACCGTTTAGGAGATACAGCCGTTTAAAGTTTGGGCAGTAAATCGCCCCCAAAACGCTCCTTTTGGGCTCAAAATGCCACTTTTCTCAATTTCTATGAGATTTGGCGAAAATGGGGTTTGAAAAAGTCGATGAAGAGGGCATCCAGACCTACATTTTGCTGAAACTTTGAGGGCCCTAGCTATCACCGTTTAGGAGATACAGCCGTTTAAAGTTTGGGCAGTAAATCGCCCCCAAAACACTCCTTTTGGGCTCAAAATGCCACTTTTCTCAATTTCTATGAGATTTGGCGAAAATGGGGTTTGAAAAAGTCGATGAAGAGGGCATCCAGACCTACATTTTGCTGAAACTTTGAGGGCCCTAGCTATCACCGTTTAGGAGATACAGCCGTTTAAAGTTTGGGCAGTAAATCGCCCCCAAAACGCTCCTTTTGGGCTCAAAATGCCACTTTTCTCAATTTCTATGAGATTTGGCGAAAATGGGGTTTGAAAAAGTCGATGAAGAGGGCATCCAGACCTACATTTTGCTGAAACTTTGAGGGCCCTAGCTATCACCGTTTAGGAGATACAGCCGTTTAAAGTTTGGGCAGTAAATCGCCCCCAAAACACTCCTTTTGGGCTCAAAATGCCACTTTTCTCAATTTCTATGAGATTTGGCGAAAATGGGGTTTGAAAAAGTCGATGAAGAGGGCATCCAGACCTACATTTTGCTGAAACTTTGAGGGCCCTAGCTATCACCGTTTAGGAGATACAGCCGTTTAAAGTTTGGGCAGTAAATCGCCCCCAAAACGCTCCTTTTGGGCTCAAAATGCCACTTTTCTCAATTTCTATGAGATTTGGCGAAAATGGGGTTTGAAAAAGTCGATGAAGAGGGCATCCAGACCTACATTTTGCTGAAACTTTGAGGGCCCTAGCTATCACCGTTTAGGAGATACAGCCGTTTAAAGTTTGGGCAGTAAATCGCCCCCAAAACACTCCTTTTGGGCTCAAAATGCCACTTTTCTCAATTTCTATGAGATTTGGCGAAAATGGGGTTTGAAAAAGTCGATGAAGAGGGCATCCAGACCTACATTTTGCTGAAACTTTGAGGGCCCTAGCTTATCACCGTTTAGGAGATACAGCCGTTTAAAGTTTGGGCAGTAAATCGCCCCCAAAACGCTCCTTTTGGGCTCAAAATGCCACTTTTCTCAATTTCTATGAGATTTGGCGAAAATGGGGTTTGAAAAAGTCGATGAAGAGGGCATCCAGACCTACATTTTGCTGAAACTTTGAGGGCGCTAGCTATCACCGTTTAGGAGATACAGCCGTTTAAAGTTTGGGCAGTAAATCGCCCCCAAAACGCTCCTTTTGGGCTCAAAATGCCACTTTTCTCAATTTCTATGAGATTTGGCGAAAATGGGGTTTGAAAAAGTCGATGAAGAGGGCATCCAGACCTACATTTTGCTGAAACTTTGAGGGCCCTAGCTATCACCGTTTAGGAGATACAGCCGTTTAAAGTTTGGGCAGTAAATCGCCCCCAAAACGCTCCTTTTGGGCTCAAAATGCCACTTTTCTCAATTTCTATGAGATTTGGCGAAAATGGGGTTTGAAAAAGTCGATGAAGAGGGCATCCAGACCTACATTTTGCTGGAACTTTGAGGGCCCTAGCTATCACCGTTTAGGAGATACAGCCGTTTAAAGTTTGGGCAGTAAATCGCCCCCAAAACGCTCCTTTTGGGCTCAACATGCCACTTTTCTCAATTTCTATGAGATTTGGCGAAAATGGGGTTTGAAAAAGTCGATGAAGAGGGCATCCAGACCTACATTTTGCTGAAACTTTGAGGGCCCTAGCTATCACCGTTTAGGAGATACAGCCGTTTAAAGTTTGGGCAGTAAATCGCCCGCAAAACGCTCCTATTGGGCTCAAATGCCACTTTTCTCAATTTCTATGAGATTTGGCGAAAATGGGGTTTGAAAAGTCGATGAAGAGGGCATCCAGACCTACATTTTGCTGAAACTTTGAGGGCCCTAGCTATCACCGTTTAGGAGATACAGCCGTTTAAAGTTTGGGCTGTAAATCGCCCCCAAAACGCTCCTTTTGGGCTCAAATGCCACTTTTCTCAATTTCTATGAGATTTGGCGAAAATGGGGTTTGAAAAGTCGATGAAGAGGGCATCCAGACCTACATTTTGCTGAAACTTTGAGGGCCCTAGCTATCACCGTTTAGGAGATACAGCCGTTTAAAGTTTGGGCAGTAAATCGCCCGCAAAACGCTCCTATTGGGCTCAAATGCCACTTTTCTCAATTTCTATGAGATTTGGCGAAAATGGGGTTTGAAAAGTCGATGAAGAGGGCATCCAGACCTACATTTTGCTGAAACTTTGAGGGCCCTAGCTATCACCGTTTAGGAGATACAGCCGTTTAAAGTTTGGGCAGTAAATCGCCCGCAAAACGCTCCTATTGGGCTCAAATGCCACTTTTCTCAATTTCTATGAGATTTGGCGAAAATGGGGTTTGAAAAAGTCGATGAAGAGGGCATCCAGACCTACATTTTGCTGAAACTTTGAGGGCCCTAGCTATCACCGTTTAGGAGATACAGCCGTTTAAAGTTTGGGCAGTAAATCGCCCGCAAAACGCTCCTATTGGGCTCAAATGCCACTTTTCTCAATTTCTATGAGATTTGGCGAAAATGGGGTTTGAAAAGTCGATGAAGAGGGCATCCAGACCTACATTTTGCTGAAACTTTGAGGGCCCTAGCTATCACCGTTTAGGAGATACAGCCGTTTAAAGTTTGGGCAGTAAATCGCCCCAAAACGCTCCTTTTGGGCTCAAAATGCCACTTTTCTCAATTTCTATGAGATTAGTACATAGTATTGACGGTTGATACAGAATGTGTACTTAGTATAATTTCATTTCCATTAGAAGAAAATATGAAAAAAATGCAATTAATGCGAAATATACCAACACAATTTCCTAATCATTAAAATCCCTGTGCCCTAGCCCTGGGCACAAACAATAATTTCCTTTCCTTAAAAGCCGTAATTGAATCTGTCTGTTCTAATTATACCCCATTTTCGCTCATATTCAATTCAAAATGGCAAACCATTTAACGTGTCCGTTTTAATTTCGTGCATTTAATTTTAGAGGTATTTTCAACAAGGACACAGGGCATTTTAGTATTGATCCAAACATTTTGCACCTCTAAAATTGCATGGTCTTTTTCTGCGTTTAATTGGGTTTGTGTGTGTGTTTGTTTCTTTTTTTTTTCAAATCAAGCCAAATTAAAGTGGAAAAACAGACAAAACGGGGCGCAAATTGTATTCGATTCGGTTTCACGATTCAATCGATCTGTGTCGTTTTTATGGCCGTTTAGTCATATTTGTGTGCTCCGAGTTGTCGTTATGGCGAGTTGGAAATTGAAATATCCTTTGACACAAAATGTTGAGGGTATTGGTTAACGGCATAAGTATTTAAATTTGATATGGTGGTTAGGTTAGAGTTTATCGAATTTGGAGAGGTAAAAATGTCGGGTTCATCGATGCATGGCAATCGACAAATCTAATTGAATCAATTCAACGTTTTGTATTTACGCATGCTAGTGAATCTCGGATTTTGGGAAGTGGGCGTAAGTAATTAGACTAATTGAGAGTAGATTATTGCTTAGAGAGAAAAATAATTAATCCCGAGCTCCGAGCTTCAGTGATTTTATGAGAATCATATTCGGAAAGCGAAGATAACTAAGGAGTCTCAAACACCTAAACTAATTTATTAAGTCAGTAGTCAGATCCTTTTTATCCATTAGCCGTGATGGACATTTTAAACCGTATCGTTCTATTTTCGCTGGGCTTCTTATATCTCCTCATGCATATATTGGGTCAGTTGCCGTATTCCGTTAATATTCGCACTGCACAGTTTGCCACGAATAGATTCTGGTTCTTATATTCCGTTTTATTCGTAAGTGCACTTGTAGCAACCTACTTTGGAACAGGATTGCATTCCATGCAATTTAAAACTAACGAAACTATCGAAATGGGCATTAACCGGCATATGAAGCAGTTTGACTACTTCTTTGAAAGTTTTGTTGCCGTCTCCATAACGGTGGTGCAAATTTTAAATACCGATCAAACTGTATCGTGGAATCTTCAAGTTCGTGAAGTTTATCTGAAAGTTCGACGAATTGTCGGGGAAAGTCCATCGTCACGGGATGATATCATCTTTTTTGCATTGGGAATGCTGGTGCAATTTTTCGCGTACTTGGTAACGAATGTTTTGATTATTAAATTTACGGCAATAGTTGACGATGATGATGAAACGACCAGTTGGATTACGATGATTATGCTGACCATTCCGATTTTAGTGATCCTTTTATGTGCAAATATGTTCTCAATGGTGGCGATATGTTTGGCGAATTGTTTGTCGCGTATTAATGATAATCTAGCCAGTGAATTGAAATGTATTAGTCGACGGCGTTTGAATTCGTTGAGTCAGTTGCAAAAAGTCAATGTTCAAATAAACGTATGTGAAAAGATTGAGGAGTTGGATAATTTGCATTCAGAAGTGTATGATACTGTCAAGAAAATGGATAGGATTTATTCATCAAGGCTGTTTCTAATAATGACGTATTTATTTTTAGACATTATAGGGGAGGTAAGTATTATCCAGGTTTTTTAGATTAGAAAATATTTATCCGTTTTCGCCGGAGATGGATCTCAAAAAATTTACCCACAAAATCGGAACTCTGCGATCCTAACAAATGTTGAAGTTTAATTCAAGAATATGAAATGGATTTTTTTTCAGCTTTATTTCATATGCGATAATGTAACTAAGAGAGCCAAGGACCTACCAGCTAGATCTGATCTACTGGAAACATTTGGATTTTTCCACTTATTCTTTCTTGCATCAGAACTGTATTTCATTACTAACGCCGGAGAACGTTTGAAACGAGTAAGCATGGAAACAGGTGCAATTATTCATAAAATTCTTCTGGTGAATCTCGATATAAGACTGGAGAATATGGTAAGTGCCTGCGTATTTTCCATTAAATCGGCGTCAAAATTCAAAGATTAGATTTATAGAACTCCGGTGAGGTGTTCTGAGAAGTGTAACTTACCTTTTATGATATTACCCGTAATTTTAAGTAACTTCAACAATAACTGAAATCTGTCTAACTGAATTATGAGTGAAAGACATACTCACGGCCACTGTTGCAAAGTGTGCCAATTAAAGTTCTTTGATTGTAATTAATCTTTGCTCATTTTTGAATTGATTAAAGTTTTCGTTCCCTTGTTGTCTTTCAGATTACCGAATTTTCACTCCGATTAAAACTGAACCCAATCGCATTAAAACCTATGCAACTTTTTGAAGTTGACAATTTAACGCTGTATCATGTAAGTACTCGTCGTATGTGTGCACCGCCGTCTCTATATTAAGGCCGCAATGTACAATTTTTTCGCCTACTAAATTTTGATTGGTGACATCATGTGGTGACATCATGTTCGCGTGATGACGAAATGCCATATGAAATCAGTGGCTTGTCACTTTTGTTTTTCAATGGCGGTCGTGCAATTGTACTCGTATTTCTATCGTGGTAATCTAATTATGGTAAAAGTGTGCAACAGAAAATTAAAAGTGATTGAATTACGACGGCGTACAAATTATTGGTTTGTTGAAGACTATTGAAGTTGAAGTATTATGTGATAGGTTAAGAATTAGTGATGTGCTGTTCTGGGGATTTTAGGAACCGGGTCATGTTCTTGTTCAGTCCCAAAATATGCAATGTTTTTCCATGGCTATGTCTACACATTTGCGCTTTCGTCTTCCGTATAGTCTTCAAGCTCTGTTTTCACTATGAACATTAAATTGCCATTGATATGTATTTAAGTATGTAGTTGATATGACTGAACGATAAAAAAATGTAATGTTGTATAGATAAAAATGATGTAGGCTGATAAGAAGTTAGTCCGAGAATATCCAAAATTGATCCACTTTTTTTTCACAGACCGAATTATTGGCATTCCTGGTACTTCAAGTCAGTTCTAAGTATGATGCTGATAATGATTATAGGACGCGAAACGTATTCCAGAAATTAACCACCGCTTTTCAGGACGTTATGAAAGATACATTTTACATACCTACCCGTTTTTATTTACAATACCTATTCACAACACAACGTAATTTGTAGTTCATTCTTACAAGGGGAAACAACCACTTCATAACTCCACTACATTTTGCAGAATATTAACATATATGTATTTACACACTCTTTCAACTGGGCACATCACTGAAAAACTGCAACTATCTTTTCTAATGATTCCTTGCATTTTGTAATCGAAACACAATAAAATTGTACACCGACTCGTTCGCTACCGCATCGCCATGTTTACTTGCATCTGTCAAATATGGTGGTATTTTACAAGTTTAGATGCACTGCCTTCTTCTTGTTTTATTACGTCACAAGTTTGATTTTGTTTTCTTTTTTCTGATCCGTCTTTAGTTTAGTAGGCAAATTATGACGTCATGACACAGCTGAGTTACGGCCTTGATGTATCTAGATGGCGTTGATGTGTGTCGTATCAACGCCATCTAGAAATATCGTAGCCGCAACTCAGTTGTACAATGACGTCATAGTTTAGCTCTTAAATTTTGGATTTACACGAACAAACAACAACAACAAGCATATGACGTCATTAAAAACAAGAACAATGCAATGCAATTTCGACTCTTAATTTGACGTTTAAGAGTCTACATTGCGGCCTTAATATCTAGACGGCGTTGGTTATCTACAGGGTGTCCGGAAACTGCCGCATAAACGCACCGGGTTGTGATTCCTCATGTGATTTCCAGCAAAAAATTTGTACGAACATACCCCCTCAGCTTAACCCTTTCGCTGCCACAGGCATTTAAAGATTTTTGAAAAAATCATTTTCTTGCACCACTTAAAGCCTAATATCTCCAAAGCTAGACCAGCTAGAATAGTGAAAGAAAATGATTAATGAGCCAACAAATTTACCTATAAAATAAAACTAACCACACTAAAATCGGATAAGAGGTTTGGTTTTTACAGAGCTTCAAAGTCAAATTTGCGTGATTTGACCCAAAAACAATCTTTTTTCCATCTCAATTTTCTCCAACTTCTGCCAATGTGAGGTGCTTGTACGATTCTTTTAAAAATTGGCGCATAGTCTTACGATCATATCTTTCCTACATCATTTTGATCTAGCTATATTACTTCTAACAGTTTTTATACATTAAGTGTAGAAAACTAGGGTTAATTTTAGCTCGAATTCAATACAATTCAATTCACACTGCCCCTGAAAATCTGCAATTGGTAAAATCTATTCAAAGTATGTCGAAATCGAGCCAAAATTAACCCTAGTTTTCTGCACTTAAGGTACTATAACTGTTAGAAATAATGGAGCTAGAATAAAATGATGTAAGAAAGATATGATCGTAAGACTATGCGCCAATTTTTAAAAGAATCGTACAAGCACCTCACCTTGGCAGAAGTTGGAGAAAATTAAGATGGAAAAAAAGATTGTTTTTGGGTAAAATCACGCAAATTTGACTTTGAAGCTCTGTAAAAACCAAACCTCTTATCCGATTTTATTGTGGTTAGTTTCATTTTGCAGATAAATTTGTTGGCTGTAATAATCATTTTATTTCACTATTCTACCTGGTCTAGCTGTGGAGATATTAGGCTTTAAGTTGTGCAAGAAAATGATTTTTCCAAAAATCTTTAAATGCCTGTGGCAGCTAAAGGGTTAAGCTGAGGGGGTATGTTCCGTACAACTTTTTTCTGAAAATCAACTGAGGAATCATAATCCGGTGCGTTTATGCGGCAGTTTCCGGACACCCTGTATAAATATTAGAGCCGCCATACACAATGGGATGGATCGTACGATGAATGGTAATTTTCTTTAGCTGCGTTACCATACGTTGGTAACCGTTTCTCGTACAATCAATCGCATCTTTCATACATCCGATTTTCAATTCTCTCCCTTTTAAAGATGGCACATGGAATGACAACATATTTGATAATTCTGGTGCAATATAAAATGGCCGAAAGTTTTGAAGAAAGTCGCCGACGTAATGCACTCCTTGATGCGGCTCGACGAAACATGTCTAGCAGCATTGCCGCGACAACGGAAGCGGTAACAACTTCTTCTGAGGCTTTTGTAGAAGATTAAGTTTTTTTTTTTAAACTTTATTATAGTATAGATAGATTGAGAAATAAAAAAACAATCTTTGGAAATTATACAAAACAAAACTATAGAGAAAAATAAACTAAAATAAACAGATTTCAATCAATTATCTCAATCAATAAAAGCTTAAATTTAAAAGAGTCCAAACACCAATTTCCTTGCGTAATCCGATGCATACCGACACTTTTAAATCATCGATTTGCATTTGTTTACCAATCTAATCAATTTCAACAATTCCAAATATAAACACATTTTGAAGTTGGTTAGTCTCATTCATTTACCCAATTCACTACTCCATCCAAATCCTCGAAATTATATAATAGTGCGACAGGCATCTATTTTGTCGCAGGACAACCGACGCGTCACAGTGTGAAATTCTAAGACAACAAAACACAATTATCCAGAAACACTACGCGTTCCGCAGTAATTAATTTCGCTTTGATTAATTATCCTTCATTATTTGCATATTAGGACACAAACGTCGCGTGGTGATATTATAGGTAGACCATAGGCCTGTATAGACTTAGATCCTGTCACGCCACGATAACGGGGTCCGGCGTGACCGACGCGGACGCCGACACCACAGTCGACATCCAATTGTTGTTAATAGCGCCCCCTCATTCTATCTACATAGTAGTCCTAGGGGATGTTGTTTTAGACACTGGAAACTGAACTAGACAATTTAATGAACAATTTTGCCATATTGCTGCTTCTATTTTCCGGGTCCATACTTATACCACTTAAGCCTAATTTATCGAAAAATAATTACACGAAATCAATTAATCGATTTTTTAGGCTCTTTAGACCAATTGCCACAAAATGGACATTGGACAATGATTGAATAATAGAGTGAGATGGGCGTGTATGGAGGTAATTATTGTAAATGGAAATTACTGACTGTTCCGTATTGTAGATGTAGACCGTAGAGTTTACAATATTGCATTTGCCATTTTGCACCTGTAGGAGTATATTATTTATAGAAGTGTTTAACATTGGGGGATATGCAATTTGCTTGATAGTTTAATAAATTTTGTAAAGAGTTTGTGGACCGATCGACTATACTTATCAGTTTTAGGGAATAGATGGGATCAATGAAGGTAAATACATACAGTTTAAACTCGATAATCCGGAACTCGTTAGTCCTTAGGGTAACCACCTGCTCGGGCCTCGCCCGGCAGTGAAGGGCTGCCAGGATGCTGGGTTCTGGAAAATTCGGTCGGCCCTCGCTTTTTTGCTGTAAAAAATAACAAGTCCTCCTGCAAAATCAGTACTAAACTTTAAAATTTAATTGACAGTTCAGTTTTTAGGTTTTTCTTAGATTTTTCAAAAAACCCTTATGAAATCAATTTTGTCCGTCCGTCTGTCCGTCTGTTCACTAAACAACTCGCGAAAGGCTTAGCCGATCGTCATTAAATTTGGTAGGAATGTGTAGAATAGTAACAGTCTTTGGCACGAAATACTTAAAAGTTGGTGTGGCACAGATAACAGGGTGTCGCCGACATTTGAAAATTTGTTCACTAAATAATTCGCGAACGGCTTAATCGATCATAATGAAATTTGGTAGGAATGTGTAGAATCGTAACAGTCTTTAGCACGAAATAGTTAGACGTTGGTAGGATAAAGCTAACAGGGTGTCCCGGAGATTTAAAAAATCGACTTTTTTAGTGTTCATCTTACATGGATGTGTGGGTACTTAAATCAAAGAACTCGATGGGTACATTTCATATCAGTTGCTTTTTTCCAGTTTGGAGTAATGTTACAGCTAATAAATTCAGTTAATATGTGTAGCCATGATACATAGTAAATCAATTTTTGAATTGGTCTAATTAAAAGTGGATTTGTCTAAATAATGGAACGCGTTTATTTAGACCAATCCAAAAATAGATTTACAAGAAACATTTCATTAATATTGTGCATAATTCTTATTTATTACCGATAAAATATATGTAAAAATTATTTCATATGTGTGTATTCAAAATCTAAAAAAAAACCTCGTACTGCGGGCGCAGCCCTCTGTACGCCGGTAATTTTCTACATTTCATTTCATCGGGGACGTAGCTGTTTCTTTAAGGGCTACGCTTAAATTTTTCAGGAAAGGTGTTGAAATATTTAGCCAAGCTTTTCTTAAAAATATTCACCCTTAAGGGCGCCACAAACCTGACGATTTCTCGGCCGATCAATTGGACAATCGATTGCCCACAATCGATCTGCCGCCCGTACAGCACAGTCTACTTCCACGTTGCTTCCCAGCCAGTATTAGAAAAGGCGAAAAAAAAAGACGTCCGTGATGCTGGGACGCCCACTTTTGAAAATCGACACCGGACATATTCCCCAATTTTGTGCAAATTTCCATAAAATGAATTCCTTCTGTCAAATGAGCCAACTGCATTAAAAACATGTCTAGAATTTAATTTAAGCTCCTGTTTCCCTTGATTGATACACCTAAACGCCCCTCTAGGCTTGCAATAAAAATGGAATGCTTTAAATTATGCTGGATCCCTGCCCTTGTAAAGTGTGAAGCCAATACCTTACGAACATGATTTCAACTCCCATTCTTACCGAACTACCCGTCACCAGTAGGCTATTTGGAGTGAATAATTCAAGCAGAATTTTGCGTGAAGTCCCAACTTTTGAATTTGGAATTTGAGGGTGAGGTAGCCATTGGGCACCCTGAATTAAAACGAATACACCTAACCAAAATAAATAAAAAAAAATTGTCTATTTATGTCAACTGCTCCTTTAGATTTTAAAATACATCGTCCAAATATCACAGAACTAATGGAAATTTTCAAAAGTTAGCCGCTCCTCAAAATCTGCTACCCCGGGCAGTTGCCCATACGGGAAATCCGGCGCTGACAATAGGGTAATTCAACGGACATCATTATTTCGTTGAATTCCCTCATCGCCTCTGTTTCTTTCAGGCTTGTATTGTCCACAACTTTGATCTTTTGTACTGCGCGGTTTGAGGAACAGGAACCCCGATCCGTGTGGGGCCGGCATAAGATCAGATGCCGTGAAGTTATATTTAGGCAATAAATTCCAGCCAGCTCAGAGTGAAAAATAGGCAGTCCCTTTTCCGTTTCATGTTTATAATTTGGTAATTTTTGCTGAAGGTATTGGGCTCATTACCAGGATATCTTGTTTCAATGGATACTTGTTGACAGCCAGGATATAAAGGAATAGAAGGAAGTAGCGCAGCGAATGGAATGTGCAGGCATGACTCTTGATTCCACTGATTTCTATTTGATTGTGTCATGAACTGGGTATCTTCTCTTATTACGAATCGGTTCAGAATAATGCGGGAGCGCTATTGAGGTAATGTAATCATCAACCTTTCGCTCATTCAAAGGAGTTGTTGATTGTTCTTACTCTTTCTTCGCATGACTATTAGCACTGCTAATATCGCTCTATAGAGCCGGCATGGTTGAGACTCGTTTTTTATTCAATTGTGTGCAAATTGTGTGTGTGTAAGAAGTGCCCTACCAAACCTTCCTCTGCCTTTCCTTCTTGCAGGTTCCGGGCGATGGTCGTGGTCGAGGTGGTAACCCTACTAGTCCGACTCGCAACCCCCTCTTGAAATTTGTCATTTGGAAGAGTTATATCTGCGAAGCAATGTTAATATTTTCGGCTGACACCTTAAGAAGTGTACAATGACCTACCCCTACCCTAACTTCTCGATGAGCAAGGTGCGTTGACGACTACCGTGTGTGTTATGGTAGTCATCAACGTTTCAATGTCAACCGAATTCGTATTGTGATACGGTTGTCAGCCATACCACTTCCTAGTCGTATTTTTAGTTTAGTATTCTACGATAAAACAATTTCTTATCTTCAAAAATAATAAACGGTGGGCCATGCCGAGTATTGAGAACTCGATTCTCTGTGAATCTTTATATCACAAAGTGGCGACCGACAATGAATTAATCTACGAAAATCGTGTTGTATTCCATAGATCAGAAAAGTATTTTGTGTGATCTCCGTATGGATGATGTAAGGACTAGCTATAACCAGTGGTGATCCTACGTATGGGGTTTTGGGGTTCAAACCCCTCAAATTGTTTGATGTTTGTAATAATGTTTGAATCACTGTAGTGATTACACATTTAACGGACATACCAGGGTCCCAGCTAGTGAAGAGGTCCAATGGATCCGGATCCGCACTCCCCAAAATCATTAAAATTTTATTAATAATAATATGAAATAATAAATAGTGAACACTTAATCAGGTAAGGATTTTCTTTGCCATGTGTATTTTGGATTTTTCGGATGTGGTGGCTGCGATCCCACTTAGTCTATGATCGAAATATCGTCGCGGATATCAATATTCCAGCGAACAGACAATCACAGCAACCAACACGATTTTTGCAATTTTCCCTTCACATGGATATATGTATATAGCAGATACGCTTTGAGCTTTTAACTTTCCTCTGCATCGATCCTAGACGTTCATGAAGAATTATTGAGATGAAGAAATCTTTAGTTCCAATCCGCTTCACGGCCTTCAGCATTACTAGCAAATGGTCGAATGCGCTAAAATTTGAATTTTTGTATTATTGTCAGGAAATTTAATTACGAAATTTGCAATATTGCTGTATTTATTGGTGTATAACCTGATAAAATTTTTCTGGGAAAAGTAAAGTGAACTAACTAGAAAAAGCAGATCATCTCGTCAACAATTGAAAAATAAAAATTGCGCCCATTTTCATCTGCTAAATTCAATAAAACTAAAATCAAAATTTTATAGCACTGACATTTTTTGAACGTTGGTCCCTCCCGAAGCCAATTTTTGGCTACGCGACGTCCCTGCAACAGACGGACGGAAATTTTACATCTATCATACAGGAAATCTCTGAAGCCATTCAACAATGAGCAAGGAAAAGGAACTCAGCTTCATGAAAATTATGCGCTGGAAAAATTATTTCTGCAATTCCGACACATTGTGCTGCTTTCTTCGGCAGCATTCAACGCGTCTAATGTGTTTCAAGCATAAAGCTCAGCGGAAGGCTGTAAAATATTCTAAAAACCACCATCTGACAGGGTTAAAGCTTACTGCCAATCACTATCGACAAATCATGTTTTTTCCAGCCGCTGAATTTTAAAGCTTCGTGATTTTAGCATTTAGCCGGCCTTTGAAATAATCTTGGGTCGCATCTTTGAACGGAGACAGCTAGGACTCTCAAACTTTCAAGAAAATGTGTGCCGTAACATGATCTACGTCCGCCAGTTCATTTCAACTTCAACCATACCCAAAATTCTCGAACAAATGATCCTGTGCTTGGTCCCCCCTTTAAGATTTTTTTAGTCTGGGGTAGCATCTTTGAACGGATTTTGCTAATGCACGGAGACAGAGATGACTCTCAAATGTTCAACCAAATATGCGCCACAACATGATCTAGATCCGGTAACTCATTTCTACTATGTCCACAATTCTCGAAAAATTGCGCTTGGTTTCTATTTTACGGTTACGTTTTTGGTCTTAGGTCACATCTTTGCCATAGCCATCTAAAAAGGCTTGAATAAATGGAAAATGCATATTTGTTTAACGAAACAGGATTCACAGGTCCAGATCAGACCTGCGTTCAGCGGAGCAGCCAGAACTGCAGAAAAAATTCCAATTAAATGAATATAGTAATTCAATTACAAAAAAAACACACACTTTTTCCTTGTTTGGTCTTTTCTATTTATTACATTCATCTGTCGTTATTATAACGCCACATAAATACTTTTTATACATTTTATTTTTCATTTAATTCCTTCGAATTCTACACATTATGTATGAAAAAAATACGATAAACCTAGGAAGAGTATGATTAAAATTAGATTGGAATAAGTAATAAATTTTAGATCATTACATAAGCCTTTGGGCCTGTTACCATCGATTCGTGCTGTCAAACAGAACATGTAGAGATGAAGTGAGCATAAATGAAATATGTAGTTCGACTAACAGCCGACAATTGAAGCATATTTAATAAATAATAAACAAAAAGAAAAGCAAAATATAAAACAATCGATTAGCGGAATGAATCTACATGTATACATAACAATTGTCTTAAAGGCGAAACGAGAATGGAAACAATCGAGACAAACTGAACACAACAGAAACAAATAATGTTTAATCGATGTACTTTCTTGATCGGATATCACCCAAATTGAAAAATTCGTATATTTCTGTATCAACTCCGATTTTGAAATTCCACTCGCAAAATGCTTACAAAAATCACTGGTTTCGCTGCATTCAATTAGTATGCATTCTTGCTCCATTTTCTTTCTTCTTTAATTTAAATAATGTTTGTTATCTTATTTTTAATAATTTTACATAGAAAAAATTGTGCCTAGCCTTCTTAATCTCTCTGCCAATTTATTCAGATTTAGAGTTCACCGTGTGGCGTGTTGGGATCTTCGCCACTCGGCTCAGTCACGAATGGCTGTTCGCCGAAATCGATTGGAACCTCTTCTTGATTTTCCACTGGTGGAATATACTCTTCGTTGACCGCGGGCTCTTCGGGATTGGACGGCGATTCGGTGTCACCCGATGTTCCGTTTTCCGTCTCGGCTGCATTTTCCGTTTTGTTTTTCTTCGATGCCGTCTTCTTTGGTCGCCAGTATTTAATTTTGTTGACCAAATATTTCACTTCGCGATCAAGTAAGCTCATTTTGTCGGTAATGGCTTTAACGGTGAGTCGTACAGCTTCGTTGCGTTTCAATTTCGATTGTTCTTCCGTTTCGGTCTTTTGCCACTCAATGGTTTCGCTGATGACACGTGCCAGTGTGTCGATTTCGACTTGAGTGAAAACATCCTTTTCGGGATTTGCATCTTTCGTTAGGTTTTTGGCAGAGGCGAGGAATTTCTCAGCACCCGAAATCATTTCAGTGAGGGCCTTAAGGGCTTCGGGACGTTCTTCGTGCTCCCAGTGACGTGCATACACTTCATTGGTCCATTTGCGAAGTTCATTCAATCGTTTTTCATATGCATCGGCGTCAGCGTTTTCACCATCCTCGTACAGCCACTCGGAAACGATATTACACTCCGACAGGATTTTGTCGATTTCTTCTTGCGTTCCGCAATTGGAATACTCATCGTTGCTTAGCTTCTCACGAGCCTCGATTACATGTGACTCAAGAGCATTGAGGGCTGATTCGCGTCGGTTGCGCTCTTGGTCGATCTTGTTGATTTCGTCTATTTTGGCCTGCGATTGATCGAAATCGGCGCCTGTCAAGGGTTGTGTGTAGAGATACTTTGGATGGTATTCAACGGGTTCCTTGATTGTGACAATTTTTACTGTTTCATTCTTTGACCCTTCCGAAGACTGAGTGGCATTAGCCTTGGTGTCAGTCTGGTTCATGCTTTCAGCGGCTTCTTCAGTTTTATTTTGCTCTGTATTGTCTCCTGAGAATAATTTGCTTATCGTACTACCTAATTTCGATAGAGTGCTCTCATCCGACTCTTCACCAGTTTTCTGTTTTTCAAATACAAACTCAGCACCAGTTAGATCAAACAAACCCGAATCGCCCATGTAGAAATGCGTTTTAATTCCCTTCGACTCAACATTGTCACCCTTGTGCAGTGCCAACGCCTTGGCAACATTCTTCAGCTCCACTTGGGACAAATTCAACTTTCCAATATACGAAATTTCCTCGTCCGACAAATGGTTCAGATCGGCATAGTTGACATTGAATGTGAAGTCGTCTGTGTGTTTGTTGAAAGTGATCACCTTTTTCTGTGGATACGTGTTCATTTGTCCGAACAGAATTCGTTTGACTTGTTTCACATCTCCGCCCTCATTCAACTCGCGTTCAAACACCACTTGAATCGGGAACAGAACAGCATCTTTAATAACGAACTTTTTAACTTTGAAGCCTGTTGCCAAATCGGCTGCCCTGTATACAGCACCCATTGCAGCTGCCTCGTCAGCATTCAAACTCTTGCCGAGGTCTTGCTTAATTACATCCTTGAGAATTTCCTGAACTTTCGGCACTCTAGTACCACCGCCGAACAGAATAACTTGTTGAATGACATCCATAGACAAACCGGCCACCTTAAGAGCCTGTTGTAAAGGCTTTTGCACTCGTGGCCATAGATCCGCGCACAATTCATTCAATTTATCACGCGACACCGCTATTTTAAAGTCTTGGTCATCAATCAAATTCTCAATTTGAGCATAATGTTCAGCATTGGCACTTAAAACGTTCTTCAATCGCCCCGCCTCTTTGAAAAGTTTAGCTAAGGCACGAGGGCTTTTCGTAACGTCACTCTTTGTCTTGCCCAACTTGTTGAATTCCTTGGCGAGGTAATCACGAAGTCTCAGCTGAATCTCCAGTCCACCTAACGTACGATCGTAGCCAACACCTAAAATTTGCACCACAGGGTTGGTCTCGCGCGTCGCCTTGTCCTTGACGAGTTGATAGCTTACAACGGCGGCTGACGTCTTTTGAGCTCCCATATCATAGAAAACGTAATATTGAGCAGTTTCGTTGATTTGTCCGCGACGGAACACACCAAAGTTTAGAGCGACGGCCGTGTAGTCATTGATTAGTTGCAAGACTTTCAAGTTAGCCAGTTGTGCAGCCGTCACAAGTGCAGCACGTTCCGATTGACCAAAGAACCCAGGAACGATAATGACGCATTCAGTGATTTGTTGGTCTGTAAAAGAATAAAATCGTTAAGAAAACTTACGATTCACTGATTTTGACGAAATATCTTACTTGTAGAATCTTCGGCAAATTGTTTGGCTGTCGAAAGCATTTGTGCAATCAATTCCTCAACGCGGAATACATCATCGCCATTTTTGAAGGCAACTGTGTTACGTTCACCGTCCGGGACAATTTCATAATAGGGGAATCGCTTTCTGAAAATTAAATAATCGTGAGACATTGTTTCTAAAGCCAAATGCCAGCCTCTTCACATTACCTGTACAAATCTACAATAGGGTTGTCCACCGACTTGCCCAGTAGATCCATCAAATAGAAATATGCATTTGCCGGAAAGCGAACTCCAATCGATGCAGCATCTTCACCAAATGTTCGAATGCCATCACGGAATGCAAGAATGCTGGGTGTTTTACGTTTTGATTCTTTGTTCAGCGCGATCTCCATCGGTATGCCGGGCGAAATGACACCCACTTTCATCCATTCACTGCCCAAATCAATGGACATAACAGCCGCTCCATGAGATAAGTGGAAAAAAGTTGCTAATGATACGGCTAAGAGAAGAATTATATTGCTTCCCGTTGGAAGCGTTGATATCCGCGCCATTGTTGATCTGGAATGGAAAGAGGGGAGTGTTATTTACAGGAAAAGGAAAGGTGATATGGTTACTACTACTTCGCTTAAGTATGCTTGAATTTTGGGTTTTCTTTTGAATTATGGGGCATTCGGTAGCTTAGTGGGTAGAGACGACACTCCATCTCTGAATTGCAGCGTGGTTTTGAATACCACTGTGACTGTTTTGTATATAGAAGAAAGCGAGAAAAAGATATTCCCAAAAGATTACGCGGTCGGTTGTCAAATGTTGCCCCATTATGATGCGGTTGAAGGGTAAAATTCCACAAGATAATTCAGAAAAAAGATGTGAAAAACATTTCGCTTTCCCTTTGAATTGGACGAGACTAGAGACGATGACAAATATCCTCCCTGGGAAGAGCCATGAAGCTTCGATGCAGGAGGATTTTTTGTTCAATTAGGAGTATTTCATCTAAGCGCAGTTGCTCTTAATTCTCTTATTCGGCGCCGGCATCAAAACCAATCCAGGTCTCGATATATTTATTAGCTCTGTACGCAACCGACGTATCTTCTGCCAGGTGCGTGCGTTGCACCGGCAAAAAGGGACAAGTCCCTGGAGGAGATTTAACGTGCATCACCTGGCGGTACGCCTTTAAAACACGATCTTCTTAAGACACGAATTGTACGATGCGCAATTGACGACCCCAATGTGCAAGCACAAAGGGTAACAATTTTATACCAGTTTACAGGAACCAGTATTCATACTGTTGGATGCGAGGCATGTTCCAAACCTCTGCCGATCTGGGGTCACAGCTCCCGGTTGAAAACGCAACTTCACGCCGAATGCTCTGATGTTGTTAGAACACTCTTCCCGCGATATGGGCATTAAACCACAACCAGCACGATGCTCCCACAAGGGGGCCTACCTCAACTGTCAGGTGGAAGGTGTGAATTCTCCAGGGCTCCCGACACCCGTGCTACCAAATTTATAATGCTTTGGTCGACATTTCACAGTGCTAGGCACTGCTACAGTAGGATTTACCCGTAATCCAGGACTGGGGCAAAAAGGGACAAGTCCCTGGAGGATATCACCCTAGGATGATATCCAAGATTTAACGTGCATCACCTGGCGGTACGCCTTTAACACACGGTCTTCTTAAGACACGAATTGTACGATGCGCAATTGACGCCCCCCAATGTGCAAGCACAAAGGGTAACAGTTTTATACCAGTTTGCAGGAACCGGCATTCATACTGTTGGATGCGAGGCACTTTCCAAACCTCTGCCGATCTGGGGTCACGGCTCCCGGTTGAAAACGCAACTCCACGCCGAATGCTCTGATGTTGTTAGAACACTCTTCCCGCGATATGGGCATTAAACCACAGCCAGCACGATGCTCCCACAAGGGGGCCTACCTCAACTGTCGGGTGGAGGGTGTGAATTCTCCAGGGCTCCCGACACCCGTGCTACCAAATTTATAATGCTTTGGTCGACATTTCACAGTGCTAGGCACTGCTACAGTAGGATTTACCTGTAATCCAGGACTGCTAGCCTTTAACTGGGTACGCGGGGGCGTCAATCCCCGAAGAAGGCAAAAAGGGACAGTGTGGCATATTGTCTTTTGTTACTGCCAGATGTAGGAAAGGAATACGGGTCCGCCCCGACCATCACTGCTAATATTCCACAACTGCCGCAACAATACAATCAGACATACTCGATCCAATTTAACACCTGCTCCCCCGCAGCAGTTTTCACTCTACTCACTATCTGTTTAACCGCAATGGCACCCTGGAAATGCAAGGTATCGCTGTTAAATCCGGCAATACAAAAATCGAACTCATCAACATCTACATTCCATCAGTATCCAGTTATAGCTGTGGATATGAGTTCGATATTAGTCCGCTTCTTACCGGACACCATAGCATCCTGTTTGGCGATTTTAACGCACTCTCTCCTCGGTGCGCTAAAATTAGATCAAGCCGACGAACGGCACAACTTAAGACCGATCCCAGAATTCAAGAACTTAACTCCGAAATTAATCGGCAAGTTCTAACGAACAGTAAAATTGAATGAGCACTTCGAAACCTGCGATCTTTCAAAAGGTGTCAGCAAACTGTGGGCTGCCGTCTGCGCCCTGTCATCCACCCACCAATTACAAGGGTAGCCATCAAATTCGGTAAGAAAACTGCGGCAAAAACCAAACTCTACGCGAGCTTCTTCAATAAACAATTTACTGAACACCCAAAGATCAAAGTGCTCAATTCCAAAATTAAAAGAAGGATTCGCAATCGAGTCGTGGACACCATAACAGCGGAACCAGTTTCGGTAGCTACCAAGAATACTAAACACTGTAAGGCCATTGGACCTGATTGCATTTCAATGGTTATGTTGAAATACTTAGATTTTCCAGCCATCAAATATCTTACGATGGTTTTCAGGAAAGAACAGCTGGATGTGTCAAATGAAAAAGCAACAACAACGCATTGGTCTCGGCGATGACAACGCGAAACCATGGAGCGGTATAAAGAACGAGGCAAGGAAGAAGAAGGTTTTCAGGAAAGTAGGAAGAACGTCCTAAAGCCACTGGCCGGCAGCTCCTGGAACAAGGACAAAGAAACCATTTTGGCTACTTATAAAGCGATATGTCGAGCAACCCCTGACCGCCGATGTGGTCACAAGTCGGTTGTGACACGAACTGGAACAACATCCAGTTATGTCAGGATGCTACTCTACGTATCGCTACAGGTCGCCTGATGTCGTCCTAGGATCATCTATATCAGCAAACCAGCATGTTCCAAAGATACAAACGGCTACCTTCCGATAGTTTTGATGACACAGAATACCACGAGGCGATAGCAGATATTCACACAACCGTTGTGAATGGGTCAATAGAGTCCTATCAGAGGTCCACCCATATCGCATGAGGAGACTAGGCTCCCAAGAGCCACAAGAGCGACACTAGCTCAGCTTAGCTCAGGCTGGTGTTCGCGCCTGAATTCCTCGAATAGACCCGGGCATCCAGAATATTTGGCCGTGCTTAGATAGTGCGCTTTATGATGTGGACAAACTGTTCCGATGCCCCGCTGCACCCACTCACCTTACTCCGAGGTTGTTATGAGACAACCGATTGCAGCTGCTACGTTCTTGTCACTTGAGACAATAGGCGACGACGAAACTTAGAGCACATATTCAGACAATAACAGCGATTCACGCCTTTCTGTACGGCTACAATAACAACAACGCAGATTGACACATTGTGGTCACGATTGACAGATTGATGTCGAGTAATTCCTGATTATAATCAATTTTAAGACAAACTTAAATAATTTCAAATTTAAGATTTGCCTTAGAGTTTCTGTATAGCTTACGCCACGCCATCAGGCGGAGTTAAGTATTTAAGAGATACATTCGTTCAGAACTTACTCTGAAACGAGCACTTCAGCGGACATCAAAAAAGGAAATTAACCGATCTCAACGTAGAAAATGTTGCCCTAAAGGAAAAAAGTTGAATTTTACTATCTTACTGGAGTTTAGAACACTAGGAAGATATGTAACAATTGTGTAAATTATCAGAGAGTATATACTATTTCATGGGGCACTTACTAGACTGAATATCGATTGTAGATGCCAATTTAAATGCATGTCTTCTAAATTTGAGGGCACAGATGACATACATAAATACATACCCAGTCAGCATCGGCGTCATATACCGTGAACATAGCCACAAATAAGCTTTACTTCATGAATCACGAATCGGCATTATGTATCGATAGGACGCATTGAAAGTTAGATACATGATGGTCAGCTGAAGGAATGTCGACGGATCATGCATATAGGAAATATAATGGTTTTCTCCTCAAGTATGATTTTTGTTGCTGGGGTGATTAGATTCACGAATAAAACATAATCATTCATATAGTCTGGCTAGAGCAGTGGTTAGGGCGCGCACCTTCGGTGCATAGGGTTATGAATTCGAGACTCTCCGTCGCCCGTTTTCTTTTTTTTTAATTATTCTTTGATGCATTGAATATATATGATACTTAACTATTACATAATGCTTACGAATAACGATTTTATAATGATTATCCATAATAAGGCGCAAATGCGTATATACATGAAATAGGGGGACATCGTCATATACTGCTTGTATGAAAACGTGATGAATGAATAAGCAATATGTGCTTACGCGTGTTGCATGAAATAATGATTACAAATGTGTTAAATGCTGGCTGGGTAGTTAACAATCCCAGTACTGCCTCTATGACGACCATACAAAGCTTAAATTTAGTAACATTAGGCTCATTTGGTTCTACAAGCGTTAGCATGAACCATGCTTAGAATTTCTAATTAGATGACCTGAGTTCCAACCGAAGCACATTCACTATTGACAATGACAATGCTGGTTGGTGTTTGATTGGAAGAAGACATTGACTAGACAAGGTTTCTAATTAAAAATATTCTCTTTGAAAATTGTTAAATTAATTATAAAAATTTGAATGTGAAGTCATGACGGAACCTTTTTATTAGTAAGTTCCATTCCAACAACACACTATGCTATGCTAATCGCAACGTAAACAAATTTTATATAATGCAAAAAGCCACGCTGTCCATTGCATTAGATGAAATTGAGACAAAAAAGGTACTTTCGAAAATCGATCAAGGTTCCCAGAATACTAATCATGATTAAATCGTGTAAATGACCATTAGAAACTCCTGAAATCTTCGGCCTTTCTTCGGCTGAGATTTATCACAAAAATTACAATTATTAAAAGACAAAAATCTTGTAGCACCTCCACCATACGGAAACCGTAATTACAATAAAATACATATTTCCGCAAATTCAACTCAAATTTAAGGTTATCGGCAACCACTTTCACTAGCTTTGCGACAATTTTCACTTAATTTCGCAATTAACTCACCTTTCTTTTTAACTAAATTATTTCGTCTGGACTACTAGCTACCGAACGACGTCCTCTCGGGTTCTTTCCGTGCGGTAAATACGGCAGATTTTCACGAAATATCGAGAAAACAAGCCAACCACTCAAAATCTTGAAAATTGCCGACTCTTCCAATTGTACTGACGTGTAATGTAAGTAAAAGTCACCGAGGGACAAGATATGGAGAGGCCCTTCTGCCAAATTGTTGGGCCAATTCTTGCCACACTTGCTGGGTTGTGTGCGTATTGCCATAGTAGTGGTAAATACGCAGTGCAGCCGGTATGCATGGTCGCGATGGGGCACGAAGAAGGCGCCAAAAATTTGAATATTGTTATTTTTTGTGGTTTAATTTTCCTGACGATAGGCGCTTGGTTGTTTCGTATGGAATTGTTGTTCCAATACATTTTGAATATGAATAATCTGTCGGCGGTTTGGTTGGAATGAGGCTTATGTTGAAATTTAGATATACAGTTGAGCCTCGATTTGCGTCGATTCACATTGCGTTGTTTTCGTATTGTGCTGTGTTAGAAGTAATACCATTTTTCCGATTTGCGTTGTGAAAATTCGCGTTGCGTCGTTATTTTTTTACAAAATTCTAAAATTTGCTATGGAAAACTCACAATTCGTTTTGCGTTGTATCGTGTTGAGTCGCGATTTCTAGGAACCAATTACCGACGAAAACCGAGGCCCTACTGTACAATTTTTCTTGCAAAGATACATATTTCTCCATATTTCACACACGAGAACACTTTTAATCTTAATGATAGTGGCGTTGAAAAGGGGGATTTGCGTTTTATTATCATAAATTAAATCATGTGAAATATTTGGAAATTGGTAAGGAAACCTTTTATTTGTTTCCATTAATGTAGGAAAGAAGAAATGGACTTCACAACTCCCTCTTCCTTTCAAGAACTGTATATTTTTCATCGAAGTTGTTTCGAATATTACAGCACCTCTACAAACGGGCTTGGGACCGTCTTTGGCGGAATTAAGGTGTTTACTTCTTATCTTTGTTTTTAGGCCGTTATTTATGTTTATGGATATGTTGACACGCTCTGTGGCTGACTTGGTTGGATCGCACTCTACGATGCTAGTAATCTAGAGGTCCTGAGATCGAATGTTACTCGAAACTGGAAAATTTTAACTGATATGATATGTACTCGTTTAGATCATTGATTTAAATACCCATACGTCAATCTCCGATAAAAACTAAAAAAGTCGGCTTTTTTCAAACGTTCGGGGGCACGATTTCAGTATCTGTGGCGCCAAATTTTGATGATGCCATTTCATTAATATTGGCCTGAAACGACCAAATCTGCAATCCTTTTTCGCGAAATTGTAACGGTTCTCCGGATATTCAATGTCAAAGTTTGACATTTATATGGGGTAGTTCAGTTTTTAATGGGAAATTGGGGGTATTTTTTACCACAGTTTGATGTGAATCAATAGCCTTGCCCCGAAAATAACATTTTCAATTTATTTTGCTTCGCTGTCTAGCAAATTTTACAATTCTTGTTCGCAAATATATTTTGACATTTCATATTATTAACATCTTTGCCAAATTAGTAAAACTTACTATTCTAGTGGGACCGATTAAAATTAAAACGTCAATTTTATGGCGTCGAATACTTTCCCCAATGTGTAAAGCGGAAATATCCCCCCTTTTCTTAACAAATTACTTAACTGGCTTCATAGAAAAGTCAAACTTTGACATTGAATATCTGGAGAACCGTTACGATTTCGCGAAAAAGGATTGCAGATTCGGTCGTTTCAGGCCAATATTAATTAAATGGCATCATCAAAATTTGGCGCCACAGATACTGAAATCTCCCCCGTTCGGGACACCCTGTTATCTTCTTCCTACCAACTTCTAAAGTATTTGTGCCAAAGACTGTAACCATTCTGCACATTCCTACCTAATTTCATGACAATCGGTTGAGCCGTTCGCGAGTTATTTTGTGAACAGACGGACGGACAAAATCGATTTCATAAGGGTTTTTCGAAAAAAATTTTTTTAAAAAACCCTAAAAAAAAAACAAAAACAAAATTCAAGACTTAAACATTTTAACTGGCCCCCGTTACAAAAACTAAAAGTTGCCACGCCTATGCTCGAATAACAGAACATTATTCAGCCTGTCAAATATATTGTTTGTTTACATCGACGCAAGGTAAACAAAACTCGTGTGTGCTTGCTTAAAGCTAAAGAATTTATTTTAACGCGCGTGTAAAAGAACTGCATTTATCCCGACGGGGACTTTTTACCGTCTAGTTATAGAAATAAAAGTGATTACCTGTGAAAAGATACTCCTTGGCGATTGAATCTCTTCAGATTCCAGCATCCACTCACTGTACACTTCATTTCGCAACGGAAAGTGTATCGCGCACGAGAAACAGCACTTGCACTATGATTGTTTACAAAGCACCACAGGAACACATTATGCAGGATACGTTATCGATAAAAAATTTCACGGTATAGTTAAAGGACACTTCAAAAATCCAATCCGCGTTAAAAAAACGTAAGCCGACTGCAAAGACAATTGACGTTTGGGTGACAATAGTCTTCAGTGGGCGGAGCAAATTGACACGCTGCGGTAGACTACAGGGAGGTGTAGGTATGGTAAGGGGAATCAGTCCGGGGACCATACACGTACGCTCACGTACAATATATCGGCCGTTCCATGTCTGTATTTCGGTGGTAAAAGTTGACACTTAAAATGTCAAAATCAGTCGGAAAGTTGGCTTGCAAGAGCGAGAGAAATATATATGAAACGATTTGCATCTCGGTCTGCCTTGTGGTCGGTATGGTGTGGAGAAATGTCATTGGACCACGTTCATTTCGAATCAGCTGATAAAAACCGGTAACATGAACAATGTGGAGAGCTGGTTCGGGTAGTGGATGAACGACTCAACGAAATTCTCCAAATTCGAATTGAACACATGTTCGAAATGAAGTTCCGGTAAGTTTATGTGATAAGTTAGCTTAGGTCAGAATCTTTTCGATGAGATAGAACAATTAAAAAAACAATAGATGACTCTGTCCGGAAATTCAAACGCTTCCGTTTCCGTGCTTGTATGTACATTAGAGATGTAACGGATGTCCGCATCCGCATCCGCAATCGCGGATTATCCGCATAAAAATTAAACTCCGCATCCGCATTCTCATCCTCATCTTATAAATATTTACATCCGCATCCTCATCCGCAATCCTCATTTTTGTATGCAGACAATTAGCGGATATATGCGACCCACGTGCTACTTTGTAACTATAAAGAAATGCATTGAGGCCCATTCTCTCGTAGATCTTATAGAATGGTTAGTCTTATCGCCCAGAGAAGACACACACAATATTCAAAAAGCTTCTCCATTATATTGAATTGATTTTTTGTTAATTTTGCATAGTTATGTTATCTTTTGCTTATTTACGCTGTTGGATGAAAGTGCGCAATGATTTTCTCAATCTAAGATGATGGCTTAAACAAGCAAAATATGGCGTAGCTATGCAAAATAAACAAAAATTCCATTCAATACAATGGAAAAGCTTTCTAAATATGGTGTGTGTCTTCTCTACGCGATAAGACTAATCAGCCGACAGGTACTGAATAAGAGCTATCAGAAACCCGGCCTGAGACAAATTGTATTCTGTATCGTACACACAACTGAGCTTCAGTTTGTCGGTCAGCACAGCAGGAGCGCGTTCCATTTATATGATCTGAGTAGTCAGCGATGACTACAGCTACGACTACGAGAGAATTAAGGAACGCAATCCGGTTCGCATTTTTGTGACTAGTGTTGGAGTGGTTTTGTTTTAAATGAATTGTACTGAGGCGGGTGAAGTGCGTTTTTTAAGGTGAAGCGAAGTAAGGAAGTAGGCAACTTTTTAATTTTTAACCACACTAATCAGAGGAATTTCAACTTTTTTCATCTTCATGAAAAGTGTGAAACCTAAATATGTTTGTCTACATATTCGATCATATCCTCATCCGCACCCTCATCCGCATCCTCAAAAATTTCTCCATTAATATCCGCATCCGCAACCGCATCCTCAATGTTATACTATTTTGCATCCGCATCCGCATCCTCATCCGCTAAACAAGATCCGTTACATCTCTAATGTACATTGGTATAACCAACCGTTATTAACAGTTGAGAATATTGAAGGATTGAAGTGTTTCTTGAATGCAGAGGCCACATGCATAGTAACTAGCATGATTCTAAACCGGAAAATGGGATTTAGAGCAATTTATTCGTACATTATATACATAGGTAGAAATCTTACATCACACTTCAAACAATTTCGTGCTTCACGAAATTGTGCGCAAAGCAAGCTTTAGGCTTTGTTTACATGTACGAGAAATCCGTGTGTTTTCCTTTTTATTTCGTATACAGGGTGTCCAAAAGCTGCGGCATAAACGCATTGTGATTCCCCAAGTGATTTCCAGCAAAAAAGTTGTACGGAACATAACCCTTAACTCTTTAGCTTCCACAGGCATTTGAAGTTTTTTGGAAAAAAAAATTTTCTTGTACATACAACTCAAACCTCATATCTCCAAAGATAGACTAGCTAGAAAGCAAAATAAGATGATTATTGCAGCCAACAAATTTACATATAAAAGACTTACAGGAATCGGTAGTGCCTTCAAAAAAATTGTTTCGGCATTCTGTGTTGGAACTGCAGCGCACGCTCTAGCACATATGCCACTCCCGGCAACACATCAAACTGTTTTGCAAGGGTTTATTGCATGCATTGACCCCATTTCATCAGGCAAGATTCGCCAGACTTTAAATTTGAATCTCTGGAAAATGTATTTCGTTCCTAAAGCCTAGTAATGACATCGAGAGTGAAATTTTTGTCAGCTGCGATTTTTTCACTGAAAATGTATTCTTACTGTCGTGTAATATGTGGGGAATGCTGGGGAATTCCATAAGCTACAATCCGGATACAGTTCCATTTTCGGTCATTTTATGTATTTTTTTCTGATTTCACGGTTATTTCATCGTGAAATGTCAAATGACCGGTCTCGGACTGTAGCTTATGGGTTTCCCAGCGTTTGTGACATATTCCACGACAGTGAGTATGCATTTTCATTGATAAAATCACAGCGGGAAAAATTTCACTCTCAATCTTAATTCAGCCCTTTAAGCCCCGGATAGAGTTCGAGCGGAATGAAAATGAAACGGTAATGAACCGGCATAAAAACCGTGTTGAGTTTAAAATTTTAGCTTCGAAAATTGCTACAAAGGCGTTTTACGTCCTAAATCATCTTAAAAATAACTAAAAAAATAATTTCCCCCTTGTCCGAATGCATTTTCAACGTGAAAATGAGTCGACTCTGTAGCATATTCTCCGTCGGGCGTGGTGAGTTCATCGTGGAAATTATCTAATGACCGGGGTATCGAAAAATAACACATAAAATGGCAGAGACAAATTGTGAAACCATTCTCGGATTTTAGTTTATGGAATTCCCCAGCATTTACCACATATTCCACGACAGTATGTATGCATTTTCATTGAGAAAATCGCAGCGGACTAAAATTTCATTCTCATTCCGCCCGAGGTCTATCCAGGCCTTTACATTCGAAACGAAATCAGAAGAGAGACTGCGCCTGTAATCTCGAAGACTAAATTTATGTTCGTACTTTTCAGGCCAAAAACGCGACGTCCACTTAACATTATTTATTACCCTTTAATATTAGATCTTCGAATATCGCGTTCGACCTAATCTTTCGAATCTGAAATCTTTCTCTAAAGGGCGCCACAAACCTGACGATTTCTCGGCCGAACAATCGGTCAATCGATTGCCCACAATCGATCTGCCGCCCGTACAGCACATACATTAGGCAATTTATCGGGCTGTCTGAAATAGACAGTCTCACGGCCCACAAGACACAGCACAAAATAGCGTAAAGTATACCATTTTTGGCGATGGAAGATGGACATCCATTACTTCTTTGTTGGAGAATGATCGCCACAGCATGAAAAACGGCCACAGGTTTATGTCAACTGAGAACACATGATTGTCATGACAGCTTGTACGGAAAATTGCATTGGCAATGCGTTCCACATGTAAAATAAAAAAATTGAATCCGATGGTCCCATACACCTTCCGATTTATCTCGCGATCAAAAAATCTGGCCGATCGATCGGAGGGTCTATTGTGCCTCTTAGAGATACTCTAGGCTGTTGTATTCGCGAGGGTCTTAAAAGCCAAAAGTAACGAATATAGACAAGTATCTGAGGCAAAGGTAATAAGCAGTAAAACGTGCATACCATTACCATTTATCGTTAAAGGTGAAAAAGGTCATTCTCCATTGTATTTTCTTTAAAATTTTGTCTTTTTCTGTAGGTAAATATTTTTAGGATTGGCAATTTCAAACTTAATTCGTATTGTCAATTTTAATAATATTTTCCAACCGCTAAAAATTCTTGGCTAATTTCCATGCAGTTGAAAAAATTTGGGTTGCTTTATGTTGTCCTTATGGTCTAAGAAATTTCAAGTCTGAGCAAAACTCAGCCCATAGCACCTTAGCATTGGTAATTTACGGGTTTCTTCTGAATGAGGTGAAAATGAGAGATGACGAAACATGCCAGCTCAGACTTCGGTTTCTAGAAAATTTATCTACATAGGTTGCTGTGCTGAGGTTCTTTGGGACTAGTTAAGGTTACAGGGTAATAAGTGACTTCCTTCGGGTGCTTTGTTTGTCTTACGAAAAATTAATTCCGAACATAAAAAAAAAACAAAATTTTCGGCATAAAAGTTGCTTTTAACATGGATCGAATCAAAGATGTCTATCGGTAACTGAATGCTGACGTAAATTTCTGAAATTTGAACTTGGAAAATTACACACCACACTACAACACTGAGTCTGACACGTTGATGTCAGCTTTCTTCGTTGATTTAAACCTGGAAATTATAAATTTTCATTTTTATTTCTTGTAGATTTATTTGTATGAAGTGATGATCAAAATGCCGCCCAAAAAATTTGGCGCTCCGAGCGACCGCCCGGCTTGTGAAACTAATAATCGAAAACTTGCATACGAGAACAAACCGAAAATTGTTCAAATTCCTACGGAACTTTGAAACAAGAATCCTCGCTCACAAAACAATCGTACTTTGGCACATTTTCTTCAAATTTGTCAAATGAGCCACTTCTCTGAGTTTTTGTCAGCTACTTGTTGCAGTTTAACTTGGCCAGGGCCGTAAACAAGGAGGAATGGCCAGAATCCTATGTTAATGGTCTTAAAAGTTTTTAATTCAATACCTTCGTGAATGCTCGAAGTTAATTGTTAATAAAACAAAAAGTTTTTAGGGAATTATCTAAATTATTATATTACGATAGAAGGATCTATGGAAATAATGTGTGAAACAAAATATTGGCCAAATGCTCGCCATGGCTACCGTCGCATACTTCTATCCGATGATCCATATTTTCAATAACTCTGAGACATAATTGAAGTTGAATATCGTTGTGTATATGTGCTGAATTATCTCATCCTTTAGCCCTTGAATTGTTTTGGGCTTATTGACGTGCACTTTTTCTTTCAACTATCCCCAGAGAAAGAAGTCCAACGGTGTCAAATCACATGATCGCCGCGGCCAATTAACATCGCCAAGACGAGAGATGTGTTATCTCCATTGAATTTCTCGTGTAAAAGAGCCATTTTTTCGTTGGCTGTGTGGCAAGTGGCCCCATCCTGTTGGAACCACATATCGTCCAGGTCCATATCGTCGATTTCTGGTCACAAGAAGTCCGTTATTTGGTCGATTATGTTGACCAAAAAAATCACGAAGTGCATGAAAAGCATTTTGATTTGAACGTCCATTTTCGTAAAAGGCTTCAGCGACCTTAACGCGCTGCCTAATTGTGTACTTCTCCATGGTTGAATTTGCCAAACACTGAAGCAAAATAATGTCTAATAAAGATGGACGAAAAACTTACCGTTAAGGTGTGTTGTGACACTCAATTGACATCGTGCATTCTAGTTGGACCACCTGTTATATTGCTAAATAGATTTTCTTTTCCCTTCTTTGTTTTATGGTGAAATTTCCTAATCAGTTCGCTTTAAATGGACTTTTCTCGACTTTTTCCTATAGTAACTTTCTTAAATATTGGGGACAATAGAAGAGTGCAATTCGTTCTAGTTCTAGACCCAAACATCAAAAAAAGAGAAAAGTATTAATACCAAATTGTTATACAGTCCGAGGTATCCGAGGCTCGTTTAATGTTTCGAGTGTAAAGTAAATTTCAGGTACGCGGGATAATTAATAAAAAAAGGAAGAAAAAAGGAAAATTCACCTAATACTTCACGTTCTAGGTTATCAATTTTCGAAAAAAAATCTAGCGTGTTATATCTCATTGCAAAGAAAATTGAAGTCTGGCTGGTCGAGCGGTTATTGCGCGCATGAGTTCGAATCTCACCGTGTTCCATTGTGTTTTTCGAACTCACGAGCTTGTGACAGACTATGATCTCACTCAGATGTTAAACGAGTACCCATTTATGGGGATAAATAACACTGCTGAGCGTGATGCTGATCTCATTACCTCATCAAAAAGCAGATAAGATCTTGGAAATAGGATGTCACTAACACATCCTGCGGCCTTAGTCCAATGTTGGATTGTCGCGCCTGTTATTTATTTAAAGAAAATTATATGTAGTCTATTTCGTCTTAAGCATATTTTACGATCAGCCTAATAGTTTCCAGATTTTTGCGAACAATTAAAATTCCCCCTTTCGTCAACCCTCCCCCTTCAACCTGACGCGCAAAGTAGTGTTACTTTTTAGTACGCATAGACGGGAGGATGAGTAACAATTTGGCATCAAAACATATTTTTGATGTTTGGCCCTTTTTCGGTTTCATTTCACTATACTGCAAGGGCTTATGTAAAATCATCTAAGATTTTAAATTATTTTTTCCGGTAAAAATTATAGATTTCCGGCGGTTTGTCTGATGAATTTCCAAATGTTTTAGATCAAATTAAATTCTCTGAACGAAGGAGATCCGAGAGGGGCAGCATTTGTTTCTACGTGCATAGGAAAGTGTGTCTCGCTTGATTTTTTTTTCATTTTCGTTAAACCCGCCCCTGAATTCTTTCATGCATAAAGGCCACTTATAGAAATCAACAGTCTAATATAAGAAAAACATCTTTGTTAATTTTCAATACATTTTTAATAATAATCATTTCATCAAATATTATCTTACATCAAATATTTGAATGTCACAGTGAAATAGAGAAAGAGAAAAATCACTACTTTTACATCATAAATTTGCATTGTACATTATACATATATGTATTATATGTGTGTATATACATATTTTATTCCTTTTCTTGTGTTTATCTTAAATCAAACATTATCCTAGCTTAAGACTATAATTTTCGCTTAATATTTAAAACTTAAACAATTATATTACTTTTAATATGTTCTTTGTTACGATTCTAATTTCAATGATTTGGTGATTTCGTTTTGTAATATCATTTAAAAAATTTTAATTTATTCGTTTTTCATTTCATAATTTTATTTTTTGAATTTGTTTGCCCTGTTTATGATGTATACTAAAATCCCGATCAGACTTTTGAAGATGAGTTAGAAAATGTATAGAAGACCAAAAAAAATAAATATGATTTATTTTTCGAAAAATAGCAAGAACAATAGCTATACGGAGCTACTAGTAAATGAAAGATTTAAATTAATCAAAAGAAAAATGTAGTACAGTAGTAGTCTGTTATGGAACAATAACCTTGAGGAGCTATTTATTATTACATTGTGCAGTAACTCTCTAATTGATGGGATGTCTATTTGCAGTTAGTTTTAAGTATTGTAATTTTTTTTTAATTATGTGTGTGTATGTTCAGTTCTTAATTTATTTGTTTTATTTTTGTTCCTCTTGGTAAACTTTTTGCATCTGTCAAAAGACTTCTTTTGAATTTTTGAAAAGTTTTAATTCTTTTTTGTTTTATTTTGATCTAAGGCTACATTTATCTACATTTGATGTATCATAGACATAATTTATAGATATTTGCCAAAAAAAAGTCGGTAGTTATATTTATTTTACAAAATAATAAGACATAATAATGATTTTTAATGATTCTGATTTGTCTGATTTGTGTCCCATGTTGAGGCGCCTATAACAAAATAAATCTTAAAAAAATCTTAAATATGGCAAATATCTAAGTTTCTTTTTGTATTTCAATTTTTCAAAATGTTATCACAGCATTCTTATAATAAGGTATATAATGGCCTACAATCGATAATAATTGTGTAAGGTTATCGTTTGCTTATTTGTTTTTAATTTCGGAAATTATTTTATTTCTTTTTTTATTAGTTTGTTTTTTATTTTTGATCAGTTTTATATATATATATATATATTTGTTTAATAAGATTGAAGCATTTTTGCATGTGTATATAATAGTTAATAATATAAGGATTTTTAAATTTTTTTGTTATACATATATAAAGTCATACATTTTGTTCCACTACAACATTAAAGCGTTTTGAGTATTATTCATTTATGCAGCGTTTTCTAATTAATTTATAGATTATAAAGCGAATTTGAATCCCATTGACATACGATATAGATTTGTGAAGCACTACTACAAGCTTAATGATTTTAGTTAATGTGTATTGGCTTTTATAGCGTTTGTAAAATGTTTTATTTGAAAGCTTTGTCATTGATTAAATTTCATAGAAATGAATTTTGATGTAAGAAAAAATTAAAATTTTGTTTGTTGTAACAAATTATGTCGGCTAACATTTTTGTTTGATTATGAATGTTTTCATTAAAATGCAAACATTATGAGCAGTTACGTAATATGTAATAGGCGAGATGATAGGACTGCCAGTCTAACTGTTAGAGCGCAATCCATATCTAAAAGTAGAGCCTGAATGCCGTTAATCTCCTACGTGATAGCAGTAACTTTTTGTGGGGTATTGTACGACTCTATCTATGGCAATCACTTAATATCCTATTCGCGTTGCTATTTTTTCTAGCATATTCAGAAAATGTACACTTACGATCTGAACATACGAGAATTGATTGCATGTCTCTTATTTCAAGCATCGCTCTTTTAAAATGTCCTGTTTGGCAAAATCAATTTAATATCAAGCCCCTAATAACAAATTAAGGGTCACAGCTGGGAGAGGGTTAAAATTAGGGAATATAAATCGAACTTAAAAAAAAAGTTCGGTCCCTCGACGAGATCTTACCAATCTGCAAAAATTTAAAAAAGGGCCGTTGGATCTTAATCATTCAACCATATTTTAATGAATTTTTCCATTTCTGATTGTTGTTTTCTGTTAACCTATAAGTGCGCAATAATAGTCGTGTTTTTCTTCCACTCCTGTGTAGGTTAGTTTAGTGGAACTACATGGGGTTCCAATAACAACATAACCTGTATGGGTCATGTTGTTATTGTAACCTCATCTAGTTACACTAAACTAAACTAGACAGGAGTGCAAAACAACACGACTTAAAACGCCTATTAATAGAAAATCCAATTCTTGCTTCCAGAAATTCACAGATCCTCAAAATCGAATTCCCAATCACAAAATTTATCAACACACCAATAAATAATCAATTTCCAAAATAAAGTCGTCGAAGGGATAGAATAATAAAACGCGGTGTCAAATGTTTATGGAAGTTACATTATTCGGTCGTTGCCAAGGCAACGTGGGCATTGCTTTTTACAAAATTTAATTTATTGATATTTTGGAAAACTTACTAGTAGTGATTGGGATTGCATACATTTAGGCGAATTTTGAAAATCTCATTCAAACTGAATAGCATGCTATTCGAGTTGGAACTGCTAACCTGAATAAGGCTACGGGTTAGCATTTGTATGAAAATTACCCCGTATAGTGCAGGTTAGCTGTTAACAAAACAGGGCCATTATTATGGCAAATAATACTATTTTCAGATCGGGAAACATTTTTGTGGATTTTTTTCTATTAGAGAACTTTTAGTTTAGGGATCTTGCTCAATGAAAAAAACTGAAATAAATTAATTATTATAAACTGAACGGCCATTCACTCGTACATACATAAAGCTGTATCGAAATTGGGTGCTGATTGGAGGCTCACCTAAAAACTGACATCGCAAGCTGCCCTTTGACAGGTATTTCGAATCCAAACAGGCTACCTGACATGCAGGAAAATGACATAATCAAACTTTCATTTTGGAGGTTTTCTCAAATTTACTTATGAAAATTGGACGAGCCTTTAAATTATTATTATAGGTCATTCAAGAATTATACATATAATTTCACATAAAAACCAACAAAAATTGCTAAATTGTCGCTATGAATTCGATAAGCGGTTGTCAAAGTGTCAGCAGACAGTTGATTCAGTTGCCATATTAATTATCAAAACTTGACGGCCAACCAAATAGCAGCTCGTGTAGATGCGATAAAAGTTGGCCTCGCGACCTGCCAATTGGCAGCCAGTGTGGATAGTCCTTAAAACTTTGTTTTTGTGGATACCCTGTACTTTTGGGAAATGAAACTCCATGTCAAAAAATGACAACTACGCGAGACGTTTTTTTTTTGTTAGAAGTATCTTTACCCAAAACTACACGGGGTGCGAAAAAGAACGCAAGCCTATATACCTATTTAGATATTGATTTAACCCTTTCATACCCAAATTATGGATTTCTAGCGGAGAATTTTTCTAACAACATTTTATCGTTCAGTAGGCATATTTTATGAAATTTTCTTGCACAAAAAAATTTAAGCACTACATTTAACAAATTAGAGCATATGACATCATTGGGATTGAAAGTGCACTCAGCAAGTGCCGTATGCAATAATAAAGGGAGATTGACACCCTGGATGAAAAAAGAAGAGTTTCGAAAAAATATTTGTTTTTTGCAAAATACTTTTTAAGATCTAAAAGAGACAAGATTGAAAAAATAAAACATGAATTTGTTGAAATTGGGCTATCTTCAAATTTGGGGAAGGGGGTCGTACTGCCTAGGCGCTGAACGAGGCCAAACAAGGCTTACTCAACACAATTTCATCAAGTATTAATTTGATTTTAGTTTAGAAGAGTTTTTAGGGTTATGGCTCGTGAATGAACCCTACTTGCTGCTGTGTTGTAAATTTTTCTGGGGAAAAAAATTAAAAAACTGTTTTTTTTTTCATCCAAGACAGCCACTATTCCTACCAGTAAAAACCTTGGAAAAACTCGTTCTTATTTAAATTTCTCTTGAACATTGCCAAAGATGTTAAAAATAGTACATACGTATACATATATCTAATAGAGATGTTATTTGTACATTTAACTTAATAAAACCATTAATTATAATATTGTTATTATTAACTAATTTAAAAAAGTAGAATTATTGATTAAAAAAAAGAATAAAAAAATAATAATTTATCTCCATTTATATAGAAATAGTGGATTTAAAAAATCACATTTTTTTTCTAAAAAATTCGAATTATAAGCAACCTAGTTTTTTTAATCGAAGGTCACGTCATCTCACTAAAGCGAAAGCAATACTTTAGGCAAAGTTATGCTGATACGGCCTAATTTGAAAACCACGTTTAGCGTTTAAGCATTTCCACTCCAACCACATACCAATATATGGTCGCTTTTAATCAATCAAATTGATGTCATATTATTTCAAATATTTCTCTCATTTATATTAAATAGTATGTTGTTCCTGTTACTTTTGTACAAAAAAAAACTTTTTTAGACAGACAAATGGGGCACCTTTTCAAAACCCCCCTTTTGTCATCCAGGGCGCCAATCTGGCTATAATTGGAAAGTAGAAAAAATAAATGTTTTCCTCAGTTAACTATGTTATCCAATTCCCATTCCAAAATTTAGTCGAAATTTTTAATTAGGTGTTTGTAATGACAGTAGAAAGTTACTGACACTTATATGAATACGGGACTTGCCGATTGCACCTTCACTCCCAATGATGCCATAGGGCATCGTGTATATGTAAAACTACTTGATAGGGTCTCTCCTAAAAAAATCGAAATTTCTTTTAATTTTCTCTTAGAACAACCTCTTTACAAGGGAAAACCAGTAAAAAGATTTACATAAACGAGTATTATGCGGAAATATTTGAGAATGGCTGTATCAATTTTTACAACAATCGTCCAACCTTCTCTAACATTTTATTCAAAATGACCTCCCAAACCCATGTCACACTGAAAAAAAAAATATGTATTTCACTATTGGAAGAGTCTAACATCATAAAAAGAAATAAAATTTTTTTTTTGCATTTTGTATGAAAAATCATCAAAAAACATTGGGCGCGAAAGGATTAAGGGACTTCTTAGACCTTGTGGAATCAAAATTCCACTTACAACATGCTCTTGGTGATGTATGTAGGATGCTAAAGTAAAAGAAGATTTAAAAAAATACCTTAACTCAACAAAAAACAACAACAGAGGAAAACTAACAAAGCGAACCAAAAGACAAAAGCGAAACACAAACCTGCAAAAGAAAACCTTATGGCATAATAAAACGTGCACATTTTTAAAAATATTCATTTAATTTTTTTATTCAAATTTTATTTATGCTTTCATTTTTTTCGTAATTCTATTTTAAGATTTTCTTTTTGAAAATAAATTTGTATTGTGGTATATATATAATAATTACAATATTTTAATTTTAATATACATAATAATAATAAATTTGCAAGGTATGTTTTACTTGACAATAATATAAACAAATATATATAATATACTCAATAAAAACGTAAAAAAATACAATTATTAGGTAATGATAAAAAAGAACAAAATCAATTACAAATTTAAAGAAAAAAAAAACATTTTTATTGAATTTAATTTGCATCTTTTTCGAGTGTTTTAATTTTTGATTTCTTTTGAGTCAATTTTTTAGGAAATGAACACTAAATAAAACAATACAAAAATAAGAACAAAATTTGTTTTAATTTTTTGTTTTGATTTTAATAAATTATTTAAATTTCCTTTGTTTCCAAGTAAGTTGGTTTTTTTTTAAATAAAACTATATAAAACTACCTTCGAGGTATGAAAAAATTACAGAAAACAGAAATGAAATAAATATCAATTTATAAAAATATAATATAAACAAATAATTCGTTGGAAAGGAAGATAAACTCCGAATAATTGTTTTTTTAAGCATCCACTATTTACGAATTATAAGAGAACTTCTTTCAATCTATTGAGTATTTTAGAGAGAAATGTTTTGATATTTTTTGTTTGTCAAATCTTTCTCGGTGTTTTCGTTAAAACATATTTTAGATCGTATTTGATAAAATAGAACACAAAATTAATTCTCCCAAAAATGCGAAAAAGGAAAGATTTCTCTATTTTATTAGTAAGAATGACATGCTCGGTTTTTTGGTATTTTTGTCGGATGATGAATCTCTTCACAATTGAATTTATACCCTAAGGAATTTTTGGGGACTAACAATAGTTTGTGTATCATTTGGGCTTTTCGTTTAAACGAGACTTTAAGTTTTGTTTTATTTTGTTCACAGACTTTAAATATTATTTTAAATTCATTTTGTTTTGTTTGTTGCTCTTGTTTTTGCTTTAAATTCAGTATTCCATTTGATTGCAAATTTTTAAATTAGAATAATATATAGTTTCTACTCATAGACCTATCAACATCATAATAATTATAATTCCTAAAATCTAAAAATCACCTAAGAATTTTCATGTTTCCAGCGATGTCACGACTAAATTATGAAAAACCCCCGACTCACTCATCATTGCTGCCTGCCCGCACGAATCCTGTGCACTCGGCGTTGGACTACTTGTGCTCAATCGCAATGCATCCATGATCACTTCAAACTCCTTTTGACTCTGATGATGATGGCTGTGATGATGACTGGTCAAATCCAAACCCAACTCCAGATCCAAATCACCCATCGGATTGCTGCTTAACAGTCCTGTGCTGCCGCACAATTTCGTCCTTTTAATTTCTGGCGGATAGTCATCGATAGCCGAAATCATACGTTGAGTGGGCAAGTAGAATTGCGATAATGCTTCGCGCACCAATCGATCATTCTCCTCTTCGGTTCGTGATCGTTTTCGTGACGATACGGCCTTTTCGAGCTGTTCAGCCCCTTGTGTGATCTCCGGATCGATGAGCGGCATGGAGGCATTGATTGCACTCAATTCACGATCGAGAATCTCGAGATCGGAATCGACGCTTGACGACGAGCTGAGGCTTGTGATTGAGGAGGTGGTGGCGAGTGAGCAGCTTGTGGACGTTGTGGTATGGCTACACGACGAAATTGATGAGGAGGACGAGCACGAGGACGTGGCTAGCGAGGCAGGCGATGAATAGATGCAGGATGAACGATTTTGGCCGCCACTATCGCCATAGTGTCCTCCGCCACCCAGGGCTGTAGATGACGAAGACACGGCGATTGTGGAACTGTTCGAGCGGGATGTTGAGTTGGACGAATGGCTATAGCTGGCAATTGAAGATATTTTATTTCTATTGCTGGTCGAGTGTAAGTTGTTGTTGTTGAACGATTCCTCCATACTATGATGGTGCGGGCTATGATGATTGATTTTGTGGTAGCTTTCGTGACGCAATTCCATTTGGTCTTCATAGTCGTAGGGGCTGTACATGTTGTCGCGGGCGGTTTCTGGTTTGGTTTCGGACCTGCAAGGATAAAAGCAAAAAGGGGGTTTTGTAAGTAAAAATGTTATTTTTTAACACAAATATGCAATTTTAATTTAATGCAAAATTTGGTGATATCAGTGGGTCAATTGAAAAAAAAAATCCTACTGTCAAAGTATTCACAAACAAATATTTTCCCAAAATCTAGGATACAACCCCGTCGTTATCTCATCTTGTAACGTCAAAAAAAAAACTACTCTGGTACAATCAAACTTCCCCCCTCGTACATAAAGTCCTTTATATGTACACCATGTAGAGGGTACAATTCAAATCGAATAATGAGTTCTTGCAACCTATACTATCAATGAATGTTGTGTGTCCTTTACATTACTTTACCGTGTTCAAGCAAATTCCTACATTTTCCCTCGCGATTTCACCACTTTTATTCTATCAATATTCACGAATTCAAAAGACAAGCGACACGACGACGGTCGGCGACGAAAAAGAGATAGTACCTACCAGGAGAAAAAAAACTGAAAGCAAGGACACACGAGAAATTCGAACGACTATAAAGAAGAGTATCAAATAGAACGAGTAAAAAAAGTTGTTTCTTATCTTTCAGTGTTGAGCAAAGGGAAAACGTTGAACTAGTTCGACGGCGTTGTGTGTGTCCTTCATCCTACCGTAGTCGCAGGGCTCGGGATAAATTTTGTTTTTTTTTTTGTTGCACATTGTTAAGAGAGATATTATATTAGCAGAAAGTTGAGCGAAAATCGAACTGGGAGCACAAGGAAAAAGGAAGCGCTTGATCTTATTGTTTGTTAGATTACACAACATTAATGCAGATTTTTTTAATCAAGCGCTATCCTGAAATTTGCTCCAGACGTTTTTTTGTATACGATCGAACCTGCATCCTATATCGGCGACTGCCGGTGGAAACCGGTCCTTTATAAATGCATCTAAACAAGAATTGAATTCCTTCGGTTTTGTTTCGTCCACTACCACCGCACACTGTTCGATGAGAAGCTAAAGCAAAATGAGCTAAAGGATCCAGGGCCAGAGGCATGGAAAAACTACTGCTCATAATCCTGTGCTGTGGCGCCTTGTCATCTGGCGTGTGTGAGTATGATGATGTGCTGTGTGCGGTGTGTTCAGAGCAATGTTGGATTTTCCGTGACAGTCATGAATAGAGCGATGGGATGGATTGAATTCACGAGAAAAAAAGAACGAAGGGACGAATAGAATAGGATTGTAGACGGGTGGTCGATCATAAACTGGAATTCATTCATTTATACTTTGGCCGGTCGGTTTTTATATATCATTGATGGCTGGCGGTGGCGGTGTTATTTGTAATGCTTGTGTATAGAGACGAGTGTTGTCGGGATTGGTGAGATGGAATCGATTGTTCATCAATCAGGTAGTCAACAATATAATTTTGGTGCATTTTTTAGGTTGTCCTTAATGATTTAAGTTCAACAATTTATGAAAATACATATTAGCAAGTAGTAAGTAAAAAATGAATTTTGTTGACCCCATTTCAAGTGCCCGAAGAAAGCTTGAACGATGTCGCACGCGTCTGAACAATACCAACCTAATTTTCTTCTTTGATCCGACGAAACGAATGATCAGAACTCACTCGCATTCGGTGTACAATCGAACCGCCGAGCCTGTGGTCATGCATAAATAAATTGCTGACATTCTTTTATATGTATTTATCTCCCGGGTATGTTATGAAAAAGATATCCTCAAACACTTGGCCAGGCAAGCATATAAATTAATCACCTGGTAATTAGTCAAGTGGCGGCCTCAAAATGTAAATGGGTATAAATCTTTCTTAAGGTTTGTGTTCCTCGAAGCGGCCCGTGCGGTAGTCGCTGAGCATAGTTCTAAGGGTTTGTGTCCGTAGAGTCGTTTCGTCATGTAATGATCGCTCACCGACCCTAGTTAGACAACTTCTTCTGAGCACTCTGTGCGGATATTTTCTATACACACATGTTCCTAAAAATTATTTAATGATAGTCGATAGGCAGAGAGTTTTATATACCTTTTGTACATCATTGCCATATTCAAACTCTACAATTAGCATTTATTATTATGATCATCGTATGGATCGCACCGAGGTACACAAACCTTTATTCTTCACCTATTTAGAGTATATTGTTTGAATTGAACTGACTCAATCGCATAGCTAGCTGGCCCTCCAAAGTCCATTGAATCCCGCACGATTTGCAAAACTTTTCAACAGTAAAGAGTAGCGAGAATTATTGTGGTTGTATGTTGTATGGGTCAGTGATATGCTCATGTAGTCATAGTCACATTGAGGTTTGAGTGTGCTTACTCAACAGAAAGCTATACATCATCTTGCTAGCTTCATCAAAATATAACGTTTGTTGCGCGCATACGTGCTGTGACTGTGTATAAATATGTTAACAAAAAATAGTCTATACTCGCCTATTATCGTTAATAAAGAAAGCAACCACAGGCACAGCAATATGCTGAACTGAAGAAACTATAGCATAGCGAAGTGAGTCGTTGGTCACATCGCGATTCGCAGCAATCTGCCCGCCGAATGCCGCGGCCACACGACACTTGATATACCTAATGTACGTCGAAAGCAACAAACTGTTGGATTGTTTGCGCAGAGCATACAGCGGCAAATAGGCAGAAAACAAAAACAGCAGAAGAAAACTTTCACTTGGTCTTGGCTTTAAGAAGTCGCTACTCCAAACCGCTAAGCAAGCGGCATAAGATCCCTGGTGCTGGTGCTACTAGTCTAGTAGCGAGCACACTTGCAGAAAGATACCACAAATAGCGCGCAGTAATCTAAGCATTTGCCAATTTATATTTCGCAGATTTTACTTTGGTTGCAGTTTTGTGGGATTATCTTGGAGTATGAAGAATGTGGAGGTAGACCCTAGAAATGTAACCCAACTATGCAATGTGCCTATGCTCCTATTCCTATATTAGCCCAAGCTACGTGTTTGGCAGCAACACGACCATAAATACTCATCTATCTATCGAAGTATCTAATATGTAGCAGCCAGATACCTAGAGTGCCCTTGCGCGAATTACCTTGTCGTTAGCATGGCTCACAGCTCAAGCTAACCAACCATCGTAGTTATCATACGCTGTTGTAGGTTTGCTGTATATGTATTGTTGTTTTTGCTGTAAGGTATGTTTATGGACAGGTAAAAAGATACATCGAGATAGAAAAATGACCCCCGCCCGTGCACGTCTAGCTTCTCTATCGTAAGTAGCTGGCTCTAGTAACCATTTTTACTGTACACATTTGGACCTATCCACCTATACTACAACAATGTGTGTATATGCTCGCACTCGGTCTTAAACTAAACATGCATTAGCACAACAACAACAAACCCCCGGAGGAATCAAATAAAACATCTTGATCCAGTGAAATAAATACATTATTATAATGTATCTAGATATTAGATATATGTACCAACATACGGTAACGGTTACCTTCGGTTTTTTCTCTTGTTTTGCTTGCTGACTCTTCTATTTTTTCGAGTGTATTTTGCTTTTTTTAAGCGTATGTTCGCTCGTACACTTGACTGAAGCGAATAATATCTCTGAAGTAAGATTCCGTAGATTTGACACAGCTTACGGGATAAGATGAGGTAAAGGATACGCAGACAAAGCTAAAAAACGCTAGTGCAGAGAATTCAAATTTACCAGCAGACACTGCTATTATGCAAACACAAAAACAAAAACAATTAAAAAGTTGCAAAAAAATGCAACAGATATGTATATGTTTGATATGTGCGTTACATTATAGGTGTGAAATTCAAAAGATATGTGACTGGCAATACATATATGAAACTAACGATAAGCAAGACTGTGTCGAATCTTATTTAAAGATCAATAGAAACATGGTTTTTAGAAGAATAAAAAAATAATAATAATAAAGTATTAAAAAAGGTAAAACTACACCTGGATGTGTCAAATGAAAAAGCAGCAGCAACAACAACGCATTGGTCTCGGCGATGACACGATTCAAGATAGAGCTGCCTGTAGAAATATGCTGAGAAATTATCGCCAAAACGGGCGATGTGCCTACACCGCAGGTCGAGCAACGCGGAACCATGGAGCGGTATAAAGAACGAGGCAAGGAAGAAGAAGAAAAAAGGTAAAACTAAAATAACATAAAAAAAACATTTACCATTTTCATGTAAAATTTATAGATAATGCATACCTTTCGCAAAAAAAATAATTAGGCATATGTCAAAAAAAAAACCACCACCTGATTTGGTGTATATTTTCCATAGATTAGATATAAAATAAGATAATAAAAATCACTTTAAAAAAATCAAAGTTCCCATCTGCGCATACATAAATGAGTATGTACTTCCCCTGCCTACAATAATTTCGTGTGAAGATACGACACAGAGATTGAAAAAAGCTCTCGTTCGCACTAGGTTTGACGAGCGTTCTCGGAAAGCTTTTAAAACAACGCCACCGCAATTTTCTACCCTAGTCGCACATTTAAGCAGCGGAATAAACAAAATTCAAGTTTTCCTTTCTTTTCCTGGCTGCCCGTTTCTTGACAACTATAGATAAAAGCGAGACTTATTACGACGATCTGTCTACGCGATTGATTTTTTTTTTAGAAAAGCACCCGACTAACCCGACCTCTTGCGCTCGTGATGTGTACAAGTTTTATGCCACGAGTGGATTTTTCTTCTTATTATTATCTATGACGTACGTGTTTATATACACACATATAGATAAATGTTTTGTTTAATGATGATTATGATCGGAATCAAGTAATTAAAATAAGGCTACATATTTTGATTAAAAGATGATATTTAGTAGTTTTTTTTTAAACTATGAATACATACATAGTTCCTTTACTATAAACAAAAATTGCTTTTATTTTAAAACATTAACAATTCTATTAAAAAAAGAAACTATCAAAATAATTTTTTATGGATTTTTTACAAAGAGTTTTCTGCATTATAAGTTTAACTTGTATGTATGAAAACCGTTATACGTACATTTAGGCCCTGCATTCGGGTGATTTTTTTTTAATTCAATTATCACAAAATCAACGTTTTGAAATGGTAAATAAAAAAAAAAGTTTCAAATAATAATTTAAGAAGTTAATAACAAAAATGAGTTTCTATCGAAAAACCAAGCAAAAAATTTATTTAAACAAAAAATCATAAATAGCTTTGTTTTTTAAGCATTGCGCCTGCAAGAACTTTTTTGCTAAAAGCCAAGAAATGATGCAATGATTAATACATACAATACGTAAATAAATTTTCGTCGTAGCACGTAATTGCAGCTATAATCTGCATTCTCAACCACTGGTAACCCCACATTGGGCGCCGAATTATTAGAACTTTACTCATGTAAGGCTTAATTCTCGCACCACATTTATTCAGAGAAATCACTTTACTTATTCACTGATATCACCAATTTATGAATTAAAGAAATACAAATAAAAATCATAAAATCTAATGTAAAGATAATTTTTGCATCTTAAAAATTTCTTCAATACTCACTTTGGTAAATTAGCCAAGTAGCGATTTTGCTTCTCTCGACGCACTTCATCTGTTAGCCGTGAATATGTATTATTTATGCATACGCTACGTCGTAGATTCGCCTCGGAATCTTTAATACGTTCCAATTTATGTGCACATAACTGTAAAATACGTTTACGCTCCTCGCGTTGTCTAAGCTTCGGTGAAATCATTGGTACGCGTGAACGTTGATGATGGGCTACGTGCGACGAACGTGGTGGTCCAAACATATCCGAATCGTCATCATTACCATTTAACGGACTTGATGTTGGCAATGTCATAATTGCGGGTGCTTAGATGATTAATTAGTTTATCGTGTCTAGTATAGAAAATTTCGTAATAGTCGCCAACACGAGTAAAAACACCACTCGCGGTGCGCGATTGCTACACACGCTTCGCGTTCACACGCGTCACACTTGACGAAGCGTGGACGTATACACACAACAGTTCTCACAGTATCACTCAGTGTTCAGTAGTCCTTCGCGAAATTCCTTTATAGTCTACTCTCGTTTACACAATCTGTACCAATTTCAGAAAATCACATTTGAGCACACAAAAGAAATGTCCTTGTTACTGTCTGCTATCACTCATCCACTATGTCCTTAATATCCACAATAGGACAACCTGGGGTCAAGTAACTCGAAAAAAAAGTTCTCACGCACCAAATTTTTGCGAAAATTCACTTAATTGCACTCGCTTCTACCTACATTTGTAATCCAGTCCAGGTCATAGGCACATCCACTCGGATAAACACCCTTTGGCAAATTTGTACCGGTTCAAGTGTCGCACTAATTAATAACACCTTAACAAGTTTTCAAGGATGTCACCACTGATTTCAGATATAGGCACCTTTTCGATAGACCTAATTTTGTTTTTTATTTTGTTTTCGTTCTTTTATAACACAAACTGCAAAAATACAGATTTGATAACTACACTCATTGATGCAACGGGTGGGTGGGCACTATAAAGTGCCAAAATATCCACTTGTCAGGGTCAAAATCACACGCACAAAAGTATATTTGTACACACAAAGTGAATGTCGCGCGAGTGTTAATCCACCGGATAAATACACAAAAGCAATTAATCCTTGAGGAAGTGGCGATGATGAGTGATGTGTCGTCGCGACTCGTATGGGTATTGTGGGTGGGCGGTTCTTATATGTCGTGAGAAGATAGATAGATAATAATCCACACAAAAGCTGATCAGCTGAGATAAATTGTTGAAATGAGTTTTTTAAGTGGTAATAACAAAAAAAAACTTTTTAAAATATTTTTTCGATTTTCGACAAATTGACGAAATAGTCCAGATTGATTGAATTGCTTCGATGAAATTATCACAATTTTTTTTTGTAAATTGGTTGTGTTTGCAACTTATTTAAATTTCACAATTTTTAATTAAAACTCATTTAATTATCCATAAACATATTCTTTTAAAAAACTTTATTTTGTATAAATCCTCTTTTGATTTTTTGTAATTATTTAATTTTTTTTAATTCCTCTCATTTGCCTGTGGCCAAGTTAATTGTCTTTAATGTATTTATAATTAATGGAGCCAAAACTATGTAATGTTAAAGAAGTGCTAAAACGGTTATTAAGTGTGCCCGATACGGAGTATTCAGCGAACACGTCCAAACCGTTCTCACGTTCAAAGCGAACTGAAAACCAATTGACACGACTGATACCGTCCGGTTGTGTCTACCCGACTGCTATTCAAGTGAAGTGCAAAAGCCATTCAATATTACAATAAAATAGTAGGAGATGAAATGTTGTTGTTGCCACCGCAATCGGTATGCTCCGGAAAGAAAAACCGACAACGATTCACGGAAACTCACCAGCTCTTCTCTCATCATGAGTATACGTACGTACGTACGATGGGCAATTTTGCGCCTGCCCCTGCTCATACTCAATGAATTTTCAATCTTTTTCTCTTAAATCGTATCGGTGTATCTATTTTTTGAGTGTTAAGTTCACCCCGTAAAACTCTCGGCTTTGACCTTTACGTGCGATCCTGAGACGTCACTATACGGCAAAATCTCAAGGGAGATTTCCTGTATCTATGAAGATTTCAATTCAATTTCACACGATTCGTACGTGTAGCCCATGTTAGTGTTGGTGCAAACATGTACGAGACATACAGTATACGTACACGCTCAAGCCTCTCTCAATCTGTGTCAGTGTTGGAATCTCTCTCAATTTCCTATTCCTACATACAATTTTCAGGCTCATGCAATATAAAAATGCGAAACACCAACACAATCTCAACACAGAATGTTGAAATTCTTATCCGTATATAGATTTACACAAAATACGTAATAAAATAAAATGTTACTCCGAGAAAATCACATCACTTGCGATAGGGAAAAGAGCGATTATCATAATAATTCGAGCAACAGCTGAGAGAGAGTCATCCATTTATCTAGATGCGACAAAAAACCAAACAACATCTGTGAAAGAAAAGGATAGCACAAAATCGTTCTCATTCTCAAAAGCCACACGAAATATGTATGGTGTGTAATAATACAAAACGACACCATCAGGCACCAAATTCCCATTAAAACTTTATTAAAATATGAAAGAGAAATTGAAATCTTATACCTACACTTTGTGCATGTATGGACATATAATATGTGAATTACTTCTGCTATTTTATTGCCGTGTTTTTTTTTTTCGTCGTTTTATTGTGACGGAGAGGGTCGAACTTTATTATACATTATTTTATAATTTGTGCAGTGGTGTTGTTTTATTCAAGTTTTTTTTTTGTATGCGGATACATTTATGTATATGAATGCTCATGTACACAGACGGTTCATTTTAATTTTCTCTTGCAAGAATACGTATTATTGTTGTTTTTATTCTGTTTTTGTTGTTGTTTGTCATTGTAATTTTTACTCAAACGACACACTCGCTCTAGTTGATTATTTTTAATCGATTTATCAGAATTGCTCCGGGTATTATGACATTATCTTTTGATTTTGTGTAATAAAATGTTGGTTTTGTTTATTGTGAATAACAATTGCTAAGGATTTATTTTATTCTAATTATTTTCTTCAGTATTTTCTCTGGTCAATTTAAGTTTCCAGTAAAAGGACGAGTTAAATTTCGAATATTACATATGTACGTACTTCATTCATTTGTATTACGATTAACTCAAAGTTATAATAACGTTATAAGAATTGAAACCTTTTTTATATTTTAGCTTGCTGAATTCGAGTTTTCTTTTTTTTCTGTATGGGAGGTGCCCTTAGTTTGATCCGATCGAAACAGTAAAGTCAATTTTACCTTCCGGCGGTCGCAATACTAATCCTAACACGATCGGGCGCAATGCATCTGACAGATTAAGCGCAGAAAATAGGATGAAACTAAGTTCCTGTATATTCTACACTCTTATTTATTGTTGCATTGTCTTTTTTAAACAGTTCTACGAAATTTTAGAAACAAATACTGTCTCACAAAGTTTGATACCCTTCACATTTTCAAATTTATAAGAAAATCGTGCTTTCAATCGCTTCGATATTTAAAAAACCTCCAAGAACTCGACCGCTTAAAAGATGTGATCTAATTTTACTAAAAACACACTATTGAACGATTTGGTGAGCCTAAAAGTAAACACAACATTATTACGCAATGTGAAGAGTATAACGAGTGGAAATTTTGATAGAAAAGAAAAAATAACACAATCGGGCGCAATACATCTGAGAGATTATTTCATCCCCCCCCCCCCCCCCGCCCCTCAGGCACATGGTAGATAGAAACTGAAAACTGCTTTGGGTAGTTGATCGATAAAGATTAAGCTACTGTGAGTTTCAGATCTTTCCCTTTTCATATCGCTGATTGGCGCATCAAAACCTGATCGTTTAATCTGTCAGATGCATTGCGCCCGCCCGAAGGTTAAATTTGAATAACTAAATGAGAGAACTTGTATAAAATCATCTACATGACCTATTGAACTATCATCACCAAATCCAGGCATCTGTTTCTTCATCTAATTTGTCCTATAGTTGGACCTTGTTCTGTGCCTTGTTAAACGATCTCTCTATCTGTTTATTTATTTATTTATTTAATACGTAAATATTAAAAAACGGGAATAATTTCCCAAAAGCATGTAATGTAAAGAATTCAAATTCAAAATTAGGATAATAAGTATTAAGGAATAACAAACTTATTAAAATAAAGATAAAAAAACATAAAGAAAAGAAAAAAATATATAAATAAAAAACTAAGTTCCAGCTAAGATTCAAAAAGTTAAAATAAAAATCAATTAAAATTCAAAAAGTTAAATGAAAAACAATTAAAGCTTTTATAGTACGGTTTTTTTTTAAAGTAAAAAGAATAAGGTGACGGACCAATCTCCAATCGGTCGTAGTTTCACATAGCTTTAAGTAACGGTGGGTTTTTATAAATAGAAAGTGAAGATTGCGGAGGATTAAAAATTGCAACCGATCGAGTGTTGTAAGATGGAAACCGATATTTTATATCTTCTACTAAGAGTGATGAAGTAGTAAGACCCTTGCATAACATGTAGAGGAAACACTGGTCAAGACCGTCTCTTCTTTTGCTTAGTGATGGAATATTAAGGAAATTTAGCCGATCTTGATAAGGCCTATAAGCAAAGTTATATTTAAACATTAAGGTTCTAGAAAACTTTCTCTGAACTTTTTCGAATGCATCACGAGAAACAGAATAATAAGGAGACCAAACTATCGAGGCGAATTCTAATATGCTGCGTACTAGCGTCACAAATAAGTTCACACAAGTATTAATAGATTGAAAGCTAGAGGAGCACCGTAAAACGAACCCAGCTAGTTTTGACGATTTGCTAATAATCTATGAGTAGTGATCAGTAAAACGTAATTTACAATCAAAAACAACCCTTAGATCAGTAACGGTAGAAACACATTGGAGGGGAATAGAGTTTATTTGGTATTGAAAAATGAATTGTTTTTTGCGTATAAAAAGAAAACGGTGCATTTCTCGGAAAAATGATCTACTACAAAAATAATGTAAACATTAGCGACGTTTTTTTCGTATCGCGTGTAAGTCTGACTCGAAAAAAACGATCGCGGGTAACATCCCGGTTAAGACCAAACAGCTGACACTTGACAGTTTTTGCGCATCTTTGACTCACCTTTGTCGGCTTATTTTTTAGATGTGGTGGATTTTATCACAAAAGTAGATTATTTCTTTGCAAAATCTTTTCTCGTGATGAGAAAAACTCTCACATTTGGTTTGAAAAAACAAATTCCCTCAAATTTCCCCTATGCGTCCGCCATCTACATTTGAGCTCTATCCCGTGTAGGGTAGTTGCACGGGTTAGCTTTACCTGGGTAAGTGTCATTTTTTTTATATGAAGTTCTACCCAAACCTGCACGGGATAAACACAATAAAACGTACCTAATATTTCCTACAAAAGTGCAACTTCGTAACGGACGAGGTGTCGTTTTATAGGAAATTTTATGTAGTTTCGGAAAGTGAAGTCATATCTCGGATGACATGTTTGGTGGTTTGGCAAATTTTGATTTAGTTCGGCAAGTCAGTTATTTTGACACAATTTACAAAAAGTGCTTTTACATTGTAACGGTTCAAAATAGAGGTGTCTCGTAGAACATTAATTTTCCCCAAATGAGCCACACTATCTACCATTAAAAGATTCTCCACCATGAACAGGACACCCTATGTCTCATTTTTTTGTCTGACTTGTAGTTTCGAAGCTAGAGCATTGCTAAATTTAGGCAAATCGATAAAAACAAAGTCCCTCCGGTTTACTTATAGTGTTCTATTCGAATATATTTTTTAGTCGATGAAACTCGAGATCAAAACCGGTTTTTATATGAAAATTTAATTTTTCCTTGCCTTGCTCTTCACGAATCTCTTCTAAAAAACCGTTTTCATCTTGTTCTTGTTGCGCGTGTAGACTGGCCCAGTAGTTGTTCTATATCTCTTTAGGCAGCAAAAAACGTGTTTGGTTGGTCGGTGGATAAGGGAAACGAGTTGCAAAAATATTGAGAATCCTGCTGAAACTGTTATTGATGTAAATAGTAAATTGAAACAAATCATCATAGAGAAACTTGGATACTTTTTTTGTTAAGATAAAAATTGCCTGTACTTTTACGAGCTTTAGCTCCCAAACTGAGGGTCTGAGAAAAAAAAATGATATTCAGCAATTTTCTAGGGAATGATGTCTATTTTATTTTTGTAGTAAAACATTTTTTCGGGAAATGCACTGTTTATTTTTTATGGGCAAAAAACCTGAAATCTGGGTAATTTTGCTTATTTTTTTAGGGTGCAAAGTTCATATTCGGAATCAGCGCCCCATAATACATAAAGAAAGCGTGAGAAAAAAAACTTCCGCATTTTTTTCACGGATTGGTACTAAATCGACACGATATTACTGAACTATAAAATATCTAAAAGCGAATGTTACTTTAAAAATTGTTTTTCTGATGAAGTGTTAAAAAAATAAGCTGAACTGAAAGTAAATACTCTTTTTAAACCCTATCTGTACTGTACTATTCAAACAAGTCATTATGAAAAATATAAAATATTATAATGGAGTTATAATATACAGCGAGAAACTAATAGCATACAAAAAAACTTACAATAAGTATATAATGTAAAACTTCTATTTCATTTTCCATGTAAATTAATAAAAATACTTAATAATGAATATAGGCTTTAACCAAATAACAAAAAAAACATACAATATTAATAGTGTAGTTCCGAGGTGATTTCAGATTGCAAAGTGTGGTGGAGAAAATTTTTTTTTGTTTCTTATGTTTTTTGGGGTGCTGAGCTCGAATCCGGAGCTTCCCACCAAAATTTCGTTGCGGAACAGGATCAAAACCGCGGAAAAACCCAAAATTTTCGGAGTTTTCCCGTTTTTTTGTTTATAACTCCGAAAGTGTACCTACATTTCTCTGAAAACCTGTCCATGAAAATATTAGAGAAAACATAACTGCGGGTCCAACGCGCCATTAATCATTAAAATGTGTTAAGCGGTATTGCTACAATTGATAGGCATTTTTTGGCGTTTTTTTGACCCTGTTTTGCAACGAAATTTTGGTGGGAACTTACAGATTCAGGTTCTGCACTCCAAAATACACAATGTACAAGATAAATGCAAATTTTACGACCAAAAATGAAAAACCGTTCAATCTCAAAAATTTTTTCATAAAACTACATATGTTAAAAATGGCAAATTTAAATTATCCACTGTAGTAATACCGCTCAACAGATTTTTAATATTTATGTCTCTTTGGACGCGCAATTATGTGTTATCTGAAATATTCATGGAGAGTTTTTCGCAGAAATAAATAGTTGCAGAATTAGGGGGCAAATAACGGAAAAACAGCAAAAATTTCAAGGTTTTTCACGATTTTGACCCTGTTCCGCAACGAAATTTTGGTGGGAAGCTCCGGATTCGTGCTCAGCACCACAAAAAACATAAGAAACAAAAAAAAATTGTCTCCACCACATTTTGCAATCTGATGTAGGTACTAGGTTTATCACGTAGTAACTACACTATAAGTACATAATACGAAATACGAGTTACATATTGATTTGATTTCTTAAAATTAATAAAACTCGGAAAAAATTACAATTTGTACGCGTACACATCATTATTTTTGTCGTGTGTCACGCTACTAGCAAGAAACTACATTTATGAGACATCTGGTTTCGCACGCAATCATAGTGACGTGTGGACATTTGCTAAGAAAGCGATATCAGAGATAGAACGCGCGCTATCGCCTAATTATGTTTTTTGTGTATGTGTTGTGTCACTACTACATATGTAGGCAAATATTTAATGTATCGTGTCGCGTCATTACATTACAGATATGTTCATTTCATACATTGGCATTTGTAATCGTTACACTAGCATGATGTATGTAAACATTTTGAGATTTTCTGGGGAACCAATAGAGTTATTAATAGGTACAAGTGTATTCACTCTACTTATATTTATCTAGAGGTACGGGTAATTGTAGTTAATATCTTATTTGGCTATTTTTGGATGAAAAGGCGCACGAAATCGAAAAGTGAAAATGACAAATCTAATTTTAACATAGGACTTTTGTGTATTATTTTGTGAATGAATAAAGATGACCAAAAATTATGATAATTAAAAGGTACATAGTTGAAAAATTTATACTTTTAACATTTTTTTCTTTGTTCGTAAGTTTTTGAATAAAATAGATGAATTTCTAGATTAACATATTTCAAAATATAAATGTATGTAAATAAAAAAAAAATCCAAATTAAACAAATTATTTCTTGAGCCCAAAAGCAAAATCAACTGGAAAATGTTCCATATAAAGAAAAAATTTCTTTAAATAAAGATATGTATGTATGTATTTCAAGACGAAAAAGTCTTAAGAAATAATCCCTACTTTAAAAGCTAGGAAAATATTGTTTCCAATCTGCAACAATGAAGGAAAAAGCTAGTATTCTGGAAGGCCGTTCAAAATTCGAACGCGGGAAACAATCGCAAACGGAAATTTTTAATCGAGGAGGATAAAGGAGCCGATGTAGAGCATATTGTCTGTTTGCGTTCAAAAGTTTAAAAATGCGTCAAGAAAATTGCAAAAAAAAAAAAAAAAACAAAAAAAAAGCAATGATTTTCGCGAGTCGAGTCCTAGCTGTTTGCATTCAAAAACTATGCTTTGCTTAGGACTCAGGCAACATCCAGCCAAGCAATCATACAATCATATAGAACAGGTCAGCACTTCATGCTTTCCCGTCCCGTTATATGTACATATGAGTATAGGTACATGATGTTCCTATATGTATACAAAAATATACTAAGCATTCATTCCTTCTACGTAATCGAGTGTGTAAAAATAATGTTTCGAGTCGAAAAAAAAAATGTTCGAATGATTCATGGATTCTAAGTAGATAGCGATATTTAGTACGCCGCACAACACACACAAAAGTGCTATTTGAACATTTGACCGTGCCTCACTATGTTTTGGTTATCGCTGTCGTCGTCCCGTTAGCATTATACTCAGAGTCTGTTTGCTCCTCACCTCACAGATGACAAATTGCTCGATATTTTTTCTTCTTCGTTGGAAGCTACGCTACGCGACGCTAGCCGAAGGTTTGTGGCATACAAACAACCATCATGAGAGTGGAATGTGTGCAACTTGTACACGAGTATGTTACACACTCGATTAGATATAAAGATAAAAATACAGTGGAAACTCGATAAGTCGAAGCCCAAGGGAACCAAACTTTCTTTCGAGTTATCGAAATTTCGACGTAAAGAGATTTCGAGATATCGAGTTTTGTTTGTAAGAAAATTCGACTTATAGTTTTTTTCTTTTTGTGTATTTTTATATTTTGTTATTTTTCCGACATTATACCCTTATATGATAAAATAGTACATGCATTTTTTCCTCTCATTTCCGATAGTTGACAGAATGTTTGTTTTTCTTTTCTTTAAAATCGTAGAAAGCGTACTAACCGGAATTTTGAATTCGGCGGCTATACCCTTTTTTTCGACCTTTTGCATCAACCTCTTTTATAAGTTCTTTCTTCTGCTGAATAGTCAGGGTTTGTAGCGTTCTTTTTGACGCAGATATGTTTAATTGGCTGAATCCCTCAAACTGCACGAAACGATTATTCTTTTGACAGTAACAACACAACCTTACGATTAACACTATATTCAAATGCAAACTGAAACATTTTATCGCAGAAAAGTACCGTTATTCTCGTTTCCGGAATATGCAGCAATAAAATTCTAATTTCAAACAGAAAAATCGCCATTGGAGGAATAAAAAAAATCGACTTATAGAGTTTCGCATAGCAAAGCTTTGACTTATAGAGTCTCGCCCGTTTACCGATAAGAAATTTTAATTTGACCTGGAGAGTATCTGAAATTTTGACTTATAGAGTCTCCAATATCAGCACTTCGACTTATAGAGTTTCACAAGCAGTGAAATCAAAAATTTCTCTTCGAGTAATAGAGTTTTTGGTTTGAGTTATCGAGTTTGTTTTTCATTGTTTTTTGTTCAAATGTGCTGGGGAAGCAGATTTTCCTCGACTTAAAGCGTTTTTCGAGTTAAGGAGTTTCGAGTTATCGAGTTTCCACTGTACAAAGATATTCATTCATTCCATAGATAGCTGACTGCGCGTTGACGCGATGAAGACTGAGAATCTCCATCACATAATATTAAACCGACAGAAGAACGTCTCTACAAGTGACTTTTCCTTCCGCATGTTGCGGTGCACAAGATATACCAAGCGGCCCCTATTTTCGAATTCAAAATTTTTGGAGGATCGTTTTAAGGTGCATCTAAACTGGCTTCTAAATGGAGGCGCGTCCAAAAACTGGCGTCGCGGACCGCCATTTGGCAGCTACTTAGCATCTCATCTACACTAGCTACCAGATGAAGGCTGAAAATGACATAACCAACCTTTTTGGAGATTTTTTAAAATTTAATTCTCAAAATTGTGTGCGTTTGAATCATTACTCTGCCATTCAATAATTATTCACTTTCACACAAAAAAAGTAACAAAAGTTGCAAAATTGCAGCAAAATTGACATTTTGAATTCGACAAGCGGTTGTCAAAGCGTCAGCTGGCATATGATTGAGTTGCTATATTGAATATCAAAACTGGACTGACCACTAAATGGCGGTCAGTTTTGATGTAATGACAACTGCCAGTTGGTAGCACGTGTTACCATTTGGCGGTCAGTCTGGATGGACCTTTATGTCTCAGCAATGCGCACATTTGTCATGTTCGCTTACAAACATACATACAGCGGTGATGATAATAGAGCGGGTGTTTTGATGTTTGTGAATGTGTAATTATGTAAAATAACAGATAAAATGAATTTCTTCTTTTTGGGGCTTAAGAGTAGAATTTCGGATTGGTATCCAACGTGCGATATGGTGTAGACATCTGGAAATCAGATAAAGCTCCTTATTTGGTAAAAAACAAATTATGTTTTCGTGGCAAAAGACAAAAATGTAAATCAAAATTAGAATTCTTCGGGTCACTTTGAAATAATAAATTCTTGTAGAGAAGATGGATGTCATTCAGTCATTAATGCTTCCATTTGTAGGCCAGTCAATTACCGATTTTAGGTCGCAAAAAATTGCTCGGGTCTGGTTTTTTGGGATATTGTTAGGATAGATACCAGAAGTGTACCACCAAGTTTGCAACTTCGAAAAACCTGTGCTAACCCCGTGACCCTCGAAAAACCTCAAAATTTTCGGACTTTTTTCATATTTTTGTTTGTAATTTCTAAAAGGTGCTTCCTACAAGTAAGTCGTCCACTGCACTTTTAAAGCTAAGTAAATCTTCTTTAATTTGAGTGTAACTCCAGCTTTGTAGGTGCAAAGGATCCCAAGATACAGCACTTTGAAAAATGTGATTTTTTTGTAAAAAAGTCCGAAATTGTATTTTAGGAGGCTTGTATGACAGCCCTATGACGTAATGTTCCGATTCCATCCATTCCTAGATATGTTTTGAGGCTTTACTAGGAACACATTTGGGTGAGGTTTGGTTAAGATTGGTTTATAAAGAAAAAAGTTTTTCTTAGAAGAACCTGATTGTCAGGGGTTGGTTTGTATGACAGCCCTATGACCTAGTGTTCCGATTTCATCCGTTTCTAGATATGTTTTGAAGCTTTACTAAAAAACACATTTGGGGGAAGGGTGGTTAAGATTGGTCCATAAAGAAAAAAGTTTTTCTTAGAAGAACCTAATTTCCGGAGGTTGGTTTGTATGACAGCCCTATAACGTAGTGTTCCGATTTCATCCGTTCCTAGATATTTTTTTAGGCTTAACCAGCAACATACTTGGGTGAAGTTTGGTTAATATTGGTACATAAACAAAAAAGTTTTTCTTAGAAGAACCTAATTTTCAGGGGCAGCGCTATGACCCCATGATCTGATTCCATTCGTTCTGACATATATACAGCTAAGGAACTGGTTTATAACTTCATGTCACATGACTTTCTCTGTAAAATGCGCATTTAAGCCGATATTCAGCTCGGAACATGACTGAAATTATACAATTTCGAACTTTTTTTCAAAAAACATTGTTTAAAGTGCTGTATCTTGGGATCCTTTGCGCCTACAAAGCTGGGGTTGCAATCAAATTAAAGAAGATTTTCTTAGCTTTAACAGTGTAGTGGACAACTTACTTGTAGGAAGCACCTTTTAGAAATTACAAACAAAAATATGAAAAAAGTCCGAAAACTTTGAGGTTTTTTGAGGGTCATGGGGTTAGCACAGGTTTTTCGAAGTTGCAAACTTGGTGGTACACTTCTGGTATCTATCCTAACAATATCCCAAAAAACCAGAGCCGAGCATTACCGATTTTAGGTCGCAAAAAATTGCTCGGGTCTGTTTTTTTGGGATATTGTTAGGATAGATACCAGAAGTGTACCACCAAGTTTGCAACTTCGAAAAACCTGTGCTAACCCCGTGACCCTCAAAAAACCTCAAAATTTTCGGACTTTTTTCATATTTTTGTTTGTAATTTCTAAAAGGTGCTTCCTACAAGTAAGTCGTCCACTGCACTTTTAAAGCTAAGTAAATCTTCTTTAATTTGAGTGTAACTCCAGCTTTGTAGGTGCAAAGGATCCCAAGATACAGCACTTTGAAAAATGTGATTTTTTTGTAAAAAAGTCCGAAATTGTATTTTAGGAGGCTTGTATGACAGCCCTATGACGTAATGTTCCGATTCCATCCATTCCTAGATATGTTTTGAGGCTTTACTAGGAACACATTTGGGTGAGGTTTGGTTAAGATTGGTTTATAAAGAAAAAAGTTTTTCTTAGAAGAACCTGATTGTCAGGGGTTGGTTTGTATGACAGCCCTATGACCTAGTGTTCCGATTTCATCCGTTTCTAGATATGTTTTGAAGCTTTACTAAAAAACACATTTGGGGGAAGGGTGGTTAAGATTGGTCCATAAAGAAAAAAGTTTTTCTTAGAAGAACCTAATTTCCGGAGGCTGGTTTGTATGACAGCCCTATAACGTAGTGTTCCGATTTCATCCGTTCCTAGATATTTTTTTAGGCTTAACCAGCAACATACTTGGGTGAAGTTTGGTTAATATTGGTATATAAACAAAAAAGTTTTTCTTAGAAGAACCTAATTTTCAGGGGCAGCGCTATGACCCCATGATCTGATTCCATTCGTTCTGACATATATACAGCTAAGGAACTGGTTTATAACTTCATGTCACATGACTTTCTCTGTAAAATGCGCATTTAAGCCGATATTCAGCTCGGAACATGACTGAAATTATACAATTTCGAACTTTTTTTCAAAAAACATTGTTTAAAGTGCTGTATCTTGGGATCCTTTGCGCCTACAAAGCTGGGGTTGCAATCAAATTAAAGAAGATTTTCTTAGCTTTAACAGTGTAGTGGACAACTTACTTGTAGGAAGCACCTTTTAGAAATTACAAACAAAAATATGAAAAAAGTCCGAAAACTTTGAGGTTTTTTGAGGGTCATGGGGTTAGCACAGGTTTTTCGAAGTTGCAAACTTGGTGGTACACTTCTGGTATCTATCCTAACAATATCCCAAAAAACCAGAGCCGAGCATTTTTTTGCGACCTAAAGCCTTATTTTTCGGTTTATTGACTGGCCTATTTGATCATGTTAAGCGTTATACATATCCATACATCGATTTCTTGTAACCTATTTGTTAAAATGAAACGTTTATCATTCTGTGCTCCTGAAAAACTACTTCCTGATTACAATTAACGCAATTCAATAGTCAAGTATGGTACATACATCATTGTAAAGACAAGAGAAAAAATCAAACTCTTCACAACAGTTGGCCTGGTTTAACCACGAAGATGTTTTGTACATAGCATGAACATACTGGAGATTAAGTTTCCTCAAAGGCTCTTTTCCTTTCGACTCTTCCTCTTTGACTCTCCTGGACTAAATACGATACATTCTCGTATACATTAGTCCTTGAGTCTCTGCATCTTACTCTTTAAAGGACCCCACTCCCGCAACTTTGTCTCTCCGCAAACTAATCCATCGTAAGTTGCAAACGGAAAAACTTCCATATGATATTAAAAAAGGAAGATTAATAGCCAAACCAGCCCATCTGCGGCTTAAAACTCTTCCTATTGCAGTCGATGGAATGAAAAGGAGTTTTATTCAATTATCTGCTAATTTCAATGACAGACAATATTATGAGCTAGTTCTTCACACTTCAAATGACACTCAACGAAAAGCATAATCTTTATCAATTTCTCAGTTGGATTAAGTCCTTGTAGAATGTAGAGCCTCCAATTTGGGGCAGTATATGTGTAGCATGTTCTCTGAGTTCGGAAGCTTTCATTCTTAAATATCAGTCCTGCTGCATCGGTTTCAGAATTGCTAGTACATATTTCTGTACGCCTGGTACTGAACTTTTATCAATTTCTCTCGTAGATGGCAAAAAGGATATGTGTGTGCTAAAATGTGAGCAAGAGACGCGTCTCATTTGGAGAAAATGGTTTGGGCGTCGTCGTCGTCGTCGATCCTGGATCTCGTCTCGTCGTCTCGCCTTTTGCTTCGCTCGTAGAAGAGATTTTTCCACTTCTCTTTGTTCGAATTTTCACAGGGATAAATTATGATTTTTTTTTTTGTGACTGCTGTTGAGTCGTTTTCGGAGGGAGACATTTTAGTTGTTGAAACGAGGAGTAAGCGATTCCTGAAGGTGGATGAATAAAGGAAAAAAAATCCGAACTATGTTTGTAGACGTTAATGTACAAAGTGTCGGTATATGCATATAATTCGATTATGTAAATTTTTATGTTTTCTTACTCGTAGACAGTTGGAAATTTTATACCAGTTCGCAGTTCAACGGAAGGACAAAGTCGATATAACGGGATTTAAAATATAATAAGGACAAAAGATGTTGAATATTTTTATAGGAAATAAAGAAGAATTCGTTCGAGATTAACTGAAGGGTGTCAATATTGTGAGGATGGGTTGCAAGAGTATCGAGTTTTTTTCGAATGATGTAATTGTTTTGCCTAAGAGTAGGTACTAACATCATCAATTCACGTGAAATCCATGCAAACATTGTCAAAATTTTGATGATCGGGAAATCGAAATCACTTGGTGGTACTCACTTCAAGTTTTTCGCGCGGTGAACACAGTACGTACCTTAATGAACAAACAAAAGGCAACTCTCTACGGCAGATTTTTCACGGGAAACATATATGCAAGTTTTTCGCTTTCTGTTTTTCGTGGTTCGGATAACCGAAAGTTAGGTTAATCGAATTATAAAAAAAAAACTAGAGCATTATTGGCTAAGAGTTAATTTAAACTACCAATTGAAAATGTGCAAAACGAATAGAACGGAACCAAAACCACAAATTCGAAACAATTGAATGATTCTAATGAGAAACTCATCACATATTTTCATATTCACATTATCGGAGAGAAGAGTACAGTACAGTGTCGATTATCCTAACACAGACTATTATCCGAACATTCGATTAACCGAACTTTAGCATTAGCTATGTGATTCCACGCCAATATTAATCACCATCCTCTGATGTTAAGCGCCTTCCCAATATACCACAGTTTTTTTTTTCGCCAAAAAGAGTTTAACACAATGCACAGAAAATGTATTATTGTGTCCAGTGATAGTTTTCCTGTTTTATAAAGCGGTTTATGTGATTTTTCTTAGTAACTCTCAATCCATAGAACAGTAAAATTATCAAAATAAATATAATCTCTGCAAACTCGAATCGAATTTTGTAATGCATCTCTTATTTCTGACTCTACATAGCTACATTGATGTATGTATTTAAAATGAATTTCAATTTTCGCCACGTAGTATTACTTAAGGCTATCTATCTATACGGGTCTATCCAATATATCATATCTTCATAAAATCAATAATGAATTTACCTCGATATTGTTTGACGGACAAAAAGCAAATTAGGGTTTAAATCACAAAACCATGATCCTACATCAACGATTTAATGCCAAAACCGATAAACGAAGTGCAGAATATTTTAGAAAATCACATACACACAAAAGCCAGCTTCGTCGCTCATACTCTCTCATTATTCAATCATTGATAGACTCTAAAAACAACTTCACACGGGTTAATTTAATTAAATTTCATGACGACAAGGACGTGAAACGTTCATATAACAACGAACGACCTGTAAGTATAGTGTATATCCTTCGCTCTTTCGTATTCCATTCCATTGCCTATGAACTTCAGAGGCGTACACATCAAATCAAGCAAAGAGCGTGTGTATCAACTCGACAAATAAATGGTTTTACCCTCTTTAACTAAATAATGTGTTGCTGAGACCGACCGACCGACAACGGATGCCCATCATCCGAGGGCCATCCGAGGAGGGTTCGGTAGCGCAGGACGAAGGTGAGCGCAAACAATAGGATATCATCATACTCACTCAGCCCCTATTCTCGTTTTTCGAACTTCGGTCGGTCCTCTTGTCCTTACGCCCCGCTTAAGTCTGTGTGTATATCGATGCATGCTCTTTGGTTGGACTATACTCCAACCATTTTCATGTAAAAGGACTAACTTACGGTTGGCACTCTGAACGGTGGTAGGGTGGTGTTGGTGGCGCAGTGGTTCAGAGAAATACGGGTGCCTTTTGTTAGACGCTATGGGGTGGTGAAAATGGCAAACAGAATGAATTCAGTATTAGCTTAAGAAGTTATTGAGACACCTCGGCCTTTCGGTTCCTCTTCCTGCTCGTCTCCTTCCCCGGGACTTGATTCAGTCATTCGAATGGAACCAAATGACACTCTGTAAAGCAGGCATGAATGCAAAAAGAAAGGAAATATTTTTTATTTGACCATATTTCTAGTAATAACATTTCAACATACATACATACATTTATATTAGGACGTATAGTGAATGTCGAGCAAAAGGAGAATGGGGAGGTGAAAGGTTTCGCCATAGTGTACGATTGATGACGGAACGCTTTATAGAATCATGTGAGGCGAAACACTGCAAAGACCAAGTGAGACCAAGACCGGTCGGGTTGGATGGATTGAGAAACAGCACACGCTATTGAAATTTAATCCGTTTGTGGATAGTATACGGAAACATAAGAGCCCTAAGACTCATAGATCAAAGGAAGAACACTTGTGAAAAGGGAATGAATACCATAAACGATATCGTCGTTGATTGAAGTGAATATATTCTGCAGTACACAAAGTACATATACATTTTTTCAGTAGTTGTTTGAATTAGAACAGGTTTACGATTGATTTGAATTGAATAATATTAGAACTTATATAAATTATCATTGATATTGAAATTGACCTCAAAACGTGGTCAAATAGAATCATTGTGTGTAAAGTCCTTAAACAAAGCAGAAAAGGGGAGCAGTATCCTCACAGACCAAAAGGTCTTTTGAAAAATATTTTAGAAAGAACGCTGCCCGTCTACCTAACCTTAGAGTGGGCACAAACTCACTGTCACTATTCTTTATTCTGCATAAAAAAAACGACTTATCAAAAATGAATTACTATCCAGCCAAATGTACTTGTACAAAAGGATTTGTCTAATTTCTTAAAATTTAACATACATATGTATGCCAAAATGCGAAGTAAAAAAAATACTTATCAACTGACGTAGACTTTATCTCCAATTAGCAAGATAGACATAAACCGAACCGCGGCAAGTTATTTTGTCGAATTATGCATGTACCTATGTAAATAGATTTTCAAACTCACTGTCGATGGACTTAATAAGTTCGAGGACGCGCTAAGATTTTCTTTGGAAATAAATTAACTTTAACAACTTTCTCAAACGTATGACGAACGACGCACTAAGTCGAATGCCAGAGTAAGCTTGAAACTGTCGTAAAAACACGGCTTGGCTTGTTTTTTTTAGTAATAGTTACATAGGGCCTGTGGATTATGGTTTTCAGCTACTATTGTCCTGTTGGAAACCACATTTATAACATTTGAACCACATTTAGGTAGGACATATTTATTTTGCATGATATAGGAATATTATACTAGAACAGCTGGTGGGCGTTACCAAATGAACACTCCCAGAGAGCTCTCGGTCTTCCACGCAAAACCGTTTCGTGACAATTAATATTATTGAAAAAATCACAAAAGATGCGTCTGTCATCCTTTAGTTCTTCTTTTGTCGTTTGAATTGAATTTTTGTTTATTTTGCATACTTATGGTTATGACATATTTTGTTTGGTCGCGCCATCATCTGAAATTGAAAAAATCATTGCGCTTAAAACATATCGTCTATCCGATAAGACTAACCAGCCGACAGGTACTAGACTTATGAGAAATCGGCCATCGGTGCCATTAATTATACCGATCGATTTGAAAAAATCATAGAAGAGTATACTCTTTTATAACTTTGTTTTTGACATAAATTCTGTCGTTGCCGCCCACTAATTACATGCAAAATGTCCAGGAATTCTGACTATTTTGCTTAATCCTATTTTAAATATTTTCAGGACATTTTCTTGTTTTCGCGAATAAACACGCTTATTTGTTTTTTTCTCTACCTTTCTCTCTTGCCTCAATATTAATAGATACGCGTCTTAAAGGTCATTATCACTTGTTATTTTCTATTGCTTTATTTATTATTTAGAGATATGCGTACATACATGTTTAGATATTAGAGAAGTTTATGATTTGTTTGCGAACCAGTTTGTTCGTGCATGAAATTCCCGTGTATGTGTACCTGTACTCTACGTAGTTGGCAGTTAACGTAACCTACGTAAGTACGTACATTTTGATAAGATTAGCATTATCGCGATATGCTGATTGTAGTAACAAAATTAAATGTGAAAAAAAGAGAATTTTTTCGTTAGAATGTAATAAAATTATATTTGTTTTAATTAAATTACACACATATAGACGTGGATATATCGGTATCGTATGTATTTACATACAATTATACATGAAAATACATATTTACTGTCAATTCACTATGTAACTGATAACATTGCGAAAACGGAAACGATATAAAGGCATGTTAGTATCCTTGGAAAAATTAGGTGAAAATTCGTAATAGAAAAGGGGTCAAGTGCGACGCAATTATTTTTATTATACATATTTTTATTTATTAGTAATTCTGATTTGATTACATACACTTACTGACGTAATTTAATTACAATATTCGCTTATAATTAGCCAACTTTCTTTAGCCTCTAATACGAAAACTCAGATTTAGACATATGGTACGACCTTGAATCTCGTATATCCCTGAAAATTTTAAATAAAATATCTTCGTTTATTGTATTATGGTTATGAACTATAAGGGCTTATCAGAGGAGGCAGTATCGAAATAGCGTTGATTAGAAGCTGTATAAGAATTGTTGGGTCAAAACCCTAAGGTAACTACACATAACTTTAGTAAATTACTGATAGCGAAAATGGATGACAATGAATTCTATATCTACGATAGTTTTCTTTTTTTCGTCAAATTTAGCGGACAAAATCTATTCGTTTTAATATAGCATTTTCAAGTCAAGGAAATATGACTCTCCGAAACAAATAGATAAATTTCCGAATCAACAAAACACGTTTCCGAATCAATAAAATATGTTTCCGAATCAACAAAGTAAATTTCCGGACAAAAAAAAAATCCGAATCAGCAAAACACGTTTCTGGTTCAAATAAATAAATCTCCGAAACAAATAAATCAACTTCTAAATGAAAAAAATTAAAAACCAAAACAGAAAAATAAATTTCCAAATCAAAAAAATAAATATTCAAATCAGATAAATACATGTACAATTCAAATAAACATATATCTGAATCAGAAAAATAAATTTCCAAATCGAATAAATATATTTACACACCAAAAAAGTAAATCAAATAAATATATTTCTAAACCAAATAAATAAATTTCCAAAAGTCCATACTATTCTGTCAATAAGAAATAAGTGTCAATGACACAGCGTAAATTGCACAATAAATAAAGCTTATTTTAAAATAGACCGAATGAGTTCCAAAATAAGAATACATACATCTGCTCAAAGAGTACGGATTGTATTATACTTCGCGACACGGGCTCACCAATCAAGCAAAAATGTTATTATCATCGAATATTATTATTGCATCTCGAGCATTCTTTACTTAAGTTATACTACCCATACAGTTCGCGGGATGGCAGAATTGCTGCGATAAGTAACAATAACGTTCTTTCATATTCGCCGAGGTTAATCCCGAATAATGCGCGGATATATCGACTCTTGCGCGGCCACGATTTTCTTGGTCCCTGTTCTGATTGGGGTGCAAATTCTCCTGCATTTTTTCGCGATTATTTGCTCGAGGATAATTCAGGGATTCCCCATCTCCCTCTTCCGGTAGTTGTAACCTATTACGGTAAAAATAGAATCTAATTGATTCTATCAATGAGAAAAAAGCTCAACATTCTCTTGTAAAAAAAATTCAACACTTCTAATTTGGGGTTCAATTCAAATTTAATGGCAACTTAATAACTTTAACCTTTAAGTATCGACACTGGGTGTCACAGAACCCAAGTAACTATTAATGTACAGATTCCGTTATGTTCCCCAACCTGCATTATTCTGAGGTCTAGCTTCGATTCTAATGCAAAATATAAATTATAGCATGTTTTACTGTTGTGACTTGAGTTTTGGTGAAGGGTAGTTTAAAGATGGCAAATAACGTCTAAGAAAATATTTCTATCGGCCTTTTCCAGGTGTGTGTAATAAAAACCTTACTTTTCATACGAATTTTACATTTACAAAATTTCATTCAGATTGAAATAATAAACTATTATTTTTCAATGCCCAACAAAATTATTATAAAAGCACATTGTTTACTATTTTAAAATACTATCTTTTTAAGTCGCTTCCTTCATACGAAATATTGATTATTTGATTTGTAATATAAATATATTGATATATATTGATGGAACTTGATTTGTAAACTTTTTTTTAACATTTTTTCATTTGAATTGTACAATTATTTTTCTGATTTGAACATTTATTTATTTGATTTGGAAATTTATTTTTATGATTTGGGTATTATTTTTTTTTCATTTAGAAATTGATTTTTTTGGTTTGGACATTTATTTATTTGATCTGATAACGTGCTTTGTTTATTCGGAAACTTATTTTTTTTTATCCGGAACCATATTCTTTGATCCGGAAATTTATTTGTAGATCCGTAAACGTATTTCCATGACTCAGAAATTTATCTATTTGTTTCGGATATTTATCTATTTGACTCGGAAAGTTATTTACTTGACCTGAAAATGCTATATGTATACATATTGCTGTTTGCCCTGAAGTTGTTTTTCTAATGTTAACTTGCTGTGATTTTTTTTTTCAAACTAAGCAGTATGCTAATAATTGCAATTTTTCCGCAGTTGTAAAAAAATGTTTTACATGATTCTCGCTGCAACTACATATGACCATCAATTTTCAAAATTCAGATCGTACATTAACGTGCCTTCATTTTTCTATTTCCTCCAAATGCTACTTATAGGGAAACTGGAGCATACAAGATTTTCCTACATTCATGGGAATCAGTTATATGTACATAGTTTCTTAGTGAAAAATTCTTGGATAATTAAAAATTATTGATGTTTACCTATCCTGGCAATTTTGCTTTCCATTTTTCTCACTATTCGAACCTTAATCCCGAATTCTGGACATAACCTTCCAGCGGAAAACTAGATACTATCTACATACATACATACATTTTTATATTCAATGCCACTACGTAAAATACCACAAATTTTTTTTTAAGTAGGTACCTACATACATAATAAAATGTACGAGCGCCTCCTCAGCAAAAGTGCCGATCATCTTTTCTATCTGCTCTATATTTTGTGCATAACTTAAGCACGTTTAAGCGATTTGGTCGCTTCGCCTACCAAGAAAACTTCATTTATAATAATTTCCATCATCATAGCGCAGTGAGTGTGGAACTGTAATATCATCGACCGAAACCAAACACCCATCACGAAATTAGAGAGAATAAAAAAAAGAGTTAAGTTTGAGTTGAACATTTGCATAACTATTTCCATCAAATTGCGTAATTTGCAGTCAAATTGGAGTTTTTGTCGAACAACTAGCAATGAAAGAAGCAGAGAAACAGAAAAAAAAACCGACATTCGTTTTCCCACAGAAATTGGGTTATCTGTTTTCTGAGTGGAAACCTACATACACAATATAAAAACCCCCAAAAGGTCATTTCATGTGTTTATAATATGAAATGTGTGTAGTGTATATTAAATTATCTTCTCTTACATGTATGAATACCGAACGATATTGCACAGATAACGTTAAAACTTGGTTGTACATAGATAATACATATTTGTATGTATCTTTGTCGGTTTTTTTATTTCAAGCCTCGTTTTCGTGAGTAGAAATAAACGGTTGGAATTTCTTATAATATGCCCACCAGAAAATGAGCATAAAACAGACAACCTGAAGTTGATATCAATTTTCGAGTATAGATACTACTCGAGCGTCAAGCTTTACAAATGAATTCTTTTTTTTGTTAATGAAAATAACTTTGCTATCTGTATGAAGGTGTAAAGTCAGTCAGGCCGATCACCTGTGATAAGGTTATAGGCTCAGCAAACATTTGCATTTCACATTATGAATATACTGCTCTGTTCAATCAATTCAATGCTATTTAAGTACATTGGTATACATGGACAAATTAGGCAAACTGTTTCCTTTATTTTTAATATCTCTGCAATTTTTATAGTTTTTTTTTTAAGCTGAGAGAGGTCTTGCGAACAATATACTGCCACCCTGTAATTGAAACTTTGGATTTTATTCAGAAAAGAAAAAATTAAAAAAGAGGGCAAAACAAAAATATGTTATTATGTACTTTAAATACTTTAAAAATTCTGTTTAAGCATCCCAAAATAGTAATAAACTGTGGCCTCAGATGCTATTGAGCTGTTGCGTAAAATTTTCATTTCAATAAAAAATGGATGAACAGACCGTTATTTTTAGTAAATTTAGAAAGGACTATTCGTCCTCCCAAGAGAAGGATGACTATCCAATAAATTCTGAGTACGTTTATGTAATGTGCAAGGTTTCCTGGACTGACTCTATGGACCAGAGCAGAGCTTCATAAAGGTAATTAGTTCATTCGTGATATCTATCAAATTATTTATTAAACAACTTTAGTCCATGAGCATGGGCGTAGCCAAGATTTCATTCAAGCCCAAAATTTTGTCAACTTCATGATCGTATCCAGGATTTTTTTTAGAGGATAAACATTTAAAATCGCCAACAACAATTAAGGTTTCCCGTTAGTTTTGTATATTGTCGACCCTTAAAGTATTGATAGAAAAGGTGTTAAACATTTAAAGTCAAGTGTTAAGAAAACACAATTAGTGTAGTAAGTAGGTGATAAACCTAGTACAGTAGAACGTCGATTATCCGAACTAATGTCGACAAGGGGAGGTTCGGATAATCGAAAGTTGGGTTAATCGAGTTTTCGTGGAAAAAATGGAGGATTGCCTAAAACTTTATATAAGCGACAACCTATGGAAAATTCGGCTAATCGAATGTTCGGATAATCGGCGTTCGGATAATCGACGCTCTACTGTACATGAGATTGCAAATTGTGGTGGAGAATTTTTTTTTCTTATGTTTATGGGGTGTTGACCACGAATGTAGAGTTTCTCATCAAAAATTCGATGCGAAACAGGGTCAAAACCGCAAAAATAAGACCCAAATCTTTCGGTTTTCCGTTGTTTGGCCCTTAACTCTGGAAACTCTTTATTTCTGCGAAAAAATCTACAGGAATATGTTAGAGAGCACATGATTGCGCGTCCGTTGAGCGGTATTACTACAATTGTTAATCATTTGAGTGTGCCATCTTTCAACGATTTTTCATTTTTGGTCGCAAAAGCAGGGCCGGATTTCCCATATGGGCAACCTGGGCAACTGCCCGGGGCGCCAAATTTTGAGGGGCGGCATATTTCATATTTTCATAGCTTTGATTAATTTTTACTTTTACAATAGGTACACATTTCGAGATATCTCAACTGAAACGGATGAAAACGATTGCTTTTTTCAGTACCAGATTTACATATTATGCTGCTAGTAGTTTTAGTTTAAGCTATACCCATAGTCAAGGCCGGATTTCCCATATGGGGAACAGCCCGGGGCGGCAATTCAAAGATCGGTAAATTTTTGACACTTTGGATGAGCTGACATTAATCATAAAAACTGTTAATTCATTCCAGTAAGTTGTATATTTCAATGCGCCCAACAGCATCCTCATCTCAAATTGTAATGTAACTCCGCCTTCAAAAGATTACCCTTAAAGGAAAATTAGAGGATTATAAAGCATCTTCGTAACGCATTGGCTTCACTTTAACCAAGGGCACAAATATGTCATATGCTTCTATGTCTATTTTTATAGGAAGTCTAGAGGAGTGTTTAGGCGTAACAATCAGAGAACTTCTGAACATACATTAAATATGGGACATGTTTTTTTGAATACATGATTATTTGGCCATGGCCCGCTAATTTCCCAACTACAAGCCTCCTTAAATTCCCCCAGATTGGAACAAATGAAATCGATGCTTCTGTAGTATGAATATTTCGAGCTTATACGTTTTTTCAGAACTTCCGAGGTGACAACAAAAGGATAAGTTTCCTCAATCAAATCATTTTTAAGAACTCACGTATTCCAAGCAGTTATTTAGAGGGTAGAAGAAGTTCTACACTGGCCGCCTCACTATTAGGCTGAACACATACGGCCAATCCAATCCAATTGTTTGAAAATTTCTGACAATTGGACGGCTTTTTCTGTGTTTTCTATTACTACTTTAGTTTTTTCTCCATTTTGAATTTGCTGGAAAGGAAGCATTTGCTTTTTCAATAACATGTTTCCATCATGCCAAATTTTTTAAATTTTTAACCAATTTTTAAGTTTGAATTATCAAAATTTTCATATTTTTTGCAGAGAAAAACTGAAAACTCCATGACCAAAAAAATCATTCAAAATTTATGCGTCGAATGACATTTTCTGAATTATATTCTTCAATGAGGCAATTTTTTTAGGTTTTTCTTTTTTCGGTCTTTTTTTTTACCGAAAAAAAAATCTCTCGAACTCGAGGTCAGGCTGATACTAAATTTTTCGAAAGCCCCACATGAAATCAAACTGTTCCAAATCCGCCTTAATCTTTCGTTTAATCGAGTATTTGCGTCAAATCGCAAATTTTTTTGTTGAGTTTATTTGTTAGATCGACAACGAAACAATCACCTCAGAAATTTAAGTTTCCATAATAAGTGTGCATCGCAAGGATATTTATGATGTTGCCTTTGGTATTCCAGGCCGCTCCCCTGGGGAAGGAACATATTTGCAAGCGAACAGAATTTATCGGTTCCTGGTAAAAAAAAAAGCGCTCGCCTACGCTTCCTATTTACTAGCTACTTTTAAGGTTTACCAGTGGCGAAGGGCGGCGATTCTGGGTACTTCCCAGGGGCGCCAAAGAGGCTAAATCCGGCCCTGCGCAAAAGTTTCATTTTTCTTGTACCTTATGTATTTTGGGGTAGTGAACTCGAATCAGTAACTTCCCACCGAAGTTTCGTTGCGAAACAGGATGAAAATCGCCAGAAACCCAAAAAAACTGACTATCAATTGTAAGTGATACCGCTTAACGCTTAAAAAAAAAAAGCCCACACTAAATCTACGCCCATGTCCATGAGCTAATGCCATTTATGGACATAACCTTTTATGGTTATAACCTTTAAGTTTTAATGCTGATCGGAGCACTGATCTACCTGCACGTTATACTCCCCAAACAAGGAAAATATTTTTTCGAAAACCCCTCCCGAAGTATTTTTGTGCGTACGACCCTGGTCACATTCGAATTCGACGCAAAATTATATAGTCTCTAAAATATATCTGGACTAATTTTCGCAGAGGAAAAAAAGAGCGTGCATTTTTGAATTTTGCACAACGAAATTTCGGTGGGAAGCTCCGAAGTCAACATAAAAACCAATCTCCATTTTGCAATCTTGACTACTTATAGTTCTGCGACGTCCTTATTAGACCATAGTGTAAAAGCAACTATCTTCTGCGTCTAATCTGAGCCCTGAATTTATTAAGGCATGCAATTAATGAATAGGCAAGCTTGTGCAATTTTTCATTTAAAGTAAACATTGACAATGAAATGAACTTGAAACGCCTGAATTAGCATTGGAAATGTCCCCTGTCACATATTAGGTGTGTTTTTTTGGTTATCCCGTGCAGGTTTGGGTAACGAAACTTCATATAAAAAAAATGACAGGTGGATCAGCTGGCATTTTTTTTATATGGAGTTTCGCTACCCAAACCTGCACGGGATAACCAAAAAAACACACCTATTGATGATATTCAATGAACTTTTAAGAAAGTACAGTAGAGCGTCGATTATCCGAACTAATGTCGACAAGGGTGGTTCGGATAAACGAAAGTTCGGTTAATCGAGCTTTCATAGAAAAATTAGAAAATAGCCCAAATGTGAAATTAAGCGACAAACTGAAAACATTTAAAACGACTAGAACTGAACAAAAATAAAATATTCAGGTAATTTAAGCGATGCAGATAAGAGATTGCTTCCTTCAAATCCTTGATTTTTCATTTAATTCGACGTCTGTCATATGAAAAGAAGCCGATTACCTGGTTCGGTTAATCGAATGTTCGGATAATCGACGTTCGGATAATCGACGCTCTACTGTAGCTAAATTTGGGGGATAATATTGAAATTTCATCTATGAGAAATTTATAAGAAGTAACTGTTCAAATTCAAGACACAACACAAAATAGCGAAAATTATACCATTTTTGGCGATGGAAGATGGACATCCATTGCTACTTTTGATGGAGAATGACCGCCACAACCACAGCATGAAGAACGACCCCGGGTTTATGTCAAAAAATCAGCAACGGAGAACACATGATTGGCATGACAGCTTGTACGGAAAATTACATGGCAATACGTTCCACACGTCAAATCAAAAAATTAAGTCCGATGGTCACATACACCTTCCGATTTATCTCGCTATCAAAAAATCTCGCCAATCGATCGGAGGGTCTGGGGCGCTTCTAAGACATTCCACATTATTCAATAAGCAAAGTACATTTCCGGTAACTTGTACCTTCTATTGAAAATGGAATATCGCCGCTGATCTATTCACATTTTCTATGAAAATTACGTGTAACAATAATATTGATAGCAAGCTTCATAATAAACCAGACTGATGCAATAAATAAAGAAAACCATGTAAATCAACGAATTTTTATATCAATTTCCGACAATCGGAACAAAACAGAAAACCAATAAAATGCAGTAAAATCACATCATCACTCAAAATTCAACAAATATGTAATAAAGAAAAATTAATGATATTTTGATAACACATAGTGTTAACATATCACCCAAAAAGTGTAATCGGATTAATCGCAGATTATCGCTGGAGCTTTGCTTAGCCAAGCGTGCGTCTGTATTGCACAAGATACTTCAGCCTACGGGCGGCGCAGACCGTCCACCGTCATTAGGAAAATTAACGCAAAGCGAACGAGTCACAGTGACGGCCCATTAAATTGCTCCTCCATTACCATATCATAAATTCAAGTAAGACAACAAAATACACTTGATAGTCCGTACCGTACGTAGTACGTTATTCGACTATATCGCGCCCGCCACTTATTAACTTGAGTGTGTGTGTGTTGAAACACACACGGCACTGAAACTGAAAAAGGGAGAAATCATGAAAAATGTGAGGGAAAAAGAGGACGGTGACCGCTTAAAACAGCTGCTTAAGGAAAAAACCCATACTGAATCCTACAACTGATATGATGCATACTCGTACACAATTTAAAAGAATCTGAAAAGTTTAGTCACTTTATCATCTGTTTGGTTGTAAAGCAATAAGCAAGAGCAACCTAACCAATTGACCTGCTCTGCTACATGTCTCCTTGGATTTCCCTCTTGTTGTTTGACATTCTTTGTTCCGGTAAAGATATGCGATAAGCGACAAACGATCTTTTCTTTTTTCGGTTGCTCGCATTGCTTGCGCTTGTGGCTTCCCCCGCGTATACTTGTTAACAAACGATCACGATGATATACCCTACGATACATACTCAAACGATACCAAAATTTTCAAGGCAGATATACACATAAATACACACAAGGAAACTGAAATGCTTACAGATAAAATAATTTCTCGGTAGATATTGAATGGTGAGACGGAAAGATACATTTGTGTATTGAATTCTACAAAAAAAATCTGAGTAACTTCCTCGGCTCATTTTACGCCTGCTCTACTCAGGCCTTGCTTATTATCGACTTTTTTTATATCAGCATTTTTTCAAAAGTGATTGCTTATTTACATTATCTGGTTGATTCGAATATGGTGTTTTATCGTTATTGAAAATTGTCCAAAAATTGCTGTATTAGCCTATCTGCAGATATAGATACACAAATGATATGGAACTTGTCGCGATAATTTCATATTCCTGTACATATAACTATACATAACGCGTTTTAATCAGCGATAAGCTAAAGTAAACAGTATAAGTAGCCATAAACATGAACTTTGATGAAAATCTGTATATTGCAGAGGCACTCGACTCAACACATTACGTGGCACACGTTCACTCGAAAGACGTGTATCAATATGATATGTTTAATTCTGTGAATCTGAACGATTGGAAAGTATCTCCTTCACTTAATGCCCTTAGTTGTATGTCAAGTGAATAATGAAGCTCCTTCCTCCTTTGAAGCATCACACATCAACATCGGTCTCTAACTATATCGATTGGTACAAGAAAAATTGCTATAAAAAGGACGGTTTTGCAGCAGATTCGTCATCAGTTCTGCAGTATGACACCCGACAATAAATAAATATGTTGCAATTATTATATCCGTGCGGGTCAGCTGCTCATACAGTGGCGTAGAATAAGGTTCAATTCAAATCAATTTTCCGTAATGTTATCGAAAACGAAAGAAATAGTACCTAATCACACAGATAATTAAAAAGGTGTGTATACTTTATCTAGAAAATTAAGCAAAAAATGGTTTAACTCTTTCAGGGGAGGTGGTAAGTATACTTACCAAATTTTTATGTTTTTCTTTTTTGGAGGAAAATATTCACCCGCAACATTTATAAACCACATCATACGTTGAGTTGATCTGTTATGTACAGTAACTCCCCGACATACGTAAGGTGGACTTACGTAATTCCGAACTTACGTAAAAGCCCAACCTCTGGAAAAATTTTTGGATGATCCACTTAAATTAATTTCTGTGTAGGTGAAATCCCTGATATTTTACAAAATTTTAAAATAGGTTAAAAAAAATCCTTGCATAAATTAATTTAAGTCTGAAATTCACACATTTTTCAACTCTTTGTGAATTTCAAACAACAAAAGTATGTGTGTTAAGAACATTACGTAAAATTTCGACTTACGTATAGACCTTCGGAACGAAATGCTTACGTAAGTCGAGGAGCGACTGTATTGTAAAAAAAAATGCATCATCTTCTCAGAAGAAAAATATTCCAGTTTAGTAGAACCGTTATGTGGCTGATTTCATGCCTAGCACAAACGTCTCATTTCATTCGTTTGCTGTTGCCGCTGCATCAATTGCAAGTTCGCCCAAATTTATAACACGTTTGTTTTCAAGTCATTCGTCGACTAGTGAAGTTATTCTGTATTAAAAGTGTGTTTTGTGGTAGGTATTACCGTTACATCACGCTCTGTGGTTCACTTGGTTGAGTCGCACTCTACGATGCCATTAGTCTAGAGGTCCGGAGATCGAATCTCGGCGTGATCCAGGAAATATATAGTGCTTGCATCATTATTTACACTCCTCTATATGCAATGTAACGTTGACTATGGCTGAGTGAACGCACCATGCCCCACAAGGGGTTACACAGAGAGAGATTACCGTTACAAAAAGGTGGTAAAAATACTTACCACGGCCCATTGTACATGAGGGTTTTGCTGATTTACTTTTTTTTATCAAGCGATCAAAAATGACTAGCAGACGTCTAGACGAAGAGGCAATACGCCTTCTATTGTTGGAGGAAAATGAGGACTATGTAAATATTCCTTCAGATAGTGAATCAGTCGATCTTCTGAGCTACGACTCAGATTTCGACGAATGTAATCTCCCTCCGTCCACTGAAGGTGGATATGGATCGGAAATAAATGTATATACCTCTGTACCTCTGTACAGGGACGTAGCCAGGATTTTGTTTCGGGAGGGGTCCAAATATTGCCCCCCCCCCCCGTACTATTTTTTGTTTTCTATAAATTTGATGAAAACGATTTCAACCTTTAAATTTAAACTATGGTATGTGTTATTATGTTAATTTTAACAGGATAGTACACTAAGAATTACTACAAGATTCCATGTGTCCCGAAGTAAATTAAGGGGAAGTCCTTTTCGAAATGAACAGTGTGATTTTGTAAAATACGTGTTACTGGAGATCTTTTGCTAGAACGGTACAGTATTTAATAGCAAAGATTCTAAATTAAAAAGAAGGGATAGTCTTTTTCGGGGTTTGTTAGGAGCACCGAAAGGAAAATTTAAATTTATGGTTATTTCACTAGGGTCCATCGTTAGAAAAAATATATATTAAAGTTCCAACCAGTGGCACAACTTGGATCTTATCCTGGAAATGGCTAAGGCCACCCATGTTACTGGACATTTGAAGTTGCTGTCGCAAGTTGATGATGGTGCTATTTTCTAGTAATGATGCTATTCCCGTTGCATTCAAAATAATTTTCGATGCAAATTTTTGCGTATTTTAGCGTCGTAAGAACACGAGTCGAGCATCACTCTTTTCAGCATTGTGGTTGACGAGGGAGGGTTTAAATGTATGTCACAACGGTCTACAAGTTAGATCAAGGCGCGCCGCCGGATTTTAGAAAACAGGAATGGAAAATGCAAAAGAAAGGAATTTATGCACAAACAAAATCTGGGCTGATGTTGCGCTAATATCTTCCCAGGTAAAAAAAAATTGGGATCACTAGCAGGCAGAACTCAAACTTGTGTGATTCTTATTTTCATATTTTCCTTTCACAATTTGTCGGTCTACCCCTCCCGTTGTTGCGCCACCGTTTCCAACTAATAATAGGGCAATATTGATTGTGGCTGCATGTTTCACAATGTTGGTCATCAGCATGATTTAAATGTCGAGTTTCCCTGGCACCAATAAAGCTATAAAGTTGTATTTGGAATATTTCGGAATCTGGCGTGGCTACAACGGATGTTTTTCTATCTGCGGTTGTTTTTTATTAAGGAATCGTGGAAAGAAATCTGGGATTCGAACTTAAGTTCGTGGCATTTGGGCTGGAATGGGGAGCACAGAGAGTAAAAACAGGACATATCAACTTAGAGAGAGATGTCTGGCCACCCTATCCCATGCACATTTTTAAATTACTAATATATTAATTTAGCCATAGGTGTAAGCTGGAAATCTCGACTATGTTGCATTCTGGATTTTCTCGCAATGTTCAGGCTAAACTATTGTTCATCGCGTTCTGATATTATTTCTTAGCAACATTTAGGACCTCAGCAGCGGCAAGTTCAAAACACCAAACTCTTAGGCAAATTAGGATAAATAAGAACGAGAATTCTGTACCGAATGCCAATAGTAATTTTCTACACGTAATTAGTAGTGTTCAGCCGCATCACTACTAGCGGCATTTTTTGCTATTTAGGTGAATGAGTAATGATGTCTAAATAAATAGCGGAGCTAAGAAGACGTCAATCTTTTTCAAAATTATGTAATCAAAACGCTGACTCCCACTATTTCTGCAAACATTTCGGGAGGGGTCCGGACCCCATGGACCCCTCCCCTGGCTACGTGCCTGCCTCTGTATATACCATCTTTCGTCGTTGAGGATGTGGAGATCAAGGATCCGAAAAATATTGTCAATGCCCTGCTAACGGATGACATAATCGAACACAATGCCTTCCAAACAGATTTATATGCCCAACAATCAGGCACACCATACACTCCCACAAATGGAAATGAAATTCGTGTTTTCATCGGTATGAATTATTTGATGGGAGTGAAACGACAAGGAAATTATCGAGATTACTGGTCAAACCATCCTAAACTGCATGATACATTTATTTCAAGTTTGATGCAAGTCAAAAGATTTAGCTGGTTGTTGAGCAACATTCATTTGAACGATTCATCAATGATGCCTCAAAGATATGTACCTGATTATAAAAAAAAAAATATAAAAACTGTATAAAATTGAACCCTTTTTGGATATGCTCGTAGAAAGATTCCAACAATGCTTCAATGTTGGCGAATACTTAATTTTGATTTTTGCAGCGGTAAAAACAAAAACAATACTGTAACAACAAATTTGGGAGAGGGTCGTTCTGAATTTGTCCTCAATTATAACTGATAAAAATCATAACCTTTACTTTGACAATTACTTCAACTCGCACGATTTTCTTGTCGAGCTGAAGCAAAAGGGCATTTTTGCTTGCGGAACCGTCCAAGCCAAAAGAAAACACTTGCCCAACAATCTAGTGGCCGATAAACATTTATCTAGAGGTGATTTTGATTGGCAAATAAGTAATACCGGACTTCTCTATTTGAAGTGGATGAATAAGAGATCAGTTGCTGTACTATCAAATTTCCATGGTCCTGGCAATTTGACAACAGTTCAAAGACGTGATTTTGCAGGAAAGACGCAGACCGTCCAATGTGCAGAAATTATACAGAACTACAATTCACATATGAATAACTTTGATAAATTTGACCAGCTAAAAATATTATGAACTTGATAGGAAAAGTCGGAAATGGTGGCCACGAATTTTTTTTTATCACTTCTTGGGTGTCACGTTCGTAAACGCTTTCATCATAGTCAAATTTTATAATTATGACGGAGCCCTAAAGGACTTCAAATTGGATATAATCGGTTACTTTACTTACTTTTGCCAGTAAGGACCTCTTCACGCCGCTGTGCTCATTGCTGTATGAAGAAAAATCAGGAGCGAATGTCTTGGTCGTGCTCTGTATGTTTTGTTCCACTTTGCATGAACGCGAAAAGAAAATGCTTCGATTATACCATAAGTACTTTTTATTAGAACAAAATTGCAACAAAGACATATGAAAATATGAGTTTTCATTCTGAATTGAGAAAATTTTTAGTGCGACCAGAAGCTTTTTTATTTATAAATACATATTTTGCGTCTATAAACCATCTACGCCACTGTACTTATTAGTGTACCTAAAGCCCACTTCACTTGCATAATTCGCTGCTTTGTTTGGTACCACATGTGTAGTGCACCGCGCTTCGCGAATGCACATTCAAGTTATCTGGATATACGAGTACATCCAGGAATATTTACCGAAGCAAGCTCGCTTCATATTGCATTGCAACTTGTTGGAAATGTACGGCTGCATCTGCATTTTTACTGTGCTTGAGTTTATGCTGCACTCCTTCATACTTGCTACCAGCCAGCGTTTTTGTGACACATTGCATTGTGCTCTGTATTCCAGTTCCGAAAATGAAGAGTGACGAGCTCGCGAACCATATCAAATTTTGTGTTTGGATACACAAGTCTATAGACATAAAATGCTAATAAGTTTAACAAATTGTAAATTACCGAGGTGATTAATAACGCATATCGTTGAAACGGATTGATTCGAATTACATAGAAGGCAATGGCGAGCTGCCCCGATTGTGGTACGTGTAATGTATCGATTGAATCGGTAAACAGAATAATGATAATCCGGTATGCAATCAATCAGAAATGATAGTAGGGAGATAATAATTTTGGATAAAGGGCGCCAGGAGCTGCAATCAACTAGATTCATTAGTAATGTTCATGAATAGATATTGATAAATGTTGTAAATATAAATAAATAAAGGAAATTCATTGGAAAATAAATGAGCCGCTCACTGTAGGCGGATTCAGTTCATAGTGGCCTTCGAACTCGGGATCTCTGACTCAGATGTTAAGTAAAATGTATAATTCTCTAATTTTCTGTAAATACGTGCTTATGTACCTGTATAGTATTTAGGTACAAATGCTGTTAAATTCGAGGGTTAAAACGATTATATTTCTGCGATATAAATCCATATATTCATATGTATTTAATAAACAGGATTTTGCTTTCATCCAAAAACTTGAAAGTCTGTAAATTTGCAATCGAACATTTTTCGTTCGTCTTCAAATCCATTCTTTTCTACATATACTTTATTCGATAATAATAATCTAAAATAAGCAAAAATAAGTATGAAATAGATTTCCCAACCACCATCAAATTTAAAATTTCCATATTTTGCTTCTATTTCGCCACTACATACAAATTTCGCCGCTCTCTATTTTATAGACCATAACATTCTCAATTTCACTAAACTTTTCTCGAAAGTGACAAGGGGTGAAATATATTACATATATCCTGTGTTCCATACACATATAAACGGTAACCATACTCCGTACATTTGAGGAATTCGGGATTCAATCCTTTTAAAACAAGTTGTACACACAGTAGAGTTCCTACCGGGGAACCGTATTTATTCCAGCAACTTGGTCGACAGTCGTTTCTTCCTCTACAGCTCAACCGATATTCACATAATGCTCTTGTTGCTGCTGCACTGTCCATAGTATGCTTGTGTCAGAAGCAGGATACTGTGTAGTACACGGTTAGTTCGTATGAACTGTATCCGATTCGAGTGTATATCTGTGAGTATGTTGGATACAATTCATTTTCATCCTTTTGCTTGTGCAGAATACTGTATATGGTGCAAGCACTCTAGCAACAAACGATATGAAACAGGACTGAAGGAGAGCTCGTAGGGAGGACATATAGTCAAAAGAGACACACATCGTCCTTATGGTTTTTGCACACAAATTTTCCCTTGCGGAAATACAGTCAGTCAGCCTACATTCTCCATATGAATATGGAAATATACTTGTATCTATATGGACTGTATAGGATATGGGAAAATGCGAATTTAAAAGGGTTCGTCCTGTGCAACATTGTATACATATATCGTATGGTACGTGTTTTATGTGCACGAAACACGAGGCGGCCGTGAGGACTGAAACGAACTGGGCTGGGTGCAGTATATGTACATACATATGTATGGTGTAACAGCGTTCTACAAATAGCCCTAAATATTTAATGATTGTGTCACAATCCACCTAATATTTTTTGATTATGAGATATTGCATGAGGTTAGTATTTAGTAAAACACTGTATTTAAACAAGTTCTTTTCCTCTCTCCCTTCTTGGGCAAGTGTCCCAGGACACTCGGAGCCGGATTATTGGGATGGTGACGATCGTGGGTGATGTTTACGGTATGGGTGCAGCTGGTTGTGGGTGTTTTAGCAAAGCATATTGTAGGAGTAGATTTTTTTTGCAATGCGTTTATTTATTATTTTACGTATTGAAATGTGTATGATGTGGAAAACAATGTTTGGGATGGCGAGGCTAATGGTTGAAAACGATTTTAAGTGTAGGTCTCCGAAAGGGTATGAATTTATTGTAAACGCTATTGTATTTGTTGTTGATTTTATATTTATTATAGAGGCGAATCAGCCAATGGCTGTTGCGTGAACATTTAGAACAGATAAATCCTTACTGTTGCTTTTCATATTCCTTGACAGTTTCAGCTCTTAAGTATATCCGTCGATAATTTTTTTTTTATTTATTAACTGTCTGCTTATAGTTTGCACACTGCATGCATAACTTTGGGCTAAAAATAATACAGTGAACCCCCGACATTCGCAAGGGATGCGTTCCACGAAATCGCGAATGTTGAATTCGCGAATTTCGGGGCTCAGTGTCCGTGGATAGTGGGAAATATGTTCCATATTCCATATTCATAAAATATGAAAAATGTTACATGTATAGGGTGGGGTACATCACAGTTTTTAAATCGTGGAAAATAATTGCTACTAAAACACTGAAAGCAATTGAGGATTAAAAAAAAAACTCTCCTGTAAAAAACTGCACGGGAACAAGTGGTGCTCGTTTCAATTACTAAACTTTTATAGTGGTTTTTGATTCCTTGCACTTTTTGCAGCAGCTTATCTTCCATTCGCTTTCTTCGCGAATTTCTTCCTTTAGTTCAATTGGCACTGGAAATTTGACAACTTGCTGCGACTATCATTTTCGGTTAGGTTTTCGAAGCTTTCGCCGCCAATGCTCCTTCCAAGTTTGACCAACAAATCTATGTAACTTTTAGGGCACTCAACAACCACTCGTTGAGATCACCATGATCAGATTCTGGATGAGAGAGTTCCTAGATCCGCCCAAATGAGGTTAAAGCGAAAAAGCTGCTCTCCCATAACGACAACGCATCGTACTCTAATAAACCAGTGCTGTGTCGCTTTTTTGGCTCCCAAACATGACGTTTTAGATCAAGAAAAGCGGTTCACGTCTCTTTTTTTGCAGTGATTTTGAGATACTATTATTTTAAATTAATTTTAATTTTCGGACGACCAGTCTGGTCACTGATAAACGAGAAAATTGTTTTAAAAGTCTTTCGCATACTCGCGAAGCAATAGTTTCAATTGATCTTTTGTGGCATTGAACCCCCGTGCAGTTTTTTGTTCCGGTAAAGGGCGGTTTCAATCATTTCACAAAATATTGCTGAAAAATCCACGCTTGCTACTCCCCGAAAAATTAAATATATTGTGATGGTTTTAGGGTTAATCTAATCTAAATTGATTAGGATAGAAAAATTTGCGCGCTGTAGCGGTAAATTAATTTTATTGCGTTCAAAGAAATCGTAATGGTTAAAACGGACCCGAAAATTTAGTTCTATTCTTTTCGAATTTTCGCATTCGAACTAGAACGAAATCGCGAATAAGCATAGTGAATGTTGAAGAAGTGTCGCAAAATATGAATCGCGAATAAGCGAATTCGCGAATGTTGGGACCGCGAATAACGGGAGTTCACTGTAACTGTATTAGTCATTGTTCAGGTGTCACATTTTCCAAATTGCATCGTGACCATTGAAATGCAGTTTTATTTTGAATGAATTAGGAACACAGCCATTGTTATCCTATATGCGCTGTATGGTTTCCTTGCAAAATTATCACCATTTTGTGTTCAGGGTTTCGTCACACAATGGAACTACTCGTCGTTGATGAGCATAGTCGTTATTTAATTGTCTGCTAAACCAAAAAATATTTTCTTCGCTCAACTGGTTATCTTTTTCGGGAACTGTAATTCTCAATTCCCAAGGACCACACACTTAGTCACTTCCAATACCAAACAAATTTTCCATTCATTATAGCACTGGCGCTACTCATTAAAAATGCCTTCTCATATCAAACATTTAACCTCAATTTTAATCAATATTATAAAGATTACTTCAATATATCCGCCTCCCTTATTGTAAATCCCACAAATCTCAAAAGTCATTATCACTTTCCCTTCAACACGAGCTATACCAATGACGAGAGTATACAACGACAAACTTCACTTTATGCCTCAATAAAACATCTGCCCATCATCCTTTGCGACAAGCCGCACGAAAACAAAACGAGTAAAAAAAAAACAACAAACAGACAAAGTCCCCGAAGACGAAGTAAGTTCCAGCGATTGAGTATGCTACGAGAGGACAAACAACGCAAAGCAAAAGACGTCTTCGTCCCATCGACGACGATGGTAGGTTATGGATGGAAAACAATATATGTAGAAAATACGAAAAAAGTACGGTTCCTTGAATCAAGGCAAAATTTGAGGCAACGAACTGAAATCAACACCAAATCAATATCTCTGAAGTGAAGAGGAGTTTAATGCTTCCTTGCTGGGTGATTTTTTTTACTTTTTCTCTTCCATCCACCTCCTTGGTGGAATCTATACAAGAAAAACTTATGAACGTGCAGAGGAAAAGGCAACAACCGGCTTCTCTTCGTAAAGTGGCATTAATATAGGACGGCCGCGCCATCAAATAGGGCCGAGGACAGAGCATATCGATCCTATATAGTCTTCGTTCCATGCAGCATTATGTACCACTCTTTAGCAAAGCAGCTTCGGGCTGACTGAATGCGGCTCCTACATTGCCATCGTCGTCGTGCCTGTATGATTCTTCAGTTTACTATGTGACCACCGCACACGATATAAATCGTCCCACAATGCACAACGTAGTATGTCTCGGGCTGAATCGCGAAGAAGACGATGAAATTCAGGAACATTAAATGAAAAAGGGGGAAAATCCTGGTAGCAAGTCATCAACCCCGTATACGTTCATTCGGCAGCAAAAGGAACGGAGCCACAATCCCGTAGCAATGCAAGCAAAGCGGCATTGCACTTAGTGAACTTCCTTCTCGCCTATGTTCACAAACTGTGCAGTCAGAGCTTTGGTTTTTTTTTGTCCGATCTCCTGGCACATAAACCTACGACAACCGAACCGACGACGACGGCACTGCACTTGGTTCCTGGTCCTTGTCTTGCGTCCTCGCATGAGATTCCGCGATGAAACGTTCCCCTCGTGTTCGCCTTCTCGCCTGGCCGAAAAGGAATCGTGTGTTTTTTATCCGAACATTATTTCTTTTGTTCTTCGCAGTATTTATGTATGTTTCGTAGGCCTGTCTTCGTGTGGCAAGGATACCAAGCACTGCATTTTGTGTACTTATATGGTAGAGAGAGACCGCCGAGAAGGCCTGCAAAAAATCAACCCCAATGGACTGATGGTGGTACAAATTCCTATGTTTCTTTATGGTTCATGCATGCCTCGTGTTTTTAAAACGACTATGAGCCATTCTCACCGTAAAGGCATATTCTCTTCTTCCCTGTTTTTAGTTTATTTTATAAGTCAAGTTCTTTCAACTAAAGTGTGTTGTGTATGCCTATATGCATATGATTCGAGTCCATATAAAATTTATCTGATAACCTCCGATTACTTTGAATTGACCCTATCTCCTTTTTACTACGATTCTGAATGCACGTGGTGGTTAGCTCATGCGGGTTCAATATGACGGTTACGGGAAGTGTTTGGGTCGTCTAGTCGTTGATTATGTAAGTTTTATTAATGGTATGCAAAATTGATTGTTCTACTACTTGTTGATAGGGAAGGATATGGTGGTATTAAAATGCAAAATTAGATGGGGAAAGAAGAAGCAGTGAAAGGAAATACTCATTATTGAAACGAGAAACAAAATAAATGAATAAAATTAACTTTATTTGTGACTAAAAGCTTAATATGTATCGAAAAATACGACAAAAAATTGTTTTTGAGTTTTTAACTGCATCAAAACATCACCACAGACTGCGGATGCTGCTGTTCAGTGGCGTAGATAGCTTTTCGGAGAGGGGGGATCATTTTGCAAGATTATTTATACTTTAGCGGTTATCAAATGTTAAATTTCAAAATAACAATTTGTGTGTTTATTACACTTTAAATTAGCAGTTTTTTTTAGCAAATTTTGGTGCAAAAGAAAGCAATTTTGCCATACGAAATACACACAGCTCTACAGCCCAAGCAGAAAATAACTGCTTTGTTTTGAGAAAAATGTGACCTTCTATGTGGAAACTAGAGATCAAATTCATCGTTTCGTCTAAGTTAAAATAACTGTACTGTAAAAAATGGCAACGGGGCATTCGGGCCATATAAATAACTGTAAAAAACACGACTGATTTTTTTAAATATTTTTCCCGTAACGGACACTAAATACGCTAGTACCAGTTACCGGGTTATCGATGGGCTTTGAGACACCCTGCATATATTTGCTACAAATTTCGAGGCCCTAGCTATCAACTAATTGTTTGAAAAGGATACAAAAAATGTGGGTAGAATTTAAAATTTGAACTGTTAAATATTGGTTTAAAAAATCGTAAAAAAGTTTTGCTTAACGCAAATTTAATCCTCTAATTTATTTGCGCCCTAATTTAAATCCCAAAAACCTCACTCACAAACACTGTGGGCATTTATTTTTTTGGTACACAATAGTTCCTTTTCTATTTCATATACAAAGTAGAAAGTTGTAAAAGAAAATCGGTCAAGTCTCTGACGCTTGTCAAATATTTTACAGTTAAGTTGATTTCCGGTGCAGTGTAGCAGACTAAGCTTCGAAATTTCAAAGCTTACAAACATTTTTTCTTATGGATTGTTTGGTTTTTGTTTCCAAAGCTCTTTATGAATTTTTCCTATTTTTGGATATCTTTGCGAAACACCTGAGAGATCTTCACGGAACCCTAGGTTTCCGCGGAACTCCGTTTGTTTGTTTGTTAATTTGTTTTCGAATAACTGCTTGCATAAGACTAAACATTACTTACGTTATATTTTTCAATACTGGAAATTTCTACAATTTTTTTATACGAGATTTAGTTAAATAAAAATAATCCTGGTTATAGCATTGAGAGTTCTTCGTATTAGATTCAATAAAATTGCGAACAACTAGAGAAAGTCAAGACTTGCTTTACCCGGATAAAACGTTTTGTCAAATTTTAGTTAAAAAGAAAAAAGACTGTCGATAAACTCAAATAATAAAGGATGCTCAAAAATTGGAGGCGTTTTTCGCAGAGTTTTCTGTTTATCCGCATCAGCTCTTTACTCTCCTGAATAAATCTTATGTACTGTAAATTTCCCCATTATAAATTGCGCTTCTGTGGAAGAACACTCCGTGTGTTCCACAATATTTGTAAATTTTTGAACCCAAAATTAAGATTTTCCGGCAACGAATTTTCAATCAGTACTTACATTTAATTTTTTAGCAGCGCTTCTAGATTACTTCAGTAGTAGTGTTTCTATTCTATTGATACGCTTCTATTATACAATTAAAATTCGAGAAAGTGCTAAATTTTCTACTGCACTTCTGAAAATGGTTTCACGTTTTTATGAAACCCTACACACGTTGAATAATTCATGCAAAAATATTACTGTTCCTTTGTTTTACGTAAAAAAAAAAAAAATAACAGGCGCGACAATCCAGCATAGGACTAAGGCCGCAGGATGTGTTAGTGACATCCTATTTCCAAGATCTTATCTGCTTTTTGTTGAGGTCAATGAGATCAGCATCACGCTCAGCAGTGTTATTTATCCCCATAAATGGGTACTCGTTTAACATCTGAGTGAGATCATAGTCCGTCACAAGCTCGTGAGTTCGAAAAACACCATGGAACACGGTGAGATTCGAACTCATGAGCCTGTGCACCGAAGGTGCGCGCACTAACCGCTAGACCAGCCAGACTACTACGTACTTAAAGTAAAAATGTGTGACCGAATAGGGAGGATTGATCCCCTTAATCCCCCCCCCTCTATCTACGCCACTGCTGCTGTTACTCATATCTTGGCAACACCATTATTGTAACTGTCATTTTTATATTTACTATTATTATTACATATTATGTATTAACAACAAACATAATATAATTATGAAGATCTTAAAAGTTACTTAACTATAGCTGCCTTGTAAATCAAACGATAACGTTGAATAGTTTCTATTAAATCTTTGAACAGCTTTACTTACCGTAAATTTTTCAGAAGAGAGTGAATAAGTTATTGTATTTTATTTAAACAAATATTCCCCTATTAAAAAATGTTAAAATTCTTAAAATTTGCATTTAGATATTTTATTGTTCGACGAAAACCAGGGAAACTAATTTTTTGCCTTACTATCGAAAGAAAGAAAGTAATAGCTTGCTCGCGAAAAAATATAAAGGTTGGAATCATTGCTTAAAGAATTAAAAAGGATAGACCCGGACAACACGGAAATGGCTCAGTTTTTGTAATGGCACTAAAGGCTTATCCACACTAATTCCAACCGCCAGCTCGCAAAAAAACAGGAATTGCGAGCCGCTAATTGGCAGCCAGTGTGGATACAGCTTAATGGATGTGGAGGTAACGTGTAGGGAGCATTTAGAAACATGAGCATATTAAAGGACACAGATAAATTGTTTTTCTTAGGATTTTAATAAGAACGTTTTTTTTGGTAATCGCGTGTAGTTTTGAGTAAGGAAATTTTAGATAAAAACAATGTCTGCTGGTAAAATGTCAATTTGTTATATGAAGGTTCGTAACACAAAACTATACGAAATGACAACTATCGTTTTGACAATTTGAACAACGAGTAACAGCTGATGAAAAGTGTTCACAGATAGCTAACTTAGGTGGAACTCCGGGTTTTCTGTTTTTTTTTGTGTTTCCCCTTCGTGCTTTAAAACAAACCATGCAGCGAATTAACCTTTCCATTTCGTTTTCTATTCCACGGTTGGAATATTTCGAAAAGCAGACCCTGCAAACCAAACTTCCAAGATTTTCCTATAATCCTATGTAATAACCAATACTATCGAATGGTTTATGACATTGTGTTAGTGCTCTCATTTCAATTTCAAGAAAGCTCATTACCCCTTTTAAAAGTTATAAAGTTCTTACATTTGAGTTGCATATGACATGATGGCGGGGAAGCCCACGTGACGATCTTCCAGGTAAATAGATCGCACTTGTTGCGAAAGTCATACGTGGTTGCGTGTGCAGTAGTCGTGTTGCAGCATGCAAAGCAGATTCAAAGTGCGGCGCGGTTTGTAATTTTTTATTAATAAAAATTTATTTATTTTATTTATATGTTAAATAAAACAAAATATTAACCAACCTATTGTTTTTTTAATGAACCACCCATATATTTCTCCTAGAATGGCGAAAATAAATTATTATATCACGTCCTCAATAATTATTGCATCGGTTCTCATATAATTCTACGGAGCATTCTGCAATAAAGATTGTGTCGCTTCTCATATAATTATACGGAGCGTTCTGCAATAAAGATTGTGTCGCTTCTCATATAATTCTACAGAGCATTTTCTTATAATTATTAAAGAACGCTCAGTCATTTTGCAGCGAAAAGCTCGCTCACACGTATTCATGTACGTGGGGAAAACTGGAAATTATTGGAAATAAATAAGTGAATTTTGTCCCGGTGCCCTATCCATTTTCACTGAAAGAGATCGAGAGTGTTACTCGCATATTCCTCACAACTTGGTTTGTAGGGAATAGTGTTATTCAAAACCGACAAATAACGAGCAAAATGGGGCTAAATTGAAGAAATCAGAAATAAAATTTGTCGTTCGAGCTCAGTGGAATTGGAAAAAAGAAAGTATTTTACATCTATATCGCCCAGCAACATCATGCTCGTCTATAGCCAACAACCCTACAAAGAAATAAAGTTAAACCCCAAAGTAACTGAGAAATTTTGGCGCAAAATTGTTTTTTTAAACATAAAATGTAAACCATCTTTAAAAAATATTTTTAGACGGAAAAAATAATAATTTTGTTTGAATTTACTATTTAAACTGTTTATGATAAAAATTTTGTAAAAAAAAAATGTACTTTGAAAAACTTGTCTAGAATGTTATCGTGCCAAGTTTATGCTAAGGGATACCTACTAATTTTCAACGCTTTCGGAGCATTGAATTGAAATTCACTGCAATGTGATTAACTTTGAACAACTGCATCAATGAGCAGATGGTCACAAAATTGTTTCAAGAGGCAATTAAATACAGAACGTCCAACGAAGTCTTTAATTTCTATTTGTTTACTAACTTTCTTGAGTAAGTAACTTTCTTGAGCAAAAGAGGTTTTTCGATGGTGTGTCCATAGGTACATTTATCCGGATTAGAGAAAAATTTTAATAATTATATTAATTAATAAAATTAAATTATCTTTTATGGTTGGAGAATTAACTACTCTCTATAAAAATAAAATGACATCAGAAAAACTAGGATACGAGTTCTGATTTTTTAAATATCGAGAAAACTTGTAGTTCGTCCACACGTAAATGCACCACTGACACTGTATATCGTAGAATTTAAACCAATCTTATCTTCAATTATGTATCTTCGCCCATAGGCAAGATCTTTTTTTTATATTAAAAGAAGCGCATGATCGTATCGTAACTAAATGTGCTAGGGATGAGATCCGTTCGCATACAATAATTTATAAAATGTTAAACAACTAGAATGAATGACGATATCAAATACCAAAATGTCACCACACTTTCCTCAACGATGTAATTTATTTCTACTAAAAATATCCACATTATACCCTCTGCGAAACAACTGCATCGTGTGTACATTTTAAATATGTTTACATCGATCATGAAATTAGGTGGGTCGCATAAGTTTTAATAGGGGAAAATTTGTGTTTTATGTTTTTAATTTGATTAGATACAACGATATGTTTATACATATCTTGCGCTCACGCCAATATAATTGCTCCCACGACATTTGGATCGATATCAGGCCTTTGTTCTCGAGACACTGAAAATATAGCCATAACTTACGTCGAGGGCTCCTTAAAAACAAAAACGAATCATGATGTTGAATTGTAAATAAATAAATTAAAACTTTTAAAACCACAAAGAAGTAAAGTAGCTCGAATTAATAATAAAGAATATAATATACATAGTACTAAATTTAAAACTCGGTCGAAGCTATACAAAAAAAGCCAACGAAAATTTTAAATACAAAAAAAAAACCAATCGCCCAGCTTAACATATTAAAACACAGCATATGGGTACTATATGCCACAGTTCCTGATTACCATGCAAAACATATCTTTTATGTTTGCAACCGATTCGCAACATCAACACCACTAACAACAAACACATTAGCAGGAATATCAATGCAATCCGCGCGGGGTGAATTCAGCATTATTTGTGCATGATAGGACGACACGTGCGGGGGTATATAAAATGCATCAGAAATTGCACTATAGAAGCCCTTTTCAGCGATTCAAAGCGAACATTCTGTGCAATGTGTATCCACAATACACTTCGCGAACTACGAGTATAAACGCAAGTTTATACGCTTCCATATGGCAGTATGCGAAACTGTGTTTTGCATTTTGTTGTAGCCCAGGAAAATGTGTATCATTGATTGTCTTCAGGATTGTTCGGCATGGTCTCCTGATTATGGGAGAAAACTCCTGTCCGATAGATGGTTCGGAAGTTGGCGAAAAAGATGTAAGCGGATCATTTTTTTTAGTTTCGGGTGATTATTTAAAAAAACGACAGAAAATACAGAAATAAACTTAAGACCAAATAAACTAAATAAAATTTCCTTTGTATTACTATGTAATAATCTAAACTTTTTTCTTGGAAAATTATAGACTAGACAGAAAAAAAATTGGGCATTTTCAACTTTTGACAGTTAATTACATTTTGTCCTATAACTCCCCAACTTTTGGACAGTCAGAAGACAGACCATCCGCAACAATCCTGCAAAAATCAAATATACACGATTTTTGCCGATCAAATTTATTAATTTTCCTGGCCTATTGTAGACAAGGCTCTGCATAACATTGGCATTCTATACATTGCACTTGAACAGTGTGGTCGAAACCGAAGTCATCGCCGCAGTTGGAGTATGGAGGTACGTATAGATACAACACAAAGTTGGCTTGTTGCCTACCAGAGTAATTGCAGTCATTGTGCATTTATAAATGCAATTATGTGCACAGAAATGTCAATGGGCGCGGGACATACACTTTTCTGTGTAGAAACGTACCAATACTAAGTACATTTATCATTTCGCCAATTTGCGCGTTTTTTCGCGAAGAGGAGACATGGAGATTGTATAAAAATACCAAAACCGATGTATAATACGTAAAATAAACATAGCAACCGCGACGAATGCATAAACGGAACAAAAACGACGAAAAAACGAGTGCATAATGCCTTGGCCACGGCTGGTTAATTGAATTTCAACGCTTTAAATTATGCGTGCGTACATTATGCGTTTTCAGTCATCATTTGATTTATTTCGCTACTTTATGCGATGCTGATGATGGGATTGCAATGCTTAATGTTTGCTTTTAAAAGACTATGCGAACGGGAAAATTGAGTTGTTATGAGAATATGTTAAATAAGTACATGCGGGAATCAAAAATTGAAAAGCTCTCTTTTGAAATATATGTACATTCGTGATACATACGAGTATTGACCAGTCGTTTAATTAACTTATTTTCTTTTAATGAACATGTTGAATATGTACATATTATCCTTAGGTGCGTTTTTAACTACATATATGAAGTACAGGAAAGAACAGCGCAACTTCTATACCAATTCAAACGTGAATTTGGGTACCTGTTGTGCTGTTCTGGCCTCTACTGCAGTGCCTCCTAAACGGGGTTCCTGATGCCTAGGGGTTCCATGCAAAAAATTGTGAAAATATGGTGTTTTGAAAATTTTAGTAATACAGTAGATCGTCGATTATCCGAACTAATGTCGACAAGGGTGGTTCGGATAAACGAAAGTTCGGTTAATCGAGCTTCCATATAAAAATTATAAAATAGCCCATATATGAAATTGAAAACGTGTATAACGACTAGAATAACAAAAATACAAAATTCGAGGCAATTGAGCGATGGAGATATAGTCCAGTACAATTGGTTAAAAATACACTAATACACTAATTTACGCCATGGGTTAAGGGGGGAGGGGGTGGCAAAGGGGTGAAAATTAAGTTTTTTGCAAATATCTGGAAACTATGAGTCTGAGCTTGAAATGTCCTGAGGACGAAACAAACTACAGTCGACTCTTGATAATTCGAAGCCCAAGGGACAACGAAAAAATTTCGAATTATTGAGTGTTCGAATTATCGAAAAAAAAACTATGTAAATAAAATAATTTATTTCACGATTCATCCGGAAATTTTTTTCGCGACACTGCCTCAACCATTTTAAAGGCTTTCCTTCAATAGTGTGGTTTCACCTGTAATTAAATTTTGTTCCAACGTAAAACGAAAACTATTTTTCAGCACTAGGTGGATCCTAAACGTATCATGGGATTAAATAGTCCAACTAAAGTTAATTTATGAAAAAATATCGAAGCAATTCTTGTCCTTATTTTGTGATCGACTGGAGAAATACTAAATTTAATGAGAAAAGAGGATACCTTATCTTTATCTATCTATTCTTTTGCGTTTTTTTAAATGTAAAGTGGTTTCCAAACTTTTTTTTTTATTTTTTGTTTTAAAATAGTAGTAGATGCTGAAATCTTGAAATTCGTTGCCATATCTTTTTTTATCACCATTTTCCACTGCCGCGATAATTTGTCTTTTCACAACTACGGATATGCACGTGTACTTTTTCGAAATCATTTTCACTTGTTTAATGTGTAATCTTTTCACAATTCGCCGTAAAAAGACAGCAACAGAAAAATTTCAGGAAAAATTCGAATTATAAAGAGTTTCTAAATGCAAATTTCGAATTATAAAATGCTCAGTTGAACGAAATCATTTCGCTTTATCGAGTGTATATAACTTCATACAAACTTGGCGCTTTTATTCGATTTATCGAAGGGACAGGTTAACTAGTTCGGATTATCGAAAAATTCGTATTACCGAGGTTCGAATTAACGAGAGGCGACTGTACATAAAATTACCTTTGTGATGATATGTCCCCGCAGGGGGGTTTGTGTCCATGTGACACTCAGCTTGGAAGGCTGTTTGTAGTTGGACAGATATCTTTGGTGAGTTACGACACCACGGACCTAGTAGCGCAAGGGGGCCCCTGGTACAGTTGATACGCCATGGCGAGGATCTGTACAAAGACCATTCGGGCGGTAACGGTCCCGTGCTCCTGAGTTATGTACGGGTGGCTCTCGTCGTGCCTACCTCCTCCCATAGTTTGCGGGAGGGAAGCACTAAATGCCAAGCACGATTGTGATGTCCTCTGGTGGGGAAGTGCATCTTATGGAAATCGTGTGAGCCTCGGGGTTGACGGCTTCGCATAACCCGAGTCCAGAAGGGGCTAGCTAGGGAGAACGGCCTTGGTGGAAAATGCCTACGCGCCTATATCTAGCTAGTTTGTGGATTGATGACCACACTGCCCGAGTCGCATTGCTGTCTAGTAAACTGAACGGGCCACCTGGATGTGAAAAGCAGCGCTACGTGTCTGCACAGGCACGTAGTCACAGGTCCAACGAGCCTTGGATGTGCATGTCCGAATTCGACGTAAGGCTTAACCAATAGGGGGCCGAAGGAGGATCACACCTGCTATAGAGAAGTCTATAGCGAATAGTGTACTACGGGGATGGATGTGCCCAGGGGACCATGGTCCTTGCCCATCAAGGTGTTGGACTCGTAGTGGCTGGAGGTTGTTACCCAAGTCATCCAGCTAGTGATGCAATCCCGGGGTTGGATTCCGGATGGTGTGTGCATGCGCCTAATGGAGAAATCTCCGTCTGACAACAACACCTTGTCAGTAAAAAGCCGAAGGTCTAAACATTTTAGCGGGACCGGGAGATAAAGGCCGAAAGGCTAGGTGCTCCCCTGACGGTATACCTGTAGATGGTTAGCTTGTGATGATATGTAACACTCTCGACACTTTCTCAGACAATTATACCCTAGACCCAAAAGTGTTATATGTAGTGAATTTACATTTTTTGAGTTTTACATTTGGCACTGTAACTCCTGATAAAATAGACTTTCGGTCATAAACTCTTGTCCATATATTGCTAACAAAATTTACTTAATTTCTACTAAAAATTGGAATGCTCCCACCATTGACGCCCCCCTCACTCCTTCTAACATTTTTCAAAAAGGCATGCCTGTAGCTTCTTTTTAAATTGAGCCAGGCAGATCAAATTTGGTGGACTGCTTACTCTAACCTCCATTATGCTCCCCACAAAAATTATTACCATCCGATCAAAACTAAGGGTACCCCCCATACAAAGTGACCCAAATTTCTAACAAATTTCACATTTCTTCACTTCTAAATTCTATCTAAAATAGAAAAAAAAAGAATTTATCTCTTAGAACGTCCTTATAACATTTAACTGTAGTCTTCTAAATGTATATCCAAAAGTTTGTACCAAGTGTCTTACAAGTACGAAAAATCGGGTTTGAAGGTTGCTAGTACACGTTACTAAAAATATTCGCAAATAGCCTTAGAACTGGTATCACTGACCTTCAAACCCAATTTTTTGATACTTGTAGCGTACGCCTTGGTACAAACTTTTGAAAATACATTCACAAAACTACAATTAACTGTTATAATGACGTTCTAAGAGATAATTTTTTTTTCTATTTTACATAGAATTTAGAAGTGAAAAAATGTGAAATTTGTTATAATTTTCGTTCACTTTGTATGGGGGGTACCCTTAGTTTTGATCGAATGGTAATAATTTTTGGTGGGGAGCATAATGGAGCTTAGAGTAGGCACCCCGCCAAATTTTATCTGCCTGGCTCAATTTAAAAAGAAGCTACAGGCATGCCTATTTTAAAAATGTTAGGAGGAGTGAGGGGGGCGTCAATGGTGGGAGCATTCCAATTTTTGGTAGAAATTAAATAAATTTTGTTAGCAATATACGGACAAGAGTTTATGACTGAAGGTCTATACAGTGCGAAATGTAAAACTCAAAAAAATTAAATTCACTATAATACCTTTGGGTCTAGGGTATAATTTTCTGAGAAAATGTCTAGAGTCTTACATATCATTACAAAGGTAATTTTATGTAGTTTGTTTCGTCCTCAGGACATTTTAAGCTCAGACTCATAGTTTTCCAGATATTTGCAAGAAACTGAATTTTCACCCCTTTGCCACCCCCTCCCCCCTTAACCCATGGCGCAAATGAGTGTAACTTTTTTCTGCGTATATTCAGCAGTGTATTCAACAATTTGGCATCAAAAATTCCTTTTTTTTTGATGTTTGGGTTTTGAGCTATCTGTACTAGACTAATAAGAGGTTGATTCATTCAAACACTTTATTTTTCATTTTATGCGATGCCTTTCACAAGAAAAGAAACTGAGTGCCAGTTCGGTTAATCGACGCTCTACTGTACTGTAAACACAAACAAATTCTGCAATTATTGCCATCAGTTTTCGGATTAACTGTATTTGGCAGTTTTAAGGAATTTATATATCATTTATGATGGACATAATAATAGTACGCCGACACACTATAGAAAAGCCGTTGTAGTTTACTTGCTCTTTCTGTTAGAGGGGAGACTACCCAACGTGTTAATGCAAAGTATTTTCATAATATCATGCTGCATGCATTCTTGAGCAGATTTATCCACGTATAGTCAGAGCATTTTTACGGAAATAACTTTACGGTATCTAAAATTTTAATTGTTAATTATATTAAGACCAAACCGTTGAAAACTCAAATTGTTATGCAACTTTGTTTGTCAATGGGTTCTGAATACGAGTGCTTACTTCTGCATGCAGAAGTGCGGTGGCTCTCTCTAGGAAAGGTCATAAATCGTGTTCGGCAGTTGCTCAGCGAGCTACTTGCTTTCTTCACTGAAGAAAAATATGAAAGTTTCGTGGCATACCTTCAGGATGAAAGTTGGCGTTGCATTTTGGCAGACATTTTTTATTTTTTCACTTCGGACAATTTAAGTTTGCAAGGTAAGGACGAAAATATTTTGACGTTGGTATACTGATAAAATAAGTGTCATGAAAGGCAAACTATTACTTTGGAAGAGGCATGTTGCAGAGGAAACCTGGAAATATTTCCATCCATCAATACCGCAAGTGATAAAATCAAAAAAAAAAAAAAATAGTCGAGCATTTGGAAACCTAAAACGGTTGAAAAATATTTCCCCTTGTTAAACACACAGCAGTTTGATTGGATAATAAATCTCTTCGTGGCATCCAATATTTCAAATTCACCTTGCCGGAAGAAGAAGAATTAACATCACTTTTTTCTAATCGAGGTTTACAATTAAAATTTACAGAATGTCCACCTGAAGAATTTTGATATCCGTCCAGGAAATATACCCTGTTTTGTCAAAAAAGCTGTAGTAAATATCCGGCTATTGTTTTCAACATCAACAATTATGTAAAATCGGATTTTCAACTATGCTCAATATAAAAACAAGAAAACGTGAAAGCCTCAGGAACTTGGAGGAGAATATGTGAGTGACTCTGTCATATATGCAGGCTAATATGTAAAAATCACCAGGCACATGTTTCTCATTAAATTGCTTATTTTTTTTTTAATTAACAGCGTACTTTAACTAAATATTGATACTTTTTTCTGATAACACATTTCATACCTTGTATGGGTACGATAAACGTTTTATCTTGCCTATCAACGCTCGTCTTGTCTTAACGACCCATTTTTGGCGTTCCGCGAACGAATTCGACGATCTCGGAGTGATTTTCACTCGAATCGGTGTCGAATAGTGTCCATCCGAATCGGATAATATTGGCATAAAACTCGAAGCAAGCTATTGCTAAAGACTCCGAACGAATGTAATGATTTTATCCTTTTGGTGTAATAATTTGAACTCAAAAGAATACTTTCATTAACACCAAAAGGAGTGATTATCGATATTTTGGAATAAAAAAAAATACAATTTTCACAGGGAAGGAACATGAACATGTAACTCATAAATTAGATTTGTATAACCTCTATACAGGGTGTCCCGCATTGGGTGGTCAATACTGTAAAGGTTGATAGCGCAATTTGTTTCAGGAAGAAAATTAGCAATACAATCGGAAATTTTTTTTACCGTTACCTTGTTATCGCTCTTTTTGTGAAAGTCATCGGAAATCGTGACTTGTCATGCAAAATCATAATATAAAAAGTGATATACCGTTGGAAAGCCAACATATTGAAGCAACTTCTTTTATCAACTTTGCAGAGTTGTACGTATAAAGCACCGTTATGAAATTACTGTTTAAATTTTCGATGAAAAATCTATTTTAAAATTTCTATTAAGTTTGAGTAACTGTATCTTGGAAGACGCGATAATGTTGGCAAGTGGAAAAACTTCAGTTTTTGTGAAATTTTATGTAGTTTCTGAAACTGAAATCAAATCTTGGATTAAGTCATCAGGAGGGCTGCAAATTATGCTTGTGCATGACAAGTCACGATTTTCGATGAATTTCACAAAAAGAGCGATAACAAGGTAACGGTAAAAAAATTTCCGATTGTATTGCTAAGTTTCTTCCTGAAACAAATTGCGCTATCAACCCTTACAGTATTGACCACCCAATGCGGGACATCCTGTATAGGTACGCTCTACAATGCATAATAAATTTACCTACCTACAGTGGGATTCGATCCCGGGACCCGATGATTTGTAGACGAACGCCCTACCTACTAAGCCAACCAGACTAACTGATGGAGTTTGCAATTTATACAACATGTGACGTCGCTCTACCACCAAATTCATTCCGGTCGGTGGATACAAAATACCAAAATCGGATGAAATTAGCCCCCAGCACAATAACTTGATTGAACATGTTATGGAATTGATCCGATAGGTGTAATATTCAATACCAAATGGGATATTCTTTGCAATGTGTCCGAAAAAGGTTATAATTTAGGAGTTTCGTCCGTTTCGGATTCCTTTCTAATAAAACCTCTGATGGCGGTGTTATTTCGAGCATGTTTACACCGAAATAATTTTGCTTTTTAATCCTATCGGATTTTCTTGCTCGAATACCCGGCATTTTTTTTTTTGCTGTGTATAATGTTGTATTTTTCCAGGTTTATTGAAAATTTTCAAAATTTTAATTTTAGAGTTTTCAAATGTGTGAAATTTAAAATTTTTGAATTTGGCAAATGGCCGCAGATTTTGTAATATGTGCCTTTAGTGTGAAGATCTTATAAATAAAATTTATGAAGAGAGCAATATCTCATCCGCATTACTCGTTTCATTCATTCTAGTGGTTTCGCACATTTTCAGCAGTTTGTCGCTTAACTTTCATTTTTTGCGGCATTCCTCTAATTTTTCTAAGGAAACTCGATTAACGGAACTTTCTTTTTTCTTAACCATCCCTGTCGTCGTTAGTTCAGATTTATCGACAATCTAATGTAATTTTAAATTTTAAAGCTAATTTTATCGATTTGATCGTTACCAGAAAGTAAACAAAAATTTCCGTTGTACACTGAACCATCAGAAGCTGTAAAACTGCCCAAACATTTTTTTAAGGAGAAATAAGTAAGCCGTCTCGGCGATGGCACGATCTAAGATAGAGCTGAGACATTACCGCCAGAATGGGCGATGTGTAGGCACCGCAGACCGACGCGACGCGATGAAGCGCTATAAAGAACGCGGCAAGGATAAGATGAAGTACCCCAGTGCTATTATTTTTTTGCAGATGTATGTACGCAAAACTGATTCACGCGACTTTCATCTACAATTTTAGAACACACTTTAGGGAAGCTTTGTTATTAATTACCTTTAAGATAGAAAATAGAAAGTTTTAGTGTCAATCATATATTTCCTTGCAGGAGACAGTAAAATAGAGATTATGATGTTTGCTAATTTTTTTTTCTGAAACTTCAGAATATTCTAGAATAAACTCCCTCCAGCAGAAGTCAAGCTAATGATTCGCTTCATAGAGCTTCTATTCTGCGTCCTACTTACGGGAATCCAAAATAGCAAATCTTTTCGACAAAAAGGCAACCTCAATTGATTCCTTTTTACGTTTCAACTGTTTTATCGCCCTATTTACTAGCCCATATATGAACAAGAATATGTATGTTCCTTTTGTCGCGACAAAAATTCCACTTTCAATATCATCAATCTAAGGATACTTTCTAACGAAATCGTTTTGGGTCGAAACGAACGACGACGAATTGACGATTTTTATGGCAGTTAAGAAATGTATACATGTATGTATGTATGTATGTAGCACACCCTCCATCGATCCGCCCCGCATTCGTCTGATCTTATACTGTGCCTTGTGCCGTACTACGTATGTCCATGTGAGGATATGAAGTCAAATTTTCTAAGGGTTCCCGACAAAATCCGTCATCATTGCCTTGTCTATACTGCGGTGGAATATACAATAAGGAGGCTCGTCTATGTTCATTCGTATAGGTGCGATGCATATACGGATATGGATGGATATTGGGCGTCCCCTGCCATCACGGCGTCTATTTGACTAAACAATAATAAACGAGCTTGGGATGTACAAGCTAAGCAATGTCAAATCTACCGCATACGTAACGTACTCAGCCGTCGATGTATCCTGACATTTTGGTTCAGTTCGAATATCGCTGAGACACAAGCATTCATAGAGATGGTGTGTGACAAAAGGACGGTCGTTGGTAGTCGATTTATACAATACTCTGGTTGTATGAGCTGCTGGTGAAACTCTCTATTACTACGAGGGATGGTTGCCATATTCCAATATCAGGGAAGAAGTCAGACTATCGAACCGACAATACCGAGCCCAACAGATGGAAGAATGTTGGAGAGCGTATGTATAGAGGGAAATATGTCCGTCGCATCGATGCCGATGGACAGAACTGATGCCGAGTGATGAAACGCATAAAATACACCAGTAGAGATTTGTATATAAGATAGAGACCGAAAAAGGAAGATAAATTGTTTTACGGGAGTTTTGGTGGGTAATGATTATGGTGGTCCTGTGTGGATCCAGTTTTTCTGTTACACTTCGGATAATCATGGCCTATGCTGTAGTCACGTCATCCATACTCTGCTAGTACTGTCGATTGTCTGTTTGGAAGACCTAATCTTGTCATTGTCTGGTTTGGGATGCTTGATCAAAGTAACGATTAGATGATGCAAATGGAACTATCACTTCTTCTGGCATATCGGCTGTCTTTGTCGTTTGACATACTCACACACAAAGCACGTCTGTTTTTTCATACTTGTTGACATTATATTTACATATTTATTCTATATAAGTTCACAATAGAAATATAGAAAGATAAATCTTAGATAAGGGTGCATAGGAGAAGGATGGTTGCCTGACGTGATTCTTCCAGGGACAATTGATTAACATTGAAGTGTTTGAATACTTTTCCTTTAAATTTAAATAGTTTTGTGCATGTTGGTTCTCCGAATTTGATTTACCATGAGCGGCTATAATAACATAACCAAAAGGGCGAGGTTCTTCTTCTTCTTCGTTGCCTCGTTCTTTATACCGCTCCATGGTTTCGCGTTGCTCGACCTGCGGTGTAGGCTCATCGCCCGTTTTGGCGGTAATATCTCAGCAAAGGGCGAGGTTGAAGTTTATTATTAGGAAAAACGAAAGGTTAAAGTATAGCGTTCGACTAAAGGTTAAATCGTCTTTCTTTACTATGTCTAGTCAACAACGTTTTTCCCTCTTATTTTATTTTTCTGATACGACACTGAAAATGCTCTATGGAGACACAAATATTCTTTGTTACCAGATAAGATACACACTGCCTATAATAGTATGTAGAACTGGCCAAGTTTTGCACAGTAACATCGACCCATTTTTAGAGTGTAATCTGTCAATGCAATCAGTCTGTTCTGCTCAAAGGTAAATATGTACGAAAAAACTGTTGCAAACATGTAGAGCGATTGTTCTGTGCTAATTTTGTTGTTTGTTTTAGATTTTAACTTTTGTCATCTTTTGTCTAGAGACAGTTTCGTTTTAACAAGTGATTTCATATTAGGGGATGTTCTAACGATTCATTACATACTACGAATTCGTAATATTATTGTGTAAATTTGAGATAACATAACTGACAATGTGTATGCTTAATCTAGTTAGATTTCTAATGAGTGCAAGTTAGTTCGATGGTGATGATTTGGGCACATCAAATTGCGGGGATGTGAGCTGTGTTATCGAAAACAAACAGCAAATGATTCAGTCACTATCAGTATAGTCATAGAGAGTGACAAATTTAGCTTCCGTCAAAGACTGCCCTATTGGAACACTATATCTAAAATTTATACATAATGGCTTGCTCGATGACGCCATATTTAGACAGCCTGGCTAACGATAATATAACAGCCCCACTGAAATACATTTCCAACATTTTATAGATATATGTACATGTACAAAATGTTTAAAAATTTGAACTCATCTTATCAAGGTCTTCTGTGCAAAAAAGAAACCAAGGATTAGAAAAAAAGTTGCCGCCAACTTAATCGTGCAACTACGAAACAAATTCGCATTTACCACAACAATTAAATCGCTCGACATGTTCAAAAACAAAGGATAAATTGCACTAATTGTCTTGGCGCTGTGATTCTCCCGGCAAGTCGCCTACACAATTATGAAGATGATAAGACATAAAATTGACATATCGGCGGCGAGGCTTATAGCCACAAATGTCAAGTATTACTGGTCTATACCATCTACGCGACATCCATCAATCTTATCGTTGATTTCTTTTGCAGAAGTCTGTAAGGTACTTTACACAAATAAATTGCTTAACCTTCCGATACTCGCTCGTCTAACGCGACACCGATGTCAGCTCGTATCACATAAGCATACCTGTTTTAGTCTGATTTGCCTGGAACAGGGACTCTTCAGGAAAACGCAGAAAATTACTTAGAAATTTAAGTCATTCACGTTTTATGAAAAGTAAAGCACACCACCAACAAAGTAAAATTTATTTAAATATTGTGTGCGAATGGCTTCTGTAACATTTCCTTAGCATTTTGTTGGCCTTGGGTCAATTTTCTATTACCATTTCTATATTCACATCCATCTACATTCTTTATTTTAGGGAAATTGTTTGTTTTGCAGGGATTTATTAATAATTCATCAATTGTTATAAAACCTTACCAATGTACCCCATTATGAATAAAATAAAATAAATAACAGGCGCGACAATCCAGCATTGGACTAAGGCCGCAGGATGTGTTAGTGACATCCTATTTCCAAGATCTTATCTGCTTTTTGTTGAGGTAATAAGATCAGCATCACGCTCAGCAGTGTTATTTATCCCCATAAATGGGTACTCGTTTAACATCTGAGTGAGATCATAGTCCGTCACAAGCTCGTGACTTCGAAAAACACCATGATCCACGGTGAGATTCGAACTCATGACCTTGTGCACCGAAGGTGCGCGCAATAACCGCTAGACCAGCCAGATTACCCCATTATGAGTTCGTGTTATTTATGAACTGCCTATTCGCGATAATTTTCCATCCGGAGTCCTCTTTTTCTAGTGATAATCTTTTTAAATCTTAGATCCACGAATTTCACATGGTTGGTTCTTCTTGGCACAAAGGTTTTTTCTACCTATAGACTCTATCAGAAATGCAACAATTTAGCGTTTTAGATGTAAAAAACGATAAAATGTTCTCTCCACAAAGAGGACATGAGCCTAATCTGCTATTGTTGAAACCAGTCTTTTAACTTCCTTCAAAGCTTTTGCGGTTCTCCACTTCTTTGTGCCATGCTTTTTTTCTACTGGTTGATAAATTTTCGGAACTCTATTACTGGATACTGCCTCTGCTACTGCTAGTCAGATCACTAAGCACTGGTCTTCTTCTCTATTGAACTCACTGATATGACTGACTTCGGATATGTAGGTACTAAATTTATTCGGACAAAAGAAATTACGTCCGGCTAATTAATGCTCCTAAAATTGACCTTCTGGCCCCCGGAATGTAAAGGTTCCTTGAGAGTGGTGGCCTATGATAAAATCGAAAAACTGACGAGAATGGTCGCCCATATGTGAGACATACAATTTTCTCGTCCTTCGCAGCACTAGGTTCCTGTGGCACTCAAATAGTATCTGGAAGCTCCTTCTCGGCGTTATTGAAGGTTAGTATCATGCGTGTGATAAACACTCAAAAAGCAGACCGTATGTCTCATACACGCGCGAGCATCGGAAGGTTAAATTCACCAACCAACGGCCATTGTGTGTGTTATTTTTATTTGAATCATGATCATCAAACCAACCAACCAACTGGCCACTGTACATACATTAAAGTTATAGTGTCCAGTCATCATATGAATTAACATTAAAATAAATTAATCGTTGTAATTTACTGTTGTGTAGTGATTATTGTGCTGCTCAAAAGTCAAATGATCAAAGACAGAAAAGATATAAGTCAGCGACAAAAAACCAACGAAACAACACAATCGTGGAAGGAAATTTATCGGTTGACCACAGGTTAAATGAGAAAAAGCAGAAAAACCAACATTGGCCTATAATACGACCGATACGAAGGCAGTGCAACAATTAAGTCGCACGATAAGACCTTAACAAACATGTTTAATGTGATTATCACACACTCGCGAGTCGCGACGTACATACGTTTGAATGTAATGTAACCAATGTGACAGTCGAGTTCATGTGAGCTTATATGATGGGTACGAAAGAATACCCATACGACTCGCGTCTGGGACCTAAGCTATTTTTATGCTTATCAACTGCAGTGGTTCGTGGTTTCGTTACTTCTATATGGGTGTTTATGGTTTATGAAAATTATCCAAATTTGAAATCTTATTTTCCCATTTGTGGTATATTCGTATTAAGAAATGTTTATAAGAATTGATAAAAAAAATAAACGAAGTATAATTAATTTAATAAAAATTGGGTTTAGAATTTTATAAGTTGGGTTATTTTCGGCCGTAACAAAATATTACAAAAAAAGTTTAAAGTTGATAAATTTGCTGAAATACCAAAAATTAGATACTTATCAAATCAAAATCAAACTTAAATTATTTTTAATAATCATGTTGAAATAATGGTGGTCATTGGAAAAAAATCGAGCAGTAAAGCAAAACACATATGTTTGTATGTACTAAAATTTATTGATCCACTTCACTGCTCCTCATGCTCTACTAACACAAAAACCTTATTTCAAAAATATTCTTAACGAAAATAATTCAAATTTAAAATATATCGACATGAAGTTCCACTTTCTACCCATGGGCACTGGACGTTTATCACATAATACATATACCCTTATTTTTAATACACACTGTGCCCGGCCAACAGGTGTCCTGACCCACGAGCTCCACAGAAAAACTAGGACACTATTTCTAGTCCTTAAACTTCCATTCCAACAAATCGATATGGAAATTCACAATTACATTTTGTCGGCATACTTTAAAACTACCTTGACTCGAGCGTAGAAAAACAAGAACATATCCTTCGACACGCAACGGAGCCTGATAAGCCCCTAAAACCATATTGAAGGAAAAAACCTAAAAGCTCCCTTTAGGAAGAGGAACCACAACGAAAGTGAACCTAATAACTTGACCGGAGCTAACAGTCCGTCCGACGACGACGACGACGTCTTACCTTAACCGTATGTTAATTACCGAGCGGTGTAGTATCCTTTTAGCCAGCGACCAAGAAGGTGCAAAAGGAACAACAAAGTGCGACTTTCACAGAGTTAAGCAGGTAATTAGAGGCCAGACTTGAGTACACCTCGAAGAGATTAAGGAACGGATAATATGGAATGAAGTGCAACTATACGCAGAGGACGAAAACGTGGAAGACGAGGAACAAGAAGAGGTTTCTGACGATTTTGGCCACTTGACAGAGTATAAAGTACTCGTTTAAGGAATACACGAGCGTAGTCGTATGTACGTACGTATAGTGGATATGTGCGGTTGCTATGGGTTTATGTCGCACGTTTGTACTATACACGCGTACACGTTTTACGTCTCTAGGTATAGATCTGTGAAAATTTGGTTAGCCGTTTATGTATAGGGGTTGCTTTTATGACGGAGAAAATGTTTTATGTAATTTCTTGGGCTAATTGATGGTTTACTTATTGTATGGCATTAAAGGTTTTAAGGAAGGAAGTATTATACACCTGAATGCGCATTGTGTTGGGTAATAAGTTGATTTTTTTTTCTTATTGTTTGCACAAAGGTGAGAGAAAAAGCTGTATAAACTATTGAATTAGCTAAATTTTATTAGATTATATTACATTCAATATTACTTGTGGTGTATTGAAATAAATTCGGGAAGCAACGTATACGCTTATGCTGCGTGAATCAAATACATACACAGCAAAAAAATCGGAGTGATTTTCACTCCGATTCGGTGTCGAATAGTGTCCATCCGAATCGGATAATATTGGCATAAAACTCGAAGCAAGGTATTGCTAAAGGCTCCGAACGAATGTAATGACATTTTCCTTTTGGTGTAATAATTTGTACTCAAAAGAATATTTTCATTAACACCGAAAGGAGTGATTCTCGATATTTTTAGAATAAAAAAAAACACAATTTTCACAGGGAACGAACATGTAACTCATAAATGAGATTTGTAAAACCTCTTTATAGGTGATGATTTACCTCTTTACACCGTAAAATGCATAATAAATTTCCCTACCTGCAGTGGGATTCGATCCCGGGACCCTATGATTTGTAGACGAACGCCCTACCTCCTAAGCCAACCAGACTATCTGATGGAGTTTGTAATTTATACAATATGTGATGTCGCTCTACCACCAAATTCACTCCGATCGGTGGATACAAAATACCTCAATCGGATGAATTTAGCCCCAACACAATAATTTGATTGAACATGTTGGGAAATTGATCCGATAGGTGTAATAGTCAATACCAAATGGGATATTCCTTGCAATTTGTCCGAAAAAGGTTTTAATTTAGAAGTTTCGTCCGTTTCGGATTCTTTTCTAATAAAATCCCTGATGGCGGTGTTATTTTGAGCATGTTTACTCCGAAATAATTTTGCTTTTTTATCCTATCGGATTTTCTTGCTCGAATACCCGGCATTTTTTTGCTGTGTACATAGTCATACTCGTATTTGGCCGAGATTAATCTTTTAAGTTACTGTAAAAAACACAAATAGCGCTCGTATGTCAAAACGTTCTGAGTACGTATAACCTCAAAAATGTCAACCTTACGATAGAGCTGTCAGTTGCCAGATTGCAAAACTAGAGTTGTCCGATCCCGTCCATTAAAAGGCAATCTCGTAATGATTTGATTTTTAATCATATTTTTTCAAATCTCCAGCGTTAAGATCTGCCAGGAAGTCGTTAAGGGGGTGCATAAGACAAACCTTTTTTTCAACACATTCATCGTAGCTAGAAATTTCCTTAGGGGTGTGGGTGAATAGCTTTAAAACGTGGGTCTCAAACATATTTTTAAAAAAGGTGCTAACATTTGTAAAACTATATTTTAAGAAAGAAGAATCGATAATGTCCTTTTTTACCTTTTAACGATTATGGCCAGGTTTTTAGCCTTTTACATGTGATTACTGCAGCTTTGAAAATCTTAATTTCCAAATCCCCAAATCAGAATCCTTAATCACAATATCTCATTATATTAAAATTAAATATGTACCTATACGAAAACAAAATATGAACCTATTCAGCTGCAATTTGACACCGAGCGCGTTGTCAAAGATAACCACTGGATTGCGAGTGGAGACTATCAATAAGTAGGAGCTAGTGCTATACCTGACAACTGCCGATTGATTGATAGTTTTCAAACTAAATAAAAATCAGGACTAGATAAAGCTAACGATTGTCTGTACTTCCTCAAACAGTAATTTGAATTATTACGAATTAATCCCAGAAACGGGTTGGGTTTTGAAAAATTGAGGCTGGGGATTTGCATTTTTTATACATACCTTTTTGGCCCAATTTACAAACCCCTAATATACTCTCATTTTTCAGTCTTTTTGATACTACGAACAGAAATGTTAGCTATATGTCCAACTAAACTATGCGGTCAAATTGCATTGGTCATTTCAAATATTTGTTCGCGACTCGTCCATTCTCTTTTGCTATGGCTCTAAAACTACAAAAATGTTTTACCGAATTTAATCGGCCGCCGCCGGCAGCGCTACAATCGAGCCATGTTTTTTTCAAATAAACTATGAATTTCATACAACCAAATGCATGCCGTACACAGGTGAACTTCATCTTTCAAAATGTTCCGGGCAGCGAAAACAGTTCGCGGCTCGAAAAAGACGCTAAAAATCATGGAAAAACTTTCGATTTTTAAACATTCAAGATATTCCATTCATCTCGAATGCGCGAGATTGAATTGAATGGTATGATATTGAATGAATTCCACAGGCACGTAGTTGGGTAATGGTGCGGCCGGCGCGGTGTGGTGCGGTTTGAAATGAATATCGCAACCATCGAGTTAGTAAGTATTGCCATGAAAATATTTTTGTCGACTAGTAGTACCTACCACCAGTGCCCGTTCGTTCCATACTTCTTGATCTTGTATATGTTCGCTGTTTGTTCAGATAATGTTACTAACAAAACTTAAATAATAATAGTATGGTCGACCGTGTATATGCTGTATGCAACAAATGGATGATGATGGGTATACTGTCTCTATCTAGTGTGTAGGTTTTATAAAAAGAAATCTGTTCAAATGTTTTGTTCATGTATAGTATTCGCATATAGCTGGCCCACAAGAAGATCTCATCGTGACATCACCTAGCTATCTTTAAAGCTGGCCAATGTTGGCGGAAAACCTAAATTTTTGTGCAATAGTACATTTTTTTGTACATTGTACATGTACATAGATATATTTCGATGGTGTTTTGATGACAATAGTTTTGCAGAAGAGACTCTTTTGTATAGCCGATGTTACTTGTTTGCTGCTTGTTTGGTATGTTTTGAACGGAAACCGGGCGAAAGAATTTTGAAATTTGATCACGACCTCCAAACGCGAGAGCTAGCGGAATAGATTACCTTCCGGACAAGATACATATGTATGGGAATGTGGCAAAATTTGCCAATGGCACAAGTTTAAAGGCATGTTAAAAAAGCGGTATGGTGTGGAGATTTATGAAAAAGTTAAGATTTAGATTTAGCGAGTGAGAAAATAATCAAGTAGGTCAAATGGTGAATCTGGCCTAGGTGGAATGCCTATGTCGCCTGATGAAATTTATGTATACTACATATTTATTTATTAAAGGGACGACTATTTCTCTAACATGGGCGTAGCCAGGGGGGGGGGGGGGCAGGGAGGGGCGGTCGCCCCCCCCCCCCCCTGGTCGATGAAGATGGTAAAAAAATCCTTATCGATGTAGTACAAAAAATCGCTGCACTATGCAGTTGCTTTTTCTGCCGCTCCAAGTGCTGCCAGAGAAGCCATGTTCGGGACAGTTTCCAGTCAGGAGGCGCATAAAAATAGATGACAGCGAGTGGCCTCTCGTAACTGACGGAGGCTGCGTACCAGCACACACATTTCACTTGTGAGTGTGCTACTGTGACTGCGTGGACTCCATATTTCCTGTTAGAAAGGGAAGTTAGTGGAATTCAACTTATTTTCATCTGAAAGGGTGACAAATGGTATACAGCCCTAGAAGGTCATGCTTCATCGAACGCATCATCAAATTTATCCCATATTTCGTGACAATTCTCATCATTTGGAGCGGAGTTTTCGTACAGCACTTACCGTGCCTATGTACTTGCCAGGTACATTGCGGCTAGACGAAGTAAGCAGGGTAAGTTAGATTTTTGGAAATTGGCGTCGTCGAAACGACGAAGGATGATTTTTGTGTAACTTTTAAACTCCAGTATTTCTTATGGCTGGTTGTCGATTCGACGATAAGACTGTGTCCATACAACTAGCTCGTAACAAATATGTTTATTTTTGAAATGTGGGTCCTATTTTTTTTTAAATTATGGAAAAAATATTTACTAGGACAAATCCGGAAAATGGCTCAAAATTCTCATTTTAGGAAAATTGCGTCGAACTCATAAAAATCGGCTCCAAGGTATTCAATGTCAAAATTAGACATTGCATATAGAATTCGAATTAATCAAGGGAACTCAGGGAGAAGATATTCCAAAATTTACGGTAAATAATTCTACAATCCACTGTAAAATCCGCAATAGGTGAAGTGAAAAAACACGTGCTGGGCCCCCAAAATGGATCGCTGTGCCTCTTGTATATACATGAGCTTCTCAATCAACCCAATTTCCTAGAACGTTTAGAATATGTGTTTTATGATTCGAGCACATTTTTTTAATTACATATATCAATGCTAAGTTTTTATTTATCTCAGTTTTAAATTTAGTGTTTTATATTTCAGGCCAAATAACATTGAATTAAAAAAAAATGATTTGTAAATCAATTCCCTTACAAAATAACTCAAAATAGATGTTTTTCCATTCTAAATAAACTAGCGATTGAAAATCTGTCAAATTTTATAAATATTTTGAGAAAGGGTGAATTGTATGAGGCGTCAAAGTAGAGCGTCGTCGAATCGACGAAGCACCTTTCCGTGGGGTGCGTTAACTCAACCGTTTATAGGCAATTTCGAGTCAACGTTACATTGCATATCATTTCGGAGTGTATATAATGTTGTAAGCACTATATATTTCCATTCACATGTACGGAAATTTTGGACCACGCCGAGATTCGATCTCCGGACCTCTAGATTACTAGCATCGTAGAGTGCGATTCAACCAAGTGAGCCACAGAGCGGTTATTTCAAGCCATTGATACTTTGATAAATTTAGAAGAAATCTTATTAAAACCGGTAACCATATTTCAATCAATAAAGGATTTATAAATATTCTTACGATGCTACTTTGCTAAGTGACAGACGAAACAAACTGGTTTCGCAAGTGGAATATGCAGTCCGAGATACAAAAAATGCACTGAAAATACACAAACTACGCTCTAAAAGGCAGATATTGGAGGCCAGTTGAATGTAATCAGAATGCAGAAGAAAATCATTTTCATCTCCATTTTAAAAATTTTACTCTAAAATTAGAAAAAAAAAATATATAACATGCGTGGCAGTCCACCAATAAACTAGGGCCACAGATGTGTGCGTGACATCCAATTTCCAAGATCTAAACTGCTGTTTTGTTGAGGTGTTGAGATCAACAGCACGCCCAGCAATGTTATTTATCCCCATAAATGGATACTTGTTTACAATATGAGCTACATCATAGTCACGTAGGTCGTGAGTTCGAAAAACACCATAAAATGAATTCGTTCACGGTGAGTCTGGAATCCATGACCCTCTGCACAAATCCAACCACAATCCATCCAATACGCTAAAATTTGCTAACAATATTTCTGCGACCGGAAATTTCAACTCCTAAGAAAATAATGATGTTGAAAAAATTTTGGGCTTGCCCCCCCTTGACCGAAATCCTGGCTACGCCCATGTTCTCTAATAACAAATAAATAGCAGCCAAATTAAACCGGCTTAAAATCCTTTTCTTTTGTTTTTGAAGAGTTTCATCAAATTAGCAAATTTTTGAAACACTTCTTTTTAGTGCCATTTAAACAAGGCTTGAAAAGCGCACCTCCATTAATCTATTTTTCTAGATAATATGGTCATTTTCTTTAATTTGTCAAAAGTTTAACTTTGTAGAGTTCGTCCTTTAGGCTCCACAGGCCATATACAGCGCAATGAATTTGTTTCAAACAATTAAATTTTTTTGTGTGTTTTTTTTCTAAAGTGCGTTTTTTAGTTAAGCCAATATTTTGTGCGAATTGAAGATTCCTAAGAAAAAATGCTTGAGTCAAGCTTGACAATAAGCATGATTCGTAAATACCAGGGCCGCTATACGTATTTCCTGATTACGAATTTATGTGTATTTGTGTATATAATAATCTTACCCTTACGGAACAACTTTTTTTCTGTGAAGCACATTTGTTTCATGAAGAATAATATCATGACACGCATGTGTCTCATAATGATTAATGTAATGTATTTATGGAACACTAAATTATTTATACATCTATTATTTTGTTTGCATTTATTCAACATATTGTAATAAAAAATAATAAAACTAATTTAAATATATTATTACTAGAGGTACGGAAATTTCGCAAATAAAAAACAGGAATTTCGCAAATATTCAAAATTTCGCTGAAATTCGTATAAAAACCTAATTTTGCATATTTTTTGTTGTTTTTGTTCATATAACTCTAGACATTCTTTATATTTACAGTGAAACGAGTGTTTAAAGAACGTTGCGAAGAAAACGTGCAGAAAGCAGTTCATTCATCGAGTAAAGAGCTTGCTCGGTGTTCAGCCAGCCATTGTTCTCGTAATTCAGCGAACTTCCTTCATTTACCAATTCTTCTCCTCTCATTAACGGAAAACTTCTGAAAAATTAATCTGAGATGAAAAATTATCTCCAAAAATTGACTTTTTCGTACAAAAATAAAAATTTTTGACGAAAAGTACAAATTAGAACATTTCGCATTTATTCGCATAAATCAGCGATTTTCGCCGAAATTCGCATCTATTTTGTAAAAACGAAATTTCCGTACCTCTATTTATTACACTTAGTTTTTAATGTACAATACTCAAAAAATAAGCGGAACAAATCGTGCGTGTTTTTAACTTTCCAAAAACATTTTTTTTTATTAATTCATTTCAATATTTATTTTTTTAATTTAGAATTGTGTATACAGAATAATCTTGGTTCTATGGCCTTCTCAAAAAATATGAAGTTGGTAGGTGTTCTTGAAATTTATTGAAAAAAATGCATTTATGTATTTAATTTTCGTACAAATCGAATATCTGCTTTCTTATTAGTTAACACAGTGTACATAGGTGATTTCAAAAACTTATACATATCGACATTTATGTATATCTCTTTGGAATGCTTATACTACAGAGATGATTTTCCGAAAAAAAAACGCATCATTTGCGCCCTAACAAAAATATAAGCATTTTTATGCCCAATTTTCATAGCATTTTTTAAATTAAATATACTCGAAATAGATGTAGCAATTAGGTTACAACAACAACAGGATTCCAACCCGACCTGAAAAACAAAAGGGCATCTCAGACCTTCCCGATATGTATTAACTTTGAAGTGGGTATTCAGCTTGGCCAAAATAAAAAGTACACTCTCGGTTTTTTACATTTTTTTTTACAACAACTTGGTATTTTCCGTAAGGATTTTTTTTTTATTCTCTTATGTATGCAACAAGCTTAAATTTAAAACAATGAAAAATACTTAAGCGGCAAAAAACACATGGTAGGTATGAAGAAAACGTTTATATTCCAAAATTTGAAATGATTTAACTAAAAAAACTACACTGAAAAAAATCATTTTGCTAAAAACAAGAAAAAATACAACAAAAAACAGTCAAGGAATATTTTTCTCGATTTGAGATGTATTTTCTTGTTTCAAGAAAAGTCTTGGCTATAAATAAATAAATAAATAAGCATTATTTTAAGCAAAGACTTTTCTTGGAACAAGAAAATACTCGTACATCTAAAATCAGGAAAAATCATTCCTTGGCTGTTTGTCTTGTATTTTTTTCTTGTTTTTAGCAGATTATTTTTTCAGTGTAGTTGGCTACAGGGCTACATGTATATACTATATATGTACATGAATACTTTTTTATGTAACTACATTAAAAATTATTAAAAAAATCGAATTACTTTTTTTAAATTAATTATTTTCTTAGTTGTGAAATTTTCAATAAATAAGAAATATCTGCAAAAGTCCTGGCTTTGAATAAAAAAAGGTTGCAATACATTCACTAAGTAGTTTTGGTGTAAGGTCAGTGCAAATGTCAAATTTCGCAATTTTCCAAAAAAAATACAAAACTCTAAATATGTATCTCAGTAACTGCTGAAAATCGATAAAAAATGTATGCCTTAATTTTGTTGCATTTTGAATCTATTTTAACGTTTTCCAAGGGATGCGTCGAATTACGAGTAACTAATGCAGTAGGTGTAGTTTCAAAGTACATGTACATAATCAACTGAGTAACTGTAAACGTGATTTGGATTTTCTTTCAATATTCAAACATTTTTAAATTATAATAAAAGTGTAATAAGCACGTAATAAGCCTAGTACGAGAGATTGCAAAATGTGGTGGAGAATTTTTTTTCTTATGTATTTTGGGGTGCTTAGCCCGAATCCGCAGCTTCTCGCCAAAATTTCGTTGCGAAACAGGGTGAAAATCGCAAAAGACGTCAAAAAATGACTATCAATTGTAGCGATACTGCTTAACGCGATTTGAAGAATAATGTTGCGTTTTCTCTAACAATTCCATGGACAGGTTTTCGCGGAAATGTGCAGCTTCAGAGTTTCAAGGCAAAAACGGAAAAACTCCTAAAAATTTTGTGTAATTTTTGCCGTTTGGCCTTGTTTCACAACGAAATTTTGGTGGGAAGTTCCGGAGTCGACCTCAGAATCCCAAACAACAAAACAACTTAAAAAAAACTTTCCTACCACATTTTGCAATCTCAAATCACGTAGTGACTGCATATAATGCATCGAAAAGAAACTATTTATAAAGCTAAAACTTTCAAATATCTACTCATCTAAACCTGCTTTGAATACCAGAAATTTTCAAATCGAACAAGGCACAAGGCAAAAAATAATTGGGTTGGGTACGATACCCCGCCCATCATTTTCCCGTTTTTTATAATCCCGACATTCAATATCCCACCATTTCAAAATCCCGCCAATTAAAAATCCCGCTCAATTACAAACCCGTCTAATCAAAATCCCGCCAATCCAAAATCCCGCCATTTCAATAACCCGCTTATTCAAAATCCCGCTTTTCAATATCCCGTCACAAAAAAAAATCGCGCGCGCGATTTATACACTCAGAAAAATGGACCCAGTAAACTTAAAAGTTTTTGTACCATTATTTTAATTGGACGGCCTTTAACAGATTTCTTCACAAAAATAAAAAGATGAAATAATTAATATAACTGGATGAATCCTATTGAGATATTTTGTATTGAATGAAATATGTCCCATAAATCCAATGGGACATCAGAGTACATTTTAATCAGTTTGTCCCATTAAATTAACAAGATCTGATATGATTAACTAATAAATAGGATGGATCCCATTAAAACAAATACAAAACTAATAAAATCAACTATATCGCTCAGAAAAATGCATCCCGTAAAGTTAATAAATTCTGTCTTATAAATTTAATTTAACAGGGCGGCAAAACATAAGACTACTTCCGAAAATATACCAGTTGCTTTGTTCTATATAACGCCCTATTGCATTAATGGGATAGGCCTTTTAATTGAATTTCAAGCATATAGATGTGTTTCGCAAAATAACCAACATCATGCTCCGTAGCCGAGATCGTTCGGTTGTCTCCCCGTGACTTGGTAAGTTTTAAAGAGTACTATAGCAAATCGGATGTTCAATACTCGGCCTGGCCAAATATCGTGATTCTTAAAAAAAATCCACAATGACGTAGCGTGGATGGTAAAATAATATGCGAATCAATCCGATTACGAGTGAAACGAATTTATTTTTTTTTTTCATAAGATTGATCCTATTAATTCAACAAGATACATCCTATTGGAAAATAACCAGACCATGTGTTTATTTTTAAATGAGTCAACTATTAAAACAAACGCATATTTATCGAGTGAATGTAATGGTTTCTATATTATTAAAGTAATCTGATTTTTCCTATTGACTAAAAATAATAGGACAAAATGATTAGTTTAATGGGATTTCCCATTGAAATTTTTCTGAGTGTAAAAAAATGTTTACCTTTTTTGACGGGGTATTGAAAAGCGGGGCAGAAAAGAATACTTACCTCCTTTCACATTTGCCGTTAAAATATTGATACTGCTATACAGATTGGAAAGTGAAAGCTAGTTAGCATTCTCTTATCAGTGAGGCGGTGAGATTCAATTTCAATATTAGTGAAAATACCTATGCATTTTTCCGAATAGACACGAAGCTTGCAGGATGCAGATGCCAAAAAATAGCTGATTGGCTTGGAATTAATTACATCCATGGGAAAAATACCAAGTCGGGAAAGCCAGGAAAACCAAGGTTCCCGCCTAAGTTCTGTATGCTATGACGCAGTTGCAGCAAATTTTCCAAGAACTCAAAACAATGTTGAGGCTTGGTACAGCACAGACGACTAAACTTTATCACAAGGAAAAACCATATCGGTCTGTACCGGCTGGTGGAATTACTAGGTAAAGAATTGATCCTCGCTAAAAACCGAAGGGAGCAGTCCCAATCCGAAGGTCGCACCCAAAAGCAAACTAAGGTCTTTAGAAGTAGCCAGTAGTTACTTTCAACTAAAGAGCACTATGAAAAAATGGATTTTTTGAGAATTTTGGCGCACAAACTAAGGTAAATAATTGAAAAATCGAACGCATATCTATATTTTTTAGTTAACAATAAAAAAAATTGGCGGTATTTTGGCGTGATTTTTTTATTATTTAATAGCGGGATATTCAATGGCGGGATTTTGGAATGGCGGGATTTTGAGGTGGCGGGATTTTGAAAAGGCTGAATTTTGGAATGGCGGCATTGTGATATGGCGGGATTGTGATATGGCGGGATTTTGTAATGTCGGGATAACGTAAAGCGGGATATTTTGGAAAAAGCGGGATTATGAACGGGCGGGATTTTGTTTTTCGGGATTATGTAGGTATCCCAAAATAATTACATGGTTAATGAAAATGGTTTTAATTATTTAAATATTAATTAATGGTTTTAATAAATTTAATAAACATTAAGGCCCCTATTTATGAACATTCCTTAACTCAAGGAGACCTTGAGTCAAGGATGCCTAAATTCAATAAATTAAATTAAGTTGCAGTCAGCTGAAGTCAACAACTACCCACCTTCCTTGAAATATAATATTTCAAGTCTATTGAAAACTTAAGGTCTCCTTGAGTTTCGCCTTAAATCAAGGACGCATTGAGTCCTGAATATAAATGATTTCTCTATGAAAAAGTATGGGAAATGGCATTTAATTTATTGAATTTTGGCATTCTTGACTCAAGGTCTCCTTGAGTTAAGGAATGTTCATAAATACGGGCCTAATACATTATTTTGTAGCACTTACTTCAAATGAATAGTATATTATGTAGATCAGTGATTCCCAACTTAGAAACGTCTGCGGCTGCGGACCACTTAGCCTGAAAATGGATCTCGACGGACCACCATTCAATAATAATGAAACGACTAAGGAAGATGATTTATTGAAAATTAGGTTCGACTTCCATCCCTCCAACCGATTGTCATTGGGTTGAATTTTTATAGTAACCAAACCAAACTTCATAGTAAAGCCTCAAAAAATATCCAGGAACGGATTTGTCATGAGAGAAAAACTGTTGTTGTTCGCGTCAACAGTTGCCTCACCAGTTGAGATTTTTCTCGCACAGGAATTTGTGACTTCTAGTTTAAAAGAGCTAAATCCAATTGAAAGTTATCCAGTAAACGATAATTTACTTCTTTGTAAGAAGTCTCCAGAGTCTCCCAGCGGACCACCTACGGGTCCCTCACGGACTACTCCCAGTCCGCGAACCACCTGTTGGGAAACAGTGATTTAGATAAACATATTTCTATCGACTATGTACATATATCACCCTACGTGAATGCATTTCAACCATGCTCCTGAAAACTTTGCATGTCACATTCAATTTCAACAATGATCCTTGTTTCGCAGCAAAATGAAAAAAAAAATCAAATAAGTGACCTTCTAATTGCCTCCCTAAACATACTAAAGGTATCTTCGTCAAGACTACATGCCATCCAAGTACATATTTTCCGGTAAAGCTAAACAAAACTTCCGATTCATATAAAAGTTGATCCTTTTTCATTAAGAGTGTGAAATGAACCACATACATAATAGATATACATACGAATGGCATGAATACAACGCAATGTACCAGTGCTTGTTGTCGAAAGGGTGGAATGGTGAGACGCTTAAGGATTCCTTACATTTCTGATGAGCACTTTTTCAATATTTTATGACATGCAATTTAAAAGTTGCTAGTTGGAAAATTTCCATCTATTAAAGTCTTATTATACATTAATGGTTTCATTTTTCATTTGAACGGATTTTTTTTTTGTTAGATATATGAGAACAATTTTAGACAAGTAGGTACTTTGTATGCATACCTGGAAAATTGTTGGTTCTTTATTGTAGGAACAATTCAAATTTTTCGCCAGAATATAAAATTGACGGGATGATGGCCGCTATGGATTATTAATTATGAATGATACATTTGTGGCATGTTCTTTAAATATGTAGTGACTCGAGGGAAGAATAACCTTTCGGCAAATTGTACAATTAAAAGAGTAATAATTGTTAAATTGCTTCTCGGAGGAACCATACCAGGAGTCATATATATTTTAAAATGTTGGTATGTAATCCTAAGGATCGCTTATGGTGCACAACTTCCCTTCCAATTTATCATAAGGATAACACTATTTTTTTATGATTACAGCCTTTCCAGCAAAGTGTGTACATAGGTACATAACAAATAAACGTAACTACAAATGTAAGTTATATATGGACATAATTGATCTGTGTACATACCTACACACTAACTGTACTTATCATAAATCATTGACCATTCATAATCGACTAAAACGAAAAGTCACGCTTTCAAACTTCTTGACAATGAACAATCTGGGACAAACTTTATCGCAACCAATTGAAACATAAATTCATAGGAGTTGAGTATTATACATAATCGGATATTGACTTACCTACATACTTGTAATTGTGTATGTGCAGGGAAATATTGCCTCATTCCAATCAGTTATAGATTTATTGGCGATATGTAATAGCAATCAAATCAATTTTAACAAAATTAAGCAGAGATTTCATTTTCAAAGGAATGTCGTTGTTTTATTGATCAGATTTGTAAATTTGTAAATGATTGTAGATGAACGTTATCTTTTCTTGGGAATAGATTGTGTCCTTTTTGTGCATATGCACACATACTCTATTTGCCGAACAATTAAATTACATACATACATTGATAAATCCAGCTATTACGGTGGCTTATTAAAACAAATTCACGCTGACAAATTCTATTAACAAAATTCACTGATAAAAAAGCAATTTCAACTTTCCCATTCAGCTGACCCAAAATAAAACAAAGAAACAGACTACATACAAACATACTTACGTACACTATACAATTTTGCTAGTCTTGCTAGCCTCGTTCAGCTTGTGAAAATCAAATTTATTCATTTCCACTCATTTAGATACGGCCCGAGAGTGAATGCTATAAGTACATTACTCTTTTTACGACTCGCCAGTGTCATCTTTCTCAACGCCATTATTTTATGGTTCAATAAAAACCCAAAGAGACCTATAAAATTCGAAGAAAATTCTAATCCCTACAGAGGAGCGAAAAGACACTCTCGACTCTTTCTCTCTACTATACATTCGACATAAAACGTCAAAGCAAAATGTCCATACATAATCATTTCGTATCTCGCATCTGCTATATGGTTTCTATACACTACCAGATACAGTGATACAGAGGGTGTACGGAAAAGATAGATATGTCGCACTTGGATCTTTTTTTTTTTGTTCGCCGTTTGACATTCTTTTTTCAATTAGTAGTCGACAACATGTCATTTGAAATAGAGACAGATATGTACTATACTAACCTAAACTGGTTGCCTTTTTCCATTGTAATTATTATAGATACCAAAGAGCACACATATTATTCGTATTATGGGTACGTATGTGTGGTAACATTATTTTTTGACAGAAAATGTATACACACGATATTAGATGAACCCCCAGGGCCGGAGACTACATACGACGTACGATACGAGTATATCGCGCGAGTTTACAACAACAAGCTAGCGAAGATCCGATTTTCATAGCAGCCACTTGCCGCCTCATCATACATGCTGACTCGCGGCAACTTTTATCATCTGTTGAGTTCAACTTGTGGTTGTTTAGCAGTGTTGCCAACTGGAAATTTAGAAAATGGCTAAATTTAGCCGGAAAACCGGCTATATTTTTTTCAAAAACGGCTAAAAGTCCGGCTAAATCGATTTCAGTCAGAAAAACGGCCAAAAAACGGCTAAATCATGCAAAACAATCACATTGCGAAAAATATAGTGAAAACTGATTTTAATAAATTTATTTCTTTTCTGGAGTACTACCCGTAAACTATGCTTTAGACTGATTTTTTAGTTTTATTACATATATGCTCCAATCGCTGCCATTACAGTCAAAATTTACTTTATTCGGAGCTAGATAGCTCAACTAGTCAAAATTGTTGTATACAGGTACAATTTCTCGGTCAAGTTCATAACCACATTAGGTTCGAAATTGTGGAACATAAAATTCTTAAAAGGAACGTCTAATGCGTAACTATGGGCAAGGGCATTGTTGATGATCCGCAATTACAAATTTGATGCTCCAAAGGCACGAAATTGAAGTTCCAAAATTATGAGCTTGGGCGGGAAATGGTATAGATTTTAAATTTTTCTATAAATCATCTGACGTTGTGCAAGTTCAGTCTTGACTCGATAATCCGGATCAATTATTGCAATGGGTAATCCGGACTATCGGAACATCTGGATTAGCGCAATCACTTTTTTTTTAAATAGACAAGAGGAGCGAAAGGCGATAAATGTATTATTTCTTTGAAATTAGTCAGCATTGTGTCATTTGCCAAACCGTCCCGTAATAAAGTACGAGACCAAATCTACCATTTCACCCTGAAAATCCCAAATATCCGGATTACAGAGTCAGAATGGCTGCCGAAATCCGGACTATAGAATACATAGTGGAAACATTTAGTGGTCTGGATTAGCGTGAGTCAAGCCTAGTTTGCCCAGTAAACTACAACAATTAAATTTAAGTGTTTATATATTTCAGGGGTAACTTACCCCCTTCTTCAGCACTTAGCTTTTGTGCACGCTCCAAGACTTGCTCAGCAAAGAATTTTATTTAAGAAAGTGTCTTCAATTTTGCAAATTATTCAGCATATTGGTGGTTAGTAAATTACATGCTTAGACTAGGTATACTAATCGTCAGTTTACGTGAAACCCATTATCCTAAATTTGTTGAAAAAAGGCAAGTCTCCACGGCACATTTTTCCCAGGAGACATAAATGCAAGTCTTCCCCTTAGTGGACATAGTAGGTACTTACCCTAATACACGACAATAAGCGTATGTAGAAATATTACGATTAATTATTTTGGTTGTGAATATCGAAAAACGTATTCTAGTTTCAAAATAAAAAAAAAGACCGAAGCTAAATTCTCTTAGACAACTTTATTGGGGGGCAGCGGGGGATATGGTCCCTTAGTAAAATTCCACTTGTTTTTAAATTTTTTCTTGTTTCGATAACGACACATTAATAAAAGGTTTGGTGGAATAAGTGTAGAAAAAAATGTTTCTTAGAAGAACCAACATGCGGGGGAGGGTTTCTACGGCAGCCCCTTGATCCCATGGAACCTTTCCATTAATATTTACGTTTGTGTTTTGCCATCAATAGAAATAAATTTGTATGAAATTTGGTTGAAATTGGTGAACAAATAAAAAATTTTTTTTTTGAAGAACTTAATTTGGGGCGGTTGGGTTTGTATGGCAGCCCCATGACCCCATGGTTCGATGTCATTCATTTTTGCATTTGTTTTGTAACATCAACAGAAATACATTTTCATGAGGTTTGGTGTAAATTGGTGTCCAAATAAAAAAGTTTTTCAAATTTGAGGGTTTGGGTTTGTATGGCAGCCCCATTACTCCATTATTGGATTCCATTTATTTTTACGTATGTTTTAGGGGATCATTAGAAATATGTTTTCATGAAGTTTGGTTCACATCGGTGCCAAAAAAAAAGTTTTTCTTAGAAGAACCTAATTTGGGGGGTTAGGTTTGTATGGCAGCCCCATAACCCCATCGTTTCTTTCCATCCATTGTGACATTCGTAGGGATCCTTTCATGCCAAGATTCGTAAAGATTGGTTCATAAATAAAAAAGTTTTTCATATAAAAATCATAAAATAAAAATAATTTTAGCCGAAAAAACGGCCGAAGAAAATCAATTCCGGCTAAAAATCCGGCCGGCCGGAATTAGAAATTTCTTCCGGCTAAACAGCACGATTTCCGGCTAAATTTGGCCGGAAAACGGCTAAATTGGCAACACTGTTGTTTAGATATTTCGTTCTGTACAAACAATCTAACTCGGCATACGTTCCCTATTATACGAACGGCTGCTGACGACATTGCGACTATTATAGGCCTTGTGTCTGTACACAAGAGTCTATTCGGAGTATCGTTTTCTTTCTTATGGCTATTTGTTTGTCGCGCCTATAAAATTTTTCGACTACTAAATTACGAATGAGTCGTTTTAATGTTGTGGCGACATGGGTCTTTGGGTTTTGTTACTTCCAAATGGTTCCCTGATAATATTCGGTCGCGGCCAAATAGTGGATGAGTTAAAAGCCCGAATAGTAGATCACAAAGATCAGGTATCGATTAAAATATGTAGTGGAAGCAGAAGGAAATCTTCGGTAGGGTGAAGACTTATTTCTCGAAATCATCTGTCAATCAACGGGAGAAGACATCGTTCTCCGAAGAAACCACAGGGGGTATCCGCATCCGGTACATTATATGTATTAGAAACGATAGCAGGAACATAATTAAATGTGGATATTTTCATTTAAGTTCAAACTCTCCCTCTTTGGAAATTGGGGAAAATCTTATTTTGGATTTTGCGGCAATCCAGCAATCTTCAAAACAATTTAAAAAAAAAACGTTCAAAATATTGTCGACATTTAGCCATAATTTTTTGGTTTAACAGGATCGAAATACATATTCGTTTAATATTCTTCTTCAGAGTATTAGTCTACTAGTACAAAATGTTCAAAATAGCCCCAAACATAAAAAAAAGAAATTTTTGATGCCAAATTGTTGAATATACTGCCCAATATACGCAATAAAAAGTTACACCAATTTGCGCCATGGGTTAAGGGGGAGGGGTGTCAAAGGGGTAAAAATGCACTTTTTTGCAAATATCTGGAAAACTGTGAGTCTGACCTTAAAAAATCCTGAAGTCGAAACAAACTACACAAAGTTACCTTTGTAATGATACAGTCGAGAACGCATAAGTGCAAAACGCTTAAGTGCAAAAAACGCATTTCTGCAAGATTTTTGAGAGCCCCATGATTTTTCACAGGGTTTTCATATAAAATTGTCTCGATAAGTGCAAAACGCATAAGTGCAAATTTCGCTTAAGTGCAACGAAAATGTATGAAAGGAAGAGCATACGCACACGTAAGTTGCAACGGATAAGTGCAAGTTACGATTTTCGATGTCGTGCATTCATTTTGCACTTAGAATATAAAATTGTGTTTTTTTCTCACGAATATTGATGCGATTTTTTTAAGAAGTGGTGTGCAGATAAATTTAAATTTAAAAAACAAACAATGTAAATTTAAAAAACAAATTAGAATCGAAACGCAAAAATACTGGCGCAAACGGCTCGATAAAATATGATATACTATGAGTGACAAATTTATTGACACAAAGACACCTCTAAAATAACCAAACTCGAATATGTAACAAAAAATACAAGAAAGAGTGGTCAGTTCTCATTTGCCTATTTATTGCTTATTAAGGGAAAAATGTATATATTGTCAAAGTTTAAGTTGTTATTTTTGTTTTGAATTTTTCAGATTTTATTATGCGGTGCCAAATTTGGATTATCATTGATGATGGCAATTCATTAATCTAATCGGAAATTGGGACCTTTTGCACCTCGATTTTGACATTGAATCAATTGCATTCTAATGAAAATTACGTTCAGATTTATTCAGCTTTACTTGGTTATTAAACTTAGCTATTGTTGTCCGTTAATACATTTTGACATTTCATATAAAAACATCTAGGACAATTTGTGAAATTTACTATTCTCGTGAGGCTAATAAAAATTAAAACGGAAGGCATTATGACATTATTTTTTTTTTACTAAATCACTAAAACTGAAATATCTTTCTGTTCCAAATAAATTACTGAATCATGAGGATCATGGAAAAGTCAAAATTTGAGTATCTAGATAATCTCGCTGAAAGGAATTGCAAATTCAATTGAAACAACTAACTATATTGACTAACATTAATAAAATGTCATGATCGACATTTGATGACTCTGGGAGGTATATTTTAAGGCATTCTGCTTTATTTTAATATGCAAGGGTGAGTTCATCGGCAATCTATACTTTTTTGTAGACGATAACTTTATCCCGATAACTTCTGATTGGGTGCGGCGATCGATGCAGCATCATCTGCATTATAGGCAATCTTTCATGTGGATCTGTATGATATGCTGTCTTTACTATCTTTGTCATTGGATACGCAGTCAAATGTTTCCAATATCCGTTCTCCCTGTTATATGTAGTTGTCGTTTTTCCAATTATGTGGCCTCTCCAGGATTTTTACTTTGGAATTAAAAGGCGAAAAAAAGAAAATATTCCATTGTGTCGATAAATTTGCCACTCATAGTATGGGGAAATTAATGTAATGTAAATCTAAGTAATTTAGATATTAAAAATATTTGAAGAGAGCAATTTACTGCATGTTTAAGAACTACTCAGCCTAATACACTTTTGCGTGCTTAGTATCCTTTAATCTGAAATTATGTTTTTCTTCTGAATCTGTCCGAAAACGGATAAGTGAAAAAAACGGATAAGTGCAATTTTTCTTGATGCCGGAGACGATTGCACTATTCCGTTCTCGACTGTATATAGGTAACATTCTTGACATTTTCTCAGAAAATTATACACTAGACCCAAAAGTATTATAGTAAATTTACATTTTATGAGTTTTACTTTTCGCACTGTAACTCTTGATAAAGTAGACTTAGGATCCCCCTTCGCCCCCCCCCCCTTAACCCATGGCGCAAATTGGTGTAAGTTTTTACTGCGTATATTGGGCAGTTCAACAATTTGGCATCAAAAATTTCTTTTTTTTTATGTTATGTTTTGAGCTATCTGTATTAGACTATACAGGGTGTCCCGCATTAGGTGGTCAATACTGTAAGGGTTGATAGCGCAACTTGTTTCAGCAAGAAAATTACCAATACAATCGAAATTTTTTTTACCGTTACCTTGTTATCGCTCTTTTTGTGAAAGTCATCGAAAATCGTGACTTGTCACGCAAAATCGTAATTTGCAGCACTCCTGATGACTTAATCCAAGATTTGATTTCAGTTTCAGAAACTACATTAAATTTCACAAAAACTGAAGTTTTTCCTGTTGCCAACCTTATCTGCACTTTCAAGATACAGTTACTCAAACGTAACAGAAATTTAAAAATAGATTTTTCATCGAAAATGCAAACAGTAATTGCATAACGGTGCTTTACACGTACAACTCTGCAAAGCTGATAAAAGTTGCTTCAACATGTTGGCTTTGAAACGGTATATCACTTTTCTTATTTACATTGCAGAATTTTAGGTAAACACGCATTGAATGGTAAAAATCATGGCTTCAGTGGAATCGCTAACAATTTTCGCTTGACTCGAAAAAAGACATACAAAGGCAATTATAATTCGGGATAGAATCTCGCTACATTATTTTGACCAGAACTGTAAGATATTTGAAATTTGGTACATTGTTTGGCAAATGCAACGGTACTTATAACGGTTAAAATTTAATATTTGCTATTTATGGCAGATAGACGGGTGCCATAATGCGAGACCTATCAAAGAATATTTGGAAAACGAATTTCCCGGTAAGTGGATTGGCAGATTTGGGACAGTTGCGTGGCCTGCGAGAAGTCCCGACCTTATTACCCTAGATTGTTATTTAACTTAAAAAGCAATGTATATTCCGAGCCGATTACCTCCCGGGAACAGCTGCTGCAGCGAATTAATGATGCTTGTGACAACATTAAGGAAACCCCTCCTGAAATCCTTCGGGACGTTTCTTCCATGCGCCGAAGGGTCGAGTCTGCATACAAAATGGAGGAGGCCAATTCCAGCAGCATTATTCCAATTCATCAAACAGACCCATTTAATCATTAGTTATTATTTTTAGTTCATTGGTTCTTTCTCATATTCAAAACTTTATTTTCATTTTCATTTAACAAATTTTCAAAATTGCGATAGTAAAATATGAAAAATAAATGAATAAAATTTCAGTTTAAATAATCCGATAAGAAAATAATTACCTTGTTTTTTTATATCCAATATGTGTAATTCTAAAATCCCGCAATGTAAATATCAAAAGTGATATACCGTTGGAAAGCCAACATGTTGAAGCAACTTTTATCAACTTTGCCGAGTTGTACGTATAAAGCACCGTTATGAAATTACTGTTTGAATTTTCGATGAAAAATCTATTTTAAAATTTCTATTAAGTTTGAGTGACTGTATCTTGAAAATGCCGATAATGTTGGCAACAGGAAAAACTTCAGTTTTTGTGAAATTTTATGTAGTTTCTGAAACTGAAATCAAATCTTGGATTAAGTCATCAGGTGTGCTGCAAATTACGATTTTGCGTGACAAGTCACGATTTTTGATGACTTTCACAAAAAAAGCGATAATAAGGTAACGTTAAAAAAAATTCCGATTGTATTGGTAATTTTCTTGCTGAAACAAGTTGCGCTATCAACCCTTACAGTATTGACCACAAAATGCGGGACATAGGTTCCATACTCACTAACCTCGAGTTTTCGTGTGGAGTATCACATATGTACATAAATTCTATCAAAATTTGGACGGTTTTGAAACATTTTGAATGTTGGTAGTCAGACTCTCCACACCCGTTTTTTTTCGTTTGTAAGACGAAATGCAATCCACAATAAAAAACAGCCAAGGAAGATTTTTTCCCGATTTAAGATGCATTTTCTTGTTCCAAGAAAAGTCTTAGCTTAAAATAAATGAATAATCATTATTTTAAGCGAAATTTTTCTTGGAACAAGAAAATACATCTTAAATCAGGAAAAATTATTCCTTGGCTGCTTTTTATTGTATTTTTGCTTGTTTTTAGCAAATTATTTTTTTCAGTGTTATTTATAATTGAAAATGTAAATTTTGTTCGGATTGGTTTTAAGCTCAAGTCGCAAAGTGCTATCGATAATATTATGTTGACGCAAACAAACTAACTGCTGGATTGTTTGTAGACATTTCTAAAGCATTTGACATGGTTAACCATGATATTCTCATGGGAAAAATTGAGGATGCGGGTTTTCGTGGATTTATCCTTAACTGGTTTAAGTCATATCTATCTAATAGATCACAGAGAGTAAAACATGGTGAAATCAGAAGTAACGTAAAATCTTTGTCTATGGGTGTTCCGCAAGGCTCTGTCATGGGTCCTATTCTATTTCTCATCTATATAAATTCATTGTTTTACTGTAATTTTAGGGGCCAACTAACTGCCTTTGCCGATGTTATAGGTTGTACTTATGGTTCCAAAACTGTATTGAATTTAACTGCAGACATTACTTGGGATATCAATGTATTTAGGATCTGGTTTGCCGAGCATGGTTTAATTATAAGCTCTAAAACTAAAATCATGTTCTTTAGCTTATCGTCCTCAACCGTGAATAATGACGAGTTTTGGTTCCATGCTACCGATTGTCAACGTTTTCAACTAAATCGTTGTTTTTGTAGTTCAGCCATATGCCCACCATCGACGAATAGGGCCCTTATTTGTAATGATAAATGTTTCGTGATAGAGGTAGTTAGTACATCTAAATATTTAGGACTAACACTCGACTCTAGGCTATCCTTTGCGAACCATACATTAGATTTAGGTAAATATTTTCGTTGTTCTCTAAGGTACTTCTATTATTTGAGAAAAATTTGTTCCGATGTATTACTAAAAAGAATTTATTTGGGATTTTTCATTCTAAACTACAATATGGTATTGCTTCCTGGGGTGGAGCTTATTTGAATAAAATACAACCGCTTCTCGTTCTACAAAAAAAACGTGATAAGAATTTTATGCAAAAAAACACGTAGACAGTCTAGTTTTATATTATTTCATAATCTGAATATTCTTCCTGTACGTCATTTATACTGTTTTAAAGTCCTGAAAATTGTTTATGCTCGATCGGGAAATCTGAATTTTAGACTAATATCCGAATATAATCTTCGTAGAAACTTGGCGTATGTCGTATCGGTTCCCTTTTCTCGAACTACCGCATTCCAAAATTTTTTTCTAGTCTCTTCCTGCCGATTATTTAATAAACTTCCCCAATCCATCAGATCTGTGACATCATCTGGAAGATTTTTAAAATGTGTTAGGAATTGGTTGTTTGAATTTAATTAAACTAATTTAGAATCCATTTTCTCGGACATTTGTGAAATAAATCGCTTGCAAAATTGAATTAGTAATAAATCAAGAATAATCTATTGATAATGATATTGTAATTTGTTTTGTATTGAATTGATAATCTCGTAGGTTTATTATAAATTTCATATTGAAGATCACCCCACATACTTAATTTTTTCCATTATGTAAGTTAACCATGATAATATAAATGTCACTTCAATTTATCACTGTTCTTAATGCTGTTTTAAGTATTAGAACATTAAATGTTCCAATATTTCATTGAATTTTATAAGCGAATGTAACTGTAATTATAATTGTAAATTTTCTATTTAAACATTATGAAATAAATATATCTATCTATCTATCTATCTATCTTATAATCGGATAGACATAAATATGTATTTATCTCAAAATGATGTTTTTTCGTAGAATAAAATTATGAACATTAATACAATACAATGTGCCTACTTTTCAGAAAATCAGGCGCATCTCGCCTTGCCAAAAGTTTGGCAAAATTGAGATGAAAAAATAAATGTTTTATGGAAAATTTCTAATAAATTCAAAAGGCTTATGTAATTTAAATGCGCGATGCAATAACAATAATAAAAGTCCCTAAATTAGTAGATTCATCGTTCGGGCATATTGGTGACGATATTGTTTTTAAATACCTAACCGAACCATTAATAAAGGACATCTTTGCAGATGGCCTCAATTAACCACATCATCACAAACCAATTGCCACATTGCTTACCACTTTAGTGTCATTCATCTTCATCACCCACTCATGAGCATGACTTATCTATTCTCAGGACCTTATGATAATATACATATTTTAAATAATAATAATACTTATTATCGGACTGTCTTTGTATTTTTTTCTTTGGAATTTTTTTTTCCACGCATTCCTTAGGTTAGGACTTGAAATGAACATGCGGCATGATTCGTATTCGTACACCCAGCAAAAAACGTGTATTAAAACCAATGAAGTTTTTACTTTACTTCTAGTAAACAGAAAATTTCTTTAAACGTATGAAGTTTGAATATAATTAATTAAAAATGCCATTGGATCAAATACACTTTCATAGAATTTAAAATTTCAGTAGTAATAGAAAGCATGCCGACATACAACTAATGCAACAAATTACTTAGAATCTAGTAAATCAACTTCATGGGAACTATGATTTTTTTGCATAGCCTCTATGTATAAACATTTTAGTTTTGTATTGCACCGCGTATCAAGTAGTTACGATTTTAGAAACGTTGACAACATTCCACATCTAGTCTCATGGCAATGTGAACGGACTGGCACGCAGGCGGACCGGGTTCGAATCCAAGTTTCGGCATAAGGTTTTTTATGAATAAAAAAAATATAAAAATTTGAAATAAAAATAAATAGAAAAAAAATAAAAATAAAAATAAAAAAATAAAAAAAAAAAGAATTAAAAAAAAAAAATAAAACATTAAAAAATATTCTTTTCTACTTTTTTTTTTAAATAAAATCCAATGAAATTTTTACATAGAATCGATGAACAATCTCATTGTTATAATCGAGTTTTCACTTCATATTTTCAATGATATTTCTATCATTGTCCCAAAAAGGCTATTTCATCGGCTCCAAATCATAGCCGAAATTTCATAGGTTCTATGTAATTTTTCTTTAATAAAAGTAATTTTTTTTCTGGGTGTATGGTTCCATATTGAATCTGATGTCGTTTTTTTTTTGACACACACTTGAAATTTGAATCTGTCTGCTTCTGTACTGTTTAAATTATATTATTATTGTTTTCGCATATTCCCTGGACTCAAAACAAACGGAAAACATCAATAAACCATTTTGTGGTATCTGAACGTTGCGGTGGGTGGATTCGGGTATGTCCCTATATCCGTAGATTATCGTCACTTTCAGTCGGTTTCCAGGCAGGATATCTTTCGCTATGTCGCTATCGTGTCCTGATGTGTGTGGGATTTGTTTCCGTCATAACGTCATTTTGTTCGGCTGAGCCTGTACTGACTCTGGTTTCGGCGATGATAAGAAGGTGATAAGGAGCTTAGTGCATACACATCGTAGCAAATGGTGACTATCGCCGAAATGGGAAAAGATGCTTGAAGGGATTAGATAAGGAAGGGGATGTAACATCGATAACTGGTAGAATGATAAAAACAAGAGTGGGAAAAAAGTTTACTTTTCAGTTTTTTATAAGACTGTATAAAGGGTTGTTTCTGGAATTGTTTGTATAGTACGTACCTAGGAATTTTCATGCTAGTATCGTTTGAATTTTTATATCAGTCTAGTTGTCGGATTGGGAGGAAATTTCATTCAACTGAATTTTAAATACATAAACGAAAATAACATAGGCTGTGTTTTTTCAACTTATGTGGCCAGGTTTGCTGACAAAGACTCGCCAAAAAATCATCATTGCAATTCATTTCAAAATATTAATGTTTTATATTAAAGCCCTCTTTCCACTTTACAAACGAACAAAAAAATAAGGCTATTTTAATTTGTAAATTCAAATCTATCATGCACACTGAGAAAAATTATAGACTTCTTATCTAAAGTGAAGTAGTTGATTTAACTTTAAATAGTTATACTTCTACTAACGAAATAGTCAATATCTCTAATCTTTGCAGCTGAAAATACTGTTAAATTTGTTAATTTAACCACGTCAGATTAGAAAAAAAAATTTTGCGAAATCTTCACTGAAGTTGTTGAGTGTAGTATTCGAATATCAAATTTAAATAGGAACAATCGTTGATATTTCCGTGAAATAGTTAAACTTTTCTTTAAAACAATTCAACGAAGTGCATGTAGGACACGCTAAGTTCTCTAAACAAAACTACAGTCTATTCGTAATTTTCCTGGTAAAAATGCAAACAATTATTTTCAGCTACAATGGAGTTTCAGCAAGAGTTTCATAGAGGGGTACTATTTAAGATTGGTCAATTTATATACAATGAATCTTTACAAATAAATGCATTGAGTTTGCAAAGTTAGTAGATAGTTTAGCCAATAAGAATTAGACAAATTACCCATATCTTCGTAGCTGTTTCAACTATATAAAATCATAAGCTGAAAATCAAAGACGAACTTTAGCCGATATCAACTATTTGTTAAATGTCATTTCGGTCTACTTTTTTTTCTGAGTGCATGTTATTGTTTATTGTTCAGATATGTTTTAAAATGAAATTAACTCTAATTTTCGCGATATGAATATTAAATTGTAAAACTTCGACATTAATTGAAACAATATGTCATTCTAAACAATAACAAACTTTCTTCAAATCTTTTCAAAATTCAGATTAAATTTATAACCGTATTGTAAACAATCTAGAAAAAAATATTTTCATCATCATCACATATGAGCACACTTTTCAAAAAGGGCTCTAATTCTTTGAAATTCAAATCGGCCCAATTTTGAGTCCTCCTATATACACTAAATGTTTATTTGATTGTTTATTTGTTAAATATTTCTACTTCCTGTCAGTTACATCAATTGTTTACAATAAGCAGCCATCCAATAAACACCCTATACCACTCACGATGCGATGGTAATAATAGCCATAACAATTTTGTAATCTGTAAAATTTTTTGTTATATGGACACGAGGAGCAATTTTTTGAAAATCATATTAAGATTTACATGCACATGTGACTTGGCGTGTACGCATATATTTGGCGGAATAAAAATATCTTCTTCCATGAAAATTATACGAAAAGTACGGCGCAGGGACAAAGGCACGATGAATCGCCACAAGACGAGAGTAATGATATCAATGAAAATAAACAAAATTTATGTTAATGTCTAGATATGAAGCATTGAAAATTATTCTTCATCTACTGAAAAAATTTTCTCAAGAAAAGCAAAAACAAAATAAGTGAAGTTTGTTGAGTATACACACTGAAGTGTAGTGTTTGTAGCAATGGTAAATCTACATACGAAACTCATGCATGCCGGCCGTTGCATTCAAAATGTACACACGACTACGCTCCCCCTTTCCGCTCCAAATTACTGCGGTTATATCACTTCCAGTTGTCTATTTTTTATTTTTACTCTTTTTTGTGTGCTTTCTTCTAGCACTAGCACACACTGAATGGTTTTCTCCATTCAGTTCAGTTCATTCGGAGGCTCCCGAGTTGGATGGAACTTTCTTTATTCGACTCATCAACGTATACGCGAAGACATTCCTCGAGACGGGAGAGGCATGACATAAATGCTAGCTAGCAAGCAACCATACCGTGCAAGACGAAGAAGTAGGTAAAACCAACAACAACAAGGCATCCCTTGCATTGCATATAATTTTGTGGTGGCACACCACATTGAATTCACGATAGGATAGTACAAGCAGTACATACAAGTATCTTTTCAATTTGCTGTTGCAGTTTGAAGTACCTTATATTTTAGTACCTACTGTTTTTATGTTGTTTGTGGTTGACCGTATTTCTACCATAATTTTGATAACGTTGTGAGAATAGCGATTCAAATTACTGGAAACATTGCCGATCCAAATATCAGTTTCTGACTTTGAAAAATTAATAACTCCAAAAAGTAAAGTCCGAAAATTATTATTGTTCAGGACACTTGTCTGGCAATTTGACGCAATTAAATGTTGGGATTGGTACTAAAATATGATAGAAACCTGTAACTTTAATGAATTTCGAATACCCCACTGGAAATTCTCATTCACGCGCCAGCAGCATTCGGAATGAAAAACTTTTGGGAACTTTGCTGGAAAACTCTTGTACCATTTACTGAATATTCCACTGAGTCCCACGAGCGAGCTCATACTATGACGTAGTTATGTATATAATATTTTTTGTTTTATCTAGAAGCTTAAGTGGATAGTTCTAGATTAAGAACCCTTCTTTACGAAAATCTCGACAGATAGATTCTTCAGATTTTTGCTGGATTTTAGGCTTTGACGTCTGTTGACTATACGTCTAAGGTAACTTTTGGAAAATGTGTATTCATATGTTATTATCCTTGTTTGATATGTTTCCGGGACTTTTATCAGTGCAGCTTAGATTAAATGTCGAAATAATACAACGTTTAAATTTCTTATATCGTATTCCACAAGAAAGGTACGACACGACGATGGGATATTATTGAATTAGCTATCCTTCAACACACATCATAATACAACTCCTTCAAACAAGTTGAGCTCCACTATAATTATATTTCGTTCAACTCAAAGGAAGATATGTTAACGATTGCCATCAACAAGTAAGTGGTTAACTATGAAACTAGTTATAAACTTTTTTTCCTTCCAATATACTCTATCATCACACCAACCAAAAGCAACGATCCAACGGGCAGCAAGAGGTAATCCCTCATTTTATATTGCCTGGACGATGCGATGCGCTGCCATGCCGCCTCTTCACAACCTATGAACCATAGGCAAGTCAAGATGCTCATGAGTTCATGAATGAAATTTTCAACTTTTTAACGAATTAATTGCATACCACACTCTTTCACCTCTGCAGAAGTCAAAGACTAGACTAGGGTGTGAGTTAGCTATGTGCGAGCCACAAGCTCAAGTGGTTATAGGACGGGGCAGGTGATGATGGTATGATGTGATGATGATGCTATGATGCCGATGGATGGACTCAAGTCAAGTTGTGTCGAACTGGAGTGGGTGCTAATTGGGCTCTTCAGTAATTCACAGAGCTTGAAATTCCATTCATTGGGTTTGGGAAATATTTTTATTTGGTCGTTCTATATTGACTATGATTTTCGGATTATGTTCTTTAGTAAGTTAAATTGGAATTTTTGGAGGAAAAGTGTAGTTTATTTTCAGATAAATCAATTACATAATTTAAGACTAACTTATCGCACAGATGTACATTATCACGATTTGTGTATGCATATTTAGTGGCTTCAAGGATTTGCAACTATAGAACCAAATTAATTTCTTTTAATTAAAAATTTGGCCTTTTGGCTTCTCGGGGCCACATTTGCGAATTCCGGGCCGCCAGCGCCCGCTCTAGCACTTAGGCCGCCCCGGGATTTAACCAGCTTTTGGTCGCTGTAAGAACAAGGAACTCTGAACCAATTTACGTCGTGGAATCGACTGACTGCTGACCTAAAAAGACAGCACATAAATGTATAATCTCAGTTAAATTCGAACCAACGCTGCGCAGTAATTCTGAGGATGGTGTCTTTATCCACTGAGTTACCGAAGGCCTATACATAGTACCTATGCGGTAGAAAAATATTCCACTATCATTCAGAATCTTAAGCGCAATTCACCAATTCACCATAGTTCAGCAAGGAGTGTTTTTTGGATTTCCAAAAATAAAAGCTTAGTACAGAATTTAAAAAAAAAAATACATATGGCACACGGCAACCTGGCGGTTTTTAATCTGAGATATGTAATTTTTTTCCACTAAAACAATCAACACATTTTGAAAAACTCCGCTCTGCTAAATTTTGTACCAGAGAATGGGGCTCATTTTCATTATCAAAATTTTCGATAGTCATTTTCGGTAACTTCCTTTTACACTGCTCAACACAGCTTATAAACTTCAATTAGTCGGATTTCATTCCGGACTGATTTTTGAATTGAGTGCAACTTTTGTGGTTTATTTTCATGAATAATGCGTCATCTCGAGAGTTCTTTAAGAATAAAGTCAAATCAGGGGAAATAAATCCCGATATTGGCATGTCCGGAAACAAATTAGGGAGGACTGCTATTATGCATCGGCAGTGTAGGTACTGTGGTTCTATCTTGTTCGAAATTTGTCTTCTCAATTCTAGAACATGAATCAATGAATGAATTTATTCGCGAAGTGAATAGGCGATTAGAATTTGATTTGCTATGCGGAAGTTGGATGAAAGCAGCGCCGGTCCTAGGTATTATGGCGCCCTAGCTTTTGAGATATTGAGGTTTTAGTCAAACATGAAAATGATGTGTCTATGGCAGCTGCCTCTCCGGGACGGACCACACCCGTTTTTTACAAAACGGCCAAAAGCTGCCAATATGCCTTCCTGGCAAGAGCCCTGGTAGGAGGTTCGATGCAGGAAGGTTGTGTTTGTCTGTGTATGGTGTATCTGTGTCCCTATATCACTGTGGGGAAAACCCTATCGTAGCAGCTATGTTTTTGTCCCTTGACCTCATGGACACAAACATTGACGAACCATAACTCATACCCACATAGATGCGCAGCGGTTTCACACCTTTCTGCACCGCTAGAAGGACAAGAAAATGATTTTTTCTAAATCTTCAAATGCCTGTGGCAGCTAAAGGGTTAAGAATTGGGAGTATGTTCAATGAAACTTTTTTGCTTGAAATCACATGAGGAATAACAATCCGGTGCTTTTATGCGGCAGTTTCCCGACACCCTGTATATTAATCAGGAATGGAATGCAGTAATCTGCCAGGGTCATTTTGTGGCTTTATGCGCTTAAGCGCAAAATAGGACCCGAGAGTGAACATTTTGTCCGCTGCGATTTTCTCAATGAAAATGTACTTACTTCAGTGGACGTGTAGGAAATGCTGGGGAATTCCATAAGCTATATCCGAAAATGGTCCCATTATTTTTCTCAGCCAGTTTACTTAAACTACTTATTTTCGATACCCCGGTCATTAGATATTTTTCACGATGAAATGACCGGGAAATGGAAAAAAATACATCAAATGTAGCGTATGGAATTGCACTGAACTTGCCACATATTCCACGACCATACATACATACATTTTCATTGAGAAAATCGTAGCCGACAAACATTTCACTCTCGAGGTCTATCCTGCGATTAATATGGATTGCACAGAAAATTTTACGCGGTAAAATCTCTTCCTACAAACTATACAATATTCATCCTACAAAACTCCTCTATCGTCCACTCTCAAAAAATTGAAACATGTAGCACGAGCTGAGACTACGAGAATGAGCCATCAAGTGAATACGCACATCTCACCTACAACGAGCCTACAAAGCAGCTATTCTCCTCTTTTGCAGAATATAGCGGTGTACGCTACAACAATTTCTTATGTGCACAATTGCTGCAGTGCACAACTCTTCACTTCTGCCAAGCATACAATCTATGAAACTAGCGCCCATAGGGCGCCCATCCCGCATATGTAGTGTATGGATTAATTGGAGCATGTTTGCAGTGATGCACAAGTACGAGATATGCGAAGCATTTTTGAACGCGAACGGATGGAAGGAAACACGTCTCTCGCTCTTCTTCTCGCGTAGATACAATGCGGAAAAGTGTGAAGATGTGTCTTTCAAGGTTTCACGAGTAGCGACTGCGTCGATGGGTCGGTCAAATGGAATGGAATACGATTAGCATGCGAATTGATTTTGGTTGTTAGTGGAGTTTCTCTGTAGTTTCTTGAGTCGCGATAACAGCGGATCTTTGGGAAAACACACCCTTATACAGGGTGTCCCATTCATGGTGGAGAATATTTTAATGGTAGGTAGTATGGTTCATTTGGGGAAAATTAATGTACAACGGGACCCCTCTATTTTTAACCGTTACAATGTTATAGCATTTTTTGTCAAAATGCGCGACTTGCTGAACTAAATCAAAATTTGCCACGCCACCAATCATTTCATCCGAGATATGACTTCACTTTCTGAAACTACATAAAATTTCCAAAAAACGACACCTCGCCCGTTACGAAGTTGCTCGTATCTTCCGAGATTCACCCGTTCAAACTTTAAAGAAATTTTAAAATTGCATACGATTTTATTATTTGAATTTTTTATGAAAAAAACAATTTTACAATTTCTTTAAAGTTTGAACGGGTGAATCTCGGAAAAAATCAGAGCAGTTCCAATAGAGGTGAGTGGCAATGCCATAATTTTACAGACTGTCAAGATTTTCTCGATTAGTTAAAACTCAAACCCACGATTTGGGAGCAGAATTAATACAAAATAATTGCACTAAATTAAATTATTTTCTTAAATGGGGTAATACCTTAACAAGTGACGTTTCACGTCAATAAGCATTCCATATTCCAATATATTAATTCTTAAGGAGAATGCTTATACCTTAAGTTAAGACTAAGACTATGAATTCGGCCCTAAATGATTCCGAAAAACTATTTTTATCTATACTTGCAATGACAGTTTTATTTTATCGAATTTAGTGAGTGAATGCCAATTTTTTCAAATTTATAATTTTTTGGTAGTAAACCAATGAACAAATATTTTAAAACTTTGACTGAAATTATGAAAAAAAGAAACATCCAATTTTTGGTATAATTGGCCGATTTCAATTAATTTTTAGAATATGTTTCTGTTTTTTTCCTAATTTCATTTTACTTTTGACTGGGATTTAATTTTTTAATTTTAATATTTAAAATATTAAATGTTTTGTTGAATTTAATAATTGAAACTCATTGAATACTCCTATGTGTACTCTCATTTCATTATGAGTCCTTTTATTCAGCCATTTTCGAAGAAAGTATAATATGCGATCTTGAATAAGAAATACTGATGTTCGTCCTTGTTGTAACTTTTTTTCTCTTACAATTATCCATGTTCAACTATTCCTGAGCTTCATCCTGCTCATCGTGATTGGATTGCTACCATTCATTACACAAAATGAATTTAAAAAAAACTCACTCAATGCGAATCCTCTTCGATCAAACCTCCTTTAAAATCCACACCTATACACACACATACTTAACGTCATTATTCCTCTGGTTGAACAGCATCCGCAGGCGGCCAAATATAACACCGGGTGCGGGTCATTGTTCATTCCTGTGTATATCACGTCGACCGACAAGATACAACATTTACGCATTCCGAGTATCCTGTCGTGCTGATAAACAAACACACAAACTCGTAGCATTATGTAGTACGTAGATGCGAAAATCTTATAGATAAAACACACAATTGTGTCGTACAGACGAACTTTGACCGGTAAAGTTCAATGGACTACGTAGACTAGCTACACACTATCATAGCCTTTGTGTTTTGCCTCTCCGTTCCTTTTGTCGGGATTTCAGTTGATGAGATTATCGGGTGAATGGCTGAAGAATCTATAAGGATAACTAATTGGATATGTTTCATTTGGTAATCTCTTGGGTATTTTTCAAGTGCAGATTTGGTAATGATGTAAGTATCTTCGTATAGTAATTTGAGCGTTGCGCTTGGTCTACTGATATGTGATCTTCAAATATGTTGCGAAATAAAAAGTAGAGAGGCGAAGTAATTTTTCCTTTTCATTGATTTCTAACTAGTTTATAGAAAGCTTGCATATCAGAATTGACAGAAAATTGGCATGTTAAAAAGAATTCTAATAAAATTTTTCTCATATTAACCAAGACATTAAATTCCCGGAGGCAAATCCTTTCCCTTCGCTCAGAATTGTTTGTGCATTTTTTGCGTAAACCAGGAAACAATAGCGTATCTTTCTCTACAAATTTGACACTGTCCTGGAGAAATTTATGCTGGGTAGAATTAAATTTATTCTATCCTGTCCTGTTCTGAACCATCAAAAAAACGCTCTTACCATTCTTAATACTCAACTAGTATAAATAAAATTACAATCAAAAAGAAAAGCCGATCGTCAACAAATTGTCCAGTTGTGATTTAACCCAAATTGCAAAAGCTTCACATAATGAGTGTAGTAGCCCCAAAACGGTCAAATGGCATCGCCTTTGGCTATACTATTATCGAGGCTAAACATGAGTCCATATACACTTGATCGGATTTTGCAAATAAATCTCAGTATGAAAAAGTGCTGAACACAATAAGACAAAGTAAGTCGGCAAATTTAATCCAAATTCAGACTTCACTGCTCTTATCCAGAAATGTACCTCGTTAAGTTCAACAGTAGTCGGGACTAAAATCTTCATTCTTGTATATGTATTTAAAAAAAAAGTAGTACGGGTAGTTACATATACCACAGTACATATGATTTCACATTAGGATTATACACACGACGATATCTTAACTCGACTACCGTGTGAGTGCTTCATGGAGTGCCTCTTTCGAGCCAACAGGCTAATGTACACGGCCTAATGTAGTATACACCTAATTTGAGTGGGTACCTGAGAGGTTACCTCAACATTACCTTACTTACCCATGGCTATTCATTGTTGCCATATGTACCGACACATTAACGAACTTTGCTGTGCCGAAAGAGAGAAAGAGGCGAATGCCTCCAACGTGGTTACGCTATTCAACATACAGCAATTGCACTTTGAATAAATCCGACGTTTGGCACTGCTGTACGACGAAGCACCGTTAAGAGAAATGAAATGAGAAATTGAGTATGTATGAACGACTGGTAGCCAGTTCCCATGTACCTCGAGCTCGATGCTCGCACCTCTTATATGGTTTTGGTCTTATACGGGTTAATAGCTAATGCGACAGGTAACAATGGATAAATGTAATGGGAAATTCACCTGGGGCTTTTCAATTGAATTGCCAACGTATTTATGGAATTGATAGCAATTTGGATCAAGTGATTGTGTGAACTCGGGCGATATATGTATTTTTGGAGCGATCAACGTCGCGGCGCTTTGGGAACAGAAGAATAATAGGGCGTATCCAAATTAGTCAATAGAGGGCTTTGTAGGTTAACTTGAATAAGTAACAAAACATGCCGTTAGCAAACTTGAAAGCAAATCCGGTGATGAAACAAATCAATTACCGCGTTATTATTCCGAATGCAGCATTCATAAACGCAAATATTTATCATATTGGAACCATTTATGGGATAACTTTTCTGTGGAAAACGTGTCAATGTATGGGCACCTCATCTGAAACAATTTATTGTCATTCAAACATTCAAATTTATTGTCGACAAAAAAAACCATTGGCATGGCAAAGAACATTCATTTTGGGGGTATTTTATTTACAATTACTGCAATATAACATTTTAATTTAATTTTATCAAATTTACAAAAGTTGTGAATCAAAATGATTCCGATTGGAAGGAATCTGAATTTCTTGGGTTGTTAAATTGCACTTTTTTAATCTCCGTGATAGGTATTCCTATTTTGAAAAATACTCCAACTTTCTACACAAATTAACGGGAAATTTAATATTGTTTATGTTGAGGTGGTCACAAGACAACATAACTGTAAGGTAAGGTAACTAACTAGTGAGAGAAGTTGTGAAGGGACTGCGTTTATTTATCAAATGCACCGTAGGCAAATAAGTGTGATTAATATGTCGATCTCTAACTCTATATGTTATATTTGTTTCCCCTTGTGAACCATAAGTTAACTTTCATTGGGAAACTTTTTTATTCTTTTCGCAAAAGGAGTGCGAGTGGAGTAGGTAGCCTGCTTTTATGGTGAGCAAAGCTTGTAGCTAAGCTAATGTGTTTGTTCACATTTAGTGTGGAGGTTATAATAAAACACGCTTGCCATACCGTATATTTACTGGGCTTGCAATCATATCTTAATTACCAATAGGTTTATTCAAATTTACGGGCACAGTCTAAGCAAGCCCCCAAGAAAAATTTGCCAAATACGCCTTTGTCTTTTTATTTAGTATGTATGCGTTACTTGTTTTCACTGAGGTTGTAGTTCATTAAAGCTTTTAAGCAAAAAAAAAAAAATCAATTCTAAAATTCTAAACGATAAATATTTCTATTTATAATTTAATAATTACAACGGCAACGGAAGCAGAGCTGCTCAATATGAAGCCGCGGAATTAAAATCTAAGGAAATTATTTATCGATTAAGTTACCGACTATCGATTTATGTTAAGCGTTCATCTATAGTAAATCAGCTACAAAAAACAGCTTGTGATTGGGATTTCTCTCTAATAACTGCGTAATAAAAAAAAACACAACTACCCTAAAATATTGATCCATTTCAATTAGGCCTCTAATGCGTTTCCTATTCAATATCCAAATATTACGCAACCATTACATCGGCACAAAGCTATCGGATAACTCCTTTGATCGGGACCAATTCAGTCTGACTCGTTTGTATGTGATTCAACACAATTAAACGAAGAATCGAATTCATAACACAGGGGAACAGCATTTTGTTTATTTAGATTTGATATTCATTTCCAGCTAATTTTTGGTCGTAAAATCCGGAAATGCTAACCGTTTTTCTCCTATACGTCCAGTTTTTGAGATACAGGGGGCTCAAATTTTGGCCCCCATACAAACCTTCCCTTCATTGAAATCAAAACAAACGAAACTCGCTAAAAAAATTTTGTTTGTAAATATTGATTTTATATCTTAACAACATTACCTAAGAATTAAAACAAAAATTATGTCAAAAATTTTCGTTTGTAGCTTTTTCTGGAGTGTTAAATTTCCGGACAGTCCCGTTTTTAGCCCCATCAATAGTCCGCCATCATAGTCGCATCCCATCTGCCTTGATATCGACTTTCCATTATTTTGAAATCTTGATGAAATCGCTCTCCTTGCTCATTACTCACAGCTCCAAGATTTTCCGGAAATTCATCTAAATGACTGTGTAAAAAGTGAACTTTGATGCTCATGTTGCAGCTAAGCCTTTGAAAACTGTCCAATAGTTGCTCGACTACTATCGCATAATTCGATGCACTTATATTGCCTAGAAAGTTGTTGACTATATTCTCTAATGCCAGCCATGCTGTCTTTTCATTTTCTTTCATTGATTCCATAAAATTTGTATCGCTGAGAAGCTGCCGAATTTGTGGACCGTCAAATACTCCAGCCTTTATTTTCTCGTATGATAGCGCAGGAAGAGCCGACAGCATATATTTAAAATAATTTCCTTCTGTTGGTAAGGCTTTTACAAATTGTTTCGCCAGGCCTAGTTTTATATGCAACAGCGGGAAAATGTTTTTTGTCGATCCACAAGCGGTTTATGAACAATATTTTGATCACCAGCCTTCAGATCAGATCTCGGGGGCCAATTCCCTTGTATCCAATGTTTATCGCGAGATCTGCTATCCCACATACACAAAAAGCACGGATATTTTGTATATCCACGTTGCTAACCGAGAAGGAAGAACCATCTTGAGGTCTACACATATGATATGCCTGGTGGACAAAGGGGCCTATTTTTTGCCCTTTGACTTAGAAATGTATAACTGCCACATATATAGCAAACTGACTCCGGGTATTGAGACACTTTCGACAAGGGATAGTAGAGGCTTCCATTACACAAGTTAAGAGCACAAAAATAGGGTTATATACTCGAACGGAGGCTTTTAAATACACTTTTTTGATTAAAAAAGACTTAAAAATGGCCGAAGAATTTCACAACTTTTAACAAAAAATCCAGGTCGCGACAAATTACTTTCTTTTGTTTATTTAATTTTATTGTATACAAGTACTAGAAGGTCCTGCACAAGGATGCAACCCCGTAGCTTTTAAAAAAAGTTGTTATTTAAGGGGGCCTACTGTAATTTTCCGTAAAATTCAAAAAACCCCGTTATCTCAAAAACCTGACGTATAGGGGAAAAACGGACTGCATTTTTGGAATCAGCGAGGCCGTTTTACTATAAATTAGGTGCAAGATTCAAAAAAACAGAAAAAACTGTTAAAATTGTTCTCCTGTGTAATCTATAGTATGGTCGTTTCGTTCAACCCTCCTTCGCTGGAGCCATGTATGTATGTATATACCAGCAGTTGGGCAGCTTATTGAGAGTGGTGACGATGAGTGACATACCATACACTACATTTCATTTTCAATGGCCAATTTAATGTTTGTGCATGATGACCTAGTATGTCCTTTTGCTAGCAAGGATCTCTGATTTTGTGCGGTCTAATTCATAGACAGAGAGTGACTCTCAACTTTCTTGTTCCATCGTACCTATAGGATGTATACACATACAGGCAGACAAAGTGTGGAAGTGGAGTTGTCCAATATTCGGTTGAATTCGTCGACCGGTTCTTACACATCCCCTTAATACCTTAATCTGTATGTTTGGATAGGATTCAACCATGCCGGTATTCTGGTTGCATGTTTCGGAAGCGTTCAGAGCAAAGCAAACATTTCATGCCTAAGTGCTTTCCTCACTCTTGTAAAGCGCCGTCATCGTTGCTTCCACTCGGAACTATGACACGCAATCACATACATAATAAGGTGAAGTCAATGGATTCTATCTCAGCTCCCTCTTTTCGTCCTAGCCTGGATATAGGCCCACGTTTCGCTATCATCTGCAATGTGTAGCCAGAACACAAAGCGCGTTACCGTTGTGCTCCACTGAAATCATTCACTCACATTTTGCTCCATATCACGTTTGTCAGGCACAGAAGCAAATGCTAAATAGGTACGTACGAGCTGCAATGTATGTACCTAACCTACGTACGATACGTATAGCGTATGCCCGGAGACAGGTGAAACCGACTGACATTTTTGTGAACTCACTGGGTTGGAGTAGCGAGTAGGTATTAAATTGCGGAAGAGCGACGACGAACGCAGGAAGGATACAAAGAGAGAAATTTCTTGTGTCAGTTTTGCTAACGTACCTACATTCTACATATCGTCCTTATGCTTGGTACCGTACAGTATGCGAAATTTAATGTAGACACATATATGCATGAACTCCTCGTCTCGGTATAGACGAGGACATATAATACGCCAGTCAAAGAACTACAACATATTGGACGAAGTTGACGAGCATTTCACAACGAATCTGTTCTCTTTATTCCGAGCCTTCCTCCAACGCCGGCCGCACTGTTCCCAGCAATTGGAAATATTCCTGTTTCTAGACCCCGTGTACAATGGATATGCGGGATGGCACCAACTCTTGTTTTTGGCAAAGCCTATAAGTGAAGTGGATACGGCGCGCATGACGTTCTTTTAACGAAGCTCCAGAGCATTCGACATACATATGTGGGCCACCTCCACCCCCATGACAAAATTTCAGACCAGACGAGGTTTGCAAAAGTGGTCGGATATGAGGATGATTGAGGACAATGTGTATGAATGGTTAGAAGAATTATGGGTTGAGATGTATGTAGCATAAGGATAAAGATTTTTTTCCATTGTATACGACATTAGCTTTGAGCGTTAGAAGTACATAAAATAATTAAAATGATTTTTATCACTTATGAATCAGTATCGCTAAAAAAGGCATTTGATCTTTAAAAAAATTGTCTCACGAAAATTAGGAATAATGTAACAAATGGTATACCGTTATTCAATCTAAAAAAAATGCTAAAACTTAAAATTACTTTACTAAAGCAATTCATTTTACAGTTTTACAGTTATTTCAACTAAGACGTAAGAAGTAATTTGATTTTTCGGTTCGATCAAGAAGGAAACCATTAGTGCAGTCATATTAGCATTTCAAATAGAAAAAAATAGAGTAAGTGGGCTCCCAGGAATCTAAAACTAATTTTGCTAAAAAAAACTTTGATCGGAAAGGTCCCAAAAAGGATACTCTTTAAAATCCTTGAGCGGAGGTCGGCATGTGGGGTATCACATCAAAGGGGACGTCAAGTACATTATATATCCGGTGTTTGTTTCATGTTTCAAGGACCCTCAACGGAATAGATCGAGATTAAATGGAAAATTATTGTGTTTCCCGTGTATCTTTCTAAAGTCATAACTACGAGAATAATTCAAATTGTCACTACCTTTCTCACTTTTCAGAATATAAAATAGCTGAAGATTCTACCATTAAATTTGCTAGGAAAACAATGATAGGAAAGCTCTAAAAAAGGACATAAAAGGATACTAATTACAAACCTTGATCGAACGTGCATGATCATGCGGGGTGTCATATCAAAGAGAACGTCGAGTACATTCCATATCCGTTTATTACTTGTTTCAAGGACCCTCACAGGAGAAAATTGGGATCCAATGGACAATTTTCGTGTTTCTCGTATCTGTATCTTTCCAAAGCCGTGATTTTTCTTTTAAGCCCAAATTTTTCCTTTTAGTGTTCTTGAAACAGGAAACAAACACGGAATATGCAATGCATTCGACGTCCTCTTTGATATGATACCCCGCATGTTCACGTTCGATCAAGGTTTGTAATTAGTGTCCTTTAATGTCCTTTTTCAGAGCTTTCCGATATTTTTTTTTCTTAGCAAATTTAATTGTAGAATAAGCTATTATAGATTCGGAAAAGTGACAAATTGAATTATTCTCTTAGTTATGGTTTTGGAAAGTTACTCGGAAAACTCGATAATTTTCCATTTAAGCTCGATCTAATCCGTTGAGGGTCCCTGAAACAGGTAAAAAACACCGGATATGTAACGTACTCGTCGTCCCCTTTGATCTGATACCCCACATGCTGACCTCCGGTCAAGAATTAAAGAGTATCCTTTTTTTTCCTTTTTGGGACCTTTCCAATCAATTTTTTTTAGCAAAATGAGTTTTAGATTCCTGGGAGCTCACTGATTTAAAAACCCAAAAAATAGCCTTACTCTATTTTTTTCTATTTGGAGGCCTGAAATGGGATATTTTGACTGCACTACTTAATGTTTTTGTTTTTTAGGCTGGGCTGATGTTGATAGAGCAATTTGTTGCGATTACCTATTACATTGCAAACAAATTAAGAGATATTAAGACATACAGTTACAGTGGTTGAAAAGGACAGCAAGGTGTTAGTTTTTTCGACTCTTCTTTAATTGCGTACAGCTATGTGAAGTGACTGATTTTTTTCCATAACGAATAACATACCCGCTATTATCCCGTTACCGGCTTGACGTTGAGTAACGCATCTCCCTGTATGTATATGTAAAGTAAAGCTATTTAAAAATTGGTTAATGGGTGGTATGAATAAATAGTAGGATATGTACACTACATGTAAATTAAATTGATACCTGATTTAGTCCCAGTTTCAGCTCACATGTATCCTTTTACAATAAATCTAAATTTACTGTTTGTCTGTGAGTATTCATTATTTTTCTTATGACGTATTATGATGAGTCGAAGCATTTATTTTTTTTATTTGGTGGTGAATAGTGAATTTTGATTTTACTTCTATGCAGCTATAACAAATAATGTTTAAATTTAACAATTTTTATTCAAAAAAAAAGTCATCATAGACCTGGCTTTGCAGTACATACGAGTATACTTCAGTACGACAAAGCGACATTGTATATGATATTGTCCAGTAACTTTTGAAGATACAATATAAATCACAAACGGTCAGACAACCTTGAACCTGTCACACTTCTGAAGATAATGATTACATTAAAAAGAAACTACAATTCCTCTCCCTTGTCATCAATATACAAATCCATAATCTTCGTGGTTAGTTAATGCTGCTGCTGTTTTTCGTATTCGTCGTATTCGTAATGGTTGGTTAAAGTTTCCACTTGGTTTGTCGTGCAAATATCTGTGAATAATAAAGTACATCTCTAAAATGGTATTAAAAATTTAGCCAGTGTGAAACCAGTTTTACATTTTTTATTTTTGTTTTATATTATGGAACGAAAGTAAACTTCCATGTAGGTACGTGTAACAAAGAAAAAGATACTTTATGGTCCATGGATTGAAGTGTATATTGATTGAAATACAGTGGGCGGGATACGGCTTGATAATGATGGTTAAAGACAGCAAAGATTATACTCCAATCAATAGAGAAGGAATATATAGGGGTTAGTTGCAAACAATCACAAATTTTTTATATGTATGTTATAAAGGCAGGTGAGTTGAAATCCAAGTTTGCGTCAATCTACCCCCTGTGCTCCCGCTGCTATCTTGAAAAAACTATATACATATAATAAGCTCTTTTGTCAGTTTTTAGGCTATTACTATTTTAAAGTCCATTTGAGCACAAAATGTGCCGGAAGTAATCCCAAAAAACAAAATCCCGCCCGTTCATAATCCCGCTTTTTCCAAAAAATCCCGCTTTACGTTATCCCGACATTACAAAATCCCGCCATATAAAAATCCCGCCATTCCAAAATCCCGCCACCTCAAAATCCCGCCTTCCCAAAATCCCGCTATTAAATAATTAAAAAATCCCGTCAAAATACCGCCAATTTTTTTTTTATTATTAACAAAAAAAATATAGATATGCGTTCGACTTATCAATTATTTACATTAGTTTATGCGCCAAGTTTCTCAAAAAATCCGTATTTGCATAGTACTCTAAAGTTGAAAGTCACTGCTTTCTACGTCTAAAGGTATTTTTCCCATGGATGTAATTAATTCCAAACCAATCCCCTATTTTTTTGGCATCTGCATCCTCCAAACTTCGTGTCAATTCGGAAAAATACATAGGTATTTTCTTTTCACTAATATTGACATTTTATCTCACCGCCTCACTGATAAGAGAATACTAGCTAGCTTTCACTTTCCAATCTGTATAGCAGTATCAATATTTTAACGTCAAGAAGGTAATTTTCTTTTCTGCCCCGCTTTTCGATATCCCGTCACAAAAGGTAAGTATTCTTTCATAAATCGCACGCGCGATTTTTGAAAGAATACTTACCTTTTGTGACGGGATATTGAAAAGCGGGATTTTGAATAAGCGGGTTATTGAAATGGCGGGATTTTGAAATGGCGGGATATTGAATGTCGGGATTTTAAAAAACGGGAATATGATGGGCGGGATAACGTCAAATAGAAAGAAAAATAGAGTAAGGCTAATTTTTGTGGTTTTTAAATCAGTGGGGTCACAGGAATGCTAAAAAAAAATTTTGATCGAAAAGGTCCCAAATAAGACTAAAAAAGACACTATTGAATCCTTAACCGGAGGTCGGTATGCAGGGCATCATATCAAAGGGGACGTCGAGTACATTACATATCCGGTGTTTGTTTCCTGTTTCATGAACCCTCAACGAAATAAATCCGACTTAAATGAAAAATCGTGTTTCCCGTGGATTTTTCCAAAGTCTTTGCCAAGTCGATAAAAGTCTTTATACTCTCTTTGAATTTACTCGCTTCCTCTGTGCATCATACAAACACAATTTATAATGCAGCCGTAATGAGTTATTGGTATGTAAATGCAAAAAACCTGCAAAATTGATATAATTTTTGGAATCTCGCAAATTCTTGGTGATATGTATAACTCAGTCAGTTTTTATTGAAGAGTACAACTTGTTAGATTATTTGACAAAAGTGTTGTATTGCCTCCACGAAAGTAGTGAAACTCAGTGTTCGTTCATAGATTTACCAATATATTTCGGGCGACTGCCCATCATCAGGGTGTTAACATCTATACAGAACATGACTAAATTAGATAGATAGATAGATATTTTTTTTATTTAGTTCCAGATGGTACTTTGTTACAATTCATTTTTAAGAGCTACAGACTTAACGGGTCTTTACATCTTTACATTAATTAGTGAGCTAAATGCTGTGACAATATTTAATTCATTAGTAAACATACAAGGAAAATTTACAAAAAACCTTGTTTCTGAATTATACTTAAATCTAAAGCTACACTATATTAATACTACATTAAAACCTAAACTTAAAAACGTAAGTCTACATAAGTTTGCTTCATGCAGAACTGATTACAGATGGAGGCGCCTGAGAGGGATAGTTTGCTAATCTGCAATGAAAATTCGTATACGCGTTATCTATTATGTTTTTGACAAGGGAAACTTTCGCGATCTGATGTAGTCGGCTTGTAGAAAAATACCAGCGTTTATTAAGAATCATCTTAAGACACTTGTTTTGTGATACTTGTAGCCGATTTTTATTATAATTCGAGCACTTTCCCCAAACGGCGGCACCATAGGATATAATTGCATGTAGAACAGTTTTATATAGAATGATTTTGTTGTGCATACTCATTTTGGAGCTTCTGTTCAGAAATGGGTATAAGGATCGTAAACAGTTTGAAACTTTCAAGCAAGTTGATTCAACGTGGTTTTTATACGTAAGTTTTTTATCTAACGTCACACCTAAATATTTGATATCGGTTTCCCATGGAATATCGTGGCCTCAAAAGTTGATACTTCTGTCTGGCAGATTACTTCTTTTCGTCTTCTTAGTAAAGAAGATAGATTTCGTTTTCGTCGAATTTATTTTAATTTTCCATTTGTAATAATATGCATAAAGTTCATCAAGTTTTCTTTCTAGAGAATTGATTATTACATCTGGGGCAATCGATTTCGAAAAGATGCATAGGTCATCTGCAAAAAGTGCAACTTGACAACGATCATCGCAGGGAATATCAGAGAGGAAAATGTTGAAAAGCGTTGGGCTCAGGCAAGCGCCTTGTGGAACACCTGCTGGAATATTTTTTGATTCTGAGAAGCTTCTGTTAACTCTCACAGAAAATATACATTGGAAATGAAAGTTTTCTTAGCTTATAGAGAAGACCTTCGTGCCAAGTAGTGTCGAAAGCCTTTTCGATATCGAGAAATACCATCCCAACCGAGCTTTTATCAGTAAAGGATTCTTTAATGTAATTGGTTACTCTTTGAAGTTGATGGACTGTTGATAAACCTTTTCTGAAACCGAATTGGGCGTACGGAATAATTTCATTTGCGTCCAGGAATGTTTCTATTCGGTGGAGTATTATTTTTTCAAATACCTTGCTTAAAGTGGGCAATAGACTATAATAGGTCGGTAGTTATTAGGTGAAGCTGTGTCTTTCCCTGATTTCGGAATGGGTATGGCTACTGCTTTTTCCAGCATGAAGGAAAGTATCCCAACTTTAAGCAAGAATTGAATATAAAATTTATAGAGACGATGACTTTTCTCGGGTATTGTTTTAATACAATATTCGGAAGTCTATCAATTCCAGGTGCCTTTCGGTTTTTAAGTTTCTTAATTATATTAGAAACCTCCTTGGGCTTGCAAAGGCAGTTTGGGGGGAGGATAAACTCCAAGGGTAGATTTTTCACGACATCATTCACTAAAGAATTGCGGATCAGGTTACCCATATGTTGGGTCAAAAGGTGGGTAGAATGAAAAGTGCTAGCCAAAAGATCTGCTTTTTCATTATCGTGGTACACTAATTTACCGATTTTATCCTTCGTAGGTCCTGAGTAACGACTAGTTTTAAGTGTTAACACTTTTTTCAGCTTCCACATGACTAAATTAATAACATATTTAAATTAAATAAAAGGAAAAGAGTATGTACCTAATATATAATTAATAAATAACAGCAAATAACAAAAAATACGGTGTACACAGTGTAGAAACTTTCAAATGACGATAAAACTAATAAAAACAAAAATGGCTAGTGTCAATATGGATGTCAAATAATATCACAGATGATTTTAAATCTAAAGGTGTGTACATACATATCACAGATGTTTAAAGCTCAGTCATAATTAAATTAATGTAGGTGTTAGTGTATTGCTATCACTTTTCTCATTACAAGCAACATCCTCGTGTTTAATAATTTGATTCACTTCGTGAATCTGCAACTTACATTTGTTTCGTTCCTTTATAAGGATTTTGGTGGCATCGAAATTAAATGTATGCTGTTCTTTCAGGGAATGTTTTGCAAGAGCGGAAAGATTATCGTTTAGTGATTTTGTACAATCGTTTCTATGTTGATTGACTCGCGTGCCAAGTTTTTGTATGGTTTCACCAATTACATATGTCTTGTTGCAATTATTACAATCGATTTTGTAGACTACACCTGATTGCTCTTGTTTTGGGAATCCGTGTTTTTTTAATTGTTGAAACATCATGCCGTTTTTTTTTGCTAGGACGCATTGCGATATTAAGATCGGGTAGGAATTGTTTGCAGGATCTGGAAATCGACTCACTAAGTCCTGGGACGTATGTTAGCGATGAATAATGCTGGGGGCTACGACCGTTGTAGTGTGGAGTTACCTTCGGTGGATAAAAAGGCATAACTCGGTGCGTTTGAAGTATTCTTAGTGTTTCTTACTTCGGAAATCATCTTATCGATGATTTTCGCCGGATAAACCTATTGCTTGTAATAGGCTTTTGAACTACTATTCAACCCATCCAACGAGAATGAAAACCAACACGGCGAAATCTTTTATACGAAGGGCTTTTAGAATAAGCCATGAAAAGTTCTGGAATGAAAATTTGAAACGAATTCGCAAAGTTCTTACAAAAAAAAAACAATTATCCGGCGATGATGATCTCGCAATTATAAATACACATTGTCCTCTGGCTTATTGACACGACCGCGTTAGATTTTAAGATCGTTTGTTAAACGTTACTTTTTCAGACAGATTTCCAATATATCCAAGAATACCTAAATCGAGACCACAGGTAAATTTTAGTGTCCGGTCAAGGCCAAATTTTGGGTAGGATCAAAAAATAATGTTAATTTTTTTATCGTTTATGTACTTCACAAATATGTAGACAATAGGCCAAAAACAATTTACTACTTTTACGATTTTATTTAAAGACTACAACCCAAACTTTTATCCCCACCCTCTGGAATACGAAAATTATGTATATATATATATAATATATATTTTATTGTGCATGTTTGCCAACATTTTGCTTAAAATCCCTGTCTCTCATATCGAAACAAAAGGGTCTACCCACTAAAAACATTGACCCGAAATTTGTTTCAATCGAAATTCGGTCACAAACAAAGAATCGTTAACAGAAAAAAGTAAAAGCCTTAATCTTGTGTAGATAGATAGATAGATAGATAGATAGATAAATGTTTTATTTCAGTTTCAGTTAGCTTATACATATGTATCATAATAATCCTAAAACAATCATAAGGCGTGGCATAGCCGTCTGCCTGAATCAGTTGACATTTTCAAATGAGTGTTACATTACATTAGTTTTATTATTATTGTTAATATTTATTATTCTTTTTACAAATTGTTACTATTTATTATATTTTATATTTGATTAATTCTTATAAAGTTATTCAAGTTAAATTCAATTTACATGTTTTCGTTTATTATACAATTTCGGTATTTAAGTGCGTTTTTGCAAAATTCATACAAATTGTTCCAATCGCTCCCGTTCAGAATCGCCTTCAGTTCAGATTCATCCAAAACATTCTTTCCGAAACAGGATCGTCTTATTTCCTTAAATATTGGACAGATTCCAATAAAATGCCTCGAATCTTCCCTCGTTCCTAGATTACATAGACTGCAAATAATGGGTAAATTCCTTACATGCGGGATATAATTTAGGGGAAGCAGCTCTCCTCTAGCTCTAAATATAAGCGAAATTTTGTGTATCGGGTAAGCATTTTGAAAATACGTTCTTCCTTGTAGTTCGTGATCCAATTGAACATATATTTCGCGGTGTAGTGAACTCCTAGCACTTACTGCGGTCGATTCGATCTCAAAACGCTTCATATTAATAAGCAGGTTCTGTAAAATGCAAGCTGTGTCTGTAGTGCCATCCCATGCAAATTGTGTTTGAGCCTTTTCTGCGAGTGTCAAGAGGTCTGCGTAGAACAGCGTTTTCGTCGTCATTGCGTACGATAGCACTTTTCTGGGAAGCCTGTTGTCGCTCATGGCTGCCACTTTCATCAGATATTTTAGATGTGTTTTTAATGTGTCCAGAAACACCGGCAGTAGACTTGTCTCCTGTTGCAGCATATAATTAGGGGTGGTCATGGGCAAACGAAACATGCGCTTCAAATAATAACGTTGAATCCGCTCCACTTCATCATATTTAACTCCGCCCCAAACTTGAGCACCGTATTTTGTTATCGATTTGACAACCGCTTCATAGATGTTAAACTTCGCCGTATGAGATATATACGGGTTATTAAAGCATTTTTGCCATACTGAATTAATGGCCCATTTAGCGTCTTTCAACTTTTTTGTGAAATGCGTCTCCATTCCCAAATTACTGCTTATCCATATACCTAGGTATTTGTATTCCATGACGACTTCAACGGGATTTCCCTTATATGTCCACTTTTCATCTTGGGCTAGACAGAAACGCTTTTTGAAAATCATCACTTTCGACTTATCAAGGTTAATATTTAGCTTCCACATCGTGCAATAAGACTCCAAATGGGTTATCATTTTTTGTAGCTCCCTGGATGACTCGGCAAAGAACACCATATCATCGGCGTATAAAAGGCCTTTCAATCGCATATCAAAAACTCGAGCTCCACCAGGCATATCGTCCAATATATCATTGACGTAAACGGCAAATACATCCGGGCTTAGCTTACAGCCCTGGCGTACCCCAACCATTGTTTCAAACGATTGAGAAAGGTGTTTTCCATTCCATACAGCCGCGTGTGTGTCTTCGTACAGTTTTTCCAAAATGTTTCCAAATTTATTTGATACCCCATTATTGTATAGCTTGTAGAACAGCGATTGCCTATCAACAGTGTCGAAAGCAGCTTTAAAGTCGACGAAAAAGACATATAATTTGCGTCGTTGGCTCAGAAATAAACGTGCGCAGTTATGCAGAATAAAAATGTGATCATTCGTGGAGTAACCTTGTCGGAATCCCGCCTGGTTTTCAGATATAAGTTCTTTTTCCTTTAGCCAAGCCGCCAACCTACTCTGGAGTATTGATGTAAAAATTTTTCCTGAAGCATTCAAGAAGGAAATGCCTCGATAGGAAGCGGGGTCGTTTATGTCACCTTTCTTGAAAATAGGAAAAATTACCGACTCCCGAAAATCGGCTGGAACATCACCAGTATTAAAAATTCTGTTGAACTCGTTACAAAGAATATTAACAAGATCGTCCGTCCCGTACTTGAAAAACTCTACCGGTACTCTGTCGTTTCCCGGTGCTTTCCGATCTTTGCATTGTTCCATTGCCATTACTACTTCTTCCGAGGATATCGTTGCATCAAGGACAGGATGAGTCCAATTAGGCCTGGCAAATTGAATGCTATTATCACTGGTTTCACGCTGGAGCATCTGTTGGAAATAAGCCTCTAGTAAGTTCACGTTAATTCCATTTCCGATTGTGTAAGTATCGACACCGTTTATCTGTTTCGCAGTTTTCCAGAACTCTTTCGAATTTGTGCAGTTACCCAATTTCTCTGCTTGTTGCTTGTAATGTACTCGTTGCTTTTCTCTGCACATTAATTTATACTGCTGGTTTACTTTAATATACATGTCTCGCATAAAGGGATCGTTGTGTTTTCTGAGGAGCTTCAGCCAGGCAAAAGAACGTTTTCTCATTGTATCGCAATCGCTATCGAACCATGGTTGTTTGAAGCTTTTTGGGCAGTTACTCGGTTCTCGTGCACTCCTTAATCTTGTGTATATCAGCGTTTATCTTCTCAGATCACGATCTGACAATAAAGAGAGTGTGGTGGTCCGTGTTTCATGTGCTTCTTTTTTTTATGATATGTGGAAATATTTTTGTGCTTTTTGCCGTTATTCGTGCAAAACAGATCGCGCAACAGGTATAAAAGTTCATATCAAATCCCACCAAAATTGCGCTGTCTGGTCTGGTAGATGGTAAAAGTAAGAAAAAAAAAACACGAAAAGCAGACAAAGAAATACAAAAATCTTTTACCATTTGGCCAGACACTATAAAATTAGCGATCATCCCGAAAACAAAAAACCGCGAAGCCAGTTAACAAAGAACAAAATATCTTTTCGCTCAATCGATTGCGAAGCAGGAGCGTTTATGTATGTATAATAGTACGGACAATATAAGTTGTCTTGAATAGGTAATTTGATATGTAAATGTTGTCTTAATGCGGAGGAACATAAATGGTCAAATCAACGTGAAACAGGATGACGAACCATGTATCCATATTTGGACTTGTGAAGTTTGCGGTTTTATTCTATGTTAAACGCCACCCAAAATTTAAGAGTTGGTGGTTAATGATTTAATTTAGGGAGTCGGAGTCTATTCATTTATTTTATTTTCATTTCACCAGATGAACAGCAACTTAATAATTTTACTATTGGATTTTTACCTTCACCATACACAATCAAGTTAATATGCACTATATAAACACGCAATTTATAAAATAATATAAATAAAAAAAAGACAACATCCAAGAATCAACAACAAATTTAATATTTAAAGTTAAATTAAAAGTAAAGTGTATTTCTTTTAAGACCACAGAACTTTGAGTTAAAATAGTAATGGCAGAATATTTTCAATATTAGTCAAAGTAAATCAATTTAAAAGAAACCTATCTGGCAATTATGTCTGATTATAAATAATAATGGGACAGGACAAGAATGTTCCCTAGAATGCGCGATTTAACACCAGTTGATAGCTTTTTAAGGCGTTATTTAGTGTCCAATATTTATCTTGCATTCCTCGAGCATCCGTGCATCAAAAGCAGAAATTCAAGGATGTATCACCGAAAGCAGCATTTCTGAAGAATTAAGATAGAAAAACTGACTGAAATTAAAATCAGTGTGCGTCCCAGCAAATTTTGACCCCATATTTAGGATTTTAAATCGAAACTTTCGAAAATTGAAGTTTTGAGAACCCGTGTAGAGTTATAGTGTCGGCGCATATTTCTATACAACGTTGACAGTCCCAAATATCGTCGGTTGGAGGTTGGAGAAGATCCCTCAACAAGTTTTGGAACATTTAAAATTTACAATGGTTAGTGCGCTTCACATTGAAGTACAGTAGGGTAGGGCGGGGCTAGTTGAGCAATTTTTCACTTGAGCGTTTATAGCTCCTCAACGGTAAGTCTTAATGGCTTCTTATGCATACTGATAGATTAGTAGTATATCCCTTTGCAAATGTGCCCCACAAAATTATTTCTAAAAAGTCAAATTATGGAGCTGTATCTGTTTAAATGAAGAAAGTCAAATATGCTCAACCTACCCCATAGGTGGGGTAAGTTGAGCTAGGGTATGGGGCAAATTGAGCACATAGAAAGTTTAGCCGAACCATGTGTTAAATTTTAACTAGGCATGAAATAAATTTTCCCTTTCATAATCAACTTTTTATTTATAGACTTTAAATGACAAAACAACAAAACTTAAGGAGGTTTTCACACTTGTACTTAATCTGACCATATTACGTAATCGGAGGTGTGGTGAATTTAAAAATATATGGAATTTGACAGCTCAAATGAAGTAATTTGCACAGATTACGTAATCTGGCCGTAAGTGTGAACACCTCCTAAATCGATTTTTTTTTCGAAATTTAGGGTTGGGATTGTTGAGCAAATATAGCTTCAAAATGTAGGGTTGGCGTTAGTTGAGCAACTATAGCTCAACTAACCCCAACCCGAAATTTTGAAACAAAATTGAGGTTATAAAAAAATGGTTAGTATTATACCCAGAAACTATATACATATGAAAAGTACAATAAATTTATGAACTTTTAACACTTATCTGATTAAAGAAGGATAATATTTGACTATTACAGACGAAATATTGAGGTTTACGATTATTTCACTTTTTGGTCACAAAATAAACAATGCGCGCGTGTACTTCAGTTTATCGACGAGTCGCTACTGACGTTTGTCCGATAAGTTCTACTCCCGTGACTCGTTATTTCCGCTATATGATGATTTTGCGTGCGATGAATAGTTTCGGAGATATTTCGATTACCCAACTTGCCCCTATGCTCAACTAGCCCCGCCCTACCCTACAGGGCCGTGAATATTAGATTTTACGAACCATATCTCATTTAGATGTTCAACGAGTAATATCATTAGGATATTTACATTTGAATGAATGAATATCCACAAATAAATAATATTCCACAATGGTCTTAATCTATTCATTATACCACGTCAACTGATTTTCAACTTCGGTCGTTAACTTATTCATGAGAAGTCCACAAACACGATAGACAAAGTGTTTCTTAAAATTTATAACATGCACACCTATCCTACTCAATCACAACCAGTGGGTACATCATATTTCTTACACGTCAACCCCTGACTCCTAAATTTCCGTGTCATTCACGTTTCTTTCTTCTTTTTGGACAGCTTCAAGGAAGTATACTGCGCCACACAGTGGACGACTTTATATCCGGATTCGCTCTTGTGCTCAAAATATTATTACGCTTGCACATCGATTCAGTTGATGGAATTCATCGCTGGGGTGAAAGGACGATATTTTGCAAGTAGAGCAAATTGCACACCTTTCGTATCCGTAATAGTATATGATGGTATGCAAAAAGTGAACCCGAAATGGTTTTCTTTTCTGTCAGCTTCTGCGTCGGCTATGAGAAAGTGCTTTGGGGATACAGAATGCGCGGGATAATGATTGTGCTGTTTGCTTAGTAACTTACAGTCTATGTCAGATATGCCAGCGAGAGTTTCGTGGAAGATAGGGTAGTGTAAATTATGCAAATTTCGCTTTAGTCTTCCGGAGAAGTGGGTATTGCTATATGCTGCTAGGAAGTTCCTTGTTAGATGAGGATAAGTTAAGTAGCTCTTAGTATATACATACGTATTATGTCCTTGTTTTGCGGATGTGTCAAGATATACAGAACATAAATGCGACGCTGGGTGGAGCAAGCTGTTGTAGTGATGCGGCTTGGTAGTCGAAATAAAAAATGCATATCATTTATTATGCATACGATTATATGAGCAATTTTTTCCTCAAGGTGAACTAACCGTAATTTTATTATTTTTCATAGAATCGTGCCCAAAAAATTAAGAACAACCATTCTTTTTCGCGTGTACAGTATCGCGAAACTATTCTAAATTTTATTCTAGCCTAAATAGTGTAGTTCCGAGGTGATATCAGATTGCAAAGTGTGATGGAGAAAAATTTTTTTTTTGTTTCTTATATGTTTTTTGGGGTGCTGAGCTCGAATCCGGAGCTTCCCACCAAAATTTCTTTGCGAAACAGAGTCAAAACTGCCCTATGACAAGAGACAAGAGACAAGACAAGAGACAAGACAAGAGACTTGTCTTATAATACAGTTTTGTCAACCGAATTGCATTTTGATCCATTGGCTGGATCAATGGAGTTACATTCGGTGGCATAAACACTGTTATTATTTTTCCATCGTCCGATGCTGGCGGATGTCCAGAAGCGTTATCGATGATTAACAGTGCTTCAGGTAAAATATTGTTTGCCGCGGAAAACCGTCGCAACTTGAATGGAAAACATCAAATGTTACCTAATGCTTCCAAAAATAAATTAGACAAACTACAAAACGTTTATACCTGTTGTACAAATGAATGATGGAACCATTCGTGAAAAATAGCCGCAGTCATCCAAGCCGATTTGGAGCTTTTGTACTTAACAGGGGGATTGAAATTTCGAAAACATCGTGGGTTTTTTGATCGTCCGATGACAAGTGGTTTTAGCCTGTGTGTCCCCGAGGCATTTGAGCCCAGTAATACGGCAATCCTCTGTTTTTCCATTTTCCTTCCTGGAGCGTTTCGTTCATCAGCACCAACATAATGTTTTCTTCGGCAATATCTTCCAATACAACCCAGTTTCATCAACGTTGTATAATTGATTATTCCCCAATTGCAGTTCTTTCATTTGGCATCCAGTTGCTTTTTGAACGGCTCAACCGACTCCTGGTTAGATGATAATGATTCGCCCGCGATCTTCAAAAGGCGTATGCCATAGCGTTTTTTAAATGTTTGAAGCCATCCATTTCTGGCATTAAAGTCCCCTCTCTCTCGTTCCTCGCAACTCTGGTGCAGCTGCTTGGCCTTTTCTTTTAATAGAGGTCCGCCGATTGGAATGTTTCGGCGTCTTTTTTCAAGGAACCATTCATATAGCAATTTCTCAGTTGTTGGATAGGTATTCAGGTTGCCTAAGAGTTTTCCTATTTCCGGGGCCAGAGTATGTCGACGAAATAGCGGCTAAAATTGAGCTGCCCCTTTTTTGATGTTGCAGAACCTTGTATTTAAGCGCAAGCGTAGTTACGCTTACCCCCTTTCTTAACTGTTCTAAAATTTCACCGTTTTGAGAAAGGCTTATGCAGTTCAGTTTCTGTCCTTTTTGTGGAGGCATTATTGAAAACACGATTCACAAAATACGATTCACAAAAAAAAAACTCACAAAATTTACTTCGTGCTTCAAATGATAGATTCGACACAACTAATGTTTGTCTTGCGCAAACTTCAATTAAGAACATTATCGGTAACGGTAAATAATCCGTTATGCATTCTTGTGCATTTACCCATATATAAAGTAAATATTTACAATTTTGTTCAAGTTTTAGAGGTCGAATTTTCGATTTCTTCATATTTTAGAGTCTGCCAATGGTGTTCAAGTTTTAGAGCTTAAAATTTCCAAGTTGTTTATCTTTTAGAATAAGTAAAGGAAAATATGTTTTGTTTATGTTACTGGATAGTTCAAGTTTTCGATGTTCGAAAGTTCGAGTCTACTGTACGTTAAAAATGGCAAATTTAAATTATCGATTGTAGTAATACTGCTCAACAGATTTATAATATTTATGCCTCTTTGGACGCGCCATTATGTGCTCTCTAAAATATTCCTGGAGAGTTTTTCGGAGAAATAAACAGTTTCAGAATTAGGGGCCGAATAACGGAAAAACAGCAAAAATTTAAGGGTTTTCGCGATTTCGACCCTGTTCCGCAACGAAATTTTGGTGGGAAGCTCCGGATTCGTGCTCAGCACCCCAAAAAACATAAGAAACAAAAAAAAAATTTGTCTCCACCACATTTTGCAATCTGATGTACTAGGTTTATCACGTAGTAACTACACTAAAAGCAAATGGAATCAATTCTGTTTTTCGTACATATTTACTTTATGTACACACTGGCATGTATAAGTGTATTTCCCATGTTGCACTGAATTTCCGATAGACTAAGAACTCGTTTATTTTAAGCTATCATTAATCTTTTTTGGCAACTACATAAATGATTGATTCTGTACACATAATGACAGTTAGTAATTTATTATAAATTAATGCAAACATTTGGCACAAATTTGGGACGAAGTTGTAGAATCAAATTTTTGTTCCGTTTTCATAGTTGGACAGTACATAATCTTGTTTTCTCTGCAACATAGATGTTTTTTTTTATCCAGACGTTTGTATTTCCATAGTACCACCGCTAAGGAAAGTTCCACATAGGAAATTCAAATTGGCAGTATCTAACAAATTGAGTAATTTATTTATTCAAGGTACGTACCATTGTACAGGAGCAAGTCCTATGAGAACAATAGTTACAGTTTAAAAATTAAATTTAAATAAGCAAAACTAATAAGTATAAAAGTATCTAACAGAACAAGAATGAACAGAGAGTATTATAATGTATAACTGTGTATAATGAGAAAATGAGATTAAAGTATTATTATTATTATGAATCAAATTCAGGAATTTTATCAAGAAGGACACGTTTAAAATTAAAAAATGAGAGTACTAAAGGACCAAGCTTTAGTCTATCGTATTTTCTCATCATTCTTAAAAGAGGCGAGTGAAAATAAACCTCAAGCTCCGCATAGGGAGGATCGAAAATTAGGACCGAACGAGTATTATATGAAGTTTCCCTAAAGACTATATCACCTGAGAGTGAAGAACGAATATAGCCAAAACATAACTTATACAGAAAACATTCATCTAGATAAATTCTTCTCTTTTCCAGACTTAACAAATTAAGATAATTTAGACGTCCAAGATATGACGATTTAGGAAGATTGAATTTATAAAAAATGTGGCGGGTAAATCTTCGCTGAACGCCTTCAAGTGCAATAGTATGATTATTAGAGTATGGTGACCATACTATCGACGCGTATTCCAACACACTTCGGACAAGAGATATGAATAGCCTGACTGAAGTTGAAATTGATTGAAAATCTTCCGAGCAACGTAACACGAACCCTGCAAGCTTCGATGCCCTGTTTATGATGTCAGAGTAATGATCGGTAAAGTTAAGTTTTGCATCGAAAGTAACACCTAGATCGCTAATGGTGGAAACATTCTTCAGTTGCGTGCAGTTCGTATAATATGCAAACGAAATGGGATTCGGTTTCAAAGAGAATGTAAGAGCAAAACATTTGGAGACGTTAAGGAATAGCTCATTTGCGAGGCACCAAGACGATAAAAGATTTAGGTCCGATTGTAAGGTCAAACAATCAGCGATTGAGGATACGGAGGTAAAAATCTTACAGTCATCTGCGTAAAGTAGCGAACGACTCTTCAGAATAGATGGAAGGTCATTAATGCAAAATACAAATAATATAGGTCCTAAGATAGACCCCTGAGGAACACCGGACTTTGGATAGAACTCATTAGAAACATTGTTTCGTAAAACGACGCGGGAAGATCTATTATTATTTAAATACGAAGTGAGCCAAGTGATTAGATGAACAGGAAAGTTAAGATGAATGAGTTTTTGAAGTAGGATGGAATGGTTAACTGTGTCAAAGGCTTTCGAAAAGTCAGTGTATATCGCGTGAACGTCCCGATGGTCATTTAAAGACTTTGCAACAAAATTGACAAATTCTGCTAGATTCGTAACAGTTGACTTCATTTTACGAAAGCCATGTTGACAAGGACTAATGAGGTGGCCAAAATTGTGCTCTATGTAGTTAAAAACAATTCGTTCAAGTATTTTAGAACAAGATGAGATTAAAGAAATGGGGCGGTAGCTGGAAGCCATCTTTGAATCCCCTTTCTTAGGAATAGGCACAACGTAAGAACGTTTCCACTTGGCAGGGAAGATACACTCCGATATGCTTTTATTAAAAATAATGGCCAGAGGAACAGAAATATAGCTATGTGTCTTCCTTAAGAAAAAGCTAGATATACCAGTAATATTTCAAAGTGTTGACAAGTGAGAGCCGATTTCAGTTGTTCTTTTAATAAAACCACAGTAAAGATAAAATCGAAACCTAGACAATCAGCAAAACTTTTATATACCATCGAAATAATCTAAGTTAATGGAAAAGAATTTGGTTCTAAACAAACAAACTTAATGCATATAATATTCAGCTAGAAAAAAAAATAAATACTCGCAAAAACAAGTCTGACCACAAGCTTAAATAAATAACAAAACTTAATGTCGTGAAGATGTACATTACATACTTTTTTTTTTGCTTATCAAACTAGAAAAAATATTTTGGACAAGCTAATAAGATTGTTTTTTTATGAAATGAGTCATACTCTACGTGGTATTCGCTGATTCAGAAGCCAAATCTCTTCAAAATAAAAAATTTAACTGTATTAGGCAAATGTACATTTAGGCCAGTCATTTAACGATTTTAGGTCGCAAAAAATTGCTCGGCTGTGTTGTTTTGGGATATTGTTGGGATAGATACCAGAAGTGTACCACCAAGTTTGCAACTTCGAAAAACCTGTGCTAACCCCGCAACCCTCAAAAAACCTCAAAATTTTCGAACTTTTTTCATATTTTTGTTTGTAATTTCTAAAAGGTGCTTCCTACAAGTAAGTCGTTCACTGTACTTTTAAAGCTAAGAAAATCTTCTTTAATTTGAGTGTAACTCCAGCTTTGTAGGTGCAAAGGATCCCAAGATACAGCACTTTAAAAAATGTGTTTTTTTTTTTGTAAAAAAGTCCGAAATTGTATTTTAGGAGGTTTGTATGACAGCCCTATGACGTAATGTTCCGATTCCATCCATTCCTAGATATGTTTTGAGGCTTTACTAGGAACACATTTGGGTGAGGTTTGGTTAAGATTGGTTCATAAAGAAAAAAGTTTTTCTTAGAAGAACCTGATTTTCAGGGGTTGGTTTGTATGACAGCCCTATGACCTAGTGTTCCGATTTCATCCGTTTCTAGATATGTTTTGAAGCTTTACTACTTGGGGGAAGAGTGGTTAAAATTGGTTCATAAAGAAAAAAGTTTTTCTTAGAAGAACCTAATTTCCAGAGGTTGGTTTGTATGACAGCCCTATAACGTAGTGTTCCGATTTCATCCGTTCCTAGATATTTTTTGAGGCTTAACCAGGAACATACTTGGGTGAAGTTTGGTTAATATTGGTACATAAAGAAAAAAGTTTTTCTTAGAAGAACCTAATTTTCAGGGGCAGCCCTATGACCCCATGGTCTGATTCCATTCGTTCCGACATATATACAGCTAAGGAACTGGTTTATAACTTCATGTCACATGACTTTCTCCGTAAAATGCGCATTTAAGCCGATATTCAGCTCGGAACATGACTGAAATTACAATTTCGAACTTTTTTTCAAAAAACAATGTTTAAAGTGCTGTATCTTGGGATCCTTTGCGCCTACAAAGCTGTGGTTACACTAAAATTAAAGAAGATTTTCTTAGCTTTAACAGTGCAGTGGACAACTTACTTGTAGGAAGCACCTTTTACCAATTACAAATAAAAATATGAAAAAAGTCCGAAAATTTTGAGGTTTTTTGAGGGTCACGGGGTTAGCACAGGTTTTTCGAAGTTGCAAACTTGGTGGTACACTTCTGGTATCTATCCTAACAATATCCCAAAAAACCAGAGCCGAGCAATTTTTTGCGACCTAACGCCTTATTTTTCGGTTTATTGACTGGCCTATATGTATATATAGAAAATCACATTACAATCAGGATATTTTACGTGCAGATAGCACTTTTACGAGGCTCGGTGCACCTAGAGTATGACGAATGATGCAACAACTGTTAAAGTAGTGTAGAGAGCTCTTTCAGTTTTGCCATGAGCAATGAGTAAAAGAATGAAGAATAATGTAAACCTAACCAATCTTTTAAATTATTGCAGAATTTATGGCGCGGTGATCTTTTTAAATTCTTATTGAAAATATCATAAGCACAGCATGACATATCTTTTAGTATCTCACATAAGGCCAGACCCCACATCGAAATCATATAAGCATTATGCCCCATCAAAGCTAAGTCACCCCAGTAATTTGCAAATTCAGACTTACGTACATTTTCATCCGCTATAAATAACACTTGTCAACCAATACACATATGTACATACATTGCCATTTTGAGGGTAGCGGAATTATTATTCCAAAATACTTGGAATAAAATACAATTCAAGGAAGCAATATTAGAGCCTCATACACATTCCGAATTCATACACTCTTGCTTCCCTGTTCAATTCTGGTTGAATATGTGCTCAATTTACTCCCTTTCTTTGGAACGTATACGTATAGCCACTTCATATTCTGCGCGCCCTATTACACTTATACCGAGGCATCCGCCTTTCTCACCCTTTCGCATTATATCACAGCAATAGGGATTTACAAGCATGTATGGCATGTAAACATGTTGGTCGTTGCTTCGCGCTAACCTGCGCCCTTTTTCTGCACAATAATGGTGAAGGTACTATACTCGTATATTCGAAAACCCGAAATAAGTCATCCATAACATTTCCGTTCCGTTAAGTTCTCGTGACATTCTAATTACCCTTCAATCTGTAGAGACGAGAAATTCTGACTTGACTATTCTTCGGCTTTTACATTTTTTTTTTAGAAATCAATAGGACACCTCCTATACGGATTTCATTCATTCCATTCCTGATGATGGGTGGTTGTCTTGCTGTTGTTGGAATTTCCAACAATATCTGGTCGGAAAACCTCGGCAAGAAAACTCTGAAATAAAACAACAGCAAACACTTTACATTGAAAATGAAGTCCTTGACTATAAGCAACACACGAAAGCAGCGGAAAATCGAAGTTGAGAGTTGGTAGATGAAAACCGGGATGAAATATACAGAAAAGAAATGATCAGACTGAATTTTTCGGGAGAGGGTGAAGACAAAAAAATAAAACAACCGACACGCTGCGTCGACCGGAGGAAATACAAAAGGAAGCAAAAATACCTATGGAATTCGAGTTGTCTACACCGGAGATACTTTTCTCAACTCAAATGAAGAGAATGAGAGAAACGACTGTGGATGTGGAGCCCTTCATCCCATAGTATGGATAGAAAGTATGTGCAACTCTAGCAAGCTTAGCGTCAAGGTTCGCCTGTCAGCTCGTCCTCGTCTCCTGAAATGCTTTATTCTGCAAACTGCCAGACGAACATACCTACTAGCAGTCTTGCTGGTTATATAGATTACAAGACACGAGCAAACAAGGACGATCATTTCAACTCGATATATGTACATAATAGTCAGAGGACGAGGACGATGTTGAATAAAATAATGAGAGGGTGTGGCAGGGATATGGTCTCATCTACCAATTTTGCACCCTTTCATCACTTGTCCGGAATAAGGCTTTCGAGAGCGAAGGCGACGACAGCAGTGAAAAAAACATGCATAACATCGAAGAATTGCAAAGAAGTGATTTTTCTTTGTTGATATTCTGCTTGTTGCAAGCTGTAATACGTTCTCCGTATATTATAGAATAGAGGATTCTTATGCTGCACTTCGATTTTCTGCAAGACAAAGTTTTTTCATGTTCTCTCTTTTTTTTTGTTCGCACGATGGTGTGTGTTTATAGACAAAAGTGTCTTTTCAAGTTTCACGAGTCAATTTGCTGATAGAGCGCGAAAGAATATGGAATTGTCCGAGTTCTTTGTGTTTTGTTCGAAAATATACTGATTATTCGAAGTATGTGCATACTTGTATTGTGAATTGAGTTGATTCTTCTATATAGGATTCAAAGAAAGCAATTGGGAAATCTATCCATAGCTCATCCCGGAGAAAAGAGAAAGAGAGCGCCTCGTCCGCCAACAAAAAACCAGGCGCGAACAAGTAAGATTACCGGATGGACATGATTTCGTAATTAACACGGGCAATTTTCCGAAAAAAAAAAATGTTTACCAAAATATTTAGCACATTAACTCCTAATCGATCGGTTCAATAACGGGATAGATATATGCAATAAATGGCCATTAAGCAAGCGTAGAAAGACTTGCTTCCACTGCCTCGCCTCGTGGTTCATTTTTACGAAATTTGGCACGCATGATGACAGGAGTTAGAGTCAGAGGTTTCGCTAAACGACTGGATTAACAGTACATTACTGTGTAAATTGATCGAAACAATGCCCCATTGCCGAAGTCCCGTAAGACTGACTTAAATAGTCAGTTTAGTGATTCTCTTCTGGTTATAGTAAAATAGTCGCCTCCTTTCGTATATTAACGTGAGGACGAAAGGTCCTTTTGTGTCCGGAAGGCCACATGCAGGCCAAGTTTTCTTGCGAAGAGGTACTTTACACAGTTAAAACAAACATTAAACATTGAAAATCTGCAAAAGTTACCATTAAATACATATTGACTAGTGAAGGTTTATTATTAAACATAAACGTTTTATGAAAATTATCTTTGAGGCACCATGGACTACAAACATATATGATTGTGATCCCACAAAAAAAACAACAAGTTGATTACGCTTCCACCAAAGAAAAATACATCAGCTTCAAAGGATATCACTCAACTCAAATCCTGTTTCGCATTTTAGGCAGATGCAATAAGTAAGGACAGGACTATCTTTCAATGCAGTCTTGTGGGAGCTTTAAATCTGGATGGAATCTAGTATCTCTGTATCGTAATGATGTTAAAATAGCGTCGTCACAGTTTAATAATATCTGCTGCATTTAAAGATAGTCCTGCATGTTCAGGACTTCCATTGTATCTGTATAATGTGAAGGCGGTTTGAAGTGATACCAATTCTTTTTTGCAGCTGATGTATTTTTCTTTGGTGGAAACCAAAGATCAAGCTACATCTTTTTCCCTACATAGATTTATTCGGAAACATATTCCTCTTCGATTTTCACTAGATAAGTATGTGTGTTCATGATTGCAACGTAAGTAAGAATATATACCACGAAATCCAAGCTAAGCCTTGTGGATTTTTCAAATAATATTATCAGAATCGATCTAGTATCTGAGTCATTTGATGACTGTCGACAACGACATCATTAACATCACCCATCAAAGAAGGGATATGATGACTAATGATACATAAAACGTTTACTTTGACCTGCTTAATGTGTAAACTTTATTTTCTGCTCATCTATATACGAGTGGGTTCTCCGTTTGCATATCATAATGTTGTACCTATCTTTAGGCAAAATTCCTTCCTGCTATCTATCGATACTCTTGTCGATAGAAATGTACATATTCATGTCTGTGTACATGACATACATCCATCAATATTACTTCAAAAGGTGTCAATTGAGCTTTCAACGATGATGAAATGAACGCAATCCAATCTACACAAATGCTTTCAGCAGCGTATACGGGGGTGATGAGTGAATTTTCTTCTGATATTCTTACTTTGATATGGCACGGAAGTTCACTATTAGTCCAGTACAATTGGTTCAAAATAGCCCCAAACCTAAACATCCAAAAAGAAAAGAAATTTTTGATGCCAAATTGTTGAATACACTGCCTAATATACGCAGTAAAAAGTTACACTAATTTGCGCCATGGGTTAAGGGGGGACGGGGTGGCAAAGGGGTGAAAATTCAGTTTCTTGCAAATATCTGGAAAGCTATGAGTCTGACCTTAAAATGTGCTGAGTACAAAACAAACTACATAAAATTACCTTTGTAATGATATGTAACACTCTAGACATTTTCCCAGAAAATTATACCCTAGACCCAAAAGTATTATAGTGAATTTACATTTTTTGAGTTTTACATTTCGGACTGTAACTCTTGATAAAATAGATCTTCGGTCATAAGATCTTGTCCATATATTGCTGACAAAATTTATTTAATTTCTACCAAAAATTAGAATGCTCCCACCATTGACGCCCCCCTCACTCCTCCTCACATTTTTCAAAAATGCATGCCTGCAGCTTGTTTTTAAATTGAGCCAGGCAGATGAAATTTGGTGAGCTGCCTAGTCTAAGCTCCATTATGCTCCCCACCGAAAATTATTACCATCCGATCAAAACTAAGGGTACTCCCCATACAAAGTGAACCAAAATTCTAACAAATTTCACATTTTTTCACTTCTAAATTCTATCTAAAATGGAAAAATAAAATGTATCTCTTAGAAAGTCATTATAACAGTTATTTGTAGTCTTCTGAATGTGTATTCAAAAGTTTGTATCAGAGCGTCCCTTACAAGTACGAAAAATCGAGTTTGAAGGTTGCTAGTACACGTTACTCGATATATTCGGAAATAGCCTTAGAACTGATACTAATGACCTTCAAACCCGATTTGTTGATACTTGTAGCGTACGCTTTGTTTCGAACTTTTGCACATACATTCAGAAGACTACAATTAACTGTTATAATGACGTTCTGAGAGATAAATTTTATTTTTCCATTTTATATGGAATTTAGAAGTGAAAAAATGTGAAATTTGTTAGAATTTTGGTTCACTTTGTATGGGGGGTACCCTTAGTTTTGATCGGAGGGTTATATATTTTGGTAAGGTGCATAACGGGGCTTAGACTAGGCACCCTACCAAATCTGATCTGCCTGGCTCAATTTGAAAAGAAGCTACAGGCATGCCTTTTTGAAAAATGTTAGGAGGAGTGAGGGGGTCGTCAATGGAGGGATCACTTCAATTTTTGGTAAAAATCAAATAAATTTTGTTGGTAATATAATGGAAAAGATCCTATGACCCCAGGTCTATTCTATCAAAAGTTACAGTGCAAAATGTAAAAATAAAAAAATGCAAATTCACTATAATACTTTTAGGTCTAGGGTATAATTTTCCGAGAAAATGTCTAGAGTGTTATATATCATTACAAAGGTAATTTTGTGTAGTTTTTTTCGTCCTCAGGACATTTTACTGTAGCATTCATAGTTTTCCAGATATTTGCAAAAAACTTAATTTTAACCCCTTTGCCACCCCCTCCCCCCTTAACCCATGGCGCAAATTAGTGTAACTTTTTTCTGCGTGTATTGGGCACTGTATTCAACAATTTGGCATCAAACATTTCTTTTATTTTTGGATGTTTGCGTTTTGAGCTATCTGTACTAGACTATATGCGAAATTTTCCATTTTCACTGATAAGATAGTGATGAGTAGCTTATACGGAAGAGAAGAATTTATGAAACAGGAGTGTCTACTCTACCAGATAATGAGGAAGATGAAGGCAGAATTATCGTTAGCTCCTATGCTGCACCAAGTTGTACATTTTAATGGTGTTAATGATTACGAGTAAGAAATTTTCTGTCGTGAGAGAGTATTAAGTCTATTATGTATCAAAAACAGGTTGATGGCTTTAAACTATTGACAAAATTACATGCACTGCTGAATATCATGTCATAATCATATAGTATCAGCATTTATCAATTTGCAGACGAAGGTTGTGACTCCTGACTTTTTTTGGACGACTAAAAACAATTCCACATCTAAATGGAGTTTTCCTGATAGTAGCATCATCAGAACTAGAGTAACTCATAAGTGGCGTAACGTACGGTGTTCCATGTGATCGGTGGAACACGGGCCCGCAACCACCAGGGGCCTCCTAGCGAAGTTACGAAGAGTAGCTAATTGTGGACTGTTTTGAGGATTTCGGGGTCATTGGAACATATAAGCTGCTGAAAAAGATATAAGTGCACAGTTTTGCTACGAAGCAGTTTTAAGCGAGAGTTTCAAGGAACATTTTAGTGCTATGGTGAGGTGAGAGGCCTCGGCAAATGTGAAATCCTGGGTGATTGCCCAGCTCGATACCCCCTAAAGCTGCTAATTTTTGTCAAATTTGCCATATTGAAAACAATGCAAAAAAATTTGAAATTGTTCGAAAGTAAAACACTCAGCGAAAAAAATACACTTGGTCTAAATCTAAATTCATCAATTTTAGGACCTCTAGGAGTTTTAAAACGCTATTCACAATAATGAAATCTTGGTACATAAGCAAAAACTCGGAACTACGAAAAAAGTTAAAAAAAAGTTTTTAAATGAGCCGATAACCAAAACATTGAATAATTCATACACATCTTGCCCTTGCGATCGTGACATCATGTACCTGTTTGACAAAAAGGGTATTCATTTAATTTCAGCACTGAAATTAAGTAAAAACTAGGGGAATGGTAAAAATCATGGCTTCAGTGGAATCGTGACAAATTTCCCTTGACTCGAAAAAAGACATACAAAGGCAATTATAATTCGGGATAGAATCTCGCTACATTATTTTGACCAGAACTGTAAGATATTTGAAATTTGGTACATTGTTTGGCAAATGCAACGGTACTTATAACGGTTAAAATTTAATATTTGCTATTTATGGCAGGTAGACGGGTGTCCGCTCATAATGCGAGACCTATCAAAGAATATTTGGAAAACGAATTTCCCGGAAAGTCGATTGGCTGATTTGGGACAGTTGCGTGGCCTGCGAGAAGTCCCGCCCTTACTCCCCTAGATTTTTATTTATGGGGTAACTTAAAAAGCAATGTCTATTCCGAGCCGATTACCTCCCGGGAACAGCTGCTGCAGCGAATTAATGATGCTTGTGACAACATTAAGGAAACCCCTCCTGAAATCCTTCGGGACGTTTCTTCCATGCGCCGAAGGTATCGAGTCTGCATACAAAAGAGGAGGCCAATTCCAGCAGCATTATTCCAATTCATCAAACAGACTACAGACCCATTTAATCATTAGTTAACATTTTCAGTTTATTGGCTATTTCTCATATTCAAAACTTTATTTTCATTTTTATTTACCAAATTTTCAAAATTGCGATAGTAAAATATAAAAAAAAATGTATAAAATTTCAGTTTAAATAATTCGATAAGAAAATAATTACCTTGTTTTTTTATATCCAATATGTGTAATTCTAAAATCCCCCAATGTAAATATGAAAAGTGATATACCGTTGGAAAGCCAACATGTTGAAGCAACTTTTATCAACTTTGCAGAGTTGTACGTATAAAGCACCGTTATGATATTACTGTTTGAATTTTCGATGAAAAATCTATTTTAAAATTTCTATTAAGTTTGAGTAACTGTATCTTGAAAGTGCCGATAATGTTGGCAACAGGAAAAACTTCAGTTTTTGTGAAATTTTATGTAGTTTCTGAAACTGAAATCAAATCTTGGATTAATTAATTAAGTTTAGCTTCAAACGTTGCCTAAAAATTTTATTTTTCAGAATTCAGCTTTAACAGGTTGAAAGTATTTTGGTAAACGGCAGTGCAAAAATATTGGCTAATAGTAGATTATATTGAGTAGGTCGCCCATTTCGTTTTCGAACACAATATATTTTTGAAGCATTACGCCACTGCTCCTCTCGTATCCTTTTTTCCTGCCACCCTACTCCCAACATTGTGAAGAATTTCCGACAAACTCCTGCCTCGCGACACACTTGATAACTTGAAGCTACCACATTTAGTGCGTTATTTTACGATGATAAAGGCATTACGATTACTAACTTTCCAAATCGTCACCGTTTGTTACGACTTTCATCCTAATCTACAGTGGCTGTCTTATCATCACTCGCTGATGGCTGTATTTTTTCACAGCATTTACTATGCATAATAATATGTATATAATGAAATAAATAATAATAATAACATTATGAACTCCACTGGTTTGCTACATAATAAAATTTTCATTTTGCCGTACGGCATGTCGCGGTCGACGCGACAACGTTGCGGCCAAACTCTTTATATTGTGGTTAGTGGGTCATTTGAGAACAAGAAATTTTTTTTTTGCAATCGCAGCAACAGCATGTTGGAAGCTACATATAACTAGAAGACGCACGACTGGAGTGCACACTTTTATTACTAATATAATATCGCCTTGAATGTTGTGGATAAGAAAAGAAAATTAATGGCATAGCCAGCAAATAATAACTCTTCTACAGTGGACATTTGAATAAATAAAGAAAAATAAAATGTTTAACTCGTAAAAGCTTGAAGTGTACATATGCATTTCATGCAGGACGTTAAAATTGGGTCAAAATGCAACAAACTGAAGGCCTAAAGGTTCTACCGATTTGCAGCGGTTTCTGAGATATGTATATTCACAAGGAAAACGACGTTATTGTAATTTTCAAGTTGAATATGCATTCAAACTTTTTTTAAGGATACACTGTGGCGGTCATTTTACATTCATTGAAAATTCAACAAAACAAATAAATTTTAATTAAAAAATAGTAAAACTATTATTCCTAATTTTTAATGTACGCTTACTCAAGAAATCTAAACGGCACAAACAGTGCGTATTTCTACGAAAATTCTCCGTACTGTAAGGTTTCCATAATGCTATGAATGTCCATATAAATCCTTGGAAAAAAAAGTATGCTGTTACCATTTTAGACCGCTCATACACGACAAGTTCAGCCGCCTGTATGACCGCGGCTTAAAAATGTAATTGTTTGACTTGTGCAAAAATTAAGCACATACAATGATTCACAGTCAAAGTGAGCCACCCCCTACTAGAAGAAGCAAATTTCAAAAATATCTCATTTAATACTTTTCACGCAAACGATTTTTTGGTACAGTCGACTCTTGATAATTCGAAGCCCAAGGGACAACGAAAAAATTTCGAATTATTGAGTGTTCGAATTATCGAAAAAAGGGACTATGTAAATAAAATAATTTATTTTACAATTCAGCAAAGCTCCTCCAACCGGAAAATGTTTTCGCGACACTGTCTCAACCATTTTGAAGGCTTTCCTTCAACAGTGTAATTAAATTTTGTTCCAACATAAAGCAAAAACTATTTTTCAGCACTAGGTAGACCTTAAACGTATCAAGGGATTAAATAGTCAAACTAAAATTAATTTATGAAAAAATATCGAAACAATTCTTGTCCTTATTTTGTGATCGACTGGAGATACACTAAATTTAATGAGAAAATAGGATACCTTATCGCATTCTTTTGAGTTTTTTTTTTAATGTAATGTGGTTTCCAAACTTCTTTTTATTTTTTGTTTTAAAATAGTAGTAGATGCTGAAATCATAAAACTCGTTGGCACATCTTTTTTTTATCACTATTTTTCACTGCCATGGCCCGATAATTTGCCTTTTCACATCTACGGATATGCACGTTTACTTTTCCGAAATCATTTTCAGTGAAAGTTAACAATAAACTGACGAAAATGTGCAATCTTTTCACAATTAGCTGTAAAAAGACAGCAACAGAAACATTTCAGGAAAAATTCGAATTATAAAAAGTTTATAAATGCAAATTTCGAATTATAAAATGCTAGCGATCACTCAGTTGAACGAAATCATTCCGCTTTATCGAGTGTATAGAACTTCATACAAACTTGGCTCTTTTTTCGATTTATCGAAGGGACAGGTTAACTAGTTCCGATTATCGAAAAATTCGTATTACCGAGGTTCGAATTAACGAGAGGCGACTGTATTAGAACTCTCAGGAAAACGTCTACTTCCAATGCAGTATGAATTATCATTGTTTGATCCCATGCACAGTTGAAGAAACCGTGCAAAATCAAAACAGTGCAGAATCTCATGTCACAATGAAATTGAGCCACCTAGTTGAATTTGTCATATTAACGGTAAACCTTTGCCGGAATTACAATTTTTGGATTGATTTAATAGATCTGCCTTCAGTCGTGTATTTTTATTCAAATACTAAGGATGGGTCGACAGACAGGTATAAAAATCCGCCAATTGATAGTAAAATACCATCAGGAAGGGAAATCACAGAGGGAGCTAGCCCCATTGGTACAGAAATGCCGCGGAACAGTGCAACACATTATTCACCGGTTCTCCAGATACCGAAGGATAATAAATAAACAAAAACGAGGTAATAGAAAGGCGTTTACAGCGAGAGATGAGGCCTTTTTAGTCCGTGAGATTAAAAAGAACGCTCATCTAAGTACCCCACAATTGATCGCAATTGTAAAAAATCAACTAAATATTGTCGTACACCCCGAAAACGTAAGGTGAAAATGGACGAGTAGCTCGGAAGAAGCTGAATATTACCGCAGCTAACAAAAAAAAAACGGTTGGAGTTTGCTGATAAATACGTTAAGAAGGACATGCATTTTTGGTAAAAGGTATTCCATAGGTAATATGCTAATTTTTACTTTCTAACAGTAGGATTTAGGTGTTATTTACAGATGAAAGTAAATTTAACATCTTTAGTTCAGACGGTAAGCAGATTGTGTGGCGGAGAAATAATGAAAAGTGAAAGATGAAAAAATCCATTCGCAAACAAAACACGGCGGTAGTTCTGACATGGTTTAGGGGTATATGCACTGCCATCTAGATAGACAGGCCGAACTGCAGAAATTTGTTCGTCTACAAGTGGACAAAGTGCGTTCGTGACCAGTGACAGTTGACATTTGTAAAGCCCACAACCTCCAGTGCTTCTGAACCCAAAAGTTTAAATATGCCGAGCGTTTAGTACGAAACAAAGGTTATGGTTTGCTTTAATGTGTTTTTGATGTGCAAGTGGTAAAATAGTATACATTAACATCGTACTTACCATATTTATCTCAAAAATCAACGCACTGGCATGTGTATATCATAGCAAGTCACACGAAATGACAGGCTGACAGCCACTGATATTTGGATTGTGGACAATTTGTGGATTGTACTGAGCGGTACTTTGGCAGTACTAAGCACGGACCATGACCAACCATGGCACTACTAGTGTTGCATGACCACTGACAGATCAGCTGATAATCCGGCCTGTCTATCTAGATGGCAGTGGTATATGGCGGGTATTGGAACTTCATGACAGATCTGTGTATGTGGATATTTTTGAACAACATCTCCAAAAAGGGGTGATAAACTAGGAGTCGAAGACGACTTCTACTTCTACCAAGGCAATGAGCCGAAACACAAATTCCGGGTGCCGGCGAATGGCTTTCGAATAATTGTCCCCATGTTTTGGAAGTGCCGCCACAGTCCCCGGATCTAAATATTATCGAACATTTATGGGCCCGTTTGAAGCAAAAGCTCCAAAAACGCTGCATCAGTCCACAAAAAAGGACATTTTGGAAGCCATACAAGTAGAGTGGGAAGCAATTCAGGCTATTTACACTTCAAATTAACTCCAATCGATGCCCAGTATTAATTACTTATTTATTTGAACAATTGTTTATTGACATCTTATTAGAATAATTCATTTATTGACAACTCAAACTGACAGCAGTCTATATATTTTTTTCTAGGACTGGTTTTGATATTAGTCATAATTCTTAAGTTAAAAAGCCGTTTTTATGTCTTTATGAAAAAAAGGAGTTAAACCCATTTTTGTGTTAATTTAAACGCATTTGTTCGTTAAAAAACGTCAACGTCACTTAAAACTCTTTTTGGCGTAAGTTAAAACCGCTTTTTACGATTATCAAAAAAATATTACTTAACAACACTAACACAAACAAATTGTTATTATATTTTTCTTGCAACAGCCAATGCTCTCATTTCACTATAGTTTGCTCTGCGTTACTAATGAAACATCATCAACACGTATGTAACATTATGATAGTAAATTCGCATGCAATACTTGCCATAACCGCAACAATAACCATATTCCATATTGTACACAGCTGCAGAGAAAATAACACTTTTTCTCCAGGTGACAATGTGCTCTGTTGTTCATTTCGTTCATATCTTTCATTTTTAACAGAAATGTTTTACTTTCTTACGCGACTACGTCACTTTTCATATAATTAAATAGCGCAAACGATTACCGCCATAGTATAGTGTTTGGTTATCTGGCACAACTTGACGTCAACGGCATACAGAAAAAGAAAAAACAAGAAACTCGACTGTGCGATTGTTGAAGAAGCTAAAGAAAATTATAAGTTGAAAATGATCGTAAGTACACATATACAATCCTGAATCTTTACTGACATTTGTTTTTGAACCTAAGAAGCAAAAAATATCCAAGATGATTGGTAAAGAAAATGACATCGCTTTTTATTAATACCAACTGATTTTGAACTATAGGAAAGAGAAAATGTTAAAAAAATATTATAATTAATACATACATATTTAATTATTGCAATTTACGATTGAATCTACAAAAACTTATTTGCCAAAAAATAAAACAAAGGCGAAAAAAAAACTTAGGGATTCAGAAGAAAACAAAAACTCATGTTGTACATATATGGATACATTTTATCCGCAATGTGTTGAAAGATGTACAGTAAAGTGTCGATTATCCGAACTAATTTCGGTAAGGATGGTTCGGATAACCGAGTTTCCACAGAAAAATTTAAGGATTGCCTAAAAGTTAATTTAAGTGATACGCTAAGAATGTGAAAAACCATACTAGAACTGAACGAAAATAGGATCCACGACTTTAAGTAAGCCTTGATAGACCAAGCAATGAAAGCCTAAGAAGGGGGTGTAGAGAACATCGAAGGGGGTGACGATTTTTTTCTTCGGTATTTTATAAGGAGTAGTTAGGAGGTAAAGGTACTAATTTTCCTCGGTGCTGAGGGGTGCGCTAACGCGGGGAGAGGGGGTTAAAGGTGCAATTTTGTGCAATTTTTGGTGTTTTGGGCTATATCTCGAAAACGGTGAGTCGCACAGAAAAAAGTTGTGAGTAAGCATTAAAGCTTTCTAAATATCCTATTTATTTGCTCATACTTCCATATGCGAAACTCCTAACGGTTCTTCCGATATTGTTCAATAAAAGTACAAAAATATTTTTTTTGCATTCTATTGACTCTGGTGTCTATCCGATTTGTTTTTCAAAAAACTTTTGTAGGGTAAAGTTAGTAAGTGGTAAATTTTCCTTAATTTGATATACTTCCTCTTGGCTTGTCTCCTATCATTCGAGAGTTAAGAGAGTCTCAACGAAGAAATATTCTATACTCATCAGAATGAAGACAACCATTGTGAAAAAACGGCAGTGGGGGGACGGTTTTTTATTTCATGGATCCATAATGGGCGGTTCGGAGTAAGACATACTACAAGCTCGCGGTCATGAGGTGTGCGCTAACGTGGGGAGGGGGGCTAAAGGATTCATTTTTGCAGGTTGTCGACTTAATCTTGGAAATATCTCGGAAGCGGTGAGTCGTCCTGAGAGTACTTGTATGGCAGTACTAAAGCCCATTAAGTTTCCAAAAACTTATTTGAACACTCGAATGCCGAATTCCTAACGGTTCCCCCGATACAGGTGATTGAAACCCGAAAATTGTTAAAAAATCGTTATTTTGTTTATTTTTTTGGCTCTGGTGTCTCTCGCGATTGTTTTTCGGAAAACTGTTTCACGACCGATTTGTACGATGTTTAATTGGCTTTCATTTGATGTGCTCCCCGTTGTCCTGTTTTCAATCAGTCAAAAGCTTAGGAGTTAAAACCGAGCTTCCGAATTCAATTTTCTCTATTTTCAAGGATAAAGACAAACATTGTGAAAAAACGGCAAGGGGGGGACGGTTTTTTATTTCATGGATCCATAATGGGCGGTTCGGAGGAAAATATACTAAAAGCACGCGGTCATGGGGAGTGCGCTAACGTTGGGAGAGCGGGTTCAAATATCTCATTCTTGTGCTTTTTAGCTCTATTCCCGCTATATCTCCGAAACCGCGAACTCTACGAAAAAAATGTCTGAACAAGAATGAAAGATTACACAATTTCCTATAAAGTTCATCTGACATGCATAGGTCGAATTCCTAACATTTATCCAGATATAGCTAATTTAAAAATCAGAAATTTCACATAGAAAACATCAACACAGCCTACATGCATATAGCCAATCTATAGATACTGTATACCAATTATGTTGTGTGGATGTTTTCTATGTGAAATTTCTGATTTTTAAATTAGCTATATCTGGATAAATGTTAGGAATTCGACCTATGCATGTAAGATGAACTTTATAGGAAATTGTGTAAGCTTTCATTCTTGTTCAGAAATTTTTTTCGTAGAGTTCGCGGTTTCGGAGATATAGCGGGAATAGAGCTAATAAGCACAAGAATGAGATATTTGAACCCGCTCTCCCAACGTTAGCGCACTCCCCATGACCGCGTGCTTTTAGTATGTTTTCCTCCGAACCGCCCATTATGGATCCATGAAATAAAAAACCGTCCCCCCCTTGCCGTTTTTTCACAATGTTTGTCTTTATCCTTGAAAATAGAGAAAATTGAATTCGGAAGCTCGGTTTTAACTCCTAAGCTTTTGACTGATTGAAAACAGGACAACGGGGAGCACATCAAATGAAAGCCAATTAAACATCGTACAAATCGGTCGTGAAACAGTTTTCCGAAAAACAATCGCGAGAGACACCAGAGCCAAAAAAATAAACCAAATAACGATTTTTTAACAATTTTCGGGTTTCAATCACCTGTATCGGGGGAACCGTTAGGAATTCGGCATTCGAGTCTTCAAATAAGTTTTTGGAAATTTAATGGGCTTTAGTACTGCCATACAAATACTCTCAGGACGACTCACCGCTTCCGAGATATTTCCAAGATTAAGTCGACAACCTGCAAAAATGAATCCTTTAGCCCCCCCCCTCCCCACGTTAGCGCACACCTCATGACCGCGAGCTTGTAGTATGTCTTACTCCGAACCGCCCATTATGGATCCATGAAATAAAAAACCGTCCCCCCACTGCCGTTTTTTCACAATGGTTGTCTTCATTCTGATGAGTATAGAATATTACTTCGTTGAGACTCTCTTAACTCTCGAATGATAGGAGACAAGCCAAGAAGAAGTATATCAAATTAAGGAAAATTTACCACTTACTAACTTTACCCTACAAAAGTTTTTTGAAAAACAAATCGGATAGACACCAGAGTCAATAGAATGCAAAAAAAAATATTTTTGTACTTTTATTGAACAATATCGGAAGAACCGTTAGGAGTTTTGCATATGGAAGTATGAGCAAATAAATAGGATATTTAGAAAGCTTTAATGCTTACTCACAACTTTTTTCTGTGCGACTCACCGTTTTCGAGATATAGCCCAAAACACCAAAAATTGCACAAAATTGCACCTTTAACCCCCTCTCCCCGCGTTAGCGCACCTCTCAGCTCCGAGTAAAATTAGTACCTTTACCTCCTAACTACTCCTGACAAAATACCGAAGAAAAAAATCGTGACCCCCTTCGATGTTCTCTATAATGTCTTGTTTGATTGGCCTATGAGTCAAAGCAACCTTTAAATTATTTTTTTTTCCTTGAAAATTTGTATGTATCTATGTATGTATTTACTTTTTTATAAACCGCTTTTGACTTAAACGACAGAGAGGATTAAGGAGTCCTTTAATCAAGAAATTTTTCAAGGGACGTTCATACATATATGCCTAAGAAGTTCGAAATATTTGTGTGATACTCAAGAGACGTAGCTTCCTTCAGACATTTAATTTTTCATTTGATTTGATGCATTTCACAAGAAAAAATGCTGAATTCTCGGTTCGGTTATTCGAATGTTCGGATAATCGGCGTTCGAATAACCGACTCTTTACTGTATGTCAGTGGCATAGATAAGGGGGGGGGGGTCAAGGGGATCAATCCCCCCCTTTGGTCACACATTTTTTTATTATTACATACTTTGGGTACGTAAAACAAAGTAAAAGTAAACGTTTTACTGGAATTATTCAGCGTGTGTAGTGTTTCATAAAAACGTGAAACCATTTTCAGAACTGCAATAGAAAATTTAACACTTCCTGAAATTTCAATAGTAGTGTAATAGAAGCGTATCGATAGAATAGAAACACTACAGCACAGGGCTTTACGTCCATTTACTTTTCCACATTAGATCTGAGCTTCGCACAGGCAAGCCCTACTGAAGTAATCTACAAGTGCTGCTAGAAAAATTAAATGTGAGCACTGATTGATAATTTGTTGCCGGAAAATCTTAATGTTCGGTTTAAAAATTAAAAGATAATGTGAAACACAGAGAGCTCTTCCACAAAAGCGCAATTTCCAATATAAGTCCTGTCCACATAAGATTATAAAGGTTTCTTCAGGAGAGTGGAAAACTAATTCAATTTTTGTGCATCCTTTATTGTTTAAGTTTATCAACATTCTTTTCTTCGCCAATTTATTGAAATTAATACAAACTCTCAAAGCTATAAATTTTCTATAACAAATTGAAGAAATTTCCAAAATTGTAAGATAACACATAATATGCAGGCAGTAATTTGAAAACAAATTAACAAACAAACGGAGTTCCGCGGTACCATAGGGTTCCGTGAAGATTTCTCAGGGGTTTCTCGAAGATATCGCAAAATAGGAAAAATGTAGAAAGAGCTTTTGACAACAAAAAGCAAACAATCCTTACGAAAAAATGTTTGTAAGTTTTAAAATTCCAAAGGATAGTCTACTACAGCACTATACACTATACCGGAAATCAACTTAACTGTAAAATATTTTGACCGATTTTTTTTTTAAACTTTCTAGTATATGAAATGAAAAAAGTAGTGTGTACCAGAAAATAAAGGAAGTCCATAGTATTTGTGGCGAGGTTTTGGGTATTTAAATTAAGGCGAAAATAAATTAGAGGATTAAATTTGTGGTAATCAAAACTTTTACACTATTTATTTTTAAACGAATGTTTAAATAGTCCAAATGTTAAGTTCGACTCACATTTTTGGTATCTTTTTCAAACAATTGGCTGCTAGCTAGGGCCTCAAAATTTATAGCAAATATAGATAGCTGCTACGTTGTCCTACAAGTTCGAAAATTTTAGAAATATTTAATCCCGAATTTCTGAGTTAGCGGAAAATCTCCATTAAAAAAACACAAAAGCTGTACTTTATCCACACTTGCTGGGCATTCCCAAAGAGCTCTCGTTTACAGAATTTCCCTTTTCTGGAATATAACTATAAGAGTGCCATCAATTATTATTCAATGGATTGAACAATCAAAGCATTTCTGTGGAGAAAGCTATATTTTTACGTTCCACTACCGAATTCGCTAAAGAAAATGAGCTATCTCCACAGAAAATGTGCTTTCTCCACAGAAGTGAGCTTTGATTGTCCAATTAATCGCACCTATATGATTTATTTAAATCCCTGTTTTGAGGTGTTTCGGCCAGAAAAGCGGCGATACTAGGTGTTCCATGACTCCGAGTTAGGGAAGGACTGACCTAACCCAATATAAAGCTCTGATACTTCAATCACAGTAGCGAAAATTTGTACGAAAATTGAAATACCGTACCGTGTCACTCACCATAGTAAAAAAAGCAAAATTTATGGAAGCAATATTTTAAGGACTCAGTTTTGTTTCGTATGGCAAAATTGATATCTAGTATTTTGCAGCAAAATTTGCTCAAAAACCTGTTAATTTGAAGTGTAATAAATACACGCTCTGTGGCTCACTTGGTTGAGTCGCACTCTATGATGCTAGTAATCTAGAGATCGAATCTCGGCGTGGTCCTGAAAATATAGAGTGCTAGCAACATTACGAGTATATACACTCCTCTATATGCAATGTAACGTTGACTCGAAGTAGCATATAACCGCTGAGTGAACGCACCATGCCCCACAAGGGGTTACGGTACAGAATAGAAGTATAATAAATACAGAAATTGTTATTCTTAAATTCAACATTTGATAACCGTAAAATTATAAGTAATTTTGCAAAATGATCCCCCTCCTCTCCGAAAAGCTATGTACGTGTTAGAAAATCTTATTTTTAATTAAACACTGTATTTTATACTTTCATAATTTTCTTTTTATTGATATATGTTTCTTTCTTAAGCTCAGCTCAAGAACTAAACTATAGCTCTTTCATCAACTTATAACCATGAATGAAAATATCTAAGTATGCATATAGTATGCATCTCAAACTATGCAATACAGTTTACGACTAGTATTGTAAACAAAAATTTCAATCTATACGTTGCATTGTATCTTAATACGTACAATCATACAAAGAACGATTTAATTTTTGTTTAGAATCTTAAGTGGCTGTGGATGCATTATTTTTACGATCATAAATATCGTAAATATCCAACACGCCCTCTCAAAAATTGAATCGTTCTAATTAAGTTCAAAATAACTATAAACAAATTAAATTTAAATTTATTTGTTCTTGAGCTTTACCTTTTTTACTTTCTTAATTTTTTTTTTTTTTTTTTTTTTTTTTTTTTTTTCAACTTCTGGGGAACATTTACCAGGTCCAACATTTGTTGCGAGGATTAGGAAAACCCAGAAAAACCTAACCAGACCAGTTATAAATTACATATTACTATATTCGATTTTGATTCATTCTTATATATATCTCTTTATTTATTGTTATCGACTGATCTCTCCTCGTGTACTAGCATCTGCTAAGTCCTCCTAAACGTGGCTCTAATAAACGTCTTACGCATCTGATATTTATTTGCCTGTATGGAATATAACTCAATATTCATTATGCATTGTGTATTTACTTTGATCTCTTCAAATTAATTTTAGATAATGTTAATGAGATCTCTGAAAATCTAAAAATAAAATTTCTTTTTAATAAAAATAAATTAATTTCTATTTTCAACATTAATAATCCATACAACGTACTTGTTGTACTTCAACGAAAGTAAAGTCTTTATACTTCAATTAAAAATCTGACTGTGTAACAGATGACTATTTCTTAGTTCCATCTTAAAATACAATTTTGCCAAAAATTCCAGATAACCAATAGTACTTCTAAGATTCATATACCAAAAACGAATTCCTGTAAACTTTTACTACAATTTGGAATTTTCTTGTCTGCATTTCAAATTACCATTCAAGAATGTGAACCATATAAAAAACAAATCTCAAAACTCTTATGACAATACAAAGTTCTTCCGTTGATAAGAGTTCAATTTGCTAAAATCATTTTCTATGCAGAACGTTACAGTCATTAAACAACCACCAGTATTCATCATAATTCAAGTTTGAAATAGGTTTTCCCAATACCAAATTTTACCAGGATTACATAAACCAGAAACAATGAAACCCTATTTTCGCTCATTTTTATCTGTTCCATTAATAAATTGGCCAACTGAGTTAATGTTTAGCCAACAACAACATTATCTACAAGTATCTATACTATGTTTATTGTGTTGTATCAAAAACATATGCACACTGTTGCATTTGGTAAATTCCTGAAATCTTTTACTTTCATTGCTTTTATTTTTCAAATCACCAATTCGCTACATGTTTAAATCATTTGCTTTAAATTTACACATATGTACAGATTTATTTTTAATTGCTTCACTCGGATTTGGTCTACTTTTCTTAATGTTTCCATAAAGGATTATAAGAGCAGGCACCATTGCCCAAACTTGCCCTTCTTTGAATAGGGATAATATACTGATCCTGTACTGACTGTAATTTTACAAACATATCTGATTCTGTTTTGATTGCAATAGCAATTTATTACCTGTATTACTTAATTTATCACTTTAAATAGTGAATACCTAATTACAATTTTAAAACATTGTTTTACTTCAGTTTTACATAATAATGAATTTATTACATTTTTGAGAGCTTTCCATCTATTTTCGCAATGTTAATTGTTTTTTTTTTTGCTTCAGAATTGAGCATTTTCACAATCAATTTACCTTTATATTATTAGACAGTTATACAAATTTAAAACTTTTGTTTTTACCCATTTTATTAATTTTTTTTTTTTTTTAGATACTCTGATTGTCGAACTTTCCATTATCCGATTTTACACATTTTTTTAGTATTACGTATTACTATGTATTTTCTTTAGCAATTTCACCTATTGCTTTTCACAAGTTTCCTGTGTGCTATTTTATCTAATTCATCAATGTTATCAAATTTATTCAAAACTGATTTAGTACTATGAGATTTTATTCATCTGATTTAATAATGTCATACTACTTCCACTGATTTTGACTCTTGTTCAGATTCAGAAAGATCAGTTTTTATTATTATTTCGAACACACATATTTTCAAAAATTGCTGTTCAGGGCTTAAAACCAAATTTAACTTAATAAGAGTATTTGTTTATTTACATCCAGCTTCCTTCTTCTGTATTTTACTCAGTTCCTTGTTACCTCAACAAGAAATTGAAGTAAAACAACTTATTAATTTTCCACTCAATATTTTTCAAATTTATTTATTCTACCTATGCAAAATTCAGTTAGATATACAATTCGATTACTCCTTTAAAACTCAGACACTCTTTAGGTGCTATATTTCAATTAATCCGGCAGTTTATTTTTTTTTTATCGGGACACCTTTATTATCACATAAAAGTTTTTTTTTTTTTAATTCCACCAACCATCCACTCTCCGAGACTTTAAGTCTCCTTTACTGGTTCTGACAATTCAGATGCACCAGTTTAGGTTTCAACTCAATTTTTTATTTATTCCGACTGGTTTTGAACAGAGTTCAGATGCACCAGTTTACTTTTATATTTGGCCTTTCCTTTTATTTTAATTTTTTTACTTACTGGTTTTGATTGAAAATCAGATGCACCAGTTTTACTTTCAAACTTTTCTCTGATTTATTCTTATCAGATTGTTTCTTTAATTCCATTCTTCATCTAGAAATTACGAAATTTCCATTATTCAGTACTATATCTCTGGCCACAACAAAACTAAAATTTCCATAACCCATGCTTTCTTCTCATTTGGATAAGATCCAACCAGTATACCTTTCCAGAGGTATTTTTCATAACATGGTTCTTATATGGTTTTACTTTACCATATTTACACAATTTCACTGTAGAGTTCATGGAACAGTTGGTGGAATCCTATGCCTTTCTTTACACAGTTCCTTCTATTTTACTTGCCGCTTTTTTTATTTGAAGATTATAATGTAAAAATGCATTTTCAATAAACTTTTCTTTAAGCGTCATAAACACTTTTGATTTGATTTACAAATATTTTTTTTTATTATAATCCATTCACAAAGATTTTAAAATCCATTTTTGAAGGAGTAATGCAATCTACTTGTATGTATATCAATTTTATCATTAGATAAGCAACAGTCGATGTCTAAGCTGTTAGCATTTGCATCCTTGCCATATTCTTACCCTTCAGTTGATAGAGTGAAGAATCAATAGAATTAGATACACCCTTTAAATCTTCATGGTGAGATATTGAAAGTTAGTACAAACTCACATTTTTTCATTGCCTAAATAACAAAGCATTACTAAGTATTACTTGTATGATTAGCTAGTACATACTTAGTATGCACTTTGCTCATTAGCAACTCAAGTCAGCAAATATATACATATCTCAGCCAATATTTTAGTGAACTTTCACTAGGTGTACTCAGTCTGAAATTCCCTTCTGAACTTCTATTTCATTTTATATTCACCAAGTGAATATATTCAGTTTTGTTCGAGAGCTAAATGTATGAATGTATTAATTTCACCAAGGCTTCACCGAACCCAACTGAAGCCATGGTTTCATTTTATTATCATTCAGTGAATGATTCTATTCAGAAAACGCCTTATTGTTTCACATCTACTAAATACCTTCTGAAAGCACTTAACGTTTTCATTTCAGCATATATATATATACATATATATTTTCTTAATATGAACGTGAATCCATTGTTATTACTTCTAAATTCTAAATGAACAAAAAGTAGTTTCACCTTAATGGAGTGAATTCATGAATGTTCGCTGGGATATTACCCATACTGCTTTTGTTTTAAACTGCACGCATAATCTATTATGATCAAAATTTTAATTCTTCAATAATATTTTAGTAATTCCTGAAATTTAATTCAAGCGCAATCAAAATATTAAATTTTTTTTTTTTTTAAATTCATACCATCAATTCAAAACAATTAATATGATACTTACAGTACTGTCACTCTCAGTCCATTTTTATCATTTTTCTTATTTTTTTTTTTTACCTGTAGGAGTGATTTTCATTCTTACACCCGCTTCCTTTATGCAGCGTTCGTCTTTTGTGTCCGAATGTTCGTTCCTCGGGCGTTCACACTTATTTATTTTTTTTTTTTTTTGCACTCCAGTATTCTTGTACGATTATACATAGTTCAATTTCAATGTTCTTAGTACTGTTTTAAATCACTTTATGTCAAATTTTTTTTTTTTTATACATTTTAAATGCAAACATCAACAAATTCCAGTACTATTATTTTTATATTAGTTTCTTTTTGAAAACTTTTTCGTACGTCATTTAGAGTTCTAATCATTAGCAAGTATATTATACATAATTTTTCCACACTTGTTTTTTTAATCACAATCAAACATATTTTGCACACAACTTGCACAGCACTGGTTTAAGGAAATGGATCTGGGCCCATAACCTGTTAGAAAATCTTATTTTTAATTAAACACTGTATTTTATACTTTCATAATTTTCTTTTTATTGATATATGTTTCTTTCTTAAGCTCAGCTCAAGAACTAAACTATAGCTCTTTCATCAACTTATAACCATGAATGAAAATATCTAAGTATGCATATAGTATGCATCTCAAACTATGCAATACAGTTTACGACTAGTATTGTAAACAAAAATTTCAATCTATACGTTGCATTGTATCTTAATACGTACAATCATACAAAGAACGATTTAATTTTTGTTTAGAATCTTAAGTGGCTGTGGATGCATTATTTTTACGATCATAAATATCGTAAATATCCAACAGTACGCCACTGCTGTATGTACATATATTTACATATAAATGTAGTTACGAATTTATAGGTTAATGTTCCCAATATACATATACATAAAATACCACCAGTCTGTACTCTGTTGCCACACTATTATAGACTTCGCATAAGTCTTTGTTTCTTGCCCCCATGCTAATTGCTTAAAATCGTTTTCGATTTCATTATTCTTTTTTTTTTTTTGGTAATGTTTATGTGAGGTTTATATTATAGCGACACGACATGCTTTATTGACAAAGATGACAAAATGCCAGCTAAAGAAAAAAATCCCAGAAAAGTGGTCTCAAGTATAGATGGCGAACGATTAGATAATGAACTCATGAAATTAAAAGCCTCGCGTATGGAATTTGGCGATACAAGTACTTTTACGTATTGCGGCTACCACTCGTATACTAGACAGAAATGTTACGTTTAGTACAGGTTAACGACACTTCATTTATCTTTTCACTTCATCGAAATGAAATGAACTTTAAGAAAATAAAAAGAAACAGGCTAAGAAAAAATGTTAACATAATACGATGAATAAAGCCAGTAGTGTCCGAACGGTATAGTGGAGGCTTCGCTTGCCACTGGACGGTCAAGATGAAGATGTATTGCACTTACTGTCTCCCGGATTCAGTGGCATGTCATCTGGGTGGTCCAGAAATTTTATTGATATGTTTCGTTAACATATGTTATATATCTCATACCGAAACGTTAGAGAACGATGACTAATTCAAAAAGAAGTTTTATCTTCGAAATTTAATTTTCGGAAAACACAAACGCCCGAGTTGTTATTATTCAATTATTTCCATTATTAAGGAATATTACATATGATAATTGAACGGCGCTATTATGTACTATGGCACGGCCGTGAGAAGAAGAAAATTCGATTTCTATTTTTAAAGGGCTTATACAGGGAAAACCAATTTCAATCTTGGATTAAGAGAATTATAGGATCTAAACTAATTCAGAATCCAATAAAGCATGCTTACACAAATCTGGCAAATTTTAATTTGTAATAAATTACGATTTACTCGTCAATGAAATAAGTAATATATTTATAGAACAATTTGAAAAGGCTCCATAATTACTTAATAGTCTAAAAATATATATTCGCTACCTTTCGATAAAATTGTCAGATTGACAGACATTTCAATGTCTATTTCTAGAACAAAAGAAACCTATTTATTTTAGTATAAACCTACACTCTGGTCTAATAATATCAAACCCAATACGTATAGGTATACCTCCCACCAGTTTTACTTAAAAAAAGAACAACAGAATTGCGTGACAAATTTTCCTTCCGAATAACCAAACAATATCCAAAGTTTAATGAACCATTACAGCCCGGATTGAAATCAATGACTTACCCATGAAAAAAAAAACAGAACAAGACAAAACAAAAAACCATTGCCAGCAACATATTTACATTCTAACCGCCCAAATGGTCAAGGACACAGACACACATCTCTACCATATACCGACTCATGATTACAATGTACTCTCATCGAGTATATCCAATTAATCGTAATTTTTTCATAATAGCTATACCACCATCATCGTATACAAGATGGTGAATAAAATACCACCGAGGTCCTTTCAATCACAACATTTAAATTCGCTTCATGACTGCGTTTAGAGATGAAGCAGCAAGTGGTCAAAAGGGTCGCTTTTATTCGCTATTTGGTATTGTGTACTATGCTCTCCCTAATTTTGCCTGGTTGTCTTTCACCTCCCCCTAGCCTTCGCCTTTCGAAATGGCACGATTGTGACTCGGTGGCGCGGCTCGAATTCGAAAGAATGGGTAGAATTAAGTCTCGAAGGACGAAAATTACTTGCCGTGATTACGACAACCAGACCGCACCATCATATCCCGGTGGAAGGTTTTCAGATATCGTAAAAATTTCATTATGGTAAAGAGAGGGAAAATCTCGAAAATCCTGACAGTAATGGTAAGGGTGTATAAGGCGGGTTTCGGTTTGATAGCCGTGACTTCGGTAGGAATTAGTATCTAAACGTTTCAGTGTTGAAGGATAATTCTGTGTGCACGATGTGTTGTATTGTGTATGTGTGAAATGTTTTCATGTTAGTAAAGAGCCAATCCGTGTTTAATTGGACTTTGTAGTTGAAATCTGCAATAGGTTTTGGTGAAACTGGGTATTACAGATTAATTGCGCACATAAGCATCCTTGATGTATTTTTTATTTTAAATACATACATAAGTGACTAAAAATTACTTTCTCATAATTTTTAACCTTTACCTTCTTTGTACTATGTGGAAGCTGATATTGCAGCATCAATAGATTTTTAATATTTCACATTCTTTTTCAATTCTGGATATTATTTTTATTTCAAAATTTTCAAACAAGAATCAGACGCACCCATAAAAATACACTTAGATTCATTAGCCATGCCAAGTTTTTCCCCAGGCAATGAACGCGTAATTAATTGCAACATGTTCACACGCATGATTTATGGGAAGATTAAGGGCGAATTGTGCGCGAATGAACGAATCAACGCAACGGGTTGAATGTTGAATGGGAATATCGCGACTATAGCAACAAGACCCCGGCAAAGTACATACACACCAACAGCAAAAATAAACCAACAAAGTGATGAAGTGGATTTCGCTGCGGTTCATTGAAACATTTTAATAGTCCCCTCTACTGAGAGCTTGTAATGAGTAGTACCCAAGTCTTGTTGCTTCTGTGCTGTTGTGTCCTGCTACAAGCTACATAGACGATTAAACATTGTCGCGCTTTTATTCTGGTGATAGTTTTAATAAACGCATTGGGGTAAAGACAATTATGTACTTGGGTAGATGATTGACAGTTGTACCGAAGTATGTAGGGGTAAAATCTGAGGAAAAATCTTTCAATACCTTACCATAATCATAATATTCTAACAATGAATCTAGTAGTGAAGCAGATATCTTCATACATTTATTGCCTTTTATCAAGCAATATGTATTCAAAAGGGAGATTCCTACAGCGTAATATTCTCCGCTTCGCTAGATTGTTTACTGTTTTCAGTTTTTGTTTGCTGCACGGACATTAAAAAGTTCTGCCTCTTTTTCTATTAGAGCCATCATAACAAAATTCTGAAATTGCGAACAAGGTTAAAATCTTTCTGAGCCGACAGTTAAATGTATATAGACTTCTGTATGAAATTACAGATACAAGGACATGGTAGTTCCCATTCTAAACAAAACAACAACAAGCATACCATCATTGTAACAATTATCTACGTCCTAGTGTACTGACATTTGAAGAAAAAAAATGAACAGACAAATCCATCAGAGCCGCTAAGAATCAACCATATCATTTCCATGCATGCATTCCCTTTGCGGCATCCAAATATGTATAATCTCAGAGGAATACCTCAACAAGCGAAACCTTTACAAAAATCCAATACGCCCGTCCTATTGTGTGAAAGTCTGTTTTGTCTTTACCACATGCCATCCATATCCATCCATCCTACGGAGGAGTCCTATTGTCATTGTTTTGCCTACGAAACATTGCACGAACTCATCGGTGTGCAGGGAATAGACACAGTCAGTTCTGTATAGGTATGAAGACCGATCCACAGATACATATTACAAATTTTAAAAAGAATGAGACAAATAAGAGAGACTTTGCGTACACTGAAAAGAAATCGTTACGGTATGAAAGGACTTCCATTAATCTTTCTGCAATCAACTTGATTCAAGGCTAATACACTGTATAGTAGTGAATTATAGAGCAATGTCGAATGAGAGTGAGCATATGCCCTCCCTTCGATTCGATACTAGAGAGAGATGATGAAGTTGGAGTTATTCAGTCGCGAAAATTGCACTCCTAACATAAGTTTTACCATATCCTTATTCATCTTGCTGCAAAGTTGAAACAGAATGCCTATTATTAATATGCACATATAGTAGTAGTTGACAAGGAAACCCTTCATTATGCAGTGTATCTATCCGTAAAATGGAACATATTAAATATAAGAGAAGTGAGAAGTGTTCTTGCTTACCAGAATTCATTCAATGAAAGAGATAAATGACAGGTAGCAGATGTGCGATATTCGATTTCGTAACCTTTTGGGAGTGATATAATAGGAAATAGGTAACAGGTAAAATTTAAAGTAACGCCAATCATTGATTTTTATAGAAAACTGTTGACTCTGAATACATATGTTAATTCAGCTACGAATTCAAATCCCCAAATGAAAAAAATCTCAAAAGAAAGGTTTTCTCCTAATATAAATTCCATAAACACACATTTTGTGGACGCTTTTAGAATTCGAGGATTTCGTGACTCATCGTGGTTTAAGGATGTACTTATCAATTTATTTACAAACAAGTCGTTATACTTAATCACAAAAAATTAAGAACGAACGGACGGCTTACAAATAGGACATACCTAGATTCATTAATGCATTTATGGATACGGCAAAGTAGATTCAATGTTTCTAAACAACTGGATCCCACAAAAAAAAACAACAAATTGAAAGGGTTTCCACCAAAGAAAAAATCATCAGCTGCAAAAAAAACTTGAAACCGCCAGTCATATCCAGCTTCGCATTTTTTTGTGGGTAAGAATATACACTGGTTCAGTGGCGCAACCAGGATCCTGTCCTGGAGGGGGCTAATGACCTGCTTTTGCAAGTTAAGTGATGAGGTTATATTCCAGTAATAAAGCTATATGGTGATAGCGACTCGTTATGTTGCACTATAGCGTCAAATCAAAGAATACAATGCTTGAATCCAGCTTAAATTTTTTTGCTAGAAGATATTTTTACAACAATTTGGGTCAAGCAGCAGACCTAAATATATTTTGTAAATTTTCGAATGTGAGCGTCTGGTGGATTTTTATTTTAAATTTTAAATTCATATAAATTTTACTCTGTTTTATGTAAAATTTAAAAGAAATATTTTTTGACATATTTTTGGTGATATGAGGCTTATTCTCTAGTTCCTGTCAACCCCTTGTGGGGCATAGGACATTAACTACGCCTTCTCTACACTTCGTTCTGTTCTGCGCCAACGGCGCTAGGTTTAGCGTTTTTCCTTCGCTAAATACCGATCTTGTCCATGTATGCCAACACGGCGCGCGATTTACAAAAGTTTGCAACTTATCATGAGGCTTACACGTTATCAAATATGTATTCGCTAATGTGAAAGCTAAAGTAGACTTTGTCAAAAATATGCTGATGTGAGGCTTGCTTTATACACTTTATTTTCATTTTGGAATTTTTTTCCCAATTTCTGTGTCTGGGAGGGGCTTTAGCCCCCTTAGCCCCTCCCGTGGTTGCGCCACTGCACTGGTTGGCATATGTGTATTTTGACATCTCATACCCTCGGGCCCCGACACTGGTTTTGTTTAACTAAAGCCAATAACGGTCATTTTCTTTTATCAAAATTAAAGCACATATCGACAGCAATAAATATGCTTAATATTTTTCTTGTCCTTTTTCGGACTCTCATCCTATAGAAAAGAGAAACGATGGAGGCGTAATTCTGGTGTACCATAAGTATTTTGACAACATTTAACTCTTTGATTGTACCCATTTTATCGCAAGAACTGATGCAAAAAACATGTTTTTATTAATTTTTGAGTTCCCCATATTAATTTTCAAATAAAAATATCACCAGTGGCTCGAAACATAAACAAAAATTAGAATTTCGAAAATTGGTTTGAGCATCGATTGATGCAAGCGTTAGTCCTGGTTTACACATTGAATACGCTTCTATTGAATTTTATTTCATACGGTAAACTGTTTATTACCAAACAAAATAATGTTTTAAAACAAAATAAAAACAAATTTTGGCGCTCTCTGAAAGGAAGCGAATGTAAACCCCGAGATGAGTGAGCCACGATGAAGAACTCTAAGAAAGAAGTGAAATTTAAACCAAATAGTGCCGCAAAAAAAAACGAATATAACTTCCGACGATTCAATGACGACCAAGAGAAGCTTTGGCCATGGAAACAGTGATTTGAACTTCAGCAGCCTAGGCCATTGTAAGCAAAATATCCCTGCATCATGAGAGAGCCTCCACTGTGGTATTAATTTTGATAACCAGGTATCCATTTTTTCACATAAACTGGGAATTTTCTTTAAATATTCATTTTTTTTGTAAAAATGTAATAAAATAACGAATATTAGACGAAAAAGCTTTTTCCGAAAGTTGCAGTAGCTTGAGCTTTTTCCTTAGTAACAGAGGTTTGCTTTTGGTATGGTTTTTAGGGTTTTTTATAAAAATTTTTTCAAAAAACCCTTATGAAATCGATTTTGTCCGTCCGTCCGTCCGTCCGTCTGTCCGTCTGTTCACTAAATAACTCGCGAACGGCTCAACCGATTGTCATGAAATTTGGTAGGAATGTGTAGAATGGTTACCGTCTTTGGCACATATACCTTAGAAGTTGGTAGGAAGAAAACAACAGGGTGTCCCGAACGTTTGAAAAAAGTCGACTTTTTTAGTTTTTATCGGAGATTAACGTATGGTTATTTAAATCAAAGATCTAAACGAGTACACCTCATATCAGTTAAAATTTTCAAGTTTCGAGTAACGGTAAAAAAGTTATTGGCGTTTAAAGTTAAACTTCCTTTTCGAGCTCCGTTTTTCTAAACCGTTATAGGGATCGATATGAAACTTTGCACAAAGATTGGTCAGTGGGGCCTTATATACGTTAAATATTAAGACTGTTGACTTTTGCTAAGGAAAAGTAAATAACAGTAAATTTGTAAAATTTGAATTTGATCGTGTGTAGCCCCTCTTAGGTTTCCAAATATGAAAATTCTGCTAACGATTTTTAGAAAATTACATATAGAATATGTCTACGAATTTTCATTCGAATAACTGTATCCAAACCCGAAATATAGCCAAATAAGTATTTAGTAAGGGCCTTTCACAATGCAAGCCTCTTAAGAATTTCTTCAATGCATATCTTTTAACTTGATGAAACAATGAACATGAAATTTGGTGGAAATGCATAAAATGATAATAGTGTTTGCCACAAATATTTTTGAAGTTAGTAGACCAAGTTAACAGTGTCCCTGAATAGCTGCAAAAGTACATATACTTGTTCAATACTCATAGGAAAGCTTGCGTTGGCTCTTATGACAGGGAACACAATGGAATCATTTTATATAAGGTTGCTTTTACTTGATTAAAAAACAGTAACAGTAGATTTACAGCTAATAATTCAGTTCATATAATAAAGCCAAGCCATCCTTACGTTTGCCTGAGTTTCTTTTTGGTCAAAGGCCATCAGAAATCTTAAATCGAAAAATGCCTGTAGATTTGCCTTGGAGTACTTTTATACAAACTGGATAAATAGTAAATCTATTTTTGGATTGGTCTAATTAAAGGTGGAACAGAATGAAAGGCGTTAGCCTTTCATTCTGGAACGCGTTTATTTAGACCAATCCAAAAATAGATTTACAGGAAGCATTTCATTAATGTTGTGCACAATACTTATTTATTGCTTATAAAATATATGTACAAAAAATATTCACTATGCATTAAAATTCCAAAAAACCCTCGTATTTTTTAATCTTTATTTGGTTTCACTTTATCTGCGTATGCATGCAATTTGCCTTTTTTAGTTCTAGACCGAAAGTGGTCGTTAGTATCTCTGCCTCCGATGGCACATTCTTCATATTCATAATATCCTTTGGTTCAATTAGGACATTTTCCATAAATATTTGGAAGATTTTTTGGTAATGATTCGATGTAAACATCCCATTTCTGTGATGCATGGAATAGTTTTCTATTTCTTTTCTCTTGTTCAATTCTGGTGTTTAATAATGAATTGTCTACCTTATGAAATTAAATTCAATTGCAGCGTCTTCAACCTTTAAACCAGGGTTGAAGTTTGCCTCTACGAAGGCTTAAACCAAGCTTCGAATTTCTGATTTTTTTTCCAATGTTTCAAGCCACTGGATACATTTTCTGCTTGAAATTCAAAATATAAACACAAATTATTAATAAAATTATGGTTTATCCATTTTCCCAGAGAAATTGGTGTACAATCAAAGATTTAAATATTGTCAAAATACTTATGTCGCATCAAAATTTCGCAACAATCTGTTCTCTTCTTTATACCAAGAGAGTGCGAAAATGCACAGGAAAAATATTGAGCATATTTATTGCTGTTGATGTGTACATACTTTGATTTCCTTATAAGAAATTTACCGTTATTCGCTCTAGTTAAACAAAATCAGTATCTAGGGTCGAGAGTACCAGATGTCAAAATACATATGCCGGCTAGTGTATATACAGGAACAGGATTATCTTTCAACATTTTGTGGTAGCAGCTTCAAAATCAACAAATACATACCAGGCGATGCCAACCTATAACATTTTCCATACGCCCCCTATTTTCATTTTAAATGTCGAAGATCTTTCTGAATATGTATTATCCGAATTATCTTACATCGAATGACATCCCATCTTGCCCATACGTCGTTTACCGAAAAAACGTCCTTGTGAAGATTACATCTCGCAAAGATTGAAAAAACCTTTATAGGTCTCACGGAAATCTCGTAAATTGCACATATTTTTCCCTTTATTGCACCAACCACATAGTTTGACAGCCTATGCACCAGTTTTGAATAAAAATAAAAATTTTTTTTCGGAAACTAGCCTGGAAGGCTGTATCCCTGCCAATCGGTAAACCTTGCTTCGTTCTACTTTTTCTTTTGTCCACTTGTGGCGAACTTCTCAAATAACTAGTGATCCATCATCTCGATGCATCGAAAACTGACGATTGCAAATTTAATTTGATTGCAGCTTCTGTTTTTGATATTTAGAGTGCAGCAATAATAGGCGTGTTTTTTTTTGTACTCCGGTGTAGGTTATTTAAGTGTAACTACATGGGGTTACAATTCCAACATGACCCATGCCATACATGATGTTGTTATGTTTTTATTGTACCTCCATTTAGTTAAACTTAACTAACCTACAACGGAGTAAAAAAAAAACACGCCTAATATTGTGACAGCACACTAGAAAAAAGTGAATCGTTAGATTTGTGAATGTAGTATGAAGAATCTATCGCTGGTCTACTCTTTCAAATTGCACAGCTCAGATAAAAATACAAAAATCTTCTAACAAAATTATCCCGCCAATTCCATTCTAATTGAAAGATAAATTCAATTTGAACTTCTGAAATCCGTAGACATAATAATAAATACATATACTCGAAAAGTATGACAACCGAAACAGCAGCAGTCCATCTATCTCTCTTATATCGTTAAACAGCCTTAACAAAACAATTTTCTCTCGCAAATGCCCTAAAGACTTTTTCACCCAAATCATAACGACACGCACATCTTTCACCATCTGTTAAATACCAAAGTATGTATACTCATAGAAGAAGAAAGTACAGGTGATCCCCTACATACGTCGTCAGTCCGTACTCAAGAATTGCGACGTAAATCGAAATCAACGTAAGTTGAACCAAAGCAAAAGAAACCCATAAGTGTATATGATATGTACTTCCAACAAATATATTTCCATCTTCGTTTACATAATACATAATATGTAACATTACATATGTTAAATGTCAAGATATTCGATGAAAATAAAACTCGCGTCTTTTACAACAATTCGCCTGTTTATTAACGCCAATATAAAAACTACACGCCAGAATATCAAGAGCTACAAAACACGTCCGTCGCGTATGATGTCTATTCATCAACTCTCCTGTGTGTTTCGCCATACACACTAACACACTCTCGCCAGTGCCGCCACACGTACTCCTCCGTGAATCGCCCTTCGTCTAGGTTTGCGCCGTCCGCCTCGCAACGAGTCCGAGTGTAACATTCGGCCATCCTGCAACGATTAATGTCCTCATTAATTACATCATTATTAATAAAATTGCCTAATCATAGTATCGCCAATGGAAACGCCTTCCAATCGCCTTGAGACACGCCCAAATCGCCAATGCCCTACTACCTAACTTTCTAACAAGTCTATTAAGTCCGACCGATCAACTTCTTCGCCATATTCATCATCGCCACTCATATCGATGTCACTAACGCCATGATATTTCCTAAGTGAGTCAACCGCCACAAGTGCCTCATATCGCTTGTAACCTCTTACGCCCTTAATCGCCTCGATCACATACCGATCATTTTTCAACGCCCTCACCACTCGATACGGTCCATCATACTTGTTAGCTAATTTTCGCCCTACGCCCACACCCGCCTTGTTTGTCGCAGCACTACGCCATAATACAAGTTCGCCTGGTTTATATCTAATCGCCTTCTTTCGCCTTTGGTCGTATCTCAATTTCATTCGCCCAGCCGCCCTAGTGATATTCTCACTCGCCTTTGCGCGGTTCAGTAATAGCCTCTTCGCATGACATGGAACAGTTGAGTCGTCACCCTTCCGTTTCCTCGTCGCGACGCCTTTAGTACAAACCACCTCGCCTTGGTTAAGTTCAGCTCGTAGAGCTTCCGCCACGCCTGTTAGGTCATCAACCTCACCTTGCGAATTCTTTTTGTGAAGGTTCGTCTCCCCCGAATTTCCTTCACCGCCTGGTATTCGCTCTTCGCCTGTCGCCTCGCTAGCTAGCTCGCCATTCGCCAGATTTGCTATTACACCACGACTTCCATGGGAGAATAATAATTGCGCCGGAGAGAACCTAGTGCTCGCGTTCACAGTATTGTTCAGACCCCATATAATCTCGGGTAACGCCTCATCCCATCGGGCCTCCGCCTCCGCACTAGTCGCCAACGCCTCTATAATCGTTCTATTGGACCTTTCCACCTGTCCATTCGCCCTTGGTGTTGCTATTGCATTCGCCACATGCCGAACACCCTTTTCCGCCATAAAGTCTTTAAACACTCGACTTGTGAACGCCAAACCCTGATCACTTATGATCCGCCTCGGGTATCCATATTCCGAAAATATTTCTCTAAGTCTCGCCACCGCCTCAGTAGACCTTAGAGTTTTCGTTGCTCTCGCCAGCACGAACTTGGTAAACCCATCGATCAACACCAACAGATACGAGTTACCCTTCGCACTTTTTACAAAAGGTCCCAAATGATCCACATGTACTGTGTCAAATGGTATCGCCCGCCTTTCTATAGGATGTAAATATCCTTCGCCTCGCCCATAATCACCTTTGGCAAATGAACACTTTAAACACGCCCTTACATACTTCAAAATGAACCGCCTCATTTTGGGAAACCAGTACGTCTCTTGAACTAACTTCAGGCATCTCTCGTACCCCGGATGACCTACCTCATCGTGATGCTTGTGTATGAGGTTAAAACGCGCCATTGATGGAACATACAGTCTATCGCCAGACAATGTCTTTCTATACAATCGCCCGCCTTTAATTATATAGTTCGCCTTCAATTCTTGGATTGGTAACGCCTCATTCAACGCCTGTATTATCCCCTGCACCTTGGGATCCTGTAGCTGTACAGTCAAGAACCAATCATGTTGCCCTATCTCCACAACTCTGATTTGAACGACTCTATTTTCAGTTTCGCCTTGTTCTGGATTACGGCTCAGAGCATCAACATGCTGCATCCTGTCGCCTGGACGATATTCTACCTCAAAATCGTACTCCTGTAACGCCAACCACCAACGAGCAATACGAGGAACCAAATCTTTCTTGAGCATTGTTCCCCTAACCGCCACACAATCAGTCACTACTTTAAAATGAATCCCTACCAAATATACCCTGAAACGCCTTATCGACTCTACCACCGCCAGTGTCTCGAGTTCGTAGCTATGATAGACTTGCTCTTGAATAGATGTAACACGACTAAAATACTCTACGGGTCGCCACCCCTCCGATGCATTGCGCCTCTGCAACAGTATACCGCCTAATCCCCATTTACTCGCATCCGTATGTAGCTCCGTTTCAGCTTTACTATCATATATCGCCAGTAGTGGTCTTGTCACCAAATTACTTTTCAACGACTCAAACGCCTTCTGTTGTTCTTCGCCCCAGTTCCAAGTACGCCCTTTCTTTGTGAGTTCTGTTATTGGCCTAGCAATGGAGGAGAAATTTTTAATAAACTTCCTAAAATAAGAGACTAATCCTACAAATTGCCGTACACCATGTACGTCCTTTGGAGCTTCATATTCCGATACCGCCTTTATCTTACGCCCTCCTGGTCTCACGCCATTCGCCGAAATTTCATGACCTAAATACTCAACTGTCTCCATTAGAAATGAACATTTTTCCATATTTAGTTTCAATCCTGCTTTCTCTATTAGATTTAACACCATCTCTAATAGTTCCGCGCCCTCACCCACACTCGCCGATGGAATCAATAAGTCGTCCATATAGGCTAACACCTGCCCATATTTCAACACGCCCAACATTTTATTAATTATTCGCTGAAAAACCGCCGGGGCATTCGCCAACCCAAAAGGTACTCTCATATACTCATAATGGCCATCAGGAGTGATAAACGCCGTTTTACTCACTGATGCCTCGTGCATCGGAACCTGATGATAACCCTGCGCCAAATCAAGGGTTGTATAGTACGCCTTATTGGCCAATTTGTCCAACTGATCAGAAATTAGAGGTAAAGGATACCTATCTTTCACCGTGATTGTGTTTAACGCCCTATAGTCCATACACATCCGCCAATTAAACCCCTCCTGGTATCGCCACGCAGACTTGTTGTTCTCGGTACAATTTTGCCGCCATATGCACTCGTTCGCCTGTTGTGGACCCAACCACTTCCACCGTTGCACGCCCCGTAGATTCGCCTGGACACACAAAATCTTCCGATAATACCACTTGCCGCCGTTCATATTCTGCTTCTAACGTCAATTCTGGTTATTAATCAAATTCAAATTACTCACCCGTCGCCGCGGACACTCCCGTGAGATGTGTCCACTCTCGCCGCATCGCCAACACCGGTCCGCCCTCGCCTTAGGACAATTTCGGCTAATATGCGTGCCCTGTTCTTGACAGTTATAGCACCGGATCGTTAGAGCAGCGCCTTGCCACCCGCCACTCGGCCGACTCTCGCCTTGTCGATCCGAACTCACGGTTCTACCGCCGCCTCGATATAGCTCCACGCCCGCCAGGAATCGCTCGTAAAGCTGTTCAGGTGTTTTACACCCCGCCGCCTGCGCATTTGCCCGCAACTCCTCCGGCAAACCGCGAATGATGCACGACACCGCATCCTCGCCTTGTATTTTTAGGCGTCCACACATGCCCAGCTTGGCATGATAATACGCCGTCATGCCCTCGCCAGGTTGCTTGCGCCTCGCAACCATCTCCTCGAGCATAATTGCGTACTCGTACCGCCTTGGGAACGCCGCCCGTAATTTCGCCTTCCATTCACTCCACGATAAACTGTAATTATCGAGACGATGATACCATCGTCTCGCCGTGCCCGCCAGCTTCGCCTGCATTATCGTCGCCCTCTCGTAATCAGACCAACCATGCGCATCGCCGTGCTGGTCGATCTTCTCCAACCACCGATTCACGTTCTGTTCCGCATCGACAGGATCGAACACCTCCACAATTTCCTGTCCGATGCGCAACGCCTGTCCGCCGCTCGCCTTATAATCGCCACCATCGGAACGCGACGCCGGGCGCTCCTCATGGCGCTCCACCACCTCGCCGAACACTAATGCCGCCTGTTGCTGTACCGCCCGTCTGATCTGAGTCGCCAGACCCGCTTCTAAAATGTCTTGCACGACCTTTTTTATCATTTCGCCCGAACCGTCTTCCTTACGCTTGGGCACCGCGCCTTGTCCCGTTACACCATCACTTTTCCCATTATCGCGCGACGGAGTCGACTGCGTGTTGACTCCTTCTATCTCGCACTCGTCGACCTCCATGTCGCCTTGATGATTCGCCATGTTCACGCCGCCGTGCAAAAATTTCAATCGCCAAATCGAACAAGAAAAAACACGCACCGCCGCCGTGCAAAAGTTACAGTCGCCAAATCGGACAAGAAAAAAAACACGCACCACCGCCGTGTAAAACAAAATTGTCCGTCGCCAAATTGTACAAGATCAAACATGCACACACCGCCGTGCAAAAATTTTCCAGTCGCCGAACAAAGAAAACAACCAACACCGCACCGCCGCGCCGTACACAACTTGTCCGAACATGCACCACGCCGTGCAAAGAAAATCACCGTTCTTTTTTCTTTATTTTTTCTCGCCAAATCGCCAATTTCACTCTCGCGCGCGGATTCCCTATCCCACTTCTGATATGTTAAATGTCAAGATATTCGATGAAAATAAAACTCGCGTCTTTTACAACAATTCGCCTGTTTATTAACGCCAATATAAAAACTACACGCCAGAATATCAAGAGCTACAAAACACGTCCGTCGCGTATGATGTCTATTCATCAACTCTCCTGTGTGTTTCGCCATACACACTAACACACTCTCGCCAGTGCCGCCACACGTACTCCTCCGTGAATCGCCCTTCGTCTAGGTTTGCGCCGTCCGCCTCGCAACGAGTCCGAGTGTAACACATACTAAACATAAATAACAAAACAAATTTCTTTATTGCAAACAAAAATTAAGAATTCACCTCGAACCTAAACTGTATTTCGCTGAGTTCATAATATGTACTACTCCTCCTCGGACGAACTGATGGACTGAGGATCGGATGCAGTAAAGGATGGGTTAGTCTTGAAAAAAGAGTGAATTCTAGGCTGACATAACGCGGATGACTTTTTTTCAATGCACGAAACAGTGCTTGAAAGAGCGTTAGTTACCTCTTCGCTCCTCCTGCGATCTGGATCATTATTTTTAAAGATTTCTATTGCATTTTCAAGATGATGAAAAGCTTCTGATAGCTGCTTTAATGTTAAAGATGGTTGTTTCTCTTCTTCTTTGCTTTCAGGGTTTTCCATAGACTGATTCAATTGTTCAATGAGCTCTTCATTTGTGAGAGGCTCGTCATTCGAATTTATAAAAGCATGCACTTCACCTGTGTCCATATCAGGGAAACCTATACGATCAACGAAAGTCATAATTTCACTTTCAACTTCATCCCGTTCCACCAGCTGCTCCGGTACATTTTCTTTCTGAGTAATATCTGGCCAAAGTTTTTTCCAAGATTTTTTCATATTGGAGCCTGTTACTTCATTCCACGAGGCGCTAATATCGTCCACAGTTATTTTAATATCGTAGGAATTCCAGAAAGATTTAATAAGGTTTTCTTATTCTGCATTTGATCCTTCGTTAGAATCAATAAAAGTGATCAAACGCTTCAATGTTCTTCGCAAATAATACGCCTTAAATGCCGAAATGACACCCTGGTCCATTGGCTGAAGCAAACTTGTTGTATTTGGCGGTAAAAATACGACTTTTATATTTTCATCATTTTCATCCAGATCTACTGGATGACCGGGTGCATTGTCAAGAACAAGCAAAGCTCTGAATGATAAATTATTTTTCTCCATGTATTCCTTCACCGCCGGACGAAAGTAGGATTGAAACCAATCTTTAAACAAGGCGGCCGTCATCCAAGCCTTTCTGTTCGAACGCCAAATGACTGGTAACCGGTCCTTCGTAATATGCTTGAAAGCTTTTGGATTCTCCGATGTATAAATCAAAAGAGGTTTCAGCTTAAAGTCGCCCGAAGCATTTCCGCCTAGAAGTAAAGTAAGTCTTTGCTTTGCTTTTTCGAATCCAGATATCGTTGCGTTGTCAGACGAAGTATAGGTCCTCCCAGGCATTCTTTTTATAAGGAGAGCCGTTTCATCTACATTAAAAATTTGTTGTGCCGAGTATCCTAAAGCCTTAATTGATTTAAACAAGTCTATGAATTTCTCAGCAGCCTCTTTATCTGCATCTGCGCTTTCCCCACTCAATTTAAGGTTGTGTAGTTCAGCCCTCTTTTTGAAACGGTCGAACCAACCGCGGCTTGCTACAAAAACTTCACCTTGTTGCTTAAGTTCATCAAACAAGTATCTGGCCTTTTCTTGGATAATGGTGGTGCTTATAGGCACATTCTTTTGGTTCAGATCCTCAATCCAAGTTATCAAAAGCTTTTCCACCGTTTCCACCGTAGACGATCTTTTCTTCGTCATAATTGTAATATTTTTCGTGGCACATGAAGTCGCATACTCACGGATCTTGGACTCGTTGGCACGTACATTCCGCACTGTTGTTGGCTGCAACCCCAAGGCGCGTGCGATATCAACCGCTTTTCTTCCCGCAGAAAACTCTTCTAAGATTTTTAATTTCAGTTTCAACGTCAAAGTTTTTCTTGTTTTCTTTTTCGTGGCCTCATTACGTCGTCCAGGCATATTATAGCTTTCCTAGAAACAATCTTCATTGATTATTATCACTAACAAAACACTAGGGCACTATTTTTCGACTCACTTTGTTTTAACAAAATTTTAATGAATTATTCTGCAGCAGCAAATCGAAACAACATAAACATAACTATACTGCTCTCGTGCAAATTATTTCACATAATTAGAAAAAACTACCAGACAGAGAGAGAGAGAAATAACGGTTTTCAGTAAACCTTCGACGATGCGCTTCCGCACCAAAATCTTCAATGATTGGTTGTGTCGCGGGTATGCATTGTAACTTGTTTGTGCTTGCAATGGACGACACGACGCGACGGGAACGTAAGTCGAATATTAAAGGGACGTATATCGAAGCGCCTGATTTAATTTGAAAACGACGTAAATGCGAAACAACTTAATACGGGGGAGACGTAGGTCGGGGATTACCTGTATTCTCGAAATCGACTATTTTTCTCCCTTTTCGAATTCATTTTCTTTTTGTCGGGGATAAAGTGATTTTTTCATCTTTCTTCGTTGGTTTGTTTCGGCTCGGGTGTGGGCATATTCACGACACAACCGTATACAATGCGTGAAAAAAGAAATCGTCATAAATCGATGAAGGACAACACAGGACATCTCGTATAAATTTAAACGTGAACTAGGCTGTATAGTGTGTAGAGCTGTAGAGTATACAAATACACCGTTCGTATCATATTTGCAGGAGAGAACGAGGACGACGCACGCGGCAACAACAAAAATAAAAATGGAAAAACATGATTGGATTGTCCTTTCCTCTTGGCCATTTAATCTTAAATCGAATCGGTCCGGAAAAATGAATCGGGGTGAGCTTTGTATGGGGTTGATGCGTATTCATCGTTTGTAACAGTTTTCAAGTATAGCTACTAACTCTTTTGACTGTCGACGTTTCTATAATCCTTGTCCAGTTACTTGACAGGGCCATAGATAGAGCATGTTTAAATTGAAATGGGATTTTTATGCATCTTATGGGAAGTCGGATTTTTGTTCGGTTTTCTATATAGTAAAACCTCCCTTAATTAGGAACGCATTTTACTATAATTTGAATTAAAAGTACACTGAGTACATTTTATAATCTTGAATCTCGTATTTGTTTTAAAGAATTCAATTTAATGCAATGAATAAAAAAGTAAAAAAAAGGAGAACACGATATTTACACTCTTTTACTCGTACGTAAAACATAAATATAAAATACTGACTATTCTATGCTAAAATCCAATTTCAAAGTTTCTTAGTATAGTGTATCCACTCCTGTGCTAACAATCATATGGCAAGGAAGGCTCCTTGAAAGTTGCTCTACCCAAAGGATATGCATATACATAAGTATAAAAGGAACGAATAGGAATGATGTTGTTCGGGTGAATCCAAGCACGATAGTCAGGCATGAAGCTTGGTCGGTTTACTTCAAATATTTAACGTATACACACGATGTATGTGAAGTTGTTTACATAAATGCGACAATCTGGAGCGTAAATGTATCAGTAATATGCATTTAGATTTTATGAAGATGTGGACAAAACATTATTGATATGTTACGTGTTCGTAGGAGTGTACAAGAAGTATTCTTTGTAATTAAACACAAGTATTAGTATCCACGTTAACATTCAAATAACATAGAAATAAGTCTGCTATTTCCATCCTTAATTGCGAAATCTATAGTTTATATAAAAATTTGGTTTGGTTCCAGATAGATGACTTTATTTATTGAAACCTTGGCTGATATGGATGTACAATATTGCGAATTATGAGTGTTTATATCACACTTATTAGCCACGTCTGCGATCATGTTTATTGATTTCAGTCTGAAGCGTATGATACCTTTATGCAGGACTGGCCCTAGGGGTGGGCGAACTGGGCGGTCGCCCAGGGCCACAGCTTCCCAGGGCAACCATGCGATGAAACCTTTACTTTTGGGGGGGGGGGGGGGGGGGGGCACCACTCTGAATCATCATCAATCTCCAGACCCTTCACACAGCAAAATAAACAAAACATACCTGATGCAAAATCAATGTAATATACCTAGGCGATGTTGTCAAATAAAGATGAGGTTGCAAAATCAATTGACGTTTCAAAGCATAACGGAAATTTTTAAATGTCCGAACTTCAGAAGTTTAGTTTTAGGATAAACCTAAGTTTAGTTTTAGGATAAACCTAAGTTTATTCTATAAAAAAATGAAAATTAACGTGGAACCAGGCAATTTCCAAAAACAGATAGAAATTTGTTTCCATTGAAAAATTCAAGTAATGTAATGAGCAAATATTTTTCTGTAAGTTTCAAAATTTTAAAGCTTAGGTTGCCTACTATATGCACTCCGATATGTCTAAATACCATCCATCTGACGGATACTATTCCAAAAGTTTGACTAGGGAAAAGCGGTGATACAGCGCGTGGCCCGATTTTTTTACGGCTTTGACGAGGGAAAAGCACTGATACAATACAGCGACTCGACCGATTTTTCTACGACTCTCAACTCAACTCCGAGATAAAAAAAGAGGAACTGTGCCAAGGACATAAAACTGACCAGAAAAGTGTTTGTGACCACATTTTAGGGATTTACTTAGAAGCTCAAATAGTGCGAGAATAAAATTTTCTTTCAACAAAAACTAGATCAAAAGTTTAAAAATTTTACAGGGTAAATAAATACGCATTTCTTAGAAAGAGCTAGCTTTTATGAAACATTTCCAACACTCACCAGACGCAGAATTTTAAAGCATTGCTATTTTGGCATATACCTCCCCAAAGTACGTCCTTTTATACCCTATAGCCATAAGATGGTATAGGGCAGGGTTGTCAAACTCAAAACCTGGCCCGGGCCAAATAAGACTCTCTTCAGGTTTGGGTGGACCGCAGGAGCGAAATTTCAAAATTGTTTATTTAAACGTATTACGAAAGTTGATTACATAATATTATTTTTTAAATATGGCAGAAAGTCTGGATCTCTCGGGATTTTCCGTGAGAACTTCCTATTGTAGCACCGGTCATCGAGGTCGCCCAAAGTAACATTGGGAAGCAAAGTAGTCAGATTAAATTAATTTCAGCAGAAAGTGACTAAAAGAGACAAATAGTTGTTTGTGATATGGTTTTAAACAAAACTCATGCACCAATACAGCTTAATAATTATAAATCTAAAAATCTAAAAATCAGGCACTGCTGTAATTATTATTTTGGGGATTTAGTAACCAATTCCAAGATTTCCGTAGTTTTTAAAGCTTTGCCATTTTTCCAAATAAATTTCAATTCATGTTCGGTAAAGCCACCCTATTTTTTATTAAAAGCATTCCGGGAAAGAACAGTTTCATGAAGAGACTTAGTATTGTTCAGTACAAAAAAGATGAGCTGTCTTAGAAAACCAAATAACATGCAGCAAATTGTTTGTATTTAAGAAAAATTGCTAAAATAATCTTGCATAAGCCACTGACGAGTTTTAGTAATTTTTGCAGACTTCAGTTCAACGGCTGAATTGGTTCACCTTACCAATTTCAAAATTTTTGTGTTGATACACATTGTGCTGCTTCGACATGGCCGCGAGCCGCACAGAACTGCGAGGAGGGCCGCGAGTTTGACACGTTTGCTATAGGGTATATTGTTTTTGTTTTTTTATTGGCTCGTAATTTGACAAAATAAAACAAGCCAGTAAAAATGTTTAAAAATCTTGGTTTGTTGTCTATTTTTGTAAAATTTTTATAAGTAAGGGGCTAATTTCACTGCGTGACACCAAAAAACCGTCAAAAAAACTGAATGCCATTTTGGTTAGCTATTGGGTCCCATATGACAAAAGTGCAATTAATTTTTTTCCTGACCCTCAGGTTTTCGAGTTACACGCCGAAATATTTTTTAATGGTCCTCACATAGTATCTGCTACTCAATTACTGCAATGTGCAATAAAATAAGTAAATTTCTTATCAGTATCCTTAAAAGGACTCTTGGCAATAAAAATCGCCGAAAATAAATATAATTTGCTCGGTTATTTTATTGTTTCCCCTTTTATTGTGACTTAAAACCGTAAAAAAACGTATTTTTTATCTTTTCACGGCTACATATTTTTACGTAACTTTTATATTTACTACATTTTTACCTGTTATACTCGTTTTTTATAATCCTTATATTATCCCTTTTGTTTTTACATGGCATATTCCTTTTTTATTATCCTTGTATTACCCCTTAAAGTGCGAAAACCGTCAGGTACAAAAATTTAAAAAAGATATTGTTATGGTATAAATAGCACGGGTTGTAATAGTTTTACTTTAATTGGTTTACAATATGGATTCTAAAAGAAGTATTCGCAACCTGTGCAAAAATATATTTTCAAATCGCTAGAGAGAAAAGTAACACAAAAATTAAGGGATGCACATTTCGAATGTTTTGGCCGCGTTGTGTATCAGGATAAGCCTTGGATACCCGATTTTTGTTGCATATCGTGTTGTATGTCATTGCACTCTCAAAAAACTGAAAAACGAGAAATGCCTTTCGCGGTTCCAGCACTTTAGAGCGAGTCTAGCAATCATCGCGACGATTGCTATTTTTGTGTGTTCGATTTGCGGGGTACTACGAAAAAGCATAAATATAAGGGGGAGTACCCTATAGTGAGTTCTGTCACGAAACCTGTGCCTCACAGTATAAACAGCACTGTTTGCGCTCCTCACAGTGATGAAAGTAACGATCCTCAGGATATACAGTTTTTCCCCTCTCCTTCATCAAGCGATCAACGAAAACCACAAACGCAGAACTTTTAGTAACAAATATGTTAGACGCATATAAAAAGATGGGGTGCAGAATGTCTTTGAAAATGCATTTTCTTCACTCCCATTTCTCTTTCTTTCCTGAGAACCTTGGACCCGTAAGTGATGAACAAGGTTTCACCAGGAATAAAAAGACTTGAGGAACGTTTTCAAGGTCATTGGGATGCAGCGTGTATGTATGTATGTATGTATGTATTGCATTTCGGCATCCTTGACTTAAGGTCTCCTTGAGTTAAAGAATGTTCATGAATACGGGCCTAAGTCTCCTACATTTAATTTTTGATCCTTTCTGTTTTTATCAAAATATTGTTATACCCGTCACTATGTGAAAGGGTATATTAACTTTGTCATGAAGTTTGCAACGCACAGAAGGAAGCACCTCCGACTATATAAAGTATATATATTATTGATCAGTGTGCTGAGAGAAATCGATTGAGCGATGTCCGTCTGTCCGCCTGTCTGTCTGTCCGTCTGTTTCAATACAAACTGGTCCCTCAGTTTTGAAGCTATCGGGCTGAAATTTTGTACACAAGTTTCTTTTAAGTGTACGCTGTATATATGTCGGAACGAATGGAATCAGACCAGGGGGTAATGGGGCTGCCATAGAAACCAACCTCTGAAAATTAAGTTCTCTTAAGAAAAACTTTTTTCTTTATGTACCGATCTTAACCAAACTTCACCCAAATGTGTTCCTAGTAAAGTCCCAAAACATTTATAGGAACGGCTGGAATCGGAACATTGCGTCATAGGGCTGCCATGCAAACCAACCGCTGAAAATTAGGTTCTTCCAAGAAAAACATTTTCCTTTATAATCCGATCTTAACCAAACTTTACCCAAATGTGTTCCTAGTAAAGCCTCAAAACATATCTAGGAACGCATGAAATCAGAACACTACGTCATAAGGCTGTCATACAAACCAACTCCTGGAATTGGAGGTTCTTCTAAGAAAAACTTTTTTCTTTATTTACTAATCTTTACCGAAATTCACCCAAAAGTGTTTCTAGTAACACCTCAAAACATATCTAGGAATTGATGGAGTCGGAACATTACGTCACAGGGCTGTCATACAAACCAACCACAAAATATTAGGTTCTTGTAAAAAAACATTTTCTTTTTGAATTTTAACTAAAATTCATCCAGGTGTGTTTCTGGATTTGCCTAAACCCTTAAATGCGTAGTGTACCAAAATGGCAGTAATTGTCCTGGAAAAATAGATCGGTGACATAATTTGTATGAAAATTTATGTTCTGGGCAAAATAAAACGCACCATCATGTTGAAAGAGCTGATAATTAAAATTTTATGAACATATCCTACCTTACCCAAGACTAAAGGAGAATAATTTCATCAACTAAGAACGATCGGAATGTATGTATAGATACTATTTCTGAATATGCCCCAATAGCCAATACATGGTGTACCATATATGGACGTTGCAAAATTGGTGCAAACAATACCTTTAGTGTCTTTTTTTGCTTACTCACCAGTATTTTTGCTTTTCCAAATAACGGTAAATTTCGCCAATTTTTTTAGCTCTCAAGAATAGCTTTTAAAATTCCACAAAAAATAACGTAGGTCCACTTTGACGACGCACAGATAGTTCAAGGAAAGCTTCGGGGAGCCAAAATTGAATTTATGCAAAAGCTTGATTTATCTACTTTGGGAAAAAGTAAAAAAAATCAAAAAATTAATAAAAGCTAGACTTTTAGAGAAATCTAGCCATGTACCGCCATTTTTTATGAAAGCTAGCTTAATCAGTCCTGTTCAGGATCCAAGGAAACGGAGCTGTCATAGTTGATTTAGAATTATCGTTTTTGTCATTTTGTTTTCTATAGCACACCGGTCAGGGCTTAGCGTCTATGTAGCTGCTTCTTATAATCCCAGTCTTTTTCCTGGCAAGTATACTGAAAAAATTGTTCACATCTTTTGTTTTGCCCTAGGACGCGCCACTAAAAAACAGAGCTTCCGTACTTGACATCTTAGTAAGATATTTGGACTTTCACCAAGCCTCAAGCAGCTGGGCCTTGATATCCAATTTCTCAAACCATTTGACTATCTCGAGTATTGTCTTGGAAGCCCACGTTCAGGATCCTCAGAAAATGTGCTTCTAGGGTCAACCATTTCATATGGAGTACCACATTCGATAAACAAAAAATTACATGGATGAAATTCTTGTGGACATGTATAACTTTGGATTAAAGCAGGCATGCAGTTTATTTCCATATTCATATCCTAGCAAAATCAATCCAATCCATATACTTTTCAAGAAAGGAATCCCATTAGCTATGATAAGTTAAAAGAAGTCTCGAGATATACGTTTAACAGTGGAACATGTTTATAACGAACTATTATATAAAAGATTTATTTTATAACGAGACCGAGTTCTAATTGCGCAAATAGCATGATGAGTGCATACCCTAATACCCTGGTACAGAGCTAGACGGCACCCAAAGCCCAAAGTAATCAATTCCAGTTTTTTGCAGGGGAGAAAAGAAAGGAGTATACGAGTTGGATCTGGCGCACTTTTAATATTTTATAAGGACATCTAACAGCTACCTCTTGACACACATTTGAAGTTTTTTGGGACATACTATCAAAAGATATGTCTAAATTTTGATTTGAACGGGTAGTAAGGCCTACTCCACTTTCCATCAACTTCCAGGATATGTCACAAATAGGCATCGATACAAATTTCAATAAGCAATAAGAAACTAATCACGCACCTACCCGAACTCCCTTTTAAAAAACTGAATATTCACGATTTTCTATAGAAATTACCTTTCCTCTAATGAGGAGAGGAGCTCATCATATCGAGTTTCCACTATGATTTCGATCAAAACTCTCAATATTCATTATCTTTCTGTTCCTATGAAAGTAAGAGGCAGAATAAATAAAATTGTAAAAATGTCCTTCATTTACAACATATGGCCTGAATGCATGGCGTACCATATTTGGTACACAATGTAAATTCTACTATTTTCGCTTTTATGGAAAAACGGGCTATTTCCTGGGAATATAAAGGCTAATTCCGTCTTTAGTGACCGATTTTACATAAGGGGAGGTGAGTTACGATAATGGGTTCAGACCCCATGCATTTAAGGGTTAACGCTTCCGGTAACAGATGGAATCGGAACACGTCATAGGGCTGCGGTAGAAATTATTAACACAAAAGAAACTTAAGTTTCATTCAAATGTAACGGGTATTCAAATTTCGGCCGCGCCCGAAATTAGCCTCAGTCTCGTTTTTATTATAATTATGTGATTTTATTGTATTTTTTAAAGCAAGCTTTGGTTTTTGCTTCTTTTATTTCATTTGGCAAAATTGATAAATCATTTCCTAACAATAAATATTTCGGACTGAATCCCGTTACCGTGTGTTCTGTTTCGTTATACTTTTTTTTGCAATGGTTGTCCAAGCATTTTTTTCTTTTTTTCATTTATTATACATCTAATTTTATTAACAAGGGTTTGATTTAGTCTTTCATTTAGTCCATTTGAAAATGGTGCATCAACTGCAGTAAAAATAATAGGTATATTTTCAGAATCTAAAAATTTTTTTGAATTCCCTTGAGTTAATTCCTGGATATTGATCTGAAATAATCATTTAAATTGTATTATCCTGCAATACTTTTTGAACTAGTTTTATGAAATCTATAGAGTTTTGAGTTTTCGAAGTAAGAATATACTCGTATGCATACCTCATTTAGCTAACTTAAAAAATAATAACAACAAAGTATTTTTTACATCAATATAAAATTATTGCTGATTAGTTTTCTGCTAACCAATATATTTTAATTCAAAAACTGGGTATCCATCCAATGAAATTGACTATTGCGAAAGCGGCTACGGATATTCGGGATTTCTTGTAATTTTTCAAAACCGAGCATGTCATTATAGGTATTCTTCAGAATTTCCTCATATTTCCAACAAAAATTGATGCAGTCATTGCGATTACTACTGAATTCAAAAATGACACGCGAAACAAGTTGACGATCAAAAGTGGCCAAGCCAGTAAGAGTATACGAGTATGCATGGATATGTAAGTACATACATACCTCCTATACGTATACGATCGTACGGACTAGCTTAACTAAGTGTAGAGTGCTAATCGCGATTTCCAATGCGCTAATCGTGATTCTTCTCTTTCAGTTTCATCTCATCGTATACACGTCCTACCGTCGCGTCGTATCATCGTTACTTATTATTACTATTGCTATACAATTTATTGTTTGTTCAAGTGCATATAGTCAGCGCTCGCGCTGATGTTTGCTCAATGTCTCAGATTCGCGCTAAGTAGCTTATCTTTTCTATGAACTGTATAATTTTCATAGCGTAGCATAGCACTATGTCTGGTGTAAATTGTTAATGATAGTATTGTGTGTATATATCCCAGCAAACAATTTTATCGTTTTGTTCGAAAAATCACAAAAACGATACGAAAACGATATCATTCAAATGAAAAATTTATCGTAAACTTGTCTCCCCGACGAAAAATCGCTTTATCGTCATCAATTTGTCAGGAATGTGACTCCCATTAACGAAATATCGTCTTATTATTGCAAAGATGATAAAATAGTAATTCCTCACAACGAGAGAATTATGAAATTGTCAAAAAATAAAACGACTAATTTATTCCCATAATTTGTAATCTTAGATAGCTCAGGTGTAGGACGTAGGACTACGAAACGATAGGTGCCCGGTTCGATTCCCAGTAGAAGCAAAGTGTAAAAAGGTAAAGTTAAAATAAGGTAAAAAAAAGTTAAGGATAAAATAGAAGAAAAAAATTAGAAAAAAGGGAAAAATAAAAAAAAAAATTTTTTTCACTTTTTCTATGTATTAGTCTATTATCGCCAAATTATCATCCTGGCGAATTAATAGAGAGTTTTAGCAAGTCGTATGGAATAAAACGACATAATTTGACATTCCATATAAAAATTCGCTTGCTTACCGTATACGAAACAAAATATTTGAATTTTGCATATCCTAAGTAGGCATAGGTGTAAAAAACGACAAATTATTTCGCAAATTTCGACTGTTTCCAGAGAATCAAATATACGGAAATACACCCATGCCTACTTGGGACATGCAAAATTAAGATATTTCGTTTCGTATACGGTAAGCAAGCGAATTTTTATATGGAATGTCAAACTATGTCGTTTTATTCAATACGACTTGCTAAAACTCTCTAATATCGGTCACTATTCCTTCACGAAGGGAGTGACGCCTTTAATCCGAAAACGATATGAAATTCGAGAAATGTTTTCTATCAGGCGAATTGAATTCGTATCGCGGACGATAGAAATTGTTTGCTGGGTATAGTTGATATTATGATTATTTATGCGTTTGCGTTTGTTTGCTGTAAGTGGTGAGTCTAGTAAAAATGATTATTATTATTATGAATTATGCCTAACGACAATAAGTACGGATTCTCGTCTTTACCTATATAATAATTAATAAGCAATGGCTTCTTCATTTTGTTTTCGACTTTTAATTGAGTTGACAGGGAAAAATTGCAGTATGTATGTACATAGCCATACATACTTTTAAATTGCATACACCAGGGCTGATACAATAATGAGCGAGTACCGCCATGAGTTTTGATTTTTTGTGAAATTGTATTAAAATAAATATGTACCTTTATAATTAGATAAAATAACACCTCCTTTGAATTATTAAATATGTATTACAGGCATACCTCGACTTAGGACGCTAATTGGTTCCAGGAAAATGCGTCCTAAGTCGAAAACGTTGTAAGTCGAATAATCATATTGCACGTAGGCAAGAACACGGTCACAACTCGAAACTCGACACTTTTTAGCTAATTATACAGTTTTTTTAAAGGAGCTTTCAAAATAAATTAGCATGTGCACATCAACATTAACTAATTTGCGTGCCTAATATTTTTTATATCCCTTCTTGGACTTTCTTATTGAGAACTGACGAAGACGGCCAATTTTTGTTGCGACATAAGTATTTAGGCAGAATTCTCTTTTCCTATCTAACAATTTAATTTAGAAAACACTGGTATGGAAAACTTCTTAAGGACGCCACAAACATAACGATTCCACGGTCGATCGATTGGCCTCAATCGATCTGCCGCCCATACAGCACATACATTAGGCAATTTATCAGGCAATCGCCCGGGGCGCCAACTTTTAGGGGCGGCTTTTTGGCTAGCACTCGAATAATGGAAAGTGGAAAGGAAATCATAGAAACTATACAAATGAAATAAAAAGGGGCGAAAAAAATGTCGAAAGACTGGAAACCAATTGACACTCGCAAAAATCATTTTACATTTTTTAGAGACGGTGGAATATGTTTTTTATAGGTAAAGAAACACTTCCTAATTAAAAAAAAATGCGTTGAAAATATTTTTTATTTACCAACTGTTTCATTAATTCTCTTTTGAAAGTTTTGGTTTGTCCTTGAGATGCTTTCATTTGATGAGCCTACAATTTACACGAGGTTCTGCATTTAAAAACCGAGCATACTTAGTGAAAGTCGCCCCCAATTTTACTTCCAAGAGGCAGGAACAGTTCGTTATGTGCTAATTAAATTCTTCTTAAAAAAAGAAAGTCATTAACTAATTATGCGCTAATTTTCCTATCGAAAATTTAATTCACCAGAATTAAGGATTCTAATTGGCTCCACTTTCATGATCCCTAACTCATTCTAAAGAGAAGGGATGCTATGGAATATGTTCTAATTTGATTTCCGTGAGATAAAGAATCGCATAAACGCTCAGCATATAAAAGCACTCATACCCAAAGAGCACAATTTTCATTACTAGTTTTTGGAGTCGTTTTTGATAACTTCCACCCACTTTTCGCATCAATTCGCACGATGTCTTCGCGAATTTCTCCGCCTAATTTGTTTCTGCCAAGATACTAATATCGGAATTTGGCTAGATTTTCTCAATTTAACTAGTTCTGAATCCGGCTTATTGAAGTTTATATGCTGCGAATTGTTTAATGCCGGCCCCACACTGTCCGCGGTTTGCCAAACCGGGCGAGACAAAAAACTAAAGTTGTGGACAACACACGTTTGGAAGAGACAGAGACGATGGGGGAATTTAAAAAACGTTTTTTTTTTTATTTAATTCCCCCATCGTCTCTGTCCGCTGCCAGGCTTATGTTATCTACAATGTTGATCATTAGTACCGCGCGGTTTAGCAAACCCCGCACAGTGTGGTTGCGGCATAAGAAAGTTATCATTAACCAGTCCAAAATGCAAGTAGGGCAAACGAGAAAAATCCTTTGGCACAACATTTTCCAGAGCAGGATGTCTTCGGGGATCTAATGTTTTCACATTAATTTTTAATTTCTAGTTCATCTTATCCAATGGTTAGTCTTATCGTATAAGAGGTTAAAACGCCAGAATTTGGTTGACCAATCAAAAACTATTTGTGAATTAATTTCCGCAATTTTACAGCTAATCAGAGCATTGTAGCATCGGTCATCCAGAAACACCGAGGTAATCTAGTGTTGTGTCAACCTTGGGGGCCAAAATTATTAGGTAAACTTGTAATAAATTAAGTTTGGAAAAGGTGGCTAAATACCTATGGGCAATAATTTGTTTGTGATGTGGTCTGAAACAAAGATATGCACTAGTGAAGCTTATTTGGCTGAAAGGCGAAAAATCGGGTAATATGCTTAAATTGTTATGTTTACGATAGTTCACACCCATGTGATGTCCTCACTAAATAAAGAATTACTGGGTCTTTGAAGCTTGACCTTCTTTTTAAGATATGCATTTAAATAAAATGCAATCGGCGAGAAAGCTATTAGACAAAGTCAGCGACTTCTTTCTAATGCGAATTTCGGGACAAAATAATTTTTCAAAGGGGCTTAATATTTTTCTACACAAAGGCCGCCTTAAATCTCAAATAACCGTCAGCAAATTGTTTGTAGAACTGAGAGAACGATTTCTAAAATACATAATTTAACCTCAAATAAGCCACCGACTTCTTGATGAATTTAAGTGAATATCTTAGACTTTAGTTTAACACCTACACATTTTTACGCTTTTGTGCTGATACATATTGTGTTTCTTCGAGCTAGCCGCGGGACGTACAAAACTGCTAGGTGGGTCGCATGGGGCCCGCGAGTTTGATATGCCTGCCTCAGTGGATAAAGAGTCTATTTTATGAATTACAGGGGCGTTGGTTCGAGTCCCACCGTAACCAGGATTTTTTGTATCGGAGCTACTCTTAAATCGCTTTTACAAAAATAACGACCAAAATACTATTTTCCTGGTATAATACAGAAGGGCGGCAAATTGTCCACTTGCCCGGGGCGGCGTAAGCGCTAGAGCGGGCGCTGGGTACACGGTCCACAAGACACAACACAAAATAGCGAAAATATACAATTTTTGGCGATGGAAGATTGACATCCATTGCTACTTTTGATGGAGAGAATTGCATTGGCAATACGTTCCACACGTCAAATCAAAAAATTGAATCCGATGGTCCCATAAACCTTCAGATTTTCTTCGCAATCAAAAAATATGGCCGATCGTTTGGAGGGTCTGTGGCGCTTCTTATTATTTGTTGAGGTGATCATCTTATATTTGAAGAAAAAAGTCTCATTCTCATCACCATAACTTCAAATATGACCGCAATATCAATCTCGAAAATATAAAAGGAGTTCAAAATACATAAATTACCGTATGTCAAATGGATGTCGATTCCAAAGTGACGACTCTATTGAAGAAGGCTAGTACAAAAGTTCAGTTGAATCTAAAGGTGATACGGATGAGAAAAATGTAGCCTCATATTATTCGACAGACACTTAATTTATGAAAAATAATTCTAATTTCTATACACATTGTAGAAAATTTGCAGAGGGGATTACATTTACAGAAACTGTTCCTCATTCTTTCCATAAGCTGGAAAATTCTGTGTACAAATTATATTTTTTATAAATATAATTCAAGGGAGACTAATAAGTAAAAATGTTATTTCGGAGCTACTACACATCAGCTAGACTTTTAGCAAGTCGTGCAAACGCTAAAAAGGTTAAATCAAAATTTAAATATTGCTGCAGTATCCTAGGAAGACTGGAGTAAATGGAACGACAACCATCTATCAAATCACATCGTGTGGTACACTGATGGGTCGAAGACAGACGAAGGAACAGGAGCAGGAGTCTATACTAAAACGAACAACTATAGTATCTCCAAACCCCTAGGTCAATATACAACTGTCTTTTAGGCAGAACTTATAGCCATAAACCTTGCAGCAGGGGAGAGTACTCGAAAGGGATATACCAATAGGACCATATATATTCTCTCCGACAGTCAAGCTGCTATAAAAGCAATTGCAAATCCCAAAACAACCTCTAAATTGGTTTGGGAATGCCAACAAAATCTCAAAAACCTAGCTATCCGAAAGAAAGTAACTCTGAAATGGTGAAAGGACATAAGGGGATCGAAGGAAATGAGAAAGCGGATGCCCTTGCAAGAGAGGGTTCCGAACTACCCTTAACTAGTCCTGAACCTGCAATCGGGATCAGTAAATCTACTGCCAGAACCGTTGCTAGACGATGGACCGAGGATAAATTCCAAAATCGATGGAGACTCGCTGAAGGGCTCAGGCATAGCAAGCGCATGCTGGAATCTAACTGGCATACCAGCTGCACCGAAGCCCTCAGTCTTAGTAAAACGAACCTCAGGGCAGTGACAGGCCTTTTAACCGGTCGTTGCACCCTACGGAAACATCTGCATACAATAGGGATCTACACACAAGACCCACTATGCCGCCTCTGCAACGAAGATGAAGAATCAGCCTCGCACGTTATTTTCGAATGTCCCGCTCTTATAAACTGGAGACAAAACTTCCTTGGGGCTCAAGCTACCAGTATGGGTCCCAAAGTCCCAAAGTAAACCTGGTTACCTTTCTTCTTAGCCTTTTACGTAGGACAGAGCTCATAACCTGATATTTTCTCGCTTAGATGGGAAATACAATAAGCCAGCAGGCTGCAGGATTGGGCGCAACCAGCCCAACCTATCTCAGCGCCATATCCATCCATCCTTGGATAGTGTGAATAGTGTATTCGGCTTACCTCGAAAAATTAAATCCAAAAACAAATCATAATTTTATCGCTACCAATTTAAGGACGTACACTGCCATAAGTCGTACCACCACGGGTTTGCGTCTTGCTAAAACTCTATTGCGTGCGTGTTCCTTGGTACAAATAAAGGATTTAGCTGAATTCGAAAGGCTCAAGCCCTTTACGAGGTTGCCTAGCTAATATCTTTTTGGTTGTTATATGGGATACTGTTTACTTTAAATTGCATCTACACTGTCCGGGGTTTGCTAAACCGCGCGATACAAAAAGTCATCGTTGTAGACAACATACGCCTGGCAAAGACAGAGGCGATGGGGGAATTCAACATCGTCGCTTTCTCTTCCAAGCGTGTGTCCCAACTTTGATCTTTTATTTCGCACGGTTGGGCAAACCCTGAACAGTGTGGGGCCGGCATTAAATCGTATGCCCCATTTTCTGGCATACAGTTCTCTGCGTTTCAAAAATGTTTAATTAATGATTGATCAGGAACTATTTGCCGCCGCAGGTAAATAGACTTATGCTGGCCTAATCCTTTACACTACTGTTGAAATTTACTTCTTTAAAAGGTCCTTGATGAAGCAACTAATTGCTACTAATTACCTACTCTTTCCTTAAATATCAGCTCAACAAATAAAATAGAAGCTATATGCACCAGGAAAGAAACTGAGTAAAAACAAAAAAAAACGAATTCTGTCTTAATACTTGAACGTGTGTTTTTATACGAATATTTTTTCTTTTCAAATCGCGTTGTTAGTCGAAACAAAAATTGTTGTAACTCGAGTCGTGGCCTAAATTATTCCCGCGTTGAAAGTCGAAATGTCCTAAGTCGAAGCGTCCTAAATCAAGGGATCTCTCTAGTTCCTGTCAACCCCTTGTGGGGCATAGGGCATTTAAGTGGTTTTTGGGGTTAGAATTATGCCACAGCGTTCCCGGCTTGTCGTAAAAGGCGACTTGAGGGATAGGGTACGTAGGCTTGTAACCCGCGTACTTGAAATTTTCTTTACACTCGAAACAAAAAATCAAGGGATACCTGTATTTTATTTGCGATCAAAGAAAACTTTATTTGAACACGAACGGGATCATAGTTTGAAGTAGGTACTTATTATGCTATTAAGCACTTGATATTCTAATTGAGCATTATTGTTTAAGATAATTTTGATAATTTTAAAGTTCCATGTTGCTAAGAGGCTTCGATAATTGTTCCTTATTTGGGAGAGCCTATCTAATAATAAATCAGTCCTTGGTATTTGGCCATACGAGTTTTCATTATCGTATTGAGATGCTGAGACGATCTTTAGTCGAGATTTAACTTGGTAGTAAAGGATTCGGCTTGTTTGCCTGAATTACAATTTTGTAATTCCTTTACGAAAAATGCTTGCCTGGTAAACACACTGCACGTTTAACGTCTCTTTATTAGTAAAGTAGCGTAGCGTAGTAGGTTATTTAGGAAGGGACATTTAAATAAAAAATCTTTTTTTTAATACCAACTGGCTAAAGTTGAGTAGTTGAACTGAAAGCCTTCGAAAGCCAAAACCAATCCATGTATACATAACTCTTTAAAACTAAAAATTATCGGGAAACTTATCATTTTTACTATTGTAATGGATTTAACTTTTAAACGATTGGGAAAATTGCCGGGAGTTTTTTTTTTAATTAACGCGTTGAGACTGGGTTATTTTAAAAATTGTTGTTGGTACATACGCTTGTCTGTAACAAGGCACACAATAATTATGCCGAATCCGTGCCACACAGCGAGATGTTAGACTCATTTACGTTACTCAGCTGTCTTTCTTTATGAATGAAGTTTGGTTATCCAAAACTGCGCGTGATGCTCCCTAAAAATGGGTTAATCAATCATATTATTAATAATTTATTGTATTTTTTCGTCCCTTCGCCGTTTTATGAGCGAATACCTTTTCTATCAATAGCATCATCAAAAGTCGTTATTAAAAATATATCATAAATAATAAACTGATCAATATGTTGATTTTGAAAGTCTATTCATAACATTTGTAAATGTATAACAATATCCTCATATTGCTCTCCTCTACTTTACATGTATCACGTAGACACACTTGTAGCATAATGACAGGATTAGTTACAATGAAGCCCATTAGGCACATTTCCCCAAAGCACATCAAAGACGTACGTAAGTTAAATCTATTCTATAGGATGGTTTGTTACAAAATGTACTTAATCCCAATGTAATTATCCTGCAACTGTATACACAACACACATACAAATCTGATCACCCAATTTCTCATATCTTCATTCAATGTTTTCTTTTTCAGACGACCTATGACGGCTTCTTCGTTTTTCGTCAACCTTTGTGTATACGGAAGTGTAGGAAGGAAGGTGAAACTTGCCGTCACTGTGCATCATCACAACCATATGGACTATATGGGATTTGTTGTTATCCTCTGAAACGTTAAGAAAAAGGTAAACACAAGGACGATAAAAGGGACATCTGTAAATCCGTCAGTGACAAGGATATATTCGTGTGTGCATGTACCTGAGGACATGAAATTTTCCTTTTGGAATTGTTGTCCAATAAATAAGTGGTTTTTGTTATTTGTTGAATAGGATAACGATTTGAAATATTCAATGTTGCGAGAAATATGAAAATAAGACGACGGCAGTATTAGATACCTATCGGTGCGGTTAATCCGCAGTTGACTGTGGGTGCATAATATATCGTAAGCTCCCATAGTCCTTGATTAAACTAAAGCAATTTTTTTTCAACTGCCTGTTCCTTGCTTGATGTGGTACTAAGACAATCGATCAATATTTTCATTGACGTATAGAGTTATAATTTGATGTCATAAAGTAACAGTTTATTGTTTGCGAAAATTGTTGAACTTAAGTTTGATCGACCAATGACTTATCCTACGTTTAAACAAGTGTCAAACAGTTGGCCTTTGATGGTACTGAGCTGCGTACTCGTATGCATGCAGGTAAACATGGTCATTTTGGATTGATGAAGCTTGGTTTTTTAGCATGAGGACAACGAGCAACAGCATTGGGCAGGCTCGTACAGTATAAGAGGCAGACATAAGAAGCATCTACAACTGTAACTCAGGGACAAGACTTGAATCAATCTCCACATCCGTTTCGAATTCGTACAGACGAGAACCATTTGGAAAGTGTGTAAAGAACATTATAATTATTGTATCATTAAATTGAATTGAAATATTTAAGAATAAAGATCAAACTTAAGAGATTGCTCCATTCTTTTCACTCAGAGGACTCCACGAAACAATACACTTGACCATTAATCTATCTATCGTTTACAACTTACATATTCCAAAATACAAATTTTCTTCTGCATATTTCATGATTTTATTCTATAGACTTTTAAACAAAAAAAAAGATCTTTTTCAACTTGCAGACATAACGGAAAACTCATTATTTGCTCAAAATAGAAACTACATTATATCTACTACTCTGTCAACGCCTCTTTGAGTAGTCAACGACGACGCGAGACGCCTTGCCAAAGCGCACAAAAATGCCTCAACACTATAATTGATTGCATAATTCAAGTAACACATTTATTCATACAATATCCGTTATCCAATTAATTTTCTTGATACACTCACACTCATTTCCTTTTGTACTGCTGCTTCTTCCAGTATAAATGTAGTATAAAGTAAAGAGTGGTACGTATCAATGCCATCTTCTTTTAGCGTTCGTCTTAGCTTAGCCTCTCGTCTTCATACTATAACTTCTTGCTTGCGCATATGTATGTACTCTACTCGTATAGCATATGCTACTGAAGATTTACTGAGACTATAAAACCAAGTTTAAAAGAAAATCACACATAAAAACTGTAAAAAATGCAAAATGCTCAAATTTTTTGAAAGGCAAGTGGGAACGGCCAAAGAGGAAATCAGTTTGTTCAACAATGGAGCTTACATATAGTCGAGTTTAGACGTGCATGCAAAGAAAATGGAAAAAATGCGACAAGCTATAGACATCAACAAATTGAGGAAGCAAATCGTTTTTGAATGCATCAGGTTTTGTGAACACATATTGAATACCGCAGCCACAAGATGAGAAACTAACAATAAAAGTACATTTTAGATATCAAATTTCATTGTGCTGAGGCCTTCTAAACCTTATTGTACCTTAACTAGATATGTACATACATTAAAGGCGATTAGTAAATTTGTTTTATAAATTATTTCCTATTTATTAAATTTCTAATTTACAACATTCTTAACCTAAATATATTAATTTTAAAAAAGAAAACACAAAAAAATAGTTGCGAAATCAGTGTTTAATAAATTCAATATAGGTGAGCATATCCGCCCAAAATACCTCAGGGTTTTCACTCATTCATCGACGAACCTACATTTTTTCAATTTTTTTTCTAATTATGTACTTACACAAACATTCGAATTCAGTGAACCAGGTCTGTTTTTTTTTTTGTAACCCGGATTTAAATGCATGAGCGCTGCTCTCGCATCATAGAGTTTATGCTTCACCTTGAGCGGCGATTAGTATATTATTGAAACCCGACTTAGTGTTGGTGAATGAACGCGCTTCAGTTCACACATATCAGCATTCCATATGCTCAAAAAAACATTTTGAATCTTGCGAAGAGATCTTAGCAACAAACATTTACTCTTTAATATCGTATGAGGGGTCATCATAAGATCTCTTAAAAATTTGTTGAGGTTCAGATAAGATTTTGTCTGTCTTAATTTCTCACCAAGGAGTTCTTCATTGTTGTATTGGTATCTCATCTTTTCATTGTGTTAGTTTTAACTATTTTCCTCTCCTCGTTGTCGGTGCTACTTAGACGTTTCTTGAAGCGTATGGAAATTACTTGTTTACATCTTTTTGTTGTTATGATTACAATAATTTTGTTTGGGATGAGGTTAGTTGATTTTTTTTTTCTCCGTATGTGTGTATTTTTTTACTCTTTGATCTCTCGTACAAGTATCAGAAGCGGCCATATGGACATCAGGAGAGTGCACTATGTCGGAAGGGGCTAAATGACGTTAGGAAGGCTATCGGCGGGTGAGCGCGTGCGTGCGTATATACGAGGTTCGTTGACAACCTTTGTTTTGAAGTGAAAGCACTCGCCAAGGTTGATGAATTGTTTGCCAATGCTCCAAAAACTTTCGACAAAACTTTAGGTGATCGGCTTCGACGACTGCTCTCTGGTATGTAGGTACTCGTACATCATCAAGAGTGTTTTGTGCTATGAGCACCATGCGGTAATACATGTATTCCATATTACATGAATATTATGAAGAATCTGTAAAAATGTACGCAGAGAAAGAAAAGCATTTGATATGGTCACAGCACGAAATTTATGAAACTGAATGGAAAAGATTACAAAAAAAATCTACTCTAAATCGATTTGTCGAGGGAAAATATAAATGTAGAAAAAAATTAATTCAATTAATTTCAGGGCTAATGATACATTGTTGAGAATCACGCGAGAAAGAGAGAAGAAGTGAAGAGAAAGAGTTGGTGTTGGTTATGCCGCCTCGCGCTATTTCATAAGGTCATCAGGTCTATTACGGTCATTGCTTGGAATTTTTTGGAAGTGTTAACGAACGACCATGGTTTGTTGTGTTGTATTGCTATTGGAGCGATCGTATTCGATGTTGAAGATACCGAGTACATATGTACATATTTCGCTATTACAATGGTTTGAGGAATGACGTAAATTTTAAAAAGGACATATATTCGAAGCAGCTTAAAATAATTATATATTAGAAAAAAATAAGGAATCTCATCTGCGGTTCTATTACGATAAATAAATATAGGCTTGAAATTCTTCCTAATGTTTTATTTAGGTTTTAAAGAGATTCATGTAACACCTGAGGTCTGATTAGAAATGACCTCACAATCGCATCTGCACATATCGTCTCTCCCTCTACGAGAGAGATCATTTGTACGTGTAGAGAAACAACGCGGTGAAAGTTTTGTATTTTATAACTCCAAAACAGGCGTATTTTTCATTACTGCTGCTACTAAAGGTTGAAAATCTCTGAAATTTGTTTTAAATACATAATCATCTTCTTCTTCTTCTTTATGGCACGATAGCCCGACGTCGGGCCTTGGCCGCCTGGATTGAAAACCTCCAATTGTCGCGGTCACGCGACCTTGTCCTCCAATTCCGAAAGCCTAGCATCTGGCGGGCGTCCTCACATACAGAATGCTCCCATCGGGCTCTCGGTCGTCCACGCAATCTGGCTCCGTCCACTCGTTGCGCGTTCATCACCTTTTTGGGCATGCGATCGTCGTTCATCCTTTGTACATGACCCGCCCATTGCAATCGCTGCAATTTCACGATCTTCGACACCCGTAGCTCATCATACAGCTGATACAACTCAAGGTTGTGCCATTCACCTCGTTCACGAACGGCCCCGAAGATTCTTCGGAGAACCTTTCGCTCGAATGTGTCCAACAGGTGTTCAGAGTTTTGAGTTAGGGTCCATGCCTCGCAGCCATAGCACAGCACAGGTCGGATGATGGTTTTATACACGCTTCGAATTCATAATTTGGAGGACCGCAAAGTAACACTTAGTAGCTAGTTGTATCCGTCGCTTTATCTCATCTGTTTCGTTGGCGTCTTTTGACAAATTGCAACCCAGGTAAGTGAAGTTGTCTACATATTCTATATTGAGGTCCCCCACTGTGATGCTTGAATTTACTGGCGTTCTAGTTTTTGATTGCATCATGACCTTGGTTTTAGACTCGTTGATATGTAGCCCAACTTCTTTGGCGGCGTTATTGAGATTATGCAGAAGGCTTTCTGCATCACCCAATCTTCGAGATATGATGTTGATGTCGTCGGCGTAGGCTACTAGTTGAGTCGATTTAATGAGTAGCGTTCCGCTGCTGTCCAAATTCATGGCTCGAATCACATACTCCAGAGCCAGGTTTAAGAGCGTCGGCGCCAGCCCGTCGCCTTGCTTGAGTCCAGTACGAGTTTCAAATAGGTCAGTGAGTCTGTTCTGAACTCTGACCTGCGAGACGGTATTAGTCATCGTCATCCTTATGAGTCGCACTAGCTTAGCCGGTATTCCAAAATGCAGCAAAATGTTGTACAGTACGCTTCGATCGATACTGTCGTATGCCTGCTTGAAGTCAACAAATATTTGGTATACGTCGATGTTGTATTCCCAGCACTTCTGGAGTAAAAGCTTCACTGTAAAAAGTTGATCTGTCGTCGAACGACCAGGTCTTAAGCCGCCTTGGAACTCGCCAATGATTTCTTCTGCGTACGGATTAATTCTATTTTCTAGAATTTTAGATAAAATCTTATAAGTCGTACAAACTAATGAGATGCCTCTGTAGTTCTCACATTTTAACTTAATCCCCTTTTTTGTGGATTGGGCAAATTATACTTTTGCGCCAATCTTCCGGGATTATTTCGTCGTTCCATATTTTAACGATAAGTGTGTGTATAGCCTTAACAGGGCTCTCCCCACCATGCTTCAGCAGTTCAGCTGGAATCTCGTCAGCGCCCGGGGCTTTATTATGTTTTAGTGCTTGCATGGCGAGATCAACTTCTTCTACTGTTGGGGGTTGAACGGGAGGGCCTGTTTCAGCCTTCAGCTCCGGAGCTTCTTGTGTGGGGTTGTTCGGTTGAACATTGAGGAACTCTTCAAAATGTGAGGCCCAGCTTTTATCAACGCTATCGGTGTCGCTAATGATATTGCCATCCTTATCCTTACAGAGGCTGGTCCTGGGTTGGTATCCACTTTTAATTGAATTAATCAGCTTGTACGCTTGTCTACTGTTCCTACTAACTAGTCTTTGGTTTATTTGCATCAACTGCTCGTCAAGATGCTTACGTTTCTTACGCCTAATTAACCTATTCCAAAATCGTCGAAGCTCGTCATATTTTGTTTTTTTTTGGCTCTAGTTGCGCGTTCAGTCCATTGGCGATATGCCTCGTTTTTAGCATCTACCGCATTTTGACATTCTTCATCAAACCAATCATTTCGGGCTCGCCGGGCTTTGTATCCCACAACCTCCTCTGCGACCCCTTTGATGGTGTCTTTGAGTGTATCCCAGATCTCAAGGGCGCCTTTGTTGGTGATGTTATTTAGCAAGGGCGTCAGCTTCTCCTCAAGGGCAGTCGTATAAGTGACCACCGTGGCATCATCCAACAATTTGTCAACCGCAAAAATTTTTGTCGGGTTGAACCTCGAATGATGCACCGAAGAAATTCTGCACCTATAAGTCGCCTTCACCATATAGTGGTCAGAGTCAATATTTGCTCCACGATAGGACCGAACATCCATTATGTTCGATGCCCATCTCTTGCAGACAAGGACGTGGTCAATTTGGTTGACGGTATGTTGATCTGGAGATCTTCAGGTCTACCTGTGAATGCGACGATGCGGAAAACAGGTAGAGCTAAAGACCATATTTCTGCTGGTCGCGAAGTCTATTAGTCGTTGGCCATTGTCGATACAGTCTTCATGGAGGCTGTACCCTACAGTAATCCCCCTATGCCAACTTTCGTTTCCGACTTTGGAGTTAAAATCCCCTAGCAGCAATTTGACATCATTTGATTCAAGTGAATCGAAGAGATTTTCTAGGCGGTGATAGAACTCGTCTTTAACCGCGTCTTCACTGACTTCGGTGGGGGCATGCGCGTTTATGAGCCAGAGATTGAAGAACCGAGTTTTAATGCGAATCGCACACAGCCGCTCGTTTATGGGTTTGAAGTCGATAACATGCGGCTTAAGTTGATTGTTTACAATGAACGCCACTCCAAACTCCCTGTGGCCCGAAGGTTTTCCACTTGTGAAAATTGTATACGAATTTCGGTCATCAATCTCGCTACTAAGCCATTTAGTTTCCTGGAGTGCAACAATGCTCGGCTTATATTTTTCGACCTGATCCAAGAGGGCCCTTAAGGCCCCTGGCCTATTCAGGGAGCGTACATTCCAGGTTCCGAAAGAGTAATCAGTTGTTCGTTTGCGATGTCGTCGTTGGGTTGTATCCGTCCAATCCGAGGCTTTCATTCCAGGTTTCTTGACGTAGAATTTTTTCCAAGGATGGGTTGTCGGCCCATCGCTTAACCATGATAGTATTCGTAAAACGAAAGAGGTCCATCATAGAGGCCTCGGAGGTGCTGCTTCGGTGATTGACTGTTCGGTTTTTGTCACCCTATTACGTTTAGTAACCTGAGACGCTGAAGTTGTAAATACAGCACTCAGGCGCAGCGGTTACTCGGATAATGCGGGAAAGTAACGCCCCGTAGAGAAACATAGGAATTAGCAGGAGCCGTTTACCCTATGAAGCGCCTCCTGCATAGCTAAGGGTCCGCAGTTATGCCACAACTGAAGAGGATATAGGAATCGGCCGGAGCCTTTCAACCTTTATCCTCCCCCCTACGGAAGGTGCTGCTTCGGTGATTGACTGTTCGGTTTTTGTCACCCTATTACGTTTAGTAACCTGAGACGCTGAAGTTGTTAATACAGCACTCAGGCGCAGCGGTTACTCGGATAATGCGGGAAAGTAACGCCCCGTAGAGAAACATAGGAATTGGCCGGAGCCGCTCACACTATGAAACTCTACCTGCATAGCTAAGGGTCCGCAGTTATGCCACAACTGAAAAGGATATAGGAATCGGCCGGAGCCTTTCAACTTTTATCCTCCCCCTTACGGGAAATATATAATCATCTAAACGTGTCAAAATTCCATTAACTACTATCTTCTCCATACATTTCTTTCCTCGATCGTTGGATCCTAACAAAGGCATTTAAAATGTTTCTGCTTGCATTGTAGTTTCTCCTTACAGCAAATTCTGCGTTTTGATATCCATATTACAATTATCCCGCTGCTTCTGAAGTGCGATTTTTCCAAATTTGATTTAATTACATTTCCTGATTTTGTTTCAATTATCGTCTACTTATTTATATATGTATGTATACGTTCTTAGCAAAGGCTCTTGGATTTGTTGCAAAAATGCTGAGAAAATTCAAAGTAGTTTCCATCCAAAAAATATAAATATGTATGTGGCTCTCTTTCAGTCAATTATTTAAAGACCTCCATGATTTATTCATTCTCGACAAACAAGTCGAATGAAACAACAACCGACAGTCATAATTACGCGACACGCTACAAAACATCATCATTGAATTTTCTGTCATCATTATTTAAAAACTGTTCACAGGATTTCAAAGAACCCTTTTTCACCCAATTTTACACTTTTAAAACACTTCAATGAGTTGAATAGGCTCCCGCCATGTTTGCATTACACACCCGCACAACCCTCTTCGGCTACCATTTTCATTCACTTCTCTATTGCCATAGCTTTCCGAAAATCCTTGAAATTGGCCGGTCTTTACATACCCGGCACATATACAAACCAGTCGGGTCCTATCTCATTAAATCCAATCACATAAATTGCCAACAACATAAAACATCCCCCGAGCTCATTACTTTATTCCCCAATTCAGTATACAGTACTCGGTTGTACGACGAAGTACTTGATGCTCTATCCATATACGACCAACCGATCTAACATTTGTATCCTGTCGCCCACTTTTGCATCCTAATTCGATTCGTGAGGAAAGCTTGATAGTGTCTGAGATGGTAATGGGGAGCGGGAAAATGTAGATGTACGTTATATAGACGAATGTTATGGGCATTCGTTTGCCAACTGGCAAAAGCAGTTACAACAGCGGCAACCGATGAAAAGATTCAAAATCACCCTCTAGATTGGTTATGAATGTGTTCTCTGCATAGTCGAGGACCCGAAAGCGCCTGGTTCAGTTGGCAATTTACAATTTCGTCCTGTATGAAACCGTATGGCCATGTGGGCATGATATGTCTATGTGTATGTACGACTTGATATCGTGCGAATAAAGTTACGTGTTCACCGCTTCGTCGACGAGAAAAATTTACTGTGTACACTGAAATATACATGGGAACGACAATATCATATATGCACCCCGTGTTCTGTCCTTTGTAATCTCAGCCAGTCAGTCAGTCCGTCAGTGTTCGGCTCAGGGTTCACCCTCACGAAATGTATAGTAATCGACTCCCGAATATTCTATTGTCTGCATAAAACCATATCGCATATACAGTTAAAACCTACATACGGTACATGCCTGAACTTTCCCTGTTTCGTTCATTCGTTCATCCCCAAACTCATCCTACGCTCTTCTGGCTGCACTATGTGGTTTTCCCTGATTTTCTCCATCTCCTTCCCGACTCTATAATACACCTAATATCTATCCACAAGGATAAACGCTCATTCGACACACAATTTTCATTTAGGTGAAACTATTTCCAGTATTTTGCTACTGATTTTGATATTTGTCTGAAATGAGTCCCAGAAAGTGGATAATAAGCGTGCAAAACACCGACAAAGAGCTTGGCAGTCTTTTCCGCAGAATTGGGCTTGGAGGAGGCGTGGCGAAGAAGGAAGAATTAAAGTAGAATTGAGTTTGAATCGTGTCCTTGTACATCCATTCAGGGAGAATGATTTTATTTCGTTCCAGTATAGACCAGGACTGATAAAGCTAAAGCTTTTACTGATTCAAGGAAAGCATCAATTTTGCTTTCATCTATACCGTTGTATACGTTTCCCGGTTTTTTCTATACATATCTGTCTTTAGTCGAGAATAAGCAAACAGAAAAAAAACGCCAGAATCAAAAAGGACGTTCAAAGTCATCTCGAAACGTCAAGAATGTAAGGGAGCATCGTGGGGAACATTCAAAAACGACTCGTAAAGGAATTGCCAATTAATAGCATTCAGATTGCCATGACTTTCAGTCCTACTGAAAATGCCCGAGGGTTTTTTTCGTGTATTTTTTCCAACACCAACATCATCCCTTTCCTTTCACCCTATGTATCTCATCGTTGCGAAAAGACAGACTACGCTGGTCCGAGGACCTATGGGATTCATGTTCTGTACACAATATGAGTTTTATTCGGTAATTATTTGTCGCAATGCAAAGTGTTTAAGATTGTTCCGTTGCGTTGGGGTTTATTTCGCTCCCGGGTACATTTCAAAATTGTTGATCTGTTGATTCAATGTTCGTCCTGCTTTTTGTGTATGAGTTTTTGTATGCTGATTGCATGATGTGCATTTGAGGAAATAAAATGTTAATTGGATCTGGTTTCATGATACCGTGTATATGGTAATATTGTCGGGTAGTGTTTGTGGCGTTGATAAATAAATGGAATTTTCACTATTTTGTGGCTTTGAAGCGAATGCGGACATCTAAGTATGTATGTATGTCTGAAAATTGTTATGAAAAGGAAATATGTACCAAACAGCATGGGAGTTCGGTTAATGGTTGATTTTTCACCAAAAGCTGTTTGTTTGATATTTTATGGTTGATTTCAGCGCACAATTCTGATTACTAGACAATTTTCAGTGGATATTAATGTAACCTATTTCATGTGGTTCTAGATCGAGACAACCAAATTTTCCAATCGCATCTTAATGTGATTAATTTAACCGTCTGAATGAGATTTACCCAACAATAGGTCCTAGGAATAAGACACTTTTATGCTTAGTGCTTGGCAAAATCTGTTTAAAGTTAACATTGACCATTGTAGGCCAGTCAATAAACCGAAAAATAAGGCGTTAGGTCGCAAAAAATTGCTCGGCTCTGGTTTTTTGGGATATTGTTAGGATAGATACCAGAAGTGTACCATCAAGTTTGCAACTTCGAAAAACCTGTGCTAACCCCATAACCCTCAAAAAACCTCAAAATTTTCGGACTTTTTTCATATTTTTGCTTGAAATTTCTAAAAGGTGCTTCCTACAAGTAAGTTGTGCACTGCACTGTTAAAGCTAAGAAAATCTTCTTTAATTTGAGTGTAACCCCAGCTTTGTAGGCGCAAAGGATCCCAAGATACAGCATTTTAAACATTGTTTTTTTGAAAAAAAGTTCGAAATTGTAATTTCAGTCATGTTCCGAGCTGAATATCGGCATAAATGCGCATTTTACAGAGAAAGTCATGTGACATGAAGTTATAAACCAGTTCCTTAGCTGTATATATGTCGGAACGAATGGAATCAGATCATGGGGTCATAGGGCTGCCCCTGAAAATTAAGTTCTTCTAAGAAAAACTTTTTTCTTTATGTACCAATATTAACCAAACTTCACCCAAGTATGTTGCTGGTTAAGCCTAAAAAATATCTAGGAACGGATGAAATCGGAACACTACGCTATAGGGCTGTCATACAAACCAACCTCTGGAAATTAGGTTCTTCTAAGAAAAATTTTTTTCTTTATGGAACAATCTTAATCACCCTTCCCCCAAATGTGTTTTTTAGTAAAGCTTCAAAACATATCTAGAAACGGATGAAATCGGAACACTAGGTCATAGGGCTGTCATACAAACCAACCCATGATAATCAGGTTCTTCTAAGAAAAACTTTTTTCTTTATGAACCAATCTTAACCAAACTTCACCCAAATGTGTTCCTAGTAAAGCCTCAAAACATATCTAGGAATGGATGGAATCGGAACATTACGTCATAGGGCTGTCATACAAACCTCCTCAAATACAATTTCGGACTTTTTTACAAAAAAAACACATTTTTTAAAGTGCTGTATCTTGGGATCCTTTGCACCTACAAAGCTGGAGTTACACTCAAATTAAAGAAGATTTTCTTAGCTTTAAAAGTGCAGTGGTCGACTTACTTGTAGGAAGCACCTTTTAGAAATTACAAACAAAACGAGACCGAGTTCTAATCGTGCGAATAGCACGATGAGTGTATACCCTATACCCATGTACAGACCTAGAATGCGCGTAAAACCGAAAATATTCAATTTAATTTTTTTTAAGGGGGGAGGGGTAGGTGGGCTGAATTTCGCACATCTTTAATATCTTATAACGGCATCCAGCAGCTATCATTTGCGATAAATTTCAAGTTTTTCGGGACATTCTATCAGAAGATAGGGCGGAATATTGCTTTGTAGGGGATGTAGGGGTAGGGGAAGTCAGACCTTCTCCAATTTCCACTAACTTCAAGCATATGTCACAATTAGGCATTGATGAAAATTTCAGGTCCCTAGCGACATTCTGTCGAAAAGTATGGCCGGATTACACTATCACGGAGAGGTCATTTGTATGGGAGGTAGGGGAACTCTTGGTCCGATTTTGCCCATTTTCAATACCATCCAAGCTTTTATCAAAGCAATCATCTGACCGAAATTTCAAAACGCTAGCTTCATTATTTCGGGAGTTATCGTGCGAACTGACAGACACACGGACGGACAGACAGACAGACAGACAGACAGACAGACAGACGGACATGGCTTATTCGAATCAGGGATCGACCCTGATCATTTATATATATACTTTGCCATACCTCCGGTGGCTCCTTTGAGGTGTTACATAAATCGTCGTAACAAAAACAATATACCCTATACCATCTTATGGGTATAGGGTATAAATATGAAAAAAGTCCGAAAATTTGGAGGTTTTTTGAGGGTCACGGGGTTAGCACAGGTTTTTCGAAGTTGCAAACTTAGTGGTACACTTCTAGTATCTATCCTAACAATATCCCAAAAAAACAGACCCGAGCAATTTTTTGCGACCTAAAATCGGTAATTGACTGGCCTAATTGGGCCAAGAACTAAAATTTCCTATTTCAGAGGTTTGGTTCACCATTAAATTTAATAATTTCCCTGTGTGGCAAATGCTATCCATGTCACTGCTTTCATAGTCATTAGATGAACAGCATTGGTATCAGAATTGTCGCACTATTTACATAGGTTGTGTGAAGTTTACTTTTAGGTTCGACCAATCGTGATTCGGATCCTCGCTACGTCCACGTCAACAAATAGCAACTTTTGATTGATCTTCCATTCCAATCTCTTGTAAATAAATTTCCGGAAAAATATTATACTGTCAAAATTCCAAATTCAGTAATCCCACTTCGTTAATCCAAATTCAGAGTCTCCACATGCTTAACTAACGTTTCACGTATCCAAACTCTTCCATGCACATGTTCATCTAAAAATTGCTTCCTAGAACTTTTTTTAAGTTCCAAGAAATTGAACTGAATTTGGTATTCAAGTTCTTATTCGTTTGCTTTCTAGATTATACTCAGATCTTTCAAATCTGGGGTTTTCCAATTAGAGCGGGTAGATGTTTACAGCCTGTAGCGGCCTGTTTGTTTTGTTGGCGTCGGCCTAATTCCACGATGCGCCTTCTGCATGAAAGATTTGACGGTAAGGTTATTTCTCGCAAAGGATTTAATTGACCATCAAAATCGTGCAATTTGACCCCGGTAAACTTTTTCCTGTGGGATTTTCTGAAGTCGTAGGTTATACCAATAAGCCGCAATCGACCGATCCGATAAGGTCAATATCAAACAAGCCCCCGCTCAAATTCAGCAGGATCTATTTATTTATTTATTTATTGATTAATCATATACACAGAAAAAAATTCCAATATTTGTACATGTACCCATTAAAAATATTTCAAGAAATATAATACAAGTATACAGATAATTTAATTCGAAGTAAAAAAAGAAAAAACTAAGAAAAATGTACCATATCATAAGATAAAAGACGTTGAAGTACTATTCTACGGAAAGAACTAAAATTCAATGAAAAAGGACCAAACTGGAGTTCATCATGTACCCTCATCATTCTTAGTAGAGGAGAATTAAAGTAGATTGCCAGCCTGGCTAGTGGCGGATCAAAAATGTTAGTAATGCGCGAAGGACGAATCCGAATTCTAAATGGAATACTTTCCACTAAGTTGGAGTCAATAAGTCCATGACAGAGCTTAAAAAGGAAGCATTCGTCTAAAAGTATTCTTCTAGCTTTCATAGATCGCAAGTTGAGGAAAAGCAGACGGCCAGGATAATTAGCGTAGGGCAGGCGCGCACAGAGGGTGGGGCAAAAGGGGCAATTTGCCCCGGGCCCCGCGTTGGAGAGGGCCCCGCAGGGACAGTGGTCTCGTAGTGCACATACGTCTGCAAAATTATTACACGAATTGATGTCAGATAAATTTTATTTAAATCTCTATTTATCTTGTTTTGTGTTATTCAAAGCATTTCTAGGACCTTATAGGATTTCCTTTCACCTACTTTTTTCAATTAAAATTGCTAAATTTAAAATTGGCACTGATCTTGATATATTTTAGGTGTTGAGATCAACAGCACACTCTGCCGAAATTTATCTAATTAATTGGTATTCTCTTAAAATCTGAGTGTCCTCGAACTATGTGTGTTTTACAGAGAAAGTGTTTACCAAGAAACTGAAAACGATGGATCCCCTTTAAATGACTATTTCTTATTTAGTTTCCATAAACTCATATTTATTGAAGTCTCTCTCTGATTTTTGTTAACTCATTGTAGTCTTATCTGTAACTATGCTCTCAAACTAGCAAAATTTCTCAACGTTTTCTACTGGTTTGGTTTTAGACTTTTGTTCTCCTATGGATCAGTGCTCAGTGCACACTCGGTCTTAGTAACGTTTATGAAGAGACAAGAATCTCGATTTTTGCAATGCCGTCAGCAGTGACGGAACAACTTCACTCTGGGCCCTCCCGCCAACTTCTTGAGTGGGCCCCTACACTGAGAAAAAAAGTAGAGTGAAATCAATCGAAAACACTCTTGAAGGTCGTTCCACACTTTTCAGTCATCAGTCACAGTCACTTTCCATACAAGTAAATTGATTGACTGATAATCTGCCAATTTGTATGAGATATTACTGTGACTGCGACTGATGACTAAAAAGTGTGGATCGATCTTAAACCAAGTATTTTGAAACATGATTTTGACGTTACAGTTTTTCTACTAAAATTAAGAACATCGTACTTAAAATAACTTTGCTAAGAGCTACTTTGACTCTTTACATTCTTACATTGAGAATAGCGTTCTTGTTGTAACGTTTATTAAATTAATGATTTCATCAATTGTTTTTTTTTTTTATAAAAATTCTCACGCAGCGCAGCATTGACCTCTATAGGTGTTAGTGATGTTTAAGCATAGAAAATTACCTGCGCCTACAATGAAATTCGATCCCGCGAACCTATGATTCGAAGACGAGCGCCCTATCTATCTACCCTAATGCCGCTCTCTCAGGTACCAGCGTCCTGGCATCCTGTAGTAGGAACAACATTTATAGAGTTTCCAAGGACAAATGTTCTTTTTCTCAAAGGGGCTACTTTTATTTATATGCCCCGGGCCCCGTAAATCCTCTGTGCGCGCCTGGCGTAGGGTATGCTAAATTTATAGAAAAGCGTTCTGGTAAATTTTCTTTGTACAGCCTCAATGTCATTGGTATGAGTTATTTGACTACAGTCGAACTTCCCTAAACGGACACTTCTAATAACCGGACATTTCTTATAAACGGACACTTTTATTTTCCCCAACGTTTTTTCACATATTTTGCTAGGAAAACACCTTCTGATAGCCGGACACTCTCATAACCGGACGCGGACAGTACTTTCATACCCATCCTGAACAAGCGAGTCTCTAATAAACGGACACTTCCAAGAAAAAAAAGCACAAATTCTTACATTGCAGAATTGTATTTAGGGCAAAGAGTCTTGCGATTACCAGAAAATGGATCTTACGCGTATTAGGAAGACCCAATGTACGGGAAATGTAAAATTATATATCAACGACTGCAGTTCTTTGTTATCTCTCAGCTGGCGCTCGCAACTTTTGTAGAAATTGCATAAATTCAATTTATGCTGCGGCGTTTAATCGTGCAATTCTCTATTCAATTTAAATAAGTGTCCAACAATATTTTGCGAATTGAAGAAAAATTGAAGATCACATAACAATTCAGATAAAAAATAATTGTGCTCGCTCTCGAAAAAAAAAAATCGTTGGGAAAACATGTGGAAACGACGAAATCTTCATTATTTTGAAAAAGTGGAAAGAGAGTGGGAATGAAATGACTAAAAATTATACCCTAATCCGTCGGGAATACAAATTTTTATAGCGGTTTTTGAATGGAATTGCAGATTGTAGTGAAAGTCTATTTTATAAAATGTTACACCTCCGTGAAATATTCTCATAAGCGGACACTTCCAATAAGCGGACAAAATCTCATTCCCCAATGGTGTCCGCTTATGGGAAGTTTCACTGTATTCGGAGACCAAACTACACTAGCGTATTCAAGAACGCTTCGAACAACAGAACAGAAGAGTCGAACAGCTGACTGGATACACCGAAATTGCGAAGGACAAAGCCTGCAAGTTTTGAGGCTCGATTTACTATATCATCGTAGTGGCCAGAAAAATTTAATTTACTATCAAACTTCACTCCTAAATCGTCAAATGAGTACACCCTGGCGATAGGTACACTATTTATGGTGTAGGGAAAAGACAAGGGAGAAGACTTCAGAGAAAAAATCATAAAGAAACATTTTGACAAGTTTAGCCGGAGACCATTATCCAGACACCAGGAATAGAGATTGTTTAAAGCAGATTGTAATCGCAAACAATCGGTGACGGAGGATACCGTAAGATAACACTTTAGGTCATCAGCAAAGAGCAAGCTTTGGCAATCGAGGATCTGAGGAGGGTCATTAATAAAAAATGTGAATAGAAGTGGCCCCAGAATGGATCCTTGTGGGATACCAGATGTGGGAATGAAGGGAGATGATAAGCAATTGTTGAAAGTTACTTGGCCTGTACGGTCGGTAAGATATGCATCTAGCCATTTTATCAGTGATATGGGAATATCGAGAGATATAAGTTTAGACAGAAGTTTCTGAAAACTCACCGTATCGAAAGCCTTCCAAAAGTCCGTATAAACAACATGTACGTCTTGCTGAAGATCAAATGTTTTGGCAATAAATTGCGTGATCTCCAGCAAGTTAGTCGTGGTTGAACGGTGTTTTTGGAAGCCATGTTGACAATTGGCTACAAAATGTCCAAAATTTGCTATCAAAAAGTCATTTACGATTTTTTCCAAAATTTTTGTACAAGACGGTAAAAGCGAAATGTGCCCATAATTTGAGGCGGAAGAAAGATCGTCACTACCTTTAGGAATAGGTAATATTAAAGCCTTTTTCCAAGCAGAAGGAAAGGTGCCGGTCTGCAGGCTTTTATTGTATAAAATTGAGAGCGGCAACGATAGAGTATTGCAAGTATTTCTCAGAAAGATGTTTGGTAAGCCGTCTACTCCTGCTCCGCCTTCGGCTTTTACCTTACTGAGAAGTATGCTGACCTCGTCTGATGATATAAGAGGAAAAGAGAAGTTAGAAGGATCAATGGGAAAGGAGAAGGTTTCGGAAGATGCTGGTGAATATATGGAGGAATATGTGGCGAATACTTCACAAATATTTTGAGGATCGGTAGCAGTTTTGTTGAGATAATATATCTTAGAAGGCAAGGAAGGGGCTGAGCGGAGATTCCGCACGTACGACCAAAACTGCTTGCTTTCGTTACGCTGGATGGACTCTTCTACGCTGGTCAGGTATGCAGTTCTGGCCGCTGCAATAAGTCTTTTGGCTTCAGTACGAAATTTTCGAAACAAAATTAGGTCGTTTGGGTTTCTAAAACGTTTGTAACGTAAACGACAACGGTTCTTTTTTGTTTGCATTGCAGTTTGCATGCGGCAGAGTCCATGGAAAGTGGACCACACGGATGCGTGCCTCCGTCACAAGCCGCGGCGGACATTTGAATTATGTTATATTCCGTACATAATGGCATATATGAGTCTTTCAAATAAAATAAAAATTTCGTTTATACACATCTTGTTTTATTCCATTTCAACATCTACCCGCCCTTATTGGAAAACCCTATATGTAAGAAGAGCATCGGCTCCCAACACACTTTGCACGTTAGTTTCCCTTTTTTTCCTCATATGAAAATATGATTGAGTTTCTCCTTTTACTTATAGCCGATATATTTTGGATACATTTCATGGGAGATTGTTCTTGTAGTTATTCTACAGATTCTGCCATTTCTTGGTTGCGTACGCCTTGTGCGTTTACACACATACCTATTCCCAGTAAGTTTCCGTGTGTCTGTTTTTGTTCGGACGAATGGCAAAGTTTCGATTTCATTCTTAAAATTCTGTTGTTGTTTTAAGGCTTATCTCTTTGATTTGTGTAAGTATGGACGCGTATATCTGGTGGTTACTATGGGTATTTGTCGATTCTTTGACTTCGTCGTCCTATACATATAGTCTCCGAAATATATGTTCATGCTCGACGGTAGCCGCCTTTTGACGGCGTCTGTTACTTTCTTTTTCCCAGAATGCCTCCAGCAAACGTGAAAAGGAGGCAACAGAAAAGTTTTCGACTAAAATACTTGCCGAGTTTCCGTCTCGTCGTAGTTCAACTTGTTATCAAAGGACGACAAAGTTGAAATGAAAATCGTTGTTAAATTGATAGGTGAGCGGAGGAGAATGAATTAATTTAATGTTTCATCAAACGCAATAGGAAGATTTCTCATCGAACTACATAAATTGTATAAATTCTTGCGTATTTGGTAGGATATTGCATTCTAGACAGACCAGTAATCAACATGTGGATTAACTGATATGCCGCGGAAGTATGTAGTCAAAATATGTAAAATATAAATCTGACATATTGGTTTCAAGTTTATCCCATATTTATTTTATTTAAAACACATCACTAACCGATTACAAGAAATAGCCTTACTTTCCCGAAATCAACACCACCATCTTAATAATTTCTTCAACAAGAAATCCATTCTACAAAAATAATCCCTCAAGTAACTTAACAAAAATTATGCAATACACCTTCACATTATCCTTTCAAATTGCATCCAGATAAACCGACAGTCCCCTACGTATTGCCTGAAAACGTTGCCGCGAGAAAAATTGAGATGAAGAAGCAACCAACTGTACGCTCTAAATCCACGAGTAAAGAAACGAACGTACAAACTAAAGTCCTCTTGGAGACAAGGCAACTTTGTCTTGCCTGCTGAAATGGATACAAATATCGTCAGCCTGACGGTATACAACATACCATGAGCAGCGTATATATGTATACCTACCTAGAGTTGTAGAATATGCTCGGATACTGTTAGACATATTGAACCCCAAGGAGTAAAAACGGTGACATCAACAGCAAGGATATCAGAGCGAGAGGATTTTCTCTTATCGTCGTCCTTTTATATGTGTATGCTCGCAACGAAACATTTTATTTTCGGATTTGAGTTTAGTTCGTTTCTTTTTTTTTTTTGCGAATTTCTATAGAAATTTTCTCGTCCTGTTTGAGAAGTGAAGTTGGTTCTGTTTTCGCAGGACTACTATACTATACATGTACTTGATGTTGATCTTCAAAGTGTATCGTCTTTCCCGTGTTGTAGAGAATGCTAAGATGAGGTCCGGAGTGACGATAGATTCTTTTGAGTTTGTTTTCCGTGAAGATGATGTAAGGATTCAATGTAAATTATGTATGTATGTCAGACGAAGCTCTAGTTAGTGAGACACGGGTTTTGTTGAAACAGTCAATATTTCCTCGTTTTTGAACCTGAATCGGACACGAATAGTTTATCACTTATTGCGCATAATGTATAGATAGATCTTTTTTTTTTATTTTGGATGATTAATAATATCTTTAAATTTGTGATCACTTGCGAGCGGCTCGATAACGTCCTAATGGTTTTTCTTTATTTATTTAAAGAAAAAAATTATTTTACTGAAAACGATACCTTTTGTCTAGTGGAAATCATAAGAAAACTTCACATCCTGTGTAATACATTATCATAATTCGATTTTATTTTATATATCAGAAGCTAATAAAGTCCCATTATCACAATCTCTTTCCGATCTCTCTTCCCCGGAACGAATGAATTCTGAAATGTGTACACATATTTTCCATCGTTTCGTCCTATGCCTGTTGGCTGCTGTTATTTATCGCGCGGTTGTCTGCATACACACGAGGATGTCCTCTTTGTATTCCATTCAAGTGTGGTGCACACGCAATGGCATTTGTCAGGAACCATATAATTGATATCCTTGCGTGCATGCCTGCCTGCACTTCAAAGTCAATAAGGATATCATCGCACTACCACCACCACCATCATCATCATCCGCCAACCAGCCAGCCAGCGTAACACGTCCGTATGGTGGATTGCAAACGTTTCGCTATATGACTGAGAACTGTGTTGTTGCTTTTCACGTTCGACCATACAGCATACGTACAACAAACATGTATATTAGTACATCCGCAAGGACAGTGTATATTTGTGTTTTCCACTTGTGTGGCTTTTACGAAAAGGATCAAGCGGCGCCATCAATGCCAAAACGTAAATGTGTGTGCACCGAGACGATGAGAGAGAGAGCATTCCGGGAAAGAGTGAGAGAGGAGAAAGGTCGTTCGATGAAAAGGGTCGAACGAATAGTGATGGAAAATTGATGGGCGGATGGGTGGTTTGGAAACAAAAAATGCGAATTGATTTTAGACTCGATTTTCACAGAATTGTTAAGGATTAAACATTTATAGGAATGTTTTGGTTTCTTTTTGTTTTTAGTGAACAGCAGTGTTAGATAAAGTGATAATTTGCGGAGCCAACGGGAATTCCAAAATATTTTATTACAATGTGACTTTTAGTCAATTATTTAATTATAGGATAAATTTGCCAACACCATTCTTTGACGCTTTGGTTGCGAACTCTTAAACATACATTCAGATGACCATAAAGTTATAATGACGTTCTAAAAATTATGACCGAGTCCAATGCTGAGATTTACTAGGTGAATAAATCCAAACATGCCCGGCCCACACGTAACCTAGAAATACTTTTCTCTTGTCTGGGTTTCCTGCGTAGATCTCCGCTCCTAATGGTAGCATTTCCAAAAAAGGCCATCGAATGGTTTGGTACAAAATTTTCTTCATCTTTGGCATAGCGATGTACACCATAAAGCAGTAGGTAAAATTTTACAGCGTGTCAAAGTTGAAAAAAACTGTTTTACAAATCGGTTTTTTTGCAAAATAAGTCGATAACGGTGAATTTTGCGTGAAAAATTATTAAAAATGGACTTGTACCTTATTGGATTCCCTACAATCCAGAAAAAAATCAAAAAAAAGATCAGCCGCAGCCGAGATATACCCGAAAGAAGGTGAGCATTCCGAAGTAACTATGCGTTACTTATAGGTATAATTTGTTGCAGATGCAGTTAGGATGGTAAGTTGCGCTCTTGATTTGAGCTTCTCCTGTAGGCTTCGAAATTGGTATCTATTTATATTTGTAATAGAAAAGCGGAAATTGAAATAGGTTCACCCCCATAAAGTAAGGTTTTCCGAAAATCTGGCAGGTCACCAATGGGATAAAGTAATTTACATCCTTTTTATTTTGGATGGATTATTTAGTGCCGAGCCATGTCTGTATTTGGTTGTCTGTTCGTAAGGAATGATGAACAGAGGCTGATTCGGTGGGAGGCAAAACAGCAAGATCCGCTCTACTTTTTGTTCCCGCGCGACCAAAAAGTTTGAAGCGGAAATCGCTTAGAGATGTGTCGTTACGTGTAACTCCATACAAGATAATGAAAATAACATTCTTTTCGATAGTGCATATAGTGTTTGCATCTGAGCTCTCTACTTTAAAAACCTCGAGCGATTGTATGTTCCTTCTTCTTTGAAATGGAGAGAAGCCTACTTTTTCCATATCTTAAAATGGCCGAAGTTGTATCACACCCTATGAAGGCGTGAAGAAAAAGTATATGGTCTGAAAAAGTTTAGTGTTTGAAACCTGTTGATGAATACAACATTTTATTTTCAGATCCTCGCCCAATTTAAAAAAAATAGACGTTCTTCAAATGATATCTGATACCTGACAATATAACCGCAGTAGATCAAGGTCTTCTCCAACGATAAAAATTGAGTCAAACTTGGACGACATGGCTAAAGCCATTTGAACAATTTGTGTATCCACATCCTCTACAGCCTGGGATATTAAGAAACCATGATTCGTTAAACACATACTTTTACAGTATATCAACAAATCGTTTTTTGTTTCTTTCATTACAATGCCTCTGAAAATTGTGGTCTCGTCAAAAATAAATTCAGCTGACTGTTGAATTGGTGATCGCCGGCGCCTTTCTACAAATGTTGTCTCTAAGTGAAGAGGATTGTCGGGATAGCCGTTCCAGCGCTAAAAAACGTGAAAGCGGAAATGCTGCCCCAAGAAACTTGAAGTAGCAATCACATATTTCTGCGAAAGAAACATCCTTTGGCCAAAAAACTCGATGCATGAGGAAGCCTCCGTCGATGACTCGTGCCAAATTTGATCCAAAATTGATGTGATCCTCCACAGTAGAAAATTCTTTACAGAATGAGGACTTCGACCCCTTACGCAACTCACTTTCATCGAAAAGGGACGGCGGAAAGGTTGCAAGTTCGCATAGAAGACACTGTTTTAATTCTTCATCAGTCTTCTGCGTCAAAATCATTCTATGGAATAACGTCTGTGTACTGATTGTCACCACACGTTTGTTCAGTGTAATTGCAGAACTATTTCTATCTCAGATCGTCGACTTTTTCTTGGGCATATCTCGGTTGTGGATAAGATCGTATCGATTTAATTTTTTTCTGGATTGTAGGGAATTCAATAAGCTACAAGTAAATTTTGATTAATTATTGCGTAAAAATTCACCGTTATCGACTTATTCGCAAAAAACTGATTAACAAAACGGATTTTTCCACTTTGACACGCTGTAGCATTTTACCTATTGCCTTGAGAGTCAGTATACAAAAGATGAAAGCAATTTCGTACCCAAAAATTTGGTGTCTTTCTTTTGAAAGTCCGACCATCAGGAGCGGAGATATACGCAAAAAACCAAACAAGACAAAATCCCTGATAAGTACCGTTAGAAAATTTTCCAAATGGTGCAAACTAAATTTAAGCTCCTACTGATTTCCAAAATACATAATTTCAGACAGTAAAAATTCAGTAATGACGTCTCAATCCGGCATAGAAAAATTACAATGTTTGTTAGTGGAGCGTATTGCTATATTAGTGGAGTTAACACAATTCGCAATTGCTATATCAAATAAAAAAGATACAGTCTTGTGTGTGATCTTTTTATTTCAGCACGAAACTAGACGTCAATTTCAATCAAGCGTTTTTTTTTCAAGGCCTAAAATATTTTCAGCGTTTTTCATTAAACAAAATTTTGGGCAGCGGTTCTTAGCTTGTATATGTTTATTAATATTGTTACAACGATATAGAATTTGTTTCTTCAATCGAAGGGATAAAATACGTTTTGACCTTTGTATCGCATCAACAGATTAATTTCGCTAGATTTTTATAAACGATATCAATATTTGTACTCGTTCCTTCTTTCCAAATCGTCACGCCACAAGGTACATGCCCCACAGTCTGGGAGTCACTGGACTAAATACTCAGCGATTTATCTTACTACTGTAATTTGAGGAAACGTTTCAGACATCCCAAATACTATGTAGTGTAGTAGAGACCTTTTCCACTATCTTTTAGATTCTTAAGCAGAATTCACCACCGTTTAGCAAGGCTTTGCAGAGCGTTTGTTGCAACTCCAAAATTAATAAAACTTAGTATTGAATTCCTCGAACGACATCTTTTCCACTACCACAAATAAATATTCAGATAGCACACGGCAATAAGGGGAATTTTAAAAGGACGTTAGAAATCAAAAATTAATGCGATTAAAAAAAGACTCCGCACTGAAAAATCGTGTGCTAAGCATGCAGATCGATTGCTTTACTAACCTCTTGCTTGGAGTAGATTAAGGTTTCCCTTACACACTACGCAGCAGATAAAATTAGGTTGATCTCTTCGCGGACGGATTTCATTAGAGTTTTCAACGTGTGTTGCTTATTTTCAGAAAGTCGTCCGTCATCTCGAGAATTATTAGAAAATAAAGTGATAGCTATAGTTAAATCTTAAACCCAGCCAAATTATTAATTATTATTATTTATCTTCCTAAAATCCAAACCCCCTTGTAGGAAATGTTCCCTCTCAATGCCAGATGAATCAATGCAATTGCAGCCAACCAAAAAAATACATCCGCGAATAGACCGGTCGGATTGAAGTTGAATTGCTATTCAAAAGGAGGGTGGAATTTATCGAAAACGGTTACAAAAATAATAATTAGTAGTGAAAATTGTGCCTGAACTTTCCCACAGGGAAGTTTCTTAAAAATAACCTGTTAAGTGTTGAAAATTAGATGGCAATTAGTAAGATTTAGGTATCGTGCAAGTAGGTCCTTTATTTTGGAAAAGGAAAGGGGAATTAAATGGGAGAAAAAAATTAGCACATAGTTCTGAAATGAGCATTTTAGGATTCTAAATTCAATTGTAAGCACTTCAGCGCATCTTGATAAATTAAAAAATCATTAACGCGTATTTAATAAAGTAATTTATTGATGTGCTTCTTTACCTTTTATTTCCTCTGAATCGAAGTTAATATTGAATTTTTTTATTCGACTTTCTGAAACTTTTTGTTTTTGTGTCAGCCCACAAAGTTTGTCGCAAACTTTGTAACATTGAAAAAATATGTAGGTATAGCTACTACAAAAATATATAACACAATTTTTTCAGTAGAGCTGCACACATATTTTAGTAAATTTATTTATTTCACTCATGATGCCACTGATTTACCAGACAAACATGCACAGCCAAGAAAAAAGAAAACACACTTCACCAGCAAATCCACATTAAAGATTCACCGCGATCCAATGATCGTTATTTGCGATCATCATCAATGTGTTTCGATTTCAAGAGGATTTTGTAAGTATAGTGTTGATGTTGATCGCCCGTGGAAAAGTGCATGCATGGCATTATTATGCGCGTTCCAACGGCATCATGCAATGCTATGCAATCCTCAATGCATTATGTTCATCCGTATCTTGAACACGCTTTATTGCTGAGACATCATCTTACGCCAGCTAACCGACAACACAAGGGCTTTGCTAGCGCGCGAGCCTTTGCCAACAGCAAAAAAAAACAGCCGATTGTGCAATTTATATTTATGCCTGCAGTTGCTATATGCATAGTGTGGTGGCATACGACCGTCATTACAATCGCTACATATGAATACTATTAGTACGCGATATTTCTCCATAATACATCACATCACATATAGTAGGGTGGATGTAAATGCAACCATTACCGAGTACTCGGTTCATTTTGATTTCATCTTTTTGTTTGACTCTTTAATCTTGAATGCACACTTGAATACGAAATGAGCCTAATGCATCCAAGAGGCTATATAGCTTCTTCAGTTGAGCTTAAACTAACACAAATCATTCAAGTGCTATCGTATCGTGTGTTTTGTAGATCTTTTTGGTCGCTTTTCGAATGAACAGATTGAAAGTTCTGCCTCATAGTTTCAGAAGATATATTTGTGCTCGTAGGGACGTTATACTGCAACTATAAAAAAAAATTTTCCATGATCAATAAACTTACATTTTTTGTACTAGCGACTTGCTTCATACAGACCATCCGCCTAGTCTTAAATTTTATAAAATAATTACATACGAAATTTTCGGCTGCTGGACTCCGCAATAGTGAGTTTAGGTTCCGGACAAAACGGAAAATTTTTGGTCGTGAAAAAATCAACTGCAGAGAGCGATGGATCACTGATTTTATTTAGCATTGACTTTTTCAGGATCAAAGCTAAACGCTTTGCTAAATTACATCAGTGAGCGATCTATTTTTATACCCTATACCCATAAGATGGTATAGGGTATATTGTTTTTGTTACGACGATTTATGTAACACCTCAAAGGAGCCACCTGAGGTATGGCAAAGTATATATATAAATGATCAGGGTCGGTCCCTGATTCGAATAAGCCATGTCCGTCTGTCTGTCTGTCTGTCTGTCCGTCCGTGTGTCTGTCAGTTCGCACGATAGCTCCCGAAATAATGAAGCTAGCGTTTTGAAATTTCGGTCAGATGATTGCTTTGACAAAAGCTTGGATGGTATTGAAAATGGGCCAAATCGGACCAAGGGTTCCCCTACCTCCCATACAAATGACCCCTCCGTGATAGTGTAATTCGGCCATATTTTTCGACAGAATGTCGCTAGGGACCTGAAATTTTCATCAATGCCTAATTGTGACTTATGCTTGAAGTTAGTGGAAAGTGGAGAAGGTCTGCCTTCCCCTACCCCTACATCCCCTACAAAGCAATATTCCGCCATATCTTTTGATAGAATGTCCCGAAAAACTTGAAATTTATCGCAAATGATAGCTGCTGGATGCCGTTATAAGATATTAAAGATGTGCGAGATTCAGCCCATCTACCCCTCCCCCCTTAAAAAAAATTAAATTGAATATTTTCGGTTTTACGCGCATTCTAGGTCTGTACATGGGTATAGGGTATACACTCATCGTGCTATTCGCACGATTAGAACTCGGTCTCGTTGGAATTGATTATGTTTGCGAATAAATTTTTCGTTTTTGCTTTTACGGATTTTTAGGTCTTTTTGATTGAAGATATTCTATATTTTTTAACTATAGAAAATAATTAAGTTAATTTTTATTTATATTCATATTTAAAACAATAATTCAATTTGCACATTACATTAAGTTAAATAAACTTGTTTAAAACCGAAGATTTGTGGAATTCTGTAAACTCACCACCCAATCAAAAAAATCGCAAAAGTAACTTAACAAAAAGTGCGACATTGAAACTTAAATACGCCCACGCGTATTTCCTATTATATATAACCTTCAAACCATCCACACATAAGTACATTTCGTCCTTAAATCTGTAATTCAACATCATCTTGAAACAAACCACCCTTAAATCTACCGAAAATCGTTCTATTGCCAGAAATCGGATTAAATTACATTATTTATTTAACGTAACGCAATTGTACGTGTATACATCCATATACACATATTTGTATGATTGTATGTGTATACCATACTGCATATAATATTCTACTAACATCCAAAAAGGACGAAACGAAAACGCAAGGACTTGGCGAGACATGGCAAGAAAGATACCCGTTGCCAAGTGATAAGCTAATGAAAGGATAAAGGGAAGGAAAATGCCAAAATGTCTTCACAGTATGGCCAAATATTGTATGCGAGCAGCGGAAAAAAGGATATGTATGTATGTATGTTTATGCTTAACATCGGGAATATGTTCATTTCTGTAACTGAAGTTGATGGTAATAATGTACATATGCGAGGAAAATTGTTCGTGAACGCTAAACAGCAATAAAGGAGAGAAGTATAGGCGGCTCAAGACGGTACACAATGGATGAAGACGTCCAAAAGTTTGTTTTTATTTTGTTATAAATTTGTTTGCTTTTGTCAGTCTGGCTATGGTGAATGTGATTTATATTACATATATTGGTTACCATATCATGTCAGTTTTGTTAATTATTTTGAAATCAAATTTTGTTGGAATGTGTATCCCCGTTTAAGCTTTATTACTCCTGAAAGTGCAAGGGCCGTTAGATAATTCGGATTGTTCAAATATTTCTTTTTAATGTAATAAGTGTCGAAATCTATTAACTTGTTCTCTCCTTAAATTGAACCACTACTTTTCCAACGAAGTCAAAATATTAATGACGCAAAGTCTAAATCACAACTATGATTAAAATAGAGAATATCGATACATTCGTGTAATAAATGAAAATAATTTCATTTCCTGAAAATATTAGCCCCGATTTAGACAAATATTCATCTGGTCCACGATATTGGACTTTAAGCAGACACCTACCAAAATTATTTTTTCGTCTGGCCTTGGGTGCATTTTACATCATTCTAAAAATTTATATAATATACACTCACCTGAAACGTCTTCCAACTGACCTAGACACTTTACTTACATAATTTGCACTTTCAGTAATTCCGCCAGCCATAACCACAGACAATGTGGGCTGTATGTAAAGAATTTTTAACTTCAGACTTCTGTTAATTAAGTTTCAGAACCGACACCTTTGAGATGTAACTTTCAGGATTGTGTGGAAATATTCTGTATTTTAGTCATTTTATTTAAAGCACTTAAAGTTAGGTTACTCTAAGAAATGTATCCCTCATATCATTTTTTTTGAATGAACGATTGTTGCCAAGATTTTTTATAAAGATACATTTCGTAGTTTTACTTGAGGCTTATCGACCTCTCACCAGGTGATGTGAATATTATTATCATGCCCGCCAATCGCAGGTGAGAACCTGATACGTAGTTTGTTGTTGTTGTCGACCATATTCGTTATTTCTGTAAGCCGCGGGTTTGAATTGTTTGAATAGATACAGACAGGCATAGCCACTGACAACTAATATGCTTCTGTATATGTTGATAAAATATATTTTTATGCATGGCACAAAGTCTACAAAATCGTGGTTTTTCAGCTCGATGTGTGATTGAGTAGCTTTATGAGGTACTATTCACTATAGTGTTACCGCAAGTCATATCCATATTCCATATTGTTGCATTGCAATTCAATTTGACGAGCGAGAGAACAGTAGTAGATGGTGAAAGTGATGCCTATTGGACTAGAAGAAAAAAAAGTATGTTGGAGTATAGAAGACTTGCTTTTACCAATACTAAAGCGTTCAGTTTATGTAATGGATCAAAAATTAAATCAAAATTTTTCTTATCTTCCATAAATTCATAAATTCCCATAACACAAAATATGGATATTGGCATAAACTACTTAACACATGAAATAGGAAAGTGATATCAATGGAAGTTCCACTTGATGGACGCAAGGCCAGAGGCAGACCGAAGAACACCTGGATATGTCAAATGAAAAAGCAACAACAACGCATTGGTCTCGGCGATGACACGATCCAAGATAGAGCTGCCTGTAGAAATATGCTGAGATATTACTGCCAAAACGGGCGATGTGCCTACACCACAGGTCGAGCGACGCGAAACCGTGGAGCGGTATAAGGAACGAAGCAAGGAAGAAGAAGAAAATGAAATAGGAATGTTGTTAAGTTTGTGTTCGCTGAATGGACATACTACGTGCTCTTTGTTAAACACCTGATAGGACAGCAAACAGCTGAGAGATTAAAAACTGGAAAAAAATGCCATGTTTTTTGTATATACATGAGCTTCTCATTCATTAAACCCAATTTCCTAGTACGTTTAGAATATGTATTTTATGATTCGAGCACATTTTTTGAATTATATCAACGTTAAGTTTTTATTTATCTCATTTTTAAATTTAGTGTTTTATATTTCGGGCCAAATAACATTGAATTAAGAAAATTTAATTTGTAAATCAATTTCCTTACAAAATTACTCAAAATCGATGTCTTTCCATTCTAAATAAACTGGCGATTGAAAATTTGTCAAATTTTATAAATATTTTGAGAAGGGGTGATTTGTATGAAGCGTCAAAGTTGAAGGTTGTCAAATCGCCGAAGCATGACCTTTCCGTACTAAAAATAAGCATGACCTTCCAGGGTTAAGGACCTCATATTTCAGTGTCTTTAAAATTCTTCTTTTTCTTCTTAGTACCGTATAGCCCCTTGTGGGGCCATGGTGCGTTAACTCAGCCGTGTGTCCTCGCCGGACACTTGCACTGATATGATAGAATTTTATCATAAAATGTCAATATGAAAATCCGAACATTATCAATTGGTGTTTAAAAAAACCCCAATCAGATAATTTATTGATACTTGAACAAACATGTTCGTCTATCGCATTTTTGGTGTTTTTCGTAATGCTCATCTGGGAAATTAACCTTCCGGCGGGCGCAATACTAATCCTAACACGATCGGGCGCAATGCATCTGACAGATTAAGTGCAGAAAAAAGGATGACACTAATTTTTTGTATGTTTTAGACTCTTATTTATTGTTGCATTGTCTTTTTGAAACAGTTCTACGAAATTTTAGAAACAAATACTGGCTCACAAAGTTTGATACCCTTCACATTTTCAATTTTCTAAGAATAATCCGCTTTCAATCGCTTCAATATTTAAAAAACCTCCAACAACTCGACCGCTTAAAAAATATGAGCTTATTTTACTAAAAACACACTATTGAACGATTTGCTGAACCTTAAAGTCTACACAACGTTATTACGCAATGTGAAGAGTATAACAAGAGGAAATTTTCATAGAAAAGAAGAAAATAACACAATCGGGCGCAATACATCTGAGAGATTATTTGATCCCCTCCCGCCCCTCAGACATATGGTAGATAAAAACTGAAAACTGCTTTGGATAGCTGATCGATAAAGATTAAGCTACTGTGAGTTTCAGATCTCTCCCTTTTCATATCGCTGGTTGGCGCAACAAAAACTGGTCACTTAATCTGTCAGATGCATTGCGCCCGCCCGAAGGTTAATTAGAATTTCTATATTATTCACCAATTGGAAATTATATATTCCAAATACACCATTTGATGGTTGACTTTTTTTTTAATTTTTCAATGAAAAAACACCAAATAAATTAAAGTGTTACTTATCCAAGCATGGTGAATTTTTACACTGTCTTTTTTTACAGTGTATAAATGCTACTATGATGAAGGGTCTGGCTGGTGTAGCGATTAGTGCGCGCACCTTCGGTGCACAGGGTCATGAGCTCGAATCTCACCATGGATCATGGTTAGATGTACGGAAATTTCGCATATAAAAAACAGGAATTTCGCATAAACTAATTTTAAAAATTAGAAATTTCGCGGAAATTCGCATAAAAACATAATTTTGTACATTTTGTTGCTGTTAAAATTTATTAAACTAGAAATTCTAGAGAATTACATTGAAACGACTTGTAAGGCCACGATTACATTTCATTCAGAAATTTCTAATAGTAATAAGCCACCCTATACTGAATGATACTACGAGTTCAATTGTCAAGAAATGGTTTTGACAATACATACGACAAAGTCGACTACGCCCCTAAAGAAGTTACGGTAAAAAGAGAAACACACTTCTGAGGCAGAACCAGATAGTACTGTTTCGCTTTTTTATGTACAGTTCATTTCAATTTCGGGGCTCATCAAACCACAAAAAAACTTTACCTTAAAAAACCCGATGCACAAAGTTCATTCATCCAGCCTCCGACTAAACACCTTGCTCGGTGTTTGGCAAGCCATCGTGCTCTGCGATCTCTTGCATTTTTGAAAATTTCTCTATTCTTATTAATGGGAATCTTTTGACAAAAAATCAATGTGAGATGAAAAATTATCTTCCACAATTGATTCTTTTTTTTTGAAGAAAAATTAACATTTCGTGGAAAAAGTACAAATTTGAATATTTCGCATCAATTCGCAAAAATGAGCAAATTTCGCCAAAATTCGCATCTATTTCGTAAAAACTAAATTTCCGTACCTCTAATCATGGTGTTTTTCGAACTCACGAGCTTGTGATCTCTTTCAGATGTTAAACGAGTACTCATTTATGGGGATAAATAACACTGCTGAGCGTGATGCTGATCTCATTACCTCAACAAAAAGCAGACAAGATCTTGAAAATAGGATGTCACTAACACATCCTGCGGCCTTAGTCCAATGCTGGATTGTCGCGCCTGTTATTTATTTTTTATTTTTATGATGAAGGGAATTTTAAAATATTAAAATCCGCAAAACAGCGAAACAGGGTCAAAATCGCGAAAAAAAAACAAAATCTTATATATATTGTAGAGGCATGACTGCCTGATTTTATTTGAAAAACTTTTGCATTACAGTAGCTCCGATAATCGACGTTCTACTGTATTATTACACGTAGTTGTCATTAAATTACAAAAGAATGTATGTATAGTTTCATAATTTATCAAATCATTAACCTCAAATCCAATCAGTCGATCGATTGCCCATCGTAACCATTCATCTTGCGTACAAAACCTATAGAAAATCCGCAGCTAAGTAATTCTAAAAAAAAATAAAGTCCAAACAAGGTGATAAATCAACAGATTCATTTCGTTCATACTGAGCTCTTGTCTTCGCAGATCTATCTGCATTTCGCATATTTTCAGTATGGAGGGAACTTCACACATAAGATGCATAGGGTGATTTTTTCCCCGTAATATAAGTTCACATTGAAATGAAGTATGAAGAACGGCCCAAAGAGCACACGAAATTAGAATCATTAGAAAGAGAAGGTTTTGCCATCTATGTTCGATCGCGTTTTCTGGCAAGTTGCCTCCCGGGCCTTCGCGAATAAACCGTTATTTAGAGCCAACAATTTCGCACATTTTTAATACATATCATGCTGTTTCTCAAATCGGGTGAAAATAAACGAACGAGTTGGCATAATACGCCAGTAAAATTTTACAAAATTAAGGCCTAACCTCGGAATAAATGCAAGATCGCCGTTCTTTCGCTTATCTATTTTAGAGAATTATTGGCTATATAAATCCAGATTTGCAACCCTGAGTACCATGTGCTAACTTTTTTTGCGGGCGAAAAAGGGCTATATTTTTGCTCTTTTTTTATATTTCCAACAATATTCTTTGACAAAAATTATTTTGGAAAAAACGATGATCGGCATTTTGAAAGTAGACAAAAGTTTCAATCCAATGATATCCTAACCAATTTGTTAGGTCAAATATTTACAGAATTACAGGTTTTTAAAAATAGGGTATTTTTCACCAAAAACTTGCGAATTTCAAGTAAATGTCGTTTCGGCAAATAACATAAGCTTGGAAATCGCCTTTTTTTTTTGTGGAAAATACCCTATTTTTGAAAACCTGTATCTCCGGCAGTATTTGGCCTACAAAACTGGTTAGGATATCATTGGATTGGTAATTTTATCTACTTTCAGATGCCGACCATCGTTTTTTCCCAAGATATTTTTTTTTTAATATTGTCGGAAATGTAAAAAAAAAAGATCAAAAATATAGCCCTTTTTCACCCGCCAAAAAGTTACGGCCCATTAGGAGCATATCAATCTGAAGTTTAGCTTTATTTATTTGTTATTGTCCTTCACTAGCAATTTGATGAAAATACGAAATCAACTGAGCGCTTGGAAAATCAAGACTCGGCACTAAAATGCCAAAATAAATTTTTGGAAATTTAACCCCCCTGCGCTGTGCCACACAAGGGGTTATGGCAACTTAGTAGTAAATAACAGTGTGCAAGTTGTGGCAGCACCTTTCGAAAAATTATTATGATGATCTAACATTAGTGAGAAAACTTAAAATTAAATGTTATTGTCAAAAAATATTGAATAGGAAAAACAAACAAATTAGCAAACCACTTTATTCCTTTCTAGTTTGTCTGAACCTCTAAATAAATAAATAACAGGCGCGACAATCCAATATTGGACTAAGGCCGCTGGATGTGTTAGTGACATCCTATTTCCAGGATCTTATCTGCTTTTTTTTTTTTTTTTTGAGGTAATGAGATCAGCATCACGCTCAGCAGTGTTATTTATCCCCATAAATGGGTACTCGTTTCACATCTGAGTGAGATCATAGTCCGTCACAAGCTCGTGAGTTCGAAAAACACCATGATCCACGGTGAGATTCGAACTCATGACCCTGTGCACCGAAGGTGCGCGCACTAACCACTAGACCAACCAGACTACAAACCTCTAGCAACCCCTTAAATTAATCTATCCACAGAATTTTCATTTTTTTTTAATTTTCTTCAGTTAAAATTTAATTTTAGTTCAATAATTTTTTTATTGGCATTTTTCCTTCCGTTTTTTCATTATTATTTTGCTCTTTTAAAATTCGCAGACAATGCTCCACCATCCCGCAACTAGGCAGATTGCAGAAAAACATTATGTGTAATGTACATATAGTACTCACTGGCTGACTGTATGTAATTTAATGCAACGAAAACCACTTTCAAAGATATTTCTCACATTTTCATTACCGTTCATTACAAAAGCTAAACACACTGGAGCCCTAGACATGTGTGTACGAGTACATCATCATATCATATATTATGCTAACGTAATGGATGCGGATGCTAGCTAAGTTTTATGGTGATATGAAGATGAAGAAACGATGAAGCGAATGTCAGTGAGGGGTTCTTCTTGGATATGTATAGTCTTAGTATTTCGTCTTGTGCTAACGGTCAGCAGATTAAGAGTATGGAATGCAATGCATTGAGATCGGTATGAGATACGACCGGGGAAATCAAGGAAAAGTAAATGGAAAGAAAAACATTTTATTTGTATCTGGAAATTATTTTCATGCATAAAAAACAAGAGCAACAGTATTTTTAAAAAACTCTTAGCTACAATAGCTGGAAGATACCAATGCAATTTTCATGATACTAAATTCGAATTTTGAACTACTATTCTTATGATATAGGGTGTTTTTTTAAGACGTGTGGTTTTCAATCTGGCAGTACTTTTTCGAAGTTGGTCTTTTTGACAACTGTCACTTTATTTATGCTCAGTTTGGTTTGCCATTTCGTAATGAATCGACTTACTCCGGAAGAACGTTTGCAAAACGTGCCTAAAACCAGATGGCCACCGATCCCGATTTTCACAAGAAAATTTTGTTCAGCGATGAAGCTCACTTTTGGTTGAATGGGTACGTTAATAAACAAAATTGTCGCTTTTGGAGTGATGATAATCCACAAGCCATTGTTGAGACGCCGTTACATCCTCAAAAAGTCACGGTTTGGTGTGCTCTATGGGCTGAGGAAATCATTGATCCTCTAAGATCGTGCGACACCGCTGAACTATTTTTATGGGATTATGTGAAGTTGCTTGTCTACGCAGATAAGCCTGCGAGACGATTGACGCCTTGGAAGAGAATATTCGGCACACACATCATCGCACAAGGGGGACTACGAACAATCGGAGTCAATTTATCAAGAGACTCATCAACATAAAAAAAAAATAGTAAAGTAGGAACCGGGGAAACTTTTCTGATTCTTTTATAAAGGGGGGATTGCCCTTAAGATGTAGACATTGTGTTGACTTTTTGAGACCCCTAGCGGTTGCTGTTGCAGTCGTCCAAAGAAGCGACTCATGAAAAATGAAAGCGGAAAGAGAATCCAATCTTCTTATTTATTTATTTTTGCTCATAGGCTAGTTCGATGAAAAATTAACCCTTGGTCCTCCTTTTTCGATTTTTCTTGTTCACGAATCACTGCTTTAAACGACTGTTACTTCTGAACGCCAGCAGCTGAGAATCTGAAATTTTCAAGAAAAATGGGCGCCTCGCCTCAACATGCTCTACATTGGTCCCTGATATTTATATTTTGTTTCGAAAATTTGCTTGGACCCTGCTTTGCGAATTTATTTGCTTATGGGTCGCATCTAAGAACGGTTGTAATTATGATTCATAAATTTTCCGGAAAATGTGCATCTCAGCATCCTCTACATTGGTCCCGAAAGCCCCCTTTAGCAATAATTGTTGGAAAATTCACCACGATTACCCTTGTTTTCCCCTTTATCATTTCAGACAAATGCATTAAATAAAATCTACCCGTATTTTTGTTTGTAAATTTATTATTTCTTATTTATAATCAAAAGGGGCCAATTCAGTTAAAAATCCCTATCAAACATCAACCAAAACAAACAAATATAAACCGCACAAAGAAAAATCTCACAGAACAAAATCAGAAACGCACTCAACATCCAATCGATTAGCATATCATTGGAAAATTCAAATTGAAAGCCATAATCACCTTCTCATCAAATAACTTTACAGTCTTATCGATCCGAAGATAGGACGGGCAGAGAAAACTAAAACCCGAAAAAAGTCTAAGACATTCCAACCGAAATACATTGTCGACCCCTATAGAGCAATCGATGCCAAGCGAATAAGATCCCCTTAAATAGAGGTTAATCACTTCGATACATCACAAGATTAGGCACAATCATCAATCATCCTATCACCTTTTTTTACGTCGTTCCGATGATTTTCAAGTATTGTTCCCGAGAAAGGTTAGGTTGAAAATGTTATTTGTGTCCTTTTATCGGATAGTAAGTGAATGTTGGACGATATAAAATTAGGGATGCGCATTTTTGTTAAGGGGTTATTAATTATTCTTTGAAGGCTGAATTATTTTTGAATATTTTAATTGTAAAAATGTGTTTGGAGAAATTTGGAATTCTGTGAACACATTTTCGAGTAAAATAATGGTCAACGAAAATTAATCAAGGAAGAGTAGTACATACGGATTTGGTTTTAAACTGACATGACAACATGACGTAAGTAGGTTCCTAGGAATTTTTCAAACTCGCAAATATAAAAGCAAATATTGCTCCTGATTCAACAATTTCCAATAAACTAACATTTCAACGAACCCCAAAAATTTAATATCAAAAACACAATCTTAAGAGACTACAGATCTAAAAATTGCCCAACTGTTGGGCAAATAAAATCTTCAAAGTCATCGTCATCATCATCTTTGTCAGAACCACACCGCACACCGTTCGCAACATGCCAAAGATCACTACATACTATATTTCTCTCAATATCCATTTAGGGCATGGAGAACCCAGTACAAAAAAATAAGGACATGCGTATAACGAAATTCGGTCAACATCATCACTCTTCCATCCTCCCTATATCGAAATACATACGGTGTAGAATGAACTTTTATGCCGGTAAGAGCTTCACTCGTCTGTTCGCCCGTTAACAATATCCTTTAGCAAACCGTTTACGAACCGATGTTGGAAAATCTGTGGCTATGAAAGGATAAAAGGATATATACTGACGGTTTCACTGTGTGTAAGCAAAAGTCGGGACGACCGACACAGCACTAAGGACTAAGTCGAACGAAATGCAAAAACGAAAGGCAAAAAAAAAAATACAACACTAAACAAAGGACCGAGAGTGAGCGATATGGATGAGATTTTATACACATTTCTTATACTTTATTGTTTTGTATTTTTATGCGTTTTTTTCTCGCACGATACGGTCTGAGTGTTGAGGATTCGAAAGGGACGCACATTGACTTGTCTTCACGTAAATCGAACATAAAACACGAGAAAAGTGGAAAATGGAAAGGCTTTACGATGAAATTGTAGTCGCATTTTCATTAAAGAAAAATTGTATTGAGTTTGAGTTGAATGTAGCGCGATACTTGAAATGGCTGAGATATGTCGTGTCGTAATAGAATTGTTATCGGGCTCTGTTGATATACGGAGAAATAATGTTAATTGTTTTCTGAATGTTTTTTTCTACATTATAATTATAAATAAAAAAACTGGCGCGACAGTCCAAAATTAAAGCAAGGCCGCAGATATGTTAGTGACATACAATTTCCAAGATTACAATTACATTTTTGCGGAGGTGTTGAGATTAACAGCAGCAGCATATTTATTAGATATTTATCCCCATATTCTATTAACATCTGAGAGAGATCACATGGGTCGTGAGTTCGAAAAATATTCGCTCACAGTCAGACTTGAACCCATGACCCCGTGTACTGAGCGCACTAACCACTAACACTATTGAAGCAAAAATCAAAAAGGCCAATAAGTTCATATACCTTCTCTGAGGTTGGATGGAACCCAATGAAACGCTAATCGCTACATCTGGCGAAAAGTTTTTGAACAAGAAGTCAAAGACGATTTTAACCACTACCTCGAATTTTGGAAAATCAAAACGACGCGAGATTAATGAAATCCAATCCAATTAAAAAGGATCATCAACCGTTAGTATAATCTTGGCATTATGTCAATTATATAAGACCGAATCGCTTAAAATAATCACTTCCGAATTACACAGTCATTTTGTTCGGCCTGCTTGGCTCTACCAGTAAAAAACGACCATGTTTTGATGAAAATTAATGCCAAATGAAAAAGTAGGTTATCATAGTTCACGAATCACGTTAGTTTATTAAAGGATAATTTGTTATGTGTCAAAAACAGCGAACGTACAGTCGAGCCGGGCCGTGAGTGACCACTCCTTTGCAAATCGATTAATTCTTCCATTTACATTGCATGTTATACAAGACTAAAATAATGACCGAAATTGGCCAAAAATGAAATATGTACGGGAAGAAGGTGCGGAAGAAATACCCTTCGCTTATTTGGCTTGTAGGGAGATTTCTGCAAGGTAATTCAACAAACTCGCCCAAAAATTCGCTGAAATATAATTTGATTAATGTATTTTGTAGCCAGGTCAAAAAGAGTAATCCTGCAAATTTGCACCTACTAGGTAGATTAGGCATGTAATGCTCTATCGCATTTCTTATCTTTGAACCTCTCACCGCGTAATTCATTGCCAACAACCTGAACATATTCAAATTTAACTATCAATTTAGCGTATCACCCTCGGGTAATTCGTTGTCATCAAGCCAACAACCGTGCCCATACATATATCTCTCAAATACATCGAAGAAATAAAAAAAAACAGACAAGCGAACAACCCTCACTGGTTTTTCACAACTTCATAACATAAATGTCCATTTCCTTAACCCTCTTCAAATCATTTACAAACACCCTTCAAAAAGATTTTCTAAATTTCTGACAAAAGGCATTTAAACATTAAGCGCACTCCCGACTATGCTAACTAAATACACCACACACGTTAACAATTTCCTCTATGCGAGTATACTCGTAGAGTCGCCATCATCCCCCGACAATGAACAGGAGAACTTCGCGCCAAAACCGGGGGACGGCAAAGGCAACCATCGGGGCAGGACGCATAAACGAAAAATTGTCGGAAAAACCGGGGGAAATTGATGTTTTTCTTTTTCTCAGCCGACGAAGATGGCCGATGGTGAAAATGATTCGAACTCGAATTGCAGAGGGCCCAGGACGCGATAATATTGTATGTGAATATTATATGGTGTGGCCAATGTATAGGACCCCGAACAGCATGAATAAGAAAGGACAAAGTTACTCCGGGGAGAGATAATGATCCACCATGTATAACGTAAGGATGAGACGTATACAAAACACCACCGGATGGTTTAGTTTAGTCATACTTCTGTGTATACTTTGTGTGCATGGTACACGTTTAGAGAGGAAAGGACGACAGGAATATTGTTGCCATAATTTCCAAGTATGTATCTGTCCTAACATATAGAGTCTAAGGTGCCAGGTGTTATCCTTATAGTGCCGTACAGCCTGTAAAGGTACAGGTATAGAACATAAATGAAGGAACCAGTGCAATGTTTCCTGGCATTTCATTGTATTATGTAGGGATTAATAAAATGGAGTGGCGGAGGGTTGTTGCTTATACAGAGTACGTATTGAGTCTATTGTTGTATGTATGCATACATATTTTGTCTCAAGAGCTGGTCAGGTTTTCCGCTTATTTCAATATTGTGCAGAACGCGATTGGTATTGAAATTTGACGACAAACAATTCAAAAGGGGATTTGCGGTGCATTGTTTGAGATCGCAAAGATAATAATTAAATCCATTATATATAAATTAGGGGAGTGAAAATTATGCATTATTCAAGAATATTGTTATTGAGTAGACCCGTAAATGATATCGCGATTAAAGAAAAAAAGGCATACGATTTTTTTGAATTGATTACGTCAATGATTTCATACGGGATTCTTATCGTTTTACTTTTATATAATAGTTTTTCCTATAAAAAATTGTAAAAGAATAAAGTAAAAGTAAAAGGACAAGAGTCCGGTATGGAGTCATTGATTCTGTCAAACACAACTCAACCCTTCTAGCATCAGCACCGAGTTTCCTTTCCGTAGATTTATGAAGCATGATATTAGGCTGATTAGATCCTAAAGAAGTTTATTCCATATAATGGACATATTTTATAAAATTTATAGTTAATTAAAAATTAATAGATTAAAATTAATAAGATAAAAAATTATACCACAACGCATACAAAACTACCAGCATCCTGTTTATAATTATATTGGTAATAACAAAATTCTAAACTTGCCATAAGGAACATCCCAAATTTGCAGCCCAGCCAAGGAGGTGAGGAGCATAATGGAGCTTAGACTAGGCACTCCACCAAATTTTATCTGCCTGGCTCAATTTAGAAAGAAGCTACAGGCATGCCTTTTTGAAAAATGTTAGGAGGAGTGAGGTCGGAGCATTCCAATTTTTCGTAGAAATTAAATAAATTTTGTTACCAATATATGGACAAGATCTTATGACCGAAGGTCTATTCTATCAAGAGTTACAGTGCGAAATGTAAAACTCAAAAAATGTACATTCACTATAATACTTTTGGGTCTAGGGTATAATTTTCTGAGAAAATGTCTAGAGTGTTTTATATCATTACAAAGGTAATTTTATGTACATATGTAGTTTGTTTTGTCCTCAGCACATTTTAACGTCAGACTCACAGTTTTCCATATATTTGCAAAAAACTAAATTTTCACCCCTTTGCCACCCCCTCCCCCTAAAGCCATGGCGCAAATTAGTGTAACTTTTTACTGCGTATATTAGGCAGTGTAATCAACAATTTGGCATCAACAATTTTTTTTATGTTTAGGTTTGGAGCTATTTTGAACCAATTGTACTGGACTACATATATAGAGTTCGTTAATGCTTTAGATGATTACCTGATGCATAACAAAAATGTTAAGAATCATATGATAATAGGCGATATAAATATCGACATTTTAAAAAAGTCAACATCTATACTCACTAATGAATATCTTGATACAAGGGCAAAATTTGGCTTTTTATATTATTTAACGGGAGCTACAAGATTAAGTACACACTTATCCTTATGTATTGATCATATTTTCATTAAAAATTAATCATAATCTTATAATTTCTCACCTGCAATACTGGAGGCATATTACTGACAATTTCAGTACTCTTGCTAAAATTGGTTTTGTAAATAGAACACAAAGATTGAACAACAATGCAATTGCTGGTAAAACCATAATAAATACCGAGAAACTTTTGGACAGTTTCAGTGGCGTAGATAACTTCTCGGTAAGGGGGGATCATTTTGCAGGATTACTTTTACTTTTACGGTTATCAAATGTTGAATTTTAGAATAACAATTTCTGTATTTATTACACTTCAAATTAGCAGTTTTTTTTAGTAAATTTTGGTGTAAAATAGATAACAATTTTCCCATAAGAAGAAATACGAATTCCTGAAAATATTGCATCGATAATTTTGACTTTTTACTACGGTGAGTGAATCCACAGTATTCGAATTTTCGTACAAATTTTCGTTAATGTGATTGGAGCGTCAGAGCTTTAATTGGGTTAGATCAGTGGCTCCCAAACTTTTCTGGCCGGAACATCCTGAAACAGGGATTAAAATAAATCATACAGTTATATGTCCAGAAAAGGGAAATTATGAAGATGAGAGCTCGTTGGGTATGCTTTATGTGGATAAAGTACAGTTTTTGTGTTTTTAAATCGAAACTTTCTGATAACTCGTACGTCAGTACACCCAGAAAAAAAATTACTTTTATTAAAGAAAAATTACATAGAACCTATGAAATTTCGGCTATGATTTGGAGCCTATGAAATAGCCTTTTTGGGACAATGATAGAAATATCATTGAAAATATAAAGTGAAAACTCGATTATAACAATGAGATTATTCATCGATTCTATGTAAAAATTTCATTGGTTTTTATTTAAAATAAAAAATAGAAAAGAATATTTTTTATTTTTTTTTTATTTTTTTTTACTCTTTTTTTTTCTATTTTTTTTTTATTTCAAATTTTTATATTTTTTTTTTTATTCATAAAAAACCTTATGCCGAAACTTGGATTCGAACCCGGTCCGCCTGCGTGCCAGTCCGTTCACATTGCCATGAGACTAGATGTGGAATGTTGTCAACGTTTCTAAAATCGTAACTACTTGATACGCGGTGCAATACAAAACTAAAATGTTTATACATAGAGGCTATGCAAAAGAATCATAGTTCCCATGAAGTTGATTTACTAGATTCTAAGTAATTTGTTGCATTAGTTGTATGTCGGCTTGCTTTAACTCTATTACTACTGAAATTTTAAATTCTATGAAAGTGTATTTGATCCAATGGCATTTTTAATTAATTATATTCAAACTTCATACGTTTAAAGAAATTTTCTGTTTACTAGAAGTAAAGTAAAAACTTCATTGGTTTTAATACACGTTTTTTGCTGGGTGTAGAGATTTCTAAAATGTTCAAACTTGTAGGACACCGTATATATTATCTATAAATTTCGTGGCCCTAGCTATTAGCTAATTGTTAAAAGGATACCAAAAAATGTGAGTAGAACTTAAAATTGGGACTGTTAAACGTTAATAAGTTTTAATGTAGTAAAAAACGGCAAAATTGATTTAAACCGCCAAATCCAAGATTGAATAGATTGTTTTTAAAATTTAAAAGTCATCTTATTGATTTTGCTTTTGAACATGTTTATTATAAATTTTAATTATTTACAATAAACTTTTTATATGTTCGGATGCATTTCGACTAAAAACCGTAATTCTCAACGAGTACGTTTAAACTAAATTTCCCTTTTCATTAAGTCAAAAACCAAAAAACCAGATTCTACTGTTAAAATATTATTCACAAATTCTAATAGAATTTATGTACGAATATGCAAAAAGTTACTGTACTCTATACAAAATTTTTTTTTGCATAAAACATTATAACGCTGAATTGAAAAAAAAAATGGTTTAAAATGCAATTGAAAAGTGATGATCGTATCGGTGCATCGATGGTATTGATTAGTACTCTCCTATTTAGATGCACGTACAGTGGATACTCGGTTAACGAACACAACGCGTTCCCGGATCATATTCGTTATGAGCTTATGAGAAACGTTCCTTAAGGGAAACCTTTAATTATCCAACATACAATGGTTCTTTTCCGATCAGAACAATAGACGCTATTGTTTTTATTTATTGATAAAAGCGTTCAATTCTTGTAATGTGGAGATTCGCCTAAAAATTACACAAGTTTTACATTTTTTCCTTTGTTCGTTATCCGGAATTTTGTTCGCTAAGCGAAATATTTCCTAACAAAAAAATTTCGTTCGATATACGAAATGTTCGCTAACCGAGGGTCCACTGTATATACTTTCGTATGCATCTAGCTTCGCTCGCTGGTTCTCCTGCTTTTTCAATTTTACATTGTCGAGGCTCAATTGAGTGTGGTCGTTTTCCGCGGCATAAAGAGCAACTGCTAACTTTTGAACCATGTTCTTGTTGATCGCATTTAAATGTTCTTTGAAAAGTGTTCGGATTGTCCTTTTTGTTTGTCCAATGTAGGTAAACTCACAATCGTTACATGAAATTTCATATATTCCAGATTTCTCAATTGTTTTGTCTTTGATATTGACAATTTGGTCTTGCAACTTTCCATTACTATTATGGACTATCTTGAGATGATGTTTTTTGAAAACATTTTTTAATTTGTTTGTCACTTCAGGGACGTATGTAAGATCAACTCTTTTCTCGTGACATTTTTCTGGAAATAATTTGTTTTTTTTTTGGAATCGGGATATTTTCTTTGAGTGTAGGGAAACCAAGTCCTCAATTATATCCATATTTAATATCCATATTTAATACAGCGAAGTACCTAATGTGCTTCAATTCATCCATGAAATCAGTGATGCTGAGGGGCAATCCGCATAGTCTAAAGACCATACTATGGAATGCCCGCTTTTGTGAGTCATTGGGCAGTGTGAGTCGCTTGGAATGGAATTCGGTGTACTCGATGGTTTTCTGTATACCGAAAAGTTAACTTTTCCATTTTGTGTTCGTTTAATTCGTATGTCGAGAAACGGCGATGAGTTCAACAATAGTGAATTTTATTCAAAAATTCGAAAGGTACATATATTATTAGCGTCACTGCTTTTTACGACTGCTAGGATGACATCTACATGAAATGACTGGGAAATCGAAAAATAATACATAAAATGGCCGAGAAAAATTATGGAACCGTGTTCGGATTGTAGGTTAGGGAATTCCCCAGCATTTGCCACATATTCCACGGCAGCAAGTAGGCATTTTCATTAAGAAAATCGCAGCAGACCTTTACATAGTTTTTCGAGCAGCACTTCTAGATTACTTCATTAGGGCTTGCCTGTGCGAAGCTCCATTTCCAATGTGAAAAAGTAGATGAGCGTAAAGTCCTGTGCCTGTGCTGTAGTCTTTTTATTCAATCGGTACGCTACTATTATACAATTGAAATTTGAGGAAGTGCTAAATTTTATATTTCAGTTCTGAAAACGGTTTCATGTTTTTATGCAACACTACACACATTGAATAATTCCAACAAGAAGTTTACTTTTGCTTTGTTTTACGTACCTAAAGTAATAATTTATTTATTTATTTATCAAAGAAGTAAGTAACAACAAGTATTACATTCTACCTTTTTTATAGCACTAGCATCTAAGACCTTAGGCTAAAAATTAAAGACTAACTTATATTTTATGTTGAAGTAATAATAAAAAATGGTCGACCGAAGGGGAGATTGATCCCCTTGATCCCCCCTTATCTACGCCACTGGACAGTTTAAGAATCGTAAACTGGTCTACATTGTACTCAAATAAGGACGCAGAAGAATGCTGTTCACATTTCTTTAGTATATTAAATGATCACATTGCCAAATCCTCAAAACGTGTTCTAATGATATCCAGTTCAAGACTGCGGCCAATAAAAGCATGGGCAACCGCGGGAATAATTGCGTCTATTCGGGAAAGGGAAAGGCTAACTAAATTGATTAGAAAACAGCCAAATAACACACATTTATTGGAAAAGTATAAAGCATATAGAAACAAACTGAATTCAACTATAAACAAACAAATGTACTATGAAAATGATATTAATAAAGTTCGTAACAATCCTAAAAAACTATGGGAAAAAGTTTATGAGGCCGCGGACTGCAATTCGAAGCAAAAATATATTGGTCCAAATCAACTAATTTCAATCTATCCTAACTGATAACATTTTTTTTAAAATGCCTTAAAAGACAATTACTCCATTATATAGAAGAAAATGATATCCTTGCTTCAAACCAATACGGGTTGAAATCGTATAAGGCATCATTCGTACTAGAACCATTTCTAGTACGAATGATGCCTTATACGATTTCACGGATTATGTACATAAAGCAGTAGACAAAAAAGAAAAGGTTATAGCTCTGTTTCTTGATCTTCGCAAAGCTTTTGATACAGTGGACCACCGACTGTTGTTAAGAAAATTAGAATCGATAGGTCTAGATTCAAACTCTTTAAAACTATTCCGTTCCTACACTAACAACAGAAAACAAGCTGTTAAAATAGGAAATATCCTAACTGAGCCAGATCTTGAAAGTGTTATATGGAGTTCCTCAAGGAACCGTTTTGGGGCCAATATTATTGACATGTATATGTCTTTGCGGAGGCTACCTAAGAAATACTAGGTGAAAAAGCGTCACGAAAAACTGTAACGAAAACGTTTAACGCTTCAAATCGACCTTCCCGTAGTTTTATCTTTACCAAATTTGGTATACATTATCCTTTGATCGCTTTGACTTAGAATCGACAATCATGATTTCGATAAGTTGCGGGAATAGCGGTAAATTCGCCATTGAAGCGAACGAAAATTCATCCTTCAATTGGTGCTCCTGGCTCTCCCCGTGGACCGATGTCGACGAAACTCGGATGGAAGCTAAGTGGTGCGATCCTTAATATTTTGGTGTGAGCACTTCTTATGAGGAAGATGTCCTTGGAGACAAAATGTCCTTTTTTCTGTGGGAATGCATTATAGACGCTATGTATAAGGATATGGATATCAAAATACAGAATCCGTTGCGGCGAGTCTTGTAAAATCACGACAAGTTGATTTTGAGTTTTGTTAAAGGATATTACCACCAAAAAGGACATTTTTCTAGCATAGGAAACAGAGTATGGTCATTATGGGTGTTATTCGAAAGGTGATATTTGAGGCACTGTATGTGATCGGTTTCAAAATATTAAAAAAAAAATCTGATGTCTTAGGGAGGGTTCGAACCATGGTCCAAACCGACAATACCTTGCAAAAAGTCAACAACGACCACCAAACCGCCTTGACCACACTGCGCCTCATCAGTGCGAATAACTTTAGTGATCATCATCATCTGGTTTTTCTTATTAGTGTCCACAACAATTTTTTTAGCTTGGTAATAATTATTTGGAACATAATAAATCACGTGTGATTATTTTAAGGAAATGAGGATGTGTACGTTGGGTTGTTCCGTGACAAAATATCACATTGTAAAACATAGTAAAAACCTAACGAAGCTTTAAGTTAACCTTTCAGTGGTTTGATCATTGCTAAATTTGGTATACATTTTCCTTTGATCGCCCTTACAAAGAATCGACAATCACTGATGAGTTGCGGGAATAGCGGTAAATCCGCAGTTGAAGCGAATGAAAAGTTATCTTTCAATTGGTTCTCTTGGCTCCCCCTGTGTAGCGATTTGGATGAAACTCGGATGGAAGTTAAGTGGTGCGATCCTTATTATTTTGGTGTCGGCACTTGTTATGAGAAAGATGTCCTTGGACAAAAAAGGTCCCTTTTTCGTTAGGAATGCATTAAAGTCGATATGCATATCAAAATACAGTATTCGGTGAGTTGAGCTATTTAAAATCACCACAAGCTCATTTTGGATTTTCAAAGGATATTATGTACATATGTACCACGAGAAAGGACACTTCTCTAAGGAAACTGGGAATGGGCATTATGGTTGTCGTTTGAAAGTCGACATTTGGGGTACTGTATGTAATCGGTTTGAAAGGATTTTGGGCTTCTGGAGGACAAGATAACGGCTGATGCAATGTGGATTATTTTGTAAGCAATAACGTAGGCATATATACACGATCAAAGATTTTTCCCCTAACGGAAAATTTCTCGAAGTTTTTCTTATCTATTTAAATGATCTTTGTTTATTAGATAATGCTAGAATTAAAGGCCACTTAGTTGCGTATGCTGATGACACCGTTCTCTTGTTCCAGAAAGGCTGAAATGGAATGTACACATATTATTGGAAAGGTGACGAGAAGAACTTTTTTTTTTCTTGCATTGCGTAATATACTAGACAGACATATTACTTCAAAATGTTATATATTTTGCACTTGTCTAAAGTATAATACAATATGGTATATTAATATGGGGCTCGAAGAATTCCAATGTAACCCCTCTTGTAACTTGCAAGCCAAGCTAATCATAATAAATTTGTTTCGATCCAAAATTCTCCTCCACAACCAAGGCTTTTCTTAATTTCAATGTAATGAATATTCGTTAACTGTTCATCTGTGCTTTGCTGAAATTTGTTTTCCAAAAACAATCTAAATACAATCTGTACTGCTTAGGGTATGGTACTAGAGGTCAGGAGAGAAGGTTTTTAAAATTAGCAAAATATAACACAGTTCTAATGCAAAAATATGCCTCGTACATAGGGCCAAAAGCTTTCAATAGTTTGCCTTCGGATATCTATCTATTTATATAAAAGAAAGTCGTGTTAGTTACATCATTTATAACTGGAGAACGGCTTTACAGATTTTCATGACTTTGGGTTTGTTGAATTAGGCTCTGGCCAGAATAGCATAGTAACTATTGAAACAAGCAAAAAATTAACAATGAGCTAAAATTCCCAATGGTTTCTTTTTCACCTATTTCTGCGTGTATTTCTTTAACATATGAGCGGATTTCAGTAAATTTCTTCCACAGGATTGGTCTCTACCCAAAGTAAAAGGACAACCATCGAAACATATGAAAAATTCACAATGGGGCACAATTATGAAGACAATTCTTTTTCTTATACTTCTTTGTGTCTTTCTTGAACGAATTACAGGATTTCAGTAAGTTGACACCACCTTATGGGTCTACACAAGGCTCCGACCGGAATAGCTGTCGAAGTAAATAGAAAATTCACTACGAGCAACAATTCACAATGAGTTTTTTTACATATTTTTTTTTTATTTCTTGGACTTCATAGCGGATTTTCGGAAGATTTTCCTGCCGAATTGGTCCTTTTCCTGAATATTCAAATAATATTGAACATGCAAAAAATCACAATGTGCAAAATTATAAAGATTTGTTTTTCGAATATTTCTTTCTGTATTCCTTGAAGGAATTACCAGATTTCAGTCAAAAGATTCGAGCGGATTGGTGTACACCCAGAATAACGGTTGAAATATGCGAAAAATCACAAAGAATAATTATTAAAACAGTTCCTTTTCAAATACTTTTGTCTATATCTCCAAAGTCGGATATACGGAACGGATGAGCAAAATGTTGAAAGAAGCTCTTTTCCTATCCCTTGGTCACTTTGAACGGATTAGGGGGTTTTAGTAAATTTTGAATTTAAATTAGATTTCAACACAATTATTATTATAGAATAAATCAATTTTAAGTAACTCGATATTTTCACGCACAAACCGCATATGGCTTATGTGAACTATTGTATCATACCACTGTATTATATTCTAATAAACTTTATTATTATTATATTTATATTAAATAGGCAGTTGCAGTATATATTCAAGGTTTTATCGAAAGTTATGGCCGATTTAAGGTATTAAAACGGTATCATTTCTACGAGAAGTTAAAAATCATTTAGTCTGATTTATTTCACTTCTAAAAACACACATAAAGTATTTTACAAATTCAAACTTTTGAGCGAAAAACAAAAGCAAACTCTAAATTTTAGTTTTATTATTTTTTTCACACGAAAAACAAAGACAGGCAATCTAGATCATCCTTCGGTGGAGTGGGGCGAAAAAATAGGGAAGGCTTCACCGTTAGATATTTATTGATACGATTAAGGTATGCACAGAAAGAAACAAAAAAAACAGTCAAGATATTAAAAAGTGGATGTCACTAACACCATGTTTGACTCTCGCCCATGTTATTTATTTTCCATTTTATTTAATTTTCAAAATTATTCTTGATAAACCTACCATTTTTCCTGTTCGACCAGTAATTCGAACTTCGCATAATGGATCAATGTCGGAAATACGAACTGTCCTAATTTACCGCGGTGAACATACCGTTATTAATCTGTCAAAAACTATTTGGCAATCCTCTTAAAAAAAAAATCAAATCATGCTAAACTCACTTTATCGTCATTCTACTTTATGTTCATGTTTCATGCATCTGATACTTAACAGATTCCGAAAGTGGACGTTTATTGTTTGCGGTTTTGTTCCGAATCCCGATCTCTGGGTACGATACGTACGTGTATATGATCATACCATCATCAATTTTGACCACGAACTCGACATCATAGTATATGGAAGAAGTAGAGGTTTTTGTGATCTCGCGCGCCGCCGATGCGATGTTCAAACACATTTTCTAAAGATACCATGTACATACATACCGTCACTAAAGACGAAGATGAATGACCGAGAAAATCGTAAGCATTGATGCCTCTGAATTTTTAATAGCCAGATACAATAATATCGGATTTGTACGCTACATATGTAAGAAATACATTACTATGAATGCGGTGTTCGTCTTCCTTCTTTTTGTACTATATTTATTTATTTTTTTTTTCTTAAATTTTTCTTTTTCGTCTGTGATCTCGTTTCGGCAACCTTTTGTGCATGATGAGTGTGTGAAGATCACCATCAAGCATATTATTATTGTTAAGATCACGGACATATACCGACTACGAGTGGTAGATGGTAGTTGACTTGGTCGACGATGGCAACGTCTTTCATCATTTCAATAAGAGATAGACGGATTGGGCAGCCAAAACAGTGTGTCTTTTGTCTGTTTGATATTCCCATACATGAAATACCGATAAAGTGCTATTTTCTATAAGCCCATCGGTTCAAGTCTAAAAACTCTGTATAGGCCCGTAGCTAATTGCTAGTTAGGGGGCCTATATTGATGGAGGAATAAATAATCGAAATACTCGCTTTTTCTCATGACTATACACAAACATATTGGAATTGGGACTAAGATGGCTAACGACTATGTTTCCTATTAAGTGCGGTATTTTGACAAGAATTAGTCTATGATTGCTTAATCATATGAGGCTTTTCACGATTTAGTTTAAAAAAAAAAAACAGTAGCGGAAACGGGGAAATTATTAGGTTACTTTAAAGGTTAGAAGTGAGCTGGTTTGATTTTTGGCAAATTTAATGGACTTGATTTAATTTACGTTTTTTTTACCAATTTTGAAGGATAAAGTAACGAGCAAGCATTATTCACTCTGCTATGGTTAGGGGTTTCTAACGCATAAACCAAATCAAACCGGATCTTAACATAGAAATAAATACAATGGAGAAAAAGGAACATCCGTACATATTTTAATATGGATATGCATACATGAACATAAATATATTTTAATCTCAGGAAAAAAGTAGGTATGTGATGCATGAATTTCCTTTCCCATAGGCATAAAAGCTTCATGGCAATTGTCATTCATAAAGTTTCTACAGACTGCGTGGGCGGGGGCGGTTGTTTTCGTCTATCATCGACCCAAACTTCACTATCTTTCGCCTCGCAATCGAACAAAGATACTCCGCACCGCAACACCGATAAAATGTAGCAAGAAAAAAGATAAAATTTCATAGCGCACAACGTCTCTCTTTGCTGGTTTACGGATGGTGCGAAATAGCTTCGGGTGCTGCTGCTGTTGTCGGATGTGGGTGGCGGTGGGTGAATGAGGTGTTGCAAATTACAATTGTACATATTAACAAAAATGGGGAGACCCGTCCTTGAAAGAGTCAAAGTTGTGGACGATAAGTGAAGGAGATATTTTCGTCGTTGTTGGAAATTGTTGTTTGGCTATATTAAGTCTGTCGTACGTACATATTTACCATTTTGTGTGTACTGATGTAAAATTGTAGTTTTGTTTCACTCGCGTTACTTTATTGATTAAATAAAATGATTAACTTACAGGTATAATTTTTGTTAGACAATGTAATAGAAACTCTTCGAAAATATATATACATATACATATATATATATGTATATATTTCTATAAGGATTCATTTAGACGAATTACTGTAATTAGTAGACGATACACTGGTCTGACAATAACCCAATACAATGAAACCTCTACTGGCGGACACCTCCCATAACCGGACAAAATGTTGATACACACGTTTTAGGATTCATTTCGGGAACAAAATTACCTCTAACAACCGGACCCTCTAATAGACGGACACGGACACCAGTACATCTGATTCGAAAATCCTCTTACAAACGGACATAATAAAAAAAACATAATTTAGGGATTTCCCTAATTGAAGGTATTGAGAGTAGTCTTTGGTCGTAATTTATTTGGTGGCTCCCCGTATTTGAATGCCATTCGTTTTTCAAGAAAGTTGTTCCTTCATTGCCGTTTTAATTTAATCTTGAACACTTCAGAGATTGTGTTTTTAGTCGTTTAAAGGATGCACGCACATGGTGAATCCATGGAATCGAATCCATAAAATGGATTTTCGTTCTGTCAAATGAGCCCATAGACGGGCGAATTTGGATTTTAATCCAATAAAATCCATGGATTCTATCAACGCCATCTAGATATACAAGGCAGATTATCAGCTGATTAAAATGAATCTGTCAGTGGTCATGAACTCAGGCAGGACGTATTTCAACAATAGCAACAGCGACAACAACAGGTGCCCATGGACGAAATTGTGAACTCGAGTGGAACTGAGGTTTCTGCAGTTCGGCCGATCTACAACTTAGGCTCATTATTATCGTTCGTGGAAGAATTATAGTTAGAGTGGATGATTCCCACAGATTTATCTCACGATTGGCAATTTTGTTATTATTCTTGTTTTATTAACGGGCATACGCACAATATTTTTAGAAGTAATGGTCAGGTCACCGTACCTGGCAGTCGGGTGAAGAGAGTATTTTTGGACTTGCTGCCTTAGGTTTAGACCTTGGGCCTTCACGGCCAAACTGGTCTCGTCCTGTCTTCGCGACAGTTCGCTTCAAACTCTAGTCCATGGAGTCAGGGCTAAATAAAAGAAAAGTTTCCTCCGAACGCAAGGAAGAAGAATCGATGAAGCCGGCTTGCTTGATTTGCAAAAGCTGGAATCCCAAACATTCCTATTTCTGGACTAATAATTAAAGCCAAGCCAATAATACTGGACTTTCTGCGTGCAATGGATAGTTAGAGAAGTGGAGTAAACAGCACAATGTAGCCCTTAAATGTATAACTGGCAAAGCTTCGGATGTGTCGTCAGTAGACGTCGATCAGTTCAGAGCAAAATAACCCTCCATATTACATGGGTACAAACGTGAAGACATTTACAAAACTGATGAGAGTGACCCTTTTTTCATTGAAGTCGGAAAAATGTGCTGGGGGTGAACTATTTAAAGAAAGGCTGACAATTTTATTTTGTGTTAACATGGCAAGCGAAAAAGAGATGCTTCTAGTGCAGCGCATCCTCGAGCTTTCAGGAACCTTCGCCTCCAAGATTTGCTAGTCAATTGGAAGTCACATTGGAAAGTGTGGACGACGCTTTCCGAATGGATACAACCATTTTACAGTAAAATTAGAACACAAAACAGAAAAGTTCTTTTATTCCTTGATAATGCTGCGTCCTACACGAGAGAATTAAGTTTGACAAATGTCACCAGCGTGTTTTTTTGCCAGTTATTACAACAACCGTGTGTCAACCCTTGAATCAGGGAGTAATCCAAAATTTTATGGTACACTACCGACGATTAATCCTGTGAACATCATTTCAAAGATTGACACAGCAACGTCAGCTTCAGATCTAGCAAAAATGATAAATGTTCTTGAAGCTTTGTACTTCATCAAAACCTCTTGGCACAAGGTTAACGCAACCTTCATAAAAAAAACAGCTTTAAAAAGGCAGCATTCTCGCAAACAAACCAGACTCTTTTGGAATTTGACCCCGAAGAAGACATACCACCTTATTCGGTTTTCAAAATGTGTTCGGCAGTGCAAACAATCAAAGTCTGGGTGAATTTTGGATGGTCCATACTGAATATCATAAAATTGAGACTCGTTATGAAGGTTCAATAGACATTGTGGACGTAAGCTATGGCGACAATGATGACGAGGACACTCAAGAAACACATCCAATTAAATCTTATGCAGAAGCCTTATGCAGATGATTATGTGACGTTTTGATTTTTAAAAATTATGAAAATCAGATACATATTTTTTTTCCCCGAGTATATATTGTTTTTCTTCCATACATACCTACCTATAAAATATGTAAAATGAATATAAAAACCCGTTTTTATACCAATAATAATAAATATGAAATGCTTTTTATATTTTAATAAAGCTTTTATACACTTTTATAGATAGCATTTTGTGCGATAGCTCTTACAAGCGGAAACCTCCCATAAGCGGACAAAAAGACTGTCACCATGAGTGTCCGGCTATGAGAGGTTTCACTGTAGTTCGACGAATATTTTCGGGTTGGGGTGCATCCCAATCTAAAACTGCAATAATTTCGGAATAAGTAAAATAGAAGTGAATTTTGGAGATTGAAAACAAATATTACCGTTTTAATAATAGGTTAATAGTAATGTTTTTATTATGCTAACTGAGTGGATTTTGATCCAGACCGGTTCTTTAAACCGTTCCATTAAAACGTTCCATTAAACCGCACTGAATTTTTTAAAGTTATAACTTTAATACAAGAGCATTTAATTTTATTTTGAAAGTCTAGACTTTTTTTACAAGCTCTATTTTTTCGTCATAACCTGACTATAAACCGCCTTTGAATTGACGGGGGCTTTTATTATTCAAGAGGTAGATTTCGAGAAAAGGTTGGATTTTAAACAGGTGGAAGACGTTTCAGTCTCGCCGAAAATATGAAAGAATTTTAATGATTCTTATACTACCAACCCTTTTTGTTCCTCAAATACATACACAATAGTGAAAATTGTGCCAAAACTGCTAAAATTTTCCCAAATTCCCAAAGTTTGATCGGATATAAATATCAGCATACCACAAACAGTTTACAAAGAGTGCATGCATAACCAGCCCGAAACGAGCTCATATGATCGAATGATTGTTAACCAAATATGCCATTACATCATTTGTAGTATCGATTTGGAAATCAATTTGGAAGTGTTCATTCATCCGTTTCATATGATTTGTACATTTCAATAAAACAATGTATGCTCAAAAGCACCGATTTCGAACGTATTGCTCTACACACGCACGGTCGATCACATATCAGCATTCAGTCCAACTCAATCGTCGTAAATATACGTAAATATGTACAGTACCATATCAGAGAGTCGAAATGTTTACTGATACGAACGTGTATCCTCAAGATTCATTGACATCCTTGTAAATCGACAGTGCGCTGTGCTGCATACAATATAGGGCTTCCCAGCTTCCGAGTCCCACGACGACGACGGTGGCTGTGACTCTGACTTCGCTTCATTCCGATATTGACCTTCGAGGGCAATGTGCCCAACTCATCTTCCCTTTTCGGGCACAAGACCAGCAACAACAACAACAAAAACATCGGCTACGTCGACAAGAGTATGGTTTTGGGCTCCATTAATTTTATGTGGTTTTCTGCGTATATAGGAGTATACGAGTGTTCTTCGTATGGATGCTGTGTGTGTAAAAATGTTATACAGATCGGGTATTTACTAAGTCACCGTATGGGACTATACGTTTAACATTAACAGGCATAGCGCCACACACATGAGGAAGCCAAGCCAACATATCCATGCTAATGGAGGAGCTTTGAAAGACTCAAATGCACTGTATATCCCTGGCTTTTCTTATGTTCGGGATTGCGTTTTTCCTGGAAATCGACCATACATACATATACGCTAACCTGAGTATAGATACTACATCCAGAAATATGAGTATATCCATACAATTAGCTCGAAAATATTGTGAAAAAACAAAGACTACATGTGTGCAGCGAGTAGATTGAATGTGAAACGTAGGTTCCAAAGAATCGAAGCAGAATATAATCGATAGTAAGTGATTTTGAAGACAAGTCCGATTTGCACCCTATCTAACGAAAACTATCTCCCCCAATGTAATTTTTCTTCATCAAAACAACCACCAAATGTCTTCGCACAACAACTTACATCACCCTGCTACCCGACGCGTCGTCCAAATACCCAAAACTACAAATTATAACAACATTTTCTGTATTGTCCTGAAGTTTGGAACTTTTCTGGCTTCCTCAATTGCCTGGCATGGAATAGATACAAAATTCCCTATATTGAGTGCCATTTAGTTTGTAGGAGCGTATGCTTGGGCATACTCGGCGGATATGGGGATATCGAAAAGTTCGTTACACGTTCGAACTTAGTGCAGAAAGGACAACGAATTCGTATACAAAGTATGTATGTACATACATATGCATAGAATGGATGGCGGCGCAACGACGACAACGTCGGCGTCCCTGTCCAAAATTAATGGCCAGGCTTAAGTTGGACGTAAGTGGAAAATTTGTTTGGTTTAATGCCAGACGAGTTGAGTGACTTAATTATGGCCTAGAGGAATTTTGGCCTTTTGATTTAGCCCCGTCTTCGATTATTATGATGATTCGTTTGATTTGATTTGCTCGAAGCGATTTGGATTGCAATGGAGCATATATGGACGCGAGAGATGCATAAGTTGGAATTATAGCAAATCGTTGGATTTTCTAAGTGAAAATATTTTTTTTTTTGGCAGTAAAACACGGATAAGTTCAAAACTCGGATATATGCACACAATTTTCATCCACCATCCATTCAATGCGATTTTCTATACATTTCAAAACGGATGAGTGCACTGCCGTTAAATACACAACACGCTTAAAATCACGCATTTTTTTTTTTTTGCAAAATTCAGAAAATTTGCAAACGATTCGTGACGGATAGGTGCACATGTTCAAAATTCATTCGAGAAAACGTGTCAAACCAGCGGCAAATCGTACGAATTAATGCGATCGGAGCCGGAGCAATTTTATAATTATTAATTATACCCTACCCAACTCAAACATGATTTCAAATTTGCCATCTAATTCCAAAGGATATGTTTTTATACTTGCTCAGTTCCTGATATGCCTCTCTAGCTGTAAAGCCGTTACCGATAAGCAAGGAATATTCATATAGCTCAAAATTAAAAGGCGAAAATCACATTTAGAGAACGTTGGAAGACCTCATCTCAAAACAGCGAATTAACATCAAATTTTACCTTGATTCCGTCGAGAGATCAATGGGGTTATAATACGCCCCCGGCAAGTGGAGCTATCTCTATTTACACTGATGGTTCAAAGACCAACGCAGGAGTTGGTATTGGAATTTACTCTGAACAACTGGACATACGTTTGTCTCTTCGTCTTCCTGATTTCTGTAGTGTCCTCCAAGCGGAAGTCTCTGCGATTATGGAATCGCTAATTTGGTTGGGTAGTCACGTCGTAACTGAAAGGGACGTCACTCTGTATACTGATAGTCAGGCGGCAATTCGATCACTTGAGTCGGTACTGACCACATCAAGAACTGTTGAAAAGTGCCGGTTTGTTCTTAAAGAGATGGGTCGCTTTTTTAATATATGCTATGCTGGATACCGGGTCACTGTGGATTTGCAGGCAACTGCTGTGCGGACCATCTAGCTAGTGCTTCAGCTGATAGAGTCGAAGTCGACCGCGGAAGCATCAAACCACCAATTATCAACTGCAAATTGGCAATTTCAGCAGATTCTGAGCGCCGAACCAACGCAAGATGGATCAATGGTAACACTTGTACTACAACGAAGATGATCTGGACAAAATTATATTTTATCCGCTCTACTAAGCTATTGTCATTGGACCGGATGCATATTAGCAGTGTAGTTGGGGTTATAACGGGGCATTGTCCTATAGGGGAGCTCGCCAGGAGACTCAAAATTCCTCACAACGACTACTGCAGAAGCTGTGAGGATGAAGAGGAAGAGGAGAGTGTGCATCATCTTCTCTGTGAATGCTCGGCTTTGGCTGAGAAACGTTTAAGGTTTCTTGGTAGTAGGTACTTTTACGATATGGATGATCTCAGAGATGTAAGTCCAATACAGATCAACAAATATATTGCCAGCACACGCTGGTTCCAAACAAATTTTTGAATTTTTTTTAAGGCTCTCATAGGCGGTATCACAATGGACCTATCAATGGTCTAAGTGCGCTGGTCTCACTTCTGGCGGCCCCACTACCTAACCTAACCTAACATCAAATTTTCACGTACAAATGACTCTCATTCCTATAATTGAGCAAGGATAAAATATCGCTAGCGATATGAAATTTTCATTATTGCCTAATTGTGACATATCCTTCAAGTTGACCTCAACCTCCTTTTACAAAGGTAGAATATGAATTTATGATTTTAATAGTAATAGAATTAAAACATGCCCACATACTACTAATGCAACAAATGACTTAGAATGAAGTAAGTCAATTTCTTTAATTCATTCATGGGAACTATGATTAATTTTGTATTGCACCGCGTATCAAGTATTTAAAATTTTAGAAACGTTGACAACATTCCAGATCTGGTCTCATGGCAATGTGAACGCATTGGCACTCAGGCGGACCGGGTTCGAGTCCAAGTTTCGGCTTAAGGTTTTTTATGAATAAAAAAATATATTTGAAATGCAAAAAATACAAGAATAAAAAATAAATAAATGAATAAAAAAAAAATGTAAAAAAAATAAAAAAAAATAAAAATAAAGAAATACTAATTTTTTACTAAAATTCAATGAAATGTTTACATAGAATCGATGAACAATCTCATTGATATAATCGAATATTCACTTCATATTTTCAACGATATTTCTATCACTGTCCCAAAAAGGCTATTTCATCGGCTCCAAATAATAGCCAAAATTTCCTACGTCAAATGTAATTTTTCTTTAATAAAAGTATTTTTTTTCTGGGTGTATGTCTGTAAATAGGTACAGTGCCATTCGTGCTATTCGTACGATTAGAACTCGGTCTCCTTCAAACAGGGCCGGATTTAGCCTCTATGGCGCCCCTGGGCAGTAACGAATTTGCCGCCCTCCGCCACTAGATAAGCTTGAAGGTAGCAGTTGTCAGCACAAAAAGGAAATGTAGGCAAAACGTTAACGGGCGTATGTGAACAATTGAAAATTTAATATTTTTTACCAGAAAGCGTATTTGGTTTGCTTGAAATTTTTTTATGTTACTTCCCAGGGGAGGAATCCAGGTGTTCCGTGTACCTCCCAAAATTGTTTTAAGAATGATTAAAACTCCAATGATAACATAGAAAACTGTACAATTCTTATTCCATTCGGCTTTTCACTTTTTTAAAAATATGTTTTCTAGATTTTTTCTTTCGATCGTTTTGAGATCAATTTGCGAATTATCCCAACAAATGAAATTTCCTATATTAACATAATATTTAACCAGAATACCGGAAAAAACCCAAAATTAAGAAAGCTTACGGTAAATTTTGGACACACCTTGACCTAATTTGTTTTCGGTGATAAAGATAATGAAAACGAATTGAGAAAGCACTTACTGATGCTATTCAGCAAAAATCATTCGGAGCCTAAAAAGTTCTAGATTTTCCTGATTTCAACTATTTTAAATTATTTTATATTTTCGGTGGAATTTCCCGTTTTTCTCTGAACAACAAATTGCAAATACGATAATTTAAGCGTAAAAATTCTTAAAAATTTAGTTAAACCCGATAGAAACTCATAAACTTGATAGCCAATGCCGCATTTCTAATATCGAGACTTGGACCTCTCCCGAAACCAAATCCTTGCTTCCCAACGAATTTGATGTGGGGACAAATTTAAGAAGTATGTAATTGAACACACGAAAATGTGTGGTTAGATGAGTTACTTGCTTGGGGGCGTTTTGAACTTTCCAAAGGATCGCTATCATCAAAAATATTTTTCAATTTTTTTCTTCAAGTCTGGGGCAATATTAGAGGCTTGAAAACAGGAGCTGGCAGCCAAGTACTAGTAGCGTATTTATAACATATAATGTGGCTTCAGGCATAATGTCTAAAGTGAAGCCAAAGATGATTTATACTCCTACTCTAAATATACTCCTGAACTAAAGGCCGCCACGCCATTCAGAGTGAATGAATGTATGCTTCAAGCAAAACTTTTGAGTAGTCCTAATTTTTGGAGTCACATTATAATTTGAGTTGATAATGCGATTAGGTGCTTTGAATTAAGACGAATATGTACATCTAACTAGAATCAATTCAAAAAGCAAATTATTTTCTACAATTATGTTTGAATTTTCAAAATCTATTTTTCCCATAATTTTAGACCAATGAAAAAATTTAAGAATTTGCCGCCCCTCAAATTCTGCCGCCCCGGGCAGTAGCCCAGGTTGCCCATATGGGAAATCCGGCCCTGCCTTCAAATTATGGAAATTTAGACCTGTAACTTCAATTAAACTGGAGTCGCTTAAAGTATTGAGGTGACACAGTGTCCTGGTGAAATATTTTTTTTTAGCAAAAGTGGCTGTATATTTTTGTGAATCAAGCGTTTATGCTATCAAGTCGTGGCTACGATGGCAGAGGCAGAGCTGCCATAGTAAAACAGTCGTCAGCTTGGCAGAAGAAAAATTTTGGTTGTGTGATTTCCATGGCAGTAGCAGTTTTCTGCATGAATAATTTAAGAGTGTCCCTGACAGTCCCAGTTGTAATTTTAGGAATTAGGGAAATCAAGATGATTTTATATGAAATGGGCATTAGATAAGAATGTATTTTCTTACCTTCTAAGTGGAGTTGATTAATGACATGCCACTAATGCCGGTAAAACGAGTGTCCCAAAAGAATCGCAATGCGCAATTAAATTGACTAAATATAAATTGGAAATTTCCCTTGAAACCTTAATTTTTTTTATTAATCATTTTCAACATTTTGAACATCTCCAAACTAAAATCAGTTAATATCACTATAGTGTCTACCGTGTCTAGTCGTCAACGATTTAAGGACAACTGCACACGGAGTGTGATACGATTGTCAGCTATACCACTTTATTATTATTCTACGATAAGAATATAAGAAATTTTAAGTATAGTAACGCTCTGTGGCTCACTTGGTTGAGTCGCACTCTACGATGCTAGTAATCTCGAGGTCCGGAGATCGAATCTCGGCGTGGTCCAAAATTTCCGTACATGTGCGGATAGGAAATATATAGTGCTTGCAACATTATAAACGGTTGAGTTAACGCACCATGGGGCTATACGGTACTGAGAAGAAGAAGATGTGGTTTTACAACATTTTGTTATTTTTGCCTTTTTTTATGATTACCAAACACTGAGAAATTACCCTCTTTCAGCCTTCTTCCACAACTACGCACCCCTCGCGCGCCGGTCAGCGTCAGGCTAGGTCTATTTTTCCCATAATCAGGGGACAATGCACAACAATCCCGCCAACTTAAAAAAAATACTTCTTTTTTGTCAATGAAATATCGTATTTTTTCTGGTCTACAGGGTGTCCCGGTTTGCCACAGACCTATGGTATGGTATCTACCATTGATCTATATCGAACCGCTTCAAGAACCTGTATTTATATGGTGGGTAGGATTTTTGGTTCTTTAAAAAATCACCTAATGAAAATCGGTTGAATCCAGATTATGATGAAAATCTACTTCTTCAATAACTAAAATTACTGTATTTTTTTTGCAGATTTTCAAAGTTTATATTACGAAAAAGGTTTAAGTTTGGAACGAGTAGACTCGGATTGGGTGGATTATTCTCTTGCTAAATTTTGACAGAGTCGATTTTTACTAGTGTGGATTTCGTAGTACCTTTCCATAATTAACTAAATTAACAATCAGTATCTTATAAAAAAGAAACATCTCCTTACTAACATTCTGATAGATATAAAAAAAAAAACAAGTGACAATAATTGACATGCATCATCGAAATTCATAAATCTCTAAATGTAAAACCGACAACCATCTGACAGTGATAGTCCAAGCGCTATAACAGCATGAAGGTCACCACCGAACCAATCAATTGTATCTTTTATGGAATTTTTGTGTTAATGTTGTCGGATTCTTTTTTATTTGCTGTTTTATCTCTCGTTTGATGATGCTTATGCAAAGAGAAGCGTTCATCCACATCGATAATGATGAAAAAAAAATCACAAAAATTTAATGGAATCGTTTAAGGGAGATTCTTTATATTGTTTACGCTGTATGCGTAGCACCGTACAACAAAGTTCACAAGACAAAGTTAAAATTTGATTGATGATGACGTTGATGACAATGTCGCAGACGAAGTGCTATCGGCTTACAAAAGTTTCGTTTAAGGCGCTTATAAGAGCTAGTTGATGAAAAGCAAAAAGAATGATGACAAAAGACGAAACTGTGTAGAGACAAGGTATGTTTGTATGTATGGGGTGGTTGGGAACTAATAGAAAGAAGATTTAATAAAAAAGGAAAACAAATATAGAAATTAAATGGGTAAAATGTTTGTAGAATTAAAAATTAATAAATATGTATGTACGTACATATATTCAAATTAACAATACATACAAACATACATACTATGGTAAACGTAAAACAATTCCATTAGATGTTTCCCAGTTTTTTCGGCTTGTTTGCACCGACTGTTTTTATATTCAAAAAACAAGGTTTGCTCCTTTTAGTCGATGAAGTTTTATTTTTATTTATTTTATTTTATTTTAAACTTCATCGACTAAAAGGAGCAAAGCTTCTTTTTTGAATATAATTCCATTAGAATTTGTTTTATTTTGCACTAAAAAGAGGCAGACAGACAGAACTCGTTAAAATTACAATTGTGTCCTAATTCTCCAGTTATTCGCTTATGAAGCGAAAATCTCGCGAAATTATTGTAATATTGTCATCAAAAATATCACCATGAAATCTATCACCCTTTCATTTCCAATCGACATAATACGTCTCTGATACCGCAAATTTGCAGGTAATAAAAACCCATATATCAAAGTGCTATAATACCTGTTTGGCTGCAAAATGTATATCTCCAATAAATGGATATACCAGCTCAGTTAGTCGCCTTCGCCATATGTGTAACCATATAGCGTCCGATAAATGCTATAGTTTCACAGCACTCTTCGTTAACCTCGTTTGCACACCTGGCGAGACTCGAGCTCCAGTCGAGACACCATACACACATTGATGTACGAGTAGGAGAACCCATGCAATCAAATTTAAGAGAGTTGTCGTAATCAAAGGCACCTAAATAAATATACCAAATCAAGTTAAAGAGAATTTCAGAAACCCCGCTCAGCGGTAGTGTATTTTCATTTCGCTCACCTGGACACTCTCTGGATTTCTGTTGAGTATCAAGTTCGGGGTTCGGAAATGCCATATCTAAAAGCACCATATCTGACTAGGTAATTAGCTTTGCGAGCGTATAATATACTGAACAGGTAAAAGAGCGGAACAATGGTAGCTGTAACAACAATTTAACAGCTACACTAACAACAACAATTAACAGAGGCCACAATAGCAGGCGGATCTGTTGTAATAATAATGATGGCAATACGATGGGGAGCGTATTAAGTGGATTTAAGTTTTCTTGTTTGTATTGTGCTAATCTGATAGATTTAGGCCCATTCTCTCGTAGATCTTATAGAATGGTTAGTCTTATCGCCCAGAGAAGACACACAAAATATTCAAAAAGCTTCTCCATTATATTGAATTGATTTTTTGTTAATTTTGCATAGTTATGTTATCTTTTGCTTATTTACGCTGTTGGATGAAAGTGCGCAATGATTTTCTCAATCTAAGATGATGGCTTAAACAAGCAAAATATGGCGTAGCTATGCAAAATAAACAAAAATTCCATTCAATACAATGGAAAAGCTTTCTAAATATGGTGTGTGTCTTCTCTACGCGATAAGACTAATCAGCCGACAGGTACTGAATAAGAGCTATCAGAAACCCGGCCTTAGTGTGAACAAAACTTAACATGGAATTGAAATGATTTGTGTATTGAATGAATCTCCGCGGAAAAAAAGAAAGTAGGTATGTACGCAAAAACGAATTTAGACATTCTTTCAACGCGGTGCCCTATCAAAGGGCAGTCCAACCAAGGAAAGATTCACCCGAAACAAAATCCATATATTCAAAATCCACCAAGTTAAAACATTTTCTTCTTGTTGCTGAATTTTGAGCAGTTGTATGTTCTTTGCACTTCGATATTTCACGGTGTCCCGGTTTTTCGAGTATCGTTTTATCAGAAATTGAGAGACATTTTGAGGGTAATTCTGATAATCTTGACCAGTGTTGCCAATTTAGCCGTATTCCGGCCAAATTTAGCCGGAAATCGTGCTGTTTAGCCGGAAGAAATTTCTAATTCCGGCCGGCCGGATTTTTACCTGGAATTGATTTTTTTCAGCCTTTTTAGGGTTTTTTAGAAAATATTTTTTCAAAAAACCCTTATGAAATCGATTTTGTCCGTCCGTCCGTCTGTCCGTCTGTTCACTAAATAACTCGCGAACGGCTCAACCGATTGTCATGAAATTTGGTAGGAATGTGTAGAATGGTTACAGTCTTTGGCACAAATACCTTAGAAGTTGGTAGGAAGAAAATAACAGGGTGTCCCGAACGTTTGAAAAAAGTCGACTTTTTTAGTTTTTATCGGAGATTGACGTATGGGTATTTAAATCAAAGATCTAAACGATTACATCGCATATCAGTTAAAAAATTTCAGTTTGGAGTAACGGTAAAAAAGTGATTGGCGTTTAAAGTTAAACTTCCTTTTCGACCTCCGTTTTTCTAAACCGTTATAGGGATCAATATGAAACTTTGCACAAAGATTGGTCAGTATGGCCTTATGTACGTTAAATATTAAGACTGTTGACTTTAACTAAGGAAAAATAAATAACAGTAAATTTGTAAAATTTCAATTTGTTCGTGTGTAGCCCATCTTAGGTTTTCAAATATGAAAATTCTGCTATGGGTTTTTAGAAAATTACATAGGAAATATGTCTACGAATTTTCATTTGAATAACTGTATCCAAACCAGAAATGTAGCCAAGTAAGTATTTAGTAAGGGCCTTTTGCTTGAAATAGATTAGACGCGTCAGCAGAAGCATCGGCATCGGGAAACGTCAAGCCCAATGCATTTTCCATTGCTGACAAAAATATTCAGCAGAGGACTTGGCATTCAGCATATTTGTCAGCTACGAAATTCTGCCGATGCTGCTGCCGATGCGCGTAATCTATTTCAAGCATTTCACAATACAAGGGAAGCCTCTTAAGCATTTCTTCAATGCATATCTTTCAACTTGATGAAACAATGTACATGAAATTTGGTGGAAATGCATAGGATGGTAATAGTGTTTGCCACAAATATTTTTGAAGTTTGTAGGACCAAGTTAACAGGGTGTGCCGGAAAAGCTGCAAAAGTATACTTGTTCAATACTCATAGGAAAGCTTGGGTGGGCTCTAATGTCAGGGGACACAATGGAATCATTTCATATAAGTTGGTTTTCCTTGATTTAAAAAACAGTAACAGTAGATTTACAGCTAATAATTCAGTTCATAATGCCAAGCCATCCTTACGTTTGCCTGAGTTTCTTTTTACTCAAAGGCCATCAGAAATCTGAAATCGAAAAAATCCTGTAGATTTGCCTTGGAGTACTTTTATACAGACTGGGTAAATAGTAAATCTATTTTTGGATTGGTCTAATTAAAGGTGGATCGTTTATTTAGACCAATCCAAAAATAGATTTACAGGAAGCATTTCATTAATGTTGTGCACAATTCATATCTATTGCTTATAAAATATATGTGCAAAAAATATTCAATATGCATCAAAATTCTAAAAAACCCTCGTATTGCGGGCGCAGCCCTCTGTACGCCGGTATTTTTTCGACTAAAATTTTTTTATGATTTTATATGAAAAACATTTATGAACCAATCTTAACGAAATTTTGCATGCCTACGAATGTCGCAAAAATATGTGAAAATGGATGGAAACAAACGATGGAGTTATGGGGCTGCCATACAAACCTAACCCCCCAAATTAGGTTCTTCTAAGAAAAACTTTTTTTTGGCACCAATGTGAACCAAACTTCATGAAAACATATTTCTTGTGATCCCCTAAAACATACGTGAAAATAAGTAGAATCCAATAATGGGGAAATGGGGCTGCCATATAAACCCAAACCCTTAAATTTGGTTTTTCTAAGAAAAACTTTTTTATTCGGACACCAATTTACACCAAACCTCATGAAAATTTCGATTGATGTTACAAAACAAATGCAAAAATGAATGACATCGAACCATGGGGTCATGGGGCTGCCATACAAACCCAACCCCCCAAATTAAGTTCTTCAAAGAAAATTTTTTTTATTTGTTCACCAATTTCATCCAAACTTCATACAAATTTATTTCTATTGATGGCAAAACACAAACGTAAATATTCCATGGGATCAAGGGGCTGCCGTAGAAACCCTCCCCCGCATGTTGGTTCTTCTAAGAAACATTTTTTCCTACACTAATTCCACCAAGCCTTTTATTAATTTGTCGTTATTCAAACAAGAAAAAATGTCAAAACAAGTGGAATTTTACTAAGGCACCATATCCCCCGCTGCCCCCCAATAAAGTTGTTTAAGCGAATTTAGCCTCGGTCTGTTTTTTTTTTTATTTTGAAACTAGAATAAATTTTTCGATATTCACAAAAAAAATAATTAATCGCCGTGAAATTATTTCTACATACACTTATTGTCGTGTATTAGGGTAAGTAGGTACCAACTATGTCCACCAAGAGGAAAACTTGCATTTATGTCTCCTGGGAGACTTGCCTTTTTTCAACAAATTTAGGATAATGGGTTTCACGTAAACTGACGATTAGTATACCTAGTCTAAGCAAATAATTTACTAACCACCAATATGCTGAATAATTTGCAAAATTGAAGACACTTTCTTAAATAAAATTCTTTGCTGAGCAAGTCTTGGAGCGTGCACAAAAGCTAAGTGCTGAAGAAGGGGATAAGTTACCCCTGAAATATATAAACACTTAAATTTAATTGTTGTAGTTTACTGGGCAAACTAGGCTTGACTCACGCTAATCCGGACCACTAAATGTTTCCACTATGTACTCTATAGTCTGGCAGCAATTCTGTCTCTGTAATCCGGATATTTTTTAGATTCTCAGGGTGAAATGGTAGATTTGGTCTCGTACTTTGGCGAATGACACAATGCGGACTAATTTCAAAGAAATAATACATTTATCGCCTTTTGCTCCTCTTGTTTATTAAAAAAAAGTGATTGCGCTAATCCGGATGTTCCAATAGTTCGGATTACCCATTGCAATAATGGATCCGGATTATCGAGTCTAGACTGAACTTGCACAACGGCAGATGATTCATAGAACCTTCGCATTTAAAATCTATATCATTTCCCCGCCCAAGCTCATAATTTTGGAACTTCAATTTCGTACCTTTGGAGCATCAAATTTGTAATTGCGGATCATCAACAATGCCCTTGCCCATAGTTACGCATTGGACGTTCCTTTTAAGAATTTTATGTTCCACAATTTCGAACCTAATTTACCTAATGTGGGTATAAACTTGACCGAGAAATTGTACCTGTATACAAGAATTTTGACTAGTTGAGCTATCTAACTCCGAACAAAGTAAATTTTGACTGTAATGGCAGCGATTGAAGCATATATGCAATAAAACTAGAAAATCAGTCTAAAGCCTAGTTTACGGGTAGTACTCCAGAAAAGAAATAAATTTATTAAAATCAGTTTTTCAATATATTTTTTCGCAATGTGATTGTTTTGTATGATTTAGCCGGTTTTTTGGCCGTTTTTCTGACTGAAATTAATTTAGCCGGAGTTTTAGCCGTTTTTGAAAAAATATAGCCGGTTTTCTGGCTAAATTTACCCGTTTTCTAAATTTCCAGCTGGCAACACTGATCTTGACTTATCATTAAAGTCGATACATCAGCTGCGTAGCATATCTGTATAATTATGGTATGACAACTCACCAGCTCTATTGGAACTTCGCGGAACTTTGTGTGTTGGAGGAGAAGAGACCCCAGCGGGAGAAATATCAAGTTATGTGTCATATGTCTCATCTCATTAGAGTGTTTGCTCTGTGACTTCTTCTAAGCGTCTGCGGCAAAGCAGGTGGTGTGCTGACCTTGTGACACGCAGGTCTTAGGTTCGAGTTTCGATTGGAACGAAACTTTGGTTTCTTACGGATAGACAACAATAAGTCAAGATTTTCACAATTACAGTCTTGACTTGATAATCCGTATCACCTTTAATCTGGATACCACATCCACTATAATCCGGACTACTAAATATTTACATTATGTATTCTATCATCCGGATTTCGTCATTTTGACTTTATAATCCGTTTTTCAGTTTGTAATGACAGATTTGGTTACGAATTTTCTAGCATAACGGTTCGGCGAATGATGATTCTAAAAAATATCAAGGGAAAAATCATTGTCATTTATTTTAACTAAATCAGATGTTTGGTTAGTGCGGACTAAATGTTTCAATAAGTGATCCGGATTAACGAGCCAAGAATAGCTAAACCTCGAACCCACGATTTGGGAACAGAATTAATAAATATAATAATTGTAAAAAGCAGGATTTGTTGTACTTTTCTCGTTACTGCAATGACATAATTTACCTACCTTAAAGTCCATCATATTGTATTAACCGTTTTCTAACATAATCTTGTTGAACTTTTCTCTTGTATGTTCATATCATTACATTAACCTCATCAACAATCTCTGATTCTTGTTTCTTCTATTTTTTATACGTTTTGATTTCTTCTTTGGATCAAATAATGCAGTATCTGTGTACCTGTTACGGTTCGTTTCTAACAAGCATGAAAAAATACAAAAATGTGTATAAAGAAAAATAACCATCGCGTGTTGAATTGAAAGTCGTAAAAGTGCTACGCAATTGGAATAGAAAATGTGCAGATAAGCACATACTCGTATAGCATCTTACATCTCTGGAATGATGGCGATGGAACTTTGAGTTTACTTGTTGAGCTAGAGAGTAACAACATAGGCTCAACTCAATAGATAGATTCCCAATTGGATTACATATACGTAAGTAGAAACAAATGTAAAATGTACAGGGTGGGCCATTCAAAGTGAACTAGTGTAAACCATGCATAACGTTTTTATTTTTCAATATATGTATATTTTTTTTAATTTGGGAAGAATAAACTAGACACATGGGAGATATGTTAACAGGCCTGTAGAGAGGGGGGGAGGAACGGGGGGATTCCCCCCGGGCCCGGGATTTCTTAGGGGGCCCGGATTTTGACACAAAAGTTGTGCTTTAGTTTGTTTTTTATATACAAATTGCTATTTTGAGGTCTTTAACTAAGAACCCTTATACATATGTACTGCTTTTAGCGTTTAAACAACAATTCATAACATACTGTGCACTAGGCTTGGGGCCCCTAATCTATTTTTGAATTTTGAGAACTAGGGCCCGAATCAGCATATTCAATCAACATGATAGTTTCGTTACTAAATTTCAATTAAGAAATTTCGACTTCTTCATCCAGTAGCGTACAGTTTTTCGAAATATTTGTGTTTAAAGTTAAAATAGGAGTACAGCGTCATTTTTTTTTCAAGGAGGACTTTTCCGAGCGATTTTTATTTTGTGTACATACTGCTGCTGCTTATGAAATTGTTTTCAAGATACCAGCACACAGATGTTGATCACTTAAATTGTTGAATCTTAATTTAAATCTATCTATCTACCAGTACTCGCCAACTCGGTAACAAAAAATTTAAGGTTTTTTGAAATAGGTAAAATAGGAAGAAATAAAAATCCTTTAAATTCGTAGCGTTGCGCATTTCGAAAGTCAATTTTATAGAGTAAAGACCAACATTCTGGGTCACTGGGAGTGTGCTAATAAATTACAGATTTGAGCTCCCCAAGCATTTGTTAGAACTGTGAACTGTATTCGCCTTGTTTTGGTAAAAGCTTTGTAACGATTGAGGTACAGAATAGACCACAGCTTTTTCCTACGAAAAATCTTCAACCAGAAAAAAAAAGTAAATTTGCCCAGTTTATTGCATTATACTCTATTTTGCGTGTAGTACAGCCTTTATTATTGATCTGTAAAATGAACACTTGAGCCAATTTCACCCGTATAGTCTTCAAATCGAATTAAAAAACCGAGGCTAATTTCGGGCGCGGCCGAAATTTGGATACCCTTCACTCCCCACGGGCTTCAAGTTTTTTCGGGCGTGGCTTGTGTTTAATCATCCCCCTGCGTTCTTTTCCTTCCGTTTTTACATAAGTTCCGTGGCGCCGATAAAACAATATTTGTGTGGGGTTTGGTTGGAATAAGTGGGCAAATAAATATATTTAATCAGAAAATTTTATTGGGCGATGCGGGAGCATAGTACGATTCCATTTGCTTTACCTTTTTTGTTGCTTTGATAAAGACACATTAATTCAAGGTTTTGTGAAATTGGTACAAAAAATGTTTCTTAGAAGAACCAAAAAAGGGGGGGAGGCGAGTTGCATGGTAGTCCCATGACCCCATGGTCCGATTGATTCATTCTTACATATGTTTTGAGTCGTCAATAGAAACAAATTTGTGTGGAATTTGGTTGAAATTTGCGCACAAATAAAAAAGGTTTTCTTAGAAGAACCTAATTTGGGGAGTTAGGTTTGTATGGCAGCCCCATGATTCCATGGTCCAATTGATCCATTCTTACATGGGTTTTGTGTTGTCAATAAAGACACATTTGTGTGAAATTTGGTTGAAATAGGTGCACAAATCAAAAAGTTTTTCATAGAAGAACTTAATTTGGGAAGTTAGGTTTGTATGGCAGCCCCATGACTCCATGGTCCGATTTGATCCATTCTTAGATATCTTTTGTGTTATCAACAGAAACACATTTGTGTGCAATTTCGTTGAAATTTGTGCACAAATAAAAAAGTTTTTCTTAGAAGAAGTTAATTTGGGGGATTAGGTTTGTATGGCACCCCCATGACCCCATGGTCCGATTTGATCCATTCTTACATGTCTTTCGTGTTATCAATAGGAACGCATTTGTGTGAAATTTGGTTGAAATTGGTGCACAAATAAAAAAGTTTTTCTTAGAAGAACCTGATTTGGGGGGTTAGGTTTGTATGGCAGCCCCATGACCCCATGGCCCGATTTTAGCGATTCAAACATACAAACTGCCTGCAACCAAAAGAAGCATGTGTGCAAAATTTCAGCTCGGTAGCTTTTAAACTGGCCGAGTAAAACGCGTAGCAACAGACGGACAGACGGACAGACGGACAGACGGACAGACAGACAGACGGACATCGCCCAATCGACTCAGCTCGTCATGCTGATCATATATATACATATTTTATATGGTCGGAGATGCTTCCTTCTATGCGTTACAAACTTCATGACAAAGTTAATATACCCTTTACTCTACGAGTGAAGGGTATAATAATATTTATGAATGATCCTATCCTATCGAGAATGACTGTCGAAAATTTTAAGGCTTTCTTTATTTCAAAGTTCGAATAAAGGTTGGAATCTTACTTCACCAATAGAATAGAAATTTTCTAAATAATTTTGTTGGGACAAGGGAATCTATAATTTTTCAATATTTTTTCTTGGGAGAACTAAATGCTAGAAGATTACCAGGCTACCAGTTTCGCTTTATGCGTATTTTGTGTAAGGGGCACGACCATTAAACAATAAACTTATTTTCATCACGGGAAGATTTTAGTAAAGAAACTTCATACTAGAAAGTTAACCCTTTAAGCAGTAGCTTTTTATAAAGATTCGTTACCTTAAAATGCACGTAAAACGAAGAAACCATATTCTAGAATGATTTTGGCTTCTGTATTTCCTTAAAATTCGCCACTCAACTCTCGAATCGTCTTCAAAATATACTTGAAACGGGACCGAGGCTAATTTCGGGCGCAGCGGAAATTGAAATGAAACTTAAGCTTCTTTCGCGTTAACAATTTCTACCACAGTGAGTCTTTACTATTACTAGGAACATATTTGGGTGAAATTTGGTTTAGATTGGTTCATAAAGAAAGAAGTTTTTCTTAGAAGAACCTTATTTTCAGGGGCAGCCCCCATGGCCCGATTTCATTCGTTATACACAGCGTACACTAAAAAAATCTCGTCACACTTATCAATAATATACATACATACTTTATATAGTAGCAAGTGCCTCCTTCTGTGCGTTGCAAACTTCATGACAAAGTTAATATACCCTTTCATATAGTGACGGATATGAAAAAAAACACACACACACAAACTGTTAAACTATCCAGTCAACCCCGTTTTTTGTAAAAATACATCACGAATGAATTCAGTTGCTGTCAGTTTTTTGGCAAGTGGTTTATCCAGTATCGTTTTTTTATTATTTTTATTTTTCTATAACTCGTATTTTTCTGAAAACCCATAATTTTACCTCAGAACTTAAATATCAAAATGCACCTAAATGCGCAGAAGGCCGCTTTAAAACATTCTTCAAATATCTATCGTACTGATGCCGGATGCCGGACTATATTAGATTAGAAAACATCCGGATTACTGAGACTGAGCCGATTCAGTGTGGACGTCGGATTATGAGGTGTTCCGGATTAAATGGAGGCTGGATTATAGAGATAATTGTACAACTGTACAACTTGTTTGAGGACCGATATGTAAAAAAAAAATTTGCTTCGATTCATAATTTTTTATCGTATGGAAGAGGTGGGCCCGGAAACATTTTCCCCCCGGGCCCGGATTTTCTCTCCACGGCCCTGTATGTTAACACTTCTTTTCAAGTAGGTTAGCGTTGAAGAAGGGTCGATTTAGGTAGGGTTTATAAAAGAGTTTATTTTTGAACCATTTCATTCACAAAAAGTACGTATGCGGAATGATAGAATGGAATTTTGCTAACGATTCATTAACTCAAGTGCGAGGACGGATAAAATTATCGAGCGGATGGAAGCCGGCGTCGAATCAGATGCAACAACATCAACCCGAAGAAGGTCTTTTCAATTGGGGATATCATGAGATGCTGAACAATGTTATTCGTCGTTTTGTCCAAAACCGACCAGATACAGTCGCCTCGCGATAATGTCAATCAACATCCTCCTTCCTTCCCCGGAGCCTAATGTCTTAGGGGTTTGCTACAAACTCATCCAGACTTAACTCCACTAGATTTTTTTCGTGTGGGGATACCTCAAGGAGAGAGTCTACAATAATAAACCAAGGACAATTCAGGAATTGAAGCAAATATTGTAGCGGTGATCCGATGTCTGCAGCCAGAAATATTGCTAAAGGCAATGGAACATACCGTAGAACGATCCCGTCTTTGCGAAGTCGCCCGGGACGGTCATCTAAAGGATATAATTTTTCGAATATGGTGTAAACATATCTCCCAAGTGTATATTTTTTACGTGAAAATGTCAATAAAAATCGGTTCAGAAATAAAAAAGTTATTCATGGTTTACACTAGCTCACTTTAAATGGGCCACCCTGTATGTAGTGCGAACCCTTCCAGGCAGGTGAAGTGATGCTTTCAATTGCGGCGCGAAATATTTTTAAGCATTAACGCATATTCCAGGAGCTTAGAGAAAGCCGATTCTTTTTTATGAATCGAATAATTCAGTTAGCCACTGCCTTGTGTATCCCAGCAGTACGGTAGCCTTGGGTATCACACACGGATAATCCATGGATTCCGAATCCAACGAATTTCCATATAAAAAATGACAACTGGGAGAGTTCGGATTCCATGGATTCTCGGTGTATGTACCACCTAGCGTTGCCCAATAGAATCCATTCAGGTTTGCAAATGCCAATCAAAATGTGGCAAAAAAATCTGTCGATGCTTTGTTTACTTAATAGTTGATTGTGTGTTTCCAACTAGTTTTAAACCATATTCACTTGTTCTAAAACCCCAAACGGACGACCATATAATAGTCCTCCAGCGTTCCATCCAAATGCAATAAAAAAAAAACCGAGAGAAAAATCTATTCAAACTCTCTGGTACCGACATGAAGGCATATAGGGAAAATCTAAACAACAACAATGACGACAAAATGTCAGGCAAAGGTAAAAACGTGGAAAGAAGGACGACGAACAAAAAAAATATTAAATAGAACGTAAACGACGACGTCAGAAAGAAAATGAAGAGAGGCAAATACGCGCGTCTCTAACCTCGCTCATACCCCTGTGTTTTTGTTGTCACGTTCCATTAAAAAACGCAAAACCCTGAAAGTATTGTTCACTCGAGTCAAAGGAATCTGCAACAGACGGAGCAGCGTACATAGTCAAGTATGTTCTCGGGTATACGCCAGATCTGAACGTAAAGACAGTTACCGAAGTCGACATAGTCGAAGCTTATGGCTGACGTATGGGGAATCGACGAAGGATGATGGTGGGTTTTGGGTTTGGTTTTCTATATCCAACGAGAATGTAGGTACATGAAGGATACCATCTTTGATTGCTTCGGCTATATTCTTCGAAAAAGGCATATCAACGGAGTGGCGTTGCTTTCGCCATGTAGCGTACAAAAAGCCTTCATGCTCCCCCTACGTTTCGAAATTGACGGTAAATTCAGACACTACGGCTACTAAGCTTGAGTCGTTGCCGTTTCAACTAGTCAGAAGGCAACCTTCTGTGACAGCGAGCAGGAGTAATGGTTTATTAATTATCGCGAAACATCGTTTCACAGAGTCATTCAAGGTTTTTTGCTGTTGATTAATGACAGACGCAACGAGGACATCGCAGAGCCGTTTGAAAGTATGTATACATATGTGGAAAGAAAATATGAAAAGATGCGTGTTTAGATATTATCGCTTATACGGTTTGAATCACTGAAAATATTTTTTTTAAACGCGGTTAAATTTACAAACTTATAGTGTTATGCATTTCTTCTTAACCGATTGAAAGTCAGTGACCCTGTGGTCCAATTAACCTCATACAAAGAAATGTTCTCATAGAAATACTAAAAACTCACATCATCCATACGTTGTGACGGCATAACATAGGTATGTCCATAAATATTGTATCCCCACAGACATCTATAGCGCAGGATGCAAATGTTCTGATCTAGAATAGCGGTCAGTGTGTTGCATGAGGTTGGCAATGGCGGCGCGACAATTTAAATTCAATCATTTTTTCTCCCTTGACTGGTCCAGGTCGTTTGGAAAAGATTTTTTCCCTTTCAATTATGTGGTTTGAAAATAGAAACTGACAAGAGAGATTGGTTCTTTTTTTGCGCTTTCCTGAAGTGAATTGAAGTTTGAATGTGTTAATTGAATGGATTCCTGTATTGAAGAGAGAAACGGAGAAGGACTTTTTAAATATGGGTCATAGGAAATTCCAACTTGTTCGTACTTATTCGGTTTTTTTTGTGGACATAATGTTTATAAATTGCAACGGCGGTGTGCTGAAAAGGGAAAATTGAAAAAATACGAGTATCTTATACTTCATATACTAAAAAATCGAAAAGTGTTTCGTGTAGAATTTTAAAAGATTGAATATTTAATAATTAAAACCTTCCGACCTAGGTTTCTACCGAGAACATCAAGTCTTTGTCTACTCTCTCATGTGAATTTTGCCAGGATAAAAATATTGGACTAATTTTCTTGTATCAAAGTCAAACCGGGTACTGCTGATTCTCAAAAACAAAACAAAAATGAGACAAGGGTTTGAATAATCGACTTTCGACCATATTCTGATTTATGAACCTTTTGACATACATGAAACAGACCTTAAATAATATCAACTTTCAACTGCAAATGACAGCACGATCTCTGGTCTGTCCTGGGAAACTTTCCCTTCATAAATCAATTTCGCAACAGACAGCGTGAATGTGCGCGATTTTGCACAAGGACTACAAAATCATGGAAATTCCATTGGATCATTATTTGGAATGAACGAGGTCACAGACTACAGAAAACATCCCCCACATGTATTTTGACATGTATACATACAAATTTATAGACATTTTGTATGAATTTAGAGATCCAACTCAGACTGTGACCTAGTCCCAAACTTCGCTACAGGTATTTGCACTTCATCCTTGATGACTTTATGTCTAGACGTAAAAATCGTTTTTCAGTCGTTTCTGATGGTATGGCGACCAGTTGGTCATCAAATCAGACGTTTTATTTCATTTTGATGGGAGTGATACAAAAAAAAGGATAGAGCTATAGGAAATAGGGCTAGAAAATGAGTCTCTAGTTAGTGTTCCAATACCTCTAAAAGTGATGGCAACAAATATTAGTGCTTAGACTACTGAAAAGCTTTCATCGCCGAAGCTTATTTCTTAATGTAGTTGTTGTACTACATAATATCCTTTTTTGTCGTTCGTATCATCTCTGAGATTTATGTTGAAATGCTAAAGTGAACAGACAGAGAAATATGTTTAACTAGAAAGCTCGTAACATTTTCGTCGCATGTGAATTGCCTAAAGAAGGTTATTGTCTATTTTGTAATGAAAGATATTGCGTTGGTGTAAATCATTTCCTTTGTAATTTGGCGGGATCAAATGAGGGTATAGTTTTGTATTACATCGTAGATCTGTGAGGCATTGTCTAAATCTAATCCAACTCAAATACAGCAAAGCCCTGATTTATTATTATCCCACCTGGTTCGGTTAACCTATAGTTTCGATAGAAAAATCAGAAGATTGCTAGAAAGGTCACTTAAGTAACAAGCTGAAAATGTGCAAAACCACTAGAATTCAACGTACACGAGTATTTCGAAGCAATTGAGTGATGATGATGATGAGATGTCGCTTTCTTCATTTGATTCGATGCATTTCATAAGAAATATAAGAAGATCGCACTTACACACAATTCAAGAAAAAAGCTGAATCCTCGGTTCGCTTAATCAATTGTTCGGATAAATCGACGCTCTACTGAAATCTTGGTTTTCTAAGTATTTACACACGCGTGGATGTGGTAGGTAGCTTCTGTACCAAGCAAACTCTTTTATTGTCCACCCAAGTATACAGAACTAAAAATGTTGCAGGATATAAGTTAGGGAGATGTGATTCGCTAAAGTAAAATACAGGTCGACTATAAAATTATAAGCAGGTGTCAATTCACCTCATGATAAATCGGAAGTTTACATAATGCAATCGTAGTTTTGTTATATGACCGAAATCCCGGGTCGAAAAGTATAACATTGTAGCACCTTTGCACTATATGCTAAGACTAAGTCTTCTTGGTGGCGTGGTCCGACATGCCTAGATAGCATTGAATAATTGTTTACACAAGTGGCTGATACTGTTTAAGTGCTTGGCCAGTACCAATGTGTTTTGTTTAGGTTCTAATAAAAATGCATTGGTACGCAATAATTTTATTGCCTGACGGATACGCAATATTTTAATGGTCTGATTGCGTATCGATATTGAGTAAGATTTAATGATGACTAAGTGAAGAGCCCTTTTGTAAACAATTGACCAAAATCAAGTAGGCATGGGTGATTTAAAAAAGTAAAAAGGCAGACTAGACTTGGTCGGACAACGGGCGCGTCACCAAGTTGACGCTCTTATAGCTTAGCATCAAAATTGATCCTAATAATTCAGGTGTGGGGTTTAATCCCAAATCCCGTGTGTTGTGTTACCATTTCCCATGATAGAAAAATATATCGCGAAAGTTAGTTGTAATTGTGATGTGCACCGATTGAAATTCCATGAAGGAAGGATTGTGAAGAAAGTTGTGTCTTTCATAGGAAGTGGATTGAAGCGGATAGGAAATTTCAGAATGGCATTTTCACTTTGGTATGACATGGTCCAAAGGATGAGTGAGTGACCTACAAGGAAAAAAGACGGCTGATCTGTTGTAAGTATGCACGCAACAAAATTTAAGTGGAGAAATGCATGGTGAGTAAAATTGCATACATTCTTTGTGGTTTGATCCGAATCCATTAGAATAATGGAACAACTGTGATATTGATATTGATGATCAAGTAAACTGAGGATTCCCATATTTGCGGGTTTGTGGTCCTCCAAATGTTGTTTGATGTCCAAGAATTTTAAAATGTTGTTTTGATGTGTGCATTCTTAAAGGTGCTGTTGATACGGTGGTGTCGCCGGAATGATTTTGAGTGTGAGGCCAGAAGGAAAATAAAATAACAATGAGGGAGGTGTCTCGCACTTGTGTATGCACTTTTATTTTTTAGATTTTAAAATACATATAAATGAGTGTTGGGAGTAAGCAGATGAGCAAAGTTCTCAAAGTAGTGGTTCAATGAACTATTGGTTATTGTTGTGATTTGATTTTGAACGTCAAGGGTTCAGACATACAGAAAAATCATGATAACGAGGATTACTATGATGAATTCGAAATTGAGGTGACACATATGTTTTCGTCGTTGAAGTTCTTAATTTACTTTTGGCGTTTGTGTAAGAGGTGAAAGTGCAATATTTTCAAGAAAATGTCGATAAATTTAAAAACACATTTGTCTTCAAGAATTAAAAAAGACGGGTGAAGGTTGATGACAAATTAAAATTTTCTGTAAAACGTCGTCTTCTTTCATATCAGAGGGTGTCTCCGGACATTATTGAGTGAATGCTGTTTCAAATGCGTAATTTGGCAAATGTGCTAATGATGGTTATAATTTGTGTAATGATGAGGCATTTTCGTCATTCGAGAGTCGGTGTGTCAAGCCCATTATTTTTGCAGTTAGAGTAATGTGCTTGTTAGTCCACTCAGCGTATTTGTTTCTTAATTTTTTTTACCAGTGTCTGCGCGGTTTAGCGGTAATGATTTGATTCGGATGCTGAAGTGGATTTTGTTGTGATTTTTGAACGGCTGCTCATTGCAGGCCTGAAAATCGAGCAGCAAATTCATGCTGTATTTGTCGTAAATATTAGAGTAAACCCTTGCGCGATCTGATCGTGAAGTTTGACGACGGAGTTGATTTTGAAATATCGAAAAGGATGTGGTTGAAAGTGTTACTGTATTTGTTGTTGATAGTGGTTCAAATCTATTTTTAAGCTTTACTTACAGAATTCTTAAAATTTGCCTGTTGAATATTTATGTTTTCAAAGATATTGCTGTGATAACAGATGAGATGTTTCAGTTGATTTGGTTGAAATCATTGATGTTGCATTTCACGTTTGCTGTATTAATTGTGATTATCGGCATAATTGTTGCTGCTGTATTTGGCATGGTTTTTGTTGCTATTGTCGCAAATTTTGTTTTAAGGTTAAATATGTATGTATTTCCTGACAAGAAAATGTTGGTGCAAAAAAAAAAACTTGTCAGTTTTGGTATTCAATGCTTGGTTGTTAAATCGCAGTTGCAGTTAACTGCTTGTTGTCGATCTGATCGGGAGACTTGGAATTCGCTGTAGCAACAGATTGCAGTGAATATTACTGAGAAGGAAAGTATGTATTCTGATGCTTATGGTCATGTTAAACATCGATCGACAAGTTTGGACAGTGCTGAAAAGGCTCATACTATATGTTGTGGATGCCTTAATATTTGTAGGAGTAGAAGACTCCATTATGGTTGTTAAAATGTTGAAACTGTTAAAAAAATCAAACAGAAGGAGAAGGTAGACTACTTTAAGTTGTCTACAGGTTGTGAAAGCGTTTCTGCTCTGCCGTTGTTTTGCGAGATCTAGGAGGATTTCTTGACGCAAAATGTCCGACTTTCTTATTTTCTATGCGCATTATGACATAGTTCATTTTCATGACACCAATTGAGTAATTTTTGAAGTAGTTCATTAACATAAACAAATTAAATCATTGATGTGAGAATCAATGGTACGTGTTGGTTGGTACCAAACCGTTTGATTCTTTTGAGTTCAAAATGCTGTGCAAGGTTTCCTCAGTATTATGATATGGCATGAAGATTGTTTATTCACGTTTCATAAATGAATTTCTTGTTGACTTCTTACAATAATAATGAATTGATGTGAATTCGATAGTATAAACTTCAACAAAGTGAAGTGCTGAAGTCATAATTATGCGATTTATAAAAATAATTATTGTTAAATATATCAATTTTGGTGAAAGAAGTTTTATGGTTGTTGGCTTAATATGACGTGAAGCATCTTTCGGATTACCAAGCTGAGTAATTGCGAAAAGGAAGAGTTGGATAGCTTCTTGGAAATAGAAAATTTTCTGATTCAAGATTTTTGGACTTAATACAAGTCGGAGATGATACACTTATTGTGTGCTTTAGAATTTCCATATATATAAAGGAAGGTATTGAACGTTGAAACCTGAGTATAGTGAATATTTATTCATGCAAAGTGGTATGGATAAACGTTAGTGTGCTGCAAGCATGTTCTTAAAAACACAGAATTGGAAAAGGCTTGATGTGGTGCTGAGGGCACATTTCTTTTCAAATTGGAGAAACATTACAGATAGGTCTACATGCTTGATAAGGATTGCAGTTAGAGATGCTGTATATCGCGGTGAAGAGAATGGTATAGTTTAAGCATAGCTTAAATAAGGGTAATGAGTACCTGTTTGAATTAAAAAAAAAATGTGCAATGGATGAGCAGAAATTTTGAAAAAAAAGGTTGATTATCAAGTTGACATTCACTAATTAAGAAGAGCTGTAATTAGCAGTTGAAGTCCGGGAGCAGGTTTGGCTCGTAACTGGACGAGGTGAGCGGCAGGCTCGTGATTGAAGTGTAATGTGATGATCCGGGAGCACGATTGGCTCGTAACTGGACGAGGTGAGCGGCAGGCTCGTGATTGGAGAGTGTAAAGAGATAGTCCAGGAGCAGGAAAGGCTCGGAACTGGACGTGTTGGGCGCTATGCTCAAAAGTGTTGACTGGATGGTCCAGGAGCAGGTGAAGCTCGGAACTGGACGCGTTGAGCGCTATGCTCGAAAGTGTTGACTGAATGGTCCAGGAGCAGGTGTGGCTCGGAACTGGATGTGTCGGGCGTTATGCTCGGAACTGTTGGATTGTGGTCCAGGAGCAGGAGAGGCTCGGAACTGGACATGTTGAGCGTTGCGCTCGAAATGGGTTGTGGTCCAGGAGTTGGCGAGACTCGGAGCTGGACGTGTTGAGCGTTATGCTCGGAATTGTTGCATAGTGGTCCAGGAGTTGGCGAGACTCGGAGCTGGACGTGTTGAGCGTTATGCTCGGAATTGTTGAATAGTGGTCCAGGAGTTGGCGAGACTCGGAACTGGACGTGTTGAGCGTTAGGCTCGGAATCGTTGACTACTTAGTCCAGGAGCAGGTGTGGCTCGGAACTGGACATGTTGTTGGATCCAGGAGCAGGTGAGGCTCGGAACTGGATATTAAGCGAAACGCTCAGAATTTTTGATTAGTTGTGTCCAGGAGATGTTAGGTACGAGACCGAACGATTCGTTTCTCAGAAGGGAGTAGTTTGTAACTGGATGAAGCGATGATTGCGCTGTGAATTGATGGTTGATGTTCAAGGGCAAATGTTGCACATAACTCGATAAGAAATGATATGCAAGCAATTGTATGATTTGAATTGATTTTAGGCTGCCAACTGAATGAAGTTGATATACAGGAAGCAGATGAGTCTCGCTACTGTATATGGTATTCAGTGTTGTCTGTGTCATTCACTGAGGACAGTGAAATCGTAGGTTGGCCGAATGTTATATGACCGAAATCCCGGGTCGAAAAGTATAACATTGTAGCACCTTTGCACTATATGCTAAGACTAAGTCTTCTTGGTGGCGTGGTCCGACATGCCTAGATAGCATTGAATAATTGTTTACACAAGTGGCTGATACTGTTTAAGTGCTTGGCCAGTACCAATGTGTTTTGTTTAGGTTCTAATAAAAATGCATTGGTACGCAATAATTTTATTGCCTGACGGATACGCAATATTTTAATGGTCTGATTGCGTATCGATATTGAGTAAGATTTAATGATGACTAAGTGAAGAGCCCTTTTGTAAACAATTGACCAAAATCAAGTAGGCATGGGTGATTTAAAAAAGTAAAAAGGCAGACTAGACTTGGTCGGACAACGGGCGCGTCACCAAGTTGACGCTCTTATAGCTTAGCATCAAAATTGATCCTAATAGTTTATTATTTTGACATCATGATTTCCACCGAATCCGACTGTGCATATATGTCGGAAGAACCCCGATTTCATGAAGTGTCCTTCACTAAAATACATACATCTTATTTGTCTTTATTTAGTGGCCGGGAAAACCCCTCAAAAATTGTCACAAAGCCAATATCCGTAGATCATAACATGGTTGTGATAGGCTTATGGTGTTTCTGTTTGATGGTGCTTACTGCTGATCATGATGATGTTCGTGTTGAGTTATCGCGTCATACCTTTCATAGTCGTGCGTCAAGAAGATACCATTTAGAAACCGGTCTACCACCTTTTGGATCTGAGGCCGAGATACCTGAACACCAAGTTTTAAACCATCTTAATACCTTCGAGAGAAAAAAACCATGTATTCCATGCAATGTTGTTACGGCATGTGCAAAGAGAGTGTGGATAAGATTGGTGTGTGGTATCGTGTTGGGTTTGATGTTTACGCATGTCTCAGCTACATCTGTCATGACAAGAACCATGGAAGACCCGCCAACACTACGAGCATACCTGTTCTATCTTATTAATAAAAAAAACGGAAGGCTATACATATAGTATAATGTTCTCATTATATTAATCTTTTTTTTTTATTTTTTTTATTTCTCATATTTTTTAAAATATAAATTTAAATTATATTGATACATTTTGTGCATTGAGAGGATTGCAGAAACTTACCACAAATCGCTGATTAATATAAATTCAAACACCACTTTCGTTCATCATTCGACAAAATTATCATATCTGACCAAAAACAACAAAGTTGTAAAAGTTACCCCGCCAAAGAAAAATTCATCTGCCGCAAAAAGAATACATATCACTCCAATCCGCTGCTCATATCTAATTTTGTTTGCTGGATGTACTTTTGTTTTAGGTGTAAATGCTGGAGAAGTTTAAATGTACAGGACTACTTCTTAAAGTAATTTGGCGGGAGCTTTAACATTTTATTCAGTGCCACTTTGACGGCTCCCTCCAAATTACTTTAAGAAGTAGTCCTGTACATTTAAACTTCTCCAGCATTTACACCTAAAACAAAAGTACATCCAGCAAACAAAATTAGATATGAGCAGCGGATTGGAGTGATATGTATTCTTTTTGCGGCAGATGAATTTTTCTTTGGCGGGGTAACTTTTACAACTTTGTTGTTTTTGGTCAGATATCATATATTTTTGCATACTTAAATAGCTAACTAATATTTTTGTTTTGGGAAAAGTTTCAATAGGTTTTTGCTCTGCATATTCCATAAATTTAATATCATAAGTTATATTCACAGAGTCTTCTTTAAAATAAATAGATACTGCAAACGCAATTGCAAATACGCCACAAATCGCTGTTGCTGAGCTTTTTTAAAAATAATTTTGGGATGAAATGGGTACAGTTTATTAATATGTATTTTGTGCAAAATAGATTTGTGTTATCTTTGTGTTATGGCTCTGCTAACATTCTGTTAGTAATCTGTTAATTTTTTGTTAACTCTGTTAATGCTCTATTAACGTTATCTTAACACTCTATTATCTTTTCGTTAATGCTCTGTTAACGTTCTGTTAATGTTCTCTTAATTCTCTTTAATCATTCGGCTAACGCTCTGTAAACGGTCTGTTACCTTTCTTTTATTACTCGATTTACGTTCTGTTAACGTTCTGTTAGGGCTCTGTTAATTTTCTGTTAACACTCTGTTAACGATCTGCTAACGCTCTGTTGTTGCCTTACCAACGCTTTGTTAACGTTCTGTTACTGATCTGTCTTAATGCCCCCCTGTCCCAGTGTCCCAATGTCACATTGTCCCAATGTCACAGTGTCCCAATGTCCTAATGCTCTAAGGTCCATTGTCACAGTGTCCTCATGTCCCAATGTTCTATTATCCCAGTGTCCCAATGTCCTAATATCCTAATGTGCCAATGTCCCAATATCCTGATGTCCCAGTGTCCCAATTTAGGTCCTATTGTCCCAATGTGCAAATATCACAGTGCCCCAATGGTTTAATGTCCGAATATCCCACTACCCTAGTGTCCCAATGTCCCAGTATCGGAATATCCTAATGTCCCAGTCTCCCACCTAATGTCCTAATATCCCAATGTCTAACTGTCCTAATGTCCCAAGGTCCTAATGCCCCAATTTCCTAATATCCCAGTACCATAATGTCCCAAATGTCCCAGTATCCTAATGTGATAATATCCCAATGGCCCAATGTCCTAATGTACCAGTGGTCAGTGTCCCAATGTCGCAGTATACCAAGTGTCCCAAGGTCGCAATAGCCTAATGTCCTAATATCCCAGTGCCCCAATGTCCCTGTATCTCAGTGCCCTAATGTCCCAGTATCCCAACCCAATGTTCCAATATGCCAATGTGCCAATATCCCAATGTTACAATGTCCCAATGTTCTAATATCCCGATGTCCCAGTGCCCCAATGTTCCCACGTCCCAGTTTCCCCAGTGTACCTAATGTCCCAATGTCCTAATGTGTTGACGTCCTAATATCCCAATGTCCTAATGACCCAAGACCCTAATGTTCACATGTTCTTATATCCCAGTGCCCCTATGTGCGAATATCCCGATGTCCCAATGTTACAACATTCCGATGTCTCAGTGGTCCAATGCCCCTATGTACCAGTGTCCCAATGTCCGATTGTCCCAAGGTCATAATGTCCCAATGTCCTAATATCCCAGTGTCCTAATGTCCCAGTCTCCCAGTGTCCTGATGTCCCATTGTCCCAATATCCTGATGTCCCAATGCCCCAATATCCCGATGTCCCAATGCCCCAATATGCCGATGTCCCCACGTCCCAGTTTCCCCATTGTGCCTAATGCCCCAATGTCCTAATGTCCCAAGACCCTAATGTCCCAGTTTCCTAATATCCCACTACCCCAAGATCCTAGTCTCCCAGTCTCCCGGTGTCCCAATATCCAAATATCCCAATGCCGCAGTGTGTTTTAAAAAATGGTCAATGCGATGAGCCGATAGACGCAATTGTTGGAAATCTTTTGTTAACTTTACCTATTAATTTACCGTTATTCCATCCACTTATCTAAATGGAAGACATTGATTCTTTAGAAGAACCACCAGAGGATCAAAATTTCACCGTTTATTGCATATATCTTACTCGTTATTGTGCCGATCGAAGATTTTATTTGGAAAGGCACTAGAACAGGATATGTGGAATATTTTGGTAAAAAAAATTTTTTGGGGGCTGTTGCCTGGAAGGCTGTAGCCTGATCAAACAAAAAAGCAAGTTGTCTCCGGTAATCATAGACTTGTTCGCTTTCGTTTTTCTTTTTCCTTTGGCGGGCGAGACGCTCTCGTTGTTGGAAATCTTTTGTTAACTTTACCTATTAATTTACCGTTATTCCATCCACTTATCTAAATGGAAGACATTGATTCTTTAGAAGAACCACCAGAGGATCAAAATTTCACCGTTTATTGCATATATCTTACCCGTTATTGTGCCGATCGAAGATTTTATTTGGAAAGGCACTAGAACAGGATATGTGGAATATTTTGGTAAAAAAAATTTTTTGGGGGCTGTTGCCTGGAAGGCTGTAGCCTGATCAAACAAAAAAGCAAGTTGTCTCCGGTAATCATAGACTTGTTCGCTTTCGTTTTTCTTTTTCCTTTGGCGGGCGAGACGCTCTCGCGTCTCTTGATCTTGAGTGTTTCGACTTCAATAAATTTCTGTTTGCAGAAATGAACAATTTTAGAGACATAGGCAAAACAACGAAAAAACTACGAACATTTTGGATTTTTCGCGATTTTGACTCTGTTTCGGAACGAAATTTTGGTGGGAAGCTCCGAATTCGTGATCAGCACTCCGAAAAACATGAGAAACAACAAAAAATAATCAACACTACATTTTGCAATCTGAAATCACGTAATGACTAGCCTAATAATGAACATATACATAAACCACTGAACGGACTTATCTGAAATTTGATGTGGGGGATCCTTGATATTGCGGGATGGTTTTAGGCTACTAAAATGTATGTACATATTGCGATGCATTTTAAATGTGGCACCACCTATTAATTAAATTTATTTGCTATCACTAGCGCTAAGTCGTTTATACCTAAAGAACTTCATTCATCAATATAAACATTTTTGACAAACTGAATAGGATTCATTTTGATGATGAATTTTAACATACATATAAGAAAATATATATGGAATTTTCGGAATATTATGGTTTTCAGTACCCACCTAAAAATTGGCATTTTTGTTGGACGGGTGATTTCCTTATACAATCCACGAGAATTCAGTTGAAAATATCGTTTCGTTCAATTTTTGTAACCTATCAACAGTTACAAAGTCGACGAAACAATGCAAACGAAATTTTTCGATCGCGAAATTGCAGAATTAAAACTCACAATCCGCGAAGAAATCGAAAAGGAAAGATTATCCTATTTTCCGGAATATCACAGTGAACCATATGATGCTGATTTTTAGCTGTGCTAAACAAAAAATGTGCTCATAACAAATCCTGTCTTTTTTTGCGGACCAATCCTCACCATAACTTACATAACTATATTTTTATCGAAGACACAAAACATACATACATCAAATATTATGTAAAATGTTTTTTTAAGTTTTCTCCATAACTCTCCAATTTCCATTTTGGTGTACATCTGTACATATGATTCTTCTTGTTCTTCCTTGCCTCGTTCTTTATACCGCTCCATAGTTTCCCGTTGCTGGACCTGCGGTGTTTGGCGGTAATATCTCAGCATATTTCTGCAGGCAGCTATCTTGGCTCGTGTCATCGCCGAGACCAATGCGTTGTTGTTGCTTTTTCATTTGACATATCCAGGTGTTCTTCGGTCTGCCTCTGGCCTTGGGTCCATCAAGTGGAATCTGTACATATGATTAAAGTAAACTAAAAAAATGTCTGAACATTTTGTTTTTAATTTTTTTATAATTTAGGTGTCATCTACTCATGTAAGGGGACTCTGAGCAAAACGAGTACAGAGTATATATACAGGGTTATTCGTTAAGTCGACCTATTCCCTGCAACACGTTATAATAGGGTCAAAATGCAACAAAATGAGGCCATAAATGTTAGGCCGATTTTCAATGATCACTGAGATATTTGAATTTTTAGGTTTTTTGAAATAACCTTGAATTTTACCATTTAAAGTATTCATCATCGTATATCTGGAAATCAATACTTATTAATAACTAATTTGATCATTTGAACTTAACGATTTACTCACCTTAGAGTTGTATCGATTTGTTTATTTACATTATCTTGTTTACATCCAATGTCAACTTATCAGCTGATCAACTTATGTACATTTGACCCGATTAGAACATTAGAATCCTGCAACATGATATAATTGAAATATTAGATAAAGTTATCATATATTTGAACCTATTACGATATTTGCTACCATGTACATAATTTGCATACAACCAGGCCTGTAGAGAGGGGGGGAGGGGGTGATTCCCCCCGGGCCCGGGATTTCATAGGGGGCCCGGATTTTGACACAAAAGTTGTGCTTTAGTGTTTTTTTACATATAAACTTACTACTTTGAGGTCCTGAACTAAGAAACCTTATAGGTACTGTTTCTAGCGTTTTAATAACAATACATAACATATCCGTACTCTGCATTAGTCTTGGGGCCCCTAGTCTATTATTGAATTTTTAGGACTAGGGGCCCCAATCATCATATTCAATCATCAAATCAACATGATCGTTTCGTTACTTAATTTCGAAATTCAATCTGCCCACGCCTTTCGAAAGTGCATGCATGATTTGATGCATAAACAATTAAGAAATTTCAACTTCATCCAGTAGCGTAACGTTTTTCAAAAAATTTGTGTTCGAAGTAAAAATAGGAGCCCTGTACAGCGACATTTTTTTCTAGAAGGACTCTCCCGGTAGATTATTATTTTGTGTACGTACAGCTGCTGAAATGAATGAAATTTGAAATAATTTTCGAAGGAATGAAATGCCATTTTTCGAAGTACCAACACGCAGATGTTGATCACTTATTTAATCTTAATTTCAATCTATCTATCTATCAGTACTCGCCAACTCGGTAACAAACAATTTAAAGGTTTTTCTATTCTAGAGAAAACGATGAATTGCTTACGAAATAAGTAAAATAGGGAAAAAGAGACGTTGTAAATTCGTAGCGGTGTGCATTTCGAAAGCCAATTTTATAGAGTAACGAGAACGACCAACAGTCCAGGCCACTGCGAGTGTGCTAATAAATTACAGATTTGAGCTCCTCAAGCATTTGTTAGAACTGTTAACTGTATCTGACTTGTTTTCCTAAAACCTTTGTAAGGTTTGACGTACCTAGTAAGCCACAGCTGTTTCCTTTGAAAAATGTTCATCCAGAAAAAAAAAGGTTGCGAATTGGCGGTTACATACATACCGCACCAGGTGCACAGAAATACCAATTTGCCTAGTTTATTGCATTATACACTTTCTATTGTCCGATTTGATTCAATCTTACATATGTTTTGTGTCATCAATAGAAATATATTTGTGTGAAATTTGGTTGAAATTGGTACACAAATAAAAAAGTTTTTCTTAGAAGAACTCAAATTGGGGGGCGAGGTTTGTATGGCAGCCCCATGACCCAGTGATCCAATTTGGGTGAATCAAACATACGGAATGGTCCCACAATACGTTTTCTTTTATTTTTGCATTTCCGGTTGTTTCGATAAAGATATATGAATACAAAGTTTTCTGCAATAGGTGCAAAAAGGCTGTTTCTTAAAAGGACCCAATTGGTTGATTGGGTTTGTATGTCAGCCCCGTGATCCCACAGTCCGATCCCACCCATTTTTACATATATTTTGTAGTATTAATAGAAGAACATTTTTGTGATGTTTGGTTCAGATTAGTTCATAAACAAAAAAGTTTATCTTAGAAGAACTTAATTTGGGGACCTAAGTTTGTATGGCAGCCCCATGACCCCACGGTCGTATTTGATCCAGTTTCACATATGTCGTGTGTCATCAATAGAAACACATTTGAGCGAAGCCAGGTTGAAATTGGTACACAAATAAAAAAGTTTTTCTCAGAAGAACCTAAATGGAGGGGTTAAGTTTGTATGGCAGCCCCATGACCCCCTTGTCCGATTTAAGCGATTCAAACATACAAACAGCCTGCAACAATAATAAGCATGTGTACAAAATTTCAGCTCTCTAGCTTTCATAGCGGCTGAGAAAAACGCACTGCAACGGACGGACAGACGGACAGACAGACGGACATCGCCCAATCGACTCCCCAAGTCATGCTGATCATATATGTATACTTTTTATATGGTCGGAGATGCCTCCTTCAATGCGCTACAAACTTCATGACAAAGTTAATATACCCTTTCACTCTATGAGCGAAGGGTACAATAATATTTATGTATGATGCTATCCTATTGAGAATGACTGGCGAAAATTTTAAAGCCTTCTTGATATCAAAGTAGGTTGACATCTTACTTCACCAATAGAATATAAGTTTTCTAAATAATTTCGTTGGGACAAGGGAATCAATAACTTTAAAAACGTTTTCTTGAGAGAACTAAATGCTAGAAGACCAGAAGACCACGCTACCAGTATCGTTTTATGCATATCTTTGTAAATGGCATGACCATTCAATAATACATTTTTTTTCATCTCGAGCAGATTTTAGTAACGAAACTTCATACTAGAAAGTGGATCTTTTAAAGGGCGCCACAAACCTGACGATTTCTCGGCCGATCGATTGGGCAATCGATTGCCCACAATCGATCTGCCGCCCGTACAGCACATACATTATGCCTTTCTAGACACTTTCAATTTTCATTCGTCTTCATCATTTTGACTATTGAAACGTGAGATGTCTGCGCTATTGAAGAAACGCATTCATTCTTGAACGCAATTGCCAATGTTAAATATTAACAACACATCATCTATTCATACTATACCTGAAAGAATTTATCATTTACCCGTCGTGACCAAAGCCGCGACACATATTTAACGATAGATAATGAACAGATCTGGATAGAATGAGGCATTGATCTCTTCTGTTCACTTGACGCAATCAATGACAAATTCAATGTTGAAAGTGGATACGGAGCTTGAAGACGATAGGGAAGACGAAAGCGCACATGTGTGGATAAAGCCATTAGGCAATTTATCGGGCAATCTGAAATTGACAGTCTCCGGGTCCACAAGACACAACACAAAATAGCGAAAATTATAACATTTTTGGCGATGGAAGATGTACATCCATTGCCGCTTTTATAAAGAATGACCGCCACAACCACAGCACACGATCGGAGGGTATGTGGCGCTTCTAAGCTGTCGCTTTTTTAAGAAATTTCGTTACCCAAAAATGCATGTAAAACGAACGAATCTTATCCTAGAATGATTTTGGCTTCTGTAGTTTCTTAAATCACCAATCAACTCTCGAATCACCTGTCCAGTCAACCTCGTTATTTTTTTTTTGTGATTTGAGTGTGTAAAAATGAATTCCGAGGTTAGGCCTTATTTTTGGAAAATTTTACTGGTGTTATTACGATTGAATTCAGTTTAGGCCAGTTTTTTGGCAAGTGGCTTATCCGGTATCTTTTATTCGTATTACTGAAAACCAATTTTTTATCGTGTGAAAGAGGTGGGCCCGGAATCATCGTCCCCCCGGGCCCGGATTTTCTCTCCACGGCCCTGCATACAACTACAACTAATACTATATATTTGAGAAATATTTGCACTTTAACCTTGAACTTGTACAACGGCTTTATCGTTCGATACAAGGTTTCAAGGCAAGTCAATATATTAGAGTAACCTTCACTTGAATTCCCATCCGGGAACATACCTTTTTCGTTTTGACTTACATTTTGACCCCATACGGGAATACTTCTATTAGGTTCGTTTTGTATTGGCGGTTATTTAAACTTTTAACATTTTTAACATTTTTATTGGACTTTGTACCTGCCATATATTTTATTTTGAATAATAGATTATTTTAAAAACTATACATTTCGCAAGTTTATTCTGGTCCGTCGAGTATTTGTTTCACCCCCTTTTTTTGGATTTAAGATTGAACACAGTAGAAACATCACCCTCAAAAGGATTTCTTTTAAAAGTCTCTTTCTTTTGGACCCAACTGAATCAAGCCGCACATAAATATGTCAAGCATAGATAGAATATATGTATATTCAACATTCAAGGAGTTTTATTGCGAGCGAAACCAGCACAGCTTGTGTCTTCTTCCTTGCCTTGTTCTTTATACTATGGTTTCGCGTTTCTCGACCTGCGGTGTAGGCACATCGCCCGTTTTGGCGGTAATATAAACAGCTTGTGTAGATATGTAAAAAAAATTACGGCGTACATTTTATCGTTATTCAATCGTTAATGGAATAATGGTATACATATTTCAAAAATGTCGCGAATTTTGACAGTATGACAGAATATATAAAGTCCTCAAATTAAGCAAATTATTTTATAAGTTAAAATTTATATATAAATTGTATATATTGAATGACTGGAAAAAAGAAAAAAGTAACCTACTCTTTTATTTTCGATTCGGTGCAATATTTTCAAGATATTCGAAATTCATTCACCCTCACCTACCAAACCAACCGATATTGACAATAAATGATGTACTGGTATACCCATTTTCACCACTTACCTTGTCGGCTATTGTCTACTTTACAGCGTACGAACTTCATAAAGAAAGAAACGTGCAATCGGAAATAAAACAGAGACCACGCTTAACGACATCGCGGTGTCTCCTCTATAACAATATATTTTTTCCATGTGGGACATTTCGCGGTTACCGCTGGCATGACAAGCGCTTGGGCTAAGGTTGGCAATCTTAAGGTTGGATTGGTTTACTCTTCGCCCCTGCGCGATCAACCGTTTCAAAATCGCGCGAGCGCGAGGTTCTTCTACTTTTTGTTATTGTTTTTGTGTATTTGCTATTCTCAGGTGTATACTCACACAACAGGTATTATAAGACCAAGCACGAGCCCGATCGCTCTTTGTACTCAACTCGACAAAATACATGATCACTTCAGGCGCATTTTATATACATATTTAATTCGTTTATATCGCGATCAGATGTTGTTTTGCTTATAGCAGCGAGTTTCAGTTCCTATTCATGTTGAAAAAGAGAGTAAATATACGCCTGATGATGTGTGGGCAAGATCACTGAAGTGTGCGGCGTCGCGGTGCCCCAGCATATGAATACGATTGATATTGGACGCACCTGGGCGTTATAGACAAAGATAGCTAATTTATTGTTGAAAGATCTGTCAGCGAGAAGTGAAGTAGCTAAATGATACTAAAGATTAACAGGACAGGACAGGAGTCTGTCCTGTCCTGTTAATTAGGGTTTTCCGAAGGTTAACCTTTACACCCAATTTCGTATCCTGATCGGTTTTAATATTTCACAGATCTTCCACTATCATCACTGTCTCAAACATACAAAAACCTCGGAGGCTCCCAAGTTCTTATGCCATTTAGCATAGGTATAAACAGGTCCGAGAGGAATAACCGAAGAGTACGATCCAGGGCATATACGAGTTCGAGTATGCCTTGTGCAAATGCGATTGTATAGTTCTGAGGTCGATATACGCATTAAACGTACAAACAAGGGATTATTGACCAACAGTGATCGTCTGAAGCAGCGCATACCGTGGAACAAACAGGGGTCCCGCTTTTTCCACCGTAGTAGCGTTGCTTGCTTACGATGCTAAGCTCTTACACCGGTCGGTATGAATGATGAGAAGTTACCGAATAGCACGGTACTGTCTTGTATGTTTTTTTTTTTGTTGATCGTGTCCGTCGCGAGGTCAATCGCGCTGCTAATATGATGTTATGTGCTGCTTCCAGCTCATAAGCACAGATATACTTGTACGTACAATCCGCGCAATACGTGCATATGGTGCCATCCGCGCATATGCTCGTATTGTAAGTAAACCTGCACCGAAGTCGCTGAGTAATTCCAATATGTATAATGTGATTACCTACTGTTCACTTTATAATTTGTTCATTGTTGCTACCATTGTTCCAACCGTTTAAGCTGCGATTCTTGCGGGGCACAAAAATGTATATGATGAAGGCATGCATTTGATGTGTTGACTGTTAAGATAGAGCCGTGCCAGCAAGACAAGCCGAGTCAGCGTTTTTCGACCTTACACACGAAGGTTGGGTTTTTTTTTTTAAATATTGTTGTATGTAGATAAAAATGAAGGAAAACATCATGCATTTAATATAATAGACAAAAACGATGATGAATATTAGTCATCGAATCGGAAATACTTATGTATGTACGGGAGAGATATGATAACAATTTGGGGATTAGCATGTTGATATAACGCCGGCCCCAAACTGATCGGTTTTCGCCTTACAACGCGAATTCGAATTCAACGAACGTTTTTGGTTCGTTTGTATTTATTCGTTAAATTTAACCATTGCCTCTATGGAGGGGTGTGTTGTCCACAACTTTGATCAGTGTGGTTAGGTCTAAAGGCCAATGGCCATCAGTCACCTCCGAAATGTGTTGGTGACTGAATTTATAAAAGCGTTTTGTTCGCGTTCCAACCATAACATTTTTAGCTTTTTAAGCCCCACAGTAGCAAACGGTTCCCTTACTATCCGTGGCTCTTAAGGAACGTATTTATAAACGTCTCTTAACCCAGATAGCCCTGTCATCCTAACAGAAATATGTTTATGCTTTTCACTAGACGATTGCAAATTTCCGTATCCTTCCAGAAGGATTGCAGGACTCAGGGACATCATTTTTGTATTTTGTTCCACCACCTTACTTTGTTTGAGTTGTTGGATTTAGGACGGTCTACTGCACTATCTGAATTATTTATTAGACTAGTCTAACATTTGCTTGCATTTAAAATGAATAAAAACAATTTTTAAAAACGCAAATTCAAATTGGCAAGGTTTTTAATGCTAAATGCTTGTCCGAAAAGGCGCCCATGTCGAAGGACTTACTCAACAAAGAATTTTATTCAAGAAAATGTCCTTTATTTCGCCAAATTTTCACCATACAGTGATTGTATTAGTTAGCATGTAACTCAGAGAAGCCATATTAAACATTTCTATTATTATATTATTATTTATTTCACTTTCAACCATACAAATACAAATAAAGTCGAAAGAGGATATTTCTAAAATTTTTAAGGTTCACTAGCTTTTTTTCTTTGACTTATTATCTGAATTAGTTTAATATTTTTAACTTTTCTTTTCTCAATGATTGAAAACAATGAATTTTTAAACGACACAAATAATACACTCACAGCAACTTTGCATAATGTTAGTGATTGTAAACACTTTTTGAATGACTCAAACACTTTCAAAATTTTTCACATGAATATAAGAAGTCTGCCGAAACATTTTAATGAACTATCTTTACTGCTAGCTGATATAAATTCTGAGTTCTTACCGAAACATGGCTTAATGAAACCAACTGTTTCAACATCAATGGTTATCAGATGTTCAATGGGGCAGCGCAGCATAATAAATGCGATGGAGTTGTTGTTTACATCAAAAACAAATACAGTGTACGTGTAACTGACCTCCACATCGATGATGCCAATATTGTCGATCTATTAGTATCTTTTGAAAATATTCAACTCGCCATTACAGCAATATACAGAATACAGGTCACCCAATTTAGACATCAAAATTTTTTTGCAATCTGTAGACTCATTTTTGTGCCGTAAACGAAGTTTAAAAAATCATCTGTTAGTAGGAGATTTTAACATTGACATACTAAACAGCAAAATTACTCCAATATGTAGCGAATATATCGACACGATGGCAAATTTTGGTTTTTTAGAATACCTTCAAGGCAATACCAGAACCACGCTCCGTGGAAGATTTACTTGTTTGGACCACATATTTATGAAGTCAGATTCATCTGTGCATTTTTCACCTGCCATCTATGAAACTTTCGTCACTGATCATTTCAGCACTCTGGCAAAAATTAAGCTCCCACCAAAAGATCTCATAGCTAGCCAATTTGCATCACCGACTTCCTTCTCAAAAATCGACTATTGTAAAATTGATGACCATATACGTACAGTAAACTGGGCTCCGTTTATGAGTTGCAATGATGTAGAAGACGCTACGGAAATTCTTTTTGATATTTTTAAAGAAGTTCTTGCAAAGTCGTCTTATGTTACCAAAAAGTCCGATAAACGAAAATTTAGTCCATTAAAAGCCTGGATGACTAGAAGTTTAGTTGTTTCGACAAAGGGACAACTTAGCAAGGTTATCAAAAAAACATCCAGAAAATGAAGAATTGTCAACAAAATATAGGTCCTATAGAAACAAACTAACAAATATAATACGGTCGGCAAAAAATAAGTACTATTCTACTGAAATAAATAAAGTCCTAGGAAACAACAAAAAATTATGGGTGAAAATTAACGAAATAACACAATGTAATAAGAACGTTAAAAACAACCGGATTTCTAATATACAAAGGGAAGATGGAACATCAACATCGGATGGAACAGAGATAGCCGATATATTAAACACTTATTTCAGCACTGTTGGGGATAGACTCGCAAGTAGCATTAATCCAATCAGGAATAACGTTATTACTGGCGAACTCACCACATCCACAACAACAACATTTCACTTATTTCCTGTTACCGTGAACGAAGTACTTTGTCATATTAGAAATTTGGATTGCAATAAGTCACCAGGTATTGATGGACTCAGTGCTCGGTTTTTTAAAACCACTGCTAATCACATTGCATTACCCTTGCTTCATTATTTCAACTGCTGTATAAGACGAGGCATTTTTCCTTCAAAATTAAAAACAGCAATTATCACCCCATTGTATAAAAGTGGCGACAGGTCTGAACCCAATAACTATAGACCGATTTCGCTAATATCGATAGTATCGAAATTGTTGGAAAGGTGCATCAAAACTAGACTTGATACTTATCTTAGGGAGAACAACATCCTATCTTCCAACCAATATGGTTTTACCTCTAGTTCAAACACCACCGATGCGCTGTATGACGTCACAGAATACGTTGCTAAGGCATTAAATAACAACGAAAAGCCTCTAGGAGTATTCTTGGACCTACAGAAAGCCTTCGATACCGTCAACCACAACATATTATTAATTAAACTGGAGAATTTGGGTATTAAAAACAATGAATTGGCTTTGTTTCAATCATATTTATCAAATAGAACTCAAATTGTGAAAGTCGACGGTAAAACAAGCACTTCAAAAACAGTTATGTGTGGAGTGCCTCAAGGAACCGTTTTAGGGCCCATACTTTTTCTCGTATATATAAATGATTTGTGCAAAATGGAAAACGTAATTAAAGGGCATATTGTTTCCTTTGCTGATGACACAGTGCTTCTCTTTAAAAGTCTGAATTGGGAAGAAACCATAAAAATGGCGAATGAAGGTTTGTCGTTAGTAGCTAATTGGTTAACTAATCAGAAATTATACCTAAACCTTCATAAAACAAAATACATTCACTTTACAAACTCTCCTACGCTTGTATCAGCACATAACTCTCAAATTTGCGTAAAAGATTTGAAAATAGAAAAAGTCAATGATATAAAGTATTTAGGCGTAACTGTTGATTCAACTTTAAAATTTGATTTACACATTACTAAAACTTGTGAAAAATTGAGAAAAACATTGTATGTGTTCTATTTGCTTCGGAACGTTGTAAATACACAAATTTTGAGAAGCGTATACTTTGCTATTTTTCAAAGTGTGGCTCAGTATGGCATAATCTCGCGGGGGTCAACTTACACAGCTGCACTTTCACCTCTTAGTAATCTTCAAAGCCGTATTGTAAAAATATGTATAAATAAAAGTAAGTTTTCTTCTACAACTGAAGCCTTCGCTGCACTAAATGTCATGAACATACGACAACTATACACCTTCACATTATATAAATACATGTATCAAAATCATTCAAAATTTGTAAAGAATTCTACAGGATATATTACTCGTCAAACAAATTCATTATTAGTTACAAAATGTAAGAAAAATGTAATGCAAAAACATGCAAGCACGTTAGGTCCAAGAGCTTTTAATTTATTGCAACCTAACATAAAAAATACTTTAACAAACTTTAATTATAAAAAAATATTAAAATCAGTAGTCTTAGCTAGGCCAAATATATTTACAGATATAACTAATATTCTTAAATAATTATGTTTGAATTTACTGAAATCTGATTTAAATTTTTTTTTCCTATTTCCTGTTAGTCTAACAACAAACCACTATTTGTCAGCTCTCACGCTCAAGCCCTTACGGCTTTTGTGAGTTGCAATAATGAAATGTAAATTTAGTATGTCCAGAATAATATATGTAATTGAATTAATATTGCAATAAAGTACATAATAATAATAATAATAATAATAATATTCAGAGCAATAATATACGACAATACGTGAATGGAAGTAATTTCACGACGCTGCATTATTTTGGTGGTAAATATTGAAAATTTAACTTTGTATTTTGATTTATTTTCAAATTTAACTAGATTTTTAAACTTCATAACATGGTAAAACGACCGAAAACATCAACTCCGGTAAAAAATTTGGATTTGGTAATTTATTCCAGCTTAGTAGTCCAATGGTTAATTTCCCACCACTGGTGCCGTATCACACTAAATGTACTCACAATTGATCAATAATAATTTCTCATATCTATCGATTTTCTATGCTGAATAATATTGTTCTTTGAACATTAATGTGAACATTCCAAAAGGATATTGATTTTCCTGGACCTTAGGGGAGTGAATATTGACCCATTTCTTCCCAAGAATAGAAATACACAGAAACTATAAAGTTTTTTTTTATAAATTCCAATTAATTGCACGTCAATTAAGAAAATACATTTAAAAAAAATACGGTTAGTGTTACCAGTGGCTCCCAACGTAATGCTGCGTTTACGCAAAGTTGGGAGTTTCCTGGTGAAAGAATTTTGGACTGATGCTTTGGATTTGATGGTTTCGTGTTGCAAAAAATCATCGGTTTATGAAGACACAGTCACTACAGCGATATAACTTACATTTTTTGCTACATTTTGTATTATAAAGGAGGGCAGTTTTACTTTGCCGTATATGGTCTGATGGTAATTCATACTAATTTTACCCCGGGTTTCGACTGTTTTTTTTTCTATTTCGAATTTAAACAGACATATCACAATTTAACATCATGAAACCCGCGAGCTACAATTATCACCGGGAAGTCTGTATTCTGTCCTGCTACCGATTTCGGATCTATTCCCAATTCTTTGTGACAAAAGGAAAGAACCATCTGGAAAAAACAAAAATGGATAAGGATGTCAAAAACTTGGAGCTGGCTGGACATTCGCCCCGGGAATACGATTCATATTTTTATCAAATCTGCAGTGAAATTCATTGGTTTATTTTTAATTTTTAAATTTTTCCTTTCCTCATTTCTGAGCCTGGTAGGACCTTAGCTTCTCCGGTTGTTGCGTCACTGCTGATATGCATGCACAACATTGGCTCCTTTTGCCTACTATAGGAATGGAATCCTCGAAATATTTTTGGTAATCTGGGTACCAGAATGATTAATTTTAAGTTATTTGAATATTTTAAAAATTGTGACAAAAAATGTCATTAAAACATACTATTACTTTTTTTCGCATCCTCAAGGAAAAAATGGCTGATCCGTAACAATAAACATCGAGAAATATAGCTTTAATGAATCTCTCTCTCGATTACCGTAACTCCTAGTGGAGCATGGTTCGTTGATGACTACCGTTAGCATGTGTAGTCATCAACGTTACAAAGGCAACTGAATTCGGAGTGTGATACGGTTGTCAGCCATAACACTTCCTAGCTAGTCGCAGTTTTATTATTCCACGATAAGAATATTTCTTATCATCTTCTTCTGAATAATAAACTTGCGACGAGTCGTGCCGAGTTTGGAAACTCGTTTCTCTATGAGTGTCTATTTCACAGAGTGGCCACCGAACGATCACGGCCACAGAGCACGTCATGAATACACGACGATATTTATGTTGCAATATAATGTTTTTGGTATTTAGAGAGGTCAAACTTGGTGTTGCGCAACACAACGCTTGGGAAAAAATGGGTTAAAAAAAAACTAAAAATAGCTGCTATTTTAGGTTTTTGCACATATAGTCTAGTAACTATGTAGGTGATTTCAGATTGCAAAGTGTGGTGGAGATTTTTTTTTGTTTCTTATGTTTTTTGGGGCGCTGAGCTCGAATCCAGAGCTTCCCACCAAAATTTCGTTGCGGAACAGGGTGAAAACCGCGAAAAAAACCCAACATTTTCGGAGTTTTCCCCGTTCTTTTGTTTATAACTCCGAAAGTGTACATTTCTCCGAAAACATGTCCATGAAAATATTAGAGAAAACATAATTGCGGGACTAACGCGTAATTAATCATTAAAATGGGTTAGGCGGTATTGCTACAGTTGATAGTTATGTTTTTGGCGTTTTTTGCCATTTTTACACTGTTTTGCAACGAAATTTTGGTGGGAAGTTACGGATTCAGGTTCTGGACCCCAAAATACATAATGTACGAGAAAAATGCAACTGTTGCGTCAAAAAATGAAAAACCGTTCAATCTCAAAATTTTATTCGCAATATTAAACTATGCTAAACTATGTTATCCATTGAAGTAGTGCCGCTCAACGGATTTATAGTATTTATGTCTCTTTGGGCGCGCAATTATGTGTTCTCTGAAATATTAATGGAGAGTTTTTCGCAGAAATAAATAGTTTCAGAGTTAGAGGCCAAATAACGGAAAAACAGCAAAACTTTTAGGGTTTTTCTAGATTTTGACCCTGTTCCGCAACGAAATGTTGTTGTAAGAAACAAAAAAAAATTTGCAATCTGATGTACTAGGACTATCACCTGGATACTACACTAATAGTTATATGTAATAGCAAAAAATGTTAAATCATCCCAAAAAAATAATTCAGGGTTATCAGGGTGGAAGCCTTATCTCAAGGCGACCTTTGGATTTTTATTAATTATATAATAATTTTTTAATAAATTATTAAAATCACATTACCGAAATAAGAATTTTATCGCTGAATGGAAATGTTCAAAAATTCTGTTGTATAAAAAACAATACCCTCACTTTAACATTAGCTTCCTGATAAATTTATCAATTATAATCCATAAACGTAAAACGTATCATAAACCACTAACACAAGAGTAAATAAATTCCAAATTAAACCAATGAGGCGGTGAACAATTATTGTTAAATTTATCACCACCACCATTTCCCTTTCATCGGTATCGTTCATCCCAAATAGCTCGATTTGCCTTTGTGTTATACGATACAAGCTCACTTGATTTGGAGCAAAGAATGGGACAAATTTTTATTGACCAAATTTAATAACCATTCGTAATAGATAGTAATTTTCCGCAATTTATCATTACTACTTTCGACATTGTCGCGATGATATAGCCACCGTTTCAATCAGGCTTGTACATACATTCCTCCAACAAATAGCACTGGAGTGCGGAAACGAACCATCCAAATACATAAAATAAAAATGAATTGACCCACTTCTCGATAACTAGTATACACGTAAAATGTCTGTACATTGAGTGTTTTGGAAATATAATTTTTTTCCGTATCTTTCACCCCCAATTAGGTATCAATGCGTTGTGAAGGTCCTTTGAGTGAGCCAATGAAATACGATGAAGTCAAGGGTGCTTCCAATTTTGGATCCCTTCTGTATTCACGAGCCGCCCTAGCACGGTATCATCAAAGATTCATACATACATAGTTCAGCGTAAAGAATGTCCGTAAAAATGTTCAAATTGTTTTGAAGGATAATGACGCGGGATGAAAAAAAAACACCTAGCAATAAGCCAATTGGTGCAGACTTTGTTTCTAATATCCGATTTCATCGCATGCCTGTCATGGGCGAATGCTTGCATTGATTCGAAATTCAAACCATCTCGCTAACTTTCACGCGATGATCTACCTTGAAAACAATAATAATTCCGTTTTTCCAATTCCAATATTGGCCTTCCTTTACGTTCGTCTGTACACTTGACCTATAGAACAAACACGTCCCGTCCACCAAACAACCTCCAATAAACTAGGACACGAATTCGATGTGTTCCAATTTTCCATTTAATACATTCATACATATATACAATGTTGCTTTTCCTTCCGCGACTCTGTTTCGGTGGTAGTCGCTTCATGATATATTTCTTTGGAGCGCAAGGTTCTCTATCGACCCGAAACCGAAAACATGCTATATTAGTAGGTACATGCCAGCACGTTTTCATGAATTTCCATAGCAACGCTATGTACTGAAACGTTTGTACGTGTATATTGTTAGGAAGGATATGCAAGGATATAGAAAGTATCTCTGAGAAGAAATCGAAACGAGATGAGATAGCTAAAGCCTATCGAATCGAAGGCCCGCTACCGACGTTTGGGATACGGGACGCAGTTTGAGAATCATGACCAAATTGATGCAGTAGTCGGCTTTCTGGCGTTCGGTTATCCCGAATGCTATTTCAATTCATGCCACGATGCTTGAAATGGTGTTATTTGATAGCGCATCAAGGGATATGGAAATTGGGCCATTGAAAAATCGCTTAAAAAATAGATGATCTTTTTGAAATGTGGGGAAAGTTTTTATACTCAAAGCAGGAAATCGTGTGTGTAGAGGGTGGGCGCAGTGAATCCGTTGCCATCGGACGGCCAATAGAGTGGGCAGAAAGTAAAAAGAGATTATAGAAAAATTGTTTATGATTTCTGTGTCGTTTCAAAATTAACGCGCAAATACCGATTTTAATAAATTTTCACTTTCCCCGTTATAATTAGAGAATAAAATAAAATTACGGCTGCCATCATGAAACATGCGACATTGGTGTTCATCCAATCCATATTCAATGTACTTTATATGTAATATATTACAGACGAATGCGAATTTAACCTAAGAGGGGATTCATACTAGGGACAGGATTTACTATAAAACCACTAAATTAATCGAGTCAAAGCCCGCTTACTAGATTAAATCGTATGTCATTAAATTCAAAATGCATCGTAGAATGTACTTGCATTATTGAAACTGCAGTACAATATGGTACAACTGTTAACTAAATCTAGAATTTAGTAAATCTTGTCGATAGTCTGAATTGCCCGTTACACTACTAATCAAGAGACGCGAGAGCGTCTCGCCCGCCAAAGGAAAAAGAAAAACGAAAGCGAACAAGTCTATGATTACCGGAGAGAACTTGCTTTTTTGTTTGATCAGGCTACAGCCTACCAGGCAACAGCCCCCAAAAAATTTTTTTTACCAAAATATTCCACATATCCTGTGCTAGTGCCTTTCCAAATAAAATCTTCGATCGGCACAATAACGGGTAAGATATATGCAATAAACGGTGAAATTTTCACCCTCACAGACTTAAGCGAGTAACCCAATTTCAGAATGAAGTCTTCAGTTACAGAAAGACTTGCTTCTACTGTCTCTCTTCGTGATGGAATTTTTATGAAATTTGGAACGAATGATCCTCTGGTGGTCCTTCTAAAGAATCAATGTCTTCCATTTAGATAAGTGGATGGAATAACGGTAAATTAATAGGTAAAGTTAACAAAAGATTTCCAACAATTGCGTCTATCGGCTCATCACATTGACCATTTTTTAAAACACACTGCGGCATTGGGATATTGGGACACCGGGAGACTGGGAGACTAGAATCTTGGGGTAGTGGGATATTAGGAAATCGGGACATTAGGACATTGGGGCATTAGGCACAATGGGGAAACAGGGACGTGGGGACATCGGCATATTGGGGCATTGGGACATCGGGATATTGGGGCATTGGGACATCAGGATATTGTGACAATGGGACATTGGGACATTAGGACACTGGGAGACTGGGACATTAGGACACTGGGATATTAGGACATTGGGACATTATGACCTTGGGACAATCGGACATTGGGACACTGGTACATAGGGGCATTGGACCACTGAGACATCGTAATGCTGTAACATTGGGACATCGGGATATTCGCACATAGGGTCACTGGGATATAAGAACATGTGAACATTAGGGTCTTGGGTCATTAGGACATTGGGATATTAGGACATCAACACATTAGGACATTGGGACATTAGGTACACTGGGGAAACTGGGACGTGGGAACATTGGGGCACTGGGACATCGGGATATTAGAACATTGGGATATTGTAACATTGGGATATTGGCACATTGGGATATTGGAACATTGGGTTGGGATACTGGGACATTAGGGCACTGAGATACAGGCACATTGGGGCACTGGGAATTTAGGACATTAGGCTATTGGGACCTTGGGACACTTGGTATACTGCGACATTGGGACACTGACCACTGGTACATTAGGACATTGGGCCATTGGGATATTATCACATTAGGATACTGGGACATTTGGGACATTGGGGTACTGGGATATTAGGAAATTGGGGCATTAGGACCTTGGGACATTAGGTCAGTTAGACATTGGGATGTTAGGACATTAGGTGGGAGACTGGGGCATTAGGATATTCCGATACTGGGACATTGGGACACTAGGGTAGTGGGGCATTCGGACATTAAACCATTGGGGCACTGGGATATTAGAACATTGGGACATGAGGACACTGTGATAATGGACCTTAGGACATTAGGACATTGGAACATTGGGACACTGTGACATTGGGACAATGTGACATTGGGACACTGGGTCAGGGGGGCATTAAGACAGATCAGTAACAGAACGTTAACAAAGCGTTGGTAAGGCAACAACAGAGCGTTAGCAGATCGTTAACAGAGTGTTAACAGAAAATTAACAGAGCCTTAACAGAACGTTAACAGAACGTAAATCGAGTAATAAAAGAAAGGTAACAGACCGTTTACAGAGCGTTAGCCGAATGATTAAAGAGAATTAAGAGAACATTAACAGAGCATTAACGAAAAGTTAATAGAGTGTTAAGATAACGTTAATAGAGCATTAACAGAGTTAACAAAAAATTAACAGATTACTAACAGAATGTTAGCAGAGCCATAACACAAAGATAACACAAATCTATTTTGCACAAAATACATATTAATAAACTGTACCCATTTCATCCCAAAATTATTTTTAAAAAAGCTCAGCAACAGCCATTTGTGGCGTATTTGCAATTGCGTTTGCAGTATCTATTTATTTTAAAGAAGACCCTGTGAATATAACTTATGATATTAAATTTATGGAATATGCTGAACAAAAACCTATTGAACAAAACAAAAATATTATTTGGCTATTTAAGTATGCGAAAATATATGATATCTGACCAAAAACAACAATGTTGTAAAAGTTACCCCGCCAAAGAAAAATTCATCTGCCGCAAAAAGAATACATATCACTCCAATCCGCTGCTCATATCTAATTTTGTTTGCTGGATGTACTTTTGTTTTAGGTGTAAATGCTGGAGAAGTTTAAATGTACAGGACTACTTCTTAAAGTAATTTGGAGGGAGCCGTCAAAGTGGCACTGAATAAAATGTTAAAGCTCCCACCAAATTACTAAGAAGTAGTACTGTACATTTAAACTTCTCCAGCATATACACCTAAAACAAAAGTACATCCAGCAAACAAAATTAGATATGAGCAGCGGATTGGAGTGATATGTATTCTTTTTGCGGCAGATGAATTTTTCTTTGGCGGGGTAACTTTTACAACTTTGTTGTTTCTGGTCAGATAGGATTTACTAAAGCCACTAGATTAATCGAGTAGAGCCCCGCCTACTATATCAAATCGTAAGTCATTAAATTCAAAATGCATCGTAGATGTACTTGCATTATTCAAATTACAGTACAATATGGGCCTAACTGTTAACTAAATCTATAGGGTTTAGTAAATCTTGTGGACAGTCTGAATCCGTTTTTAGGGACTCTATTTAAAGGAATTTTATTCTAAAAGGGTCTTACTACTAAATGTAGCAAGTGAAAAATATCCCCCCCCCTCTCTTGCGCCGCTACAACAACAACAACAACTCGCCAAAATAGGATAGGCATCGACATCAATTTAAAAGTGTTTATTGAACCCAGCCCCGCCTCTATAGGGGCACACTTGCAAATTTTTGTATAATTTTTTTTGCATACAAATTTTAAAAATTTAAATAAAAGATTTTGGAGACACGGAAACTCACGAATTATTCCTTCAATTTCACCACCTGATTAACCTGATTAGCCACAGTGACTTCATAGAAAGGTAGAAATGCCTGATTATGGATAAAACTGAGGCCTCATTGAAGTTTCTGATATGTACGCGCTCCCAAAAATATAAGAATGGCAGTGTTTTGCGATCATTTGCGATTAGTCCCCGAGTCCTAATCCGTCCTTTTTTTGTAGTTGATAAATTCAGAGAACAATTAAAAAAAACGAATCGATAAAAAAAAAATATTTGATCTATTGTAATAGATGATTCAGACGGTTGTTGGCGGTGGGTATTTGGAAAGCAAATTTCGTAGTGATGATGATGGCGAGTCACTACGAGAGAAAGTGTGAGCTAATAATTTTGTCTATCCAGAAGCAGCGCACGGTCTAGCGCTTACGCAGCACCGGGCAAGTGGACAATATGCCGCCTGGTCACTGTGGGACTCGAAATAACGTTCCAGTAATTCATAGAATAGAATCCCTACCCACTAAGCTAACGGTAGTTTATAATATTAGAAGCCTGTTCTGCTATCATTCAGATTCTTGAGAGCAATTCAGCAAGGATTTGTAGAGAGTTTTTTTTTAGATTTAAAAAAAATTTAAGCTCACTATTAAATTCGCCGAAGGAATTTTTTTCGCCATCATAAAAAAAAATATACAAATAGCACACGCGGGAAACTGGCGGCTTTAAAACCGACCTGAGAAATCGAAAATTAATATAAAACATTTGATCCCCTACAATATTCTAAACTTTTTCGAAAAATGTTGTGCCAAAGAATTGTTCTCGTTTTCATTACTTACATTTTGGAGTAGGTTTTGATAACTACTTTCTTAGACCTTTCGCAGCAGATAAACTTCAATTAGCCGGACCTATTTTTTCAAAAATTATGGAAAAAATATTTACTAGGACAAAACTAGGACAAATCAGGAAAATAGCTCAAAATTCTCATTTTAGGAAAATTGCGTCGAACTCATAAAAATCGGCTCCAAGGTACTCAATGTCAAAATTAGACATCGTATAGAATTAGAATTAATCAAGGGAACTCAGGGAGAAGATATTCCAAAATTTACTGTAAATAATTTTACAATCCCCTGTAAAATCCGCAATAGGTGAAGTGAAAAAAAAAACACGTGCTGGGACCCCAAACTGGATCGCTGTGTCTCTTGTATATACATGAGCTTCTCATTCAAGCCAATTTCCTAGTACGTTTAGAATATGTGTTTTATGATTCGAGCACATTTTTTTAATTATATCAATGTTAAGTTTTTATTTATCTCAGTTTTAAATTTAGTGTTTTATATTTCAGGCCAAATAACATTGAATTAAGAAAAATTGATTTGTAAATCAATTCCCTTACAAAATTACTCAAAATCGATGTTTTTCCATTCTAAATAAACTAACGATTGAAAATCTGTCAAATTTTATAAATATTTTGAGAAAGGGTGATTTGTATGAGGCGTCAAAGTAGAGCGTCGTCGAATCGACGAAGAACCTTTCCGTACTAAAAATAAGCATGACTTTCCAGGGTTAAGGACCTTGTAAAGAACGGGTCTCATATTTCAGTGTCTTTCAAGTTCTTCTTTTTCTTCTCAGTACCATTGTGGGGTGCGTTAACTCAACCGTTTATAGGCAATTTCGAGTCAACGTTACGTTGCATATCATTTCGGAGTGTATAAATATAATGTTATAAGCACTATATATTTTCATTCACATGTACGGAAATTTTGGACCACGCCGAGATTTGATCTCCGGACCTCTAGATTACTAGCATCGTAGAGTGCGACTCAACCAAGTGAGCCACAGAGCGGGTCTTTGAAGCCATTGATACTTTGATAAATTTAGAAGAAATCTTAATAAAACCGGTAATCATATTTCAATCAATAAAGGATTTATAAATATTCTTACGATGCTACTTTGCTAAGATGAAAGTGACAGACGAAACAAACTGGTTTCGCAAGTGGAACATGCAGTCCGAGATACAAAAAATACACTGAAAATAAATAAACTACGCTCTAAAAGGCAGATATTGGAGGCCAGTTGAATGTAATCAGAATGCAGAAGAAAATCATTGTCATCTCGATTTTAAAAATTTTACTCTAAAATTAGAAAAAAAAGAAATATCATGCGTGGCAGTCCACCAATAAACTAGGGCCGCAGATGTGTGAGTGACATCCAATTTCCAAGATCAACAGCACGCCCAGCAATGTTATTTATCCCCATAAATGGATACTTGTTTACAATATGAGCTACATCATAGTCCGTCACGTAGGTCGTGAGTTCGAAAAACACCATAAAATGAATTCGTTCACGGTGAGTCTGGAATCCATGACCCTCTGCACAAATCCAACCACAAGCCAGGCTATACGCTCAAATTTGCTAACAATATTTCTGCGACCGGAAATTTCAACTCCTAAGAAAATCATGATGTTGAAAATATTTTGGGCTTGCCCCCCCCTCACCGAAATCCTGGCTACGCCCATGGTACCTTACGCCACTAATCATATCAGATAAAAATAGAAATGCCTTAAAAAGTTGAATCAAATGTATTAATTGTCAAATTTACTAAGCAAATTCCAATCACATATATACAAATCATAAAATCCGAATTAATTTCGATGATAATCCTAAAATTCCAGACACTTTATTTTCACGTTCCATTCCATTACGAAACTTCTTCTTCCGCTCGTTCGAGTGCCGATGGAATGTGTTTCTTTTTTTGGGGGTGGTAGGCGAACCCTATAACACAGCGGATTGGTGTGAGAATCAAAAGTAGAGTATTACGAGTATTTAGCTAATATAGAGCGCCATCACGACATATTTCCATATACAGCAGAGACGTAGACAAGGCCCATCCATATCCATTCGTAGCCATAAGCGTCCTATTTGATGAGCGCGCTCCCAACAAGCAGTTTCAAGGACGCTTCGCCTTAATGGAAGCTCTACTTTCACTAATTGGGTTATGATGCGATTTAATTTATGCTGTCGCCAGTATGGAGCTTCCTATCACTTGAATATTGACCGGTCGCCACTTTTCGTTGTTGTTCCGAATAGAATATTGCTGGCTGTTTCGCAGCATGCTTCCTAGTGGCATGTCTTCGTCGCTTTCGTCTCGATATAGACTTTAGGGAAACCCAATGGTGTGTCTGTGTAGATATTCGATCGAATGAATCTTGAAGCTCAAGCAGTGTCATCATCTAGCCGGGAGGTGGAAGCAGAAGAAGATCTCTCTGCTGGCATATTGAGTTGATGCTCTAGTAAAGAGCTGTGTACATATTTTGTATCTAGATGGAAGAGAATTTTTTTTGTCCTCTTCCTGGGATGCAGGCTCTCCACTCTAGCCAGCCTTGCCAATATTGGTACATACATAAATGGACATTATAATGGCAAGCCATACGTGCTAACACTCTTGTCGTCGCCTGCTATAGCTTCAACTAGCCTGTAGTCTACGTTTTCCGTTACAACAACAACTCAACACACTTTTAGTCATTGCTTTTGTTGTTTATTTGGTTTTTCAGTGAATGCCTTTTGTGATGATATGAAGCTCCCCACAACAAGTATCTTGTGTGTGCACTCTTCTATTAGGCTAGATGTTAGGAAGCGCGTTTCTATCCCTGCATTTTATGTCGGATAGTCCAACCGATGGATACTACACGTAGATTTATCCTTATGTACGTAAGTATGTCGTCGATTCATATGTGTGTGCAGGGATACATATACCGAGTACGAGCGTATATCGTTCCCATCTCTAAAGTGTTTTCTTCTAATTATTCATTGATCTATTTTCGTTTAGGTTTGATAATTGGGTTTGGTGGGGATATCTTCTTGTTGAACATGAACAATCTTCTAAGAAAACGTCGTGTAGCGCTTCTTTCGTATAGACTCTTGGTGAGTTTGTCTATTGTTTTAAGGCTGCCAACAAGCACGTTTATTGATTTAGGGTTTTATGGTGGCGCCTGATTTGATCATAGATAGAGGTGGCGGATATTTGAATAAAATTGTGTCATTCGTTTGACTTATGTATATACGTACAGTATTGAAGGATGGCACATGTTTGAGAGGGATTTTTCAATTATTTCTAGCCTAATTTGAAAATAAAGTATTCTAAAACGTATGAAACAAAAAAAAAGAACAAATTGATATATAACTTGGAAAAGCATTTTTGTCGGGTCAACAAAACTAAACCTGAGCATGGAAAATGACAAAGTACATGAAGAATATAATAGAGCTATAGAATTATTGGTAGTTCGTCGAATTCTTTGCAGCTACCAGCGCCCGCTCTAAGGGGGAGCTCATGGAAAAAAAGACTTCAAGAAAGCTGAAACGTGAACTCATGTTCGGTGTAAAAATTAAAACACTATTAAATTAATTATAATTAATCCACGACATTACAATTTTCAGGGTATATTACACGAAATTGCATGTTTAGGGTTTTTGCATAAAGATGCATATTTGCATTTCTTAACCCTCTTGAAAACATTGTTTCAACAATTGTACAGAATTTTTCTAAGGCCGATAGAGAAAAATGAGAATGAAAGTATTGATAAATAAGCACAAGTCGAAAGGCAAATATCTATGTACAACTAAACAAATTGCATCGCGATATCAAAATTGCTAGTTGATTTTAATACAATTTTGCAAGGAGTGCATGTCAAACCCCTTTGAAAACAACTCATTTACAAATTTGATAAGTCCAAAGATTGTGCGATGGATCTTACTCAAGTGAGCATTATATGGCGCGAAGTTTATGTTAGGACAGGTTAATGTTAAAAGATGAAAGTCTCCGATTTTTTAAATAAAAATTATTCTATTTTTTAGAGCTATCTAGCTTAAAGTATGTCTTTTCTAGTTTCACTGCTTCCTAAGTTTAAGCTTCTAAAAGGCAAAAAAAAATCACTTTTTTTGATAAAGCATGCAAAATGCATATTAGGGCACTTATATTGCACGATTTTGCGCGTTTCGCATTTTGACTGCACGTTTTTCAATTTTTTACTGCATGAAAATCTGGGGTCTAATTATAACAAACCAGTACTCGTTTTTTATTTCTACTGAAGAAAGGCAGGATGAAAGCAACGAAGTATACTGACATCAACGTGTCATACCCAGTGTTGTAGCCAAGAATTTTAAAATTTCAAGGAAAAATGATGAAGACGATCACCCTCTATTGTTTTTGTGGTTTGAAATCTAGATAAAATGTAGTCTGCCTTTCACATTTTTTTCTGAAGTTACTTCGCAAACTCTACACGGTGCCAAAAAAAACCCGGCCACTTTTTTTCTGACATAATACTCTTATAATAATGAAATTTCTAGACCTGCAATAACTGGATTTGTGGTCTCTTTCCTAGGTTCATTCCCTTTCTTCTGGTGCAGAATACCCAACCTCCTCCGCCGAGAATTGTAACTTTCGGTTTCTTTCATCCAGTACTGAAAACGTAGCTGAAGAACGGGGGTAACTATGGCGAAAAGGACTTCAGATCCTCTCATTCGGATTTGCGACTTTTCGATTGACATTAATTTCAATAGGCGTTACAGAAACTGTAATTTCGGTATGGTTCCATATCCATGAAGTACTGAAAACTGTTAATTTGGGAAAGTTTAGCGTGGAAAAGAAGTTCAGATTGTTTCCTTTAAATTATGGCAGAAAAAAAGTGTCCGATGTTTTTTTTTCTATATATTGGTTTACGAAACACAACGATTTAGCACAACTCAGACGAGAGGTCAATATACCCGACAAATTGCAGTAACGATTCTGTCTAGTAAAATATGTAATACCGAATTTTTTATCTCTGTAAGACCTTCCTAGGAACCAACTACATATGTATTTCTGGTTGAGATTCAAATTTAAATTCAAGTAAATAACATTCTGCATGATAAAATTAAATCTACGCAGCCTATGAACCCTTTCAAAATAAAAAAAATCTTAAGGGGCGGCAATTTGTCGTCTTCCCGGGCGGCATAAGGGCTAGAGCGGGCGCTGGCAGCTACGGTTTCAAGCTACTCCTGCACACTGGGGAGTCCATCATTGTGAAAATGTAAAGTTAAATTTTCAGTTTATATAGCCAGGTTAAAATCTGAAAAATGGCACATTGCCTCGCAATAAAGAGGCGCGAAAGCGTCTCATACGCCAAAGAATAAAACGAGAAGCGTACAAGTAAAATTACCAGACGTTTGCATGGTTACGCAATTGGTTGCAGCCTTTCAGGCAGCTTAAAAATTAATATTCAGCACATTAACCTTTAGTGCAGAGAGGCCATGAAACTCTTCAATGGGTGCAATAATATGGGAAACATACCTATATATGTATACAATAAAACGGATTCTCTGATAGACATAAGTGGGTAACCCGATTTTAGACTCCAGTCCGTCATGGAAAGACTTGCTTACACTTCCTCTCTCCTGGTAAGATTTTTATGAAATTTAGCACGCATGACCCTTTGATGGTCCTAACAAGGAATTAGAGGTTAGAGTCCGACATTTCGCCTAGCAACTGAAATAAAGGTGAATTACTATGTGTAAAGTGAAAGAAACGATGCCTTTCCATTGCATCTCCCGACACTTCCCGTGGACGAATTTGTTGGATATTCATGGTAGTAGTTCACTTACGATTAGCCGAAGAAAAATAAACCAAAATATGGCTATCGAGGGACAAAAATCATGTGTATCTGGATTTTGCAGGATTGTTGCGGAAGGCCCTTTGGTGGAAAAGTCTGAGCATGGAAAAAGTTTTTTTTTAGTTTTTTAGCGATTATTTCAAAAACAACAAACGATAATAGAAAAATGATCTGAGAACGAAACAAATTTAATTATTTTTTAAATAGAAAATAAAACTAACAAATCTATCTTCTTCTTCTATATACATCCTATATAAAATAAAGTTGTGTTAGTTACACCATTTATAACTCGAGAACGGCTGGACAGATTTTCATGATTTTAAATTTGTTGGATTAGGCTCTGGCCAGAATAGCATAATAGCTATTGAAACATGCAAAAAAATCACAATGAGCTAAATTTCCCAATCGAACCTATTTCTGCGTGTATTTCTTTAACAGATTTCAGTAAATTTCTTTCACAGGATTGGCCTCTATCCAAAGTAACAGGACAACAATCGAGACATATGAAAAATTCACAATGGGGCACAATTATGAAGACAATTCTTTTTTTTCTGTCTTTCGTGAGCGAATTACAGGATTTCAGTAAGTTGACCCCACCTTATGGGCCTACACAAGGCTCCGATCGGAATGGCAGTATAACCATTGAAATAAGCAGACAATTCACAATGAGCAACAATTCACAATGAGTTTTTTTTTTCGAATATTTTTGTTTCTATTTCTTGACCGTTTTTGCGGATTTTTGGAAAATTTTCCTGTCGAATTTATAGGTCCTCTCCCTGAATATCAGAATAACATTGAAACACGCGAAAAAATTTATAATGAGCAAAATTATAAAGATTTGTTTTTCGCATATTTCTTTCTGTATTTCTTGAACGAATTGCTAGATTTCAGTCAACCGATTCCAGCGGATTGGTCTACACCTCCTTCCTCTTTGAATATCGAATTAAGTATCTTTCAAATTTACAATTAGTTTTGTAAATTTGCGAGCGGAGCGACGGTATGGTCACAGCTTGTATTTTATAAAAATAAATGCAAAACAAAATTTGAGCTCCTCTCCTAAAAACACATTTTCTACAACCTCTAATCCTATAACCTACCGTCAAATCCGTACGCAACATTTGACAATGCTCGATATTTTTTTCTAAGCCCACTACAGCCTCTTTTGTCCATATTTGTTGTGGATTCGTCATGGCGGCAATAATTGACGCGATGATGATGATGATCAATGTCGCGAACGGGACGACAAGACGCAATGTCGTCAATGGCCAAGCAATATAGAAGAGTCCAAATCAAAACGCGAAGACGGAAAAACTTTCAAATGAATGGAAAGTGAAAGTGTAGTTTTTCGCATTACACACTTATGGAACACAAGTGATCTGCTTGTCGGCAGTAGCTAGTTATAGTTATTGCGGGAATTGTACGGTTTGCGCGACTATAGAAAAGATGCTGTCTACCAATCTTTTTTTTCTTGTACATATTGTACATTATTTCCATTTCGGAAACGAGAGTGGCAAATACATTATAAGACGAAGTTTGTATGTATATTTTTTTTATTGTAGCCTGGCATGGTGCCATAATGGTTGGTGAAATGTTGCATAATGAGCTTGGAAGTAGGACGGTATAGAATGGCATACAGGTCGATAGTGGGTTTTGTATTAATGGTTAGTTTTAGTTGTTTTTTCATCACAAGACTTAATGTAGGTCACATAATGTCCTAGTGGTGGGACTCGATCCAAAATCACGACAAATCCCAAAAATGCACAATAAACAAATTCGATGAATCAGTTGAAGCCCTTAGGAAAGTTTAATAAAAAAAATGTTTCAGTTTTGACTTTTTGGAGTTTTACACTGGGCAAAAGAATATCCAATAAAAAAATTTCGAGCTTATCGACAGTAGCTTCTATGATTTTTAAATGTACGGCAATACGAGGAGCGAGATGCATATTTACTATGCTCTTACTAAACCAACCAGGAAAACTTAGTAGGATTTTTATAGTCCGATATGTCTTTAATTGTTAAATTTGAGGATAATCAACATCAGTGTTATCAATGTTATCATCATTTCAGAAAGCATTAATTTGTAGGCATTAAAATGTATGCATACCACATACAAACATAAGTTACGGGCAAGCACGAATTCATCAAATCGCGGCTAGAATTGTGAAGACAACAACGGTTGAAACGAAACACACATACATAGTAGATATAAACATAAAAAGATCGCAGAAGCTAGTAGAAGATAAAATCATCTTCAAGATGACAGCGATGATAATTCAAGAAACATGATGATCTTTCACTCAATCGTTAGTAGGAATGTACTAGAAATTATATCCACATATACCTATCTACTGTGGAATTGTGGCCCAGATTATTCTTGTTACGGTAGTTATTTTGTGAAATTATTATGGCGGGTCTTTAGCTTTGTGTTATTGGTTTTAATGCCTTTATAAGATTGGAGAGGGTTTAGAAGGTTTTTTTTTGTAATAATGGGTAGTTTGAGCATTAACTAAATAGAAGTGTAGTGGCTGTATACTGCATAAAATTGATCACTCATGTGGGTAATAGATTTTCAATAAATCGCAAGTTTGTTTGTGAGTTTGGTCAATTCAAACTCTACTTCTATGCCCTTGATGAAGGAGGTTGATTTGTTAATTCAATGAACAACTCCCGTCATGCAGATCGATTGAAATTTTGCAAAATTTTCGTGGAAAATCCATTATTCTCTCGACGAAATGTCGACTTAATTAGGAAACTCAATGCACATAAGCATAATATATTCTAGCAAATATTCAATATAATTTTCTAGATTTAATCAACCACTTTGCTCGCTTCGCTTCGTTAACAATTAACTCACATTCCACACCTGTGTGCTACAACTATACACACACGCACTCAATATCAGATTCCATTTTCTGCCCAAGTGATTAGTTCTTTTCCGTGTAAACGACGAAGCGAGATTTCGTGGAAGCATACTATAATAATTTTCGTCAATGCTTAGCCGAAACGTACGTATATAGAAGATTCCAAGAGTGAATTTACATCGTAGAAAAGGATCCCGTTGTCGTTTCCCCCTCTATTCTACTGCTGCCGAGAATTTTGTCACTTTGATTAAGAAGCAGCTTAAATTCAATTCCTTATCGACCGAAATGATATCCTTGTGACCACCACTCTCTTCGTCGTCGTTCAGCATTATTACCTTCCTCTCTGATTTTCAACGAATAGAACGTAAAACGACGTCAACCGAGTAGTTGGTTCTACGTAAGATATGGCAAACGAAAAACTCTTAACGTCATTGAGAGATACACACAATGCTACCCCAGAATGTTTATAGTCACGACGGATATATAGAATGAGGATGAAAATGAAGTTTGGAAACTTAACCATACCATCTATGACATCTCCGGAGTGGCAAAAACCTTGTGGTGAACTTTCGGTTTAACGCGGCAACGGGCAGGTGGATAAGCCTTGGCCAGGTTTCAGTGCAAACGGATAGCAACGCACAGCAGATACGTTAGAATCCCACTGGGTGTGCCTCTCTAACCAGAGGTCGATCCCGATAATCGGGTAGGTTTC